>JAUDYJ010000001.1:157084623-159997123 GCA_030761175.1 Masticophis lateralis
AATGGCTGCAAAAATCAAGCCGCTGTGATTTGATTCCAAGGGGCTGTAGCAAGGTGGCGCAATCCTTTCTGACAGAGATGACAACTTCTAAAAAAAATTTGAAGGGGGGAAAAGGAAAATTAATGGGATGTGGGTTACATTGCCAAAGACTCTTCATTAATTACCAATTTAATCACCGCTGGAGGCATGACATTACAAAATCTGGCTGAAAGTTCTAATAGATTATGAAGACCACCTAAGTAGAGTGACCAAGAAATGTACAAAACAATTAATACTGTTTCAGCACTATCAAAGAAGCTCAGATTATTTTACATCAAGTGAAGCAAAAGAATTAGTAGCTTCACAGTGCCACCACTAGGAAATGTAAATACAATGGCACACAATTAGTAATGCACATGTGACTTTTCGTTCAAGGCAAAGCACATATCCTTGGGAAAGCCAGAAACATGATAAGGAGAACAAAAGAAACATTTTAAAATGAAATGAATAAAGATTTAAACTCTACTGTCATGCATGCTGAGAAATGCAATGAAACATATGGCTCTGGGATGAAATGAAAACAGCCACGCAAAAACATTTATGGTCATTAGTTGCAGTACAAAAAGAGCATCCCCAGTGGTTAAAAAAGGAGGGGTTCTTACGAAACAGAACTTTTGGAAACAGAGACCACTTCCTTGCCAGTCTTTAAAAGACAAACAATAGGAAAACATATAAGTTTTGGATCTAGGTTAGATTAGGGAGCTTCTGCATGATCTCATTTAGAAACACACTGATAAATTGGGTAGCAGGCATTTTTGTTATTCTCAGATGTTAAGGAGAGTTCAAACAATTCACCATTTTTTATAATAAAATAATTTATGATTGCTATGACTGAAGTAATGGCAGTTTTGCTTATTTTCTATAAAACAGAAACAATCAGTTGTAGACATGAATTACTTCATGTACTTTCAGATGTTGGTTACATAGAAGTGGTTTAATATTAACAATTTTTTTTTATTCTGCATATGTCCTTCCTCCTCCAATTATGGCATGTAGATATCGGAGATACACAGACCAAACTGCATGTTTGTAAATTATGTATTTTGCCCTTTCTCAATACCCAAACATAGTACAAACAATAGATAAAACATCAGACAGTGCAAACATTCAAAATATTAGAAACCTCCTTCATTCTTCGATATAAAATTAGTCTGAGATCATTTACTCAGTGAAAATGTTTCAGATTATACATATTACTATTTTAATCTGGATAAGCTCACTTTTTATAAGTGTTCCTCTGCAGTTCCTTGTTATTTTCTCTCACAAAAGACAATGCAGCAGAAAAAAGTGTCATAATCATAATTTAAATATTGTGAATACTCTTATCATCTTAAACCACATTTGTCAGTTTTTCAGGGATCTGTTTGGAGGACAAATATGGCTAATAGTGAATAAGGGTATGAGCTCCCATGGATTATCAAATAATGTTCAACCTTTTTATCAATTAGGTTGTGGTAACTGCTTCTTTTGTAATCTAAAGACAATCTGGGGATCATATTTAAATCTGGTGACAATTATCAGCATGACAGATTAAACTTCCAATCTTAAATCAATATTTTCCAATTACCATCAAAGGGGCAAGGTTGACATAATATAAAATCTCATCCATCAATATGTTTAGAAAGGACACGAAGTCTGTTATAGGTTTAACTGACAGTAGCCAGCCGTATTCTCTTACTTTTCTAATTTCTTAGAAAAAAAATTATTGATAATCTAAATCCTAGTAATTTAGGAATTGGCAGTGCTTTTTAAAAGTTGTTTAAAAAGAGCAATTTTACTTTCTAGATAAGGAGAAATATCTTCTATAAAATATCTTCTATAACTTCTATAATAAACCTACAGCAAAGTAAAATAAAAACTTTTATTCCGTTTTTTGCTTACATTTAGAAATATCAAAACCACTATTAGTGTAAGTTCATTAAGATATATCATTTTTTTCTGGCTCAGACAATTTTAACACCTCTTCTAATGAAGCCCAAATGACCTTTCTACAATGGAAAATATTGAGCTCTTTATATCTTTTCTGCTGTAAAATTCATAGTGATAAAATTCATTCTCCTAATATACTGGAAATTATATTTTGAAACGAACCAAAAACAAGCAACCTGATAATAAACTTGCTCAATATGGAATTACTTTGCCTTAAATGGTGCACTGACACTGAGGAAACAAGCATCCTTCTTAAATTTCAAAATACAACCACTGCCCTTTCTATATATGTATTTGTTCCACTAAAGTTTTGTGAGAATGTTTCTGGAAGCTTTGTGATTCTGTAGAATGTGAAGAAGCTTTACTGAGTTCTATGAGAAGAGAAGTTTGCTTATACCTTCCAATATGCAATTGGCAAGAATTTGGGCTATGTTCCAGAACATAGTAGAGTTCCTGTGGCTCATTAGCACTTCTTCTGCCAAAATGGTGAGAGCACAGCTGTGCTATAATGCTGCTGGTTCTACCACACATAAATAAGCAGGGACTACATTGAGAAACTGTGATGCTGCTTTCATCATTTTGCGCTTCCTGCTGCCATGGCCTATCATAACAATGCCACAATCTCTACAATTAAGCAAAAAATATTTTTAAACGGCCCTTGAGGAGCACCCGGAGACTTCAGCTGGTCCAGAATGCGGCCGCGCGAGTGGTTATGGGAGCGACTCGTCGCTCCCAGGTAACTCCCCTCTTGCGCAAGCTGCACTGGCTTCCGGTGGTCTTCCGGGTGCGTTTCAAGGTGTTAGTTACCATCTTCAAAGCGCTCCATGGCTTAGGACCGGGATATTTACAAGACCGTCTTCTGCCAATGAATACCTCCCACCGCCCGATATGCTCTCACAGAGAGGGCCTCCTCAGAGTGCCGTCTGTCAGACAATGCCGACGGGCGGCCCCCAGGGGGAAAGCATTCTCTGTGGGAGCCCCAGCCCTATGGAATGAACTACCCCCGGATATAAGAAAGATTCCTGACCTCCTTGCCTTCCGACGAGCCCTGAAGACCCTACTATTTCATCAAGCCGGTCTGACTTAAATTTGTGTTAATTTTAATAGGGGTTTTAGTAGGGGTTTTAAATTTTACGGCCAAATAGTTTAATTATTTTATTAGTTTTAATTTTTATACCTGATTGTTTTAATATGGCTGTAAACCGCCCTGAGTCCCCTCGGGGAGAAGGGCGGTATATAAATGCAATAAAACTAAACTAAACTAAATTACATACAACTGACAATTTTTCAAGAAGGATCTAAGCCTCACAAGATGGTTGGTTCCTAGGCAGTAGGCTTTGTGTAGGGCCAATGTCTGAACCCAATAGACTAGTATTTCTTCAAAGAAAAATATTTATCTTAGAGGTTCCTTGGCACTAGAAAGGTAAAAAGTACTATTTTATTTTGTATTAATGCTGATGTAATAAAATGATCAGGCAATTGCCACTAAACGTCCATTTTCCTTTGCAACATCATTTGCTGATTTGGGAAGAAATAATGCAAGGTGATTCATAAAATAAATGTACCAACAAACCGAGTTCAGATGTTGCATTTCTGGGGTTTTTTTTTTATGTATGGAACAACAACATACATTTACACCAGGGGTGAAATCCAGCAGGTTAACAGGTTCTGGAGAACCGGTAGCGGAAATTTTGAGCAGTTCGGAGAACCGGTAGCAGATATTTTGAGTAGTTCGGAGAACCGGCAAATACCACTATTAGCTGGCACCAGAGTGGGGAGGGAATGGGGATTTTGCAGTATCCTTCCCCTGGAGTGTGGTGGGAATGGGGATTTTGCAGTATCCATCCCCTGGAGAGGGGTGGGAATGGAGATTTTGCAGTATCCTTCCCCTGCCACACCCACCAAACCACATCCACAGAACTGGTAGTAAAAAAATTTGGATTTCACCACTGATTAATACTATGGTTTAGGTTATTCTTATGAAGAAAACAGCCTACCCATCTGCCCAAAATAGTGATTCAAGGACAGGATTGAGTCATGCTTTGAAAAGCATTTTTCATCTAATCATAACAGTAAGTATGCACGTGGATGTTTTTCGCATCTACTTTTGTCTGACTTTTATACTTTGCACTGGAATTCTAGAATGATAAAATATCACAATAGTTGATAACAATGAAAGCTAACTAGCTTATAACCAAATAAGATGACACTTAAAATAAAATTTCTAACAATACCATAGGATCTACCCAATTGTCTAATACTTTGCAAAGGACTTGGTGCTAAAGAGCATTAGAATGGATAGTATCTGATACAACAGTAGTATGCAAGTAAATTATACAATCATGCACATACAGAAGAAAATTGTTTTCTTTCTTCTAATTTGTTCACAAAAAGAAAAGGAACAGAAAGAGATAAAATATGAAAATGAAGCACATTTCTTTAGAGAATGGAGTTTGTCTTAGCATCACAAAACCCCCTTCTCCACACACACACACCTGAAGACAGGTTTTTCTCTAACCGAGCATTAACAGCAGACATATGCAATTCTCACAGCATCAAAGAGTTTTTGCTTTTACAAAGAAGGAAATTAACTTTGACAAGCACGCACCCTTGGTTATACTATGCTATATCTTCACTACTAGTATCAGCCATTTTAAGATGTTTTAATTGCCTTTAGCTTATCTCAGACAGGTAAGCAAATATCATTTCTAGTGATTTTATAAATGCAGATCCAGGCTTATGTGGGAGAACCAAATACTTGGAATAATTTTGAAACCAATTAGGTATTGCCTATCTTTGAATAAAGAAAGGCCGCTGAAATTGTGACAGCAACAGAACAAAGCAAATTTTATTTTTTTTATAAATTTGTTCAATTACATCATTCCTGGTTAGGTAATCACTCCTTGCAAAACACTGAACTATTATGATGATTGCACATGTGTGAAATGTTTAAAGAGATAAAAAGAGCTGAACAGAAAAGGAAATAAGTGGATGACTAAAAATGATTAAATCTAACTTGGCTGAATGGCACAGCCAAAGGAATTGTTCGTTTAGTATTTCCTGGAAAATAATCGGACCAAAGCCCTCAAGAATATGCATCCCACACCCTCTCCAGGAGAAAGTAAGAAGAAGTGAGCTACTGATATGAATGCATTAATTAATTTGAATGTGATATTCTCATTCACTTACTAAAGGCTTTTTAGTTTTAAAGCCTCCAGGTACCTTACAAAATATATAACACATCATAAAACTAACACATCAATTCTAACCACTGGCTAAATGTATAGAAGCCAAAGGATAAACAAAAATAATTTATGTAGTAAAAAACTAGCATGCATTATAATTCCAGAAACTAAAATAAGTAAAACCACTTTTGAAGCTACAAAGTGACCACTTCTCATTTTTTAAAAGTATTTTACAAGGTGGGGGTTACTCAGAATAAGGTAGTGCCTCTCATATAAGACCAGGATTATGGGCTAAAAAGGACAACTCATAATCTTAGCGAATAGGCAGATTCATAAGGATACTCCTATGTTGGATGCAAACATAGATCAAAACTAAAACTTCTGTACTGTCCATTTAATGCCGGTTAGCACAAAATTCATTTCCCATGTTCTGAATTAGACTAAAGACAGAGTATCCCAAGTGAAGAAGTTTCTTTAGGTAGTCTGTCTTTTTGCAGGACTGTACAAATCAAACAAAGTTCTCAAAGATGCTTCCAACTCTTCCTCCTTCCTATTTTTCCACAGACTTTTAAGTGCCTCTGTGGTCACTTGTCATTTTTTTCTCACTAAATGATCATGCTCTTCTCTACCCACACCCCATCACAAAAAAAAGAGACAGATACTAAACTTTGAAACATGTTATTTCTTTTCATAAAATAGCAAATGAACATCTCTGAAAAGAAATAAATGGGAAATTAATTTTTCACTGTTAAGGTAAATTAGAGTAAGTGTATCCCGAGCCTACTAGAAAATATTATTCTCAAATAATGATACAACTGCTCTTCCCCTCAGCTACTAACAGAACAATAATAAATACATTACAGCACTATGAAAAAAAATGGGCAAATACGTATTCCCGCCTAAGAGACATGGTTTATGGCAAAGATGGGTAGGGGCACAATTAAAGACCACGGAGAGTGTATAGTGTGCGTGTTTGTGTGCGTGGGGGAAGACGTTGGATAATTGTTGAGATAAGGAGTATTGCAGAAAGACTGCCCATTGTGAAGGTTAATAATTAAATGATAAAGACTGAGTTTTATAAGAGTTATATGCTACACTGACTATATTAGTACATTATTCTGCAAGTGTTTTGGACTCCAGAAATACTTTGTTGTATGTATATAAAGTCTTGACTATTAAAGACTGTTAACAAAACAATAATACTATCCTAACCATCTGCCATTCTAACAGAATTAACAAAAGATAGATGCTCCTAAATTATGGCTCAGTTGCTTAGAAGGAAAATTATTTTTCATAGATAAAAATTAGTATGAAGCCAGTAATTAAAAAGCTCCTAACAGTTTATACCCAGATAAATGCTAGTCAAGTAAAGACAAGACAAGACAGGTAGGATTGGGGCAAGGCGATTTACCCCAGCAAACACAACTGTTTTTTGAAAGGAGATTTTGGCCAAATGGTAGTCATTAGCAAAATACTGCTGCAGCACTCACACAATTTCTCATGTGCAAGTGTTAAGAATTACAAAATTACAGCACATGATATGACACAATAGGCAATCTCTGCTTTGGGAAGGATTGCATAAAAATTTAATTAGCTTTCATCTCCAGAGATTACAGACCTCTTCAGGTCACCACTGAGGTTACTGGTGGAGCAATAGGCAACTGCAGCTGCCTCCCCATTGGACCCAGGTTTGCTTAGCCATCAGAATAATTCATTCTAATGATAAAAGGAGGGTCACTGGGACAAACAGTATTGGGTGAAATGCTGCAGCATGACAGATAACTTTGCCTTTCATCTGTCCAGTATCTTAAATCGGCTGGCACTCAAAGAGCACAGCTTTCAGCGGACTTGCGATCTTTACTTGGCCTTAGTCAGTAGAGAAATAATCGGCTCTTGGTAGGAGAAGCACAATGCTCAGCATTTGTAGAATAGCAAGAATCACCTACAAATAATTCTCTGCTGTTTTTCCACATTTTACTGTTCTGGTGTGTTACAGCCTGCAACAGTGTCGCTAACCAAAAACACATTTCCATATCCAGATACACAGATAAAAGCAAATACACTTCTGTATAGGTCACAATAATGAACATTTCTTACATCAGTCAGTTGCTTAGAGCGGCCTGGGACGATTGAACTGGAGAACTGTCTGTTTCCTGCCTTTAAAGCGGCATCTTTTCTTGCTTGTTCCAGCAGGACTCTTGCACGTTCTTTTAACTCTTCTTGTCTTGATAACATTCGTTGCTTCAAAATACATAAAAGGCAAAATATGTCATATTGAAAGACAACAGAGCCCCAAATTAGCCTACCTACCCCATAGTACTGTACTGCTCTGCTAAGAAAAGCAAAGGTACTTTCCATGAGAAATAGAAGAGGAAAAACCAAGTAGCAGTAAGAGAGGTTGCTTGCTAGTGGCTTAAAATCTACTTTAACCTAGAGGGCCATAACAAGTTTCTACAGCATCCAGAGCAGTGCATTCCAAAAGCTAACAAGGCCAGGATTCCAATTTTTGTTAAAGGAGAACTATATTTAGAGCTCCAGTAGGGTGAAATGAAGCCGTAACTTTTATTTTTTTCCCTTAACTACCACCATCCAGCCCTCAAACAGCTATTTTCTGGGACTTATACATTAAAGGAAAGTTCTAGATATGCTGGTGAGCTGCAGACAGCTTCCTGGCTACCCCATCTAATATAGGACGCAATATAAAGATCCAGTAATTGAAAACCACTGCAACTGTGAAGAGGCTGGGCCTAGCAAAGTTACCCCTTCTCATCTGGCCTATATCAGAAATAACCTGGCTGTAAATTAACAGAATTTCCACCGGGCAACAATACTCCCCCAAATAGGAGTTCAAGCACTTGTAGCTTTCTTGCGGTGCGTTGGACTGGTTCTGCCTCTCTTGCTCATCAGTTCAGCTTTGTGCCAGATTGTCTACTGCTTTGCTTCAAGCAAAAGAGAGTCTGGGGCAGCTGCAAGAATAGATGTGTGGAATAGTTGCTACAGAATGTGTAAGGGGGTCATGTCAATGTTGAGGGAAATGACTTCTGGTTACATCATTTCCCCCTCTTTATGACTTACTATAGCAAAAGAAGTTACAGTATATTAGAAAAGTCTTCTAAGATTTTTGGTAACTAAATATTATGGAAGTTGAAAATACTAAGTGAATGAAGATTGCCCAGTGGAAAAGTAGAGTGAGACAATGTCTTGAGCATCTGCAGCAGAAGCAAAAAAAATTGACAATAAATAGAATAATCATGTAATGATTAATAATTAAAAAGATGCTGATAACAGTTGATTATAAAACAAGAGGAAGTGACACATATTAATGATGTTACCAAATTAGAATCAAACCTGGGATTTTCAATTATATATTTAAGCATCCTTTTCCCACATAACCTCCGTTTTTTAAATATATGCAGAACTACTTTTGTTTATGCAGAAGAACCTATAGGCATGGATTCTGCCATCCTTGCACTGCCTGAATCTCCCTTTTAATTTTTTTTTAATGAATCATACATTATGTGATATAACACTATTGGATGTACACATTAAAGATTTGGCATGAGAGCAAGAAGCAACCTCCAATATTCTATAGCAATTTTAATTCGTCTATGCATCTTTTTTTTTTTCATGCAATCATATATGTGAAACATGAGTTGGAATTGGATGAAGAGACAGAGAGATCAACTTAATATGCAGAGCAGAACTATAATGACTGCAGACCAGTGCTGTTAAGTAGCTAGTTTTGGAGAATTTGTTCCAGTTGTTTGTCAGTTTGACAAAATTCAACAATCAGATAGAAGAGACTTGGGAAACTTGACAGAGTCAAAAGCAAGCAGATTTCAGGAAGGGAGACCGATCTCAAATCAACCAACCTTGATGTCGAGCTCCCCAAGAGATATAAGAGGATGGTTTCTTTCCCAGTTGGGGATGGGGCTCTGGCTAGCATTCAAAAGAGAACAGAACTGTAGGCTGCATCTGTTCCTTGTCCTCTATCTCTGCTCTCTGGGGCAGTTTCATTTCAGAACTAATGTTTGTTGAGTTTCTTGGGTAAGAGGCAATCAGAATTGGAGGCCAAATATGAGGCCTCCATTTGTTGAGAGAATGGAGAGCCCTCTTTATGTTTTCACAGGATTAAATTTTATAACGTTTTACTGAACCCTTTTCCTAGAAGATCGTAGCGTTTAGGTCAATATGATTGTAGGAACCAGTTGTTGCCTTACCTAGAACATCTCTGCTGAAGCCCCATTTATATTTGAGTTGGCAAATAGCAATTCCCCGCACCAATCTTATATTTAATAGGAGATAGGAGTATCAATAATGGATTTTTTATAGTAGTATAATGAATATTTCCCTTCCCACTGGACTACGACAATTCAAGGTGAGATGCAGATTCATCAACTGTGAAAAAAGTGCTCTTTTCATGGAAGACTTTTGACCCAGGAGAGGAATCTCATTGGTAGATCTTATTTAGATCACTCTTGTAGTAATATCTTTATCTATTGCTGAAAATGGTCCCTTAGCCTCCTTTAGCATAATTTTGATGAAACAAAATGTTACTGAAACTGATTGCAGGAGAAATTGTAATAGAAGTTATAATATTGTGAAAGTAGTTTCTGATTCCTTACCTGTGCAGTTTTTCCAGGCAGATCTGTTAGATGTATCACTGTTTTGGCCTCAACCTCTAGTTTAGTTTCCAGTTGCGTATCTAATTTATTAATATCCACACCCCTATTGTTGGAACATCCAGATTTATTTCCCACTTCTAAATTTGTTTTTTCAATGTGTAACTCAGAATCCAATTTTCTACTCTCTCTAAGGCTGAGGTGCTTCTGTTTTTCAGGTTCTGAGAAACAAATGGCAGTGTCACAATTCTGATGTCCTTTTTTGTCAATATCCTCATCTACGGTTGTGGGAAGTGGATCCCTTTTTAGATTGCTGATCTGCATGAGATCACTCAGGTCTAGAGTGTCTGCTTTGAGAAGCTTTTTCCTTCCCAACAGGGGCTGTGTTTGTGCTGTACTGTTTTTTTCAGTTTCTGCTATTCTCGAAATCCTTCCCTGTTGTTTTTGTGGTTGCTCTGCATCACCTGTAGTCCTGGGAGGAGGAGGAGAGGCCAAACTTCGTGACTCAGCTGTGTCTTGAGGTTCCCTGTCTTCTTCTGACTCTAGAACTCTGCTGTCATTTACAAATACTGGGTCTTTCTGGAAAACAAAGGCTGCCTGCTGCAGTTCTGGCTCTCGTTTTAGGTCACTTAGTTCTGCATAGAATTTTTCCTGGTCAACAGAGCTGTTTGTGTCTGTTTCATAGTTGCCGACTTTGTATGTGCTTTTGCTACTGTTTTCTTCAATCTGAACTACATTTAACTCCAGTCCACTGAAATGTGCCCGTATTTGATACAGATAGGTCATAACAGTCAGCTTGTCAGGAATGGCTAACAAAACCATGTCAGAAGGTTCAAGTAGCCGGGATATTCCCAAGTTAGCAAATCCATCATATGCCTTAAAAGAAGAAGCAAAAACAGAGTTAGTGTTTTTGATATGCTGGAATGTATGATAATTGTCAGGAGATGCACAGGGTTCTGAAAGAGATTTCCTAGGATTTCACCATTTACCATAGCTTTAAATGAGATATGGACAAGAACACAGCTGCCATTAAAAGTCTCATGATGCAATCAGTAAAATGGCTTGTTTAAGCTAGAGCACAATCCTGAAAACAAAACAAGTATTGATTAAAAAACATAGTAACTTGAAAGTAGGCATGTAAACAGACTAAAATTGGAAACACTTTTTTTTTTTAATGAGCCTTTCAGTCAGAAGAACTCAATTTATATTTCTCCTCTCTTTAATGTTGCTGTCAGGTCTAGCAGTAGGGATCAGCACACTTGAGCTGTTAGTTATGACCCAAGCCCTTTGGAGGTTCACTGATTGATCCTGCCACTGACCCTAAATACCACCTACAGCTATCTGGATCCAACACTTAACAATGCCATCCATATTTTTAATTTTCATGCCGTGTCTCTGGGATCTTGATAATACTTTTTATGTATTGTAGGAGAATCAAAATGGCAGATCCAACAGCATTGCCTGAACTTTAAGGCAACTTCAAGCAAGGCTACTTTCTAAGTGCTCAAACATGATGATTCAATATAGGTTTGAAGGAACAGCCATCTTTTTGACATACTTGACTTTCTTATAAATTTGCCTTACATGGCTAGCAAATGAGATGGTATCAATTTAATGATTCTACTATTTTTAACTGCTGGAAAATGTTTATTGATTGATTGCCTAGGAAAAAAAGGTGTCTTCAAATGAAAAATGTAGCACAGGCTATAACCATTCTCCATAGCATCAAATGTTCAATATGCAGGAGCATTTTTTGTGTAGAGGATAATACACTTCTTTGTATTCTCACCTGAAATAAAAAATTGCAAGCTCCAATCTGTGAGAACTCAGCTAAGAATTGAGGTGACCTGGAGCAATCACAAAACAAAGATGATATTCATTCCGTTTGGGCTATATGCTCAGTAACCTTTAAAATATTGATTTTAACCAGATTGTTTGGTTTATGTCTTCCAGAATATCACACTGACATTATGCTTGTAATGTATTATTGCTCTTGGAATTCCTTTTATTTCTATATCCTGATATTGCTCATTTACCATGTGCATTCTGAGCCAATTTGGATATTTTCTATTTTGGAAGAATGGTATATAGAAATTAAATTATAATCTCTCTCTCTCTCTCTCTCTGTGTGTGTGTGTGTGTGTGTGAGAGAGAGAGAGAGAGAGATGCATAGAATAGTGTAATCAAGATATAAAATGCAGGATAAGCAGTGCAGATGGAGACAAGAGTAAGCTCTACTGTTAATGTCTTAGAGGTAGACACAAAGCATTTAACTCTTTCTGACAGAAAAATGTAAAATGGCACAATCCATCCTAATGCACACATCCACTAAAAGATTCTTACAATGTATAGATGTAACTTCATTTGTAGTGCTATAAGTATTTGGTTCCAATGGTGTTTTCCCACTAATGTAATAGAATTTCTTAGCTGACTAGAACTCCTTGTCCATGTGGACCAATGCAGCAAATGCAGAACATACAGGGAAAAAAATAAAGTCCAATAATGAGAAGATGCTGCTTTCTGTAATCTTTTGCTAGCAATGATTATTACAGGGAATTTTAAAATAGATGTTGTTCTGTCTAGCAGAATTTAGAGTCATACAAAGCCCCAGCAATTTAAAAAAAAAAAAAAGCCTGTACCTGGAGAAAAGGAAAAAAAAAACATGGACACGCAGACTGGTTTTTAAACTAAGAAACTAAGATAACAAAGATAGAAAGAAACCTGATACTAATCCATTGTGGGATTTATGATAGCTGACCAGCCTTCTATTAGCCATGAAATTGCTGTCATTTAGCTTGGATTGGTTAATTGGGTAACAGAAAACAACAGCTCATCTGTGCTGTGTTAAGAATGCCTGTTTGTCCGACTGTCCATTCATCCGTCCATCCGTCTTCCTCCCTTCCTCCCTATTTTTCCTTTTTAGAGTAGGTACCGATTAATTCATGTCTATCAAACTGCTACGGAGCTTTAAGCAAAAACGAGACCAACTCTACTACTCCTATTCCATTAAAGAATGTACTTGCATCAAGTTTTTCTAGTTTTGGAGAATCACAGCTGTTTCTCAATTTACAGGTAATTATTACTATCCAAGGCAAGGCTGGGAAAAGTACTGTATTTCAAGGAAGGCTTTACCAAAGGAACTGTGGGCATAACTTCAGCTTTATAGCCACTTCTGAGAAAAAACAGTACAAGAAAATGATATGAAAACACACAGTGTGACTGAGAGAGACAGGGAAAACCCAGATTGTTTTGAATAATTAAAACATGATGCAAGTTATGACTGAGAATTCTTTGCAACCCAGACAAAATTATTGAATATTCTCTCCGCAATGACTAGGTTCTCAATCTGGAAGGGCTGCTGTGCTGTTAAATCTGATTGGAAATTAAAATAATTTTATTAATCTGCTCCAGTTTTTTACATTGCATTGGTGGTTTTCCTGCAAAAAGAGAACTGTCTAGCTCCCAGCGTACAATGTTTCTACGCCTTTCAAGTTGGACTGCAGCACTGTATTGCACTGGGTATTGTTCTAAAAGTCTGAACATAAATTATAACAGCTTCAAAATGAATCAGCCAGACAGTGGAAATAGCCAGCTGCTACTTCATTCTCTACTGGCATAGCTATCAAATCTAGAATGGAGAAATATGGATGATCATCAGGGTGCCACAGATTTCTGAGAAACATAGGCCCGAAAACCTGAATTTGAAGCAAAATTTTAAATCCTACTTAGGTTGAAATTCCAGATTCCATAAACCTTCAAATGTTCTGATTTTAAAAAACATCCTTGTGTGATGAAAAATGAGGGTGGTACCTGTATTTGTTTGTTTGTTTTGGCTTAGCAAACATAGTTTCTAGTTATTCATTAAATTGTTTTTGCTGCTACGAGATCTTGAAGAAAATGCCAGATACATTCTGAAGACAAGCAAATAAATGGTGTATGCTAATTGCTATTGACAGGCATTAGATGACAGATAAATATCAGGTGAAATCAACAAAAATACCAGAAGTATTCTAATAATCTGTCTAAACAAGTTGACATACCAACATGCTGGTCAAGGTCTGACATAACAATAAATACGATTTTTTGCCTCTTCTTTATAATAATGTTTTTACAGATAAGCCTAGGCATGTTTATTCAGAAATTGAATCTATGAGATTCAATAACAGTTACACTGAAAATGACTATTCTCAAAAGTTATCTTATTCAGAAAAAAATATAATTAAAAACAAGGTCTCTTCCAATGTTGTTTTGTTGTTGAAGTTGAAGTCATTTTGCCGAACTTAATGCTTGCAGTTGAAGTCCAAGCCCACCAAATTACTTATTTTTCCTTATGTCAATTTATGGGACAAAACATGTACGAATTTTTAAATAAGCATATCTCTTATTATTTTAATTGGTTAGGTGTTATCTATTCATAATAGATAATACAATCATAATATAAATTCTATATATTATTGGCTACTTTTCCCAGGGTAGTGTTCATTCCAATCAAGGACACACAGGTTATCGGACAGAACTGTGTGAGACCAAGAAATAAATCTGCAGGAAGCTCACTCTGTAGAGCTGTCAAGCAAAGGGTTGAAAAGTGATGAAAGAAAATATATATGAACAGATGCACACTGCATAGCAAAAACAATTGCTTCTTTAATAAAGGGCAATGGTACGTCTGAGAAACTGACTAAGGATTTCAGTATTAATTTCACTTTTTTCTGGTCACAATTTTTATAAATGAAAATGACTAAATTGATCTGTTGATTTCAAAGTATTTGTTCAAAAGCAAGCTACTACGGTAGACACTTTAAATATAATTTTGAAAATGATACAAAAGCATCCTGTACTAGTTCAACTTTCATTAAATTTTTTTTTAAAGATGGCATATATGTCATTGCAACTGCAGTTAATGACTTATTTATAGGAAAATCATTTTTATATTGGAGAAGACACATATGCAATCCATAGATACGGTAGTGTAAGGAATACTTTATTCGTCACATGTGTTTCCTATGTGAAATCTATATATGGAATTTCTCTCTCAAATGATTTCTCATTTGCTCTCTGCAGGAGGAAGAGGGAAGTGAAAGAGCTTGTTTTCCTTCTAAAACTTGAATGTTGTCTGTTAAATCTTTAAAAAATGATCATTTAAAAAAGTAGAAAATCACACTATCTAATAAAGATTCAGTGAATAAAACAAACCAAATTGATTTGCTGTTAGTTTTGTTGTAGTCTAATCAAGTGGAAAATGAGCAATTTTTAAATGATTCCCTCTAGGCCAATGCTCTGGAATCTTATGGAAATTAAAATATGAAATTTCTACAATGAGAGTCTTGAGTAGTAAAAGCAGCATTAAGTTCCAACCTGTCTTCCTGTGATTCTTAGATTGAGTCTCAAACCACTGAACTCATTTCCTTTGTATCAAAAGGGTATTAAATTACCTAATATTATTGAGGATTATAAACCTGGACCCAGAATACTATCAGACAATATTTCATTAATGTTTTTGCCTTACAAAAATCGTGTTTCCAACAATAAAAAAAATTGTTCCCTATTCTGCATATTATAAAAATGCGATGCACCTTATTGCTTAGTTTAATTGACTGCGGTGGATAAAAGCCCATGTGAAGTTTTATCTCTACTTCTCCTTCTTTCTTAAATAAAAGCTAAAGTCAAAACAGAGCTTATTATAACCACACCAGTGAAGTCTTTCATATTAAAGCAAAGGCCAAGAAAGCTTTGAGTCAAGATAATGACTGAACAATGATATTTTTATTTATAATTAAATTATTAAAGAAAATAGGAAGATAAAAATACCTACTGTTCTCTCATACTTTCTCTCTTTTGCCCCCTCTATTAATTAGGGACTACAAAGATGGTCCTCAAATTCCAACCAGCATTTGTCATGAACGATACAAATCATGACAAACCAGACTTAATAATGTGTTCAAGAAGTACAGTCTGGGAGGTCTAATTATGGCCTTTTAAAACAAAGTCACTCCAAAATTAATAAAAATCTGCCGTGATCCAGAATTGAAGCCCTATCTGTTATCCCTTTCCCTCTGTCAATGCTTACCTTTTTGTTGTTCTCCTTAATGTCTTGAGGATTCAGGGACTTGTAATCACTGAGGGGGAAAATAGCACAGTGGGTATGTAAAATACGTTTATAGAAAAAAAGCACCCATTTTTAAAACAAACCACAATTTATAGCCAATTACAATTTAACATAAAACGCCAATGTACAGTAACTAGCAATTTCACAGCGATGAGGAAAACTAATAGTGTAGAAAATTAAAAGACTAAATACATAAATATAAATAAATATAACGATTGTCATTGTCTGTTTCATTGCCTGAAGTTTTCCATGTAAAAAGAGAAATTAAGGCAGGGATTTCAGGCTGGCTATGACAACCACATTTGCCATCCGGTCATCTTTGGATGGCACATGAGAACTACAGGCATATTGTCTCATCTCGTTTTAACAGTAACCTAATTAATTTTCATAGAGATCTTGAAGTCAGTTGCCTTCCTGTGGATTAAAAAGAATAATAAAATGCATACAAAAATGAGAAATTGGTATGGGTTTAGAACAAAGCCTCAGAAATGACATGATATAAAGTGATTTACCCATTTCTGGCCCACTCCGCAAGATGGCACTTTTGAAACCGAAAATGAACAAAAGTAAGAAATGGGACAGTTTAAATGTAAAATGTTCCTACTTACATTAAATCAGGTCTAAAGTGATGTAATATTGCACAGAAGGATAAACCATTTCTCCAAGATGTAGTGAAATTGGTGATTTTTACTCCTCGGTAGTTTTTTGTAACTTCTTTACACCAAGCAAGCAATGACTGACTAGCATTTGGCTTTCTCCCCAAAACAGGACTTGGTAATGGGCTTGGCTGGAAAAAAAAATCAGAGAAAATGGGAAACGCATTAAAGAATTAAATGGGAGATGAGAATTAACATTAATTGATCTAACTGGATGATTTGCATCCTTTGATGTCAGTTAAGGTCCTTCAAAGCTGTCAGTTTACAATCAGGGTAACTTGGAAAAAGACAGAAATTCAAGTCATTATCTAGAGACTTAGCCTTTGGCTCTTGTCACTGAAAGATGTGTTACACAGGATTCCAATGTTACATGAGAACTGGCCAATTGCATTGATGAAACTACTAGCCTAAATTGCTTAAAGTCTTAAGGCATATAATTGTGTAGTCTAGTTATGTTACACACCCGTATGGAGATTGTTCAAATTCAAGTCATGTAAAAGCATCCCTGAGGTCAAAGCTGATCGTAATTTATTTCACAGGCATGTACCTGCACACATGCTGACATACACACATAAATCAAAGTCAAAATATGAGCAATATTATAAAAATCAAATGAGGGCCCAACATGAAATGGTGGAAAATGGGGTCCTTTTGAAACCTATTCTTTCAGCTTTTCTAAAAATAAAAGTTAAAAATTACTCTTGCCTCACGGCCATTTCTTTCATACTTAAAAAATATTTCTTACATGTGCTTAACTGGTGAGAGCTGCTCATTTGGAATGCATCCAAAACTTTCAAGCATTAGTGTAAAGAAGAAGAAAAAGAAACAAACAAACAAAAAAAAGATGACGATCATTCATGGACATTAATGTGATTATTTGGCTTTGAAAAAAATTCCAATAAGCATGCATCCAGAATGCCAAATGTGCAGAGACTGTCAAATTGAGAGGTTAAAAAGAAATGTTATTTGATAGTTCTCAATGGCATTACTTTAGAAAGAAATAGGTCTATCCAGACTATCTTTCAAAGGCCAATGATGCCCCCACTTGACTAAAGCATGCCAGTGCTAAGCAATTAAAACTGTCAACTTCATACATATTATGATTTATGCTTTTAGTGCTTGTGGGGCTGACTGCTTCCAGTTATTGTAATAGAAATAGTACAAAGGCAATTTATCATTTTTATTGACTGTTAGACTAGCAACCTGTGGTTAAATAAACAAACTCACAGATAACATAGGATGATACTAAGTAACTCGCATATGCCTTTCAGCAGAACAGATACACAATGCCAGGTAATTTGCAAAAAATTAATGTCACTGCTGTTTAAAGTTTTAATACTTGGATGTAGGCTTGTAATAATGATGAGTAAGTGCAAGTAGCAAAGAATGATTGATTTCTCTAGCGATAAAACACCTAATCAACAAACAGTGTAATAATAGGTAAGCCTGTGTAAAAGTAAGAACTACAATCAAGGGGTCTTACTATCAGGTAAGTGGGTACAGGGTAAAAACCTAAAGCATTTATAAATAATTATAAGAAAGCAAAGAACAGGAGAACATTGCAATTTTCTATTTAGCTTCAAGCAGCAAAGCATTTAAGACTTATTCTGGGATAGATAATACAAAATGAAAAAGAATAGTCCGAGGTTAACCACATTTGAGGCTGGACAAAGCGCCTCAACTCCTTAACTGCACTCAAATGTATAAAGTAAGATAAAAGCTTAATTAAAGCTCCAGTGAAAATCCAAACAAAAGCATTTATAAGCCTTCTATGTCAGAACTGGGCATTTTATGGCCTCTGAGTCACATCTTTGTCCCTAAAAGCCAGCCCACGTATGATCAAATTTATTCATCTATCTATCTACCTACCTACCTACCTACTTACCTACCTACCTACCTACCTACCCATCCATCCATCCATCCATCCATCCATCCGCCTTTATTGTTTTTATAAATAACTCAAGGCAGCAAATATACTTCCTCCTCCTATTTTCCCTCACACTAACAGCTCTGTGAGGTGAGTTAGGCTGAGAGTGACTGGCCTAAGTCACCGAACTGACTTTCATGGCCAAGATGGGATTTGAATTCATGGTGTCTTGTTTTCCAGTCTGGTATCTTATTTGAAATCAAATGTAAATAAGCGTACGCCATGCCCGCAATACAATTGCATTGCTTTTATTTTGAAAGTGACTGCTATTCTTTTTTTCCCAACTTTCATATGTGCATGCATGCGTGCCTATATACCTTCATAACTCTATTGGTTCAGCCCCCCAAAGCAATCTCAGTTTCTAATGTGGCCCCTTGTGAAAATTAATTGCCCACCCCCGCTTTATGCAATTAGAAGCACATAAAGCTCCCTGGATGAAGAAATAGTTGTGTAAGGTAAGTGATCTGGACAAAATATTTAAATAGAAGTATTTTGGCCTTACTGAGCTGAGGACCTAGTTCTTCGCCTAGCTACTATCAATTATTATTTTTTCAGGTCAAAATATGCAGTGTTGATGAAACAAAATTTCTAGAGACAGAAATTCACTTTTTCCCAAGTTTGTTCACTGGTTGAATTTCTTCAGTGATATTCTTACCAATAACAGCAATTGCTTTCCTTCTTCTGAGTTATACTGTCTGGGTTCCCACAACGAATAAATCATTATCACTCACATGACAGAGTGATAATAAATAATCAGCTTGAAGAGTAATGCCTGTCTTGGAACTCTAAAAGTTAAGATTTTCACAATCCATGTTTTTTTTAGCTGAATTTCAAATGATAGATGACAAAACTAGTTTAATATCTCTACTGCAGAATTCTAATGGAAAATGAATAATTGATTAATTTGATAGCTTCATGTCAGTGAGGAAATGAAAAAACAATGAAGTATTTTAAACCACTGTCTCTTTGGATTTGCCAATTGTCTATACAAATTAACTCTGCTCAGAACTGAAATCATAAAAATAAAAATTGTGTGCCAAAGTATCTAAGCAGTACTTGCCTAGTATGTCTAAAACCTAGGTGCAGTTTCAACATGCATTTCAACCACACCCAAGAGCATGCAAAATGGTGATTGCATTCTGTAATTACAGACATTATGAAGTCTTCATCTAATAGTGACTTTTTTTTTTAATTTAGTATGTGGAGTAAAGAAAAGAAACAAGATTCAGTAGAGGCATGTGTAAATTGTTTACTATTAATAAACACATTATATTTTAAGTAATAGTCACAGAATAACAATAGCAGACTTTATTGCATCTTTGGTTAGAATAGTAGAAAATAAGTATATATTTTTTTTCAGACAACATCTGCAATACTCCCTCAAGCAGTTGCATTATAAGATTCCACTTCTGTTTGGCAAGACTATACAATAATATTGAACTGTTGTAAGAAATCACTTATGTTCAGAATGTGGCAAACAATTGGGCGAAGAATAATTTAGCTTGGGAAACAATTCTCCATTCTTACTGAAGCGTGAATTGGTATTAGATGTTCACGCAATCAGATATTTTATTCTACAAAGATGAAAGGCAGATAATATAGGTCCTGGTTTGTATTCCAGGATTTTCTGACTGTAAATTCTAATATTATTTCTGAAGAGCACTCAAAGAAAGAAGTGAAACAGAGAAGACTATATAGGTTATAATTGGCATAATATTCTAAACCTGGAAACAAAATCACCTCTCTAGCATGTGTATATCTATTGGAAAGAGGCAAATAGGCAGTAGCTCAATCACACTCTTTCTTTTATAACAGTCAAGTTTGCATTTTAGGATTTTTATTTTATTTATGAACACACACATAATCAAAATGTATTTAGTCTTGGGAATTTAATTACAGCACATACATTGGATATTTAAATGCTTTATACAAATCAACTGGGGTGCCATCCCACAGTTTAGCGAAGTTAAATCATGTTCTTTGGGTTGGCATATGTGTAAAGCTATTTTAAAATCAGAATGGAAGGTGATAGCATCAAAGCTTAGGAATCTGCAGGAAAAGAGCAAGGGGGAAATGATGAAATATGTCTTATGATATCACGGTACAAACCCCTTGACACACATACTTTCAAAATACATTAGGACATCAGTACAATGACAGGGATTTGTACTGTGTCATAGTGACATACTTTTTGTAATTTTTATTCAGGTGATTAGTGATAGACATTTACAGATCCATCAGATCTCGTCCAATCTTGAAAAATTAAGTAGTTTTTGGTTAGTATTTGGGATACCAGTAGACGACCTACAAAGTAGATTAGCAATTTTAAAAAAGAAAAAAAAACCTTGTAAGAACATAATATTAAATATTTTCTCATTGTATTGTTGCCAAGAATATGACATGTAGTCACTTAGAGTTGCACTTATTTTATACTTGCAACCAAAAAAAGTGCTTTAACACCTAAAAAAGAGTATAGGTATAAATTGGTATAAGCTCGTAATTGTTTAAAACACCTATTTTCATCTAAGTATTCAGTTGAAATCCTGATGTGTAAGATATATGTTCAATACATGGCATGATGCTGATATTGAAAAATATGGACAATGATGGTGAAATTCTTCAGATTTTTGAGTATTAGCAATCAATCATATTCTGGGAAAATTATTTAAATTATGAATGTGCTAAGTTTGAATCTGCTTTTTCAAGATATGCTTAAATATAAAGGGATCAGTCCATATATGATATCTAACTGCTCCAGGAAATTTTTAAAGGTATTAAGTATGCCCACTTAGTCAAGAAGCTTGTTGAGTTCTCTGTACACTTTCTAATTATATTTAGGCTGCAATTTCATTGTCATCCTTATTTCACATTTCAATGGTTCTGTACCTCCAACAACATGTGCTCATTTCAACCTATAAGAACTATATGATGCAAGTAATATAAATATGTCCATCATCCCAGCTGCCCTTTGTTCACCTCATTATTGCTGTGCTCAAAACGTGGGTTACAAACTAGGTTCTCTTTATGTATGCAAAAGTTGTAAAGTACAGGTAGAAAACCTTTTGCAATAAATGATTTTAAGCATCAGAAAGAGAGAAGGGCTAGAACTCTAACAAACACCAGAAGCAAGTCTCTTGAATCTGTTTAGATGTCCTCATCCATTCTAGTATTTAGAGCAATGATTAGGAAGCGGTTTGCCACTATATTCTTCCATAATTCTTCAATTCTTTAATTTAGCTGACAATTTAGGGATCTCCTGCTGGTCTCCCTTCCTGGAGAGGTGACTCCCTTCCTTACTTATTAGGTCTAACTTTACTAAGCTTTTCAAGCTGAGTAGTACCTTAACCAGGTACTACTATCTGCTCTAAGTGTAAAATAAACAAATAAACAATGATTTGCAATTTATATTACTTATTGGGTGGTGATGGATAGGTGAAACTCCTTGTCATAATAGGGTGGGGCAGTGAAAGAACATTAAGAGTTTATTCCTTGGCAAGATTGACGTGTGAATACAGTGGTGTAATAGGAGGCCCTTTTGCCCATTCTACACAAACGATGAAAAATGCAATAAAAATCTGCTATCCTACACAAACATCCCTCTGAAATCCAGCCTATTTCTCATTAGATATTATTTGTCATGACTACGTGCAGCAAGCATATCCACTCTCAATTATGATGTCTTTATTATTGTCTCTGTGGAAGACATGAATTGGTCCCAAGTTTATATGAACATTACAGGTTACATCAGACAAGCAACTATATATTTTTTTAAAATCAAAATTTAAGCGTAGACATCAAGCCAATGCAATGATTTGAAGGGAAGAGAAACTGGCGGCCATTGTGGGTGGATGGCTCAAATAATTATCATCTCCATCCAGCCTGGGAAACATCATCAACAGGACAACACATTCTTTAATCCTGAACTAGGATGAATCCTTGGAAATGTGCATATCATACCAACATGAATTATCTGTGCATTCAAGTGGCACTAGCCCACAACAGTTTAGAGTCTAATGGGCCATTTTTCTCAAGATTCCACATTGTGAATCTTGAAGCTGCTCCACTATTGGAGGCATGCGAGGGAAAGGGCTCATTCCCAGGTTTTACTTGAAATACATTTCAAGTTAAGCTTTTTCCTCATTATCCTCAGCTTTTGAAAAATCTGCAAGAACATATTTCTTTCACCAGGATTTTCTAATGGTTAATTTTAGTAATAATTGTAGGATTATGTTATATTTTTAAGTTTTTAGACTCTGTTGTTTTGGATTTTTTAAGCTGACTTGTTTACCATTCCTTAAATAAAAGATCCAACAATTAAAAAAAAGCTATGAATTTTTTAAAGAAAAGAAAATATTGAAATATGTTTTAAAAATTCTGTTCATTTTCTTTTATATATAACACATTGACAAATCATCATGGCAAGTATGAGCTTGCGTATAATAACATGTTTAGCTGGAGTATGAAAGTCTTACAGGCAATGTAACTTTCAGCTATTTCCATATTCAATCTAAGTGATCTAAGCAAGTGCTGAGAATTCACTTTCAGAAAGCTGTATTGAAAGAAAAAATTAATGGGGTCATTACTACCATTCCATTTCTCTGTGAACTTTCTTCCAAAAATCTTCTGATTTTCTTCCCCTTCCAATTCATTCAAATGCAACATTGGTGAAAGGATCTGCCAACATCTCCTCCTCAAAAAAGGATGCTTTTTTGGCTAATGAAACTGAAAGGATCTAAAACCTGTAAAAGATTTCTCATAGCTCTTGAGTTTGAGTCATACAAAATTTTAAAATTATTTGGAAGAAATGTGGGAGATCATACTATAAGAATCATTGTTCTTTCCTAGCAACAACCAGAAGCCAACTCTTGTATGGAGTTAAAGCTTCTGTTTCCTTGAGATGGCTCATGGGGTGGGTGTGGGGGAGGACCCTCAGAAGTTCTTCCTTGTGAGAAATTATTTGCTTCTTGCAAAGGCTCAGAGCAAGGATTGAATTGTTTTGGATGTAAAATGTGTTTCAAAGCTCTTTCATCTTTAAACCCATGCAAACGTTTTGTCCCTCAGCATCTGGACTCCTGCAGAAATGGATAGCTGCTTTCTTGTCAAACAGGCAACAAGTGGTCAAAATAGGAAGCGCTCTATCAAATCCTGTACCTGTCAACAGTGGTGTTCCCCAAGGCAGAGTTTTAGGACCAACACTCTTTATACTTTACATAAATGACCTTTGCGATCATATTAAAAGCAACTGCGTTTTCTTCGCTGATGATGTAAAATTATTCAACACCACCAACAATGTACTACCCTTCAAAAAGACCTTGACTGTGTGTCAGATTAGTCAAACAAGTGGCAACTTCAAATCTCAACCAACAAATGCTCTGTCTTTCACATTGGCAAAAAAAGTCAGAACATAAAATACAAGCTAGATGGACATGACCTTGTAGACGGCCCTCACTCTGTCAAGGACCTTGGAGTACTCATTTCTAAAGATCTAAGTGCCAGAGCTCACTGTAACAACATTACCAAAAAGGCATTAACCTAATGCCTTTTTGGCATTTAACCTAATCTTGTGTAGCTTCTTCTCTGGTAATATTGTACTACTAACTAGAGCATACAAAACATTTGCTAGACCAATTCTCGAATATAGCTCATCTGTCTGGAACCCGCACTGCATATCAGACATTAATACAGTTGAGAGAGTCCAGAGATATTTCACGAGAAGAGTCCTCCACTCCTCTGCTCACAATAGAATACCTTATGCCACCAGACATGAAATTTTGGGCTTAGACAATTTAGAACTACGTCGCCTTCGGTCTGACCTAAGCATAGTACATAAAATTATTTGCTACAATGTTCTACCTGCCAATGACTACTTCAGCTTCAATCAAAATAATACACAAACACACAATAGATACAAACTTAAGGTAAACCACTCCAAATTCGGTTGCAGAAAATACGACTTCAGCAACAGAGGGGTCAAGCCTGGAATGCACTACCTGACTCTGTGGTTTCTTCCCCAAATCCCCAAAACTTTAATCTTAGACTGTCTACTATTAACCTCACCCCATTCCTAAGAGGTCTGTAAGGGCATGCAGAAGCACACCAACATGCCTACTGTCCCTGTCCTAATGTCCCTTTTTATTTGTATCCATTTCATGTATTCATAATCATGTTTATACTTTTATCTGTTATCTTATATATGCTTGGCAAATAAATAAAACAAAATAAATAAAATAAATCTTCAGCTCTCATTCATAATCATAATGGCAGGGTGACCTGTTCTATTTAAATAAGAAGGTATACGGTGTGCACGCACACATGCATGCGCAGACATACAAACATAAAAATAAATGTTTTAAATTATATAAATAGAAACTCACAATGAGTAAGAACTCCTTATCCATGCTTGTTTTCCCCCAGGTCTTAAAAGAGTCTGAGAGAGAATGAGAGAGACTGTCTTGCTTGGTCTTAACTCATGCAATTGAGTCCTTCAGGAGTTGAGGGTGTAGCTTTTCCTTTGACTATAAATCTCCCTTCTTGACTTTTCTTCAGGACACACTGCTTGAAGTTGATAGTAAATCACAGTTGCACTTTATTCTGGCAGACGGGATTCTTATAACACTATGAGGCTGATAAATGGCTGGCCTCTGTGAGTACATCCTGAAACATACGCACAGGGATGCGAAACACTGAAGTTAACCAGAGTTCCTGGCCAAATTTAAACTTTTAAGTTACATTTAACTGGACTGAGTTGAATTAAGCTGTTGATTAAAAGACTAAAAGAACTTATACACCAACATGTACTGTTCTTGTAATCTTCAAAGCGCTCTACAAAATTCACCAGTGTCAGAAAAATCCACAGGACAATTTTTTCTCCTTTTGGGGTGTAAAACTCTTCCCTCCCACCTGCACCTCTTATTTCTGAGGAACAGGGGTATTACTCTGATTTGGGGCTTGAGACTTCTGGCCTGGCAGTGACCTCAGGGACACACCTCTCTGGCTTTTATGTTACATGTTACTTAGTTTTAGTTGATTTAGTTTAGTTTTATATTTATAATAGGTATTGTAAGATGGCAATGAGTGCACCATTGGAAGACCTGAAGGACCAACTTTAGGCCAGATTGTCATGGGAAAATCTATGTTGTTATGAGTCAACACTGAGTCAATGGTACATAATCAGTTCTTTCTATTGTACAGTGGTTACCAATCAGGTATAGCATTATTCCCTTGGAATTACCACTGCCCATATTTTAATATGTCTATTCTAGTTTTTTAAAAAATATTTTAATTCAAATTGACATTCTTTTAAATAATGCACTTTAGAATGTGTGTAATAAAATACCTCTGCATTATATTATTGTTCTACCTTCTTGGTTTGGAGTGTCTTTCTGTTTGTTTACAGGACATACTTATGCATAAAACATTAACTACAGCCCTATCTTATAAAATGTTGGCTATATTAAAAGTTAGCTAGGAAAAAGATATCCATTCCATCCATTCTTTATGTAAGCCCAGGGAATTTTAATATTAAGAAATATGATAGAGATTTTGACTCAAATGTAGTATTGAACTCAAATATATATCTATAAGGTATTCACTGCTAATTTTGCAGTCAAATCTGTTACAATAAAAAGGCAATCAATGTTATTTATCTCTGATGATACAATGCTAATGACATACAAGGAAAAATTGCTATGTATATATTCAGTTAAACATATAAAAGTATAGCAATTGTGTTTTAATGCTGTATAAATAAATATGTATAAATATATACATGTCTGTTTCCATGTGTAAACTAATCCTAAATTTTGGGAATTAAGGGAACATTTGCTGATTTAAGACAAATTATGGTGTGTAATCTTTGAATGCTAAACCATTATTTTAGGTTGATTAGTATTAGAATGTAAGAAAAATATTCTTAAATTGATTTAAATTGGAAATTATCCTTTCTGTTTTCTATGGATTCATGACATGACAACAAGTGAGAGTTAATCTTAAACCACTATGTATAGATTTTTATACATACACTATTTATTAATGAACTATAATTCTCCTTTTATACGTATTCAATCCAGAAAAGTGCAGAACATAAATCTTCCTAATTAATTAGTGAAAAGAACCAGCCATAAAGGATAAACTTTTTATTATCTGTACAAGCACGCCCTCTTTTTTTTTTTTTTTTTTTGGTTAACAGATATATTTACTGTTTTGTCAATGAAAATCTTGCATAGATTTTCTTATGATAGATGAGATATGATCATGGAAATGTAAGGTTTTCTTCCATTGTATATGAATAGTTTGCTTGCTTTATTTATTAATTTATTACTAGAATAGATCTAAGACATTGCACTAATGAGGCACCATGGTGTTTATATATTTCATTTTAAATGGTTTGATTCCAGTGCTAGAAGATTTAGGGGTCATTAGCATGGTGCCAAAAACAAGTCACAGCAATGTAAATTTAGAGAATTTATTTGTAATTTTTTGCAACTTAACAAAATTTAATTAAAAACCCTTAAGATTCAATCTATGCACTAGATAAACAAACAAAAAAAACCCCAACCCTTTCCAAATAATATTAAAAGGATAATCATAAAAAACAAAGACAAAAAATTACTCTAAATGTTCAACTGTATGTAAAGGAAAATATTATTACAAGATAATTTACAAGTTATCTAATCCCTGGAACTCTTACCTGTTCTAACAAAATTTTCCATTTTCATCTATAGTTCTTCAAGACAAATGACTTGATACTACTGAAGAAGACTTTTCTTTTACAAAAATCAAATAAAATCTGTGCAATTCACTGAGTGCCTACCAATACTAAACAAATTGATAAACGTTTACATATCTTTATATGTTTTTCAAAGCTGATAATTACAACTCCACCTCTAAGTGGGAACAAGGAACTGAAGCAGTGCATCCTGATGTGGAATATTAACTCATTGGGGACTATTTCAGAACAATAATGCTGCTATCTGGATTTCTGAGGTGTTTCATTATAGCTGTAGTCTCTTTTGTGCTACGGGATTCCAGAACGTGCAAATGAGTGGGGTGCTCACAAGTTCAACCTCCTCCCTAGCCTGCTGTGATGCTTAATGCCTGGATGTAATGAGAGGCTGAACAGAGCCAATAAGCTGAATCACAAAAGACAGAGGCAGCATGTATGGGTGGTTCCTTTCTCCAGGAATGAGGGAGGGTGCTTGCTTTTGGCTGAGGCTGCACTTCTCTGCAGAAACAGGTGCAAAATCAAAGGGTGCCCTACAGCAAAGGCTGGCGAGGCAGAATCCATGGGTGCCTGCAGCCCCTCCATGGTGTGCCCAGGAAACCAAGTGTTGAAGTGCAAATTAACTTTATTTAGTCAACGTTGTTTTATTAAATGCCTGACATGAAGGAAAGAGACATCAAGTTGAAAGTTTATTTATTTGTGATATTATAAGATGGTGCAAGAGATATCAATTAAGCAAGATTTTAACGAATTCTGATGAGCTAATCTCAATTTTTTTTATAGATGCAAAGACAGACATTATGTTAGTAGTATGAATCACATGAGTAGCCTCTTTTTATTTTTTTCTCTTCAAGAAAAAATGGTTACAAGTAATAGCACTTAGCATTAGCACTTAGATTTATATACCGCTTTGTAGTGCTTTACAACCCTCTCTAAATGGAAGGATGGAAGACTGATTCAACCTTTAATTGCTGGCAGTAGGCAGAACTACATTGTAATACTACATTCTAACCACTGTGCCACTATGGCTCTTAATTCTAAGAGTCTTTCCAAGACTCTTGGCGGTAATGGATTTGCAGTTAACTAGCATTAAAATTAAACTATCCTCTTTCCTATTTTATTAGGATCTATTTTATTAGAAAAGGCTTGATATATGATCAAGCTTTTCCTAATGGGTTCTTATCTTAAGTTTTTAATGCGATTTTTATTATACTTTTTCCAAGGCAGGTAACTTTCCTATGTTATATGCCAAGCATAGACCAATTTCCTTGATTAATGTGAATGCTGAAATTATAACAATCTGATAAGTAGATTATAGTAAATTGTTCTGAATATAGCATCCAGCTCACAGAATTTACTTGGGACTAGCAAACTTTTGATGCTTAGCTTGATGGAGTAGCTTTAACCTGAAGTAGACAAAATCCATAGCATTTTGTTTGAAAAGGGGCACTTTCCAATTTTATCCCATATATAATAAATACTAAAGATTTAATTTGAGAGTCCAAGACCAGATAAATGTGGTTAATATGAATTGAATTCTGAAGTTGAGTTATAGCTATCCTGAATATTTGCTAGGGAAGGAAAGTGAAGTATAATCAGGATAGATATTTTAAATGGGTTTTTTTTCCATTTCCACATTATTTAAATAAATGTATTAGCTTTTCTTTGGCAAAGCCATCTTGTAGAATCTCACTTCATAAATTGCAGTGGCCTGTGGTAAAGGTAGTTTTAGTTTTCTTTGCTTTTAACATTATCATTTATTGTTTCTTTTAAGCTCAATTATGGATAAAAATAATGACTACAGAATTCAACTTGTTGGGGGATAAAACTTGAGAATTCTTATTAATATTCAGTTGATATGCATGTGTTTACTTTTTAAAGAGGTTTTATTGTATTAAAATATTTTTAGTATTTTTATTTTTTGAATTATAAGCTGTTGAGAATCATTGACTGAGACAGCTGGTATAGAAATAAAATAAAATCAATAAACAAATAAAATCCCTGACAGAACATCAGTTTAAATACCTGTACTTATTGCTGCAAGACATATATGGAAAATACAACAATATATGCATAAAATATTCTACAGTTTAACTCTCTTTACATATAAAAGGCTTACAATATTATTTGATAATTCTGATTTAAGAGCAGCAGGGTAAACTAGGTCTTCCACAGTGTAACTTAGAAAAGTTTGATAAACTTAAAGCAGCTTTAAAACATGTATAGAAAGTAAAAACAAGCAATATATCAGAGAACACATTTCATAGCAGTTCGTTCAACTTATTCCATGTCTTTCTTGGTTCTTAAACCATTCATTCATGGTTTAAGAAAAATTCAGAGTCCTATATGAAATTGAGTTTATGAATTATTTAATATATTTATTAATCTATTAATTGATTTATGCAAACTTTAGAATAATAAGCATAAATGACCTTTTGCAAATCAGTGGAAAGGTATTTTTTAAAAAAATTGCTCCCTTTTAAAATGCAGTCAACACAACTGTGCATATGGTTTCATTTTTACAGGATCCCTCAAAACATGTTCAGTAAAGGCTAGTGAAGATTGCCTGTGATCAAAAGTTCAGAACATTAACTTACATAATTTGGGTTTGTTCTACTATTACTATACTTTAGTTTGAAATGTGTAAGCCTGTCTACAGAACTTAAAAGATCACAGCTGTGAAGTACATGTGTAATGTCTCTGACAATATTTCCAATGTTTGGAATTTATCAATGCATCAAAACACAGCTGCCCAATACAGGAGCAGAGAAGAGGATATTGGAATAATTTCTTCAGTGTTCTGGAGTTGTCTCTCCTTTCTTTTTTAAAAATCATTTTATGTTTAAGTTACTTAAAGTAAAATCTCTTTCAAATTGAGCTTGTCATGTGGACTTCATGGATATATCCATGCAGTTTTCTTGGCAAGAGAATGGAGATTGTTTGCACTATTTTCTAGACCACAGTTCTAGGATTCTCTGGTAATTACACATCCAAAAATTAACCAGGTATGACCCTGTTTAGCTTCCAAGCCCAGACAAAATCAGCCATGTGTAATCTTCTATTGAAACAGGATTAGTTTTGCTGTTAATTAATTCGTGTCCTTTCTTAATATTTGTATACATTGAAAACTAAATTTGATAATTACTTTTTTTTGCCCGCAGAATTATGTGGTTAGCTGTATTTTTTTCCTCATTAAAACACAAAATTAGTAAACATTACTAAAAAACAAACAAACCCGAATTTTAGGCGATTACCCTCTTCAGGTGACAACCTATGCAATCTTTGAGGAAGTTTGCTGAAATATTGTTAAGATTTTGATAAATTTTAATTATGTTTAATTTTGCTATTATATTTGGAGAACATCTGCAAAATCATGTAAGGTTGTCTGGTTATGAATAATGTCTGTGAAGATTTCAAGATTGTAATGTAGAAACATTATTGTGCCTTTACTAATGCATCAAGTTTTCCATGGATTCAAATCTTTCAGCACTATCTATTTCAATTGACACAACCATTCCTTGTTACTGAATCCTTGTTACTTTTGTGGTTTTAAAGATGAGATAAATAATGCCTCAGCTAGTACTGAAATACTAACTACTCTAAATATATAAAACCACCACTTATCAATTTGTTACTGAGTCAAATTCATGATGTGTGTGTGCTGATACATAGCTTAGGACCTGGACATCTGACTGTCTTCTCCCTTATATCTATCCCGTTCATTAAGATCTTTAGGGTCAATTTTCCTGACATGCAGTGTTGGCTGGGAATCTGCTATTCCTGAGAATAGTAATTCAATAGAGGGCACTTTAATGTACTGACTCTGGAATTCCTCCCCGTTCAGTTGTGGTTTAGGCAAAATCCTTGTACATTTTTACAACTAGCTTAAAACTTTTAATTGCTTCTGCCTCTTGTTACTGTATTAGCTTTTGTGATTTCAATCTTTGAATTGGTTGTACAATTGCCACACTTTATTCTTAACCTTATTTTGTATTCTATTTTAGGATTACAGTTACAATGAAACGAGGGCAATGAATTGTATAAATAACAAAATAAAGTAATAAAATGTCAGGAGATCAGCAAGGGTTTGGGTAGGCAGTAGTATATGGGTGTCTGAGATAAGCCCTGGATCCATTCAGCAGACAACATAGCAATTTTTCAGGAGCATGGTGTAGACTGCAAATGGATAGCTAGGGAAAAGACTTGGAAAGTACTTGGAAATTGCAGTTGGTGTAAAACATGATAGGAGGTTATTTATCACGCAATATTCAGGGATTGAGTTTTGCACTTTCAAGGTATCTTTTTAAGGTGTTGGTCTGAATCTGCAGGATCACCTTTCCTCTGGCAACCAAATTGGATCAGCAAGAAAGACCTTCTAAAAGATATTCCTATTGTCAGTCATTCAGCAATCTGACAGGCAGGAGAGGGCTTCATCATGTGGGGCTCATGGGTTCTCCCCAGGAAAATCCTGGGTTCCCACACTTCCACAAATATATCTGCCTTACTGCCTTTTTGTATTTCTAATTATGCTCACTTTGTGATTGTATTATTTTGCTTTTATATTTTACATTTGATTTTATTGTTGCATACTGCTTGACTACTTATGTCAGCAGAAAAGGCAGGATATAAATCAGGGGTTTTAAATCCAGCCTGTGGGGCCGGCCTGGAAATATCAATGGATCAGTCCACAATGCCTCTGCCAGTCAAAATGAGCCATGTGCAGCCCCCTCTGGCCCATTTTCAGCCTGAAAGGCCTCCTGCAACACTTTACTGGCCAAATCGAGGCATGGAGGGTGGGTAGGTGGGGTGGTGAGCACCCCCACGCCTCCAGCAGCACTCTGCCAAAAATGGGCCGCACAGAGGTCTATATGGAGGTTTTGAAAGAGATCAGGTGTCTGCCAGGTGCTACTGCCAGCAGAGACAAGAGGCGTATTTTTAAGATAGTCAAGAATGCCAGTAAGTACTGTGATGTTGATGCTATTATACACCTTGGCACAAATGATCTGTCCCCAAAAGATGTACTTTCTGTGCAGAATGATTTCCAGAGCTTGGGGTATGAACTTAGTAGTATAGGTTGTAGGCTTATCTTTTCAGAGGTTTTACCAGTATATAAGGACCAAAAAGGGAAAGGCCAGTGTGTGGTGGAGTTTAATGTGTGGCTAAAGGAGTGGTGTAAAAGAGAAGGCTTTGGTTTTATTAGTCATGATGTCTGCAGCTGATCCAATGAAAAACTGTACAAAAGAGATGGTTTGCAGCAGAGGTGGTATTCAGCAAATTCTGATCAGTTCTGGAGCACCGGTAGTGGAAATTTTGAGTAGTTCGGAGAACCAGTAAATACCACCTCTGACTGGCCCCGCCCCCATCTATTCTCTGCCCCCTCCCCCCCTGAGTCCCAGCAGATCAGGAGGAAATAGGGATTTTGCAGTACCTTTCCCTTGAGTGGGGTGGGAATGGAGACTTTACAGTATCCTTCCCCTACCATACTCACCAAGCCATGCCATGCCCGCCAAACCATGCCATGCTACGCCCACCAAGCCATGCCCACAGAACTGGTAGTAAAAATTTTTGAAACCCACTACTGGTTTGCACCCATCAAAGAAAGGGACTGAGTTACTTGGCATTAAATTTACAGATTTTCTGGATAATCATTTAAACTGAACAGTGGGGACAGAGAATTAATTGATACAGAACATTTCTGTTTCCAGCAATCTAAAATTAATAGGGTTATCAGTGCATGCGGGTAAGATTATCAACCTTGCTGTCAAACAAAACCAAGCATTTAATAATGAGTGCCATACCATGTGCATGGCAAGAAAGTAGGGGCAGTCAGGCATAACACAGGTTTTGTAGACAATAAACACAGGGTCAATCAAAATGGACTCAATTGTCTATACACCAATGCACAGAGTATGAGGAATAAACAGGGAGAATTAGAAATTCAAGTAAATGAGGGCAGATATGATATTGTTGCCATTATGGACACTTGGTGGGATGAAACTCACAAATGGAACGTACAGCTAGAGGGATTTAAATTATTTAAAAGAAATAGACCAAATAAAAGAGGTGGAGTTGCATTATACATAAGAAATAACTACATTTATTTTATTTTATTTATTTTATCAAATTTATATACCGCCCTACTGCCCGAAGGGACTCAGGGTGGTGAACAGCCAAATAAAATACAGAACATACAAAAGTTAAAAATAGTTAAGATAAATTAGATGATTAGGCTGAAAAATTTAAAATCCAATCATATAAAACATTTAAAAACCCATTATAAAGGGGAGCTTTAAGCCAGACCAGTCTGATGAAATAGGAATGTTTTTAAAGCACAGCGGAAGGTACGTAGGTCCTGTATCGTCCTTATCTCAGGGGGGAGCTCGTTCTAGATGGCCGGTGCCCCCACAGAGAAGGCTCTCCTAGTGGACAACCATTTAAATATGAGCCAGCAGTGTACAGCAGCTGCCAAAAAAGCCAACACAGTTCTAGGCTGCATTACCAAAGGGATAGAATCAAGATCACATGAAGTGTTAATACCACTTTATAATGCCTTGGTAAGGCCACACTTCGAATACTGCATCCAATTTTGGTCACCACGATGTAAAAAAGATGTAGAGACTCTAGAAAGAGTGCAGAGAAGAGCAACAAAGATGATTAGGAGACTGGGGGCTAAAACATATGAAGAATGACTGCAGGAACTGGGTATGTCTAGTTTAATGAAAAGAATGACCAAGGGTGACATGATAGCAGTGTTCCAATATCCCAGGGGCTGCCACAAAGAAGAGGGAGTCAAGCTATTCTCCGAAGCACCTGAGGGCAGGACAAGAAGCAATGGGTGGAAACTAATCAAGGAGAGAAGCAACCTAGAAGTAAGGAGAAATTTCCTGACAGAACAATTAATCAGTGGAACAACTTGCCTCCAGAAGTTGTGAATGTTCTACCACTGGAAGTTTTTAAGAAGCTATTGGATAACCATTTGTCTGAAGTGGTATAGGGTTTCCTGCCTAAGCAGGGGGTTGGACTAGAAGACCTCCAAGGTCACTTCCAACTCTGTTATTCTAATGCTGATCCAGCCCTCAAAGAAATCCAGTTTGACACCCCCGATATAAATGCTATAATAAAAATAAATTAAAATGTTCATTACCTTCTTTAACTTGGAAAAAAAACCCCATTCATGACTAGGAGATATCTGAACCAACAAAACAATCAAGGTGTACTGTGATATGAAAACCTAGCCACCAAATGGACCACAGTCACCAGTGATATTTTTGGTGGAGGGGTTATATATCTATTCTATTATGTTTACCTATGTAAAATGAAACCATTAGCGTCAGGAGTATCCTTGTTCCGGATCTCATCACATTTGAAAGTTGTAGGAGGCTGATCGGGGCAAGGCTCCCATATCACTTCAATGCCATCAACCTCTTTTCTCATCAATCCTGAGCATGCCAGCAGTAGCCTAATTAGGTAAATTAAAGAACAAGTAATCCTCTCAGCTACTTTCACAGAAATGTCAGAAAAAGTTATTTCTATCCTGCATGCCAATCTGAAAAACAACCCAAAGGTGACCAGGTAACCCTGGAGGGTTAAAATGTATGTAGGAGGCTACAGCTGGAATTATTTTTGTGCAAGGACATCTTAAATTCACGCTAACCTATCTGCTGGCCTTTCCCCATAAGCTTTTATTTCTGGTGCTATTCTGACCCAAACTGTTTGTCTCACTCTCTCAAGGGTACAGAAGAAGGCTATAATTAGAGGGCTATGGACAAGATAGATGGGTGCTATTTTTTCAGTTTAGATTTTGAAAAACAATTATTATAGTTGCTCTCTATGTTGCTCTGCCAAATGTTAAGAGATTTGCAACTTATTGTCTGGAAGCTATACGTTTTCTTGATTTTATTTGTGGTCTGGTTTGAAAGACTTTTCCCCATAAAAAGGAGAATTACATTTATAAAATAAAAATACAGCTTTAAAAAGTCCTAGATGTCATGTGACATTTTCTTAGGTTTCCACAAACCACAACCATTAAGGTATAAAACATGACATAACAGAACCTAGACACTGATTTCAGCATAACTATCTTCCATATAAAAGTTTAGAAGCAGGAAACAGCATTTAGTTCTCAATAAATACATAATAATTTGCTCCTCAGAATGTTAAGAGCATTATTATTCAAAAGAGGAAGAACTGGGTGAAAAACACCCAAGAACCAGAAAAAAATCCCCACTATATGTTTATGGAATCATAGCAATTCATGATTTGGAGGTTTTAGAAACAGTTAAGGTTGTGCCATTTAACAAGTTAACTTTAATGTCCTTTAAAACTACGATAATAATCTGGTTTTAAAAAGAAACATAAATCAAATTGCTATACTTTAATGACATATAGTGGCTTTGCTGGTTATTACACAGTGGTTAAAAGGGTTTATAGTTCAAGCCATAATTACCATCCAAGTCTAAGCATGCAATGTTGTGGGTGTTAGCTCACATCACCTCATAATGATGTAAAAGCTTTACTATATTTTATAAAGGAAAAATGATGACTTTGGATTTTTAATATGCAGCAAAGGAGCATTCCAGAATCCACCTATCACTGCACAAAGCATGCAGTCCAGTCAATGTTCTCTAAATTTTTCTGCTAGCTTTGTTGCTTTCATATAATCAGTCACTCAAATGGATGCTTTCAGAAGTTAAGGTTGGCACATGGTGTGAAATTACCAGGTTAGATCTTGTGGTTTTGCATAGGAGTTCTGGGTGTCAACAGCCAGTAGATTCAGAAATCTTTGCACACGCATCTCTTTGTGTACACAAAGCTTACTGCTCTCTAAAGAAACAAGAGAGTCCTTTCCATGTGGGCACTGACACCTGTTGAGCTCATTATCAGCTTAAGGAAAACCTGTTCAGCAGGATTTTAGAAATCGGTGCCAGAAATTCAGTGCCATTGTTTACTGAAGGAATGCTCACTGGGGAATTCAATGGGACTTATTTCTGAGTAGATATGCATAGGGCTCCACAGTCAATCTTCTCTGAAAGATTGTCTATAAATTGGACAACACTGATGCATTTTTACTAAATAAACTTTTTATCAATCTACAAATACTTGTTTCACAAAGTAGGCAACCTTCAGATGTTTTGGAGCGTAAATCCCATAACAATTGATTTCTGGCCAAGTTGGTAGAGAGTGCTGTAGTCTGAGCAGGAAATACAAATATGTACAATTTTAAAGCAAAATTTTATGATAGCAACTAGAACCAGAATATTTAAGTGAAATTATTATTAGAGTGGAGACGGTGAAATAATTAAAATAATATTTATATGTTATATAAAGAAACTGGATTTACTGTTTTAGGAATTGAAATTTGCTCCTAAAATGTGATATAAAATATGCAATTTTAAAATAATCTGAAGATTCTCCTCCTCCTCTTCCTCCTCCTCCTCCAAATAAGAAAATTCCTGATCAGGACAAAGATATTCAATTTAATTAATAATTATTCCTAAGGGTCAACAATTTGTCAATTCTGCATTGGGTAGTTTCTTTAATTCAGAAACAATATTATATTCCTACTGATTCAAGCTAAGCAGGAAATTAAGATTATAAAATATATACTGTAGAATGCCTCTGCTTTTATTATAAATTCCTTTCTAATGGGAAAACAGCGTGTGACACATGAAGTTAGTCTTTACATTAAAAAATTCCCTTCTCATCCCTATGGTAGCATGCATCTTTTTCAATCTCTGGTTCCATGGGAGTTTCTAGTGCTGCTCTCAGTGTCTCAATGCTGTCTTTTAATCCAGTCCTTTCCAGTTGCTCATAGGATTTCACAATGTCTGCCACCTCAGCTGTCAATGATACATCCCATGCAGGGTCTTGTTTTGCCATGACCGTTCTTCTACTTGATCTTCCTCCCTTGTCTTCTGCCACCTCAGGCATTCTCCCAGCAGCTCATCTTTGGGTGCCATCTTACTGATGTTCTCTTGGATGTTCTCTTATATGATCTTTCATCCAGAACAGTGGCTTTAACAGTCATCAGACCCCCCCCCCCATCTTCTTTCTGTCTAGTAAAGTCTCTGAGTGGTGGACTTGGAGTGGAAACCCATATATTTTGAGGAGCTTTCAGGTTTTCACATTGGAAGATTCCACAGGAGTTTTGGCCGGCTCACAATACCAGCAGGTTATCTGATGACTGGCAGGGCATATATATTGATGGTGTGGAAAGTCTTCTACTCATTAAGCTAGCTCTTCAGGTTCTGTCTTATCATTGAATACTGCTGTCTTCCTTGCCTCTTCATGTTGTTCCCATGTGACTGTGGGATACTACAGTTGGGAACCGGTCTGGGTGTCTTCTATATGGCCCACTGGTAATTCCACCACATCAGTTTTAATTGCTTTCCCTCTCTTGACTATCCTTTGGCTACACTTTTCCAGTCTGAATGATATTCCATTGTCCTATAGATCTGTGTCAGATGGATCAGCAAGTTGATATCTTGTTCACTTTTAGCATAAGTGTGATGTCATCCATGTAGAGAAGGTAGTTGATTGCAGTTCCACCCTTGAACTTGTATCTATTCCAGTGATTATCTGACTGAAGGAATTCAAGCCTATGCAGAACAGCAGCAGAGACAATGCATCACACCTTGGTGTGTGCTATATTTGATGGCTGCTTGTGTGAGCTGTCTTGAGTTGACTTCTGGTATCTTCCACAATTCATTGAGTTCATGAATAAGGTTCTTAGTGACCTGTTGACTTTGTATAATGCTAGGAATTCACAGATCCATGTATCTGGCATTGATTTATAGGCTTTCCCATAGTCAATTCAGGCTGTGGTCAGATTGGTCTGTCTAGACCTTGAACTTTGGATGACTGCTCTATCTATGAGCAGCTAGTGTTCTGAGCTTCTGGTGTTGTGCCCAATGCCTTTTTGCGTTATGATTATGATCTGGCCCATAAGGTCCTGCAGTTTGGTGGCTAAGATTTCTGATAGGACATTCCATGTTGTAGGGAGACAGGTTATTGGCTGGTAGTTGGACAGTGCTGTTCCCTTGTAAGGATTGATCATGATCATACTGTCATTTCATTTGTTACCTAGTTTGGGTAGAAACTTGCTGCTAACAGCCAGTTCATCTGTGCTGTTAGGCATTCATGAACTGCGGTAAGTTTCTTTAGCCAGTAAGTGTGGATTATATCTAGACCAGGTCCTAGCAGATCTTGCAGTCACTTTGCACTGCTGTAGTTGACACTGCTTTCTTCTTCCAGTGCTGTTCTGTTTCTGCTGTGGCAATTGTTGTTACTGTGTTGTTGCACTGCAGTTGGGAGTACATCCTGAATAAGTATTTGGAGAACAGACTATTCATTTTCTTGGCCTCTGCTTCTCTATTGTATCCTCTTAGACTGGTAGCCAATGCTGTGAGCCTTTGTTTAGCAATCTCTGAGGCTTCAGATGGAGTCAGATCCTTGTATTTTTTCAGTAGCTGAGTCTTATTCATAATCTTCACATAATCTTCTGTAATTCCACCATCTGACTAATCTCTCTCTGAGTTGCCTTGGTCTTAGCCTCTAACCTTCTCTCTCCCTCCCCCCCCCCCCGTGTGTGTGTGTGTGTGTTTGTGTGTATCTACTGGTGTTCAGTACCAGTTCATTCGTTTGGGTTATTGTGGTAGTAGGGATTGTCAGGATGGCTCAATTGGTATTTTGTAGCATACTATCTGATGTTATTTCTCCAATGAGTCTTGATAAATGGTATCAAGGATTGATTGTAGCCGGTACATCCATGATCTTATGCCTCATATTAGCAACTGTACTCTGTAATGGGGACTGTGGTATGATATTCCAGCTTCAGAGGTTGGTTGCACATCCAATTGTTCTTCTAGGTCTTCTTGAGTCTGGAATGTAGTGTGTAGTTGGTTTGTTTCAAGTTGTGAGAGCAGAATCTTGACTATGCAGTATTCCAATATTTGAGGGGCTGCCACAAAGAAATGGGGATCAATCTATTTTCCAAAGCACCAGAGGGCAAGACAAGAAACAATGGATGGAAACTAATCAAGGAGAGAAGAAACCTAGATCTAAGGAGAAATTTCCTAACAATGAGAACAATTAACCAGTGGAATGACTTGTCTCAGAAGGTGTGGGTGCTCCATCACTGGAGGCTTTTAAGAAGAGACTGGACAGCCACTTGCCTGGAATGGAACAGGGGAGTGTTGGCGAACCTGGAGCGTGCACACATGCTGGACACTGGAAGAGCAGCCGCCTGGTGCACATGCACATGCCAGGCAGATTATTTTCCAGTGTCCAGTGCGCACATACACACCAGCCGGCTGATCTTCATGCACGCATGCGTGCCAGTAACCGAAAGATCAGGTGGCCGGCATGTATGCTGGAAACCGAAAGAGCAATGGGTGACAGCTCACATACCCAGAGAGAAGATTCTGTGTGCCACTTCCAGCACGTGTGCGATAGGTTTGCCATCACAGGTATAGAGTCTCCTGCATGAGTAAGGGATTGGACCAGAAGATCTCCAAGATCCCTGCCAACTCTATTATTCCATTGTGTTGAATAACATGTTGGTGGACAACTCTCTGTTAATGTGGATGCAAGACTTCTGTCCATCCCTAGTTCTCTCATACATTTCATATATCCCCTCTCATTAGATCTATTGTTGTAGTTCCATCAGTTCCAGGTTCTTTTGTGTTGTCTATATAAGGTTTGTTCCAGCAGCCCAAATGTCATCTGATTGTCCCGGTTCTCCAACATTTGATGTGGACATTGTTAATGTGAGATCTGAGTTAGCATGATTTGTGTCACTCTCATATTTGAGGTAAGCGTGCAAAGTGCTATGGGGTCTTTGCTCCAGGATCTCTACTGGTAAGATAAGTATCAGATGAGATTTGAACCCTGGTCACCCTTGTCAAAGGTGGTGCGTTAACTCCTAAGCTATTCATGCGTGTGTGTAAATCAGTCATTCGGCAAAAATCTTCACAACAAAGCATAGCCTATCCTGTAGTGACTTTAAACTGCATGATATCGATGTTTTTCATTTTGAGATGTTGCTTTCATACTGCTTTTTATATTTTAATCTTTGGGAGAGTTGAAGCAAGATTCTTTAAATTAATAAAGTATTTGTAATTGTTTGGTTAAATTGTTAAATATTCCCACCTCCTGACAGACTATTCAGTTAGAATATTCTTACTATTTTCTATATGTCATATTTATAAATAATTCCGAAGTTAAAACTAAACTAATTTATGCTTTAAAGTGGCTACCAAACAAATCTAATAACATACTTAATCATTCTTCACTGTGAAGCAAATCTGTTCCCTTCTCTTTTTTGTAATGAGGCATACTCAGAAAATTATGGCTGATTTCTCAAAAAAAAAAAGACTGAAATAAAAATTGCTTTAAAAAAACCCAAATGCAAATTTGTACATATAAAGCAACCTATAAAATAAAGTGAAAAAAGCTACAAGCCTGATTAACAAAAGGACAGAACTATGTTACATAGATCTAGTTGTACTAGGTATCTAGATGTACCTGATTATCTTTTAGACTAGATTTATTTTTATTCATTTGTTATTCACTTCCTGCCTGATGAAATTTTATTTGTGTGTGTAAGTGAGTGTGTGTGTGTGTGTGTATGGCCCTCCTCCCTACAGCCACTTGCTTTAGGCAACCTCGCATCAAGAATCCTCCCACGTTCAATGCCGGCTACATCTGTTGCTCTTTCCTATTGTTGAAAATTCCATCCTTAATCCTATTTGACTTTATTCATGCAAAGGTCATCCTGAATTCAACAAATGCAGGAGCGATGGCAAACACACTGGTGAACACAGCTAAAAAGATGCTGTGGTAGAACATACAGCTAGCATGTACACTCTCTCAGGAGCCCTTGACTCCATTATGCTGGTTTCCAACCCTCAAAGCTAAACTGCTAGAGAAAATGGAATGTAGTTCTTTTGGCATTTCACAAAAAAGATTCATTCAAAAAGTGTAGATTCTTCTTGATTTTGGAAGACAGCCTTTTCACTTTTCTTTTTTGCCCCCAAGTAGGAATATGGGGGCTTCTAACTGCTGGCCCTTGTGAACACAAAAGCAAAATATTTGAAAGATTAATTTAACTCTATTGGATTTGAAATACTGATCAGGATGATTTTCAGGCTTGTTACTTCCCGCTGCACAAAAATCTCAAACCCAGATGATGAAATTAATTAATCCTTCTTTTAAAAAACCCTTTAAAAATAAAATTAAACAAACTTTGCTCCAGCTTGGAATTGCTAATTTGCTATTAGATCAAGATATTTAGAAAAGTGGATGAGAACAGATAACACCAGAAACTGAGATATTGGGGGTATCTCACATTCTTTTTCCTCCTCTATTTTCCTGATTTTTTAAAGAAAAACATAAATATGCGTATAAACTTATGTTATTAGGTTATTGCTCTTATGACAACTACCTGACAAATAAAACAGAAAACAGTACTACCATTAACGCAGCTCCCAAAGACATTAACAGTTGTTTTAGAGTGAGCTGAATTAAATATTTGAATTTGTTTATTTAACTTAATTTAACTTATTAATTTGTCTAAAATAGAAAAAATACATATTTACCCATATTTTATTCTAAACCAAACAAACCCTGCCAACAGAGAAAAGCCAAACCCAGCCTTCAGGCAAGTGAAGAAACTCTTGACTGCTTTGCCTACAGAGAAATATTTCACATGGGATGATTTATTGGCAGCTCAAAATGGTTTTAAAATGACAGTACAAGTGTTTAACCGGAATTATTTTAAAAACCCACTTCCAAAGCTCCCTTTTTGCCATAGCATTTAGTTGCTAGATTTATATCCTGTCCTTCCTCCAGGAACTCAAGATGCCTTGCATAGCATTTACCTCCTCCAAGATTTTCCCCACACTAACCCTGTAGGTTAACTTCTAGGGTGGGAAAAAAAAATGGTCTTGGACCTGGAGTTCCCCAGTCCTAGGCTAGTACACTAAATGACTGCAATCTACGATACATCATCCAAATGTAGCATATTAAAATGTGGGAGCAAAGCAAAACTGTTGGAAATAATCACATTTTGCACCCACCCTGTTCTGTGGGTGAGTAGATGCAACATCCTCTGTATCTATGCCAACATCCTCTGTATCTATCTGTATAGAATTCAAGATAAGAGAAGAGCTTCCAGAAAAATCATAGGTAATTGCATCCTCATAAGCTGATTATTTTTTCAGGATATGTTAGTAAGCATGACTTTGTTGCTTTCACTTGTACTCCAACAGAAACACTTGACAAATGACCAAAGCTTTCAGATCCATCCATTATATATCCAAATCCCTTATATATTTTCATAATGTTAAATCCAGTGACAAAATAATCTCATCCCTCCTGAAGACACCTTCCTCTTCTGCCTTAGTTTCATATGCCTTTTCCCTTTCTTCTGCGTGCCTTGATTTGCTTAAGAAACAAAGCGAACAGTAAGAAATACCGGTACATAAAAAAGATCGATTTCCAAGATCCACATGCAAGTTATCCAAATCTACATTTTAAAATGCATATTGAGAAGGATGACAAATGAATAATAAGATTAAAATAAAGCAATTTCCTATCAGTAATATTCCCAGCCTAATTCAAATGATTTGATTTTATTAAAACACTATTTTCTGCTTTAGTCCTGTCAACCTATAGTTTACTTTCTTCTAGTTTTGGTTGAGTCATTAAGAAGAATAGGAAAGAGAATTGCAAGACTTTAATATGACATTTCTGCAGGTTCCAAAGGCAGAATAGCTTTGAAATATTTCTTAAAGAGCTTAAAATTGTAATCTCTGGCTAGTAAACTCTAAGACAAGAAGTCTTTGAGAGCACTGTGCATTTTAAAGGACCTATTTATGTTAACTCCCATTTTCTAATCCAATTACTTCCAAGTTATAATTTAATGTATGAGAGATGCAGCAATCAATGGGAAAATAGCAACCTGAAACACACTTATCTGGAACAAGATTCCACTGGGATTTGAACAAGAACTTCAAGCCTTGTCTAAAGGCTTTGTAAAACATTGTAGACTGGCGGCCCCCGGGGGAGAGCCTTCTCAGTGGGGGCACCTGCCCTCTGGAACGAACTGCCCCCTGGGATACGTATGATTCCCGATCTCCGTACCTTTCGCCGGGCCCTTAAGACCCTGCTATTTCAACAGGCTGGCCTGGCTGAATAAGAACCTGGATGGGATATTTTAAATTTGTGGGTTTTAATTGACAGGGCCAAATTTATTTAATTTGTTTTAAATTGGTTTTTAAATTTTGTATCGTATATTGTTTTAACATGGCTGTGCACCGCCCTGAGTCCTTCGGGAGAAGGGTGGTATAAAAATCTAATAAATGAATGAAATGAATGAATGAATGAAGCTCATGTTTTCTCTTCAGTTCATGAAATCCTCATTCATACCAATGCAGAATATACTATTGCATATACTGCTTTTTCTTCCGAAGCTTTTATCCATGGCTATGAGTCATGGAGATTTAAAATCTACCATCAGTTACTGATGTCAGGCAAGTTGGCAGACAATTTTTTTTTTATTTTACCCCATTGAGTAAGCCTAACAGTTCTCCATTTAATGTTGCTACTATTTTTCTGGCTTGCAAGAGAAATTGGATAATACTTTATGTTTTGTTTCTATTATACACATTTGAAGTATCTGTAAAAAAAAAACCCGAAATAAAATTCACTGACTATAGTGAGGAAGTAGAAGAATAGAATTTGGAGGGTTGTACTACAGAAGGTAATAAAATTTATAAATACTCTTCTGGATCCAAGGTTAGGTGAATGGTTCTGTCTAGCTAGAGCATGCTAGGATTACAATTACAGTGTATCTACTAAACAATGTTGGGAATGAGTGAGTTAGATTCATCTTTCATGTTAGAAGCACTGATATACTAATGTGACATTCTGAACTAAAGTTGCAGCATCTTTTCTCGGAGCAAGGATTAAAAAATATCTCAGTAATTTTCCCAGATAAAGATCGTAGCAAAATAAACCCTGTTTTTCTACTTGTTGGCCGAGTTAGAAAACTAACTGGAGCTATCCTTGTCACTTTCTCTGCGATGGCCATCTCCCAACATCTTCCCTAAATTAATATCTGCAGATAAACCTGACTGAATATTGTCAAATTCTAATTCTGATGCATTGGTTAACTATGCAGTTTTGAGAATTTAAAAGCTAGACTTCAACTTTGCTGAAAGAGTTGGCATAAAATTAATGTTCAAGTTAAAGATAATACAATTTGGTCATAATTACAAAGATGGGAGTGTGGTGGCTCACCAGGTTAGAATGCTGAGCTGCCAATCGGCAGGCATGTGTTTGAGACCCATTGCTGCCATGGGGTGGGGTAAACTCCTATCACATGTTCCAGTTCCTGCCGACCCAGCAGTTCAAAAGCAGACGCCTGCGAGTTTAATTGGGATCACTTTGGTGGGTAACTTCACAGGGACACAAAAGGAGCCCTTAGCTGGATGTCCCTTGGGCAATGGTGATGGCACTGGCAAATCCTTTCACCATGGAAGCACTTCGGTGCTTCTGACACAGAAAAATACATTACAAAGGTTGGCTTAGCCTAGCTGACAATACACATTTCATCTGGTTTAACTTGTTGCTGTCGGAGTGCTAAAGGTGGCAAATTATATTTTGCCAGCTAGCTACAACAGATATTGTTCTATTGCAGTGGTGGGTTTCTACTGGTTCCCCCCTGGTTTGGGAGAATCAGTAGTGGCGGTGGTGGGAGGCTCCACCCACCCAACCAGATGTCATCACGGATGCTTTGCGCACGCTTAGAAGGTTCTGCAGAAGCGCCATGCATGAGCGAAGCAAGCGTGCACGTGCTCATAGTTCCGAGCCGGTAGCAAAGGTAAGTAAAAACCACTATTGGCCTAGTGGGGTCAACATTCAAAATGCTGGTTATGACCAGTAGAGCTCTTCATGACTTGGGAACAGGCCTTCTGAAAAATTAACTTCTCAGATATGAGCCTCATTAGCTTTCCTCTTCTGTAAGAAAAACTGTTATGCTGGTCAACAATAATTAAAAATAGGTCTAATTTATAGTCCTCATCTGTCACTTGCCATGAAAACCAATATTATTTTTTTTAAGATAGCATTTAATAACTGAAATTTAGTTGTTGCGGTTTGTGTCTTTCTTATTGGTGCATTTTAATTGATGTACAGTTTCCGTAACTGACCTTTTAATTATGTATGAATTGCTGCAGTCTGAATTTTAATTAATCTTTTATTGTTACCAATCTTGAACTCTACTTTTAATAAGGATATAACTTTAAATAATCACTAATATTGTAAACCTGAAAATATTTTATCTCATTCATAAATTTTACATTAAAAGAAAATATTAAAAATATTTTATATGGGGAATGGAAGGATTTCTACTCCCTGCAGTCATCTGTGTATTGTATTGTATTATATTGTATATATTATTATTATATTATATTATATTATATTATATTATATTATATTATATTATATTATATTAATTATATTATTGTCAGCATTCCAGAACAACCCAACTCCAATCAAACACTCTGAGAAGGGCATCATCTCAAATCTTCCATTTATTACAGTAGGTATACTGGCACAACTGGGAAAACCCGAATCTGAAAGTTCCGGGGTTTCTTTCTGTAGTTCAAAGTCCCAAATCCAACCCCTGTACCCATCGGTCCATCACATGGCTCAAACATGATCCATCCCAACTTGAGCCATCACTGCAACCACTCCACCTCCAGATGCAGGGACACCATGACCTTGACCTAAGGGAAAAATATTATTAAGTCTAACTACAATCACTCTACTAAATCCCCCCTCCTACTTTCCCAAGCGTAAGAAGGTGGCAACATGGAAGCTTCCGGTGTTAATATAAGAGCCTGAGTGGCGCAGCAGACTAATGCAGACGAATGCTACTATTAAAGGTAGTATTTAGCTTCCAGCTGCCTGCAATTACTGCGAGTTTGAATCTCACCAGGCTCAAGGTTGACTTCCATCCTTTCTAAGGTAGGTAAATTGAGGACCCGGTTTGTGGGGGCAATAAGCTGACTTTGTATGAAATATACAAAAGTATGAAGGCTATTGCTTAACGCCTTGTAAGCCGCCCTGAGTCTCCGGAGAAGGGCGGCACATAAAAATAAATAAATAAATAAATAAATAAATAAATAAATAAATAAGTAAATAAATAATATGGCTTCCAAAACTGACATATGGTATGGTATGGTACGGTACGGTACGGTACGGTACGGTACGGTAGAGCATTGCATCGTACTACACTACACTACACTACACTACACTACACTACACTACACTACACTACACTACACTACACTATACTACACTCTATTATTTCCTTGCAGTCATCTGTATCAAAGTACTAACAAGTAGATAAGGATAAGGAATATAAATCCTTCTATTCTCCACCATTCAGTCAGAACTGAAGATACTTCTTGGATGGAAGTGAAACATCTTCAAGAGAAAAACCACAGAAAGTCTAGTTGCCTTTGGGGTGACTGATTCAAGATCATCCAATTGCTTCTGTGTCTAAGGCAGGACTAGAATTCCCAGGTCCCTGTTTTCTAGCCTGATTAACCACCATAGCACACAGGCTTTCATATACTAATACTATAAACAATAAAAACCAACCAACCCTCAGCAAGCTGTTCCAAAGGAGGGAAACCTACAAGGAAAGCCTGCGCTGATGAATACCAGAGAGGTGCAATGCCAATAAGTGGTAGATGCAATCTGAACCAAGAATGCACAGCTCTAATATCTAGTATAAGTTGAAATAGGAGAGCCATGTTAGTTTATGGTAACCAAACAAGGACAAAGGTAATATTAGAGCATTTCAATCACTCAGGATACTATACTATATTACAAATTGAAATTAGAAGTATTAAAAGGTTTTAGGCAATCTCAAAAGGTCTTGACAAAGACAATGGTTTCTAATACATTACTATCGTTAATTGATAAAGTACTTCTAATTGTGTTGCATGTATCCAGCATTTCCATAAAGAATTTGTCTTCTTCTCCCTTTCCATCTCCCACAACAGAGAACTATGGTTTTGGGAATGAGATGCAATTGTTTGGAAAGATCCCAGTTCAGTGGTGGGTTCCTCCTGATTCGGCCCGGTTCTCCCAAGCCGGTAGCAGTGACGATATGACGTCACCGAACTGGTTCTGCCCCCCCCGCAGTCCCTCCCACACCCACATCCACCCCCTGTGTTATTCTTACCTTTTATTTGGCCCCACCCCCAATCTATTGCTACCTCCTGAGTCCCAGCTGATGGCTAGAGGGAAAAAAACTGTTTAAACTCTTGCCGCGGGGCTTCAAAGGGCCGCCCTACAGCTGATCAGTGTTAAAAGAAAACAAATGAGTAGATCAGTGCCTGCAAAAATAAACGGATAGACCAGTGCCTGCAAAAATACATGAGTAGATCAGTGCCTGCAAAAATACATGAGTAAATCAGTGCCTGCAAAAATAAATGGGTAGATCGGTACAGCTCTGCAAGTGGTTAAAAGCCTGGTAGACCAGTACCTCTGCTAAATCCTAAATAATTGTCACATGACCATCAAGCCATGCCCACAAAATAAGCCACACCCACAGAACCGGTAGTAAAAAAAATTAGAACCCACCCCTGTCCCAATTATAATTTTAAGGAAAAGTTTTATTGTTAAGATTTAGTGGAAGATATCCTGGACAGATCAGAAATAATGACTGCAGTAATTTATGGTAGATGAGAAACTGTTGTGTACATTTTCTGTGCGTGAAATACAGTAATAGATTGTTAACAGAGGCATTTGAAGTTTAGTTTTGTTGTTGGATTTACAGTAATTAGAAGATAAGTCAAATTATCTGAGCAAATAGATCTGCAGAAGTTTATAAAGTGTAGATCTGTTTTGCAAGGGGGGGGGGAAACTATTATTGTTGAAATATATTTATCAGTATTTAATTGGGGGAACAATATGTGTCTATGGCTTTTTATGCCCTTTTTTGTATTATTTAGTTTTTGCTTTGTTGTTATTTCCCCCCTTTTGCACTGAAATTTGTTTTTTAACTTTAGAAATAAAATTTAAAAAAATATTTAAAAAATTACAATTGAGAAATTCAAACATGGACAGCTTGAGACCTGGCCATACACTTGCTGTATTTAAGAAATGTTTGGTTTTTTCTTTAAAAGAAAAACTTTTTAGCCACCCACGATTTTTTAAAAAATGTGTTGAAATCAAATGGGATGCTTTCGTCACCTTGGGGTTATGATTATAAGACAGTTGCAAGTCTTTGATGATTGGTATCTCTCTCATATATCAAAGTATACCATATTTTCAAGTTGATGAACTGACTGAATTTACGAACATCTAAAATTATTGTTAGATTTCACATCAATATGAATTATAGTTTCACTTGTACAAGAAAATCAAATCTTATTATGCTATGCTGAATCAAAATCACATAATCTGACCACAATTTAATATCCTTGATAAAAATAATTTTAAAAAGTCCAGCATTAGTAATGATGTTATCCTAAGACAATTTTTATAAGATTTTTTTTCTTAGAATGTTTTAAAAACTCAATGGCAAACTTTATTAATAATATTAATTGCTGTATTTCCTTACATATTTGCTTTCATATGATGCATGTACTGTAGAACGTATTATTTATCAAACAAATCAGTAGGATGTTCCTCCTTTTGAACTTGCTTACTAAAAGTTATAATTAAACTTTGATGAATACAGTATATTATTATACGTGATAAAGACCTTCTTTTTCCAAGAACATAAAGCAACCTTAAAGATTGCACAGAAAAGCTGTAATGGACTTTATTTAGCAATTAGATTTCTTTCTCACAAAATATTTAAAGAAATAATTTACCTTTAAAGAAGAACAGCATAAACAAATCATTAAATTGATTATCAAGAAGAAAAAGCACACTAAATCTAAGACACAACACATTTGGGGAAAATATGTGGGGTATGTCAGTAATAAAAGGATACATAGCAAATCCATGCAGTGGTGGGATTCAGCCAGTTCGCACCAGTTCGGGAGAACCAGTTGTTAACTTTCTGAGCAGTTTGGCAAACTGGTTTTTGGAAGAAATCATTACGGCAGAGAACCGGTTGTTAAATTACTTGAATCCCACCACTGAATCCATGTATATCTCAATGCATGCAAATTTTATCGGAAACTGCATGTACTATCGCATCAAATGTTCTGAGAACAATGAGAAGCATTTATCTGGCATACATACAGTATCTATTATTGTTAGGTAATAAATTCATTTATAATTTTGCAAGAGACATTGGAACATTTTACTATTAAAAGGTTGTTACACATATAAATATATTCTGCTTAACCTAATTCCAAAGATTGTAACCAAAAAAAAAAAAAAAAGGAATTTGCTGAAAATTAGAATTATTTGCCCAAACCATGTTGTCAAATTGCAAAATGGCTAACTTATTACGAAAGATGCACTTTTTTTCATGTTGTTCCATAAATGGAGAGTATTATACCACCTGAATAAAGTCACAGATTCTTATTGTATCATCATTGGCTTAAGGAATCCATTGTCACAAAACGTTATGCTGGTCACTAGTTTTTATGGCTTTACTGTATTCTTTACAATATTCACGAAGAAAAGACTACTTAATTAAGGGCCTTTAATAGAAACTCTTAGGTTCATTGGCTATGTATTTCTGAATAGTAGATATTAGATGGCAATCCACAGAATACACCTCTGAATACTTATTTTGCCATTTCTATTTTGGATGCCAAGTGTTTGACTGAGACATCTTTCTATGCCCCTACAACAAATTAAAAACATCTCTCAGTGGGTCACATAGAAAAATACAATATAAAATAAACTTTGTACAAAAAATATGTATTTATGGGAGTTAACCATGAGCTATAAATGTTCTCTTCTATTGATATGTATTTCTATTATCTACATTTCTAGGTGACTTATATGGATATCAGAACCATTTTTATCATGGATATGGTAACATCATATATCAAGAAATATACCACATTAATATTTATAGAACAAAAACTTCTTAAAATCAACACATAGATTTCTTAAATGGAGGAAGATGAATTATAGATAATGGTTGGAAAGGGATATGAAAAGGAAATTGCATTGTGCAAACAATTCTATATTTCAAAAAATTGCTAAAACCTAGGCTGGGAGGAACATGGTGAGTAGAGCAAGAATTCAGTTACTGTACTTTTAAACTACCATATTTTTCAGACTATAAGACACACCGGTGTATAAAATGCACCAAGATTTCGAAGAGGTAAACAAGAAAAAAATATTTTTTGCCCTCCCTGGCCTCCAGGAGCACTCTGCAGGCCTCCCATACTCTCTGCATACCCTGTTTTTGTGAAAAATGAGTCCAATTTTTGTAAAAACGGGATGCATGGGCTTCGGGAGGCGAAAAATGGCTGTATTTGGTATATAAGACACACCAAATTTCCACTCTCTTTTAGGGGGGAAAAAGTGTGTCTTATATGCCAAATAGTATGGTATTTCAAGCCTAGTAGTTAGATGATAATGTGATAACATGATTGAGACCAGTCCTCAAGAAATGAAATGGAAAACACTGTATTCACATATATCACTTTCTACGTTTTGTAGAGCTTCATAGCTACTATACAAGAACATAAGAGTTGCACCTAAGAGAGTAAGAATAATAGGGAAGACTATTTATAATGCAGCAGATTAGAACTGCCTTAGTGAGGGAAGAATAAGAAATTATATGTAATTATATGCAAGAAATTATATGTAAATAGAAAGCATAAACAACAGAAATAAAAATGTACTAAATAACTAAATAGGTCTTCCCTACTCCAGATAATATTTACAAATTGTCTCTTTCCCACCCACATTTGTAAACAGGACAATAGTCATGCATAATAAGTGGAGATGTTCTCTGAATGAAATGGAAAGATGGAATAAAGTGGTGTGTTGATACTATGCTTGACCTTAGCCAAAAGGCTGATAATTGGGTATTCACAATTACTTAGCTCCATTTATTCATAGAAAACCTATTTAGGATTTGATCAGGTAACCTTCCATTTCTTCCATTTCCACTGGGAAACTCATCCCAAACTAGATTTGGAGTAAAGAATAGTGGCTATGGACCCTGAATCAACTAAATAAGAAGATGAAAAGACACCCACACCATATATAACTTGTCATACATCTTCACAAGTCGTTCTTTCCTATCCTGAATTTAAGTGTCAGCATCTTATCTGAACTTTTGACCAAATTGGTCGGTTTGTTAATCTAAATCAAAAACCAAGTAAGATGCTTCAGTCTTATCACAGAAACTCTACTGCAAAGAAACCTAAGCTTATGTGCTCAAAAATAGCAAGTTTTAAAAGTGCAATTCTATACTCTGGTTGCCAGGCCTCCTTTCTCTGTATTTTGTTCTGCTGATAAAAAACACTCCCCAGGGAAGCTTCTGGTATCAAACTCTTTCTACCTTATTTGAGAGAATTAAGGCCCTTGAGGGACAGGGATTCATCAGCAACTCTTCTGCCTAATTAAGTAGCAGTTTGATAGATGTGACAAGGACTCCCATTCAGCTCTTAACTGAAATGATGATATCTAAAATACACCGCTCTTAAAAACAGCTACAGGTTTTTAAAAAGGGTCTGGAAGACATGGCGAAAGATGTCCCTCCCACCATCTCCTTTTCTACCTTAAAATGAAAAGCACAATCATACAAGTAATCTATTCAAACAATAGATTACAGAGAAAAGGTTAAGTCAAAGAAAAAAAATGGCATTCTTGTGTGCTATTTATTCATTTCTTGCAATATTATTGCACGAAATTTGCACTTCAGGCTGGTAAGTTATATATCAAAGATAGAACTATTAAGTTTGTTGTGCTATTTCTTGTTATTTAAAAAACAATGAAGGAATTAGCAAGGTGACTAATTTCCAAATATTGATCTACTCTAGGTTTGCTCATTGTGAACTAGGTATCACAATGACATGCAAAACATGTTTACTATTGTTTAAAAGTAGGGGTTCTATATTAATAACATCTTTTTCTTCTCCCTCACACACAATAGTCTTTGGATGAATAGATGAAAGGAAAGAAGCAACTGTTCAATTGAATTCAATTGTTCAATAGAACATATTGCTCTTGTGCTTCCATGCTAGATGTACTTGAAAAAAACTTTTAAGAATTAAATTAATACACCTAAGGTTCAGCAAATCCACAGAACAGAAGAAGCAGAAGCACATCATTTTGTTCAAAAAGAATGAACCATCATACTGCAGATAGGCTGAATTAGAATTAAAGAAAAATATTGACATTTTTAACGGTTTTATCTGGGAAAAGAGCAGTAAGGTAAGAAAATATAAAGAGAATATAAAGACAGAATTACTAAATGGGCTGGATCCAGACTTTGATTCTCCTGGCATGGCCATCATTGAAGCAGAATTCTCCTAGGGAAAGTTTCCATCAAGAAGCCTGTGCTTCCTAAATCTCCCCAAAGAGTTGGAGAAGGCTGTCAAAGTTGTCTCCTTCCCTTCTGCTCATATAATTCCTATGCTAATTCTAAGGTTTTCCATGGATTGGAGCCTTTACATTTGCAGAACAAAGTCCACATCAGGTCCAATGTTATTCTATAGGCATTAGGCAACATTCCAAGTTATTTAACAATTTGGATTCTGCAACTAAAAGTTGCATGTAACCTACTCTAATCTTGCTGCTGTTTCTTAACAAGTTTTCTAACATGAATGTATCAACATTTCTTAAAATTATATTTTAAGAAGACTAAATTTACTTCCCCAATATGATATAATTTAGACAATAGTAATTTCTTACACCTGGGAATACTGATTATTTGCCCTTGCTCTGAAAGTCTAATCATTTGTGAAAAATCAAACAATTTAAAAAAAATTGTTACATGAACAATCCAGAATAATTTTATTTCGAAGTAAAATGCTTGGTGGGATTTAATCCTTGGTTAGCCTACATAAGATTATAGGCATCATGCTGTATAATCTGCATTTCACTGCATTTCTTTGAGATACTGTCATTTATTTCAAAGAGTTTAATGTTGTTTTCAAGATTTGTAACTGAATAAAATACAAATTTCAGTACAATTTGAATTTTGTGCCTAGACCTGATGGCAAAAAAAATAATAAAATAAAATAAAATAAAATAAAATAAAATAAAATAAAATAAAATAAAATAAAATAAAATAAAATAAAATAAAATAAAATAAAATAAAATAAAATAAAATAAAATAATAAAATAATAAAATAAATAAAATAAAATAAAATAAAATAAAATAAAATAAAATAAAAATAAATAAAATAAAATAGAGGGGAAGTACTGTTTCTGAGCACAAAAAAGTCTGACTGCATAGCTTTAGTTTGCAGCACACTTGGAAAATAAAAAAACACTTTGCAATGGAGACCAGCCCTCCTGTTTAGAAATTCCTCTGGTTGTGTCACTGCATAAGCTTTCAAAATCTTGGTTCTGCCCACTGTGAATGAAATAAGTGAAGGTAAGTGGAGGATATATAGCCAAAACCATATGCATTAACCGAGAAGGTTGCCAATACGTGCAACAAAAGAAGAGGGATTTCAACTTTTAGCAAAGACTTCTGACAAGGTAGTACACACCTTAGGAGAAGAGGAAAGCTCTTTCACTGCATGAATAGCTGACATGTTCTCACTTGCTTCTCTTTCTACCTTGGGTGAGAGAATTGGTGGTTCCGGAGCTTTTCTTTTCATCTTCCTTTCTGTTTCTTGCACTGAAGTAACTTGATCATTTAAAGTCGAACTTGCTTTGGGTTCATAAAAGGGATTGGATCTAATTGAAAGAAGGGAAACAAATTTATTTGCTATCTCGGTATTTTTAGTGCCATTTCGGAAAGTAATTAGTTTGTACCAAATTGCAACCAATGTAGTTTAATTTTAAAAAAGACATACATAGAGACAAAAGACCTGCTCATTATGCTACTAGTTTCCCTTCCCCAAATAAACTGATGAGTGACATGTTTGTGTAGTTAGATACAAATAATGCCTTAGATCAAGAAATCTGTGGTCACCGTTTTTTTTTAAAAACTTTATTGAGAGTAAAATGGATTCATAGAGGCTTTATATATATTAAGTAGCACCACTTATTTCTGAAGGCTGAGATTTAATGCAGTAAAAATAATAGTTTTCTAACTCTTCATTTTATTTGTATCAATCAAGATAATATAAACTGATAATGCTGACTATACCAACATAAAGCCTCCTTTTTTGTCCAAATGTTGTCTAGCATACAAAGCCTGTAAAAGGAAAAGCAACATTGGATGAATTTTCAAATTTAGCAAGTTAGCTACTCTAGCAATTTGATAAGGAATATACAATTTATATATACAGTCTATATTTTTTTAGAGATTGGAGAACAGCAAGTACTGTTTACTGGAATCCCAAGTTGTCTTAAGCAAACAACAATAATCCAATTTTATGAATGGATATTTCCTAAAATCAGGTACTTATAGCGTCTTTGTTCACAACTCATTCTGTTATAACCCAGAGAGATGTATATATATGAGGTACTTAATCATTTCATGAATTATCATATTTCTTGCATCGAAGTTCTTGATTAAAATAAAATAAAAATTGGGGGGGGGGTTATACCTTTGATTTTGAATCAGGTTATAAAAGTCTGGCTTGGAATATTGATATTTGCTCCCAAATAGGTATCTGAACAGAAAGAGGACGCTATTAAATCTGTAGAAGTTACATTTTTTCCCTTCCTGATCAAGTTAGTACATTCCAGGCAAAACACTATTGTGCTGCAGCTATTCTCCATGCTTATTTCTGATGATATTCCAGAGAGTATCCAAAAGCATTATTTGAATTAAAGCCAATACCATTGGCTGATACTTTCCTTTCAAGCATAGAGCTGATAGATAGATAGATAGATAGATAGATAGATAGATAGATAGATAGTTAGATAGATAGATAGATAGATGATAGAGAAACAAACAGAATTAAAAACCCAGGTTGAAGAAGAAGCCTGGCAGGTGCCAAGGAAGGTTCTGAAAGCACACGGTGTCCCTGCCAGAGACTCCAGATAGAGAGCATTTCAGAATTTGGATTTAAATCCACTGCTACTTGTGTTTATAGAAAAGCTTTTGAAGCAGCCTAAGTTCTTTAAACAAAAAACAAAAAAGGTCATTCTGACGGATTATTTTGTCCCTCCACTCGTGCAAATCTGATCCAGAGAACTGAGAACTTTGTAGAAAATTCTTTCAGTAGCTGCGCTGTTTTAGAAGAGGTTTTAGTAATATCTCTATAAACGATCATTTGGAATTTTATTTTCAGAGCATTTTGAACAATTTATGAGTCTAAAATTGCATATAATTTGAATTTATGGAATTCCATTTTCAAGAGATCCATATGCTGCTAAACGCATTCACTGAGATCTTGGCCTGCAGTTTGGATAGTTTTCTAACAGATTATCTTTTAATTGTATGATTTTTGATTTATATTTATTTTCTCTAGCAAGCAAATGCTTAATTTTATTGTTGTTCTCCTCATTCAATCTCAAAAGCATTCTGAATGGTTTGGATTTGGAGTTAGATAAGTAGGATATAAATAAGGATGTTAATGCATTTACTACCACCCTGTGGCTTGCGATTTCTTTTATAACCAGGAAGAACCATCCATTGGAACAAATCTATAGTAAGTAATTCTCTGAGGAGTCAAGTTTGCTAATTATATAATTAGATTTCTGGAAAAAGAGGAAAGGCTTTAAAGCAAATATAAAACATAACTACATTCATAAACTACTGTACAGCAGAGTTGTTTTGTCATTGTTTATTACAGACAGAAGATGTGGATCTAGTTGAATGAAAGAAATAACTGAGAGGAAAATAACCAGGTTGCAAAGTGAATGCACCTTTGAGGTGTTCTCACTTCAGTGCTCATCAAATGCAAAAAACATAAACAAAATCAAAGCTCAGAGTGAAGGCAAAATAAACAATGGAGACGTGCATGACAAAAGGCAAAGGTAGAAAATGAATGGCACTCCATTTAGAAGAGAAAACTCAAGAATGTCTGTCAATCATTTAATTTTGCTAACAAGCTGGTTAAGCTGTCCTCAAACAGAGGAAATTCAAAGCAGGGTGAAATTAATGATGAGAAAAGATAAGAACAATGCATTATACATGGGATGTTACTGAGTTTTCTTTTGTTCTAAAAGTTATTTTTGTGTGTGGACATTTAACAAACACAGCATGTTTTGATAGCAAACTATCTGACCCCCTACGGCCTTGGAAACAAAGATTCAACATCTGTCAGAGATTACCCTATATCTAATGTAAGTGAGTAATGAGTAAGCGGCTCATAGTTACAGGATCTTCTTTCCTATCTTTTGCACATGCACGTATTCATTTGTAAGAAAATAAACTTTTCCTAAGTTTCTTAAAAACTTCTCAGAAGTTTTAAATATGTGACAAATATTTCCATATCTCACCCGCATATAAGTTAGTTCATTTTAAATACCATCTAGAAACACACTCAGTTTAGTATTATCATATATGAAACCTAGTTTCTCAAAAGATGTTCAAAATATACTGTTCAAAAAAATAAAGGGAACACATGCAGAAGACATCCGAGATCTGAATGAATAAAATAGCCTTATTAAATACTTCGTTCTTTACATACAGTAGTTTATACACTGCTCAAACGACTAAAGGGAACACAAAACTACTGTATGTAACGAACAAAGTATTTTATAAGGCTATTTCATTCATTCAGATCTCGGATGTCTTCTGCATGTGTTCCCTTTAGTCGCTTGAGTAGTGTATATTTTAGTAATTACCTAAGTTCTTAATGTTTAAATAGCTTATTTATTCTGGGTTCTTCCTGCATAAGAGATGCCCTCTTCATCCAAGATTATGCTTCAGTTACTTAAGGAGAAATACTCTTGTCCAGAAATTTGTGCAACTGTGCAAAATGTGATCATGACTTTCACTAAATTATATTTATGCTAAGCTCATGTGAATAGTTAATTGTGAAGAAAAAGGTATGAACTTGAGCTAAGATATGCACAAAATAGCAAAAGCAGTAATAAAATATATTATTTTCCCAGATCTTTACTTGTTCTGGAAAGTAAGGGCAATTTGTGTAGAATTTCACATGAAATGGAAGCATTCACACGGAAGCATCTTCAGACAACACTGGTTCCCTCGGCTAGAAAATGGAAATGAGCACCATCCCCTAGAATTGCACAGGGCTGGACAGGGGAACCCTTTACCTTTTTTTAAATGTTACTAGTAGTCCTTACTTTATAACCAGCTGTTCAATGAAAGTTACAAAGGGCTCAGAAAGAGTGCTTCACAGCACCTAAAGCACTTCCGCCCACTGTAAAACATCACACACACACCTGGCACCACAGTCACATTAACATATTTTGAGCGCTTGGCAATTGGCTCACATTTACTATTGGTTGTGGCTTCCCATGATCACATGACTGTAATCAACCATTACAATGCTTTTTGTTCATTTCTGGCTGTTTTTGCTAGTTTCTGGGAAAAAATACTGATTTGGGAAAATAGATCATGTGACTCACTTAAGAACCACATAATTCAGACTTATAACTCTGTGATTCGCTTAACAACCACTGTAATAAAAATTTTAAAAATTGGGTCTGGTCATGTGGGTGCCTCAATCTACAACCACGACAACTTACAACAAAATATTCCGGTCCCAACTGTGATTGGAAGTCAAGGACTACCTACATTTCTGGTACATAAAAACTAGGAAAATAAAACTGGACTCCTTGGGAGCTGAATATGGCAAAAAAAAAAAAAATGCTAGGGGATGGGGAAGATAAGTCAAACAAATTTTGCTCTCTCTTGTGGAAAAACCTTTGATAAAGACCTCTGGAATCATGATGAACCACTTATGTACATTTAGTATATTTGCTTTCTGAACAAGCTGTAATGAAGGAAAACCTAAAGCTCAATACATGCATCTAAAGCTACAACGACATCCCTTCTAGATAATGCCTGTTTTTACATTTTCTGATTTAATCTGACTTGCAGAAGCTGGTTTAAAAAGTTTGGTTCAGAAGATAAAAACTAATGTGACTTAATGGCAAATTCTCAAATCACACAGGAGCCAATACAGAGGGCAAAAGTATGGAATGTTAAGTTAAAGCATTTACCACAAAGAAAACAGAAATACTAATTTAAAATGTCTTTACAATAGTGATACTACCTTCTCATCTGTATTGTAAAAGACCAGAAATGTTTTTGCAGTAATGAAGGTTTGTGACCACCAAAAATAGTTGTAATGTCATAGTAGGCACAATTATTAGTTCAGATGGAAAATGGTCTTATTGGTAACAGATTACTTATTGAAAAATCTGTATAGAATTGCAAGCGCAGCTAAGTTTCTTTTAAAACTTGACAGAGGCACTGAGTGAACAATACATATAGTCTTTGACTTATAACCATTAGTTTAATGCAGCTGGGGAATTTTGGGAGTTGAAGTCCTCCAGGCTTAAAGTTGCCAAGGTTGGAGACCCCTGGTTTAATTATTAAATTACGATGGCACTGAAAAAAGTGGCTTATGACTGGTCTTCATGACCATTACCTTATGACTAGTGCAACATCTCCATGTGTTCAAAATTTGGGTGCTTGGCAACAGAGATGTATTTGTATATGACAGGGGTCAGCAATCTGTGGCTCTGGAGCCGCATGTGGCTCTTTCACTCCTCTGCTGTGGCTCCCTGTCACTCAAAATATGCATCACAACCGCCAATGTGCGACACTCACCAGCACGCGATTTATTGAGCTTTTCAACCCCGGTAGGCCAACCATGGATAAATCCAAAAAAGAGAAAAGTTTCAGAAGAAAACAGAACATTTAATTCAACTACATAGGGTAGTTTTGTGGCCGCTTATGAAATAGGCAGGCATGGGAAGGGTTTTGTGGCTCCCAGTGTTTTCTTTTCTGTGGGAAATGGGTCCAAATGGCATTTTGAGTGTTTAAGGTTGCAGACCCCTGGTATATGACGACTGCAGTACCCTGGAGTCATGTGATTACCACTTATGACCTTACCAACCTGTTTCCAACAAGCAAAATAATGGGGGAAGCCAGATTCACTGGCTTGAATCACGACTGCACAATTCACTTAACAGCTGCAGTGATTTGCTTAACAACTGTGGCAAAAACAATTGTAAAACTGAGTGTGATTTCCTTAACAACTTCCTTACTTGACAATAAAAATTCTGGTCCTAATAATGGGCATAGGGGACAAAGGAATATTGAGAACCTGGAACATGATGCGAGGAACAGAACTCTGGAAAATTTGTCCCACTAAAGCCAAAAGCATTTAGTTCTAGAACTTCCATATATAATTCTATATTTAAACGTACAAATGAACAACTATATTATACAGGGAAATTTTGACTTAGCAGACCTGGATGAAATGATTACATCAGTTGTATAAGTAAATTATATCACTTGTACAATAGAAATGGTACGTGTGGCGTAACAATTCACAAATGAAGTAATTTGTGTCAGTTGCATAATAATATCATTGCAAATAACAAACTATCCAATTTACAGAACAATTGGGAATAATAATGAATATTCCCTCCTCCCTACAGTTAAATTAAGGTTTCACTATATTATTTTTCCTAGATTTAATGGGTTACATAGCAGGATGACAGCTTTGAAGTAAATATACTTTGCTTGTAATTATGAACATCTTCTCCAGAATTCAAGCCCCTCCTTTTTTTAAAACTTCTCAATTCCGCAGATAATCATGGACAGTTATACAAGCAACAGGTGTACATGCATAGTGACTGAGATGCAAAACAATACTGAAAGGGTCCCAGTGCCATCACACAAATCACAGAGGGTTCCCTCGTCTTGAATACTGCAGGCAAGGCTGGTCACCACATCTTAAAAAAGACATACAGGAGAAAAAATAGGATGATCCAGAGACGGATGATGAAAATGATAAGAAAGATGGAGAGACTTCTGTGAAAAGAGATTGAAAAGATTAGAGTTGTTTGGTTGAGATTGTAGACAAAATGAGAGCAGATTTGAAATAAATGCTTATCTCACACTGTGCATTGCACCCAATAAGTGCTGTTTCTTCATTTGCAGAAAGGTGACCTGAAATTTTTAAAATCTGTGTCATATTCCTCTAAATCTCAAAGGGTTTCTGAAAGGTGAGTAGGCAATAACATGGATAAGGAGAAGAACTAACCATGGACAAAACAGATGAAAAAACAGGCTATTTTGGTCTGGCCTCAGGTGTGGTGGGAACTGAGGAGAAAAGGAATGATGAACAAGTAGCTTGATCTCCAGGAGCTTCTAGAAGAGCTAATGGCTTATGCAGACATAACACCTCTGACACAAATACCCAACAACAATACACGGAAGATGAATTAAGCATGTATCACATAATTCAACTGAGGGATTCACTTTTATAAAATGTGGCGATAGCCAACACTTTAAACAGCAACAAGAATGAGAAATTCATGGAAGATTGGTCTCTCAGGGCTACTGGTTTCAACTATACTTTATAATTTCCAGAATCCTGAGCAATAAACACCTGCTAAGAAGCAATGCTGAAGGTGGACTACCACCATCACAACTACCTGTGTGCCTTCCCAGACGCATCTGGCTAGTTTTATTTAGGCTTAACATCCTTAAACTTTCTCCTAGAACATTGCTCCATTCATCTCTTGGCTTAATACACCTGTTTAGAGAAGCACAAAATATATTATAGCTAAAATATCTCATTCCAGTTTGAAACAAGCTGTTTCCAACTTCAGAAGAAATGTTCTGAATCAAGATGTTTCAAACTCAAATGGTTTCAAACTGGAAGCATTTTCTACATGTTTACTCATGACGATCCATTTGATGCTAAATGATGACACAAATGCAAGGACATTATACAAATGCTGTGGTTATGTATTTCTATCCTAAGACCTAAAGCAATTACAAAAATCACAATGAGATCATTGCAATTCTGCAATGATCTCATGATGCACATTTCATCATTGGCTTGCCCTGTCATGAACACTCATGGTTCCATGCCTATCAACTTTGCAGAATGAAAATCTGGATAACTGTGACAGTCACTGTGTACACAGAGTTCCACTGCTAGTTTATGCAAAGGAAGAATAAGTATTCTCTCAGTCATTATAGGACTACTTCCTCAATGCTGGGAGTGGGGTTGTGGTTGGAACTGCTGGAATTTGGATAACACACCACCTCCTCCTCCTCACTTCCACAATAAGATTTATTGTACATTTAGACACAAGAACGATGTGCTCCAGATATTACTACTTTTTCCTCTGACACAATATATACACATACTGTACTTCAATTCTGACTTATTGTGTTGGATGAATGCAAATGCTATGATTTGCAAATTATATTTTATTGCATGGTGCAGTGGTTCTCAACCTTTTCTTCACCATGAACCCCTTTTAAATAACTTTTGTGGTCACGGACCATAGCCAAGACCCTCAAGATTTAAATTTCTTCAACCCTTCACAGATCCCCTGTGATGACATCACAGCCCCCTAAGGGTCTGTGGACCAAAGGTTGAGAAACACTGGCAAATATGTTGTGCAAATCCAATCATGATTTGGAACAAAAAATATGGCTTACTGTGATGTGTGAATCCAGCCTCTTTGTATCCAATAAGTATTATTCCATTACATATAGAGAACTGGACTTCCTCATGTGAATTTCCCAGGTGCCTTCCGTAACACAACCAGCAGAATTAATACAGTGTTTCCAACGTTTTCATGGAATTGCTAATGTATTTTTTCCAAAAGCTGCTACAGTAAAAGTTTACAAGCTACATGAAAGATCCATGAGAGATCATTAAGCAACATATAATGGCTAACCAATATTAAAGGGGATCTATAGGAATGTTTCTGGTACAATACTAGTATGTTTTTGTTGCAAAGAACCCATAGTTGGGGATTCCAGTAACATTGTTCCTAGCATACTTTAGGATTTGTGATCCTAAAGTATCCTAGTATGCTACTCCTTTATCTACTAACAATCTAGAATGGGGTGTCAAACTCGCATTGTCACCGCAGTGTCACATGACATATCGGAACTTTCCCCCCCCTTCACCAAACCGGGCATGGGCGTGGCCAGAGCATGACGCATCTGCCCCATGGGCCACGAGTTTGACAGCCCTGATCTAGAAGAACAATTATCTGTTAAGGAAAGAAAGATGATCTTTTGCATTGCTAAGGAGGAGCAGCTAGATCCTGATGGGGACTATCATTAGAGAGTCAAGGATGAGAACTTCAGAAGATCTTTATAATCCAGATAGTATTCTATCCAATTAACTCATGTAGAAGCCAATGTGTTTGCATACAGAAGCCTTTTCATATTTTTCCAAGAGAACATCACATTCAGAAACTGTCCCTGTGATCCCCTCTATGTGAAATCTGAGCCATTCCACTGAATTAGGGCTTCTTGTGTCACACATATGATCCAAATGTATCTGGATGGGATTTCAGGTCAGCAGCTGGAGGTTGCCTTTATTAATTTATTTTAAAACACTGCCTGATGCTGTAGTTTATCAGATAGTCCTGTTTAGTACTTCTCTTTCGTTACCATTCCTGGTGAGGTATGCAGAAAATAAGGGCCTTTTTCTCTATCACTAAAGATGTCAATCAATTTCATTTGATCCATATTTTGAGGACACTGACCTAATTCTTCTTAGATTCTGAGATTGGAATGCAGTTAGCTTTCTAACTTCATATTTCAAAGTGTGGTTATCCAAGTAAAACATTGGTATAAGAGCCGTGATGACACAGTGGTTAGAAGGCTGACTCTGCCCACTGCCAGTTTGATCCTGACCAGCTAAAGGTTGACTCAGCCTTGCATCCTTCCAAGGATGGAGGATCCAGATTGTTGGGGGCAATATGCTGACTCTGTAAACCGCTTAGAGAGGGCTGTAAAAGCACTATGAAGTGGTATATAAGTCTATGTGCTATTGCTATTTTTTTAAAAAAAACAAATTTTATGAATCTGTAAATTTATAAATTTGCATACCAGTTGTACATATCAAGGAGAAAGAACAATATAGAAAATAAGTTCTTGAAATTTCTTTTAAAACTCACAAAATATTATAGAAAAGATTATGACCGAACACAAAACAGTGACATGCATACAAAATGGGGGATTGAGATTCATCTACAGCTTGAATTGATGGTTCCTGTTTCTCAATTTTATATTCTTTGTAGTACACCAAGGGATACTGCTGATGAAAGTCTGATTACGAGACATTGTGCTGACGATGCAGGGACATAAATAGCCTAACAGCACAGTGGACACAAAGGATTGCTTGATAAATAAACTGAAGTTCAATGAAAAAGGAAATAAGCTTCTTTATATGATCCTTAATGCACATATAAACATGTGCCTAGAATCCAGAAGGAATGGTGCAGCAATGGCAATTGAAAAGATGGTGGGTGTTTTGTTCTTCACATTTTGACTGTTTTGAAAGTTAACTGTTATGCTGCAAAAAGAGAAGGAAGCTACAGTTGCAATGAAGCACATTGGTATTTGGATAGAAAACATCCATTATCCCTTAAATACCCTATTATGAATTCAGTGCTACAAATTTCTTTCTGGATGAGAATAAATTTAAAAAGGTCTTCACTTGTACTTTTATGTTAATTTTTTATTTTACTCTCTTGTTTTCTCTCTCTCTCTTCCCTGTGTTTACTACCCTGTTTCCCGAAAAATAAGACATCCCCTGACAGTAAGCTCAACAGGGCTTTTGAGCACATGGCAATAAGGCCAAGCACTTATTTCAGGGTTCAAAAAAATAAGACAGGGTCTTATTTTTGGGAAAACACAGTATCAACCTTCCACTTGTTTGCCTTTTCTAATTTGCCAGGAACCGCACACATGATGGCTAAGATGATAGGGATCTAGTGATCATGATCTGATAATATGTACTTAGCAGATTTAGGAAGTAGAGCAATAAATCTTGCTATACCCCAGTAGGCCTTGTCTGGCCTTGGAAGCTAAACTAAGTCAGACCTGCTTAATACTTATATTAGGCTGGGGATTAAAAAAAAATCCAGCAAACTACTTTACTTAACTGGTACTGCAGTTAAGGAAACTGCATAGCTATGTCCATTTAGCCATGAAGATCTGACTTACACTCATCTAATTTGTACACAAAACCAACTCTCAGACTTGGCCAAGTTGAAATTATTTTTCAAAGCAACAAGCCAACAAAACAACTTAGAAAAATATACACCCACTTTCCAGGACAAGAAAAAAAAGACGGTGTGGGGGTGAGAGTGGGGGTGGAGAATAGGAGAGACCTGAGACCACTATTTGTATTTGTAACAGAGAAAACACAATTAGTTTCATCTTCTTCAAATATTGGGACAATCGATATTATTACTAAAACTGATTAAGAAAAGTACTTTGAATTATAATTCTAATACAATATTTTGAAAAGGCGGGGGGGGAGGAGGTCTTGAATTCTATATAGAATTGCTTAAATGTATTGAATGATCATTGAGTAAAGAAGGTTAGTACCAAAGTTCTAAAGACTAGATCATCCATTATCCTCAAATGTCACTGCATTGTATAGTTCCTTACATATATGGATAGTTCAAAGCTGGCCACTAGCCAATTGAACTGCTGCAGCCAATGCCACGCCTGAATTGAGCATGCATGCTTTTCATTCTGAACATCTGTATCTATGCCTCCCTTCAGAGATTCTGCTTTGATGATTTAAAGCCTCACAGAAAAAAAGCCAGTAACACGCATGCCCCAATGTTTAATGTATTCAAATTCTGTTAACGGAGCAGTTTATTCTTGTACTTCATACAAGAATAATCAGCTTTTAATATTTTATGCCCGGAGGTTTTGTGCTGAAATTCCAACTAATGCAAAGGGAGAAAAAGGTGATCTACTTACTCATCTAACTCCTCTTCATCTGTTCTTGATGTGTCAGCGTAAAGATATTTGCTCATATCCACAGGCCGGATATTTTTCCTCTTGCTAGGTTGAGGAGGAGAGTCTTTGACAGGTAATAGGACCTCAGGTTCAGGGTCTGGCTCATCAAAAGGGTTCATATACTCCACACTCTTTTCTTTAAAGGGGTTATATTCATCGCTGTCATCACAGTAGCGCTCTTGTTTGGATAATGTAGTCATCTTAATGTCTTGTTCTACAGAGAGCACAATCAAGAGGTTGTGTTTTAATGGAGAAGGAACTCTTCAATTCCTTCAGTATAGTGCATTTCTCCTGATATAACTCTAATAAGAATACAAAACAGTTCCCATCCCAAATTAGTATTAATAAAACAAGAGGAGTACTTATAAAGTGTGTTGTAAATCATTATAAACCAAAAGGAAAAAAAAAAAGACAATTCTCTGATGACTAGGGAAAGTTAAAAAAAATACTACTCAGAAATTTTATCAGTATTGGGAGAATTCTGATTTCAACAGGACCACCCATAACAGTCATAATAACTGTTTAGCCAAAATCTGAAACAGTTACAAGTCTGCTAAAAACAGCTTTTCCAAAAGGCAGATTGCAGAAGGCAGACTGCCATGTTCCCAATTCCATCTTTTGTGCATGCATTTTAAACAATACACAATTGAAAAAGGGGAAATGGTTTTGTTTGACTTTTGCTTCTGGTATTGCACAGAAATGTTAGCTTAACACTGTTGTTCAGTACTGGCCAGAGTAAAGAATTAGTCATACACAAAAAGGAAATGGTCTTTGTTACAAATAATTCACCTTTATGTTTTGTTCAACAGTTGAAAGTGAAGTAATTCAAGTAGAAGTCCTGCTCAATTGTGATCCATTAAACCGAAAGCAGGTTAGTCATATATTGTAATTTTGTTATGTATCTGCTTCATAATGTCCCTTATTTTTTGCTTTCCCAAATAGAAGGAATGCAACATACTGCTCTGGCCAGGTGACTTAGAAATCATTCAGATTTGATATATGCTCTGAAACAATTAACTAAAGATATGTACCGGTAATCCACTTCAAAAACTGGCTTAGGATCATACAAATTCAACTCAGTACAATCCATTAATTTCATCTTTATATTTAATCTTCCTCTATGGCCACATATCTAATCTTGCGCCCAAGTTGCTGGGCGTATGAAATTCAGGTACATTCAGTAACAGAGATAGATTCTAGAACATCAGTTTAAAATAAACCCATTTCTAGAGGCATATTTCAGAATATCAAGGTCCATTAATAAAGAATATGTGGAATTCTCCAGCTGAAGTCTTGATATTCAATTCATAATATTTATGACAAGTATGGCTTAAAGGAAGAACCCAAGAATCATTTATACAAAAATGAAGTAATCAATTGATTAATTATTATCTCAAAAAATGAAAGAAAAACCCTCTCCAGATTAAACACATCATCAAAGACATGAACCGAATACAGAAAAGTGATGCAGACTTTTAAAAACAAAAGAAAACAATAAGAAAACAAAAAAGAATGGGAAGGAGGAAAGAGACGGGTGTTCAAAAGAATCTGTATATTTAAACAATCAACCTCTTGTAACATTTAGCACTTATATTGTTCTTTAATCTTCAAAATTCTTTACAAACATTAACTAATTAATCTAAATCCTTCTGTCAAATGTAGATACAGCAGAACTCTGGGATGTATTACTAATCCAAAACACAGCTAAAAGGGAAACACTGCTGCTGTTTAGACTAGTTAAGCCTCCCTTAAGTGCTACAGAGTAACAAAGTTAGCTTATAAGCATTAGCTAAAAGCGCCTTCCTTAACCGTCAGCCTCAGTTTATGAGCCAGTAAGTTTAATAACATACAGCACTTCAGTCTATCTTCCTTAGCGTTTGTAACTAATGCAGATATCACTGACTATATCTAATGTCAGAAAAATCCAAAATCCAGGAAAAAAACCAAACATTAAGCACAGATGAGGATGTTCCGTGGTAGAATAAGGCTTGCACTAGGAACTTTGTGTATGCATGTCCTTTTTCTCTAATATCAACCTTATGTTGGAGGCCAGTCTCTTATTGTAAAGCCTGAGATTTAAAATAATCAAGAGGTTTAGTAGTTAGACATTACACTCAACAATTAGAACATTGCAGAATATAATATGGTTGTATCATGATCATATTTCATATCTTTGTATGTATTTATCACTTCAGAGAAAAGCAAATTGCCTCAATCCCATGCTTGATCTTGCAACAGCAAGAAAATGTTTATCAGAACATATTGGATTGTGCAGAAATGAATAGACTTGACTTTGACAATTAAAGAAAGAGAGGAATTGGAATATTTTAAGGTATGGGGGCAATTTTATTATTGGTTAGAGAAGATATAGGGTATAGGGTAATGTAATGAGTGAAGGAGAAAGAAGATAGATAAATGTATTAATAGAAAAGCAAGAAATGTGGGAGAAATGTTATAATAAATGAAATAATATTAAGATATGATAAATAGTGGAGGAGTAGGAAGAAGACACAAAAGATGTACTCAGATGATACACTGATTATGTATTGTATATTTGTTTGTCTATAAAATAAAAAAACTTTTATTAAAAAAAAAGAAAATGTTCATCCGTTGTTGCTATTTTACACCTCTGCTTTTTTATATTCATCTTTCTAGTATAATGTTAGGAGGGGTCTCCAATGGAATGGGGGTAACAATGCAGATAGCAGTACACATATGGCAAGATGGGCAGCAAATAAATTGAATAAACACTAAATAATAGATAATAATTTCCCGTCCTGGACAATAAAAGATTAAGGAACAAGGGCAGAATTAGTATCAGCCTGAAAGGAAAAGTTTCCACTGAGAGCCTTTGAACTAAATATATATCTAAAGAATGGCTTGTTTGATTCATTTCTTGAAAATCTCCAAGTGGAGAATCCACATCTCTCCGGATAGCTGGATGGTACTGTCAAACTGTTGTCAAAACATTTTTCTTACTATAAAACTTAAATCTAGTTCTTTCTGGTTTCAGGCCATTATATCTAGTCTTGTCCACTAAGATAGCTGAGAAGTTGCACCCTGCTTCAAAAAGAAGAACTTCAGACCAATAACTTGTGCAGGCTCTGCAACCAGTGATCCATTAGACCTTGATGGTCTGGAGGAGAACCCCTTAGCACTTCACTGTCATAAACAGAATCTCTCTATTCTGTTTTAGACTGATACGTGGCAGAAATCTCTGGAAGGTTGCAAGAGTGGTTAAAATGATCCAATCCAGGCACCTGATGAATCTTGGTGGTTTCCTAAATTCATCTGGAGATTTGCTACTTCATGTGAAGTAGGATGAAGATGTGATTCTGTTGATGCCCTGGCAGGAATACAGAATCAGATTATCAAAGCAGTTGCCATGATTATCCATAAGAGCCCTTTAGTCCCATGAAATTAGATCACCTCCAAGGTTTATTAGGGAGCTGAGAATATTGAAGAAGATGGGACAACCTATGAACCACAAAAGGAGAAAGTCTCAGGATAGATGTGCTTACTTCTGCCTCTCCGCTATATCTACACAAAACAGGCCAACATAGTTTTTCTATACTAAATGGTAATTTCTCTGCCAAAATGTTGGAGGAATGCAACCGTGAACAGCATAGTTTACAATTCTGTGCAGATAGTTGAATGGATCCATTACAACTTTTCAGTTAAGCTACAGGCAAGACATAGGGATGAAAGCTCAGCAACTATTTGTCCTCTTATTTCGGATCCTCTTCCAGCTACAGATTTCAAGGCTGCAAATCAGTTGTGAGGGACGGGGACCACTACTTACTAATCCTTTTCTTTTTCAGCTGGTTAAACTGGCAAAAATGGGATTGGCCCCATATGTTCCCACTGTCTAAAGGAAGCAATATAAGAACTTTGTTAAAGAAATCCTCTTTTGAACTGGTTGAACTTATATTTGTAGGGCATCTCAAATATTTTATTTGTATGTAAACTGATTGAGAATACAATGTTCTCACAATTCAAGAGACATCTAAATGGTATGATTTGCTGGATCAAAGTCAATTGGGATTTTGACTGGAATGATACTGAAAACAATTCTTCTAGTCTACTCAGTAGCTTTGAATTTTATTGATCATGGTATCCTTCCAGAATACTTAAAGGATTAGGACTAATTTATTTTACTGTGGGTTCAGTCCTTTGTATTAAGCCATGTCCAAAAGTTTGAAAGGGTTTGTCTTGACTATAATGCAAAATCCTCTGGGAGTTTAGAATAGGGTGCTAAAGGGTAAAGCGGGAGCAATAGACAGCATTCATGATTTTATCAAGAGTTGGTTTTTCTAAATAATAAAAGGTTGCATAAACTACTGCTTAAAACAATAAACAAACAAAAGAAGAACAATTCTCATCATGGCTTTTATATTAACAGTTTACTCCATCTTTTTCTGGGGGGGGGCAGTTCTTCTGGTGCAGATTTCCTAATCTAGTTGTTTCACTGTATATTTGTTATAGGTAAATTATATAATGGTTCATAAATTTATGAAAAATTACTAAAGTGCAACTTTAGTACATACTTAAATTTGAGTTAAACCAAAACACCAAATAACATTAAAGTATTGATTATTATTACTAGGACTTAAAATATTATATAAACTTTTATTAAATTGTCCAGGCATGTCTAGAAAGAGAAAAATGATTTGATCAAACACTGACCTAAAAGTCTACTTCAGATTGAAGAATTCCATCATTAAGCTGCACCTTAAGCAAGCTGTGGTTGAATATTTAAATTGAAAATTACCAGCACATAACATCAAAGAAACTTTTAGAAAATGAGAAATAGGAAGTACATGTAATTTGTGATCTTGCTACAAAGTATAGCACAATCCAAAGATTGTATATGGCAAAATGAAATACCTTCGATATCAGTGTCTCCAAAAGGATTCAGCTCAGACCTATCAGAATCTACAAATGGATTTGATCTTGAATTTGCCAAATCTTGCTCCTCTTCATCCAGGAAACTAAGCTTGTTGATAAGTTCTAAGAAACCAAGCAAAATACCTTTCAATACACATTTTATACTTTCATTTAGGTTTAATCATATAATGTTTAAACAATCACTTTCCAAATACTTATATTAAGCACTATGTATTCCTTTTAATAGTGACTTGTGACAGGTTTTCTACTGCTAAATTAAACTGTTATAGTACACCAATGTTTCCAGCTTAGTAACATGAACAGAAGCAAGTGCAAGTTTATTATATGACTGTTTAACTGACCTGGAAGGCTCTAGCAATAGTTTTTAGAAAGAAAAAATGCTAACTTAAAGAAAATCAATATATAAAGGTAGTAATTTTTCCATTACTAAGCTGGAAGGCCCACATGCAGCATACACATTACCTCAGAGAAAGAATGCAATACTTCCAAGTAGAAGTAATGGGAGTTCTGAGCTAGGTTTAGCAAATGGAAGATCTGACTACAATTGCAATCTTTTCTGATCGATGACCACGCTGGAGGGGCGGATGGGAACATGAATCCAATAATATCTGAGGGCCATAGTTTCCTCACCTTGGCCGATGAATGCACCATATCTTGTTGCATACTCTTGACTGTATGCAACAAGACTGTAATGGACACCAAGCACAAAGCACAAAGCTACAACCAACACTTGAATATGAACAGATACTAAGGAGGTCACAGTAAAATGCAGACATGCCAGAAACAGAAAAGGAGGAAAGCTCATAGACCTTCAGAAGAACTGGCTGATTTAGTGGACAGCATATTTGTATGTTTTATGCAGTCATCTTGATCTTCATCTAAGCTGCTCAGAGCATTCAACTGGTTTACAATTTCTGTAAACAGAAGCCAGTCAATACAACTGTGAGGTAAGGTCATTTAATGGAAAAGGAATACAATACATGCTGTTATTAGGAAAAAGAGAAAAGGAAAAGAAATGTTAATTTAGGAATACATTCCAGACTGAACAATCATAATCAATATATCTCTGTACTTTCATGAGGGCTTTTCCATATTCTAGAATGTGGAACCTCAGTGAACATGAAATATATTTTAATTAACAGAATTATCTTGCACACATTCTACACTAAAACAAGAACTAACTAATAATAATTAAAATACTGAAATAATATTTTAATTAAAGTAGCATACACACACAATTAATGTTGCCAAATAAAGCTTAGCCATATTGCCCTGCAATGCAGAACTGGAAGAGCAAAAAAATGGCCAGGCTCCTAAGTTTTAGTTAACCCATACCCCGCATTTCTAAGCTTTTTAGGACAACTTACAGCTAATAGATTCAATGGGTAAGAGCTATAATGTAAACTGGACATTTTGATAGTATGTAGTATGTGTCTGACACACTCCATCTGATCTATATGGTAAAGTTGTTCAAGTCTGCAGACAATCAAGGAAGTGACTGGAGGAAAGGGGAAGAGGAAACACAATCTAGTTTAATTGCTACTGTTTTTCAAAGCAGATATGTGGAATCTTCTTTTCCCAGTGCAGTATAGCAACAGCTGAATCTCCAAGGTGCATTATCATGAATATCATATATATATAATTGCCACCAAGAGAGATGACAAGGATGAAAGGTAAGGTAATCTATATGCATTTGTTTAATGTTCATAATTTTTTTCTTTAGTTGAGCTTATTTGGAAAACAGAGATTGACAGAGACTGAGATGGGCAAGGGCTCTGGTGAAGAATGAAAGAAGGCATGCGTGGAAAACTGCAAGATGGAGAAATGCTAAGAACATGAAATTCAAGGTGACATAACAGAATTGCATCAATTCTTTGTGGAACAAACAAGAAATACAATCAAGATCATCTCATTTATTATGGAGTTTGTGATAAAATTATAAAAACATGTTTATGGAAAACAATATTAATGAAAGCATTGCTTTTAGTGATATAAGCATCTTTTCCATTCAATTGATTTACTAAAACTTTAATGACAGACAAAAGTAATCTACTGATATAGACAAAACTTTCACAATCTAATTTATCTCTCTTTTTTAAATCTTTCCTATTATCACATACTGACACACATACTGTATATTCCCAAGACTGGAACATATGATACTGTAGAAATAGAAATATTTTTTTCAAAGATATTACAATATAATATTTAATAGGTGGAACATCAAAGAATGTAGAACATTGAAGTTACTCCAATTACAAATAATTTTACTGGGTTACATGTTAAATTATGGTACAGCTTAGAAGTAATTAGAGGCTACTCTGACTCTCATTTTAAAAAGTTACTATTCCAGTATGTGGTCCAGATCCAATTCAGAGTGTGTGTTATCCAGGAAGTGCTTTAGAAGGATGTAGGCTGAACCAACAAGGCTGCTGGGAAATTTCCAAGAAGAGACATGGACTGTGACTCCTTCATCAAATTTAAATGTTATTTCTTTTCCTTTCTTTCATTTATTAGTTCAATTTATATGCCGCCCTTCTCCAGAGACTCAGAGCGGCTTACAATGCATTAAGCAATAGCCTTCATACTTTTGTATATACCTGCTTAGTAGGGCTTTCGCCCCCCACCCCCACTCCCCCCACAAGCGGTGTTCTTAGAAACACTGTGTTTCTTCCAAAGAAAGAGAAACAATGATAGAAATAAAGACTATTTGAATGTAGTGTTTTTGGCTCTTTTGAAGTTAACCAAAAGGAGCATGAATCCTCTCTTACTTCACACAAGGACACCAATCCATGTTTTAGATTAAATTGTTTGTCCCTAATGCAAATAGTACAAACCTACATTATTTTCAAAAGAAAAATGGTCAAAAAGAATAACAATTTTCAAATTAAGTTTATAAGCAAAGGCATACATATTTGGGGAAGAAACAAACCTGTAATTTTTGCAGCCTTTTCTTCCTGGTTTACTCTATTTTCTTCATCATCTTCATTATCTTCCTCAAAGTCATCTAAATTTCCAATATCTGCTTGCTTCATACTCATCAGACTTGCCAGGCTCTGCATATCTTCATCTCTAATAATAATAACAATATAATAATGGTTGGATCTGCAGATATATTACACCGACACATTACAACATGCTAGGTTCCTAGGAAGAACTTTATGCATATGAAGGCCAACACAGGCTAAAGAACGGCAGCTGTGATTTCACATTTTTGTGTATATAAGAATAGATAGCTTTAACATCATTAAACAACAACATCTGCCTATCCTTCCTTTAGGAAGGATTCGATAGGTGGATAAAAATGCCAAATGCAGTCTAAACATCTGGCTGACTGTGTGAGCAAGCATAATAATAACAACAACAACAACAACAACAATAATAAAACATTTAGCCCATAATAAGACAGCAGTAGTTACTTCATTGTAGTTGCAAAGAAACAAGTATGAATAATTGAAATTGCAGTAGCTGGAGATGGAAGGACCAATCAAAAATAACCAGGAAAAGTAGGGAAATACTATATAAAGACACAAATAGAGCAAATACGGAAAATCATAGAGGTTAGTGTGCTTTGTGTTAATTCAAAATATCTGAAAAGCAATTGGATATAAGTAGAATGGATAACATTTCAACTCACCAATTATAAAAAGTTTTATTACATGGAAAAGTGCATAATTTATGATGTTATCTTTAGTGTCCTAGATCCTCAGAAAGGATCTGATAGTCGAAGAACCAACTCCAATCAGACCTATCTGGCAGATTGTATGTAAATAGTGTAACAACTATTATTACTCATAATAATAATAATATCATCATCCTACCAACATTAAATTAATTTGTTGCTTCAAGATGCCCTTCATTTACAGCATCTTGACTAATGGCTATTTCCCCATTTGACAGGTCTCCTGTCTGCTGAATTTTGATTCAGTGCTTTTCAGAAAACAAATTAATTCTAACCTTGATGTACAGCTGCATGTTGAAAGGAAGAATATGAAAGCTTATGGGAAAAGAAAAGGTATAATTTTTACTAATGAAAGGAACCTCAAAAAGATATTGTGCTGGGGCAGCAAGTTATACAAAACATTATAATGAAAATAATTAGCAATGACATAGGGCTTCCTCTTACAGTATGTGTTGTAGGCATTATCTTTCTAATTTTTATTGATGCTCTAGGTCCATATTGTTGTCTCATTTTATGACTCTGTGGTGAAACTGAAATAGTTGTTCATTCAAGGCCACACCTGAGGTGATAACAAAGGCAGAAATTTCTTTTCCACAACTCATGCCCTCCACCCATTGCCTTGCAAAAAACTAGAATGAAAATCAATAGCCCTGTAGGATCTGTGGGGTTGAATGTGGTCCACTTTCAGCACTTTTATGGAAGACCTAAGAGTAGCAGCAGAGGTGATAATGCAACGAAGACTTGACTAGTCATACAGACATATAGGTAGGAAGGTAGGCAGGTCAGGGATTATCTACTTGGGAAGGGAGAAGTGCCTTGTGGGACTCTTTTTTGTAATGCTTATTCAGGACTTACACAGTGATTCTCATGCATTTTGCACTTTGAATTGTTTGAAACCATACTTTTCACAGATTTTTAATAACCATGCAAAGGAAATTCGGTGGTGTGGTTCAAGGGAGCTGAGAGCTAGCAAGAAAGGCTCTCTGTAACCTATAAAAGAGCAACGGAGTAACATGTCTTGCAAAACTTACGTGGCCTTTCCTTCTCTTAGGAAAATACATGATAATGAGAACTGCAGGGTGGCTGAGAGAACTTTCTTAGACAAAGGCCTGAACTTTAACTTGACATCTGTCTGTGTCGGCATGGGGCTTGCATATTGTTTCATGTTGATATTGCTGGTAGCAAGGGCTTTCCGGCGTCCAGAAGGAGATTCCTTAAAGAAAAAAAAAGGGCCCCTCTCGTTATAGTTACAAAAGAAAACGTATGATTACACTTTATTTAATGGATGCCCTACCTTTGTTTTCCATGAAGGTTTTCTACCTTGTCTCTGATCAGATCTAGATCGAACGACATTTTAACAGCGGTTTTCCAACTAGTAATTAATTAGGCTAAAATCCTATCAAAGTGTAATATGAGGTAATTAAATATGAAGAGCCTGGGTGGTGCAGCAGTTTAAGTAGTGCTAAAGTGACACCAGCTGCCTGCAATTACTGCAAGTTCGAATCTCACCAGGCTCAAGGTTGACTCAGCCTTCCATCCTTTCAAGGTAGGTAAAATGAGGACCCGGATTGTGGGGGTAATAAACTGACTTTATATTAAAAAAAAGGTTCTCAGGACATATCCCATCATGCATGTTGCCTTGGTAAGAGCTGTCCTACCAAGCTATTTTCATAAGACCAGACCAAAGCAGTTTATTATGAGAGCACTAAATTCCATGACCCCCTTTTTGCTTTTACAGATCATCAGAACCTCATCTTGTTCCTTGACAGCAACAGCCAGGGAAAGGAGGGCTCACATTGTTTGTGTGAGTTGCATCTGTTTAACTTGATCAGCCAGATTTATTTGCATGTCCTTAAGTTCTTTTGAGAGACTTAAATCCTTCTCAAGTGTTCAGCGTATTTTTGAAATTCACTCAAAAGGGATCTACATGCACTAATAACTCTGTATAATATTAGCGTGCATAATCAGATAGATAAGGCTAGTTTTTTTAAAAAAACAAGACATCCTTCAGGGATGACATATTATATTTGGACTTATTTTACTAGGCAGAAGTCTCAAGCACTTTTAGGAAAGACTATTTGAATGTGTGAATTGAATTAGTATATTTTATTCAGGGCAAATAACAACCATAGCAACAGCATACAGTAAACCCCCTGTTCAATGAGCCTCAGGTCTATAGCAGACTTCAGATGTTATAGACAAGGTCTTCCAGATTCTCTTCCCTAAAAAAATTCAACATAAATATCAACAATGAATAAAGTCTGTTCTTTGGAAGATCAGTCCAAACAAGGTTTGCCACTTCTGCTCATAAATATCATTTTTTTTCTTCGACTGACATCGTTAGCAGGCATCCCAGCCTTTTAATAAGCTGTTTGGGATACTTTGGGGGTGGGTGGGGGGTTCTGGAAATACTTAACCATGGTTTCACAAAACAGTGAATCTGAAGGTAAAGAAAGAGGGCCAACTTTAAGATTCAATCAATAGTCCTCATTGGATATATTGGTGAAAAGCATATTGTAATGCAACAAACAGTGTCAGATAGTCATGAAGCAAAATGGACGTTGACGTACCTGAACGTCCTTTTTCATGACGCTGTGAGTCCAATCCATAGTACGGGAAGCTCTCACATTGTTGCTGGGGAACTGAGTGCAGATCTTGCTCTAAGAATCCTCCTGACCACGCCCATCCTTCCTATCCCACGCCAGTCTTTCTCACGAAGGCGCAGGAAATAACAACTGAAACGAAAAAACTTTCAACCATAATTAGAAACAGGTCAGGAAAAACAGCAGGAAGCCCAACAGGGTGGGCATGGATTGGACTCACAGCGTCATGAAAAAGGACGTTCAGGTACGTCAACGTCCATTTTCCACAACGCTGTTCGTCCAATCCATAGTACGGGATCTACCCAAGCTTACTGGTCCCGGGCGGGAGGCTGACTGCTCCCAGAGTCCGTGGTCGAGACCACTTGCTGTAGCACCCGGCGACCAAATGAAGCTTCTGCTGCCGCAAAAGAGTCTATTTTATAATGACGTATAAACGATGTCGGAGATGTCCAAGTAGCCGCCCGACATATATCCAATATTGAAGCTTGTGTAGCCCACGCAGCCGTGGTCGCTGCACTTCTCGTAGAATGAGCATACAGTCTTCCAGGAAGTGGTTTGCCTATTGTGACATATGCTGTAGAAATACAGGCCTTTATCCAGCGACCAACCGTAGCTGAAGATACTCTCTTCCCTAATGTGGCTGGGTGGAAAGACACTAGCAAAGCTTCCGTTTTACGAAAAGATTCTGTACGTCTGATATATCTTCTAAGCGCTCTCCTTACATCGAGAGTGTGCCAATTTCTTTCTCGATCATTCCTCGGATCCGGACAAAAATTTGGTAACACCAACTCCTGAACTCTATGAAACCACGAATTTACCTTCGGGGTAAACGAAGGGTCCAGTCTCATGACGACTCTGTCTGAATAAAAAATGCATAAGTCTTTACGAATCGACAGAGCCGCCAGTTCAGATATTCTCCTCGCTGACGTGATGGCGAGAAGGAAGGTGAGTTTAAAAGAAAGATATTTCAACGGAACCAAAGCCAAAGGCTCAAAAGGATGAGAAGTTAGCACTTGAAGAACCAAAGGTAAGTCCCATTGGGGATATCTATGAATCACCGGAGGGGCCCGGTTAGTAGCTCCATGAAGAAAACACTTAATGGTAGGATTTTGAGTAAGCGTACGATGCGGTTCACAACGAAGAACCGTAGCCAGAGCCGCCACCTGTCGTCGTAAAGTAGCCGGCGCGAGACCCTTAGCCAGCCCAGCTACTAGGAAGTCCACAACATCTGGAATGTCCGCCGAGGTAGGGTCAACATGATGCGCCTTGCACCACAACGCAAAAGCCTTCCACGACGCCTGGTAAATCCTTGTTGTAGAAGGACGTCTGGATGATTGGATAACTTCAATAGCCTCGTCCGAGATACGGTCCCTCCTCAGCAAGACCCTCTCAAATGCCAGACGGTCAATTGCAGCCAACGGGGGTCTGGATGTTCGATGACCCCCTGGCTGAGAGAGACCCGCTGAGGAGGAAGCGTCCACGGAGAGGAGACCGACAGGCTCACCAAATCCGCATACCACGGTCTTCTTGGCCATCTTGGTGCCACCAGTAGAATCTCTGCCTGTTCTACAATCATCTTCCTGATTACTTAGGGAATCAACGGCAGAGGTGGGAAGGCATACATCAACCCCGGCGGCCATCGACTCCTCAGAGCGTTGCAACCTTCTGCCTCGGCGCAGTGGTACCGAGTGTAGAACCGGGGTAGCTGAGAGTTCTGTGGTGTTGCGAAAAGGTCTACTACTGGTAGACCGAACCTCTGCACAATCTCCTGGAAGATGCCCGGATCTAGACGCCACTCTGCTGGATCTAACGTTTCGCGACTTAACCAGTCGGCCTGAACGTTGGACACTCCGGAAATGTGGTCCGCTTTTAAGGACAACGTGTGACGTTCTGCCCACGCCAGCAGCCTCTCCGTTTCGATCATCAGGGGGTGAGATCGCGTGCCCCCCTCCCGGTTGACATGGGCTTTGGTGGTCATATTGTCCGTCCTGATTAAAACATGTCTGCCCTCCAAGAGAGGTCGAAAGTGTTTCAGGGCTAACCGAACCGCCCGCAGCTCCAACCAGTTGATGCTGTTCGAAACTTCCGTCTGTGACCAGCGACCCTGGACCACCTGATCCAACAGGTGTGCCCCCCAACCGTTCAGGCTGGCGTCCGAAGTCATTATTAGTCGATCCACCTCCAGAAATACACATCCCTTCTGTATTGCCGACGACGTCCACCATAGCAGTGACAGATGTATCTGAGTGGGCAACTGAACCAGTGATGTTGAGGTGCTCAGTCCTGACTTCTGAAAGGGTAGCAGAAACCATTGTAACGGTCTCGCGTGTCTCCGAGCCCAAGGTACTATGGCAATGCAGGAGATCATCTTCCCCAACAACTGAGAAAGTTAGAGAAGAGGAATCTTTCGCAGAGATCTCACTTGCGAGGCCAACGATTTTATGTCCTTGCGACGGTCCGGTGACAGAAAAACCTGTCCTTTCTGTGTGTCGATAATGGCCCCCAGATGAAGAAGCCGAGTAGTTGGTATGAGGTGGCTTTTCTTCCAGTTGATAGTGAACCCGTGGGCCTGAAACACTTGGAGGACCCTCTCCATGTCCCTCGTTGCTTGTTGGTTGGACGATGACATCACAAGAATGTCGTCGAGGTAGCACAGGATGCGGATGGGAATGACCCGTAGTGTTGCCGCTACCACCGCCACTAACTTCGTGAACGTACGGGGCGCAGAAGAAAGCCCGAATGGCATCGCGCAGTACTGGAAATGAAAACTGTCGTACTCGAACCTCAGATACCGGCAATGCGCTGGGTGAATCGGGACATGGAGGTACGTCTCCCGAAGGTCCACTGACTGAAGAAGATCGTTGCGTCTTATACAGGACAGGATCGAAGACAGAGACTGCATCTTGAACCTGCGATACAGAATTGATTTGTTGAGCTGTTTCAGGTTCAAGACGCCCCTGTGTCCCCCCGATGCTTTGGCCACCAGAAAAAGAGTGGAATAAAAGCCAGTCCTTTCTTGATCCTTGGGCACCGGTTCTATGGCTCGAATCGATAACAGATGTGCAATCTCCTGTTCCATTAGATGGCGTTGTCTTGGTAGAGGTGAAACTGGACAACGAAGGAACCGGCTGGGGGGAGTGTCGATGAATTCCAAACACAGACCATAACGGACTGTCCTTCTGATCCACTCCTCGGGAGTGGATAGAGACCATTGGTGGTAAAATTGTTGCAGGCGTCCCCCAATGGTCTCCGACCTGTCCGAGTCATTTGCCCCGTTTTGCGGAACGGAAACCTCCGCCCCTGAAGGGTCTCTTGGTAGGAGGCTGGTTACGCTGTCTGTCTCTGTATGAAGCATGATCGGAGCCTCTGTCCGAAGGGGCGAAATATCGTTGGTTATAGGACCCGCCGGGTCCAGATGCACCACGAAAGGGCTGCCGTTGACCATAAGGGGTATACCTTCTCTCCGGCCGTCGATACGAAGATGGAAGGACCTTACGTTTTTCTTTGTCTTCCACTAAGAGGGGATCTAAAGCCGCTCCAAATAACGATGGTGCCTTGAAGGCCGATGACGCAAGCTTCCATTTCGCCTTTGAATCCGCCTTCCAGTTCCGCAACCAGAAAAGTCTACGATTAGCGACCGTGGAAGCCAAGGCGTGGGATGCGAACTTAGCTGCGTTAAGCGAGGCGTCCGCTGAATATTCAGTTGCCGCCACCAACTTGTTAATGTCCTGGTGTACACGCGCCGCGTTAGCAGGGAGGCGCTCCTGGAGCTGGCAGAGCCAAATTAATGACGCCCTATTGAAGAAAGACGTCGCCGTAGCCGCCTTGATGGCCCACGCCGCAGCCTGGTGAGCTTTGCGGAAACCTAGTTCAAACTTCTTATCCTCCGACTTCAGCCCATCAATAGCATCAGATGAGACTGTGGCCGGAGATGTTAAACTCGCGACAGGCGGATCCACTGATGGTAAGGCTAAAATGTCGTCCAGCTCCGGAGCGGCACAATATAACTTCTTATCCAGGCCACTGGGGGCTGTCAACGCTCCAGGATGGCCAAAGGCATTCTGAACCACCTCTGCAAACAAGGGGGGGCACGGAATCACATCTTTATCCGGCTTCGTGACTTGGAATAATGCATCATGCGACGAAGAAGATGAATTAGCCGAGTCCTCAGTCTTTTTAGACAAACCAAACTGTGTAGTGACTTTTGCCTTATGCAAAAGTGATTTAAAGAGAGAGGGGCGAAACAACCCTGTAAAAACAGGTTTCTCTGGAGGTAAGTCGTCGTCCTCTGACAACTCGAAATCCTCCGGACATTCCTCTGCGTGCTCAGATTCATCTGAGGAGACCGCTTCGGATCGTCCCTGGGCAGTTTGAACAGACACCGCAGGCGGCCGGCCTTGCGAGGTGCGGATGTCTGGTACGGCTTGAGTAGACGGCCCTTGTTGAAGGCCTGCTGCTAAAATTTTTGCCAAGGCATCAGAAAGAATAGAGCGGAAATCTAATTGGCTGGTAGACTCGTCAGGCCGGAGTCCTGCAGCAGTGGGTGTGAACGTGGCCTCTGGCTGGCCAGTGGCGCGTCGTGGATGGTCCAAGTGAGGCACCAGATCTACATTAGGTAAAGCAGATTCTTGTCTCGCCTCCTCGCCCTGGTCCAACGACTTAGCAGGAGTAGACTCAGAGCTTGACCGATGAGTTGAAGCGCTCGGTTCAGACAACACTTCTTGTGAGGGCGTTGGCGTAGAAGCCAGCCTGGCCTTCTCGAACTGCTTCTCTAGAGCCTTGTGCCGCCTTAGTTCATCTTTATTAGGGGCAGTCTGGGACCTGGGCGTCTTGCACTTGGTCTGCTGCCTAGGAATAGATGCTGCAGGAGAAGCCTCATGCTCCAAATCTGAAAAAAGATCCGAATCAGCCATTCTCACACGCTCCGTGGATAGTAACGGCTGGGAGGCAGAACAGGATCACCCCTTACAGATCACAAGGCCTGTGAAAAGGGAAAACAGCAGTTAAAATCAGCAGAAGCCAAGACATCAACCCGATGCAAGGCCCTGCAGCCTCCAAATAGCCTCAGATCCAGGCATTTGATGGGACAGGCCTACACCAAGGCCTACCAGCCCCCTGCTCCCCAGATAGCCTCTTCTCACAGTTCAGCTAGGCCATGGATACCCGCAGCTGAAGGATCCCAGGCCCCAAACCATCCGATTGATGAAGCATGGGTATAAGCCAGAGCAAAACGAGGCGTCAACGCACCCCCCTCAGCCCCCCCCCCCGCGCAACCGCTGCACCCCAGAAAGGGAGTGCCCCAGACCACCACAGCCCCTGTGGTGAAAAGCGGGGGGGGAATGGGGGGGGGAAGACCTGTCGCCGAGAAAGGCGATCGCAGCCTTCAATCCAGGCCAAAACAAGGAGGCCGCAATAAAATAGGCCTTCAAAATGGCGGCCGGCACTTGCCCACATTCAAAATGGCTGACGAAGCCTCAGCGCTTTCAAAAACGGCCCAAAACAAAATGGCGGCCGCCATGCGCCCTTTTCCAAAATGGCGGCCGCAACTTCCACGCACCCAAAATGGCGGACGCAACTGTCCAAAAACCGAAATGGCGGTCGTCCTCAATCCAGAGGCCCCACACCCATGCCAAGGCCTAAACCGCGCCGAAAATGGCCCCCACTACCTCAGACGACGAAAACGACGTGCAGGAACAATCGTTGGTGAGAGGAGGTGCTGATAGTTAGCCTGGACGTCGGAGTGTGCCGTAGGTCATCGGCTTTGAACTCCGGAGCCGCTGAAATGTCGGAGCTGAGGCGTTCGTGTTTTTTGCCGGCTCACCAGCAAGACAACGAAGCGCCAGCGGCTAAACTCGCTCAGAACCGCCCAGCCGGGTCGGAACTGGCCTGCTGCTGAAAACAGGGAGCGGAGCGCTCTGGATCCCCAGATTCACTCACGCCCCCCCCCCCGCAGCTTCAAATAAAGTCTCCCACGAAGCAGCTCCACTTGACCAAAAAAATTAAGGTAACAAACAGACCAAATTAACGTAAATTAAATTAAAGAGCAAGAAATCAAGGGTAAGGGAGAAAGGAAGAAAGCAAAGAAAAAAGGAACTCTTTCCCCCACCAAAAGACCTAAAAGGCCAAAATAGTCTCTCCACAGAGGACAAAAAACCCTAAGGTGTTCCCTCAGTCACTGAGTGAGAAAGACTGGCGTGGGATAGGAAGGATGGGCATGGTCAGGAGGATTCTTAGAGCAAGATCTGCACTCAGTTCCCCAGCAACAGTGTGAGAGCTTCCCGTACTATGGATTGGACGAACAGCGTTGTGGAAAATGTAATGTTAAATATCTTGTATCAGTGCATATTGTGGACACTGAAAGTAAGAAAGTTGTAACGGGATCAAAAATATATGAAAACAGCTTAGGAAGTATCATTTCATGAAATAACATTGTATTGGTATGTTCAGCAATGTTCATGTTAGTGTATGTGTATACACATACGCTAACATGAACATTGATATGTGTGTGTATATATGTAGATATAGATATAGATATAGATATAGATATAGATATAGATATAGATATAGACATAGATAGATAGATATAGATATATTAATGTTCATGAACATTGATATATATATACATACATATACATATATACACACAGATATACACAGATACACAAATACATACATACATGGAATGGAACGAGGATCTGCAAGTAATATCATATGAAGTTAAGTTCAGATCCAATGGAGACAGCTTTGTTAAAAGGGATGGGACATTCAAGTGAACTTTGGACAAAGCTTTGAATATTAGCCCTGGAGGAGACAGAACTTTGAGGAAAAAGTTAAATAGCTGCATAAATAATACAAAGACCTCATATTGTCACAGATGTGTAATGACAATGAGACTGGCTTGTTCTGACAAATTATCAGCGAAGAGATGATCTCAGTGTTAGTTAGTGCAAATGCTGACAGATTGCATAGATTAACATCAGTCATTACAGCAACTCATTTCATCCAAAAGAGCTGAAAGACATTATGTACCGACTCCTATTTATATAGAATTAATTCAGAGATGGCAGAGTTTATGTTGCTTTTTTTAATGTCTGATTCTTCAGTCACTTTTGTCTGAAATCAGCAGATTATGAAAAGCTGCAAGTATCAAAAGAAAATATGAAGACTTTTTTAATCTTAGGAACACTTCTATTTACCTATCTCAAGATACTGTATGTTATCAAGGAACTATAGTAAAATATTTTCAACCGCAGATATATCAGTTGTTTAACTCATGGACTGGGGATCATTCTGGCAACTAAAAGACTTAATAGAAATACATTTTTGACATAGATGATGTACAAGTAGTCCTCAAGTTATGTCCACTTGTTTAGTGATTGTTCAGAATTATGACTGCACTGAATGTGGGAATTTATGACTGACCCATGAAGTTGCAGTGTCTCCATAGTCAGTCCCTGACTTGCAATTACAATGTTCCAGCTCACTATTTTTCTAACATCTCCTGAAGTTTCCCATAAACTAAGTTGCTCCGACTCCTGCTTCTTTTTCACCTGGCATGTTCCATTCCACACACACACCCATGGTACCCACCTATGCTCTGGAGCACCTGCCTCCACTTGTATATGTGCCCACACAGTCCAGCTTTCTTGCCTGCGGCCACCCTTCTCACACACATACACACACACACACACACACACACACACACACACACACGAGCTTCCTTGCCTGGGACTTCTGCCTCTTCCTGCTTAACAATCCACATGTCCTGAGGCTAGGATAGCAATCTGTACTGTCAGATTGCCATCACTAATCACATAATGTCCCACTTTACTACTGCATCGCTTAGCAATGGAATCTTCAGTTTGAACTGCTGCTGTAATCCAAGGACCACCTGTATTTGAGAACATATGTGATAAACCAGAGAGCAATATAGTCAGAAGATGTAACCTCAATTCAATTCAATCAATTTTACTGCAGTTTGGAAAGCTGTCAAAATTAAACTGCTGGCAAATGGCTAGGGGGAAAAAACCCGCTTTGTAATATGGATATGGTATTGAAGGATTTGAGTTAAATGACTAACACAAGACCATATGGAAGGCTGGAAGAGGAAGCAAATGAAGCAAATGTATGCAGTTGTTAGAGGAAGATGAAGGAAGGTATATGTCATCTTAAACCAGAAACTCTTCAGCAAATGACATCTGCACATCTTTTGTTTTTTTTCTGCTTTCACTTATCTAAGTGTTATATGGGCATTTATTATTATTACTAATTTGTTACTAGACAACCAGTGCCTTACTGAGTCAAAGCCACTTCTTTTCCAAATCTCATTCTCTTGGTAATCATGGGCCCCAGATTTTGGATGCATTCTGTAAATTAGCTCATTTCAGGTATCTTTTTTCAAAAATTGTTGCCCTATAATGCACCGTTTCACCCAGATAAAGATTATAGAAAATAGGGTTGCAGTGGTAGATGGATTAATGCCATAGAGTACTATTTAAAACAATCTTATGTATGAATGTTTTTCTAGGCTTGAAGAAATCTCAGATTAAACAGACATTCAATCTGTTAAATGAAGGAGTTATTGTATTTTTATTTAGATAACACTTAACAAATTGTAAGTAGGGTTTTTCTCCTTTTTTGACTTATCAGTCAGGATTATCATTTTTATAATTATACAGGGTTTGTTTAGAGAAGGTGGAGAAAACCACAGAAAAGTATGCATGCATGCACTCCTTTATGGTCCACTACATTATGATATAAACCTTCAAGGCAATTAGACAAATCCTGGAAGCAGATATATGCCTATTGAAAGGTCTGATTCATTTCAGCTTGATAAATCGATGATTTATCAGATTGAGAATGACTGGCCCTAGATCACCAAGCTGGTGGACTACAACTCATGGTCTCTCAGTTTCTAGCTCCTGCCTTAACTACTACACCAATCTGGCTCTTTATGTTACTGGTATTATTTCCAAATAAATAAACATTACAGAGATAACTTTAGATAACTATGAATAAGCACATGAACAAAAATTACAAACGGAACAGTGGCCTGGTTACTCATAACAATCTCATTCCAACAAACTATGGGTGGTAGAACATGGATCAAGTTGCACAGACATAGATTTGTCCCTTCCTCTCTTCTCTCCTACTTGCAATAATTCCCTCTGAAACAGACTATAAACCGGACTCATATCTTGGCCTTGGTTATTAAGCAACGGTTAAACTATACTTCTGATCTGAACATCACAGGAAACTGTGATACAAAATATTATGATACCTTTGCTAAAGTTGAGCATACATAAAGAGGGAAGGGTAAGAAGAATACATTCTCAATCCGATAAACTGTAGATTAGGGGCGGTTGGTTTGAGCCCCAAGTCTGGCAATTTGGTTGCAAACGTTTTGTCACCATTCAAGGAGACATGGTCAGTGCGTTTTGAATTGTGCTCCTTTGCCAGAACACAGGTCTTTAAATACCTTTTTATGAGATGCAAATTAGTCTGAATGTTGCTTGTTCAGATATTGCTGAGTCATGGTCTTGAACTGTTTGATTGGCTGGTTGTTGTTGCCGGGCTGTAGTTAAGTTCCAACTGTGTGATGCAGATTTGGATTAGAGTTGTTTATCTGGATGCTTCTGAGTCATGGTCTGGTTTTGGCCTGTTTGATAGTTTGAGTGGCTGGCTGTTACTGAGATGTGGTCCAATTTCTTGCGAGCTGATGGGTTATAATTTTGTTGCTGTGTAGTGGGGTGTCTGTTCGACGAGCACAATTCAAAACAAACTGACAATATCTCTTTGAATGGTGACGATACGTTTGCAACCAAACTGCCAAGCTCGGAGCTGAAACCAACAACCTAACTACCAACTTGAGCTATGAATATTCAAACACATTTCAAACCATAGATTATCAAACCAAAATGAATCAGACCTTTCAATAGGCATATTGTTAATTCAACTGAAGAACAAATCACCAAAATGGCAATTTTCACAAATGCTTTGACTATTTAAGGAAAAGGATTCCTTTTGGTGCACTGCTGGCAAAGAATCCTGGGAATTAGAATTCCAAAAGAAAACTTTTAGTTACAAATTCAAGCTCCATTTAGGATTTAAAATAATTTGAAGAGGAGGCAAATAGTTCTTGCTGATTTAAATTCTGTTCAAATTTATGGAAAAAGCATGGTCATGGCAATGTCTGAACTGGAGAAAATATTCAATATACAGTATCAGAGTGTTAATGGAAGGACTGCTTTTTAATGCATTTAAATTAAATAACACATCCATGTTTAAACTTTTCCATCAGATCTCTGGATTTTCTTTCCTTGTTTCATCTCAAGGGAAAAAGGATCATAACAGACAATGAAGCAATACTAGTAACTGATTTGGCTGCCACCACAGAAAAATATTGGTCTTTTTTTTTCACTTAGTACAAAGCAAATGAAACCCCAAAGTTTCCGGAGGGGGGTGGGAGATGGTCTTTTCAGCTACATCACAAGTCCCATATTACCTAGGCTATGCTGATCTTTGCTTCACCAGTAGAGCAAAATGGATCAGTACAGAATCTAATTTGTGGAAGTATGGAGCAATTAAATGCTGAAATAGACAAGCTACAGGAAGCTCTCTCAACTGGAGAGAGTAAATTAGAAACTATGTCAGTTAAAATAATTTAGACAGTTGGATGGAAGATCTGGGGGGCCAAATGCAAAAACAGTCCAATCTGTGCTAAAAAGGTGCTTAAAAGCAAAAGCATGGCTCAAAAGAATATTTATTAAAAATGATGATACATATGAATGGAGAAACTAATGTTTAAGAAATACATGGCACTGAATTATAAAAAAGAAATGGCATAAACATCTTGGCAGTAGTAGCAACTCAAAGCTACAGGGAAAGGGCTTGAGATAGAGGTTCAGCTGTAAGGTGACACCAGCCCTTTGGAAATGTCATCGTGCCTTTGCCTGGATGGACAATCTTTTCTCTTTAATGTGGTTCAGCTTCCATAAGGTACAGCCAATCTAATTTCTTTCTTCTGTCTGGTCAACTCTTGTCATGAACTGTCTTTACAAGAACTGTAGTCCATAATATCTGGAAATGGCTATGACGCCAGAAACAAGTGGAAAATAGCTTCAAACTTGAAGGAAAATGACTGCTCATTGCAATCCCTTTTTGCTTTATTTTTAGTAAGTCTGGAAGGAACGGCAAACTAGCAATTAGTAGTGTGCATAAAGTGTTTTGTTTCAAACTTGTTGCGTGCCAGCAAAATAAACACATGAAGTGCCTACAGTGTTTCACAGGCAACAACAGGAATTCCAAGTACTGTAAGCTGTTTCCTCCATTTTTACCCTGGGATCACAGCAGAAGGTGAAATGATTGTCTATAGTTAATTCTGCCTTTTACCTAATCTGCCAAAAGATGAATAAACATTGAAAATATTTTAAAATCCCCCACAGGAAACCATGGAAAACATTTAATCATGCTTTCTGCAATAGAGCAGCCACAAGCTAGCCGGCAAGCACAAGCAACAACTAAATTAACTTCCATATAGTCTACAATCAACTGTCATAAAAACAGTGAATTGGGAAAGTGGGAGACTGCTGAGCTCAGAACCAGTCACGTGATGTCCCACCAAGAAAATAAAATTAATTCATATGGAATAAATAACAAGGAAATTAGAATGATAGATGAGCAACTTGCTGTTTTCCATTTTTATTTATCGTTTTTATAACTCCACCTTTTACTGCTTTGTCCTTTTATCCTGCTACCCTATTTCCCTCTGGCTGTAGATTTCAGAAGATTCAACTATGATTTCAAAATGAGTGCAATGCACATTTTTTTCAGGATAGACATGACTTGAATCTAGAGTCAACAGCAATAATCAACCAAGTTCACTTCATCACTGCCAATGATCACAACAACAGTAAACAAACAAACCTCTCTGACTATGCCCTGGCAGAGGCTTCTTCCTGAGGCACATGAGTATACACCTTTTGCATTATGAACCTGCCCTTCCTGCAACAATTTAAACACACATACACACACAATAATTGGCACTCCATTAATTGAAGGAAAGCTAGCAGCTGCAGCAAAGTAGCACCCCAGTTCTTGCATTTCAACATGTCATCCTGCAAAATCCCAGTTGTTGCAATTGGCATCCTGAAACCTCTGTTCACACAGCCTCTAATGCACATGCTGCATACTTAGCATTGCCGGTACAGCAAGAAAGTACACCAATATACAGAGAATTGCTGATTATTATTAACCCACAAAGTGGCTTCTGCTCTAACTTCCCTATGGTAAAGAATTTAAGCAGACCAATAAACCTACCGACTGAGCAGACAACATCCCTTTTCTTTTGTGAAAAATTGTTCTTGATCTCTGGATGTGTCTTCCCTGAATTTTTCCAACTCCCACCTCTTTCCTCCCTCAATTTTTCCCAGTCAAAGCAAGTCAGGGATGGGCGTTTTGCACATCCCAATTAACAATTATTCATAATTTGGAACTTTTAATTTTGGCAAGAGAAGGCTATTAGAATGACTATGTGCATCTATCCAAATGCGGTATTTTAATGAAGCCAGGTATTTTGACACATAGCTATACCAAGACCATGCAAGAACTCTAATTTCTCACAATATTTAAGTTCTTTCTACAGACTCATCAAGATTCTTCATGCAGATAAATATCTAATGACTTATTTAATAACTATAGAGAGCAGAGCTATCAAAATGTAACAAATAAGGGGCAGCAAAACTAAGGAGGAGAGGGAAGAAAGCAGATGTGTCTGTTAAACACTAGAGATGATTCTCAACTGTTGCATCCTCCACTCTATAAATGCAGTTTTAATTCATTAATTTAGTTAAGGATAGATTACATGTCTAGTATCTGAACATCTTCTAATATAATTCTCACCAATTAAAAAGAGGGGTTCAAACTAAGGCTTGGACTCATAACTGCAGGAAGCATCAGAGGAAAATTGTTACAATCAAAGGGAAGAAATTAATTTGAAAAATTAATTGAATTAATTGAATTCAGTTAATATTACTGTCCACATTTTTAATATTTTTCACTTCTGTTACATTAAACATTTCAATGAATTATAGGGGATGGATTTGTCTATGGGGGCTGAATTTAAATGCTTTTTGCAGAATTAATTGACAAATGAATTTAATCTTTACCAAAATGGCTGCATTTTAATGTATTGATATGTTAAAATATATCTTAATAAAAAGCTAAAAATATTAGCTTTGTTCACATAAACAGTAAGCCTGATCATGATTTTTATCTGTGATGGTTTCAAAATGTGCTTCTCTTCTTATTTTAATTTAGTGTTATTTTAGTAACTATTTTGTTTTAAGCAAATTGTTGAGAATGCTAAACTGATCATTGACCCAAATAAAGATTTTATTTTATTTTGCTTCTCTTGTATCAAAAGACACAAGTAGAAATTGTGCCTCTTACGACCTCTGTTTTGTTTAACTATGGCTTATCATAATATTCAGATCCAGATTTGTATTTCTTTCTTGTTCATTTTCCCTTGCCTTCAGTCTCAAAGAAAGTATTCCAAAATCTGGCTTACTCTTGCAGCTTTATTTCCTGAACTAACTTTGTAACTGTAATTTTAGATATAATTGTCTAGGTAACAAGAGTCCTTAAGATTAAAAAGGACTAAAAGAAAACTATAAAGAGCAACTAAAAGGTGAAGACAGCTAGTCCTTATTTAATAACCAATTCAAAGTTATAATGGCACTGAACAAGGAAATTTACAACTGGTCTTCCAAAACTGTGGTTGTCCCAGCTTTCCCAGACACATGTTTGTAATTCAGACACTTAGCATCTGACTCACAATTATGATGGTTGCAGTGTCCCATAGTCACATGATCACCATTTGCAACCTTCCCTTCAGGCTTCCCACAAGCGGAGTCAAGGGAAAAGCTTGCAGGAAGTTGTAGGTGGTGGTCATATGATGTTGCATCTAATGACTGTGTAAGATTCACCTAACAACCACAATTGGAACTGCCAGAACTGTTAGAAGTCAGCATAGTCATACAATACCACATTTTATAACCACACTGCTAAGCAACAGAATTCCCAGTTCCAATTACTGTTATTAACCAAAGACTACTTGTATCAATTTATTTTGGTCAAAGCTACTTGCAAATCCAGCTTTGTGATTTGAGCAATGCCTTTGAAAGGATGGAGACGTAGAATGATATTTGTAGGAATACTATTTATATAATACATGCTTTTGGCCAAAACTGCCCTTCTACTACACCAGGTTTCATTTTTTCTCTCTCAAGACCCTTTCCCACTTTTAAAAATTACAGAGGACTCTAAAATAGCTTTACTGATATCTACCATATTAAAAATTGGAATTGACACATTCACTGTTGCTACTTCTTCTCACAATTGCTTGATGGGATTATATTGCATTATTTTTCCAAATTTAGATGGCCAATTCTTTTGATTTTGTGAGCCCCAAGAAGGTCTTGGGCTGACTCTCAGAACTCCTAGGACCATACTTTTAAGAAATACTGCTCTGCAACCTACTTATTGGAATGATATATGCAAAACCAATACACACTAATGCTCTTGCAACCCATTCAGAGAAGATACCACTTATGGCCCCAATCCAGCATGATGAGTGCCACCCAGATTTCTCTTTCCTATGGTAGGCCAAATCTTGGGTGCCTTTTCCTTTCAGCAGAACAGGAGCATTTTACTTGCCCAAGGCTGCTTCAAATGGCACAGGAAGTGATGGTTACACTTTTGATGTGAAAAAGGGAGCGGGGGAAACCAGCTGGTCCAAATACTTACAGGAGAAATCTGAGAAATCAAATAACTAAATGTTGGCTGATTTGCCTTCTATCCTTTTTTTTTTTTTTTGATAAAAGTTTCTTTAACACCTGAATATATCTTAAGTGTCAAGAGCAATTCTGTACTTGTTTCTAATTACAATCCCAAGGCCAGATCAAGATATTATCAAAACATTTGAATCGTTCCACCTACATCTTTGGTATTTTAGAAGTATAAATATGCATTTATGTTTCCTACATAAATACAGTTTATTCCTAATACACCCTTACTCTGACCCCCACCTCTTTCCAAAGCCTGGGACTCTCTGGTCTCCTCTTCATTTGATAGAACGAGGGTATTTCTCTCCTAATACCTCGTAGCAGGTGATGGGTGGCACTTCCATCTCTACTGTTCTCTTCAGTAACTCTCTCCAACCCAGTTTTCCCTAGTTTTAGGTTTTCTTTTTCTCCCTACATTCTTCTCTCAAAACTAGCCTCTCTTCCCACCCACCCCCGCCCCCGTAATCTGAAGAATGGGAAAAATACTAAAGCTGGACAGGGAGGGTAGTCAAATTTTGATACTGAATTTACAAATGGGACTGTCACAGAAGGCAGAACTCATTTGTATTCTGCAGTTTCCCCAATATTTCAGTCCGCTTTCTCCCTTTGTCAGGTTCTTGATAGGTTATTCATCCAAAATCAAGATCCCCAAGGGACTGAGTTTGAAAGAATATTCCTTAAATGATGGTAAATCTGTGGCTAATTGTGGTTAGTTGTAATATTTGTAGCATCACTCATTTGTCTATATTGCACTGTGATTTGTATTGGTACAGCATAAGTACACTATTTGTCAGTATACAATACATGGCACTTCTTTTGCTATCATTATCATAAAAAGCACTTTAAGAGTAATTCTTTCTTTATGACTGATTCCAAGCAACTGAAATGCAGAATAAATCCAAAGATAATAGTCAAACATCCTAAAAGTGGAAAAGGGAGTTTCGTAAAGATATCGAGAATTAAACATGGTGGTGATGGTAATTATTGTATTATTTTCTCCGATGTTGGAATTATTATACATACCTGATTTGGAAAATAAAACACAGGGATGCTGTTCATGTTTTGGCTTTTCCTAGTTCTGTAACTTCCCAATATTATAGTATAATATGACCAATTACTAGAGTTCTGAGAAACCAAGTTTATGACATATTTTATATGAATATTCAGTGAGAAATTCAGTGGTAAATGTCCATATGTAAAAGCACAAGTTTATGGAATTGCAACATCTCTGACTGAGGAGTTACGCAAACAGTTGTTGAATGAAAGAAATCTAAGCTAGTTGGGTCTTACACAATATCATGTTAATGACACCACCCATGGCTTTGAAACTTTGTGCAATACACAGCACGCAGTTAACACCAAATGTAAAATTTGAATTGGATATATAATGCAGTTATCACCACAGGAGGAATAAATAACTACAAAATCTGGAATCTTGTGAGGATTAAGCTTGATAAATGCATGTTTCTGCATGTAACACATCTTCATAGTTGTGCTGTGCCTTATACATTTAAGTGAAAAGAGCAAACAGTCTATTATAAATGCACTTATTTATCACCTTAGCAAAGATCAGATTCCAAAGCACATAGACACAACATTTTACATATGCCACTACTCTAAACTTTTCTAAAATTACTTATATCAGAAAAAGAATCCCCTGGATTACAATTGGAACATAGCTCTTCTACCAATAAACATTTATTTTTGAGCTAGTAAGGTGGGTTCTTTTTCATCAGAATTATAGTAATTATTTTCTTTCTCACAATACAATAGCAATATATGAGAAAATAATAATTTAAAAATGCATTTTTCCTCAACACAACTCTGCTTTCAAACATACAGTATTCTAAGCACAAAAAGGAATAGATACATTGTCTAAATTAAATCCTTTTCATCTGCCGCATTAATTGTACAGATAGTCGAACAGCTGTTTACAGTATTTGGAGGAAAATATTATTCTTAAATCCATGCTGTAAGATGATAATTTTCCAAATATTTTTTCCACTTTTGGCTGCAGTATAACATAATTCTAGAAACATAAAAAAGACAGTATTTTATTTGTCCAGCTTTGTTTCATTTTAATTTGCAGTTTCTAGTTAAAAAGTTCCATCCCAAACTGATTGAATTTTCTTTCCACTGTGTGCACAAATTAGTTATGGATGATTAACAAAGCATTCCTTCTTTTATTTATTTTGGCTAAGACATGTTCTGTATAAAGTTCATGGGAAGGAAGTACTACATACAGTATGCTGGCTAAAACTAAAACTCTGTTTTTAAAAGAGTTAATATATTTGTCTTTTATATTGCAATTAAAATATTAAAATAATATTACATTGAATTTGTTTTTCTGGCTTAAAAGAAGACCAAATAATGTTTCTTCCCATTCAACATTTTGAAATAGCATTCCTAACATAAAGGTATTATAGTAAGATGCCATTAATGAATATAAATTCTTCAAGGAGGGAAGATGGTCAATGATGAATATCAAGGCAGTTCACATCTGTAGCATTACGCTTATAGATTTCATAACAATATCTTGATGTTTAGCCTTCTTCCACTTTTTAAAGGCGAAGAATCACAAATCCCCTTTGTCTATTTTTAAAACAAATGATTATTTAGCATTACACATAACATTTCCCTGGAATGGGGATAATCTATACACTCTAATACGTGTGAAAATTGTGCAAAGTATACCTATTTCAGGTATACTTTGCACAATTTGCACTATATATTTCTCTTTTCCCTTTTACTAAATCATGAACAGAATTGTGCTCAAGAATATGGAGCAAGAGAGTTACACTTCGGGACACAGCCACAATCTTACTGTGTTTCTGTTAATTGTCTGCAATAAGCTAGGTTGCAGATGCTGCATATGGATACTGTGTCGTTGTACTTGTTTATTCTGTATTTGCAAAGCTCCTAGAATTAGTGAGGTGGCCAGGACTTGCTGAGGCCTAGTTTTGGGAACATGCTCCTGCCATCATGGAACAGAATTTATTTTCAATGCCAGAATGGACTATATAATCTTTCACTCAAGACTACTACTGTTTTCTCACACATGGTTTCTTTGCTTTCATCAGTTCCCATTGTTGAACTATTGGGATCAAAAAAGTTCTGGTGATCTCATATAAATCATTTGGCTTCATTTTACCTCTCATAAAATAGGTTTGGCTGAGAGCCCTTGTCAAACCCATTGCCAACTATTGTGTGGCTGTCCATAGCTGATATATCAGTACAGGTTCATCCTGTAATATACGACCGGAGATACTGACTACAGGCTGATTTCCACATTGAATCACATACCAGTGATTCGGTGGTATCAATAACAGTCAGTGGAACGTTTGAGGGAAAGCCCCTCAAATATGTACAGGTAAATAAATAGTGTCCCGTATAATATATTCCAAATATATCAAAAGAAGAAATGGATTTGGGGGAGTATGAATAGTATATATTCACCCTAACCCTTATACATCCTTTGAGTTCTTATATGTGAGAGAGGCTTTGTATATTTGCTTTAACAGGAGTATCAGAAGACAGGCCAAGTAACTAGTTGTTTTGTTACCTATGATAAAAATTACTGATGGGGTCAATTTTATAAATTTAAGGTGAGGTCAGTTTTATAAATTTAAAAGGATCTGTTGCCCCTATTTATGAACAATATTCTAAATACAAAAATGTCACAAAAGGTACAATGAAATTAAAACTGGATTTGGAGGGGGGAGTTTTATGGATTTTGTTAAGGCCTTTTTATGTCAATAAGACAAGCAGAGTAGCAATTTTGCCTAAAATATTTTTGTAGGCTAGTAACTTTTTTGGTCTTATTCCATTGTACCAAGGTTGTACCAAATGCTTATTTAAACATTTAAAAGTTTGTTACTTATAACCACAACTGCCATTAATAGGCATTAAATTTAGACAACAAATGCCATGTTTTCTAAAATGAAGAGAAAATTATTTCTTATGATCAAATATTTAAGACAGATGTAGTCACCTTATTTAGTAAATATTTATGTGAAATTGTCATTCATTATTTTGCAACTTTAGATAATAAAAAGTAATTAACAAAGACTACACTGAGACTTTTTCCTATCTAAATATAATGGACACGTTAAAAATATGGTGTCCAACTCAATCATTGTAATTTGGCTTTTTTTTACTTTTGTTTTTCAGAGTTATTTTTGGTTTTGGTACTGCTGCATTTAGTTATTTATTATATCATTTTGTTTTCTTTTTTGTTTTATGAATACTGCGCAAAATCTTTTGAGGTTTCAATAAAGCAGAATATTTGTAGCACAGAGTTGAAATGAGGGGACCTTGGTGCTCTCTGAACTTGGTTGTTTTCTTGCTGATGTTTCATTAGCTAAACTATCGGTAGGTAAAATAATCAGGATTAGCATTGATGATGTTACCTAGTTGGGTAATGAAATGTCTGCAAGAAAACAACCAAACTCAGAGAGTACCAAGGATCCCTCACTGAAAGGTTTTAAGGGACACAGAATACACTGATGCCAAATGTAAAGCAACGTTCTTTTACTTTATTTCTTGTTTTTGCAAAAGTGCATGCAAGCTTTTGAACACCTGAGTTTGTTAGCAACATCAACTTCTTAGTTAGGAATCCTTGGTATTAATTTTGCCTCCTCAGATTTTTAATACCAATTGGTCTTTGTATGCTTTCTTAAACTTCAAAAAGCAGAGAAAAGGATTAGGTAGTGAATCTGGTATGACCTCAGTGTCCTTTTAGATGGGGCTCCCTAGCAGCTGTACTGAAGGTGAATCCAAAGGTTGTCTCTTAACAGGGAAGGGAGAACAGAAGCAGGCTGAAAATCTGAATTTCATCTCCTGCCCTACCCTGACCACTCACTTTACTGGATAGCACATATAGCTATGCTTTGACTTGATCCAACTCAGATCATAATGAGCTAGGCATAATTACGAATAAAGTGATGCATTAGCTCAGCTATGCATTATCATGTCCATCCTGCTGCAGCCAGGTGGAAATGAGGAATCCTATGCTTCTGCTCTGGGTACTCTTGTCACTTTCTTCCCTCCTTCCATTCTTTTGCAAAATGCCATTTCACCTTAACACTAGATTAAAGCTAGCTGGTGGGAGAGAGGGTGGAGGACAGCTACGGTTCAAATATGACACATGTCTCCTCAGGGAGACTATAGAACGTTGCCTCTTGACACCTCCCATTATTCATAACTCCAAAATAAACAAAACAATTACTTGCCCAGACACTCCCAACCTTCCTAGCTGCCAAGGAACCCTCAAACATGTCAGGATGTCAGGCTTGCATCTGCTGTAGAGCCACCAAGCCCACACAGATGGGTGCTTCACAAGATGGAAAGAACACGTTGTGACCAACAAAACTGTGACTGTGATATTGACTGAATGCAATCATCCTCCAAACCCTTCAGGCCTATACAGGCTCATTACTTTAGAAGCCAAACTGATTAGAACTTGTGCAATTATTCAGCATAAGATTGTCATGAAATTGTAGATGATCCTAGGAAATGCAGAATGTCAATTTTAGCCTCAGCTTCTACTGGCTGCTTATTGCTGAGGTGGAGTGGTGAGAGAAAGAGATGACTTTTCTTTGTATAGAACAAAGCCAAAGATAGTTGTAGAAACTTCCTGTGAAATGAATGAGAGGAGAGACTGGAGCAACTGGTATGTAGCTATTATCCTTGCCCGAGGCTACTCTCCTTAAGAGAAAATAATAATTAAAAAATCCTTGCACAAAGAGTACTTCACAAATTACCAAGCCAACCTTTTCACCTCATAATTCATAATTCCTCAAATACAACCCCACACCCTGTTCATAAAATTATATTCTACAAGGAAAATAACAAAGGCTTTAATTATTATGTTGTGTGCATCTAAAGTACTTTGATGAGATCTTTGAAAGTTAAAGAAATGTTACATAGCTGTACTGCACCAAAATGATATCGAGGATAGCAGATTCAGTGGATTTCTGCGGGCGGAAAAAGTAGCAAACTGAATCTCACATTAAGGATCTTACATGTTACAGCACTCCTACCACTATATGTTCAGCTCTCATTGTTACTGGTCAGCTTGCCTAATGATAACTATTAAGGATGGGGCAATACATCTAATGCAGTGGTCTCCAACCTTTCCGGTTTTGAGGACTGGCGGTGGGGTCAGAGGGGATGGTTCTGTGTGAGCGGCAAGCGAGTGTGCGTGTGCAGCTCCATTTGCGCAAGCAGCAGGTATTCACGCAGGTACAAATTGAGCTGTACCCACTGCATATGCAAGTGGAGATGCATGCACGCATTCAGCCGCCACTTCCGCAGCCCGGTTCTGAACAGGTTACGGCCCGGTGGTGGGCTGCGGCCTGGAGATTGGGGAACCCCGCTCTAATGAATAAACTATGTTGCACTGCAGTCTTCTTCAAGGAAGGTGGAAATTAAATCTTTAACATTTTAGTTAGCCTGAAGTTTAAGATCTACATTATATATGCACATGTGTATTGCTATGGATAAACAATCTGATATACAGATATAATCGAGGCATAGATAAGTATATGCTAAGAACCACATTTAGATGATTCTTAGGCTGTAGTGAGATTTCTAGTATCCACAAAGATATCAGCAAATAAAAGTAATAGACATATTCGAATAAATGAATAAACTGAACAAATAACTACCAGAATTTGTAGATTCCTACTAGAGAATGTATATTTTAAAATATGAAATGAAGATATGAAAAACAGAGTAGAACATTTCCTTAATTATTACTTTCCATCTAAGATGCTTTCCATACAATAACTAACCAATCACAGAGTAGTTGATTGATACTAGCTCTCAAAGACTGGAACAGAAGAATCACGGTATGTAACAAAACACAATGACTAAAAAAACCCAAATCAGTGCTGCAACTATAGCTGACTTCCGCTTAAGTCCTCAAGCTTTTCTCAAGATAAAGCAAGAAAACCACTGGCATATTCTCTCTTCCTCTCTAGTTTATACATGTCTTGGACTAAATAAATGAGCACTTATTATTCTTGGTTCATCATGTCACCAGTGAAACTAATAGCAAATCAACTGTAGAAATATGCCTAAAGAAAAAGATTCAAGTTTTGGAATCCTCAAACTTAGTAAAAATAAGTTCCAAATTGATTCTAGCTACCTAAGACTTAACTGTTTTCAATGCAAATAGCATGTTAAGAAATTGTCATTCTCTAGCTCACATAACTGGAAATTCATGCTCTTGTCCTCAAATTGGCTCAGGCAGACCATCTGCAGCATTTTAATGAGTTACCACAATAGGCATAGCTCAAAACTAGACATACAGATCTCTAATAATAATGCCTTGGATGTAGTAATTGTAAACCAATGTTAATCCAGATCTAACTGAAATATAATCAGGCTTATGCAGCAATTAGACTAATTTTTATAAAAGTTAAATGCATATACAGAAACTAACAAACTCAACAATCTGTTTCAGAAGATTGCAAGCTATTCTAGTTCAGAAAAAAATTATCTAGTGTCTACCTCCTTGCTATGAAACTTTAAGAGAGCTCTATCAGTGTTTGTCATAGCTAATTTATTGGTGCTGGTTTGTAATGCTGGAAAACAATTTACAATAAAAACAGGTAAGGTGTCTTGGCATGTACTGTATGTCAATCAAATAAACACACAATAATAAACAAATCTGCAGTCCAAAAGGCCCATGTATGTGCCAGAGAACGAATGCTAGATTAGTGTGTTTACAGTTACTCAGTAAATACAGAAACTGTGGGAGAGTGCACATCTCATTTTATTTATTATTTATTCTCAGATTGTGATGGGGGTGCAGCTCACCTTAAAATGACCCAGATTAGGCTACACCATTCCAAATTAACAAAATGCAATTCAATAGTTACTAAAATCATAGCAACAGATTTTAAAACTGTAAATAACAGCACTAAAACACCAGAGCATGAAAATTACGTGACATTCAGCACCAAGAAAACCTTCCGGGAGGAGGAATTTCAAAGCCAGAATCTGTTGGTACAGGTAAATAACCCTCTTCCCAGCAGCCAATAAGGAAACCATTTTCAGAAAAACCACCTGCAATTAACTGATAAAATTGGGGCAATTTTTTTTACAATTAACTTCAAAATACAGTTGAATTGTTTCTCCTATTTCTAAAACATAGAATCGTAAGGTCCATGATTACTGTTTTTGGTGCAGTAAGTTGAAGAATGTCATTACATTTTCTTACCACTCAAATCAAAAGTTTGATCATGGGGAAAATATAATTTTCTACCTATTCTATTTTAACCAAATGTTGTGTAAATGTTTAAGCATCTATTAATTAGCATCTGAAGCATGCTTTGAAGTGAGAAAAACACATTCAATTAATGTATTTTTCACCTTATTTTATGTGACTTTTATTTCTTTTTACCGACTTAGCAATTGGGAACATTTCTCCTTCTGACTTTAAAGATCAATGCTCTAAAATACGAATACTATTCTTGCTCCTTAGCCCAGTTTGCTATGTATATAAAAATAGAGACATGCTTTTAAATTTTCTGTCTGGCTCTGAAGTATTGTATGCATGATATTTATTCGTCTACCCAGATCATACATAACACAGCTTAAAAATAATGTTTACTGTTCTTGTATAAAATATTATTATGACTATCACTATTAAATAAATTTAGGCAGGTGGCAACATTTGGCTGACATTGTCTGGACAAAAAGTTAAGCAAGATCAGATTTGACTATTACTTGAATAGAGGACCTCAGGGAAATATCAGGGCTGTAGTCTCTAAGAAGTTTACCAATGTCTTGAAGGGAAGAAACCACTTCCTTATTATTGATAGAAAGAACAGAATTGTGGAAGCAGTGGTATTTGCTGTGACAACTACTGTGTTTCCCCGAAAATAAGACCCTGTGTTATATTTTTTTGAACCCCGAAATAAGGGCTTGGCCTTATTTTGGGGGGGGGGTTCTTATTATTTTGTGGCACAATTTGGTGGTGGCAGGTGGGGTGGGGAGGGGGAGAAGCGAGGGGCAGGAAGCCCTGCCATGCCCCACGAGAGAAGAGACGGCAAGAATCACGGCTGCTTTTGCAGCCAATTAAGGCTGCAAAAGCAGCAAGAGAAATGGTAGAGGGGAACCAGGAAGATTGGGTAGATGTGATGCCGGGCAGTGAGGGGAGCAGCCACGGAAGTACCCACTGTGCAGGTGTGGCTGAGCCTGCATCATGCGGCTGGCCGGGGCGACCACAGCTTCCCAAGTGCGAGCCTTTCTCGGTCGCTGGGCACCGGGCCCTCCCCGCCCTCCGCTTCTGAGCAGGGAGGCTGTCCTTGGTGGGCAGAGTGGCAGTTCCTCCTCCTCCTCCCCAAAGGGCCACCCCGTTTAAAGGCCCAACACTTCCCCTAGCCCGCCCACCCCTCTCCAAGCACTCCGATTGCGCAGCCTCCCCGCCCCTTGAGATAAATCAGCCAAGAGGTGCACAGCAGCGAGCCGAACCCATCCTGAGCCTCGTCGCTTTCGGTCGCTGCCTCCCTGGCCCGAGGCTCCTGCAGCATGCCCGTTCATGGAGGCCAGGAACCCTTTACCCCCGGTTCTACCTTCAGGGCTCTACCAACTGGCTCCCTCCCCACACATCCCTGGCCTGCCTGTCAACATTACAGAAGATGCAACACTGCCTATAAGCAACGTGCAGCCTCTCACAGTAATGAGAATTGCCTGCAATTCTCCTTACTGTGAGAGGCTGCACATTTCAAAGAAGAACGAAGCAAGGCAGTGGGGGGGGGGGGGAGGACAAAGCAAGGCAGGGGCTGCAGAGCTGCCCCAAGGCCCTGCATCGGGTTACCTGAAGGTCCTTCAGCCAGGGCAGCCAGGCCAAACCCTCCCCCTTCCCCCCAGGGCAGCCACATCCCTTCACTAACCTGCTTTCCAGCTCCGTTCTCCACAGTGTGTAGTCTGTTGGACTACGGTAAAACAAAAACAACCCTGACATTCCAATTTCTCATGAAGAAAAAAAATCTCGCAAAGTTGGAAGGTGTTTTTACCATAGTCCCACAGTACTTTTATTGCCCTGCATATGACGGTGGAGAACGGAGCTGGAAAGCAGGTTAGTGAAGGGATGTGGCTGCCTTGGGAGGTGGGGGGCGGGGTGAGAGACCTCTGTGTGTATTGTGTAGAGAGAGGGAGGGGGATGGAGAGAACGTTGCTGCCAGCCCTGGATAACTCTCCGAAGTTGGATCGGATCTCTCTCTTTCTCTCTCTCTCTCTCTCACACACACACACATCGTTCTTTCTTTGGGATCGCAGCACAGATGGCCCTTCCAGGATTGCAAGGCTGAGGGCTTCGGATGGAGCATTTTGGGGATGTGTGTCTGTGCTGCGATCCCAAGTAAAGAAAACAGCAGGAAAAGGGGGAGGAGGCCGACAACTGGGGAGGTGCTCTGGAGATCAGGGCCGAGTTGCACAGCCCTCGCTGGCTCAGCTGATTAACTGAAACTCCAGAAGGTGACCAAGGAAGGGAAGGGCTGCCTCCTGTGCTGGCCACGCCAACCTCATCACTACGGCTTATTTTCGGGGGAGGGCATATATTTATTTTCGGGACATATCCTATTTTTGGGGAAACACGGTATGAGAGCAAAAGCTGGACTTTGAAGGAGCAGTATAAGAAAAATATTGACATTTTTGAATGTAGGTGTGGAGAAGACTCCTGAAAATACCATGGACAGCTAAGAAGGCACAAATGACCAGGCTCAAATTATCCTACCGTGTTTCCCCAAAAATAAGACCCTGTCTTATATTTTTTTGAACTCTGAAATAAGCGCTTGGCCTTATTGCCATGCACTCAAAAGCCTGGTTGGGCTTATTATCAGGGGATGTCTTATTTTGGGGAAAACAGGGTATTTCAGATTTTGAGAAGTCTGGAGAAGGCTCCAATGCTTGTAAAGGTGGAAAAAACGAGAATAAATTGACCAGTATCAAGATGGATGGACTCAAGGTACAGTGATGAGGGTGCACTTTTAGAAGGCCTGACAGACCAAACTAGGGTCAGATCATTATGGAGAAAATCTGTGGATGCTAAGAGTTTACAATGACTTCATGGCACAGAATCAATCAATTATTGGTTAGAAGACTATATCCAAATGGTCCATGAGGTCATGTTTGTCCCAGAGGAAACTTTATTTAAATATTGCTTTCAATTACTATAAATCACATTGAAGCTGTAATATAAAATACACAGAATAAACCAAAACAGTCTAAAGTAAGAATTTCTATTTAAAACATAAAGGGGGGGGGGGGGGAGGAAAGCAATCATATGAAGAAATAACATTCATTCAGGGAAAATCTGGGTCCCAAGTATCTAAAGGTAAAGGTAAAGGTTTCCCTCACACATATGTGCTAGTTGTTCCTGACTCTAGGGGGCAGTGCTCATCTTCGTTTCAAAGCCAAAGAGCCAGCGCTGTCCGAAGACATCTCTGTGGTCATGTGGCTGGCATGACTCAATGCCAAAGGCGCATGGAACGCTGATACCTTCCCATTAAAGGTGGTCCCTATTTTTCTGCTTGCATTTTTATGTACTTTTGAACTGCTAGGTTGGCAGAAGCTGGGACAAGTAACGGGAGCTCACCCCGTTACGCGGCACTAGGGATTCGAACTGCTGAACTGCCGACCTTTCAGTCAACAAGCTCAGCATTTTAGCCACTGAGCCACCACATCCCAAGTATCTACTGATACTTAAAATATGGATTGATGGGTGCTTTAAATTTCAGGGAGAAGATCACTTACAAATGTTTGGTCCACTAACCAGGCACTCTGCCCTTTATATTATGTTTATCACAAAGGCTTTCTGCAACTCTCAAAATAGGCAGGAGGAATTCCTTGACGATCTTAAGGGATCAATGTACTCTATAATGGCAATGCAAGTAATCTTACTCCAAAGTTGTGGAAAACCTTGTCTGTCAAAACTAACATCTCAAATTTGGCTCAGCAACTGGCAGTCACTGCTATGGCTTCATTAACAATATATTTGAGCTCAGATTCCCCATTCAGCAATTTGCCAGCTATCTTATATACCGGTTGCAACTTTTAGACCAAGTGCAGGGACAGATCTATACAATGTGTGTTACAGCAGCCTAAATCTGAGGACTCCAGTGCATGCACAGTATACCATATGTAGAATATCTTTGTCCAGGAAAGGATACATTTTGTATATCAGCAGAAAATAGTAATGAATAAGTCCAGTTATACTGGATATTGGCATACTTCCAAACATTTTGGAATCTGTTATGCAGAAATTAAAAATTCCAGACATAATTTTTTATTTTGTTTCTGAAATCACTGGGAACTCCATTACCTGATTCCAGCAGACACTAGAAATTGTATCCACAATACACAGGATGAAATCAAAATAGACACCTATTTAGAATGTTAATATAAGAACTTACTTCTGGCTGACCTATCTATAAAAGAGCGCTTTCAACCATTTCATTATGGATGCTAATTTACCAACATAATACCCAGCCGAAAAAAAGCCTAAGAAAAATCTGAATTTGATATTTTAAAATCATGTATTAAGGAAAACATACTTCTGTTTATTCCTTGCTATAATTTAAAGAAGCACTGATATTAATTCTATAAACAAGTATTCAATATTGCAGGATATTTATATTAAAACAGTACACATACATTCTGTGAATTTTATGAGCTACCAAATGTATTTAAAATCCATCTGCACAACTGCAGAAAAAACAATTGCTACCAACCTGCCTTCCATTGAGGACCTGTATACTGCACGAGTCAAAAAGAGGGCTGTGAAAATATTTACAGACTCCTCGCATCCTGGACATAAACTTTCAACTCCTACCCTCAAAGCAACGTTATAGAGCACTGCACACCAGAACAATTAGACACAAGAACAGTTTTTTCCCGAACGCCATCACTTTGCTAAACAAATAATTCCCTCAACACTGTCAAGTTATTTACTAAATCTGCACTACTATTAATCTTCTCATCATTCCCATCACCCATCTCCTTCCACGTATGACTGTATGACTGTAATTTTGTTGCTTGTATCCTTACGATTTATATTGATATTGTTTCCTGATTGCTTATTTGTAACCTATGACTACCATTAAGTGTTGAACCTTATGATTCTTGATGAACGTATCTTTTCTTTTATGTACACTGAGACTTTATGCACCAAGACAAATTCTTTGTGTGTCCAATCACACTTAGCCAATAAAAAATTCTATTCTATCATCTAATATCTAAAAATATTTTGTCAAAAAACATCTAAAATGAAAGAATCAATAGCTTCTTTCAAGAATAAAACCTTTATAAATAACTATCTTTTCTGAACCCTCAGATTTGGGAGTCTGTCTTGCAACTGCAGATCTATTTGCCCTTTGTCTCCCCCCTCCCAATCATCAGCATTCATCAAGTATTTAGCAGTGATCAGATAAACAACTGCTAGGTGCTAATTAGTCCTGTCAGAATTAAAAGCTGATAGGAAAACCCCTTCCCAGTTAAGCAAAAGCTTGGTTATCTGGCATGTATTGTTCTTCATGAACAATCCCTTCAAATGTCTAGAGTTCCACTGAGTTTTAGATGTCAGAGTGAAAAGAAAGTTTATACAAACTATTTGCTCCACTAAGGATCAGAAAACTTGTTCAGAAGTAAGTCCCACTGAAACCACAAAAACTTATGTCAATGTATTTGGTATTATTTAGTTATTTAGTTAGTTAGTTAGTTAGTTAGTTAGTTAAACTTCTAGGCTGCCCATCTCACAGAGGTGACTCTAGGAGGTTTACAGTCAATCCATAAAATACAATATAAATTTTTAAAACAATAAAAACCATAAAAATGAAATCTTCTCTTGCACTTGAGCTTAATTGGCTTCAGACCCAATCTAAACATCACATAGGATATTACAGGTATTTGCTTATCTGCCCCACACAAAGCAAGACAAGAAGCAAATTTGAGAAAAAGTGGTAACAGAAAAAAATGGAGCTTGATTTTAAATAAAAATGGAAATATGGATATATTATAGAACTGCAATGTCACGTTTGTCTGTTAAGGTTCATAACATAATTCATACATATAATATGCACAGTATACCTGAGCATATATAATTTTGCCTAGCAAACATTTGATATTATTTTAAATATTTAGAAAACATTCAAATAATGTAAAAATTAGATATACACTTATGCTGTAAGCAGTACTAGAGCTACCTATAACAAATATAGAAAAATAGTAAGAATTCTTTGAGTAATATTAGTTCTTGGTGGCTTTCGGGCATGCAGTCAAAACATTTATTCTGCTTAGCTATTAACAGTTTTAAAATTCTGAGATGGAAAGTTTTACTTCTGCATTCTGTTTTTTAAAGCTTTCATTTAAATTACATTTATTAACTCTGTTTTAGTGATTTTGCTATATTATAAATTGCCTTAAGGCCACTCACTAGGAATGTCAAAGTCAGTCTAGAAAAGTAAAATCTAGCCTAATTTTCTACATCTATTTTCTACCCCCACACACAAAAAAAATCTCACAATGATTTATAAAGAGCTGAAATACGATACAAGAACATACTCCTAAGATCTTATAATGTTTTTGTTTCTGTTTACAGCTGTGGATAATATTGTGAACAATATTGTTCAGCTTGAAGTGAAAATGTTTTCTCAAAGTAATGCATTCTTACTTTAAAAATTAGAGATGAAGAGAACCAAAAGAATAACCTACCTAGAAGTTTTGAGGAGAAATTTTTGAAAACCCCAAAATGTCTGGTTAGAAGGCAGTCTCAGCATCAGGAAAAGCAAGAAAAAAAATTTAAGGAGCTGTTATTAAATGTTAAATAGCAAACTATTTTATATTAAAATTGGCTAGCTCTGAACATCACCCATGCAAGAAGTATTTTTCGACACACTGCCATTTTGATGATAAATTGCAATCTACAGTTCAAAATAATTCTACCCAGGGATTAACATTTCAGAGGCTGAGCCAGAGATTATGTGTGTGGATCTCGGATTTCATCATCTCCCTTTGGCACAATATCTTATTCTCCCCCCCCCCTTTTTTTTCATCTATTCTCTCATGAAGGGTCAGGAAAGCTTAGCCTTGCTGTTCCATTCATTTCATCTCTACATTAACCAGATACCTTTAGTTCTTACATGTTATTCCATTACAGCTACTACAGCCACACCAGTTTTTTTTCCTCCTCCCTAATGAGTTACGTCCTAAATCAAAGGGTGCCATCAAGTGGTTAAAGAGTACCAAGCAGCCTCATGTTTGGAAAGATGGTTGGTTAAGTCCCATTAACTTCCTCCCGAATTCAGGAGTTATTAGGAAATTCCAGGAAGTCAAAACAACCTTAGTTTTATTTTATCCTTTGTTCTTTTCAGTTGATGTGAAAGGGTACATATGGCCTCAAGTAAATCTCTAGATCACTCCCACTATTGATAGGAACACATATGATGTCATGACCACATCAGAAAACAATTATTAAACTAGACAAGTCAGCTCATTTCTCCTCTACTATTCACTTTCTTCCTCTTTATTAAAAAAAAAGATTGCGTGCAAATGTTGGCAATATCACTTGTGGATCTTTTCATTTGGAAATAGGAAGCAAAAAAGAACGGTGATATTATCCTGTGCAGCAAGTAGATTAGGAACTACCAATGTATCTTTTTATGATTTATAATAACTCACATTTCACTTTTGTTGGCTTCATACCATATTATAATCAAGGTAAAAGGGATTATAATCAAGGTAAAAAATTGCATCCAAACTGAATTTAACTTCATGGACATGGTCTTGGCAGCAATGCAGATATGATTTGTATTTATTCTTCTATTTATTCTTCTGTTTTAAGTTTTTTCCCCCCCAACTTGCTCTAACATTCTATTATTCCCTGGAAGTCTCCTATCCATATACTAAACAGTCCCATCCTGCGTACCTTCTCAGCCCAAACAAATTGATCAAGGTACGCCTCCTGTGGAGATAAGTTTCCCCTTTCCCCACTCAAATATATTGCTAAAATGAGAAACACTTTGGAGAGCCAGTAAACAAAGAAACAATCTACCTATGGAAGGATTATAAACTTATTTTAGCTCTGATGCTTATCAGATGCTCAAAGGATTATATTATTTCATTAATTCTAGCTATAAACATGAAATTCTGACAAACTCCAGCAAATGCAGTTGAACTGGCAACAAAAGGGAAATCTCTGAATTAAAAAAAAAATCCTGCAAGCTTGAAATGGCAACCCTTTGCCACTGTATGCCAGCCTTGCAAGGTAAGCCAGGTCAGGAAAGAAGACTGCAAGATTCCTGGAGAGCTACTGTTATAGGCTATAACAAGAACAGAATGTTGAAAGCCTTTGCCGCTATTATATCATACAGAATCGAAGTGGGGTTATTTTGATCCGCTGTTCTCACATTTTCATGCTTCTCAGGGCTGAGTCATTTACTGTCTCTCTTATACATTAATGGTTCTTCTATTCATGGTCAGTTCAATAATGACCATCTTATATAATTACCAGTAGAAAATCACTGCCTATAATTTATGTAAAGCTAGTGAAATTATCAATACCATTATCAGTTCAGGTATTTTAAAACTCGGGCAAGGTTTATTATGGAACAACATATAATGGCTATTGTAGATAAATATTGCAATCCACTATTTTCCCTTCATCATTAGTTGCTCCAATGCTAAATAATACATTTGTTTATGGGGGGTGGGGGGGAGTGGGGATTCTAAGTCCTTTCAAAATTTTAATATTTAGTTTGTAGTAAAAGCAATTTCTTTATTGTTGTAGTTCTGGCTTAGAATATTGCATGAATGCAGCCAATTTTTTAAAAAATTCCAGAAACTATATCAAAACAAAACATGGTTTACTATGTTGGAATCCAGAGTGATTCTACCCATATGCCAAAGGGGCAGAAAGTGAGCAGAATGAGGAAATGAGGCACAAGAGGAAATGTAGGTTTGCTCACAGCTTTGTCCCTGATCCCACTGCTGTAGAATTATGTCTATAAAAGAGATGGCATGAATTAGCATGAATAAGACAGGTATCTAACCACCTATTCCAGAAAAATAATTGGAATACAGTATTACTGAAAAGGATCAAGAATAAACCTTCCTAAAGAAAAGTCGACTTGGCTTTTGCAAATCCTCTCTCACTAACTCTTTAAGCCATTGCTTCAGTGAAACACAATTTGTTGCTGAAGGCATGAATTACCTTGCCAAGAATAAGGGAGTGGGTGGGGTTTCCTCTCCTGCTTGTTCTGGTATGGTCCTCAGAACACCTTCAAAGCACACTATAAAACTAAATGTCTCCACAGGGTCAGCCTATTTCCCAGAAGGCTGCAGCATGAGCATGGCCTCCCATGACAATCAGAAGTATGTTGTGAAACAAGGCAAATCAACTCTTCTCCTTCAAAGGAGCAAGACCTGGTTGATTTGCTCTAAAAAATTGTTGACTTTTACTGTTGTCAGAAAGATTGGGTGTGCACAAAAGATCAGTCAACCTATAAAAATCAGCAAGAAATTATCATTGTCACTTGGGCGCTGCTATACAGATTCTATCCCATCAACATCTTGCCATCAGAGTGGAATTCTAAATTCCCATTCACAGGTTGAAACCAGTTCTTCTCCAGTTTTGTGTCCTGCTTTGCAACAATAAAGCCATACTGTTTCAAACAATATGAAATACTATACCCAATAATGTGGATGTGCAATTGTTGTATTTTCTTCCAATATGCATTTGTTGCATTCGCCCTGCCATTTATTCTTCTTAACTCATTATCTTGAATCTAATGTATGTTATTTATTCACTGCCTCAAGGCAGTGAATAAGGTCCAAAATGAACCTTAGCAGATGATGATGAGATGATGATAGTCATTCTGGCACAAACGCCTCTGCACATTAATTTAGTTATAGCTGGGATAGGCACCCATAACCATAGGATATATCGTCATTTAGTATTCTGAAATCACTTAGCCATGACTTAGAAGGCAACACTAGTTTTTCCCAAAGCAAATATGCATGCTTCTCTCTTAACACAGATCAAAATCCTTGTTCTGACAACAGTTATGATACAATCCAAGAGAAACTCATCATTTCGAAACCAGCTTCCAATAATTGCAGAAATCAAGTGACACAATGGAGGAAAATTCAAAATTCAGGGCAATCTGAATAAAATTCCCTTTGCTCAAAAATGTTTCAACCCATTAAGACCTGGAAAAATTCCCCAAAAGTTAGCTCTGCGTTTTAATGAGATTATCCCTCTCCATCCACCAAAAGAAGCAACACACACGTAATTTAGCAGAAAGAAGGTGAAAGTCCACTACAATTCACTCCAAATTGTTTCAGAGACAACAGTGATTGTTCTGAGAATTAATGTAAACACACAAACAATCAAGGTGAAAGTCTCCTTCAACTGAAGCTTCACTCCTGGTGACTTCCTAGAAACATTCAGGTTTTTTTTCTTCACAGACATATCTAGAACAAAACAGGTTTATTATTTATTTTTCTGGGATTATTTTCTCACTTGTTAGTTGAGCTGTGATATCTCCAGTTGATATTTGGATATTTCAGGGAAGTCTTCCATTCAGATAGGAACTGGATCTTGATTCTGTTGAGCTTCTGAGCCCAGACACTGTCAGTCTAAGTGCTCCATTTCTGATATATTTGATAAAATGTTCGTGTCCAGTTTGATTTGGCAGTCATTGATTAGCTTTATTGCTATTTATACTATATAATTGAATAATGTCAAGTTGAAGTATTCAAGGGTACTGTCCCTAAATAAATTTTGGTAACGGATGTTCTGCTGTATCTTAAGGCTTCTTTGAAGTAATCCAATGAAGAAAAAAATGAAGGAAGCACAGTGATAGAAAAGTATAGCAGAGGAAAAAAAATGATCAAAATGTCATGTGCAACTGAAATATAAATATAAGCAAGAAGAAAGACAGTTTGATAGCAGAAAGGCAGGTACAATTGAAATGGGCAGCACCAAAGGAAATTAAAAAGGATGATTTGATAAAAACAATACATGTTTCTACTTCAGCAATCAAGGAATTTCCCAGTATCATGCATGGTATGAAATTGTTTCTCTCTTCCTTCCTATACAAAGGAGTAAGTAAACTTTGGGCCGTAAACGTACAATACTCAGAGAGAGCTTTATTTTCATTTTACAAGTGTTTAATAAAAGAGCTTTACTTTGGTTTGTATACTCAAAATCAAAATGCTTGTAAGAGAAGCTTTACTATTATGAAACATGTATTAAACAGCTTTGCAAAAATGTATTTAGTGGGATTGATGGAATAAACAGTAAAGACACCCTGAAGTTGAATTTGACAGCACTGACTGCATTAAGGCAGTTTTCTTGGCAGTATTAGGGAAGGAGCTTACAGTTATCTCCTACTTTAAACAACAAGCATGGGATTGGATTTGACAGCCTAAACAGCTTCTTCCACTGATATGATTTCTGTGATTAATGACCTTTAGGATAACATCAGGAATCATCTGTATCTTTGTGTTTCAAGTATTTTCTGTCTTTGCTTTGTGATTTGTATGACTGGCTGCACAAGTTCTTTGCAAAAATATCCCCTGCCCCCCTCCAAAATTACAAGCTCAATGCTGAAGTCCCTGTCAGATGATCAATGCTAAAGATTACTCAGGAGTATTTACCAAATGCCCAGTTTAATAATGTGATTAATAAACAAACCCATCCCAGTACAAGACCAGCACAAAAACAGTTTAATTCAATGATTTATTATTTGGGTTTATTCAATGCACAACTGGGATTACACTGTGAAGCAGTATATAAGTCTAAGTGCTACTGCTATTTAGAACAGCTTGGACTAGACACATCCACCCCTGCAGTACATCTTCTATACTGTAATTGGCAAGGTGAGAATGTAGCTTTTCAGTTTGGGCAAAAAGTATTTTCTTAAGTGGGACATTTAGGAACTCATTAGATAACCTATGACCCATTGGCTGTTCCAAGAAGGAAAGAAGAGGGAATGAAAGAAGGAAGGAGGGAAGGGGAGGGAGAAAAAAAGAGGAGAGAAGAAGGAGGGAGGGAGGGAGAAAGGAAAGAGGAAGGAAAGAGGGAGGAAAGAAGAAATGGGAAGGGGGAATCTTTGTTTCTTAAGAGAGGAAAAATCCTATCCATTTCCTTCCCTCACTCCTGCAAATACTTCAGAAACAAATTCAAATACTAATTAAACAACCTAGGGTTTTTTTTCTTTCTATTTTCGCCTTTTTTAAAAAAAGCCTCCCACAGAAATAAGTCACCCTCCTTCTGAGAGTTCTGGAGCTTTGCTAGTTTTGCCCTGCTCTGCAAAGATAAATACAATCTTTAGAGAATGCGTTTCAAATATGCTAATAAGAGCGGGCTAATTATTTCAGACAATCACTGTTTTTAACCAATCATAAAGTTTTGAATTATGTCTGGGCCACTGTGAACCTGAAGCAATGGGCTTCAACAAGCTGGCCATAAACGAACACCAAATAATGATCTTTAAGGGTTTCTCAGTTAAATCACAATTAAGTTTAATACTTAGATATGTGGTAAACAATGGTGGGTTGCCCCTGGTTCGGACCGGTTCACAAGAACCGGTAGTAAAACTGGTGAGAGGCTCCACCCACTGACCCAGATGTCATCATAAGTGATCTGCGCATGCGCAGAAGCTTCTGCGCATCTGCAGAAGAGCATGGGGGCACATGAGTGAAGCAAGCGCATGCATGCACGCATGATGCAAACCGGTAGTAAAAGTAAGTAGAACCCACCCCTGATGCTAAACTGAAAACAGAAGCAAAAGATTCTGATCCATTCTAGGGGAGAAGAGAAGCCATGAGCTCAGGTATAAGCCATCACTTTATCATTATGATAAAGACCCCTGCAGTGGTTAGAATGCAGTACTGCAGGCTACTTCTGCTGATAGCCGGCTGCCAGCAGTTCAGCAGTTCGAATCTCACCGACTCTGTAAACCACTTAGAGGGTGTTGTAAAGCACTGTGAAGCAGTACATAAGTTTAAATGCTATTGCTCTTATACCAAAACAAGTCAGGAAAGAGACACTTTTGATTTAAATGAGACGAAACAGACGTACATGTAATCATTATTAAGTATATGATGACAGATCAGGTGAGTTTCAATTTCCCTTAAAATTGTAAACAAATAGACAAAAGATTTCTCATAAGGGAAAAACTTCAAAAAAAGGTTTCATAATGTCAAAGGTTACTTTGAAAAATGTATTTACTTGTTAAGGATGCAGGGGACACACGAGTCCTTTTTCTCACACTGACTATACCATGGGCAGCAATCAACAAACATGTCCTACTTATTCAACCACATCCGAACAAAGTAATAACTATGATAAACAACAAGGCTTAAAAGCATCAAACTCAACAGTGGAAAAGACTTCTACCACTCAATGCAAGTGTGATGATGCTTATCAACACCAGCTCCAAAGATGCAGACCAGCTCTTAGTCTATGATAATATATACAGTAGAAAATTGGCATCAAAAGCAAGCATTTTACTTGTATCAGCTTTACTTCCCCATAAATATTTTAGTGCAGTTTGTAACACTTTTGATCCAAATGTTATGCAAAACACTACCTTAGAGGCAGTATCTTAAATGAAATCTTAAACCCTCTCATAAGGGAGCCACCATCTGTCAAATCCTCTCCCCCTCCCCTTTAATGACTATGTATTGGCATTTTGTTTTCTTCCTTTTTTACAGGGTTTCGCCCTGTCCCCTTTGCTGAAAATCAGACAGTATGTGTGGTTGCAACTACGTCTGGCCATTGTGTGCCCCCACCCCCGGCGCCTACGGTGAAATGAGATTTGACTAACATAATGCTATCCCAGCAAGCATCATTTTAAATACAAAAATGTGCTCACTATCAAAAGGAAACATCATATACACATGCAAAAGAATCTAGCAAATTGAGCCATCCTTTTAAAAAAAAACATACTTTTTTATTAAAAGGAGCATTAGACAGCTCAGCTTACATCTGGAGTATGATTAGAACCCCACTGTAAAACAATTACCAGAACTCTGTTTTGATATTTGATGTTGGAAAGAGAAAAAGACCTCATGGAGATTCAAGTCTCTGGCATGTTCTGGTGAGTATATTTTACTGCTGATTTTCTATGAATAAACATATGCTAGGAATTGCTGAAATATGCTGCTGGTTTTAAACATTCCTAATGTAGTATTAGAGGTTTATTTCCCGAATTCTGTCTCCATTTAGCAGTTTCCTCTTTCCAGCTGGCAAAAACTATCATTGATATCAGCTCTGGTCAGCTATCTCATCCAATGCACGTTCCTCTGTGGAAAACAAGAGATTGGAAGGCAGCTAGCAGGAAGCAAGGCTGAAAAAATATCTAAGCAAATTGGGTCTAGCAATTTGGAACACAGATTGTATTTTACTATGAAGAATCAGAAATAATTGCAGAAATTATGTGTCATCAAACACATTTCAATATAGATGCTATGCTTGGGGGTCGGGGTGGGTGGGTGAGTTATAAAATGAAGGCTATTTCTCTGCCTTTTCAGCAATCTTAAGGCTTTCATAAATTCTTAAGGCTAGAAGGGGCTTGAAAGGTCTTCTAGTTCAATCTCCTGTCCAGGAAAATAATCCTCAGACCATCCTAGACAAATATTTGTCTAAAGTTTCTTTGAAAAGCTCCAAGGATGGAGCACCCACAACTTCAGGAAGCAAGCTGTGTTCTATTGCTTAACAGCTTAAATGGCCAGAAAATTCCTCTGTATTTTGCATTTGGATTTTTCCCTGTAAAGTTTCCACTCCTTAGTTCTTGCACTATGGAGAATAAATCCCTACTGTCTTCCTGTAATTGCCCTTCCAGCACTGGAAGACTATGATGTCTCCTCTTAGCTTTCTGTTCCTTAGACTAAACATACACAGTCCTTTTTCACCATTTTTCAGAGGATTTTATACCATCCTTATTCCTCTTCTCTACACTCTCTCTAATTCTTTAGTAACTTTCTTGTGTGTTGACTGACCAAATTGAACACTGTATTCTAGATGTTATAGTCTTTCTGAGATTACATCCGTCAACTTTTCAAAGTTATGTTAGAATATTATGGGATAGATGTCTCCAGGTTGGCATTCTTTGCATTTTCTGCCCATCCACAAAATTTAGGAAGAAAGAAAAGATATATGTGAAAGATCAAGTCCAGCCACTGAAACATCCAAAATAATACTTTTTGTCATTTTCCTCCTAAAAAGTTCAAAAACCACAAATCCACCAATCCAAAAAGATACGATGCAAGATTTTCTTAAAGACCTAAATTCTAAGATTTTGGAACTAGAATAAAATGCTAAACATTTATTGTACAGTAAACAAATGTTGTTTTTAAAAAGTATATACTTTTCTGATTTTCTACTAAATTTAAATTAGAACAAGAATGTGACAGCTGACAAAACAACTTTTAATTCTGAGTTATATATAGAATAGGCTTATGCAAACATTCACAGATTACAGAATAACATACAAAAGAATATGACAGGAAAATTAGTTGGGAAGACATGTCTGAACTGTAAGTTCCATACTCTAAATATATTAAATGCAGGTATTTAATTCTGGGGAGAGGAGAAAACAAGCTTTAAAAAAAGTTAATGCCATGGGAGAATAGATAAGTACAAAAATCAAATAACTGGTACTTTTAACTATAAATAAATTCTGTGAATTAATTAGCATTAATTATAAAACCCTTGGCATTATAGTGTAGTATGTATCTACATGGAGTCAGTCATTGTTTCAAATAACCTTGCTACATAACTACTTTGTTTATATACCGTGAGCAACCAGATTATTTCTTCCTACAGTTTGAAAACCATGTTCATTTTCTTCCAAACTAGTCTCCCTCAAAATATATTCAGCATATATATTGAAACAGGTAGTCCTTGGTTAACAACCATAATTGGGATGGGAAAACATGATTTCATGTGACTGTATCGACTTATAATGGCAGTTCTAACAATTCCAATTGCAGTTGTTGGCCAAATTCTATGTGGTTGTTAGATGCGAGGTCCCGAGATTGCCATTTGTAACTTTTTGCTGGCTTCCAATTGATTTTGCTTGTCAGAAGTTAGCAGTGAACGTTGCAAATGGCAATCAACGTGACCATGAGATGCTGCAATGATCTTAATTGCAAGCCTGTTGCCAAGTGCCCGAATTGCAATCACACAATGTTGTGACGACTGCAACTTTGCAGATTGGCTGCAAGTCTCCTTGTTCAGTGCCATTGTAACTTTGAATGGTCAAATGTTAACTGAGGGCTAATCTGTAAAGAGAAATTATACAGCCTTGTCTCTTTCCTTTCCTTTCCTTTCCTTTCCTTTCCTTTCCTTTCCTTTCCTTTCCTTTCCTTCCGCTTTCTGAGCTATGTACCCAAGGACAATGAGATGGATTGTTTGTGATGGAACATTTGAAACCAAATTGCCAAGCTCAGAGCTCGGCCCAACAAAACGAGATGTTCTGGGATGATATTATTCTAAAGATCTTCCGTAGTATGACTTCGTAGATATAATCAAAGGCTTGTCTATACTCAGTAAAAGACATCACTTTTTAAAAATCCAGATTTAATATCTGGTCTTTGTCTTTCCATAGAAAGACATAATCTAGCAAAGCGGTTCACAATTTCAAAAGCAATTCCTGATGTTTTCCTTGTAAAATGGTAGGCATATGCTCATGATTTAATATTGGAATCTATAGGTAGTCCTTGACTTACGACTACAATTGAGCCCAACATTTCTGTTAAGAAAAGACATTTGTTAAGTGAGTTTTGCCCCATTTTACAACCTTTCTTATCACAGTTGTTAAGTGAACCACTGCACTTGATTAAGTTAGTAATCCGATTGTTACCTGAATCCGGCTTCCCCATTGACTTTGCTTGTCAGAAGGTCACAAAAGGTGATCATATGACCCTTGGACACAGCAATGGTCATAAATATGAACCAGCTGCCAAGCATCTGAATTTTGATCACATGATTATGGGGATGTTGCAACGGTTGTAATGGGGGTAAACGGTGAAAAAAGGTTATAACTTACATTTTTCAAGCGCTCTTGTAAACTTAACAGTCATTAAATGAACTATTGTAAGTCAAGGACTACCTGTAGTTGGTTTTGTTCTTTCACTAGATTGATTTGGAAATTTTACATCAGCACTTTATGATTTGTTCCACAGGCAGCCGCTGTGGAGCCCACATCTCTTTTCACTCCACACACCAGTCATATAGTCAACTTTAAGATGCATGGACTGCAATGTGCCCAGCGTGCTGGCTAAGGAATTCTGGAAGTTGAAATCCAGATATTTTAAACTTATCCAATTTGAAAAACACTATTCCAAACCATTTTTCCTAAACAATTATTTCTTCTCTGGCCACTGTGTGGCGCTATCAGCCTTAAGAAGGATTTCCCAACTTTTCTCAAACTTTATTTGAAGGTAATGTTGGGGGAAGAGGGAATGCTTCTGCATTTTGTAGTGATGTTTTGCTTTAACTACAACTGCATAAAACGATCAGATTGCAAGCCATATGTTTCAATCACAATAAACCAAAATTGTTATCTTTTGCAGTTACCTATTATGTTTTAACACCAGATGTTGCAAAACAGACTTTGCAGTGATTCAGCATCTATGAAAAGCCAATTGACTAATAAAGCAATTGACTTAAACGTAAGTCAATCAGTTTGAAAAGGAACCATATTTTTGTGTTAGAAGTGCAAGGAGGTGCAAACAGCAGCTTGCCTTTTCTTTCCTCTCTGCACAAAGGACAAGAAAGGAGTTTCCTATCCTGGAAATGGCTCCACTATCAAACTAAATCCAAAGCAAAATACCATTTTGTCACTTACGTTTTCTATAACAAATGTCCACTCTTTGTCTTCAAATTCCTCTGCATGGGGATCCTGAAAGGTAGGAATATAACATTAAATTCCTTTCTGAATCCAATAAACCTATGGAAGAAAATAAATAGATGAATCCTGGATTTTGATCTAGAGGATGGCAGATCTAAAGTCTGAACCCATTGTCGGAAGGCCTCTTTAGCAGCAATTTTCACTACATCTTATTCTCTTTTTCACCATCTAAATGCTCTGCATAGGAGTGCATTTGGCAAAGCGTGCTGCTTAACCACTTAGTGGTAAAGTACCACTGAGTACATGTTGGAGGGAAGTTTAACAGAATCATATACTGGATTGAAAAGTAGCTGCTGTGTTTTTTTACCAGCTAGGAAGAAACCAGGAAGACTTTTGTGTCTTCCTAGTATGTTAGTTTCACACTTTGTCCCACCGTGTTATATTGTATTATTGCTTTTCTTTTGATCTTTGATTCCAGATCACTTTTTTTAATGAACTATATACAAAATCTTCCAAGATTTATTGATTTTCAAACAAGGGAAATGGAACACAGGTGTAGAGATTGAGTTTTTTTTATTATACAGTATTATTCCAGCAGTTCTAAATACCTTTTCTTTTGAAAGGTAATTTTCATTTATATTCTTTCTCTCCGCCCATCCACCCCTCGCTTATTTAGAAATCTATACATTACATGTCAGCATTACTGATGAATATCCATGTTGTAAATCAGCACATAAGATGACTAAACTAAGCTTCAAAGTCAACATGAGTGATAGATTTGAGTACACATACATTGAGAGAGAGGGGGAGCGGGAGGGGGGTACGGAGGGAGGAAGGGACGGGGGGGGGGGCAATTTCTAAAATTTTTAATCAAAGTAGTGGGTAGCTCCTGGTTTTTGCTAAAAAAAATCCTAATGAAACTCCAGGAGGTTGAGATGATTCATGTGCCTCCTTTAAAAGCATTTTCCTTTCAGATACTGGCATTGTGTGATACAAATACTTGGTTTCTTTACATTGTTAGTTAGACTTCTTTCTGATCACATACATCATAACCAATTTTAATGTTTCACTCATGTTTTTGCAATGTGTAGAGGTGCCAGTTGGATAAAATATTATTATTATTATTATTATTTATTAAATTTATATACCGCCCTACTCCCGAAGGACTCAGGGCGGTGAACAGCCCTAAATAAAATTCAATATACAAAAGTTTAAAACTATTAAAAATACATTAAATATACATATAACACATAGTCATGGCTGGGGAGCAACTCTATATCTTTTGCACGATACAATCTGGATCGGTCACTGGGACCAGAGGTATTGTATTCCGAGCTGTATATCTTTTCTTTCAGTTAATTCCCTACTAACACATCACTTCACTGATTCAGGATTTCATTCATTTGCTGAAATGAATTATATTTATAAATGATTATGTCATAATCTAGTTGATAGGTCATCATGGAGGTACAAGGCTCTTACAGATATGTGATCATTTCTTGAAAAAAAGCAACCTTCAGCCTATTCCTCATACAATGACAACCTGTTAATTGGAACTAATCTAAGTTTGAGGTGTTCATTTTGACTACTGGACAATCACAGGCATCTTCCTATTTTCTTTGGTGAAATTTTGGAGGCCACTGGATCTCCATCATAGAACATAAAGCCAGAGATATGATTTTGAAAGAAAAAGGTCAGAGAAGATAGACCATCATATGCATGTAGAGGTTTCTCAAACGGAAGAATATGAACACGTTCCTCTGAAGTTTATGTTTAAGGCAAATACTCTGCCCAGTGACCGATTATCTGTGCTTTTAAGTAACAAGTGTTCAAGTACCCACTGCCCACTGCTAAGAGGCTATACTTAACATTCTCATTAGTCAGAGATGCCCAGACGTAACCTTTAATCCTATCAGCAAGGCCGTTTCAACAGCCACTCACAGATTCAGAGATAATGCAATCGTATCACTTCCAGAACACAAGGCTTGTCTAGCTTGGTGCCTGTTCTTTACCCACACTACTATTTTAGAGTGCTGCTTTGCAAACAAATTCAGTCCTTTATCTCTGATTCCTATACAGACTGCATGAGCAATGCATTCTGTCATCAGCCACTGCCAGTACAGATAAAAACCAGGAGCACAGCTCTGATCTTCAGCTTTTAATCAGTGCAAATAGGTTCTGTTGGGAGAGATACTTTGATGCAAAATGGCAGTGCAAACATCTTTCTTTCCTTCCTTTGGGACATCTTTCTCCCCTACTTGAACTCGCTGATAATCCCCAACCTTCTGCTCAACCTTCTCCAACATGGCACCTTTTAATTTAGGTGAGACTGATGATCCTGGAGCATGGACAATTATTATGAATCCCAGCAAGTGGCTAGGATTCTAGGAGCTGCATAAGAATTAGGTCACCATGAAAGTTAATACAAACAAATGTTATTTTAGAAATCATTAATTACATGTCCAAATCTTGACAGGACCGCAGTTTGAAAGTATGCTGTTGTAGTTTCATTCATTCCGCCACTGTTTTAACACTGAAGCTCTTTTTATCAGGCCCTTCTCTTTTAAGGTGTTAAGCTTTATATTGTGAATTACCCAGAGGATTAGCTATTAGGTGATATAGAAATAATGTCTTGCTCTATTAAATTACTGCAGTGCTAGCTTACACCAAGGCTGGCTTTTAGAGATGTTCCAAAAACAGGCAAGAAGATATCCTCATCATATTTCGCCAGTACCATTTGATGGCCTGTCCCAGCTTCTGGGATATCTTTAGGTCCAACTGAAAGCCTGAAATCACCTGAGATCAGGTCAGATAACATACCATCTCTTTCCATATATAGCTGGTTGGTTCCTAAAATAATTTTCAAAGCTCCTCTTTCAAAATAAATAATTAGGTGGCTATTCGGAACAAGGAGGAGCACCCTGGGTGTGGAATGCCATTCCCAGTTGCTGGGAATGCATGCCTGCTAGGTGCCTACACTGAAATATTTTTGATTCCAGACAGAGTTCTTTCTTATTATTTCAGACTATGTATCCCTTCCATTCTAAAAGCAGAAATCTCTCAGGTCTTACTTTACATGGCTTTACTTTTGGCCTTGGTAACTATTAAATTTCAGAAATATTTGTATACTGTGTTTTATGAGTTTCTATTTTGTCAGTTACCTAGATCATTTCAGCTAATGGTTAACATGGTAATGTATTAAATAAGAATACAGACAATCTTTTGTTTAGCAACCAAAATTGGGACCAGCAACTCAGTCATTAAGTAAAGTAGTTGCTAAGTAAAACATTTTACAGTTTTATTTCAACTTTCCTTTTCTTTACAGATCTGCAAAGATCATAAATCAAAGGACCGAGTGCAAAGTTACATTTTCACCACTCTTTAACTGCAAACAGTTGCTGTATGAGGCAATATTTAATATAAAAATGTAAATATAAATATACAAATTTAATAAACATAAACATGATTTAAATGAGGGCTACCCATAATTACAAATATATAATTGTATAAATATACGGTATAACTCAGTGGTGGGTTGCTACCGGTTCGCCCCGATTTGGGCAAATTGGTAGCAGCAGTGGTAGGAGGCTCGGCCCATCCGCCAGGACGTCATCAAATATGCTGTGCACATGTGCAGAAGCTTCTGTGCATGCGTAGAAGTGGTGTATGCACGTGCAAACCGGTAGCAAAGGTAAGTGAAACCCACTCCTGATATAACTGTATAAATAATTTAAATGTTCAGCATATTCTTTCTTAGTGTGCACACTGCTTTCCTACATACAAGAGCAAGCAATTTTCAGTGGCTTATTTAATTGTTTGGGTAGCCAAGGCCACAATAACACCATCAGCTAAGTAGAGGGCCACAGGATTTCCAGTGGTTTGGCAGGATTGGCAGAATTGGGAAGGATGGTGTTTTGGTATTAACCGAGTAGCTATGTTAAACCACTTTTAGAGTTTAACACTTTTTCTGTGTTGGTAACTGTCAGAAAGCAGCAGAAAATTGCACATCCATTCATCAGCTGTTTCCAAGGGCCTTTGAGACCACAAAAATGAACTTCAAGGGTTGCAAGCAGCACAAAGACTGCAGATTGGAAACCCTTCTGGTACAACTACAGGTTCAAAGAGCTGGAAGTAGGAACAAAACAGCTTCCAATCTGCAGAGCATTATCAATACATAACAACCACTTACCACAGATAATTATACTTACTCCAAACTGGAAGCATCTCTCCCCCCTTCCCACCCTCTCTCTCTCTCTTCCCTTCAACTTCTGTTGTTCCTGTTCTTGCCTGTATCACCTCTATCCCTAAAGATTTGGGGACCACATTTTATTGTCCTGGATGATGAACTTAATTTCTAATAAAGTAAATTGACATGTACTGCAGACAAACAGTATTTCTTTGCCAATTTCATGATAGCAAGATCTATTACTTTGAAACCAAAAAAACTTTCCATAGAAACAGCCTTGCTTGAATAAGACTTTGATGGGTTTGTTATTTAAAAGGTCAAACATACATGCTTTTAAATAGCAAGGCAATTTTTGTAGTATGTTCTCTAAAAGTGGTCCTGCAATTCCTTGACAGCTTATTTATTGAGCTCTCAGCATTAAACATGAATGTGGTTTCTTTACTTTGATTTATAATGAACCATTGACAATGTCAATGAATATATGCTAATCTTTCGGATTCGAAGATATGCTTTGTGCAGTTCATTTTTGGATATGGTGGTAGCTCTACAGTCCCAGTCTGGAAGCACAGAGTCTAGCACAATAGCCCATTGTTTCAGTGACTACGGGTCTGTTTTTCTGTGATACCACCCGGGGTTTTCTATCAGTTTTTGATGACACATATCTTAAAAGGCAGTGGAGCCTTCATAGAACAGGACTCAAGATTCTGTCAGCAGCCACAACCCAGTTTAGATGTTGAAGTGACATAGGGTTTGTTTCATAGTATCTTTGTAGTGCTTAGCTAGTCAACATTGAGTCTCTTCCCACAGTTCAGTAAACCATACAGCATAAGGTGGTCATCCATTCTGATACGTCCCACCCACCTCATCTAGGCTCTGATAATCAGGGACTCAATGCTGGTGGACTCTGGGTGATCAAAGACGTCCAGGTTAGAGACTTGGTCTTGCCAATGAATATCAAGGATGGAGTAGAGAATGTGTATGTGCAATTTTTTCCAGTTGTTTGATGTGCCTTCAATGCAGAATCAAGGACTCATATCCATATAGGAGAGAAGGGATAACCACAGCTCTGTAGAATTTCAGCTTTCTGGAGATAGAAATGTTATATTGATTGAGCACCCTAATATGTAGACATCCCAGTGCCTGGCTAGCCTTGCTGATCCTGGAGTCAAGATCTATTGCTTGAGATGATGCTTCCCATGTATTTGAAGTTGCTTATTTTTATCAGCTGGGTGTCATGAACAGTAATTTTTAGTTTTATGGACTTGGTACTTGGCACAAGGTGGTATAATGCTTCAGTTTTGTTCAGGTTAATAATCAGGCTTTGGACCATAGCAACATCTGAGAAGTTCAGCATCAATTGTATATGCCTTGGTGCATCAAGAGAGCACAATCAGCAGCAAAGAAAGTTTATTGAATGACTATATGGAGCCACTTCGTCCATGTGTTTAAGCAGCAATGGTCAAAGTTGAGAACAGAACAGAACAGAACAGAACAGAACAGAACAGAACAAAACAAAACAAAACAAAACAAAACAAAACAAAACAAAACAAAACAAAATACACACTTACCTTAAAAAGTGTCACAGTGATTTCAATGTTTTCAGGAACAGGCCACACTACCACTCCACGGTAAGGATTCTTTATTCCTGGTTGCCAACTATGAGCCTGAAGAAAGAATTGTGAGACAGGAAAAGTCTTGATCTATGTAGACATAGCAGCTGAGATTAATGCAGAGAGCAACATTTGCTACTTAAGGGTAAAGATGAATGAAAAAACAATGCCTAGGACTAAAGCTATATGTAGAAGAATCTAATACCAGTCAAGACAAAACAAGTCACAAATTGTCACTCTTTAATACCCCACATTTACCACATTTGGTCAACATTTTTGCACATGTATAGATTTAACATGGTTTTCATTCACTATATAATTTGGCTGCTGGGCAATGAGTAGAAGCCCCTGTAATTAACTTCTAGTGTCGTAGGAAAGGGAAATAACGAAGTTAAACTTTTTACAAAATACCCGATTTGCCAACAGTTAGAAATGGAATGTCTCTACTTTTCTTATATATTGATATATTTGTGTCAAATTTGCTACAACTCCATCAGACATCCAGACTGAGATATACTGTCCCATCATTCCATTCCATTCTTATTAGGGTCAGTTATTCTCTCTCTCTTAGCCCGACTAGCTCACAGGGTTATTGTGATAGGAGAAAAGAGGAAAGAGTAAGATATACATTGCCCTGAAATCCTGTACAGAACATAGAATAGAGAGTTAAATAATAATAAATAATAATAAAATATTTATGCCAAACAATACATTTAGATAAATTTTGGGACACAAATATCTTCTCAACACAACCAGATCCTGCTTTTGACTAGCTTCCAAGAATGCATTTAGTTAAAACTAATTTCTTTGCTTATGAATTACTGGCAAGATGACTAAGGCCTTCAGAAACTTTATTGATCTATAGACTTGGAAACAGATTTTTCTAATCATATAAAAATATGCAAGATTTTTAAAAATAGTTTTATTGTAATTCTTGAACTTAACTGGAAAATGGAACTACAATTCTTGCTATTTGAGAAATGGTCTTTGAATGCCCCTATTCAACCCTATTCAAATCAGGTTAATTAATGTTCTTTGAAAAGAACATTTGAACTTCTGAAGGCTAACTCAAATACTTAACAATTAAGGAATGATGATTTTTTAAAAAAATGTAAAGACCAAATTTACTTCCTATCTGAAAATTTAGGAAAGCTAGGAGGACCAGAGTACTGCTGCCTGTATTATATGGCTAAACTAACAAAGGACTGTGCACTATGATGTCTAACAAAACAGATTCACTTTTCTTGTATGTCCTTGAAGCAAAGGAAAGCAGAATTCTTTCATATGAATAGAAGTGGGCATATACAACAATGGGGTGGATTCCTATTAACGTAATATAGTATCTGCTCTGGATAGGATGGCCGTCCAGAGAGTGGTGAGGACAGTGGAAAATATTACTGGAAGTTCACTTCCTTCTATCCAGGACATGGCATATAAGCATTGCTTTACCAGGGTCAGTAGTATTGTCAGGGACTTACCCATCCTCTCCATAATCAATTTTCATTGTTACCTTCTGGGAGGAGGCTTCGTGATATCCAAAGCAGAAGAACTAGATTCTGTAATAGCTTTGTTCCATCTTGTTAACTCTCCAAATTCTTTTTTACGCTACGTATTCAAAATGTATAACTTGGCATTTATGGTGGTGCTGCTGTTATTATTGTTATTATTGTTATTCTTGGGATGATGACATTGTTTGGTGGGTGGTATTTCTTCTTTCAAGAGTGGGGCATCGGAATTTCATTTTAATGTGTGTTTTATGTATACAGGTAAATGACAATAAAGGTTATCTTATCTTCTTATCTTATCTTGCACATTTCAGATTTATGCCTGGCATTTCTATTAATAATTTACTGGGCCTGGTGGCTCAGCAGACTAAAAGCATTGTGATTAACACCAGCTGTCTGCAATTACTGTAAGTTCGAATCTCACTAGGCTCAAGGTTGACTTCCATCCTTTCTAAGGTAGGTAAATTGAGGACCCAGTTTGTGGGGGCAATAAGCTGACTTTGTATAAATATACAAAAGTATGAAGGCTATTGCTTAATGCATTGTAAACCGCCCTGAGTCTCCGGAGAAGGAAGGCATATAAATCAAATTTTTAAAAAATGATTTGTGTGATAAAGCCTGCTTTGTGCTCATAACTCCTTTTTCTCTCTTAATATTAAAGAAGCACTTCAATTACCAAAATTATTTTAATCTTCTTTCTATATTTATGAAAATATACAAGAGCATAATTGAATAAAGAGACACAGAGTAGTCCATTCTGACTCCTTCAGGACTGAATCAAACAATAACAGTTGGCCTAATGCATAGGTGTCAAACTCGCTGCATCACATTGCCATCATGTGATGTTTTGCGATGTTTTTCCCCTTCACGAAGCTGGGGTGGGCGTGGCCTGCATGTGACACATCTGGCCCTCAGGCTGCCAGTTTGACACCCCTAGTCTAATGGTTAAAGCATTAGGCCAGAAAGCAGGAGACTGAGTCTTGCCTTAGGCATGAAAACTGGCTGGGTGACTTTGGGTCAGTCACTCTCTTTCAGCCCAACTCACCTCACAGGATTGTTATTCTGGGGAAAATAGGAGGAGGAAGGAGTAACAGGAATATTTTTCCACCTTGAGGTATTTATAAAAATAATAAAGGTGGGATATAAATAAATAATAAATAATGAACCATTTCTATTTATTCATATCAACAAATAAACTCTAACCAGACCTGCGTCTTATAGTACCATGGTCTTCAGTCCCCATTTTTTTCCAGATAAAATCAAAAGGAGGGAGATAAAAGTACAGAGAAAAGAAAGGGATAGGAAAGAGGAAAAGTTGAAAGGGACAATTGGAATTGACGAGATAATCTGTGATAAATCAGATTAAAAAAAAATAGGGCAGTCCTCATTCTATCCACCAGCGATCCTGATTATTATAGCCAAAACAGAATAAATTCCTCCATATCCCAGTCAGAATATTGGGCTACAACCAGAAAAACAGCATTTAAATTATCATTTAGCAATGATAGATTCAGCACTATCCACAGTAGATGAATGGTTGGTGACAATGTTGAATCTTGCTGTGACAGCTAAAAATGATATCTTTGATTACAGAATGTCTATATTTACTGTTGACTGCAAATCTCTTATGGACATCTTGCATAAAACAGAAAAAATGAATTTACAGTTTATGGTTTTGATGATTAGACAGGATAGATTATAGAAAGAAGAGAGTTATGTTGTGATCATAATGTCAGAGTTAAATTTATAGTTGTACTTATAACTGTTGTAAAGAAAATTGGAAGTTACTTCTTTGTATCTTTTTTCTTTTCTTTCTTGGACGTTTAACTTGCATCATTACATAGTAAAGTATATCCACAGTAAACTAAAGATGTTCTGGATAAAAGTGAGAAATAGTTTTATTGTTAAAGTGACCTGCAGTTATCCTTGTAGTACTTTTTTTGCTGAGTATTTACAGCATACATTTATATTTGCTGTATTTTTCGGAGTATAAGACGCACCTTTTTACCCCCCAAAAAGGGTGAAAATTTAGGTGCGTCTTATACACCGAATGTAGCCTGCCCACCCACTGGCCCCCACCCTTTGCCCTCTGCCTCCCAGCAGTTACCTCCTTGCAAGCAAACAGCAAGGAAAAACAACCTCATTCAGCTTCAGTATACGCTAATTAGCACAGCCTCCCGACTCTCAGCTGATTTGCTTTCAGCTGTTTTGCCAGGCTCTTTTGCAAGCTCTTGTTTTGCAAGCTCTTTGCTTGCTGCAAAGAGTGCTGGAGAAGTTTTTTTTTTCCCTAGCTGAAATGAAACTGAAAGTAAAGCAGGTTCTGCTGCAACATGACAAAATGAGGCAGGGAGAGAGATTTCTTTTACTTTTTGCTCACCAAAAAAGGTAGGTGCAAACAATGGGAAATTTAGGGCAAAGAGGAGAGTTCAAGATTTTAAAACACGGAAGAAAAAAAGGTCTATTTAACTAGGGAATTGTAATAATTGAGATGCTATTAATTGTATATTGTCTTGAAAGCAGAAATGGTTAAATTATGGTTTGGAGGAATATATGGGGGAAATTATTTGGTTTATTATTATTGGTAAATATAATTAATTGATTTGTAAGAAATTGGATTGCATGGAAATAATTTAAATATTCATGTTGATATTGATTAATATACAAAAAAGATAGTTATAACTAATTGATTTATATAAAAATGTTGAATTTGTATTAAACAATTGTAATATTAAATAATTAACCAATGTGAGGATGGATATAAAAATAGATGACAATGGGAAGGGGTATAATATAGAATAGAAGGGAAAAATAGAATTTGATTAAGATTAGAGATGAGGATGAAGGGTAATATTGGTTTTTTTAAAAAAATAGATGAGGAATAAATATGGCAAAAAGGAAATATAGAAATTGTAAATTTAATTGAAATGACTAAACACTGTTTAAATTTGTGAACTAGCCAAATACTCTGTTCAAAGAAAATACATTGTATGTTTGTATGTATGCATGTCTAAAAATTTTTTAAAAAACTTTTTTTAAAAAAAAACAACCCTAAAAGGTAGGTGCGTCTTATACTCTGGTGCGTCTTATACTCCAAAAATACGGTAATTTAAATTATTATTTACTGTTTTATATAAACTTCCAGAAGAAAAATGTTGTTTGAACTGTGTTGTGCTTGTTAATATTGTTACAAGTACTGATAGTAAAATCCAGGGATATAAAAAAGGGGAAAAAAATTAAAAACAATAGTATAGTAGATAGATAATGTTAATAAATTAGAATGTATATTACAATTGAATGCCATTATGTATTATGACAAATTCCTTTAAAATTTTTAGATCTCTCATCCTTGTTTTGAATCAGGACAATTATCATGTGAGACTTCAAATTATATCCCCTAGTTAATGGAAAATAAGACTAACCTTAGAAGATTTCCTTCGGCTTCTTCTTGTCCAAACCACTACCAATTTATCTGGTTGCCTATTGGGAAAAACAAATATATTCACCATTAAATGTTCCTATGTTGATTTTTAAAGCTACCTGAGACTATAATATAAACTACAACCTTGAAATTTACGTTGTCTCTGTCCTTCCCTGCATACTATTAAAAAAAACCCTAAAATATACGTAATTAGCTACCGACGTGGACCATTTTTTCTATATGGTACTACTCACCAATACTTCAAATCCAGAAGAATGAAACTCCTCTTTTGAAAAATAATTCTATGCATTATACAAATGTATAGAAAGGCAAACAATTTTAAATTATTTCTATGAGTGTTTTAATGTACATATAACACACACACACACACACACACACACGCACACATGAATTATACTAGCTTCTTCTTTGTAAAATACAATTTTGAGAGAAAGAGTCGGGGAAAAATATGAGATTCTATCTACTTATCTTCTCTCCTACCCTGGGTTGGAGAGATAAAGCAATCTCTGGCCTGTTTCTCCAGTCCAGCACACAAGTATTTTTGTGCTCTCCTTTGGCAGGCAATTTTTTTGGTCTGTCCACTTAACGACCACAACTGTGAAAGCTGGGACTGCAGTCATTGAACAAAATGGTCATGTGGGCATCTTGATTAACGACCACTTTGCTCAATGATCAAGATTCCAGTTCCGGTTGTGGTCATAAACTGAGTACTGTCTGTACAAATACAGCAACAATTAAAGCAATATAGCAATCTAAAAATGCTGAAACTTGAATAAAAACAAAAACATAAACATTGTGTATTATGTATTGTGGCATATAACACAAGGTTAGGCTAAGATAGGCCCAGGAAAGGTATTTAGTGCCACTAAGGCTACTCATGCCTGCTGTGACAAATTAGACTGAAGAAGGACCTCAGGCTACACATCTGTTCCTTTAAATGGAGGAGAAAATCTGGAGAAAGTCCCTCAATGTGTACTGACAAATGAGTACATAAAAAGGTATTCTTTTCAGATGTCTGCTTCTTAAACAAGAACTAAAAGAATTCTGCAAAGGATCCAGTTGACAACAAATATAACTGTTTGATTGCCATAAGATGGAGCAACACAAGTTGGAAGGAAGTCATCCTTTCCTGGAAAAATCTACATTGGATATGCATGAAGGATGTACCTGCTTTATAAATATATACAGTGGCTAAGCAGTTTCTTCTATCTTTATTAAAATTTTAAAAAGCCATGTTTTCCAAGTTTTCATGCTTCTGTTTTTGAAGAGCAGAATCTGTCACTCAGTGCTTCTTGGACTAGCTATGGGATCACAACATACTTTGCGCAACATACTCCTAATTTTTGGCAGAAATGAAAATTTAAATGGAGTGGATTTCCTCAGTTCCACATCCCAAGTTCTAAACCCTAACTGGTTTTTAAGACAAATTACCAAAAATATGAATTCAGCTTGTAATCAGTCCAAGTAATAGATGTAAAACATTACCACCCCATCCCAAGAAGTAATCAAAAGCATGCTACTAAATGATGTACGATTGTAATCTTTCAGACGTTATTATGTGAAGACCTAACTCACTGAAGAAAAATAGAAGGAAAGGAAAGAAGAGAATGATCAACAGGAAGGTTGATGGACTCAGCTAGAGTGGCATACAGGTAGTCCTCGAATTACAATCATTTGTTTAGCAATCATTCAAAGTTACAACAGCACTGGAAAAAGTGACTTATGACCGCTTACAGCCCCCATGGTCAGGTGATCAAAATTTGGATGCTTGGTGACTGGTTCATATTTATGATGGTTGCAGTATCCCAGGGTCATGTGATCACTTTTGCAATTTTCTGACAAGCATCAATGGGAAAGCCAGATTCACTTAACAATCATGTTACTAACTTAACAGCTGCGGTGTTTCACTTAACAACTGTGGTGACAAAGGTTTTAAAATGAAGCAAGCTCACTTAACAACTATCTCACTTAGCAACAGAAATTTTGGGCTGAATTGCGATCATAAGTTAAGGATTACCTGTACACTGTTGGAAGATCTTAGGTACAGTTCAGGAGAAAAACCTATGAGATTGCTAAGAGCCAACAAACAACTTGATGACACATAATCATCTTATCAATTGCTTTTTGCTTTTCTCTTATTGACTCTTGATAGACAGTGTTGTAGACGACATCGTGATTTTTTTTAAATAAATGAGTGAAGGAGAGAAATATTTTTCCATAATATTGCTACCTTGTGATACAAAGTAGGGCTTTCCCATAACCTCTTTATTAAAAGCAGATGACAGCAATCATTAAACCAATGCAAACTTGTTGACTAGTATCATGAAATGACAGTGTATACATTTGATAAATAAATGAAGTGTCAGAATCATTAAACTCCAACACCCACACCTAATACTGGACCTAATTTAAAAAACATAATAAAATTTCTTTCAATTCAGAATAATTGACACTTTATTACTGTTGCTACCCCCGACATTTTTCTTTCTCTTTTACATTACTGATGATTCAGAAAAGAAATAAGAAAAGAAATAAAGTCTGCATGTGTACTCTTGTACCTAATTCAAGTTTTACTATGTTTGATTTGGGCAGAATTAATTACTGCATTCTGCTAAATTGCTCTTTTGAAGCAAGAACAAAAAATATATAATTAACAAGTGAAGTATCAACGTTGGTACAAGAGTAAACAGATGCACCTATTGAAGGATAAAAATAATTATGCAAAGAACAAATTCAGAACTCTTTGAAGATAAAAGTTATGTCACTAGTTCATTGTTTTTTTTTGTTAGTGTCATATGCTGAATTTTCACAGAGAAACTATTTTTAACTATACTTCTAGTTTTGTGACTAATTCAGCTAGCAATCATTCATAAACGCACAGTAATAAACAACAATAAAAATTAATTTTCAAACCAATGGGAGCTTTTACTACCAAAATTGTGTGCCTGACAAAAAAGCTAGCGTAGCTGTACAAGTAACTTTATCTGAATGATACAGCAGCAACCAGCAATCTTCCCAGGATCTCCATCTCTCTGTCATGTGTTCACTTAGTAACCATTTTGCTTAACAACTAAGTGATTGTTAGTAGAAAGTGGTCACTAAATAAGGAGTGGCTATAAGCTTAGATTTATTTGAAAATGGCTTTTAATGTCCTCTGAACACTGAATATTGCTAAATTCTGGCCAATAATTTAGGTTATAACAGTTTTTTTTCCAAAGAAAGTAACACCCCCATCATATTTTAGTAGAAGTCATAACTGCTGTTTCATTCATACAAACCAATGCAACAAATCAGAAACAGCAACTACACTTAGACATTGCCTTCTGCTTACACATTTTTGTTTATGTTACTTTCCTGCTGCTGTGTTTGACCCAATAAGGAGGAAGTGCTTATTTAGCATTATTTCCTTTTCTTCCAGACCAAGAAGATAGTTAGGAATATGCTAAAAATAATGGATTGCTTTGGAAATTGCATCCATGGTTAGCCACTTCTTATGTTTTCTCTGTTCCTGAGTGAAATCTGTCTAGAGAACACAAAAGGAATGTATTTGTACATTGCTAGATGTTAGCTTAGATTTAGACTCTGCTTAGCTACCTAGTCATTAATTTACTTCTTACAAATTTGTTACTTGCAGTTAGGGATATCTGCAGATTGTATTTTATATGCAGATCAAGCTGGTAAGCATTCAAAGAAGTAGTTAATTAGTTTCACATTGCTCTGAATGTTTATTTTTGCTTAAGCAGACATTTGCTTAAAAGTGTATCAAAATGTTTATTTCATGACATCCTTGTGTACATACAATTTTTTTTTCAAAAGTCCCACCAGGATCCAAGCATCGTGCTCAGCCCTGACTGATTTCACAAACCAAGATGGTATTCTACAAGATAAGCAGTGGATTTTATCTGAGTAATTACAAGGCAAAAGGCCTTTTCGGAGTTGTTCCCACAACTCTGAAATGAAAGATCCGTGCACCATAAAATAAGATGATGATCTTGGCTCTGAAAACAGAAGAGATATGATTATTGACATTCTTATTAGCTAAATGCAAAATTGTGCTTGAAAATTTGGAGACCCTAGCTGTAACAAACCCTATTGTTGATAGTTCCAGTCACTAATAGTTGGAAATGGACGTTGTCTTACCTGAACGTCCTTTTTCTGAGCGCTGCGGATACACTCCATAGCTGGGTTAGATCCTCTTCTCTGACAGCAACTGAGAGAACTTTAAAATCCATTATTCCTACTCTGTGTTCTAACCACGCCCCCTTTTCCCATACTTCCCCAGTCTTGAACGAAGATGCTGGACACAAAAAGCAATTAAACCTTTTATTAACAAACCAGCAACATACCAACAACCAAAAGGCAGAAAAAAACCAATAACGGGAGGGAATGGAGTGTATCCGCAGCGCTCAGAAAAAGGACGTTCAGGTAAGACAACGTCCATTTTCCAGAGCGCTGCTACTACACTCCATAGCTGGGACATACCCAAGCACAACTCAAGGGGGGGGGGGAAACTGACTACCACTAGATGAATCTGATACCACACTTTGCAACACCCTCCGTCCAAACGACGCCTCCGCCGAGGCATAAGAGTCAATCTTGTAGTGTCTAATGAAAGGTGACAAAGACGACCATTGGGCAGCACGGCAAATGTCCAACACTGAAGCCTGAGTCGCCCAGGCCGCAGAGGTGGCCGCGCTCCGTGTAGAATGAGGCAGAATCCGAGCTGGAGGAGCCCTAGCCCGGTGTTCATAGGCTGAAGAGATGCAGGCCTTAAGCCAACGACCCACTGTAATCGACGAAACCTTCTGCCCCAACGATGCTGGATGAAATGAAATGAGCAGCGCCTCTGTCTTCCGGAATGAACCCCCATCCGTCGGATGTAACGCCGTAGAGCCCTGCGAACATCCAAGGTGTGCCACAGAACCTCACGATGATGCCTAGGATCAGGGCAAAAATCAGGTAACACAATTTCTTGCGCCCGGTGAAACCACGAATTCACCTTGGGGGTGAAGGCAGGATCCAGGCGAAGCACCACCGTATTCTCGCGAAAAATGCACAGGTCCTTCCTCACTGAAAGAGCCGCAAGCTCCGAAATCCTCCTAGCTGAGGTGATGGCCAGAAGGAAAGCCACCTTGAAAGACAAATACTTCAGCGAAACCAAACCCAACGGTTCGAAGGACGGCTCTGTGAGGGCCTGCAACACCAAAGTCAGATCCCAGGAAGGATATCGATGAACCACGGGTGGCCGTAAGTTTGTGGCCCCGTGAAGGAAGTCCCACACCCAGGGGTGGTGCGACAAGGACCTGTAGGGTGGCACTGAGAGAACTGTAGAAAGGGCCGCCGCCTGTCTCCATAGCGTGGTCGGTGCCAGGCCCTTGGCTAGACCCGACTGCAGGAACCCCAAAATGTCCTGGATCACGGCCGACGTCGGATCCACATGGCGGTCTGCACACCACGAACAGAAGGCCTTCCAGGACGCTTCATAAATCCTGGTTGTCGAAGGTCTGCGGGCCGCCTGCATAGTAGTAATCACTTCATCTGGAAGACAGCCCTTCTTTAAGATGACACGCTCAAACGCCAAATGGCCAACTGCAGCCACTGAGGCTCTGGGTGGTTGATTGCTCCTTGACGCAGGACCAACCGATGTGGTGGGATCACTCACGGTGCCGCCACCGAAAACTCCACCAGGTCGGCGAACCAAGGCCTGCAAGGCCAATAGGGAGCCACCAACAGCAATTCCGCCCGTTCCGCCACCAACTTCCGGATCACTCGAGGGACCAGCTTGATTGGAGGAAAAGTGTACAAAGGCCCCGCGGCCACCTGCAACGTAGGGCATCCGAACCTTCGGTTCCTGGAGACGGGTATCGGGAGATGAAGCGAGGCAACTGGGCGTTTGCGGGACTGGCGAACAGATCGACCACCAGGTCCCTGAACCGGAGGGATAGCTCCCGAAACAGCCGCGGATGTAGCTGCCACTCGGTTTGGTCGATCCGCTCCCTGCTGAGCCAGTCCGCCTGCACATTGGCCACCCCGGAGATGTGGTCTGCTCTTATCGACAGCAGGTGTCTCTCTGCCCAGCGAAACAGCTTCTCCGACTCGATCATCAGGGCGCGCAATTTCGTGCCCCCTTCCTGATTCACGTGGGCTTTCGCTGAGGTATTGTCCGTGAGGACCAGGATGTGTTTCTCGCGTACCGCAGCCGAGAAGTGAAGCAGAGCTAGACGAATCGCCCGTAGTTCGAGGAGGTTGATGCTCAGGAGGCACTCGGAACTGGACCACCAACCCTGAGCAACCTGGCTGTCCAAATGGGCTCCCCAGCCGTGGAGGCTCGCATCAGTGGTAAGTACGACCCTCTCGTGTACCAGGAAAAAGCAGCCCCGCCGAAGGGCTGAAGACTTCCACCAATTCAGGGACAGCCGGACTTGCGGAGGAACAAACACAGTTTTCCGATTGATGGCCTCTCCCCTCCTCTGAAACGGCAACAGGAACCACTGAAGTGGACGAGACCGTCTGCGTGCCCAAGGAACGATATGAATGCACGACACCATCTTGCCGAGCAACTGTGAGAGTGTCAAGACAGGGACCGACCTCTGGACCAGCACCTGATTCAGCAATTCTCTGATGCCCCGCCTCCTCTCGGGAGACAGAAACACTTGTCCCTTGATCGAATCTATCACCGCTCCTAGGTGCAAGATGGAAGAAGTCGGTAGGAGCTGACTCTTGTCCCAATTTAGGGTGAACCCGTGCGCCTGGAACGTCGCCAACACCTTGTCCATGTCATTTCATTAGAGCCTGGGAGGATGAAAGCACCAGGATGTCGTCCAGATAGCACAGCAGTCTGATCGGGATTGGCCGGAGTGTTGCCTCCACCGCCGCTATTAGCTTGGTGAAGGCCCTGGGAGCCGAGGAGAGTCCAAATGGCATGGCACAATATTGATAGTGCCTGCCCGCAAACTCGAAGTGTAGAAACTTGCAATGACAGGGATGGACTAGAACATGAAGATAAGCCTCGCGCAAGTCCACCGACTGCATGAGGTCTCCCTTCCGCACTGAGGCCAAAATCGAACGAAGTGAGTGCATCTTGAACTGTTGATAACGCACGGCCCGATTCAACTCTTTTAGGTTGAGGATAGCTCTGACTCCCCCGGAACTCTTGGGAACCAAAAAGAGAACCGAGTAGAACCCGGTTGCCCACTGGTCTTCGGACACCAATTTGATCGCCCTGATGTCCAGTAGATGAGCTATCTCTGCAGACATCAGTCGATGGTTCTCGGGGGACTGAGGCACAGGACAACGGATGAAGCGACTTGGAGGGTGACTGGAGAATTCGATCTGTAGACCGTCGGCCACCGTGCGACAAACCCACACATCTGACGTAGAGGCTGCCCATTGGCGATAGAATGCTTGTAGACGACCGCCAACGGGACTGGCTTGCCACGAGTCATTTGCCCCTCCTGTAGGGTCTGGATCCGGAGCCACGAAAGGGGCGCCCTGCCGTTGATGACTGCCTGTTCCGGTCCCGGAACCACTGCCTGTCGGAGAAACGATCCGCAGCAGGAAATGGCTGGCGATAAGACGATGCACCTCCCTGCCCCGAAGGGGGACGAAACGGTGGACGATGAGAATAAGGGTGGAAGCGTCTCTCTTGCCTGCGGTAGGCCGATGGCAATACTTTCCGCTTATCCTTGTCCTCCACCAGCACTGGGTCCAAGGCCGCCCCAAACAGGTTGGGCGCCTTGTATTGCGCAGCGGCTAACTTCCATTTCGTTTTGATATCAGCCTTCCAAGGCCTTAGCCAGAAGAGGTGCCTTGCCGTGATAGAAGATGCCATCGCACGTGAAATAAACTTCACCGAATTCAGCGACGCATTAGCAGAATATTCAGTGGCTGCAATGATCTTGTTAACGTCTTGATGTAGACGAGTCTCCTCGGGAGGTAGATACTCCTGCAACTGTCGCAGCCAAATCAGCGATGCACGGTTGAAAAAGGAAGTTGTCGTAGCTGTCCTGATAGCCCAGGCCTCCGCCAGGTGGGACTTGCGGAGGGCCTGTTCCATACGTCTGTCCTCTGCCTTCAGACCATCCAAGGGGTCAGACGAGATCACAGAGTGAGACGTGAGACTCGCCACTGGCCCATCCACAACAGGCAAATCCAGCAAGGCGTCAAGTTCTGGGGCCGAGCAGAAAAGTTTCTTATCCAAATTCGTTGGCGCAGTCGCCAAACCAGGCTGGCCCCATGGAGTCTGTAGGACATCCAGAAACAGTTGAGGGCAAGGAACGAAGTCCTTCTCCTGCTTGGCTTGTCTAAACAACGCATCGTGTGGCCCCGTCTCTAGTTGGGGCGTGGAAGGCTGAGCCCCAACCGACCCAAGACTGGTAGTTTGGCGGGCCTTGTGCAGGAGGGATTTGAATAAAGCTGGCCGAAAAAGACCCGTAAAGGCCGGGGTCTCTGGCGGTAGCCCTTCATCTTCAGAAAACTCGAGGTCTTCAGGGTAATCCTCCTCCTGATCCGATTCAGAGGAAGGCTCCGACTCCAGAGTGCGAGAAGAACGGGCCTTGCGAGCAGGAGCAGTAGAAGGGGCCATCTGACTGGTGCTAGGTAACGCACCCTGAGCTGCTTGCTGCGCCCCCGCAGTCATAATGGAGGCCAGAGCCGTGGAAAACATGGTTTGGAAGTCCATCTGCGAACCCGACAGGGACGTCTCCAGTGGGCGGAGGCCCGCCGCCGTGGGCGTAAAGGTTGCCGTGGGAGTCTGCTTGCGGCCAGTATGAGAGGAAGCTGTCCCAACCGTAGACACATCTGGTAAGGACTGCGACACCCCTTTAGTCAAGGCCAGAGGCACCGGCGAAGGAGATCGTGCACGGGCAGCCTCGGAATCAGGACCCCCGGGTACTGCGCCTGCAGCGCGTTTGGCCTTTTCGTACTGTCGTTCAAATGCCTTGTGCCTCCACAAAGCATCCTTATCCACAGCAGAAGACACTTTGGAGCAATGTGAAGAGCGACTAGAAGAGCCAGACTTCTTAGAACTCTTAGATTTGTGAGACTTGACCGATCTCGGTGGACTGGTCTCCTGCTCAAGGTCAGACGACAGAGAGGAGTCAGCCATTGCCACGAAGGCACCAGAGCCCCAACGCAGTGGGAGCAGAAATGGTAAGTATGTAGGCTTGAATTTTTTTTTTTTGAAAGCCCTTTATCAAATCACCTTTGATATGTGTATTTCCTTATTTCACTTTCTTTCTTTTTTTTCTTTTTTTTTTTTTGGAATTGTTTTATTATTATTATTTATTATTATTATTTATTTATTTATTTATTTTTGTAGAGTGATATATATTTTTATCCTCTTTTTCTCCTTTTTTTTTTTTAAGGAGAATATCTATGAGACTTTGGAATAGGCACGCCCACTGGGAGGTCCTGGCACACGGTCAGGAGCCAGCTCAGTCCAGGGCCAATCTCAGAACAAGCACTGTCCCCAAAATTCACTTAATTCACAGCCAGGGGGTTGAATTAATCCCCACTTCCAATAAAAAGAGGTCCCCCTTTGATAAGGAAGGCACCCCCCCTCTCTGAGCCGCAAGGGCAAGCGGCGGATTTATTTTTTTGTAGAGATCCAAAATGGCGGGCGCTACACACAGCGACCAAAAATGGCGCCCGCCACGTGGAGATCGCTCTCAATGGCCTGAGAGCAACAGAGCTCTCCCACGCTTTAAACGCTCAGCAGAGCCGGCAGCTGCCTGCCTGCACCATGCAGGCTTGTAGAGTATCCTCGGCGCCGCCCGCAGAGCCCTGACGGGACGGACACTGGCAAGCCTGCAACTTGATGAGATCGGGTCTGCCTGAGCAATAGGCAGCACCCGAACGCCGCTTAGCCTGGGGAAATCCCCGATAATCAAGATTCAGGGGGGAAGCCTGGAAGCGACGGCGAACCGCTCGCTAGGCAAGCCAACCTCCCCCCCCAGCGGCTGAAGAGAAGCCGGATCTGCCCCGCAGGGTCAGAATCCGGCTGCTGGAAGTGCTCCCCGCGCTAGAGCACAGCCCGACCCTCGTGGGAGCGAGACTGGCAAGCCAGCAAGCAGGCAACAACTCTCTCAAAGGAAGAAAGAAAAAAAAATCAAAAAATTCACAAAAACAATGCACACTCCCCCTAAACCGAAAGAAAAGGCACAAGAAAGACAAGAAAAAAAGATTACACTATTCAAAAATAAATAAATACCTAACGCCAATCTAATTTTCCAGAGCACAGCAACAATACACCTCAGTCTGTCAGCAACTGAGAGAAAGACTGGGGAAGTATGGGAAAAGGGGGCGTGGTTAGAGCACAGAGTAGGAATAATGGATTTTAAAGTTCTCTCAGTTGCTATCAGAGAAGAGGATCTAACCCAGCTTGGAGTGTAGTAGCAGTGCTCTGGAAAATATATATTGAGATGGTTTACTTGATAGTAGAGACATTAATTCTCAAGGAGTGGTAATGAGCCACAAAACTTTTAGGAAAGTTAACTACCATATTTTTCAGTCTATAAGACACACTTTCTCCCCCCAAAAGTGGGTGGAAATGTCTGTGCGCCTTATAGAACGAATGTTGCTGAAGCACTGCCCACCTGCTGGCCCCCACCCTTCGGCCTCTGCCTCCCAGCAATTTGCCTCCTTGCAGCAAGCAGCAAACAGCAAACAGCCTGGTCAGCTTCAGCACAGCCTGATTTAGCACAAGCAGCTGATTGGCAGTTGGATTGGCTTCTCAGAATACCGCCGATCAGCTGTTCCAGATTGTGGGGATCACCGCCACCCATCGCTGACACCTATTGCCGCCTCTGTGTGCCCCGTTTTCAGCCTCCATGTGTCCCGTTTTTGGCCCATCCTCACCACCTATTGCCTGGAACAGGCCAAAAACGGGACGCGCAGAGGCAAAAAATGAGGTACATAAGCTCTACTGCAAGTGCCCCACTGTGTATGAAATGCCTCGTTGAAATTACAATCTGGCCTAATTCCTCTAGTGACTCACAGATGACCTTGCCGCTTGAAATATTGGCTTAAAATGCTATTTTCTTTCTCTTTTCCTTTCATTCTTTCTTTTTTCTCTCTCTCCCTTCCTCTTTCTTTCTCTCTTTCTCTTTCTTACTTTCTTTCTTTGTCTCTCCCTTCCTTCCTTCCTTCCTTCCTTCCTTCCTTCCTTCCTTCCTTCCTTCCTTTTTTGTTTTTTCTTTGTCTCTTTTTCTTACATTCTTTCTTTTCTCTCTCTCTCCCTCCTTTCCTTCTTTCTCTTCCTTTGTCTCTTTCTTTTTCTTTGTCTCTCCCTTCCTCTTTCTTTTTTTTCTTTCTCTCATTTTCTTTGTCTCTCTCTCTCTCTCTCTCTCTCTTTCTTTCTCTCTCTCCCTCCCTCCTTCAAAATCTAGGAGAGTGAGACAGGGAGGCCCAAAACAAAATGCCTGGCAGCGGCAGCAGAAGCAGCAGCAACAGCACCCCCCAAAACAAGAGCTTCAGGCGGAGGCAGGCATCGAAACTGGAGCTTCTGCTCCCCGAAACTTTTCCTGCACGGCTTTTGCTGCTGCATGTATTTGTGGCGGCAGCGGCAGCAGGGAGTCCCGGAACTCCCCAGGACTTTTCATGAACAGCTTTTGCTGCAGCAGGCATTGGCGGCAGGGAGTTCCGGAACTCCCCAAAACTTTTCCTCCACGGCTTTTGCCTGCTTCCACCGCCTCTTTGTTCGGCTGCTTACCTTCTGCAGATTGGTCCAGAGCGGCCCCCAGCCAACCACAACTGCTGGAAAGCTTTCTCTGAAGGAAAACTGCTGCCGTCTCCGCCTTGTTCTTCGCATATGCACATCCCATTCGAGTTGCAAGGCAATGGGATGCGCATGCATGAATAACATGGCGGTGATGAACAGGTATAACTCACTTGAGTATAAGCCGAGGGGGGCTTTTTCAGCATAAAAAATGTGCTGAAAAACTCGGTTTTGATGCGTCCTGTTCCAAGATATTTTGAACAATGATATTTTGATACTTAGTCTATTTTGGCCTTGACCACTGAATCGGCCAAATGCTCTGATCCTGTTGCCAAAATTGTCAGTTTGCTGACAGAACGGAAGAGTGAAAGTCCAAGAATAGATCTGAGTTTTATTTGAACCAATAGTGTTGTAAAACAAAATGCTGCAATGTGACGTGTTTCCATTCAAGACTACAGTCAGAAAAATAAATCTTCTTCCACTAATTTCCATTTCAACTCCATGCTGTTTTGATTCAATCTTAATAGGGCTTCAAATTCAGGTAGCTACACTACACTTACCCCGTTCCAAGTAGTTTTGATATATGGAGGATTCATGTTATTTTCTTCCTTTTGGGATATTTTTGTTTTGAAAAACAAAACAGGGTTATTGCAATTCACAATATTTCCCCTTTTATTTCTTAGTAGCCACTGTTTGCTACATGTTTCCTGGCATTTACCACCTGAGTTTACATGAAACTGAGTGATTATTGGACTTCAGAAATCTTCCTACCCATTTAACAATGAACAATGTTGCATATTAAATGAATCTTTCCAAAAGCTCTTTCTTCTTCACTCTAATAAAATCTTGATGGGAAGAAAAAGGTACAAACTTTTTGGCATGTATTGATTCAAGTAAAAGCTATTCTTTCCAAAAACTTGTACTTTTTAAAACTGTCAGAACATATTTTGCTGTTGTTGTTGTGTCTTACCCAGGACTTCTTTAAGTGCAATGTTAGAAAGATATCATAAATGATTTGACCTTTAAATGCACTGTTTATATAACAAAATACACAAGCAGAAATCAGATAGCACAGACAGCAGAACTCCGTTTTTATCACAAAGTCTCTTTGCCAAGGTCATGTTTTTGCTTCCTGTCAGGCAAATCTCTGGCTTGATCTTGTTTAATTTAAAATGTAGTCAGAAAGCAGCATCCAGTGGCCTCCTACACTGACATGCCACTTATTGGATTTACTTTTAAGAATGAGGCACTTAGTAGGCAGTGCCTCATTCTTAAAAGAAAATTCAACAAAAAGGCACTACGTACATTATGGTGAATCAAACCAGGTTGCAACAAATATGCCAAAAATGTAGTAAGAAAAAGGTGTACAAGTGATATTCCGTGGGATTAGATCTAGAATAAAGCAATTCTTGACATAAAACCCAACAATTAGGGCTCTACAGTATTAGACAAAATGTTACAGTTCAGATAAGGATATTGGAGCTCAACTTTTCATAGTTAATTGTCTTGTATTTGAATTGAACCTTAAAGAAACCATATAAATATATGTTATTATAATGAACAGAAGAGGCAGGTTTAAACCTTATCAGAACCTTGGAGAGTTCAATTTGGGCTGGGTTTACTCTCAATATAAGTTGTTCCAGCATTTACCAAAATGTGTCAACTGCTTAAGAAAGAATACATGACTCTTTAGCTCAATTACTGCTTGCTGCAGACTCTGGACTTAAGGAACCCTTGACCCTTTCTGATGTCTAGACCCCTACATCTCAGGTGGATAACTAATAGTAAGGCAACAGGTTGGGAAGGGATGGAGGATTTCTTCTGGATTCAGTATTTCACACTTTATTGCGCTGAGTCTTGTTCGAAACCTTTCTGGGCTCCTGATCACAGCGACATTACAGCAACTAGCATGAGAAATGTCTGAGAAAATACACTACAACTACAGTACTACTGTATTTTGAAAAGCAATTTGACTTAATACAAAGACATTTGGACAACTGATCAATATAGGTAGTCCTCAACTTATGACCTTAATTGAGCATGGCAATTATGGTTGTAAGTCATGATGACCAGACTTGTTTTTATGACTTTCACAGTGGTTGTTAAGCTTATATGGCAGCAATGCCATGGTGAATGTTTTAGCAATAGCACTTGGCAATAGTACTTAGATTTATATACCACTTTAGAGCCCACTCTAAGCTGTTTACAGAGTCAGCATATTGCCACTAAAAATCTAGGTCCTCATTTTACCAATTTTGGAAGGATGGAAGGCTGAGTCAACCTGGAGCTGGTCAGAATTGAGGGAATCGAACTCTTGGCAATGTGAACAGAGTTAGCCTGCAATACTGCATTCTAACCACTATACTACCACAGCTCTTTTATTCATTATTTTGCTAGAAACTTGAAGTAAATGCTGGTCTCTCTTAGTTGTCTTGATGGACTTGTGATCTCCTCTGCTTCCTCTGTGAACTTATTAAATCTATTCAATGTTTTCCCCCCTAGAAGAAGATATTTCCACTACCAACATAGAATACCAATACGAAACCAGAATACCTAAAATATGCTATTTCATAGTACCATCCAAAATCTTCCCTCTGCTTTTGTGATTTGGCCTTGCCAATAGTGGAATCTTGCTCATATAAGACATTCAGCAGATCAATTTACGAGGCACTTTTACCTATGATTTAGACCAGTGCTTGTGATGTATGGGCCTTAGGGGTCCACAAGGCTACTGCTGATGGTGTGCAGTGTGTAGGCACCAAAATAAAATTAATTTTCTTTAAACTATTTGAATGTGCATTCAGATAACTAGTCAATATATTGTGGTTGTTGAATTCTCTCTGGACTGCTCAAAAGATGTGTTTAATTAATTAAAACTTCCTGCTGTGATTGGCTTACCAAGAGAAGGTAGTATTAACAACTGAAGTGGCTTTGATGCGCATGGAATAAGAACTGACAGCCATAAAGTTGAAACTCCAGGTGCTAGAGAGAAGCAGAGAGAAGGCAGGGAATAAAAAGGGAAAGATGGACCAGGCTCTGTCCAGTACACAGAGAATAATGACAACATCAAATCATTTGAAGCAAAGAAATTCCCAAGAAAACTTCATGGCCTAACATTCATGCTAAGCTTAACCTAGGCTTAACATATGTAAACAACTAGACTATCTGACAGCTTGATAAAGCAGTTTTAGGCTCAAAAAGATTCACTGGGTTCACAGTGTTGAAACAATAGTTAGTTGAATAAGTCACAGCAGTTGTGTCCACAATTCACACTGAGCCATATCAGGTTGTTTTTTTTAAGTATTTAGTATTATGTGCATCTGGTTACTGACTACTCTAAGGCTTTGCAGTAAGATTGAAATTTGAATAAGTCTTATATACTTAGGTCTTGTCCAGCACTATCAGCTATTATCAGTTCTCATTTACTAAAGTGATGCAAGCTATACTATGAGAACATAAGTTTGAGAAATAATCATTTTACCTTCAAAAGTGCTGGAAAGGTAATACCAAAAATTCCTAGCCAGCATCACGGATGATTGTTCCATTGATATTCATATTGAAAAAAACTACAGCAGATCAATTTGTTTAGTAAAAAACAAAATATCTCAACAATATAAAGAGAAACCAGAGCATATGGCAGATCGGTTTCTACATGCAGATTCTTTTTTTTTTACATACCAGCATATCAAGACTAGCCAAAGTAGCTACTATCTAGTCCTATTCTTTACAGCAATTTTATATTACCAAAATCCACTAATTATTTAATCCATACAAGAAAGAAAGAAAGAAAGAAAGAAAGAAAGAAAGAAAGAAAGAAAGAAAGAAAGGAGGGAGGGATACCCTATATATATATATTTAAGCAGTGTGTTAACAACAGCAGAAAAATGCTTCCTAGTTATAGCTTGTAGAGACAAGGGAAGACAAATATTTCAATGTTGTAATCATACACAGAATTCCAAACTCCAGGGAGAAATTGAAATACAGTACTTATCAGTCTGAAAAATGAGAGAGATTCTTAGCATCCAGACAAATATGCATATCTGGAAGCAAAATCTCCTGCTTGCTAAAAGTCATTATGACACACAGCAGTTTCTCCATCACATGCAGATTTCTTAAGAATTTTACCATTAAAAAACAAAACAAAAAAAAAGCTTTAATGACCAACCACATGGTATTTGCTTTTAATCAATGGGTCAGTCTAGTCTTGTCTTGTCTGGTCTGAAAGAGCAATTTTTGAAATATCCACCCTGTATGGAAATATCCATAGCACAGAATTTGAAAACAGGCATAACGTCCATAAAATATCATAGTGTACAAACACACATACACAGGAAAAGGTTTTGGATTTGTCTCCATATTCAGAAATAGTTGTACTGCTCCTACTTTTTCTCTCGGTTTATATTTGTGATCACAGTTTTGGGATAGGTGGCACAAATAATTAATAGTGTTCTAAGGATCTAAACATTCTGTCTCGCACAGAGACTACAGCAATACATACATACATACATACATACATTTATTTTTATTTATTTGCACATTGAATGTGATGTACTAAAACTTGATGAACGAATATTAAAAACTACAAAATCTTGTGAATTTAGTTTTACAGGGTCTAATTACATAAACAAAGGACCAGAAGATAGACTGTATTAACAACTTTGATTTTAGACAAAGATTGTTCCATGTCCATTCTTGTAGCTGCTGTAGCGGATCCCCCCAACAGCAGAACTGGAAAAAGAAGACATCACACACCGTAGAACAATGGTTTACTTCAACGACAGTTTATTTCATATAAAACACAATTTGTCCAACATACTGAACCAAAAACAAATAGGTTCAGCCTAATATTGAATCCAACATCTTTCTTTGCATGCATTTTTGTGTTGACCTTACGAGTTAACCCGACACACTGAAATAAGCGAGGGAACATTTACTCCCTGTTCCAGACCTTTTATAACACTATATACATGCACACACTTCAGTTACCCACTTATAATATGTGTGCACACATACTATACTAATTATATTAATTTTCCTTTGTTATTACTCCATTTCACAATTTCCCAACTAGGACAAATCCAGGCTATATCTTTCAGTCTCAGTCTATCCTCACTTTACATCGGATAGGGGTGTCAAACTCATAGTGTCACGTTGTCATCACATGATGTATTGTGCCTTTTTTCCATTTCGCTAAACCGGGGGTGGGCATGGCCAGCACGTGATGCATCTGGCTCACGGGCCACAAATTTGACACCCCTGACATAGAATCTCTCCTATAAAATATTGGCAATGTCTTTGTTCTTTCCACTTGTATGATGAAATAGATAAGAAATTGTTTTTGCTGTTTGTTTTCTCTAATTATTTTTGCTTCTGCGCTCCAACTTGCTTTTCAGCAGTTATCCATTGTTCCTTGATCCATAATTTTTTTTACCAATTTGGTCTTTTCTCAGCACCAGTCTCCCTGCAAAGCTGGCAAACTGTGTTCTTCTCTATTTTTAATTTATTATTTAGAAATAAGCAAACCAATCAAACTCACTATGAATAAACAAATTAACCACACCATTTCTCCTTTCTATAGCCGAATGATACTTTTCTCTGAAATGTAAGCAACTATATTTGCTCAAGTCATTCTATTCCCTAGTAGAAACCATTTGAATTAATTCTCAAAGAAAGCAGTTGAATGTTTTGAATATAAAGATATATTCAAGAACTAAGTAAAGCGGGTAGACATGGGTATGAGTCACTAGATAAAGTTGCCAAGATGCACTACTGCCAGAGTTAACATCTGCATTTCAGAACATGATCAAAGTTTAGTCACATACCTGGGGAGTGATGACAAGAGCCATATGCAAATCTGCTACCCGCCACTCCCCAGCCCCAAAAAAACCCTTCAGAGGAAAATACAGAAGAGAGTAATAATATATGTAAAATGAAAAAAAACCCCGAAAACATCTGTGGCCCTTGTTACGAAGTAAATCATAATCCTGTAACAAAGAACAGAGTTGCTTTGATTTAAAGAGAAACAATTCAAATTGTATGCTGTCTGTTCATAAAGTATGTTGGTAAATAAAACTAATTGTTAAAAATAAAGCTCTAATTGTCATAATTAACTGCTCCTTTAAGAGACAGCCTAAGATAATATACCACCATAAAAAAGAAAAGAGTATAGACAACTAGAATTCTTATAGAAAGATTAACATTTTGAGGTAGTGGCAAAAAAGATCTTAAAGTACATGTATTTGTCCACCCAATAAATGTAAAATCAACTGTGACATTTCTTACCCTAATCCTTGTTTATCATCATAATTGGCTGACTGAGTAAAGAAGAGATTAGTCCCGTGAAGGAAGGCCATGACACACTTAGACAAGATAATGAAGGATGAAGATATTTCTATGACCACAAAAATCAGAAAAGTTAAAACCATAGTCTTTCCAGTGTCTGTAGACATTTGGAAAGAGCACCAGAAAAAAAGGAAATGCCTTCAAATTACTGATTAATATATGCTTATTCAGAATGCTGTGGAGTATAAGAAGAATCAATCAATCCTAGACCAAATAAAAGTTGATTACTTCTTTGAACCACAAACAGCAAGTAAAAACTGAAATAGTTTTGGCATGAGATGGAAGTAGATAAGAGATTAGAATAGCATTTTTCAAACTCTTTTTTCCTCAGGACCTCTTCCCACTTTTAAAAATTATGGAGATCCCAAAATCCCGTGCTTTTGTTTGCACGGATTACATTTATCAAATGTACTGCATTAAAAATTGATGTGTATGCTGCTGCTAATGCTTCTTGCAATTGTTTGATGAGATTTTAATATTATATTATTTTTTTAACATAGGCTGGAAAATATCATCAACTAAAATGTTGAGTCACCTAATATCTGTCTCTACAATATCAGTTCCACCTGATTCACATTCCATATTAATGCATTTGTGAATCAAGTAAAACATTCAGTATCTTATGTATAACAATTCTCATAATAGATTTGGCTAATTCATGGTATTTTTCTGGTAAGCCTTAGTCACTCTCAATAATCTGCAGGTTTCTTGGAATTATATGTCCTGAGTGATTTATTGTTCATTTAAAGGAAAAGGTGTGTAATTTATACATAGTCTCTCCTATACCCACAACCCGTTGAAATAATCAGTATTCCTTCTATCCAGTATAAATACTCGTGAGAGGTGGAGGCCCTTATACTGCAGAAGCAGACTGGGATTACAATTTATCTTCTTTTCCAGGTTTGGTACATTATAATTTCGTATTTAGAGTGTTTGAGCCAGAGGCATCTGCAGGATTATGATGCTTTCATCAAAGTGATGAAATCACTCTAAACTTACTGTCGCTTGCTTGCTTGTGACTAAGGCAGAAACCTAATTACTATGACTGCAAACCACATTTATAGTTCAACAAATGAGGGCAAGGGTCAAGTTGAAAGGGTGCGTAATTTAGGCGTCCTCCTGGATTCACAATTGACTTTGGAAGATCATATTGCGACGGTGACTAGGGGGGCATTTGCACAGATTTGTCTGGTGCGCCAATTGCGCCCCTACCTGGACTGTGATGACCTCCGTACAGTCACTCATGCGCTCGTGACCTCCCGGATCGACTACTGCAATGCTCTCTACATGGGGCTGCCCTTGAAAACCACTCGGAGGCTTCAGCTGGTGCAGAATGCGGCCGCGCGGGTTGTGATGGGAGTGTGCCGACACTCTCATGTTACACCCCTCCTGCACGACCTGCATTGGCTACCGGTTGCCCTCTGGGTGAGATTCAAGGTGCTGGTTATCACCTATAAAGCCCTACATGGCTTAGGTCCGGGGTAACTGACCATTTGCGGCCAGCAACAGCTCCCCATTGCCCGGTGCATTCCCACAGGGAGGGCCTTCTTGAAGTGCCATTGGCCAGGCAGTGCCGACTGGCAACTCCTAGAGAACGGGCTTTCTCTGTGGGCGCACCCTCTTTATGGAATCAACTCTGCCTGGAACTCCGGGTGGCTCCTGACCTGCGCTCCTTCCGCTGTGACCTTAGGACATGGTTATTTCGCCAGGCCGGATGGGACTGAAGGGGTTTTTAAGGGGAATTTTAATAATTTTAACATTTAAATTTTGATTCCTGCTTGTAAAAACTTATTCCTGTGAGCTGCCCTAAGTCCTTGTCGGAGAGAGGGCGGCATACAAGCTTAATGAATAAATAAATAAAATAAGAATCAAAGTGAGCTAAATTGTCCACAATGATTCTACTCATGAGATCAAGCACTGATGTTGCTTATAGTAGATCCGTATTTGAATTCTTTCATCAACTGTACCAGGTCTTGTGAGGAAAAGCTGAACTGTTCTACAATTTCTTTAGAGGGAGTAACTATATCCAGGATTACTCCAGAATTCCAAACTGGAATTTTAAGATTACTTAAGATCAGTAAGATTGAATGTATTCTCTAGTACAGGGCTGTCAAACTCCCGGTGCGTGGGCCGGATGCGTCACGAACTGGCAAAGTCCCGATATGTCACATGATGCCACTGTGACACCCCTGCTCTAGTGCAATTCAGATGTTTCAGGGAGAACTTTATTATTAGAGTCTGATTTTTATAGCCCAAACAGATAGTTTGTAATCTTTCTCAGTTGATATATTTGAAATTATATAGCTCAAAAGATTTATTCTTTTTAGATACAATAGTAATTTTAATTCCAAACTGTAGCAGAAAATTTAGCAAATCAAAACTTAGCTCTGTTCATGCCTACAATAAAATGAATCTGCCATTCCATAAATATATCTGAAAGTACTAACCACCTTATAGTGTAGTAAGACTTCTTTGTGTATCATATCCTTGCAATCAGGAAGAAGATACGCTTTTTTGCCCCAACTGTTGGGTTGAAGCCTATTTTTAATGTAGTGAAGCAGCCTGAGGAAATCTGTTTATTTTCTCTGGCTTTTAATGCCCAAGTGATGCTGCTATTGCTTTACTTGTTTAATCGCTGGTTTTCTTGGTAGTTTGTTTCATGTTTCATCTTCTGTTTTAAGGACACGTTTCATAGCTGTAATTTTATAGTGATTTTTATACCTCTTTCTATTCTACTGCTATCACTGCATTTCTTCCTTCCTTTAGAAGATTTATACAGCTGCCTATCTTGTGGGACACAACTCCTGACTGTAATTTGCTTCAGTTAAAAAGATGAAGTCAAGCTCTTCCAAATTAATAGATTGGAATACTGCAGTCCATCCTAAACTCATCATATTTGCTGGGCTAAAACCAATTGACTGATAATAGTGTACTATAATTAGGACAAAGACCTTTTTATTTCACTTCTTGGCTCTTGCCAAGCAGCATTCAAACACATTCAACAGTAGCAGATGCTTCAGGCCAGATTTAACCAAACAAATCCTCAACTACCTCGATTGTAAAACAAAAGGAAGCAACTGTATATCAAATGAAAATGCTGGACACCAAGTTTAAATCGATTTTAAATGCAAATATAAAATGTTGACTAAGATACATACTTCATACAAAAACCATTCTCAAACCATAGAGCAAGAAAGTCTCAAACATAAAAGATACAATGCATTAGAAAGGTAGTTTCTAAATTTAAACCTATGGCGTGAAGCGTATATTTTATTCTCACTTCTGAAAATTATTTTACTGACATCTTATACAAGAACCACAGCATGCATATGAATTATCACAACCTGTGCACTTGTTCATATCATTCTTTTTTCACCTTGCCTTCTACACTTGACTTACTGTGCTGTGTAACATAAAAGAAACAGTCCATGCTGTTCTGAAAAATAATCTAGTGGGTGACATCAGCTGAAATCTAAGAAATCCAACTCTTTGTTTTAAGTTTGGGGGAGGGGGTGGTTAGAAGTAACCAGTCAAGGAAGAAAAAAAAATATATATTCAATACCCTTTCTTTCAGAGGACAAATAGCATAAGAAACAATATATTGTATACAACTTGTTATACGGTAGCTAGTTCTGGGTAAAACAGATGTTTTGCCCATATATAAGTGTCAGATTAGCATTACTATAAAACAAATATGAAAAAGAGTTGTGAACACAACAGAAGATCCTCGCGGTTTGGAGTCAGGAAGAGCCTGTTGATATCACAAGAATCTGTTAATGTTGGCACTTCTTTGCTGACAAAAATCAAACCTTGGAGAAATAAAACAGGAAACAAGGATGCCAATAAAGGAGAATATTTGTAGCTCAGGGTTTTGGATGTTTCATTACCCAAACCAGGTAACATCGCCAGTGCTGATAAGGTTACCTAGTTTGGATATTGGAACATCTGCAAGAAAACAACCAAGCTCAGAGACCATCAAGGATCCCTCAAACAAGGATGCACCTGATACCACACAATTTTGGCTACTCCAAAATACATGTCCACATTTCTTCTATGAAATGGCATAGAATGATAGCTAGCCCATTATTTTGTGTTTGCACGATAATTGTCATCCTTCTTAATAAGGAAGGCTCAGAGAAATATGAAGACAAAAATGCTTAAATCTCTCCTTTACATTCGTCAATAGAATAAATAGTCATGGGATCCTGAATCCAGGCATTTTCCTATTACATTTTTTCCAACAAAGCCCTGTTCCACCACCGTATGTCTTATTACGAAAGGAGGCATGTACATTAATAACTATGTCACCAAAGGGATAAAGAGCATCTCGCCTAGGGGTTGAGTGGCTTCTCCTTCCACAGGCCTGATGAATGGAGTCCCAAGCTTTTGGCAAAGCCATAAAGGACTGAAAGAATGTCCATGCATGGCCATCGTCATACCTGAAGTTAGCTCCCATGAGGCAACTAGAAATCATCTCCTCAGAGGCCGATTTATTGTCAAGAGATACAGAGTACTGTGCATATGAAATTAGGAATCATGCTGTACCTTGGAATAACCTGAGCCTGTATGTGAATTTTGCCCAATATAAAACATCCAGAAGGTATTCTCAGGAGGACTGTCTTCTTACTAGTTCTTAAAAGCTTAGATATATTGTCACCCCTTTTCCAGGCATGCAGTAAATTTAGCAAATGAGGTTTTTTTTAAAAGGGATCCAGATTGGAGGGCAGAGAGTTTAGTTGAGGAATCTAATAGGGTGGGGGGGGGGGATCAACAAGTCTGTCTCTCCCAGCTTTTTTGTTTTGTTTATTGAAGAAATGTGGGTTTCCAAGGGGAGGGAGGGGTTAAACAAGGAAAACATTTTGGGAAACTCATTCTGAAGCTGCTGCCTTTCCGTGCAAGCAGCTGGTTTCTTCAAAGTCTCCCAAGAACCAGAAAATCTCCTGACAGCGAGCTGATTAGGACAGAAAGCTCCCAAAACAGTTGTCATTTTCACAAGGGATTGGTGGAGCACTGAAACAGCGGCTCCTTCCAGAAGGCATGGAGAGCAGGCCCAAGCGTTGCGGGGTCCCACTGGGGTGAGATGGTGGGGGGAAGAGACAGTGTGCCCTGGTCATAAGGGCAAATGACCATGGGACAATGCAGCCATTGTAATTTTGAAAGAGGGTTATACGTAGCTTTTGGGAGGTCTGTTGTAAACTCAAATGCTCATTAAGTGATCAGTTGTATCTTGAGGGCTATCTGTAAAAGAAACTGGGTTCTCATACTCTGCTGCTTTTCAGGTGACTAAATGCTTAACATGCAAACATTGATATAATATTGATAGTGCTTTTCCTACTGTGGACAATCGATCAATCAATCTCACAGGAAACAAATGAGATCAAACTTTTTTAAAAAATAAAATACTGTATCCTTGTTGCCTGTAAGCATTAGAATGCAGGCATTTAATATGAAATTCAGTAATTTCATAACTGTCCAAATCATAGTAAAACAATCTATTGCAAAATGCTTAAGAAAGATTTTTTTTTAAATGCAGTATTTTGAACAGACCATAAAGGAGATGGCGATCTTCTTGAAACAAGAAACTCTCTGCCCAGGGGAGAGCTATCAAAATTTCACAGACAAGAATATTCTTTAAAAAAGAATCAATATTTCATGAATGTAGCCTGAATATGATTTAAAGCTACATCTAGTCATTGACTTATGACTAGTCACTTAACGACTGCTCAAAGTTCTGAAGGATCTACCTGGGAGGTACTTAAACCTGAATTCGGTCATGTGGTCATTTGTCTGCACTTTGGGTATGTGACTGCATTTACAACCATTTGCAGCCCATGGTCATGTGACTGCATTTTACAATGGTTTTGCTGAAAACCAGCATTTACTTCTGGTTTTTTGGCAAAATCACGCCCATAGTGAATCATTGGCTTAATGACCACAGTGTTTGCTTAACAACCACATATTCACTTAACTGTGGTGATTCACTTAATGACTGTCACAAAGTATCATAAAATCAGGGATAGGCTCCATTATGGTCATAACTTTATAAATAACTGTAACATAGAACACATAGCTACGTAACGTCTACACAGAGAGAGAGGAAATGAGATTTAGCACGTCACAGACATTTGAAATCAAAACCTTAGTATAAATTACCAACATTAATTAAAAGCTTCTCCCTCTGTTTAACAAAGAAAAAAAAGAAAAGCTTTGATATCCAGCAGAGGGAGGAGCTGGAACAATATTACAAGGAGCTATCTCTTAGCTACGATGATATGGATTGTGCATTTGAATGCAGTTTGCCACTCAAGCTTCATTCACAATGGTGTATAAATGAGTAACGGATGTTTTGCCCACAAAAATAGACTTTTACATAATTTGAATCTGACAAAGATTAGCATTATGAAATAGCACAGTACTTGGCCTCACTGCTTCCTGGGAAAGCAAGGATATTGCTCTTATGCCAAGAATATTCCACTAATTCAAATGAAAAAAGGATGTGAAGTTACACACACTTGGTGATTGGACTTCAGCCACAAAACTTATGCATCCAAACTTCCAGCAGTGAATTCTCCACAAGTTGGCCTACCACAACATTTGCTATAATGCTGTCACTGATTGTAAGACACTTGGGCACTTGCCAATAATGTGCTAATAAGATCCTTGTTTGTGTATGCTCCAGAAGGAAAAAAAAAACTTTGGATTAACTCAAACTGTGTGTCCATACATCCAGGACACAACTTCTACAAAATATACCCCAATGTCTGAGTGATCCAGCAAAACACTTTAAAGCATGTTGCTCCCATACAAAATTGAATGGATATAAAATGAATGAGGAACGGAGATGCACATCTTCCAGTAAAGCTCTGGACAATCCCAATCACACCACAAAACTTTCCAGTGAAAGGGACATGTCACCATCTGGTTGAATTTACTGTTGCATCGCAGATGCTGAAGCTGTTCTTTAGAAAACTGTGTGAAATCCAGCCAAATGCAGGCAGATGTTGCATTCTCTCCTGCCCTCACCTTGTAAGTGGGACAGAAAAGAAGTGTGGGATTTGCCAGGCTCGCTTAACTTGCTCAGTGGACAAGCCATTACTTTTTCTCTTGCAAAAGAAGTTAGCTGTCCATTCTCCACACCAACACCAGTACAATAAAGTTTATCCTGCTCTCCCAGAGTTAGAAGATCACAACTGTTATTATCATAATGCGCTGAAAAAACATTCCAGCACTCATGGTTCTTGCACCGCACCCAGCCTGGCATTCTCTTACCGTTTAAACATTGGGGAAGGCTCTATCCATCGCACTCTGTGCCATAATGTGGTTTACTGAACTTCAGTTTAAAGCAGTGCAAATACAGTAAATTATGTTTTAATCAAATTGTGGTTAAAAAGTGGTTCTGAACTCAGCAGGGGAGGCAAGGGGAAAAAAATGAATTATGAGAATGATTGGAAATTCTAGAAAAACCAGCTCAAATGTTAAGATAAAGTACTCCTTAGATTTTGCACCGCTAAATGCCAAGTAATTATTTGTTGAGAACCTTTAGCTGAATGACCCAAAATCATTTCATTAAAGACCCTGGTTTAATTCTTCTGTTACACAGGACTCGGGGTGAGGAGGAAAAATTATATATGACATATTCATTTATCATAATGTTCCACAAATACTAAGTAACTATTGACTGCATTTTCATTCAAATCAACTGTTTGATCTCCCCACCCCACCCCCCACACACTTAACACTAGTAGTGATGTCCTAGATAGTAAACCACAATTGGATAATTCCATTTTTTGCGGGAGGGGGGTTCTATTCAGTCATGTCCAAATCTCAAAGACTGCCTGGACAAGTCCCTGCACTTTGCTTGGCAAGGTTTTCCAGAAGTAGTTTACTCTTGCCTCCTTCTTAGAAAGTAACTAGTCCAAGGTTACTCAGCTGGCTTTGTGCCTATGGTGGAATTAGAACAGGCTCCCACTTTCTAGCATGATGCCTTAACTACTACATCAAACCAGCTTTTTAAAATCTTTATTAGGACCAATCAAAATGTTCAAAGTTGTCAAGAACTTTTCACCATGCCAGAAAGCAGAAGGACTTTTGTAGCAACTTTTCAGATTAGTATATGTTAATAAAAGTCATAGGCTTTCATGAGGCTGCAGCTCATTTCAGCTTTGGGTGATTTGACTTTACCTAAGCCTTTTAATAACATTTGTTTGCTTGTAAAACTGCTTACAAGACTCCTCCTTATTTTGGCTACCATGATTTAACCCGAATCTCCTCCTATAATACCATCATGCTAGGTGGTAGACATAAAAAGCAGGGAACAGCATTAGGAGTATGAAACAAATGCATTTCTTTTAATATCTTAATTACAAGAATGAATAGAAGGAATCTCTTACTGTCATTTAGATAAGTAACTTAATAGAGATAAGCCAGCTACTTGGTGGATGATGGGTAGCTATGTGACCCCCCACTTAATTGGATGAGCATGAACAACTTAAGGCATGATTCTGCATTACTTCTCCCAAGGCTCTGACTCATGGGTCTTGGAAACACACTATAGACGAACCATTAATCTCTTAATTTAATTTGCTTCAGATCTGAGACAAGCATGAGTATCACAAATTAAATTATTCACTAATACCACATTTTTCATTATGCCCAAGAAAGGAGATATAGATTCTTCCATCACCCAGATCCTCATTCTTTAACATGAGTTTGAAGACTTAGTGGCAGGGTATCTACAGGGAAGGAGTGAAAAAAGTCAAGATGGTAGCTACAACCATGCAATTGAAGCCCCACCTCCTTTTAAGGCATTGTGAGGAACCCAAAAAAGGCTAGAGCTTCAGTCATATGATTGAAGTCACCATCTTGGTAAGCTGTGGTTTACCAGACTCCAGAGGTTCCATCCTTCTGAGATTGGGGGCAATGAGGACCCAGATTGTTGGGGGCAATATGTTGACTCTGTAAACTGCTTAGAGAGGGCTGTAAAATCTCTATGAAGCGGTATAAGTCTAAGTGCTATTGTTATCTTGTCTTTTTTGACCTGCCTTCCTGTGAATAAAAAACTCTGTTTTACAACGTTCTAATCCCTTAATTCAGGCTATCCTAACTTATTAATACATGTTACTATGTAAGTCAGGGTTATTATCAATAATGCTAGAGCTGCAAATTTTTATAATCACTTCTTGATTATACAGTACAGAGTTTTCAGAGTATCGTCCCTATACTATATAAAACAATCTCCTGTCCTCCTACAGGACAGACAAATGGTATACTCAGTTGGCTGGTAGAAGAACTAAGATTATTATTCATTCAACGGAATCAGAATAACAGAATGACAGAGTTGAAAAGGACCTTTGAGGTCTTCTAGTCCAACCCTCTGTCCTATACAGTATTAGACAAATAGCTTAATTAGTCTCTTCTTAAAAGCCACCAGTGTTGGAGCATCAACAACTTTTGAAGGCAAGTTGTTCTATCACTTCACTGTCAGGAAATTTTTTCTTAGCTCTAGGTTGCTTCTTTCTTTGTTCAGTTTTCATCTATTCGTTCTTGTCCTGCCTTCTAGTGCTTTGAAATGAACTTTGGTATGAACTCAGTACAGTTCATACATTTGGCTGTATGAACACTACTGAGTGAGTTAATACATCATGCTACAGAATTGTTAAAGAATTAGTGGCCTACTTCACACATAACGCCAAGTCACAAATCATTATACCAGAAACCCTATTTATAGATCTATCAAAACATATAATCAAAGGTCCTATACTGTCACATGACAATACTTCTCAATGCATAGCCATTGACCAACTCCTAGACAAACTAGGACCATCCACTTATTCACCAAAATCAAGAGTCAACTACAATGCAACAATCACAGGAAAAGAACAAAGACCCTGTGGACAACCCATCATGTCACATACAATAGTTATGAACATTACTGACCATTCAGAAAGCAACCACCAGCACACAGTAAGGCAAAAACATCACTGTCAGCTAAAGAAAAAAATCATCTACAACAAGGCATCAATCATTGCAATAGTATCTGCCATTGGACCATCTTGTCCAAGCATGTGCAAAGTAGGCAAGGCAGAAGGATGGCTAATCAACTAAACTCACTTCTCTGAAGCTCCTGTAGTGATGATGTTACTCAATAAATGAATCTGCAACCCAAAAATCAAGATCAGAGAACTCCAACAATGCAGAAGAGTTTTTAACAAAACATAAAAGTTCCTCGACTCAAGTTCAATTCTTGATGTCCATATGACGTTTTTTTTTTAACAAGTCCAGAAATTTATTGCCATTGCTTTCTTCTTATATTTTTTTAAAATTAGTGTAGCTTTCTAGGATCTCGAGGTGATCTTCCATCCAAGTACTAACCAGGTCCAAAATCCTGCTTAGTCTTCTGGAGATCAACAAAGATTGGTTAGAAGAACTGAATGTTGACACATTATTATGCTAACTTAAGGGAAACTAAAAAATGTATTTTCCACTTCCATAGGAAATTTGTTTTAGACAATGTTTATACTTCTACATGCAAAAAACACACTGTACCTTAACTCTGATGTGTAATGAACTATGTAGTCATTAACCAATTGTACCTGCATCCCAGGGAGCTTTACTTGTGAGTAATCCAGTTTTAACACATCACTGAAAAACTAAGCCATGTACTAACCACTTCCCCTCCTGTCCAATTTTAATGGCATTCTGTGGCAGCCCCACATATGGACATCCTGCTAATTTATAATTTAACCTGACATAAATAAACTACAATGAGGATTCAGGTTTGCATGTGCCCCCCACTCCTCTCACAATGCTACAAATAAAGCAGTTGTTTCTTGGTTTTTTTTAATGACTCAGCCATTGTAAAAGCAAGCAAGCGATAGGGCAGTAACGACTAACCTTTTTGCCCTCGCGTGCCAAAAGCGGGGGGAGTGCGGGGGGTCGTGCGTGCATGTGCCCACACCCATAATTCTATGTGCCCCATCTCCCTGCGCATGTGTGTGTGATCCCCCCTGCGCTCCCCCCATTTTTGGCACGTGATAGCCAGGTGGGCCTGTTTTTTTCCCTCTTCAGGCTCCAGAGGCTTTCTACGAGCCTGGGGAGGGCTCGTAGAACAGCCCCCCCCCCGGGCCGGAAACGGTCCATTTGCTGACTTCTGGTGGGGCAGGAAGGCCTGAAAATCAATTGGCCAGGGCATGCATGCGAGCTGGAGCTGAGTTCACGTGCCCACCGATATGGCTCCGCATGCCATCTGTGGCACACATGTCATAGATTCACCATCATGGTGATACGGTATCTCACTCTCAGGAAAAAAAATGACCCATCCCAAACAGCTGCAACTCCAATTAGTGACAAATGGCAGGGAAGGGGATGGAACAGGAAAACAGGAGGCCTCAATCAAGTACCCAGTGCTCCTTAGGCAAAGGCATAAGATGACGAACTGTTAGCCAGCTTCTTAGTCATTCTACCCTGGTGGTTTGAGAGGAGGAGGAAAAGTGATGTAAAACAGAATCCATTTCCCCAAAAGAACTGAAATCAGAGGCTGGATCTTTAGTGGAGACAGACTTCCACTACGAAGGAAGCAAGATAAACCAGGAGGCAAGATAAAGCAAGGGATGTTAATACTATGTCGCCAAAGAGACTGTGGAACTGAATTTGCAGTTATTCATTTTTCCTTGCACATTTGTTTGCTTGCTCTGCCCAGGCTACAAGGTGGCCTCTGCTATCAGGTTTAGAGGAATTTATTTACTGTGTTGGAAACCTGGAATAGTCCAAAGGATTGGACCAGAATGCCAAACCTCCTGACCCATCTGCACTTTTGGATATGCCCAGTCCATGTTCTGAAAGCAAGACCTTCAAAGGGCCAGTGCTACCTCTGTCTGGAGTAGGGCAGCCTTTCTCTGTTATTTTTCACCTCAAGAAAGTCCTGTGAAATGCAGCTCTTGAAAATATTGAGACGGAGGGCACCTACCAGGACTAGATTTATTCATTTTATAAGATCTACAAATAACCCCAACGATGAAGGAGGTTAATTCAAAAATATAGGAGTTCTTCTTCTAACAAGCCATACAAGGGCAGACAATATCCAGTGTGCCCTCTCTTCCTATGGTGCTCATTGCAAATGCTAGTCTGGAATTCATGACGCCTCTTGTTGTAAGTTCAGACTCCTTCATTAGTGACATAAGGTTTCAGCTGCATTTTAGCAATTGGGGGGTTTTCTGTGATTCAAATTATATGCCACCCATCTCACTATGGAGCAACTCTGGGCCGCTTACAACATGATAAAATGATAATATCTCAGCTCAACCACCTCACAGGGTTGTTGTAAGAAGAAAAAGAAGAAGGAATATACACTTCCTTGAGTTGCTTATAAAAAGTAAGAAAGGCAGGATAAAAACCTAATAAATAAAGTATTAAAACAATAAATACAGCATTAGAATGAACAGAAAAAGAGCTAAGATAGAAGCCAGCATACAACAGGATTAAGGTGGGATTTTATATTTGCCTCTATATGTATATAGATATATTTATTTGCTTATTTTATCCCACCTTTATTATTTTTGCATAGCTCAAATTGGCAAACATATCCAACATACCTTTCTCCTCCTATTTTCCCCACAACTACCACCCTGTGAGGTGGGTTGAGCTAAGAAAGAGAGCAACTGGCTCAGTCGCCCAGCAAGCTTCCATAGCTAAGGCAGATCTTGAACTTACAGTCTCTTTCTTTCTAGCTTAGTGCCTTAACCGCTAGACCAAACTGGTATATACTATACATATGTATATGATCTGCAGCTAAGCAGCATATAAAGGGAGCACTTTGTAGTGACCTGGACAAATGACCATCACTACTATGCAAATCAAAACTGAATTTAAAAAGTCTAGCTGTCAGCCAGGTGAATGGGCTGGCTGTACATTCATTGTGGAAAGCCAAGGATTATGAACCATAGCTTTCATCTGTAGAGTCACCCAGGCTACCATCCACACTCAGCAATGCAAGCATTTTTGTCCAAAAATGGCCTGCTTTAGCAAAAAAAAAAGCTGGCTCTGTTGTATACTGAGCTGGCTCCCTGAGTCGGCCCCTGCTGGTGTTGTTCATAATATTCTGTTATTCTATTGGTTAGACTAATGTTCTGTTACTCTATTGGTTAGCCGCCTGACAGCTGGGATATATAAGAGCTGTCAGGCTGAGTTCTCTGTTCTGTCAGCTGAGGTAAATTACATTCTGAGTCGTTGATTATTATTAAAGGGTTTTTTCTCAGGACTGCTTCGTTCAGTTGTTGTTATTCGGAGTGGAATCTAGCACTGGCGACGAGGTAGAGGATCATCGACCACTATCCACTAATCAAGGTGAAAGCTGTGAAATAAAAGACACACTGAAATGGCTAGCTTGCACCATTTTCCCCCATTCAACCCAAGTAATGAAACCTGGGATGCTTATGTGGCCCGTTTTGACTGTTTTCTAATTGCTAATGACTATACAAACTTAACGCCTGAGCGCAAACGTGCTTATTTTCTTAGCTTCTGTGGGCCAGAAATGTTTGACACAGCTATGACTCTCATGGCTCCACATTCCATACACTCCGGGTCATGGGAGGATTTCATGAAAAAACTCAAACAACATTACGCACCAGCGCCGTCTCGTTTTGCCCGCCGCCAACAGTTTTACCATCGGGATCAAGCTCCGGGGGAAACAATTAATCAGTATGTTGCTGCTTTAAGGAGGGCGGCTCGTCATTGTGAGTTCACTAACCTAGACGATTACCTCCTGGACCGTCTTGTTGGTGGCGTACGGGATCAGAGCCTCAAGCGGCGCCTCATCGTTAATCATGAGTTAACATTCCAAACAGCCTTGGATGAGGCTTGTGCGGCTGAGTTAGCCAAGCTATCATTAGAGGAGTTGCCTGAAGGCCAAAGTGTTTCCTCAGCTGGGGGCGGAGCAACAGTTGTAAACGAGACCTCAGAGTGGAACCTATCCGACTCAGATGATGACACTGGGGTTTGCCGTATTCAGGATCCCAGAACAAGGGTTGCTGTACCTGTAAAGGCGAGGGGGTCGGCCCCTAAATCTGAGTGTTTCAGTTGTGGAGAAGCCCATCAACGGTCCTCTTGCAGATTCAAGGACGTCACTTGCCGCCGTTGCGGCCGCCGGGGTCACATCACCCGGGTGTGCAGAGCCGCGCTGCCACAATTGAGATCAAGCCCCCCTCACATCTTGCAAGGTCCTCGTTCCCGCGCATATACCGAACGCAACCGAACTCGGAGGGGTTCCTCTGCTGTCAACATGGTGGTGCCTCCAATCAAACTTAGCCAAAAGAAAATCCACTTCACTGTCCTGATCGAAGGAAAACCATGCAGGATGGAGGTGGACACGGGTTCTGCCACGTCCATCGTGTCCTGGAGTACGATTAAACGTCTTGTCCCGAAACTGGCGAAGCGACAATTGGACCCGTGTGCTCTCCTGTTAAAAGATTACCAGGGCACCCAAATACCAGTCATAGGCAGTGGGACCTTTAGGGTCTTGTTTAAAAAATTTTCTGGTATGCTCTCTTTAATAATTGTTGATGATCCACTGCCCAGCCTGTTGGGTCTTAATTGGTTTGACGCCCTGGGCCTCACCATCCAGGGAGTCCATGCTGTAGGATCCTCGGAACTCGAGACACTCTGTCACGAATTCCCTTCTGTGTTTGATGACAAGCTGGGTTTGTACACTGGAACCCCAATATCATTCTGTTTGGATCCTTTAGTTCAGCCCCGTCGGCTTAAGCCGCGGCGAGTACCTTTTGCCCTACGCGCTAAGGTGGACGCTGAACTTGATAAATTGATTGCACAGGGCATTCTTGAGCCTGTGGACCACGCACGTTGGGAGACCCCCACAGTCATCGCTATGAAGGCAGATGGTTCCATCCGCATCTGCGCGGACTATCGTGCAACCATAAATAGGGCTTTAACATCTCATGCTTACCCTGTGCCGGTGGTCCAACACCTATTGCATTCCCTGGGGGGCGGATCGAATTTTGCCAAGCTTGATTTAGCACAGGCTTATCAACAGCTGCCTGTTGATGATTTGTCTGCAGAAGCACAAACTATTGTTACTCATAGAGGGGCGTTCCGTTGCCGCCGCCTCCAATTTGGCGTCAGCATAGCCCCAGGGATATTCCAGAGCCTAATGGAGAGGTTGCTCCATGGTATCCCTGGGGTTATTCCTTATTTTGATGATGTGCTGGTGTCTGCTACCAGCACTTCCATTTTGATGGACAGGCTCCGGCGGGTACTCTCCATATTTCAGCGTGTTGGGTTGAAGGTCAAGAAGTCAAAATGCCTTGTTGCTGTTCCCCAGGTTGAGTTCTTGGGGTTCTTAATTGACAAGACTGGTATCCATCCTACGACTGACAAGACCAAGGCTATCCTTGATGCACCTCCCCCAAAAGGAAAAGCTGAACTTCAAGCCTTTCTGGGGTTGCTTAATTTTTATGCCATGTTCCTACCGCATAAGGCGTCTGTCGCCGAACCATTGCATCGGCTGTTGGATCGCGGAGCCCGTTGGAATTGGGACTCTAAAGCTGCTTCCGCGTTTCAGGCCGTCAAGAAATTGTTAGTATCAAATTCCGTCCTCACACAGTATTGTGAGACACTTCCCCTGGTCCTGGCATGTGATGCATCTCCTTATGGGGTGGGGGCTGTCCTGAGTCACCGTTTTCCTAATGGTCGGGAAGCCCCTGTGGCTTTCTTTTCTCGAACCTTAGCTCCCGCCGAACGTAATTATGCTCACATTGATAAAGAGGCTTTAGCCTTAGTGGCGGGGGTTAAACGTTTTCACACTTTTCTCTATGGTCGGCCTTTCACCCTAGTAACTGACCATAAGCCTTTGCTAGGCCTCCTTGCGGGAGATTGTCAAAGCCCTCAAATCCTCTCCCCCCATTTCTCCAGATGGTTAGTTTTTCTGTCTGCTTATAACTACACTTTGACCTATGTTCTGGGGAAGAATCTGGCCCACGCTGATGCCCTCAGCCGCTGTCCGGTTCCAACACTCCTCTGTGATCCTGCACCTGCAACTTCTGTCCTGTTGATTGAGAGCACCCCGTTCGCCTTGACTGCTGCTGATGTTGCTCGGGCCTCAGCTAGGGACCCGGAACTCTCTAAAGTCATGGACTGGGTACTACGGGAATGGCCAACTGACTTTACGGGGGCCATGTGGAAGCCTTTTTCTGTTCGTAAATCGGAGTTATCAACTCAGGGAGGATGTCTATTATGGGGACACCGAGTGGTGATTCCTCAGTCTCTCCGCAGGTCCATTCTGTCCTCTTTGCATGTGGGACACCCTGGGGTGGTGCGCATGAAGGCTTTAGGCCGCGCGTACTTATGGTGGCCTGGCCTAGACCAAGACATCACGGACTGGGTGGCATCGTGCCGCCCATGTCAGGAATCGAGACCGCTACCACCAAAGTGTTTGGTCGGGAGGTGGGAGGAACCCTCAGGGCCATGGTCCCGTGTGCATGTTGATTTTGCGGGACCAGTCCATGGCCAGATGTTCTTTGTCCTTGTTGATGCCTTTTCTAAGTGGGTTGAAATTCGGCTGATGCATTCCACCTCAGCTGATGCCGTGATTAAAGTCCTCCGCTCTATTTTCTGTACGCACGGATTGCCCGACCTACTGGTATCGGACAATGGGCCCCAATTAACCGCCAGCTCTTTCGAGATGTTCCTCGCGGGGTTGGGGATTCGTCATTGTCTAATTTCTCCTTACCATCCGGCCGGAAACGGCCTTGCTGAACGAGCCGTACGATCGGCTAAGGAGGCGTTAGAACGAATGGGCCCTGGTGGGTGGCAAGAGAGGGTGGCGGAGTACCTGCTAATCCAACACACCACCCCTTGCCAGGTAACAAATCGGAGTCCTGCGGAATTACTTATGGGGCGCAGATTACGTACTGTGTTTGATAGATTGCACCCCCATTATGCTCCACGGCAGCCGTTGGATTCCGTAAGCACCACGAGGGGGTTCAGCCTAGGCGACAGTGTTTACGCCCAAAATTATGGGGGCCACCCATTGTGGATACCAGGGCGTGTAGTTGCGCTCACGGGTCCTTGCTCGTATAAGGTTGAGATAGAGCAAGGTAAAGTCTGGCGCAGGCATCAGGATCAATTGCGGGCAAGAAGAGTTGGGACAAATTGGCAGAATGGGACAGAAGGTATAGCTAGGGAAGCAGGGACGTTTAGGCAGGTAGATGCCCCGATAACACCCCATAAAAGTGCAACCCAGCCTAAAACCTGGAGCATGTCGCAACGTGATGCGATGACCACACCAGAGCAGGACACTGTAGACTTACCTGAAGGGGAAGAGACCCGGCAGGGTCCACATGAGGAACTGGAGACCATCGGGGAGTCAGAGAGCAGTCATGATGGCATTGGCGCTCACGCACAGATGAGGAAGTGGTAACAACGCAACCACGGAGATCGGGGCGAACCCGGCGCCAACCAGCGTACCTTAAAGACTACACTTGTGCGGTCCAAGTGGGAAGGGGTGTTGTATACTGAGCTGGCTCCCTGAGTCGGCCCCTGCTGGTGTTGTTCATAATATTCTGTTATTCTATTGGTTAGACTAATGTTCTGTTACTCTATTGGTTAGCCGCCTGACAGCTGGGATATATAAGAGCTGTCAGGCTGAGTTCTCTGTTCTGTCAGCTGAGGTAAATTACATTCTGAGTCGTTGATTATTATTAAAGGGTTTTTTCTCAGGACTGCTTCGTTCAGTTGTTGTTATTCGGAGTGGAATCTAGCAGGCTCAACCTGATGTGACAACTTATGTTCCTCCTTGCTAAAGTATAGTATCCCCTACTATTGGCCACTATCGACTGAGCACCTGGGAATTCTCTATTGTCAACATCTGGAGAGTAACAGGTTTTCTACCTGTAATTGCTTGTGTACAGTTTAATGTTATCATCATGATCAAGAACAAGAGTCTATCAGATTCTTGTAGAACATGTCACTCACTTAGCCACATCTAATGCTAAAGTCTTTCAACCATCTATAAGTAAAACCTACAGTGCCTTTTTAAAAATACTTTTTACAACTATTATAATTAGTAGAAAAGTATAGAAGTTATTTCCGCTGGAACATCAAATTGCTGTTAAATCCACAAGAATTGTATTTATAAAATAACAAAAGTTAAAACTAGAACACTTAGAAATATAAAGATAAATGTAAAGAAGTTAGTTTGCATTTGCCGTAGGATAGCCAAATATTATCAAGTCTTTCAGGGTTTATTAAAACACAGCATTTAAAAAACTCTTCTGGCATTGGTTGAGAAAAAAACTTCAACCTTGCTTGAAAATCTATGTCTATATAAAGAAAGCTTATAGCAGAAGCAGAGAAGCAACTTTTCAGTAATGGTATTTATATTTGCAAGATTTTTAAATTTTAGTAAGCAAATGCGTTCTGTAGTTTACATTACCGTATTTTCCGGCGTATAAAACGACTTTCTAACACACAAAAATCTTCTCAAAAGTTGGGGGTCGTCTTATACGCCGGGTGTCGGTCTCCTGTAACCAGGCAGACCAGCCCGAAAGGCTTTGACGAGCCTTAAATGGCTCTAAGGAGCCAAGCTGAATTGCCTGCTGAGTTGCCGCTAATCAGCTGAGTTACAGGCAAGCCCCCTGTAAAAGGGAAAAACTTTCCTTTTACACAACGCTGGCCATCCCAGCTGAGATTAGCAGGCAACTCTGCTGAGATCGCTGGAACTTGGATGGCCAAGCGCTGTGTAAAAGGGAAAAACTTTTCTTTTACACAACGCTGGCCATCCCAGCTGCTAATTTTCGCCTGCTAATTGGTATGTAGCAAAAATCCCCCCCCACCTCCAGCTTGCTTACCTTAGCTGCTAGCCGCAACGCTTGCCTTGCCTTGCCTTGCCTGCAATCCATTGCATCAGCAAGCAACTAAATCTCCCTGCCTGCTTGATTGCAGGCAGGGAGATTTAGTTGCTTGCTGATGCAAGCAACTTGTGGACTTCAACTCCCAGAATTACTCAGCCAGCAAAGCAAAGCTGGCTGAGGAATTCTGGGAGTTGAAGTCTACAAGTCTTAAAGTTGCCAAGGTTGGAGACCCCTGTTCTATTGGGTAAGTTTTTTTCCCCCTTTGGGAGCTTTAAAAAAAAATAGTTAATTGGGGGGTTTTTTAGTTGTTCTTTTTTAGACCTAGCCATTTAAAGGCTAGGTCTAAGTTTTAGGCTAGGAAGTTTTAAACTTAGCTTTCATATAAAAATAAAAATAATAAAAATAAAAATAAATAAAAATAAAATGTGTGCAACTTTCTAAGATTTAATGTGTTTCTGTAGTGTTTCACTCTAACTACACAAACATACAAAATCTCACAAAGCTGTATGTGGAATTTTGTGTGTGTTAACCCACAATGTAAAAGTTGTTTTTTTGGGGCTTTTTGTGGCTGTGTGAGATTCCTGCTTATTGCAGGGGCCATTTTGGGTCTAGCACAGCTGCTTTTACATTGTGGGTGAGCCAGTTGATGTTTTTTAATTTTTATTTGGTGTGCGTTGGAAGAGGGGTCGTCTTATACAGCAAGTATAGCCCAAAACCTATATTTTTATAGGAAAAGTTGGGGGTCGTCTTATACGCCCAGTCGTCTTATACGCCAGAAAATACGGTAACAGTTTTAAAGCTATATAAACATAATTTTATTAATGAACTCCAATCCAGCAACTGTAGAGTTTTAAAAGCTGAAATAAATCTGTTTTACGTAACTCTGTTCAAGAACAACAGCGTAATTATACAACTGAATATTGGGCAATATATCCTTTTCTGGCATCCACCATCACCAGTTAATAGAAATAATGCCCAAACTACAGTACAAACTATCAGGAAACAAGAGTAGAGAGTTATTAGAGCTACAAATTTTTATACCCACTTAACCAGAAATATGCCCCACTGAATTCAATGGGATTTTCTCCTGTCTATATATGTATCACATTACAGTGTAAATCTTTTGATCCTCTGAAGTACCTAATATCCCCTCCCTGGCAAATTTCTTTTTATAAATTAATATTGTGGAGTCAACCTTTTTGTAAATTTAGAGAACCATATCAGCTTCCCATCTTTATTAGGATATCTACGGAACCACCTTCTGCCACCAATAGCCTCCCACCGACCAACGCGCTCCCACAGAGAGGGGCTCCTCAGGGTGCCGTCGGCCAAACAATGTAGGCTGGCGACCCCCAGGGGGACAGCCTTCTCTGTGGGGGCACCCACACCCTGGAATACACTATCCCCTGGGATACGTATGATTCCCGACCTCCATACCTTCCGCAGGGCCCTAAAGACCCTGCTATTTCAACAGGCTGGCCTGGCTGAATAAGAACTTAGATGGGATTTTAAATTGGGGGGTTTTAAATGGATTAGGCCAATTGTTTAATTCTTTTAATTGGTTTTAATTTTTGTATGACTTGGTGTTTTATCATGGCTGTACATCGCCCTGAGTCCTTTGGGAGAAGGGCAGCATACAAACCTAAACCTAACCTAACCTTTATTATTAAACCTGGTTAATCTCTTACTTCCTGTGCCCTGTCTGCTCCATCTCTATGAACTGCAGAACAGTGTTTCCCGAATATTTTGAACTTAGAACAATTTCCCCCAAGTTTGATTCTACTTTCCAGGTCAAAGCACATTCAAAGAAAAATAGGCATGTATATTCACGTGCATGCATCTGTGTGCAGCTAGAGAGGTAAATGAATGTAAGCATAGAGATTGAGAGTGGAGCACTGATTGAACATAGACTGTCATTGTAAGGAAGTCAGTGGGAACTGAAATGGAGGGTTAATTTTTCCAGCATGTCAGCCTGATCCGTTCCAAGATATTCCATTGCATTCATTCCAATTTTCCATTCCAATCCGCCAACAGTCAGCATTCCATTGCCACTAAGCATGCTCAGTCATAACTGGGCTTTTGGAAAGTTTCCCTTATATTTTTCTTCCTAATTATTTTTGTCTTTCTGCATATCTTAGTGATCCTCCACAGCATATTGATACCTCTCTTTTTTCATGGTAGTCTCATTCTAAACAGAGGTATTTAGAAGAGGCAGGTTTATTTCATTTATTTGTCAAGTTTATATAGCTGCCCATCTCACAAAACAAGTGACTCGGGTCACCTTAAGCAAGAACTAGATGAACAAGAAATTAAAATCTCCACTATCTTGATTTTTTCCCAGTTAAACAGATCTCCTGATAAGACTCACAAGGAAGACAGAGAAGCCTTCGCTGTTCCCTTGCCCTGGTTTGCTTTCAAAAACTGCTTCAGCACTCTGTCAAGCAAGTAGAATAAGGGCATCGAAGAACTTTTTCATAAAGCATGCTAAAGAAACTGGCTGTGTTCAACTGGAAGATGAACACAGAGTTAACAGCTAGATCTAAAGATAAGTGCCAAAAGTAGCTTTAATTCCAGACCAACAGTCAAACATTAATTTGAGTCACTGAAAAATTAAGTTCCAGGACAGAACTTCATTTCCTCAATTTTAAACCGAGACACAGATACATACAGTCTTCTACACACATTGTTCTACAACTACCATTTAATATATTTGGATTGAGAACTGCTGCAAAGCAAAATAAAATATGGGAACGATAAAGACTTATAAATACAGTTCTGCTAACTTCTTATATGGCACCATCCTTGTAATACAACCATTTATTTTCAGAAAGTCACTAAATAACCTCAAGTATTATTTAAAATCCACAAACTGAGGTTTTCTTCATAAGCAATTGACTGTCCTTGCGTGATCAAGGACACACAAAATCTTCAATGTCAAATGATTGCGGTTTGTCATCTAAGCAATCACTGCAAAATATATAAAGGCCTTTTAAATGGGCCTAAGAGCTGGATTAACTGATATAAGGGAATGAATGAATGGGCAGAATTTCTGGTTTATTCCTAGAACATACATTTTTTTTAAAAAAAGTAAAGCAACATTATATTAAATACACTCTATATACAGAGAGGACTATTTCAGAATTGTGTTGCTTGTGTTTAATGCCTAGTAGAGGTGCTGACTTATTATTGCCATTATGTTAATTAAGCATATTAGTTCAACTGCTTAATCTGCCCTTAGCCAATGTACCAAAGAACAAGAAAATACGTTCTATGAAGCCCTTGGCTGTGATAAAGTCTACAGTTTACGTGTGCTTAACTCCCATTATGTCCTCCTGATCTAATTGTGCATAACTGTATGCCGAGTTGTGCTGGATCTTGTGGGAGAAGTGGTGACAGGAAAATGACTACAAACAAAGAAATGCATTATGATTAAGCATTACTTTACTGAAAGCACGAATACTGCCAGAAAGCATCTAGAGAATCACTTATGGCACCTACTACACTTCTCAGGGGTGTTTCCTTTTCACTCATTCCCCCACCCAACCTTTCATCAGCTTCTTTGAGAGATGAGTTACAGGCATCAAACAAAGCAAGATGAAAATGAAAAGCAGGACCGTAATAACGGCTCTTCAAAAAGCATGGGGTAAGGCGTTCTTGTCTGATAGGGAGAAATAAGAGAAACGGCTCTTCAGTTCAGCTCAGCTCTACTTGCAAACCTCAATGCAAATCAAATGCAGAAATCTAACTAATTATTATTTATGGAATATTAGTTCCATTTCCCAAGTGTCAATGTAGATAGCAAATACTTTAAGATACAAATATCTTAATATTAATTCATACAATACTGGCTTTCTAAAACAACTGCTGGATGTCCGATCCCCTCTACCCCCAATTCATTCCTCTCTGCAAACCAAATATGTGAACCAATTACAAGCTGCATTATCAAATTATTTTCCAGTTGTGCAAAAGCCTCAGCCAACTGCAGCTTGTCAAATGTGGAAAAATAAAGATTAAAACCAAGAAATAATAATAAGGGATAAAATTCACTAATGGCAGATGCAAAAAAAACTTTTAAAGGGTCGTACATTGCACCCAAAATGTAGCAAATTACCTATAAATGAGTTTTCAGACAAATTCTCTAAAGTATCGCGAGGAAAAGCACTTCCTCCAATTTTTCTCCTTTATTTGTCAAAGCTTTTCACTTTTTTAAAGCTGAAGATATATAACTTCACTAGTGATATTGTTGGGCAGTGGGTGGGCAGAGACTGATCTTCTGGAAACAGTTACCTACTGCATTCCACAAAGGTTTACTTCTTAAAATCAGTTTGTGATAGGCTGCTTTCAGTCCTTCTTTTTCTCCGCAGACACCTTTCCTTCATAAAAGCCTCTCAAGAGGATTTGAAGGGCTCCACTACTCAAACTGCGAAAATTGCAGTTAATTCTAAGTCATTTGTTTCTTCATCTCATCATGAGAAAGTCTGTTGCATTTCATCTTATACTGTTTGGGGGACGGAACAACAACACTCTTGAGATTTCTGGAGCACAAAAAGCTTCAGAGTAATGCAGGGGTGGATTCTGCTTACCTTTACTACTGGGTCGCAACGGGATCGCACAGATCGCTTCTGATGACGTCAGGGTCACTGAGCGGAGCCTCCTGCCAGTTTTAATACCGGTTCTATAGAACCGGTCCAAACCGGGGGCAACCCACCACTGGAGTAATGGTATACAAAAAACATTTCTCTGTGAATATCCTTACATTCCTTGATCATAGGTCTCAAACCAATCTATTTCATTTTAGATTAATTCTCTTCTGCAACCTCCACGAAGATTGCAATTACAAGATTTCTCGGTCCCAATTCATTGGATGATACCATTCCTGTAATGAGTTGGGCCTTCCCAGTAAGCCAAATTAAGGAGTGGACCTCTCGGTAGTAAAATGCCGTTGAGTCAATTCATTTAACTTAAACCATACATAAGGCCTGCAATCTTTAACCAAACAAGATAACTTAAGGAATTCAATATGAGATCAAATTGAAGGAATTACTGTGTCAAAGGGGAAAATAACTTTAGCTTGTAAGGAGGGGTTTGATGGAGAGAACAGGATATCTGTGACAGCAGTCAAGCATAAACGATTTTGACACTGTGTTAGAAAGACGATTGGAGCCAAAATCTCTGGTGGTGTTAGAAATTAATTTTGAGGCAGCACAAGATTGGATAAGATAGGGAAAAGACTACAAGATATTTTGATTAGATTATTAGCATCCATCCTTAGGACTATAACTTTACAATTTAAAGTTTAGAACTGCAAGGCGTGAGATACTGTGACAATGCAGATGATTTTTTAAACTTGGCTTATTTTAGTCTTTATTGTTACTCTAGAGATTACTGTTAAACGGTTAGCCTTGAGAACCTGTGGTTTGTAAAAAGGAGGTTCACTGATATTTCTATTCTGTCAAGAAACAAGCTTTACTTAAATACACATAGCATTTAGGTACATAATAAAATATATCATTTAGCGTTTTAATGGAGCCTACTTGAGAACTCTTTATTAATTACACCACTTATTAGAGGAAAGAAAATAGAAGCCAAAAGCTTTCAGATGGTAAAAGCACTTTTAATCAAGTACAACAGTGGTGGGATTCAGCCAGTTCTATCCGGATCGCGTGAACCAGTAGCGGCAACTGTGGGAGGCCTCACCCACCCGCCCGGAAGTAATGGCGACTACTGCACATGCGCAGAAGGCCGTGCACATGTGCAGAGGTGGGTGCTCACATTTGCGAACCAGTAGGGAAGGTAAGTGAATCCCACCTCTGAAGTACAAATTATATAGAAATATGACATTCTGAAAGAAACATCCTGGTTTTCACTACACAGGAGAAATGTTACAATTTATGCCAAGTTAAAGCAGAAAATACATTCCAATGGAGGCAGATATGTGTTTGTATCTGAAAAATAGGGGAATTAGGGAAGTGACACCCACTTAGCAAGGAATTTCTTTGTCTCTAGGAATGCCTTAGTAGATGCATTGTCTTCTTCCAAGTGGGTGAAATATGGCAGAACCATCTGATGAGCCTGAATGTATTAAATGCTCAACCATACAATCTGAAGAGGTTTTTCTCAAAATAACAGCCAATGTCTCTGAAAGTTCGAATTTTATTTTCTTGAAATCTAAGAGCCAAGAAATCCCTGATGCAAAAAATTCAGAGCATCTGCAACAAACGAGATCCTATCACTGAAATTAATAAATGCAATGTATCAATCTGTGAAAATCTTAAAGTAAACCAACAATTCTGCATGCAAATCTTCTTTCCCCCAGTTTATGTTTTTAAAGGATTCTACAGTTTGTAGAATCAATTTCTAGCAGATCTCAGAGCCTCATTTTCCTGTCAACTTCAAACAGACATTTCAAGTCCATTTCTCATCCAGTCTCCATACAGATACATAAAACACAGACCTGCAAACTGATTAATCTCTAAACATAGCCCACAAGCATCAAATAAGCAGGACAATAACATTATCCTTAATTCATCTTGTACAAATGAGAATTACATGGCACAATTCCCCAGTCACTTCCTACTTTCTTCATTCCCATCGTTTACTGATCCTATGTATTAACACACACTGTGGATAAAATATAAGCTGTATGCAACTCCTCACCCAATATTTTCATCCCCAGAAAATTTCTAAATGGCACTGCTCAGCTTCAGTGGCAAAATCTGACATTTTGGGGTGCATGATGAGGAAGCCACCTCCATTTCTTTTGATCTAAAAGTATCACCTGCTTTTGATTTTTTTTGTTCTCATATTCACAGATATGCACAGGTCTAATTCACTTATTTGGCAGATTAATCCCTTAACATTCCTCCCAAAATAATTTTTTTAAAATTGTACTTCATTTTTGGTAATTTCATCATTACTATGATTCATTTAATAATTCCATGATTCATTTAACCACGATTCATTTAATAACTGCAGTGAATTGCTTAACAACCATGGGAAAAAAATAACATTTTAAACTACTGAATCATCGGAACTGGCAAGGAAATAGAAGGGAAAATTTGGGGAAAGAAGAAAAAAAAGGAGGACATGGCTTTGGTATTCTGCCCACAAACATTTCTGAAACAATAGTGAACTAAAAAAAATGACTTATCATCAGTAAAATGCAGCTTATTAAGTAATCTATATGTTTTACGTAAGAAGTTTAGATCAAATGAACATACAAATTGTAGCACAGGCTCATGATCAGCCTTTGTTATTCTACAGCTTGAGGCAAGCAACACTGCATCTCATTACGCCATATGCCAAGGTGGTGGATTCCAACACCAATAATGGAACATCCCCAACATGACCAAAAGGTAACATACTACCTTAAGGGATGCAGAAAAACTTAATGGTATACACAAGTATATATACACTTGTATACCTACTGGTAGATGGTTTTTAACAACTCATTTATCCCCACCTGCTTCCAGGCATCTATAACTTGAGGTTTTTATTTTGCCTAGAGGATGAATCATGCAAACAAAAATGCAAAAGCATCTATTTGCAGATCTCAATAAACTTTTTAAAATCAGGAGTTCATTTCAATTTATGTATATCATTTGAAGCTGGCTTGAAATTTCAGTAGGGGGAATTCCAGTCATCATAAATAGTGGGAGTCGACAGTTGTCCTCTTCTGCTAGAAGAGGAGCTGCACCTTCAGGAAAAAAAAATGGACATAGAAAAAAAGAAAGAAGTGAAATGAATAATGAAGCAAGATTAATATTCCTACAAAATAAATAAAAAAGGGAGATAAGAAGGATGTAGGAGCTAGTTGGAACTGATTGAAAAACAATGTTTCAAAATGCCAAAGAAGCATGTGGAATTATGCTTGGTAACTCTTGGTGGAAAGTGAAAGAGAAAATACAGGTGCAAAAAAGGTATCAAAAAAGGATAAAAATAGTATCAAATTAGTAATTTTGGTGGAAATAAAACAATTTGAAAATGAGTGAAGAGAGCTGGAGGCTTGATGAAAAGTACAAAATGCTGGAAAGAGATTTGTAAGGGCACCATAGCAATTTATCAAAGAGTGGAATCAATATTAACACTATAAATGCTAGCGACAAAGAACAATGATGAAAAATAAGTCACAAATCTAATAATACTAAAAAAATGGTAAGGCTACAATTGTAGATGGTATAACTGGGAGACTATGGATATAGTTTAAGGATGGGAGTGGTTGCTATTTTTGTTCCCCTACACATTGGGAAAAGTGGGAATCGGGAAGACAAGGCAAGGGTTTGTACCAGAGGTGGAGAACCGGGGGCAAACCGGTAGCAATCCATCATTGGTTTGTACATCCCAGAAGAATTCTTAATTTAAAAATGAATGGAATGTCTCTTATTTTCAAGGCCAGGAAAAGCATGGCCAACCGTCAGTTAACGGGAAAAGGTATGATGAAAATGCTTACGATTTAAACCCTGGGGTTGACATATGTACTGAGAGATAATCTTATGATGTCTGGGTTTAGCTATTGGCAGCTCTTGTTAATAACTTCTTTCTTAACTTTTTTCTTTTCTGCAACAAAACAATTTAGTTGATTGAGTCTGTGAAGCTGCTGCAGCAAAGTTACTGAATGTGGGGTTGAGTTTCTGGAGAAGATAGACTTATCGGCAGGTCATCTCATCTACCACTCAGGTTTACTCTTTGGGGAAGGCTAGGAGTGACAAATCCCCCTGAAACATGCCACCAGCACTTTGCTGGGATGGTATGCCTGTGAGGAGGGGAAGGACAACTACTTCATTTGGCCCAGTGGTTTGGAAATAACCCACCTCTAACCAAAAAGTGACTCTCAAGAACTTTGAGGAAACTCTTTTCATAAGCTTTACTAACTCCTGCAGGTTAAGCCTCAATGGCTTGGCAAAGGAAAGCTATTATATTCCAGCTATAAAACATAGTGGTATAATAACCTGCGGCTGACAATATATCCATTAAAAAAGCAAATAAAGGTCAACCTTCACCCTATTTCAGCTGTTTTTAATAGTTACCAAAAGAAAGCATTTTAGAAAGCTCTAAAATAGAAGTGGAAAAGGACGAGAGAAATTTCCTCCCTTTTGATAGACAGGTGAAGCTCTGCCAAGAGCTTATCTTCTTGGAAAGGAAAAATAGTAAAGAAGTAAAACCGAGCAACAGCAGCTTCCTATTAACACCATATAGGCCAGGCCTGTCAAACTGGCAGCCCGTGGGCCTGATACGTCACACATAGGCCACACCCATCCTGGCTCCACAAAGGCAAAAAATGTCACCATATGTCGCGATACATCATGCGATCAAGTTTGACACCCATGATATAAGCTGTGGTCAGTGCTATATTTCTTCATTTTTGTAACAATATTCAAAAGGGCAATTCAAAAAAAAAATGGAGCATTTCTTTCAGGAATAAAATTGCCTTTTCCAAACAGGCATGTCAAATTTCAGGACATTTAATATTAAGTTTCATTCCTGATAGTGATGCTCCATTTGTTTCCACTCATCTATGTGCATTAGCGCTTCTGAATAAGCTTTTTTCAGAATCCATTTCCCTCCCAAGAGTACTTTAAGACTATTGTTGGCAATGTTGACTTATAAAAGGCCTATTATTCCTCCAAAAAGGCACTGTATTGTTGGAATGTTAGAACACTAGCACATTTAAATAGGAACATGTTAGCCAGATTTTTTTGTAATCAGAAGTATGCTTACAATATTGTCCAAGGGCATACTTCCTAATTGTTACTCTATTTGACACTATCTTATTTCTTACATTTTTTGAAAGGTAAGCCAGATTTGTTTCCTTTATAATACCAATTAAGGCAGTAGTTCCAGTACGTAACGAAGTCTAAGGTGTGCACCATAAACCAAAATAAACACCAACACACCAAAGGAAAGTAGTTATTTGTAACCAAAATATGATCATCCACAGTTTAGCAGAGAACCATCCCTTATGGAAAGCAATTGGTTACCATTTTGACTTTAATGCATATGAATTTTTTTAATTATATTACTTCCAATTCTTACAGAGTTGAGGAAATTTAAGGTAGTATTTATGTTAGCAACCTAATTCTACAAAGAGCTAAGCATACCTAAAACCATTTATATCAATGGACTTAGATATTCAAGTAGGACCAGACTAAACATTTTCTACAGGGGGTTCTATAAAGCTACTAATGCTACAGAAAAATCTTATATTTAATGCATGTACTGAAAAAAGACACTCACACAATAAGCCAAACTGCTCTTGGATGAGATTTGTCACAGTAAAACAGGACATCATCTGTATTGTTTCACTAGGCATAATGAGAATTTATCATTGTAGGAAATGTACATGTATGCTAAAATTGACTTCAGTGGGGCCTGTCAGCCTCATAATAAACTTGAGACACAATATTTGCTGCAGCTATACTACCACAGACTTAATCATGTGGATCGAAACAGTGGGCTGCATTTCTAACAAAAAATAGTATAATATCCTAATGGGCTTATCAGAGAAATGTTATGAAACAGTTAAGGATTTTAAACCACTGTACCAAAAATTAAAATGCAAAATTCAGGTCCCAAATTCTTTAATTGGATCTTAGTTGTAAGCCTGTTTGGGAAAAACTTTTGAGAAAAGGATTGGTACTCAACTCTAAAAAAAAGAAAGCTGCATCCTTACCCCCAGCCCACATATTTTAATTAATAAGAGAACTATTTTCTGTACAGAACTGGTCAACACCTTGCTTTGTACAGTAGAAGAAACTTCCTTTTCTCACAAAGTAGAGCAAACAGGAAGTTTGAGAACAGTTCTGAGAGTTCATACTATAGTAATTTATTCAAGTGGAAAAAAGGGAGGAATTTTGTAGAAAAGAACACATAGTCACAGTATATAGCAAAAAGCAAGTTATCTGACATTCTTTTAGTTAGTTTGACATTTCCTCCATGGGTTAATAAGAAGGGTGGGCTGCTGGGGGTTCGCAGGGGTTCAGGAGAACCTCTAGCTAATATTCTGTGCAGTTTGAAGAACTCCCAAATCCCACTCTTGGCTGGCCCCTCTTGCCCCTCCCGAGTCCCCGCGCGGCCCGTTTTGGATGCAGGTAAGTGCAGGACGCACACTGAGGCTCGGGGAGGGTGAAAAATGGGCCTACCAGATGTTCAGGAAGGGGCCTGTTTCCGGCCTCCAGAGCCTGAGGAGGCCGTTTTCACCCTCCTGGAGGCTCAAGGAAAACCTCCAGAGCCCAGGAATGCAAAAATGCTCCCCCCACCACCACCATGATGCAGGAGGCCAACTAGGTCACGCCCACCATGGCTATGCCCACCCAGCAACAGGGCAGAGAACCCCTTGCTAAAATTTTTGAAGCCCATCCCTACTTAATACCTACAAAATAGCTAAAACTTTACCTGTGTAACTCTTGGGAACTTGTTAAAGTGTAAAAGCTCACTGAAGAATCAGTGTCAGATGGCGGTCTTCGATGAAGTTTTTGTGAACCGCATTATATAAGAAATTCATGATGTTACGCCTCATACCTTAAGCATGTATAACAGTAAGATGCTCTGTATTCATATCCTAATCTGAGAAAATACATTTGTCCATGATTACAGTATATTATATAGTTAGCTAGCTTTTCCTCAAATCAGATCATGCTACAAAAAATTCAAACTCAGGACCCTTCAAAATTGTATTGGGGGAAAGTCAGGTAAGCCATTAGTTAAATGGCTTACCTGACCTGATCTTCCATTAAAAAAACTACATAAAATCTAATAATAATCTGTAACACTGGAATAATAATACTGTCAGGTTGGTCTAAACGTAATGTAATTTATATGCAGAAGTTATATCAAACAATTTAAAATGCCACAGAAATACAATAATTAAGGATCCTGCCCATGTGGTAAACTGTAGAGTCAGAAACTAAAAACAAATCAATCCAGTTCATTATACATAGGATTTATTCTGAAGAAGAGTCAAAAATTTGCTCACTAAAGCAAAGGAGAGTAGAGCACACAGATTAAAGTTTGTCCAAGAGATTGATTTTTTTTTTAAAAAAACTGATTCAGTTACAAGATTCAGTTTTTCCTATGAAGAAAAGCAGAAGACACACTGAAGGCCCACTTGTCAAGAATGAAACCAGGCATCTGACACTAGGGTCATGCAGCTGATTACTCAGGACAAGCCAACCAACTTAAAATGTATTTTATTAAGTGAAGATTGCTGGAATCCTTGTCTGACTAAGGAAATAACTTAAGAGAATTCTCAAGGCCAGCTCTTGACTTTTTCTCTTCCTCACTGGAATGGTAAAAGAAATATGTTTTCGCCAAAGTTAGAAATACACAGAGTGTGAAAAATTGCATTCTTAGCCTCTGGCAGATACCAGCTATCTAGTTTGTGGAGCTGCCAAGAGCCTGTTGTGATAACATATTAAAACAAAGAAAATTTACAGCATTGCGAGAAAAATGCACAAAGCTAATGGATACTTGATATGATGAATTCTCTATCAGCAAACCTAACAAAAGAGGAGTAATTATTCTCCAATTGCCTATTGTCCCACTGGAGAGGAAATGATACAATCATCAGCAGAAGAGGCAACAGTGATGCTCAGGCATCAGCAGCTCATTTCAACTGAAGACACTCCTTACCATTTCTTGGTGCATTCAACCATCAGTTCCTGATAAGAGGCCACAAACTGGAACTTGGATGCATGTTTCCCAACACGTTGCAGTCTTTTCCATACTGAAGCCATGCTGCAGAAGAATCAGCACACTTGAAGGCTCAACAGGAATAGGAAGGCTCAAGCTGAGCAAGGCAGTATAACTGTTAATGCTGAACGATGTGCCCAGAAGTCTAACAAAATTAACGGACACGTAAGAGGCTGAAAAGATGCTCAGGATTCATGGTTTGGATATCCCTTTCCCAGGATAATTCCTGTCTTAAGTGAATGGCACATTATTGGCTGGGGGCATCATGATTTGGAACAAGAAAGAAAGAAACTGTAGAAAAGTCCCTTATGAAGTCGTCATGTCTCTTCATAGGTTCCAATGAGTTTCAGATCATGAAACTAGAAAAGAAAACAGAATTGCAGTTCTATAAGCAATGTTTTATGCCCTTCACATTGCAAACACACACCCCTCCCTTTCCAAACCCTGAAAGAAGGAAAAAATGCAGAAGCAATTTCAAGAATGTTAGCCACGAGTCAGTCTGGAAATAAACCAATCAGTTTTTTTAATCAGCATTCTCATCTTCCAAAACAGCATTATATTCCCTCTCTCTTTCTCCCCCCCCCCACACACACAGACACACAGGAATAGATATTTAAAGGAGCAGATCAGGACCACTCTCTAGCATCTTTGGGAAGCACTGCTGGGTTAAGGCACTGCCAGAAAGAAGAACACCCAAAGGGAGATGTGAGAAGTTCTTTGTCTCCATGCTGATGACAAAAAGGTGTAACAGTTGTCTCCTCCCCAGCCTTTCTTCCTAGGGGAATTTGTACATAATGGAGAAATAAGAGGGCAAGGATGCTCTTGCAGTGTTTTTATTGGATGTGTGTACAAGAAGGTAGATGTAAGGGGGTTTGCTGAGTTTCAGCTGCTTAGGAGAGTAATTACCCTTTTCATTTTGTAGGGTACAATTCTTATTCCACAATGCTTTCTTTCCAGCCAAGAACATAAAGAGTTGGAAGGGGGAGAGAAGAACAATTTTTTTTATTATTTTATTTTCGTGCCTTCTGGCTGAAGAAATAGTGAGCAATGGGTGGAGAGAAACGGATAATGATGGCACCAGTGAAAGTGGAAAAGAGATGCACTAGAGGAGGCAGAGTTCTTCCTCCAAAGGTTTCTCCTGGTTGCCAGAGCATTCCCTTACTCTTGTAAGAGACTTCGCTTTCATTGTTTCCGCCTGTCTGGCTTGTTCGCCAACACAGACACCTTTCCCCTTTTTCTTCCAATGATCTGTTACTCATTCTCTGCCCCTCACGCTCAGCACTGGCTCTGGACTGATTCAGAGCACCAAAGCCTTTTGATCTGGGGACAGAGAAGGAGGGGAGGGGAGTGTTGAGAGCTGCACAAGACATACCCCCAAAATCTGGGAATCGTTAGGGCAGAGAAAACAAGGTGAAATCACCAAGCAGCCATTCAGACGTCTCGCCGCCGCCGCCGCCTTTTCTCGTTCTTACCTTCCTCCAGCTCCACGCACATTTAATCCTAGTAAGGCTGGATCTGCTGCTGTCACACACGCCATCCAATACTAGCTCTGCCTATTACAGCTGCAGCAGCCGCAGATCTATTCCAGTTACCCGGGGATCAACACTGCAGATCCGGGAGCCTTAATCCAAGCCCAAGGCTCCCTTCTCAAAGCCTCCAGCCAGAAGGCGGTGGCAGCGCCACTGATCGTCCGAAGGTCCCAGCACCAGTTAGCATTCCACAGTCACTACCTTCCTGCAGCCAGAGGTGCGCGCTTCACAGCAACTTCGCCCAGCGGCGCAACCAAACCCACAGCTCAGAGCACGCCATTGGCAAGGGATTGAAGTCCTCCCCATGCAAGCGCGCCCATTGGCCGCAGGGTTATGTCAATCATTCCACCCAGGCAGGGACCGAGAGGGCGGGGCAACCCAAGCCCTCCTTGCAGCAGGGGTGGGATGAAAAGCGAGGAAAATAAACGATGGGCTCGTTCGTCTTGCCTCAGAGCTCTTTTTCTATTGGCTTTGATACTTCTGAAGAGGCGGGTTGTTTATACCGAATCGAGTCATAATTGGGCAAAAAGGACATCCGTTTGAAGAAAGTTGCAAGCTTTCGGATCTGGGAAATAAGTAACTGCGGCTGGTCGATCATTCGGAAGGTAGTCTTCGAACTCAGAAAACTTAAGCTTCGACACTAACCTACGTGGCCGTAGTTTAGATCCCGTTAGTGAATCATCTCTACATAGTACTAATTTCTGTTACAAATGTTTAGAAATCTGAGGTTGAGGTGCAAGATTGAGGTTATTTAAAAAGGGGTACTTAACTCTTGTTTAATATATAGAACATCCAAATTTACAACCGCTGTTTAGCAAACTGGGGTAGGAGAACACATCCTGGAGTAATTTATGGGATACATGTCGGGAGCATGTGCATTTTAAAAAGAATACATAAACTAAGTTGGCTTTATCTGAGGACCTCTCATTGGCAGTACACGTCTACATACAATCATTTTATTACCGTATCAATGTTAACTGTAATCTTTGTCGTGACTTGAATAAATAAGTTAAAAGAAAGACAGCTGATTTTTACTTTTCTTTCCCAAGCGAGAGAGGGAGATCTGTAACAAAATTGCTCCTCTTCAAGTGCCAGCCAGCCATGCTGTCTTCTAAAACCATTCTATCAATTCCTCTACCTGATTTTCTTTTTTTCTGTTCCAATTGTGAGCTGCATTTTGGAACCAATGAGCCTGCTTGGTCTTCCCGGGGCTCATTAAGATTCCCTCTGCCTTGAATATTTTTAAATACATCTTCAACTTTTGGTATTCCTACCTAAGCAACTCTGCACCAGCACTGAATAAACAAAAGTTCTACATTGAAAAGTGTGGTGTCCAACACTAGAAAAGTGTAATATCTATCCGGTATTATTAAAACAGTAAGTAGGGTGGTATTAATTTCAAAAATAATCAAGGAAAGAGCTAGAGTATTTCTTTGTTCCTAAATACATTCCTGCAAAAAAGCAAGTAGGACAAGTTTTAGGTAGCAATCTTAAATCACCAAAACAGAAAATTTCTATTAAAGATCTTTGGATTGGGGATAGCAGAGACATAAGATTCTTCTTGTACTGTGTGTATATCTTTAGCCATATTGTTTTTGTATTCCATATACAGTGCAGACATCCCTCCTTTCTATCAAAGAATACAGTAGCTGTTCAGCAACTTGCTTTTCAAAACATCATTATTTATTAATATTTTCCATTTTGTTCTTTGCTTTAAGGCTCATATTACACTCCGCTAAAGACAATACAGTAAAAGCATATAGTTTCTCATATAGTAGAGAAAATTAGTTACAAAAGTAAACCATGACTTCATTGTGGTGTTTTTTTAAAACTTTTTGCCTTCTGATTGGGCAAACGTTACCATATACACATATTTCTCATGATCGTGGAAAAATTAAAGGCTTGAAAATCCCCATAATATATGAGAAATATGCAGCTATCAGACACTTATGCCTACCTACACTTCTCTTACTGTTGGCAAATATTCTATGTTACTCTGGCTGAACCAATAATAATGAGAAATAACATTTATGACAAAGTAGTCCATTGTATATATACTAAATTTCAGATTGGCAAAATGGACAGTTGATCTGATCTCTTTCAATTTTCCAGGCAGTGGCAGAAATTAACAAAATAAATAGTAGTTATTGTGCATTTTAATTTTCATGCTGGGTCACATATTCAGCCTTCTCTTCACATTCCATAACATTTGATTGTGGTTCTTTCTAGCTGCAAATCTTAGTATTAAAAATATAGACAACCATTAGATGGAAGTTCTACTGTAACCTAACAATTGCCTAGACCATGCGTGTTCAACCTTTTGGCTTGCTGGAGTCACATTGAGTTAAGAGGAATTGTGTTGGACCACATATAAAATATATAATGTAGTTAATGTATATAAACCACATAATGTTAAATGTTTTATGATCTTGTGGGACTGCATTACTAACTTTCAAGGGTTGTATGTGACCCAAAGGCCACACCTGGTCTAGACTAACCCTACTGAAAATGGCAAGGATTAAATAAATTCAGTTTCTTGATGAGGCTACTTCTCATAAAATGGACTAGCAATTCCCTCAGAACATCTGCACAGACTCCTCCTTTGAATTTACAATTTTAATTAAAACTCTGATCCCCTGATCCTTTTTGTGTTTGTAAATGTAAAATAAAATATACAAAGAACTTTGCAATTTACTCTAGATAGGAAAGTTTTTGCCAACAAGTGAAATCTACTTGTTGAAATCCAACAAGTGACTGATTTAGTATTATATTCCGAATCAAGATACTTAATTATATTTTAACTATTAAATATATCACATTTCAAACTCCGACATGATCCTAAAAACTGCAGTAGTATCAAAAAAAAAAAAGAGAGGTAATTTGTCAAATGTACACTTATTAAAAATTATTCATTATTCGGAATTATTACCAGTTACAGCTTGCTGCTGATAGAATGGCATTTTTCCAGGGAACAGATTTCTCCTTTGCTCCGCTCTGCATGGCCTATACGAGTTCCAGATAACTAGGATTGAGAAGTTCCTGTATACCTGTACACAGAGTATTGCATATTACTCTGTGTAGTTGTAGTAGCAACTGATTTTCAAGCAATTCTGAAGCTACCAAAGCTAGCAACAGCAATAAAAATTCATTCCAATTTTAGCTTCCAGTAGGATAAATTAAGGTAATCTCAACTAACATCAGAAAAGTGGGATTCCTTTGGCTCTTAAGATCTGCTAAGGCATAGAGCTTAAATACTTTTTTTCTTTGTGTTTGCATTCAAGTGTCAGGATCAAATAACATCAAGGAATTATACATAACAAAATAGTTAGATTTTAGTATGCATATTTTGCTTTGTTGTTGTTCATCCCAGTGTTTAAAACAGACGACTAAAAATTGAAGTGTATAATAACAAATATTTAAAGAAGGAAGAATTATCAAACTACTCTATGATTCCTTTTCTCTTCAAATATATTTACAGTTTATTATTTGAAACAAGTTCTTACCTGATTTATTCATTCATTCAGTGTTCATTTGCACGCTGATGTTAAGCTTGTGGTGCATTTGAATGCAATTTTTGTTAATTTATGGCATCTGAGGCAATGTGGTTTTATGTTGTCGTGCTGTAATGTTATTCATGCAAGAGTTAATAGCAGCACTGTAACAAGTTTTTGCAACTACAAAACACAAGCAGGCATACAAGGACAAAAATTACCCAGCAACTTTCTTTTAGCCTACTTATTTTAGTGGCTGTATGATTAAAAAAAGCAAGGGAACACGGGCTTGTTTAAATTTCCCATTGTTCTCTTCAGCAAGAATAGGAACTGCACCAAGAAATGCTATAGAATTCTCTTGCATAGCAACTTCACCATCAGCATCAGCATCAGCAGGGCTCTTACTGCTTTACCTAGAAGTAATGCAGGCTGTCAATGATGGTGACTGCTCTTCCACCATCATTATGGCCTGCATTACTTCTAGGGTGGTTAATAAAAGCCTTGGACATGTATTCTATGTGGTCCTAGGCTTGGGTCTTTAAATGATTATATTAAATATTTATCCAAGACTTAGAACATTTAGCAGAAGTGCAGGGGAAAACACAAAATTGGGTTCGCTTTTGGGAGAAACGACTTGGAGATGGAATGGAGAGGCCTATATTATAAACCATGTTGCTGTTTAGTTTATATGCTGGGAGGGGCTCAATTAAAATTATAGCTAGAGAAAAGTGTAATAATGGGGGAGTAACCTGTCTGGTAGGAAGAAGAATGGTAAGATACTTGGGGCCTATCTCCCTGCCTGATTATTTCCTCACCCAAATAAAATATGGTAGCCAAACTGGCTTAGCCACTGATCTATGGGTTCTGTGCTAAATAAAAATGAATAATAGAACAATGAATAATAAGAACTCTCTCACTCCTGATTTGACAGATTATTAAAAGATTGTGAGAATGTCATTGCTTGGTGCAAAAACAACAGCATCAGGTGCTGCTCGCTGGGAACAGCCTTCCAAAGTCAGGGAGGCTGTCCCTGAGTAACCACTTTTCACACCTCACTGATACTGAGATTGGAGAACACCCAGAGCTCTCCCTCCAAAAATGCCTTTAGTGTAAGGAGAATCCAGAGTGACCATTGTTTACTCAAAGAGGCTTCCTGGCTGGGATTTAAGCATATTTCTTGGAAAATCCTCTTCAAGAGTATTTTATCCAGAATGCTCTATATGTAACGATTACAATAACCTTCCGATCCTTTGCCAACATCGCTTTCATGTGAACATCAGTACACATGTGTACAGTTGCATCAACATCAGTTGTCCCCCACTCGCCAATTCTAATGAATGCAGGGCTGCCTGAAGGGAGCTCATGTCATTGGAATGATATTAGTGGGAGGTGGGATTTGACCAGAACACTCACAAGGTGAACATTCCATATTGAATCCTATCCAAATTGCCTCTTTGCTCTACTGGTGTTCAGTAACAAGTGCAGATTTTTTACATCATATTTTTACATCAGCACTATATGATGTAAAACTGTAGCAAAATTAAAACAGTATACTGTTTTACTATACTGTTTTACCAGTCATCACTAATATATCTTTTGTATCTTCCTGGGTGCATAAAGGAAGCTAGCTGGTAACTTTGGGCCAGTCACTCTCAGCCAAACCCACCCTAACAGGGTGGTTGTTGTGGGGAAAATAGGAAAAGGATATTAGGTATATTTGAATTATTTATAAAATTTATAAATGTGGAATAAAAATGTAGATATGCTAATAAGTATTGAATTTTCTATTATCTGGCTTCACTTTCTCTGTTAACTATAGAAATCTTAATAGGACCAATTTGGAAGCTATTGCTTCCCTGTTCAAACATACCATCTTAAATTGTGCATTAGAAATGCACATTTATGTATATTTGCTTTAAAAATAATTTAACTGTAGAAATGGGGCTTCCACTGTAAAGTTTCAGCCAGCCATTTGGGATAACTCTTACGGGAAAAGCAATCTCTTTTTAATTGTGTTTGTTCTATTTTGTTTTGTAAAACAAATCAAACCAATACCTCACCAAACATTCTAGATCCATTTTTGTTCATTTCTGATTATGATAGTATCTACTTTTAAGGGGGTGGGGTGGGGGTCAGTGAAGAAGTGGGATACTTCCCCAAATCTTATGCTTAGATAGTAAATTTTGAGTAACAAGTTTGCTATTCGTACTTCAAAAAGAGAACAGGCTTTATCATCACAATTTATGTTAATGCCCACCATTTGCTTAGTTTAAAACCAGCTGGACCTTCAAATTGTTTTGTTTGTTCAATATTCTCTTTCCTTGTTAATCTTTTTTTCCGCCCAGAAGAAAACAAATCTGGAGTTTTCCAATATTCTGGATATTATATTTCAGAGCTTTTCCTGTGTGGTCTTACCAGACTTTTATTTTAGTACTGTTCTGATTTCCTATTACGATCTGTAGCACAAATCAGTTTAAGAATTATGTTTTCCTTTAGTAAATAGTGAAATTAGTGGCACCCTGATTTTGACTGCCTTTCAAGAAGGAGGACTTCCTTGTTTGATTAAAGAAAGGGAAACAAAACAAACTAAAACAACCAACCCCAAAGCTGGCCTTTGCAACGTAGCGGTTTCAGGATGTTTTGGAACAGCAACTGACACAATTTCTAGCATTTGAGGCGATAGCTTGGGAGAGACTGAGCCAAAGTTTCAAATTTCCAGGCTCCATGCAGACTTCTGTTTCTTTTTATGGAGAGATCTTACCTTTACAAAGGTTTGATAAGTAAAAAAATATAGCCTTAAAAAGGAGGAGAATCAAGTACTTCTTTTTTCTTTCTCCCTTTCCTTCTTCCTGCACCTTAGGAGGCATGCAGAAATCTAACAGTTAGGAAGAAAACATGGAATCCTCTTCAAATAGCAGCCATACATTTTATAGCACCTATACTTAGCCCCATAAACTCAGTCTCCGTAAGAATTTTGTCACTTACAGAATGGGAAAACTCTGCTCAGATGATAACTTGTTGGGAGGTATGGCAAAGGCAAACTTATTCTATCAACACTATACAATTCTGCTCAGAGGTGGATTTCAGCAGGTTCTGACCAGTTCTGGAGAACCAGTAGTGGAAAGTTTGAGTAGTTCAGAGAACCAGTAAATATCATCTCTGACTGGCTCCGCCCCCATCTATTCTCTGCCTCCTGAGTCCCAGCTGAAATGGAAATGGAGGAAATGGGGATTTTGCAGTAACCTTCCCCTGGAGTGGGGAGGGAATGGAGATTTTACAGTATCCTTCCCCTGCCATGCCACCAAGCCACACCCACCAAGCTATGCCATGCCCACCAAGCTACACCCACAGAATCTGAAGTAAAAAAATTGAAACCAACCATTGATCCTGCTAATCCAGAAGCCTTTATAGGCCATATTGAAGGGTTGACAATAGTTGTATAGAATACTTTTGTTTCATTTCTGATAGGACCCAGAAGATGGTGACATGAAATCACTGCTGTGATAAATGTACCACTGCTAGCTGTCTTTCTGGTACCCACGAGAGACTGGATGGGTTAAACAAACTTTTAATCCTGATAAAATAGAGTTATTCTTGAATAAATGTGCTAGAACAAATGTCTCAGGTTTAAGTGTGCTACCCTTCTTGGAGAGATTGCACTATTCTAAAACATCACACTCATGGTGTGGTGATTGTCTTTGCTGAAACCTATTTACCAGATGTGCAAATAATATTATTGGGAAAGAATGCTTTTTCACAATATGACTTGCCATCATTCTTGTCATATCCAACTGAGTTCTTGATACATTCAGATTGCATGATTAATATACAATCAGAAAGGAGTTGCCCTTAAAATAAATACAGAAATTGCAATTGCTAGAAAATGGAATGGATACTATAGTGTTGAAACTGTTTAACTGTTTTAAATTTGTTTTTGGATTGCATTCAAAGTACATCTGTTAACCTTTAAAAAAGGCTTGCATACTAGATAGCTTCCCCACCCCAATGTTCCGGTCATAATCCATAAATTTTAGGATACTAGATAGAAGTCAGAATATTACAACTTTCTATTTGGATATACCCAATTTCTGAAATGTTCTGCCAAGAAAGGTCCTTCAGTTCATTGAAGCCACACCAGAGGGTTCAGTACCTTAGTCCCCACCTAATGTTTTTCCTTCCATTCCATCAGCCAAAAATAAGGAATTTAGGGAGCTGGCCAATAAAAACCTGTTCTTTAAAAGTTTTAACAAACTGCAAACTTTATTTGAGCCTCGATGATTTCTTATGGAATCCTGTTGTTTATTATTAGAGTTATCACAGCTCAGCTGTAAGACTTCTTTTCTGTAACTCTAGAGGTATATAAATTTTAGTTCTTTGCTATTAAGTAGTAGCCATCTATATTTTTGCAGTAAAGGTATTGTACCACTATTATTAATCTGGATTTTTAAGAGTGATGCACAAGAAAGAGGTGAAAGTTACTGCTGATTTCCTTGTTTGTTTCCTTTTATGTAAGAAGATACAACTTTCAGAATAAATACAATACATACTGTTTCATGGCAATAAGCCTCAGTGTATTTGCTGAAATTATACTCTAGTATGGTAAAATATATATAGTACAGAGCTGGAGTAACATTGCTTTAGTTCATTCTTGAAAGGAAAAAAAAGGAACTTTTTTATGATTTGTACCCTCCAAAGGATTCATATGCTAGTTGCTGGAAGAACAGATTAAACATAAATAAGTCTTTGAAACCATAACAAATCTATTCAGGCAGAAAGAATATTTGATTGTTTCTACATAACAAAGATTGGCTCAGGACACTAAATAGGTGTTTGGTTAGAATCAAATTACTCATTCTAAAATTCAATAGAATTAAATTCACCATCCTACAGAATATTATATTAATATAATGGAGATTTTAAAAATGTTGCACAGCAAAATGCAAAGCAACTATTACAGAAGGCGTGATGCTACTCCTTAACAAAAACAAATGTTTCTAATAATTAAAATTAATAAATATTAATGTAATTATGAGAAATGGCAAATGCCAATTTTCCTATTTTACCATTAGTTATTTACTTTTTAATGCATTCATCACTATGGCATAAAAGTTCTTGCAATTTGAAAATTAAGGGGAATTATGATCATTGAGTCAGTATGCTAAGTTTTATAGAGTCATTTGCTTAAAACAATTTAACATATTGCTATTATTCAATAAAAGTGGGAAGAACAACAAATACAGTTGTTCTTCAGAGTTGGTGAAAGATATGTAGCAAATGTACCAATTTTTGTTTGTAATATAACATGCTTTTCTTAAATAACTTAGTAAACTTAGATAACATTTCCAAAAGACCAGATGCTGGTCATGTAAATGCAGTGCATGTATAAGGAAGGCAATGTACTATATAGCCATATATGGAACTAAGTGTTGGAAATTCACAAATATATGCTATTACAGTAGAGACACATTTTACTGTGTCACATCATGAATATTAATAAGTTAAAATGTCTTTTATTTTTATAAAAATATAACTATTACCAATACATCTCATGTAGATAGTTTTTAAATTATCAATAATGAATGATCATTTATTTGCATTTTGAAATAGTCTTTGTAAATTAGTGCTTCACATAATGGATTGGCATTTTAATTATAAGTGACCCAATGCACTGAATTATATCAATTATGAATAAAGATTTTTGATAGTATTATAGATTGTACAATAGAGTAGTATGCAGTAACATTTTGATTAGGATTATTAAAACTCTCTACAATATTTTCTACAACACTCCACAATTCTTCATGCTTAATACCTCCAAACATATAAATTGCAATATGAGCCATTCTGAACTGTTGCCAATTGAGATAACATAGAAGCCTTAAAGCCTTAAAGCGTGAATAAACAAATTGAATGTTAGTTAACATTATGCCAAAATCTATTTTGCAATTTCCGAAAGTTTTTCTTCTATGAAAGAGACTTTGCTTTCTTATATTATTCTTAGTGTACTTTACATTTCTTCCAAATGTCTCATGGTAGTATTTTTGCAATAGAAATGGTATTGTAGCTTTCAGTTATACATCTTTCTGAAGTGTCCTTAGTGCTCAAACGTCCAATCTGAAAGGAGGAACTTCCTCATGATGTTCTCCTTTGAGATTTAATTGACACTCGAGAAAACAAAAAGTATATTTTGTTGTTAGTAGTGAAGTCATGTCCGGCCCATTGTGACCCCATGGACAATGCTCCTCCAGGCTTTCCTGTCCTCTACATCCTCTGGAGTTCATTTAAGCTCATGCCTACTGCTTCAGTGACTCCATCCAGCCACCTCGTTCTCTGTCGTCCCCTTCTTATTTTGTCCTCAGTCGTTCCCAGCGTTAGGCACTTCTCCAGTGAGACCTACCTTCTCATTAGGTGGCCCCCTAATTACTTGGTTAAAAAAATAAGTACAGAACACCATGCCTATAAAGATTTCACTCCCTTTTTTTCCTCTTTTGAAGGAAATTTCAGAAGCAATGTCTCTTTTATCAGATCGAATGGTTCTGATCAGCGGTGAAATTCAGCCGGATCTATCTGGCTCGTGCGAACCAGTAGTGCCAGCGGTGCCAGGACATCATTACGTCCCATTTTTTACCCTCTACACATGCACAGAAGGCTCTGCGCATGTGCAGAAGAGGTGCACACGAGCATAGCACAAGCGTGTGTACGTGCGCTCACATTCCTGAACTGGTAGCAAAGGTAAGTGCTGGCTCTGATGGAACAAAACGGAGAAGTATTCTACACAACGCTATCATTAATCTTACTTGACTTTCCTTATCAAAAGTTACTTTATTTGCTTAGCTTACGTCTCACCATCTGGCACTACTTTCTCAAAATACTAGGAAGAAAATCTAGTGACAAATCCCATACACAAACTAATTCAGATAAGTGACATTCATTTCAAAATTAATAAATCATATGCAGCATTAGCCAGGTGATTTTTCCCCCTTAATGCAGAGGAATCTCTCCTTCTCCCATGCTGTATCTCTGGACTTCTCGCAATTAATGGATTAACTGGGTTTTATTCTTCCGCTGGATGCTAATCCACCAGTTGATGAACACCAATAGCTATAAACAAATATTTAGCTCATTGTTATTGGATGAATTACAATTTATGATGTGTACTGTAATATCATGGCAGGTAGACATAGAGCTAACTGCTCTAGATACAACTATGGAAAGATATGGAAAGAAAATATTAAATCTGAGTTACTTAACTCACTTTTCAGACATGAAGACAGCTGTAGAAGAACATTACATAAGTAAAATTTGAGAAAGGAACAAAATGCAGCAGAAGTTGAAAAGATTCTTAAGATTAACAAAGCACAGGACAACTTTAACAGAACCTTGGGCTAGGAAAAGGAAAATTTAAAACTGTCAGTACTGTTTTAAATATTAAATCTCTTTAATACTGTTTAAAGGGCAAAGCATAAGCACTGCTAGGATTTTATAAACAAATGAAAGAATAAAACCAAAGAATGCAGATGATACTTGCCAAACCTTCAAGTATCAGTACTGCCACAACATTAATAGTATTTTTAATTTTGCTCTGGATTTACTTACGCAAAACCTGGAGACTATGATGCATTTTTATAGTTATAATATATAGGGAATATATTTAAAAATTGTTGAACTTATAATTTCAGGCATATATATTTTTTCTTATGGCATGTCTTCACCAACATGATCAGGTTCAACAGCTGCTTCATACAGACAATCATTTATTAAAATCTTGTCAGACTTTATGTCAGGGCTAGGCAAGTAAACTTGTGGGGGGGGGGAGAATTTGAAGAACATGTCAGAACTGGGAAGTGGTAGTGGTGGTGTAGGGAAGATGGTCAATTCACAATGTTAGTCAGCACCAGTCACCTTTTACTAAACAGCCAACTCAGTGGTGAAATCCAGCCGGATCTATCTGGCTCGCACGAACCTGTAACGCCGGCAGCAGAAGACTCCACCCACCTACCGGGACGTCAATACATCCCATTTTTTATCCTCTGTGCATGCGTAGAAGGCTCTGTGCATGCGTAGAATAGGCGTGCATACTCACACTCCTGAACCGGTAGCAAAGGTAAGTGCATTTCACCACTGAGCCAACAGGTGAAAATGTTTTCAAGTTCCCCCAAATGCTCTCTGCCACATTGCTGTATCATAGGGTAAGTGGGTGTACAGTTTGCCAAAGCAAAGGGCTGCAATCATTCACTGTTTTTATTTTCTGAGAATGATGCCTATATATGGAGGTTAAATCATAAATAAATATGATTTAGAGGGTGAGGCTTTGCTTTGCAAAATACTAGTTTCTAATTACTGTAAAAATGCTAATTAGGTGAATCAGGAAGTCTTGAAAATTCCAAGGGAGGTATCCACAAACCCAAAGTTTGCCTACACCTGATAGATAAATATATTTGTAAGTCAATTTCCATGGATCTTTCCTTGTTTATTCTAATGAATAACTTTTTGCACTGATCTTGAATTTTATTTGGCCCTTGAAATTGGTTGCCTTTTGTTTTTGGTTCCCACAGCATGCAGTAGCACCTACCTGCCTCAGCTAATTTCTGAAATGCTTAATAGGTTCAGGTATGTTTAATAAATAGATGGGAGGCCACCAGAAACACCCAAGGCTGGATTAGACTGAAGCAGGATTAAACCTCATCAAAATCAGTAGGAATTATTTCTGAGTAGGCATGTATAGGATTGTTGCTGTAAATTTTTCCAATCCATTACTGCCAGTATATAGCTATAGAATGTACACCAAGATAGTATTGGAAAGTAAGTGTTTAACATCATGGGCCATACAAGCCAAGAGTCCTACCTCCAATAATAGTAGGACTACAGCAGGAAAAAAAAATATGGCTGAAAGAACAGTGTTTGGAGATATTGATGAGTTGCACAGATTCTAATGTCATTCCAAAAAATGTTTAAAATATGATCTCAAACTTTACAGAGATAAAATTATCATTTCCCCGATACAAAATATATTAACTGAAAAAAAAAGAAAAATATGGGTATAAGACATGTTTACCAGTTTATTATTTGGAAGTAGGAACATATATTATTTATAAGTATGGGAAAGATTGAAATTGGGTATCAGTTCCTTTGAATCACATTAATTAGAATGGTCTTCAAATTTTACACCAGCAAAATTTACACCAGCTACTGCTTTGAATTCTTGCAAATGCGGTGACTAGAATCTGTTATGGAAAAAAAAAATTGACAGATGGTGACATAGATTTACATAAACTATAACATTAAACTATCCAATGTATTGAAAACAGATAAAGCATATTCAAAATTAGAAAAGAAGTAGATTATTGGCCAAACTCATACAAAGTGGAAAATGAAACCAGCAATTTGGATTTGTCCATAAAACAAGATTTGCTGAACCCACTTTCTGTATCTTTTGCAAAGGTGGAATAACGTACAAAGATACCAATGCCAGCAAACCAGATATGAGTTTGACAGTGCCTCCACTTAGATCGATCAAGATTTGTATATGTCTCATTCTGAAATAGAAAAAGACAGGCTGGGTTTACATATTACACTAAATCCCATAGTGTACTTTGTTAAATTAGAATTTAGTGCAATTATGACATTTATTCAATAAACTAAGCCATGATCTAAGATGTTACGAGAACCGGATTACTGAAGCATTTTATTCAGTTATTATAAGGAGATCCTATATGCCTGTCAATTGCATAATGTCAAAAATTGAATCTTGTAAAGTACATGACCTATCCACATAAGTACAGATCGTCGTCAATTTACAACATTTTGTTTAGTGCCTGATCAAAGTTACAATGGTACTGAAAAAAGTGACATATGATTGTTTTTCACACTTACAACTCTTGCAGCCCTCCTATGGCCATGTGATCAAAATTCAGACAATTAAAATGGGAGAACTAACTGACATGCCTGGCAAGGCTATTACACAAAGTGTCTAGTTGGTGCTTTTCTGATGCGTTGTCAATATAATTCTTAAACTTCGCAAGTCAGCATGAAGGCTGGGAAATGTGGACATTGTCCTGTCCATACATCTGGAAAGCACTGCATAGAGACGGAAACAGTAGGAGTTTATAGCACTACTGACCTTCTCCTCACAGAATAAGATGAGAGCACAGTTGCTATGCTCATAGTCTGAGGACTGCCAAATCCCAGCAAATTAATTATTGACCATATAGTACTGCTGAAAATCAGCAATGACAGTATTTGTAAAAATAAGGTTTCCAGAGTAAAAGCATGAAGAATGGCTGACTCGCTTCTCATAAAATGTAGGCGGGATTTGAGAAAATCTGAGACCTTCTCCTTTTAATTTTAAGCATTATTATATTTGGGACAAATGAAATCTAAGCCAGTGCTGTGTCCATAAGAATAAATTTGAAAAGGAATCTCATGAGACTAGACAAAGAGTTCTGCAGTGATTTTATGGTATTCTTATACTTTTGGTCTAATAATGAATTTTCTGTGTATTCTATTTTAGCTGACACAGAAAAAGTAAAATATTAAATATATCAATTTTCAAGGCCATAAAATGTGCAATAAGTATTTTATGGCATGTTGTAAATTAGGAGATGTAATGCCCTAATTTGTATTTTGGTCCTGACTTTTAAAAATAGGCAGAACAATACTTTTGCATAAAACCTGTCAGGAAAACATTATGCACATCTCTGTCAATGCATACACAGTAGCTCAAGAGCTAATGCATATGAAAGCTGTTGGCTGCGTTATTAACTTTAGAGTGATTAGCATGCATCATTTTATAAAAACAGAAGGGCAACTTCAGTCTATTCCTTTTGCATAAGAATTGTATCAGTTATGGCTTCCTGCTTGTAGACCACCTGGCATTATTATTGCCTTTTGGCTCCAGGCTGAAATTCTGTCCTTCCCCATGACATACCATGGTATAATACATTGGATAATACATTGTATTTGGACGGTTGTTTTGAATTCCCACAACTTACGCTATCTTTTATTGTATTCACAACATACATATTACCTATTAATTTTCTAACAGCATTTATATATCTTAAAATGCCTACTCTTTAATAAACATTTTACTAAGGGATACAGATTATTCCAGGGATTGGTTATCTAGATAGTCCTGATCTACCTGGAGATCTATGCCAAATACCAACTGCTACATTACCAGCTTTCTTGCCATGAGGAGCGGAGCTACTTACAGCACTACTTTGACCTCTTATCAATTTGACCCCCAAGGAATGTCATCCTTGAATTTTCTTGTATTTAGTGCCTAACTGAAGAATAACAAAGCAACTGAGAAGGGTAATTTAATCCCCCAAGGCAACCAAAATAATTTAATATAATGGCCCTAATATGGCACCCTTATTCATCCCCACTGATAACTCTTTACACACCCCTGAACAGTGGAGATGTTGTATAACGATACTTATATCTAGATATAGATATGTAGATATAGATAAAAGAAAAATCTAATTCAAGTAACTATCATCTAATCAGCATCCTAAATATGCTGAGTACTTATTTTTTAAAAATTGACTGAATAATTTGATAAAAGGGTTAACAATGAATAAGGAAGGAACAAGATGATTTTATATAGTTACTCAACTGCTATCTGGCCAATTGCCCTACACTGTTTGGCAGAGAAATATTCCAGCTCCCTTCAAGATTATCTTGTCCTACCTTTATTGATCTATTGATTCAATTCCCCATGAGGTTATGAAGGAAATTAGTAGCTTGCACAACATTGTTATGCAATTCATAACGATGCTCCATGAGAATTATTCATGTATGTGAAATGCAAGGTTAATAACAACTTGACATTCTCATTCCAAAGGGGTTAAGAGGGCTACATTCTGGCTTCCCTAATGTTTGTGTCAACAGCATTACTCTGGCAGTTGCAAAGTGTGAATTCCACTCTCCAATTCTGGCCCATAACAACAGTTTCCATTCTCTTATATGTTGATGACCACCATAATATTACGGGTAATCCAAATAGAACTTTTATGAAGAATTCAAGTGCTAGCAAGATGCAGTAATGATGAAAAACTGAAAATTAATTATTCAACATTGAATAATACATAACTAGAATATATATATATATATATTTTCTGAGGTTTTTGCGGGTGTTGGTTATTCGGGTTTTCTCCCGTGTAAAATTGTGGCCAAGACACTTCCAATTTTACGCGGGAGAAAACCCGAATAACCAAAGACCTACATATATATATATATATATATATGTATGTATGTATCTATGTGTGTGTGTGTGTGTGTGTGTGTGTGTGTGTTTTGTTTTTTTTCCTTTAAGCCAGATTTTTCCTACGTAACCAAGATTTTTCTGGAACCCACATTTTACTCAATTAGGGTTCCAGAAAAATCTTGGAGGTTTCCACATAGGTTTTCGTAGGTTTTATGTTTCCACATAAAACCTACGAAAAGTAAGAAAATATACATATATATATATATGTATGTATGTATGTATGTATGTATATGTATATGTATATGTATATGTATATATGTACGTGTATATATATATATATATATACACACACACACACACACACATACATATATACACACACACACATACATACATATAGTATATACTCACAACATGAGCAAAAGAAAAAAAAGCTATCAATTCAGTAATCAGATTGGCAGTTTATAAGAGCAATAACTGTTTCCCTGCAGCAATCCAATTATTTAAAGTTGAAGTATTAACTCTTCTTCTATATTGAGCACACTTTTGCACTTATAAGGATTTAATTCTTTTGGAAGCAATCCAGTCTAATTTTATGAGAACCATGTTCCATGTTTCCAAATCAGTAGCCAATGTATTGATTTGACTAGAACTTAATTACTTGTTTGTTGAAGCACTTATGACTCTCCATGTATGAATCAATGGATGAAGTAATTGTTTGAGGAAGTCCTCGTCACAGCTTATCTTGCTTGATAGATACCATTTCTCTGCAAAGAAGTTCATGACCTCTGACTGTTCATTGACCATGAACTTTCAACTCATACTTTACTTTTACTGGGCACATATAAAGCTGTGGCAGAGATTAAGCAGACAGGACTTGATTTGATGTCTATGGAGATTCTGTCATCCAGGTCATGATTGTCCCAAAGGTGAGAGAGTCAAAGCTTCTTGGATGAGAAGCGAAACGTCTTCAAAGAAAAACAAGAAAGTCTAGTTGCTTCTTGAAAAAGCACTTTTGGGATGACTTGATTTGATCAACAAAAGGAAAGATATATATATATATATAAGGTAAGAAAATAAATAATGTACCTTTACAGGGACGATACATGAGATGTGGGTGTGGCTTACTGATGAAGGCTAACGAGCCAGAAATAGATCTATATAAGTCTCCCAATGGCCAGCATAAGGCCTGCTGGCTGCCAGAAGGAAAAAAAAAGCCCAGAAAGTAGTGGATGTGACTTCACTGAACTAGGGCTGCAGAAAAATCTTGGTTTACGTAGGAAAAACCTGGCTAAAGAAAAACACACATAAATCCTACGAAAAAGTAAGAATATATATATAAAGTTTATTAATAATTTTGATAAGAAATGAGCAAATAAGCAAATAAGAAAAAGGAAAAAAACAAAAAATCTAATTGGTATGATTGTATAATGGACAAAGGAATTACCAAGATTGTACACTTAGTGCTCAATATATTGTTGATTAAAATTATCCATAATAATAATACCATAATAAACACTAAATTGCACTTAAGTACATTAAATTATTTTATCAATGTAAGAATTATCTGAGCTAAGTGCCAAAATCTCCATTACTATTATTAATTTGTCGCATGGTGAGTCTGATACTCAGACTGGATGTGATATTTTTATCCACCTATCAAATCCTTCCCAAGGATCTGAGATAGTCAGAGCCAAATGTCTGATGGTGTTAAAGCTGTTGTTGCAGGATGTAAGCTGTTCCAAGTCAAGATACCTTTTGCAATTGACTGACGGTGAATTTGTGAGTGCCAATGATGTTCAGGTGGTGCTCCAGTTGTTTTGAGATCCACATCCATGTTTAATTTGTGTGTGTGTGTGTGTGTGTGTGTGTGTGGTTTTAAAGGTGTCCTCCCCTCTTTCTCCTTGCAGAAGCCTCATCTTTGGAGGAAGGGAAATCACTTTCTACACAATCAAATAGGGCAGAGGATTTATTGGTGGAGTTTGCAAAGAGGAAAGGGGGAGAGGAAGGAGATTTATATACTATGTCCTTGTACTGGAATAAATCCTTCAGTTTCAACTATCTGGAGATTACTGCTGCCTTAGAATGTTCAGAATGCTTGGAATTTTCTCTTTACGACATCTTAGGCTTGTTGTCCCGTTAATCTTTTTCTTTGAGTTCTTTTTTGTTCCTATCTTGTAGCCATTTCTGCCTTGCATCATTGGCAGTCTTCCAGTGCTGTTAGACTCCAGATTCTAAAATATTGACTAACTTTAATTCTAAAGTTCCAAAATTGCAAAAACCTAATTCAGGACTGAGATTACTAAATAATTTTAAATGAAATTGTTAAATGGGCTGTTTTAGCTCTAAATAAAAGAAAGGTTTAGATAAAAAATTAAGAGCTCACTGAGATGCTGTCACTTGGTGGCCATTTTGTTCTACCCCCACAGCCCCCTGTATCTTTCAACTTTCCTGCTCTTAACCATTGCCAGGTCTTATTATTATCTGTTTCCCCTATTTTTTAATGTACTGGCCATGTAATGCTTTCTCTTCCCATGCCTCTTTTCTGTTCTACATTTGCTTTTAGATCTCCTAATCTATCAACATTGACCAGCAACTTTGTCTTCCATTGTGCCATCAAACTTTGCACAAAGTTTCTGATGTTTCTACTGACCCCTGTTATTTCTAGGCATATGGCAGGGAGTCAAATGCCTTCTTGTAATCAATCCATGCTACATTGTTATTATTATGGTTCGTTGCACAGTCAGCCTGATGTTCAGGCTGTATTTGGTATTTTTGTCCACCTGATCAAGTTCTTTCCAAGGACCTGGGATAGACAGATGTGGATGTTTGATCATGTTACAGATGCCATCACAGAATGTAAGCTCTTCCAAATGAATTATTATTATGGTTAATAGTAGTAGTAGAAGATCTACAACTGATTTTTTTTGTTTCTGGTTTCAATTCTTTAGTTAGTTCTTTTTTTCCTTAAAGAACATACTTGCAATAACTATATTTGCCTTGCAGCCTAGTGCATAATATACGTGGAAGCCATTCTTCCTTAAATTTGGTTAGACTTCTGTCGTGAAAATATGCTGTTAACTTTTGCCATTACTGCATACTGTCCAAATTTAGGTTCTTGCTCTGATAATCTCTAATAATTTACTATATTGCTTTTCTAGTGCTGTGCTTACCTTATCCTTGTTGCCATAAACACGTGTCTAAATAAATTGTGATTTTTTGGTTCATATTTATTGGAATTATGCCTAATAATTTTATTTCTAAAATTCTTTGAATAGTGCTATGTATTTCATTCCTTTACTTTTGAGAGTAAATTGTATAAATTTATTCCATGAGTCTTTCCATTCTTGTGGAAATGGAAGACAGAAAACAGATGTCTAAATTCTCCGTCTTCGCTCCTTATCACCACATCTGAATATTGCAAATTATACAAAGCCTTGTTGATTTTGTGAAACAACTGTACATACTTTTGGTTCCATGCCAGTGTTAGCAGCCAATACTTGAGGTGATGAGGAGACAGAAGGTATTTGCATTACATTTTCATCTGACCTGATGGTATTCAAGTGGTGCTCCAGATGTTTTAGGATTGTGCCCAAGGCATCAATTACTATTGATACTATCTTTGCCTTCTTTTGGCATATTTATTCTATGTCTATTTGCAGGTCTCTGTATTTGTGTTTTGTTTTCTTCTCCAGTTCCTTCTCTTATATTCTGCTATCCCTAGGTACTGCCACATCTACTATCCAGACTTTTTTGTCTTTCTTATTGACAATTGTTATGCCCAGCATGTTATGAGGCAGATGTCTGTCTGTTTGAATTCTAAAGTCAGAGCACTTTAGCTTCTTCATTTTTTACTACTTTCTATGTTTATGGTTTTCCCAGTTGCAATGTATGGCTGTGAAAGTTAGACCATAAGAAAGGCTGAGCGCCAAATAATGGAGGCCTTTGAACTATGGTGCTGGAAGAAGACTCCTGCAAGTCCCTTGGACTGCAAGGTGATCAAACCAGTCAGCCCTAGAGGAGATCAACCCTGACTGCTCTTTAGAAGGCCAGATCCTGAAGATGAAACTCAAATACTTTGGCCACCTAATGAGAAGGAAGGACTCACTGGAGAAGAGCCTAATGCTGGGAAAGATTGAGGGCAAAAGAAGAAGGGGACAACAGAGAACAAGGTGGCTGGATGGAGTTACTGAAGCAGTAGGCATGAGTTTAAATGGACTCCAAAGGATGGTAGAGGACAGGAAGGCCTGGAGGAACGTTGTCCATAGGGTCGCGATGGTCGGACATGACTTTGCAACTAACAACAACATTTATGGTCCCACCAATTATTTCTTGCAGCCCTTCAAATCCACTGTTGTTGTTACTTTATCATGCTGATATTCATATGTCAGTCTGTGCAATCTTCTTAGAGCAGCTAACCAGGTGGTCCACTGTTTCTTCAGTTTTTTATACAGAAGGGGCTCCTGCTATCTGTTGCTGTCTTCTCAATTCTGGCTTTTTATGAATGTGTTCTTGGTCTTGTGCAGTCAGGATTAATTGCTCTGTCTCTTTCTTCAACTTTCTGCTTTATCGGGTTTTTTTTTTAATGTACTGGCCATATAATACTTTATCATCCCATGCCTCTTTTCTGTTATTCATTATTATTATTATGGTTTTTCTCTGCTCTGTTTTCAAAGCACTCCTAGGTGGCTCCTATTTAAAGAAAACTAACTCCATCTAACACCTCCTGAAATTTATGGGAGGGCCTGACAAACCTATTCCCCCTCTTTCACTGTGACTACATCACAGCTATTTTTTCTGGGCCCCTTTTGCTCTTTTTTCTTGCTATTTTTATAAGTGTTACAATTGTCAGTTTTTATTCAAAGGTCATCAGCAAAATTGACTTATTCTAATTTAAGATCAGACATTTGTGTGTGAAGCAGGCCTAAGTGATGCATCATAGTATTCATTAGGCTGTGCATCACTGGCTAATTTTCTCATCAGATTGTTTGGCCTACAATTGGAAAGAGATGAGATAAATCTTCCAACCAGTACCACAATCTTGATTACACTATAAAAATAATAGCAATAATTATACTCCAGAATTTACACCTTTTAAAGGTTAAGTTCTCTTAAGATAAACATTTCTGACAACTCAGAATATGCTCCAGTATACTTATAAATTTTGTCCATAAATCACTTGATTTAAAATTAAGCCAGTTAATCAACTAGATCAGAATTAATCAAATGACAGTATGAGTAGTTTGGCTTCCAATATTTTAACAGGGTTATGAGAGATAAAAAATTGAATACATCCATTGTATTGAATCCAATATGATTTTACAGTTATGCAGGCAGACATTATTTACCCTTAAGGAACAAAATAAAATAGATTGCAATTCTGACATATATATGAAATAATTAATATGGTTATAATTGCAAAGTTCAGCAGAAACTGATGATCTAAGTACCTGATAAGAACAACTCATGAGCATCATGAAAAAATAAGTTTCAAAAGAGTGTGATTTAGTGGGCAAAAATTTAAATAAGGAATAGAATTGAGCACTCATCTTTCATCACTGTTGCCCAAATCAGAATGACAGATAGTTCTTGACTTTTGACGATAATGAAATCTGTCCATTATGGTCGTAAATTGTGGCAGTCATTGAGCAAGATGCCCATGGGATTACCTTGCTTAATGAACACAATCCCTGCTCTCCTGTGATATGCCCCACACAGGAGCCCCCTGTGTGGGGCATTAAATGGAGTATGGGTTGCCTAGGGGGTGGAGGAGGCACTGGGAGGCCTAGTATGGGCCCAGGCCCACACTACAGCACTTCCCAAGCTCACACATGGTCTCCCAAGGCCTCCCACATTCCATGAGGCATCCTATACCGTGCTTCTCATCCTGTTGGGTCCCCACAGGTCTTGGGCCAGTTTCCCACCCTGCTAAGTCTCTGCAGGCTTCTGGTCTGCTTCTCAACCCACTGGGTTCCACCTTCCTACCCACTTTCAAGAATGGTTCAATCCACTTATCAGGCACCATTTGGAGAGTGGTCACAATGAAGTTGATTTGTCCAAAATGGTGCTTGTTCTGGGATGGCACCACATGATCTCTCTATTGCTTAGGGAGGCAGAGGAGCAAATCAACCAGCTCTCCTTCCTAAACATGATCTCCACGTGGCGCCATCCTGGAAGTAGACAGCAATTAATTGCAGCCACTCCCAAAATGGCACCCCATTTCCAGGATGGTGTTTGTAATCCCTGTGTTGGGAGACTGCATGGCAGATCGGCTGCTTCCCAAAGGAAGTCTATGAAAAGCTAAATGAAGAAGCTGTGATGGGGGTTGGGCAGGAAGGTGTGGGACCCAGCAGGCTGGGCAGCAAGCTCAAGGTCTGCAGGGACCTCACTTGATGGGTTGTGGGGAAGATAGGGGAACACTTCCAAGAACCAATTTTTGTTCATGCGACTATGAGAGTGCTGCAGTGTCTGTAACTTTGGACAGGGATTGTAAGTCCATTCAGTGCCATTATAATTTCAAACAATTGCTGAACAAATGGTAATAAATCAAGGACTACCTATATTCATAGTTTCTGGGCTCATCACACCCTTCTTCCTCTGACTGTTATGTACAGATACTTCAAAAACAATAGGTTAGCCGAATTCAATGTTTTTAAAACTGCATAGAAAATGCATAAAATACCTAGCATAAAATACCATGTAGGCAGACCAAGTAGTCCTGTTTAGAAGTCTTGAATTTTAACTCCCATAATCTCAGGAAGCAAATTTGATGGTTGGATTATTGGATTATAAGAGTTATAATCATAATCATACCTTCTGGGAGACTGCAAGCTCCATGTCCGCTGCTCTAGACTTTTTACTTGATTTTATTTCACATAATTCTAATATTTTAATAGCAATACACTCAGTTTTTGGTTCTGACTGAGTGGTAAGGACAATGTATTTTCTCAGTTATTAAACAAATGGTTCTTACATAAAACACATTGTTTTAAAAATCTGGTTCACTGATGAGTTGAAAACATTTCCTGTTTTCTTAGAAAATAGTTACAGTGCTATGAAATTATTTTGCTTAAAAAAAATTATTGAGAGCTGCTCTGTGGCAGGGAATTCTATGGTGAATAGAATGTTCATTGTGTTTTTAAAGTCAGTTCTGCTTAGTTTTGAGGATCTAGCAATTTGAATTCCTAACCCAGATACAAAAATTAAAGTCAGCTAGAATTTATATTGTCTAACACGCACTACTCTTTCTCCACACAGTGTATACGAATATCATGTATCATTAGTTATGTATCGAACCAATATATACTAATAGAGGATAATAAAATATATACACAGCTGTATACAAACCAAAAGCATATGTAAAGCATTCCTTTGCCTATTATGTTTTATTTTAAATAATAATATGTTCCTATCTTTTTAAAGTTCATTAGAAAGTTTAATTATCTACCACAGAGCCCATGCTGAGTTTCATATTTCAATCTCTTTGTTTTCAGAATCTAATAAAAATTGAATTTTAATTTCAGGGGGGAAATTTGAAATGAAAATATAGTTCTTCATGGATAATAATTAAGGAATATTAAAATTCATGAACAGTAGCAAGAGAAGGAGGCTGTCTATTTTGTACATATAGTACCTCTGCACTAATGACTGCAAGCATGTGGGATATTCATAGCAGATTTAAGATATTGGAAAGTTTCTGTTTTTATTTAAACACACAAAATACTAGCCTCTTCTTCTTGAGGCTGTGAACATTTCTATGTGGAACAGAAACTTTCAAAAGTATAAGTAGAACTGAATAGCATATTTAAGGGACAGGGACTTAAGATTTAAGTTTATTATCCTTTCCTTCATATACAAAACAAACAATGTCCCTCTATTTAATCTGCAAAGTACATAATAGTAATGAACTTTTCAGTTACTTTTGGGAAGGAACTTCATTTGTTTCTATACTGAATAGACAGTCTCTCTAGGCAGATATATAAATTCTAATAATTTGGAAGAGCCTCCTGCTTGAAAGACCTACAGCAGCTTCACTGTATTGTGTTAGTCAATGAACACAATTAATATACTCAGTGGTTGATTGTATTCTGTGTCCCAGTTTGAATGAAGTTGTTATTCATGTGCTGGCTCATATACAGATGTTTCTGTTATAAAGACTTAAGCCACAGTTCTGAAAGGCTTATTTATCAACAGATCAGTGCTGGAGTGAGATCAGTTTCAATAGAGTTTCAAGATATTTCTTATCTGCCTGTCCACGTACTAATAGTAGAAGGCAGAGTTTAATGTATGTTTTATCAATAGGCTATAGTCAATATTATTTGATTATATAAATTCTCAAATTTAGTCTGAGGTCCCTAGTTTTCTAGGGTAAATTTGAGGCATGAAGAACAGCAGAAGCAGAAAAAATTGGCACCATAAGATACAACCTAACACCCCTCCCTGAAGAAGAAATCTTGTGTTCCTTACAATAGAAAATTCAAAACAATTGTATTGGAAGTTGTAGTTCGTATATTAATGAAACTGTGGCCTATTTAGAGCAACAGTTAAAGCCAAGTTCTCCATTCTGGTATAGTTGGAGCTGAGGCTGAAAAAACACGAGACAGGATTTTACTCTATGCTGTTTTATGGAATTATCACTTCAAAGAACCACAGACACAGCTCCAATCAGCTGCTGCTTCAGCACCATACTTTTCTATACATTAAATTGGTTTCTTAGGGACAATTATTTTGACATGCTGCTAAATATATTTGGTCCTGTTAAAAATAATCATCTAAGGACCGCCAGTGGCAAGGGGCTGCCCTATCATTAGTTAATGCAAGTTGGCTGTCTTACACAGAGATCACTATGGCCAAGAGTTGGCACAAAGAATTGTGTATGCAAGACAAAACTTTCCCTGTGTCCCTACATTTGTTCTCCTCAAATGAAGTGGAGGTGGCTTCCCTATCATCAGTATCAGGAACAAGATTCCTTTACAGGTAGTCCTCAAGTTACAACAGTTCATTTAGTGACTGTTAGAAGTTATAACGGCACTGAAAAATTAATTTATGACTGTTTTTCATATTTACTGTTACAGCATCCTCATGGTCATGTGATCAAAATTTGGGCACTTGGTAACTGACCCATATTTATGACAGTTGCAGTGTCCCAGGATCATGTGAACACCTTTTGCAACCTTCTGACAAGCAAAATCAATGAGGAAGCTAGATTCATTTAACAACCATGTTACTAAGTTAACAGCAGAAGTGATTCATTTAACAACAGTCATAAAATGGGCCAAAGTTCACTTAACAACTTTCTCACTTAGCAACATAAATTTTGGACTCAATTGTGGTCATAGGTTGAGGATTAACTGTACTTTTTTATCTTCTGCAAAGGTAATTTAGGAGGCGGGATAGTTGCCCTCAAATCAGGGGTGAAATGCTACTGGTTCAGACTGGTTCGGGAGAACGGTAGTAAAAAAAATGCTACCGGTTTGTACGAATCAGTATTTCCAACAATTAGCTGTGCCGCGTGATTTATATTCGAAATCCTGCTTTCTAGTGAATCTAAATTGCGCTGCACAGCTGTTTCCCCCCTCACTGTTCTAATTACCTTAGAAAACACTTCTTAATCCTCCTTTTTAGCACTAAGCAGTAGCACCTGCGGTGCACATGCACATGAAGCACAGATTTGGTGCACACCGTGCATGCACATGCGCAGCAAACCAGTAGCGAAGCAAACTGGTAACAGACTTCAGAGCATTTCACCCCTGCCTCAAATCCAACAAAATAAAAATAACTTGGAGAAAGCTTCACTGACAATGTTGTCTATGTTCAAAAGGTTGCCTTTAAAATTTGTTGGGAAAATATTTAATTGCTCTGTAACTGTGATAGGCAGTTCTAAATGTGCTATATAAATAAATAAATTTATTTCACCAGGTGCTTTTTCTGAGCATTCTGCCCGTTCTGATTAGAATGGGATAAATTGTCACAATTAATTTTTACCTTTGCAACAGGGTATACAATAATGTTTTTCTACTCCAATGTGCATTACACCGAAGCAAGATTAATCACATGGTGATTAAGCCATCATCGAAATAGCAAATACACACACACACACACACACACACACACACACACAGTTCTTGGGCTGTAAAGAAGACAGCAGGAGATCTGTACTTTCAGACTTGGAAGATTTTGTTAATGGAGCCTTACAATAAAGTCGAATTAGCTCATCTCGTCATGTTTACTGTCTGGTTTACTTGGGAAGGCTGACAATATCCAGAGAAAAATAAACACAGAGCACATTTTGCCAGTAATTATAAAAACTGTCAAAATCTTTTGATATTTTAGATTATGATATTTTATTCGGTTGATAACAAAAACATGTGAGGAATGCTACTGCTTTAGAAGGAAAAACAAAAACAAAACCCAATGACATTGTCCTCTAAATTTCTTGATCTCTAATAAACTCTAATAAAGTTTATTGCTAATTTCCTGAAAATTTAGTTGTATGTGAAGTATATAAAAACCCCAGGCTTATTAAATGCAGAAATTTAGTAAGGATCTTCCATAAGACTCACTGGAACTTTCTGGAAATGTGCAGCTCAATCTTATGTATTACATTTATGTGTATTATGTAATTCACTGTCTCTTACTGTCAGTAAATCACATAGATCTGGAATCCCCAACCCCCAGGCTGCGGCCCACTTCTGGGCTGTGGCCTATTCAAAATTGGATCATGTGAATGGCTGGCTGTGCGCACAGCTCAGCTTGTGCAAGTGGCGGACTGGTGGGCACTCGCATGCATGTATGCCAGCCTGCTGCTCACGTAGCTTAGTTCCGCTCTCCCCCTCCGGCTGGTCTGCCAAGCTGCAAATGTTGGAAATCTCTGCCATAGATGATGCAGTCTTAGTTATGGACACTCTTTGTTTATAGCTGTGGGAGCTGACTACTATGGGTTGAGCTGTAGAGATTAGAGATATCACTATCTTGGTGTGTTTACTGAGACACCAAATTGCTTGGTCACTTTAATAAACACCTTGATCTGTTTCATTCAATAATTAGTTTCAACATTTGATTACAATCAGGTCTGAAATATGAGAAAGTTTACATATCAAAGTTTTAGTTAATCCAGAGTTCTTTTCCCGCCTTTTCAACCAGATGCCCTTATACTCAGAAGTCATAAGTCATAAGATCAAATGCATTACCTGGGATTCTTTTATAACTGCTGTTGAGAGACTTACTATTTCCTCCACTTATAAGATATATTATATTTGCTAACCATTCCTATCTTTTCTCCTGCCCGTTACACTGTTAAATTGTGATAGTCATAAAAGGGATCATCAGGTGACAAACCTGATTTTATGACATTTTATATGGTAGTCATTAAGTGACTCATCAGTCATTAACTGAACTCCACTGTCACTAAGAGAATTCCACAGCTGTTAAGCAAACCCACTGTTCATTAAGGGAGATTTTTGCTGAAATAACTGCTGCTTTTAGGCAAAAAATCACAGTCACATGATCACGGGACACTGCAGTCGTAACTGTAGGCTGGTTGCTGAGTGCCCAAAATGTCACATGACCATGAGACCTATCAGAACTGGGTCATAAGTACTTTGGAGGGGACGGGGAATCTGTTGTAACTTTGAACAGTTACTTAGCAACCAGTCATAAGTTGAAACTACCTTTACTGCATTTGTGTTTGCTTTACCAGCAAGCAAAAGAAAATAAATTTTAAAAATGAGCTAGGAGAATATTGTGCGCAACTGGGCATGTACATTTTCCTGCTAGTATGCCTAATTCTCCAGAGGTTTGCTGGTATCTCAGACAAAGCATTTGCTAATAGAAATTCAATTTTCCAAGCTTTTTCTTGAAGTTGGAAACTGCGGGGAAACTCAGGAATTGAATTTTTCTTTGTCCTAGCAGAAGAATCTTGTCAAGAAAGACAAACAAACATATGCCTTTGCAACAATTCAATTAATTTAACTTTGTTTTTTTAAAAAAATAAACTAATCCTGTGGTAACCACAAAGGATAACAATTCATGGAGCAACTTTCAAACTGCAATAAACTGTGAGGATTATATAAGATTCCTATTCAAAACTATATGACATAGAAATATGTAAACCTTTCCTGGTCTCATTTATTTTAAAACCTTTCCCATATATGAACATTTGGCTTTCTGTAATAAAGCTTCAGCCTAAAACAATTCTTTGGCCCTTTAACAGATCATTCTTCGTTGTTCAGTTCAAGAAATTTTTAAAAATGGTATGTGTCTGTAAATGATATGATATGTATGTGAGTATACATATAGAGATTTCTCCAAACTCTCCTATTTTTTCACCTTATCAACAATTACTGTATTGATATGCGGTGCTATTCTAAGCTCTACTTAGAATACAAGATTGTGGATATCTTGTAGGAAACTCTAAATTAAACAAATAATTGGCCAGTCATAGTCTTTAGTAGCATTTGTTTCTATATGGGCTTAATTAATAAAACAAGACAGGAAAAAAAAGACAGAAAAAAAAATAAAAGACAGGCCTCCTCTTAAGTAAGCATGCATAGTTTTGCAGTCTTTATAACAGAGCATGCCTAGGGAACCTCTAATCTGAATGTTGAATGTGAACCATAGGGGACTCTTGGTTGATTGTTGCCAGTCTCACTCACACTAAATCCCGACACCAGGGCTTTCAAACTCCTGGCCCTCAGGCTGGATGCTTCACATGCTGGCCATGCCCATACCCGGTTTATCAAAGGGGGAAAAAAGTCCTGATACATCACGTGATGCCTCTGTGACAATGTGAGTTTGACAGCCCTGCCTTACACTGCCTCCCTCTTCTTGTTTACATACTATACCTTTCCCAGTCCCCCTGCTCAGGCATGTTTTGATGACATATAACTACTAATAGTATATAATAATAGTTCAGGATAGCTGAGACAATTACATATCAGTTTAATGCCAGTTTATTGGATATCAAGGGAATGCCTCACATGAATTGCTTTGCTAATTTGCTCATTCAAATGAGTTCTATGCATTCTGTTGAATTTGTGTACTCTGTGTGAGAGAATTCCTGTTTTAGACTGGTTTTATTCTCCCTGTACCTTTGTAAGTAAAAGACTTAATTGGCTGCTTTTTATAACCTACAAACCCACAATAAATTTTAAATTTTATTCCATGTTTCCCAGTATGGAGACCACTGACAGTCTATAAAGGCATGTGTTCTCAGTTAAACAGCCAGTTTCTGCTATAGATTCAAAGTATTTACCACAGTTCATCTGAAGATAACATAAATTTTCATCTGAAGATAGCATAAAGTCGATTGGACTGAGATGGGTGGATATGGAAATTGAATATAAATATATAAAGTTATCAGCATAAAAAAGTAGTTAATAAGAAATATCTTTTTCTTAAAAAAAATCTGGAGAGACAAATCTCAAATTCAGCAAAGATCAAAAATAGCCAGTTTCCACTTCAAAAATTGTGGTAATCCAAAGAATATAAAGTTAGTCAGAGTTTGGAAAGTAGAATTTTATTTGCCATAAAGAGTTGAACAAACTCAGTCTCTTTTTTATAGACCCAAGTACCAGCTTGTCTAATTTGCTGAGTAATTTTCCCCAAATAGACGATTGGAGTTTCTTTACTCGTCCTTTCATAATTTGTCATGTACCGTTGGATATAGGACTTTCCCAAACCAACTGTTCCTTAAAAACACAACTATCAAGAAAAATATTAATCCTGTATTTTACTCATACAGTTACAACTGTACTTTAACTATTAAATGTATTTTTACTGCGACCAGCAAATCTTTAATTGATAGCCTCTCAGAGGAAGTCACTTAAATTGTGACAGGGGTTGCTCCTCTGTTCTGGTCCTATTAGACCTCTCAGTGGCTTTTGATACCATCGACCATGGTATCATGCTGCACCGGATGGAGGGATTGGGGGTGGGAGGCACCGTGTTGCGGTGGTTCTCCTCCTATCTTTCCGACTGGTCGCAGTCCGTGTTGGCAGGGGGGCAAAGGTTGACCTCGAGGCGCCTTGCTTGCGGCGTGCCTCAAGGGTCGGTCCTCTCACCGCTCCTGTTCAACATTTATGTGAAGCCGCTGAGTGAGATCATCCATGGATTCGGGGTGCAGTGTCATCTGTATGCTGACAATATGCAGCTGTACATCTCCACCCCAGATCAGCCCAATGATTCCCTCAATGTGATGTCCCAGTGTCTGGAGGCCATACGGGTCTGGATGGGGAGGAACAGGCTCCGACTCAACCCTTCCAAGACCGAGTGGCTGTGGATGCCTGCATCCCGATATAGCCAGCTGGTGCCTTCGCTGGCTATTGGGGGTGAGTCTTTGGCCCCGACGGTGAGGGTTCGTAACTTGGGCGTCCTCCTGGATGCACGGCTGTCTTTAGAAGAGCATATGACGGCCGGGGCCAGGGGGGCTTTTTATCAGGTTCGCCTGATACGCCAGTTGTGTCCCTTTCTGGATCGGGACTCCTTATGCACAGTCACTCATGCCCTGGTCACTTCTCGCCTGGACTACTGTAATGCTCTCTACATGGGACTCCCCTTGAGGACCACCCGGAGGCTCCAACTGGTCCAGAATGCGGCCGCGCTGGTGATTATGGGGGCGACTTGGCGCTCCCATGTGACACCTCTCCTGCGCGAGCTGCACTGGCTCCCAGTGGTCTTCCGGATGCGCTTCAAGGTCTTGGTTTTCATCTTTAAAGCGCTCCATTGCTTAGGACCTGGGTACTTACGAGACCACCTTCTGCCACCGATAACCTCCCACCGGCCAATACACTCTCATAGAGGGGTCTCCTCAGGGTGCCGTCGGTCAGGCAATGTCAACTGGCGACCCCCAGGGGGAAAGCCTTCTCTGTGGGGGCCCCCACCCTCTGGAACGAGTTACCCCTGGGGATTCGATTAATCCCAGACCTCCGCACTTTCCACAAGGCATTAAAGACTTTTCTATTCCAGCAAGCGGGGCTGGCTTAACGTAGATTTTAATGGGTGAATTTTATGAGGGGTTTTAAATTTCGGAAAGCCAAAATTGATTTAATTATGTTTTAGATTATTTTAACTTTTATATTGCTTGTATTTTAAAGTTTGGCTGTTCACTGCCCTGAGTCCGTCAGGAGAAGGGCAGTATACAAATTTAATAAATTCAATTCAATTCAATTCAAATTGAAGAATTAGAGTGGTCTGCTTTACATCCAATTATTTAGAAGGTCACTTCTAAATAGCTTGTTCCTAAACAGAATCAGGGGTGGCTTCTACTTACCTTTACTACCGGTTTGCAGCGGGAGTGCGCTTGCGCTTCTGCGCATGCGCAGATCACCCATGACGATGTCGTGGTGGGCAGGTGGAGCGTCCCGCCAGTTTTACTACCAGTTGTATAGAATTGGACCGAACTGGGAGCAACCCACCACTCAATAGAATCCTTTAAGTCTTTGGAAAGGGGGGCATGTTAGATATTCATATGCTTCTCCCTAAACTCAGAAAAGACAACTTCAGCAACAGAGTGATCAATGCCTGGAATGCACTACCTGACTCTGTTGTTACATCCTCAAACTCCCACAACTTCAACCTTAAACTGTCTACCATGGACCTCACTCCATTCCTAAGAGGTCTGTAAGGAAGCATGTATAAGTGCACCAGCGTGCCTACCATCCCTGTCCTACTGTTTCCATTTATTCGTACTCATGTCTTATGTTTATACTTATACCTGTTTATACTTATATGTTTATATGTTATGTTTATACTTATACTTATTTTCTCATACATGCTTGACAAATAAAATAATAATAATAATAATAATAATAATAAATAACTTATCACCACTAATTCTAAGTAGCAATGTTGAAGAATAGTGAGTCATTAATTTGCAAATGATGCAAATATTGACACTTAGAGTAATGTTTGAGAAACCAAATCAGTCAGCTCTTTGTGTAATCATAGTTCACTATCATTGGCTTCTCCTTCTGACCCATATTTCTGGAAAATAGTTTCCACTGAGAATCTTGTTGTCTTGTCACAAGTTCTGCTCTTGCTAAACAAAAGAGGAATCTAAAATAACTCACAGTTTAGAAAAATGCCATGATCTATGGTATTGAAAACTGCTAGCCTAGGATGGAGACATTACCTGTGTGAACAATGCCTTCTTGGTGCTATATCCTAACTGGAAATTAAATTGTAAAGGGTTTAGTTCAGGGCTGTCAAACTCCCAGTCTGCAGGCCAGATACATCACACGCTGGCCACATCCATGCCCAGTTTAGCAAAGGGGAAAAAAGTCCCAATAGATCACATGACAATGCCGTGACATGAGTTTGACACCCCTGATTTAGTTCATCTATTTCTTCCAAGGCCCTTAAAACTACAAGTCTATCACCTTATCAACAAACTTCCCTAAAACAGGAAGGATGAAAATCAGATGAAAATTGTCCACACAATTGGATGCCACAGTGGTGTATTCAGGGGAAGATGAATCACTGCTTCCTTAAAGGCAGGTGACACTGTTCCTTCCTACAAAAAACACCATTCATCATTGCTTAAATCTGACACGTCACTTCCCCTAAGTTGTTAACTAACTATGTGGGGCATGGATCTGAAGCACAGTTGGAAGAACTCACAGCCCTAAGAAACCTGTCTACTTCTTCAGGACCAACAGGCTCAAACTCCTCTCAGTTAATTAAGCAAGACTATGCCACAGTCAATGCCATGGGACTGGCAACTCGACAAATCTAACCAAATTTATCCAACAGATGCTAAGAATAATTTTTACAATGACCCTATAGAACTCTTGACAAAGGAAGACAGATCCAAAATCATTGAACATAAATAAAATCCATATAAAACAATTTAAAACATATTCCTTCTATTTCCCTCCATATCTCTCTCTCTCTCTCTCTCTCTCTCTCTCTCTCTCTCTCTCTGTGTGTGTGTGTATGTTCACCAATGTTTTTTTCACTCATTCTTGGCAATGGAATTGGGAGCCAATTCAATAGATCTAAAGCAAGTCTCAGCCAACAATGCTGAATCTACAATTTCTCTGCTTTGCAACAGACTGATTACAATCTGATCCTTCGATGCACCTCTTATTTGAGGGAGCGTTACAAGCTCCCCCACTCCCCCGTTCTTTATTTATTTGCATCTTAGCACCCTATGAGAGAACAAAATATAACCTCTCATCGCTTGGAGATCTTCTCTCTTGTCAAAGCTGCAAGACAGTTGGTTGCAGAACATAATAGACCCTCTGTCTCACATAGACGGTTATCTGGTAAATCAGCATCTTGATACAATGGTCTGATAGTACAGGGTGCAGAAGCTACTAGCTGACAATATGTTTTGCTTCTGGCTCCAACACAGCCAGTGACAGAAAAATGCTGGCACTGGTTAATGGATTTGATGCATGCCATGTTTTGCTAGATAAATCCTGGCAAACAGAATTATGTTCCTGGTGTCACTTCCCCTTTGCTGACATGAGTTGGGCAGTCCGTAGCGACAGCATGCAGATAAATGCCTTAACTTAAATTGCCCAATTAATTGCCTTTACAACTTAGTGTAGTAATATTCTTTTCCATTTAAGAATAGAATATACAATGGCAAATCTTACAATTATTGCAGGGAGAATTGATACAAAATGGCTATAGTTTGTATGATTGTGTACTTCTTTTCGATACTACCGTAGTACCTTTGCAATTATTAGTTTATGATATAATAAATACTATTTTACCATTTAAGATTCTTTTAAAACAAATTCATCTTTTACAACAGACCCATTACAAATTCCTCTCCAAGTCCATTTATCTGCTAATTAGGTCAGTTTACAAATCAGAAAATTCAAATCAGTGACAGTAATAAGTGGTTAAAAGAAAAATGAGTCATTGAAAATATAGGATGTGCAATCAAATGCAAAATCTGCAGATGGTCCCTATTTAAGGGTTCTAACCAGAGAGCCAACATCTGCAATTCCCTATCCCTAATCTGTTTAACCAGTGCATCTATGTGTCCAGTCAACTTTGGTTTTAATGAAGGATTCAGAAGAACATTGGAATTCATCCTTTTTACCCTCCAATCTCTTTGTCAACAAGTGATTAGTACTATTGCAAATACGTGACAAGAGGCATTTTTAGGTCAACCAGGAGTTGCCATTTGTGCTCCTCAGCTATTCTTAGCATTTTCTGCACATTATGTATGCATGTTTGTTTGTTTGTTTATGGGTGTGTGTGCAAATAAAATTGTGTGCTGCATTAATATAATGCAAAGAAATTGCAAAATAGCAGCCTGGGAGGGGGGCAATAGGAAGATGGGAGAAATTACCATAATTGCTCCAGTGGCAAACGGAGCCAAAGTTCACTTCTTCCCTTGCTAATCTTCTTTAGAAATTGCCTACAATATGAACTGCTTCAAAGAAGTTAGACCAGAGGTTGGTTTCAGCAGGCTCTGACCAGTTCTGGAGAACCGGTAGCGGAAGTTTTGAGTAGTTCGGAGAATCGATAGTAAAAATTCTGACTGGCCCTGCCCCCGCCCCCATCTATTTTCTGCCTCCCAAGTCCCAGCTGATCGGGAGGAAATGGGGATTTTGCAGTATCCTTCCCCTGGAGTGGGATAGGAATGGAGAATTTACAGTATCCTCCCTCTGCCATGCCCACCAAGCGACATCCACAGAACTGTTATTAAAAAATTTTGAAACCCACCACTGAGTTAGACACCTTCAAAATGACTAAGTTGGAAATACCTGGGGAGTGCCCTCAATCCTTAATGTGAGATCATGAAGGTCTACTTTTATGATCCTTAAGAATTTAAAATAAACAACAAAAAACACGAGAAGGTTTTCAGAAAACAGTGGAATATTGGATTATGAATATTATGACCTTGAAACTACTTTTAAAGAATAGATGCCTGCTTGTGGGAAAGAAAAATGGTTTTTGTTATTAGAAACTTGATAAGACAAGTAATTTACAATGGCATTCAGAAATATCTTTGGGGAACTCCACCAGGACTGCAATCAGACTTTGAATCAATTATGTCAGCTATCGTGCTTTTTTGAAAACAGTCTGTTCACAGAAAAAAGATGTTACAGAACAAGATATGCGACAAAATTTACCTGAGAAAAATATGAACCAGGCTTTAAATAAGAACTTGTCATCAGTTTTTTTAAAAAATTTGATTTATATGCCGCCCTTCTCCGGAAACTCAGGGCAGCTTACAATGCATTAAGCAATAGCCTTCATATTTTTGTATATTTATACAAAGTCAGCTTATTGCCCCTACAAACTGGGTCCTCAATTTACCTACCTTAGAAAGGATGGAAGGCTGAGTGAACCTGGTGAGATTCGAATTTACAGTAATTGCAGACAGCTGGTGCTAATCACAATGCTTTTAGTCTGCTGAGCTATCCAGGCTTACAAAGAGAAAACTGGATGAGGCTTTAAAAATTAAGAAGGAAATAAAAATTTAACCCCAGAGAGCAATGGAATAATTCTTTTTTATTGGATGCAAAAAAGAGTCCATTTAAAGTACTGAAGAAATTTATAACAAGAATCAATAATTATCTAAATGAATTATAGAAAGAATTTTTCTGTTACAGGAAAAAAGGAATACAAATTCGACCTATTTGATCAAGGATAAAATGGGGCATATTGTTATTTTGCGTGGTGTATTTTGGACTTGCTGACATCTTGCCTAGTAAAATGTAATACATTTGATTTGCTTACATTTAATACAGTACGATATTTAAGTATTTTCCTCTATAGTTACTGTATGACCCACTTTTCAAGTAGGCAGCTATTTAAAGTTACAATTGCCAAAACATTTTAGGGAGATATTTACATGTGCAAGATTCAATGGTCGTATATGGGAGATTCCATTTTATACCTTACAATGGACGTCTCTACATTTGCAGAGCGGCAGAGGTGGAAGACCTGGCTTACATCCTATTTGATAGTTGCTTGTATAAGAGGGTGAGAGACAGGTACCTTGGTCTATATACCAAATGAATGACCCATTGGGATCCCCATATCAAAACAACTTAACTTATGTGTGGCCAGAATCTGAAAATAACATTTAACACAGCACGGTACTTAATCAAAATGGTTCAACTGAGATCTGCATATGTGGGACTGATTGAGGTAGATTATAGGGGTGACACCAAAATATAATTTTATCGTATTTGATCTATATCTTAATTTATTATTGTATTTTATTCCAATTTCATTTTAAACTGTATTTTATTCCAATTTCATTTTAAACTGTATTTTATCCAATTCCATTTTAAACTGTTTTTATCAGATTTTAGTAATAATTTGTGTCTGGAACAGTGCACTTTGATATGGCCCAAGGGCTAATCAATAAAGTAAACTAACTAGCATATGTCTCCTAACTGTATAGTACTTAAACTAGCTTTGTATCTGACTTTTTAAAACGAATTTGTCTTTTTAAAGGAGAAATTATCTCTTGTGTTAAATTCAAATCTTTTATTTGTATTAGGATACTGGGATTGCTTTACATTCCTGAAATGTGTATTTCTCTATTGTTTAGAGTTGAAATATAGAATTTATATTTGAATGAGATAAGATGCAATTGGGGTAGTTTCTTCTGAAACTGCTGGTATTTGGAGTTAGAAAAATTTTGTGTATTGGAACTTGCATTTGTAAAGGGGAAATGGCCTCTATTACTGTATGTTAAACTTTGCCTCTCTTTTATTTTGTTTACATTAGGATTTGGGAACCATTTTATGCCTTTTAAAAGGAATCTTGCTTATAGCTAAGAATTGAAATGTGGAATATTGAGTTTTGTATATGTTAACTAATGTTAATATTTTAGAGCTGTTTGGTGGAGTTTTTTTGCTAATAATTGGACTGGAGAGGATGCTGTTTATTTGATTCATCTATTGTTAGGAGATGAATTCTAGAATGAAGAGTTTTTTGTTTGTTAATTAAGAGGCAGTGAAGAAATTATGTAATTGATTATTCTTGTCATGATGAGGGTAGGAAGTTGCTTTCTTGGGAGTGTGAGGTTTTCTTTCAGATATAGATAGATAGAACCTTTCTCAACTTCCTTTTTATTTTTAGTTTGTATTATCTTTTTATTGTTTTATTTGAAACTTTTAATAATATTAAAAAAAATAATCACAATAATAACAATTGATCAGTAAACGTATATCAATTTAATTTTGAGATGTTGTCTTTCCATATTGAAATGTAATTACTTTTTCTGCCTCCCCATGCTTTGTAAATCAGTAATATTTCTATAGTGATGGTTTCACATTTTTGATATATAATTCAATAGTGCGTTCACATCTTTAAATCATATTATCTCTGGAATACTATATAGTCACAGGTATTAAACCAAAATGGGAAAATAGTGGGATATGCTCTTGTCATATATCTATCTCCCCAACCTACTTTATAATTCCAGCATAAGGACACTGATTGCCAACTCTTTTAAACATTCTCTTTGGTGTCCAAAATGTGAAAAAAAAAGTGAATTAAATCTCATTTTAAGAGTGACCACTTGTGTTTACGCTAATAGTGTTGTGATCATTAAAAAATGCCATCTTAGAGGACAAAAAGATTTTAGACAAACTGCACTATATACTTGTGTTTGCAGCCCACAAGCTTCTCAAGATATTCCAATAGGATTTTAAGCATAAAAATACATTTAGTACTTTTTTACTTTGTACAACCAGATGCTATTTGAAATGCAGTCATAAAATGAAGTGGAAAAACTCAGGTCATAAGTGGTATGAGACAACAGAATAATACAACAGTGCATTCTGTGAGAACAAACAGAACAGCTCCATTCTGAATACAAATACATTATTCATTTCCAAAGTGGACAGAGAACATTGCTCTATTGTTAATGGAGTTTGGAGCACTGAATTCCTAAAAATTCCAAGACGTTTTAGGAGAATCTTAACATCATCACAAAGATGAACAACTGGCCAAAACCATTAGAGAATATATTACTCTCTCAAGAGTTTAGGTCTAAAGTTATTAGATATTATATTTATTAATATGCTGATGATGACATTCCTCTGTTTACTGATTAAAATGGGCAACTAGGGAAGAACTAGTTGTTTGGTAAATGGAGAGCAAAAAATTTAAAGGGAATCCAGAGGTGAAGATTATGTTAGTTAGAACTATCCAGATGAGTTGTAGGTACAATCTGTGTTATCTTTATCTGATCAAACAAGTAATTTAGAAATATTTCAGGATATAAATCTGTTGGTTGAGAAACAGGTTGGAAGTATAGCACCATGGCTTTCTAAAAATCTTCATTTAGCAGAAAGATCTGTTTTCCTACCTACCTTTTCCTTTCCTACCTTGCTCTGTAGATCCAGGCTTTGTAACTTCTAGTTGCTTATTGTAATGTACTAGAGCTATACTTAAGGACAATTCAGAACCTTCAGCAGATACAAAATGCAGCCATTCAGCCCTTTCTGGCTAGAGGGAAGCGTGTCTATATTCTGGCTCCCATTTATCATGCCAATTCTGGATTCAATTCCAGAAAATACTGTTAGCCTTTCAAACAACACAAGGTCTGGAAGATAAGTAACTAAAAATGTTTTGTACCACTTGTGAGTCCATTCCACCACTCCTACCAAGTTAAGGAACATTGCTTGTTGCTTTGTCATTGCTGCAAGTGAAGCTCTTTTGCATCTTTATTAGATTCCCATAAAAGTGATCTATCCTTTTCAATCAGTATGCGGATGAATTGTTCCCATCTGCTATTTTGAATTGCCATTTATTTTGACTGAATTGTTGTTTTATTTTAGAGGAGTCTTAGCATAGGCTTATTCTAAAATGATGATTAACAACCACTTGAAGCTGCCAGGACAAAATGTCTAGAAATGGGTTAAACAAGCAAACAAATCTAAAGATTACTGAAGATTTCTACAAGGCAGTGCAAATGTCATTGGACTCATGCTGTTTTTAAATCTGCTTCTTTTTATTTGTTCTCACACTTTTTGATAAATGATGGTGTCTTTAATTTATGCAGTAAGCCTGAGGAATAAAACATCACTTGGTGCCTCTTCCCTTTCATGACAAGACAGGGCAGTAGAAGCATCTCCTGCATCAAGCTTCTCTTGTTCTATTCTTGAGCATCTATGAAATGAGCTTGAGGCAGATGATCTTCCCTCTCACCTAACACCAAGTTCTCTGCTCTTCTCAGAGAAGCCTAGGGGATGGAAAATCTTAGGTCTTAATCTGAGTTAGGTATCCTGAAGGCATATCAGAAACACCTCTGAACTTCCCACCTTCGCGGTGAAACCAGAAATAACTTTCTGTAAGACTATCCTTCGAAAAATATGCTGATTGTCTCTGGCTAGCATAATCTTTATCTTCCTGGTCCTTTCTTCCTCCAGGTAAATTGAAGCCTTCAGATTCATTCTTTTATCAAAAATATAAGCTAAAATGCTTTGTTAGAAAGAGTAACAAGTTTATGCATAGTAATATGACATTCTATAATTCAACAGCTTTCGCCAACTCAGTAATTTGCCTCTAAAAAATGCATCAACACTGATTTCCTCAACTACTTATTTGCCTATCAGAACACTGTTTTTAGATTGCTTCTCAGAGGAAGAAGTTGCAAAATATTGTGGTTGTCTGATTGTTTCCTGAGAGCAAGCAGAGGCAGTGGTAGAAACTGTAGCAATAATATAAGGCAGCTCCAAGATGGGAGCTCCCTGAGCAAGTCAGTGTGAAGAAATAACAGGAATTTGTAACAATTCAGCAGGGGTAGTTCAAGATGGGGACCTCTAACAACGATTCTGTTTAAAAAAAATGGGTTAGAGTGCACCTATAGATTGTACAACTTTGAAATGAAGAGTGCTTTTCACTTTGTACAGTATTTATATGGCTATTCAAACAGAAAATACATTTTCTTGCTCCATAATAATGATTGCCTATTGGAATTGTTTAAAAAAAAAAATAAGAGCAAGGAACTATATACCTTTATTAAAATTCTATGTTTTTGACTCTGAAAAACCTTGCCAAGAAAACTGCAGGGACTTGTCCAGACAGTCTCTGAGAGGCGGACATGATTGAACAGAATTTTTTAAAAAATTACTTATGCAGATTTCTCAGCTTGGTAAGATACATGCATATTTTTCTATCTGAAGGCAAAACTTAAAAACAAATATAAACTGACTGTGGGGTCTTTGGTGCTTTCTGAGCTTGGGTTCCCCCTCCAAAATGTTTCATTCCCAAAATAGGTGGCATCATCACATACGAAGTGACTTTTCTAGCTCTTATCCTATTTAGAAGCAAAGCAAATCCTATGAAGTTTAATGGCCTTTATTACTAAGTAAATATGGAAGGACAATAATCTTAAAAACACCTGGCTATGTTACAGCAATTGCATATGTAGGGGGACAAGAGGGCTTATAATATATTCTGTCCAACATAATGTAATATATGTCCAACAAATGATTTTATTAGTTATTATCTTGCAAAAATGTGTAATTGATGTTTCCTGTTTCTGAAATAATTAATGCCCAAAGTGGGAATCATGCATTCCACCCAAATAAACATTTTAAGTGGAAAAATCATTTGATTTTGTTGAAGATTGTCACAAACACCTTGATTTTTAGTCAAAAAAGTTCAACATTTGCTTTTTCACAATTTCATTGTAAGACAAAGCTTTTAAAAATACATATTCCAGCTGGAAATCTGAAATTATTTCAGATTCACCAAAGATGAGAATACAAACACAGTAATTTACATGCCTATGAAGTGCCCCTGATAGCCATCATCAGTAAACAGCTCTGCATTTTTAACTTGGAAAAAGACCAAATACATTGCCTGCCTCCCACAAGGACTCTAAGGCTCATTTGAAAGCAGTTTTAAAGATGTGCTCCGTTCAAATGATGAAGCCTATTTGCTTCTGGCTAGCTACAATGTATTTGAAACAATTAAAGTAATTTTTAATGTGGCTCTTGTGAACAATTTATTTCCCATCTATAGAGAAGCTTGTCTTTCTGCCTACACAAATGTTTCAGTGCAAACTCTCAGCTCCCTATCAGCTAAAGTTCTGCAGTTCCCCATCATATGAAGTGCTCAGTTTATTTTACATATGACCAGAAAGCTCTACAAAATATGAAGAAGGAATGAGGATGTAAGCCATGTGTACATTTCCTGTTTGCTTGAATTGAGATGAGAGATTATTTATTACTCTAGGACATGCAATAAACAAGGAAACAATTTAATGAAGTGTTTTAAGGAGGGCAGAAATGAAAATTATGTTCAATTTATTTTTGCAATATTTAGGAGTGCAAAATATGGTGATACCCAAAGTCATAAAAAAGCAGGTAGTGCAAATCTATTTAAAAACGGGAAAAATATTGTAGAGAAAATTTGATGAGTCAATGCTGCTTTCATGCTTAAGGAAAAATTAAATGGCACATTTGAAAATATTAGCCAGACCAGAATAATTTCAAACTGATGAAATTGGAAAAACAATGCAGTAATTCACTAGTATAGGGGTATATTTGTTAATATGGGATGAAACAAGGTTCTTTAATTGGTTTTTCCTTTTCAGTTCCAGCATCCAGAGTTATTTTAGAAATAGAAGACCAATTTTGCTGAGCTGGAAATAATGCTTCATTTATGTATATGAAGAAACTTCATATTTGGGGGGGGGGGGGAAGTAACTTTTTTCCCCACAAAGAAGTATTTTCCCAGAAATGGTCATCTTGTGGTTGCTACAAATAGGGATTGGTTATACCCAACAGTGTATTCATTCCTTCATTTTCAGAACACCTGATGAAATCTCTTTTCCTCCTGCTACTTTCTATGATTTTATGAGGCTTCTTTTGCACATTGCAATCTTCAAAGGCTGCATAGTACAATGTGTTAGATTTAATATCTACCGATTTTTCCTGCAGGAAGCTGTGGTGTGTGTGAATTATTACACTACTGCTAGGAAAATATGCCTGGCAATAATTGCAGCCTATAATAGTAGTACTGATCTATTTATCAAATTTATTTGGCTGCCTATGTCATATAAAAGGGATTATTTGCAGTGTTCAAACAGGACTATAAAAATAGTTAATATTTAAAAACAATTATTATAATATTAAAAAATTATAAAAAATTATAAAGCCTAAGAGAGAACACAAATGCTTAACGCATTGAGAGAACACAATTGCTTAATGCATTGTAAGCTGCCCTGAGTCTCCGGAGAAGGGCGGCATATAAATCAAATTTTAAAAAAAAATGTTAGTAACAAAATTATTTATATTGTTTGTTAATTGTCAAAAACATTTAAACTTAAAATATATTGGGGGGTTTTTTTGCAACCTGCAACAAACTGTGGAAGGAAGTAGTCTGTCACCAAGAATTCCTTTAAAAAAAAAAAACTTTAAAGCCTTAACATTTCCTGGTAGTTTCTTGTCCAAGTGCTATCCAGGGCTAAGCCTGCTTAGCCATTTTTTAAGATTAGGGGTGTTAAACTCACATTGTCATGGCAGCAACACGTGACATATTGGGACTTTTACCCCCTTCGCTAAACTGGGTGTGAGTGTGGCCAGGGTATGAAGCATCTGGCTCGTGGGCTGGCAGTCTGACAGCCCTGTTTTAGATCAACCAAGTTGTCTGGATATTGCAAAATACAATACATCTGCCAATTCTCCAATGTTATAAAATCTTGCCTTATTATTGTGCTATGAATGTTTTAAGAATTTTGACCCAATTGTTGGTTATATGCCTATGGAATAGAAATTGGTTTTGGAAGTCACTTAACCTCACCTCTGCCACTATGTCATGGAATGACTGACAGGATGAAAGTCTCCTCTGGGTCCCGTCAGCTAAACAATGCTGGCTGGTGGGCCTTCTCTGTGGCTGCCCCAGCTCTCTGGAACCAGTTACCTCCTGAGATCCGGACCATCCCCACCCTATTGGCCTTCCGAAAAGCAATGAAGACCTGGCTTTTCTGGAAGGCCTTGGGCCATTGATCTCGCTCTTGCAATCTGGCGAGATCTGGCCATGAATGGTGTGAATGAGTTTTAATGTTTTTAATGTTTTTAATTCTTAAATGTTCTTTATAATGATTTTAAGTGCATTGTGAGCCGCCCTGAGTCTTCAGAAAGGGGCGGCATACAAATTGAATTAATAAATAAATAATAAATTGAAAATAAAAGACTTTGTTTTCATAAACTATTATTTTAGAGATATCTAATATTACAGTTTACTATCTGTTTATCTGGTACAAGAAAGCACCAGGTAATCCTGTGTAGTGAGTGTTTCATTTAGCAATAGATCACAATTATGACAGTGATGAAAAAATAACTTTACGGCTAATCCTCACATTTATGACTTATGCAAATTTCTAAAACAAAGGAAAGCTGAAGAAAGATAATTAGCAGAGTTACATTTCACTTAGCAACCGCTTTGCTTAATGTCTGAGTTGCAGGTCCCAACTATGGGGCTAAACATAGACAACCTGTACAAGCTACATCCTTTGATGAATTAAATCCAGAACCTGCCTCAGCAAAGCAGGTTGCAGCACCAGCCATTGGTTATGAATCCCTTTTAGAATAAAAAAACTACAGAATTATCAGCTGCCCAATGGTAATGCTGATACTCTTCTAAACAAAAAATTAAATCATATCATGGAAGATTCTGGTGAAACATTAAACCATTGGCTTGCCTATGCTTAAATTGATGCTTGTGTTTCTAGTTTGGCAAATGTAAGAACTGCAGAAAGATTTGTATATGATTTAGTTACAATGCATCTACATTTATAGCCCTGCGCAGCTGCCAAACATCCTCAGGACCTAAATCTGGGAGCACAGCCAGTGACCAACTTATTTAGTTAAACAAATGCATTTTTTTAAAAAAAAAAGCAATATTCTTTTTGATAAAAATAAAAGATATGTCTTTGTTCTATTTGCATAATGTATACATTACAAAAACAATAGCAATTCAATTGATATGTGCCTTCCCCAACTTAAAGTCAAAAGTGCAGCAGATTTGGAGATTTTCATTTTATTGGCCTGTAACCTTTACATTCAAAAATAAACTACTGAGAATAGAAACTTACAAATAAGTTTGGGAGTAAAGCTCATTCATCAAAAATTGCAGAATGCATTGGACTCCCCCAAAGAATGTAACCGGAAAGGATGACATCAGATTTTCTCCCCTTTGTTACAGAAAATTGGAGGGATTACTGATGATTTGGTTCTTTGGTATTTTTTTGGAAAAGTATTTCAATATAATGTATGCAAGCAGATTTATGAGGAATCCCTCAATATTAAAGTAGTTTAATATGATACTGAATTTTATACTAAATCTCTAGAATCTGACTGTTTATGTTTTATGGTTAAATTAAAGTTATATCATGCACAAGGATTACCAAAATGAATTATGCTGAAACACTGGGAAAGTGTTATTATTTCAGACTAAAGGAGTGACTTTTGGAAATTTGCAATTTATCCATTTTGGAAATGGCAATATTTCTACTGATAAAAGAATAAACCAATATTTTTAGCATTCTTTTTATATTTTATAATAGATAATAGAGTGGAATCATTATGCAATTTCCCCTTTTTACCCAATTATAATATAGTATTATAAATTATAATATAGATTTATTTTTGTAAGCCAATGGCTACATTACAATAGGTTTAACATATTTGTTAGATCTTTAGTTTCAATCTAGCTCTGATCTCTTTGTTTTTAATTTGATGTATTTCATTAGGGGTTTTTGAGGGGTTGTCTTTTAATTCTTTAATTTTCAATTTTTTAATTCTTATTTTATTTCTGAACTGCCCATCACCGCCAAAAATTTCTTATTTTGATTAGTTCGATTTTGCTACCATTACAATCTGTATTTTGGTAGTCTGTTTACATTTTGTAAATTTCTAAAATAAAGAATAATTTTTTTAAAAAATCAATGTATTATAAAAACTGGAAGCTTTCTTATCTATATAAATATTGACAGATGCATTTAATTTTTTAAAATTTTGCTATGACATATTTGATATTTACATTGCTAAATATGCATACTGCCAAATTGGAAAGTATTTCAAATAAATATTCAGTTTGCACACTGCACAGATGTTCAGAAGTCAAGAGACTAAACAACCCTGAAACAGTCCCTGCCTCTGCTGGATAGATGGCCTTTGCACACTCTATAGCAGAGGTAGTTACTCTGCAATATCTTTGCCTTGCAAAGCCTGCTTTAGTTTGCATGATATGATTTTAAGCATTATTGATGCTTTTGATTATTTTAATGTGTATTTATTTAGTTAACTGGGGGAAGTTCAAGGATTGTAGCAAAGCAAAGGAAATAATATTCACAATCATACAGTATAAAGCTATTAAGGGCTATTAATTATGGCTAAATATTATTTCCAGTATCAAAGTGGCAAAGCTATTTAGACTTGCTGCTAAGCAAAGTGAATTTTATTAAGCTGCTAGGTATTATATGTGATACACACAGAATGTGGATTAACACCACCAATGGCATGAATGTGGACAACTAAAAAAGACTGCTGCTTCTATTCTTTTCTTACAAATGCACTAACTGGCAATATACCAAACCATTAGACTTAATTGCACACACAGGAGCTGCACCCACGCTAGGAAAATTCATTCCGTTTATCTCTTGGGTCCAAAGGGAGCAAAGTACTGTCTCTATCTGATATGCCACGGAGCGATTATAATTCAGAGTTGTGTTTTTACAGTATTTTGTATCTAGTCAAACTTCCCGGAAGAAGGCAAATGCAAATCATTTCTATTTCATTGCCAAGAAAAATAGACGGGAATCCACGAAGTCACGGGAATCAAGCTCAACTCAAAGGGGATTTGTTTAGTACAGGAATGACTGAAGGCTGTGTTCCTACGTCGGCAGGATGTTCACAGCAGTTCTCAAAATTATTGATGAACAATTCCGAGGGAATTCACTGTTAATTGCCTTAAGATGCTTGAGCCAATGCAAACCGTTTAAGAAACACCCTGCCCTGCTAAAACTCAAGCATCAAAGGCGACTTTGATTGCAATTCCTCCAATGCGGTCCCGCAGTAGTGAACTTTTAACTACGAACGGCGCCGTTTGCAATGCCTTGTTTATGAGCACCTTCTCTCTTTGGCTTCACTAAGGAGAATTGCAACTTCTCCTTAGCATTTCACAGAACCACATTGTCGTTCAGCGCTGTCAGCATCTTTTACACAGCACTGACGCTTATTCTTCATAATGTTTCTTTGCAAGTGAAGCGAACCAAACCAAACGAATTGCTTGCCAGTCTTCGATTTCCTCCTTCCGTTCCCGCTCCCGGTTTTCTTTGCAAGCGGAACCAAGGAGGGAGCCGCCTCACCTATGTAACACACCAAGCGGAACCTTCCTTTCTTTCTCTGCAAACCTAAGTCAGCCCCGAATGGAACGTCGAGGGTTGACCCTCCCTCTTGCCCAATGTCGGGCAGAGCATCGGAACCGGAAGCTATGTCCGCGTGGCAATTCCCCCGGGCGACGGGGCTTGCACGGATACTGCGTCAAGAACTTCAAGCCGGGCCCCGTTGCCCTAGCAACGGCTCTCGAGCGGCCCTTCTCATTGCTCCATGTCGTTGCCGGAGCCGGTGAGAAGGCGGCTGAGTTCCTTCAGCCGAACTGTTTTTACGGACAACAACCGCACAGGACCCGAAAATAGAGGCGACGCCAACCCCTTTGGTGAGGGAGTGTCCCCGGCGTTGTGCCAGCTACAAAGATGGCGGTGTTGGCACACTCGCCATTCTTGCGGTGGTCGCTGCGAAGCTACTGCCAGACTTCCTGGTAGAGCCTGGACTGCGATATGGTGATTGGAGCGTCTGGGCTCTGGAGAACCTTTTAAAATTTAAAATTTAAGTCAAAGATAGTCCTTGTTTAAAATTACACCACCCTCCAAAACCAATCTTTTAAAGTATATAAACTATTCATTTCGTTTTCTTAATATGACACTATTGCCAAAAAGACCAGCTGCAGTCGTGTTGCCCTCAGCACAAAACAGAAGATAACTTCTCTACTGCAGTCCAAGATGTAAACTAAAGATAATGCCCGTATTTAGGCTAGAAGAGGTACATTGTACAAAAAATTATTACCATTTGGGGCACAGTGCGAAACCAGAATCTCTCAACTCTAAAGTCTGACTAACACAGGTTCAAAAATATGTCTGTATGACATATGGAATGGCAGTCCTTAAAAGCCACTCTTTCAGCACGAACACAGACCTGTTTAGGTCAGAAGAGAATACGGGATCCTGCCAGCAGAATATACTGTACCTCCCAGGTTCCTCATGACTGTTTCCTGCTCTTGTCTCTTCAGATAATGAAATCGTCTCCAGTTTGCCCTTACAGATGTCCCTGTATTTCAACTTCTGGTTCTTCCCTTTTTGGTGGGCAAGCAGTATTGCCATGTTGCAACTGAAGGTAAGATCTAGAAGGCAATAAACACACTTCTGTTTTGAGATTTGTTACTCTTGTTAGGGTATTTGGTTATTGCTTTTTACCATACCCCTGTAATAATGCAAAAAAGATTTTCACTAATCTTATTCTGAGTGGTACGTTGATGCAGAAGAATTGAGAAGTAGGTAAATTTGTAGAGATTATGTAGAAAATCTCAGTGAGATATTATTTTGCAAAAAGACAACCACACATAAAACTAATTTGTCCAAGTGGGGTATTTATTTTCCATTCTCTTCTCAATTCTAGTATTCAGTCTTACCAGATTACTACAAATTCATCCTTGTGACAAGCATTATATTAACATCTTTAATTGAGGTTATACGTCTATACCTTGGATTCATGGGAAATTTGCAGGAGAAGGTAGGTGTACTTCACATCTTTAAGAGTCACCTTTCTAAACAAATGGATACAGTTCTTTGTGAAAAAGACAAAACATTGGAAAATTTATAGTTTGAATTCAGGACCGTGTTTGAGTCTTGATTTGTTCTTAATTTAGTCAGGTACAGAGTCACAGGCAGTTATGTGTGTTCCTAGGGCAACAAATGTTATATCTCTGCTCTATGTGCTGCATTGGTTGCCAGTTTGCTTCTGGGCCCGAATTGAAGATGCGGTTTTAACCTTTAAAACCCTTCATGGCAGGGGCCTGGGTTATCTAAGAGATCATTTCTCCCCAATTACATCAGCCTACCCCATTAGATCTCACACAAAAGATATGCTGTGGGTGCCCATAGCATAGTGGCCTACATCTTGTGGGTCACAGGAGACATGTCTTCTCTGCTGTGGCACCCATCTTATGGAATATCCTTCCTCCTGAAATTAGATTGGCCCCATCCCTTTTGATTTTCTGTAAGAACCTGTAGATCTGTTTATACTGCCAAGGGAACTGGAGATCTGTCCCAATAGCTCAATTTGGGAAGAGGCATTTTTATCCTTCCTTCACCCAAGGTTAGTATTTTTGTTTCTATGTTATTTATTGCTTTAACTATCAGGTTTTAATTTAGTTTATATTGCTTTTTTATTTATTGTTCTTTTCTGCCACAGTCCCCTTTGGGGAAGATGGGGAATTGTATGAATTTGCTAATAAATAAATAAATAAACTTTTTGATACCTTTCAAATGTTTATTTATTAAATTTATGTACCATCTGACTTCCAACAATATGAATTCTATGCTCAGGAGATTTTCTTCATCTCTTCTTGACCCTTTTCTAAAGCATTGAAATCATGCTTTAGAAAAGGATCTTTGAGAACAGCAATATCAAACATAAAAAGATGTATATTTCCTATGTCTATTTCATATTTTTTCTTTTGCAATAGACTCAAAGTTTGACAAGTTCTGTTGACTCTTTCAATATATGAGTTTACTATTGTTCAAAATTTCACAACTGGTGGGGCTTATTTAAATACGATCAAAGTCCTCTGAATTCCTGAAATACACTAAGAGTTAATAATATACCAAAAACTATTTGTAATGTTTAAAAGTGTAATGTTTAAAAATTAACATGGAACTAAACTGAAAATTATCAAAAGTTTGTGTGTGTGTGTGTGTGTGTGTGTGTGTGTGTATAATATCTGTAAAAAAAACCTTTGGCAGCATTTGGGCAGGCCAGAACCACAGTTGGTGTTCGGGTGTTTGAGGGGCATTCTGAGAATCATGGAATTTAATTTAATTTACATTTAATGTTAATTAAAATTAACTTTCAATTACAGTTTCCTCTATTTAATATTTTTTTTCTTTTTCAGCCACGTTAAAAATCACAACTTCTTAATAACTTTGGGCTTACTGCCAGACTTTCCAGGGACTATATACAATGCTGGTCTTGTAATTTTGGAACATAGATTAAGATGGAGGGCTACACTGAACTCAGTGTGATTTAGTTCTGATCAGACATTTGTAAGAATGCACTGTTGATCTTCTATTAGTCTAGTATTCTGCCAACAGTTTCAATAACAATTTAAAATTGTGCTGTGCTGCATAAAGTTTAATTAAATAAAGTTAATTTTAATTATGCTGTCCATATGTAGAATGTATTTTCTAGTAAATGAAAAGAATTGTGCTAGGTTTTACAAGTTAGATAGAATGTAATTAAGTATGTTGATTTCAAGGGCTTATGATTTGGATTCAATTCTGGCCTTTATGTGTAAGATAAATGTTGAACTATTTATTATCTCTGCCTCTTTTAAGTCTCTTTGTCCTGGCTGTTGCTAAATTCTGCACCTTCCTAGCTCCCAAGATTCTACACGATCAGAGCCTATTATTTGAAATCAGAGCCCCTGAAATGGAGCAAGGCCTTAAAGAAAGTGATTGATAGCTAAAATGCTACATTTCCCTTGAAATGAAATAAAAAAGCATCTTGTATCTCTTGTGAACCCTGTCTCATTGGCTCTCAGTCCTGTGTTTTCTTCTGTCATTTAAACAATATAGAGAACGATAGTTGGCTGTGATATATCTACCTGAAAAGTCTAAAAATTATGCTTCATTTCACTGACAGAGTTGTCTTCAAAGTCATAACCACAACAATTTAAAAGGAGTTTTTTCTGCAGAGGAAAAAATACAAAATTGGATTCTTGTACTATAACTCTGATAATATTTTGATTCCTTTTTTTCTCCATGTCTTTATAGGTTCCTGAACTAGCTGGGTTTTGGCTCCTGAGTCTCCTTTTGCAAGTTCCCCTAATTCTTTTCCTACTTTTAAATGAAGGGCTAAGGATTCAACCTTTGGAACGCGCAGTCAACATCATTTTTATAGTATTTCTTGTCTTCCAAGTTGTTACTGCATTTCTTGCTCTCAAAAGAATGGTGAACCAACTGGCAACTCGTTTCCATCTTCATGAGTTTGACCGGTTAGATGCTCATCTTCCCTCTGATAACGTAGCTTGCCAGGCAAGGGGACTGGAAGCTGCAGGGATTATGGGACAACAGGTGGGAGAACTTCATTCAACAAGTGGTGTTTGGAAATCTGCAGTGAGAACCTGATGTTAAGCAGAGCAGCCCCATCAGTAAAGCTCCTCTGCTTGTTGCCTTAACTATGTGAGTTTTAGAGATTTGATTTAGAAATTCACCTAGTACTGGATAGTGCAAACTAAGTGGAGTGATATCAAGAAGGCACTGTGGACTGATTCAGATGCAGTGGGAAGTGTTAGAAAAAATTGTCATTGGGTAGTACTGTGGCCCTTCTTTTGCAAGCGTGATTCTTGAGGGGATTAATCATCTGCTCATTTCTGCTTATATTATCTATTATGAAATCTATTATAATGACCTTCATCTGTTGTTTTTTCAACATGTATTCAAATCCAGACATTTTTCAGTGGAGAAATAAAACATTGTTTGAATAAGCATTCAGATTTCACAATCCTTTATGGACACCTGAAAAGTGATTAATAGGGTCAGGATTTCTATAACTTAAAACTGTTAGAAATATGAAAGCCTTTATGACCTTAAAATCATTTAAATAGGACCAATTGAACCAAAAATATGGCTTAAAGCAAAAATACGATTTTACAATTTCTCTGAAATTAGCACTCTTTTTTTAAAAATAAACACACATACACACACACCTCTCCCTGAGTTGTGGAGGGAATAAGGAAAAGGAAAAGAAACAGGCAAATTCTCATGTTCTTAGCTGGGTTAAACTTGCTAGCTTATCAGGAGTGTTGCCAATGATGAAAATATGACGTTTGTTACAAAATTTAGCAGAAATACAATAACACTTTTAACAAGTCAAAATATGACTTTTCAAGAAAAATAAAAAGCATCTAATTCTCACCAGATTACTCTAAAAACATGTTTTATTTATAAATTCAAATAAAAGTTTCTAGAAAAAAATCTGACATGTTATAGAAATCCTCACCCTAGTGGTTAAAAGTTTTTTAAACAAATTTGTTTTTATCTTGAGATACGTATTTAAAAGATTCTATGGTACTCTTTTGTAAACAATAAACTTTTTAAAAACATTCTTGTAGTATATTCTAATGTTAACCTTTTAAAAACAAACTAGCACTTTTCAGTGAAAGATGCTACAAAAATTACAACCAAATATCTCCCAGCATTTATTTTCCAGAAAGGGGGAAAGCATCATCCCTTCTGTATAATTTTAAATAGACTAGTTTTAAGCAATTTATATAAAGTGAAGCCAAGGTCTATTCATATACTGTATGTAGTGTTATGATCTATATACAAGGAATAATAACTCTACTATTTTCTAATGGAGTACAAAATATTTAAAAGAAATATTTTGCAAAATGGACATAATAACTACTTTAAAAGTTAAAAATATTCACATTCTACTTTGTTACAAAAATTAGAATGTTGGGAGAAGCAGATGAAGTAGAATGCCCAAAATTTGACCCTATGGAAATATGTGGCTAAGCAAGCAAGCTAGCTAAGATAAGGATGTTAACTTTGAAATCAGACAAGAACCGGATGACAGCAACCAGAGATAAAAAAGTTAGCTGCCATGCAGTAAGTCATGTTTGACTCACTAACCTAATTGCCAACAAAAGGACAGCTGAGGTGACATATGATGAAATGCTGGCAAAGGATAAAAGGCAGAGCTGTAGGGGTTTCTGTGAGAAAATCTTTATTTGGGCATGTTGCCATCAATGTATGCCAAGCACTCCTGTCTTCCATAATCCCATGCATCACCTGGCCAGTTCTGTAACAGCAACTGAGTATATGCCTGCATCCATGTGTGAGTGTATGTGTGGATTGTATGTGTAATGCTTAAGGAATTGTAATAAAGCTTTTATAGGTTAAGAGAGACTGCGCACTCTCTAGAGCAGGGGTGTCAAACTCGATTTCATTGAGGGCTGCATTAAGATTGTGTTTGACCTTGGGGAGCTGGGTGGATGTGGCCAGCTCCATGTCACTCGTTTTCGGGGTGCCTGGGGTGGCCCAAGTGCTTTGCCAGTGAAAACCGACTCCTTAACTCTGTTTTTGGCTGCAACGGCCTCCTGCAACCCTCTACCAGTGAAAATGGAGCTCTCCTGAGAATGCATGCAGCCCTCCTGAGTTCCGTTTTTGCTGGCAAAGGCACTGTGAGCCGGTCCTTTGCTGTTTTCAGGGCAGCCCCGCAGGCCAGATCTGGCCCCCGGGCCTTGAGTTTGACACTCGTGCTCTAGTCTAGAGCACTTCATTACTGCATAAGTTCCTGAACCGTATTTCTGTTGGAAATATGTGAGTGTATCTATTAATCAATGCCTCCCTTACTGACCAAAGCTATGAACCACCAAGGCTTGACTGCATTTATCTGGTCTCCGAACTAGGTAGAACCTAAAGAAGGCTGAAGGTGAATGTATCTCAGTAGTATGGAAGTAAAAGTGAATGGATGAACTGTAATATCCTTTACAAAGCTCATGTTGCTCCAACTTTTGTCTTCTCAGTGTTCTCATTGCACATGCACCTTTTCTGCTGGGGCAACCAGCAAAGTAAAGTAACTATATGCATGTACATGCAGCGACAATGGGAAAATTTTGAAGTAGGCACATGAAATTTACAAATGATCTGGCTGCTCTAAATCTTCAAAATGAATGCATTGTTCGCACAGATGCATATTGTAAAACTCCTGTTTCAGATCTCTTGTTCAGCCCTATTGTGGCATCACAAGAACTTTAGTAATTTATTGTGCTGAGAACAGAAAGAGATATCTCAAATTCAAAATAACAGTTCAAGTTCTCAAACTTGTTAGTTAGTTAGTTAGTTTATTAAATTTATATACCGCCCTTCTCCTAGTGGACTCAGGGCGGTGCACAGCCAGGAATAAAAACACTTCAATAAAAAATTTAAAATTTGTAAAAGAAACAATTTTTGGCCCAGAAAATTTAAAAACCAATAGGAAATTTAAAATTTTAAACCCATAGACAATTTAAAAACTAAAAGGCGGGGGGGGGGGGATTACGCCAGCCCAGCTTGACAAAATAAAAAAGTTTTTAGGGCACGGCGAAAAGCCTGGAGATCAGGTATCATATGGATCTCAGGGGGCAAATTGTTCCAGAGGGCTGGTGCTGCCACAGAGAATGCTCTCCCCCTGGGTGTCGCCAGCCGACATTGCCTGGCTGATGGCACCCTGAGGAGTCCCTCTCTGTGGGAGCGTACTGGCCGGTGGGAGGCTATCAGTGGCAGAAGGCGGTCCCGCAAGTACCCAGGCCCTATGCTCAATGTTCAAGTGAAGATTGATAACGACTAGCACATATGTGCCAGGGGAACCTTTACCTTTAACCATATTTTGGACTCAAAATTGTGGATTTAGATTGTATAAAAATCCAGATGTCATCTAGAGGTTGTTCAGATTTTGGTAGCCAGATTTATTAGCCCTATGTTTGTACAATTAAGATCCACAATCTTTACTCCAAAAGGATGAATTTTCTGATAAATCTATATCATATATTGTACATGGTTTTCTTTACATCCGTCCTTCTACACCTTCTACCAGTTGTGTCCCATATCCTCCTCTATAAAGATTGATTTGATATTTCCTGTTGATTGAAAATTGTCCAGAAACTTTGCATTCAATAGTAGCAAAAAATATATATTTAAATCCAGATAAAATAAAAGAAACTAGATTCAGGGAGTGATATTCAGCTTGTTTTGCATGGGTTTGCTCTCCTTACAGAGGAGTATATCTATTCTTTGTTTCTTGATCCTCAGCTGCGACTAGATTCATAGGAGAGGAGCAAATTTGCACAAATAGAGCTACTATGATGGAACCACTAGTCCAGTTTCCCCTTTAAGCAGTTTAGATTAGAACATCTGCACTGGTTGCCAACTGTTTACAAATGCTACTTTGACTTTTAAAGAATTACAACATGACTGCCTGAGAGATCACATCTCTTGTTATTAATCTGCCCAAGATCTGTAGGAGAGTCTACTGAAAATATCCTGGTTCTGTTGAACAATTACCACGTAGAGGTAGAGGTTCCCCTTGCATATATGTGCTAGTCATTCCCGACTCTAGGGGGCTGTGCACATCTCTGTTTCAAAACTGAAGGGCCAGTGCTGTCCAAAGACGTCTCCGTGGTCATGTGGCCGGCATGACTAAATGCCAAAGGCGCAAGGAACGCTGTTACCTTCCCACCAAAGTGGTCCCTATTTTTCTACTTGAATTTTTATGTATTTTCAAACTGCTAGGTTGGCAGAAGCTGGGACAAGTAATGGGGGCTCACCCCATTATGCAGCACTAGGGATTCAAACCACTGAACTGCTGACCTTTCGATCGACAAGCTTAGCATCTTAGCCACTGGGCCACCGCGTCCCTTTTAATTACAACATATAGTATACAACATATCCATTTATTAAACCTCCAACAAGTAGAATGAGCAAAGGAAAAGTTCAAGAATTTACCAAATCAGACGTCAAAATTTTAAATGCCAAAGGACACAACAAGAGCTAATCAGAATGGGCAGGTATGATAGATACCAGGATTTTTTTAAATGGATAATTTGCTGGTTGTAATTGTTATAAAATTGTATGCCACCAAATCAAAATTCTTCAGTTGACAATAGTAAAATTTATATCATTCAAAAATCAAATTCCAATAAAATACATTTTCCCATAAAACCAGTAAACAAAATTAAAAACCACCAAAAGAGAAATGGAAACCTATACCACCAGTAGAGTCCAAAGATCTGTTGAAACAGGAACATTTTTACTGGTTTCTGAGAGCTAGCCAAGTAAACTGCAAGGAATATGTTCTACTTTGACAAGTCCATCACAAGCCCCATCCCCAAGATCTTTCATATGTAGGGACTCTAAACATTCCCACTTAGGATAACCACATACGATATGGAGATTCTAATTGATGGTGTTTTGACACACTTTTGTTTCAGTGTGTCAAAAACTTGAAAAATGACTAACTTGACTCTGCTGGTGTGTGTGTGTGCACGCACACACACACACACACACAGAACAAAGGAGAAACAATCTTTTCTCTCCTCTCCCTAGTATCACTCAATGGCAGCACTGAAGCTGGGCCTGAAGTAGACATGTAGGCCTGAAATAGAAGCTGGGCCTCAACTTCAATGCTGTCAATGCTGTCACCAGTGCTGCTGCTGCTCAAAAGGCTACCTCACTTCATTTCCCAAAGGATTGCTCCCATAATCCAGCACCCTCCAGGTTCTGCTGCATGCCAGGTGCCCAAAGCTGCTCCAGGTCTTTGTTCTTGAAGTGGCTTCAGAGAATGCTCTGAATGCCAAGAAAACTATGCAAAAGCATGCTCCATCTCATTCTTAATCAGCCTCTATGGCCTCCTGAAATCATGCTTTCAAGAAAGATATGCTACATCATTAGTCTAGATTCTGCATCATTACTCTGGATTCTAGATTTAGCCTTGGAATTAAGTTCATTAAGCCTGTGAAGTCAAATTCTACCATCTAAGCTTTGTTTTAAGTTAATTTACAAATTCAGTAAAGGAGAGCTGGCACCTATTTTGAATTAGTTTTCCTATGGAACATTTACATAATGAGAATCCACTGATTTTATGCAATCAGCATACCTATGATACATTTGCATTGCATTGACATATTTCAGCTTCCTGAGAGTGTTGTATTTCAAACATTACTACATTTCATGCAAGGATGCCAACAATGCTCTTTCAGTTGTTCTATTATCTTAAATAGATAATGTTGTGGTTAGTTCTTTCCCCCCTGGGGAATTTATTCATTTTGTTCTACACTGTTCTTATGAGATTCAAGTCAGTTTAACTCAGGAGATTAACATGGGGAATGGGGGTGGAGGGGGGGGTGAGATTAGCATTATGGAAGAAAAGTTTCAGAAGATAGTGATTCATTCAGTATGACCAATTTAGAGGTTCATTTTCTAGTCTGCCTTATCAATAATGGCAATCTTCAAGGGGCATAGCCTTTTATTGGAAAATGGTGATTTTCTCTCTTGTTGATGAGAAAAATGCAATGCTAACTGTCAAGATGTGATGCTAACCTCTGGTCACGTCTTTGTGTTTCTGACCAGAAACCTGAATGAAAGACCGTGAAGGAAAGCATCGAGCTTCTTAAAGGAGGCAAAAATACACACTAGTAACTTGTGAAGGCAAAACGGACAAAATTAAAGCGGGTGGGGGAGGGAAGCCAAGAATAAGTGATAAGGAGCCACAAAAAGGATTAGGCAGGCTGGTAGCAACTAGCAATTGCCAAATGCAACACAATCGAAACCAGCCATTCAGATGGGACAGCCCTAGGATATAAAGGACAGAAATGAAGGAAAGCCCTGGATTACTCTGTTCTTCGATATTGAATTTTCCCTCCAGATGCATCAGGCATGAAATATGATAGTGATAAGCCAAGATTGAAAACAGAGCCAGGGAAAAAAGAAGAAAAAGGAGGGAGGGGGAAGGAAAGGAAAAGGGGTAAGAGAAGGAGAAAATTGTAAAGGACTTCTGTGAAATTTGCTGGAAGAATAATTTAATTTGATAGTTATTGGAACTCATTACCCAAAGTAAATCAATACAGGAATTATAAAGTGAAATATTCAAACAAGGCTGTCCCATTGAATTCACCAAGATTTCAGGGTAAACTTCAGGATAAATCATGTCTAGGATTATGTTATTAGCTATAACCAAATAGAATTGACCTGCTCTATTATCTCTTTGTAAATAGTGGGGAACATAACTTTAAAATATAATTAATAACCAATACTCAAGGCACTGACCTGGTTCACACTGCCAAACTACGGTTCGTTTGCACATGGCTTATTGATGGAAAATAATACACAGGCTTCATACCTGAAAAAACCTCCATTGCTGGAGGATTTTAAGAAGAGACAGGGGCGTCAAACTCCATTTCACTGAGGGCCGCATCACGGTTGTGTTTGACCTTGGGGGGCCAGGGGGCGTGGCCATCTCAATTTCACTCATATGGGGTACCTGTTGTGGTCTGGATGCCCCTGCAGGCTGTTTTCGGCTGGGATGGCCTCCTGCAGTGTTCTGCCAGTGAAAATGGGAGTGGCCCCCCTGAGCTCCATTTTCACTGGCAGAGGCACCACGGGCCGGTCCTTTGCTGTTTCCAGGGTAGCCCCACTGGCCAGATCTAAGCACCCCTTGAGTTTGACACCCTGTCCTAGTGGATCTTTGTAACATCCAGTGCCATTGCTGAAAGTAAGTATGATGCTAGAGACTTGGGCTTTGCTTTGTAATAATAAACTTTCTACTAGTGCTGGGTAAAGGTTCCTTAATATTTTACACAAATATTTCATCCTATTTAATTTTTTTCTACTGAAGGAGTTATGATGCCATAAAGTGTCCTTTGCTGAGTGGGATCACATAAGAGCTATTGTTAAACTAAATCAAACAAATCACATTCTCTTTTAGTGCAATGTTTGAACACACACAGGCTTTAAAAGCATAGGATGGAGTGATCCTACTGAAAGAAATTAAACCTGGTCTGTCCAGAATCTAGGAGCAATCCTCTGAGGAACATCCTGAATATTGCTTTGAGTTTGATGCTAGATAAAAATAAAAATAATTTGTTTGTATTTGTGGCAGAGATGTTGCAGTCAGTGTGAACTAAACATTCAGGTGAGGAATTAATGCTGCTGCAATAATCCAAATAAAGACATGGATAACTGGTCTCTGAAAACTAATTAGGAACATAATGAATTACAATTATCAGGGGAATTATGAGCCCAAGGATTTATTTGTATAGAGACTACTTGAGTCAGGAGTCAACAGCAGGCAACAAGGTAACTGACTGAAGAAATTTTGATTGATTCTTTATGAAAACATGCATGCAGTTAAAAAAAAAATCATCTGTGATTCTAATAGATATGTAGGCTGCTTTTTAATTTTACCATATGATTGCGATGCCAATATGCTGAGGCAGTTTTTCATTACTGATACTGATACTATTGTTGGTTAATAGAAGGCTGGTAGATCCCTAGTTTGAATCTAGGGCATAGTTTAACAAAGAAAATGCAAGAGTGGGGAGACTTCTTAAGAAATCACACCTTCAATCAATCAATACAAATGTAACTTGTTCCTCTTATATGACCTCAATAGCCTCAGTTTATAAATGCCATGATCTGATTATTTATATCCTAGATTTAACATTAAATAGCTGCCAAAAAACCCCAGTTAATCTATCATGAATGGACGTTGCATACATTTGTCACTTAATTGGCAGATATGGTAGAGCAAATATTTAGGTAAAATAACCTGATTTGCATAAAATAGTGTAAGTATGCTTGGCATAAAACTGGGCTTTGATTGTACTTGTAGGATATTTTGCCGAAACTGACCAGAGTATGCCGCAGATGATATGGGTACCACAAAGGCTAGTTAACTAGACTATTCTTATCTTATTAAAAAACATGGTGTGAAAGGTAGACATCAGGCCCATCTGTTGGTGATGATGGAAAATATAGATAGAGGGAAGAGGGAAGTGGGAGGAAGGAAAAGGAGAAGGAGATGGAGAAGGAGAAGGAGAAGGAGAAGGAACTTGTGGAGCAGGCTTATGAACATAAGCATGGAAATGAAGGTGGAAATGTATTTATGAATGCAAGAGCTAAATGAATTGGTGTTACCTTGATTGATATGGATGTGAATAAAAACAAGAACTCAGAGATTTCAAGTTGTGCTCTAGGAAGGTAGGAATAATGAAAGAACAAAACCAGGGATGACCTTTGAGGAAAATTATGCAACATTCTTTATGACCATGATTTAGAAAAAAAAGTTATTCTCCTAGATGACATGAATAGAAGACAATGTAAGACAATATAGAAAAATCAATGGGTCACAAAACCAAAATGAATGAGAATTGTGTCTGCTTGGTGGGTGTGTTTACAAGAGCATCTTTTTGTTTTGAATATTAATTGGCTGAAAATCTATTCATGCATACAAATGGCAAAGGAGTGAATTGAATGTCTGATTCGTTTATAATGAAAGATTGAGGAATTACAGAAAGATACAGGAACAATGAGAGATTCTGAATGTGGAACAAGCCGTAATTTGGTAATATCAAGAATGGATCTTTGGAAAAATGGGCGTGGAAGAAAAGGAAAGAACTGAAAAAAAAATTAGTGGAAAAAAGTACAATTACAGGATCACGGAGATGGAAGGTTAGAGATCATCCAGTCCAACAAAATAGAAAACCATAAAAAGAGAAACTATGAGTCTTGGATGAAAAATATTAGATAACCAAAATAAATGGAAAATGGATGTAAATGTGGGCAAAGAGATGTGGAAATTTCTTTGAAAAGAATGAAAATATCTTTTAAAATGCCACAGAATATTTGGAGTTAAACAGAAAATAAAGAAAAAAGGATGCTTCATGAAATGAATGAAGTGGAAGAGGATATGGATGGGAAAATTGCTGATAAGGGAATGATTGTTGTAAGCAACTTAGAGATTGCCTTTAGGCAAAATGGGTGGCATATAAATTTCATAATAAATAAATAAATAAATGTTTGCTCTGAGAAGGAGTGAGCAACTGTAAAATGTGTCTGCACTATTGAGAAAATAGTAATTGTAAAGAACGTTGTCAAAGAGAGCAAGGAACAATTCAGATTGAAAGAGAAAATGCTGAGAAATTTTGGTGGCAATTAAACATCATTTTGAAAGTGGATTATGAGCAGAATGAATGGAGTTAAAAATAAAATGAATGGAAATTATTTGGGGGAAAAGCAGTCAGAGAAATGATAGAAATAGTGTTTTAGAGATTTGTATGGAAATGAGAATGATTTGTTGAAGAATGGAATTGAAATTAATGGTATAAATATTAACTTCTAAGAAATAAACCAAGAGAAACAGAATTCTAAAAACTGTAAATATTGGAAAATAGTAATGCTGCACAAGTAAACTGGAGAAATGTAATTTGGATTTTTTATCCATTTTTTGTTCATTTTAATGTCCAATGCTTAATATTTTAATGTTTTAATGTTCCAATTGTGTTATATAGTGCTTTATGATATTGTACTGTACGCTGACCAGAGTTATTTGACAATGAGATGGATAGCATATACATTTAATAAAGAAATAAAATGAAACCATCTCTCTCTAAGCCATTGGTGGGTTTAAAATAGGTGTGAGTAGACTCTCTCTAAGCCTGAGTCTGACCCCAAAAGCCAAACTATTATCTAGTAAGTATAAATGTAGTTAACACTGAGTAGATGAAGAATTGGCATACATCATGAACTGATTAATTCTTTAATCAGACTAATTAAACAATCCACAATCCAGGAGGAAGTGTAGTCTTCCTCCTGAGAAAGCTTAAAATGTGTTATAAAGGTTACAACACTAACACTTTAAACTGGGATGATGTACAAATGAGTTACCAATGTAACTCACATGCAGTTGGGACAAATAGCTTTGTCTTCCTCTTACATTTCTGCCTGCCCTATGTGTAGAATGCTGCAGTAGTCTTTTTAAAAGGTTATAAATGTTTCAATCCCTAAATCTGCTTTCTCTAGGTAGCATCTCACAGACTAACCAGCCAGAGGAGATGAAAGATGTTCATGTCCATAGATGGGGTTAGTGGGATTATCTGAGCCCCTCTTTATCCATTCTTGGTTCTTTGGAAGAAAACAACTTGAAATAGTTTCACATCTGGTTTGTTGGATGTCAACATAGGTTTAGGGAGTGTGCTGTCTGTTTTGCATGGGGCTTGCACACCAATGGCTGCATTACCTTGGGTAACAGGTAGCATAGTTCAATACCTCTGAATGGCACAACGTTGAGAAAGGGTAAGTTATCATTTAGTTATCCATCATTCCTCCTTCCAAAAACAGATTCAGTAGCTTTTTCCTTCTTCTTCTTCTTCCCCATAAATTTAATCTGCTTTTCTGGCAAAGTTCCCAATAACAAATAAACGGGTTAAAAGATTTTGGTATTTTCTGGTTGGTTCGTAATCCAAATAGAATACACGTCCGAGTCAGCGTGAACTTTTATCGCTACTGCTTTGTTTAGACAATGATCATATCTATTTTCTCCTCATCCTTACCTACTTTTGGAACACAATGGTACATGTTGTGAACTGCATGGAAACAGCTCTGAGCAGTTGAGGCATGATCTGAATGTTTCTGCTTAAGGCAGTATGATCCAGTCATGCATAAATATTAACCAGGTTATGTGGGGCAACAAAAGAGCTGTCAGTCATGCAGGTACAGGGTGGGGCATCTCCACCTATGACAAATAACTTTTTTTAAAGAATTAAGAAGGTTTTTTTAAAGCATAACACACTTAGTAAGTGTTCTGGGCTTCCCCAACTGCATGCCATAGCAGAAAATATCATTTCCACAAGAATGTAGAATGAAAAGGGATTTAGGGATCCACATTCTGAAGATGTGGAATCATTATGCGTATTGAGAAAAGCAAATGCCAACAGCAACATCTTCAGTTGAAATCTCTCTGGCATTCAAAGAGAAAGAATTGATGAGTGACTGGACCAGGGCTGAAATCCAGCAGGTTCTGACAGGTTCGGAAATTTTGAGTAGTTTTGAGAACTGGAAATACTACCTCTGGCTGCCCCCAGAGCGGGGTGGGAATGGAGATTTTGCAATATCCTTCCCCTGCCATGCCCACCAAGCCACGCCCCCACAGAACTGGTAGTAAAAAAATTGGATTTCACCACTGGACTGGATCCTTTTTTATGTTGAAGATACAAGGGCATTTTTAGTGCTGTTTCTATGCAAAGAAATATTGAGGTGAATTGAGTGTGGCCTAATTTACACTTACTCAGGTTGTGACTCTGTATCTCAGACAAAGGGCAATTCTGAATTATCCAAGATGTTTCTCTCTCTCTCATTCTACCCCTAGCCATTTCTGAAGGCAACTTCAGAAATTCCAGTCCGGGGTGTTGTATATTGACAATAGGACTAGGATGGTGTCCAATCTGAACTATAAAACAAGTTCTTACTGGTCATTTCCCTTCATCCTGCCCTCCTCATCCATACAAAGAATGTAAACCTTGTTGGCTAGCTCCTTGTGGACTGGCTGACTACAGTAATGTCTAACGTTTCCTTTAGGGACTGGCTGCTTTCCACCAGAATGTGTGTTTTTCCTTTTCTTTCTGAGATAGTTGCACATATGGGTGTCTTCATCAACCCTTCTCACATACCTACTTTGACACTAATGCAAACCGTTTCTTTTTTTCTGTCATGGTTCCATCACTGCTTTGCTACTACAATAACCAAAGCAAAAAGGGCAGGTTATTCTTTTGCTCCTATGTTCCTCAGTAGATCCATGGAAACTTTATAAAAAGGAAAAATTAATAATTCAGCTTCATAGAAATAAAGCAGCAATGTATTTATGCTGCAGATTAAAGATGTAAAAAACATTAAGGGAGTTTTGTAGTACTATGGGCAGGGGAAGGAAGGGGAGAGGTCCAGGGAGCATTCTAGGGTTTTATTCATTGTGTTAAGAAGCCATTGCAAGATCAACCACAATATTGTATAAAAAATAGCAATTGCCAATCAGCAAGGAAGAGAATATCTGAGCAGCCCAGGATGGGGTGTTTTGCAAGGCAGCAACCAGCCATTGGAGAAGAGCGGACTTTCCAGGCCCAGCAATTAAGAACTACTAGAATTACATAAAATGCCGGACACCATTTGCTTTAAAGATATTAAGGCAGCTCAGGCTGAAAAAAAAAAGCATTTTTGGAGCAAAGCTGGAAAACAAAAGGTAATGAGTGCATCGCAATAAGCTGAGGTTGGGAGAAAAACAATATCAGCTGTTTCTGCCCTTGGGGAGCAGTGAATGGGCCATGCCAATGATCAGCCAGACAGAAACTGTGGTTTTGCCCAATGTAAAATTTAACTGGGCAAAAGATGGCATTAAAATTCACCACCAGTACCAACTCCCATTCAAGTCAATGAAAAGGTCTCCATTATTTCTTTAATATCTCTACCTTCCCATCCAGGTTCATTTGAGAGTAGATTTCTGATTCAGGCTCTAAAAGAACATAGTGAGATAATTATATAAACCCCAGTAGAGAAACACTAATTACACCAATATAGCACTGAAGCTATATACCCGTGATGGCGAACCTATGGCACGTGTGCCACAGGTGGCACGTGGAGCCATATTGGTGGGCATGCAAGCATTGTCCTAGTTCAGCTCCAGCGCATGCATTTTTGGGCCTTCTGAACCCACTGGAAGTTGGGAAAGAGGCTGTTTCCGGCCTCCAGAGGGCCTCCGGGGGTGGGGAGGAGCTGCTTTTCTCGCTCCCCCAGCTCCAGAGATTTTCTAGGAGCTTGGGGAGGGCGAAAACAGCCTTCCCCACTACCCAGAGGCCCCCTGGAGGCCAGAAAAAGTCTGTTTCCTGATTTCCAGTGGGACCGGAAGGCTCGTTTTTCACTCTCCCCAGGCTCCAGAGCCTTTCTAGGACCCTGGAGAAGGCAAAAATGGCTCTCCTCCAGGAGGCCAGAAACGGAACAGAAGTCGGCAAATGGGCCATTTCCAGCCTCTGGAGGTCCTCCAGGAGAGTGAGGAAAGCCGTTTTTGCCCTCTCCAGGCTCCTAGAAAGGCTCTGGAGCCTGGGGAGGGCGAAAAACATGTCTACCAGGCCCACCGAGCCATCATTTGCCAAAAGCAGAGGGAGTGCAGGGGGGTTGCATGCCTGCACGGGGGCACATTAAATTATGGGTGTGGGCATGTGCATGCAACACCCCACCCCCCGCGCTCCCACTTTTGGCACGCAATGGCAAAAAGGTTCGCCCTCACTGCTATATACATTGATATATGCAACAACGTAACTTTGTTGGGATGGAGTCACAGTGTTGTAAGATTACATGATTCAATAAGAGAGGTTTCATCTCTCACATGCACACCACAATATGTAGCTAAATACCCACAGCCAAGGGGTGTTACTTCTATTTACTTGCCCCAGAAATACACATTGCAGCCTCTCCAAAGTATTGGAGGAATCACAATTCTACGTATCTGAAGCACTTCAAATTGGGAAAGATTCTCCTATTGGCTTCAACTCATCTAACGGATGAAATAGTTAACTAAAGAATGTCTTTATGAAGTAACTGATAAATTCCTGGATAAGAACTTGTGAGAATTTTATCAGTGAGTGGATTTTCTCTTCCAGGAGATAACGTTCAGATTTTGACCTCACAGGTCAAATAGAAGAGTAGGCATGACAGAAAGGCACAGGAGAAATTTTGAAGTAATAATATCCTTTCTCAAAGATGACGGCTCTGTGGCTACAGGATTTCAACACTGCATTAAGCCAAAATATTATATACTTTATTACTGTGGTTTGTAATTTATTACTTAGCACAATTTGTCACCTAATCAGTCATGAATTATTAATCCAACAAATCTGGTTAAAACCAACTGGCTTATTGCAACAGGTTGATTCAGGTACATCTTCCTTTTATTGATATAATTTTGCTTGCAATTTTCTCTCTACCATGCTTCCCCGAAAATAAGACCGTCTTATATTTTTTGAACCCTGAAATAAGCACTTGGCCTTATTTTCGGGGAGGTCTTATTATTTTGGGGCGCATGGAGCAAGATGGGGCTCCTCTTGCCATCTTACCTAATTTCCAGCTCTTTCTCTGTAACCCTAACCAGAAGAAATGGCGGGGACAGGCTGCGCATGTGTTTAAATATTTTTGGGGAGAGCTTATTTTCAGGGGGCACTTATTTTAGCGCGTGTGCTCAAAAGCCCGATTGGGCTTATTATCCGGGAATGTCTTATTTTTGGGGAAACAGGGTAGTTGATAGAAATAGGACTATGTTTTGTCACTTCAATGCCCCCACAGGGGGATAAAAAGATTTCAAATCAATTAATCAACAGTATTATTGTCAGTATAATTGCCTGCAAAATCCAACTGTTGGATTGATTATGCAATTTAATTTGGCTCTGGAATTTACCACAAAGTTTAAGTTACTGCTTTGTCAGAAACAATGCAATATTCACAATGAGATTTCATGTGTTATGACATCATTGTACAAAATAACAACATTATATAATTTGCATAATTTGCATAATTTGCACAATTATGTTATGATATGCATGACATTACTTAGGTCCTCCCAGCAGATGACTGCCTAGGCAGCCAGCCTATATGCAGCACTTTAATCCTGAGACTGGATAGAGGCTCTGGACACATGCTTTTAAGACCTGAAGAGGATGGCAACTTTTTCCAAACTGGTATCTCATTAATTTCAAATCCAAATTTCAAAGTTGCACTCAGAAAACAACTTAAAAAGGACGGCATGTTGTTCCTGAGTTTTAAAAGTAAGGCCGCTGATATCTGACAGGAAGATCTGCTTTGGAAACTATAATAAAGTGCATGCCAAGAGGAGAATATTTTTAAGAATTTATGTAAGAAACATCAGCTCTCCTTGTTCCAAACTAAAATCAAGGCTGGGTCAGTGGAAAGTCTTTTTTGAACACAGTGAAAAGAAAAACACATTTTTCCTTTCCTATTTTAACTACTTGAATAAAGACAATGTTCCCCATTCTCTGTTTCAGAACAGTTTGATAACAAGAGTATAAAACCGAAGAGAAATGCCAGCGTTTCTGGAGAAATTTAAAAGAACATATAGATAAATTGGGGAGAAGTTAAATATGCAATTTAATAGTTTTTTTAAAAAAAAGAATTATACAAATTAAACATTGCCATTAATACAGTTTTCTTTACTGATCAACAACATGGATCCCCATGTGAATCTTTTACCAAATAAAACAAAATTAAATAAAACAATCTGAAAAAAACTACTTAAATGTTGCAATTGAAAACATTCTTGCAAAATAGGAAGTAAAATGAAATGGACTTTTCTCTTATTTCTATCCTTCTGTCAGATGCAGTATTTTTACTTTGGGAATCCAGATTTCCAATATTCAGAAAAGCAGGTTAGAAATTGTTATAATTAAACACAATAAAACCAGTGGAGTCTCACGTGTCATTTGATGCAATCCTACATTATCAGCTCTCATTTTTTGTTTACAATAATTTCTGAATTGCTTGGTTTTGTTTTTTAAACATGCAGATCCAGACCGTGGCCAGTTCTGCACTAACCTGGTGTGACAGGAACTGGTGTAAACTTCCAGCCAAAGATTTTTCCTCAGTTCCCTTCACTTGAGAGCCATTTTTTCTTGCTGGGTTACAAGTCCTGTGCACTGGCCCTTAAATTCTCATGCATTTTGTTTTGCTGAAGTACTCACTAAAGTATCAGGACTGACTTATGCATGTCTCTTCAGCTTAATTTACATTGTGTAAACGTTATCACAAAAAAATCATACTGATATTCCAGAACTTTTCTGTCCCTTCAAGCAAAATATGGTTTGTTGGAGTCCAGGTTATCACTGGCACAGAATTTGGGAGTGGCCATGGCTCATATAAACCAGAGGATGTGCATGATTCAGCCTTAGCTTTACGAACCTCTTCCTTTGCTGACCTCTTGGCACAATCACAAGGAACAGCAGAGCATAGAGAAAGTTTATTTTCTGAACAATTATATTCAAGGGTGGTGGGAGAATGTTTGGCTAACTGATTGCTCAGAAGAAGTTAGGACCTCAGAGATGCTGCACAAGAGCTGCTTCCAGCTTTCCTCTTGAATTCTTTCACTTGTGTTTTGAATATCATCATTTCTTATTTCTTTATTCGGTGTTCAGTGCTATGCAAATTCAATCAGATGCTCTGTTTCCAATCCAGCTGCACTCTGTAACCTTTTAAGGTTTGGTCTGTGGGATGCTAAACGAAGCCAGTGAAGCAGGCAACATTGTTGTTGTTCTCCTCCTCCTCCTCCTCCTCCTCCTCCTCCTCCTCCTCCTTCTTCTTCTTCTTCTTCTTCCACATTAGTTAGTGAGCATCTGTAATAGTGTTACATTGTATAGAGAAACCAAATGTATTAATGAATAACACCATGATGGAAGAGGTGAAGATGCCTCAGAATGGTTAAGTAGCAAGGCTACTTAAGATGGACCAATTGGCCCATATTAAAATCTTGCTTGATGCAGTTGGGGATGTTCTCCTCCCAGCAAGCAAAACTAGTACTTTAGGAAGTTACTAATTCAATGAATCAGATACAAATCTCCCCCCAGCTAAAAAAACATGCACTATGACCTTGAGTCAGGTCTATTTCTTAGACTATTCTATCTACCATGACTGCCATGACATTGCAGAAGACCATTGTATTTTGAGGCTGGTAGTGACATCTTTTAATTTCTCCTTCATATTAAGAAGAGGTCTAGAGTTCTCTGAGTTATGATAGTGTATAAATTGCTTTCTTTCTCACTCCTGTTGACAGATAACGATAAGGGAGAAATCTTAACACAGCTGTAGTATATTAGGGAGGAGCCCAAGAATATTTAAGGTGAGGTATCTGCTTATCTGTACAGTTACCAGAGTCTTTGTCTATATTCTAGGTGCAGTCAGTTTGCATGATGAACAGGTATGCCATCTTGCTAAGGTCAGGTCATGCAATCATGTAATCAAGGCCATGAGGTTTTGTTACCAGATATAAACAACCAGCCTCTTGGCACAAGATCTGGTGCAAGATACGGATTAAAGACCCTGATATTGCCTCTTGAATTTGGAGCTTTGAAACAGGCCTGGTGCCAAGTGCAGTGTGCATTGGCTACCTTGGGGTCTCCCCATTATCACTGGGGCTCTTGATAGCAAAACATATGTTTGTTATTTTCTCACTTACTGCAGTATATCTTTGGCTTTCCGTTTAAACCTGCCTGGTAATGTTAACAAAAATACTTGTTGGTCTGTTTATTGCCTCTGGGTCCTAAAAAAAGACCCAGATTTCCAAGCTTTTTTGAAAGCTTGGAAATACAGCTAACACTAAAGAAAGTACCATGATTGCTCCGTGAACTTCTTCAGAAGTGAAAAAGGTTAAGATTTCCTCAAATCAAATCAGGCTTGATTACTTGTGACCACATAGGAATGGTTGTTATATTCTTGTCAACAATGCAGCAGCATTTTGCTGTTCCCTAGTGCTGGGATTAATTTTTAACTTCCATGTTTAGCCAGCAGTCCTGGGACTTTTTTGAAGGTTTCCCATCAAAGCATGTCTGATCCTATTTAGCTTTTCAAACCCAGCCAAGGTGCTATATATGGGGCTTTGCCAAAACATGCACTATAGCTTCCTGCTGTTGAGAGATCCAGTCCCTCTTCAAATTACTCCATCCTTCCCTATTCTTTCCCTTCACTGACAGCTGGCATCTTTTCCAGCATGCTCTGTTTTCATTGGACTGTTTGATTTTTTTCCTCATTAAAAAGGAATCTTTGAAGAATGTTCTTGTACAAGTCTCCTGATTCCATTGATATCCTATGCATGACAATCCACTTATAGTAAATAAGCATCTTGTTTAACTCTGAGACTGAGGCTGAAGGACATTATTTTCAACTATGCTTACTAACTGGAGGCAACTGAGTTATGTCAAAATTTTCTTGTTTTCTTAACATGTATTTAATGGTGACTGTTTCTACTCATAATCAATATTAGCCAAGTCAGGATAAACCAAGCTTAGCTTGTTTGACCAGCCAAGGTTAGTTTGGTGATATGATTCTTTGGATGAGTTGTATGATTTTTTAAAAATGTATTTTTTAAAAAATGAAAGTTATTTCCCCTTTTCTTTCTTGGGGGGAAAATGGACATTTTATTATAACTTTAAACTAAGAGTCAAAAGTAAGTTTCATTATATTAATGGAAGAAGTTGAAAATTATTCTTTGTAAACATTTGTGTTTTCCTTTCTTTTTCTTTATACTTTCCCACACTTTCTTCCTTATTCTCTTTTTCCCCTTTATTATTTCTCTTGATTGTTAGTTTATATTGAGCTTTTGTTCTATAAGACGTAATAAAATATTGGAGGAAAAAATGTAAATAAAAACTATTTTTGTAATAATGTAAATTTATCGTTCAAGAATGATCTATTTCTTAATCGATAATTATAGAATAGATGAGAGGGAGGAGGGAAATTGTCTGCATTTTAAGGCATTTAATGCTTTTCGATGTTTCCATGAGCTTTTAAAGTTGTGTATATGTACATCATTTAAAATAAAGTTCAGATTGTGAGAATTGGAAGCCCCTGAATTGAACCTCATCTATTTGCCTTCCTAAATCATTATTTGCTTAAGACACATTTAAAGTGCTGTGAGTTGAAGACCCCAGAGCATCCTATGCATGCCAAAAATGCTGGATCAAGGAAGATCATAAGTATTTGCTGTTCCTCATTCAAAGGACCTGTAAAGACAAATGCTGCCAAATGATCAGTTTGACAATGCTGCCACCCCTTGTCCAAACAATGCTACATGTGCAGGTGATTTAGCTGCATATGTTGCCTTAAAGAAATAGTATCTAATTAGCCTTGCAAAGGGCTCCTATTTCCCAGATAGTATCTTCATTTTCATAGGGGATGGGTGCATTTTATTTCAGAGCTCCTATTGCCCCCTTGATTACTATTTCTTCAAGTCATTTCTCTGACTCAAAGTGACTTTGATGCTTTTCTGGCAGAGGACAACGGCAAGCTGACACTTAAAGCAGTGGCCAGAAAAATGAGGATAAATCACAAGTGATTTGAGTTTTCATAACTCCCATGTGAATTTGTAGATTAGGAAAAAGATCTGGATGGATTTAACCAGTGATGGCAAACCTTTTCGGTCTGACATATCAAAATTTCAAAAAAATGCCTAACTTGACTCTGCTGGCGTGTCACACACACCTGAACAAGAGAGAAACAATTCTCTATCCATCCCCCATCTAGACCATCTGCTACGGAGGTGTCAAACTTGCGGCCCGCAGGCTGGATACATCACATGCTGGCCACGCCCACTCCCATTTTAGCAAAGGGGGAAAAGTCGTGATACGTCATGTGATGACAATGTGATGCCGCGAGTTTGACACCCCTAATCTGGTACAATGGCATTTGGCAGTGTCGAGGCTGGGGCCTGGACCCCCACTTTACCCTTAATGCCACTAATGTCACTCATAAAGGCCACCTTGCACAATTTCCACCAAGGTGCATGAGCCTTTGGGAATGGCAGGATTGCCCCCGTGGCCCAGCGCTCCCCAGAATCTTCTGTGCACCATTTACCTTCAGGAAGTGTTTTCTTTCTGTTGACAGGCTCTTCTAACTGTTTCAGTTCAGCCTGAAGCAGGGGTGAAATCCAGCAGGTTCTGACATGTTCTGGAGAAACGGTAGCAGAAATTTTGAGCAGTTCGGAGAACTGTCAAATACCATCCCTGCCTGGCCCCAAAGTGGGTAGGGAATAGGAATTTTGCAGTATCCTTCCCCTGCCACGGCCACCAAGCCACGTCCACCAAGCCACACCACACCCACCAAGCCATGCCCACAGAACCAGTAGTAAAAAAATTGGATTTCACCACTGGACTGAAAGCCTTTGTGCCTGAAGTAGCTTCAATGAATGCTCCTCCTCTGCAGTCTCTGAAAACCACACAAAAGCATGCTGCATTCTTGTGTGATTTTTGGAGGCTCCAGAGAGCGTACAAGAGCATAGCCCCTCACACACCTTTCAGAGGTCGTGTGAGAAGGGGGTATGCTTTCAGGAATAGTTGTAGTCGAGTATTGGTGAATGCCTGGTGTGTCACCCAAAATGTCATGGCATATCACTTTGGACACACATGTCACAGTTCCGCCATCACTGGATTTAGACTAATAGTGTGATTCAAAAGGTTTGTTTTTGTTTAGTTTCCAGGCTCCACTCCAGCTATTCAGTTCTCACCCAAGTGATTCAGAATCCTCCCTTGTTGGACATAAAATCTGTAATTAAGCAATTGCCCTTATGACTGAAATTCAGAGATGGTTCTGCAAGCATCACATAATAATAGTTGCCTTCAAAAGTAGCAACCCGAAAATAATTTGTGGCATAATAATTAAAGGCTAATCACTTGGGATTCTGAATTCTCTGGCAGTTTATAATCAGTACTATTTACCCAAGAAATATTTCTGGAATACATTTTTCCACTACAAGAAAACAGTATCTTAAAGAGAGGCCGATGTTCTACTGATGATTATTATTCCACTCTGATCCTCTGCATGTAATTTATTCAAAGACCCCATATGCGGGAAGAGACTATTCAATAAACTGTTGTAGTTCAGCCTATAACTTTGCTGGTTTACTGAGAAGAAACCTTCTCTGGCCTCAACAGAGCTTTCTCTCCAGAAATGATCTTCTGGGTTTCAAGTTTAACATTGAACCTGCTTTTCGGGTCTTCGGGTCTCTGCCGCGTATGCATGGGAGGTCACATGTGGGGTGCTGTGCATACATGCATGGGGTGGTGCACATGCGGTGTGCATGCAGGGCATGTGCATGTGCAGGGGCCAGAGCACATGGGGGCTGCACGCACATTGCATTTTGGGGGTTCGGGCATGCTTTGGGCACTCGGTCTGGAAAAGGTTAGTCATCACTGGATTAGAAGAACCCATATGGTTTTACCTATGCTGGGCTGATGATACTACTCTGATAACTGAAGTGCAAATGATCTGCAACCTCATGAATGAATGTAAGTCAAGGAACACCATGACTATACTTCAATATAAGGACAACCAAATTCATGATGTAGGTACAGCAATCTGCCTTCCATTAGAACTGATAATGGAAATATTGAAATGGTGAGCAAATTGTGTTTTTTAGGATCAACTGTTAACAGTACAGGAACCAGTACTCAAGAAATGTGCCAAAGACTAGCACATGGTAGGATATCAATGAAGGCCTTGGAAAAGATAATCAGGTGCCATAACGTATCTATATTTCCAAAGGTCATAATCAAGCAAGCAATAGGGGTTTTTTTTCCTGTGATATTCTATGGAAGTTAAGATTGGATTTTGAATAAGCAGGACTTATTCTAATAAGCAGTATACTGAAGCTTTTAAACGTTTGGGGTTAGATAACATTCCTGATAATGGATAGCCAAGAAAACAAGCAAATAGCTCATAGAACAAATCAATAATGTTGCACTTGAAGCATCAACAATTAGATTCAAATCATCTTATTTTGGACATTTATATGAAGACTTAGTTCCTTTGAGAAATCTGTAATTCTGAGAAGGAAAAAAAAGAAGGAAAAAGAAGAAGAGGATAACTAGCAGTAAGGTGGATGACTTTGATTATAGGAGCCATGCAGAAGCCATGAAGATAACAAGAAGTATGTATTAACAATGAAGATAACAACAAGTATGTAACAGATTAACAGACTGAGTTGGAAGGGATCTTGTAAGTCATCTAGTCCGACCCACCGCCCAAGCAGGAGACCCTACACCTTTTCTGACAGATGGCAGTCCAGTCTCTTCTTGAAAGCTTCCAGTGATGAAGCTCCCATAACTTCTGAAGGCAAGCTGTTCCATTGGTTGATTGCTCTCACTGTCAGAAAAGTTCTCCTTATTTCCAGGTTGAATCTCTCCTTGTTCAGTTTTCATCCATTATTCCTTGTCTGGCTTTCAGGTGCTTTGGAAAATAGCTTGACCCCCTCCTCTCTGTGGCAGCCCTTCAAATATTGGAACATGGCTATCATGTCTCCCCTGGTCCTTCTCTTCACTAGACAAACTATGCCCAATTCCTGCAACTGTTCATTATATGTTTTAGCCTCCAGTCCCCTAATCATCTTGGTTGCTCTTCTGTGTACTCTTTCTAGAATCTCAACATCTTTTTTATAGTGTGATGACCAAAACTGGATGCAGTATTCTAGGTGTGGTCTTACTAAGGCTTTATAGAGTGGTGATTAAGGGCAAAAGAAGAAAGGGACGACAGAGAACGAGGTGGCTGGATGGAGTCACTGAAGCAGTAGGCATGAGCTTAAATGGACTCCAGAGGATGGTAGAGGACATGAAGACCTGGAGGAATGTTGTCCATGGGGTCGCAATGGGTCGGACATGACTTTGCAACTAACAAAAAAGTTAGTACCTCCCTTGATCTTGATTGTATCCTTCTGTTAATGCAATTTAGGATTGCATTGGCTTTTTTGGCTGCCACCACACACTGTTAGCTCATATTTAATTGGTTGTCCACTGAGACTCCAAGATCCCTTTCACAGTTACTGCTATTAAGCCTGGTTTCACCTAGTCCATATGTGTACTTTTAGTTTTTCTTGCCTAAGTGTAAGACTTTACTTTTCTCTACGTTTAATTTCATTTTGTTAGATAGGGCCCAGTGTTGAAGTCTGTCAACATCTGTATTAAGCCTAGGGAGGCAGGAAAGTATTAGAAAAAGATTCAGACTAGCTCTCCCCTCCCCCAATTCTGGAGTATGAGAAGGGAAAGTACAATCAGATTTGCAAGACAGATTGTTACTGTAGTCCATCTTAATAAAGTCTGGTCTTTATGTGCAGTTTCCTGAGGTGAGAGGTCATGAGTGCAGTTAGAAGACTGGAAGGTTTAGGCTGGGCCAGATCATTCTGAGAAAGAAATATTTAGGTAGTTACTAGCGGACACAGTGGCTCAGTGGCTGAAATGCTGAGCTAATCGATCAAAAGGTCAGCAGTTCAGTGGATGGAATCCCTAGTGCTGCGTAACGGGGTGAGTTCCCGTTACTTGTCCCAGCTTCTGCCAACCTAGCAGTTTGAAAGCACGTAAAAAATGCAAGTAGGAAAATAGGGGCCACCTTTGGTGGGAAGGTAACAGCATTCCGTGTGCCTTTGGCATTTAGTCATGCCAGCCACATGACCACAACTTTCTCCCATACTAATAATAAGGCATTTCTTATATAATGTCTGTGAAAGTAACCATGTATCTTATTCTTCCGATCCCATAAAGAGGCACACCATCCCAATTGCAAATCATGTCCCTTCAGTGTCAATAATCTTGTATTTCTCAGTACAATCCATTCTTTCATTCATGTTAACACCGCTGGTAATATAATTCCCAATTTGGTAATCCAAAACCTCCTCTACTTCTTGCATCTTGTAGCATTTTTAAATCAATTCTTGATTTTCCTCCCTGCCAAATATATTGTATTATTTTATTTAGGTCTTTGAAATATTTTTTCTCCAATCTTATAGGAATTGTTTTTGAATTTCTCTTTTTACCTTCTTCTTGACCATCTTAACCAGTTGTAGTGATATGTAATGTTTCAAAGATGGGCTTCAAGAATCAGGATGTTCTCTTGCCCATCTATCCCATTCCCCTTTTAATAGTTACCCTTAGGAAATTATCAACAGTTGCGAGGGCAGTGTTTCAGATTCAGAGGCAAAAAGGTCATTGGATTGCATGAGGCAATTTATCTCTTCCCAAGATCACTCTGTCCTTGCCCATTCCCAGGAAGAAGTGCCTTAGTCTGCAGTCCTCTGTTCACTGACATGGATGGAAGCCTTACAGAATTTAGAAATGCTTTGTGAAGTTGCTCATTTTATTTTATATACCAGATTGATTTTTGACAGGAAATCTTATACACATAGAGCAATTTGGACATTAGGTTATGTTGCACATATTTAGGCAACTGTATGGAAGGTTAAAAAGCAATGTCATTTATACAAGTGGATTATCTGAGTGAATAAATGGCAGGCCTATCAGATTCTGGATGTAAGTAGTATTTTTATACTACTTTGAAAACAATACCTTAATTGATGTGCAAAACTGAAACCACAAAGGGTGTGAACCCATGGATTGCCCATAAAGGCAAAAGAAAAACCAAACTTCATCCAAAAGGAACACAATGCTGCTAAATAAGGAGTGGAAATACTGATGTGTGTGTCCAAAAACAAACAGATGCTTTGTTAGACAGCAACAAAACAGTGACTTACGCAGCCTGTCATAGGGCAAGAGTATTAAGCTTAAATCTGCTCACGTGACAAGGCCGGGGATTAAAACCTCATTTCTTGCCAGCATTCCTCTCTGTCAGAGCTTGATTCTGTTTCTTTAGCGGCAATAACCCATCTGTCAAGGACTGCATTGATTCCAAAAGAACAAAATGTTGAGCCTCAAGGTACGGTTAACATATCCCCACTGCTACACAAGATGCACACTATTTGCATTTTTCTGTTTCTATTTCTTGATGCAAGCTTTCCCACTTGGGCAAAGGAGCAAAGGCCACACTAGACCTTTGTTTCTAATTTCAGTTAAAGTATTTTAACCTTTAAATGAGGGGAGCCCAGTTTTCTTCAGATGGGGGTGGGGTTGTGCTTGTCTTTTGTATGGCACACTTGAGGCCACACTCCAGAAAGTTGTCAGGATCAGATTAAAAACTGGGTTATATTGAATCTAAATGTACTTCAAGTTTGTTTATTTTTTTAAAAAAATACATTCCTGCACATTTAATAATATCCCATCATGTTCAAATTTACAATTTGGAAGAAATATAGAGAACGCACATGTCCCTTGGGTATCAGATGTACTCATCAGCTATAAAAATTCAAACATTGAAAGTATGTTAGGGCAAACACAAAAATGAGTGCAAACCTGCAGAGTCTTTTCACGGACTCAATTGATATGCTACCATGAAAACAAACCCTATTATAAAGCCATTTTAAAATACACCCCCTCCGTATTTCTGGGTTACATGATTGAGGCAGAGATCCTTACAATATACAAGTATGGCAATGGTGCTTCGGGTATGCTTTTACGACGTTTGTTGTAAAAAGCCCTTTAAATATATAAAATACTTAATGTTGAATCACATCTCTATTCTTTGCTGTCATCTGCTGGCTTGTTCCACCTTGCAATTTGTTCTCAGAAAGTCAAACACCTTGAAATGCTTGACAATCACTTGGGAATCAAGGTCATTTCAGCAATGTTCCATCTGCTCCCCCTGATGGATGCAGGATCCGTAGATCGGGACTCTTTACGCACAGTCACGCATGCCCTCGTCACCTCCCATCTGGACTATTGTAACGCTCTCTACATGGGGCTCCCCTTGAGGAGCACTTGGAGGCTCCAATTGGCACAGAGTGCGGCCACGCGGGTGGTTATGGGAGCGACATGGCGCTCCCATGTAACACCTCTCCTGCGCGAGCTGCACTGGCTCCTGGTGGTCTTCCGGGTGCGTTTAAGGTTTTGGTTATCACTTTAGAGCGCTCCATGGCTTAGGACCTGGTTATCTACGGGACCGCCTGCTACCACCAATGGCCTCCCACTGGCCAGAACGCTCCCATAGAGAGGGGCTCCTCCGGGTGCCGTTGGCCAAACAATGTCGACTGGTGGCCCCCAGGGGGAGAGCCTTCTCTGTGGGAGCACCTACCATCTGGAACGAGCTCCCCCTGGAGATACGGAGGATCCTGGATCTGCGCACCTTCCGTTGCACGCTCAAGACTCATTTATTCCATCAAGCCGGCCTGACCTAAGTCTGTCCCCTTTTTAAATGGAAATTTTAATTTGTTTTAAATTATGGGGGGTTTTAAATTTGTCTCAGCCAAATTATTTAATTCATTTTATTCTATTTTAAAGTTTTGTATTTATGTGTTTTATTTTAAGGCTGTTCACCGCCCTGAGTCCTTCGGGAGTAGGGCGGTATATAAATCTAATAAAATGAAAATGAAAATGAAAATGAAATGCTCCTTTTTCCAGGAACACAGAGTTGTCAAATTATAGCCAAACATTTCGATCAGGCATTGCCACATGTGGATACCTGGAGTTTGGATCATTGGTGATGGGCTCAAGTGGAGAAAATGGCTCTGGGTGGAAGTTCCTAATTGGTTCCTTAATCAAGGGCTCCTTGCAAACCTTTCATTACCCAAACATCATCAGTTCTCCCTTATTGGTTCCTTGATCATTACAAAGCACGTGGCTGCACTGCATAGACAAGTTATCCTTATTCCTCCAAAAATAGCACTGGGAGTGGATAGACTCCATGGTTCTCAGTGCTCTCCCCAAGGAAATATGGGAAATGTAAAAAATCCCCAGATGAGAAACTGTTCACACACAGAGAAGCTCACTAGCAAGATTGGGGATTTATTTATTTATTTATTTTTGATAAAGCGACACAACTATTTCCACTCCCCCTTTAAAAGGCCGCTTTCAATTGATCCCTAGAAAATCCTTGGGGTCACCTGACGGCCTGCAAGTGGCCCGTGTTTAAAGTTCTCTTAAGCAGCCTCTGAGGCAGCGGTGGGGGTGGGGGAGGCGCTGCGTGAGCAGTTGCCGTAGGCAAGTTCTTGTTTTGCTTCTCTCCTCTGCTCCTTTCGCATTCCACAGCATGGTAATTAACAGCACTCAGAGGGTTTTAAAATAAATATGCTGGTGACGTTTGGTGGTATGTTTTGTTCCCAGACGATCAACAGCCATTTCTTGGAAAGCAGCTGGAGACTCAGCTGACAGCAGCCCTGAAGCGCTTTTATTCAGCACCATTGCAAGTGACTGTCTGAGAATATAACAGTGTCACACAATGCTGTGCCTCTTTGCGCGGGCACATTGCTGGAGAAGAAGACATGGGGATTTGCCGCTCTCTCTTTCCTCATTTATCTCAGGGGCCCCTGGCAGCCCCTCCTGTTTGTCCTAGGGTAAGAAATGCATGTAAGTGTGCTAGTAAAAGATTATAATCCTAGGTTTCTCTCGTAAATCCAGGGAAACTGTAAATAACTCATCTAAAATTGCCTTTAGTGCAATGGCACGGTTAAAAAGGCTAATTAAGTGGTAAAAAAAATGAGAAAAATGTAGATAAAATGCCACTATTATATTTCAAGGAGCAATAAAGAATCTCCTTTAAGCAATAACAAACCAAACCAAAGAGTAAAAAAAATACAGAGTTCTGAAGGAAAATCCTTGTGGGGAAGGAGGCATTCATCCCGACTAAGATTTCTCCTATCTGAAGATTCATAGTAATCATTACTACAGTACATGGACCATAGGCCTTGATATATTCAGGCTGATGAATAATAAGAGGGTCAAATGATAAAATGACTGCACCAAGTTCTCCCCAGTACAACCATTCCCAACCAGATAACTCCCTGCTTTTCCACTCTGGCAAATTAAGATGCATAGACTTCAACTCCCAGAATTCCTTAGCCAGCAGGCTGGCTGGGGAATTCTAGGAATTGAAGTCCACCCATCTTAAAGTTGCCAAAATTGAAAAACACTGTGATAAGGACTACAGATTGTCTTTGGTTTATTATGGTAATTGGGACCAGTATTTCTGTCACTGAGTGATGTGGTCATAATGTGTAATGTCATGTGACCATGCCTCTAAGTGATATCAGGGCCAGCAAACCCCATTAAGCCAGGACCTCACATGATTTTTGACATCTGACTTCCTCCATGACTCCCTTGAAATATGTCAAAGTTATCTCTGCTTCAGTGCTGCCACATGGCTGTACCACCACTTTGCCACAGTCAGCTGTGAGCTACATTTTCCATGTTCCCAGCCTGCTTTGCACAAAGATGCTTCCCACAAGGATTCTGCCAGGGGAGAGCAGTGAATGAGGGGAACGAGTGAGGGGAGCAAGGAGATGTACAGGGAAGTGGGGGAGGCATTGCACAGGTAAGGGAATGGTGCATGAGAGGTGTCATGTGAGTCAGGGAGGGTGCATGGAAGGGCACAAGAGTTATTGTGTAGTTCAGGGGGATTGCACAGGGGCACAGTGCAGCTTTGGGTGGGTTTCAGCAGGTTCTGACCACTTCTGGAGAACTGGTAGCAGACATTTTGAGTAGTTTGGAGAACCAGTAGTAAAAATTCTGAGTGGCCCCACCCCCATCTATTCTCTGCCTCCCGAGTCCCAGCTGATCAGGAGGAAATGGGGATTTTGCAGTAACCTTCTCCTGGAGTGGAGAGGGAATGGGGATTTTACAGTATCCTTCCTCTGCCATGCCCACCAAGTCACGCCCACCAAGCTAAACCCCAAGAACCAGTAGTAAAAATTTTTGAAACCCACCACTGGTACACAGGTGTGCAGAGGGGCAAAGTCATGTGTGAGGGTGCAAGAAAGGTGCGGCAAGGGTTGGGGAAGATGTGTGGGGGTGCGATGCAGGTGGGGTTGAGATGGATGCTAGCAGGTGCATGAGGGTGAGGGAAGTGTGGTCAGGTAGGATGTGTGAGTGATAAGTAAATACCTTGAAGGGTCATGGGTTATTTAATTTACAATAAAACACAAGTTTAATTTCTGAAAATCTAAAATAATATCACAACTGGGATATTAATATGGAGAATGTCTTTTCTTGATGACTGTACAGCATATATCCCTGAAAAATGAGGAACCCACCCATTGGAGCTTAATACCCAGGCAGGAACATATCCAGATATTAAGCTGTTTAGATCTTCCTATCATTTCAAGTACCTACCATTACAAGTACCTTGAACTTAGTCCTGGCAGCTAACTGGCTTAAAATGGTGCCTTTCAGTTCATAGCTAATAGGAGTTGTAATCCTGCCCATCCTGTGCCATGTTACATCCCCTGCATTACTTGAATTTCTGTAGTTTATGGACATTATCAACTCTTACAGGTCAATGGAGCACATAAGAGTTTTCCCTCATGCTGATATGCAAAAAAGAAGCCTGTAATTTTTGCACAATAATTTCCTGGACACTAGAAGGCGTAAGCAGAAGAACTATGAGAGGACTATGCCTATGAGATGAATTATTTTGGATGGTGGTGGTTATCTGAACAAGAAGTTTGAACTGGAACATTGTATACTACTAGTTTAAAAAAAAACTTGACCAGAAATAATAATGGAGCAATGTATCAGTTACAGGGTGAACTCCTTTGCCTGATTCTTTTGGCAGAAAGGTGAGGTAGCTCTCATCTGAGAGCTCCCTGTATCTCTGATAGCAATAGCACTTAGACTTATATACCGCTTCACAGTGCTTTAGAGACCTCTCTAAGTGGTTTACAGAATCAGCCTATTGCCCCCAACAATCTGGCTCCTCATTTTACAGATCTCAGAAGGATGGAAGGTTGAGTCAATCTTGAGCCAGTGAGACCTGAACTGCCAAATTGCAGGCAGCCGGCAGTCAGCAGAAGTAGCCTGCAGTACTACATTCTAACCACTGAGCCACTACAGCTCTTGATGGGCAATGTTTGCTTGGATAGGCTCCAGTTCTGCTCCAAAAACATTTCCACATGAAAAATGGATGTCTGTCCTCACATAGTCTGCAAAAAGTAAGGCTCAACTTTCTGCTTGGGAACTCTGTGGGATTTTTCCAATTGTGTGAGCATGCCTGTTTTCTAACTTCTTTGCCTTTGCCACCAGAATTTTGCCAGTCTTTTGAGCATGGCTTTTGCATTGAGTGAGGGGAATACAGTTGTATTGGCTTGTTAACCTCCCCTTATTATAGCAACTACGGTGTTTTTAAAAGTAATCAGTAAAATCCAAAGAAAAGAGCAAATTAAATGGTACTGTAAAATTAGTGTAATTGCGAAAGGTGGCAATATTGGGGGACATGGAAATACCTTCAGAACACTTTCTTCAAGTAAATCGTTTATTCACCAAATTAGGATGAATCTAAATATATCCAAGTAGGAATATGGGCAGACTTGTAACACTCCCTTAAACATGTAATAAATATTTTGATTCCAGCCTGAAGTAAAAATAGAAGTCCTTAAGCCTTTTTTCCACCTGTCTCCAATATAGTGTCTCAAATTTATATATCTGATATTACCTAACAAAAAAAGAGAGTTTTTTTTCCTTCTTTTTTTTCACCCCTCTAACTTTATTATACTTCTACAGCTAGGGTTGCTAATGGCCAGAAATGGTGGGAAATGTTGATTTTCCATGACTATTCACCTAAGCCTGAGCCTGAGTAGCGTAGGGGAGTAATGCCTCCTACAAAGGCAGCATTTAAGATCCAGCTGCTGCAATTACTTGTGAGTTCAATCCCAGGCAGGCTCAAGGTTGACTCAGCCTTCCATCCTTTATAAGGTGGGTAAATTGAGGACCCAGTTTGTTGGGGGCAATAAGCTGACTTTGTATAAATATAAATATACAAAAGTATGAAGGCTATTGCTTAACACATTGTAAGCCACCCTGAGTCTCCAGAGAAGGGCAGCATATAAATTAAAAAAAATTTAAAAAAAAATTAAGTTAATGGAAAGATTTATAGTTGCTAATCGTTATTGAAGTTCATAATTGTGGAATCTTAACATATATTTTAAGAGTATCTGTTTTTGCATAAAGATTCTGAAAGTTAGCTTATTTTTAATTTCAAAATCCAAAATATATAATTATACCTGTATTCATATATGGAATATTTAAAAGAATAGAGTAATTGGATAAATTCCAGTGTTCTCTTTCCCAGAACTTGGAGATTAGATTCTCTATTCTCCATTTAAATTGTTCTTTCTACAATGCCCACCCAAAAAATCTTCCCAGATAGTCCTTAACATACGACCATAATGGAGCCTGCCCATTATGGTTGTAAATCGTAATGGTCTTAATCTGTTCTAATAACAGGTCATTCAAATGGCCAACCTGATTTTGCAACTTTTTTTTTGTGGTGGTCATTAAGCAAATGCTCCAGTTGTTAAGCAAACCACTTGTGTGCTATGGATCAGTTTTATCCATAACTATCTTGCTTAGCAACAGAAATGTTGGGTTCAATTATGGTTGTAAATTGAGGACTATACCTCAAACTATAAGGGCCTGAAGAAATTCTCGCAATCCCAATACAGAACAACAAAGGTAAAATATATTTCAGAGACTTTTGAGATAAGAAATCAGTGGAAAATAGAGAAAAGGGGGTAAAGGAAATATGCATTCTTTATTACGTACAGAAAAAAGTCCCAGAATATTTTGACAGAATACTTCTTTATCAGGGATTACTACTCAATTCTGGCATGTTATGAGATGTGAAGGCAAAGTTTTCAAGTTCTTAGGGATTTTTAGACTCACCTGTATTATTTTCATATATTGTTTTTGTTTTGAAAAAAATAGAGATTGAAAGGGAATAAATAGCCACACAAACATTGTAAATAAAATCAAAATCAAGTTCTAACTCACATAGTACCCTCCCCTTAATGAAGATTTATTTTTTAGGCAAGCAGACATCCTGAGCAGAGATTAGGTCTATGCTATCACTTCCTTTGATGTCTTAGCTTGCTCCAGAGTATAAAAATATTCACTTTAAGAATGCAGAATAGGAGACCTGAGGATATTTAACACCTGAAAGGCATGCTTTATATAGCACAACTTGTAATAAAGCTGAAAGTTTCATTCTGCAGAAGACACTGCCCTCTTGTGGACAAAGCATGCCCTGAAAATTAAGCTCTTTTAAAACCTGTTCAAGACAAAACCTTGGGATCTTGGACTTGCTTAGTCTGAAAAAAAACTGAATTTAATGAATTGAGGCCAAATGATGGGGATGAAGATAACAGAACCCAAGCTTAAACAAGAACAAACAGAAAATAAGAGCAGGGCTATAAGCACACTGTAACCCACACTTTTCTTTTGGAAACTGACAATTTAAATGACCCTTCAGAAAGTGAAATGCTTGCTGTTTTCAATATATTATCCACATTAAGAATTTTATACCATTTTAGATGATGCACTCTCCCTATTCACTAGGCCTTAACAGCATTATTAAACTGATGCCATCTAAGTGTTAAGGAAATGACTGTGCGCCTCTGTAATTTAATTAAGCAAGAATACAGTAGATAGTAGTTTTAAAGTGTACATTTCTTGTTCTCATTATCTCAGAAAAAAGATAAAGAACTCAGCCAGGGAACAGAAAAAGTATTTATTCTTTTATTTACAGACTATGCTGCTGGAGATTTTGTTGAAGACAGCAAATCAATTTAAAGAAATAGAAAATTCTACTAGAAAGTGTATGAAAGCAAAGGTGATTGATTTGAAGATGCCAGGTGTATGGGAGCCTCTAGCAGTCACTAATTAGCTCTAATTGGAGAGTAGATTAGCTCTGAAACATACACACACATACACACCAGTTCCATGGACTGATCCACATATATTCGCCAATGGACATCAATCTTGAACATGCCAGACTTTAAGGACCTGTCCTCATCCTCCGTCTATAGCTGAGACTGCCTAACCTCATATTTAATTGCTCCAATGTTAGAACAATGTTTTCCATTTGTCTTCTGGCACAAGCCTTGCTGCAGGCATGATTTTTGGTGCTTCTTCTCCCTGCCCCCCCCCCCCCCGATGGCTGGGCACTGTGCTCTCCATGACCATTGTGATTCATGCTGGTAGATTGACATGACAGCTGGATTCTACAGACATCTACCCACATAATGCATGCCTGATGTCAGATTTTGCATGGGTTCCTTGCCTAACTCTGCCCTTGTGAGAAAGCACTGGAGATTTCTTCGTTCCCATTTTAAAGATCTTTTTAGAAACAGGAATAGAGGAGCAGTAACAGCCTGATTATCAACAAACTACTCTCCACTATTGTTGCCTTTAAAAGCAGTGGGAGCAGTGGTGGACATCAATCTTCAAAGCCAGCAGGCAAAAAAAGGGGGAGGGGTTTCTTGAGGAGGCAGTGAAAGAGGACAACACTCAGCTGGTGTCTCCCACATACTGCACCTCTGATCGGTCAACCTGCTTTTCAATTTTGAGCACATGTCTGCTCCTCTCCTGAAATAACACAGGATGTGAGTTCAGAGCGAGTCGAGATGACAGCACTTCTGGGCTGATGTACTGCCATTAGGACAACTTGAAAGACGGGCACAGGGCATTTATTTTGTTTTCAACATGCTTATTAAACTGTCAGCATGGTTATAATAGCTTCTGGTGGAGGAAGAATGCCAGCTTTTTGACTTCCAGTTTCTCATCATCCCAAAAAGGCTCAGTGTAGTGCGTAGGAGAGTGATCCGTGATGGGTTTTCCAATTCAGGGGAGGTGGAGAGATGCTGCTGGGAGAGAAAAGGCATCAACCAATCACTGCTTTCGACCTGGACTTCATTAAAATGCCCAGGGCAGTTCCACTTGCCAGCATCATTATTGAGGGGAAATAGACATTTGGCTATCAAGGCAGAGCAAAGTGTAGCTCACAAAGCAGCTGTCTGAATCAGTTATACATGACCTGCCTGCACTCAGGACTATGGAACAGGGGCCAGAGAAATAATACAGCCATCTACATGAAGAAAGATGACATCTGAGCTGATCAAGCCAACAATTTAACTATTAAAGAACGAATCAATTGTTTGACGGACATCAGCAGGAATGGTGTTTTCTGATTTATTTTGCAATATTCTCTAAAGCTGGCACATGAAATTGTAACCATGGTTAGAAAATGCATGGCTCTCCCCAGTGAAATCCAATACTGAGGCCATAGCAAAATTCTGATAACCACATTATACCTTACACTTTCTACCAGATAGTTCTGCTGAAACACAGGCTGCTTTCATATGTGACAATCAATATTTTTTCTATAAGCCATAATAGTCTGATTTGCATCTAGTTAATCCGTAAAGAGCTCTTTCCCATTCCTTTTGCAACTTTCCAAAATATTAACCAAAGCACAGAATTGCATGAAGAGCAGGATGCCAATTTTATTAACAACTACAAACAGTAGTTATATTCATTTCTATCCGTCATATGAAGACGGGCAGACAATTCAGTATTCAAAAACCTAAAGGGAATATTTTTCCAGCATTATATTTCCATTAAACTTAAAAGGAAATAGATAGAAGAGAAAGGTATAACAATTTATGTAAGATTGATCGAGAAACAAAAAGTTGCATCTGCTCAGCCACAACAAAGAAAAGTTTAATATGAAATAGGGAGGAAAGGGAGGTTTTATTGCAATTTATGTTGTATTTTTTTCCCTTTTTCTTCACAAACGTTCAGACTGCTCAATGGATACTCTGTATGTTTCACTGGGGCCAGCCCTCAATTGCAGGGGCAGTTCTGGTGCTTTGGCTCTGACCTTTAGCTGAGAAGTGTCCAGAGTAAGGAGTTGACGGATGTTATTATGATCAAAGGTTGTTGTTTGCACCTGGGGCTCTGCTGGCATCCCAGGCAAGACAGTCTCTTGGAACTGCATCTCTCTTTTAACGCATCTTTTCTTTATGATAGTACACAGCACAGTGATCACTACAATGAGCAGAGTGATGCAAAAAACAGTGATTCCGACAATAAACTCAGTGTGGTTGTAGAAGGAGTTCAAACCTGCAGATAAAAAAAAGACTGTTTTGTTCAACCCAAATATTTGTATAGGAAATGGCTCTCCTATATAAATATTATATATTTGCTTATTTGTCAATAAGTATAAGGAAACAAGTAACATTATAGACATGGACACGGACACATGAAAAAAAAATGGCACAAATAAAAGGATATAAATAGGCAAAACATAGCCATAAACACACAGAACGATCACATATAAATGGGGACAGTAGGACAGGGGCACGCTGGTGCACTTATGCACAGCCCCTTAAGGACCTCTTAAGAAACACGAAAGGTCCACGGTAGACAGTTTAAGGTAAAAGATATGGGGATTAGAGAGACTAACAATAGGATCAGGTAGAGTGTTCCAGGCATTTACTATTCTATTGCAGAAGTCATATTTCCTATAATCAAGATTAGAGCGATTTACATTGAGTCTGAATCTATTGATAGCCCTTGTTTTATTACGGTTGAAATTAAACTACTCATTTAGAGGTAGAACATTTTGGTAAATAATCTTATGAACTAAGCATAGATCAGAACATAGATGGCGTATTTCGGGGCTCTCCAGATCTAAAATTTCAAGCCTAGTGGGATAGGGGATTTTATTTCGAGCAGAAGATTTGAGTACTCTAATAAAATATCTCTGGACCCTCTCTAATGTTGGTCAAAGATTAAAGCATAGGTTAGGACAATGATGGCTAACCTTTTCCGGACTGAGTGCCTAAAGCATATGGCCGAACCCCACAAATGCAATGTGTGCGTGGCCCACTGCATGTGTCTGCCCCCCAGTGCATGGACTCCCGAATGCCTCCTCGCGCATGCACGGCAGAGACCCAGAGACCAGCTGGCTGGTGGGAGGCGCACATGCATGCACAGCAGAGTGAACTGGGGCGAAGGCTCACGTGCCTATCAGAGAGGGCACTGCATGCCACCTCTGCCACACATGCCATAAGTTCATCATCATGGGGTTAGGAATTCTAGAAGACCAAGCATCTGAATCTTCTCTGTTTCTGTCTCACGCCTTTCAGGATGAGGCCAAGCATTTCCGGGTAATGTCAGAGAAAGCAGATTTAGGGTTAAGCCAGATATCATCAGTTGTTTGCTAGGTTCACTATAGCTGTCCAACGTATTTCCTCCAGTGTAAGTTCTAAAGATCATGTAGCTTTTTGTTGTACACAGCTGGAAAGTTTTCGTTGAAAAATTTTCAGTGAAAACTTCTGCTTGACTGTCCATCGTTTGTTAATAAACCTCTCCGCACACTATCTGGAGCAATTTTGCAACTATCATTAAAATATTTTGATTGGTTCATTCAGGAAGAGAATCTATAAAAAGCCTCAATAAGGTTTGATACCCTGCAGATAAGGAAAGCTAACCTGAAACAGGAATGGAACATTAGACTGACAGCTGAATTAGCATGCACATATATAATATTGGTGCTTGCGCGCACGTGCACACACACGTGTGTCAAATTTCAAAAGTCTTACACTACGGCAAGGAAGGAGTACTTTAAAAAGCATGTCCGGCTTCATCATTACATTCTCAGATGATATGAACCGAAGTGTAACTACATCAAAGCCTCTCCAGAGTTTCATTGGAACTACAACGGCCTAATCTTACGCCACCAGCCTCGGAAGCTGCCACGGGAAGTTGCCAAGTTGAACTGCCAATGCATAGCAATATTGTCAAGATAAACTCTTCCTGACTTGCTTGCTGTTTAACTTTCCTATAAACTGTGCTTTTTCTTAGAAAAACCAACTGCTGCCCCCACAAACTTTTGTGCTGAGAAGGGAATTTCAAATCCAAAGAGGCATCCGCGGCAAGCAGGTGGTGCAGCTTGTGGCTTGTCTCTAGCTTGTGAAGCCCATGATAGCAAAGTCTTTTGCATAAAAGGACTGAATCACAGGGTGACTCATGTGAAGCATTATCAGACAGAAACATATTTCCCTCTAAGCATTTCCTTGGGGTGGGCAGCCACACGGAGAAAAGGAAGAATCAATAGATTGCATCACCTTAGGCTCCTGCTAATGGCCTCACATTCACTATGAACTTTTGGCAGCTGCGTCATGTGATGTTTTGTGATGCAATGTGATGTGATGATAGGATGCTGTAATGATTTGATAGGATGGGATGATATTTTTGTGTTTTTGAGTCTGTGTTGACTCCTGGTGACTTCCTGTAGTTTTCTTGGCAAGATTTCAAAAGTGATTTGCCATTGCGGCCTTCCTAGGATTGTGAGGGAGTGGCTGGCCCAAGGTCACCCAAGGCAGAAATATAACTCAGACTCCTGGTTTCTAGTTTATGCCTTAACCACTAGATCAAACATTTTGTTTTGTTTTGTTGTTTTGTTTTTGAAGCAGCATGCTAAGGGCAATTCTTTTATGCCTTAGCAAATAAACAGCAAACCATCACCGAGCAACTGATAGAACCTTTTAGTGTCCAAATCCCAAAAAGAGGTGGGGATAGAGTATCATAAGGACCCACCTGACCATGGATTACGAATACACAGAGTACCCGATTTTTTCAGAGAACGGTCCTCGTACTCTTCTTTACACTGACAGGAGTATGTTCCGTATTCGTTGAGACAAATGGCCTCATTGCCACATAAACCAATTTCAGAGTTGCATTCATTCACATCTATCATGCATGGACAAAGCAGTTTTCCATTAATAGGCAATCAAGCTTGCAAAGACAGGAGTTGCTACTTTTATTTGATATTCCCTAATTAATAAAATAATTGCTCACCTACCTCTCACTAAAACAGTTTGGACCTTACCAGCTCCCACAAATGTACCATTAAGATCTTCCAGTTGAAAATGCAATGAGTGAGATATGTTCTTTTCTTCTGATGTTAAATGCAACCAGAATGCGAATATAAGGTTTGGGCCATTGTATCTATGTAGAAACATGGAAACATCTTATTTTCAACCAAAAAGTTAGCTATCACTCCCCTAAATCTTGAAGCAGTAACTCACCAGGAGTATTGAAAAGTGTAATTCAATCAGATTTGAAAGACGAAAATTGCCTAAAGTGTTCTACTTTAAGGGTTATCCATATTTGTCATCAAGTTATATAAGTGAAAAATAAAGAGCAGATTTCAATGTTATTCCAGATAGGAGGGAATCAATTAACAAAAGACCTAATGGAATATTGTTGCGAATTCCTCCTCCCACATAGAAATACAACTGACAGAAAATAACACTTGATTCTGAGGTATATTGTAATTCAGTTGTCATACCTGTCCATTTCAGTTTCTTCTTTTCTCATAATTTCCTTTAATTTGAATTCTTTGATTTTGTTAGAGAAGCGTTTCATTCTTTCTTGTACCTGGAAACCCCACCCAAAGAGTTTAATTATTTTTAAATATGTTTTAAACAATAAACATCGTGTACCTGGAGCATCATCTTTTAAGAGATGTCGCATCTTTTTATCTAGCCCAGGGGTAGGCAGTTGTGGCTCTTTTATAACCTGTGAACTTGAAGTGCACAGGTTGTAAAAGAGTCACAATTGCCCACCCCTGATCTAGCCAGTAGAATACAAACTGAAGCCTACAAAATGCCCTTAATTATTCTAAATGTTATCTTTGTGTTCCATTATTTTATTAGATATGAAACATGAACATCCAGTCCACCAGCTGAATTTTGATTACTAACATCCCCTTGATTTGCCAAGACCAAATGTTTTTCTCCTCACCTTCAAATGAAGCAAGAGTGCGTCTCTGTGTGTGTGTGTATTGTATATACTGTGTATTTATACATGCATTTATACACACAGTGTGTGTATGTGTGCACACACATGCACACACACCCACATTTACACACACACACTCCCCAATCCAGTTTTAAAATAAGTTCTGCATCATGAATTTTCTTACCTGGTGCTTAATGGAATCAATGGAAGCTTTTTCCAGGGTGCTTCCAACAGGCGGGAGTTGTCCTTTCTGTTCTATTTCAAAAACTGTTTCAAATAGAAGATCTGTAGAAAAACCCAAAGTTGCCAAAAAGAATAGGGCAGATAATACATATACATGTACACCATTAAAAAAAAGCCTATAAGGAAGCAGCTTGGTACAGCTTTTCTACACATAGGATGGTATTTATTTATTTATTTATTTATTTATCGAATTTGTATACCGCCCTACTCCCAGACGGGACTCAGGGCGGTGAACAGCCAAGATAAACTATAGTAGCATATAAAAATTAAAAATTGTTTAAAATAAATTAAATAATTAGGCTAGAAAACAATTTAAAAATCCAATTATGTAAAACGTTTTAAAAACCCAGTATAAAGAGGAGGTTCAAGCCAGACCAGCCTGTTGGAATAAAAACGTTTTTAAGGCGCGGCGGAAAGTACGTAGGTCCTGTAACCTCCTTATCTCAGGGGGGAGCTTGTTCCAGATGGCAGGTGCCCCCACAGAGAAGGCTCTCCCCCTGGGGGCCACCAGTCGACACTGTTTGACTGAAGGCACCCTGAGGAGCCCCCCTCTATGGGAGCGGACTGGTCAGTGAGAGGCTATTGGTGGCAGAAGGCGGTCCTGAAGATACCCTGGTCCTAAGCCATGGAGCGCTTTGAAGATGGTATGTTCTAGCCATACGTGGCATGGGTAGTACAGGAGATGGTAAGAGTAAGAGACTAAAGTAACGTTGCTTATAGGTGCTCCGATATTTAACAGGGAAGACTTTTTTAATCTGCTGATTTAATATTACAGCTGACAGAAAAGTTGGCCCTATAGACTGCTTTTGTATAGACCTACTTTGAGATAACAAATGTTATAAATTCCAAACATTTTGCCAAATTTATTTTTTTTGCAAAAATCAGACTCTCAAAAGAACTTACTTTAAAGATAAGTAGCTTTTGTTAATAAAAGTCAATTGCTAAGTCATTTAAGAGTCATTATATAAAGGAGAAAGCAAAGTTTAAGAAAACATAGTAAGAAGAGAGAAAGAGAGGGAGGGAGAGGAGAGGAGAGGAGAGGAGAGGAGAGGAGAGGAGAGGAGAGGAGAGAAGAGAAGAGAAGAGAAGAGAAGAGAAGAGAAGAGAAGAGAAGAGAAGAGAAGAGAAGAGAAGAGAAGAGAAGAGAAGAGAAGAGAGAATTCCTCACCTCCAGGATTGTGCTGAGAGTTCAATGCAAAATCATTTTCATGAAACCTGAATCCGGGATCTGTCTCTATGGAACAAGAACAATAACTTAATATCCATCCAGCATTTGGACAGGATGGTTTTTCCCCAGCATTTTAAAATACAGTAATTTGCCACTCAGAAATATTTCCAATTCTATCAAAGTCTCAGTTAGCAAGAACCACGTGGGCAAATTTATTCATTTATATCCCAACTCTTTTCTGGGAACTCAAAATGGTGTACATAATAGTTCCTCTTTATATTTACCCTCACACCAACTATCCTGTGAAATAAGCTGAGCTGCCTTGGCAACTAGCCAAAATGTTTAATTAAGTCTCCACGGCTGATGAAAGATGAATTGGAGTGATGTTACCTCAACTCAAACAATGGCTGATCACTCTAGTAGCTAAGATAAATGAACCACTGTTCCCATCCAAGTCCCACCGCAGATCATTCGTGGAGGTAACTAATGCAGATTCAGATCCATCCCCAGGATTGAAATCTGACTACAGCTTTAATAATGGCTCTCTGCAGTAGTCACTCATTGCTTTAGTAGTTTCCAGAAAGGAGAAGTTGGAGGTAGAAAAATATTTGTCCAGTACAGGTAGTCCTCAATTTACAACAGTTCATTTAGTGACTGTTTGAAATGACAATGAAAAAAGTGACTTATGACCGTTTTTCATACTTATGACTGTTGTAGCATCCCCATGGTAACGTGATCAAAAATCAAATGGTCGGCAACTGAATCATACTTATGACAGTTGCAGTGTCCTGGGGTCATGTGATCAATTTTTGTGGCCTTCTGACAAGGAAAATCAATGGAAAAGCCATATTCCTTATTTAACAACTGCAGTGATTCACTTAACAACTGTGGCAAGAAAGTTCATAAAAAGGGGCAAAATTCACTTAACAAATGTCTCAGTTGTGTTCGTAAGTCGAGGACTACCTGTATTCTAGGATCCAGGCCTCTTAAGAAGGTCCAGACCAATGTTTCTTTTCAGGCTCTTGATATCTCCTTTTGTAATCATTACTCAGCCTTAACAAAGCAATTGCTAGCGAAAGCTTAGTGAATACTGAATATATGAAGCAGCTCATATACTACATGTATTGTGGGCGGAGAATTCCAACTTCAGTGTAATTAAGTTTTCTTAAATAAACAACTCATTCTGGGATTATTTCTGTATCTCTTTTCTAACAGAGTTCAGCTGCACAAGGCATTTGTCAGATCCAGCATGGAGATAAAACAGTTTAAAGAACAGGACTTACCATAGGATTTATTTTTTACTTTCAAGAGAATGCTACTGGTTGGCAACCAACTAGAAGGGGAATACAAAAGAGTTGTTTTCGTCTGCTTCTTTTGAAAATGCTCGGTATTCCTGTTTACTGACTTCTTGTATTGTGTAGTAAAAGCTGTGTTTATCTGAGTTCTCATCAGCGAATTTGAAGGCATAACTTTGGGATTCACGGTTGTGGATGTACTCATCAAGTAATTGTTAAATGACTTCAACGAAGGAGTTGGGTGCAAATCAGTAGAGGCTAAAGTCAGGATATGATGGAACTTGGTTTCCATAGTAGACTTGGAGGGGGTTTCCTTAATTCCTTCAGATACAGTTATTTGCACAGCAGTGTTGCCATTCTCCACTGTATACCCTTGATTGTCCAACTGCTCTCTTTTATATATTTTGATTTGTTCCAAGTGTTGTGGAGGTTCCATTGGATCTGCCTTTTTCTTGGAGACCTCAGAATTAGGAAGCAGCATTTGAAGCATTTGTTTCTGCATCTTTGGTGGGATATTTTTAAGAGATTGGACTGGAATTCTCTGTTCTTCCAAGGAGACATGAGGAAAAGTAACAGCATTTGTGATTTTCCCTTCAGTACTTCTCACCTGTGTTGTCATCCATCTTGTGGTTGTAGAGCCATCATTCTGAGGACTGACAAATTCAGTCATAGCTCCATGGTTTTTTGTTGCTTCCAATTTTGTCATCATTTGAGGATTATGAGTCATGTGTGGAGAGGTTGAATAAACATCTGGCTTGTGTGTTAAAGCTTCTCCCTCATTCTCTGCATCATTTGATTCTGATACTAGTCTAGGACTTTCATTCAAAGTCCTACTAGTGTCAACAGGTGGTTTTGTAACTTGCCTTCTCTTCAAATCAAATGGATTCAAGCTAACTGTTTCTGTTGATTTCAAGAGAGAAACATGCATATGCTTGCCAACAACTGGTTTTAAAAATGTTTCTGTCCCTGTTTTAATAGTTTTTTCATTTGTCACAGACAGCCAATTCTCTTTGCCAAGCGTTGGAGTAGTCGCTGTAGAGTTCAAACTATGTCCTCTATGCAATACATATGACTTAGATCCAAAACTGCTGTTAGATTTCAAAACTGATTTTTCACCACTTGTAGAATTGACATAATCTTCAAATATATAATACCGCCCTTTAAAGTGCTTATGACGTTGGTTCTGAGAAGAAACTTCTGACAAAAATACTACATAGATGGCTACTGCTTGAGTAGCATAAATCAGAGTACCATGATTTCTGCAGGCATAAACTACTTTGTTTTCAATACTTGACAAAACTCCTTGGAATAAGATTCTATCCCGATTGTCATCACAGTTTGATTTTCCTTCAAACCCTTCTATGTAAGTCAGGATATGCTTGTGAGGACCAGCCCATATGGTCCAGTTGCACCAGTTGTTATTGGTTTCAACCCTGTTTAATGATGGAGGAGAAAAAGTCCCCCTTTTATCTTTCAAAATAACATGGCAACTTTTTACAGGAAGATACACAGATAGCCAAGGAATTCCCAGTTCTGCGATAGGAAACATAAAGACATGGCATTACCATCATTTTATTGACCAAGTCTGGTTTATACTAGTAAAAGATACAGGCTAGTCTTGCTGGAATATTTCATAATAGGAGTAGCAACCTTGACAACAGTTATTGAATTTATCTCATTTCATTTTGCAAATATTATTTCCCCATGTCTAGAATGTTAGAACTACAGAAATAAAGTAGTCAGACTCTCATTCGTGCTTAGATTAAATGCTTTAGTTTTCCTCTAGAAACCTAAAGTGATTGTATATACACATCATCCCTTCCTTCACTTGACTAGAATTTCCCTTGTTAAAAAAAGACACAAGTCAGGCAAAACCATAACATTTAAGACAAGACATGACCTTTAAACTCAGTGTGAGAAAGGTGCAAGTTATCTGGAAAACTGAAACTCAAATACTTTGGCCACCTAATGAGAAGGAAGGACTCACTGGAAAAGAGCCTAATGCTGGGAAAGATGGAGGGCAAAAGAAGAAAGGGATGACAGAGAACAAGGTGGCTGGATGGAGTCACTGAAGCAGTAGGCGTGAGCTTAAATGGACGGCAAAGGATGGTAGAGGACAGGAAGGCCTGGAGGAACATTATCCATTGGGTTGCGATGGGTTGGACCCAACTTCGCAACTAACAACAACAAAATCTGAAAAATAATGAACTGACAACCTCTTTTAGGTAGGACAAGTTATCCAGGCAGTTTTACAAACTGGTAAAACTGGCCTAGAGTAATACTGTACAATTTTTTATTTTTTCCATTTTCTTTGTGAATTGCCCCGTAACTTTTGGATTCTTCTCAATTTGGAGGCTATTCGATTCATTTGCAAAGAGTGGCTATAAATAGCTGAAATTGATCTAATGGTTCAACTTTGCCAGCAACATTTTGGAAGAAATAATGGTAAAGCAAAGTTGATATTTGAAAGCAATGTTTTAAACCCCATGGCAGAAAGGTGACAATCCCTGCATCTAAACACCAATGCAGATACAACACAGTAGTACACCAATAATCAAAATGTAGGAAATATCAAAAGAATGAAAATATAAATACAGATAGACATCAATAGAAAATTCTGTTACTGAAAACTAACATGACAAATATTTCAAGCAAACAAGAAGGAGATTCATTTCCAGCTTAATCTATTCCAAAACCACAGCAATGCTTGTATTTAGTCAGATGTATTTTCCAATTGTGTTCATTGGGGCTTAATCCCTTGGTTAGCCTCAAATTAGAGGGGAGGCCCCCAATCTGAGCCATATTTGCACCATTAGCCTCAACTCAGTCATATCCCTGAAGTGTAATTGAACTGGATTGTTTTTGTGGATCAGTGTGCCCAATGGTGAAATGTAAAATTTGTTACTACCGGTTCTGTGGGCATGGCTTGGTAGGGGGTAATGTTACTGGGTGGGCATGGGCAACTTTTTTTTAAACCTTTAAAAACATTTTTTCAGCCGAAGAGGTTGTAGAAAAAATGCTTTTAAAAGGCTCTGACGATCCCAGCTGAGCTGTGCGATCATCAGAGGCTTTTTTTTTTACTTTTAAAAGCAATTGGAAAAAAATGCTTTTAAAAGTAAAAAAAAGAGCCTCTGGTGATTGCGTGGCTAAGCTGGGCATGGGGGGGGACAGGGATTTCTGCTACCAGTTCTCCGAACCACCCACCGCCATCGCTACCAGATTGGGAGATCCAGTCCGAACCAGGAGCATTCCACCCCTGAGTGTGCCCATTCTTGAAGCCAATACTTTTGCAAGCAATGCAGTTCTCTGTTTTACCAACTACTGGTTTGATTATTCTTAACTCTTAAATATAGCAATATGGAACTGCCCCCAATTCAATCACCTTATCTTTTTAAATGGCATCAATCACCTTTGTGCTACAACACTGAAATGATTTCACATAACTGCAGTGGCTTCAGATTGTGCCTGGACTTTCTACTCCGAAGATAAATTTAGTGACAGTGTGCAGTATAGATAGAGAGTCCTGGGCTAATTCTGTTCTACTTTTTTCATTCCTATTGCTTTTAGGTGAGTGCCAAGCATTTGAAGACCAGTGGAGAATTATAATAAGCACCTGAATAATGTATTACATGTATACATGTATTACATGTAAGTCACTGATGCCAAGAAGCCATCTTCTAGATTGGGAATAGCAAGCAGAAGAGCTGTTCTGGTTGTGTCATGAGAAAGTTGAGGTTCTTGTCAGTGGTGGGTTGCCCCCGGTTTGTACTGGTTCTATAGAACTGGTAGTAAAACTGGCAGGAGGCTCTGCCCACCGATCCCCACATCACCAAAATGCTTCGGCCTCGCTGCGAACCGGTAGTAAAGGTAAGTAGAACCCACCCCTGGTTCTCGTCCATCAGCTAGGAAAGGACAAAGGCTTTCTGTCTTTAAAGAAATAAAATGGGAACTTTCTAATTCTGTAACTATGTGGTTTTGCTAGGTTTTGGTAACTAAATTCCAAAGGAAACTCCTTTTTTCTTCTGACCTAAACTTGTCTGATTCATGTGTCATTTTGGAAGCTAAATAAGAGAAATATCAATTCTAGAAGATTCTTGGTAACAAATTCTGGGACTCAAATGCAATGCTTTCAGATTATTGTTTGGCAGTATTAGAGATGAAATCAGTGGTGGGATTCAATTTTTTTAACAACCAGGTCCCTGGGCGTGACTTAGTTGGGGGTGTGACCACATGGGTGGTCATGTGACTGGGTGGGCTTGGATAGCTGGTCTTGTGACAGGGTGGGCATGGCTTATGTGCATAGGGACTACCCAGAGAGCTGAAAAAAGTGATTTCTGACAGGTCCTCGCACTTTTGACCGGTCATCATTTATGCCCATTGCAGCATTCTTAATTAAATTAATTAAATAAAAATGACCTGCGGGAGGGGTCGGAGGCAGTCCGAGGAGGGTGTTCAGGCCAGCTGCAGAGCAATGTGATACAACCGGGGTAGGTAGGCTGCTGTTGTCTAGGTGGGAGGCGGGCAGAGGCCTACAGGGCTGGCTGCAGGGTGAAGCAATTGGATGGGGTAGATCAGGGGTCTGCAACTTTAAACACTCAACCTTAAACACATGTAAACACTTAAACACAACCTTAAACCTGGCTGGGCATTGTCAACTCCGTATCACTTACTCCCACCCAGGTTTTGTGGTTCCCAGTATTTTCTTTTAAACAGGTATCTCTGTGTGTCTCTTTCATCTCTCCCATCTCTTTCTTTCTCCCCCCTCTTTCTCCCCCCTCTCTTTCTCCCCCCTCTCTTTCTCTCCTTCATCTTTTTCTCCATCTCTCTTTCTCCTTCGTCTCTTTCTCTCCTACATCTCTCTTTCTCTCCATCTCTTTCTCCTCTCCCGGCAGTGCACCTACCGCACCATTGGCTCACCCCTCAGCTTGGAGGTGACACCTTAAGTCTGCGCCCCACTGTGTGTGCGCCCACTTGGCTGCACCTGCAGCCGGCTCTGGTTGCTCTTACTGAGCTTCGCAATGAGGCAGATGGCCTCCTGGAACCCATTACGATGCAGAGCTTCAACTGCAGCCTGGGAAGTCAGGGTTCTGGAGCAGAGAAAAGTCTCCCCCAGTGACTGGATGGGCTAGGGCAGGGGTGGGCAAATGTGGACTTCAACTTCCAGAATTCCTGAGGCACCGCCCAGATGGGAGGTGGGGTGGGGCGAGGAGCAGGCGAGCCAGCAATTTAACACACGGTTCGGCCGAACCGCCTAGAACCGGCAGAATCCCACTACTGGATGAAATGACTTTTAGATGACTGGCTGCTTCCACAAAACTTTTTACAATAGTACCAACATTATCCAACATTATAGTGGCTTAATCATCAAGGATGGGTGCAATTCCAACTTTCCATTCAAGTAGCAAATTTGGCATCACTGAAAACTGGCACAGTTCTACACAGCTGACCTATCAGTTCACTTTTTTTGTGTGTCTCAAAAGAGAGAAGTAAGTCATTTTCATACAAGAATAACTGCAATTTTATAACTGTGCAATTTTCTTCTATGTTTGGTAGCAAGATCCAGGCCAATTTCTCTGCTCATTGTTTCATGAAATAGAACATTTTGGGGGGAACTTCTCAACCCTTCTGGTTCCAAACTCTGAGAGCTAGTCATTTTATTCCTTCCTGTCAGGGGAGATAGAGAATGTGCAACCAAAGTAGGACAATTCAATTGTGCCAATTTGCTACTTGTCCACAGGTGGTTCCTAATAAAGCGATTATGATCATTCCAAACAGGAATTTATAATTTGATTTGGAAATTCCATTTCTCCTGTGGCACTGGGAGACTTGATTAGGGTTGATAATTTTAAGTTACTATTATCAGAATAAACATTAATAGCACAGCCAATGATGGGCTTGGCAAGCTTCACTCTAAACTTTCTCCTGGAAAGAGGAACACATTTCCAGCTCAAGCACAGAGCTACAATCTCCTGCCATTTTAATATTCTGTACCCAGAGGCATACTTGTAAATAAATACATGCTGTTAGAGGTGCTAGGTAGCATGAATCAGAAGAACACATCCTAGTTACAGAAGACACTTGCAGGTAAAGAAGTGATAAAAATCTACAATTACTGCTAGGATGGCCAGAAACTGACGAATTTTATTCCTTCCACCCCACTGAAGAAATGCCTATGTAATGTATGAAAGATTGCTATGATGATAAAGCTTTTCTAATCTTTGGCACCCACATTGGGACTCCCAAACCACTAAATACAATTCATAACCGACTAGATTTTTTTAATATGCTGATAATTCTATATTTATATCTATAATATGTGTGTGTGTGTCTGTGTGTGTCTGTGTATATGTGTGTGTATGTGTGTGTGCCTTTTTCCTTTGGATTCTACACTATTCTGCATAATTATTTTGTTTTTTCAATATTATTGCGGATATGTGTTTTTAGAAAAAAGCATGGGGAAGTGCATAATGTTCATTTTGTTATTAATATTACAAATCAGAAGAAACAATTGATCCTACTATCTGAATCCAAGTAGTTTAGGAACAGGAAAAAGCTTTGCTGGAGTTCATATGTTTTTTCTTAAACTTCTGAGCAGCACTTCAAGTTTAAGCTAATTCGTATAAAATTCACATAAAAACCACCATTTTGTTTATAGAGATTTTAAAGTTACCGGGTTGGACTTGCTGGGGTACTTCAAGAGAAACCTTCGTCTGTAGAAATAAAAACCCAGAATTAAATCATGTTCTTATCTAGGGATGCGTTCAGGGGCTTTCATAATATAGGCAAGATCCAAGCATTCTTCCTTTATTCCAATCATGGCAATATTTCAATTTATACTGACTTACTTCAAAGTTCAAAGTCAGGTTAGACCAAGTTTGCCAACAAACTGATGCATTTATTTAGCCTGTAATGGTACTTGAGATAAGGGTCTCCTAGATACATGGCATGTTTATAATAAATTCATATAAAAATGTACTTTGTTCTGACATTTAGTGCAATAGCTCTACTTACCAGTTCCTTGTCTTTTACTCCATCAACATTTGGAGTCTGTAAAACCCTTGGAATTTGAATAGTAGCACCATTTCCCAACAAAAAAAGCAAAAAATAACAAAAGAAACAGCATTGCAATACTTTGTCAAGTACCTTCATTGAAGATAGATGCCTATATATGATAGAATGAATGCGTGCATATATATATACGCTCATGCAGTTGTTTCCCTTCTAGAGCATTTATGAAATATTCTGCTTCTTAAATTTAGAGCATTTAACTTCCTTTGTTTTCCTAGCCTCTTGCTCTAGGGAGAAAAAAGAAACTTTAAAGACTGTTCTTTTTGAGCATGTCTTTCTCTTTGAGCATGTCCTCTGCTCAGATGTTCCCTATTATCTCATCAGATTTAAAGGTACCAAATAGCCTCAATTAACAATTAAAGGCCTCTTTACTGTGGAAGATCTTGAAACAGAGGGAGAAGAAGTGTTTGCAGATTTACTCAGGAGTTTTATGGTTTTAATGGTTAATTAGGCCCAACTAATAGGTTAGCAGCATAAGGAACTCCAGTGTGATTTGGGGTATAATCCATTAATGTTGATTAAATTTAGGATAAAGATTGATAACAGAACTAGGCTCTCTGCATGTCTTCTCAAAGGTGAAAACCGTATGCTTAGTAAAGTTTACTCAATAAATAATGACATTCAGAATATTCACATACATAATTTTAAAGCAATGTTTCTCAACTGCTGGTCCAAGGACCCCTGGGGATGCCCCAAGACTCTCTTAGGAATCCATGAAATCAAAGTTTTTCCCATCTTATGTTTAATCAATATAAAAATCCCATCAAACAATTGTGTGAAGTGACAGTGAATGTGTCAATTTTAATTTTTCATATGGTAAATACAAGCCAAACAAACAAAAGTTGTTTCGGGATTCTCCATAATTTTTGGAAAGTGGAAAGTATCCTGAGAAAAAGAATTTGAAGAAACATTGCTTTAAAGTGTTGGAAGAAACATCCTTCTGGGTTCTGCTCCAAGTGGGGAAAAAGACACTGGAAACATGGAGACTGCTTGGAAAGATGGTTTAATGGTGGACAGGATCACATGGCTTGAGTTCCTGAACAGAAAAAGGGCAGATACAGTAAATCCTTGGGTTTTTATGCTCTCTCTGGCTTTGCATTTCCTGGGGCCCTGAAAGAGTATCCTGATTGGTTATCAGACTTCCAGGGGGTGGGGGTCTTAGCTAGCCTTGCTGGCTGATGGTCACATGTGCTTCTCAGATCACATGCTTCCCAGGTCACATGTGGTGAGTTTCTGCTGCTATTGTGTAGAGGGCTAATCCTATCTTTTTGGAACTTTGGCAATTCCTACTATGGCTCTGCCTGAAGGAGGTAGATCTTTGTTATGTAGAATAGACTGGCCCAGGCTTTAATGGCCCATTGACAAAGGGTGGGGGCAGGAAGGTGGGAGCTGCTTCAAAACATGCTTATCCATTTCTCATCCAGAGAAATATAATATTCTGCCTTTTTAATATTTCCTAAAAATATTCCATTCTTCTAGGGCAGGGGTGGGTGCTAACCTCCTACAAAAGTATTGTAAATCCAGCCTCGATTGTAAGTTTTATCACAACACTTAGAACCCCTTACTTCCCATTTTAAAAGATCTCTGTGTTGCCACCTAATTCCCCACCTCAGGATAGAAAGGTGACCCTGTAGCACCCTCTTGTGGCTGTCTGCTATGTAGCAAGAATCATGAACTAAGTACAATAGTTAAAAGAAGCACATTCCATGGAAACCACATTTCCCCAGGAAAGCACATTCAAGCTAATTGAATAAGAGCACCGTATTAATTTCCCTATGCTATCTCACTCCAAAACCTGCCAAATATTTTAGTATGTGCTTTAGAGAAGCAATAATGTCTCAAAATGTGACATAACTTTCAAAGGATAGCATCTACCAGATATTACAACTTCATTGTTGAATAATCAGTGGTTTCATTTTGACTCTCCTCTGAGATTGATCTGCGATACCAAAGAAACAATAAACCATCAATGGAGAAATCTTCTCGAAGGATGGAGAAAGCTTTATCCAGTATATTTCTTTCTTTTTCTTTTTTCTCCAACTGATACAATGAATATGTTTCACCTGCAACACAGAAACTTTATGCTAAAGAATTTGCTACATAAATTTTGGAACAAGGCTCATTTGATACTCTGGGATTTGCTTCTGAGTAAAAATACACAGACGAAAGGACCCTACTGCAACCTTATAGGGAAAAAAAGGAGAAGAAACCCACTTTAAAGAATAGGCTTGAATTTATCAGCTTAATCCCTTCTCATTGATGTACACCTACTCATTAGACTTGCTTCTTGAGTTAAGCCAAATGTGTATTTGCTTGGTTTTGCTAAACACTTGATGTATGTGAGAATGTTGCCAATGAGAATTATAAGCCATAGATTATAGTTTAGCTCACTCTGTCAATTTCAGCAAATTGTGGGTGATTCAAGAAGTCACTTGACTTAAATTACAGTGATAATGTAATTAGATGATCTAAAGGATCAGGTTAGGGAGAGATCATCATGATGAAAACTCATGATTGCTGAGTCAGCACCAATTTGATGGCACATAATCAAGAAGCCATGGTTAAGCAACCCAAGTGTGATGTTTGAATCCAATTATTGGCTTGCATACTAAGGACAGAGCTGTACTTGAAGCAACTTATTAGTACAGTAATGGCAACGCTGAAGCCTAGATCATGTTGATAATAATAATAAAAGAAAAATACCTGCCCCATCCTGCTGAGTAATAACAGCTTATTCAATTCAGCTGCATCTGAAAAACATATTTTTCAGGTGAGAAGTTATGGCATGGAGGCAGAAGTGAGTCATGGCAACTCTTGTTTTTATAATCTTAAGTGTGAGGAGAAGGAAAACAGAGTGAGTTACTGCTGGAATTCTAAAGTGTCATAACTTTTACTCTAAACCAAGCAGGAATGTTAGCTTGGATCGATTTGGGGCCCAATAATGTACGAAGACACACTGGATCATTTAACGTAAGCAAGTCTTTATTCATTTACATCTGCTTCGTTACAGGTATCGTCAGGAACGAACATGGCAACAACGTGGGATGACCTTAAATACCCAGGAGGTGGAGTTACAGGTAATGGGAGGGGGAAGCAGGAGGGGTCAGGTTCATCCAGACTAGTTAACCCTTGGCATGCCAAGGTACTGTGCTGACCATGCCCAGGGAGAAGGTTTATACGTAACAAATCCCCCTCTAAATCCTTATCCCTGGGGCTGATAGTTTCAACCTGATTAGTGCCCATGGGCTGGACACAAAGTTTGGAAGTAAGGTATGAGTGCTGCTTAGCTGGTAAAGGCTTAGTAAGTATATCTGCTGTTTGGTGCTCGGTGTCACAGTGTGTGATGGTAACGAAACCTGACTTGTGAAGTTGCCTTACGTGTTTATTCTTGATGTCAATGTGTCTTGACCTATGGCCTACAGCATCTGAAGTGGAAATTTCTATTGCTGCTTTGTTGTCTTCGTAAATTTGGATGGGATGTATGGGTTCGGCCCAGATATTAGTCAACAATTCATCGAACCAAATGAGATTGTTTATGGCCTTGGACAAACAGATATACTCTGCCTCAGTGGTGGAGGTGGCTACTAAGTTTTGCTTTCCTGTATACCAGTATACTGGACAATCATTTAAAAAGAAAACATACCCAGAAGTACTTTTCCTACTTTTGGTGTCGCCTGCCCAATCAGCATCAGCGTAGCAGTGGAGGAGAGGTTTTTTGCTGACATTGGGTTCTAATTTGAGGCGGCTGTTGATGCTGTACTTTAGGTACCTAAGTATTCTTTTTATCGCTTCCCAATGAAATACTGTGGGGTTGGCTACGTGCCTTGAGAGTAGGTTCACGGGCAGGGCGATATCCGGCCGTGTCCAGTTAGCTATGTACAATAAGGAGCCTATTGTGGATCTGTACAAGGTGTTTTCTGGGAACTGCGGTGAGTCATTGTACACGTTTTTTTGAAAGTCTGCTAACATGGGAGTTTCACAAGGTTTGGCACCTGACATATTACATTTAGCAAGAAGCTCGCTGATTTTTTCTTTTTGGCTTAGGAAGAAGCCTTTGGGTGATCTGGTAACGTGTACCCCAAGGTATTTGTTGATACCCCCCAATGATTTGAGAGAAAAGTGTTTGCCTAATTCGTTTGCGAAGGCATCGCAATCCTCTTTGTTCTTACTTATGAATAATATATCATCCACATATATGAGGACATACTCCATGCCCCCGTTGTTTTTCTTGGTGAATAGACAGTTATCGGCTAGGGTAGCCTTGAACCCCATAGATTCCAACACCTTAACCAGACAGTCATACCATTGCTTACCCGACTGTTTAAGCCCGTATAGACTCTTATTTAGTAACCAGGTGTCGCCCTTAGTGGTGTCTTTGCCAGGTGGAGCCCTCACGTAAATTTCTTTGTCTAATTTGGCGTGCAGGTAGGCTGTTTGTATATCGTATTGTTGCACTTCAAGGCCTAGAGTGGCTGCTATGACCAGTGCGCTTTTGACACTCTCGGGCCTTACAGTCGGTGAGTATGTTTCTGTGTAATCATCGGGGAACCTTTGGGCGAATCCCTGTGCTACAAGTCTGGCCTTGTATAGATTCTGGCCCCCCTCTAAAGTCTTTACTTTGAAGACCCATTTTGTCCCAATGGCGGTCTTACCCTCTGGTACCTTAGATGGGGTGTATACGCTTAGTTCCCTAAGGCTGTTCATTTCTTTTTCCATTGCTGCTTCCCATTTTTGTCTTTCTTCCAATGGTAACTTTGTTATTTCGCTGTACGTTTCGGGGGTAACGGGTTCTGTCTGTAAGTGCATGACGTAATCATTGAACCTTTTTGGTTTTTGGTTCCTATTGCTTCTGACTGGCCTACCTTGCAGGGTTTCCGCGTCGTGCATGTATTTTGCCTCTTTACTAGTGAGTGAATCTACTTTCTGTCTGGGTTGGAATGGTTTTTGTGTGTAGTTGTCTTGTGAGTGATCAATGTTGTCTGGTTTCTCCTGGCTGTTTCCTACTTGGTGATGCAACTCATTGAGGTGTATTTTTGACCAATTAGCCTGTTCGTGGAAAGTGGCAGTTCTGGAGATGATGAATCTGTTGTTATTATCTAGGAACCTGTACCCTTTCGTGCCTGTCTCATAACCCATGAACCTAAGGCGTTTTGATATTTTGTCTCCCTTCCTGCGGAGCTGCCTGGGTATATGCACGTCTGCTGTGACCCCAAAGATGTGGAGATGGGATATCCTTGGCTTTCTATTGTACATCACCTCGTAAGGCGTCATGTTTAGCACGCTGGACCAGAGTCTGTTGATCGTGTAATTTGAGTAAGTCAGGGCTTCGGCCCAGAAGTGTTGGCCAAGCCCAGCGTCCTCGAGGATGCATCTCATCAATGTTTGCAGTGCTGAGTTTTTGCGTTCTGCGACGCCGTTCTGGAATGGCGAAAACGGCGATGATTTAAAGTGCAGGACGCCCTTTGACCTCAGCCAACGGGAGAAGTCATTGGATAAGAACTCTGATCCCCTGTCAGTCATAATTTTCTTGATTTTTGTGTTGTGTTGCGTTTCCACACGCTTATAGAATTCCTTAAATTTTTGGTAGGTCTCACTTTTGTGTTTTAGGGTGTACACGAAGCCGTAGCGGCTGTAATCGTCCACAATAGTTAAGAAGAACCTCTTGCCATATTTTATGGAAGGCCTAAGTGGGCCTACGAGGTCCATGTGTACCATCTCGAATATGTGATCCGTTGAGCGTGTGGCCTTTTTGGGTTTGGGGGCTACCTTTAGTTTAGAGCGCTTGCATATAGAGCAGTCCAAATAAGTTTCGCAGTTTTTTATTTTTGAGCCCTCTGTACAGTCATTAACTCTTTGAACAACAGGGAAGCTAGCGTGCCCTAACCTGCGGTGCAGCAGGTGTGCGCACTCGTCATGGAGTGGCTTCCCTATACTAACCTTACCCTTGTCTTGCTTGCCTCCCTTGTGTGTTTGGGTATCCTCCTCCCCTTGTTCCTTGCTGCCCTCGGTGTCTTCTTCGGCGTTGATCTTGTCTACGTAAAGGAAGGGTAGACCCCCTCTAATTGTGATTTTTCCTATGACTGTGTTTTCTTTGGTCATGCTGATTCCCCCCTCCTTAATGCTAATTTCTATCCCTGCCTCCTTGCTGAGTTTCAAGGATGCGAGTATGTTGTGTGGTATCTCTGGCACCAACAACACTCCTTCTAATTTTCCTAATCTGGGGAGGGTTACGTTGCCTTTCCCTGTCACTCTCACGTCATTCTGATTAGCCACTTTGATTAAGTAATTCTCCTCTGTGAAAGAGGAGAGGAGTTCCCTCTCACATGTGGTGTGATTGGTGGCCCCTGAGTCAATGAGCCACCAGGACCCATTTTCATTTGTCTTGTTACTCTGTGTGGCTCCTCCTACTCTGCATAGGGATCCGTCTCTGCTATCCCTGGAGTTGTCTCTGCCTCTTTCTTCTCCCAGGGCCTGGGGGAATCCCTTCGTCTAGCCCTGCTGTCATGGTGACGCTTGTCTGTGTGCCTTTCGCGTGGTTCGTGTCTATGTTTGTCCCTGTACCCCCTGGTGCAGTCTCGTTTGTAGTGGCCCCTTCGCCCGCAGTTATAGCACTCGGGGGAGTCTCGGGTGGTGTCAGTGAAGGCCACTCTTCGTGTTTGTTTATGTTCTCTAGGTGTTATCTGGTGTTCCTTTCTGTGATTGTCCTCTGCTATGAGTAGGTTAGATAGGCTTTCTATGGTCATCTGGCCTAGGCTAAGCATGTTGAGTTGTGTTAGGAATGTTCGCCAGGAAGGGTCTAGTGAATTGAGGATGACACTCTTCATGGTCTGCTCTGACACAATTTCCCCCCTTATTTGCAATTCTGCCCTAGTTGCATTCAGCTCCATTAAATGCTCTCCCATTGACACCCCTGGTTTAATCCTGGCTGAATAGAAGTCCTTGGAAATCTTAGTTGTTGTGGCTACACTATCGCTATAGAAGTAACTAAATATTTTCTGAACCACATCATGCACAGTCAGATCATCCTCAATGCTATAGTAAACAGTGGGTGAAATGCTGGAGATAAGGAGGCAAAATGCCTTGTGATGCAGGCAGTCCATCTCAAATGTCCATGGTGTATCAGGTGGGTCAGTTATAAAAAACTTCATATTTTCCCTTAGAAATAAAACTTGGAGTTGTTGATACCACTCCATTAGGTTTGTGCCCTGCATTTTTAAAATTGGAAACCCATTTGGTAAGTTCCCTGTGTTGTTTTGTGTATTACTCACAGGTGTGTGTTGCTGTCCATGGTGCTTGACATGCTGGAAATAGCAGAGCGGCTCAGGTACGCTGTTAGGGAGTTTAAAAATCCCTCCTTGCATTTTTTTTTCTCTTTTGGTCCACAGGAGCTTCTGCGCATGCGCGGCGTTCATTTCTGCTGGGACTTCGTCGGGGAAGGACCTCCTCGTCTCTGCTCCGGCCAGGCTGTCTGTCCACGATGGGAAGGCCTCCGCTCCGGTTCCAGGTGTCCAGCGGTGGTCAAGGAAGGCTGTCCTCTCTGCTGGTCGGCTCCTGGTCTCTCTCTGCAGCGGCGGCGGCGGCGGTGAGTATTTTCGCCATTCGGTCCATTCCGGCAGGCGCGGCTTGGGAGTGGGGTGGCGTATCGCTACCGGGGGGCGCTGCGGCATCGGTGGGTCCCCAGCGGTGTCCGCGCCCCTTGGTAAACAGCTGGGGGGCCTTCTCTTCTCCCCTTTGGGTTTTTTAGTGTTTTTTGGAAGCCCCTTCAAAATTTTTATTTTTGTCCCGAAGGCGGCGGTGAGCGTTTTTATCGCCTCTTCCACCGCCTGATCGTCGGGGGTGTCCTCGGGGGGTGATTCCTCATTTTCTTCTGAGGAATCATCATTATTTTGCAGTTTTTGGGGTTCGGGCCCCTCATTGGTTGAATATCTGCATATTCAAATTTGGTTTTTTGTAGGTCGGCCATCTTTTTTGGCCACGTGTTCAAAGATGGCCGCCAGTCTTGATTTTGCGCGGGAATCCCCCCCTCAGCCTTTGGAAAATAACAGTTTTGGGGGGTTTTTCTTACCGGGCTTGTGTCCGGTCGCCTCATTTGTTGTTCTCGAGTCCTCCTGGCCTCGTTCTGGCTTTGGATGAGGTAGCTGATGCCGGCCAGGAGGTCTTCGTCGGTTGCAGGGGTTTCTAGCAGGCTCATCATTCCTCTTCTGAGTCTGCTGATTTCTTCCTGTTGGGTTTTTTTTTCATTTAGGCCTTTTTGTCCCCGTTCATCATCCGATGAATATTCTTCAGGGGTGTTTTCTTTTTCTTCCTCTGAAGTTACTGGCGTTGCCATGTCTTCAGTTGGTTTTTGTTGTTTTTCCTGCCTTTTGGTCTCTGACCTTGTTTGGGTTTTTTTTTGCATGTCTTCTGATTATTGGGTTGCCCAACCATCGACTGCTACCATTTTGTTAGCTTGGATCGATTTGGGGCCCAATAATGTACGAAGACACACTGGATCATTTAAGATAAGCAAGTCTTTATTCATTTACATCTGCTTCGTTACAGGTATCGTCAGGAACGAACATGGCAACAACGTGGGATGACCTTAAATACCCAGGAGGTGGAGTTACAGGTAATGGGAGGGGGAAGCAGGAGGGGTCAGGTTCATCCAGACTAGTTAACCCTTGGCATGCCAAGGTACTGTGCTGACCATGCCCAGGGAGAAGGTTTATATGTAACAAGGAAGCCAAGATTTGATAGTTTTAACTTTGATTTCTCATTTTATGGCATTCACTGAAATCAAACTGGAAAAAACACTGAATTAAGGTCAAATCTGAAAAAAAGTTATTTATGGTCAATGTCCTGGTTTCAGACTTTTGTTTCTTTTCAAGCTGATGTGCTCTAACAGAAATACTGTTAACTTACTATCCAAGGTAAATGCCTTTGGAATTGGTAAGGAGATGAGAAAGGTATATGATAAGGAATATGTGTGAGAGTTAAAAAATCAAGATAGTAACGAGTGAAGTCCTCCTTTTTAACTGAGCATTGCACATGAGGTGCATGATAAGAAACCCAAATATTTAATTGTGTGATTGCCAAGCTCACTTTTTTTGCCCTCCTCCCCCAGACATCCCTGGTGCACATGACTGTAACAGAGTCATGGGCAGGGAGACCCTCCCAAGGGGAACACTGCTTCAGGGATTATTTACTTATTTATTTGTTTGTTTGTTAGATTTATATGCCACCCTTCTCGGGAGACTCGGGGCGGCTTACAATGCGTTAAGCAATAGCCTTCATACTTTTGTATATACCTGCTTAGTAGGGCTTTTTGGGGCCCCCTGTTCTATTTTATACAAAGTCAGTTTATTGCCCCCACAATCCGGGTCCTCATTTCACCTACCTAGAAAGGATGGAAGACTGAGACAACCTTGAGTCTGGTGAGATTTGAACTTGCAATAATTGCAGGCAGCTGGCAACTAAGTGCTACTTTAACAGCACTTAGTCCACTGTGCCACCAGGCTCTTACACGGTTTCTCTAATGATAGTTTGATAACAAAACATTGTTTTCCTTTTCTGGCAATAAAAAAATTGGTCATTACCAAGGCAGTTTTCTCTAGCCTACGCATGCACTGAGATTTATTTAGATATTTTATGAACCATGCCTGAATCTAACATTAGGAATTGTGTGATAGTTGCCAGACAAAGCCATAGAGTTCTTGTGACTTTAATAGTTGTGGAGAAGAGTGTGTTGTAGTTTCTTGTTCCAGATTGAAAAAACCCTGCACTTGCTCAAGTTCCCTTGTTTATCCTTTACAAAATGCCTTTTGCATTTAGCATCAAGTAGAGTTAAGTGTATCCTCAAAGAGCAGAGTAGTCCCAATAGTATGTTCGTTCTCTTTAGTTATTGTCACTTTTCTCCATTATGCAGCTATAAACCTATACATTCAGGAGGTACATATGTTGACAATGAAACTGTGGCCTAGTTGGTTTTTACTTAACATTGCTGTAGAAATCCAACCCCTTTATTTTTCCAAACCATGAATTGTGATTTAAGGTATTATATAAACAAAGTACTTTATTTAACAAGCTATGGTTTAACAACATGGCTTAACTAGTGTTTAGTTTAGATACTAAACTAATCGACAAAAGTTCCAAAATATATATATGGGGGTGCCGCAGGGGTCGGTCCTCTCGCCCCTTCTGTTCAACATTTATGTGAAGCCACTGGGTGAGATCAACCATGGTTTTGGGGTGAGAGTCCACCAGTATGCTAATGACACTCAGCTGTACATCTCCACCCCAGACCATCCCAATGATGCCCTTGATGTGATGTCCCGCTGCCTGGAGGCTGTGCGGGTCTGGATGGGGAGAAATAGGCTCAAGCTCAACCCTTCCAAGACTGAGTGGCTGTGGCTTCCAGCGGTCCCGGTATAGTCAGCTGGTGCCATCGCTGACTATTGGAGGTGAATCTTTGCCCCCCACAGAGAGGGCTCGCAATCTGGGTGTCCTCCTGGACTCATGTCTGTCTTTAGAAGAGCATATGACAGCCATAGCCAGGGGGGCTTTTTATCAGGTTTGCCTGATCCACCAGTTGTGTCCCTTTCTGGACGGGGACGCCCTGCGCATGGTCACTCACGCCCTCGTCACCTCCTGTCTGGACTACTGTAATGCTCTCTACATGGGGCTCACATGAAGAGCACTCGGAGGCTCCAACTGGTCCAGAATGCGGCCATGAGGGTGGTTATGGGCACACCTCGTTACGCCCATTTAACACCTCTCCTGCGCGAGCTGCACTGGCTCCCAGTGGTCTTCCGAGTGCAATTCAAGGTATTGGTCACCACCTTTAAAGTGCTCCATGGCATAGGACCAGGCTATCTACGGGACCGCCTTCTGCCACCAACAGCCTCTCACCGACCAGTTCGCTCCCATAGAGAGGGACTCCTTAGGATGCTGTCGGCCAAGTTATGTCGGCTGGCGACACCCAGGAGGAGAGCCTTCTGTGTCGGAGCTCCTGCCCTTTGAAATGAATTGCCCCTGGACATTCGTAACATCTCTGACCTCTGGGTCTTCCGCTGTGCCCTCAAGTCCCTACTGTTCCGACAGGCAGGGCTATCTAACTGAATGATTTTAAATTGGGTTTTAATTTTTGGGGTTTTAAAATTCGGCCAAAACTATTTAATTATTTTAATTAATTTTAATATGATATCTGTATATTTATGTTTTTAATCTGGCTGTACATCACCCCAAGTCCTTCGGGAGAATATATATATATATGTCACAGCTTGCGATTTCATCCTCGAAATAATTTAATTTCCAAGCCGTATATATATATACACACACACATACTTACTTTTTGTAGGTTTTATGTGTGTTTTTCTTTAAGCCAGGTTTTCCTACATAATCAAGATGTTTCTGCAAACCCTGGTTGAGTGAAATCACATTCACTACTTTCTGGGGTTTTTTTCCTTTTCATTCTGGCAGCCAACAGATTTTGTGCTTGCCCATTTGGAGACTTGGAGACTTATATAGCTATTTCTAGCTAATTAGCCATCATCAGTAAGCCACACCTACATCTCATGTATCTTCCCTGTAAAGGTACAATATCTATTTTCTTACTTTTCGTAGGTTTTATGTGTGTTTTTCTTTATGCCAGGTTTTTCCTACATAACCAAGATGTTTCTGCAAACCCTGGTTGAGTGAAATCACATTCACTACTTTCTGGGGTTTTTTCCCTTCTTTTCAGGAAAGAAGGCAGCCAGAACGGCAGCCAAATTATTAAATTGGAAATTCTGCACGTTGGCAAAGTTTATATCTGTCAATTACACAAGGCCACTGCTGGGATCTGCATATATACTATGCTGGTGTATTACAACATCCTAGATTTTGGGAAAACTCAATGCAAATGAAGGCCTCCACCGGCTAAAGAATTGGCAACTGCAATTTCACACTGTTGATTGTATAATAGTTTATTAAATTTATATACCACCTGAGCAGTGGTGGGTTTCAAAAAATTTTACTACTGGTTCTGTGGGCGTGGCTTGGTGGGAGTGGCTTGGTGGGTATAACAGGGGAACGATACTGGAAAATCTCCATTCCCACTCCACTCTAGGGGAAGGTTACTGGAAAATCCCTATTTCCTCCAAATCAGCTGGGACTTTGGAGGCAGAGAATAGATGGGGACAGTCAGAATTTTTACTACTGGTTCTCTGAATTACTCAAAATTTCTGCTACCTGTTTTCCAGAACTGGTCAGAATCTGCTGAAACCCACCTCTGCACCTGACTCCCAGCTACTCTGATGGTTATAACAACCTTAAAGAGTGAAGACAACCTCAAAATAGAAAGTTATGGCAATAGAAAAGGGGAAAAAAGGAAAAATTACCTAGAAAAAATACTCAACAGATCAACTGTAACAGTAGGTCTGAAAGTTCTTTTCTTTGTTTCTTTGTAGAAAAAATACACTCAAACGTTGACTAACAAGAAACTAGGGTTTCCTTAATTGTGGATCTCAGTGTATTGGACACCAGTCTCAGGAGAGATAACTTGTTTCTGTGTTGTTTGCTGGTAGATGATTCTTTGTTTGACTAAGATATTGTGCGCAGGGTCCTGTGTTGTCTTTTAAACTTGTGGCTGTTCAGTGTAAGCAGTCTCATGATGTTAATATGTTTGTGGGTTCTCTGTGCATTTTGCTTGCACACAGTTTTGAGTCATAGGCAGTAGTGGGTTCCACTTACCTTCGCTACCGGTTCAAAACTGTGAGCATGTGCGTGTACATGCTTGCTTTGCTCACACAAGGCGCTTCTGAGCATCTGTGATGACATTTGGGTGGGTAGGCGGAGCCTCCCGCCACCGCCACTACTGGTTTGCTGGAACCGAGTCGAACCGGTAGAAAGCCACCACTGGTCATAGGGCAAAATAATCATTGAAAGAACTAAATAGTTCTATTGCAAATATGCTAGTCAGTGATATCCCTCAGTGATTCCTGAGTCCAGTGGACTTACACATCTTTGGGAAGTGAGAGTATAATACCGTATTATCTTGGTTGCTCCAAAGTGGCTATTACACCCAAGCAACACATTTTTCCCATTATTTTTTAACATCTATTTCAACTGGACCAAAAAAAAAGTTTAAATGCTATGTTGATGCCCATGCTAAAAAAAGGAAAAGAAAAATGAAGTTGTAATTTATGGGCTTGAAGTTTAGAAAAGTAGATTATGGAAAGAGGGAAACCTTAGGGCAAAATATAAATGCATTTATAACTGCTGTAACACAGATTAGAAGTTGATTCTTTACAAAAAATTTTCTTTTGCTATTTTCTTTTTTATATATTCACAATGTTTCTCCATTTTCTAAAATTTATATTTTTATGTTGTTAAAAGTCTCTTTTAATAAAAATTTATATGCGTGTGTGTGTGTGGGTATTTATACATAGAGACAGATAGGTCATAAGGTCCTGACTAGTGATCTTCACTCCTGAAGGCATACCTCACTTAAAAAAAAAAGTGTAGGAAAATCTGTGCTGTATTTATGAATATATTTAGCTTCAAAGCGCTGGTACGTTCCCTTTCCTTTTGCGCCAGCAGGTGTCGCCATTGCATTCTAGGATTTGGTGTAGCATTTAAATCGGGTTCTCGAAAATTATTCCCGGATTGTTCATGCTCTGAGCCGGTCGTGCTTTGTTTTGTTGTTCATTTCAATGCAAATAAAGGTGTTCCTCATGCAAATATATCTCTATTAGAACCTGTATATGTGAAAATTTCCACATCAAGCTGCTTTCTCCTCCTCAGCAATTTAAAAGCCGAATTGCATTTGCCTTCGTTGTTCCAAAGGTGCTTTTTCAAGAGGCAGCCGGACTGTCTGGTTTTTCTTTGAAGACGTTTCGCTTCTCATCCAAGAAGCTTCTTTAGCTCTGCCTTCGTTTTACCAATCTTGAAATATGTAGAACAGGTATTAAGCAAGCCGGAGGTTACCAATAAATGACTGCAAGAAATAGTATCCAATCAGTGTTTCTTAAACTATCACAGAGCAACAAGCATTTTTCCTATCTCCAAGCAAAAGAAAAAAAGAAAAAGACATTACTAGCATCCCTGCCTCTCTCGTATGTTTTGGGATCACTGGGGAAAAAAAACTGAATGGGCGTTGCTTTTTGTTGCATATAGAGGCTTTTTGCGAACTATAATGGGGAAATGATTGGATCTCAGCACTTTCGGGAAGAAAGGCAAGTTTCAGTAAGTCGAAACTCTATGGGGTGAATGAATTGTTTGAAGGCTGATGGAAGAATTTCCAGAAATGAGGAGAGAGCTCCCCGTCCTCCCCCACCTCTTCAATTTGCCGAACTGCAGATGGAAAGGTGATATTTTTGGTAATTCTGGTTAAACTGCAGCTAACCCAGAAGTAAATTGGCTCCATTTCTAAACTGGGTGCACACATTATGCTAAGCCAGAGTGTGATTTAAATTTAACTTAGTATGTTCTGTGAAATGGCTAACTGTGATTAGTAAACCATGAATTAGGAATTCGCCTCATGGGAAAATTACACCATTTATACTTTAGGCATTAACCTAACTTGGTTTAGTGAGATGCATGATCCAGCCAATAAGAATAGAATGCTGAAAAAATATGTGTGTGTGTGTATATGTATGTATATGTGTCAGGAATGGGTTCTAAATTTTTTTACTAATGGTTCTGTGGGCGTGGCTTATTTTATGGGCATGGCTTGGTCATGTGATAGTGGGAGTTGTTTCATGGTCATGTGACTGGGTGCGCATGACTAACTCAATGTCACTCACATCAAGGGGTCCCTCGCCTGGCCCCTCCCCTCCCAGCCATTCCTTGTTATACCCAGCCTCAACGTATCTATAGTTCTGTAAAAATGTTGTTCACCTTTTTTCAACTTTATTATCTGTATACTATAGATGCACTTCAATGGACCACTGAAAGGAAGAAATGGCTCACATGCTTTGCTCAAGAGTGTGATAGGCAACAGGTTTTTAAGGGGCTGCCAGAAAGAATATATAGGCAATGTATTTTCCAAAGCACCAGAAGGCAAAACAAGAAGCAATGGATGGAAGTTGAACAAAGAGAGAAATTAATTTTTCTACTAAAACTAAGGAGAAACTTTCTGTTGCGACCCATCAGTGGCTGTGCGGATTGTAGCTGACTTGACAGCAAGGAGACTGGTGTGGTGTTGCGCCAGCAGCCTGTGCAGCTGGCACTTGAGTCGGACAATGAAGAGGCTGGAGAAGATGTGGTGCCAGAGGCAGGGATTCAGCCAGGGCCTTCAGAACCTCCAGAAGCTCCTTTAAGTGAAGAGGACGAAGAGGAGGAGCCTCTTCTTGATGCACGGGCGTGCAGAGCGGCCAAAAGGCAGGAATGGCTGCTCAGGAGGAGGTCTCCTTGAGAGTAAGGCTTGGGGCTAATTGGCCACTCCCTTAGCCTATTTGAGGAGGAATGCTGACTGAAGCAATTTGTAGGGAACAACTTTAGTTCACTCTACTTCGCGTCTGGATTCTCTGCAAATTGCTTCTGGGCTTTCTGCCAACCTTAGTAAGATTGTGATTACTTTATCTTTGGTTTCTTGTAAGCTGTTAAGAAAGTTTCTTAACAGCCTTCGTTTTGAAAAAGACTGAGTTATTTTAGTAAATTAAGTTTTGTATAAACTTTGTATGTGCTGTATTCTTTGTGGTCCATAACTGGGGCAGAGCACTTCCTGACAGTGAGAACCAATATAGGTACAGAAATATTTCAGTCATAATTTAACATATAAAATAGCCATCTGGTGATGCAACCTAGCTTGCATCACCGAAACCTGGCTTGGGACGGAGGGAGGTGTTCCCCTCTCTGATTTATGTCCCCCAGGTTTTCAGGTACTCCATCAGCCACAACTCCAGGGGAGGGGCAGTAGTGACTAGGGAAAGTCTCAGTCCTAGGGAGGTCACTGTCCCTCAGATAGGTGGGTGTGAATTACTCCTTCTGAAGTGGGACCCTGGAGTTCAGTTGGGTTTGTTGGTTGTGTACCTATCACCCAGCTGCGGAACCTCAGCCCTGCCCGCACTACTAGATGTCTTGGCCGAGTTGTCAGTGGAACTCCCCAACCTTTTGGTGTTGGGGATTTCAACCTGCCCTTGGCTGAGGAGACATCTGAGTTGGTGCGGGAGTTCATGGCCTCCATGGCGGCCATGGACCTAACTCAGATTGTGCAGGCCCCAACTCATAAAGGAGGACACACACTCGACCTGATTTTTCTCTCTGGGCAGTGGATAAATGATCGGGGGGAGGGGTCTTTATCCATTAATCCCCTATCATGGACCGATCATTCTCTCCTTAGGCTAGACTTTCCTATCGCCTTACCCGGTTGCTGGGTTGCGGAACTGGTGAGCTGGTTCTGCCCCAGGTGCCAGATGGAACCCGAAACGTTCCTGATGGAGCTTGGGTCATTTCCCGCCTCCTTAACCCACGATTCCTCCGAGGCCCTAGTGGCAGCCTTGGAGGAGGCTGTGGTAGGGGCCCTGGATCGAATCGCACCTAAGCGGCCTCTGATCCGGTGCAGATCCCGGGTGGCTCCTTGGTTCACCACGGAGCTCAGGGAAATGAAGTGTCGGAAAAGACGCCTGGAGGGTGGTTGGAGGTCCTCCAGAGCTGAATCCGACCGAATACAGTTAAGAACCTTTATTAGGTCTTATCTTGTGGCGATGGAAGCAGCGAAACATCAATATTTCGCTGCTCTCATTGCATCTGCAGAAAATCCCCCAGCCGCCTAGTTCAGGGTAACCCGCTCTCTCCTGAATCAGGGAGCGAGGGATGACCCCTTGCAGGGTCGAGCTGAGGATTTTGCACAGTTTCTGCAAGATAAAATCGCTCAAATTCGGACTGAGCTGGACTCTGACTGGGCAGAATCTACTGAGGAGACCGGGGCTAGTCTTGATGAAGTCTTCTGGGCAGAATTTGAGGCTGTTTCATTGGATGAAGTGGACAGGATTATGGGTTGGCTGGGGGCCTCCACGTGTGTTTTGGACCCATGTCCCTCCTGGCTCATTTCTGCAGCCAGAGAGGTGACTGGAGACTGGATCCAGGCAGTTGTTAATGCTTCGTTGAGGGAGGGTTTTGTCCCCACCCCATTAAAAGAGGCGGTGGTACGACCTCTCCTTAAGAAGCCTAACCTGGATCCGGACTCACTTAACAACTACTGTCCTGACTCCAACCTTTGCTTCTTAGCGAAGGTTATTGAGACCATGGTGGCACAGCAATTCCCTCATTTCCTGGAGGAAACGGACTACCTAGATCCTTACCAATCTGGCTTCAGGCGTGGCCACAGCACGGAAACGGCATTGAATGATCTCTGGCGGGCCCGTGATGGGGGTTGTTCCTTCATCCTGGTCCTTCTTGACCTCTCAGCAGCTTTCGATACCATTGACCATGGTATCCTACTGCAGCGACTCAGGGGGGTTGGGGATAGGGGGCACTGTGTTGCAGTGGTTCTCCTCCTACCTCTCGGGCTGCTCGCAGTATGTATTGGCGGGGGGTCAGAGATCCTCCCAGAGGCCTCTCACTTGTGCTCTTTAACATCTATATGAAGCCGCTGGGTGAGATCATTTGTGGCTTTGGGGTGATGTATCACCAATATGCAGATGATACCCAGCTTTACATCTCCACTCTGGGCCACCCTGGGGATGTCCCGCTGTTTGGAGGCGGGTTTGGATGGGTAAGAACAGGCTCAGACTGAACCCCTCCAAGACTGAGTGGCTGTGGGTCCCGGCATCTCTGGATCCTGAGATACCATCTCTAGTGATCGGTGGGGAGACTATTACCCCATCTGATAGGGTTCGCAATCTGGGTATCCTCCTGGATTCTCGGCTATCCTTGAATGACCATCTGACAGCCGTAACCAGGGGGTCCTTCGCGCAAGTACGTCTTGTGCGCCAGTTGCGCCCTTTTCTGGACCGAGATGCCCTCGCTACAGTCACTCATGCCCTTGTTACTTCTCAGTTGGATTACTGTAATGCCCTCTACATGGGGCTGCCCTTGGGACATATCCGGAGACTCCAGTTAGTCCAGAACGCGGCTGCGCAGGTAGTTACGGGGGCTCCTCGTTACTCCCATGTTACACCTCTCCTGCGCGGGCTGCACTGGCTACCAGTTGCTCTCCGGGTCCGTTTCAAGGTGCTGGTTCTTACCTATAAAGCCCAACATGGCTTAGGCCCGGGGTACTTACAGGACCATCTCCTGCCTTCATCCCATCGTCCAGTGCGCTCCCACAGAGTTGGCCTCCTCTGGGTGCCGTCAGCCAAACAATGTCGGCTGGCGGCCCCCAGGGGGAGGGCTTTCTCTGTCGGAGCCCCGACCCTCTGGAATAGTCTGCCCACCGACCTCAGGATGGCCCCGACCTCCTCTCCTTTCGCCGTGGATTAAAGACGTGGATGTTTAAACAATATTTCAATTGTGGGGTTGTATAGTTTCCTTTTTAGAATGATTTTAATACGGATTTTAATTCATTTTAATGTGTTTATTGTGATTTGTATTTATGATTGTTTTATGTAAGCCACCCTGAGTCCTCAGGAAGAATGGCGGCATATAAATCACATACATACATACATACATACATAAACAAACAAACAAACAAACAAACAATTCATGCATATTGTTCAAAATTGTAATTAGTATCATGGCTGATGTTTGACAGCAAGCGCAAAAGTCAAAGATCACAAGAGTGCTTCTTTCTCTGTATGTATACAAAACACCATACACCAGGAATAGCATATTTAGATGGACTTATGCAACCTGATGTACAAAATAAACACACACATATTTATGCTATGGACTATAGACATTGAATGCATGTAAATCCCTGAAAAATATGCGGTAGCCCTGGGCAAAAGAAAGGCAGTAAAATCACTCTAGATGTAGGGACAGTGTAAAATATTAACACATGATAAATAATGGAATAATTAAAAATAATAGCACAGAGATTTTTTCTCTCTCTCTTCCTTCCTTCCTCCTCCTTTCTCTTTCTCTCTCTTTCTGGGGGGAGGCTGTTTGTGGCTATGACAACTACTTTCAGAATTGTTACTGGATATTTCCCATTACACGAAACTGCTAAAAGTCTTTTGCAGTCATATAATACAACAAAACATTTTTTTAATGGGAAAAATAAACTGACATATGAACCTACTTCTAAATAACTATGTAAGAGGGGAATAAATCTTTCTGAAAATTACTGGCGCAAATACACAAAATTAGAGCTGTAATTTGTGGTAATATTATTTATAATAGAATTTTGGTGGAGGAAATAGAGTAGCAAGGATATTGACACATTGAGAACTATATGAAAGGAACACGAATGTGATAAAGTCACTGTATATGAGTTGGGTAGCCATATAAATTTGTTTAATAAATACAATGGGAAAGGTCTTTGGGGATTCCAGAATTTACATGGCACTAATTTAATTTTTGATCTCCCTTTTTTATTTTGAGACATAATGGACTAGTTTTACGCTGTAACTAAATTACACAAGAGAATGTAATATATATACCAAAAATAATTCAATAACAATTTAATCTGATACATTGGGTTAAGTGACGTAAGGCTTAATCTAATTTCAGGCAAGTTCAAGCCTCAGTTAAGAGATACCTATGTTCTCTCTCTCCCTTTTTCTGTTTATTTCTTTCTCTCTTCTCTCTTTCTTTTTTTCTTCCTCTCTTTCTCCTTTCTCTCTTTCTGTGAAGAATCCCAGAAGGTTTTTGGTAGGAGGAAGAAAAGCCAGATGTTTTGAAATGCAGAACATGCTCATTGATCATCTGGCATTTTTAGAGCTCCACTGTTGATTAGCTTAGCCTGAGCAAGAATAGCTAGCAGCCACTTACCATAAACTCTCAACTCAAGCTCAGTGCACATGGGGATTCCCAAACAGTGAGGATTTCTTTGTTTCTTTCTCCCTTGAAGCCCCCCCCCTGCCCCGCAGCCTGTTTTTGCTTTCAGGGGGCTGCAGGGAGTCTTGCTAGGCATCCCCACCCCATTTTGACCTTAGCAAGCCTCCCTGCAGCCCTTGGGAGCCAAAACAGGGCGCAGGGGGTAGAGTCCTGAAAGGGGCGGGGAAGGTAAGGTTGCGAGCTCATTGGGGGTGGCGCAGCATGCTCTGGGGGGGGCTAGCATGACTTACTTGTAGGCAGGAGGAGGCAGCTCAGTTGGGGCGCAGGGCAGGCACCACATGGGAAGGCAACTTAGGAAGGCAAGCTGGCCGGGTGGTGAGGAGGAAAAGGAAGTGACTGGGTGGGGTGGCGACCAGCGGACCGGTTCGGAGGCGTGGCCAGCCAGCCATTAATAGTGGTTCTGCAACTCTCGCCTATTGGTGAGGTGCGAACCGGTAGCAACCCGTCACTGGTGTGTGTGTCCCCAAAAATAAGACACATCCTGAAAATAAGGCCAAGCCTGATTTTTGGGGTCGGCATAAATATACGCCCTACCCCGAAAATAAGCTCTAGTGAAGGGGTGGACATGGCCAGGACAGGAGGCAGCCCCTTCCTTCCCTAGTCACCTTATGGAAGCTCAGCACCTTAATTGCGGCCCGCGGATCAGCTAAGCCAGCATGGTCCAGAAGCCGTCTCTCATTCTGTCTCTCTGTGGAGGCCTCTCAGTGCAATTCTCTGCCACGGCTTTGGAGCAAACCTCCACCTTCCCTGAGCAGGATTGCAAGGCTGAAGACTTAGGAGGAAGACTTTGCGATGTGTGTCTGTGCAGAGCTCCCCAAGGATAGAACGATCAGCAGGGAAATGGGTGGAGGGGGAATTTTCCTGCTGATCGGAGCAAGGCTGTTGTGGCCCCGTCCTCTGAGCCTATCCCATTGGAGGAAGGAAGGTCTGAGCATGAGGAAGAGGAGCCAGCCAGATCTCCCAGCCCCCCACCCCTGGCACCGTCTCAGGTGCCAGCTGAAAGAGAGCAAAGTAGTGGGGAAACAGGTGTCTCAGATGAGTGTGAGGGAGAGACGTCATTCCTGGACGCACGTCAACGAAGGCGAGATAAGCGCTTGCAGCAGCTGAGGAGGCGCGCGAGGGAATAGACCTGAGTCACTGGACTTGAGTCACAGGACCAATGAGTCACTGGACCACACCGAGACTATATAAGAGAGGGTGGTGGTCAGTGATCCCTGTGACGAACAAAACTCAATCTGGTAGTCATTGGAGCCTGAAGCTGCTAAAAGAACGGATTTTGGCAAAGCTACGTATGTGATTTTCTTTCTGTGAACAATTAAAGCACTTGGCAGACGGTGTGAATATCGCTGCCAAGTTGGAGATAAGGACTGTGGTGTGTGCCAAGTGCTTCTTTAACCCTCGACTGGCTGTGTTTTTGTGGGGGTGTGTAGAGGGGGACAGATCAAAGGCGAAGCCTCCAGCCTTGTAATCCTGCGCAGGGAAGGCTGAAGTTTGCTCTGAAGCTGTGGCAGAGCATTGCACTGGGAGGCCTCCACAGAGAGACAGCTCCCAGCCTGTGCTGGCTCAGCTGATGGAGGCTCCCTCGTGGGGTGCAATCAAACTTCCAACCCCAACGGACCCGGTGGGTGCGAGCTACCCCAACCCAGAAAGAGGAAGGAGCTGATGGGGGAAGTTCTGGGAGTTGAAAAAAATCCACAAGTCTTTAAATGGCCAAATAGCTGTCCATGCTGCCGCTGGCTACTTCGCCCTCCTGGCAGCGCTGTGCTCAGCAGCGCTGCAGGACTGCTCCTGCCTGGCGGGCTTGAATCATCCCAGATTGAAAACCTCCAAAAAACATTCTTACTGCCACCAGCCTGCCAGGGCCTCTTTGGGAGCGGCTGCCTGTGTTGCCTTGCCCACCACCGCCTTTGGGTTGCTGAGCACCAGCCTGCCTGCCTTGCATTGCTGCTTCTGGGATCGCTTCTTTCCCTTCTCCCCACCCCACCTCTCTTTCCCTTCCATTGCTGCTTCTGGGGAGCAGATAGCATGACGGAGAGAGCGGGGCCAGAAGTAGCACTTTAAAAAAGTAAGATCTCTCTGAAAATAAGCCCAAGTGCTAATTTTGAAGCCCAAAAGAAAAGGAAAAAAGAAACGTGTGTGTGTGTGTGTGTGTGTGTGTGTGTGTGTGGTCAATCACCAGGACCAGAGGTTTAGTCTTCCAAGCTTTTGGACTCGTGCTGGAGCCCAGTCTCAGGGAACTTTTTCTTACCAGAAAGGAAATGATGTCGTCTCTCCATCTTCTTCTGGGTCTGCCGCATGTTCTTTGGCCTTCTCTTTTTGTATATGCTTTGTGTGATACCCAAATCGTACAGGTTATGCTGTATAAAAATAGGGTATTCCACCCCATCCTCTACTCCAAGAAGAATGGAAGTCACATAGAACCTTGTTCGCAGGTTCATGACATAATACACTCTCTATATTTTCTTTCCCAGAGCTTAATGGAAGATGAATTATATAGCAATCTCATAGATTCTGCCTCAGCCATTGGTAATACATTCCATGAAGGCCATTAAAGTCAGGTTTAGCATAATTTCCTGGTGAGATTCTGATTTTTTTCCCCCAGAGGAAAAAAAAGTCCTTTCCAGAGTGACTGACTATCGCTACTTGTTGAGGTGAGCTCCTGACCCACAACGCAACATCTTTTTTCCCATGTTTATCAATTCCCAATCAATGCATTAGAAATCAATAAAAATCAGTTCAGTCCTTCCCACAGATTCATCTTGGGGAGAAGTTGTACTTCATTGTAAAATTTTTGATTCAGTAACCTTAGGCCTAACTCCAAGGAGACAGTGCTGCACTGAAAAGAAAAGCTGGAAATTGAAGATCTTGTAAGGAAATACTCAGAAATATCCTTGAAGTCACCAGAAGCTCAGCTCAAAGGAGACTTGACTTGACAATATTACAATTCTGCTCTGCTTTGTCCCTTATATATGAAATCTGACAGACCAAAGGAAATTAATTTGAAGCTGTCTTAATATGGAATTGACAAATCAACTAAGGAAAAAGAAGTGTATTTTCCCTAAAATATGAAAAGATTCCTCCATCACCAATTAGATCCCTGCTGACATGTTAGGTTAGGTTGTTTTTGATTCCTAAAGTCATTACTAAAGGCAATAATTTATCAAGGGATGGTTTAATTATTAATTGCAGAGCCTGTGTACTTTGCCCAAGGTTAGAATCAGGTGGTCACCCATTGCTTTTCTGACCCAGAATGATAGGTATAATCTGATTCATGTAACTCTGCTGGTGAGTAATGTCTTAAATCTACAACCTGCATCTTGAGACCAATTATTTACCACAGATCTCAGGGCAAACAAAAACATTGGTCTTAATCTTTAAAATCTTCTGCTTCTTCCTCCCTTTTATGTCATTTTAATCTGTTAAAGTGTTCTGGAGAATTTGAAAACTCCCATGTTGTTGAGTCCTTTTGGTTGTGATGCAAAGTTGTCACTCAACTATAGATTTGGTTTCTTTGCTTTCCTCAGTGATCAAAAGTGGTCTCTCTTGATCATTCTTGTGCAGCCAGTATGTTTTTTTTTATTGCTGGAAAAGATACTTTGCAACATGCAACATTTGCTTAATACATGTATGCTCCATTCAGTGACTGTGTTGATAATAATGGCTTCCTTGAATAAATACTCCTATCACTTTCAATAGCATACATGCAGCTAGAGTACATACAGGCATACTGTAATTTATAATTTAACAAAGTTGGAAAAGATCTTGGAGGTCTTCTAGTCCAACCCCCTGCTTAGGCAGGAAGCCCTACACCACTTTAGACAAATGGTTATCTAACCTCTTCTTAAAAATTTCCAGTGTTGGAGCATTCATAACTTCTGCAGGCAAGTTGTTCCACTGATTAATTGTTCTAACTGTCAGGAAATTTCTTCTTAGTTCTAAGTTGCTTCTCTCCTTGATTAGTTTCCACCCATTGCTTCTTGCCCTGCCCTCAGGTGCTTTGGAGAATAGTTTGACTCCCTCTTCTTTGTGGCAACCCCTGAGATATTGGAACACTGCTATCATATCTCCCCTAGTCCTTCTATTCATTAAACTAGACATACCCAGTTCCTGCAACCATTATTTGTATGTTTTATCCTCGAGTACCCTAATAATCTTTGTTGTTCTTCTCTCCATTCTTTCTAGAGTCTCAACACCTTTTTTATATTATGGCGACCAAAATTAGATGCAGTATTCCAAGTGTGGCCTTACCAAGGCATTATAAAGTGGTATTAACACTTCATGTGATCTTGATTCTATCCCTCTGTTTATGTGGCCTAGAACTGTTGGCGTTTTTGGCAGCTGCAGCACACTGTTGGCTCATATTTAAATGACTATCCACTAGGACTCCAAGATCCCTCTCACAGTTACTACTATTGAGCGAGGTACCACATATACGGTACCTGTGCATTTTTGTTTTTCTTGCCTAAATGTAGAACCTTACTTTTTTCACCATTGAATTTCATTTTGTTAGATAGCGCCCAATGTTCAAGTCTGTCAAGATCCTTCTGTATCTTAAGCCTATCTTCCAGAATGTTGGCTATTCCTTCTAGCTTGGTGTCGTCTGCAAATTTGATGAATTCCCCATTTATCCCCTCGTCCAAATCATTGTTGAATATGTTGAAGAGTACCAGGGGCAGGTTTCAAATCCCGTCGCTACTGGTTTGCTCATGTGTGCACGTGTGCGTGTCATTTCTGCACATGTGCATAAGCTTCTGAGCATGTGCAGAAGTATCCGGGGGGATGGGCAGAACCTTCCACTTCTGCCGCTATTGGTTCATCCAATCCAGTGTGAACGGGTAGCAACCCACCACTGAAGAGTACTGGGTCTGAAACAATCTCTGGGATACCCCACTGCATACCTCCCACCATATAGATGCAGTTCCATTGAGGACTACACGTTGAGTGTGGTTGATCAGCCAGTTACGAATCTATCTGGTGGTAATGCTGTCTAACTCACATTTTTCTATTTTATCAAGTAGTAGGTTATGGTCTACTTTGTCAAATGCCTTACTGAAATCCAAGTAAATTATATCGACAGCATTCTTCTGGTCCACTAATTTTATCACTTTGTCAAATAATGCAATAAGATTAGTCTGGCATGATTTTTTTTTTTTTGACAAACCCTTGTTGGCTTTTGGTTATTACTTTGCTTGCTTCTAGGTGTTCGCTGATTCGTTGCTTGATTATCTTTTCCAAAATCTTCCCTGGTATTGAAGTCAGGCTAATGGATCTGTAGTTTTCTGGTTCTATTTTTTCCCCTTTTTTGAATATGGGAACTGCATCAGCTCTTTTCCAGTCCTCTGGCAGTTCCCCAGTGCTCTAGGATCTTTGAAAGATATAGTTCAGTGGTTCTAAAATCACATCTGCCAGTTCCTTCAGAACCTTGGGGTGTAATTCATCTGGTCCTGCTGATTTGAATTGTCTAGGGTTGACAGGTGCTCACTTACCATTTTCTTCCCTATTTTAACTTGTATTCCTAATCTGTTTTTTGTGGTGCTGTTTTTGATAGGTTGGACTGTTTTTTCCCTTTGTGTAAAGACAATTGCAAAAAACGGGTTAAGTAGTTTGCCTTCTCTCTATTGCTTGTCACCTTCTTGCCACTTTCTCCCAGCAATAGATCAATTGTTTCCTTGACTTTTTTCTTGTTTTAACATATTGGAAGAAGCTTTTTTTGTTACTTTTTACTTTTGTTGCAAGCCTTTGTTCGTTGTGAGCCTTAGTTTCCCTCAATTCATTTTTGCAGGCTCAGTCTATTTGCTGATATTCTGCCTTAGTTATGTGCCCCTCTTTCCACTTTTTATACTTGTCCTTTTTGTCTTTCAATTTATCAGAGAGTTCTTTATGCAGCCATGCTGGTTTCTTTTGAGAGCTGTTATTTTTCTTCTTCATTGGTATTGTGCTAGACTGGGCTTTTATAATCTCACTTTTCAAAATTTCCCAAGCTTCTTGAGTTGTTTTCCTCTTGAAGATTCTCATCCATGGAATCCTTCCCAAGCTGTCTCTAAGTACAAGCAGTACAGCAGAACTGATTCCTCCTTAGATCTGTCCTTGTCTCTGTGTATTCTAACATATACGTTCAAAATGATTAACAGATACATTCTTTATTGAGTCAAAGTAACTGAGGAGCTGAAAAGGAACTTAACTTCTTAGAATAGTGGCAGTTTCTGGAAAAAGTTCAACCCTGTTAACAAAGGGGAAAAAATATGACATTCATGTAGGACTAGTTTAACAAGAATTTTAGAGGTATATTAAAATATGGCAAACTGGCCTTCAAAATAGCTTCCTGTTATAGTGATGTAGTTTCTTAATCTAAGGAGTATTTCCAGTCCTGCTTCCTTTCAAAATTCTTGGAAAAGTTTGAAATATTCGGGAAAAATAACCTCAGGATCATTCGAGCACTGGATGTATAATGTACATAGTTATTTCACAGAAGAAAAGATCTGTAACTCAGGGTTGAATTGTAGAGCGCTTGATAAGCTTTGAGCTTGGTTATTTGCTTGCAGGTGTTTCATTACCTAACTAGTAACATGATCACTAGGTAATAATCTCCTCCTTCTCCTTCTCCTCCTCCTCATCTTGTTGGGTACACATCTGCAAGCAAACAAAAACTCAAAGAACAAAGACTCAGTTTGACTTACTTATTCCTTAATTGCCTTTAACACATTGTAAATTGCCCTGAGTCTCTGGAGAAGGGGGGCATATAAATTAAACCAACAAATAAATAAATGGCAATTAATAAAAACAATTAGCATTCTAGAATAAGCTTCTGCTTCTATTTTCTGCATCTTGGTTTTTGTTTTTTGCTAATTAAGAATTGTCTTTTTAAAATTGGACTATGTGGCAAGGAAATAATTCTATTCGTTTGACTTCCAAATCACAATTGAAACTAATGTCTACTTAAGGTTGCTGTTTATATACATCTCACCAATTTCTACCAATTGCATATAGACTGTGTTAAAATTTCCCTGTTGGTTTCCTATTTGTTTAAAAGACTGAGAGTCATTATTTATACTTGAATTAGATGATAGAAGTTATGTGTTATTGTTCTTTTCTTTTTAATGCATGGAAGCTACAGCTAGAATGATTTGTTGAGTCTAATTGGCTTCAAATTTCTCAATGAGTTTTGGTGTGTTCAAGAGGCTGCAGTTTTTTTGGAATGTGATTAAAATTTATCTTAATATGATCCAGAATTCAAGTCAGTTCATGTTTCTTCTATTACAATATATTGTGTTTGGTACTCTTAACAGGGCTGGTCAAATGATCTGTAAACCATTGAATCCAGCAGCTGAATTATCATAGATTCCTGGTAGCCTGATCCTTTGAAGCAGTGTAACAAGTCTATTGCAACATGAGCATTGGCACTCAGTGATCTGTTCTTATTACATTAACTCCCTTCCAATGATTTACCTGGATTGAATCATGATTGTGCATGCATTTAGGACTGGTAAACAAACCTTCAATTTCTAGATTTTTGACCTCAAGAGAACTGGTTTCCTGATATTTTCAGTTAAAAATAACTTTGCCATTTAGTTATAGGTTGGTGGTACAAGTACTTTGGAATTTCCACTAGGACAGAAAGGCTTAATATTTCTTTATATTTTATATAAACTTTATAGCAATCATTTCTGAGCAATTGTTAGACTATACTAAATTAGATGTCCAAGGATACAGTGAGATATAGAATAAGATAGAACTACCGTGTTTCCCCAAAAATAAGACTCTGTCTTATATTTTTTGAACCCTGAAATAAGCACTTGGCCCGATTGGGTTTATTATCAGGGGATGTCTTATTTTTGGGGAAAACAGGGCATATGTCTTAGATTAGATTTAAAATTAATATTCTTCGATTCATAATCTTTCCCCTCTCATCAAAATAAGCAGTGCTGTGTATTTTAATGGCTTGTGTGGCAGGTTCTACGACCTTGTGTCTTTTTTCTACGGTGAATAGTAAAGCAGCAGTTGGCCTTTTACTGGGAGGTGACATGCATTCAGCTTTCAAAAGGCACTGTGACTCAGTTCTAATGGTATGTCTGTTTTTCTTTTCCCTCCACATAAGGGTGATTTTGTGCCTTTGACCTCTGACACACCTGCAGCGATTCACACATGGCTACAGCTTTGGTCCTTTGTCTATGTTCTCCAATTTAAAACAGCATTTAGATCCCTTATCCTCAATTCTCCTGTGCCATTTGTGGTTGCAGTTCTTTGCTGCCCTTGCTTTATCTCCTACACAGTTTAATTAAAACAGTCCATTTTCCTGGAGGTTGCCACCCATAAGCAATTCTCTGTTCAAGACTGTCTTTAAGTCTTACTATACACCCTTTCTCTGTGGTATATTTTTTCATGAGCTGACTTGCCTCATAATCTCCGTCCCAGAGCACCTCTCCTTTGCCTAATACATGGCATAATGCAATTTTACAAAGCCTTTCCCTGCTGAGGTTATTTATTTTTCTCTGTTTGCAAAGTAAACGATACATTTATAGTTATTTAATTCAATACACTCCTAGTTATTTGAAGTGGCTTCAGAATCAAGGCCAACACCATTTTAGAGCCCCTTTGCTATGACATTGCATTGCTTTTTTCTGGCTTTTTCTGACACTGGGGTGAAGTGAGGGAATGTAGTATAACCGGTTGGCCTAGTCTCCCTTTCCTAAGGGAGTTGCAAATGATCCCCAACCTGCTGCATGCAAAACCTTCCCTCTCCTTTTGCCTAAACTTAAAACTGTATTATTGACTGAGACCAGTTTCTTGTTCTTAAGTGTTAGGCAGATTACAGTCTTGAAAGTCATATATTACAAAATAATTGTCTGCTTCCTCTTTCATTTCTGTTGCCTGTATTTAATTTAAAATAAGGAATTTAAAATAAATGCAAAACATACTTCTTCCTACGTTGGATTGTTACTTACACTTTAATTTTCCTCAGGACGCCTGCTCACATTTAAAAATTTTGGAGGACTCCAAAAAAGCTTCTGTTCCTATGGCTTATAGTTATTAATATAATATATTTAATATAGTATTAAAATATAAAATTGACATATTTGTAGAATATGTATTTATTGGATCGTATAAAATATATATATTTAACTCTCTGATATTAACATAAACAAAATGTCAGAGTTCTGAGCAATGCCCTAATTAAAACATGAATCTCAAGCCGAGGTTCAAAAGAAATCTAGTTATTTATTAGGAGCATCATGTTGGCACGGACCAAGTGAAGCCATCTCTGACCTACTTAATTTGTACCATGGCTCTGACCCTGTTTCCCGCTCGCCCCCAAGGTGTGTCATCAGTCACATTATCCAATTAAGCAATTTTCCGGGTTGTAGAAGTCACTCCCTCCGGCCACGGTGGATCTCCATGGAGATGGCCTTGACATTTGCTGGAATGTGGTTTGCTTTGACTGAGGTGTAAACTCCTTGATACAGCTGCAAGGTTTGATTCCCCATCCCCCTGCCTATGGCAACCCAAGAGCAAGTCGGGAAGGCTTCGCAAGTTGACACAAAATATATTTCATGAAAAGAAAGTTTTTAATAAATAAAAAATGGAAATGAAAGACATTGTTTCAAATGTTTGCTTATTATCTGGCTTAATAGAAGACAATTGGATTCTCATGTCTGGTTTTGCAATTAGTTTATTGCAATACGGTTTTAGTGGAAGTATGTCATCTGGCTCCAACACAGATACGTTTGGAAAAAGGGAGGGGTATTTTGAGTATTTTTCAGATAATTGTGGATAGGTTTTTGATACTATAGCAAAACTTATTGAGTGTTAGTTTCTTAAACATTAGGAGCAATGTGGAATCTGATATACAGTATCAATGAACTTTTTGTATTCGATTATATTAAATCCTATTGGTCAATCTTGCACTTTAAATAAATCTTGTACCCAGGCATGCCTTTGAAATATGATACTTCAGATAAAGAAAATATGGATTCACTGAGTTCTGTAGATCTTCCAAATTTTGACACATTTCCTTTTTTTTGTCCCACACCAACAAGACAGCTCAAAACCCACAATATCCTCATTGGCCCAGGCCTTCCCTTCAGCTGCCAGAATCAAATCAAAACATTTAATCCAGCTGAGTCTTGAGTCCTACAAACAGGAAAGATGACCCCGGGACACTGCAACCATTGTAAATATGATTTGCAAAGCATTTGAATTTTGATCATGTGACCATGGGGATGCTGCAGTGGTCGTTACTATGGAAAGCGGTCATAAGTCACATTTTTAATGCCATTGAAACTTTGAACAGTCACCCAGAGGTCTTCAAACTTGGCAGCTTTAAGACTTGTGGACTTCAACTCCCAGAATTCTCCAGCCAGCCAGTCCACAAGTCTTAAAACTGCCAAGTTTGAAGACCTCTGCACTAAATGAACTGTTGTAAGTTGAGGACTACCTGTATTATTTTTTTAATATAGGCTGGAAAATAATTTTGATTTTGCACGCCCCTCAGAAGGCAGCCTGGAAGACACCCAGGGATCCTCAGACCACATATGAGAAGCACTGCTAGACAGGCATGTGTAGCTTTTCAAGATGACTTGCAATATTTTTTTATTTTATTTAGATTCTTTCTCTTCTCCAGATGGTTATTGCATAGCTTCCTGAAACCTCTGGAGGCTGTGCATCATTTCTCATGAAAGTCTGACAGGGTTTTTCCCAGTGTCTTTGGCTTAATATAGATTCCCTTAAATGCACAGTAATGGAATCACTATTTGTGAGACACGTCCCAACTGCTGTGTGGTTTGCAGCATCCCAGGCTCTTTGCTCTCTGTTGTCTAGCACAAGGACAATCCCTTGAGACTTCAGGATTATTTTCATCCACTTGAATAGCTTATCCTTCCAGCTTCTGCATCTGCTGAAAGTTCCTAACTATTTCTGAGAAGTTTATGGCTATTATTGTAACCTTTTCCTTAGTTGTGCAGGGAATTATTCTTCTATCTCCTCTATGATGTAGCTCCTTTTGCACATTTGCTTCAGTCACTGGAACCCAGAATCCTGTTGGAAGTTGTAACATGATTTTGTGTCTCTGTGAGGAGAGACACAAAAGGAGGAGAAGAGGAGAGGAGAAATAACAACCTGAGCAGAATTACAGGAAGTCCTCAACTTACGATCACAGTAGGGCCCCAAATTGTTGCTAAGCAAGGCAGTTGTTATGCCCCATTTAAGACCTTTCTTTTTGTCACAGTTAAGTGAATTATGTCATTGTTAAACGAATCAGGTTTCCCCATTGCCTTTGTTTGCTGGAAGCTAGCTGGGAAAGTTACAAATGATTCAGAACAGAATGACTGTCATAAATACATACTACCTCTACTTATTTCCCCCCAAATGTGAAATTAAATATTCTTATAAGGTGATAACTTTTCCCCAGGGTTTTTTTTTTTTGCTATTGATTGAATGATGGACATAATAGCAGTGGATGATGATGTGTTACAGAGTTTTAGCCCTGAACATTTATGCATTTATAAATTGTTCTGATTATTCAGAAATTTGCCATCTCAAATGGGCCACAAAAAAACTTCTCTTCCCAAATTAGTATGTCGTACCTTTTTGTAGGCTTCAGTCTTAAAATAGTATGAGGGCATGTGATAATACAGGTAGTCCTCAATTTACAGCCACAATTGAACCCGAAATTTCTGTTGCTAAGTGAGATGTTTGTTAAGTGAGTTTTGTCCCATTTTACATCCATTCTTGCCACAGTTGTTAAGTGAATTAGTGCCGTTGTTAAGTTAGTAACACGGTTGTTGAGTGAATCTGGCTTCCCCATTGACTTTGCTAGTCAGAGGGTTGCAAAAGGTGGAATAGATGTAGGTTAGAAGCATCTGAATTTTGCCAAGCATCTTGAATTTGGATGACGTGACCATGGAGATGCTGCAATGGTCATAAATGTGAAAAATGGTCATAAGTCACTTTTTTCAGTGCCATTATAACTTCAAATAGTCACTAAATGAACTGTTGGAAGTTGAGGACTATCTGTATTTAAATTAACTATTCCATTTTTAAGAAATAAATATGCCTCTGTTATTGAAATTCAACCCACAAATCGGTATTGTGAGCATCACATCTCTGAGAAGGCCCCCTTCTTCCTCTGTTTGTTCCTGTGTCCCTATTAATTGCATAGATGTTGGGGCTGTAAGAAGCGTAGTCACATTGTCTGGGGCCCCTAAGTATGTCTTCCATCATTTGGTGCCTTTTTGATGATTCTTCCATTAAAAAAATACCACATGTATACTATACACTGGGTAGAATATGTGAAACATCATAGAATATATCCCCTTACTATAATTGGTTAAAAAAAAACATGGATTGTAAAGAAGCACAGTCTAATGAAGAATCTTCTAAATATTTTAATAACTTCAGAATAACTATGATCTCATTCTCTAATTCATTTGGTACTTTGGCTATGATGAATATATGGGGGTACATACTGATACAAATTGACCAACATCTATGGAATTTTAGGACAAAGGTAGAAGTGCCCAGGTTTAAAGCTTATGGTCTTCTGCTCCGTTGCTGTGGAATTATAGAATTTCTATGGAACTTTGCCTTTGAGTGTAATATGTAATTTACTACTATTTCAATCATATGCCATTCCTGTTGGCAAATCCTATGGAAAAGCTAAGCATAAGCATACATAATGACAGCCAATATACAGCTGAGATGCTTGAGTCATGCACTGCTTGATTCACCAGACTGATGTCAAATATACTTCTATACAGCCTAGTTAAATCATATTATGGCATTGCAAAAAGATGAGGGCCGAATGATCAGAGTGATTAAGCTTTATCTAAAGATTTAATTTTGAAAATACGGTAAGCAATTTGGTACATTCAGGCATTTTTGACTTCAATCCCTACCAGCTCCTTAGCCAATATTGAGGGATTATCTGAACTGTAATTCAAAACAACTGGAAGAAACTGCCAAGCTGCTTCTTCCTGTCCTGTTCTGTTCTGTATAGTTTTCAGCCTTGTGGAAAAATATAACATTTAAGTTTTGCTTTGGTGCCGCAACTTTCTGCTGATGTCAACAACTATTTTGCTATTACTGAATAGAGTGGAATGCTGCAAATTAGAAATAATAGACAAAAAACCCCTAAGTCAACAGTTATTAACTATTCAACATCCCCTCCAGCAACAGAATGCATGATGCTAATTTAAACATGACACTTTGAAATAGAAGAAGGCTTGCACACAAATGTACAGATATTCAACTCATTCAACTACTACTGCACATTGAATCACACAGTGGTTTTTTTAGTTAATGAAGATGGACTTTATACTCAAACGGTAGGCGTCCAGTTAAAGAGAAACATAATTCTTATGTCAATGCTCAATAGAAAAGTTAAAAATCAAAGACAAGTTAATCATAATAAAGTGGTTAAGAACTAACTGGATCAATTCTTCAAGTTGATTAGTCTCCAACAATAAAAGCAATTTTCCCATCATATGATGAAATTACAAATAAGAACCCTAAAATTTCCAGAGCAATAGCTTTGTTAGGCTACCGAAGCAAAATCTGATCCCTTTGCTGTATTGTGAAAGTCCTAGTTAGGCAATCAGCACTTTAGCAATTTCACATAGTTTCCATGTAAAATATATCAGCCAATAACTCCTCTCCTCCTAATTTTTGCAGAAAACTTTCTGTTTCCTCAACATGTTCCTCTTTCCTTATGGTCTTATGATATGTCATCCTAACGGTCCAAATTTAGCTCTTTGGTGCTAGCATTTTGTTAAACATTAGCTTAATCCACAAACAAGGACAAGTTTTAGCGTCCTCAAATTTTGCAATATTAAAGTGTGAGTTTGCTTCTAAATTTACAAGCAGGATGCATTAGTTTAAAATGCATTACAGCAACATGACAGTTAATATGCCTCATAAAATCTACTTATGGACATTTAACATTTTAGGTAGCATTCAGATATGCATATATGATGATTACATATTAGAATATTTGGGAACAGCTGTACTAAGGAAGATTATTTTAAGGTTGCCAAGATTCTAAAATGTTGAACTATAACTTTTATTAAATTATTCTACACAAAGAGTAACATAAGAATTGGCTGGAACGTTTAAGCTTTAAACTTTTAACTCAGCCAAGAAATGAAGTAGTTGCTAAGGCTTTGACAACTATAGATATAATAAACTGAAGACAGGAAAGATACCGAGCTGCATAGGAAAGATGGAGCAATGAGTAATGGGGATGGAATCACAGAAGGCATAGATTCAGACAAACTGCAAATTTGTCAAGGGCCAGATGCCTACAAAAAATCACTATGGGTGACCATGTTCAGCTCCAAAGGTGAGGTTAGAGGTCAGCAATCTTGAGATGACAAAAATAAGCAGGTAACCGAAGAGAAAATGGTGTAGTAATGAAAAACTTCAGACATCCTCACATGGATTGAATAAAAGTTGCAGACAAAATCTTGAAGAAATAAGTATGTGACTCAAGTGCTTACTCCACCAAACATCAAGGCACTGTATTCTCTCCAAGGCTTGATGTGACTGCTGTAAGGTCTTCAGACATGTCCCTTTGTTTACAGAGAACTCTTGTACTGGAATTGCTTCTGAAATAAAAGGTTCTTGACAATTCTAGTTTTTGAATGATATATTAGAAAACAATAAATAAAAACAATCCTAATGAATACAACATTTGGGCCATATATTTTGGTAAACTAGAGAATTCTACATCTCTTTGCTACACTACTTCAAATTGAAAATGCTTGGAAACGTAGAGATCCAGAAATTCAAGAAAATCTAAATATAGAGAGACTGGCAACCCTATCTGTTTCTCCTGTGTAGAGTCTACTACAGTACTGACATTCACCTCTAAATCTAATATTGACTGTCAATATTGGGCAATGCATATGAAAAAACCAATATCCTCCCTTGAACAGAGCAGCAAACTATTTTTCACAAAGGTGAAAAACATGGAGGAGCCTTCATTTTTGTCACTCATATGAAGCTGTAGAAAAATGGGAGTCCCAAAACATGTCAGAAGAGAAGAGGAGAGGAGAGGAGACGGAAAGGACCTTGGAGGGCTTCTAGTCCAGCCCCCTGCTTAAGCAGGAGAACCTATACATTTCAGGTAAGTGACCGTCTAGATTCTTCTTAAAAATATCCAGTGATGGAATGCAATTTCTGAAGGCAGTCCGTTCCACTGGTTAGTTGTCCTCACTGTTACTTGATTCCAGGTTGCTTCTCTCATTGATTAATTTCCACCCATTGTTTCTTATCTTGCCCTCTGGTGCTTTGGAGAATAATTAGACCCCCTCTTCTTTGTGGGTTAGGGGTCCTTGTCCGTGTGTGAAACTATCAGGAATCCACACAACAGACACAGCTTGGCAAAACAGTCTGGCTTCAGGTTGCGAAGGAATAAGAGATGGAGGCATTCTCCTCCCCTATTTATTCAACCAATACGAGGAACGCTAGATTGGAGAAAGGTGAGTGTAGTTTTAAAACTGAGAAAAGCAACAAATAACTGAGGCTATACCGATGACACTATTCTGATAGCTGAAAATGCCAACTATCTGCAGCCCTACTGTCAGATTCCCATCATGATACTGCCATTCAAGTGGGAAGGGGACCCAAAGATTCTTTTATTCACTTATTGCTCTCATCCTGTTTTCCTATGTATCCTGTAATTCCCTAGTTTATAACTTTCCCCCTGTCACCTATTCTGCCCTGTGCTTTGATTTACTTTGGGGGATGGCCATTGTTTTCTTTCAGTTTGGAAGCATACAGAAGAAGTGCATGGGAAGGGCTCCTTATCTCTTTCTCAGGATGACCCATTTCCACAACTTCTTCCTTCACACCTGTGGATTGGCTCATTCAACATCAAACTGAGAGGAGGGGTTTCTAACCACTTTATCCTAATGGAATTGCCTGGGGGAAACTCAGACCCTGCTTTGTGTTGTCTTGTATTCACTTCCTTTCAATAAAAGTTTCCTTTTTAAATGCTAAAGTTTCGAGAGTCCATACTTTTTTGAACAGGAGATAGAGGCAGGACCTTATACCTACTAATAAAAATAAAAGAGAGCAAAATGGGACTAAGATTAAATATAAAGACCAGTCAGCAATCAGATTTAAAATTAGTAATGAAGATACTGAAGTGGTTGACACCTCCCATTTTTTAGAGTAAACTATCTTTAGTAAAGGAACTAGTAGTTAAGAAAAACATCAGACTAGCCCTTGGTAGAGTAGCCATGAAGCCTTGGAAAAAATATTCAAGTGCTGGTATGTGTCCATAGAGTACTAACAAAAATTAGACTCATGTAGACAATGGAAGGAAAATGTGGATTTTGAAGAAGCAGGGTGCTAACAATGTTTTTGAATTTTGGTGTTGGAGCAGACTACTGAAAATACCATGTATATTCCAAGGAAAAAGGCACAGATCATTCAATGACTCAATCCAGAGTTCTCACCTGAGGCACAAATGATCAAGCTCTCCTCCTAGAAACAGAGCATCATGGAGGAAATTTATCTATGTGGTTGCTAAGAATCAACACTGACTTGATGACACATAATCAGTCAATCACCTCCCACATGAGCTGAGGAGGAAGGAAGAAAATGATAAAAATAATGTTAAAAATCTATGGCAAATCTCTTTAGTATGACTGAGAACTGCTGCTTATGAGATGAGCTATATAAAATAAAGGGTAAATGAGATTAAGTGGCTTCAGAGTTAGGGGGGAAAAAACATTGAATGGCTGGGAAATAATTTAAGGTTAACTAAATTAAATTATTTTTCAAAACAGCAGCTGTTTTGCGGGAAGATTTGCAATGTCTGTTCCGTGTAGTGCTTCTGGAACTGTTATTTTCCTGCTTCTGACTTCTGACTGATTCTTTAACCTTGAAAGCATACATCACATTTGCAACATAGTATGTTAGTAACCTTCAGGACAAGGTTGCCTTCTTCCATTGAACAGAATGTGACAGTGGGATCTTGATAATCTTGTTTTCCATTTGTGACCCCCTCCCCTCTTCTTTCATAGCTCGATTGCAAGAAAAAGATAATAGTACCAACAGCTTCTCATTAGCAGCACTAGGAGCCAGATTTCTGGAAGCTTTTATATTACTACGGTACTATTTCTTAAGTAAAGAATTGCACCACTACCAAACAAACTTAGTACTTTAAATATGATAACTGGAAAGTACATATGCTTCTTTTTGCTAATAACAGCAATAGCACTTAGACTTATATACTGCTTCACAGTGCTTTACAGCCCTCTCTAAGTGTTTTACAGAGTCAGCATATTTCCCCAACAATCTGGGTCCTCATTTTACCGACCCTGAAAGGATGGAAGGCTGAGTCAACCTTGTAAGGTGATCATCCTATCTAGCTATCCCTTCCAGAGATGCAGGTGGGTTTTTTTTTTTTTTTTTGAGAGTTCATCTTTCCTTACCTCTGGTTTTCTTTGAATAAATTTTTTTCTTAACTGAAGGAGACCGCAATTCTTAAGACTACTACTTTCACAAGCACACCTTTCCTCTGGATGAAAGGGAAAAAAGTAATTTAGCTGAAAAATAAAACTATTCCCCTTGGTCTTATGTCAGCAAACAGGGATCATTTGGGAGCAATCAAAGGCTGATAAAGAACAGTGTTATTCTCAAAATAAGTCATTTTGTTGTTCTGCCTCTTAACTCCTGATACATGGGTGCTAAATCTCTATCCCTAGTAACATTCTGGGCACACCTTAAAAGGGCAGTGGTTTCATTTGTTCTTTCAATTATGCTTGCTAACTTGTATCTTCCTTAATAATACTCTTCAGCAGGGAGAACCCAAAGGACATTTCAACACTAATAATTAATCAAGAGCTTTGGGTGGTGCTAATTTGTCTGGGAGAGTCAGTTTGATACAGTTTGGTAAATCATCAGGCTGGAGACTGGGGGACTCTAATGTCTGCTTTGGGTACACAAAGTCAGCTGGGTGACTTTGAGCCAGTCACTTTCTCTCAGCCCTAGGAAGGAGGGAATGGCAAACCACTTCTGAAGAAGGTTGCTGTAAAACTGCAAAATAAAACAAAATTGCCCAGGCAGTTTCCAAGAATTAGAAAAAATTGGAGTGGAAGAAAAAAAACATGGCTGACCAAATTGTGAAATTAGAAGTTTACTATCGTATAATCCATTCTGCAATTTTAAATATTCCAAATTCCTCTTGTAGTACTTCAAATTAGTTAAAAAAACCCACACAAATTGATTTAGAAGATTATTAGCCCACTTAGCTGATGAACACAAATAAATACATAACCCTTTTCAAATTGGGATTATTACAGTCTATACGTTTATTATTAGAAGAAGGATCAAAATATGTTTTTATTCAAATACGTTCTAAATATTCTTTACATCTTTTCCTGCTGGAAATATAATTCTATTTTGACTAAAATGGGATGATGTTCCTGCCCAAGAGTCCCAGGAGAAATATAATAGCTTTCTAATGGTACCCATTGTGCATTATTTTTTAATTTGATGACATTGAAATACATTTTGGATGGGAACCTGCCATGTGGTGAGCCAGAGAGAATTCCTAAAACCATTAGAACAACCCTATCCTTAAGTCATTTGCTGCAGCATAGCTACTACATTGCAAATTGTTCAGAAAGCCTTGGGTCTACAATGATGTTTTTATACAATTAGCAGCCCCTGGATAGCTTACAAAATCTTGACCAAAAAAAAAACTTGTTACCTGAAGCTATTAGTTACCAGGGGAAACTCCCATTGCTCTATTGGTGTAACATCTTGAAATGGAAGCAGATATTTCAGGAAAAAAAATAATAATTTGGCGATTGTATCTTTCCTACAGTTCCCATTTTCATTACCAAAAGTTACAAAGGTAAATCACTTTAATACCATTACTGTCATACTGAACTTCATCATAAGAACATGCAGTTCTGTGTCTTTCCTTTTTAGCTCAGAACTGGAATAACAATTTTTAGCAATCTCATCCCCACCCCAAATGTTAAGCATGCAGGAAGGTAACAGCATACTATGTTTTGCCTATGGTCTGTGCTGCGGCTGATGTTATACTGGCCACATGACTGTGGATGTCTCCAGATAATGCTGGCTCCTTGGCTGAAGAAACAGAGATGAGCACTGCCCCCTAAAGTCAGTCATGATAACAAGGTAAAAACCCACGGGGACACCTTTACCTTTACCTTACCATCCCCATCTCATCCTACCTGGTTCCTTTAGGCAGAGATCAAGATTCCACAACGATGAAAAATAGGACATATAGTTTAAAACCCATGGGGGAGATCTTCTTCATTTGCTTCCTCAGTTATATATTTACTATTAAAGGGCATGATGGTATAAAGAAAGATCATTATTAGATTCCCTAATAGTCTTAAGAGTGTCAAAGGAGTCAAAACATTTTTACAGACTATCTATCTGCTATTTTCCCTTTCCAAACTAATATAGAACTTTCTGACATTTTCTGTATTTAATTAATTAGTCTTTAATTATATTTCTTTTTGGAGTCTACAAAAAAAATTAAGGCATTCAGGTAAGTTGGGTGTGCACCTATTCTGTGACAATGCCATTATTAACATTACATAGCTTTAAAATATAAATCAGAGCTAAACCCTAAATATTTATTTGTTTATCTTGTATATAGGCACATTGAAGATCAACACAAAGCACTTAAGGCAAGTGCTAGATATGATCATTGTCTAATTGATCTCAGGGGAACTTCTCAGATGAGGTACATTTCTAACTTCTACCTAAGCAACCAAAACAAAATCCTTGCTCAAAACAAGATGGGAGGAGAAAGAAATATTTTATCCAAGCCTACTTTTGCCAGTTCAATTTTAAGATACTTTAGTTAAAAAGCCTTTTCTCCCCCCGCCCACCCAATCCATCAGTTTCTGCTATCCATGTAAACCACTGTTGTCTGGTTCTGAAAGTGAAAAGTGTTTGCAATAGTCTGTACATGAATCATATTGGCAAGTACAAGCAGAGAGAAATGGCACAGTGAACGGTAACATGTTTGGGGAAGCTAATTATGGATCTTCAAGACAAGCAGCCCTGAAGTCTTTGCTCGCAGTGCTACACAATTACATAACACTAATGCTATTTGATCACATTATGTAGAAAAATAAACACAGCTGCAGAAGTATCTGGAGAAAAAAATTATGTGGATCTCTCTCATCTTCATTACTTTGGCCTACTTCTAGTGTTGTTCTAATTGCATGCCTGGCTTTGAGGAAGATGTTTTTGTCCAATTAGTTTCCCATGAGAAATGATGGTTTTAGCATGGGTAAAATAAAATCAGAAACCGGTATAAATAATAGAGACTGCATTCTCACTTCACTTTTAAAAATATTTTAAATTATAGTTGTTGGATAATCCATAGTTTGCACATTGTACTAATCTATAATGAGCATACCTATTCATTACGTGAAATCAAAAGTGAGATGTGGTTTTGGTTCACACTAGACAAAAAACAAAACTCGGCAGCCAAAGCATATTTACTCAATGACATTTATTCCATTATGGTATGCTAATGCACATATTTTCATTGTGCCAGAAGCTTGATTCTACTTCAAGCCCAGCAGAATGTTCTAAGGCTTCAAACAAATCTTATTCACATTTGTAGTTAATATAATAGAAAATTATGCAATTGTGAGCAATTAAGTGAACAGGATTGCATTGTCAAACATTCTTGATTAAATCTAGCCTCAAGCATTGGGCTATGAAAGAGGCTGATTTTTTTGGTCTGGCACCTAGGGGGAAGGGTACATTTGATTTTACCTATGTTTTTATGGATTGTTGTGAGCCAGCTAAAGTATTATGAGATAGATGGCCACATAGGTCTTTTAAGTAAACAAATATTTTATCTTTTGTAATTAAATCTAAACAATCCAATTCTCAATTAAATTTGTAGCATGCTACTTTGTTATGTAGAAGAACATAAGGAAAACTAAATTCCATTAATTTTACTTTTGCAATGCTTATTTTTCAATCTTCCCAAATTAATATTCTGAGAAACAGAAATCTGAATAATTCGCAAAATATAGAAGCGGTACCTGTAAATTGAAATTTCTATTCATGTTTAGTCATGTTTATTAAACTGCCAAGTGTTCAAGATGGCAGACCATGTCAGAAAATTTAGGGGTCTCATTGGAGTTCAATTAATAAAATGATATCTATCCAGACAGTTCTGCCTACCAACCACCAATGCTACTTCTCATTATTAGTATTTGCAGCTCTCCAGACCAGTGGTCCCCAACCCCCAGCCTGTGGCTTTGTCCCGTTCGGACCCGGGCCATGCAAGTGATAGATGAGCACACAGGCACAACTCCACTTGCCCACTCTTGCACAAATGGAGCTGCGTGCACTCATGCGCACACCTGCCACTGACACAGAACCCTCCCTTCTCTCTCCAACCAGACTGCCAAACTGCAAAGGTTGGAGACTGTAACCGTTGCTCTAGACATAACCTTAAATCCTACCCTGGCTGCTGCACACTAGTACAGTTATCTTTCTAGCTTAGCATAGTTGCAAGAGAACAGCAAACATTTCTGTACAAAAATATTTGTCAAGGATCTTTGGATACGTCAATTGAGTTCCACAATTTTCAACACTGCTGCCTACTGCCTACAACAATATTGATATCTGAAACTCCAGGATAGAGGATAAAAGAAAATATCATATTTGGCCAAGTTGATCCCCTGCTGGGTCTTTCTTTGCCAACATTTTATTGTAGTTGTATATAAAATATTCAGTACAGGTGCCATATAGTAAGATAAAAATATATAGTGCTATTACCAATGGTGGGTCCATTACACTCAACTTTGGGAAATAGGGACAACTGTTCTGTTTATATATAAAAAAGCTATTCTAAACAATAAGCATGTATTGAACCTGTGAGAGACAATAATCCTCTACACATTCACTTCGGAGAATGCAGAAACAAGCAGGATCTTGGCATAATCAATGTTGTGTGTTTCAAAATTTGATAATCATTTCTGATGGTTTCTTTTTAAAAGCACAGCATAGCTCAAAATGTTCCCAAATATAAACCATATGGTTTCTATTTGTCTATTAGGGACAATTGAAACCATATGGTTTCTATTCGGGATAATAGCCTTAGACAACAAATTAAAATGCTTCCGAGTGTTGTCACTTACCAGCAAGTTCTTCATCAATATTTTATTTATATTTAAGAAAGTCAAAGAAGCATACAAGATAACTCCATTGCACTCTATTTAACTAATGTATAACAATGACTCCAATTATTTATGATTTCAATTATAACTTACATAGATAACTTCAGTTAATATTTTAATAAAATCAATTCTTATAGGCAAGGTTGCCATATAGGACTTTGGTTGGCATTATCTTGTATCTCAATGAAAACTAGAGTAGATCAAAAAAATCTAGTGTGTGTGACATGTGGTTTATTGCATAAAAGCGAATATAGCACAGAAAACTCCAAAAATGTTCCGTCTCTAGGAATTCTCCAGATTTGTGACATACAGATAATGTGCCATATATTGTCTAATCAATTCATTGCACAACTCAATTGTGTACTATTTTATGTTGTGTTAAAGAAATCTTACAATAAAAAAGCAGAATCAAGGCATAAGCATTTTACAAAAGATTTAAAGTTTTTACCAGTTTCCAAATTCCAAATATTTTATTAGTTACCAAAATGTTATTTCTATAGATCTGATCAGCTGACACAAGCAAGACACTGTAACTACTTTCATAAATTAAAATATATTTGGAGTGCAATCTTATTTTGCTTATGCAGATATAAATTCACTGAGACTTATATTCATGTTCAAATGGACAGCAGCCTTTAAATGAATATAGGGTTGCTATGTGAGGATATTTCATTTTTGGTTAATTAACACAAAGAATAAACTAGGATACAATAAGAGTAATTAATTTTGTTCTATGTATACTTTGGTAAAGATGGACAGCATAGAGAAGTTCTAGGTCTTTTTATGGTTCATCCTAAAATCTGTACCTAAATGTGAAATATGTTTTCTAGTATTTAATTCATAACATCAGAATAACAGATCCTATGTAATTATTTTATGTCTGTAAGACCTTAAATGCTGTAGCCAGTATTTGGAAAACACTGTTTTGGCCTGAACTAGAACAACAGAAACATCTTTGGCAGCACTTTTGTACCAATAGAAGGAAATTTGCAGTGTGAACCATTTTTCAGTGCTACCTTTTAAACCTAGTTTGTTCCTGCAAACTATATTCATTTGATTTCCATTCTGTTTTTCATCCAGGGGTTAAGGGGAATGCACAGTGCTCCCTCCTCCCGTTTTTCACAACACCACCCTTAGGAATATGATAAAGATATAAAAGTTAGATTTGTCATTTTTTTCCCCTTCATGAAATAGAGCAAGCCATGACAGAGCTCTGATATGTGGAAGTTTCATTTCTTTAACTGCTTTGTTAGTCAGAAGCAGTTGTCAAGCACTGAAGTATTTAGAACTGTCTGGGCATATTACACAAACACTGTAATGTACACAAATAACTTTTTTTTTCAAATTCAAAAACAATTTTATTTAACATTTCGCGTTTCAACACATTTAAAATAGCATACTCTATTTAATTTAAATATGACTGAGAGCGCTTTACAAATGTTTCTTAAATATTTTTAAGAAAATATTTTGGTCTTCCATTTAAACAATAAATACAGGCACTTCTACATATACAAAGACAGCAAATGCTGTTTGAATTGTCAGATATAACACATATGAAGATATAGCAATATAGTGATTTGAGACTTTTAGAATCCATTCCTTCCAAAATAGGCAATAACCTTAAAGATTTTTTTTTAAAAAAATGGTATCTCAATTATCAGCATTTTCATGAGATTCTCACTGACATAAAATTTGATCTTTTAAATGCACAGTCCCATATTAGAGATGTTATCTATCATCATTAACTAAAATATTATTTAATGAAGTGATAAAGGATTTGGAGTTAAAGATGAGAAAGTAAGCTGCAAAAAAACCTCTTTAATTATGATATTTAAGTTATTATGGAAGTTAAGTTGGGAAAATAAGAGCAAAGTTTAACAGGAAAATTTCCGTAATTTCTCATCTCAGGAAAAATGATGGAATCTATCACCATAATTTCAGTATCAGAAGAGCAATTTATTGAATATATTTTGACTAATCAGTCTTTAAAATTACACCAATCACAACTTTGGAAAGCTTCAATTTTTCAAAATTTTAGGACAGTACTATAATATTTTCATGCCATATCTTCTGATGTGCACTCTTCCAGTTGTAATCTCACTTTTAGAAGTACTAGACAATGTTACTAGCTAATTTTGGTTTACAAAACAAGCCACCAATTGAAGATAATATGCTTACCATTTAGCCAAAGTATTTAAACTGAAATTTAGGAATAATTTTTGGACACATACATTTTTAACAACTTAAATGTGGATCTTGCAAATTCGTCCAGATTTTAATCATTTCTTGAGGATTCCGGTTGTGGACTAACATTAGGTTTGTATAGGAGCATATATTGTCCCTCTGTTTCTCTTCAATGTCAAATGTTTTGAAGCCTTTGTGTTTCTCTGGAGAAAGCCCAAGTCTCTGAAGGCACATGCCAATGTACACATCATCAATAGGATAAAGAAGGACTTGGTCAGATATGTTAGCTAATCTTAATGCTAGATCACCAGAATAAAGAAATCCGCCACCTCCTGCGTATGGAGGATAAGAGCCTTCATAAATACTGTGTGGGATATAATATTTCACATTTGTATCACGATGAGGTCCAGCATCACGGATAACATCACCTATGAACAAGTCTTTGGCTTTTTCTTTAGTTAAACTTTTCAAGTAATCCAGGATCTGATGGGTATTCACAAAAACATCATCATCTCCTTTGAAAATAAACTGAGCATCAGGGCAAGTGTTACTGACCCATTTTAGAAATAGTACCTCTTTTAGAGTCAAATTGAAGAAAGTATCTCTGTAGTTCCACAGAAGTATGTCTTGGTGGGTTTCACTCTCAAATTTCAACATATCTGACAGATTGGGATAGTGATCTTCAGCAGGAATTTGACCTAATAGGAAAACTCTCACAATAGTTATGTCCCCTAATTTAATTTCCTTTCCCCAAGATTCCCGGATTGCTTGCCTTCTATCAAAATGTGGTATGAGTGATTTAATAGCCAGAAGCAAAAAAGGTTTATGTTTGCACTTGTATGGCTGATCTACTAATAATGAATAATTTCTACATCTTAAATAATGAAAAAAGTCTTTAAACCTATCTGGTAAGTCTTCAAAATCTTTAAGATCTGAGAATACAGATGGATCAGGATCACAGGAGTTCAAAAAGCTATTATTGGAAGATAACCTTTCTTCCAGAGTCATATTGAAAAGCAATGCAAAAATAGGATTATATAAATCTTCCAACTTCTGCTGCTGTTTATTCCAATATGCCTTGTGAGGAGTATACTTTCTCCAAAATCTGCTCCTTGGGATTATAACTTGTCGTTTTGAATTTTTGTCTTGGCCACTATTTTTTGAGACTTCCACAATGACATATATGAAGAAATTTACCATCATCAGAATTCCCAGCAATTTTAATCTTCTGCGTCCAACAATCATGTCTCATATCTGGAAAACATTTAAATCAGAAAAATATTTATTAATATAACAAGATTTGCATAAATAGTAACATGGTAGATGAAAAGCTTCACAAATTGAGATCTCATCTTCAACAGAACATGCAATCCTCATTTAGAAACTACCTCAGTTAACAACTATTTGCAATTATAACAGTATAAGTAACCGTCTGAAAAGCAAAGAAAGCTGAAGTAAGTATAGTGGTGGTTTCCCATAGCAACTGCTTCACTTAATGACCAAGTTGCTAGTCCCAATTGTGGTCACTAATCAAGGACTAACTGTATTCCACAAATACAAAAAAGGCAGTGGAAGTCTACGAACAGGAAGATAATTTATATCACTTAAGATCACTCCCTGCAAGAAACATACTCAGGGCTGTAGAAGAGAAAAACTAGTTACTAAACAGTTTTAAACAATTTTAAAATCTACTTGACCCATCATTTCCCCCTAACTAACAAGGCTTACTACATGCTCAAAAATCCTGTAGTTGGTTATGGAGCAAGAATCAGTTTACATAAAATTAATTGTACAGAAGTGGTAAACAATACAAATAGACAATGTTTCAGTGCTGAAAGGCTTCACTTCTCCCCTCCCCCACCCAAAAGCCACAATGAACAGGACAGTATCATCAATACTGTTGGTAGGTATGCAAACCTCAAAAATATCCAGAAAATCTTTCCCCGAAGAATAACTTAATGGTTTTAAAAGCTATAACTTGAAGACATGGTATGCAGTTGAATTTCAGCAGTGAGAATAGGGGAGGCTCTGGAAGCTGTCAAAATGATTCAGACATCAGAGGGGATCTAATTCATTCATGCAATTTACGGTAGGAGTTTATTTATCTTTATACTTCTACCACACTATTCATTTGAGGTTTAAAATGCAATCTTTCCACCTTAAACTTCTATCAATTCAAAAAGAAATTATGATATTATCCACATTCCAAAACTGAAAGCAATTCAAACTAGCAGCATAACTAAAATACTAGTGTGTAATTATTTGTAGAGTTTTATGTAACATGGAAGGGATTTTGAAAAACAAGTCTGGCAACTATCTTTGTTTTGCAAATCCTTATTTATATGATAACAGTATCTCTTGAATTATGCTAATTGTCAGTTATATTTTAAAAAATATATATTTATAATCTGCCTTCTAGATAAGACAATTTAAGAGAAACTCAAATTCAACCCAACATAGAAAGACCAATAGCAAAAGTGTAATCTTTCTCTGATACAAAGACAGATATTTAATTGTGTAACAGGTTAAAATGCTCTTCATAAAACCAACTCCCAATCTAGAAATGAAAATAGAGGCTGTAGTGAAGGAGCAGTTCTTACTCTCAAAAGTAAACTTCTGAAATACAAAATAAACCTTTTAATATAGCATATTCAATTTTATACATTTTTCTCCTGTACACCAAATGTGAAAGGAATTCTCTAACACTGTTTGTTAACTGGTTGGTCCTAAGTGTCAATTTCAGTTTACTGGCCTCTCTCCAGCCCATTACAGAGTCTGATAAATCCCTGAACTATTCCCCTAATTCTGATTACAAGAAGAGATATAGGTGTCATTCCACATCCAATCTAAACTTCAGCTTGCCACAATTCTGGTTCCAGTGAATGTGAAACCATGCTATACATAAGAGTGCATTATCAGCCAGTGAGTTTCCATAGCTCAAGATGGATTTAACCTCAACAATATTTGCCAAGCATCTCCATATTCTCAGAATAGAAAAGTAGCTTTCACATCTTCTATAATCTAATGCGTTATTGTCTGTCATTCTGAAAGCTAAGATGCCTTCAACTATAGGAAAAAGTAACAATGTATGAAAACAATTTTCTCCTTTCTTCTAAAAAAAGGAGGGAACGAACTGTCACTGGCTTTAATCAACAATTGCTTCAATACCATTCTAATTCTAATGGCAAACAGTGAAGAGGAACTAAAATGCCTCGATGAGGGTGAAAGAGAAGAGTGCAAAAGCTGGCTTGAAATGCAACATGAAAAAAGAGCATGTCACCTGATTCCATCACTTCCTAGTAAATAGAAGGGAAGAAATGGAGGCGGTGACATATTTTATTTTCTTGGGTTCCAAGATCACTGCAGAAGATGCCTGCTCCTTGTGAGGAAAGCTATGGCAAATCTAGATAGCATATTAAAAGCAGAGACATCACCTTGCTAACAAACATGTCTGTATAGTTAAAGCTATAGTTTCCCCAGTAGTAATATATGGCTGCAAAAGTTGGACTATAAAGAAGGATGAGCACCGAAGAATTGATTCTTTTGAATTGTGATGTTGGAGAAGACTCTTGAAAGTCCCTTAGACTGCAGGGAGATCGAATCGGTCAACCCTAAAGGAAATAAATCCTGACTGTTCTTTGGAGGGAACAGATACTGAAACTGAAGCTCAAATACTATAGCCACATAATGAGAACACAGGACTCACTGGAAAAGACCCTGTTCTTGGGAAAGATTGAAGACAAAAGGAGAACGGGACGGCAGAGGATGAGATGGTTAAATACATAAAAATTTAGGCAAACTCCACAAGACAGTGCAGAACAGGAGGGCCTGGCATGCTGTGGTCCATGGGGTCACGAAGAGCCATACATGGCTTAGCAACCGAACCACAAATCAATACCATTCCATAATTATTTTTAGTAGAAATGAATTAAAGTTTTGCTCTAAAAATCCCACATTTGCCACACATTCTTCAAAACCGTTTCATAACATTTAGATTAGAACATTTTAAACTGTAGAAGGATTAGTTTGTAAGCAATACATCTTACACTGATTATAACATAATTACATAACAAATCAGCTCTACCTAGAGTAAAACGAAGTTACCAACTTTAATCAGTACCCACAAGTTTCAGCTCAAATCTCTTCAGTCATTTCTGCTGGTTCAGCAAATGCTAAAGCCTTTGGCACAGGCAAGGCATTTTTGAAAAGGAAGAGGAATTGCTATTCTCTCAGCAGTGGGGAAAGGCAGCAAAAAAGGATTTGTGCAGCTTTTTCTTTTTTGTTAAACCTCAGGATGACTTTAATAAGATAAAAACATTTGAATTCCAAGAAGAAAATACTGGCAGATTTCTCTTGCTGCTTCTCATTCCTCAAAGTTCAAACTTTTTAACAATTTTTTGTAACAAATTAAATTTTACAAGAATATTCTGTGCATGTCTGTATATATACCTCACTCCCAAATTCTATGGCTAAAATGCTTTGTTTGCACTGGACATTTGGAGGAAGAGAGGAGAAAAAATAGTTAGGTCTCCCTATTGAGGGTGAGGTACACTGGAAACATATTTATTTATATTTGTGGGATATTACATACTTTCCTTTCAGGATTCTTTTCACTATCCATTATAAATGTTAAGGTACAATAATATTCAAAGAATTTTCCTCACCACAAGATACCTATAATTATTTTTGTTTCTTGATCTTAACTCAAAAATTATGACAAACTTTGCCTTCACCAAGTACCCAATAATTATCTCTTCTCAAACTATTTTATTTGATATTTATTAGAATATCAAATAAGAACACTGAAGAGTTGGCATGGGGAATAGGGGGTTGGTTTATTCTCCAAGGCACCTGAGAACAGGACAAGAAGCAATGGGAGAAAGCTCATCAGACGGAGATTCATCCTGGAACTAAGGAGGAATTTCCTGACAGTGAGAACAATTTATCAATGGAACTGTTTGTCCTAGATTTATGGGTGCTCCATTACTGGAGATTTTCAAGAAAATATTGGAGAACCATTTCTCAAAGATAGTGTAAGGGCTACTTGAGCAGGGGGTTGGATTAGAAGATCTGCAAAGTCCCTTTCACCCCTATGATTCTATTTTTAAGAGACACTGATTCATCACGCAAGCATAATCTATCAGTTCATTGTTGATTATGCATCTTAAAATTCTATACTGCAGGAATATATTAAACATGATACTTGGACTGCGGGATAACATTCATATTTAAAGGTGAGTTCAGTGGGATTTATGGTTGGGAAACTTTATATGAAAGTAGATGCAGGGCCCATAAACTTCAGAATTTAATTGAGTTGCTCAATAAGATTTCCAGGAGTCAGAAAAATGAAGCTTCATTGCCTTGGTCCATTTGCAGGCTGTGATTAAGTGTCAGGTTAATGATAAAATTCTGTCCTCTTGGGATAGAATTTCTTTTCCACTGTCACTATAGAAGAAAACTGAAGAACTAAAGTATGAAATTTCTGCATTGTAGTGCTGATTTCAAAAGCTTCTGGATATTCTAGATTATTAATAATATTCTGCTAAATATTTATAAAATATATCTTTAGTAGGAAATCAAAATATAAAATCCAATATTTGAATTTGAATTGAAAACTTAACATTTTCTTAAAATTAGGAACTTCTAGGTTGAAGGTACCAAGCAAACTAGTTCTGATTCTTTATCCATATAAAAATAGTATGGTGACTTTTATTTTTCTTTCTAAATATTATATTAGGCATTAAAATACCTTTTAATACCATACCTCTTTTCAAGAGATATGGGACTCTTATTTCAACTGGATAACAATTGGCTCTCTTTTCTGAATTTGTTTTACTATTCTGCCCAACTTAAAAACAGCATGTTAATTCAAATATTCTTTGATTATGCGGTGCACATTGCTCAGTTATCCGACTTGGCTTTGGCTGCTTGCAGGAACAGTTGAAAAAGAGATTCAGAAGCTCCTTTTGGCATTTGTCTAGCAGACCTGTGAACTGGGATTTTGATTTTTTCCCTTCTAATATGCTGTGGTTTGCTTTTGCCCTTTGTTTAGCTTTATTCCTATAGTATTTTATCATTTTAGAGTTTTATTTTAATATGAAGTTAGTTTTAATTCTATGGCCATTTGTATTGTTATTTTATGAAATTTTAACTTTTGTATGTTTGTTTTTTAATTGGCTGTGCACTGCCCTGAGTCCGTAAGGAGAAGGGCGGTATATAAATCCAAATAAAGTAAAGTAAAGTAAAGATATAAGGAGCCATAAAGAGAAACTTCATTCTAAGAGTTGGCCATATGCTGTATAGCCTGGAATAAAGCCTATCTTAGTGTTTTCATAAATAAATTCTTGACTATAAAATCATTCATTTTGTGCACTAACATTTTATTCATCTCTGCCTAAAATTTATATCATAACTGATTGATGATGAAATCATTTCATCAAATTTCATTCCTCTTTGAAATAAATAAATAAATAAATCCAACTAGCCCAATTATATTGGGATGCTCAGTTAAGAACTAATTGCTTCTCAAGAGGTTTCCATTCTACTTTTTCCATACCTGAATATACTATGAAGCAATGTTCAACCATCTTACCGCATTCAAACACTTCAACAATTCATAATCTATTATTAACAACAGTAGTACTGTAAGTTTAGCAACGGTGTGCATTCTACAATATGCAATTCATAAGTAATAACAGAATCACATTTTAAAGTCATTGTAAATGGGTAAATAGTTTGTTTAACAAGTTAAATAAGAAAGTTTCTGTTTGGCTTTGGCTTTGGCTTTGTGCTAATCCAGCCACTGTGCTTCATAAATAATGGTTTGGGGCTGTGGTTTTTGAGGTTTTGGGTTCTCAAAAATTTTAGGTATGGTCTCGAGCTCTTTGAAAACTTGCTAAATGATTTATTCAGTAAGTCATGCTTAATATCACTGAAGAACAATTACTTTGACAATATAAGATCCAGGGCTACTTTCAAGGCAGTGGCATACAAAAGGAGGTTTGGCATTTTTTATTTAACTTCCTTTTTTCATTTGTTAAACCTATCTTTCACTTTACACCATTTTTTCACCTCTGACAATTGGCATGAAAAAACATCATTTATTCATAACATGATGCTGAACTTCAGTGATGTAATTTCTGATTTCAAGGATTGCATAGTCTCTAGACTCACTAATTACTTAGGTTTATTATTCACAAAATTAGCCTCAGTAAATTTAAAAGTTCTATTTATATGGATTCTTCTTATTCTGTAACCATTAAATGGTTTCTAAATTGGAGGGAAATATACTAATCAATTGTTCAACGTGTGAAGCTAAGCTCCACCTCCTTTCAACCTCAGCATGGAGATAAGATAGAAAATGGAGGGAAAATGAACTTCTGTAAATGTTTCCTAGAGGAGTCAGTCCTGAGACTGAAAATTGTTCCTTACTGCTGTTTTGGTTTCAAAGAAAATCCAGATTCTGCCTTAAATTTAAGAGAACTAAGAAGAAATTTCCTGACAGAACAATCAATCAGAACAGCTTGCCTTCAAAAGTTGTGGGTGCCCCCAACCCTGGAAGTTTTGAAGAAATGATCAGACAGCCATTTGTCAGAAATGGAACAGGGTCTCCTCTTGAGCAGGGGGGTTGGACTAGAAGACCTCAAAGGTCCCTTCCAACTCTATTATTCTGTCACTTCAAGAATGTAAAGTCACTTTGTACTGTAGGATTGAGATTTGTTTTTTTTTCTTAACGCCCTAGTATCTATATTTAAAATTGGTGATTGCAAGTTACACCTCCCCCCCCCCATTAAAAATAACATGCCAGAATATGACTAGATAAGAATACTGGATCCAAGTTTTCATTAGCTGGCCTGACTCCACTCTATAGTTACAAAGGATGGGAAAGCCTTATCACCTCCAAGTCTCAGAAATTACTGCTTGCGATTGTAAAAAATCAGAGTTTAAAAATCAGAAAATCTTTGGGGAAGAATTAGGGTTCAACTCCAAGGTGTGCTCTAGAGAAATGAGCATCTAGCAAAAAACATAAACAGGCTCTTCTTCAACAGTTGCTTGTTTATTTCATTCACATCCAGCTTCTTTCAGAAATTGAAGCAATGTACACAGTGTTCCTTCCTCTTGTTTATTTATTTATATTTATATTTATTTATTTATATATTTTTTTACCCCATCCAACAACAACCTGAAAGGTAACAGGGCTAAGAGAGTACGACTGGGAGAATATCACCCAGGGAGCATCAGATGCCGAAAAAAGGGGAAGCCAAAGCCGCGGGTCTCTCGGCTTCTAGCCCCAACAACTACTACACTATTCCAGGCAACTTTTAAAATAGCTTCTGCCTTTACACCTCTACATTCCTCTAAGGCAGCATTCTTGGGGGTTTGTTTAAAATGTAAAAAAAGTCTCTCAGACCTGGCTGTGATTTCCCAATCCTGAGGTACTTGGATAGGCCTTAGCCTCTGGCAGTCTTGGAGGAAAAAAAGCCCTGCTGTATGAAGGGAAGAGCAGCCAGGGACTTACTCTATTTCCCCCTCTTTATAGTTGCCTCAGCCACGTTTTTTCCCCTGTCAACAGATTCCCACAAAACTCTCCTAAGGCTAGAAACTTGTATTTCCCTATGGCAGGCCCTAAGGGCCAAAAAGCCTCCCTCCCCCACTTTCCTCAGAGCCTATAGGTGGCGAAGTTGCACAGGCAGGCAAAAAGTTTGAGATCCTCTCTAGGAAGCTTGAAGGCACCTCCTCACTCTACTTTTAAATTAAAAGAACAAATTAAGCATACAAAATAAAGGAAGATGGCAATCTCCTCAATCATCTTTGCTTCCAAGAACATTTTGGACTTCTGACTGAGGGTGGGTAGGGGGAGGAGGGAGAGACAAATGTTAACAGTGAACCACAGAGCTTTGGCCACTAGACCCAAATCAGGACAGTGATAACAAGTCACTTGGGGTGCAAAGAAGGATGACAGGGAGCAGTTTTGCTTTTTGGACAATTGATCTTTTGAGGTTGCACACACTTACTGTGACAGTTATTTTATGAATGAGCAATAACTCTTCTCTTCAAGACCGTTGGAGCATCCACCGCTTGCTCTCAAAATGAATTTATTAGCCCTCCCCCCCCAACAACTGGAAACATTAAATACAAGCTATGCAATTCTGTCACTATGGCAAATCAACAAATGAAGCATGCATTTTAGTTATGGATTTCAGCTAATATTTTCAGCTAATTTAATTTGACATCCTTTTCAACACTGTGGTATTACATGAACAACAATGTTCAGCAATTGACAATCAGAGAGAAAAAAATATTTTTTCTCATCTTGTTATTTCTGAGGTATGAGTTGATCTACATGTCTATACCTGTCGCCAGGTATCATCAACAAATGATTACATTTTTCTGATGTTGGATAGCATTTCAACTCCAATTCAAAAATGCAAAAGGATACCATTAAAGCACTAAACTTAGAGTTCATTTTTACAAAAATAAGGATCATATGGCTCAAGAAAAATTATCTTGTACATATGGAAATGTTCTCTCAGCTGCACAGTTATGAAAACAGAACTACAGATTTATTTCAACATATATAATGTGGCCAGAAACTATTGTCAAGAAAATCTAACTATAACATCCTACAGTTGATTCAACTGTAGTTTAATATGCCTGGTTTGGGCCACAGATCCATTTAATCCACTGTTCTATATCACACAGTGGCATCTGAATACATATGAGAACTGAACAAGCTTGTTTTCTTCCATTGGTCTAGAATCTTCCTTTATCTAGCTTCAGTGGAATAAAATGGATTCTAACATTGTGACAGAGGAAAAAATGTCATCAGTCTCCTTGCCACCCCTTCTACCATATATTTCCTTATCTTCCTTTGTTGAAGATTGAAGAGGCCCAATCTCCGTAGTGCTTCTTGATAGTAGAGTTACTTGAGCCTGCTAATCCACTCTTAATTATTTTCTAGTTATAACACTTATTTAAGGTACAGTTATGAGAACTGAAACACATTTAGCTTTTGTATAACAGCATTATTTTATCAACAGTTCTATTTTTAACTGCCTACCTAATTATAGTAAGCATGACTTTTCACTTTTTATTTTTACAGCAAGTGGTGTATACACTGGATTGACATTGTTCCTAAACTTCCATAATAACTCTAAGATTTCTCTTCAGAAATTACATGATTTTGCATAAACTGCCTAATGGTTTGAGGCGACTCTGAGTAGCTTACAAAATGATAAAATATGCAAATGTAAGAACAATTATAAACATAAAAAGGTTACAATTTTAAAAAATCAAACAAATTAAAGTTTGGGGCAGACAATTGTATCATCTATTACTGCACCAACCACCTTTGCCAAACTATCCTGAAGGCTAAATGAGAGGAGATGGCTTTAACAAGATGTTCCATAGGGCTGGAGCCATGGCAGAAAAGGCTCTTCTTCTGGGTCCCACCAGCTGAAATTCCTTGGTGGTTGTAAATCAAGGCATTCATGTGACCAAACCCAATTTTATGACTGTTTTTATAACAGTCATAAGTCTGAACCCATTCTTCAGAATGGGCATTTTTTGGCAGAAACCAGTACAAAATGTCTCAAATCATAGTCATGCAGAATACTACACCACAACACTTCAACCAGATGAAAATGGGAACCTGTTATCAAGCTCCTGAAATGTGGTCATGTGACTGTGATGGAGGCAGTGGGGGGAAAAACACATTTTATGCCAGAAATGCTGTACGTGTTGTAAAATTTCCTTCCTGAAGCTGTCATTAAATGACCAGTTGTAAATTGAAAATTACCTGTACAGATCACTCATGCAGCAACCAGAAGTTACAGTAATCCTGAACAATGAGATGACTGGTTCCTAAAAGTTGCAGTAGTTGCAGCATCCCTACGGTCATATGTTTTGGGCACTTGGCAACTGATGTACACTTATGATGGTTGCAGCATCCCAGTCATGATTGCCATTTGCAACGTTCACAACTGGCTTCCAACAAGCAAAGCCAACGGGGAAGCTGGCAGGAAGTCACAAATTGCAATCATGTGATATCGTGCTTAATGATCCATGGTGATTCATTTATTGACAGCAGCTGGGACTGCCATAGTAAGTTGGGCATGGTCATGTGACTTTTCAATTTATTGCAAAGGATTGCAAATGTGGCCAATTGTGTATTACATGTGTGTCCCCTTGGTTCTTTCCAGAAATCTAAATGTATCTTGTTTCTAGGACTTGACAATTACCTTGAAAATTTACCAAGGTAATTTGCCCACACAACTTATACCTTGCATAATTAAAGTGTTCTTACTCTAAATCTTTCTCATATTTGCCCCCTCCCATCTTGGATTTAATAATGTATAGTATAGGTAGTCCTTGGTTAATAATAGGAATTGAGACTAAACTTTCTACTGTTAAACAACATGGTGATAGTGACCATGCTGCTTAGGAATGGCCTTTCCAGCAGTTCTAGTTGCCGTTAAGTGTATCACATGACATCATTAAGCCTGACTTCATGTGGTTGCCATTTGTGATCTCCTGCCAGCTTTCCTATTGACTTTGCTGTCAGAAGCCAGCAATGAGAGTCACAAATGACAACCAGGTGACTGTAGGATACTTGTGACAGACAGAACGAGTACTGGTTGTAAGTACCAGTGGTTCAGTATTGTCATAAATCCAAACAGTTGTTGAATGAATGGTCATTAAGTGAGGCCACCTGTAATCTCTAATAGCCCTTTCCACTCTTAATTGTCTTGCTACTTCACTATGATTTCATCAGATTTGGTCACCTTCTATCTAAATCATTGCAATGTACTCTGAATGAGACTTCCCCTGAAGCTATGGCTGGCTTACCTTGAAGCTATGGCTATGCTGCAGCAATGTAAGTAGTTACAGGTAATTACAGCTATATCTCTGCACCCATGTCACACTTCTACTTTGTTAACTCCCAATCGGCTTCCAGGTGCAAGATAATGGTTTTCATCTATGAAGCCTTCCATGACATAGGGCTGGCTGGCTTATCTGCAGGACCTGTTGTCTCCAATTATTCTGGCTATCCCACAAGAGCTGAGAAGGTAGGCATGCTTTAAGTCCCTTCTATCTAACGGTATCATCTGATGGGACCCAGGAAGTGTGGCTTTTTTTTTTGGCAGTATTTGTTCTCAGGCCATCCTGTGTTAACTGGGGGGACCTGAACAATCCCCAACTGTGGAAGAAATGTATATTAAGATAGATTCTCATGTTTTATTACAGTGTATTCCTTATGGTTTTGAGTTTAACTAATGCATTCAAAAAACAATACCCTACCTTTAAACTCCCATACAAAAAGTCTTAATGCCTCTTTCCTGCATTTGAATATGTAAATATTTCAAGCTACCTGTATATACATTTGGACTATCATTCAGATTATTTGGAACATTATAGTATCAAACCATTCACTCTTTTTTCTGTACCCCCATTTTAAGAAGAATTGGAGTTTCCAAGGTTAAATTCATCAGGGAAAACAGTATCTATATTCTAAACCTCACTAGTTTGTATCAAGTCTAGCTTGCTATACCTTTGATATCAGTATCTATTTCAGTCTTCACTTTTTTCTTGCTCCCCCAGATCATAATCAATCGATTTCTTCCTGCATGCATTGTGACATCTGATGTGATTACATGACCATTTCCCAGCAAGTGATCGAAAGTTCTTTAAGAAAAGAGTCAGGCCTGTAATTTCTTGGTGTCAAGCAGTTTTATAAAACAGCTATCTTACTACTTGCTGTTGTGACCTAGGCTCACTTAGTCATTACAAGACACAATTAGTCCCCAACAAACCTATTTTATTGTATCAGCTGAGAATTACTCCATTCCCAGCTTAGTCCAAATTAATTGTAAAACAAATCTTTCAGAATAAGTCCTTTGGGCTTATCACAAACCTTTGTCTTCTTTGGCACCCTGCCAAAGGTCTTTCTTGGCAAAGTCCCATGAAGTTCAGAAACAAGAGACTGGAAACAGATTTAGCAACATTGCTTTCCTATAAAGAGCCCAAAAACCTTTGCTTCTCTTTTAAAACTTACGGGAGGAGCCAATTATCTCCTGGCCTTACTCCCGAGTTGTCCCTTTTGCTTTAGCAGCTCTTGCCTTCTGGCAGCTCTGTGCATGCATGTACTAGGAACAGGCTCCTCCTGTTCCTTTGCCTCTCTGCTGTCTGAGAGCCTCTCTGTAGGCTCCGGAGTCTGCACATCATTCCCAGATGGCCCTGGCCCCATCTCTGCCTCCAATGCAGCGCCCTCATCCAGGCCTTCCCCAGACTCCAGGACTGGCCTATGGTCCTCCTCAGTCTCCTCACTCTCTGACTCCGCTGCCAGCTCCGCAGGTTGCAGATGTACTCTAATGTCACTTTTCCACCCCTCAACTATTGTAAACCAATCTATCCAGTGCAAAAGCTTAGTTACAGGCAAAAAAACTTTTATGCTCAGGTAATGCCATGATTTTCTAAATATGGAAAATATTCCCAAAGCTAGCATTATTTTATCAACATACAAATTTCAGTTTAAAGTCTGCCTGTCTCTCCAAGTTATGATTAACTGTCCCATCAAGGCACCCCAAAGCTTTCATTTTACTTGATAAGAATTTTTAACTAAGCTCTAAAGCCAGAGCTAACAAGTTCCCTTTTTTTTATGTCCCACCTCTTTTCCTTGGATCATGGTTGTTTTGTGTTAGCTACTTTGGAAGCTTCTTGGAGGGATTCAAAGAATAAAAATGCATCATCATGATTACTCCAGTGCATTTTTTTTTTTTGCAATCTTTGTCAAAGGAATTTTCTTATCTGGTAAACTGTCCTCAACAATGTATTTTTGCCAAGGGGATTCTGTTTTACACTTGCTGAATCCTTGAGTTAATAATCTATAGTTATGTAGTCTAATGATTATATGGAGGTCAGTCAAAGAGAATGTTAAGTAGGTTTTGCTATTTGGAGTAAGAATGATTTGGGGGTTGTGTACTAAAGTTACCAGTGTGTAAATGTTTTATATGTACAAAATTATCCTTTGAGAACATTGTGTAATTTTTTTTACAGAACTGATATGGTCTTGTATGCACTCATTATAGTTAAATCATTATTTTGTGAAAATATCAGACTAAAGCTAAATAATATGTAAACTCAAAGAAAGATTAACTGTTCCTCTGAAGTACAAAACATTCTGAAATTAATTAGCTAAATCCAAGGAGAGAGACACACACACAGAAGGTAATTTTTAAAGGACAATTGTATGCTTGGGAACAGGATGATTTGGGCTGCAAACATCCAGATGACCACTAGGTGACAGCAAAGAAAATACCATCTCGTGATCATTGACAGTTTATTTTGTGAGCATCCAAACAATCTGTAATCTTTGCTCTTACACCAGCAAGAGGAAACATTTAAACCTTAAGAAAAACTAAAAACTGAAGATGGCTTGTTATTTCTTCCAATTAGTTCAATTTCTTGACACACATAATGAAACCCTTTATTTCCCCATATTTAGAGAGTAAGTTACCAAATATCAATTGGACTGATGGGCTCAAACCTCAAAGAAATGCAGAAAAATCAGAACAGCCTCTACAGTCCTACACTCCTGCAAGGTAGAAAATAAACAGAAAGCCAACAGCTTTTTCACTTCTTTGCACAGTGCCTGAACAGTCCTATATCAATTTGGTTCTTTGATGAAATTATCCAGATTTTACCCAAACTGTCAAATTCTCTTTAGTTCTTTATATAAATTTTAGACTCCAGAGAACATTTAGAATGTAATCTGATTAATCAAATCCAACCAGACATGAGCTTGCAAATAAGAAATGAAAGTAAGAAAATAAAAGGTCTGAAATGAAAAGAGAAAAGCCGGCAAAACAAGGCAGGGACTTATCACCGACCCCCTCTTAAAAGTAAAAAAGCACACTGCTGGTTCTCTTACGCAGTCGAGAAACCCCAAAGGGAGCGAAGTCCCCCTTGATCTTTTCAAGATTTCGACGCCATACCCACGAGCCATATTCTGGGACAAAATTTTCCACGTCCAATTCAGTTTCCTTTCGCGCTCAGGGAGTGGCGGAGGAAAGCATTAAACCGCCCAAACAGGATTGTTGGGGCGTGCGGGAGAGCGCCTCTGCGTGAAGACAGGAAACCCCTGGAAACCCTTTCACGATCCACTTGAATACAACCCCTCTTGAAAAAAAACAGCCGCCTTTCTCTCTCTCTCCCTCTCTCTTAATCCTCTTCAACATGCCCGGTCACCAACTGCTCCTTTCTCCGGTCGCCAAGCAAACTCACATGCACGCAAGACACGCAACCGAAATCGTGGAGAAAGAGGCTTTGCCATTACCTTGGCAGACAATGGCCGGGGCCCGCTCCTCCTGCTACGTCGCCGGGTCCCTGTGACCGGAGTTAGTGTTCTTGCTGTCGTCCTTGATGGAGCCGCCACCATCGCTCTTAGGAGATGGTGGCCTTGCCAGCAGACCCAGGATGTGCCGAATTTTCCCCCATTACACGTTGTTTCGGCGGCGCTTGCCTCTCGGTCTTCCCACAGTCCGGAGTGGACGCGCGCTTTCACCCCTGGAGCTGGTGCCCCAGGCCCGCGAGCAATCGAAAGAACGGGTGGCTCCCGAGGCTTTCACCGACGGCGAGAAGGGAGCATTTCAGTTGCGGGAAACGAGGCAATGAAGAAACGTCAGGGCCGCTTCCGTCTCCCTTTTTCTTTTCTTCCTCCTCCTCTTCGCTTTCGTGACTCACCCCGCTGCCGCCACTTCACTTCTCTCCTACTCGCTTCAGCGCATCTCCTCGAGGGCTCCCTACTTTCTTCTTCCTACAACAGCAGACGAGGGCACCTGAAGCAGACCGTCTGGCTCCTCCGCGAGGCGTCTGCCTTCCAGGGGCCGGGGCCACGTGCTCTCAGGCAAGCCGAAGGAAGTGGGGACCCGAACCCTCTTAACTTCGTACACGGCCCAGCTCGAAAGGGCTGGGGACACTTGTTGCTCGCTGTTCTTTGGACGGCACCGCTCGCCGGAGTCTTCCACTCGCTTTGCAGTCCGCGTTTTGCCGGCAGCAGCTTGCCTCGTATCAGGCCGAGGGGGCACAAAACCCAGCAAAACCACTCCCGTCGCTCAGCTGCGGCTACCAAAAAAACCACCGCGGGAGACAGGCTCCAAGCCACACCTCCTGGGCGGTCTCCCGACGGCTAGAGAAGGCCTCGGCGCGGTAGGAGACCGAGGGGGAGGGGAAAGGGGAACGGGAGCAGGGGGTGGAATAAGCGGCCAGGGCTGTAGTTCGTCTCCGCTGGAAGGATTGGTTTGTGGAGAACAGCTTCTTTTTTTCTCATAAGACGTGAACCGTTTGCTTCCACTGGGTAGTAAACTTCGCGGCGCCTTTCAGTATGCTTGCGCATCCTCATCAGGTGCCGGGGGAGGAGTTGGCGTAACTGGAGCCGCTGGAGTGCGAATGTTTTAACTACAGTACCTCCACAAAATCGCCCGGCGGAGAGTCATTAGCTACAGAAATCCCGCGGTGGAGCTAGCAGATGACATTGAGCGTCTCTGCTTCTCTGCTGACCGGGTGGTTTTTTGTTTTTTTTTCCCTTCAGTGCCATGGCAGCGAATTAATACCTCAATTTCTTTTCCCACCTACATCCGTTCTAATTACACACACAAGCAATTAGTGCGTCAAAACAGCATCTCCTCCTGGGGTTTTGCTGGAGTAGTTACTCATTAGAATTAAGCATCTGCTGACATTCGTTTCTCCTTCCACCAAATCCGAGTTCCAGAAGGGATCGGCTAAGTAACCTCGCAGCCACCAAATCAGGCAAGTTTCTAGACTGTAGATTGCACTCAGCTTGACTCTTCGAATTAAACCACTAGCCTTAGTATGCACACTTAACCTGAATACAAACTAGCCAATTACATGTTAATCTGGTGAGTTATGCAGACACAACCTCAAGTAGTGGGGTGGTGGTTGAGCATTAGCAAAGTCAAAGGATCAGTTCAGCACAGTGCAAAAATAAATAAATGTATCCTCGGTTCCAGTATTTTCTGTGGTGTGTATCTAATAAGTTGTCATTTGTTTAGAGAAAGTTTACAATATGAAATTACACTAATCTTGTTCAATTATTATTTTATAAATCCACACATACATTTTATAGATACTATAAGTGTACTGCAAATCTTGGAATGCTAATAGATTGCCAGAATATTGGATAATCTAATGTCTTAGAATATAGTAATCATCCTGCTGAACTTTTGGCTCACAACAAAGGTACTCAAAATATAGTTCTTAAAACAGTTGTGCCCTCAGAAAAAGACTTTTAATATGAAGCTGCTTCTTCCAGATAAAAAGATGCTATATATAGCGTATTAAAAAAACCCTGTCCATTTGGTATCTTTCCCGTGGGATATTCATGGTTTTCTTTAAAAAGGGCTTTTGAAAGGCATCTTTAGTAAATGTTTCTCTTGCCATCAAATTTAAAAAATATGGCACAGCATTGCATGGCATTTTAGAGGAAGGAAGGAAAAGAAGTCAGTCAGTCAGTCAATCAGTCATTTATTTTATTATTTATTTTATTTCGAATTTATATACCGCACCTTCTCCCGAGGGACTCAGGGCGGTGTACAGCCAGATAAAAACATACAATACAAACATTAAAAACAATTAAAAAGATATATATTAATTTGGCCCAAATTTAAAATAACAAACCAATTAAAAATTGGTGGATTTAAGGAGCCTGTGTAGCGTAGGGGGCTAATGCCTCCTACTAAAGGCAGCAATTAACACCAGCTGCCTGTAATTTCTCTGAGTTCAATCCTAGCCAGGCTCAAGGTCGACTCAGCCTTCCATCCTTTCTAAGGTGGGTAAATTGAGGACCCAGTTTGTGGGGGCAATAAGCTGACTTTGTATAAATATACAAAAGTATGAAGGCTATTGCTTAACGCATTGTAAGCCGCCCTGAGTCTCCGGAGAAGGGCGGCATATAAATCAAATTAAAAAAAAAAAAAAATTTAAGAAGTATATTAAGCCAGCCCGGCTTGCTGAAAAAAGAAAGTTTTGAGGGCACGGCAGAAGGCACCGTGGTCTTGGATTCTCCTTATCTCTGGGGGCAGCTGATTCCAGAGGGTAGGTGCCCCCACAGAGAAGGCCTCCCCCTGGGGGTCACCAGCCTACATTGCTTAGCTGATGGCACCCCGAGGAGGCCCTCTCTATGGGAGCGCACAGGACGGTGGGAGGTCGTCAGTAGCAGCAGGCGATCTGGAAGATAACTAGGTCCTATGCAATGGAGCGCTTTAAAGGTGGTGACCAACACCTTGAAGCGCACCCGGAAGACCACCGGAAGCCAGTACAGCTCACGCAGGAGCAGTATTATGCGGGAGCACTAGGCAGCTCCCGTGATTACCCGCGTGGCCGCATTTTGGACCAGTTGGAGCCTCCGGGTGCTCCTCAAGGGGAGCCCCATGTAGAGAGCGTTGCAGTAGTCCAGGCGCGTAGTGACGAGGGCTTGAGTGACTGTGCACAGGGAATCCTGATCAAGAAAGGGCCACAACTAGCAAATCAGGTGAACCTGACAGAAGGTCCCCCTGGCTACAGCCGTCAGATGTTCCTCCAAGGACAGCTGCGTATCCAGGAGGACTCCCAGATTGCGCACCCTCTCTGCGGCGGCCAAAGACTCACCCCCAATAGTCAGTGATGGAGAAAACTGACTATATCAGGATGCCGGGAACCACAGCCTTGGAAGGGTTAAGCTTGAGCCTGTTCCTCCCCATCCAGATCCGCACAGCCTCCAGGCACTGGGACATCACTTCAAGGGCATCGTTGGGCTGGCCTGGGGTGGAGATGTACAGCTGGGTGGTACTTCATCCCAAAGCCACGGATGATCTCACCCAGCAGCTTCACATAAATGTTGAACAGAAGGGGCGAGAGGACCGGCCCCTGAGGCACTCTACAAATTTAGAGGCCTCGAGGTCGACCTCTGCCCCCCTGCCAACACGAACTGCGACTGGTCTGAGAGAAAGGAGGAGAACCATCGTAATACGGTGCCCGCCATCCCCAGCTCCTCCAACCGGTGCAGCATGATACCATGGTCGATGGTATCAAAAGCCGTTGAGAGATCTAATAGGGCTAGGACAGAGGAACAGCCCTTGTCCCGTGCCCTCCAGAGATCATCTACCAACGTGACCAATGCCATATCCGTGCTGTGCCCAGGCCTGAAACCCGACTGGAACAGATCTAGATAAGACATTTCCTCCAGGAATTGTGGAAACTGTCACGCGACCACACTCTCAACAATCTTCGCCACAAAGCGAACCAGGAACTAGAAAAAGATTTTCAAATTTTGATAAAGTGTGGCCAAAGAATAGGCAAACACAGTTTTTATAGTACACAGTTCTGGGAAGTTTTATTTTCAGTAATTCTGTCACAAATATGTATTAAAGAATAGGAGGTCTGAATATTTTCAAAACCTCTTGACAGTTAAAGGTTATTATTACATTTACCCACACAGTATAAGTGATTGATTTCCTTGAGATGTATTAATTAATGTTTCAAAGACAATTATATTAAACTTTACCCTCTTTACAGCATTTTAACTTGGTTGTTATCTGAATAAGTTGTAAGTTTTGCTTTTGTGAAGGTCCCTGTACATATTCAACAACACTCAGCAACACCTGAATGTCAAAATGCTTAAAAGCCTTACAGAAATTTGTTTTAGGATTTCTTGACAGGGTATGCATTAGCTGGCAATATTGCATAAAATTGACACTTATTTTGTTTTTATTTAAAGTCTTACATTTTGTCTGTGGAATCTGGGTTTTCTATACAAGCTGAACATTGCTATGTGTTTTCAGCTTGAGTTGCCGCTCTAAATTGGGATCAAACCAGCATCATCTTGTGATCTTCCTAGAACACCGTATTATTCTTCATATTTTTTATAAAACAGCCTTTCAGTTGCGACCTGTAATATGAATTCCATACTTTATCCCCTTTGCCAATTAAAGTTTAATTTGCACTTACTTAAAACCAAAAAGACTTTTAAACTCTTTTTTTTAAAAAAAATTTAATTTTAAAAACATCTCCTGTTAAATTGATCTGTCTCCCCAAAGGGTGAGAGGCAAGAAGAGACTGATTTTCCTAGTCCCCTAACCCAACATTATAGGGCTAGGAGGTAATATTACAGAACATATTTAGTCAGTGTAATTTTTAAATTTTAATCTGCCAGAAAAGCAGAGCTCTGTCTCTCGCACATGCTGGCATTAGGGGGAAGATGCAAGAGGAATACATCACCAGAAGATTAGTGTGGGCAGCAGTAATTATCACTCCACAAGGCAGGAGGCAGAGTTATGATTGTAGACAGAGAGGACTTCTAGGAGAGGATCCAGACTTGCTGCAACAATGATTGATTCTGAAGTTGGCAATTTTAAAACAGGCTGAGATTTGATTGATTGTGCCATTATGCTTACATATATTTAAGTTAACTAACTATGGAAAGAAGTATGAGATAGTGCTATACTTCATCTTCCAAAACTGAGATAGGTGTTGCTTTAACCCTTTTTGACAAAATATAAGAAAATAGATTTATTGAGGGGCAGAGCTAGCTGACTGTGACTGAAGAAGCTACAGCAAGGTTGTTCCTGTATTTGTCCATGGATGAGGAACTGCTTGAGAATTTGAGGGTTGCTGACTACATTGGGAAGCATAAATAAATACTGGAAGTTTACAGTGGCAAAGCCCATTTGTAATGCTGCTAAGAATTCTACAGGGATGTTGCTACCAGGAGTTGAGCTTAACCTGTGGGCATTCTTTAGGAACAATAGGGAATGGATGTGTAATTCTACAAGGTCCAGAAATGTGGCTGGCAGCACATTTTGGAAACCAGTGTCTTCATTATATATAATGGGGAAAATATGAGTAATCTTCTGGCAGGGCGTATCATATATCTCTTGCCAAACACTTTTGTCTGTGTGTGTATGTGTGTGTGCACGTACGCACATGTGCTTGGTGAGGTGCGGATTGACAGCAGAGAAAGAAAGAATGAAAATATAAAATGAGAGCTTATTACAAAGAAAGGTTAAGATCATTAATTTATAGTGGGTTGCAACTTTCTTTTTAAAATGATTTATACATAGTATAATTCTCAACTTTGAAAGAATTAAAATAACATTTTAAAGGCCATAAAAAGACATTGATGCACTATAGAAAGAGGGTATCTGTTATTAGTGATGTAATTAATCACATTCAATAGGTGACATGTCAATTTTCTAATCACCATCTGCTCATTTAGTAATATAATTTTCAAAAGATGTAAATTTGTAAATCAAGGAACTTCATATGTGCTTTTAGAGGAAATGGATTATTTTTAGAACGGTGTTAGATCTAGGTATGACATGAAAACTGCCTTGGTCAACCTGATGCATGAGTTAAAGTGGGAGACAGACAAAGGTGCTGTGGTGTTGATGTTGTGGATCTCTCAACTCCTTTGTATAACTTAGATGACAGTATCAGAGGAAGGCAGAAATCACAGGCAGTTGGGGGAAATTTGGTTCTGCTCCTACTTCTCTGGGCATTATCAAAAATTGATACTGCAAATCTGAACCCTGAGAATGATCATGGCTTTCTCATTTCTTGTACTATTTAATATCTAAAAGAATCTAATTGAAAAGAATTACATATTTGGAGCTAGTTGTTGCCAATATCATGGTGATGCTCAATTCTTTTACTGGAAGCTCAAGATATATTTCCATTCTTCTCCTCCAAGTGTTTAATTTAACTACAAGGCCATGTGACTTCTCAACAATTCTGGCAGACCAACTCCTTGTAATCCACTCTCACCTTCAAACCAAATTGTAAAGGATTGTATGTGGAAGAATAAGCTGAAAGTAAATAGAGACAAGATAGAGCTTTTAATGGAGTTGTGACTGATCTGGGAACTAAATTTGGGGGAAATACACTAGTTCTAAATGCGATTGCACTCTCTTAGGAATCAGGTTCGCAGCTTGGGGAATATCTAATATTGGCCTTGAACCACCACATTGATGATAAACTAGATCTGTCCTTGGAAGAGAAGGAAGGGGGAGAGGGAGAGAGACTAGAGTTACTTGTGTCTTTTCACATTTTGGAATGCTAATGTTAAGGGCTTCCTATTTCCATTTGTATTATTTAATATTTCTTACTTTAACTCCAAGTTACCATTTTTATTCTAATTTTGTATACTGACCAGAGTTATTAAGGAATGGGTAGCATGCACCTTGATGCACTTTGGTGACAAAAGTAGAGCAAAAACTTGTGATAGATAGTAAAATCCAACCCAAACTGCATACTTCTCTGCTGACTTCTGACATTTCACTGAGAATGTGTTTTCCAACAAATCTTCATTAACAATAGAGGAAGAAAGATTTTCCAGGAAGATCTTTTGGCCAAAAACGATTTGAAGGTCTTTGAACATTAACCTTGTTTGTGAGAGTCTGCTTGAATGATAAAAGCAACCTTTTAAAAAAATCCCTAAATTAGAGCTGTTCCTCAGTAATTTTGCTCTTTTCAATCACCTCTCCCCATCCCCCCTTTTGCCTCATGTCTACCTGGTATTGTTTTCATTTCTCTTTCCTTCTCAATAAATCTGTCTTTAACCCTTACTTCATTTTTCTCCTCACCCCCCCCCCACTATCCTTTTCTGCCATTCCAAAGAAATAAGGAAAAGAATGTGATGTGTATGCAAGTATGTGAGAATAGTTAATATAACTCTATCAATATTTTAATTAGTAATTTATTGAATAATGAATGCCAGGGAGTCCTGGATCTGTCCTTTATTGCAGAATGGCTTCTGCTGATGCATGCTTGCATACGTATATGCCCATATGCCAAATATGCTGCATGAAAATTATTACCAGATGAAAGGGGAATCCCCAAGTGTGGATTCAGCTAGAACTGACAGTTTAGCTGATAAGAAGGAGAAGAAACTGGGTGTGGTACAGGATTTTAATCTTTTATTTATTCATGTTAATTTGTGTATTTTTTTCTTTTGTGTGGGAATGAGCATAAATTCAGTCTTGTCCTTTTCCTGCATAAACAGCGAATGTCTGCTTTTCTTAAGGTTAGGATTTTCATGACATAGCAGGATTCCATAAAAAATGTCAGAGTAAGAATTAGCAGCTGAAAAAAACAGACTAAGAAGGACTGTAAATCCTTTTTATCTTTGCTCTTGTAAATTAACAAGTGGCTATTTATGTTAGTTTTAGTCCATTTTATAAAGAACAGACACCTGGTGGGAGTCTTAATAGTCATAACAGCAGCAATAGCACTTAGATTTATATATCGTTTTATAGTGCTTTACAGTAGGGGTCTCCAATCCCCAGACTGTGGTCCACTACCAGTCTGTGGCCTAATTGCAACCAGGCCGTGGGGGTGGCAGGGCAGCGCACAAGTGCATGCACATAGTTCAACTTGTGTGAGTGGTGGCACACGTGCACACAGCTCAACTTGTGTAAATTGAGCTACATATGCATGCGCCAGCCCATTGCTTGTGTGTACACATGCCTGCGCAGCCGCTGCTCACGCGGCACGGTTCCCCTCTTCCTGCCCACAAAGGTTGGAGATTGTTGCTTTACACACTCTCTGGATGGTTTATAATGTCAACATATGGCGCTCAACAATATGTGTCCTCATTTTATTGACTTTTGGAAGGATTGGAGGCTGAGTCAGTCCTGAGCACCAATTCCTGACAGTGAGCATCTTGAATGTTTTTCCTTTGGAAACTTACTATTTTCAGTGGATAGACACTACATTGGGTATTAAATTACCGTATTTTTCGGAATATAAGATGCACTGGGCTATAAGATGCACCCACTTTTTTTGGTGAGGAAAACAAGAAAAATAAATCTGCTTCTGCCTCCCAGAAATTTTGCCTCATTGCAGCAAACAGCCTGCTTTATTTTCATTTTCGTTTTCAACATAGCTTGATTAGCTAAAAAAAAAAAATCTGCTCCAGCAATTTACCTCCTTGTCGCAAGCAGCAGAGACCTGGGCATACAGCTGAGAACAAAACAGCTGAGAGTCCTGAGGCCGATCCAATCAACTTGTGCTAATTAGGCTGGACTGAAGCTGAAATGGGCTGTTTCTTCTTTTTTTTTTAATTTATTTATTTTTTTATTGAAAAAGTTTTACAATGCAAGAATTTTTTTCATTTTCACCCGTCCTCCCCAATCCCCCCTCCCCAACCCCTCCCATCCTCCCTCAACCCCAACCCCTTCCCTCCCCACCCCCCCTGACTTCCGCTACAGGTTTAAAAAAAAACAAAGTTTAGAACAAGGGAAAAAGAAAAGGATTATTAAATATTCCAATTCTAAATTAAACAAATTTCGAAAGAGGAAGAGAAAGAGAAGGAAGGAAAGAAAGAAAAAAAAAAGGTAAAAGAAAACAGACATTAATATATTTCTAAAATAAACAATATTATAGTAAAAAAAAACCATTAATAACCATTATAATTCTATCCTGACTACACCCCTTAACTAAAGAAAAACCCCCAAAAACATAAAACATAAGAAATATATATGCATATATAATTATAATCATACAATTATGTCATTAAGAAAATTATCTTTTGTTTAATTCATTTCTCAGTCTCTATAATCCAAATTTCAATCTTCTCTTCAACTTGATTGAAGTCAAACATATTTCCTCACATCAATCCTGCTTCAATAATCTTCATCTTGCCGCTGCCCCCATCAGTAAAGTAAAACATTTCTCCACACAACCCCCCGAGTGACTTTATATAAATAATATCCAACCACGAAGGTATTCACACCTCTAGGAAGATTCATTCAAACTAACTTATGCTGTACCTAAAAATAGGCTTTCGCAGCCTTAACCAAACCTCGAAGAAAAAAAAAGAGAAGAAAAAACCAACTAGGAGCTGCATTCCCAGATATTCCTTTAAAATTCTTTCAAATCCTGCCACCCTTTGCAATTCAGTCCTTCGGGTTATAAGGTATTTTCAATTACATAGTCTTCTCCTAGATGAGTTCCACAAAAAATATATAATTGGGTAACCAGTGATCGCTGCTAATTTTGCAGCAATCTATCAACACTCAGGATATCATGTCCAATCCAGGATAAACTTCATAGTAAAATTTTTGTAATCCATTTTAATATATAAGTTCAGTGTTAATCCAACTCAAAGTAAACTTTTAACAAATTGTTATACATCTTAAAAGATTTTTTATAATCCATTTTTTCCAAATCTTTCAATGCTTTCTAATTCAGTATCAAACGATTCACGATGCTCCTTAAATTTATCATCTGTGGTTTCCAGTCGGATTTCCTCATTAACTTCTAATTCCTGTCGATTAGCATCACCCCCCGTTTCTTGAAGAGTACTGGACCTCTGCTGCTGGTCATTTCGAAGTAAAACTTTATTTTTTGAATCTTCCTCCAGCAGTTCAAGGTCCTGTGATCCCCCTCCAAGGTCACTGAGGTGTTCAATTTTCTCATCAGAAAAATCCATAGTAAAATCCTCTGGACAACCACCAAATTCTCCTTTTACTTTTAACACACTTTGATTTTCTTCTTTCTGTTCACATTTTGTAGACTCTGTTTTTGATTTTTTATTCTTGAAATATTCCGGTGCTCCCTTAAAAATATTTTGGTAGAAATATTCTGCTTTCTCAATAGTATTCAGACAATGTCTCACACCATGATATCTAAAAATTATACCAACTGGAAAATCCCATCTAAATGGGATATTACTTCTCTTCAGTTCCTTGACCAAAAAATCAAAATCTTCCCTGTCCTTTAAAACCTTCGATGGTAGCTCTTTAAAAATCCTAATTTGTGTACCTGCTACCTGCACTCTCTCAGAATAAGACTTTTGTAAAATATCATCTCTCAGTCTTTTATCAGTGAAATAAACAACGACATCTCTAGGCAGATTCCTTTGTCTAGCCAGACGCGAGTTAACTCTGTAAACTTTCTCTATAGAACCCAAAATTAGTTCATCTTGTATCTTTAATAATTCTGCAAAGGCCTTTGCACAGGTTATTCTTAAGTTTTCTCTGTTGTCTTCTTTTATACCTCTTAGTCTAATTGCAGATTCCATAGCTTTAATTTGAAACATGATAACATCATTCTGAATGTTGTGGTTTTTGGCCTCTGCTTCCAGACGTTTCCCTTGTAATTCTTGTATCTGAGCTTCAAATTTACTACTAATCTCAGTCACTTTCTTCCCCATTGCAGCCACAGCAGTTGAAAGATCTGAAGCTACTTGAGCAATAATTTGACTTAGTTGGTCATATTTTCCAGAAACCAGTTCCTCAAGATCCTTCTGTGATCCTTTTATCTTATCTACCACACTCTCTAAGGACCTTGTAATTAACTCTTTTAAATCCAGTTCTGTAAGTCTCTGCAAATGAGACATTTCAACTTTATTCATCTGAGTCAAGGAGGAGCCCCCCCTTCCTTTAAGTTTAGGCATCTTTGCTTTTAAAAAGGACCAAAAAAAAATTCCTTCTTACTTCAATAGAGAGAAAAAAAAGGAAAAAAAACCAGAAGAAATCTATTTAACTCAGCCTTTGTTCCTTTAAATTCTTTTTCTGTAACAGAATATTTCTTTCAAAGTCTTTCAGGATTGAACTCCGCATTCCATTTCCGCTCTCACTTTTCTTTCAAGCAGAGCCAGTCGCCATCTTAAAGGACTTTCACTTTTCTTCCTCTCCTTCCCCCTTCCCCTCCTTCCTCCTCCAGAAAATCAGTAGAAAAAAAAATCCATACTTGCTTTAACTTATCTTCTCTCTTTTCCAGCTTGCTCCAATTATCACTTCAATTGTGGTGTTGCTCCCAGCGTCTGGCTCCGCTAATTAGGTAATTAGCGGAGGACCTTCTCGGCGCGGAGCATACTCTGGGGGTAGGGAGGGAGCCATCCCTCTGAGCCTTCCCCAGGACAAAGGAAAAATTCCTGGGGCGACTCAGGGGGGCTCAACCTCACCCCCAGAAGCTCTCCCTGCTCCTTCCATTAAGGAGCAGGTTTTTCGAGCCGCCTGCCTGTTGCACGGCGGCTCTAACGCGCCGAGAAGCCGGCAGGCATGAAAAACCTGCTGCCAACGAGGAAGGCGCCACCGGAAGTCGGGCTGTTTCTTCTTGTTGCTTGCTGCAAGGAGGTAAACTGCTGGAAGGCAGAGGCCAAAGGGTGGGGACCAGTGGGTGGGTGAGGCTGCATTCGGTGTATTTAGATTTAGATTTAGATTTAGATTTAGATTTAGATTCTATTTAATTTCTATACCGCCCTTCTCCCGAAGGACTCAGGGCGGTGCACAGCCAACAATAAAACAAGTCCAAATACAAAATTTAAAAAACATTTTAAAAAACATATTAAACCATTGGCCTAATCATTAAAAATAAACCCCAATTAAAAATCATGTCTAGGCCAGCCTCGCTTGTTGGAATAATAGTGTCTTGAGGGCACACGAAAGGTATGTAGGTCAGGGATCCTTTGTATCTCCGGGGGCAATTCGTTCCAGAGGGCAGGTACCCACAGAGAAGGTTCTCCCCCTGGGGGCTGCCAGTCAACACTGTTTGACCGACGTCACCCTGAGGAGTCCCTCTCTGTGGGAGCGTATTGGTCGGTGGGAGGCTATCGGCAGCAGAAGGCGGTATCGTAAGTACCCGGGTCCTAAGCCATGGAGCGCTTTAAAGATGGTCACCACCACCTTGAATCGCACCTGGAAGACCACCGGGAGCCAGTGCAGCTTGCGCAGGAAGGGTGTTACATGGGTGCGCCGAGTCAGTCTCATAATCGCCCGTGTGGCCGTATTCTGGACTAGTTGGAGCCTCTGAGTGCTCTTCAAGGGAAACCCCATGTAGAAAGCATTACAGTAGTCCAGACAGGACTGTATAAGATGCACCTGAATTTTCACCCCCTTTTAGGGAGGAAAAAGGTGCATGTTTTACTCCGAAAAATACGGTATAACATGAACCTCCATTTTTTGCCTTTAGACACAGAAAAATGGAAAGTCATGTTCTTTCTTCCAGCTGAGGGGTGATGTTTACAGTGAACAGCCTGCCATTTTTGCCTTGTAACATGCATTTAACTTCACAGAAGATAGAAGAAAAGCAATAGTTTCTGATGAGGAGCTAATTTTAATTTCCTGATGTGTCCAAGTAATATAGTAAAGTGAATGTGAGCATCTTTTAAGAGTAGATAAATGATCATGCCTTAGCCTAAAAAGGGATTTGTTGTATGGTTTCAGAAAAAATGTGTTGTCCCTGTTATGCTAGATAGAGGTATGGTTGCTTGTCTCTACAATCCTGCAAAAAATGATATTTAACAATAGAACTGATTTAGTGATAATCTCTTTGAAATACCCAGTGGTCCCTTCTTGGTATACTTTTATCATAGCAAATTTAAAATAGACACAGTAGAAGATGACTCATTTTAAGATAACCATGAGCCAACATCTACCTAAAATGGATACATTTGTGAAACCCCAACCATCCATATCCTTCATTTTCATGAGAAATGCTACTTGCTTTGAATCAGTTATAATAGCAAAAATGTGGCTGTGCCTGGTACTATGGAACCAGTCACAAATTGCATGTATGCAGGTTCTAAATTAAGTTAAAGGAGAAGAAAAAAGCCAACTTGTTTCTATATTATAATCTTGAGCACATGCCTGAGAAATGGTCTGAAGTCCTGAATCTTTTTTGGAAAGGATAAATATGAAAAGAGACTGTCTAAGAACAAGAAGCAGAAGAAATCAAGCTGGATGTTAGAATAAACTCTGGAAACTACCAAGAAATGAAGAGGAGCCAAACCTAAGAAAAACAAAAAAACTTAGAAAGATACTTAACAAGGAATTTCAGAGAGTGCTTAGAAAAAACAAGAAGCAATATTACAACATCTGTAAAGGGACCAAAGACGGAAACAAGAGAAAAGACCTTTGAACTCAGAAGGCGGTTACAATCTCAAACTGATATGCAAAAGGATACCAGTGGAAGATACTGAGTAAAAGAACGTCAATCAAAATTGGCAGGAGTATACTGAAAATATGTACAGTAGCGTTGTCAATATTCAAGATATTTTAGAAGATATTCCCTATTTGTAATATGATCAGCAGGAATTCTGAAAGAATTGATGGAATATTTACAGAAATATAGTGAGAAACAAGAAAAATCAATAAAGACACTAACCAAGCTATGCTAACAAATCTGAAAAAAATGACAGTAGCCAAAGATCAGAAGAGGTCAATCTGTATATTGATACCAAAGAAAGAATTAATGTGCGAACTGTTATACAATATCCTTAATCTCTTATGCTAGCAAAATAATATTTAGGATTATCCAGCACAGATTAGAAACCTACATGGAGAGGGAAATACCAGATGTTGAAACTGGCATTAGAAAAGGCTGAAGAACATGAGACATTATTGTTCATGCAGGCTGAGTAATTGAGAAACCCAAATAATACCACAAAGAAGTCAGCATGTGCTTGTTTCATTATAGAAGGGATTCAGTAGTGTCTTTCACCTCAAGCTGTGAAATGTGACTAGAAAAATGGAAATAATTTTCCTTATGTGAAATGTATACAGGTAGTCCTTGACTTATGACCATAATTGAGCACAAAATTTCTGTTGTTAAGTGAGACTTTTTAAAAGTGAGTTTGTGCCATTTTACAACCTTTCTTGCCACAGTTGTTAAGTGAATCACTCTAGTTGATAAGTTAGTAACCCGGTTGTTAAGTGAATCTGGCTTCCCCATTGCCATTGCTTATCAGAAGATTGCAAAAAGTGATCACATGACCTTGGAATACTGCAAATGTAATAAATATGAATTAGTTGCCAAGCATCTGAATTTTTATCACATGATAATGTGTGGTTGCTAAGAGTCAATAACGAGTTGATTGTGCATAATCAGTCAATCAACTTGCTTTAAAATCTGCCTTTCTTTCACATATTGTAACATATTCTTGTCATTGTTTTAGTCATTGTGCTTTATTCCTTATTGAATTCTGTGTTAGGTGGCTGAAATATGATTTATTTAGTTAACTATAACTGGCAGTTTTAAACTTGATATATTAAATTAACCATAATGGAACCTTTGATCATGTCTTAGAGACCCAATAATTGGATTAACATGGCATGCTAAGAAAACCCATATTTTGATTTATTGTAATATGTGAACTATTCCGCTGACTTTTTAAATTCAAAATAGGAAAATTATCCAGGTCATTGTTTTAGTTTGTTACTTGGCTATCTCTTTTAATTAATTCAAGTTGCTTCAAATCACGAGATGGGCAGCATGTAAATCTAATAAAGACAGCAGCCAGTTTCATCTGTCGTTCCAGTATAGCATCTTTTTCCATATCATTCTTATCTATCTATAGAGGTAGACACTCTTAAAATTAACTTCTGAGTCCATTCTTCAAAAATATCTTTCAATATGTCCAATGTTAATTTTAAACCATTTGTTGCATTCTGTATTAATAAATCAAATGTAAATGTTCTCCTCTAACTGCAGTTTTTAGGGTTTTTTTGATTCCCTCTACTCTCCAGCCTTCAAAGTCTCATCTTGTCATTTTTAAGTAGAATTCAAAACAAAAGCATTTTCCCATGGGAAGGATTCTTACAATTAATTCAAAAATCTTATTTTAAATCCCTTACCCATTTGTAACTGTCCAGAATCAAAGTTCTAACAATCCTTTTGCTGTTCTTCTTGTAAAACTTGTATTTATTTTTTTTTGACTAACATTTAGAGGAAACTCATCTGGTGCTGTAAAACTTGTTGGACCGAAGGTTCCTAATAGCTGAAATACAAGTAACAAGCAGTTTTCAAAAGTGATTAGGAAAAGGAAATATTTGAGCCCAGAGTCTTTTTGAAGGCAACAACTATGGTTTGAGCAAAAAGATGGCTATTTCCCTTGTCTTCCAGAGCTCTAAACCTTCCAGAAACTGCAGCCTTGCAGACTCCTCATGAGGAGCAACTGTTTGGAAGACTTGTTGCCGGAGAGAAGTTATGAAGAGCCAGTTGTTGGCTTCGCTTTTAGCAGAGCTGTCTTCCGATCTCCATTTTTCCTCCAGAAATCCTTCTATTCTTACTTTTGATATTGCATTCTGTAGTTTTGTAACATACTAATGGACCAATCATTTGCTTATTTGTCTAGACTCTAGAGTTAAAATATTCCACCTAGTTCAGAAAAGATAATTTTATGTTTATTGCATACAACTGGTTTATTCTTCATGTTTAATTCCCTGTAGCTACCTTTAATCATAAGGTATATTAGAAAAGTGCAGTATCAACTGAATTCAGTTCATATACTACAGGTTCAAGAAGTAGAAATTAAGGTATATTTAAAAAGTGAACCCTACAAATATGTTTTCAGCTCTAATTTAGATGGCCATACCTCTTAGACTGTGCTTTTCAACTTGAAGGTTAATGAATTCTGAAGCTGTAAATGGTTAATCTGTTTTTCAAAACGCCTGGTCATACTTTTTAGGTCATACTGTAGAAATTAATTTTCCATTAAAGCTTAAGTAGATATAAAGCAAAGAAAAATGGTAAGTTGCGTACATGAGTGTAAACAACATGTTTTATCATGAATGATGTTTATTATCCTTCATTCCTTCTTTGGGAAGTAAATATGGCTCATTATTTACAATATTGATATTTCTTCCCTTTACAAAGTAAAGGCGGAATATTTACCTTTCCCCACTTCCCTCAAAGTGCATGACAATGATACCATATTACTATTAGCCATGTATATGTATACAGGTTAGGACAGGATGCCCAAAACATCTTATTTTTAAATGTTTTCAGGCTTCATCAACAGAGAAAGGATCCTTGTCTCTGTGCTTTATCATATGATTGAAAGGACACAAATTATAGACAATTAGCTGATATATTCTTATTCAAGATCTTGTGACTACAATAAAGTGTTTCAGATATGGACTATCCCCATCATTTTGGGATTCAAGCAGAATTTGTTTAAGCAGAAACTTGTGGTTTCCTGAGACATTACTTCCTGCTTTTTAACAAAGAATTCATTCACTGAATTTGAAGAAGCAGTTGCTTTATATATTTCCCCCTCTTTCCTGGAACTGATCGCTTTTTGCTATGTAAGGTTGCTAATCTTTGCTGAGGTCCTATATCCTTTCAGTAAAAGTCTGCTATAGAGGTTTTCCACCTTGGAAAGAAAAATCTTCAGGTGGTCCCTGACTTATGAACACAACTTGGCCTTGAACTTTTGTTGCTAAGTGAGGGGGCTGTTAAGTGAGTCACACCCTACTTTATGATCTTTGTTGCCATAGTCTTTGAGCAAATCACATGGGTCACTTAAGCAGACTCAACTTTCACCATTGACTCTTGGAAAACAGCTGGGAATGTTGCAAACGGTGATCACATGACTATGGGGATGCAACAGTTGTGAGGATGGTCATAAGTGTAAGGACCAGTCATAAGTGCATGGGCTGGATTTTTTTCAGCTGTCATTAACTTTGAAGGGCCACTAAATGAATAGTCATAAGTCAAGGACTACCTCTGGTGTGAATGGGAAAAGGAATTTCCCATTCTTATCTTTGTGCCCTTTAAATATCTCTCTCAAAAGACTGGAGTCAAGGGAGAAAATACAAAAGGTGAAAGGTGTTTTAGCCAGTATGAAAACAAAAAAGCTTTCAGTGATGCAATGTTTTGCAATTTCTTCATTTATTATTAATTTATTAAAATCTACATTCTGAGATAGTTTACCAATACAGTTACTACTAGAATAATATGAGTAACAACAATGTATGTATTAAAACAAATATAGGGATTAGGGCCGTGATGGCGAATCTATGGCACGGATGCCACAGGTGGCACACGGAGCCATATCTGTAGGCACGCAAGCGTTGCCCTACTTCAGCACGCTGGCCAGCTGATTTGCGGGCCTTCCGGGCCCACTGGAAGTCGGGAAATGGGCTGTTTCCGGGCCTCCAGAGGGTCTCCGGGGGGTTGGGGAAGACCATTTTCGCCCTCCCCAGGCTCCTAGAAAGCTTCTGGAGCCTGGGGAGGGCAAAAAAATGGGCCTACTGGGCCCACCAACACTTTGCGTGCCAAAAGTGGAATGTATGTGTGTCATGCGTGCATGCATGGGGCACATTGAATTATGGGTGTGGGCACACGTGCACACAATCCCCCCCAACTCCCCCCGCTTTTGGCACGCAACGACAAAAAGGTTAGCTAACACAGGATTAGGGGATTACTGTCTGAGAAAAGCCAACCTGGTATGGGTTGTTGCAATGCACTCTATAGTACATGAGGCTGACCTTGAAGCACAGCTGGAAGCTGCAATTGGTATGAATTGTAGCACAGGTAATTATGGGTGCTCTTAGCCTGTACGTGTTACACCCCTGCTTCATGAGTTGCATTGATTTAAGGAAAGCTCCTGCCCCGTGGCTGCCACCTGTGCCTTGAAGATAAAATTGCGCTCCAACTCTATCTGGAATATACAAGCCTAAACAGAGTTAATAACGGAAGATCTCCAGATATGGGGGCCATAAAGTCCCCTCTTTTTGTTAGAGCTTTGCTGGCTGAGGAACTCTGGGAGTTGAAGTCCACAAGTCTTAAAGTTGCCAAGGTTGGAGACCCCCTGTTCTAGAGCAAAGCATCTGTTTCAACTGCAGGAAGTCTTGATGATTCACAAGATAGAAACTTCATTTTGCATTTTTAAAATTCCCATTGGGCTCAGGCTTGAAACTGAAAACTACCAACGGTTGGTTACTGTTCACAGGTGCAGTGACAGAAATTAAAGTTGAGACATAAATAATACACAGTAATATTTAAAGAGGAAAATATGTTCTTATTTGGATATCACTTCTGGAATTTGTGCTTGTGAAGAAAAAAATTAAAACTTTGATCCTGGTTTTGTTGATTAGAAAGATTTGGTGTTATAGAAGTGGCTAGTTATATATTAATGTATAAAAGCAAAAAGTTGATATTGGAGTGTGTTTATCTTGTGCTATGCTAGGACGAGTTGGAAGTCAATGCCCCCTTTTCTTTCTTTTTCTCTTTCCCTTTGTATCTCAAACCCTCTTTTCCCCGTTTCCTTTCCCTCCCTTAATTTCCTATTTTCTTTTCTTTTTTGTATTTTATATATTAAAATAAAAATGATAAAGATGAATTGTAAAATAAATGATACACAGTGATATACAATATATAGTCACTCCGTTAGATATACATTTAGTGACATTTAGTTCTGTTATGTGGCATTTAGTTCTGTTTTTATTTCCAACTTACGGAGGAGGAATTGTATGTCATTCAGAGTTTATTCTGATTGGAGTGACTGATGCAGTAAGTGTGTGTGTTCTTATGTTTTTATCTTGGAATATTAGTCCTCCAGGCAATGCCCCTTTCACCTGGGGAAAATTCATAAGAGACAGAAGCCAGGTAAAACTCATTGAATAACAAGGCTGAAATAGTCATCATTTTGGCAGCATTTTAGAGTGTGAAAAATCACTTTGGGACCACAGAAGTTGAATGTGGAATTGAAAATGCAATCTGTTCATTCAGGAAAAGGAAAACCAATGTCTGAACTATGTTTTAGCCTTTGTAGATGACTTGTGCAAATCCAAATTTTAAGACAATCTAGTACAGTGATGGCTAACCTTTTTGCCATCACATGCCAGGAGAGGAGGGGGCGGGGGAGGGTTGCGCACGTGCATGCCCGCACTGATAATTCTATGCGCCCTGCCCTGTGCATGCGTACGCAACTCCCCCTCCCCCCCGCTCCTGGCACGCAATGGCCTGATAGGCCCATTTTTCTTTCTTACCTGTTCCAGATCCTCTCTATTTATCTGGGAAGGGCGAAAACAGCCTTTCCCACTCCTTCAGAGGCCCGCCAAAGGCATGAAATGGCCCATTTCCCAAATCCCGGTGGGACAGGAAGTGACTTTTTTGCTGTCCCCAGCCTCCAGAGCTTCTTTAGGAGTAAGAAAGAAAAACAGGCCTTCCCCATGCCCCTCCCTAGGCCCTCTGGAGGCAGGAAACAACCTGTTTCCCTACTTCTGGTGGGCCCAGAAGGCCCGAAAATCAGATGGCCGGCGTGCACATGCACGCCAGAGCTGAGCTGGCATGCCCACTGATATGGCTATGCGTGTCACCTGTGGCACGTGTGCCATAGGTTCACCATCATGGATCTAGTAGATACATTAAAAAGATGACAGTGGATAAAATGAATCATTATCCATTGTCTCTGTTTTTAATAAATGTATCATCAGATACAGGCTGTAGCAATGTTACTTTCCTGCTATCACTACTGGCATTACTATTTTTAGTCTACTACTTTCAATCCCACAAAAAGCTATCTTTCTTCCCCTTTCAAACTGAAAGCATATAGCTACTTCGATTAATACTTAATATATATTATATTTAATGTAATGTAGTCGAACTAGTCAAATGCTTTCAGTTGGAAGGAGGGAAAAAATGCCTTCTGTGAAACTGAAAGAAGTAAACTAAAAATAACAATGCTATTAGTGAGGACATGAAGGTAACACTGCTTCAGACTATTGTTTTATCAAGTATTACAGATAGATCTAAACATTGCTACAGCAGGGGAGTGTAATGAGCCTTTTAAAAACTATGTAAATTTCTACAACCCCCACATGTGATTATGAATATGTGAACTTTAGGTCCTAGCCAAACTAGTTCCAAGTGTTCTGAGCCTGGCAATTGGTTTCAATGCAAAGTAGATTAACATTCCTTGCTGTTTGTCTGTCTGACTTTGAAAGGCTCAAGACCTTTTACTAAAATTGACTTTGAATAATGATATTATGCAGTCATTAGCACTAATATGATAGAAAGCTGCTTCCACGGGATGTGTGGCTGCATTCTTCAGACCCTGGCTTCTGCTCTGTGATATGGTTTACCTGTGGCATTCACACATTATTCCCACTCACTGAAAGGTTTTGTTCTTCTCTATGAGGCCTATGTGGCATTCACAGGTTATTCCCACTCACTGAAAGTACTACTGAAAGTCATAAGCCACTTTTGGCAGGCAGGATCAAGTGTTTCGCAGCAATCACAAAAGCTGTCTCAACTTCATTCTCAAAGGAATCTGCTACCAGAAGCCACTATTTTTGTCTCAACAAAACAGCCAGTATATATTGTGGATTTAGAGGCTTGAGTGGCCTGTTTGGTAACTTCTATATATATATTTTATGTGAAATGTGTAAAAGCCTGTATTGCTGCAATGCTAAGCTAACAGCAATATTATTTGGGAAATTCCTCTAACCAAAACAGCTCTAATTTTCTAAAATGAAGGCATTTTAAAGACACTGCCACTTGGGATATTCTCCTCTCTTTTTCTGATTTTCATGCCTGTTCTTCTTTTCTTTCAGCTAGTTTCAATATCATCATTTCAGTATTACTTTCAACATCATCATCATCATTTCTACAGTTTTGGTATTGTATCTCCAGGACTGGAGACAGGTGATGCCACTGCATTTCAGCAGAAGATATGGATGCATTTTTTAAAACTAAAAATGTGGATTATGGATGTACGTGTTATAGAGTTGCTGTTGTTAGCTGTCCAATATTACACTATATAAGAGGAGCAGCCATATAAATATTTAAAATAGATAAGTAAATGGTACTATGAGCTATGGTATTATGAGCCATGATGGTGCAGTGGTTAGAATGCAGTACTGCAGTCTACTTCTATTGAAAGCCGACCGCCTGCAGTTTGGCAGTTCGAATCTCACCAGGCAAGGCTGACTCAGCCTTCCATCCTTCCGAAGTTGGTAAAATGAGGATCGAGATTGTTAGGGGCAATATTTTGACTCTGTAAACTACTTAGAGAGGATTGTAAAGCACAGTGAAATGGTATATAAGTCTAAGTGCTGTTTCTATTGCTATTATCCCAATAGCTGTTAGCTTGATGATTTTGAAGAAATAAAGAAAATCACCCAATAGCTTTTTGTAACAAATCCTACTGTTGGTAATTAATACAGTAACAAGGTTTGAAAACCCATGCAGTGGAGGTCTCATGTTATTCTTTTGTCCTTCCTGCTCAGAGAATGCAAATAAATTATTTTTCAGTCTTTTTGTGTGTGTGTGTTCAATGGCAGGAGTAAGAGGAGATGCAAGTGACCCAGACCCATCCTCTACCCAGTTTCAAATTTTCCATGTTCAAGCAGGAAAAAGGCTGTCCTATTGGCTGAGGGTAGAATGTCTTTCAGCGGCTGCTCATTAAGCAAGGTTGTTTGTAAAGGAATTGCAGCATTCAGGGTTCTAAATGATTGATACATCCCTTCCTCACAACCTTTGCAAACAAACATCCTCAATTCCACAGGTGACTTTAAAATACACACTTTGAGGAGCAAGGCTGAAAGAAATATGATTAATGAATGACTAGAGCTAGATTTTGATAGGCCCGACAAAGCACTTATCCAGATTGTGTCCAGAGTTTCTGATTCCAAGAATCAGTCTTCTTTCTCTGAAGGAGGAATATTAATTTTAGGATTATAACATGGGAAAACACATATGAAGAGAGGCAAGTATAAAGTGTCAAAAATGAGCATATGAAAATAATTATTCTCATAGAATCTTATTCTCCAAATCACATGATCATTCCTGCTGCAGGAAAATAAAAACATATAGATGGAAAGTGCATCATTCTTGAAATGGAAATTTTTCCTTAAGGAAAAATGATATTTACAAGAAAACGAGTTACTGAATATTTAATCCTATTAAGATATAACTGGAAGGGTTGTTAGGGCCAGCAGGAAAAATCAGAAAATTCTGACTTAACAAATTGCTACAAAACAAGGTGATTTTGCAGATGGAATAAAAAGAGTCTCTCTAAGTTATTATTAATGATGATAAAAATATACTATATATTATTAAGCCATTCAGCACACAATATTTTGTCCAACAGGGATAGTTTTGTCTTAGAAGACAAACTATAAAATAAAGACAAATTATACATATATTACTTTGAGTTTCATTCATTTTCACTCTTGCAGTTTCAAATCATTGCAGTTTGGGTTGCTGAAAATAGCACTTAATTTCTTCACCCTACAAAGAAGAGTGGTGAAAAAAAGAGGGACAATTCAGTTTATGTTTGTAATCAAGCTTCTATTTACTCCTTTCATTCTGTACTTTAAACAATTATTGTCTCCCAAAGTGGCTTATATATGAAGAAAGACATTATTAGGTTTATATTTTGAAGTGACAAACAAGACATGAATGGTGGGAAAAGGTTAATTGCCATTTTATAGTTCCATAGTTTCATTTCACTTTTTTACCTATTAAAATGCAAAGAGGAAAAACCACATAGAACAGAGTAAAACCTATGTTTGGTGTCAGAAGCGATTAGAGACCAGTTTTATCAGAACACCTTCATTGTTATAGAGAAGCATTTATTTACTCTACATTTATATTCCACATCAATCAATATACTGGATCTGGTCAGTATACAAAAAGAAGACTCAACCTTCCAAGTAACTTATAATGTTAGCATTAATAATAGCAGCAACAATTGTCAGTGTCATCCATAGCTTTTTGTTATAGACCAAAGGTTCACAGAAACACAGTGGTTGTGAGGTCTTCCATTAGTGTCCAGATAATAGCTCTGGCCAGCATGTTCCAGAGACCTGAGGTTAATATAGAGGAGGCCCATTCTTGGCAGACACTGTTTATGTGGGAAAATTAGACACTGGATGTGCACAATTGTACCAGTATTGATGATACCCCATATAGTCTTACGCAGTGTGGTCTTGGATGGGATGGCACTAACCTAGACAGGCCCAATACATAATCTGCGTGTTCTCCTGGACTCACAACTCCTGCTTGAGGAGTAAATCGCAGTTGTGTCCAAGAGGACTTTTGTGCAATATGGATTGTGTATCAGTTATGCCCTTTCTTGGACCAACAAGCTTTCTACGTGGGGCTGCTCTTGAAAAGTATTTGGAAGCTTCAATTGGTTCAAAATGCAGCAGCTTGCATCGTTTTGTTCAAGTCTAGATTTGCACATGTGTCACATCTCTTGTGGGAGCTGCATTGGCTGCAAATTTGCTTCCAGGTCCAATTCAAGGTGCTGGCTCTCACTTTCAAAGCCCTAAATGGCTTGGGACCAGGTTATTTGAAGGACTGTCTTCTCCCAATTATATTTACCTGATCCACCAGAGCAGGGAGACAGGGAATGCTCCTAAGAAGATCCATCTGGAGAAGGGCCTGGTGGCTCCCTTCCTGTGTAACATCATCCCTGCAGAGATAAGATTACCTCTCATTTTGACACTCTTTTGCAAGACCCTGAAAACATGCAATGAGCTTGGGGACCCATCAAGTGGCTTGTTTGATTGTTGTCACCAAGGGGCTGAGGGTGCGGTTATAGCTTTTTTTTTTTGTATTACTTTTGTATTATATTGTATAGCTTTTTGTATTGTTTTTATATTGAGATTTTACTCTTGTAAGCCATCTGGAGTCACAGGAAGTGAGTTGGGTGATCATGTAAATTTTCCTATATAAAATACATGTATGCATGCATACATACATACATACATACATACATACATACATGGCTTTATAAGTTACAACCAGCACTTTGAATTGAATAGAGAAGCCTACCGAAAGGCAATGCAGTAACCTCAAGATGGCTGTATCTCTGCTGTAGATATTCTCAGCTAACTAGGCTGTCACCTTTTGCACCAGTTGCAGCTTTTAAATTTTCTTCTAACACAATCCCACATAGAATGATTGCAGTAATCAGGGTGCAAACAACCCAGGGCTTGCAGGCATTGATAAGGCTAGAATTGGCATACTGTTCAAAGTTGTGGAAAGGCTTCCTTGATAGTAGCTTCCATCTGCTGTTCAAGTAGAAACTATGAGCAACGAGGATCACCAAGTCACAGGCCACCGAGAACTACATAGGGGACAAAGTTGTTGAAATAGTCTTTTCAGCCACTGAATCTCCAAAAATCATCCAAGCACCAGGTGGCTTCTTAGGATCAGCAAATATGAAAAAACCTTGCAGGAGCAATTTCATCCAATCTATTAGTCATCCAGACTTCAACCAGGCTCAGAACTATCTGCCAAATTAGCAGGAGAATCCCAAGAACCCTGTGGAAATTCAAGAATTCAATCCTGGGTGGACTGTCTAATGGATTGACTGCCTTTCAGTCTACAGTTTAATCAGAAAGCAACTTCATCACTTCTAACTTCTAGTTATCTGAAGAATTGTCTCACCCCAATGGGATTTGTTCACTTCCCCAGTGCCAGCAGAGGAGACTTGCTGCGGGCCATGTCAGTCAGGGATTTTTGGTTGAAAAGCATTTTCTGGTATGGCTCATGCCCTTTGGATCATTGTGCAAACACTTCCCGCCCCCCCAGGTTAGATCTGTACCCACCCTTCTGACCTTTCACAAGGGCCTGAATTCCTCTGCTAATTGGCCTAGGACCCCAAAGGGGGTGCACCATTCTGGAGGTGGCTATTAGATTAGGAAAAACCTCACCTCTCTCTCTTTGTGTTCCCCTCCCTATTTTAATGATATTTATTATTGTTGTTATTATTTATTGTTTTATTATTTTAATGTGTGCTAGTTTTAATGTTTGTAAGCCACCCAGAGTTGTAAATAAATATTGCAAGGAAGGTGTCAATGTCTTCCAAAGAATATCTCATCCATTCTGAAATAAAAACAAGATCCAGTATCCTTCCATTTACATCTGTTACTATGTAGTTGTTAATACTTGAAACAAGACCATTATGGAGGTCATAAAATTTTGAGCCAACAGACTACCTAGCCAGTGCATAAAGAATGAAGCCTCCCAAGACTTGGGCTACAGGAATTCCAGTACCAGTCCAAGAAAAAATTATTACGCTAATAAGAATAAAACAATTGTATTTTTGTATATGTTGATTGCAACAATGGTGGAATCATTGGTGAAAGTGATGAAACTTGATGAAAAATTCACTTAGAAAGATCCTAAAATGAGGCCTATCTTGTTGCTAGCATTTTTCTTATTTTAATGAACATTTCAAAGAAAGATATTAAATTGAAACATGGATTAATGATTAAGTTGCATGTCACTTACTGGAACATAGGCTGGAAAAATACTTTCCATTTTTAACATGGATAATCATCAGATTATGAAGGGATAATACAAAAATGTGGGTTATTTTAGTTATGTGAGCAACTAGAAATCCCCGATTTCCCTATCTGGCTGTATCCAGATATCACTCCCTATTCCATCACAACCAGCTGACATTCTGTGCATACAAATCAAGGGGATGCATTCTGCAGTGTCACATAGCTAAACATGTTACCTTCCTACATTTTACTTACTTACATCTTCTAGTAATGTTTTAACTAAGCATCTTCCACAAGATTTTCCCACTTCTCATGGGGAAGGGACAAACACTAAATTGGCAGAACCGATGAAAAGGAAATATGTATTTTCAAGGTCTTGTCTTTAACGTGACATGAAAAAATATGACTCAACAGAAGCCATAAATTCTAGAAAGATGAGTGCAAAATTTGAAGCTGGAAACAATATCTCTTCAAACTAGCAAGACAACAGTTCTACAGATCGTTACATTAGAAATAATATAGAACAGGTATACTGCATAAATGTCCCTAAAATAGTGGCAACAATCCTTCCTACCATTAGAAGATCCTACCAATGGAAAATCAGAAAACATTCTTTTTCAAGTAAAAGTATCAAATGCAATTTAAAAATTAGTTTAACCTAACCAAACCAAACCAAAGCATGGAGTATTGTCTTATATTTTGTGCATCAGTGTTTCAACATCTTCCAATCTGATGCAGTTTAGGGCTGATACAGTTGACAGCCAACATTTCTCAAAGTAATTGGAGCTTATTTTAAAACTCAGTAGAAATCATGTAATACTTGTTGGATTGAAAACTGAGCAAAAGCGAGCTTCAAGTACCCATCTGGGCCACTTTATTCTCTTGTCAGCTTCTGCAGTCCTTTCCTTCTATTCTCTATATCTGTTCTTGCTCTTTGTTATCTTTATTACTTAATCATTCTTTATTAATCCCTAAAACAAAAAACTGTTTGTTTTTAAACCTGTGACTTTTGACTTTTGCTCAGATGACGTCTGTTCGCTTTTCTTTGTTTTCTTGTGCATCTGAATCTCTTACCAATTGCTGGAAGCAATTAAATTGTAAAGGGAATCTTATTGCATTGCATGTTATTTTAATTTCCAAGAATAAATATTTGATGTACCCTTTGCCGTATTTTTGTTTGAAAATTAATATAGAGAATATACCAAAAGGACCTAAGCCATAAAGTCTTTATTTTATTTGTGTTTTTTAATTTAAAAAGCTTCAGATGCTGTGAATTTGGGATGTCTTGAGGGTTTTTTTGGGGGGGGGGGGACACAGACAAAAGGTATAAGTGCATCCAAAAAGGTTATTATAAAAATATATTTCAGAATAAAAGCTATATGAAAAACTAACTGCAACATGCAGATCAGCCCAAATTTCTTCTGAGACAAAGTCTTCCCTTGATTCAGTGTTGTTCTGGCCTTCTATTTTTAGTCAACTTCCAAAGAGTGGAGCAATGAAAGCATCCTTTGAAAGGAGGCGACAAACAAAGGTGCTGGGATAAATTTATGTGGAGCCATAGCTGTAGCACAGCCTCTATTCGCACTCTTGCTGGCAGAGCAAGTGCTTGGCAATAGTTGAGGATCTATTCATTAGCCTGTTCATGAGTATGTACTTCTGGAGGTCACATAGAATGCTGAATTAAATCATAGCAAGGTACTTAAAAGGTATTTAAAATAATTGGTTATCCAAGTGTATCCAGAAGTTCACAAGTGTAGCATGGAGTGGAGTTCCTAATTTGTTTCTGTTCTTTAGAAGCTGTCTCTCTGTCTTTCTATACTCTATAAAGAGTTCGTGCTCTCTATTTATACAACTGCCTGTATTTATCTTCAAAGTCTCTTTCACCCATCTAATACACATTTTTTTTTTCAAAATTAGAAACGTTCACACTACCTTTCTTCACTATAATATGATGGAGGAAATGCAGTTCCAGATTGGCTTCTGGAAAAGGACAGTGGTTTACCCAAAATCTTGCTATTGCTATGTTAAATTATCTCCTTAAAAGGCTTTCTATGTGAATAAAGATAACTGTCCTAGGCTAAACTAAGCTACTCTTTCTAAATATTTAGAATATGTACCCATATAAAATTCCAGGAAGTAGAGGAAAAAATCAAGCAAATGTCCAGGAAAAATACACGTGTGAACTTCGGGAACTGTATTTGAACAAATTAAAAATAGTTTTTTTTTAAAATGTAGAAGACTGATAAATGTTTTGAAACTTAAATATATTTGTATGATTATACAGAACACAAGATAGACATGATTCTACCATTAGAAGGAGAGAAATCAAAGACATACTTCATATAACAACAACAACAAATAGACCAAAAATTATCTTGCAGATAGGATTTCAAAAATAACTGCTATTTCAATACATAATAATGAGGACTATTATTATAGGCTAAAAACTGAGGGTTGGATATTTCCTTCCTTCCTTCTCCCTCCCTCCCTCCCTCCCTCCTGGAATATCTGAAAATATTCAGAAAATTAAAAAAAAATTAAAGTTACAGAATAGCTCAATATAAAGTTGTTTTAGAGTCACTCCTATGGCTGATAGGACCAGGACACACTATGGTGACAATAAACTGGAAGTAATGTAGGAAAACAAGGTTCAGTGACTGGATGAATAAACCACACAATGGTATCAGTATTGGAATAGACAACATATTTAAAAAATAACAGAGATGAAGAATGAAATGAAGTTTTAATTTCCAAGATTCAGATAAATAAAAAAGCTGATCTCCTACCTCATAAACAATATATAGAAAACTTCCATTTTATATCCATGTTCACTAGTAACCACACAAATCAGAAGTAAATCATCTTCATTAATACAACTCTGTATGAAACCAAATTAAAATAACACCTATGTAAACAATGTAACTGTATTTTGAACAGAGGCTAAATATAATGCTTTAAAAGAACTTTCTCTAACCATCTGCCCTTGGGGTTGTAATTTGTAACTGGTTGGAAATTCTGAGGCTTGTAATCTGAAGGTCTTTGGAGGACACCAAGCTGAAGAAGGGCAGTTCGAAGTGTAAAGTTATTTTATGTTTGGATTTCTACAAATAGTCAACAAGCCATTTAATAATGTCATGAGAACATATGTGTATGGTAAATACATGCAACATATGGTTCTTTTAGAACTGTATATTTCTCTAATGTTAATTATAACTTTAATGAGCTTGATTAGTGTTTATAGGATTTGAAAACACCAAAGGACAATAATAGATAAAACTACTGCAAATTAGTTGAGTTTGATAGACATTTGTTATTTTTTTGTACCGCCATAGTTACTGATTTTCTAAAAAGACCTATTGCAGCTTTTATTCAGCTATGCACAAAGATAACTGAGAAGCTCAGTTGAGAAGGCATTAGTTTGTAATGCGTAATATAAGGGTAGATACTATGGTTTGAAATAACTACATAGGAATATGACTGCTTGGTATAAAAGAAGATACTGTACAGATAGCCTGGTAGACAAGACATTAAAAAAACTCAATAGCTGTATCATCAAGTGGAAAGCACATATTCTGGAAGAAACATTTCAAAGCTAGTTTCTAAGGCAACATTTAAAAATATGATCTGTTTTACAGAGGACCCAGTTGAATAGCAGAAGAAAACAGAGGGAAAGAAGAAGGTGGTTTGGCATAAAAGAATTTAGATTGTAAGCATTAAGACATTCTAGAGGTGATATCCATTTCTCTTTAATGTTTTGTCCATATACTTCACATTTTCAATAAGTTCTGTAGTATTCAATACCATACTGCTGAGATAATGAAACAGTTAATGCTGAAAACACTTGTGTACACATATAGTATTTACTCTCAATTGGTAATGAACTTTATACAGCTTTTTTTTTAAAAAAAAAATGACCACCTTTTGTTACAGTGTCTATAGCTAGGTTTTGTGCTACAGAAATGGAAAAAACTAAAATACACTACTGTTTCATTTTCCTCAAGTAATAACCCATTTTGGTGAAAATATAAAGCAAAATAAAGCAAAATAATTTTTTAATGGAATTCCCTCTCCTGGATCTACAAATGTACAGCACCACTTCTACAAATTGCTTTTCAGCGGCTGAATGAATAAATCACACACTAATGTCAGTAATGGAAAAGGTGAATATATTTGCTCTTTTATTATACAAATTCAACATTTTTCTGGAGGAGTATTTTCTTTCAATGAATTCAGCTATGTTCTTTTGTTTTAATATGTACATCAGTTTGAATGCCTCCATTATCTTTTTTCCTCCTCTTTGATCCCATATTTATGTAAGTTTTCAAACACTGCTGAAAGAATAGTATGATGTCCAGGATAAACTACACGTGTAACTAAGGTTAACCTTAGTATGAATCAAACACTCTTTTAAGTGAAAAGTCAGGATGCTTGGGTCAGAGAAATAATGCTATCTTCAATCTCTGAAAGTTTTTTCAACATTTCATTCAATTCGGTCTCGTCAAATTCCATAGTCAAAAGCTCAGTTTCCTACAATAAAAAGGAAGAAAGAAAATAGGTTTAGATAACTTTTTAACGAGAAAATGCACTCAACACTCTATTCAAAAGATGGGATTAATAACCTTCTTCACTGCCTAAAATCATATTTTGCAAGCTTTTATTTTATTATTAAATTTGTTTGCTATCCATCTCACTCTTATGGACTTATTACAGGAATACACACACACACACAATTGCACTTTTATAGACTTCCTGAAGTTGCAGCACCTGGTTTCTCAACTAAATGGTATACTTGGTGCTTCACATGTTCTGCCAAGAAGCATCCTGAGTATCTTGCAATCTGAGAACAGAATGTCCTGATTTTTATACTTTCAACATTCAGGAATGCTTCTCACAAGAACTTATCTACTGTTAAAAATGCTTGCATATTTGCCATAAACCTCTTGTATGTTGCCAACCATACTTAGCCAGGCCTCCTACACATAATTTTTATTTTTGGAAATGTTATCAAAGTCCAGTAAACATCTCAATATTCTCTTCTGGATATACATTGTACAGCTTGACAACTTTCAAGATTTCTTTTAGGGAATGTGGTTCTCTATTATTATAATTTTACTTTAGTCAGCCTAGATAAATTTGCAATCAATGAAGTGCTATTAGAACAGTCAAAACTCAAATCAGATAGCTTGCAAATTATTTGAGAATTTGTTTTGTAATGTTTTATATATAAGAATAATATATGGAAGAAGCAATTGATCTTTATATTGCCCAATTTTATTTCTTATTCTTACTAGGAGATAAGTATATTTGTGTGTTTATAGAATTATTATGCAGTTATTTATTTGTTTTTTCTTTGAACAGTGCTATTTTAATGGGTTAGGGATTTTTCCCCAAAATTATTCTCTTTTTTTTTTGGTATTGTTTACCTCCCGGAGTTGTATACTTAAGATGGGCAGCTATATAAATCTTCTAAATAAGTAAACAAAAAAACCCCAAGCCTAGTATTCTGGCACATTCAAAACACAGTTTGGAGAAAGAACAAGCCATTCGCACATCAGATCTAAATGATACAAATATTGTGTCTGATCATAGAAATTTCTCTGGATGAAGTTGATTTTAGCTGTATAATATATAATGTAAGTCAAAGTTTAACAAAGAGACAAGAACAACAAAACCCTGGGCTGGTTTTCTTTACTCAACAAGGAACCAAAAAACCCCAACAACTTTATAAATGAGACACAAACCAAACATGTAGGCTCAATCATAATGAGCACCTTGCTTAAATAATGTGGTTGTTTGGTTTCAGTGGAGCATGCTTCATGAACTCAGTTCTTGTAACTTGTAAACAATGATTTATAGATTAATGTATTGTGTGAATCTGGCTAAGGCTTATTCAACAGCCTATGATTAAAAAGCAATGTCTGCAGCAGCAAACATGAATTCTTGTTTATTGAGTTCATGACAGTGAGCCCCTGCATGAGAATCCCTGAAGTAAGATAGATGAGGAAGCTGGATGGAGTCACCTCTATCTATTTATCCTTTCAAAGACATGGAAAATAGCCGAAACAATCCAAACTTTATTTGAGATAGAGAATGTTTTGAAAGCTGCATAGTGGACAGTAGAAGAACAGTTGCAATTTCTTTCTTTACTCTCTTATAGCTTAGGATGCTACATAATTAGCAAGAAGTGTAAAAGACATAGGAGTTCTACTGGAGAACTAAAGGAGGCAATGTTACAGAAGAATGCCATCAGAAGCCACTGGGAATCAAGCAGCATACAAATTAAATACATATATAAACACATACATACATTTGTGTTCATGCTAGGTGCTGTGCTGAAAGATCAGTCTGCAGTTTTTATAACACTAGCAAGTGTTATGGAAAACACACTTGCTATTGTCCCTATTAGCTGCCTGGGTGGAAAGAATAAAGGAAGGATGAAGTAGTAAAGAATTGTAAGTAAATGACACAACAACATTTTTGTCAGGGTATTAAGTGTATGGATGAAACTGCTGGGTAACGGTTAGCAGTTTGGTGATTTTCTTGCATATTTGAGTCTCATTCTCTTGTAAAGACTGAAATGAGCTGCTCAGGCCAGATAGAACCATTGTGTAACATCAAATAAGGGCATTGCAATCTCAAGGTTGGGAAACAAGTGACGTAAAGTCCTTTCACTGGAAGGAGCAGATGGAAAAGACTTAGGGTTTAACTCTGGGCATACATGCACACACCCCTTAAGCAATTTGGTCACTAAGCAAAATTTGATGGTGATGGACTTAAGTCACTTTTGCTGCAGTTGTTGAAAGAATCACCCGCGGTTGTTAAGTGAGATATTACACAACTGTAACCTGTGATTTTACTGCTTCTCCATTGACTCTGCTTGTTGGAATCCAGGTGTGAAGTTCACAAATAGCAATCATGTGACCATAAGATGCTGCAATGGTGATAAACAGACACCAATTGTGAAGCACCTGAATGGCAATCACATGACTATGGGGATGCTGTGATGGTTGTAAATGTGTGGCCCTGTTGTAAAGGTACTTTTTCAGTGTTATCATAAATCTGAATGGTGATTAAATAGGTCAGTCGTTAAACAAGGTCTACCTATAAGCAGATCTGTGTGTGTGTGTGTATTTCTACATATGTGAATAAAAATACTTTACAGTATCAAATTTGTGATACTTCTCCTATTAAGATGTGAGGTTGAGTTTCAGTAGAATGAAGACTTATCACTGTCTCATAGGCTATAATTGGCTTTAAGGAAAAGTGTTCTATGCTCTGTGGCTGCTCTAGGTCAGGGGTGTCAAACTCAAGGCCCACGGACCAGATCCGGCTCCCTGGGTGCTTAGACCTGGCTTGCGGGGCTGACTTGGAAACAGTGAAGGACTGGCCCACAGTGCCTCTGCCAGCGAAAATGGAGCTCTCCATCAGCCCTCCCGAGCTCCATTTTCCCTGGCAGAGGGTTGCAGGAGCCTGTCATGGCCAAAAGGAAAGCTTGGGAGCCAGTTTTCACTGGGAGAGCACTCGGGCCATCACAGGCGCTCCTGACATGAGTGATGTTGAGCTGGCCACACCCACTCTGGCCATACCCCCTTGCCCCCCCTAGTCAAACACAACCCTGATGTGGCCCTCAATGAAACTGAGTTTGACACCCCTGCTCTAAGCGCAGAATAGATGGAACCAATGAAATGATACTTCTTAGTTGTGTACTGTGTTAAAAATGCATACTGCCAATGGAATTCTTCATTTACGGCCTAGTTTTTATAGTATACAAAGAAATCTATATGGCTATTTTAGCCAGGCTTGTCAGTTCAGCTTTCCTATATTGATAAGCCCTATCTGCTTCAGCACACTCAAGTATGTTTCTTATCAAAACCTTCAAAATGGAACTCTCTTCCTCTTGCCAAATTTCTAACACTCCCATATTTTTCCAATGACATTTAACAGTTCTCAAAAAGAACAAAGACAACCTTTGGTGAATCCTATTTTAAGGACTGGTACTTCTCTGTCCCTTAATGCTCCAATCCTAGGACTGGTACTTCTCTGTGCCTTAATGCTCCAATCCTAGGTAATTACACAACAGTAGCTCCTCCACTTTGTATGGAGCCCAGCTTTACATTTAACAGATAAAGCATTTAACAGAAAAAATGTGAAATACTTTCATTGCATTCTTTCTTTGTAGAACATTTCTCATTTTTGAAATGTTCTTACTAATGTTGATGAAAAAACAACTAAGGTAGGGCATGTTTTAACACATAATACCTAGATGAAATATATTTTTCTTGACCTTATTATTTTTGTTTTTTATTACTAGAAATCCAAAAGACTGCAATGTAGCTAAAATAATTTTCAGTACTTTGGTATGCCAGTGACAAAATCCATCTGCATTCTGTTCCAAACCTCTGTTTTCTTTGGTTTCCTAAGCAACTCTGGATTAAACTTTTCTTTCTAGTTTTTAAAATTTTTTATTGGTTTTACAACACATCACATCACAACACAACATACAAAACACAAACACATGATATGTCTTTCTTTTTACTTCTCATTTTCATTCCTCTTACTTTCTACTACATACATTCCCCATTTTTCTCATTCTTTATTATCATTATCTTTATCGTCCCTTTATTTTTAATTCTCTTCATTTACAACATATTGCACATCTAATCTCGAGCCAATCATACCATTTAGTTCATACTTGATGATATTCTGTATCTTCCTTTTCTTTTATTTCTTTGGTTAATTTATCCATCTCCACACAGTCCAGGATTTTCTGAAGTATTTCTTCCTCTGTTGGGGTCTTTTCACTTTTCCAGGACTGTGCATAGACTATACTTTCCACTGTAATTATATGCAGAATCAAATATCTAATTTCTTTACTGTAAATTCTGTTCAATATTCCCAGTAAAAACGTTTCTGGTTTCCAATCCATATTATAGCCAATTATCTTCTATCCAACTTCTAATTTTAATCCAATATCTGGATTAAATGTAAAGCTAGGCTGGTTAGTCACCATTCTCGTTGTCCCTGGAGCCAGCGGTCAGGAGTGGGTATTCCAGCTTCGATATGCAGGATTGAGTCAGCAAATTGAGAAGCTCCGCCTCCCCTCTCTGCTTCCCAGTTTCCTGACTCAATCGATCGAGCAGGACACGCTGAGCTGAGCTCCGGCAAGACCTTTCTTGCCTCCTTTGAATTTCCCAGCATTGCTGGTGGATCTAGCAGCGCGAAGTGGTTCGCTCCCGAATCCGCTGCTGTGAGGCTGTAGGTTCCCGGCTGGTTGAGCCTGGCCTCACATTGCTCAAAAAGGACTTCCCCGTGCTTCAAAGAGCTGGATTTGCTTGTTTCGGCCTGTAAGGGCTCAGAATAGGAGGATTGTGCTGGACGGGGCCCCGCCAGCCAGAACCTCCCACTGCTGCCGTTTATAGCCGCTTGTAGCCGCCACCGCCGCTGTCGGAACATCAAGAAGAGCAGCGAGTGGCTTTTCAGCTTGATTTTCGGCCCGGAACGACCCGCACAGCAACAATCTCTTCGGGTCTGTATCTGGGGCCCTTTCTGGCTTCGGGGGGGCTTCTAGAGACTCTAGCCTCAGCCCTTTTCTCCAGGCGCTGTTGGAAGGTCGGGAGTCCTCCTTCTTCGCTGGGCTCTGGGTTCGAATCCTCCCGGCGGCCATTTTGAATTGTTGCGGCGGCCATTTTGTTGCAGCCTCGTGGCCTCCTAGGCCCTTAGTTTGCTGACAGCCATCGTTGCAGGCCATTAAACCTTCCGGCGGCCATTGTATACAAGCCTCTTGGGCATTAAGGCCCTTGGATTTCAGGCAACATTCTATTTACTGCTGAGGCCTTCTGCGGCCTATTGGGTGGCAACCTCGTGGCGGTTCTGGCCCAATGATTCATGGGCCCAAAATTTTTGGCCTTCTTAGACCTTCCATGACCAGGGTTCTGGCAAGTCTGAGCCTTTGGGGGGGCATTTTGCCAACCTTTAAGGAAGGGGTTTGTTTGGGCCTGGTGGATGTATTTTAAACTTAGGGGTCCCTTACTTTCAGTCTGATTGCAGGCCTCTTCATCCCAGATTGAAGCCCCAGTATGGCATCCAGGAAGACCCCTAGGTCCTCTTCCCTTCAGAGCCCCGGGGATCCATCCAAGGACACTGATCCTGTCCCTGCAAAGAGAAGCAGAAAAACTCACCATACTTCTAAGGCCTCCAAGACTTCTCACCCTAAATCTCTCTCTAAGGAGGAACAAAGGAGACAACTGGCCATGGAAAAGGCCATTCAAAAGGCACTCAAGACTGTTTCCTTCCAGGAAGGGGTGATTCTCAGTCCCCGACCTACTTCAAGATCTGATCTTCCTGAGTCTGTAGCTGCTCCTGCAGAGCATCCTGATGCCACCAAACCTCTCTCTCTGGCTCTTTCCCCAGATAGGGAATGCCCTCCTTCCAAGGTTGTTGAGAGGGTTGATGAGGTTCTGTTTGGGACCCAATTGGATTCCCTTCCCAATCCAAGAGGGGACCCTGTTCAGGATCCCCCGGCCCAAGCTGTCTCTTCCTTGCCCCCCCTCCTCCACCTCCACCCCCTCCTCCTCATCCCTTTGTGGAAGCAGGTGCTCCAGAGCCGGCAGACCTGGCCTCTTATATCCAAGAGGCGATAAGGATGGGAATCAGGCAGGAACTCTGTCAGCGAACTTCTTCATGGGGTTCTAGTCAATCTTAGTCCCTTGTAGATGTAGAGGGCTCCGTTTTCTCTGATGGGGAGATTCGGCATCAGGATCTCCCTGAAGCTAGGTTTGACAGGGGCTGTTCACCAGATTGCTCAGTAGGTGAGTCCACCTCTATGCCTGACCCTCTGGATCAGGAAATGTTGGAGGATGAGGACCTGGGTCCAGACCAGCCTGCATTTGTGGGTCTCTTCAAGCCACAATTGTTCCGTTCCTTGTTACATAAGGCTAAAGCCACCATGGGCCTCCTATCCCAACGGTTCAACAAGAAGGGGCCCCTTCCGCTTCAGCCTCTGTCCCTCTCTTTGAGGTTCCAACTGTTGAAACGGAGGAAATTCCTGGTCCTAAACATTTTAGAGAGGTTTTACTATGACAGTGGTCTCTCCCGGCTTCAGGTCCTTACCCTAATGGGGTGGATAAAAGAATTTATAATTTGGCCCCCGAGTTGTCTTCTCTTTTGCAGATACCTTCCATAGATCAGCCAGTAGCAGAATTGTCATCCTCTGTCAACCTTACGGGACCTCCGGAAGAGAGCCTCCGCCCAGAGGATAGGCGCATGGAGCATGCCTTGGTAAGATCTCACCAGGCTATTGCCTGGTCGGTCAAAGCTTCCATGTCCGCGTCCTTCTTTAACAGGGCTTCCATTTTATGGCTTAGACAGTTGCAGGCTAGGCTTCCTGTCTCGGACCTTCGAGCCCACCAGGATATCCGTAAACTCATTGTAGCCTGGGAATTTTCAGTGGACGCTACCTTAAATTCCTCCTGCTTCGCTGCTAAGGTCATTGGTTCGTCCTTAGCGGCTCGCAGGCTTCTCTGTCTATGTCAGTGGCAGGCTGATGCTAAATCTAAATGGCGCTTAGCATCTTCCCCCTTTGCTGGTCCAAAACTTTTTGGAGCCTCTTTAGAACCACTCCTCGTGGAGTCTAAAGACAACTGCCGAGTCCTTCCGGCCTTGTCCCGGCGATCTGAATCCAGGTCCCGTTCCTCCTTTCGCCCCTTCAGGACCGCAGACCCTTCCTATTCAGGGAACCATAGACACCGTTTTCCCCCTCCCAGACAGTTCCAGCCTCAGGATCGCTCGGGCCCGTCCTCGTCCAGAGGCTTCTCCCGTTGGCCCTTTCGAGGCAACAGGGGGAGGGGTTTCTGTAAGTCCCGCTGACGGTCTGGTCCCGCTTCCCATTGGAGGCCGTCTGGCATTCTTTGCCAGCCAATGGGAGGCTACCTCATCAGATGCTTGGGTGAGAGAGACTATCAGGTTTGGCCTCTCTCTCGAATTTACCTCCATTCCCCCAGACAGGTTTCTTCGCTGCCCCATCTCCCGAAATAAAACCTCGAAATAACTCATGGAATCTGCCATCGGCCACCTCCTAGAGATTCAAGCTATCGAGCCTGTCCCTCCGGGACAGCTCGGACTCGGTTTTTATTCTCAACTGTTTGTCATCCAGAAGTCTTCAGGGGGATGGAGAGCAATTCTCGACCTCAAGGCCTTGAACCGTCGGATTGTTTACCGTCGGTTCAAGATGCAATCCCTCCAGACCATCCTGGAGGGCATCAGGAGGGGAGACTACCTCACGTCAATCGATTTGACGGAGGCATACCTCCACGTTCCCATCCTCCCAGAACACCGTCGGTTCCTCAGATTTTGCTTTGCAAACAGTCATTACCAGTACCGGGCTCTCCCATTCGGCCCGTCCTCGGCTCCTTGAGTGTTTACAAAATTGATGGCTGCGCTAGCGGCCCACCTCCGGACTCTGCCGGTGAGGATGCAGTTCTACCTGGACGACCTCCTCATCCAGTCTGTCTCGGAACAGCTAGCGCACCAGGACTTGGCTTCCACCGTCCAGGTTCTGGAGAGTCACTGTTTCTCTGTCAACTGGGCCAAGAGTCATCTGGTTCTGACTACTTGCATTCATCATCTGGGTTCCATCATAGACATGGTGGACTGCAGGGTCTATCTTTCTCAGGACCGCCTGGCCAGTCTGCAGTCTCTGGTCAGGTCAGTGAGGTTGGGGAGGGGCTCCTCCCTAGCCTCGCTCTCCCATCTCCTGGGAAAGATGGTGTCTTGTATAGGCATTGTCCCTTGGGCTCATCTTCACTGCAGACTCCTGCAATGGTTCCTCCTCCCATTCCAGAAGCAACGATTAGGCTCCTCCCCCCGGATAGTTCCTCTCCCCTGCAAGGTCCTTCAGTCTCTCAAGTGGTGCTTCAGGGGAGAGAGTTCCATGTTTCCCGGCGGGTGATCATCACCACGGACGCCAACCTTTATGGCTGGGGGGCCCTCTTGTCCTCTTCCCTAGCTCAGGGTCGCTGGTCCAGGACCGACCTCTCACACAACATAAATTGGTTGGAACTCCGGGCCATTCACTTAGCCCTTCGGGCCTTCAAGAACAGGATTCAGGACAAACACATTCTTGTCAGGACAGACAATGTGGCAGCCAAGGCTCACATAAATCGCCTAGGGGGGACCTGCTCCAGCCACCTCATGAGGGAAGCAAAGAGCTTGGCTACTTGGGCAGAGGCCAATGTGAGGTCTATCCAAGTGGTCCACATATCCGGTGTGGACAATTCACAAGCGGATTGGTTGAGTCGCTCGACCCTAGATCCCGGAGAGTGGTCCCTAGATTCAGGCCTCTTCAGGGAAATCACAGCTCTCCTGGGGGTCCCCTTAGTGGATCTATTCATGACCAGCCAATTGACACGTGCAGACGTTCTTCTCCCGGTTCCCGGACCCGGAGGCGGAGGCCGTGGATGCTCTGCACAGCACTTGGCCTCCCGGTCTGCTCTACGCGTTCCCCCCCCTGCCCTTGATGGCCAAGGTCATTCAGAAGCTGATGCTGGAGAGAGCGGAACTGATCCTCATCGCCCCTCACTGGCCCCGACGCCCCTGGTTCGCGGACCTGATGTCCCTGTCTGTGCGACCTCCATGGCGACTCCCGACAGCCAGGGTGATCCTTCGCCAAGAGTCCATTCTACATCCAGATGCAGCATGGCTCCAACTAACCGCCTGGAGGTTGAGCGGCGACTGCTGACCGACCGTCGACTTCCCCCTTCGGTGATCTCCACCATTCAGGCGTCTCGTAGACCTTCAACTACACGGATCTACAACTCTACATGGCGAACTTTTCTTCATGGTGCGGCGAGAACTCCGTCTCCCCCACCTCTGCCTCCACAGAGCACGTGCTGATATTCCTCCAGAATCGTCTGGAGGCGGGCTTGGCCCCCAACACCCTCCGCAGGCAAGTGGCCGCTCTGTCATCCATCCTTTGTTGTGGGGCAAAACGATCCCTCTCTTCCAGACCACTCATTAGACAGTTCCTCAGGGGGGCTTCCAACCTTCGCCCACCTCCCATCCATCGCTATCCCTCTTGGGACCTTCCCCGGGTTCTAGACTCCTTCACCAAACCCCCCTTTGAACTCTGCGGGAGGCGGGGGTGAGATTCTTAACCTATAAGGTGGCATTTCTCCTGGCCATCACCTCTGCTAGGAGGGTATCTGAGTTGGCGGCTCTGTCCATGAGGGATGACCTATGTGTCTTCCATCCTGACAGGGTGGTTCTTAGACTAGATCCCACCTTCCTTCCCAAGGTCAATTCCCCTTACCACAGGTCTCTGGATTTGGTCCTCCCTGATTTCTGCCCTCACCCTACCCATCTGAGGGAACGTCTCTGGCACTCCTTAGATGTTAGGCGGGCTCTTCGCATCTACTTGCGCAGAACCGCTCCCTTCAGACAATCAGAGTCGCTCCTCGTTTCCTTCCAGCCGGCTTCCCTGGGCCGGAAGGCTTCTGCTTCTACCATAGGATGCTGGATTAGAGCCACTATTGCCAGGGCGTATGAAAGTCAGTCCCTCCCTGTTCTCCGACATGTCACAGCCCATTCTACGCATAGCGCGGCTACTTCAGTGGTCTGGGCGACTCAGGCATCCTTAGAAGAAGTGTGCAGGGCTGCCGTTTGGCAATCCCCCACTCCTTTCATCCGTCACTACAGATTGGACCGCTTCGCCTCCGCGGAGGCTTCTTCAGCAGGTGATCCATGCCCCACCTTCCCCAGCTCGGGCAGGTCCCTCCCTATAGGTTATGCTTTGGCATGTCCCACTCCTGACCGCTGGCTCCAGGGACAACGAGAATGGGCGTTGACTTACCTGAACGCTCCTTCTAGTTGTCCTGGAGACAGCGGTCAGCCCCTCCCTGTTTGGGCCCTCACTGGCTCGGTGGTTCCTGCGGCTCTTCCTTTCTTTCCTCTCAGCTCAGCGTATCAGTCAGCACTATCGTATTTCATCAGAAAACTGGGAAGCAGAGAGGGGAGGCGGAGCTTCTCAATTTGCTGACTCAATCCTGCATATCGAAGCTGGAATACCCACTCCTGACTGCTGTCTCCAGGACAACCAGAAGGAGCGTTCAGGTAAGTCAACGCCCATTTCCTCCAAATGGTGAGAAATGCAAAGTCATCATGTGATCTGTGGGTTCTGAGATCTGGCAGCAGTATAGCTGTTACCTGAAAAGTACAGCATCTGGAATTAATAGCCCGGGGGAAGTCAGTTCCTGAGTTTCAGTATGGATCTGTATGATATTTTTATATTAATCCTAAAGAAACTAATGCTCAAGTTCTCTTATTTGAAATCCATATACTCAGTAGCTCTAGAATTTAATAGCATAAAATAGAGGTTGTATTACAAGCCTGAAAGGGAACGCTCCTAATTTGATTCTTTTAATGATGCAATTAAGTGGTAGTGTTTAGGACTGCATTGTATCATCTTGTAATGCGAGTATTTTTAAACCTTAGGCAAACAATTGTTTAGGATGGTAGGGAATGAGGCACACGAAACAGGATCTGCAGACATGATATTGGTATACATAGGGCTGCAGAAAGAAGCCCTGTGGATATAAATGCTTTTGTTGAGAGTTGATGAAATATATCCTGTAGGGGTACAAACCTAAGAAGATAAGTGGATTTTTCTCTGTCCTCTCTATAAAAGTGTTATGTATTTTAGCTTTAATTGCAGGGTTCTTTCTGATTATTTCCTATGACTAATCTGAGAATGAAGATGGTGCTCTACATTTTGGAAAATAGGTTGCCTTTCCTTAGGTGTAAAAAATTATCCAGCTATTTAAATAGGGCTTTGGGTAACTAGTTGCTGTTTATGTGTAATCACTAAGTAAGATTTTCTCAAAGAAAATATGGGAAAGCACTACAGTAATTCTATTTGCCCAGCTGTCTGCATTTCTGGCAGCAAATCTTTCTGTCAGTCTACCTATTTATGATAGTTTGTGTCTGTAGTTTGGCAGAAATATTATGACATTTGAAATATCTAAAGTGATGCTTATTTCAATGATTCATTTTCATTGTTGGAAAAATGAAAAGCACATATAATATAATTAATATGCCAAATATCTTTTGTCTGCATGTATTTGGTTTAGGACAGTGATGGCTAACCTTTTCTGGACTGAGTGCCCAAAATGCACATGTGCAAATGCCCAAAATTCAGTGCACATGTCCCCACGCATGTGCCCTTGCGTATGAGTGCCCCTCCACGCATGTGTGCGTGCCCCCCACATGCGCATGTAGTCCCCATATGCACCCCCTGTGCATGTGCCCCGCTCCCCACGCATGTGCGGCAGAGACACAAAGACCAGCTGGCTGGCGGGAGGCGCATGCACATTCGTGGCAGAGTTGAACTGGGGTAACGGCTCACAGGTCCACAGAGAGGGCACTGCGTGCTACCTCTAGTACGCATGCCATAGGTTCACCATCACGGCTTTAGGGTATACAATCTGAAAGGCAGTATCATTTTCTGTGCCATATTATAAAGTGAGAAAATACTATTTTGTTTCTTTAATTCTTTTTAATGAAATAGATGTCATTGGAAATTAAGCAGAAAAGATTGGAGCAAATCCAAGGAATACTTTCCATCTGGTATAGCGCAACAGATTTAATTTCATTGCTTTTATAATATTAAGTTCTATTTTTTTCAATCCATTTTTATCACACAAATCAAAGGAGGATTATTTAGCAGCTCTCAAAACAAGTTCACCCTCCCCCTTTTTTTTAACTTAGCTCCATATAGTATGTGCAAAGTATTAGATACACACATAATGTAAATTAACAGCAAAAAGAATAAGAGTCTGGCTGTGTCCCTGAATAACTCTCACAGTTAACAGCAGTTTTTCTGCCCTAACAATGAAAAAACAGTGCATGTAAGATAACTGCACAGGAATAGCGTGTCAATAAAAGCTGTCAAATATTATAATGCTATATATTGTAATGAATGAAGGAAAGTTTCCATTTGAAAAGGAATTTTGAGACACTAAATGAGCTAAAGGAAAGTAGCTGACCTGTCAATTCAGGTAAATGGAAGGCCAGGAAAATGAATGCTGAGAAGGCATTCAGGAGAGTGGGTTTCTCCTGGCAGGTAGGCTTTTGCAAGAGAAGAGGAAAATCTCCATTTTGTCCTTGTGGTTTGGCTCCTCTCCTCCCCCTGCTTTGAGGCTGGCTGAAAGGAAGAGAAAAGTAAACGTCTCAGCCAGCAGCAACTGGACTGGAATCTCATTGGGAGCAGGTTCTTTAGAAAGCAATAGGTCAGGGGTGGGCAACTGTGGCCCTCTTACAACCTGTGGACTTCAAATCCCGGAATTCCTGAGACACCCAAGGAATTCTGGGAGTTGAAGTCCACAGGTTGTAAAAAGGGCCACAGTTGCCCACCACTGCAATAGATCATCTCTTCTTTACCTTTTCTTTTCTACTTTCTTCTAAGATTTTGACCTTGATATCTAAAATAGAGATACTTTGTTTTTGTTGAACTATGGGGCAGAGAATTCTCTCTGTAGTAAAGTGGTTGGTAGCAGCACACAGCTGTCAGCTTTTTCAAACGTTGCAGCAGAGTTGTGGGAGAGGCACTGGCGACTCCTTGTAGGACCCACTGGGGCCCAAGCTCCCACATCCTTGTATGTTCACCCCTGCACCCTGTTACACCTAAACATTTTTCCTTAGTGTTTCTTAAGCACCATCCTTTTCCTGTCAATCTCTGCTTGACCTCTTTAGGTCAGCTTTTGGTAAACCAGCACATAGTGTATTTCTTCATGATGTCTGGCCTTGGACCAGCAAACAAATTTTGATTGATGGATATTTCCTTGTGCAAATTGTTTAAAGAGAAAACAGCGTTAGCTGGGCTAAGAAGATCATAACCTCCCATCACCTTTCCTGACTCCTTAAAAGAAGCAATAACATTGCCAGGATAGCCGTAAAGGTGTTTAGAAGGAAAGGTGATAACGGAAAGGGATCTTTGGAAGTGACGAAAGTTGTGAGAAACAAGGATCAGGGAGATAATGGGGGGGAAAGATAGACATTAACTGTTACCAAGAAAGGAGAATATTTATAGCTCAGGTTTGGACTGAGGGATCCTTGTTTCATTACCCAAACTAGGTAACATTGTCATTACTGACAGCATTGATGATGTTATCTAGTTTGTGTAATGAAATCTCTTCAAGAAAACTACCAAGCTCAGAGAGCACTAACACACATTAACTGTTATTCTACCACAGCTTCTCTGTATTCTTAGTAAAACAACTGTCTCTGTAATCCCTCATTATACTACTTCTAGCCTTCTGGGTTACATATATACTTTGATTTGCATAAACCTACAAAAGGGCTGTATTCCTTCTCTTTTTCAGATTTACCACTGCAGTCTCTAGTACCAAAATAAACACAATTTGTATTTCTATCAATGGGGCTTCTAGTTACTACTATTAAACTCATGAAGGATATTTTTTCTTATACTTTAAGAACTATTGATGCACATACTTAGTTTGCTACCTACATTTAAATATTACGCTATTTCTACTTTACAAATTCATTACTTTATAAAGATTTCAATATGAAAAAGAACAAATACATACTTGAAATTATAGTTTTACACTTTTGATCTTCCATCTCACATTTCTCTACATTATTCAAAAGTGCTTTGTCATAATCACTGTGAATATCCTTAAGAGTTCCTAGGATACTGTTCATTCATAATTGATTTGGCTTAGTTTGTTTTAAAGCTAAATATTTCATAATAAATAAAACTGTTTAAAATTTCACAGATTTACCAATGATGACATGGAAAACTCATGAAATTTAAAGCAACTTCTAAATATGTAATTTATTTTTCTGGTAAACAGAGACTTACCATAAAATATGCAATTTGGGAAAATATAAACAGGCCCCTCTTGAACACTTGCTAATAAACCTTAATACACTAGATCATGTTCTTTGGTTTCAGAGTGCCAAGGTTATATTTGTGCTTATTTCAGATAAAATATGAAATAGTCATATATGTAAGTCTATCCTTGTTTATATTTGTAGTACCAACACTGTATTGTAGATTTAAATATATGGTAGCAACTCAACTAGGCATTTTGATAAAATATATGTGTAAACCTAACAGGTTAACACTTGAGGGCTTTGTGAGGAGTCAATTTCAAAGCTAACTTCTCAAAATAATTGTGAGAAATTGCAACAATGTTTTGCTGATCACATGTTTACTTTGGCTAGAGGGCCTGATTCTTAGAACAAACTTTGAGCAGTTCAAAGGCTCTATTGTCCTCTTTCTCATCTCCTTGAAGGACCCACCAAATATATTTGACACAAAAGACGGGAAACGTGTCAATGAAGTGTGATCCAATTCCTTTCTGAAATGTCCTTCCAACTGAGCAAGGGATTGGGACTATAAGGCCTAACAGGAAGAAGACACTTGCTGATATAAATCTCACATGAAAACAAGTGAGATGTCAGGCTTCCTTCTTTTCAAATAATTTAAAACAGTATTTAATGTTTAAAATGATTTAAAAATATTGACAATTTACCACATAGCTGCTTTTAAAGTTGTTACAGGTGTTTACTAGTCCATTCTTCTGTAACCATTAGTGTTCTAAGGAAGCTGATTGTTCTGTGTAATAGATGTTACTGTAATCCTTGCAAGTGCCTTAGTCACAGCCTTCATTATTGGTGCCAGGGTTACAAAGTTATTATTTTCAACACCAGCAGTTTTTGACTGTACTGATAATTCTGCAATACCGTTGTTGGTATTGTTGGAGGGTCAGTTCATAGGCTGTTTTAGTGCTGGCTTATATTTGCTCCCTTGTTATTTCTTCTTCTAAGTTATCATTTCTATAGTTCAAGTCAACTTTTTCCTTTGTATTTGCAGTTGTAGTTATCTGAATTTCTTTTACTGTTCTATTGCTATTTTGGAGTCTTCAAAACATTTTTGTATCGTTATTTGTAATATCATTATTTAAAGTAGCATTTAATATATATTTTCAGATAATAAATGTTTGGAGGCCAGTGAATAACTTAAACTTCATGATGGGGGGGGGCAGTCTATGAACTAAAGAGTTTGGATTACTTGATTTATATAACTGAATATAATTTTCTTCAATCCAATGTCCTCCAATCATCATGTGAATTGGGAGTTGCACATTTGAGCAACATCAAGTTTGGGAAGGCTAACATAACAAGTAGTAATACAAATTTAGCCACCAAGAATGGGACACAGACTGTGCTAAATTGACCACACTACACATACAATGGAATTTACTTGACACCCAAAGACCAGGTCCCCCACACATAATCCCCAAACACACTCCCACCCACAATTCCCCACACTTAAACCACCCAAAAATCCACACAACAGACCAAGTAATACTGTCCAACAGTTCACTGATGGTGGCCCTTTAGTTCATTGTTGAGAGCAATTATAGCTCTGGGATAAAAACTTTTCAGAAAACGTTTGGTCCGAGTTTTAATTGTTCTGTATCTTCTGCCAGAAGTCCAAAAAGATTGTAAGCAGGATGGGAAGAGTCTCTGAGAATGTTATGCAACTTCCTCAAACAGCGAGATTCGAAGATGTTGTCCAGGGCTGGTAGCTGGAGTCTGATAATATTCTGGGCAGTTTTAATGATTCTCTGTAGAGCTTTTTTGTCCGCTACAGAGCTTCTCCCATACCATGCAAGAATGCCATATGTCAGGACGCTTTCAGTGGTGCTGTGATAGTAGGACAGAAGTAGATGCTGAGATAGATTTATCTTCCTGAGCATTCTCAGGAAGTACAGCCTCTTCTGTGCCTTCTTCACAAGCATGTTAGCATTCATAGTGGACCATTCTATAGACCATTCCAAAGTAAGTTTATAAACAAGGTACAGAAAGCATGGGTTCTGGAATTTTTTTAATGCCTTAATAATGACAATGCCTGAATATTGTGACCAGGAGAAAGAAGGGCTTAGAAAGAGTTGGCAGAGATTGATCACCTGCCCAAATGACTCTCCCCTAGAGATGCATTTTTTTCGGGTTTGCAACCTGTAGCCAGATAAGGGATATTTTAACTTGAACTTTCTTTTGCTGCATTCTCTTGCCATATCAAATTTGGTTCCATTCTCTTGAGTTTTCAGAAAATTATTCTGCTGATGGACAGAGTCGCAAACCCCTTCATATAGTTGCTTACCCATAGTCCACTGGGCTGAGAAAGAATAACAGTAACAGTAACCATATATAATAAAAAGCTATTTTGATGCATTATTTAACACTTTTCTAATGTTTTTTAATGTATAAGATGCCAGGGAACTGGTTATTATTTGACAGATAACTAATAAGATAGATGATGTAGTAGGCATAATAGTTGCTCTATTAGAGTTGAATGAATACTTGCACAGTGCATTTGAAGTAAATGATGAATCATAAGGCAATTACCTCCCTTCATGACATCCTCTGGCATTGGAAAAACTGTTATATTTTACATGACGTTATCCACTGCTTCCTCATGTAATGTAAAAAAACCTCACATTCCTAATCAATATAATTGACATTATTCTCCCTGTTATTTTTCTTAAAAGTCTGCAACAAGCAGTGCCTGGTTTTATATATCCCATCATTTCACACCAATTTCATAATTGTGACAAAAACCTTGCTGGATAGTTCCAACATCTGTGCAAAAAAAGAGAGACCTTACAAAACTATGATTCCTGAATGCTCTTCCTCCCTCTAATCTATTTTACTTGCTCTCTGAGGTTGAAACCTTTCCCCCTCCTGCCTTGAAAAGATCCCTCAAATTGTTCACTCTCATCTAAATGCTGAATAGGTTTCTTCCATATTACTATGATTTTACTGCTTTTAGTAAGTATCTAAGTTGAAAGCCTTTTGTAAATTACACTCTGAAGACATAGTTTTGACAGTTGAGACCTTCTTTCTGATTACACAGAAACAGCCAAAATAATAACGAACACGCCAATATTTTCCAGGAAAAAAAATTCTTTGCATGAGATTTGAACACATGTGGGGTGAAGATTGCACTATGCTGCAGAAGGTACAGCACATAAAACCAAGTCATACTTCTTTAAATTCAGCAAGGACAGTTTCCATATTCTGTCTAAGGAGGAAAACTGCTTGGCCTCACCAATAGCTGGCCCTTCTTTCCTCTGTTGCCAAGTTTTCCATCAAGATGCCATCAATAGGCATCTGATTTAATGTAGAGTTTTCCTTGTCTGAAAAGGGCCATAGCTTTCAATGTTTTTACAGACAAAAAGCATGATTACATGTTTTGTATAAGAAGGAAGACATCTAAATATATATATGAATGCAAAAAAAAAGCCATCAATTGAAGCTTCTACAAAGGAAGCAAGACTGTTGGCAGCATATAAAGGTAGAATATTCAAAGCTAAAGCATTTGACATACTACGCCCTTGTAAATAAATAAACATATACTATAGTTAAAATATTCATTGTTTCTTCTCTCAACAGTATTTCTCGAATTTGCCAGGCTTTCTTTTCATTTGTATATTTTACTAAAAGTACAAACTTATATACATAAGGTAGAGACCTTATATCAGTCATTATTGGTCTTCATTGCAATTGATTACAATTTCCAATTGTTTACAATTTCCTTCAGCCCAGCTAGTGTGACTAATGATGAGGAACGTTGGATTTGATATTTCAGCATCACCTCAAGCCTGAATTAAGGTAGTCCGAAGTATACAGATTTGGGCATGTGGAGCTCTGCAATGGAAACAGCTTTCTCTTGATCAGTATAGCAGCAGAAATCTTGACCTAGTATTACTAACCTGATAATGATGCCAATACTCTAAGGAGAGAGCTTTATTTGTGCCATTTCACTAACTGCAATTTCACAACTCTATGCCAACAGACTGAATTGTGAAACTGACCACAGTGTAGCTACTGGTCTAAGAGATAAAAGGCTCAGTCTGTTTTTGGTTATTTTCATTTATCATTTTTTAAACCAGTTCTAGCCTAAATTTAAAAAGAAAAATGCATGAACATGTTTCTCCACACAGTACCCAATTCTGTATGCCTATTGTTATATGAGATGGATTCATAAATGCATATTGTAACACTTTTAGAGCTGGAAAATACTTTAAATATTCCCAGAAATCAAAAGAGAACTGCATCCTAATTTGCCTGTTGTTGAAGAAATCATATCAGGATCTGGATTTTTTAAGTGATTGTATAAAGAAAAATAATATTCAGTAGGATTATTCACTGAACAACAAAATATTTTAGTTTGAATTTTATAATTAGTTGTATGTGATATTTTACAAAGGCTTGAAGTAAGGAACAAACTGATTTTAAAGTTGTTAAATTATTAAAACAGCATATATTTGATAGAATAATTTTATTTTATGTTACTTAAATATGAACCTATAGAAGTTTCACTTTGATAACTGATTTTTGAATTTAAGTTCTTTTTAAGAATTTACAATGTATTTTTCAACAGTTAATGCATATATTTTAGAATATGAACCTACAAATGCATATTTAAATAACAATCCATATCTATGTCTATACTTGTGAACAAAAATTTGCAGGCAGACTTTCAAAAATAGGCATGAGAATATGCATGATTTAAATGAGTAAATATAAGAAAAAGAAATTTTTGGAAAAGTGAGGAAGTTACATTTTTCCTTGTTCCTTGTCTTGTTCTTTTGTATTCCAACCCCCCCAACTAAACTAAAAATCACTTTGATGTAGAATTATTCAATTTTTCACATAATACACAGAATTTTATGAGTCCAGTGAACAAATTATCATAGTAACAACCATCAAGAATAGCACACTTATATTAAAAATGAGATCTTTAGAAAGGCATTTGATTAAAAGTGTCAAGAACCTGAACTGAACTGAAATACAAATGAAGAAATAACAAGTGTAGGTACAGTATAGAGAAGCCAAATAAAAGTCTTGGCCTATATTTTTAGCACTGGACTAAATATAACTGAAGTATACATTTTTAGTAGTGCTGGTCAAAATGATACTAAGCAAAGCTGCAGTTTAATATAGAGTATAGAGAAATATCTGCAGTTGGAAGAAAGCAAGACATATTAACTGACAATTTCTGTGTCACAATTGACCTATGGACACAGACAGGAATCAGAAGTTGGAAAAGATGAGCAGGGATGTTGGAAAAGATAGGCAGCAGATGAGGTTAGAAGTCAGTAAATCATAGTAATATCTACAGTATTACAGCAAGGGAGACAGTTAACAGACATGGAAAAACACATTTGAAAGTATCATGCTGTTCATTACCTTGCATATTCAGCTGTATGCAGATACTATTTACTGTTTCAATGTAGTTATAAACAAATGGATGGTTTATTTCACTATAGTCAATTTTGTTTCTTGCACAATTTTTTGGAGTTGCAAATTGATTATTCTCTAGCAACTATTGTATATCAAAGGCATATTTTTAATAAGTCAAGGATGCTAAAAAATTCCAGTGACTAAACTTCTCCAAATCAATAGGAGTTGCCTTTACTTGTACAAGTTTTCAATTATATTATAGGTTCTCTAAAGGCCTTAATTAAATCTATGACTATAGCCAGTGAGCAGTTTCTTAATAGTAATATAATTATGCTACCAAATAAGGGATTATACCAGAACTGGTTCCTATCCATCCCAACCACATCATTTTATATTCTGAAAGCTTTATGATTGAAGCTTTAATGCCTTAGACTTTAATGCCTTAGAACTAAACTGCCAGACGTTGAAAAAACATGATGGGAAACGTAGGTAAAAAAGAGTTCTGTGATCTAACAAAAATTAAGACAATACTTCTACTAAAAAGCCACAAATATCATACATTCTTTGCTTAGTTTTCTAACTAACTAGGTTTTGCTAAGTTTAATGAATGAATGAAATGAATTATTTCAAATATATTGCATAGTACAATCAAGTGGTAGATGCAGCCATAAAAATAACGGGTGGTTGTATCTATAAGCAAGTGTCAGCCCAACTTCTGTAGGTGAAGCATGTAAGAGTGAGGGGGCCATTAATGAAAAAAAAAGTCATCTTGTCCCCACCACATATATTTCTTTGGGGAGGGGAACAGTCTCAATAGGCTTTCTTTTGATGGCTCAACTGGATTGTTATAAGGAAAAAACCCTCAAAACTGGCCAGTTGATTCTTTTTATACAGGAAGAGAGAGAGAATCCTGTCAAACTTTTAAGATTCCATCATTATATCCTATAATTCATAGAATTACAATAGTTCATAAGATTGTTTCTTCACTGGTCTATCTCAAATGCATGGCAGATGGGTAGAACCCTGTTTGATGTATTCCAATATATATACCAGCGTCACACTGTACAGGTCTTTTTAGACAGCGACCAGTACTTTGAATTGAGTCGGGAAGCCTATTGAATACAGTGACCTAATACATGTAATCCTCTAATAGTAGGCTTCCTGAGCTAGCAGCCTTACTGCTGCATTCTGAATCTGTGGCAGCTTCTGAGTCATCTTCCAAGGTAGTCCCAAGTAGAGTGAATTGCGATAGGACAGTTATATGCCAATCAGTCCATGAGTCACTGTCATCTGAGCATCCTGGTCCAGACCAGGGGTGAAATGCTCCCGGTTTGGACTGGTCCGGCCAAACCGGTAGTGATGGTGGCCGGTGGTTTGGAGAACCAGTAGTCATGGCGGCGCGTGGCTCCGCCCATCCACCTGGTCGTCATTACTTCCTGGTTTTAACCAGGAAGTAACCTGTTTTCTATCCTCTGTGCATGCGCAGAAGGTTTTGTGCATGCGCAGAGGGTCTGTTCACGCATGTGACGTATGCACATGAGCGAAGCAAGCGAGTGCGTGCGGCATGTGTACTTCCGAACCAGTTGGGAAGGTAAGTATATTTCACCCTGGTCCAGACAGTGCTATAATGAATGCACCAGCCAAACTCATGGCCATGGCTTTCATCTACTATTCCAGTAAGACTCTTCAGTCCAGGAGAATCTCCAAATCATGGACCAGAGGTAGAACCTATACGGCAGTGAATGTTATGCATTTCCTCAGGTTCCACAAACTCAGAAGAATCCTATGTCATAATCCAAGATACTGTCCTTTGCCTCACTTGGAGTATAAGCAGAAGTGATTTGATCAGTAAAAAAACTGCAAAATTTAATCCCCCGTATAATAATAAAAAACCCCTATGAAGCTACTTAGAATTGAAGGTTAGAAAAAGAGCTACCTCTATATTCCAGAAACTGAATATGTCAGCCCATAAATCAGAGTTGCCCACCAAATTGTTGGGAAAATTTCCAAGTACCCTCTGGTATATCAGATCCTTGCAGAGGTCCAGAAGGCTACAATCCACAATTTGATCAGCAAATCATCTGACTATGGTAAAAGGAGTTTTGTAAGTTCTGTTTCTCATGTCCAGATCCCATCTGCTCTGCTCTGAAGTAAAGAACATATTGAACAAGTGTCTGCCTATGTGCACCGAAGCTGTGATTGTTTTGGCTTATGCCCATGATTGTCATGGAGGCCATAAATTCATGAGCCATTCTAGAATTCCCTCCTGAGGCACGGATTTGGAAATCATCCAAGATCAAAGATCCCAGGGACTCTACATCATTCTCCATATGAGATATAGAAATTCACAAAGGGCCATTTCCCAATAACAATACCACTAGTAGCTCTAGCTTCTCTCTGCAGTTCAGCTCAGCATACAGGCACTTGTAACTAATTACCGCTGGGTCACTGCAAGGTTTTCACAAATGGTAATCCTTACTTCCTAGCTTGATGTTGTGAGTGTTGCACAATCGAAAACCCAATATTAGATTTCTAACAGGTCTACATCACTGAGCATGAATAGTACATATTTCAGTAGTATGTGCCAGATCTGCTTCCTCATGCACATGATGGATACCATTTTATTGCACACAGAACTGAAATTTACCAAATTTAGATTCTTGGGGATCAAGGAAGCCGACATATAGCTAACTGATCCAGGTTAGAGGCAATTAGTTTAGAAGGGGCCTACAGTAATATGAGTTCCTTCTGTAATGGCTCATCCAATACCCCTTGCTCTCCCCCTTACAATTTCAATATATATATTTAAATTTGAATCTATGTTGAATTTGCTAACACTGTTGGCAAAAGGCCTAAGAATCCATCATCATGGACAGAATTTGTTATTTTCACAAAGTACATGATTAATAGTTAACACTAATGATGTTAGCTAGTTGGGTAACAAAATGTCTGCAGGAAAAAAACCAAGGACCCCACATAATTAATAATTTGTTGTAGGAATTAATCTGGAATTAAAAAGTATCAAGTTTATATTCAGGGGTGGGTTCTATTTACCTTTACTACTGGTTAGCGTTCTGATGATGTTGGGATTGGAGCCTCCCGCCGGTTTTACTACCAGTTCTATAGAACCGGTGCGAACCAGGGGCAACCCACCACTGTTTATATTGCAATACTATTCTTCTCAGCTGTTCTAAGAACTTCGATAACATCAGAATGCTATTTTGCATCCTCTCTGAAAAGCAGTCTTCGTAGAACGAACTTTTAATTAGTTCACAAACTTTTATTTTGTGAAGTACCAGTAATAGCAAAGATAATTGGCTACTTCTCAAAATCAAGGAATTCATCAGCAAAGTAATAGAATCAATCAAATTCTCATTCTTATATTTGGTTAGTTCAAGCCATGTTTGGATGTATCAACTTCAATGAGCTATATAATGACATTCTACTGGATAGAAATCTGGAACAAGTCCTGAAAGGGGGGAAAAAAATCTCATTTTGAAAATGAGCAGAAGATATTTTGCTGAGTCACCCTTGCACATTTGGGATTATAGAGCTGTAGGACAGGAGAATTCTGAACTGTCAGCAATGATGCACACAGCCAGTTTTAGATGTCATGAATAGACTTCAGTTCTTACTTATTTAATTCATTCCCATAATTTTAGTACAAAGGAAGGCGTATCTTCTTGAATATTCAATAGGATGCCAAAACAATTTGACTGGTTTGAAGGTCAGGTTGGTACTTTATCTTGTAATTTAATTAGGTTATTTATATTTATATTTTACATCTCCTTTAAAGAGGGACTCTGGGTTAGGGGTAGAAAGTCATGTCCTGGATAATTATCCATATTTTTAAAGGTGATACATCATAAAAATACAACTGGGAGCCAGTGCAGCTCACACAGAGTAGTATAACTGGGGGGAACCACATGCTTTCCAAAATGTGTGTCACTGCATTCTGGACCAGTTGCAGCTTCTGGATGGTCTTCATGTGGAACGTATTGCAATAAGGCAAATGGGAGGTAACTAAGGTATAAGTTATCTTATACCTTAGTATAAGGTAACTTATACCTTAAGTTACCTTATCTGGTCTGGAAACAGGCTAAATAGATGCACAAAATGTCTACAAAGTTTCCCCAGTGTCATGACTGCCAATTGTTCTTCCAGGAGGCAAAAGTCTAGGAGGAACCCAAAATTGAGCCCAAGTCTGCCCATGGGAATGTTACCTAGTACAAAGTCATACGTGTCAACTTTTCTGATCGAAGAGGATAAAAGACTCACAACAATTATAACTTGCTAGGGTTGAGTTGCAGCCAGTTTTTCTCAATCCAGATCTTACAGTTCTGAGGCATTGTGCGAGCACCTGAATAGCATCATTTGTCCAGTATGATTTAAATCTGTTTTTTTCATTCTTTTGGATTTGGATATAAAGATATATATTATTTAAAACCTTTTGGCTGGCAGGTCCCACAGTTTATTTATTTACGGTTTTTTAATAGCCTGCCCTAATTAAAAGGCTCTGGATGGATTGTAACAAAATTATAGAAACAGATACAAAATAATATATGAATTCAACCTTCCCCAAGGCAAATACTTCTAGCAAACAACCAGTGTTAAAAGCAAAATGAATTATAATGGATGACTTTATTAATTAATTAGATTTTTATCTTGCTTTATAAGTAATTCAAGGTGATAAACATACGTAATATTCCTTCCATCTCCAATTTTCCCCACAATAACCACCCTATGAGATGGGCAGGGCTGAGAGAGACTCGGACACTGAGACCTATTCGAAGTTAGGTTGCCTGGTTTTCATGCCTGAAGCAGTCTCCTGATTTAAGATCAGCGCCTTTAACCAATATACCAAACTGATTCTTTTAGAGTATTTTTTGAAACTGGGGATAGACATTCTATCAAGGGGCCACAACAGAAGAAGGCTTGGCCCATCTCCCTTTATCTTACATGGGTCCTTAGTAGGAGAAAATGTTCTTACTGGTTAAAATGGACAGTTTTTGTGATCAGTGATCAGTTCTTGTAGTAAAGGCTCATAATCTGGTCATGCTTCACAGTCATCATTTTTTCCGTTCACCTATCAGTATCCTTGAAACTCCTAGCTATATTTGGATCTTTGGATAAGTTCTTCTATATTGTTAATCAGTATGTTTTTTTTCAATGTGAACTATAGTGTTTGTCTGTGACTATGTCTTGTCAAGTATATTAACATTCATGATTGTACTTGCACCTATTTCTTAAACTAGGGTTTTTAGCAAAAATTATAGATAACAGCTAGTATAAAAACTGCTTATAAGAATTCATATAATTTCTCATTTGCTTAATTTTTTTGAGATTGGCCACAGGGCATTGGTTTTCACCACCTGCTATAGTTTACATTGATCCCAAGACGGAAATTAATAGCATTATTAAATAGCAATTTTATAAATTATAATTAAAAATGATAAAAAAAGAAAAGAAAATGAAAAGAAAAATAGAAAGTGTAGAAAAGAAAAATAGTAAAATAGAAAAGAAGAGAAAAATATAGTAAAGAAAAGAAAAATATAAAGAAATGACCTCCCTTCATCACAAATATAAACAATATTAGTAACTTATCACTTTCTCTTAAAATATAATAAATGATCTTCTAATATCACATTTCTTTTTTATAAACACATCATTAAATAAACATTTAAACTATTAACTGTACTTAAAAAGTTAAATTCAGTCCAAATCAGGAAAAGTCCATTAAGAGCGATTAGAGATAATAATATATGTTATAAATTTGATCAAATAAAACAATTTTATATTTCTCCCTTTTATTTTTAACAATCTTGATTTTGAGGACTTCCAGGGAAGAAATGGTAAACTGAAGATGGCTCCCCTAAAAGTGGAACTGATGACCATGACTGAATGAAAAGGGGGCAAGTAAGACTTTGTAATTCCTCAAGAGGACTTGAGATCACCCTCAAATGCTTCATATGATTGCTCCTTCTGAGAAGACCAATAAAAGGACACTTCAAATATTAATGTCCAATATTCAAAGTCTCCTTTTATTACCCTTCTCACAAGAAGCAACCATATGGAGCATTTAAGGGTGATCAGGAATTGAGGGAATCAGATGCAACTAAAGATCAGAATTAAAGGAGAAAAACACTTAAATTTGACATATCAGTACAGAATGGAGAAAAATATTTTATTGAAAGATATTTTTGAACACTAGACCCAGAAGTTAATTTTAAGAGTGTTTGTTATTATAGACAGACTGTGTTTAAAACATGTTCTGGAAGAACATATACTGGACCTTGGGCCAGTTACTCTCTAGTCCAGGAGTCAACAACCTGCAGCTCTGGAGCTGCATGTGGCTCTATCACCCCTCTGCTGTGGCTCCGTTTCACTCAAAATATGTGTCACAACCACCAATGTGCAACACCCACCGGTACACAATTTATTGAGCTTTTCAATAACCATGGATATAATCCAAGAAAAGTTTCAGAAGAAAACAGAACATTTAATTCAACTACATATGCTAGTTTTGCGGCTGCTCAAGAATTAGTCAGGCACGGGAAGGGTTTTGTGGCTCCCGGTGTTTTCTTTTCTGTGGGAAATGGGTCCAAATGGCTCTTTGAGTGTTTAAGCTTGCAGACCCCTGCTCTAGTCCAACTCACCTCATGGAGTTGTTCTGAGGAAAATAGGAGGGAACAATATTATGCATGTTCGCTGCCTTGAGTTACTTATAAAGGATAAAAATTTAATAATCTAATAAATAAATAAGTCTGAGCCTGATTTGACAGGCTACAAAAAGATACAGCCAAAGATGCTACATTGGACATACAAATGAAACTAGCAGATGTCTTAATAATTAAAAGCGATATACAAATAAACCAAAAGAGTGACCTGGATAATATTCCTATATTGGATAGGAAATAATAGAAGGGTTAAAAGTTTTGAACAATTTTGTGAAAAGGGACAAAAAATTTAAAAAATCAAATTCTATGGCAGGTGCATGCAGTTCTGGAGCCACATGCGGCTCTTTGGGCTCTCTGCTGTGGCTCCCTGTTGGGTAATCCCACCACTAGCTGCCCCCGCTCCTCACACCTTGCCTGGCCTGACATCAAAACCTGACACTGAAAAGGTAAGGGCGACGGCGGGTGATGGAGAAGTGGCTGGGTTCAGAGACAGGTGAGGAGAGAGGGAGAGGGGGGAGGGAGGGAGAGAGAGATGTCAAAAGAGTTTTGTGGTTCCTGGTGTGTTTTAACAACCGGTTCTCTGCTCTAATGACCGGCTGGCTAGGGGGGTGTCATGTGACTGGTGGAAGTGAGTGACGTTGCGTTAGCCACGCCCGCCCAGGTTTTGTGGCTCCCAGTGTTTTCTTTTCTGTGGGAAATGGGTCCAAATGGCTCTTTGAGTGTTTAAGGTAGCAAACCCCTGTTCTAGGGTATTATTTGAAGGAAGCAGAGAAGTTTATACAATTTTGACCCGATTCTTGCTTCCTTTGCCCTCCCTTCAACTCTTTCTCAATTCAGTTAGCTCTTTCAACCACACTAATGGAGCCTAGCAAAAGCAATAAAGTAGGATGTACCAACAAGAAAAAGATGCCTCTCCCTTATAAAGTTTTAATCTCGTCTTTTGTGCAAGCTAATTAGAGCTCTCACTTTCTCTTGCAATGAGTATTTTGGTAAAATGAAAAAAAAGGGGGGTTGGTCTTATCTGATACGCTCCTTCTCGTTGAGTGGAGATAGCATCCAGGAATGGGTTGTCCTCGTCTGCTAGCCAATAGGACTGAGTCTGTCAAAGCTGTGAGGTCACACCTACCTCAGCTTTTGGCGAAGGTATAGAGACAGACCCAATATGCTACGGTCAGAAGTTCTTCCCCCGAGGGACCGAGGCCAGCCCAGTACCAGAGTAGGGCTGGATGCTATCTCCACTCAATGAGAAGGAGCGTATCAGGTAAGACCAACTCCCCTTTTCCCTTGCAGTGGAGATAGCATCCAGGAATGGGACATTCCAAAGTGTCTTGTCCTTACGGTTGGGCCACAGCTTGATCCGAGGTCTCGTCATCCGCATGAACCCTCTGTAGGACCCGTCTACCAAAGGCTGCCTCAGCCGAGGCATAGCTGTCCAGTTTGTAGTGCTTGATGAAAGGGGACGGGGAGGACCATGTAGCCGCATGGCAAACCTCTTCTAAGGAGGCTTGCGTTGCCCACACCGCACTTGTGGCCACACTCCTTGTGGAGTGTGCCGTAATACTCTTGGGCAATGGAAGGGCCTGTATCATGAAAGATTTGTTGATACACACCGAATCTAGCAGCCCAGGGTTGATGAAGTCACCTTGGCTCCTAGGGAGGCTGGCTGGAACAACACAAAGAGTGACTCCATCTTCCTGAATGAGGAAGTCCTTTTGATATAGATTCGGAGTGCCCTCCTCACATCTAGCGTGTGCCACTTTCTTTCCAAGGGATGTCCTGGATTGGGGCAGAAATTGGGCAAGATAAACTCCTGGACCCTGTGGAACCATGAGGTCACCTTCAGTATGAAGGAGGGGTCCAAACACAAGATTACTCTGTTAGGGTGAAACACACAGAGATCTCTCCGGAAGGATAATGTCGCTAACTCTGATATCTGCCTAGCCGATGTTTTGGCCACCAGGAAGGCCGCCTTGCAGGTCAGGAAGCACAATGTGGCCTCTCTCAGTGGTTCAAATGGCGCCTCGGTCAGCACCTGCAGTACCTTAGTGAGGTCCCAAGTAGGGTATCAATGAACCACTGGAGGCCATAGGTTTGTTGTGTCCCTGATGAACCTGTGGACACTGGACAGTAGGGTATTGAGCAAGGGAGTCCAGACCCTCGCAGGAAAGGATTGATGATAGGGCAGCCACCTGGAGAAGGATCGTGTTGGGTGATAGCCCCTTGTCCAGTTCCACCTGAAGAAATTCAGGTGGGCACGGACGCAAAAGTTGGGTCCAAAATTGGGTCAAAGTTTCCCTCTGGAGCACCAGGAGCAAAAGGCCTTCCAGGTAGCATCATATATTCTGTTCATGGAAGGCTTCCTGGAAGCTTCTACGGTGGCAATCACCTTGTATGGTGGAGTAATTGTCTTGGCTCAAAGAACTCCACTCAAACACCAGGTAGTCAACTGGAACCACTGTGGGTCCGGGTGGACCAATGCCCTCTGGCTGAGGGAGACTCTGTCTGGCGATATCCTCCAAGAGCTGGCCACCGAGAGGGCGACTAAGTCGCAAGCCATGGTCGCCATGGCCAGTGCAGAGCCAGAAGAAGCATCTCCACCTTTTCCACCAAAATCTTTCTTACCACCCTCTGGATGAGGGGAAGGTGGGGGGGAGAAAGGCGTAGAGGAGCCCTGGTGGCCAAGGGCAGCAAAGTTCATCAGCCCCTTCTGCTCCCGGAACTGCAAACCTCGCAAAAAAATTGGTCAGTTGGGCATTATCCAGGGTTGCCCAGAGGTCCATGGCTGGCTGAGCGAAGCGCTCCGTCAGCTTCTGAAATAAAGCCAGATGCAGGTGCCACTCTGCATGATCCATTGTGGCCCTGCTTAGCCAATGTGCCTGTATATTTGCGGCCCCTGAAATATGCTCTGCCTGTAATGACAAATGGATTCTCTCTGCCCAGCCTCTTAGCTTCTCTCATAAGGGACCTAGATTGGGTTCCCCCCTGTCTGTTAATATGTGCCTTAGCAGCCACATTATTGGTCAGTATTAAGACATGCCTGCCCGACACTATAGTCTGGAACTGCTGAAGGGCCAGATGGACTGCCCTGAGTTCCAACCAGTTTATGTTGTGGCTCAGGTCATCTTGTGACTATCTTCCTTGAGCCATTCTATCCTGGAGATGCGCCCCCCGGCCAAAGAGACTGGCATCCGTTGTAACGGTCAGATGCTCTGGCTCTTTAAAGAAACATCCCTTAGTGATTTCTGGGGAGTACCACCATTCCAGGGAATGGAGCACCTCGGGTGGTAACGTAACTTTAGATGAGGAATTGCTCCTGCCTGCCCGCTGGTGAGGGAGGAGGAACCATTGGAGAGACCTGGCATGCAGTTATGCCCAAGGCACGATTGAAATGCAGGACACCATCTTACCCAGGAGCTGTGAGAGTGTAGCCAGGGGCACCGAATGGTCCCTCCTGATCTATACCAAAGAATCTATACCAAAGAATCTATACCAAAATTTACTGGTTATTTCTGGATATTGCTTAATTTATTCCAAGTATTTCAGTTTGTAAAAGCAGTAATGATGCATTTTATGTACCAGAAAACTGCTCCCCATTCAAGAAAAATGGCTAGATTTCAGTTATTAAACATAAATTATGCCATGTCTAACTTATTTATTTTATTTAAAATGTAGAATCATAGATCAAACAAACAAAAAAAGGTAATGGAGATATTCCTTAAAAGCCTATTCATATCTGAGCAAAACATACTTGGAAGAAGATAAGTCCATGAACCTCTAACTGTCTAATTTCTACTCTTGCATCTTCTAAACAAGTGCATTATTTGGAATGATTTGCCTCCAAAAGTTGTGGGTGCTCCAACACTGGAGGTTTTAAAGAAGCGACTGGGCAACCATTTATCTGAAATGGTATAGAGCTGTGATGGCGAACCTATGACACTCGTGCCACAGGTGGCACGCGGAGCCATATTGGTGGGCACGCAAGCTCAGCTCCGGTGTGCATGCGCACGCTAGTCAGCTGATTTTCAGGCCTTTTGGGCCCACTGGAAGTCAGGAAAAAGGCTGTTTCCAGCCTCCAGAGGGCCTCTGGGGGAGTGGGGAAGCCCATTTTTGCCCTCCCCAGCCTTCTAGAAAGTCTCTGGAGCCTGGGGAGAGTGAAAAATGGGCCTACCTTGCCATCGCATGCCAAAAGTGGGGGGAGCGTGGGGTGGGTCGCACATACATGTGTGGGGGATGGGGCGCATAGAATTATGGGTGTGGGCATGTGCATGAGCGACCCCCCCCCACGCTCCCCACTTTTGGCACACATTGGCAAAAAGGTTAGCCATCACTTGTATTGAATTTCCTACCTGAACAGGGCTTTGGACTAGAAGTTCTCCAAGGTACCTTCCAACTCTGTTATTCTGTTATCTTTCATTTCCTTCGACACCATTAACATTGGATTTTGAATTAAATTTGTCTGAAACATCTTGGAAGAATTTTTGTACTTTTTATTCTGTTTGTGTTATTCTTTGGACTCGGCAACAAGAAAAGAAAAAATAAAAAAGCAGAAAATCCTATGTTAGAAATATAATGCCAGTTATTTCAGGCATCTTAAAATATCTAACTACTTCAGGCAGTAAAACGAAGAGCTGCTGATGGAGTTTGTGATAAGGTTAAAGTGGTTGGTGTGACTGGAAGTTGAAGAAATTAATAACTGAATTCCAGAGAAAATAACAAAGTTGTTCTGCTTCATAAAACTTCGAAGTCACAGTACTAATTATTGCTATGGAAAAGAAACAGTGAAATAGATATCAAATAAATAATACTAAAAAGAAAATGACTCTGAATTTAAGAAATCGCGTCTCTCTCCCAAAGGAAAAATAGCCAGAAACAACAACAAAACACCCACAAATGAATAAGGTTACTCTGGACAGAGTATAAGAAAAACAAACAATTAATGAAGAAAAATAACCATACATGAAAAGGAACAACTCAAAATAAAACAGTTATTAAACAGGATAACTGGACAATCAAAAGGTGACTCCACTCATCTAGACCTAAAAGCCTGGGGAAAAAGTAGGTCTCAATTGTTTTTTTTAAAGGTAAGCAGAGTTGGGGTCTGGGGGTTTTTTTGGGTGAAAGGGGAGGAAACTATTCAAGAGCACAGGGGCAGCCATCACTAAGGAATGCATTCTATGTAGGTCTCACAAAATGGCAATATTAAAGTGAAGAAAACTGGAGCATGCGTCCGTATGGGAATGCATGGGGCAGGCAGAGGTTGATGGAAGCAGGCAGTCCTGCAAGCAGCTCAGTCATATGGCATCGAAAGCTTTAAAGGCAACTTGAATTGCACTGAACATCTATTGGGAGCCAGTATAGCTTGTGGAATACTGGTGTCACATGGGCACAATGAGCTGCTCTCGTAACTATCTGCACAGATACATTCTGGACCAATGGAAGCTTCTGGACAGTTGAAGGGCAGCCCACATAGAGTATATTGGCCACGGTGAGTTCTCCCATAGTGAGTTGGCTGTGGCAAGATGGCCATGAGGTGGTCACGGAGAGCTGACCATGAATGAGATGGCTGCAGCAACTTGACCCTGGCAAATTGTCCCATTCCAGGCTTGGCAGAGTAGAACTACAGCTTGTTCTTTCCCCTTCAGATTGGGAAAGAATCTCAATGGCTTCATTTGGATTTTCAAGTGGCTTCATATATGGCACATGTGTATGGTCTGTATGGTGTACAACAAAAGAAAAGAAAAAGAAAAACAAGACCAGAGCAACAACATTAACTGAATAAATAAATGCTGATTAAAAACATTTGCCTGTAAAATAATGTATCCAATATATAAAATTAATTGACCTTCCATTTACAAGTACTTTGTAGTAAACATTTCTCTCTCACAGAAACATCTCTGACACAGGGAAACATATTCTCCCCTCATAAAAACTCTACTCTCTCTTGTAAACTACAGAAGTAAAATCCACAAAAATAGGAAAGATGGGGTAAGAATGTGAAAGTAAATCATAAAATAAGAAAACTAGGAAAGGGAAATCCTAATATTTCACACTTTTTCTTTCAGAAAACTTATTAAACATCCTTAGATCAAATATGTTTTAAAATTTAAAAATGAACATGCAAAAATATATACATTGTACAACTAGAATTAGTTCATTTAATTTTACTAATAACTGAGCAATTCACATTGACTGAAGTTATTTGACAAATACTTATTAGCTTTAGCAAAATGGTATTTCACTGGAATGCAGGTGGTTGATGGGAAATTTCAGCAACGTGGAGGAATTTTAAGTACAACTTGATCTACTTGGGGAGATTGAAAGAACAACAACAAAAAAGACTCATGCAAGGTACTTTGGAAAAAGTCAGGCTAAATATTAAGTTACTTTTGTGACAAGCTAGCCTGAAGGTCAAACTGTATATTATATTAAAATGCTTTTCAATTTAATATGACTATTTTAGTTTTTAAAGTAGTCATATTAAATTGAAAAGCATTTTAATATAATATACAGCATGCATTGCAAAGGGAGTAGATTCAGAATCATCCCCACATGACAGTTTCTTATCTCTCTTTTAAAATGCTGTATCTTCAGAACAGAACACCTCTTTTGTCACTAACCAAGTCAGGCACGGAACTGCAGTCCACTTAGATTAATGGACCATCTTACAAAAGCAGATTTGGAGTGGTTCCGCACACACGTTGCTGGTTGTTTCTGGAAATTAAAATTAATGACTTTTGTTAGTTTTTTACTGCTGAATATCTGGCATATGTGCACTTTCTATCCTTTGTTGCAATTATCCTCCAGAATTGTGAGGATGACTGCTTGCAGCAGGAAGGCTGCTCTCATTTTATAAAAAGAATCTTCCCAACCTTCTCAGATATTTTGTGACTTCAGTTTCATAATTCTATGAATGTCCATGAATTTCAGTTACCGTTCTATGTCATTTTAGTTACAAAAGTGAGATGTCTGATGAAATTCTGTCCACTTATGTAATACAACATGGAGAGACAAAAAAAGGGGAGCAATCCCCTCACTCTTGAAGAAGGTTGTGATGTGCCCTACCCTCAAGAAGCAATTGCTATAAAGGGTTCTGGAGAATTTCCATCTAATGCCCATTAAGTTCATCCAGTTAAGTTTATGCTTACAGTTGGCTGTATTGCTCTTCTGGTTAGCTATAATCTTTTTTAGTTTTGATCTTTATTTGTAAACTGCCGATAACTGCTAAAGAATCAAGTGGCCTCAAAATTGGATAGATGGATAAATAAATAAGAATTACAGTCATTTCAGTAATAGTGAAATTATGTTATGAAAATATAATATAGAATATAAAATACAATAAATAAAAAGTAATAGCAAGCAACAATAATGTGAGTATGTAAAATATAGGAAACATTTTTATATTTAAAACTAAAATATGCATTGTAATACCTTTAACATTCTCAGTTCACCTACATTATCTGCAGGCAGGTTCTTATTTGATTCCAGTAAATAGTTACTAGCTACCCACCTATTGGTTGTCTGGATTTTGGTAGCTCAGATGACAATAAGAGGTAACCTTCTTGTAAAAGTAACTTGGTTAAAGAGTTCAGGATACATTTATGGACACATTATTATGGAGCCATAAGTTCTTTGTTAACCTGTATACTATTGCTTCAACAAGGGAGGATATTTTAACCTATGAGGCAAAGGCAGATAAAAGTTTATATTATACTGTCATGTCTGAAAACCACTCAAGACCTAGGCTAATAGGAAAAATAAGTAACAGGAGTTGCCTATTTTGAAATGCTAAGTCTAAATTTCCCATTTCCTTACAACCAACTTTGGACTCCCTAAAATTGGTTTGTGGGATTAAGAGAGCTGAATGGAGAGAAATAATCAGTTTAACATGAACTTAAGTCAGAGAGTTAAAGAGTCTGCTCTTCAGATCACTGAGAAAGCTCAGAAGAAGTTGACTATAAAAAATGGAATTCTAATTTCTATTAGAAAAATATTTGCCTTCATTTGGGAATTTATTGTAGTTGTTCTGTCTTAGATTTTTTAAAAAAGTAAATAAAGTTTGAGCACTAAGATTAGATTAGCATTAAGACTAGAGTGCTAAACATCAGAGTTGTCTAAAGCATTTGAACAAGAAGCTTCTCAAAGCATGCTCTGTGAGAAAAGCACTTCTCTAATCCTTAAAGCAATCATGGCCATTGGCTGCTTCAGGGGCACTGTTTGTGCATACATGGATAGCCAGCATTTCTGCCAAATTCTTCCAGAAGATGTGGCTTTGAGGAGGGGCAGTTTGCTTGTAAAAAAACAAAACCTGTTTCCAATATTTTGCACCACCTAACCAAATCTTTAATGCCACTTCAGCTGGTTTTCATCAAATAAGATGACTGGTCCAAAATACATGTCATTGGCCACATAGCATATGGAAGGGTTGTTCACTGGTGAACTATTTGGAAACATTAAGGTTTAATTTTGCACACATACACAAACACACACTGCAATTAAAAACAAAAATAACAGCTGAGATAGGTACATTAGTGAACACCAAAGGAAGTGCATATATGCATTAATGGATATAGGTGCCAGGTATGATCTCTAAGCATCATGTTGAAAATTTCAAGCATATGATACTATTCCATTATCTTTTGTACTTAATGAAAAAGTTGTTGATGGATCCCTATGAACTGCTTATAGTAGATATTTGATAAACATAATGCAATTCTATCACTTTTAACCATTTATAAAATTAGTGACATGGGAATTTTTTTTCATCATAAGCAAAAAGACTAATCATAGAAAATCTGGATCCTCTCCATACTTAATTCTAATAATTTGTAGAATGTATTTTCACAGAAAACAGGATCTAGGAAAACAGAAAAGATGCAGAAAATTTCAAATAATGTGTGCATAGCATTTTAATTTATCAAGCTGTTGTCATGATCCAGTTTCAAATTAACAGTTGAGGCCACTAATAATGGACCACACTGATCTGCTGGTTTAAGAAAATAATATGTATTTTTTTATTTTTCCAGAAATCTGATATAAACCCCACTTATGGGAAGTTGGTGGACAGCCTGTCAAAATTATACAGAGTAATAAAAAGATGCATGTGGGAACAAAACTTAGAAATGAGTTAGTTAATGTTTATTTAGCATCTAAAACCAAAATGTCAACCATATTCCAGTATAATAGTTCAAAACAGCCATCTTAAAAACATAGTAGAAAACAAGAAAATAATCATTAAAATTAAAATTATTTTTATTATATTTCTGATCAAAGGGCAAAGCATACAAAGCAAAATGAAGATAACCATATATTGAAAAAGGCAGAAGAATAAATAAAAAGCATTTTAGAAATTAAAATGAAACAACTTAGGAAAAAAGATCAGGGCTGCTAGACAATTAATCATCTTGCAGTAATACAGTAGTGACAGCAAGAAATTTGGCAATCCTTCTATAAATGTTTCCTGAGCTGTTAGCTAAAAGGAAGGAAATGATCTCCCTATCTAAACCTTACATGACTTTCAATCAGGTGAAGGTTATTAATTCAATGTGCCATCTCATGTAAAAATGGCACTACAAGAAAATACGTTTGCTTTGTTTTAAATTTTCTCTAGGGGACATAGGCAAATTCGTGCTGCCACATTTCAAAGTATAATGAGAGAAAGGCATATTATAATATTGAGCCAGGGTAATGGATCCTATTTGGGATAGTAAAAATGGTATAATCTAAGTATTTTGCATAAGACAATTGTCCAAAACAGATCTCTGGCATACCAACTGTTATAGGGTAAAAATTAATACAACCTGCATAGCTGTACTCTTAAGTTTTAGAAATCAATCCTGCATGGCTATATTCCAAGTCTTAAAAATCAAGACTTAGATCAAGAACCATGGACTTTCTCTGCAACGGGAAAGAAAATGATCCATACCATTTGATCATCTTTAGTGATGAGTCTATTGATCCTATTTCCTCTGTTACACATTGGCAGTCTTTCTAGGTATGGAATCTTATATCTAAGGCACAGATATTGATGCAGCATAAGAAATTATTCAATAAACTATTAGTTGAAAAACTTTGGAAAATTTAAATAAACTTACCATTATTTAAACATAATTTCAGTGATATTTAAAGGGATGCAAACATAACTAAAAAAATGACCCACCACCAAAAAATTTCAAAAAGTCTGACATGAAAAATATATTAATTTTAATCTATTCATTATTTACTAACTACATTAATGATGTTTTTCCTAATAGGTTATGTTGTTTTTCCTAATAGGTTATGTAAATCTATCAATAGATTTCTATTGGAAAATGGGGATTTCTCTCCATTTTTGGAGAGAAATATAAGTTATACATGTTTAAAATGTCTTTAAGGTCATAATTGCATTTCTCACATACAAATACAAGTGTTCCAACTCGCCTGATTTATATATGCTTGTGTGTAGAAGTAGCATATACTGTATACATCCTACCAGATTAGTACTGGTGGTACCAACTAGTACTGTCACAATTTGAATGGTTTTCAGATAAACCCCAAATCTCATTTAGGCACCATTTTAAGCCCTATTTTGAAATTAAAGGAGTATTTCCCTCAGTATTTTAAAGTAAATATAAACCATAAACAATTAATAATTTAACTATCTTTAAAATAAGCTTTTCCAGAGATTGAAGGCAGCTGAAGGACAATATTGTGATATCAGGAAAAGACAGAAGTGCTTTAAACTTTAAAGAGTTGCAGATTACGGTATGCTATATTTGTAACCCCATGATTTCTGAAGACAGCTTTGAAAATGAATTTGGAGCTAAGTACAGTCCTACATGACAGTTTGATATGACCATTAATTACCAACTAGTATTTCTGAGAATGATCTAACTATAAATTGACAAAATTAGTTTATAATGTTATGTTATTAGCATGTGCAACTCCCATGATCTCATGCTATTAATTCTATCAGCTGGGCTTATGGGCAAGTAGAATTCAATGCTACATGGAGAATGTTTTTTCATCATCCCTTGAAGTAAAAGAAGTTTATACACAAATTTAGAAATTAGGATCAAATTTTTTTCCATTTGTGCACCTGAAAGATACATGTTATTTACCATCCATAAACTACAACTTGGATTTCCTTTTCATGCATCATACTTTATTTTTTCTAGCTATAAAGAACACTGAGAGCATTCTCTGCATGGAATGTCTAAGTAAATTTACCAATCCGTTAATAAATTCACATTTGCAAGACTGAGGTACATATTTTTTAACTAATAAGAACTGATAGTAAGAACTGCTTTCAATCAATTTCAAATTTTATAACACAGATGGGCAGATTTGGTTTGTGAAAACTGATTGATCTCTATTGACTGATATCTAATGGATGTTGTTACAAATTCTCTACCCAATACTCATATTATCACAGAGCAGATAAATAAAAATCAGTCTAAAAATCCAGACTAACTATAATTAGCACAAGGAATAATGAAAAAAGTCATTAATTTGGTTGGTCAAGTTATAACTGATATGCATCTGTAGGATAATAAAAATGAATGAAGCATGGCGAAGACTAAGGAAATATCTAGCCATATTATGGGCACTAATGCAGTGTCAGCGACTCAACAATGAATCCAAAGAAAAAAAATACATACCAACAGCAATTCAGTCGGAAAGACAAAATCACAAGTTAAATATCACAGATATTTGGCATTTAGTTCTAGAGTTAGTTCTTGTTTAATGACCACAATTGGGATCAGCAAGCTAGTCATTAAACAGTGTAGCTAAGAAAAATGTTATCTTATTTCATATTTTCTTTGCTTTACAGACCTGCAAACATCGTAAATACAAGGACTGGTAGCAAAGTTACTTTCTCATTATAACTGCATATGTCATTAAATGAGGCAGTTGCTAAACAGAGGTTTATTCTATTCCATTCTGTTCTGGTCCACTGCATTCCATTCTTCAGGTGGGTTGGTGTAGATAAGTAAAAATAGAACTTACTTGCTAGTTTATTATATAAAAGATATAATACGAAGGAAACTGAATGAAAAGTATACTTGAATCTGTCTCTAAATGTAAGTAACTATGGCCTGAACTCCAATCTGCTGGAATAGAATTAGTTCAAAGCAAAGGTTCACAACTTTTTTGGGGGTGGGGTGGGACTGATAACACAGTACTCATGGATTTTCTCACAAAAATTTATCCCTGAGAGAAGGGTATGTATACTTGTCAATGACTGCAGTGGAAGTGGTAACCTTAAATCCCTGCCAACGTTCAACCTTCTGAATGGATGTTTCCTATCCACTCTATTAATCTTTGTCTTTGTTTCTGCGTGGATTAGAATTCTTTCAAGCTGGTCTGTAATCATTAACTATTAGTTTTTTAAGGTTACTGAACCATTTTAGAACCAAGAAGTATTCTTGGGTGTGAATATGTTGCTGACATTCCAATTTTATATTTTTAAACTTGTATAACAAAATGATAATTATGTAACTAGAAAGTCCAAGGTAATGTTTATGGCCACCTATGTGGTCCTCATGCAAGGAAACGTAGGCAAAGGGTGAGGCAGAACAACTGTAAATAGAATTAATCTGACAGGAGAGCAATCAGAGTGGTTTGATCTCTTCCTCAGCAGCAGCTTAATGAAATGACTAATAAGCAAAAAATTGGTACAGGAAGGATTAATGATTAGTAATATATTTATAGTTTTATATATTGAAAAACATCCATGCATTCTTCTCATTGAGAGTATAGAGACAGCTTACCTAAGCAAGCTGGCAAATCAATGATTCAGCAATTACAGCCAATTCAAAACCTCAGTGTCACAAAATAGAAAAAGCAAAAACAGACAAGCAACAGCACTCCAGTTATTTTCCCTATCCTTGGGGGGGGGGGGGGGAGTTTGCTGAGATATTTAAGCTGCATGAGGTATATTCATTGAAATGTTGCCAGAAGAAAATAGGATTACATTTCAAGAGAAAACCAACAGACTCTGCTTTCATGGTATTATCTTCTCCTAATAGAAAGAGAGCCAATTTGGTTGAAAAATTCAAAAGTAATTTCAGTTTATTTAACAACTAGAAAATATTTAGCAACTAGTTGCATTCATATGTAGCAAAAAGTAAGTCGGTATGAACGTTGTGCTGATCCTGTTATCAGCGAAAAGAACTTATAGAGAAAAATCTGTTATAAACTATTAAAGTTACAAAAACTAGTGTCATTATATAATAAGAAAATGTCATTTTAGTTACATTAAAAGATTGATGTTTGAAAACAAGACAATTGTCAGCATTTTATAAGAGAGAAACAGTTGACAGGAAAAAAATGGCAACATGCCAAGGCTTATTATTGAAGTCAAGAGAACAATAGACTTCAGAAAGATATATTTTTCAATGCTTAGAAGAAGGGTTTAATATGGATAAAAAGATAATTGCAACTGAAAAACACAAACTGGAATTTGAAATTAAATTATGTACAAACAAAAACAAGCGAAAAAGTATACACCTTAAAACAGAAGAACATGTTAAACATTGCAATGACAAAATGGGCTATTAATTTTGGACATAATATACAGATGGGCACTTGGGAGAGAATGTGGGTCATTAATTTTATACTGTGTCACAAGATAAAAATTGTGAAGAAACCAAAATCTTTTTTATTGGGACTAATGGACGATGAATCAGAACAGAATGAAAGAAACATTGATTTATGGGTTTGAAGATTTTAAAAGAGATTCATTAAGTGAGGGGTTGAAGGGACTTATATAACATCTAAGAGGAACAGGGAATTGTAAGTTTTTAATTATCTCCTGAAAAGATGGTCAGAGGTTATTATATATCATAACTTTAGGTTCTTTTCCTTCCTTCCTTCGGATTTGTCTTTATATAAAATTATACACACACACAGAGTTCTCTGATGCATTCTAAAGCCAGAGATCAGACCCAATGATGAGTGCAAGAAAAGTACAAGAAATGGGTTGGCACGTCTCTTCAGGCTGAGACTGAGACAAAACTGGGTCAGAGAGGAAGAGTGCAGAGGGCGTGGCCAAAAAAGTTGACAACTCGGTCTCTGCAGGAACAGATGACTCAACCCAACCTTGGACACTCCTGGGAGCTCTCAGGAGAATATATACTTTGTTGTCTTTTTCTTTAAATATCTGATCTTTTTAAGTCTAGGCTAACATATTCCCACTGTAAGGTGTACTTATTTTAAGTACTTTATATTTTTATGTAATAATTCTTTAGATAACAACTGTAAATACATTTGAATGAGAGATAAGCACCCAGGAAAAGCAGATGAGCTTAATAGCTATTTTTTTACCCACACAATGAGCCAAGGTAACATTATTGGTCAACATTCAAAAATCTCTACCATTTCAGTGTATCCAAGATGTACGTACTGAGAATTTTCCATGCAAAAGAACTTAAGTGAATTGGTTTGCAGGTAAGGTTTGCAGAGTAAACAACTGCCTACTCTTATGCATATAAACTTCCTACATGGGCAGCATAGACAGAGATGGTATTCAGCAGGTTCTGGAGAACCGGTAGCAGAAATTTTGAGTAGTTCGGAGAACCGGTAAATGCCACCTCTGACTGGCCCTGCCCCATCTATTCTCTGCCTCCCGAGTCCCAGCTGATTGGGAGGAAATGGGGATTTTGCAGTAACCTTTCCCTGGAGTGGGGAGAGAATGGAGATTTTACAGTATCCTTCCACTGGAGTGGAGTGGGAATGGAGATTTTACAGTATCCTTCCTGTGCCACACCTACTGAGCCAAGCCAAGCCAAGCCATGCCACGCCATGCCAACCAAGCCATGCCCATAGAACCGGTAGTAAATTTTTTTTGATTCCACCACTGAGCATAGAAAATGTATTATTGTTATACACCTTTATCAGCAACTATATAAAGAGGCAACCATTCCATCAAATTATCCATCAAAGGCTGACCTAATTTTTCTTTAAACTAAAAGAAGCATTGTACTATCTATTTTTTTCTCTATCACTAAACCTCAGAGGCAATTTAGAATATAAAGTCCAGTGTTTTCCAAAAGCATCTGTACTAAACAGAGTGGGAAAAACTAAGAATAAGATTTAGAATTTAGCCAGATTTAGAAGAAAAAGATGGTCTTGCATTTCTTAGTCGTAAGCAATATTATTATGCTGGCTGTCTTTCAACAGAATGTATAAAATCCCTAAATAGTAGGACATTAATTATAGAAGGAGCTGGTATAGCTAATGGACTTCATAGGTAACTATAGAATAAGGAAATGAAGGAAAGGTTTTGAAAGGACATATTATAAAACAATATTAGATTAAAAAATATGAAATCTTTTAAAAACAAGAAGAAATCAGGTGAGTTTACCATAAGCTTCAACATCAAATGCATTTTACTTCAGGAACAATCTTAAGAAAGATTTCATCATATGCCAATATGGTACTTGAGCCACAATGGTTCAGTGGTTAGAGTGCAGTACTGCAGGCTACTTCTTCTGACTGCCAGCTGCTTGCAATTTCGCAGTTCAAATCTCACCAGCTCAAGGTAGACTCAGCCTTCCATCCTTCCAAGGTCAGTAAAATGAGGACCCAGATTGTTGGGGACAATATAGTGACTCTGTAAACAGCTTAGAGAGGGCTGTAAAGCATTGTAAAGCGGTATATAAGTGCTATTGCTATTACTACTTCCAGACTCAAGAAACTGGCTAAACACACAGCAAGAACTGCTCAATAAAGATATTTAATATTTTCTTGAAATATAAAAAGTGATCTCACAAGAAATATCACAATTTATTAACCTACATATTGACAGCTGCAAAAACAAATTTGGCACAACACTGGAAAAGATGAACTTTGTCAACGATTTGAGATCGGGAGAGCAAAATTGGAGAAAATGGCAAAATTGACAGTATATATTCCTAATACTCTAACCACATTAAAACAGGAATAGCCTCGTATATGTAGCGTAATATGTAGTGTGCAGTATATTTAAGCTCCATATATGGTACACTACATATTTAAACATTTAGAATATAGTTGATAGGAAAAAAGCTGTAAGACCAATATAATAATAAATGAAAGGATTTAAAAAGATTCGAGCAATGAACTTTAGTTTTTAATGTAAAGTATAAATACTTAGGTTTTGGTCAGCACTATAGCATATAAATAGAAGAGAAATGAGTATATGTTACTACAAAGTTTTGCCCTAATATATTTTTACTAAGTTTTATTTATAATTAGTAAATGGTTTTTTTGTGTTATTCAACTGATACTATCTATTGTAGATCTTTTTTCTCCAGTCATACTTTATCATTCTAATAATTAGTCTTTTTAAAAACAGCATATGCATTGGTTAACTGCTATTCTTAATGATGTCTTGCTATCATCAGGAGCAGCAGCTGCTAAAAACCTGATTTAATAAGTAAGATTTTGTTCTACCCCACCAACACTTCCTCTATCAACATGGAAGATATGTATTAGTCAGTAAGTACAATGAGAAAAACTACTGCCATTATTTTTTTCCAGGTATTTGGTCAGATAATCATTGTTGAGGCTAAAGCAACTTAGCAGTTATTATACATCATTCAAATATATACAGTAGATCTAAAGATTATGGGAAATTACAGGAAGTACTTGGATTACAACTGTCATGGAGCCATTACGCTTGTAGGTTGTGATGCTCATAAAGCAGGTCATCCATGACTGACCACATTTTAGAACTTTTTTGTGGCAGTTGTTAAGTAAACACCATGGCCATTAAGTAAACTAAGTGCTATAGGGCACTTTTGCAGAAAACTAGAAGTAAAGACTAGTTTTCGGCAAAAAGATCATAAATCAGTCATGTCACTATGGGATGCTGTAAATGATTATAAATGTAGGCCAGCTGTGAGTGCCAAAAATGTGGTCCCATCACCATGAAGTGGGAGGCAGCTGGCTGTCAGAACTTTAGAACCTGGTCATAACTGTTTTTTTGGGTGGATCCCATAAGACACAGAACAGAATCTTGCAGAGAAATCTCTATCACTACAGTAAGAGCAATATCTCCGACAGTTTGCCCCAAGGATGGTGGGACTATAACATCATATCACCAGCACAGTAATGAAGTTAACATCAATTGTATTGTGTTGCTATATTGTAATCTACTTCAGGTCTGCTGATATCAATCATAGCAGACCAGGAATGGTCACCTTGATTTCTGCCAAATATTTAAGATTTCATCTTCAACCAACCCTAGCCAGGACAACCAATAATAGGGGCAAGAGAGCATCCAAGTGCCTATTTCTGTCTAGCCACCAAATATTCAGTAAAATGTTGAGAATAAAGATATTGGGAATCATAATTTAAATTCATTTAATTTAAATGTTTCATTAGGGATGAAATGACATTTTGTGAAAAAAAACAAGATTATTGTCCTGCCTTATAGGACAATAACGCCATTGGATCATGAAGGTTGAGATTGTCTATCTGAAAGCCAGTGGCTGTCCTGGATTTGAGACAGGATTTTGCTTGCTTAACAGTTAAATCATTGTCTTTTCATGGTATTTAACTTTCCTTATAAAGCTCTAATAGATGAAGAGTATTTATTCTGAGAAAAATTTATCAATCCTTTCAACATCAATTCTTTCTAGATCTCTCATCCTATTCCTTGGGTTCTTGATCAATGCAATTTCAGAAAACACTTTCCACAATAATAAGTAAATTTTTAAAAATGGTCTTTTATACAATTATACAGTATAAAATGGTTTTTTATACAATATACAATATTATATGGATTGGGAATTAACGTATTTTGAAGCAGTTAGCAAAAATTAATTGCTAACACTAAATTCATCCACTATGCTTCTATTTATTGACTGACAGCTGAAAAAGATAGGAGAAAAGAGTATTAACCAGAATTTTTCAATATTATTTTTATAATAGGGATACATAGAAAAGAATTAACCAGACCTAACTTTCTAAACAAAGAGATGGAATGTATATAACATTCTATATGAGTGCATAGCTGTTATACAAGATAAACTGCTCAAAGGTGCATATAATTCAAGAGTGTGCTCCAAGTTTCCAAAAATAGTTTAAAATAGAGGTGACTGGATATGAAAATAGTGCATTTCAGTGAGGATCTGTTTTGTTTCATTATTTCATCCAAGCACAGACATTTCAGGTCACTTTGACCTGGTATGAAATGTAAGACCGGAATTCTCCTTGAATCAAATCTTTTGAGATACTATTTTGTTCAATATCCTTGTTTTGTTCAAATGCTATACTCTATTTACAAGCAGTGATTGAAGTCCCGAAACTATATGCACTCCCATGCATACAACCAAAAGTATGTATCTGGTATATGGATGACATCTTTGTTAATAAAAAAGGAACAATTAGAGAAGACACTTAAAGCAATCAACATCTTCAAAGGAATAGAATTCACAAGGGAAGAAGAAAACAACACATTACCCTTCTGGATATCCTCATCAGCAGAGGAAATTACAGCAAACTAGAAGCACACATTTATCCCAAAAGTACCACGCTAACCAAGTTCTCCATTATTAAACTAACAACTCAACCTCCCATAAGAGGAGCTGTGTAAGAACATTATTCAGATTAGCATAAAAGCACTGCAGCAACTCAAAACATCAGAAAAGGGAAACAGACTGCATATACAACCTCTTCCAAAAAAACGGATAGCTACAGAACTTTATCCAAAAGTGCTTGGCCATTCAATTTGCTACAGCACAAATCAACATAAAGTATTAAAAGGATAACACTGCCATGCATTAGAAACATGTCAGAAACGATCAACAGACTATTGCAACTGCTTGGTATCACTATAGCACATAAACTAACTAGAGCCCTTCAAAACATCCTAAAGATCTATTAATCCAAGAAGAAAGAAAACAAGAGTCATCTGTAACATAGATTGTAAGCACTGCAACAATCATTGTAGAACAGACAGGCAGAAGTCCAGCAGAGTGTATCCATGAGTATCAACAAATCAAGACATGATGAAAACTCCTTAATCTAACAATGATGGACAAACTCAACCATAGTTTCAACTAGAATCCTAAATCAAGCTAAATTGAATAACACTAGAGAATTCCTGAAAGCTTGGCACTCAGACAAATCAGCTATCAAAAGACACATAGAGATAAGCCTCATTTATACACCATTCAAGAGACAATAAAAAACTTAAGAAGGAAACAAAAAGACCAGAACACATCCTCCTCAGATAAGCCTACACTCAGATAAGCAGGGATTTATTACCGGGCAAGCAACCAAGCAGAAAACTATACTCCCATCAACAGGGCAACTTACTGTATATAAAGAGGGAGCAATTCCACACTCATTAGCACTGATGATATTATCTACCGGTAGTCAGATAATCAGATAACAATATGTCTGTAAGCAAACAACCAAGCTCAGAGAGCACCAAGGACTCCATAAGAATGCAACTGCTTAGAAACAAATGGGAATGGAACATGTTAAAGATCTTTTTACCCCCACATATTTATTGTGAATGTATTGTTTTTCTACTTTTCTACACACACACACACACACACACACACACACACACACAAAACTTAATGGGAACAACTGTACTTTAAAAATGTTTTGAATTCTAAATCAGTTCTTTTCATCATTTCTCCCTGAGCTATATAAACCTTGTCCTTTTCGTTTGTTTTCTTTTTGTTCACAGGTCACTTTTTTTCCAGTTACATAACTGTTCTGTTCAGTACATATGCCTTCAAGGTGAGCAATGGTCATGTGATAGCATTTGTCCTAGTCACCAAATGACCAATGCTAATCATTTTTTTTTCCTTGGGAGACTGATACTTTTAATAAATTGTTGCAGATATGCCAGTCACCTATTGGTAACTCAACTGCAAATTATTTTTTACAGGAATCTCTTTTTTGTTAAGTAAAATAAACAAGGATTAAGATAGATTAAAATATAGGATAATAACAAACTGTTTTTAAATTTTAATATTAATATATTGATCAGTTGCACTTATTTTTAATTAATTTAATAAATGAAATAAATAAATGTCCTTATATTGGTGGGTACAGTTTTACACAGGTTCTGTAAGGAAAATGAAATGTTGTTTTATTATGAATTCATTAAGGATTATTTATTTTGTATTATTTTTCACAGCCAAAGATTCATTGAGACAGCATCAAAATCATATAAAAAATCCTATGTGCCATTTCCTACCATTTACCTCTTTCTCATTTGCTTCTAAATTGTGGCTTGCTTTTTTCTTTTATTTAAGTCTTTTTCTTTTGACATTGTTTTTACACAAGTAAGACAATGATGTCTTCTCATGTAACCCATTCTCTCTTTCTCTATATAAAATACAGTATATATAAAATATATATTTTGTACTATGTTGCTTTTTTGAAGTATTTGTGATTACTGGAGAATAAACATTTGTCATTTCACTCCTCACATCACTATGTTGGTTTATCTTTTTTCATAGTTATTGGCAATTAAAAATATTCTTTTCAATTCCTTTGGTGAAAAAGTTGGGTACTGGTATGAATTCAGTTAACTTTTGAAAATAGTTCTCTTTGCATCTATTAGTATTCTATTACAGATAGAATAAACAAGCTGTTGGTATATTATAGCATGGATTATTACTAATAATATAATTATTAATAATTTTATGTTATATAATAGAGTTATTCATGTCATTATTATAAATATAAGTTATAACTTTCTACTTGAATTAAGGCATTAACTATTTTATTAATGAAATCCTTTTTGTAGAGCCTTTAACTTATTAAAGAACTGCTCAAGCCTACCTATAAAATATCTTTTAAAAATAACCTCATTCTATTTTTAGATCCATCCTAATTACAGATTACTTTTATATTCCCTGCTTTTCTCAACAGTCACACCATCATAATTCTTTCAATTTTTTTTTAGGTTAGGCAATCTTTCTCTACTTCATTAACATACAAGCATATACATATTCATTCCTTCATCCCCATTCTAAGTAACAAACAACAGTCCTACTCAGGATAATTGGTTTATTCATCTTTTTCTAGGTCTCATGGATTTTCTATGAAATCTTTCCAGCAACATTTTCAATATAGAAATGCAGTTAAAATAATGTATTCAACTGAAATTCAAAGTTTATTTTTGTCAAAAACCAGCATAGAGATAATTTACTGCATGGGTGCTGGGCAAATGAAATTCCACAGGAACTCTTAACACAACACTCAGTTTAATACTCACCCAAAGATGTTTATAATACAATTTATTTTTTTATTTACTGCACAAACCTAAACCTAAACCATTCTTTCTTGAAATACATCCACATATTATACCATGCCCAAAACATGTGATGATAGTTATATGTGAGCACAGAGAGAAAGGGAGGCCATTTTAGATTTAATAGGAAAAAACATATTTAAAAACATGGGTGGCATAGAGGTAGCAAAAGGTAAATATTTCATTATGATATATAAACTGTTCTCTCTGTGTGTCACAAAATTGCACACAGGTGGTAGAAGTTGCATTATGACATCGCAATGCACATGTTGCTATTTTAACAAAATTCTATGGATGCAACATACTGAAACTAGGAAACAGATAATCTCCTTATCTTTATCTCTTCTATAAATTAGGTAAATTCTAACGTGGACCAATCTATTTGATTGGCATATTACACACTTAACCAAATAATAGAGTTGGAAGGGATCTTAGAGATCTTCTAGGCCAACCCTCTGTGCAAGCAGGAAATCCTATACTATTTTTGTTGGGGGCAATATGCTGGCTCTGCAAACCACTTAGAGAGGGCTGTAAAGCACTGTTCAGCGGTATATAAGTCTAAGTGCTATTGCTATTTCAGACAAATGGTTGTCTAATCTCTTCTTAAAATCTTCCAGTGTTGGAGTGGCCACAATTTCTTTCAGTTACTTTGTATTCAGATTTTCAGAGACCCTAAATTGCCATTTTAAAGTTCCAGAACCTATCATGTAAAAAGTTGGTTGTTGCAGTGAATTTGAAAGGAGAAAATCTGTATTCTACTTTGTTGAAGGAGGCAGTTTAGCAGAAGAGCTTCTGCTTTTTCTAGAAATGTTTAGGGTTCAAATCCAAAATATCTCCTTTTCCCATTCAATCTTTTCCATTTTCTCCACAAAATCTTATTATACATAATAATCTTTTAGAAGAATAATGAGAATTTGGATATCAGAAACAAAATGATTTTTTTTTTTAAGACTAATCGAAGTAGGAGTCTGCCGGAAGCATCGCGGTGAGACAGCTGGGGATTAGCGGGCTCTGATGACGAACCACTGCAGAGGGGTCTTTGGACCAGATCTGTCCTGTAGGGACATGGAAGAAAGAGAGGCACCTCGGAAGACCAAGTGGAACAGGCAAGTTCCTCAGAGGTCAGAGGAAATGCTCTCTGATTCTGCAGCGGGGGTGGCGGCCATTACGACCGCCAGTAAGTTGGGGCAACCGGACCAAGCACTGTGCAGGAGTGGAGAATTGAGCGGAATATTGATGCTGGGTGAGAGACATCTAACTCATAGGCAGAAAGGAAAAAAAAAGAGGATTTTCAAAATAATTGTAAATGTCCTGGCGTTATAACAGTGGCTAATAGGCGTGGGAAAGGACAGAAGAAGAAGATTAAAGCGGAAGTTATAAAGTGACAAAACATGATCAGAAAATTGTTTTTTTGAATTTAAGTATTTGGAGAACTTTAAAAAAAATTAGAAGAATTAAGAATCCGAAAAGATCCTTCTTTAATTTGGGAACTTTAAAGGGAGGAAGATTAAAGAATGAAGAAAAACCTGTAATAGAAAGGACCGGTTAATGACTCTAAATTGAAATTAAGTTGGAATGTAATGTGGAATTTGGATTATGCAAATCTGGACTGAATCCTAAATTGATTTGATTTAAACTGTTTAAAGTGGATTGCAAACAAAATGGATACTTTTCAAGGTTGTTGATTGTAATAGTGGATTGCAAAGAGCCATCTTCAGGAGAAAAAAATTATTACAACACTGAATCTTTGTTTTGGGAAAAAAACTTGGACTTTGAAAGGGATAACAGAATGTGAGAATTTTTAAGGAGGCTTTGTTTCTTCACAAGTGTTTTGGCTTTGAGGGAAAAAAAAGGATTACAACGTAACTTCAATTGGAATAATATCAACCTAGAAAGAATAAAATGGTGCAGGAATTTAAGGAAATGTTGAAAATGATGTACTTATCATTGAAAATGGAAATAAGGGAAATGACCACAATGTTGCATGGAAAATTGAAACTTGATGACAAAAAAATTGACTTAGAATACATTCAAGGATCCTACGCATTGTAAATGCGGACAGTCAAAGGTCGCCTGGCAGCTTGAATGGTAGAGATGACTTTTGAAGAAAGAGTATCTTTCCTTAAGATGATCCGTTCAAGCACCAGACGGTCAACTGGAGCCAACCTGGGTCTGAATGTTGGATGACCCCCTGACTCAGAAAGATTCGGTCGCGAGGAATACGCCATGGGGCTTCCACAGAAAGATCCTTCAGATCGGCGAACCACACCCTCTGGGGCCAATAAGGCGCGACCAGGATAAGATCTGCTTGTTCCAGAATCACCTTCCGAACAACCCGGAGAATGACTGGTATTGGGGGAAATGCATAGAGGAGCCCCTTCGGCCACAGAGATCGAACAGCATCGTGGTCTTCCACGCCGAGTGATGGAAAGTGGGTGAAATAACTTGGAAGTTGAGCATTTTGAGTGTTGCGAAGAGGTCGACAATTGGTGGGCTGAATCTGAGACAAAGATCCCAAAACAAATGGGGGTGTAGCTTCCACTCTGAGGGATCCAAGCGCCCCCTGCTGAGGTAGTCTGCTTGTAGGTTGTTCGTGCCAGAGATATGCTCCGCCTTTAATGAGAGGGTATGTTTCTCTGCCCAAGACATTAGACACTCCGTCTCCGCCATCAGATCCCTGGAACGTGTGTCCCTTGCCGGTTGACATGGGTCTTCGTGGCCATGTTGTCTGTTAGAATGAGAACATGCTTGTTTAGAACATGTGGGTGAAACTGCCTTAACGCCATTCGCACTGGTTGAAGCTCCAATCAATTGATACTATGTCGAAGTTCGAGTGGGGACCAAGTCCCCTGCACAATATGTGAGTCCAGGTGGGCACCCCACCCATGAAGGCTGGCATCCGTGGTGACATGTTCAGGCTCCAGAAAAACTGTCCCGGATTGAAGAGCTGTGGACAGCCACCAACATAGCGACCTCTTCACCCGAACAGGTACGACAACCTTTTCCAGTGTGTCTGCATGTCCCGTCCGTTGGAAGGGCAAGAGGAGCCACTGCAGTTGGCTAGAATGGCGGCAAGCCCACGGCACTATCTGTATGCAAGAGATGAACTTTCCCAAAAGTTGGGACAACACTAGAATGGCTACCGAGGTCTGAGCTAGCACTTGGCACACAAGGTCTCGGATACTGGACTGACGGTCTGGTGACAGGTAAACAAGACTTTGCAAAGAGTCTATTATGGCCCCCAAATGGAGAATACATGACGTGGGGGACAAGTGACTCTTGGCAATGTTGAGGACGAAACCATGGCTCTGCAAGACATGAAGCACTGTCCTTCTCTCCTGGGCTGCCTGGTCCATAGAGGCCAAAAGAATCAAAATATCTTCCAGATAGCAGACCATGCGGATGGAACACTCCTGTACCGATGCTGCCAAGGCTGCCAGTATCTTTGTGAACGTCCGAGGCACTGACGATAGTCCAAACGGCATGGCCTTGTATTGAAAATGGCGCTCTTCATAGGCGAATTGGAGGAAGCACCTGTGATCCAGGTGAATAAGCATGTGGAGATACGCCTCTTTGATATCCACTGATTGCATCAGGTCCCCGCGCCAAATGCAGGCAAGAATCGAGCGCAGCAAATGCATCTTGAAACACCGATACAACACATAGAGATTCAGTTCTTTGAGATTCAGAATGCCTCTCTAACCCCCTGAGCTCTTAGGGACAAGAAACAAGATTGAATAAAATCCGGTCCGTACCTGATCGTACGGAACCGGCTCTATGGCTTCTATGGCCAGCAAATATTGAATTTCGAGGTCCATGAGCTGTCGTTTCTGAGGATTGTCCGACCTGGGACACTGAATGAAGCAAGTTGGAGGAGTGGAGGTGAATTCTAGCTTGAGGCTGCAGGTGATAGTGTGGAGAATCCAGGCATCCGTGGAAGTGGTGTCTCACTGATGGTAAAACAACTGGAACCTGCTGCCAATGGGAAGAGAGGACAGAGAGTCACTTGCCGTGGCGGAAGGACCGTAAACCAGTGCCTCGGAAGGGCTGTCTGAAACTGGTCTGACATCTGCCACAGCCTCGAACTGCCGAGTGGTCGGAAGAGGAGTAATATCCCTGACCGGAAGATCGGTGGAAATAGGACCTGCTGGGTCCGGGATCTGCCTGAAAGGACTGCCGACCGTAAGGTGAGTATCTGTGATCCAGCCGCCTATACGATGTGGAGAGCACCTTTCTCTTATCATGGCCCTCAACCAGAACAGGGTCCAGGGCCGCTCCAAAAAGTGAGGATCCTTTGTAGGGCGCAGCAATAAGCCTCCATTTAGACTTCATGTCAGCCCTCCAATGACTAAGCCACAACAGACGGCGAGAAATTACAGAAGAAGCAAGCGCCCGGGATGCAAACTTCACCGCATCTAAGGAGGCATCAGCAGAGAATTCAGCTGCAGCTATCAGTTTAGTCAGGTCTTGATGGAGCCTGGCCTCTTCTGGGGGCAACCTGTTTCGCAATTGGCAAAGCCAGATGAGCGATGCCCTGTTAAAAAATGAGGCAGAAGTCACTGCCCGAATAGCCCAGGCAGCAGATTGGTGCGTTTTTCGACACAACATTTCAGCCCGTTTAGCCTCTATTCTCAGGCCGTCCCCTACATCACCAGCTAAAATAAACAATGAGATTAGATTTGCTACAGGCTCGTCAACAGAAGGCAATTGCAGCAGGGCATCCAATTCGGGAGCAGCACGGTACATTTGCTTGTCATGCCCGGTAGGGCCAGAGAGAGATCTTGGACGATCCCAGGATCCTTGAATCACCTGTGAAAATAAATCTGGGCACGGAACAAAGTCATGCTCAGGCTGCGGCAATTTGAATAAGGAATCATTAGGATTAGGCTGGTCCTGTGATGAAGGAACTGGATCAATCACCTTGTCCATATTGGTGGCCACCTTAGCCTTATGTAAAAGAGATTTAAAGAGAACAGGCCTAAACAGCCCTGGGAAAGCTGGCTTGTCGGGCAGTGTTGCCTCATCTTCAGAGAGGTCAAATTCCTCAAGATGGTCCTCCTCGTGCTCAGGGTCCTCCATGTAGTGGTGTGCTTGACCAGAAGTTGAAGCCTGGGCAACTGGCGCCTTGAGTGGGGACCACCACAGGAAGGTTCATCAATGCATTTTGTTTAAGCCCACCTGTAGAAAGCTGGCAAATGCCTGTGACAGGATAGGTTTAGGTTTAGGTTTAGGTTTAGGTTTAGGTTTAGGTTTAGGTTTAGGTTTAGGTTTAGGTTTAGGTTTAGGTTTTGGTTTTTTAGGTTTAGGTTTAGGTTTAGGTTTAGGTTTAGGTTTAGGTTTAGGTTTTTTAGGTTTAGGTTTAGGTTTAGGTTTAGGTTTAGGTTTAGGTTTAGGTTTAGGTTTAGGTTTAGGTTTAGGTTTAGGTTTAGGTTTAGGTTTAGTTTTAGGTTGTTTATTTTAATTTGATTTATATGCCACCCTTCTCCGGAGACTCAAGGCGGCTTACAATGCGTTAAGCAATAGCCTTCATACTTCTGTATATTTATACAAAGTCAGTTTATTGCCCCCACAAACTGGGTCCTCAATTTCCTGGGGAAGGCCATGGCGTATTTGATATTTTCAAAAGTGGTTTGCCATTGCCTATTTCTTAGGCCTGGGAGAATGTAACTAACTTTACATCATTCAACTGGTTTTGTGCCTAAGGCAAGAGTAGAACTCGTGGTCTCCCAGTTTCTAACTTGGTGCCTTAAACCATTATGTCTAATTGGCTCTCATTGTTTATTTAGATGTTCTTCTGCAAAGCAACAATGATTGTTATATTTTGTTGGTTAGTTAGGAAGCAAATTATGAGAAATACTTTTGCTTGTAATCCTCTACAATCTGAATAGCCAATGCTAGGTTGTATAAATCATTAATACATAGGAAGATATAAATTCCCGTTACATAAATCCCCCTCTTGTAATACACAAATCTTAATGGACATGACACTCCAGCTGAATTCACACAATTGTCTGAGTCATAATCTGCTTTACTTTTTGTTGTGAATAGCTGGATTTACACATGAAGCTAAGTTTTAACCTGCAGGCTATCAACCACAACACCAAACGAACAATGTAATTTTATAGTGATGTAATAAAATTTAATGGAATGGAAAATATTCTTATAAATATCAGATACTACAGAGGATTCATGGTTTTATTGGTCTATAGAAAATTTGTAGAACAGAGCTTTGGGAACATAGTGAACATGTGTTTGAAAAAACAGATCAGGCTGGGACACATTTATTGCAATCACACGTTATTTTCCATAACTATTTGATTTAGTTTGAATATTTCTCTGCTGAAGAAATAATAGTAATTTGCAATGAGGTGTGTTGATCTAAGGGGCAGCCCTATTATGTAGCACAGAAATACATAAATGCCTAACAGGCTTGGTAGGCTAGTTGTTTGCAAGAGCGCTGTATTATATAAATCCACTCAGAACAAAAGCATAGAGAACAATGAGTTGAAACTATAGTGTACCCCTTTTCCACTTCCCATCTCACAATTTATTCAAAAGTTGTAACTGAACTATAGTAACTGATGGAAAGGATCACTAAGATTCAAACCCACATAATATAGGCATAGATGATTCTGAATCAGGGAAAAGATGAAATAAACATCTCTGCTCTGCCTCATGTGAGTTGGGATGTTAAGATTAGAGGGGTCTTTAATGCTTGCCGACCTTGGTTGCTAGCACTAATGATGTTATCAAATTTGGTTAATTAAATGTCTATAAGAAAACGCCCAAGCTCAGAGAGTACTAAGGACTTCTCATTTCAATCCTGAGTTACAAATATTCTCCTTTATTGATATTAAGATGATGATATTAAGGCAAACATGCCTGGGGCTTGCATGGTAGTGAAATCTCCAGAATCGCTGGACTAGGTAAATATTTTAGCTGCTGTAATACTATTGGTAACAGACCTTGACTACAAGAACCGTGGTTGGTTGTTGAGAAGGAGACTGTGTATGGCTGGGCCTTTCTGTAGTGCTTATGTGAGAGATGAGAATGGAGGACTTGTGTGAGGTTCCCTCCATCACCCGTGTGAGACCAGGGTTGGATGTTAAAGGGATTGGGTATAGTTTGACAGGGAATAAGAGCTTGCCCAGGGGGTAGTGCTGAGCAGAAATACTTTTAACTTGGATTGTGCCAGCAAGGTCCACTTGGTGTGAAGTTTTCCTCTTAGGCATTGATGTATTTCAGTGCTACATAACAATAGGGCTGCCCTTGGATCAACAAATCTGATAGCAATTTATTATTTCAAAAATGACCTTTAGATAGCTCAAGTGGGGTGGTGCAATTATCCTGGATCTCTCAGCAGCTTTCAGTAACATCAGCCTTAGAAAGCTTCTGAGCCAATTTTGGGGACTAAGAGCAAGAGATAGTGTTTTGCAGTGATTCTCCTTTCTCTGCAGTTGGCTTCAGTTAGTGTTGGTGGAACAGAGACATCAAACCTAGCTTTGCAATGTGGGGTGCCTCAGTGTTTAGGTCTCTCCTCTTCTTTAAAATACATCACGGGTGTCAAACTTGCTGCGTCACATTGCTGTCACATGATGTTTCACAACGTTTTCCCCATTCAAAGATCTGGGGTGGGTGTGGCCTGCATGGGTCGCATTTGGCCCGCCAGTTTAACACCCCTGATCTACACGAAACCACTGGCTCAGCTCATTCACTGAGCTGGGGGGCAGAGCTAAGATTGTGGTGGTGCTGTGTGCCTGGAGGCTGTGCAAATCTTGATGGGAGGAACTAGTCATGGTTAGAGGAGCTTTGACACAGATGTGCATAAATTGCTCCCTTTTCTGGACTGGGAGAACTTACTGATGGCCATTCACACCTTGATCGCTTCCTGCTTGGATAATTATAATGTACTCTAAATGGGGCTGCTTGTGAAGACCACCCAGAAGCTACAACTGGTCTAGAATGTACCGACATGTTAGATGTCCCTAGGTTAGCCCATCTTATCTCCCTGTTGCTTGAGCTGTATATTTAAAGGCCAATATAGCATGCACCAGGTTATCTAGAGGACGATCTCTCCCTGAGGACATCTGCCCGTTCCACAGCGCAGATAACGTGTGCATGCTCCAGCTCCCTTCCTGTGTAAATTATATTGCCATCTTGTGTGTCTTCAGAAGCATGCCCTTTTCACCAAAGCCCCTGCTGTATGGAACATCCTCCCTATTGAGATCCAACCTTCTGAAGAATGCTTAAAATCTGGAAGTTTCCCCAGGCATTGGCACTGGGTGAAATCAGGGTGGGATGAATGTGTGAGTGTATTAAAGAAGTGTTGCCATAGTGCCAGGATTTTCTCTTTTTAGTTGTATGGCTGTTGGTTTTATACTGTTTTATATAATTTTATTGGTTGAAAGTGCCCAGAGTTATTTTAAAATGAGCGGCCAAATAAATAAATTTGGCAAGTATACAATTTCGAATGTTAGCTGAATGACTGGGAATACTTCATCAGAATGTATCAACTGAGTCATTGTCAAATTCTTTTGTTCTTGGAAAAAGACTTTTAAAAATGTTAACCCCAACAAATATAATACTTTATTGCAGCACAGAATATGGATATGAAACATATGTTTGCAACAACCTGCAGATACAAGGAGACACACAAGAAACTTGGTATTAGAATGATTTTGTTATTATAATTAGAATGGTTTTGTTATCACAGAAATGGCTTGAAATGTTATGAAAAGGTTGAGATTGAATTTTTTTTTGTATTTTACTCCACCGAAAAAAGTTGGATGTCATCACTTTTTTTCTTTTTCTGCACTTTTTCTTTCTCTTATTTTTCTAACTTTTGTTTTTTTCTGTATTTTTATTTTATAATGAAGCTTAATAAACATTTTATAAATCAAAGAGTAGTGCCTTGTTAACTCTTAGCACTGAATGTTCTCTACTAAGTTAAATGCAGCTACTGCTCAATTAGTGCACATATTTACAAATTCTTTATGCAAACTAAAAATAGAAGTTCATATGATATGAGATCATGTGTTTCTGCTCATAGTTCGGTAAAGCTTTAAATGTGTATTTTCTGCAAGTTAACAAGAAGAATTTCCTTTTTTGTGGGGGATCAGCATTCTGTAGCAAGAGAAATAAAACATCTTTTAATAAATTATGGAAAATAATATTGTGCTATGTGGCATTCTGTAGGAATCAGAATGATCACTTTGATGGGATTTACAATATTAACGGTAACATATAAACCAAACAATGAATAAAGGGCTATAATTTTTTTCTTTGTTGTTGCAGTTTTAAGATATCTCTTCAGATCATGCAGGAGCTTCCATCTGGACAATATAAGTTACTCTGCTTTGGAGACAAGCTACACCTTGACTGGCTTCCTGAAGTTTATACACTCAAATTTTGGAAAACATTGCTCCAAGAAAGCCAATGATTCAAGCTTGAGATATTTAAACTTAAAGAAGCCTGCATTACAGTGTTATCTGCAGAATTCCTTTTCTTTTCCTCCATCTTTAGGAAGCAAACACTTACTAACATGTAACATTCACATTGTTAAATAAGATAAAATGTTCTTACCTGTCCATTTTTCTCAAGTTCCATTTCAACTATTGCCACAGGGCTGTTCATCTGGTCAATGTGTCTTGACTGTGTTTTTAAATCTACTCTCCAGCTTATGTTTTTCAAGCTATTTTCCCACTTGCTTTGATTTATCAGACTCTCATGAATTTTTGCTCGCTGATTCTTCCAAAATTTTGCAATAACTATAGCATGATCAGTTGTGATTCCCCCTGGTTTCTTTGTTTGTGCTGTCAGAAAAGCTTCTAGTTGATTTGAATCCATGTCAGCTGAAGCTATTGACTGAAAGAAAATGACAATTTTTACAGTTTGCAATTCCACATTCTTTGACAAAGTAACTACAATTCTCAAATAACACATTATCCACATATCCTTATCCTTCTATTAAGCCTGAGTAGCGTAGGGGAGTAATGCCTCCTACAAAGGCAGCATTTAAGATCCAGCTGCTGCAATTACTGGTGAGTTCAATCCCAGGCAGGCTCAAGGTCGACTCAGCCTTCCATCCTTTATAAGGTGGGTAAATTGAGGACCCAGTTTGTTGGGGCCAATAAACTGACTTTGTATAAATATAAATATACAAAAGTATGAAGGCTATTGCTTAACGCATTGTAAGCTGCCCTGAGTCTCCGGAGAAGGGCGGCATATAAATCAAATTTAAAAAAAAAAAAAAAACAAGCCTAGATTGAATTATCCAATTCTCAAAATGAAAAGCAAGCATTTGTTCTGGGTTCAATGGGGATGGGGGAGGAAACAAAAAGATACAAATTTCACTGATGTGCATATTAAATACTTAATATACGGTACCAAGCTCTGTATTTACACTGAAGTGAGGCCAAGACAAAATTTTATAATAAAAATACTGAGTTCTGACTCTTTAATTGTCTCCTACCTAGAACAGTAGAAAATGGTGTTTCCTGGGTGACAAATAGCTCTTTCACTTTAGGATAATAGAAAATTGAAAATACCCCAAAAGAAAGCAATTGTAAATTAATTTTGTGCTATACGGTTATTTGGATAGTTACTAGGAGCTAAACTAGAGTGTGTTTTATTTCAACTAATCCATAAATGTTTTCAGTGGATTGGCTCAGCAAAATGACAATAGCTTTTAAAATAACTTTGGATACTAAACTGACAAAGCATAAGAAATATCTTGTTTAGAATAAAACATTTCCTGAGGATGAAATATAAACATTTCAGATAAATCAAATCAGTATAAATTAAAACTATAATGAGCATATTGTACTATATGACATCTGGTGAAAAACTTATAATAGGAAATGATTATGATAATTATTTGTAACAGATGTAATTGATGCATACATATAGTCCTAGAAGCTATATTCTTTCTCTATGACTTCTCTGTCTATATTACCTGTAAACTGTAATTATAGTGTGAAGGAGATAGAAGTAGTATTAAACTGATTGTGAATAATTATGACAGCATAAAGGTTACTGCAAAATTGCCAAGAATGATGAACATAAGTGAAATCATACAACAATTGATTTGATTTCTCCACCTCAAAAAACCCTAAAACCCCTTTTAAAAAAAATGGCTAATGAAAAATGAGAGGATGTATCTATATATGGATACTATCTATGTAAAAGTGCCATTAATAAAATGTCAACTAGAATATATGATGCAGATTTGTTAAGTCCGAGAAGATCCTAGTATGATTAATATGCAAGGTCAAAGCAGTCAGAAGGAAAAAGAACTATTGCCCAAAATGAGAGAATTAAAAGTAATACAAACACTGGCAAAATTAATACAAGATAAAGATGCAGCAAAATACTTTTAAAAAATATATTACCACTAAATAGTTATGTAAACAGCTTCGCTAATTAGGCAAAGGAGTGAAAGTATATAAACATACTAGAAAGACTATAAAGAAGCTGAACAACTTGTTACTTATCGTTAGGAATAAAAACAAATGCAAAACTAGCCTGCTATTGGAAGGAATTAAAAAAAGGAAATAAGTAGAGATAAAAGAAAATGAAGGAACAGATGTCATGAACAAAGAGTTCCTGAAGAACTCAAAATATTAAATTATTGATCTTCAATCAAATATGCTACTTATCTTTAAATTTAAATTCAAAACAACATGTAACTTTTTTTCCAGAGGAAACCAGGAAATAAAAATCAATTTAAGCCTATGGTGTTTGTGTTTAACATTTTTATTGGGTTATAAAGTAAAATGAGATACAAAATATGAAAGTAAATAGGAAAATGGTGGGGAGGAAGAGGGGGAAGAGAACTGAGGGAAGATAAGAAAAAAAGAAAAAGAAACATTGACTTTCGACCCTCTCTGTTGCAGTAGAATAAGGCATTATTAACATCAACTCACAACTTTGTTTTTTCATAATAATATGAACAAGCCATTTCAATAAAGATCTATCAATTTAATCGGTAAAGCCAAAATCACAGGGCCTATGGCTGTGATGGCGAACCTATGGTATGCGTGCCACAGGCCATACGTAGAGCCCTCTCTGCAGGCATGCCAGCCGTTGCCCCAGTCCAGCTCCACCATGCATGCATGTCCTGTTTTGGGCCTGGAAGGCATCCTGCACTCACCTGGAAGCAAAAAATGGGGGAGGGGTGCATACATGGGGGACGCATGCATAGACGGGGGAAGTGCGTGCATGGATGGGGCGGGGAGCATGCACGGGGGGGGGGGCACTTGTATTGAATTTTCAGGTTGCAGGTGCTCACACTTTGGGCACTCAGCACCAAAAAGTTAGCTGTCACTGGCCTATTGTATTGATTAATCAGAGATACTTGTAAAAAGCTCCAAAAGTATATTCCCAAAGCAAGTCAGCAATAATAACATGATAAAGATATATTATATAAACAATAGTTCATCGCAGAAACTTCTAACTTTATCTAGCCACTGTGGACTAGCAATTCAATAAAAATGCCAATCCACTGGGCAGCAATTTCAGAAAAGCCCATGTAGAGCATTGGGATATTTAATAGCATACAAGAATATTACTTCAGCATATTCTTCCTTTTGTTCAATACCCAATTATATGTGGCAGTTTATATGCTATTGGTTTTGGATTTGAAAATCAATACCAAAATCCCCAATCATCTAAGAAGTTTACAGAGACAAATTAAATTCCATCTGATCTATTTCCCAGGACTGCCAAATGTATCTGAAATCTCCAGAAGTAGGATGAGATAGAAATGAACATTTATTTTGCTAAATTTGAGTTAACCTGAAGTACAATTCTGCTTATCTTCCTTAAAGAAGAGAATTTAGTATTTCAAGATATCATCCCTGAAATATAGGAGCCTTTACCTGAACTTTCTGGCCACAGTTGTAGCCATAGGTCTATTTTTCCTCTAATCCTGGAGCATGCTGCAAGAACCTGGGAATGGGGAAATAAAATATTTGCCTTGGCTTGGATATAAGGCGAGAATAATGGTTAAGGCTGGTAGTTAAGGCTACCAGAACTGATTTACAGAAATCCAGCCAATCTGTATACAGGAGCAAGGTTGGAATTCTGTATCTCCCTTTTCTGACATTTAGTGATCATCCAGATTTTTCTAGCCCAAATCTGATAGTTCTAATAACCTACCTACCTTCTTATTATTTTGTGTAAAACTATGTTAAAAAGGAAGCAATTAATTCTCCCCCAACCCATTTTCTATAAGGATATCATAAAGAAAACAAATGTGGTTTCTTTTCCAAGACAGCTTTTCTTCTTGGCAAACAGTAAACCCGTGACAGTAAACTGATTGATAACCCTGAACCCTAATTAGTTTATATTTTAGGAGAAGAATCATAAGATCTTAAAACTGAGAAAAGCATTGTTTACTGCTATAAGAATAATTTCATTATGTGATACTTTATTGTGTTCCAACAACAGCCTTCTGATAAATAAGTCAGTAGACTATGAAAATTCCAAATGCCATTTCCATTATGAAAAAAAATTCTTGTTTAATAAGTTGGCTTCCAATTGCCTAATACTGTAATTTTATTACATCCAAAATATCTGAAAACCACAGAAAATATTCATGTACATTGTGTTCCCTGAAAAAGTCATGTAACACATGTTTTTAAAACATGACAAGCATGTAATATAAGTGAAAAAGGACAACTGACAATTTCAAGTGGAAAATTCCCAGTTTCCAGAATAGATTTTTATTTGTCAATAACAATAGTTGTGTTCCAATAATTTTTTTTACCACAACCCGTCTAAGCTTTTTTCTTAGCAATTCCTTAAAACTGTAGATCTATGCTGATAAGAAATAAATTGAAGTCAAAGACTCAGAGAAACTGTAATTCAACTGCATGTACTATGGTAATTGCTAACTTTCCAGTTCTGTGATAGTCAAGAAAAAACTTATTTATTTATTAAATATATTTGTTTAGGACTTAGGAGAGAAAAGACTCATTCTATCAAAATATTTTAACTGGAAGTTTGCCAATGCAATCATCCCGGCCTAGTGCACAGGCAGTCTTGGGTACTGTGTTATATGCCCATAGGACATCACTGTTTCTGTGAACTGTGCTGGCTCTCGGTGGGCTTCAGGGTACAATTCAAAGTGCTGGTTGGCACCCATAAGCCCTACCTAGTATGGTGTTCTGGCCCCAGAAATAACCTCCCCTCAGACAACCAGAGGCTAATGAACTGGCAGGCAACCAAGTAAGATGATAACAATGGTCGGCAGCAATCCGCAGCTGCTTGCCAACGTCTTTATTAAAAGGTCCGTCACATACACACAAGCTGGGCCGATTCAAAACCGGGATCCACGAATCTTTGTTTTGTTCGTCACAAAGATATGGCTACAATCCCTCTCTTATATAGTCTGGGAGGAGGTGTGGTCCACCAGCTAATCACGACCACGCCTTTTCCTCTGCTGGGCTCTCCTGTCTCTCCGACGCTGGCGAGGGTCCAACCAAAACTCACTCCCCTCGTCAATGTCCTCCTGTGGCTGCGGGGACGAGCTTGGCTCTGGGCCTATCTCCTGCCCTTCGGTGTCCTCCGAAGGCATTGCCAGAGAGGAGAGTCCTGGAGAAGGAGGCCTTGCCAACTCCTCTCCCTCACTCTCAGAGTCCTCCCCTGCTGATGACGCAGGCTCAGACAACGGAGCCACAACATATGGTGCCAGTTTACTTGTAAGCCTATGTGTCCTAAATCAGTTCTACTTCCTGCGGCAGAATTGGCAGTTAGCATGCTCCAGGTTCCTTCATAGATTATCATCTCAACTTAATATTTCTGGACAGCTAACGATGTTAAAACAGAATACTCCCCTCCCCAAATCCTTACCCCAACACATAGCAATAGCAGCTAGGGTAAAAACAGACATTGTGTTTACTGAGTCTACTCTAATGCTGTATAAAAGATACCTAATTCTACAGAACAGGGCAAGTCTCTTTCGTTACACTTTCATCTCGTCACTGGGTTCAGTAGCCATTTGGCAATGCTGCGAGAGAGACCTAAGCTACAACTTCTGCAGTCACTTCCTTTTTTAATATGTTTAAACAGGTTGGACAACCAGTTGACTCTAAGTTTGAACTCTCTTTCAAAGCCCTGCAATTGAACAGCCTTCCTTGGCATAATGTATGTAATTGACAGGACTTGGCTCTTAAACTTCTGTAGTCTGCATGATGGGGAATTCCTTTCACAATGACTGCTGCTCTTTAGAAGACATGGCTGTTTGCTAGACAGAAGGTTATTTTAGGAAATTTATCATAGAATGCAGTCTAGTATAGATATGGCCTGCATTGACATACATACATAATCAAAGTTGTATATATGTAATGATTTGTCACAAGAATCAATAAATTCATTTCTGAAACCCCATCTCTTCAACAACATTTATCTTGTCTACTATTAGGTAGCAGCAGCTAAGAGAGGCAAAACTCTTAATTCTTTCTGCCACCAGAAAAATGCACCCAGGACCATCCCACAATGAGTGTATCTCTCACTCATATTATGAAACCTTTCCTTGAGCTCCAAGGACACTTACACAATAGCTGCATGTAGGTTACACAAATCCGGGCAAACAGTAGAAGCACTGAAAGATGAACTCTTTGCTGGCATCTAGTGATCATACGTTGACAGGATAATAGTCCTTTGGAGAAAACACTGATTGCATGAAGCACCCAGATCTTACAAACATCACTATAGCACACATTACGTACAGCGATGAGCAGCAGCTTTCCCCACAGTTGGCAATGTCTGAATGCTAGCCAGGGGAAATCACCATTCACTGCCTTTCAAATGCAATTTATGCTGACAATTCGTCTCTCCTGGGTTTGGGATGAAAGAAAAGCCTGAGAAAGCAACTGAATGGCTAAGAAACATTCCAAGGCTCTGTAAGATCATGTTCCAGGTCCTTACATGATTGGAGGCAATCTAGCCTCTGATGCACATAGTATGGATATCTGATGATGTATATCTGCAAGACAATGCCAGATTTTGATCTTCCCAGGGACGCTAGACTTAATATACATAAATCCAATTTTCATGTATGTGTGTACTATATATATTCATTTCTAGAAGAATGCTGATTTTATGGATATTAACCATTAATATAATTAAATAATTATAAACATTTGATACATCAGTATAATGCAAGTGTGTGATATTGTTTGGTTTGTATTTCTTAATGAAACAAAGAATGGAACCTAAAGATACGTTGGATGCTATTAGTATACAGATCAACAAAACTTCAACTTTTTTTCTCTCTTCTAAACTGATTCAGGAGTCCTGATTAACTAGGCCTGATATTTAGGATCAATCGTGTTTTGTGTGAAAGGTTCAGTTTGAACAGGAAAAAAAATCCTAGTTAAGATTTTGTCAAAACAAGAAAGAGTATTTAATCGGGAAGAGAGGATTCTCATATTGATAACAAGGCTTATCACTGTTATATAAGCAAAGCCTAAGGGTAGACTGGTCTGCCTTCTCAGAAGAGATTGAATAACAGAATAACAGCATTGGAAGGGGCCTCAAGCAGGAGTCTCTATACCATTTCAGACAAATGGTTATCCAATCTCTTCTTGAAAATTTCCCCACAACTTCTGAAGGCAAGCTGTTCCACTGGTTAATTGTTCTCACTGTTAGGAAATTTCTCTTTAGTTCTAGGTTGCTTCTCTCCTTGATCAGTTTCCATCCATTGTGCACCATTAGTTTTTATTTAAAACATTTATAAATTCATTTACAAATAAAACATTTAGTTTTATTAATATAGAAAAGAATTGTTTCCATACCATTGTGATTGGTATCCTCCTGTACAGTTCCCAAACATGAGAGGAAGATTGACAGAATCTACAGCTCTGAAATGTCTATAAATAGCCTTTACACTTGAAAATAGGTTATTTACTGGATTTCTTGTATTATCATTTCAACAGTATTCCTAATAAATCATAATTACAAGAATCTTGTTATTCTTCATTGGTCTAGATTGTGTGCAATCACCCTAGCAACAATTTGTTCTGAATATTATACTTTTTACAGAGACTGTATTTGTAGAAGATGGCAGTTTTAATATTTACTTGTCTAAACTGATTAGCAGTTCTGCCCTTAGTTCAATTTTGCTTAGTGCTCTAGCTCTCCTTTTTTGGAGAAAGCTAGTATGATTAAGTTAGTCATGCCACATATAATAAGAGCCAGGTTGAATGATTACTGTACTATGATAGGTTTCATATGAGGATATCTTTGAAAAGATTCTAAAATTTTCAAACAAGGCAGTCAATAGTATGAAAGGGTCAACTCATATATATCACTCCAGAGTTCAATAAACTTATATTTGTTATTAATACTGATTTTTTTTCCTTTAAAGTATTTATAGGGTCTCTGTAGGAGAAGGGGTGGCAGAACTGAGGGCGGAATCAAAAGAGAAACCAGGCTAAAGTTGCTACAGAGCCACAAATGGACTAAGTTCAAATCCTCTTGAATTCCATTGATCCTTATCTAGCACCAAAGTAGTGCTAACCATTAGTTGAGAACAGTCCTATACATAGGCATGAGTATTAATAAATCAGTTTAATTGGAATTTCACCTGTGATCCTGGTCTTTGGTGGGTGATGTTCTCCTATATGAATTTGCTTGTTAATTTTCAGAGGCATTTTTATGGTTGTCCTTCTGAAATTATTTGTGTGGTCAATGGTCTCAAAGCCCTTCTTACTTTCAACTCTTAAGATCTCTGGGCTGGGGAAGTTTCCTTTCTTGAATCCTTACTGTAGTCTGAACAGAATTTTCTGGGCAAAGTGGCTTACTGCTCTAATTTATTTGTTTGCTTGCTAATGTTTAAATCCACCTCGTTCCAGATATTGTATGGGGGTTCAGTTTATCCAGGCTGGTTTGAGTATCTGAGAAAAACTATCCTCTTCTTTTGAACCTTTAGTGAAAAGCCTTAGCTGTCTTTTTCTTCATTTACTAAGCCTTTCACTCTTCTGCTTGCTACTTGTACTACTATACATTCTTTAAATTTTATTAATAATAGTCAAACCCTTTCAATAATTATATTGGTCCAAATAAAAATGAAAAGAAGCATGTTATCATTATTAACATCAGTTTATAATAACTATGAGCAAGGGTTTTGTATTCTTTTTCCAAGAAATATCAGGAAAACCAAACAAGGCATCAAAAGGGGAAAGAATTCTGGTTATAAAATCCATCTCTCAAACTCTTAAAACATTACAGTTTTAAGACTACAGAGGAGATGCTTGGCAAACTGAATGGGATTATATACTGCAAAATGAACAAGATTTCAGTTTGCAATAGGACTGAACTACTGAACGTGATTGATGATTTTTTTAAAGACATCAAATTTGAGAGTTCTTTAGATCTATCTTCAGCAATGAATCAAAACCACAATTCATGAAAAAGAAGATATTAGAAATAAAGAAGAATACTGTATTTCCAAGATTTCTTGGAAATTATTTTAAATAGAGCACTAGGATAAGAACAATAAGTGCCAAATTAGGTAATACTATCAAGAGATAAAAAAGCTTGTAGCCATTCAAAAAGTTAAGACTTTATTGTCTGGTGGCAGGTTATTTTCCTGTAATTTTAAAATTCTCCTACACAATTAAATTCAGTATTCTCCTACAGACAATTTCCACAGGATGTTTCTGTGGAGCTCTCTCTACTCCAATGTTAGCATGTTAATTAAATGCGAACTTTGTTATCAATGATAATAATAGAATGTTCAGATTCCAACTGATGATACTATTGTTAGCATTTACAGTAATTCTCTTAATTATCAGGGTGGAGGAATGAGGATGAGAAAATTGGAGAGGGAGGAAGTCATTTGGGGAAGATCAGAGTAGTGGCAGGAAGAGAGATATGTAAGAAGAGAGATGTGGGATGAGCTATTATAGGGAAGGGAGACCTTATGCTCAGGCTGGTGCTTTTAAATGCCAGGCCCATCTATTAAAAAAGTATCTTAATCCAGAAATTACATTATGGGTAAACAGGTAGACTAAGCATAATTGAAATCTGGATGAGGTTCTAACTTCCCTTAAATTTTATTTTGCAAAGCTGTTCAATCATTGGCCCTGATTAGTCCAAATAAACTCTTTCACACAGAGATATGTATTAATAGTTTACCATTTTTAAAAATATATTAAAAATACATCAAAGGTACATAAATCCAAATTCGACAGTCCCCTTAGTTCATTTTAAACTGTCCTAATTTAAAATCTAGGAAAGTTTTTTTGCCCTTAATTATTTTAACGTATTTCTTTACTCTTATCTTTAATCTGGGATGAAGTGATAACTCTACTGGTGGCTTAATTGCTCTGCTAAAATAATTTTCTTCCAAATGTACTTGCTTCTTCAGATGTTTTTGATTGTTTCTGTTGACTAAATTCATTGTCCTTCCCAGTAGTTCTGCCAATTTTTCCTCTAACTTTTATAATTTTGGGCTTCTAGCTCATTTGGGCCTGGTGACTTCCCAATTTTTATTTTATTTATAACTTGTTTAGATTTTTTGAATCTAGAGGCCCTGGATGTTCCATTGTATCATGGCTGCACTCCTTCTGTCAGCCCATCCTAGACCAGTATTGCATGCTAACACTCTACTAATTTTATTATAAGGTTAAAATAATACAGTCTTGTTATGTATTGAATGCATTCCCCCCTACTTTTATCTTCTTGAAACCTAGGGAAGATCTTGTCTGAAATGCTCATCATTTGTTTCGTACTCAACATACTAGCTAGAACTTGTCAGTGTTGGCTGCTTTGTAGCTCAATACATTATTCCTTATGGGAAAAATCTGTTTGGCACTCATTGTTTTTGATACTCTTTCCTCCTGAACCAATTAATTATGAGTACTGAGGTAAATCTCTGGTAGATAAGAGATGGGGTGGGTTGAATTTTTATGTTGTTATTTTTAATATTGTAAGTTGCCTGGAATTACATATAGGCAAATTAGGTGGCCATATAAATTTGTTTAATAAATAGTTTAAATTTTAAATCTATGCTAATATTACATGTTGTTTCTTAGATTGTTGCAGCCTTTTTACACTGAGAATAATAATTATCTACTAATTTTATTTTGGCCTATTTATCAATACTCTCCCTATAGCAATTTATTTTATGACATTTAATAAATACCCAGTAATTAACTTTTTCTAAGTTTAAATATTTATTGTTTTCTAATATTGCTCACAGAAGTAGCAACTCCATAGAATCTCAAATTAGCACTCAAATACCATTCTATATATAGATACTATACTTGAAAGGAAAGAAAAAGAAAAAATGTGACTAAGAGCTAAAAAATGAAACAGCAAGCAACATTATTAAAGAAACTAAAAAGAACCTTAAGAAAAATTTTGTGGGTGTGGCTTGGAGGTCATGTGACTGGGTAGGCGTAGCTAGCTGGTCATGTGACCATTGCTATGTGTATAGGGACTACTCAGAGGGCTGAAAAAAGTCATTTCTGACAGGTCCTCGCACTTTTGACTGGTCCTCACATTTATGACCATCCTCACATTTATGCCCATGCAGCATTCTTAACAACCATGCCACTTATTTCACAACTGCTTCTCTTCACCATGGTGACAAGATAGGGCAAAAAAACGTAAAATGTGAGGATAGTCGTAAGTTCGAGGACTAGTCAAAAGTGTGAGGACCAGTCAAAAATAACTTTTTCAACTCTCTGAGTAGTCCATATGCACAAAAGAATTCAATTATTTCTTCAAAGTGCTGATAATTGCACCCTGGCTGGAAGAACTCCAGCAGAGGAGTATTTCCTCCCAACAACGGTGTAAAAAGCTTAAAACAACCCTTCCCCTTTAAGAAAGTCAAGTAAAAAAATAGTCTCCGGAAGATTAGGCTAGGAAACAACACCAAATGTTGTAATTAATCCTTACAGGATTAACCTTGTAAAATGGAAAAAAACAAAAGGAGATTTCTTTTAACAACCGGTTCTCCTAACTACCGGTTCTACCAAAGTAGAATCCCACCACTGGGTCTACTCATGTATTTTTGCAGGCACTGGTCTTACCCATTTATTTTCTTTTACCACTGATCAGCTGTAGGGCGGCCCTTTGAAGCCCCGAGGCAAGTGTTTAAATAGTTTTTTTCTGTTTAATCTATTGCTGCCTTCTGGGACTCAGGAGGCAGCAATAGATTGGGGGAGGGGCCAAATAACAGGTAAGAATAACATGGGGGGGCGTGGCGGGCAGAACCGGTTTGGTGACATCATATCGTCACCACTACCGGCTTGACCAAACCGGGCTGAACCGGGAGGAACCCACCACTGATATGTAGATATAAACCTTAGAGTTGGTAATATGCCCACATTTGGCATATTGTAAAGTTAAGGATAAAAAAAAATGAGAGGAGTACAGGAAACAAAAGCATATAATTTTTTTTAAGAAAATAAGGCTGTTTCAAGGCAAACCTAAACTTCTCCCATGAGGCTTGTTCTGCAGATTTCAAATGTAAGATAAAGGGCTACGCATTTGAAGGATTATAAAATCTGGGAATCTGATTTTGACAAGTAATGCAAAATGCACTTGGAAATGCTGAAGTAGTGATCTGGCAAAAGTTCTCTGTTTTGTGAAAACCTTTATCTTTAGTAAGAGGGTTTGCCTCTTTAGTAAACTCAGATAAATTGGTATCTTACTTTGGCTGGAACCCATCCTCAACAGAGACGTTACCAATTCCTGCTGAAATACATGTAACATTTCATCTCTTGTATTAACATGAAGGAATTGTACAATAATGATATTGGAACTCGTTCCAGTCTTCCTTCTCATTAAAAGAAGTTTGATCACATGATCAGTCTTGACTGGAAAATTTATTTCCAAAAGGAGACATTTTCTGAAAAATTAAATTCAGCCATATTTGATTGACTTGGGGGTTTTCAATGCTAATCTCACCTAGATGTTTAATGTGCCTTTTAAGTAATTCATTTATCCAAAATATTATGACTGACTTACATAATAGTGGGCAGTCAATCAATCTTTATAGAGAGTCATTTTTTCCTGGCATCTGTTTTAAAATCACATTTAAACTTTGCCAGATCTTGCTGGATCAGCTTCAGAACTTGTATCTGAGCCAGGATCTCCTTTAACAAATTAGTAAAAGAATCCTCCTCTGCCATCTTTCCTAGCTTGGCAGATGGTGATGCAGTTGGAATTAAGCTAACTGTTGAATGTTTGGATTTAATTGCCATTCCAGTAGCTCACTGAAAACAAATGAAAAGCTTTATTTATCCAGATCAAAGTCTTTATCCATACAGTCTGGCAAATTTGAAGTTTGGAAACACTTTAATCAGGAGAGACATGAGAAATGTGCCACAGTGCCATCTCAAAACAGAAACCTGGTATGCAGTTCAGTGCCTTTAACATTGAAGGGAAAACATTTGGGCCTGCCTCCATTTTATTATCTTTCCTGAACTATGAAGCTACAAAAATAATGTTTGATTGCATAACTGAGCTGCCTGCCCTGTAAATTTCCAGAAATATTTCAATTTAAGTGGCATACTGCTATTGCATCTTGACTGGTAGTATTATCACTATCGATCTCACTATATTAGTCATCTTATGGAGGACCTTTTCATGTAACTAGTCCTATGTGCACCATTTTGATGTAGCAGAATTATATACTTTCAATAGATCTCTTTTCTATAACCTGAATGTCTTAATGTTTTGTTTCTGCTTCAGAAACTGGACAATTTATTGCTTAGTATGATTTTTGGGTCAACTGGTGGGTTCAATGGCCTGCCCTTTCATGGGAAAAATATTTACTCATTGACTTAATAATCAGGTGAGGGTAAAGAGTGATGGAGGCTGCACACTTGCTGAGTTAAGGTATGATACTAGATCTCCAATTAAATGGAAGTTCAGGTAGTCCTAGATTTATAATTATTTAATGATCATTTGAAGATACGATGGCCTCAGAAAGGGTGCTTGATGACCTGTAAAACATTTCTGACTGTTGTAACACCACTCTCCCCTGGTCGGTCAGCTGTTTGCAATCTGGGTGCTTGGCAACCTGTTTGCACTTATGATCTGTTGCCAAGCACTTTGCAATCATGTGATTGCTGTCTGCAATCTCGTCTCGCAGATTCCACAGTAAATCAATGGAGAAGTCGGCAGGGAAGATTGCAGGCTGCTGCTTGCCTGCCAGGAGAACTTCTAATTTCTGAGGGCTGGCTGAAAGAGCTGCTTGCCAAGTGGAGCTCCTTTAGCAGGATGCAGGAACAGAGCACATATTTTCAGGATCTGAGTTTTCTCCATACCATCAAAGGCATTCCCTTCTAAACGTGTAGAGAGCCGATATCTCCTGTGGGGTGCAGAAACTGAGCTTAATCCTGATTATTCCCTTCTGAGCGTAGAGGGAATCTGGTCTCCTTCAGTAGGGTGGAAGAAACATAGCTCAGATCCTGAATTTTGAGATCCTGAGCGGAGGGGCAGTGTGGCAAATTAAGAAGTACATGGTAGGTAGGCCCTGAGAGGCCCCACTTAGGCCACACATTTCTCTCCATGCAGAGAAGAATCCTGCTTGGATTTTGGCAGAAAGGATTTTCAGTTCCTTAGGGAAGCTTTCAAGGGTCTCTCCCACCCTCAAGAGGCATTTTCGGCTTCTTACCATTTAATGACCACAATCAGAACTGATGGAATTGTAGTAGTTGAGTGAAGCATTCACATGATGTCTTATTTAATGGCCACTTCATTCAGCATCCAAGATTCAGCATTCAAGAGTCAGATCCAAACTGTCGTTAAGCAAGTACTACTACTACTACTACTACTACTAGCAATGTTAATACATTTTTGTGGAAGAGAGAGAGGAGGGTGATGGGAATAAATCAAGTTGTCCCCTTTTAATGTTTTTTATTGTGTGGCTCTCCAGGTTAATGGTCTTGCCTTGGTTTCATCAACCACCACTGTGATGCTTTATATAAAACTATTATCATAAGTTAATTTGATTTATACGGTTTACAATGTATTTAAGGCACTATTGTTTTATAGCAGTTAGTCAAGGAAAGTGAAATATCACATTGCATAATTCATTGAACTCTCATGTAATGCATATATAATTAATGGTATTACCATATGGAGATGAGGCTTTAAAAATTGAAGTTGAGTGAAAATTAGCAATTTGAAAATTTGATCAGAATGAAAATTAACAAAATCAAAAAAAAAACAAAAACAAAAACAAAAATAAAAATAAAACAAAAAACAAAAAAACACCAAAACGTTTTGCTGAAAAAACAATTTTCTTTGAGCAAGCTTTTTTTGGGGAAAAATTGACACTATTATCTTAATGTTTTTGTCTGGTTTCATTTAAAATGCTAAAAATAGAAACAGGTCAGCTCATGTTTTCAAGACACGAGGGACAAAACTTGAAGCTTGGTTTGGCTAAAATTAGTATATAGTCACTCGAGGTTGATACAGTATGTAATTACTGCACATTTTAGAAGTGCTTTTTATTGGATAGCAACAGACAAAATATATGCATTTTGTTTCATAATACAATGAGAAAATCATGATATTCTAAAAAGGCAAGAAAAGAAGGTAATTTTCATTATATAACACAAATTCAGAGAAACTATTTGCCATTTACAAAAAGGAACCATTATGGGCAAAGATTGTTATTATTTTCAGACCATAGCTAAATATGAGGACCAACATGATATATTACAAACCTCATATTTTTACTCTTTAAGGATCTGCAAGCTCTAGTAAAAGTCAAAGAGCACAGTGAAAAATATGGAGCTATTTAAGGATAATAATTTCGACAGCCCAAGTTAGAATAAAGTAGACAGTGAAGATATTGCAGTGGTTGATAGCTTCTGCTTTTTAGGATCAACCATCAACTGTAAAGGAACAAGCTGCCAAGAAATATATTACAAATTAGAATGTGGTAGGCAGCCATGAAAACCTTGGAAAAGATATTCAAATGCCATGAAGCATCTATATCTATAAAGATTAGAATCATGCAAGCCATCCTATTCCTTATGACATTCTATGGAAGCGAAAGTTGAACTCTGAAGAAGCATGATAGCAAGGTATTGATGTTTTATAACTTTGGTGTTGGAGAAAACTCTTGAAAATACCATGCACAACCAAGAAATAAACAAATGGATAATCAAACAAATCAAACCAGTTGGTGTGTTAACTACCGTATCTGTTTTATAACCCAAGGAGTAAATGACTCCTTATCTCCAAAAACAATTTAAACAAGTTAGTCCATATATTCTAAAATATTCTGAAATGCATTTTTCCCTATAGAAACTATTTTAATTCATATATTTGTCTCAGTATCCCTAGTCTGCCTAAGTGTCAGCTGTTTGATGAGAAATAATAAATCTAGTTACTTTAATAAGTGAAGAAAAATATAGGTACCATAATTGAATTTCCACAACTAAGTAATGTGGTCTTAAAGTATGATGTCACGTGACTGCATTGCTTAGTGACAACAATCCTGGCATTTCTGTTGCAGTTGTTAAGCGAAAATAGCACAGGTTAAATGAAGACCTCATGCGACCGCCACATAGAAAGAGGCATTGAAATCATGTTCCAGGCAAACAGGTTGATGCTTCAGGTGGGCAGGTGCTATTGGTAGGTGCTAAAGAGAGAGGGCAGGTGGGTGCTATTGAGTGCAAGATTCCCATATCTCCTTAGGGCTCTTCAGGGAAAAAAAAGTGGCAGGAGTGGGAATAGCATGCAGAATTTTTCTCCATTAACTTTGCTCTTAGGAAGCTGTCTGGGAAGATTGACCATGGGATGCTGCAATCATTGTAATTGCGAACTGATTGCCAAGGGCCTGAATCACAATCATGTGACTCCAGGAACGCTGTAATGGCTAACTTCAAGGACTGGTCATAAGTCCTCTTCTTTTGGCACCATTATAACTTTGAACTATCACTGAACTAGTGGTAATCTAAGGGCTACCAATACACTGGAATATTGAAAATAAAAACTCAATGAAATAACTAATTGCAACCACAATGCATTTTAAGTTCTTCCATTTTGTAGATTATCTCTTAAAAAGCAAACATAATACAACTTTAAAACTGCCACATTTGTGGAAAATTCTAACCTGGTCCATCACTGGGCTGGTCTCTATAACTGCAAGTATCTCCAAACAGATACTGAAACATAAATAATCATTAGGTTACTACCTACCAGGTAGTGTATTATGTAAGAATTAGGGAAACTTTGGGTTTAAATCCTCAAATCTTCTAAGTGATTGCCCTGATCTACTTGAGACTCTATCCTTTTCTCCTTTCCACAGTTCAGTCAAGACTACAGAATGAATTAAACAGAACAAGGCCTTAGTTAAAAGACACTGAGTTCAGGATTAAGAAGAGCACTACAGCACTAGCAGGATTTTATGGCACTTATTCAAGTGCTATAGCTCAGGGGTCTCCAACCTTGGCAACTTTAAGCCTGGAGCACTTCAATTCCCCAGACAGCTTTACTGGCTGGGGAATTCTGGGAGTTGAAGTCCACCAGGCTTAAAGTTGCCAAGGTTGGAGACCCCTGCTATAGCTACTGTAAACTTGCCTGTACTGAATTCAAAAGATATAGATTCTTCTTAGATCAGGATGGTATCTCAGAGCTACATCTCAACCTTCCACATCTTCCATGTCCCCAGAAGAATTGGGACTGAATTTTTCTGGCCTAGTTTTTAGCATTTCTTTCAGGATGGGAAGGGAAGCAGGAAGTCATGGAGAGGCAAATTGCTACCATTCCCCAGATTTAAAATCCTACCAAAAATTGCTATTTTGAGTGGGATGGGAAATATGGGCCTTTGGTTATAAGGGATATGAGGCAGGGAAGAAATGGCTTGTCTTTTAGAATCCTATCACTATTATTACTACTCTTAAACATACCCCACCCACAAGAAAACTATTAAAAATAAGGTTTAAAATATGTCTCAAATGGTGATTTGGGGGAAAAAGATGAAGAAATCACATTATAAAAATGGCTGTGTCTTAAATCATACAATACTGGAGTACTGGAAGGGCACAGGAAACACACAGGACTCTTTTTGCCAACTTCAATTCTGCATGCTAAGGGCTGGAGATTAGGTAGGCTCAGAAGCCTGCAAGGTTGCCAGGTTATGTAGTTCTATTGTAGGATTTGAGAGAGAGACATGTTTTTCAAAGCTCCTGTCACTAAGACCTGAGCATGGCAATAATACTAAATCAGCTGCGAACTGAGCCTTGTGCATATAACATGATTAAATGGGTTTGGGGGAGTATGGATGTAGGAGATGACCAGGCTGAGCCCAAGGGCAGGGTTAAAACATCATCAGTATGGAGTTGCTGCGTCATCATAAGAGACTTAAGTCCAACCCCTCTTGAAGTCTGTTGACTCTTATTTGAAGCCAATTTGCTTTGATCCTTACGATTTATATTGATTGTTTCCTAGTATGATTTGATTGCTTATTTGTATCCTATGTCTATCATTAAGTGTTGTACCTTATGATTCTTGACGAATGTATCTTTTCTTTTATGTACACCGAGAGCATATGCAACAAGACAAATTCCTTGTGTGTCCAATCATACTTGGCCAATAAAGAATTCTCTTCTCTTCTCTTCTCTTCTCTTCTCTTCTCTTCTCTTCTCTTCTCTTCTCTTCTCTTCTCTTCTCTTCTCTTCCCTTCCCTTCCCTTCCCTTCCCTTCCCTTCCCTTCCCTTCCCTTCCCTTCCCCTCCCCTCCCCTCCCCTCCTCTGCTTAGCATAGCAGATTCTTGTGTATTAGTAGAATGAAATAAACTTGTAGTGCTTTTGAACTCTATCCTGGCTCCTGATTTATTGTACCTGACAATGTTGTTCAAACTATCCTGGCTCCTGATTTCTTGTACCTGGCAATGTTGTTCAAACTCACAAAATGAATTGTTTAATTAATCGAAAGGAGGATAGGTTTATATCTAAACAGGGACGATCTTATTTAAGGCTAAATTAATTCCATATTTTGCATAGGGCTTACTTAGGAGTTAGTTGACTCTCTTCATTGCTTAGCCTTAGACAATGTCCTAAAAAGCTCAGCAAAGGACTTTGGTATTTTTTCTTCTTCCCTGTAGCCATCCTGATTACACCATTGACAGGACACAGTTGTACACATAATTTTCTTTAATGAAGTTCTGATAACTGACTTGAAAATTATTAGCTAAATAATTAAAGGACTTAATAACGTTCCATCTTTCTCTTTTCATACATCTGAAAAATTTCTAGAATTTATTGTGAAGATTCTTAGATCAATAGGAACTTTGCTGATATCAACTTTGTGATATCAGCAGGATGCTTAACAGGGTGAAAATTTCATGCCCAGGCTATATTAAAAAGATATTACAGAAGATGTGATGGTCAGAGACAGGGTTTATGGTAGGAAACTTCTCTATTTATCATATTTCTACTTATTATACCTTGACAATAAGCAAAAGCTTTTCTGTGTTCCCTACCTGGGGAAAATTATACTCTTTTTTAGCATTCCACTAGTGAAGCCTCTACAAATTATTAAAATCTTCTGTTTTGCTATGCTTTCAACTCCAGGCTGCCAAACCTTTTATCTTTGGCGTCTAACTAGACATCTGCTTGTTTTTACACACTCTACAAACATTGTTTACAAAATACTTGAAAAAATGATCATCTGCTGTCTTCTCTGCATGTGTGATTTAAAAAAACCCTATAATCATTTTTTTTTATTTTTTTAATTAAGCAGAAAGGGAATATTTTAATCTCTATTTCTTTTTCTATTTTTACTAGGGAATACAAAGTGTTGAACATATTCCTTAATCCTCTGTGAAGCTTTTTTACCATTTATTTCAACCAAGTGATTTGCAAGGCAACATGATTCACTTTGACAAAACAATGTGGTTAGCCTTGAGCCACTTTGGAGCAATGCCATGGGAGAAGATTCACTCAGCCTTCTTTTGCAGTGCTGGCTGGAGTTTTTTTAAATCTTGAAAAACATATTATACTTAGCCCTTGGATTACAAGGGATTGTCAATTACATGCTTCTGCTTTTTTTTCTTATTGAATTTACATCAAGGCCTGTATCAGTCTGGTTTCAGAATTCCTCACTCATGTCATTAAAAATTCAGAAATTCACTTTACTTATTAAATTGATATCCTGCCTTATATTCCAGAGGTCATTTTACAGAAAATGCAGACAATAGGATATTGAATCATGTAAGCTATAAGAGGTTTCACGGCTATGTGGGAAACATGTATCCCTAATCTTTAGTTAAGACAAAAGTGTGGGATATTTGTCCTTTAATTTTATAGTATCATGCTTTCTTCACCTTGTTTACACAGAAAAGCAGTGTAGCAATTGGTGCACACACAAATTAGTAAAGATACTAAGCATTAACAAATCCTTTAGAGTAGAAATTGGCATCATATAGTAGATCTGCATAATTTGCTACTACAAGGATCATCTTCTAGGAAAAATTCCAAGAACAGCTATTAAGAGAACTACACTTATCAATTTGTTGCAGAGTTTGACTATCAGGTATATAGGCAGGGTGCCTATGATTAAAACAAACAAGCCAATGATAATTTTTTTCTACTTCTTTTTTTACTTTCCCCAAACCCATAGTTTTTGAACTCCCTTGGCTTCTAAATAAAATACACCACAGAAGTTTTATAAAAATATCAATCAATGACCGAAGTATAAAGCCCTGTCCGCAGAACTTCAAGGAACTAATTTCCAGATCAGCTAGATGTTAATATTTCATTTAAGTACAAAATAATTCAACTTCATCTAAAAAAACCATATAATTCAAGTGAGTGTTGGGGGAAAGCTTCATATATATTAAGATAATACTTTACACAATTAACTACACAGTGCGCGCACTTCCGAACCAGTAGGGAAGGTAAGTAGATTTTACCCATGTTCAAGATGTAATATTTTTATAATAATTTCCTAAAATAAATATTCTTAAACTATGTTTCATGTTGAGAATTGATTATTCTATGTGTGAGGGTTCTTTGCTTTCAAAGGACTGAATATACCACAACATAGCAAATCTGTACACAATGCTTTATTGCATCAAATATCTTCCCCAACAACAAATTATTGCTTTGGGTCAACTCCACCCTTTTAGTATTTGCAAATGGATGTTGCCATGTAAATATATCTTCAGTCCTTTAATATTCAATTCAAACAGAAGTCTCAAAGTTAGACAAAGTAGAAGGCAATCTTCCTTTTTCAAAAGCTGTCACTTTACACATGATGAACTGTCAGGGCATAGTTGTTTGTTTGCAATTGCTGCAAGCTCCAAGCAAAGCTCCAAACAGGACTCCCACCAGATATGCTTAGCTTGTATTCTGGCAACTGAATGATAGTCCTTTTGCCTACTTGTAATAGCTGACAGTCTCCAGATGTCGCCTCTGCTTCCTTGTTTGTTTAACACTTTTCGATTTATATCCCTCTTCACTCTGTCTTAGCATTGCTTTTGTAAACTAATAGCCCAGGTGGGATGAGGCTGCCTCTGGACATCATCGGCATGTCCTAAAAAATGCCAGGCTCAATTATCACTGACAATTTGGATGCCAGTAAAGTTATGAGTTACTGTATCAATTAACATAGGAAGGAACTGGGGATGGTGTAGCAGAACGAATGGCAAAACCTGGGGGCGCAGTAAAAAGGGGGATTAGCCTAGAATCCCTACATAGCAACAAGGGAACTAAGTCTAACTCTCCTTGAGTGCCGTTGATCCTTATCTAACTCTAATCAAGTGCCGACATTAGTTGAGAAGATTCCTGTGAATAGGCTTTTAGAAATAAATAAGTTAAAACTTAACTTTTACATGAGGACATGGTCTTTTGCACTGACAGATAGGAGGTGTTTCTGCCTGGTTACAGCTGTTTTTCCAAAGTGTGAACAGGAACCCCAACTTCCTCACACTCTAACAAACATTTTTTTAAAGAGAATTTTGGAAATGCAGTCTGAAAAAATCTAGAAAGTACACTGAAAATCTTCTAGAAAGATTATTTCAAGAACAATTGAACTGTTGAAGATATCATGGAAATATCTATATAATCATCCTGACAACAATATAGAAAGTGCTTACCTGAGATTTTTTTTTTTTATCTCTCAGGCAAGCCTACTGCTTAGACTGCTCCCTGGAGGTGTCCCACTCATGTTCTAACTAGGTCTGAGCTGCTTTATTCCTGGTCCCAAGGGTGGTCAGTAAAGTGGTGCAGATACAGATACTTATAAATATAAAGATACAGATACTTATAAATATAAAACCACAAATATATTCTGTGTCCATAAATACAACCTCATACAGCTATTATCTACTACAGTAAATTTCTGTTTAAGGGCATCTAGATTCTGGAATTATAAAACCAATAGGGAGAAGGTATATATTATGAAGGATCACTATATGTGATTCTACACATATTTGTATCTTTCAGCTTTATCTGTTGGGTTGCAATGTGCTTTGTTATGAGACCTCAGCAAAAAAATTAAAATGTTTCACCAAGGCAAGTGTTACTTTTTAATGTACTCTTTCTTACCTTGACAGGATAGAGCAAAGAACATTTTGTGTTATTTCATTTTTCTTCTTGGTTGACCAACATCAATAAACTGAGACAGTTTTTTGGCACAGGGTGTATTGTAAAGACCACAAATTAAATGAGGTACGATAAAAGGAGAAACAAATTAAAAGAGGTACTATAACAGTAGAAACAAATCAGTTTCAGTTAAATTAAGTAAGGACAGCAACTAAAAAACCCTGACTCTCTCCAAAGCATCATTATTTGTTTGCAAGAGATTTCTGAATATGAAAGTCTGTTCTGTGAAGACTTAACCAATAGCTAGTGGAACAGAGAAGACACAATTTTTTCAGTTACAGTACCTAATTATTCAGGCACAGAAAGAATGATTGTTTAAAAGTTACACTACCACATATTGATACTCAAGAAATTATTTTGGTTTATAATTCAGGTAGTCCTTGACTTACAACCAGAATTGAGCCCAACATTTCTAATGCTAAGTAAGACATTTGTTAAGTGAGCTTTCCCTATTTTATGACATTTCTTGCCACAGTTAAGTGAATCACTGCAGGTGTTAAGTTGGTTTTTCCATTAACTTTGCTTATCAGTTTACAAAAGGTAAACATGACCCCAGAACACTGCAATCGTCATAAACATGAGTCAGTTGCCATGTGTCTGAATTTTGATCATGTGACCATGGGGATGCTGCAATGGTTGTAAGTGTGAAAAATGGTCATAAGTCATTTTTTAAGTGCCACTGTAACTTCAAATGGTCACTAAATGAACTGTTGTAAAATTAAGATTGCTTATATAGATCTCAACTACCAGTTTAAAAGATTATTTTTTCCAACCTTAGACTAGGCAAATCAGTATTACACTCTTCTTTAAAAATGTCTCTCGTCCAAGATGATCTGCTGTCTGTCTATTAATTAACAGCCATTGTTATGTATCTAAGCCATGACAAAGTTAATGAGGAGCTTTGAAAATTAATGGAATAACAGAGCTCGAGAGAACCTTGCAGGTCTTCTAATCCAACTCCCTGCTCAAGCAGGAAACCTTATACCATTTCACACAAATGGCTGTCCAATCACTTCAAAATTTGCAGCGTTGGAGCAAACACAACTTTTGGAGGTAAGATATTCCACTGATTAATTATTTTAACTGTCAGGAAATTTCTTATTTCTAAATCGATTCTCCCCTTCATTAGTTTCCATCTATTGCTTCCTGTTCTGCCTTCATGTACTTTGGAGAAAAGATTGACATTCTCTTCTTTGTGGCAGCCCCTCAAATATTGGAATGCTGCTATCATGTCATCTCTAGTTCTTCTTTTCATTAGATTAGACCAGGGATGTCAAACTCACATTGTCACAGCCGCATCATATGATGCATCAGGACTTTTTCCCCCTTTGCTAAACTGGGTATGGGCATGGCCAATGCATGATGCATCTGGCCCAGGTGAAGGGAGTTTGACAGCCCTGGACTAGACATACTCATACCTGTGTATTTCATTTTTCTTCAAATATAGGTCCTTACTTTTCTTAGCATTGAATTTCATTTTGTTAGACAGGGCCCAGTGTTCAAGTCTGTTGACATTCTTCTGTACATTGACTCTATTTTCTGGAGTGTTGGCTATTCCTGCCAGCTTGGTGTTGTCTGCAAATTTGATGAGTTTCCTTTCTATTCCCTCATCTAAATCATTTTTGGAGATATTAAAGAGTACTGGTCCTAAGACACAGTCTTAGTGTACCATTACATTATATTATATAATGATACCCCAGTTACATTATATATCCCATATTATGTCAGTATGATTTATAATAATAAGTTTTTTATAAGTCAGATTAAAATGTTTACTATCCCCACAAGCAAATATATCAGATAAACGGTAGTGTTATTACTTATCTTTGCATTTTTCAAAGACTATTTTGCATAGTTGCAAATTATTTATTCCATATTCCATCTTTTATTACAAGATTTTGTACATTTTATTTGAACATTTTAAATTCATATTCTATCATGGAATTCAAGGAGTTTTTACGGTCTTATGGTTGGCCTGATTTTTAGATCAACAGCAATACTGTCAGTTCATTTACTACAGTATCATACTCTGTCTCAGTCTTAACTTCCTAACTTCCATATTTAAATACCAGATGGGAGTCTACATGTTCATTCTTAGTAATATCTCAATCATTTGGTATTCCGCAAGCTTTCCATCCTTGTGATCCATAGTAAAGTGTTCATAAATACCTCAATTAGCAAAATTTAGTAATGAGTTGTCCTTACATTTAGTTAACTTTTCTGCTTGCTTAGCTCTTTGCTACCTTGATATGAACATATTAAGCAGTTTTAGACAGAGAAGGGAGGTTAAAGCATGACCTTTAAGACAAGGGAAACTGAAAAACAAGTTTAATCAGAGTGACTCTAATTGCGTTTCTGACACTCAAAACTTAGTATCAATTTCTGAGCCATGTGTAAAAATATAAAGGTATATTCGGCACTATGTTACTATGAAAGTAAGACTTTCCCCAAAATTCTATCTTCAAACTCATTCTTTTTCCCTTCTTCGCCAAATTGCTGCAGCACTGTATTGCTTTTTAATCATCACCGTCCTTTCGTTCATTCAGTGCACTATCAAATAAGAGAATTAGAATGCACGTTTTAATGAAATCTGAATAAGCTGCTGTATTTATATATTTGAGTACCTTCTGAGAAAAGGATTGAAATTGGAAAGAAAATCCATTGAGCTCCATAAATGTTTTCACTTGAGCCTGATAACACCTAATTTAAAGAATGAGATACAGGACACTACAATAATGGAATTGTCTTAATGATTTTATCCTAGCATGGAGAGAGGGGCTCAGAATAGGGGATGTTATTAACCCTCCTCTCCAATATGCATGAGGGGAAAACATTAAATGTTCTTTTGCGTAGGAAGAAATGAATGATAAATTAGATACACCAAAAGATTTGCTACCGAGACCTTTGTAATAATGACTTGAATTTTTGGTTCAAAGATTCTGTGTTTAACCTTTACCACAGCTGACTCTGGTTCAAGCATTAGCAAGGACAACGTTGAAAGACTGCAGTAGGTAATTTTAGACTACATTTTCCCGAGAGGTAAATGCCTTGACTAAATCAATGATCCACCACAAGAAATTAGGTTTAAGCAATATATTAAGGAACACGTTCTCATGTTAGCCTCATAGCAATACAGCCAAATTCCAACTGAGCATGCATGTTTGGCACAAACTGAGGCATACAAATATAGCAATAGCGCTTAGACTTATATACCACTTCACAGTACTTTACAGCCCTCTCTAAGCGGTTTACAGTGTCAGTGTATTGCCCACAACAATCTGGGTCCTCATTTTACTGACTTTGGAAGAATAGAAGGCTGAATCAACCATGAGCCAGTGAGACTTGAACTGCCGAACTGCTGGCAGCCAGCAGTCAGCAGACATAGCCTGCAGTACTGCATTCGAAGCATTGCGCCACCATGGCTCATACAATTCTTATACATTTTAATTGAGTTGCTACCAAAAGTCCTTTTATCTCTGTAAGTGCAAAGTTGTGCTACATACACAGCAGAAGTCTCAGCAGCATAGCACTAAATAATTTGCCTCCTGCAGAAGGAAAGATACGTTACAACTAGCAAATCTGAGCATTGAAAGTCTGCTTGGCAGGAGCTGCAGTTAATCCCACTTACTGTTTTCAAAAAAGAATAGACTGAAAATTAATTTCTAGAGATGTAAAAAACTTAAATCTATTCAATTTGAATGCCACTGATTTTCCAGCTGTGAAAGCAGTTGTTATGTTGCTTAGTAAACAAAACCAGTTTTGTTTTCAAATACATTTTCATTATGACTATATGTTGCTTGAACTCAGAGACTCCATCAAAAACTGATTTGCCTTGTAAGAGAATGATGGCACCAAGATGACATAGAGTATATAAAGAATACTGTCCAACAACAAAAGGTGGAACTCTGAAAGTGCCTGCACTTTGGAGTCAATATGAACCTCAAATAATGGAGAGTGGAGGGCAACGATACAATCCTGTTGGGCTCCTTTTATTGTGAGAACAGGTGCAGCAATACCTCCTATGGCAGCATATTTAACCTGTATGTATAGATTTCTTAAGCAATCTTATCATTAGTCAGAGTAATCAGTAATCTATGAGAAAATAATCCTTTCCAAGTTCAGTTAGCAACTAGAGAGATGCTTGAGGCCCCAGCATCCTAACCCTGTGGTGCCCAAATCATCAAATTTAGTGACTCAATTTTAGCTTTTGTTGGGGAATCTAAGATGATGTAATGGATAGGACAGGGAAGAGACTATTTCTGGATGACCCATCTATAAAGTCCTCTCCAAAGACTTGCCCAAAATCAGTTTCATTTCTTGTTGCACATTATGTACCAGTTTATAATTGCAACAGCAAAGTCTAATTCTGTCCCCAAAAGTGAAATAGTTCATGGATTGTGGAGGCCAGCTTTCTAAAGGTGCAGGAAGTCATGCAGTAACATGACTTCCTGCAGCTTCAGAAAGCTGGCCTCCACAATCCATGAACTATTCACTTTTGAGGACAGAATTAGACTTTGCTGTTGCAATTATAAACTGGTACATAATGTGCAACAAGCATCTTTATAGATTTTAGGATAATATTGTTGGATTTTTTTTTAGTTTTCTGAACAAAACGTATGTAAATTACATTGATGAAATTAATATACGTCCATTGCTTGCAAAAATATATGTAAAGGACAAATATATATGTGAATTAGGAAAGGAACAAAGTAAAAATGAGAAACAGAAAGAAACCAGAACTGATTCTTTAAGGATGCAGTCACATGTTGCTTTGCTTCTCCTATTGCAAATATTAGAGTTTAGAAGCACAAGCTGACCAACAACCAAAATGCTAGAAAACTCCAAATGAATTGCAGAAATGATCAAGATGTTGAAAACCATAAAGGGAGTGTGTTGTTTGGCATTTTTATTTAGGAAAAAAACTAATGCAGAGAAGAAAGTTCTTAAATTGAGAGATCTGTAGAATTATAGTGGGTAAAATACTTTTGTTTCACATTCATAATTTCACAGATTCTCCTTAATATTTATAGTATTGGATATTTTAAAACAAAATTTCAAACTAAATCAGGAAATGATGTATTTGGATAAGGTCTGAGTAGACTTCTTTCTTGCTTTTATGTTTCTCTTAATTTCTGACTATTTTATTCCATTTTCTCTCCCATATGCTAGTTGGAATTTTTTCTTTCACCTTTATTGATTTCTTTGGTTGTCCATTGAGTCTAATTTTATACAATAGTAGAAAGCTTGTATTATATAAATAATTAATTGCCTTAAGGACTGGATCTGCAGAAAAAATCACCTTAAAAAGAAAGGTCAAAGAAGAGAGCATCAAGAATGAGACACTGTCTGGGACAAATATTACAAGATACCTTAACAAACCATAGAATTAGGTAGTATTGTAATTTCACTTACTAAGAAATTTCATGCATATACCATATTCTCTCCAGGAATAAAATACCATAATTCTACTAATGTGAGAAGTAATTCAGGTCTATACTGTGAATTGCAATGTACAACCAGCTCAATGCTTACCAACCTTTTTAAAATAAACTTCTCCCTTAACAATCACATGCAGAAAAATGTATGCATTCTTTTGATTCATGCCTTATTTCCAGTATGTATGTATGTATGTATGTGTATATTTGAATATATATTGATAAACTTAAAGATATTTGTACAGACTCCTTTATACTAGTATTATATTATTTATATATTTATTGGTTCAATTTATATGCCGCCCTTCTCCAGAGACTCAGGGCGGCTTACAACACGTTAAGCAATAGCATTCATACTTTTCGTATATACCTGCTTAGTAGGGCTTTCGGCTCACCCTAAGCAGTGTTCTTTTTTTTTTTTTATACAAAGTCAACTTATTGCCCCCACAACTCGGGTCCTCATTTTACCTACCTCGAAAGGATGGAAGGCTGAATCAACCTTGAGCCTGGTGAGATTTGAAATCTCAGTAATTGCAGGCAGCTGGTGTTACTTAACAGCACTTTAGTCTGCTGCACCACCAAGGCTCTTTTTTTACTTTTTTATATGACTGCTTCTTATAAGATCCTGGGGGGAAAATATGCAGGAATAATAATTGCCACTATTATTGCCAATTATCTGCAAACTTAAATGTTGTACTATAAGAACCGATTTAAAACATTTTCAGAAAATTTTCATTATATACAACATAAAATTTATCTACAAAATAGTTTAACTTCATATTTTTGGTCTTGCCCACATAATAGATTATTTACTTTATACTCTATTTGCCTCACAAACAGTGCTTAACTGCAATTATTTGGATCCTTCATTAATTATATTTGGATATATTGCAGAAACAAAGACCTTTTTTAATCGCAAGCTTTTGGTATTGTGCAATAGCAAGCCTTTAACTACTGTGTTTCATTTTTTGAAACCAGTCTTGTGACTGAAAAGATCAAAGTGTAAGATAAAAATCTGGTAATACACCTTGTACAAGACATTTCTTGCATTTTAAAGAAGGTTGTTGTATTATTTAATTTGTTACAGCTATTAGCAGAAAGGTCATATGCTAAATCACACTGTATCAGCAGTGTCAGTAATACCAGATTTGAAAAGAACTGGAAAGACAACATTAAACATGCAGCAATTTTTGCACCAAAGCTGATATTGTATATTACATTGCCATCTAGAGGAAGACAGTGAAATAATCTCAAATACTAATTACTTAAGTTAAAAAAAATAGGAGGGGTCTGAAACTCGGGGCGTCATGGAGGTGTCACGTGACGTATCAGGACTTTCCCCCACTTTGCTAAACCAGGCATGGGCATGGCCAGAGTGTGATGCATCTGGCCTGCCGGCCACAAGTTTGACAGCCCTGATTTTCAGTACTTACATTGAATCGCACCATACTAGTGTTCAAACTCAGTATAAATTTATGTCTTTTATTTATGAAATATTGTTCTGAAATTTAGAATAAGGTCCTCATTACCTAAATATGATTTTGTCAATAAGCTGATTTATTCAATGAAACAGCCAGCAATCAAGTAGGAAAGGAAAACTACTATTTCCATGGATAACCTTCTTTCTGTTTACCTAAAGGAGAATAAAGGGCACTCCAATGTTCAGAGGCACAGCTTCACCAACTATGGAAACGCACAAATACCATCAGGCAACCAGGTTGCATGCAAGTACAGTATGTATAGGTAGTATTTATGTTACAACTTTACAATACAAATATGAAACAGTGGAGCTTACATCATGACATCACAATGCACATTTAATCATTTTGGCGCCACAATAGTTAGAAACTGATCTATATTTCTATTTACATAAGAACTGCAACATTCAGAAACAAAGTATTTAAGTCTTGTGAATTATGTATATTTTGCTTTTAATTTTCATGTCCCTTTTGTTTAAGCAAAAAGATCTGAATGAAGGTTCTAGCACGAAATCTTTAAACAAGAATGAATCAAACATTTTATTACCTCAAATTATGTTCCCTTTCACTAAAATTGTTACTTTTTCTTAGATTTGTATGTTGATTGTATTATTGTTAATTTGCTGCTATAAATTATAACTAAATGACATATATCTAAGAATGAAACCAGGACAAAATTTATGTAGGGTTTTATGGTACATAAACTTTTCAGACAGAAATGGTCTGAAAATATACAGCGAATGTACATATACATATGCTATCTAATTACATATAAATAAATTTAAATTAAAAGCAATTTTTAAGAAATGAAAAACCTTAAAGATAGTTCTTTATTTGAATTTCTGTTGATATTTCCTATAAAATAACAAAATAATTCTATAAAATTATCTATGCTTCCTTTGCAATTATGCAAAGGGTAAGAAAATCCCTCGAAGGTGTTTGGTTTCAAATCAGTCTTAGGAGATACATACTGGCTAGATTCATGGTTTCTTACAAACAGTTGGCTCAATTCACACAATGTATTTAACAATATATCTTAGTTTAAAAGTTACACTGGCCTGTGTTTCAACAATGTGTTTAACCAAAATGAACAAAATAATATTTATACCGTAAACTATCATGTCATGCCATAAATATCAAGCAATATTTATAGCATAATTGTCTGTTGTAAACCTTTCCAGGTGACTTCCAACAAGCAAAGTCATTGGGGTAAACCAGATTCATTTAACGACCACAGCAAAAATGTCGTAAAATCATGGCAAGGCTCATTTAACAACCACATCATTTAGCAACAGAAGTTCCATTCTCAATTGTGATTGTAAGTGCTTTTATAGCAATCCTTCTACTGATGGCAGAAAAAAAGATACAAACTTTTTACATGCAGTAAGCTTGGGGAACCCCTATACCTCTCTCCAAATGTGCATTTTAAAAATATATTTTTTTTTAAAAAAAAGCCTTTTCTCAAGACTATTTTAAAAAGATGAAAACAGCTCACTAAAATTGGAAAAATACTTTATTCAGGGCTAAAAGAACCTTCATTCAAAACTGAATTCCCATCAGATATTCCCTTTGTGCATTTTCAAAATATCGCTGCACATTCTTGAAGCGAAAAATGTTGAAACTTGACTTAGAAATTAGATTTCAAATTCCAATAAAAACTGCATGCATTTCAAATTCTAGCTTTAAAGATGTTACAAGCTTTAAAGTCCAAGACTGCACTGACCAAGGAACAAACATAGGAAATTCTGAAAATTGAGATCCATTACTGACAACATAAGTGTGCATAAGCACACCAGCGTGCCTACTGTCCCCATTTATATGTACTCATTTTATGTGTTTATGGCTATGTTTTGCTTATTTATATCCATTTATTTGTGCCATTTTTTCATGTGTCTATGTCTATATCAATACTGATACTTGTTTCCTTGTATTTGTTGACAAAATGAACGATGAATGAATGAATGAATAAAATGGGAGATCAATGGCTTGATCTCCCATTTTATTCATTATTCATCAACTTGCCATTTCTCCCTCTCTCTAAGAACAATGTGGCAGGGAGAAATGACTTCAACACACAGTGTCCTTGGGGAGAGGAGAGTGAAATTGAGCAAATGGCATTTCATTCAGATAGGTCATGCCTTGAGCAAGAGTGTTTAGAAAGTCCTGATCAGATCTGAGCCAGCCCCAGTAAGTAAAAACCGTGCAGGGCCTTCTCTGAATATGGCAAGGGGAGTCCTGGCCTTGACAAGTGAGCAAGCTGTAGATAAGTGCAGATAAGTGAGAAGAGGCAGCTGCTCTACTCCTCTACTCTGAGGCGGCTGCTCTACTCCTCTGGCTGCATTTGGAGGATAACAGGGATTGAAGTTCAGGGATTTCCTCCCTTTCCAGAAGAAGAGAAATAAACAACGAGATAAACTAACTCCCTTTCCTAAAGTCCCTTTTTACTCATATCCTTTTCATGTATTCAAATCATGCTTATACACCCCAGGACCTGGATGAAGCTGTCTATCTGGATCCGTACCAGTCGGGCTTCAGGCCGGGATACAGCACGGAAACGGCATTGGTCGCGTTGGTTGATGATCTCTGGAGGACTTGGGACAGGGGTTGTTCCTCTGCCCTGGTCCTATTAGATCTCTCAGTGGCTTTTGATACCATTGACCATGGTAGCATGCTGCACCGGCTGGAGGGGATAGGAATAGGGAGCACTGTGTTGCAGTGGTTCTCCTCCTTTTTCTCTTCCACCGTATTTGTGAGGTGCCGCAAGGGTCTGTCCTCTCTCCCCTTCTGTTCAACATTTATGTGAAGCCACTGGGCGAGATCATCTGTGGTTTTGGGATGGACTGGGACGCCTTGCGCACAGTCACTCATGCCCTCGTCACCTCCCGTCTGAACTACTGTAATGTTCTCTACATGGGGCTCCCCTTGAGGAGCACCCGGAGGCTCCAACTGATCCAGAATGCGGCCGCGCGGGTGATTATGGGTACAGCTCATTATGCCCATGTGACACCTCTCCTGCGCGAGCTGCACTGGCTCCTGGTGGTCTTCCAGGTGCGATTCAAGGTGTTAGTCACCACCTTTAAAGCACTCCATGTCTTAGGACCTGGGTATCTGCAAGACTGTCTTCTGCCACCAATAGCCTCTCACCAACTAGTTCGCTCTCACAGAGAGGGTCTCCTCAGGGTGCTGTCAAACTATGTCAACTGGCGACCCCCGGGGGAGAGCCTTGTCTGTGAGGGCTCCAGCCCCATGGAATGAACTGCCCCCGGGTATACGTAACATCCCCGACCTTCAGGTTTTCCGCCATGCTTTCAAGACCCTGTTGTTCCAACAGGCGGAGCTAAACAGTTAAATGATTTTTAAATTTATCATTTTAATTTTGGGTTTTACTCTGTTTGGCTGAACTTTACAATAACTTGAAACTGTAATTTTATCAATGCTTGCGTGTTTATGTTTTTATCTTGGCTGTACACCGCCCTGAGTCCTTCGGGAGAAGGGCGGTATAGAAATATGATTAAATAAATAATAAATAAATTTTATCTGTTGTTATAAATGCTTAACAAACAAACAAAACAAATAAATATAAAGACATTCTTTTCTTCAGGGTGGGCCCCCTTAAGCTTGCGCTCTCTAGAAGTGGTGCTGTACTATCAGGATTCCCAACCAGAACCACTTTACAGAAGTGCCCTAATCAGGGGTCTCCAACCTTGGCCACTTTAAGACCTGTGGACTTCAACTCCCAGAATTCCTCACCCAGCAAAGCTGGCTGAGGAATTCTGGGAGTTGAAGTCCACAAATCTTAAAGTGGCCAAGGTTGGAGACCCCTGGCCTAAGTGGTACTGGATTTGGGGGAAAAAAATCCACCCCGATCCTGCTTCTCATCCGCATCCGAGTTGCTGTGAGCACCGGGTACCAGCTGGTCCGATCTCTTGCCCCCGTTTCGAAATGAAAGGGAAAGCGTGCTTAATTCGCGTGCATTTGAAAAGCGCGGGTTGGGCAAAAGACGTTACTGTGCGATTTCGTACCCAGATGCCAAACCAGCCTCGCCGCGCGCGTGCCTCCTCCCCCCCTCCCACTCCCACCGGTTTGCACCGCTCTGCTCCCCTCCGGCCAACCTGTCAGCCCCGCCCTCCGTTACCTTGACGATTCCTTTCATTTTAGCCAGCAGAACTCCAAATTCCTGCGACGCCGTTTCCGGGTAAAGCTGCTCCCGCAGCAGCTCCTCCGTGATCTCTGTGTTGCCATAAAAAGTGGCCTGAGCAATACCATTGAGGAGCCCAAGTAAGGGCTTGGCAGGCTCAGGCAAGGGATGCTCCGCGGAAGCGGCCATCTTGTTTGAAGGGGCTCAACTAGACCTGAAAAGACTAGAGGATGGGAGCCGGTCGGGGACAAAAACTCTTCCTTCTTCCTGGAGATAGTTGCGCCCCCTTTTGGTAACGGCTTTTTGGAAAGCCGAGTTCCTTGTGTGCTGAATGGCATATGATTTTCTGACTTAAAAGCGTGCGAATTTGTTTTTTTTTAACACGCTTGCGTGACGTTACTCATTAATCAAATTCATACAGGTGCTTATCTTCTCCTAGAGCAGGGTTCTCCAACCTTGTCAACTTTAAGACCTGTGGACTTCAACTCCCAGAATTCTTCAGCCAACAAAGCTGGCTGAGGAATTCTGGGAATTGAAGTCGACAAGTCTTAAAGTTGACAAGGTTGGAGAACCCTGTCCTAGAGGGACTTATTAAGCCTTGCATTAATAAGTTTGTCAAGCATTTTTAGATGAAAACATAGGTATATGTTGTATACCCATCTTTCTTTTCTCGGAGTTCACTACTTGAAAAAACGTTCACGTTTTCCTGTGTCTATTGAAAATCAGGCACTTACAAAGACAGCCTCTACCTGAGCGTCATTTTCAGCGACGGACCGTTGAAAGGCCCTTTCTTCTCCCAACTGGTGCAGCGCGTTCTGGAAGCTTCGGGTCGGCGTTGGGGGAGCGTTGGTGGCGCAGTTCCAGGACTCGGCGGAAAAGAATCCATCTCCATCGGAGGAGTGAGCGGGCATCCGGGAGCAGACATGCCGGAGAACGCAAGCACAAAGGGGGCCTTTCTGAATGCGGCCGCAGGGAACCGCAATTCTGGCGGCAATCGCAGTTACCAGGATAAAGATAAACCCGCTCAGATCCGTTTCAGCAACATTTCTGCAGGGAAAGGTGATGGGTGGGACATCCCACTGTCTTTATAAGGAAGGGGGTGGCGGGGAGGATGAGTGGACCGCTCCGTTGACATTTGGCGGGCTCGGGCACGGGCTCCCGGTCCGTAAAAAAACCCCAGACCACACCCTCGACCCCCAGCCGGTCCATTCCTTTGTTGGAATGAACCGAAGCTCTTTCAGAGTCTTGTTGAAGATAAAGCGGATCGGGCAGCATAAAGATTTGCTGTTTATAACCCTGCTATTTTTTCTGTACTTTTTTTAAAAGAAAGGGAAGAAGATGCATTTCATTTAGCACTGCATTGTAAAGGAACGATTTCTATTATCCTTCCTATTCTTTTTCCACTTTTAGAAAGTGTAATGGATGTCATTGTACTGAATGTTTCCAGTGTGATTTGAAATAAAAGATAAACCTTTTATACAAGAAAAATCTTTCTTGGTCGGATTGCACAGCGCAGTAAACCATAATGTGATCGCTTTGATTAGAGGTTAAGATTGAGGCCAGCATCTGTAAGGGGAAAAAGCTTGGGGGAACAAATCTGAGGATTCTTCCAGAAGAGTGATGGATTGCCTGTGGCTTGTTAGATTCTTGGATCCTCCTCAGGGTGATGCTGAACCACAGGTGATGTCAGATGGGAAAAATAAAACTAAAGCTCAAAAGCAAATTCATATGGGGAGAATGATCCTTTAAACAGATTTCAGTTATTTTAGTGTTCACATTGAATATGAATTGCATGTTATTGTCAGATAACTTTTGTTTTAAGTAATATAATATATAATTAAATTTAAATGCTTTCTCATTATCCAAAATATAATTAATATATAATTAATGTAATATTATAAGGCAGCATTATAAAATAATACTTTACTATTACTGTTGCTATATTAAGTGCCATATTGGCTTGTTTTCTATACATAGTTATTGAGTCCATGCATTATACAAAAGCAGGATTTGTTCCACTTTAGTTTGCTGCATGCTACATGAATAAGCTATGACAGCTGGTACATGCAATCAATATACAAGCCACTTTCAAATATTTTATGGGTTACTATACTTTGAAAATTTGGCATGCATATTGTGATTTTTCATTTTTGGCCCTTGTAATATGAACTAAAGAAATTGGAATTTATTTAGCAAACCATAATTAAACAAGCAATGGCTTAATGATATGAATCAGTTTACTGTATTTTTGTGGAAGCTGGTATTTTAAACATCATAAAGCATTTAGTGTCAAATTTATTATATTATTTGTGGCTACGCAATGTCTTTTGGAGTGGGTAGCCATAACAAATCCAATAAATGAAATTACACTTGAAGTAAACTTCAGATATATAACATTTATTTTCATCTCTATTTTAGCGGTTGCGGATGCCGTCAGGACAAGTCTTGGGCCAAAGGGAATGGATAAAATGGTGAGTTTTGAGCTTGGGATTTGTGTGTATGTTTGTGTGAGTGTAGTTTGTGCTTACAGTAAGGCTGTGCAAAACACTTGAAAGATGTTTTGCAGAATGCATTAGCAGAATCAAAACATTCTGGAATTAGTAAATTAACTAAGGCTAGATGAACTATTTCAAAGGCTTTTACCAATTGTCTTCAAATGCATTCATAGACAGCATTTCTGCTGGACCAAAAACTAAGCAATTCTGCATGTGCAGACACTTAGAGGAACCCTTTGATACAGCCATGTCAGATTTTCCTGAAAATGCAGCTTTTATTGATACTTTCTTCAGCTTTTATTGATATTCTTTGTACACTTATGGTAGTGTACTTTCAAATACTTTGCAGAGGCTTGATAGTAATTGAATTCCCATGTATAGATCCATTGAAAGCTGATATGAAGATGCTGAATATTTATGTTTTCAGCAGTAATGAAGGGAAGGGCTTAGAATATCATAGTAAAATAAGATTTTGTGCAGCTATTCTAGTTAATGTAACTACATGTGCCTTAAAAAGTTGAAGGGAGCACCGTGAGAAACAAAGGGATAGAAATAAGTCTTATTTGGCATGTACCGTATTTATAAAAAGAACTGCCAATGAATCTTTGGCAGATGATTTTTATATTAAATAAAATGAAAGGATTGTACTTCCATTCAAACTCAAGTACATCCGTCTTGTACACTTTGCCAATCAAGAAATGAATGATAAGACAAGCATAAGAAGGTGTATGGGACACAAGTGTAGAGGGCAGTGTCAAGCTGCCCAGCTAATTTAACAAGTCGAACAATCAGGAAGTGGCAGGAGGAGAATCTATGAGATAGGGACAGCTTAATAAAGAATAGGTACTGAAAACAGCAAAGGCTAAATTATCAGAGTGATGCCATTCATTGGTGTCTGTTGAATCTAATATTGAAATTATTAAAATTAATTTAGCTAAAATATTTTAAGCTAGGTAAATTTCATGAGGTTTCATGCTCTTGAAATTTCCTTGGGTGCAGTAGTGCCTGTGAACATTACTGAAAATATTTCTAGCCCTAGGCTAAATGGTAGTTTGCTATATTGAACCAATGGTTTGTACTTTTCAATATGTAATATAAATTGATGCTTCAACTTGTATTCTGTTTGTAGATTTTCTCTTTTTTGAGTTGGTGTCCAAAAACTTGATTGTGATTTTCTAGATTCAAGATGGTAAAGGTGATGTGACAATTACAAATGATGGTGCAACAATTCTGAAGCAGATGCAGGTTCTTCATCCTGCAGCCAAAATGGTAAGTAATACATAGTTTTTAAATTTATGTCAAACCAAATTACATTAGGTACATGATGGTTATATTCCTTATAGAAAATAATTAATGCAGTAAATTGACATGGAGCCTAGAAACGTGTGTATTTGCATATTGCATGCTTTTTGTTAATAAAAACTTCTGTAGTAGTGTTACAGAGGATTTTACATTTTTTCTTTCAACATTTCACAACGTGTAGCTGGTGGAGTTATCAAAAGCACAAGATATTGAAGCTGGAGATGGCACTACATCTGTTGTGGTCATTGCAGGTTCTCTCCTGGATGCTTGTTCCAGACTTCTTCAGAAAGGTATGTTTATATACAGTTTTGCATATGGAAATGCAATGTGAAATAATACAAATATAGTCTGGATGATCTTTTGTCATAGTAGAAAACTTTTGCATATAAATCTTGGCTGTCATGGCTGCATCTCACCTATCCAAGCTCCATGAGCTGTCAGTCGGGGTGGGGGGAGGAGAGGGGGAGACATTGGGAAGAACGGGAGGACGGAAACTCAGCTGAGCCATGTGAGAAGCTACTGCCAGCCAAGGTCAAATAACAAGATGCAGAGCTGGGAACAGGACACCTGTTTCCTAAACAATATGCAAACACCTGATTGGGCATTTTCAGATTAGGGGGAGGCAGGGGGAGAGGGAACTTTCTTTTGTGTTGTTTGCATGGAAAACCTTGATGAGTGACTCATAAAATGAACACAAAGTACAAAAAAGAGAAATCTTACTATAATGAAATGGCTTGGCTAATGTAGGCTAATAGTTTTAGAGATAAATTGAAAGGCTGGCTTATAGTATGCTAAGTATGAATGCATAGCTCTATTATGTGTTGCATTTGGATTATGTTACTATTAAGATTTATTTTATGCCCTACTTTTTTGCTTTTTATTTTTTATTTGATTTATATGCCGTCCTTCTCCAGAGAAGAAGCTTCCAAAATGAGGCATTTTTAAAACCCCTAATTGGTCTTTTCAGGAGCCTTAGCTATTCTAAGCTTGGTTTTGTCCATCTACCTACTACTTAATGCAATTCTGTTACAGACAGCTTGATTTGAAATCATTCTGTGAGATCAAATCATTGAGACCAATCTATGAGATCAGATTGTTGATGTCATAGATCTATATCTGTGTATTGATTATAGTTTGAATAAATTTGTATCCTAAACTCTGGTTAGGAATTCATCCCACCATCATTTCGGAGTCATTCCAGAAGGCATTGGAAAAAGGCATTGAAATCTTGACCAGCATGGGACAACCTGTTGAACTGAGTGACAGAGAAACCCTCCTTAACAATGCAACTACGGCATTGAATTCTAAGGTGGGTATTGGAAAGAAAATACTTGATAAGTTTTTATTTTTGTTTATTTGGAGTATATATAATTTGCCTTTTATATACAGTTTATATGTATAAGATTAATAACAGACTAGAGTCTTTAGTTAGGCATCAGTAATGTTTAAGACTGCACAGGGTATGTTTAGTTTCAAATTGATTATGATCATCCCAACCCTCAGCATCATTCCCTATTGAATGCTAGTGATATAATTCTTATAATGACGTTAATAACTTGATTTCCATAATGACTTCATCAAAACGTACTTACCAGGTTTTTTTTTACAATTATTTGAGGTATAAAAACCTTGTCATTCATTTGGTGACTTGATTAAATTTAATGAAGTCATCCTGTGTGTAAAATTTGCACAACATATGGCACTTACAGCTAAGATGCAGTTATGAGAGTCTCTAGAAATCATGGCACAAGCACTAAAGAAATGAATGAGAAAGATGCTTCCTCTTTGTCCACCAATATAATCTCATTAGAATGTTGTCTGTTCCCCCCTCTCCTGGACTGCCTACCTGGTCTAGTATTCCTACCAGAATTTTTTTCTGATTAAAAAACAAAGTGATTAAACATAGTCTTTTGTCTTGTTCTGGTTCCTTTGTCCAGACAAAATAAATTTATTTGGAGATGCTGTTGCCATTTCATACATGAAAGAGAAGAACCATACATCCATAATGAGTATTGTAGGAAAGGAAGTTGCAGCTGTTACCATCAGTCTTGAACATCAAGCTTCACTAGGCTTACTTCAGGAGATCTATTGCGAGAGTCAAGTAGCTTAGGTTCTGTTTAAATCATTTACTTTATTAAAACAATTGGAGAAATTAATTCCTGTTTCAGCTTTGAATAATTAAAAAAGTAAAGTGTGAAATTTTTATACAATGGACAAACAAAAGACATGTTAAGTAAACCTTTACTGATCCTTCAGGTTGTATCGCAGTATTCTAGTCTCCTTTCGCCAATGAGTGTTGAAGCTGTGATGAAGGTGATAGATCCAACTACAGCTAGCAGCGTGGATCTTAGAGACATTAAAATTGTTAAAAAACTTGGGTAAGAGTTAGTCAAATTCTGAATTTCTATTTGTATCTTTATTTAGTATTGCTTGTTCATTGAGTATTTATTTTTAGGGGCACAATTGATGACTGTGAACTCGTTGAAGGGCTGGTCCTTACACAAAAATTGGCCAATACTGGAGTGACCAGAGTGGAAAAAGCTAAAATAGGTCTCATTCAGTTTTGCTTATCTGCTCCAAAAACAGATGTAAGTTGTTTAATTTGTTCTTTTGAATAAATTATAGGGAGTTCTCGACTTAAAATAGTTCATTTAGTGACCGTTCAGAGTTACAACAGCACTGAAAAATGTGACTAAGACTGTTTTTCATGCTTAATGACCATTGCAGCATCTCCATGGTCACAAGATCAAATCTCAGATGCTTGGCAACTGGTTCATATTTATGACAGTTGCAGTGTCTCTGGGTGATGTAATCACCTTTGCAACCTTCTGACAAGCAAAGACCATTTTTATTTTCAACCACTTCCTTCATATTTTGTGGCTCAAAAAGCATTGCCCTTTCATTCTATTCATTATTAAGCGTCCAGGTAGTCCTCAACTACAACCATTTGTTTAATGACTGTTCATAGTTACAATGACACTGGAAAAAGAGGCTTATCACATTCTATCATCCCCATGCTCATGTGATTGAAATTGAGATGCTTGGCAACTGGCATGGTTGCAGTGTTCCAAGGTCATGTGATTACTTTTGGCAACTTTCTGACCAGCAAAGTCAATGGGGAAGCCAGATTCACTCAACAATTGTGTTACTAACTTAACAACTGCAGTGATTCAACTGCAGCAAGAAAGGTTGTAAAAGGGGGCAAAACTCACTTAGGAACTGTCTCAGCAAAAGAAATTTTGGTCTCAATTGTGGTTGTAAGTCAAGACCTCGTAACTTTTTTAAAGAAGTTTTTTAAAATATTGATCTTGTATTGATTTGTAAAAATTAAACAGCATGTAAGATTGTATTGCAGATTGACACTGCACTCATTAAAGAATATATTAGGTTCACAAAGCAAGATATATCCAATTTGTTTTGAGCAATCCTCTTAACTTAAGACTAAATGCAGTATTATGCAAGCTGGCATTGTCTCATACTGCTAAAGCATACTTTTCTGCAACTATCCGTAACTACAGTAGATTTCTGGGGACAGGCAATTGACAGAAATTGTAAGTTAGAATTCAGTATGTTAACTGTATTTTATTGATGAAAATCACTGTTTATCCATCCACTAAAAGAATTGTTTTTGGAAACCGCTCAAGCAGTGGTGGATTGCTCCTGATTTGCCCCGGATCGGGTGAACCGGTAGTAGTGGCGGTGGGAGGCTCCGCCCACCTGCCTGGATATCTGCGCATGCGAAGAAGCGTTGCGCGCCCCGCCCATGAGCAAACTGGTAGCAACAGGGTTTGAAACCCACTACTGCACTCAAGGCACCCTAATGCAGTGTTCTATAGAAAAGAAGCAAATTGACAAGAACTAATGTGTATAAATGGATATTTTTGTGCCTAAAAAAATTAAAATAGCTGTAATTTAGTACTTTGCAAAACCTGTATTTTGGCTGTTTAGGTGATTGACTTGTTGCAAAGCTATTAAATTGTCTATTATGTACAAGTATACTTAAAATACTTTTTAAATTTTTATACTAGATGGATAACCAGATTGTTGTTTCTGACTACACTCAAATGGATAGAGTATTGCGTGAAGAGAGAGCCTACATTCTAAATTTAGTTAAGCAAATTAAAAAGACGGGTTGCAATGTACTACTCATTCAGAAATCCATTTTAAGGTATGTTTATTTCAACAGTTCATATTTCATCTTCAACTAGAGCTTTTTCTTAGATTTAAAATTAATATATGGTATGTCTTATGCACCTCCTTCTGGAGTTTGCATACTGCTAAAGCTATAAGCTAAAAACAATGGAAATGAGAATTTTTTAGCGAATAGAATAGAATAGAATAGAATAGAATGTTTTATTAGCCAAGTATGATTGGACACACAAGGAATTTGTCTTGGTGCACATAAAAGAAAAGATATGTTCATCAAGTATATAGTAGTGGAAGGACTATAATTCCCAGTACTTAGTAATGTGCTACTACTTGAGATAGAGGAGCCATAAGAATTACTTCCATGGTTCCAGAAGGCTTGGGAAATATTTGAAACCCCATATTTGATATAATCTTATTAGAGTAGGAAAAAAACAAAATTATGTTCTAAAGTTTTGAAATCATTCTATGCCAGATCAGAACAGTTCTGATAATGCTGTGCTGTGATGATATATATTAATAAACCACATCAAATGTATTGGTTGTAGGGATGCTCTAAGTGATCTGGCTCTACATTTCCTGAACAAAATGAAGATTATGGTGATCAAAGATATTGAAAGAGAAGACATTGAATTTATATGTAAGGTAAGATAAATAGAGAGTTCTTGAATGAATTCTTAAGTCATGGAATATAATAATCTTGACAGTATCATGAGTAATCATGAATTGAAATTGATTGTAACAGTGAATGAATCTGTTTTGACATTTTCAGTGCACATATATTTATCAAATTACTCGTGTGCTTTGTAGGATTGTTCCCACTCTGCCGCCTCAGTTGTGCTCTTACACAAACAGCCAGTTGAGGTTTCAAATGCATATATTTTCCATATTAATGCATTTTCTTAGTTGCCTAGTTGTAAGCAAACTGAATGAGCCAGAACCTACTTTGGGAGATGCATAATCAGCCCAGACACTGTAACTGTGAAGTCTCTGCCACTGTACTCGCATCTATGATGCATCTGATAGATTTGACTCACCACTGAGAACTTTAAAATAGTACACATGCGGATATGGTCCCGTATATGGCCAGCATATGTGTTTCATCGAGGAGAAAGTGGCAGTGGTGGGTAGGTAAATGAATAAGTGGTTTTCTCACTCCCTCAGTCTTGCAGTTTGTCCCCGCTTTTAAAGGAATGAAATAGCTACTGTTTTGCATTCCTCTCAGAGAAGATCTCGCCTCTTCTTTGAGCAAAAATCTTGTCTCTGGAGGTAAGCAGAGGGTGCTTCTGCACGTAAGGGTATATTTGCCTCTCTCCCTGATATGAGCAAGCAAGCAAAGGTGTATGCTTACAGTTATTTGGGGATGGGGAAGCTATGTCTTCATGGAGCTGTATGCACTGTTTTTGTTCAAACCTGAAAGTAGATTTGACCTCTGCTTGGGAAGCTTACCTGCTTTTTGATTTCCAATTGCTTGTGTACTATAGAATGTTCTGAAAAATATTACATATCTAACCTAAATTGTGTTTTATGTATTTTTATTTTTTTAAAAAGACTATTGGAACTAAGCCAGTTGCTCATATTGATCAGTTCACTGGTGACATGCTGGGATCTGCCGAACTTGCAGAAGAAGTTAATTTAAATGGATCTGGAAAGCTAGTTAAGGTAGGATAAGTCTAATCTACTTTGTTCTGAAGTTAAAGCAAATTTTTCAAACTGGGTTTGAATGGATTCTGTAGGATAATAAGAAAAAAAACGCCCTCCTTGCTAAGAACTAAAGAAAAACTCTTGAAAAGGAAACTAAGACTGTCATTTTGTTGTTATCAGTGCTTTCATAGTTCGAAAATCTGATCCCAAAACCAAATCTTCCCCTCAAAAGCAGTAAGTTTTCTTATCTGAATATTCAGTATAGTGCCTGTTTTGTATTTCAGATTACAGGCTGTGCTAGCCCTGGAAAAACTGTAACAATTGTGGTACGAGGGTCTAATAAACTGGTGATTGAAGAGGCTGAGCGTTCCATCCATGATGCTTTGTGTGTTGTCCGTTGTTTGGTCAAGAAAAGGTACTGCATCATCTTTTTGGACCAATAAAATCATTCAAGTTAGCAAATTACACTTTAAACTGCATTTTAATTTTAATTTCAGAGCCCTAATTGCAGGTGGTGGAGCACCAGAAATAGAGTTGGCATTACGCTTGAATGAATATTCTCGTGTTTTAAGTGGCATGGAATCTTACTGTGTTCGTGGTTATGGAGAGGCTCTGGAAATTATTCCATCCACCCTGGCTGAAAATGCGGGCCTTAATCCGATATCCACTGTTACAGAGTTGAGAAACAGACATGCACAAGGAGAGAAAACTGCTGGCATCAATGTCAGAAAGGTAATCTGCAAACTGTAATAAAACAAATGATATACCACATATTTGACATTTGTAAAATTCTGTGTTTTTGAGTTCACTAGTACTATTTTTCATGTTTATTGCATTATGCATAACTGAGGATTGCTCATCTTGAAATTACAATATAAATTGCAGCAAATGCAGAGAAATGCATTGGGTTTGAAGTTACATTGTGTTGGTTTGGGTGACCCCATTTAGAAATTTTAGTTGACAAAATCCTTTTTTGCTCTTGTTTTAGAATATTGGACATTTTAGCAAGTGGCAGTATAATTGAAGTATTTTTCAAATTCCCATAATGGAAATAGTGACTAAAGTGGGCAGCTAAATAGCAATTCACTTCAACAGTCCCACAAGCAGCATAATAGCAACTTAAATGCATGGCTTTTGTCCTGATGCTTCTTTCTAATACAGTTGTTTCAATTAGCATTTCAACAAAGAAAGTTATTTTTGCCCTTGATGCTGTGGAAGTCAGAGCATTGTAGCTTGATCTATAATGCAACTTGCACGTTTCATGTATGAAAATAAAGTGTATGAAGGCACAAGAATGGCAAAATTTCAATATCACTTATGGACTTCATTCTGCTGTTTAACAATAATAATTAACAATAACAACAATTGCTATTCAGACAGATAGTTGTTTTCTTATGTCTATCCCATTGGCCATCCGAAGTTGTTTCTGATGCTGCTCTGTGTGGCTTCAAACCTATCTGACCAATGTAAATTAGTGACATCAAACTTGATGGGGGAGAAGTTGGAGTTGTGCTTGCTTATAATTTGGAAGGTAGGGAAAGAGGTTGGGTTTTAAGTCACTCTCCAATAGCTAATCAAGTGTGTGAGGTGTTAATACACCATATATTAGAACATCCACACTAATTCCTCCTATGAATTAAATTCCTCTTCATTAAAGAGGCCTTATTTTGATAGGGGGTATTTCATTAGAAAAGAAATATTGAATTGTGCATAATTTAATGAGAATGGAAAACGGGGAGGGGAATTTTTTTTAACATATCTTCATTAGTCCCTTCACCAGTAATCTAATTAAAACATACAGTATTAGTAAGTATAAATATGCTTTCGGGTCCAATTCAGGGTGTTGGTTATCACCTTAAAGCCCATTATGACATGGGTCTAGATTATCTGAGCAACAGCCTCACCCCAAAAGAATTGGCCCACCCCTCCCACATCATCAGAAGTAGCAGAGCTTCTGAGCATTGGCAAAGCTGGTTGGGAGCTGTCTCCTGAAATTTTGCTAAATAGCCCTACATCTAATACTTCCTTCTATGGTTTTAGATACGTCAGTGAAAATGGCACTCATACAGAGTGAGTAATTGGTATATGTCAACAAAAAATAGCTTTCTTAAATGTTTTAAATTATATTAATAAAGTAAAAGTGAGGAAGTGTTGACCTCTATGTAGCCTTGTTGATCTGGTTTGCGTAATTTAATAAAGTTGACGTGATTTTTTCATTCTACTTTGTTGGCAATAAAATAGGTCTAATAAGCTTTTATCTCCTGCAAAAAGACTCAGGGAAACTGTTCCTATTTGGTTTGTACTTTCTCTTTGTATTTATTTAAACAAAACTGCTAATCATCACTGCAATTAAGGTTCATATTATGTTAGTTCCCTTTTTCCCTGTATGGGAAAAAGTTGTCAGAACAGTTGCCATAGTTGTAAAACTCCCATCTCTCACAGATTTAATATGTAATTTCTAATGATGTTAGCATCATTAAAAAGAAAACAGTTGCTTGGTGTTTAATACAGCAATACTTCATGTATATGTATATGTATACATGCACACATATACATACATAACAGAGAGACACCTCATCTACCTCTTAGGAGTTTTGGCTGTCACTTTTTGTATTTTTTTAGCTCTCTAATATCCCTTTTATAGTAAGAATTATAGCCACTATTTTAAGGTTATTTTCACCTTCACTTTGTGTAACAGCAATTTCATATTAGCAGTCCTGTTATCAGTGAAGAAAAGTTCAGTCATAAATGGGTCATTTTGTTGGATAAGCAGAATCAGACTGGGTACTTTTGCATAGTATTCTGTATATGTGTTTGTGTATTTAAAAATGTTTTAATTTTGCTGATGGGTACAGATATTGAGAAAATGTTACATACTGGATGAGTATCTTTTAGTGTAGACATTTGAAAAAGCTCTTAGAAATACATGATACTATGTTTAATATGCTTGCTGATAATTGTTAGTACTTTGATATTGTGATTTTTAAATTGTAGGGTGGAATTTCAAATATCTTGGAAGAGCTGGTGGTCCAGCCTTTATTGGTGTCGATCAGTGCTCTCACCCTAGCTACAGAAACAGTTCGCAGCATTCTTAAGATAGATGATGTGGTAAGCTATTTAACATTCTTTCAATTGCTCTAACATCCTTTTTGTTTAATTTTTGTTTAATTTTTATCAATTTTAATTAAAATCAAAATGATAGTTCTTACCATAATATAATTGTTGGGTAAGAATTATTTTGTAATTATAGTTATGGTTATCTGATGTGGACAATAAGGCACATGCAGTAGTTTTTGAAAATTTAGAATACTATATTATGGAGAATAAAGTTTGACAAATTATGCACTTTTTTTTTTTTTTTTTTACAGGTGAACACTCGATGAAATGAAGGAAGAAGCAGTACTCTTAACTAGTACACTATCCTAAATTTGGAACTTGGCTCCTTTATAGAGGCACTGCGTTAGATGCCTTCTTAACTTGCGGTTGTGTTCATGTTCTGTCAATCTAAGTTAATAAAACCTCAATTTCAAAAGAGAGACTTTGTTTAAATTCTTCAGTCATTAAGCTTACAGAGGTAAAACCTGCTTAAATTGGCAGCATTGTGGCCCTTTTAAAAACTGAATTCAATACGTGCGTTTCAATTTAAATCGGCAAGGATTTTGTCTTTTAAGTACTAATTTTCTCACCCATTCTTTAACATGCATTTCAGACAGGGTTTTATTCTTTTATGTTAGTGGTTTTTTTTAATGCAAGAGAAATTTCCTGAACATGTGCGAGCAGGGAGAATGGGTGCAAATCATCATACATGGGGTGACATGAAACCAATATGTCTTTTATTCTGACACCAGGACACGAGAGAATAATTTAATTTGTGTGATGTCATTGCCTGTGTATCATTTTGGTATCAGAATTTACTGCACATTGCTGCTTGTGAAAACGTGAGCTTCTCTGGCCTCTTAAGTGGTTTTACCAATTAAATTCTTGAACAAAGCTGTTTAGGAGATTATGTGCTGTTACATTGATTACTGAAGTGTTGGACTGAAAACCTTGTGAGATACTAGCCTTCAGTAGGGACTCTGAGCTCATATAATTTAGTATGAACAGTATTCTGTTTTTGGTTTATCCTTTGGATTGAATCAGGATAAGTACTATTGAGAAAATACGGTTTGTAGAATTTTAAAACGGAATGAGTTCATAAATAAAGGGAACTTTCTAAAATAATTAAACATTTTACTATCTGATTTTTAACAGCAACCTATACTACCAAGCATGTGTGATAACATGGCTAAAAGAATGAGCAGGCACAAGAGACTGCTATATTAGAAGGATTTGATTTACAACTCGGATGGCCCTCCTTTTTATAGTATGAGAAGAATAAAATTCACAGATACTTTCAAAATCACTACATAAGAAACTATTTGTATGGGAAAAAATAAAACCTAATACATATTTGAAAATCCCAGAATGGCTCTCAACAATGGAAGCTTTACATACCCAAATCTGGTGAAGTTTGAAAAAACTGACATATAGACATCTTGGACATTGAAGGGAAATTAAAATCTAAGCAAGAGCCTGAAGGGTATTATACTATCTTGGTGGCTTCAATTGCAAATACAATCTAAATATGAAAAAGATACGAAAAAGTATGGCTTCTATAAATGACAAACACCCTTTGATCAGATACTGTTGAACTCTGATGAAAAACTCAGATCTATAATTTCTTACTAAACTGGAAAATGGAGGACAAAAGTAAAAGAGACAATGAGGAAAAAAACTGGCTATAACAGAATTAAGAGAAATGGCAAAACGTATATGAAAGGAACTATAAATTAATGGCAACTTCTTATAAAGAAAATTTATATAAAATTTATAGATGGCATTTACCACCTGCTAGGTTAGCTAAAATGTTTGAAAATATGTCTTGCAAATGTTGGAAATGTAATTTAAAAAATGGAGACATTTTATCATATGTGGTGGACTTGTGTAAAAGCAAGAAAATTTCGGGCAAAAATACATAGGTGCATAGAAAAGATGATAGGGAAACATAGATTTTAAACCTGAACTGTTTTTTTAGGCATAATACCAGAAAAAATTTGATAAAGTATATATTTAATATTGCATGTTTTAATAGCTATTATATTCACACAATATTGGAAAAATGAAGAAATGCCATGAATGAAGAGATAATTAGGAAGATACTTCAGTGTGCAGAAATGGATAGACTTACATTGAAAATTAAACAAGACGCGATATCAAACATGGAACTTATTTTACCAGTGGTTGGAAAGGGAGGGGGTGGAGATAGAGAGTACTCTATTATTGAGCAGGTTGGGTATCCAGACAGCAGGATGTTTATTGGGCACTGGTTAAGTGTAGATAATGGAAAATTAATGAAATTTAAAAAATCAAAATAAACCACGTTTATATACCATAGCTCCTTATAAAATGGGAATTTCAATATGGGGTGATTTTATTTAATCTTTACATTGTAAAAATACGGTCCAGAATAAATAAATAAAAATATTAATCTATATCTGGTTTGGATCCTATTTTGGCAGAAGGCACACCAGGCTAAGAACCTTGCCTTGATTTTGAACTAACATCTCTAGCATATAATGTGAAAATGACGCTTGATTACGTTTTCTAATTTTCTAATTCACCAGTGATCCTACACCATAATAGCCAATTTTTAAAAAGGCATCTTTTGATGTGAGCTGATAACTTGGTGCCATTAAAATACTGCTTGGTTACGGTTCTAGATTTTCCCATAGTCTTCGGAAATTCTTCCCCCGTTGCCTCTAACGTGGGAAAAGATGGGAAGGGTTTCAGAACAGATGGAAGAATTCCAGGAAACAGATTGCACAGGGAAGACGCTTCTCTGTACACGAGAGGGAGGCTAATGTCCTCTTCGAGATGCCGTAGTGCAGTAGTGGGGAGGGCGAGGGACCTTTCATGACTTGTGGACTTCAACTCCCAGAATTCCTGAGCCAGCATGTGCACAAGTCATAAAAGGGTCATCGTTCCCCACCTCTGCCGTAGCGTCTCAAGACTCTAAGCCTAGTAACCGTAGCAACCAAACACGCAGGGAAGGGGCTTGGTAACCAGGCTAGCAGGAGGCTGGCTGTGGCCTCCCGTCCTTTGAGAAGCCCATGGACGCATCTCACCGAGCTGCTTTGCTCACCGCCTCCTGCCTGCATACGCCGGTGAACCCGCGCACCAAGGCGCCGGCGGCGCTTTATGAACGGGTACCAGAAAGAGCCTCGCTTGAAGATGGCGTGGGGCAGGTAGGTGGCTGTCTGTCTACGCCGCCGCCTCCTAGTTGCTGCTCCTGCTGCTGCTCCCTGGTGGCTGGAGCGTGCAACTGAGAGACCGGATTTCTGCAGAAATGGCTTCGCGAGGGGTTCAAATCCACCCCTCCCCCCTCCGCTCCCGGCGCCTTGGCTCGTTCGGGTCATTCCCCCATCCGGATAGAACAGGGGTCCTAAACTTGACAGCTTTAAGACTTGTGGACTTCAACTCCCAGAATTCTCCAGCCAGCATCGCTGGCTGGAGAATTCTGGGAGTTGAAGTCCACAAGTCTTAAAGCTGTCAAGTTTAAAGACCTCTGGGATAAAAAATAGCATCAGCCATCACGTGACAGTAGCTTAATTATGACGATCAGGTGCCAACAAATCGCTCTTAGCGACCACATAGCGACCTAAGGTGGCCCTTCAGCAATTCCAAAGATGCCTTCAGTGCTACTGTAATTGAATGCATGCACCTTGGTGCTGGTCGTCCTCTTTAGCTATAGCCTACCCTTCCTTTAAGGAACCTCGCCCAATCCTAATTTTACCTCACATTCAATTTTAATTGAATCCTGTGTAGGGATAAGAATGGATAAAAGAAGAATCCCTACACCGGATTCTCGTCTCATCCATTTAGATGAAAATGATTCTAGTCTTATGAAGCCAAACATTCTTAGAAAGAAAATATTTCTTTCCTCTTTTCCTCACCTCCAAGATCCCTGAATTTTTTTCTTTGCCATCTGAATTTTCTTAACAAAAATGCCTTTGCACTATTTGCAGTGGTTAACAGCACTGAACACAATTTCAAGATTTAGGTGATTATATTACTGTTATGTTAAATTCCTTTTAATTAAAAGAAAAATCTCATTGATGGATTAGAAACCTATTCCAAAATTCGCCTACATTTGCCTTGGGCATAGGGAAGAGCTTCATGTTTTAGATGCTTGTATGTGATATAAGAGATTCTCTGTATTAACTTGTAGGAAAGTTTGAATCATTTGCCATCCAGAATTATCTATTGATTTTAGACTTTGTCAAGTTAGTAATTTGGGTTAATCAGCACCAGGACCTTTTACTCTGCAAATCCAAGCAAATAGAGAAGTTTCTTAACTGCCTTTAAAGAACACCAAACTTATTAAGTTGCCAGTAATTTAATAAATACCTTTTTCCCAAAGAGAAGTAAAACATAATCATCTTTTATTTTAGGAATCCTTAAGTCCAGGGGGAGAATACGGTTCCATCATGTGTGCTGATTGTAAAGATTGGCTAGATCTCTCAAACATGTACCTCTCAAATCAGGAATATTATTTAAAGCTGGAAGAACTTAAGAATGCTCACCTGGAAACCATGGCAAAATTGGAAGAAATGTATCAGAATAAGCTGTTTCTAAAAGATGTTCAACCTTTAACTAACACAGATATGATTTATTGTAAGACTTACAGGTAATTTTTACAATCTAAATAATTATCTTTTGTCTCAAAATTGTTATTGTATATATTAAATATTGATCATTGTAACAAAGTATTGTTATTAAATATGTTAAATACATAAAAGGAACATAAAAACATCTGATGGAAAACAAAATTAAAAAGAATCCTTAGCTCTTGTAGACAATGACCTTAGCCTGAGCTATATCCAGGTACAGGGGAAAAAAAACAACCCAGAAGAAAGATTGAAAGTATTTGTTTCTTGTGTTTTTTTAAAATTAGTAGGTCATTATTTTTTCTAAATTTTCTAATCATTTTGCTTTTAATAACTAGTGCTTGCTTTAAAGTGTCATTAATTGTGAAACATACAGTTGTGAAAACTATACCAGCCAGAATTGCACTCTTGCAATTTACAGTGTGATGGATCCTTGATTTAGGACAGGGGTGTCAAACTCACATCGTCACGACAGTGTCACATGACATATCACGACTTTTTTCCCCTTCGCTAAACCGGGTGTGGGTGTGGTCAGTGTGTGACACATCTGACCTCTGGAGTTTGAAGCCCCGATTTAGGAAATAGGTTAAGAGGCAACAATTTCTTCTCATGCTTTTACTATAACTTTCCAGAAAGCTTGTCCAGCAGGAAATGTACTTCTCGAATCAGGAATATTATTTAATAGTCTGGAAGAATTTAAGATTCTCACCTGAAAACCATAGCAAAATTGAAAAATATGTACAAGGATTTCAGAGTTTCTAACCTGTACAGGATATTTAACCTTTAAAGGTTAAATGTTAAAAGACATTTAACCTTTAAGTAACTCAGTGTGATTTGGTTAGGTAAGCAAGAGTAAAATGCATCAGTGAGAGCTAATTATTTATGTTTTTCAGGCTTTATAGGTTAGTAAATGTTTAACAACACTGATTGCCTAACCAATTCTAAAGAAAAACAGAAGAAGGCATCAGGCTGCTTATATTTTCTCCCCCATTTTTGTTTTGAAGTGTGATTAAACATAATATTGGCTGTGACTTTGACTGGTATTAAAAAATAATATAAAATATGAAAACATAACTAAAAACTGGTTCTTCATCATAGGTATAAAAGTAATTGTAACCCCAATTAAGTATTGTCTTAGCATTGTTTTTGATTTATACATATTAACAACAATAAAGTGTAAATATTAAGAGAGTAAGAGGTGTCCAGAAAGATCAGATTAAAGGCTCATCATGATCAGCATCCCATATCTTACCGTGGCCAATCAAAATCTATAAACAATATCTAAGAATAGATGTCATGCCTGATTATATGAATGTTTATTAGTTTTCATTTTGGGAGTTTCTGCTCTTTCTTTAAAAGTCCAAAACAATCTAAACATTCCTTAAAAGGGTTGTATTACTGTAACTTCTTTTTGTTTTGTTTGTGATTTTTACATTTCCAGGTTTACATTTTATCAGTTGGATTAATGAATTTTATTGGAACTATAATTGTTAATTGTAGCCTGACAGTGTGCATATTTGTATTCTAAGAAAAATATGGAGAAAGGAGTATGTGATTCAGAAACCAGTTTAACATTATTTAGAATTGGTATTCTTTTAATCTAAAGTTTAATATATTCATAAACAAATAATTGTTTTATACATTCTCTTTTATTCAATTTGGCAAGAGGTTCCACAACTATAACTAAACCAGGTTAATTTGTGTCCCTTCTAGACAACTAAGCATCACATTTTTATTATGTTTAGATCAGCATGGGAAACTAAGCCATCTCAACTTCAGAACATGCATAGATCATTTTCTGCATCTGATCTGAACAGTTCGTTCCATTCATTAAATTTCTCTGATGTGACTGATGAACAACTAGAGCTAGAAACAAGTGACAGTGATGTTGGATCGCTAACACTGGACAAGACTGAAAATGCATGGGATGGCTGTTTTTTGGAGGATTATTCACTCTGCCCTAAAACTATTTTACCCAAATTAAACGTTTTGAAGCTAAGCAAGAAAAAGAAAAAATGGTTCCCAAAGATCACAGTACCAGAACCTTTCCAGATGACTATTAGAGAAGCTAAGAGGAAGCAACAGAACATCAAGTCCAAGTCACTCATGGAACTGGAAAATAACTTGCTGAAGAAACAATTAGAGGAGGAGGCAGAATGTCAAAAACAATTTCGAGCCAATCCGGTACCTGCACATGTTTTTGTCCCTCTTTATCATGAAATAATGCAGGAAAATGAAGAACGTAGAAAGTCATTTAGAGAAACAAGGGGAAATTTTCTTCTAGCTACACAAAAGCCATTTCAGTTTATTGAAAGAGAAGCACAAAAGAAAGAACTGAGAAAAATGCAATTTTCCTTACCAGAAAAAAAAGCAAAAATGTTTAAAGCTAAACCAGTTCCTAAATTTGTTTCCAGTTCAGAAATGAGGGAGAAACTCAAGGAAGAAGAACTCTATAGAGACATTAGAATTCAAGTTAGGTCTGAAGAGCTCCTACGTAATTCATCACTTCCCAATAGCAGATTAGGAAATAAAGGCACCATTAGGCCTAGGCAGCAAAACTGCTTTGAACAAAGTGAAGAATCAATATATAAGTCAAAGACCAAAGTTAAAGTCCCTGATTTTGAAACATTACATAAAAAATTCCAGAAACAGCTTCAAACACATAAGAATGTGAAAAGTGTCACAATCAGCGAACCTTTCAAACTCCATACACCAACTATTTCATCTAATAAAGAGAAAATTCTTGAGGACATCGACATGGATGAAGCAACATTAAAAGAAACACGCTGGCCTTATGTCTCTACAAGATGTCCCCCTCGAACTTTGAATGCAAGTTCATATCCTTCAGGCTGTGTGCTGTCTCCATCTCCAAGAATTACAGCATCTACAAGAAAACGGCTAGAAGCCATAAGGTAAGCCTTTAATGTGCTGTGTAATTAATCCCACATTCTTTGTGGGTAAGTAAAACATGCAGATGTTGAAAATACAAATACCTGTTTTAGAGAAGTGTGGAAAAATGTTTCCATGTCAAGGATGTTCCAACCTGCCATTGTGACTGTTTTTGAGTGTGAAACAAATCCCATGTGAGAGTTTTTAAAGAAATAATGCACTATTTTTTTCTAGTTCTAGTTCTAGGAAGTTTCTGCTTCAAACTCCCAGCTTCTCAGACTGCAAACATTTTGAATATATCTTTATCTACATGTATATCTACTTCATCTACAATGTAGATGTAGATTCTACATTAATATCTGTACTTATGTATCTGTGTATTTTGTATCTGTCTTTATCTCTTATCACTATGTCTATCTCCTGTACATATTTTATCTCAAGGAAGAATGACCAGCATTAGGTCATAGAATTCATGTCAACTCTGCTTCTCTTTTGAATGGAAAATAGTTTTTGTTTAAACCGAAGCCTTGGAAAGCTGCAGTGCAGACTGAGATAAAGAAAAGGGTGCTAAAAACCATTGCAATTCTATGAGAAACTGAAGGAATTCAAAGAAGCAAAGTGGATCAGACAGTTTGTTTCTAATGAATAGATGGAGGTGGGAGAGAGGAGAGCAGATAAAAGGAGGGGGTTTTGGTGGGAAAGGGAGAGGAGTGAGAGGGACAGAAGGTGATGGGGGGAGAGGCTTCTGTGAGGCAAGCCTGAGGGAGAGAAGAGTTGGAGTGAAATGGAGGCAAGCAGAGGAACCAGAAAAAGTGCAGAGGCTGTGGAAGGAGAACCAGCAGGCAGTGCAAGAGAGAGAGAGAGAGAGAGGGGAGAGAGAGGAAGAAGGGTCAACCAGCCACTTGAATACCATCCCATCATATGACCCACCTGCTGGGAGAGACTGACCACCAGCCCATCACGTGACCCGCGGCCCCGTTATAACCAGACTTAGACATAATGCACTCCTGAACTAATATGTTATGTAATCTTACATGCAATTGGCCCTTTGAGAGCAACCGTAATGCTGATGCGGCCGTCAATGAAATTGAGTTTGACATCTCTGTCCTAGACCAAATTTGATGAGGCTGAAAGATTTGCCAATCACAACAGAATTCATTTGGCAACAGATTTAGGTTCATGTACCAAATACTACAAGATGACCTGTGGAGGTTTGGATATAGATAAATATCTTGATCCATACAGGTATTTTGAGAAAGAGGGCCACAAAAGTTGTTATGCATTAGCTAGACTTAAGTTTATTTTCTTATTCAGGAAATCGGCTGAGGAAAAAAAGAAGGTTGAAGAAGAGCATAAAAGAAGAGAAGCAAAACAAAGAGAGAGAGCAAGAAAGCTACAAAGGCTTATAGCTACTCGGGCTGAGGCAAATGATCCACATCAGAGCCTAGCCAAGATGCTTAACTCAAAGTTAAAATTGTTTAGGTATTCTGCAATATATCCCCTGATTCCTGACCCCTTAGATACAGGATCCTTAGTTTAGTAGTAGTAGGCAGATCCATATAGTCTTGCTCCTTCCATTTTTATTTTGCTAAAAGATTCATATTTAAATTCCATACCATTTCCATGTCATGGTATATTAAAAAAACAGGAAACATGAAAAACAGAGAAAGAAAGAATATCTGCAGGAACTGGAAGAAATTGAAGAAAGGGTGGAAAAGAGGCCTCTATTGTTGGAACAAGCCACACAGGTTATTGACATCTCTAATATTTCTATATATATATATATCTGTTCATTAAGTTGCTACCTTTCCTTTGCGTGTTGGGTTTAATAATTGTTGGTAAGATAATGCTAGTAATTGCCACCTGCCATATCATTGGGCTTAACTTGATTTACCAATGCTATTGCTTCCAGCAATACAATTGGTTCAACCTGGTTTCCACATTATATGGAATGTAATTATATTCCATATAATGGAATTATATATCATTCCATTATATATCATGATGCAGAGAACAGAGAATACTAAATGGTGATATTTTTCTCCTTGTCTATTAATGGCAGAAGAAGCCATTTCAAGCTGATAGCATGGAATCTGGAAATATAATACGTTTGCCAGTTTAAGGCTGTAATTGAGAAGTTATAAATGTCACGATGTAAAGCTGTCTGCTGTCTGAACAATTCATTTAGATTTCAATCAAATGATCTGCAGATTTGGAATCTTTTATCTTGTAAAATAAAGGACATTTAGAAACACATGTAGAGTGATTTCTTTAAACTTGGAGATATCTTTCAGATGTGTTAATTTTGTTTTATTTTTAAATGTAGAAGAATGCACGGCTAGCTGCATCAAAGCATTATTCTGATTTGCTGCAAGAGCTGGGATTGTGTGAAGACTTTATTTCAAAGAAAGGCCAAACTGCTACTGAAGAGTTTTTGCAGAATTCCTACAGTAATAGCTTTGAAAGCTTGGCAGAAAATGTAGAAAGGTAGATATTTTAGCTTGGAAGCTTATACTATTTTTGAGCTGTTTAATATACTTATATACTAAATATGAAATGTCTATATAGCTGGTTGTGGTTAGGAAAAGCTGACCTTTCAGAGGAAGAATGCATAATCTGTTAATAACAGATAAACAGTTCTTGAAGAGTTATCTTGTTTTGGTCTCCATGTTTTAGTGTACAGCAGGGGTCCCTAACCCCCTGGCTGTGGCCCAGTACCGGGCTGTGACCTATTTGGAACTGGGCTGTGCGAGTGCTCGCAGCTTGCAGCTCTATTTGTGTAAGTGCACGAGCACACTGCTTTTGCAAATGGAGCTGCACAGAAACATCCCCCCTCCCTCCCCTACTGCCACTGGCAGTCCACAAAGCCCAAAAGGTTGGAGATCACTGGTGTACAATATTTATTTATTCTTTCCTTGCTAGACATAGTTAATATCTGATTGTTCAGGGACATAAAAACACCAAGAATAACTGCATATTTTTTGTGTTATTATATTTACTTATTTATATGAACATACATTTTTACATTTGGAAAAATAGTTTATTGTATTCTTTAAACTGAACAGAACAAAAATTTGGAGAAAAACCCATTTCCCATACATATATCATTTCAGTTTATAAGCTTGAAGTCAAGTCTATCTTATACAGCCTTTTTAAAATTGAAAAGCAGGATAAAAATGTAATAAATTGTTTACTTATATTAAATACTTTGCCTTTTTCTACCAAATTTATAACATTCAGCAGTTTAAAATTAAATTATTGGTTTGCCCCTGAAACAATGAAAACTACTTGCTGTGTTTGAAAAGGGGACCTTATTGCTTATACTCTCTGATGTAATGTGTTTCTAAAGCAATACATTATTATTCAGTGGACTTGTTGTTTCCCCCTTTGACACAGTGATAATGAACATGAAGAAAAAAGAGAATCTGAAGGAGAATATAATTCCCAATTCCAGTCAGCTCAGCATAGTGGGGAGGAGGAGGAGGAGAAGGAAGAAGAGAAAGAGGAAGAGAAAAAAGATGAAGACGAAGATACTGCCACTCAGTCAGATCATGCTGATCAAGAAACTCCTGAGCATGACAGTGAAAACGATTACAAAGATTCAGTAGAAAAATCCAGTGATTATGAGGGCTGATTAAAATATATTGCTACTACTCTGAGTCTTGATGCTCATATTTTGTTTATTGGACCTAATGTAGGTAATCCTTGATTTACATAACCTGTCTACTCACATAACTGGTGTTTATAATCTCACATCACATTTAGATTCCTTTCTGACTCTTCTTAGTGTTGTTATGTTTTGCTCTTCATCTTTTTTCAAATGATGTACATTTTGACTAAAATCAGTATTGCATTGTAATAATTTTTTTTTTAAACACCAAATCATGAATTCTGGATGTTTTACAACACTGAGTGGAGTATACGGAATATTCTTTGGTATTGTTCTTGATTGAATTGCACTGAGAAATAATTAGTAATCCAAAATGATAGCATTACAAAACTGACCTTCTCTCTAATTACTCATGACCTTGCAAGTATGTTATTTCAGCTTCCATTTTCCTTATATAGATAATACTGCTATTTTTCAAAATGTAAATGCTATACACCTTTGCTCAAAATGTAATTTTGGCAACCATAAGCCTGGGAGGATCAAATATTTCCTGAAAATGTGCAATCTGTTATTCTGGATTTTTGCATAAAATTTGTTTGTTTCCATAAAAAAGAGATTGATTGGTCAAAAGGAAGGATATTGTTAACAAATAATGACATTGTGAATGAGATTGGAAAAAGAGCAAGTACAGTACTGTACATTCATGAGCAGTGATTTCCAGCATTGTGCACCTGCCCTTGACTACACAAAGTAATTGTGTTTCTAGTTTTCTGGCTAGTGCAGCAAGATATAGCTGCTTTAATCAATTGCAGAAGTGTGTTTCTGCTTCCATGAGTTCTGAACAATCTCTTATGAATCTAATCCAAATTACTACATTGTTTTATGCTTTGTAGGCTTAACAATAATTTGACTAGAGCAGATTTCCTTCACCTCATCAATCCCTTCAAGTTTGATCATCGATTCCCAAAATTCATTATGTGAAAGTAATTTAGTAAATCTTAGGGGCACGGTGGCTCAGCGGCTAAGATGCTGAGTTTGTTGATTGAAAGGTCGGCAGTTCAGTGGTTCAAATCCCTAGTGCCGCATAACGTAGTGGGCTCCCATCCCAGCTTCTGCAAATTTAGCAGTCCGAAAGCATGTAAAGAATGCAAGTAGAAAAATAGGGACCTCCTTTGGTGGGAAGGTAATAGCGTTCCATCCGCCTTTGGTATTTAGTCATGCCGGCCACATGACAAAGAAGAAAGCAGTGGCTCTTTGGTTTTGAAACGGAGATGAGCACTGCCCCCTAGAGTCGGGAACGACTAGCACATATGTGCGAGGGAAACCTTTACCTTTACCTTTGTAGGAAATTAGCACCCACCCCTTTCCTGGAAGAATGAAATGTTTTAGGAAATATTAAAAAGGCAGAGTATTATGTTCCCCTGATTGAGAAATGGAGAAACATGTCTTAAAGACAAAGCAACTCCCACTTTCCTGCCCCCGCTCTTTGTTAATGGGCCAGAAGTAGAAACTCAATCTTTGATAATAGGATCCATCTGCAACACTCCCCTGGGAGTCTGACAATCAATCAGGATACTCTTTCGGGGCCCCAAGAAGTTCAAAGCCAGAGAGAGCATAAAACCCGGGGACTCGCTGTATCTCTCCCTTTTCTGATCCTGTCCACCTTTAAACCATCTTTCCAAGCAATCTCCATGTTTCCAGTGTCTTTTTCCCCACTTGGAGCCGAACCCAGAAGAATATTTCTTTCAACAATTTGGCACCCTCACAGATGGGACTCCAAGCTAACCTAACTAATGGACCTGGCCCAAGTAAGCCTCCCTTGCTAGCAGCAGACCCATTGAGTCTGTGGGTAAGTTTTCCTGGACCTTGGCCATTTGGAACTAGGTTTTAAAGGGGTTTTGAGTGTTGAGCTCAAAGGCTGCTTGGAAAGAAGGTGAGTACCTCTAAATTTTAATTTTAAAGCATGGTAAATGTGTGTATACTTGCATGTGTATGAGTGAAGGCCCTTTTCCCAATCACAGCTGGATCTTGCTTCCTCTGTGCATTTCCTAACCGCAGAAAGACCAAGCTTGGGGGTTTTTCCAGAGCACAGGACCTCCTGTTAGGCAAGGAGGAAGTGTGTGTGTGGGATTCCACCCAGACAACAGTCTGATTCCACCTCTTTGAGTGACCTCTAGCCGCACCTCTGCCTACCACTAGCTCCACCGAGCCATGGTAGGATAGAGAAATCAAGGGGGGGGGGGTCGCCAAATGTGGAACTTTGTGTTTGAAGGGAACGAAAGCTGAATGAACGCTAAGTGCAAGTGAAAGGGTGGTAAAAGAAAAGGAAAAGGGAATCTCCGGTGTTTGCAAGAAAGCATAGCCCTGTTAGTTGCAAATAGAGTAAGGAGGTGCCAGTACCATTGCAGGGGGCAGTTGGCCCTCATGGATTACCTTTTTGATCCGAAAATCCAGGTGAATTCGTTCGGTAGAAGGGGCCCGTACTTCGTGAGGGAATCGAAGTCCTTCCTAGATTTTTTTTGGTGTTCTGAAAACTGCAGGTGAACCACCCGGTTAAGCCAAAGTGAACCTTACATTCTAAGGGTAATGGGAAGCAGTAGCTCGCGGGTGGAGGGTAGTCCCCTGGAAGCATTGCTTGAGGCCTGGGATGCCAAGCGGGTGCCAGTTTTAGCTAGCATGAGAAAAAAGAAATTGAGAAAATTGTGTAAAAAAAATGGACTCTGCTAAGAGATAACACTGGGAGACTAATTTGACTAAATAAAGGTACTTAAAAGGGAAATATATAAATAGGAATGTTGGGGTTTTTGTTTGTTTGTTTTTTTTTGTCTGTCTCTTGTCTTCTATGCAACCACGTGGTATGTTTAAGATTTGTGCCTTCCCTAATTTAACTGAGATTTATGGCAGGAATGATCAGTGTGTGTGTGTGAATCTCAGAGTTCTGTTTTCCTCTCTTTGTCCTCCTTGTTTTTATGTGCGTATGTCTAAGTCTTTGTGTGCCCACAAGGTAATTATAAAAATGTATCTCATCCCTAGAGACAAGAATTTGAAATTGTTAAAGGAAAAAAAAAGGTTGAAGCAATGAAAAATGGGAAAGAGAGAGAGAGAAAAAAAGAAAGAGCCTTTGCCCTATGTTTGTCTGGCCAACAAGAACAGAATAAAGAGAATTTTTCATTTTATTTCTATTTTTTTCTCCTTCCCTCTCGTCTTGCACTCACTGTAGTGTTTAAATGTTTTTACCTGTTCATTTTCCCCCTGAAGTATGTGAATCCAGTTTTTTTCTTTCTCATCTGTTGTGTCTCCATTTTCTTGAAACTGCATTATCTGTTTAGTAACTTCAATACTGTTGTGTTGTTTCTTTTCAAACTCTGCCTGCAAGCTATCTACATGCCCCCCATGTCTAATCCTGTTACAATGCCTTTCCTGGGAAGATTACCCACAAAAGCGGGGAGGGGACCTTATTCTCATGTCTTTCAGCCCTGCACAGATGACTCTACAACCTGTGAAAGCAGAGCACATGGATCGATGTGCTGCCTTCAGAGGAGACCTTCCATCTGTTTGAGCCAGGAATTGGATTTGAATCCAGCCTCCACTGAAAGTCACCACAGCAACCAGAGTGGAGCAGACCTTCCCAAGCCTGACTGACCAGCCTTACCACCAAGCATGCTACCCAGTAGACATGAAAGAAAAGACACTGAGATGTATAAGTAAAGACCAAAAGACTCTTTTCAATCCCCAGAAGACAGTCTGGAGGGACTATGGGGGAGGGTGGAAATTCATTGTAAGGCTTTCTTTCTTGTCTTATTTATATTGTAATCAGTTTATTGTAAGGATTGTATTTGGGAGTGGTTGCCACAGCAAGTTATGTACACTTTAGATTTCTGTCTGGTGGAGAGGAGAAATATGTCCAAAAGATTTGTATTGCCTGTATTGTAAAAGTAGCTGCATACACATGCACACACAAAGAGATGCATCATTCAGAATTAGGACTGAAACTATTCCCTTCACTTACCTCCACACAAAGCAACGCACCATTCAGAATTAGGACTGAAACTATTCCCTTCACTTACCTCCACACAAAGCTTCTTCTAGCTTGATTTTTGCTCTGTGGCACTAAAAGCCCAAGGAGTCATATCTCCCTGCTAATTCCATGAGAAAGGGAACAATCCCCCTCAAGCAATTTCCTCACTTGGAGAGATAGCAGAAAAGTGATATCCAAAACCCAAGTCCTGACTGTGACTCACAAATGATGTTGCCCAGTTGCCCAGTAAAGAAAGATATGTTGCATTGGTGGTCTCATGAGTAGAAGTCCCAGGGCTCATTGTGTGTAATAATACCCCCCCCCCCAAAAAAAAGCCTGGACTGTACACTGGCTAACCTCAATTTGGACTCACAAATCCTGGATGCACTAAAGTAAGAGTAGGGCAGGTTCAGTAACCAACCCTAGGAAATGAGCAGCCTGTAATTTAAAGGAAAACCATGGCTGTGAAACAATTTTGGGACATGTGCTTGCTTGAAACCTGACTGGAAGCTCACATAAAGTGATATCTGAAATTAATTGGCATAGAAATTGGATACTGTAAAATTCTTATCAGAACTTTCCCCCTGGCTGCTAGACCTTCATGGTTGAAAGCTCTCCTTTTGGGAGCTACTGAAGGAATCCTTTTCTGTTGCCCTATCAATGCCTTCCCCTTTGCATCAGAACAATTAAAAGCACCCATCAAGTATCCCTGATCTGATGAAGTAGTGCTATAGTTAGCTTTTCTACATGGTTATGAGGCGTTCACTAATATACTTACTGAGAATTTTTTTTATTACATTTGATATAGTAATGAGCTGATAATAGGATAATATATCTTCTAAATCAAAGACTAACTTTCTAAATTAAGGTCCAATCTTCCTCTCGCTCTATTTCTAGAATCCTATAATATATTGCTAGTAAGTGGACAACAAGTTGTTAGGAGTGAACAATATGGACTTGTAAAACTTTGTAAAGTCAAGAGAAGCATTATTAAATGATAGGTTACGAGACTCAGTGGGAGAACTAATTCATATGCTTTTCTTACTACAGGAATTCCTCTAACCCCTGTTTATTATATTGTAGCAATTGAAAGAATTGTTAACAAATTATAGTAACATATTTTGAAACAGGCGAATGGGCAGCTGTGGAAATCAAATCAAATCAAATCAAATCAAATCAAATCAAATCAAACAAATCATATAAAATTCTCTTGTTTATATTGAGCCATAATCATCAGAATGATCAAAGTTGAAGTCTTCTTTTGGCCTGAAAATGTACCATGTTAGGATGTAAACATTTGGTGTCTACTTCCTTTTGTAGTTCTTTTGTGACCGTCAGCTTCTTTTGAATGTGTCATTCCATCTGAATATATATTCTGCTCCTTTTCCTTTCTTTTGGCTACCTAAATGTTTCTGTTCAACTTCCTCTGGAAGCTGGAAGATTTATTTCCTACCTTCCACAGTGAGGATAAAAGATGCTAGAATTCATAATATTCCATTAACGTTTAATTATTAGTTTAATTTCTAGGTTTGCAGAAATTCAGAACTAGCTTAGTAGCAGACAATAATGGTATGAATCTTTCCTAATTGGTTTTACTTGAGGTCTAGGGTTATCTTTCAAAACTGAGCATGACCTTGTTACCATGATATTATTATTTTGTGGATTAATATTTTAGTGTTTAGTCAAAACTAACGAAATGAGAGGAATAGGAGAGAAGCTGAAAGGGAAGTTCCCTATTTTCTCACAAAAACAGTTCACAAAAATCTGGCTATGTGATGCTATGTGATGTTTAAGAGCTGCAGCAGGTGGGCACAAGGTCTTTTCCCCTGATCCATCAAGCTGTGGTCTGAAAATGCAATGCTTCAATCTAATTTGGATTCTTATCCTGTTTCCAAGGTTGGGCTCATGAGTAATTACTATACGTTGCCAGCAAGGAGGGAAATGTGCTTTTCTTGTTTACTATTTTATTAAAAACTAAAATTAGAAATACTAAAGAGGAAAGAAGTTATAGAGGAAAAAATAGAAAAGAAAAATACAGTATCTACAGCAATACAGTACAAAAATAGTTTTAGCTTCAACCCTTTGCTTCACATTCCTGAGTATTTCAAATTCTATTAAAATAAAGTCATTCTAGTCTTAAAAATCTAAAATCAAAGTTCCAAGCAGAAACAAAATTAGATAAATTCTGCTCTTTCATTAAAACAGTCAATTTTGCCATTTCAGTCAACCCCACCACCTTTACTATCCATTCTTTCTTCTGAATTAAGATAAAAATCTGACCCCAATATTTCTTATCCTCTTTACTCTTGGCATTTCTAGCATGCATTTGAAACTCATTAATATAATTTCATGGGCATTAAATACCAATGACACATGGCCCAATCTAATAATCTCTTATTTTTTTAAGGATAATTATAATTTATCTCATCTTAATAAATTTTTTGCATGGAAGGAAATATGTGATTGTCTTAATAATGGTGACAATTCAGTAAGTGCAAATGGTATGATTACGTAACAATTATGTAGTAACAGTTCATCAGTGGAAGGACTTGCCTCTGGATGTGGGTGCTCCAACACTAGAGGCTTTCAAGAAGAGATTGGACAATTATTTATCTGACATACGGTTTCCCTGCCTGAGCATGGGGTTGGACTAGAAGACCTCCAAGATCCCTTCCAACTCTGTTATTCTGTTTTTTTTATGTTTAATCCATGGATAATATCGAGGTAGTTATAGCCCCATGACCAAAAATGTATCTATTTATTTATCTAATTTATACAGCTGCTCGCCTCACAAAAAGTGCTTCTGAGCAGTGTACAACAGTTAATTAAAAATCAATATAGATGTAAAAAATGACAAATGCAAGAGAGAGTTGCTCAAACTGGAGCTGTCTCAGGGTTTTTAGTCCCCTGGTGCTCCCAGGCCTGATGCCACAGCCAGCAAAGATGGAACCAGCCTCATTTCAGGAGGAAGAATGTTCTGGGGGGCAAGTGGCATGGAAGACAAGACCTGCCTCCTGGGCCCACCAAGTGTAATTTCCTTGCAGATAGGATCCTCAGCATGCCCTTCCTGCTGGATCTAATGGAACAGGGAGATGTGACAGGGAGAGGCAGTCCCTCAGAGAAACCAACCCCATGCCATGAAGGACTTTAAAGGTTGAAATATTTGCCCTTTGCCCCAAACATTTCTCCTTTGTGGTGGAAATGATGCAAATAGGTAACAGTGGCCTGTAGAATTTGGATCACCCGCCACTCTAATAAGGTAAACTGGGATGGTCTACAACAAGATATGGGAATAGCAAGAGGGAAAAGATAATCAGTTTACTGATTGGTATGCATGTGTAAATACCCAGTATACTGTATATGTGCATAAGACTGACCAGGTCTAACGTGGCTGACATTTTGTGAAAAGGGAATATCAAGTATGAGCAAGTGTTTTTCTCAGTGTTCAGTAACTTCACTTGTTTTGATATTTTGAGTTTTTAAATGCATCCCTGTATTCTGCTTATTTGGTGTTAAACAGCTGCCCAGTTTCTCCTGTTTATAGTTTCCCACCAGTTGTCATAACATCTGAATTGGTAAACTTGCAATTCTATAGCCTTTTGGAAACTATTTCATTCAGGGTTTTGTTCTTCTGTCCCGCAAGGACAATCCCAAAAGCAACAAAACTGTTGAAAGCAAAAATAGCAAGGAAGAAGCTCCCACCCTCTGGAATGAATTACCTACCGAGCTCTGGATGGCTCCTGATCTCCGCTCCTTTTGTCGGGAGCTGAAGACTTGGCTGTTCAAGCAAATAGGCTGACTCTGATTCTGGGTTTATTATTTATCATTAATTAGTTATTTGATTTAAAATGCGATTTTATTGTACATGTTTCTTAACTTGTGTTCGCCGCCCTGAGTCCTTCGGGAGACGGGCGGCATATAAATACATGTAATAAATAAATAAATAATAAATATATTATTGGAAAATCAGGAGAATTTGCCAGAACAAAAATTCTGGAGAAAGAAGTGCACACAAGGCCAAAGTAACTGCAACAAAAGTTGCAAAACTTACAATCCATGAAACCCTGCAAGAATGTCTAAATAAATAAGGGAAACACAGTGAAGTGGAGTTACTAAACATTATATAAAGTGATGCTGTGCACCACAAAAAACCATGAAAAGCATAGTGCTTGAAGCCAGTTTAAAAAACCAACTAAGATGAAGCCAGCGGGGAGGAGAGCAGAAGGGAGGAGATGAAGCAACTCCTTGAACTTGGCTTGTTTTTGCTCTTGCCTTCTGTTGAAGGACAAGAATATGTGCAGTTTCTCTGCCAAACTGGCTGCATTTTTTGAGTTTTTGAGATGATTTATTTCTTTCAGGGCCCAGAAGGTCTATCTATTTGCTTTAAGCAAAGACTGACATTAATGGTCGTGATGATTGAGGGCAGAGAATTAATACTTTCTAAAAACAATGATATTTTTATTGCCCATCTTGGACAATTCTGATGTGTCTGGCAAATGAAATGAAAGATTTTCATTTTGAGCTTCCCTACGTATTTTAGTACTTGCCCAATTGTCTTCTTAGAAAACAGCAGGAGACTGTGAACGAAGATGACCACAATTATCTTCTTCTGCTTTTAAGAATAAGATCCCACTAGTCATAGATCTGCTCAGCTATTGGATATAGAGACAATACAGAGCATTGTCTGTGCGTGTGTGTGTGTGTATTATCCAGTGGTGGGATTCCATTTTTTTAACAACCGGTTCTGTGGACGTGGCTTTGTTGGGGGTGGTGTCTTGGTGGTCATGTGACTGGGTGGCCATGGCTAGCTGGTCATGTGACCAAGTGGGTGTGGCTAACTGGTCATGTGACGGGGTGGGCATGGCTAACTGGTCATGTGACCGGGTGGGCGTGGCTATGTGCATAGGGATTACTCAGAGGGCTGAAAAAAGTCATTTCTGACTGGTCCTCGCACTTTTGACAGGTCCTCACATTTATGCCTGTTGCAGCATTCTTAACAACTGTGTCAGTCATTTCACAACTACTTCTCTTCACTACTGTGACAAGATAGGGCGCAAAATGCAAAATGTAAGGACAGTCGTAAGTGCAAGGACTGGTCAAAAGTGTGAGGACCTGTCAAAAATAACTTTTTCAGCCCTCTGAGTAGTCCCTATGCACATAGGGACTACCCAGAGGGCTGAAAAAAGTGATTTCTGACAGGTCCTCGCACTTTTGACCAGTCATCATTTATGCCCATTGCAGCATTATTAATTAAATTAATTAAATAAAAAAGGACCTGCTGGAGTAGTCAGAGGCAGTCCGAGGCAGGTGTTCGGGTTAGGGCACCTTGCAGGGCAACATGATACAACCGGGGTAGGTAGGCCGCTGCTGCTGAGGTGGGAGGCAGGCGCAGGCCTACAGGGCTGGCTGCAGGGTGAAGCGATTGGATGGGGTAGGTCAGGGGTCTGCAACTTTAAACACTCAACCTTAAACACATGTAAACAGTTAAACACAAAATTAAACCTCCATATCACTTACTCCATATCACTTACTCCCAACCCAGGTTTTGTGGCTCCCAGTATTTTCTTTTCAACAGGTATCTGTGTGTGTCTCTTTCATCTTTCTCATCTCTTTCTTTCTCCCCACTTCTTTCTCTCCTTCATCTCTCTTTCTCACCATCTCTCTTTCTCCCCCCTTTCTCTCCTTCATCTCTCTTTCTCTCCATCTCTCTTTCATCCCACTTTCTCTCCTTCATCTCTCTTTCTCTCTATCTCTTTCTCCTCCCCTGCCTGGGCAGTGGTGGCAGCGCACCTACCACACCATCGGGTCCAGTGGTGAAATGTAAATTTTGCTACTACCAGTTCTGTGGGCGTGGCTTGGTGGGATGGGTGAGTAATATGACTGAGTGAGCATGGCCAATTTTTTTTTTTACTTTTAAAATCATTTTTTCTACAACCTTTTTGGCTGAAGAGGTTGTAAAAATGCTTTTAAAGCCTCTGATGGCAGAGGCTTTCTTTTGGTGCTGCTCAGGTGGGAGGTGACCGCAGGACAGTCCTGCTGGGTTAGAGGCTTGGATAGGGTAGCCAGTGGCTGCTGACTGCAGTCTACCCCCATTCAAGCACCTTGCTAGAGGCTGGTAGCTGCGTGGCCAGCAAGGCACTTGGATGGGGATAGGCCACGGCTGGCAGCTGTGCGGGTGCAGATCAGCCACCTTTCCCAGCCCCGCTTCCCTGAGGGCAGCACTCAGTTGTACTTGCCTGTTCTGCTGCTGAAGTGGTCGGGGGCAGTCCAAGGTGGGCATTCAGGAACAGAGTGGGAGGCTGCTGCAGGCCAAGTTAGTAAAACAGGCTGGGCCACGTGATTGAGGAGCCAACGAATAACTGCAGGCAAGCTGTGCAACATTGTGAGCAAGGCCAATAAATAGTTGTGGGCGGGATGGGGTGAGAGGCAGGTGAGCCACCAATTTAACAAATGGTTCGGTGTGCTGTGAGGCCAAAAAAATTACAAAAAACCACTGAAACGTTTGTTAAATTGGTGGCTCGCCCACCCCTCGCCCTGCCCTGTCCACCACTATCTATTGGCCTTGCTCGTAGTGTTGTACAGCTTGCCTGCAGTTATTCTATTCTATTTATTGGCAATAAATAGTGGTGGGGAGGGGTGGGCGGGCCAGCAATTTAACAAATGGTTCGGACGAACCGCCTAGAACCGGCAGAATCCCACCATTGCTTCCTGTAATTCAGAGTGATTCAGTGCTCAACAGTAAATTATTTCCCTTAAGCCTTGTAAGACAGAAGTTTGGATTTGTCTCTTTTTTTCTTCTCGGTTGTCAAACAGTCCCTTAATGATTGATATTATTTGCAACAATTGCAGGGTACTATTAATTGGGTCTGCCCATATTTTTCTTTGCCTACGCATTTACTTAGTCCATTATTTGAGTTATTGACTAATGGAAAAAAGCCAGAAGATTTAATTATAGTTCCATCTATAGTATTTGTTACAATTGAGAAAATTAATAACATCTTGAGTATTCAGTTTGTGGATCGAATCCCTCATAGAGATTGTCAGTTATCTCTTTTAATATTTCCTACTAGTAAACTGCCCACAGGAGTATTGGCTGTTTTAGAACAGCAAAAAGTATATTGTATTGAATGGCTTTATTTGCCTCATACACCAGCTAAAAATGTTTTACCCTTTATTCAAGCCATTGCTGAAATTATAACCTTGGGGTGAACTCGAGCTTGTCGAAGAAATGGAACTAATTTAATAAATATTGTTCTTTCTATCTCAAAATCTGATGTTCACTTTTATTTTCAGAATAATTTATCTCTTCAGTGTCCACTAACTGACTATGTTGGTTGTATTTCATATCATCTGCCTAAAGATCCTAGGTTTACTTGCTTAATGACTTCCTCCTTTCCTGTTAGCTCATTGCTTTCTCCTTCTCCACTATCGCAAGCTCTTACTGTTTTTTCTGATGGAGGATGAATGAGAGGAGACAAGGATCCTCATGATGACATCTGGAAAGTTTCCTACACTGCAGTGCAGTTTTCATTTCAATGTTCAGAATTGTCTGCTGATATCTTAGCTTTCCACACTTTTTCTCAACAGTCTTTTAATCTGATCTCTGACTCTCAGTATGTGTGTCAACTGATATTTAATCTTCCAGGTTCTTATATCACGCCCAGGATCGACTCCAATCTTATGGCTTTATTTCTCACTTTACAGCAATTACTACAAGACCAGAAGCATTTATATTTTGTCTCTCACATATACAGTCATTCATCCCTTCCTGGGCCTTTTTCTGAAAGCAACAGTCATGCTGATGCTGCTGTTCATGTTTTACCTACTTTGTTTACAAATCCATTTTTTAGTCATTCTTTTTTCCATCAAAATGCCAGGGGGCTGGCACAAGCTTGCCACATTCCACTAGAGCAAGCTAAGCAAATTGTTTCATCCTGTCCCCAATGTTCTGGGGCATCTGCCTCAGGGGACATGGGAGTTAATCCCCGTGGTCTCACCTCTAATCAATTATGGCAAATGGATGTTACCCATGTTCCTTCTTTGGCTCCTTGGAAATATATTCATTTATCTATTGATACCTATTCTGGAGCAATTTGGGCTACCCCTCAATGAGGGGAAACAGCTAATCATGTTATTTCTCATCTTTTTTCGGCCATTTTGGGTAAGCCCAAAACAGATAATGGGCCTGCCTATTCTTCACAGACTTTTTTGCAATTTTGTACAACCTGGAATATTGTTGTTACTCATGGTGTTCCCTATAATTCCACAGGTCAAGCCATTGTGGTACGTGCAATTAAATCCTTTAAGGACTGCCTTCACAAGCAAATAAAAAAAGAGGGTTCTCGGGTCCCAAATTTGTCATGGATAACACAGGTTACAGAAGTTTTATTTACTTTGAATCAATTGAATTTTTCAATTTCTAAGCTTCCTTGTTTTTCTGTCCAAATTGTTTAACTCCATCTGGATCCAGTCAATTATTCCTGCAGAGTATCGAATCACAGGTATAGCCCAAGTATTTATGGCTTTTATGATGTTTCCTCCACTCAATTTGGACATTAATATCTTACAAATTCACCGAAAGTACTTGGCTGAAGTTAATTCCTTGACTTTATTATGCATTAAGTCAGAGGCCTCTAAAATCCCCAAGTACTTGTAGCCTTCTTCTCATTTTACTGCCTTTATAATTTCTTCATTTTCTAGTTCTATTCCATCTTCTTCTATGATCTTGCCTGTTTTGGTTGCTATTGTTGCACATTTGTCAATTCCAAACTGCATACTAATGTCTTGGCTGAATTCTTTTGTGTTTTCAATTAATAAATTCAGTTCAGTTTTTGTTTTACCAAACAGCTTCAAATCATCCATGTACATCAAGTGCGAGATTTTCAGTCCTTTCTTTGCAAGTTCGTATCCATAGTTCATCTTCTTCAAAATGATTGTCAGTGGTAGCATTGAAAGTATAAAAAGTAGGGGTGACTTCACCCAGTTCTTCTTCATTAGCCATAAGTTTTGTTTTCCAGACGTTCATTGAAGATTCCATGAATTTTTGTATGTTGCTGCTGATGCCAAAGATTTCCAGGCATTTCTTGATCCCCAGCTATGGGGAACTGAATCAAACGCTTTCTTATAGTCTATCCAAGCCATGAACAGGTTGGTTCGTCTTTTCTTTGAGTTCTTTAGGATTAACTTGTCAATCAGCAATTGATCCTTTGTTCCTCTTGAGTTTTTGCAGCATCCTTTCTGTTCTACAGGGAGCAAGTTATTTCTTTCCAGGTATCCATAGATTTGGTTTGCAATGATACCAGTAAGAAGCTTGTATTTTGTTGGCAAACAGGTGATTGGCCTATAGATTCCAGGGTCCTTTCCTTTTTCTTTATCTTTTTGGATCAAAAATGTCCTTCCAGTTGTCACCCATTTATCATTTTCAGGTGTTTTTAGGATCTGGTTCATCTGGGTTGCCAGATGAATAATAATTATTATTATGATTATGATTATTTCTATGCTGCTCACTCTCTGAGGACTCTGGGCAGCTTACAACAATCAACAGTATATTAAATAGCATATTGCCCCCAACAATCTGGGTCTTCATTTTACCCACCTCGGAAGGATGGAAGGCTGAGTCAATCTTGAGCCAGTGAGATTTGATCTGCTGATCTGCTGAACTAGCAGTCAGCTGAAGTAGCTGCAGTACAGCACTCTAACCACTGCACCGCCGCGGCTCATTTGTACTCATAACTGTACTTTGTTGCCAAAGTTCAGTTATTAACAATCAAACACAAACAAATTATGGCTACAGAATTGGCAGTTAAAACCACAAAAATGGCAGGGTGCAAACTTTCAGGTGTTTGTTCTACTTATTTGCGCTTTGGTGGTCAAATTCTCCACATCTCCCCATGTCACTGAATGACTGGCACAACAGGATCAGTTTGGTCACGGTGCCACTTTTGCCATTTCTGGGATAGGATTCAGGGGTTGGTGCCTTGCACCCTAAAAGTGATGTTGACCAATTATATTTACCAAGGGCAGAGGGTGGTCGAGGTCTCCTACAAGTAAAGCAGACTGTGGAAGAAGAAAAACACAGCTTGAATGATTACATCCAGAAAAGAGAAGAACCAATGATTAAGGAAGTAAATAAAGGAGGCCTTTTAAAGACAACTAAAACAAAAGCAGAATATAAGAAAGAAGTAATTGAGCAGCGAACTGAAAATTGGAAAAGCAAAGCTCTGCACGGCCAATACTTGAAAAGTACTGAAAGCAAAGCTGACCAGAAACTAACTTGGAACTGGTTAAGATCAGGAGTACTGAAAAAAGAAACAGAAAGCTTTATTTTGGCAGCTCAAGAACAAGCCCTAGCCACAAACTTCATGAAGACAAAAATTCAACATGGTACCACCAACAGCAAATGCCGCCTCTGCAATGAGAAAGAAGAGATAGTCGACCACCTGATCAGTGGATGCAGCAAAATTTCACAAACTAACTACCTACAACGCCATGACCGCGTTGCTAAGATCATTCACTGGAAATTGTGCCAGAAGTTTGGATTTGAGTACAGCAAAAACCATTGGGAACATCAGGTTGAGAAAGTTTTAGAGAATGAGAAACTCAAGATCTTGTGGGACTTTAGGATTCAAACTGACAGGCACTTGGTCCACAATACACCTGACATAACAATAGTTGAAAAGAAAAAAGTATGGTTCATTGACATTGCAGTACCTGGTGATGCACGGATTGAAGATAAGCATTAAGAAAAAATCACAAAGTACCGGGACTTGCAAATTGAAGTTGAGCGACTGTGGAAAAAGAAATTGTATGTTGTCCCGATTGTAATTGGAGCCCTTGGAGCAATACCCAAAGAGCTACCCCGCTATTTAGAAATTCTAAATTTACCGGACTTGAATTATTTATTTATTTAGCGTATGGCTGGTCACACACAATATTAAAACACTTCATTTTTACAGATTAAAAACAATTAAAACAATAAAAAGGCAGTAAGAAAACTTAAAAGAAAAACAGAAATAGCATTTCAAAGTTTAATATCGAGTTTGGAGATCCAGTCAGTAGCTGCTGTTGTTACGCAGAGGACTTGAATATTTTGACTCTACAAAAAACCACCTTACTCAGAACAGCTTACATCCTCCGACGATACCTTAACAGTTCCTAGGTCCTTGGATAGGACTCAAGCTGCTGAGCTATTAACAGCCTCAAAGGCTGTGAATCTCACTACAGATATAATAATAATAATAATAATAATAATAATAATAATAATAATAATAATAATAATACTAATAATAACAACAACAACAACAACAACAACAACAACAGCAGCAGCAGCTGTCATCCCACCTAAACATTCTCTCGAACAACTGATGAAACAAAACCTATGGGTGCAGCTTGCAATCATCACAAAAACTGATGCCTTTTGTTTGTCTGAAGCTTATGATATGGAAAATTTGCTTTCTAAATGTTTAATCTGTTTGTATCCCTATTACTGTAATTCAGAACCTTACTGGCTTGGGTAGGTATTTGTTAGACGGGCACTATAGCTATGAGACTATAGCTAGTTGGGGGGAAGCTGCATATTATCCACCTCCTAACACAATTGATTTGCATACTCCAGTGGTGGTGGTCCCTGAAAATGTAACATGTGTAAAAATAGTTAATTGTATTTCTTCAAGCAAAAATCCTCACTGTCTTCGCATTAGTTCACCTGTCTTAAACTGTACAGCTTTTGAAGAGGCTTCCTTTAATTTTGCTCATGTTTGGCTACCGCAAGGATGGTTATGTAAGCAACTGCAAGGATTTTCCTCTCCTGATAATAACCCCCTTTCTGGCCTCTCGTAAGAGGATGGCTTCACAAACAAGATAAAAAAGAGTGGGATGGAGGGATTGAAGAATGACATCGGGCAGAATGCAGCAAACTGCTTCCGTTTCTGGTGTCATTTATCTTTTTCCTGTATGATCTCATTCTTACTCTGGTCTGTGTTATCTGACCTTCTTCTGAGTGGGGGAAGAGAGAGGAGGATTATCCAATTAGAACACTGTTGTTGTCCTACCTTTTATCTGCCTGTGTAAAACTGTATAAAAAATAAAGCTCTCTGTGAGAGTGGGAGAGATTTATTTATTTTGTCGCATTTCTATGCCGCCCCAGTCCCAAGGGACTCTGGGTGGCTATCTTCGCACAGAGCAAAGGAGATATCTTCGCACAGAGCAAAAGCCTGGACCTCTGATTTACAACACCCAACATGTTGTACAAACTAAGCATTTTGGTCATTGCCAAGTCAGAATATCAACGAAGTATATTAGAATCATAATTTACTCTGAAAAAAAGGAGGATGGATGGATTACTTCCGTTATCATCAATGACTCTGTGTAATTTGTACAGTTTAAAATAATTATTGAATGTTGTTTTAATATAATATAAAACAAGCTAGAAATGAGGATAGAAAAATTTCCTCCACCTCCCCAAAGAAACCCTAGATATATCCTAATAGTTCTCGCACTTAAAATTAAGACTCTTTTTGCAAATAAACACACTAGTGTGTTTATTTGCAAAAAGAGTCTTAATTTTAATTGCCAGAACTATTAGGATATATCTAGGGTTTCTTTGGGGAGGTGGAGGAAATTTTTCTATCCTCATTTCTAGCTTGTTAATTGCTGTAAATCGTCCTAAATCTGTAAATTCTCATTCGAGTGCCTAAATTGATAGGGATGTTAGCCATTGTTAGCCCATGTGTAAAAGGACCTGAAAATATTCGTCTGATTGTGTTATGCAACAGACTTCTTTGACAGTCCACAATTACTTTATCTTGTAGATGGAGATCGCAACCAGGAATATTTGATGTATAAGAATAGATGAAGTGGGTCATACACTTGCTAGAAAGATGAAGGCTGTGTTTGATTTTGGGGTTCAAATCCTCTATTAATGTTGCCCAAATATATTTGGGGACAGAGCTGCCATCAGCAAGATTCCATGTTGCCCAAATGTATTTGGGGACAGAGCTGCCATCAGCAAGATTCCCTCTGAGTGAGATGGACAGTTCAGAAATATAAAAACATAGTTAAATAAAATTATGGTTGAGGTGGGCCCGAAATTGTAAATATCAAGAGTTGTTTGTATCATTGCAATCTCTGTTATTGTGTTTTTCTTTTAAGACACAAGATGTTGTTTTTTCTAAACTAAAACCTCAGTATTCAGTTTAAATTGCTGTATTGGCACTTTGTGATAAATAAGTGGGGTTTGGGTTGCAGTTTGGGCACTTGATCTCTAAAAGGTTTGCCATCACTGACATGGAGCTACCTCCACTGTCACTAGATTCTGAGTCTAAGAACAGGGTGATTTTACCCTTCAAGTTTGTTTCCAAATGATATTGAATTTGTGATGTTTAAGCTCTGCATTACAAGGTGGTTTTTTTAATGTAAAAATTCTTGTTTTAAGTAGGAAAACACTTAAAAAAAACGTATATAGAAGAAAACATTTACTGCACTGAAAGGCCTTTGGTTGAATGTCTGGTTTAAGAGTCTCACCAGGGATATTAGACTGCTTCATGAAGGTTACATTTTTAATTATATTTTGGTAGATTATTACACTAAATTACAAACACACACAAACACATGTACGCAATACATTGACCAGTCATTTTGCTCTTCCACATAATTCATTCATTTATTTGTTTATTTAATTATAACATGTATAAAGCTGCCCATCTTTAAATCAACTCTGGGCAGCTCCAATCAAAAATTAAAAATCATATCAAACTACAAACCACAACTGATTAAACACCAAAACCTGACATATAGTTTGCATGAATGGCATCAAATCAGTTCTAGATTAGATTTAGAAAAAGAATTTTACTAAAATTATAGTTGGAGTGCAAATAATTTTGGTGATCTTATTTTCAGGCCTTCAGTATTTTCTTTTAATCAAGCTTACAGTGTGGCCCTTTTTTGATGTTACCCAGGCCTGGGATTTTTCCTATGACCCTTTGAATTTACAGTTTTCATCCCTAGCCTCTACTCCTGCTTACGTTTCCCTTAGGCATTCATAGGACACTCATGCAAAGTATATGAAATCAAATGTCATGTAAGAATTTGCTGATACTAAAAGATGCCATGATTTTAAGATTTTTCTGACAAAGAAAACAAATATTGAATGGGAGATCCTCTATATTATTTCGTTGCGGCAGAAGCAAGTAGCAGGGCAGTTTTTCCGGATCCAATCATCCTGGCAGGTACTTTGTTGCACTAAACTTTTGCAGTTTGTGAACTCATTTTTATGTAAGCAAGGATTTGCTGAGAATTTTAAAAAGAGAAGAAATGTAAATAAATGTGAGATGTTATCAAAAGTATAACTGCTAGGAGCACTTTTATAATTGTATGCAATGTTTTAGAGCTCAAAAATAAAATCTGTTAATTTTTTTAAAGGGGTGGATTCAAAGGTGAAGATTTTTAAAAAGGAAAATATTACTTAGAGTAATTATTTTAGAGTATATATTAAAGTAATTGTATCGAGCTGCTGAATTATTACTTTCAGCAATAGTCCTGAACAAAATCGAACAAAAAGCTGGTATGGATTTTAAGTTCTTCCTAAACTGAAATGGATTGATATCATCCTCATATTTCCTGATTCAATTGCCTGGGCTCATCGACCACTAGTGTGGGAGCATATAGAAGCACCATTGAGGCAACTCTAGATGTCTGGTTATCCCACAATAGCATGCTTCGTGTATGTGATGATCCAGTTGTCTTTGTTGTGGTCCGCCAGCAGCCTGTGGAGCTGGCAGCAGAGTTGGACAGCAATGAGGCTGAGGAAGAACATGGGCCAGTCCTGGAGGCTGGGGAAGGCCCGGATGAGGGCTCTGCGTCAGAGGCAGAGACGGGGCCAGGGCCATCCAGGAGTGAGGTGCGGAGCCTCCAGAAACTGATAGGAGTGAGGCAGAGAAACAGGAGGAGCCTGTTCCTAATGCATGCATGAGAAGAGCTGCCAGAAGGCAAGAGCAGCTCAAGCAAAGAGGACGACTCGGGATTAAGGCAAATGATTGGCTCCTCCCATAAGGCTTAAAACAGACCAGCAACGGCGTTTGGGCTTTGCTGGAAAACAACGTTGATAGCTTCATCTTCTTCATCTACATCTTGTATTTATTTTTGTATCTGTGACTTCTGAATGTTTGCCAAGAAAGGGCAAACTTTCCATTGGGCCAAGGTTTGCGATAGGACTGAAGAATTTGTGTGGGAGGAATTTGCTTTAATTTAGTTGAATGATGCTGGGAATGAAGTAATTCTTACCTGTTCGAATAAAGTTTGATTGTTTTTTCACTGGCTGATTTTCCTACTACTTGCTTGGGCCTAGGTCACAACAATATTGCCTAGGTTTGTCTTACTGGATAGCTGGCCATCTTCCATTATGCCTGTTATTTTACCTAGACACGGTTATCTCTTCAAATGAAATCTATTCTTGGGTGATATGACATGGCCTTTACAAATGTTGGTTTAATAATTGATCTTTTTTGAAAAAACTTACTGCACAGTCCGTTGTCACAAGCTGAAGGACAATCCCCACAAGTTGGTCCTGATTTATATGGAGTTGCAGTTGAACCTGCGACGTTCCCTCTGGAATGAAAAAGATGAACAGAATGGTGTCATATATTACTACTCTTATATTTGTGATTGCTGAAACCCCCATGTCATATCAATAGATAATTGACTTTGGTTGCATTGTCTTGGTCTCTCTGGTTTGGGTTTCCAGTTTTGAGAGAGCAGACAGTACCACCATTGGAGGGGAAGATCTGACTTCTGAAGTCTTCTCCAAAAGGCAGTAAATCCTGTCAAGTTTTATGAGAGAGCCGAAAAACATTTCCCCGGCTTGTTAAAGAAATAATTGAGAGAAACTTTTACTTCCGCTTCATGTCTTCCTCTTTCCCCTCTTTCATTTTTCCTCTTTCTTTGTTAACATTCTCCTTCTCCTATCTCTCTGTCTTTCTCAATTCTCTCTAAGCAACACAGAAATGATTTCCTCTTTTCCTGCCAATCATAGGCCATGATCGCTTGAGGATGCAAGTCTGACTTCTGTGCATGTCATCCATACTGTCTCTTATCTTATGCATGTTTTTTTTTCAGGTATTTCCCATAGTTGGGGAGAGAGCATGTGACAAAATATGTGACTACTGGTTGAAGATTTTCAATTCCGTTCTTGGAATTGCCACTCAAGTTAAAAAAAATAAGGTGCATGGAAAAGTAAGCAAAATGAATACAAAACTGAACAGGATTAGGACAAAAATTAAATTTAATTATCCATTTATAAAAATCCATCCATAAATATCCATCCATAAACATCCATCCATCCATCCACAGCTTTCAATTTTTTTAATATTTTCTGGATGGATGAATTGAATAAATTTTGACACTACTCAGTTTAAAAATGACTCTGTTCAGCTTCACAAGTGAAAGAAACAATATTATATTAAAAAATAGATATCCAAGCAACAACATAACATCCTACCACATCATGACCAACAGAAGGATATTTCAGGGAAATTGTAGAATTATATAGGTAGTTTTTATTCAATGATTGACTTTGGACAGCAAACCTGCAGTTATGATGGTGACAAAAAATCAACATTGCTACCAATCCTTGCTTTTACAACCCTTGCTGGTCTGTAAAAGTAGAAGAAAGTGAGACTGACACAGTAACACAGTCTTTATTCCGCTTTGTGACCACTTGGCTTAATGACTGAGTTTCCAGTCCAAATTGTGGTCACTAAATAAGGACTACCTGTATAGCCTTTTGTTTAAAAAATCCCAAAGTCAGTTTTGATTTAACTCTCTTCATAACCCATCGCAGAAACAATAGAGATATATAATTGGAAGATTTCCTGAAATAAAATATAACTAAGTGTGTATGTCAGCCAATCTTACGAAAATTTAGGTATATTTGATTTTATTGCTAGGTAAAAGCATCTGCAAGAAAGAACAATGATGTTACAGCACAAACTTTGTGGCTTAACATATTGTGTCTAATCAGGACACAAGAACAAAAGCGTGGGATTTGCATTGTGCTGTCATAATGCCTATTTCATCGTTTTTTTCATCATGACAACTAGCAGTTCAAACATTTTTTGCTAGATAACATTTCAGGCAATACCAACTAGAGAAGATTATTGAAGAAAACCTGTGCCATTATGGATTCTATCCTAAAGCATCACTGGCCCTGGGACATGATGAGGCCATGTTCATTCTTAGCAAAAAGGATTCTTCTTGTAGAAGCACAAGTGGAACATAGTAAATTACTTTTGAGGATAACATTAGGAAATTATATTTTTTCAAACTGACGAGGTCGGTAAATAGTATGTGAGATTTTTCATTCCTATAATTTCATATTCCATCATCAGTCACCTTTAAAGTCAGATTTAGGAAAATCACCTACACAGAAAGGTGCCTCATATGCCTCAGACCCATTTCTTAGAAATTCTTCGTTGGAACCCCTATTTCAAATAATCCTTGGTGTCTTGATACATTTCTTTTTCAAAATCTTATATTGAACAAATATCAACTCCAAAAAACCATACACTATGGCTTGAATTATTAGCATGCAAAACTTATTGCAGTTAATTAACATATAATAAATCTAGCTAGGAATAGCCATATTTTATTGCTACATTAGCATTTATTTTGTTCTTTTTATCGTACACTGCTGTATATGGTGTTTGGGTGTAAGATTGTAAATAATCTTTGATTAAAATTTGATTTAAGATCATTGTTTTATTTTCTAAGGCAATCAGAATCACTCTAATTAGACTTGCCATAAATGTGACAAACATAGAAATCATAGTTGATACATACCCTGGGCAGTACTGACAAACATAGAAGTAGCTGTATCCAGATGAAGGACAATAAGCAGCAGCACAACCAATACGGTAACTTTTGTACCAAACTACCTGTAGATACAAAAATATACATAGGTTAATATGCTAGAAGCTTAAAATTGGTAATAAACATATGGACTTCAGAAGCACGTGTAAGAAAATAAACCCAGATGCAAGCATGTCGCAGTATATACAGTATACCACAATAACAATGAGTGTACAAAGAACTTCTCCAATCATTTCATATAAAAGTTTGCCAAAGCAAAGAAATGTTAAAACAAATAAGGCTTCATCCTCTGTGCTTTAAATGTATATATTTAAAATAAAAAAATATGAAACTGTTTCTTCCTCATCTTTATAGATCATCTCTTTCTAAAGTGCTCCACCACATCCAAAGCAATTTATGTGTCAAGTGCTATGCCAGCAACCTATTTCCTCCTTCCCAGCTGCATGAAAACCAAAGTCTTAATGGGCAGCTATTTGTGAATAACAAATAACACATTTAGTATGTTTGCAATCCTTCATTTATTCCATATCAGTACTTAAAAAAAAAAAAGCACAACATTTAACCTAGTCTAGTTTTTCCTTTTCCTTAACATGCACCGAGACTAGGGCTTTTAGCCAAGATCCTCCTGTGCTCAGGTCTATGGAATTATTTAGTGATTTTAAGGACACAAGGGATGCGGTGGCTCAGTAGCTAAGAAGCTAAGCTTGTTGATCGAAAGATCGGCAGTTCAGTGGTTTAAATCCCTAGTACCTGGATTGAGCTCCCATTACTTATCCCAGCTTCTGCCAACCTAGCAGTTTGTAAGCACGTAAAAAATGCAAGTAGAAAAATAGGGACCACCTTTGGTGGGATGGTAACAGTGTTCCATGCGCCTTTGGCATTTAGTCATGCCAGCAGCATGACCATGGAGACGTCTTTGGATAGTGCTGGCTCTTCGGCTTTGAAATGGAGATGAGCACCACCCCCTAGATTCGGGAACGACTAGCACATATGTGCGAGGGTAACCTTTACCTTTACCTTAAAGACACAGTTGCTTGATTTTCTTGGCCACAGCACAGAAAACTGTTTAGCTATTAACTTTTTGTGGGATGTTTTCTCAATTTTCCAGTCTAGCCTCAAGCAATGATTTTCTCATGTAAAGGCCTGGCCTAGGTTAGAGATTCAGGATCAGCCATGGACTTAAGCTTAATTCAAGGGAATCTACCTTTTTCATCTCATTCATTTTTATGGATTTATACTTGGTGAACATAGAAATGGCAAAGATATAAAAAAGTACTACCTGAGTATAATGGCCAGTAACAGAACCTCGTGGGTTTGCTCCAACGCCATAGACGAAATTTTTGTATTCATCATACCAAAACTGCAATATTTCAGTCCATGCCCTTGGATTAGTTGACATGTATATATTTTCACCACATTGTATTCCATCTAGAAGTGGGTAGGGTTAAAAAAAAGCAACAGCAAGAAAACACAGGTGAATACATGTTTTGAAAGAAGCAAAAGGAGAGCAGAAAGGAGATAGCTGAGCATTTTTTATCTCTCCAGAAATACTAATGCAATCATCTTGCTAAACTATTGGAAAGGAAAAGAACATTATGGTAAAAGATCTCTTACCATAATGCTTTTGCAAAACCTTTAATCGTTCAAAGTAGTAATCAATTGTTTTCTGATGAGCACTTAAAAACAATAATATAGTTTATTTAGAAGTAAATTAGAATCCAGATGCCCTATTTTGTGGGTACATCTGTATGTTAATACATAGTGTGATATTGAAATTAGGGAGATTCAGTTTTAATTCTCCACTAACTATTGAAATCTCTGAACATCTTTGGGCTTTTGGCATCTACCATCACAAACAAATGTGGTGAGGACAATACCTTTAGCATCTTGGGGCAGGTGGTGGGCTATAAATGTAGTAATGTATAATACAAAAAAGAAATGAAAAAAATAATTTTTAAGTACTTTTTTTCTTGCAAAGTCGGGGTGGGGGGATTAAGAAAATTATTACTATCTTAATCCTTCTACTACCCAATCATTTATATGGGAGGGATTCCTAAATATTACTTATGCTGCTAATATTGAAGAACAAGATTGATTGTAATTGCTATTTAATGTGAAATATACTATTAATTGCCTAACCAGTTAATGCCTTTAGACTGACTTACCAAGAATTCTTGAAGAATCTGGACTGTGACCTAAAGCACATCTATATGCCCAACGTTCTGCATTTGAAGCAGCTTCAGAATACCATTCCTGCACAGAATAGAAGTCAACAATAACAATCAATCAATGAGGCATAATTTAAAATTGCAGATTAGTCTAATCATTTTTTTACTACTTTTTGACTTCCTTCAAATCTTGTACTTAAGAATTCAGAAGTTACAGCAATATTCTCTAAAACATTATTTGAATAGTTGGAGCTGGATTGTAAGGCTCCCTCCTCACGCTTTTTGACAACCAACCGATGTGTCCAGACAACCCATGTGTACTCTAATGATTGCCATTAAGTGTTAAAATTCAGATTAAGATGAAGTTCTCTGATGAGTGTATGTTGACTGTCCTTACATGCAGGAACCAAAGAAAGAAATGGTCTTTTCCAATTCAAGAAAAAAAAAAGGTTAAGAGATTTCAATATTTCAAACATTATTATTGTAGCTTATTTATTTATTATTCAAATATATATAGCTGCCCATCTGACAAAACTCTGGCTTATAAACAAAATTAAAAAAACAGTAATTCACAGCAACAGCAACAATTATTACCAAAACATTAAAAACTATAAAACATAGCTAAAAAGAAATAATTGGTAAAGGGATGCTAATAATAATAACTGGCTTCCCTAATTTTCCAGTTCCTTGGTGTCCTCAGCCTTGTGGTGGTGGTGGTGGTGGGGGGATATTTTACAATGTGGGCATCAGACCAGAGCCAGGAAAACCCACTACCTAAGGCCTCCCAAATGTAACTCCCTAAATAGAACCCACAGCGTGCCCTCTCTACTAGATCTGGTGAGACAGGAAGATGTAATTGGGCAGAGGTGGTTTCTCCAATAACCCATCCCCATCCCATGTAGGACTTTAAAGGTGAGTCACTGCGAACAGGGTTCCCTGATCCAAGAATGGTCACAATTTGTGTACAATATGAAGTGTATGAAGGCTCTCTTAGCCACAACTGCCATCTGCCCCTCAAGCAGGAGTTGTGAGTCCAGGAGGAAGATTGTGCACAGGATCGGTTTGGGACAGTATAATGCCATCCAGCACCAAAGAAGTCATAGTCCCAGAACTGGAGGGTCCCAAATCTAAAGTCACTCAGTCACCAGGTTCAGGTGAAGCCAGTTGTTCCCCATTCAGAGCATCACTTAATTTGCCAGGGACAGAACTGTAGAATTGAATATTATCAACATATTGATGATACCTCATCCCATGGTGACGGATGAGTTCCCTTAGCAATGCCATTTAGATGTTAAATAGGAGAGGAGAAGCAGCAACCCCATGGAACCCCATATATTAGAGGCCCAGGACTGGTTGTCTTCTCCCCAATCACCAATCTCATCAAGGTTTCTGCATGATCAGTTCATGTATGACTCTTCTTTGATAATTTACACGGTAACATCCACTGGATCTTGTGATGCATATAGTAAGGGTTGAGGGATGTATCACGACACTGTCATTTTTAACAGATTAACAGAGTTGGAAGGGACATTGGAGGTCATCTAGTCTAACACCCCCCCCCCCCCAAAGCAGGAGGCCCGACACCAGGGATGTGAAACTCAAGACCTAGGGCCTGGATCCGGCCTGCAGAATGCTTAGATCTGGCCTTTGAGGCCACACTGGAAACAGCAAAGGACTGGCCCGCAGTGCCTCTGCCAATGAAAACAGAGCTTGGGAGGGCCATGCACAATCATCCTTTTCGCTAGCAGAGTGCTGCAGGAGGCTGTCACATCCGAAAGTGGAGTCCAGAGGAGCTTGTGGGGCCCTCGAGCTCCATTTTTGCTGGCAGAGTGCTAGCAAAACAAACTACTAGCAAAAGTGGACCCCCCAGCCCTGCCCAGGCCACCTGTGTGCCCCTGACATGAGTGTTGCCAAGCTGGCCACGTCCATCATAGCCATAGCCACCAGCCCCCCCCCCAAGGTCATACACAATCCTGATGCGGCCCTCAATGAAATCGAGTTTGACACTCCTGCCCTACATCATTTCTAACAGATGGCAGTCAGTTTCTTCTTGAAAGCTTCCAGTGACTCTAACCATTTCATTTATGTCACTCTGACTACCCCACCACCTTCCTTTTTTTCATAGATGTCACAATATTTATGTATTTACATAAATCATTTCAATTAGTATTTTCATTCTTTTTCCGGGTGATACTGCCACATGAATCAAAGATCTACCTGGGCTATTTGCTTTGCCAATATGCATTGCTATTTTAATGGGTAAAATGATTTTACTCTTGAGGAAAGCTAATCAAGACTTTTTTTTATTGAACTAAAGGACTTTGAGACTGTAATTTATGTGAAATGTTCAAATCTGCAAGTCTAGCCTTTGCTGCAATTATGGTAATTAAAGATACAAGAGCAAATATTGGAAAAAATGTAAAAAATACAGCTATAGGGAGATACTAGAAATTGCTGAAAACCAGGGTGAGTTCTACTTACCTTACTACCAGTTTGCATCAAGCCTGCACGTACCTGCGCAGATCACCTATGATGACATCTGGGTCAGTGGGCGGAGCCTCCCACCAGTTTTACTACCAGTTCTTGCAAACCGGTACGAACAGGGGGCAACCCACCACTGCCGAAGATCCTCTTAACCTAATCCCCTCTCAATTTCCTACTTTGATTATATGTTTTTATGTCCTTTTTTTCACTGAATATTTCCCTGAGTGGTACTATAACTAATAGATTCAAATAAAACTACAGATACACCTAAGTCCATATTGGCAAAAAAAACCCCACCTGAATTATTCAATCATACTTATGTATGCATGCTCTCTTATCTTAGTTGGTAAATCACATAATATTATATTAGTAAGAAACTTAAACTTTCAAACTCTCTGATAAATACAATTGCATTTAGATTACCATTTTTAGCATGTTGCTGGCAGTTGGACTCACGGATCTCCTGTAAAAATTGTGCCTGTCAACGATCTCCTGTTGTTTGTCTTGTCTCCTGGGTGACTCAGAATCAAAATCGACCTTAAAGTAGCAAGCAAAATAAAATAAAATAAAAACAATTAAAATTATATGACTTAAAATAGAACAGGCAACTAATGGCCTCAGGACTCAGGACTTGTCCTTGTAAATGACTTTGCCTTCTATCTCCTTCTATCACCATTCTACTCCCTGCAACTTTCTTCTGACCCCCAGCTATGAAACAGTGGCCCCATTTGACTATGTATTTGAAAAGAGACTAGCCACAACATAAGAAACATGATCTCAGAGCCAAGTTAAAATGAATTAATCATTTTTCTTGAATCTATTCTTCATGGAAATACTGTAGTGGTATGTATGCATTTATATACATCCTAAGTGGCTCAAACAGGAATAAAAAGAGAGCCATCCTACTCATCAAGTGCCAAACCAATCAGCCTCATTGAACCCCCATCCTAGCTCAACATTTGTAGGGTGGGAGATGGCGGAGCCAGGCCTTCACTGCCCTCTGGAAGTCTTAAAAGGGTAGGGATCCCTCAAATCTCATGTGTGTGGGGGCTGTTCCAGCGGATTGGGACTTGAGTTCTGTTGTAGGCCACAGGCATTAAAATTAGTCAGATTCTTTTCATTAAATGTGCCTGTTTTAATTATATTTGACTGCCCCATTCAGCATGATTTTGTTTGCTTTGTGTGTTCAGCCCTGGAATATACTTACGAATTAAAATGAACAGTTAGATTGACTAAACTTCACTGACCAGACCCGAGTAATGAATGCTAATACTATTTGATTACAAGGTTACAGTATTACAGCAAGAATCTTGAAGTCTGGATTCAGATTGATCTCATTGTTGTCTCAGCTGCATCTCCTCTTCTTGCTCATAAAGATTATTTCTATCACCCATCACACATATGGAACAATACAGCACATATTAGGCAGTTTAATGAATGATTAATTGTAAGAGGAGACAGTTATGTACGCTTAAATTTGCTATATGTGATACAAAATTATTAAACTTACATTTCCAAAAGACTGTTCCAGCACTGCAGCAAGACTTAATAAGATGAAGACAATCATTTCTAAAAACAAAACAACATTGAGATATATCAGTACTTAATCTCCTCAATGGAATTTTAAAGAATGGAATTCTTTAAATAGTTCACATATCTCCTAGACCACAAAACTTACTCTAACGCTTAAGTATTTTCTCTCTTTTACTCCCTTGTACTCCAATAGGCATCCTACATATCCATGGTTCATTCTAAGGATATGTAAATCATTTATAAACAAATCATCTATACAATAGTTCCAGAGGTGGGTTTCAGCAGGTTCTGACCAGTTCTGGAGAACTGGTAGTGGAAATTTTGAGTAGTTTGGAGAACCAGTAGTAAAAATGCTGACTGGCCCCACCCCCATCTATTCTCTGCCTCCCGAGTCCAAGCTGATCGGGAGGAAATGGGGATTTTGCAGCAACCTTCCCTTGGAGTGGGGTAGGAATGGAGATTTTACAGTATCCATCCCCTACCACACCCACCAAGCCATGTCCACCAAGCAACGCCACGCCCACCAAGCCATTCCCAAAGAACCGGTAGTAAAATTTTTTGAAACCCACCACTGAATAATTCCTTAAGTTTTCCCTTACTGATTTGCTGCAGTAAAAGATAACTTTCACCCCAGCCATTTCCATAAAATCCAATCAAAAAAATCACATCCATCAGAAATTATTGAATCTAAAATTCAATAATGTCTGAATAACCCCAGGTTGGAAACATCTCGTTTAGAATATATTGCTTCTCAATCTTTTGCCTTATATCAGATATACCATAATCAACTATATCAACGGATGCAAAAGATACATGGCTAACACATTTGGTAATGGAAATTGCTCCTGAGGCAATGCAATCAGAATTTGTTCCTGATTGCAAGAATTTGTCCTGGCAGCCTTTACCTTGAGAGCATGTGAACAGATTGGATTAACTGATTCTTGTTGACTTCCCAACATCTCAGGTATGCTAGGAAGTGGTGTGACACCACTGTATGTGGAGTTGGCTTTTCTGTGGCCCTTTTCCATAGCTATAGCATCTAATGAGAAACTACAGGCAGCAGAAGCTGAGATGAACTTTAAAATGGATAGTGGAATGGGCAGAGTATAAATTTAATAATAAATTTTAAAAAATAAAATTGCTGAGTTAGAATTCTAGCACCATGCATAAAATATTGGGAGGTACTAAACCAGACTGCCAAAATCCATAATAACAGAGAGGAGGAAATAGAAAAAACCGTATATTTTATGAGCTCAGTTTCTCTTAGGAAAAAGTATTAAGCCAAAAAGCAAAAAGGGGTAGGTTTAAGTTGAGGTCTTATGTATTGCAATATACATTTATAGACCAGTGGTACAAATGTTTATTTGGAAGTCAGTCCCATTGAGTTCAATTTGCATTTCATTCATATAAATGCACAAAAAGATCTGTAGCTTTGAAATAGTTTTAATGCTAATTTCCTCTTTCCAGGGAATCGTAGAAATATTAGTTTAGTAAGGGAAGATCCCAGGAATGCCTAATAGGATCATTGGCAATCTCAAAAAACAGCAGTATCAGATTTTTTAAAAGAATGACATGCTATTTAAGCTAGTATAAAACCTAATGTATTATGGCAATAGATGTAACATATTTTCAAAAATAGAACAAAATAAAACAATTGCATAAAAGTTGCATAAATACTAATTGCCTTTCCCTAAAATTATCCTAGCTCGCTTAATTACAAATAATGGAATTAAACAAGCTGCAGTAAAATAATAAATCTTACCTGTTGTTTTGATTAAACCTGAAGGTAACTTCTTTGCTGCTTTCAGAAAATCGTGGAAGTCAGACAGACAGTACCAGGTTTATATACCTTCACTGCTTCCCTGTAATTCAGAGTGACTCAGTGCTCAACAGTAAATAATATCCCTTAAGCCTTGTAAGACAGAAGTTTGGATTTGTCTCAAGTTCTTTTTTTCTTCCCGGTTGTCAATCAGTCCCTTAATGATTGACATTACAACAGACTCAAAAATAGTTACTTACAACTCATCGTTGAAGATATGACTGTGCTACCCCCCCCACCCACTGGGGTAATATGATTTTATTTTGAGTGTTTGGCAACCAGCTCACATTTACGTCTGGTTACAATAATTCAAAAACGTGACTGTGATTTGCGACTCTTTTGTCTTTTTCCAGCATAAAATGGCAAAAAATACACATTGGATATGCTGGATTTACTTAATGACTACATGGCTTGCTTAATCACAGTGATGCATGATCAAAATTTGGGGTCCATTGTGATTGTTAAGCAAGGACTAATTATAATGTTATCACCTCTTTAGATTTCAAGATAATGTAAAAATATTGAAAGTATAAAGACAATGGCTTTGTGATCATTTAAATTCTAAACTCCATACACTAATATTGTAGTATGGGGATAACCTTGATTTATAGCAACTTTCTACAATAGGTGCTCTTCAGAAGGTCTGGGCTTTAGGCAGTGGTGGGTTGCCCCCAGTTCGTACTGGTTCTATAGAACCGGTAGTAAAACTGGTGGGAGGCCCTGCCCACTGACCCCGACATTACCAAAATGCTTCTGCGCATGTGCAGAGCTCGTGTGTGCATGGCCCCATTGCAAACTGGTAGTAAAAATAAGTAGAACCCACCCCTGGCTTTAGGTATCCTAATTCCTAACCAGAATAGCTAGGTAATCATAGCCAACCATACCATCTAAACTTCTGTGGTAGCACGACAAGCAATAATATGGACCTCCTTTTCATGACCAGCCTCAGTCTGTTGCTTTCCATAACAACCGATCTGAAGTTCCAGGTCTTGCCAGATTCATCTGCTGTAGGTGGCTTTGTTTTACCCCTTGACAAATACCAGGGACATCTCTGAGCTTCTCACATTTACAAATCTGGAGCTCATAAATCAGCTCTACCTGCTAAGGACATCTATCAGGATTGACTCAAGGATATCTGAAGATTTTTCTGTCAGATTTTAGGCCAAGGACCATTGATCCTCAAACACCCTGTATTTGTCTGACTATCGCAACCGCATTTAGCCACAGAAAACTCACAGTAGCCATCTGCCTAATATGGACCCCAAATACTTGTAACTCTTTGGATACTGCTGTCAGATCTATCCTTAGGATGTCCATAGTGCCTTTTGGTCTTAGTACCACACCAAGGATGGTACCATATCTTCTATCCCTTCTCATCATGGCCATGCTACAACATCCAGGCTACACCCCTCTTTAGGTCTTTGAGCAAGTTTAAGGCTTACAAATCAGTGCAGGTTTACTTAAAGCTTAATAAATGTCATATAAAATCAAACATCTAATATTTTGTAAATATTTGCGAAGCTCATTGTGCTAATCTAAGGGAATGTCATCTTCTTTCCAAATTCCTCCCCCCGCCCCCTTTACTTCTTCTGACAATCTGAGAAAATCTGGAACCAGTTTTTCCTTGTTAAAAAAACAAACAAAAAAAGGGCTGGAAATGGAAAAGGCAAGAGAAATAGATCAGGGAGCCCTAAGTGCTTTTGCAAAATTATATCAAAATAAAGGAAGAATCAGTGTTTCTCATATGGCTCCTTTGATTAAAACCCAGATAAAATTTCCCCATTCTGAGAGAGGGCATCACCTGCTGGAGATGTACGTAGCCATTTCATTGTTATTTCTAAAGTGCAAAAATGGGGTGTCTCTTATGAATGTCCTACACTAAATAGAACAGAACAGAATAGAATTCTTTATTGGCCAAGTGTGATTGGACACACAAGGAATTTGTCTTCGGTGCATATGCATAAAAGGAAAAAAAAAGAAAAAAATACATTAATCAACAATCATAAATTACACCACTTAGTGATAGTCATAGGTTACTAATAAACAATTAAATCATACTAGGAAGCAAACAGAACAATATAAACAGTAAAAATACAAGGAACATGGTTATAGTCATAAGTGGGAGGAGATAGGTAATACGAAGGATGAGAAGTAAATAGCTTGACAGTGGGAATTAGTTGTTCAGCAGAGTGATGGCATTCAGGAAAAAAAAACTGTCCTTGTGTCTTGTTGTTCTGGTGTGCAGAGCCTTATAGTGTGTTTTTGAGGGTAGAAGTGAAACAATTTATGTCCAGGATGTGAGGGGTCTGTAGAGATTTTTACAGCCCTCTTTTTGACTCGTGCAGTATACAGATCCTCAATGGAAGGCAGGTTGGTAGCAATAGTTCTTTCTGTAGTTCTAATTATTCCTTGAAGTCTGTGTCTGTCTTGTTGCAGAGTTAAACTAAATAGTCATAAAGAAGCAGATGTTTAGCAAAAACTACTAGGAGTTTCTAAAGGAAAGTGCCCTTTCATTCCCATTCTAACATTTTTCCTCCAGGCGTTTTATTTTTAGAGCCACATTTGGCTGGAAACTTACTTGAATTTTGTGTATGAATAAAAAGATCCAAACCAAAAGAAAGTTAGCCTTTCCCAACTGTGCAGCAATGCAAGCATTTTAAAATTACCATTGCTTGCCGGAACTGAAATAATATTTATGAAATTTGTTTTGTACCACTTTTTAAAAAAATATAATGTTAGTGAAAGAGTTTTTAAAAAGTAAAAATTAATGCAAACTAAAATAATAGTAAAAAGAAAAAAAAAGAAAAGGGAAGATATGAAAGAGAAAGCTAAAATTTAAAAAGAAAAAAACACAAGAAAAACAGAAAATAAAGAAAAAATATAAAGAAATGACTTTGAATCTTCTTTGCAGGACTTATAAATACAATTATAGATTTACCTCTTTCTCTAAAATTATGTTGTGACTCTGTTCTTTCTGTAACCTATCCTACCTACTTGTCAAAACCATAGTGTGTAAGTATGTTTTTCTGTTTTAAACAAAAAGTCCATAAAGTTTCCAGTCAGCAATAAATATAGATAATTGTCTTTTCTCTCATCAAACTGATCAATTTGGCCATCTCAGTTCTATCATGTTCACCAATCATTCCTCTGTTGTAGGTATTATCTGTTCTTTCCAACACTGACCGTTCAATAATTTTATGTATGTATATATGTAGGTAAAACAACATCCTCAACTCTGTGGAGGTTTTTAGTTTCAGTTGTATATTAATCTTTAAAGTGTTCTGAATCTGTGGGTATCTTTGACCCCAAAACCTTCTAGGTTTTTTGCATATCCCAGCATGATAAAATAGCCTTTCTTGTTGTTCACATTTCAATATAGATTTGAAGTACACATATGCATTCTAGATAAATTTTCTACTGTCATATACCAATATTATATCATAATTTATTCTGTACCATGTTTGAGGAATTTAAAATGTATGGAATTTATTTTATGAGTAATAATGTTTTCAAAAAATGAAGGTAGTATTCCTTATAATTTTAATACTAGAATCTTCCTAGGATCCCATAATTAGCATGAGGATGGAAAAGTAATTTCTGTAATTACTTGTGTTGAATTGTTACTACTGCCTGCTTTGATAAATTATAGATTCATTAGATGTTGGGAGTTTACTATGAAAAACAAAATATTAGATAATTTGGATATTAGGAGGGACAAGCATCTAATCGACAGGTGGTGTGCACCGATAGCTTTGAGGACCTTGTCTGCTTTATCAGATCTAAAGAATCAAACTGTTTCCAGACTTTCCTCCAGGAATCTCACATGGACTTGCACCACACATGGTTCCAACTGAAAATGAATCCAAGTGTCTTTGTTTGTCAGGTATTGAACAAATTCCTCTGCATGGCCCTGAAGATAAACACCCGAAGCCTCCTGTCCCAGGAAGGATCTTGTGGTCTGGAACAGGGACAACAGGTGACACACTGCAGATGCAATAGGAAATAATGCTGTTTCACTGCTCTTATTGCCATTGGGTAAGCCTTGTTGAGTCCAATAGGAATCACCCTTTGTTTTCCTCCAGCAATGGTCTGAGCGTCTCAGAAAAGTTCACAACCCATGTCTCTTCCGTTAACCATAGGGAAAGTTAGGAGTGATAGACTAAGAGAGGCCACAGGAGTGATCTTGTTCAGAGCTTGGCTACTCTTTGATTCCAGGATTATATCAAGGCTTTGACAAGGCCATATAGGAAGGCCTCTGGGATATCCCCAGTTCCCTCTGGAACCCATTTGAATTCATTAGTTGCCAGGTGGACCGCTTAAATGGATCGGCCTCCCTGTGAAGGGGGGTAATATAGGAGAATCCCAAGGACAACGAGGCATGATCTGATCATGACAGGGGGGATAATGTTAGAGCCCCCTCCAAATCACATTGCCATTGCTCTGACAAAAAGATCATATTTGATGTGTGACCACTGTCCTGAGTTGGACTCAAAATAATCTGGGACAGGCCCATGGCTGCTATGGTGGCTCTGAACTTCTGGGCTGCTTCTGACGCCAAACCAAGAGGAGTTCAAGCAGAAAAGTTGCTACACAGCCGGAAGCTAGTATACTAGTTACAATCCTAACTGATCACATAATACTTGGGGAGCCAGGCACCTGAAGGTGAAGAGAATTCTGGATGACCACTTTCACTCCACCTCTCCTTCCGTGGGGTCTCAGCTGGTGCCAAACTTTAAACCTGCCTGGGCACATCTCTGAAGGGGAAACACCTCCTTTCAGAGTTAGTCAGGTCTCAGTGATGCATGCCAGGTTGGCTCACTTCTCCTCTATGAGATCTTGATAAGGGGAGCCTTATTACCGGTATTGACCAACCTGCCATTCACTAGCATAGCTAAAGTCCCAGGCCTCCAAAGTTATGCTGCCAGGAACTGGGAATGAGCTCAAGGGGCCAGAACATACCACAGATCGGGGTGGATATCTTTCCCTGTAATGACTTGCCCTCTGATTCCGATAGCATCTCATGGCCATCACCACTCTAATCATCTCCCTAATGAAGAAAAGATGAAAAGTTTCACAATGGACAGCAGATTCCAATCAGCAATTTTTAAAATTTTAATTAACATACTGTTTCTACTTGTTTAATATTTAATTATTTAATATTTAATTATTTAATATTTAATATATGTAATATTCTTATGGTACTGGAGATTGTGGAGCTATTTTAACATATCCTTTCAATAGTAACATATTCTTTTTGTCACTTGCTTTGCTTTGCCAAATAAGATTCTTTTCTGTAATTATGATTATCAGCAAAATATTTGCAATAAGTGCTTCTTATTTAAAAATGAATGCCAGACTGGCTGGACTAATACACTGCCCACTCAGACAAGCACTTTAATGATGTAACAGTTAATTTTAATTATAAATAGTCAGAACATGTCAGCTAAGAATCTTTCTTTTTAAAAATTTGGCAATGATCTTGTTCAGCTTCTTTGTGTGCCTACGTGAGTATTGCATCAGTTTAATGGCAAGATGAGGCATTTGTAAGCTTTTATAAAATGGAACGTACATGGAAAATTGTTTCAAGCTATACTATATTGATCGGATATAAGTAATGGTTGCCAAGGAATAGATAAATACCTGATACCCACTTGCAGGATTAGATAAAATCTATTCCTTCCACTTAACAGTCAGGCCTGCCTTTGAAAAGCTGCTTATGGTCAGACTTCCAGCTAAGGTTTCCAGCCTTTAACAGAGACATAAAAACAATCTATATATATACAAGTGAAATACCACTCACACTCACACATCATCACAAAATCTCCAGAACTATAAAGAACTATAAAGCCTACAAACTTGAAATTTGCCACATATGTTCCTCTTGGCTTCTAGGTGCTCACTAAGAAAGGATTTTTCGAAATGGCCCTCAGAACATTAGTATTACCTATATTTTATTATTTATTTATTGGTTCGATTTATATGCCGCCCTTCTCTGGAGACTCAGGGCGGCTTACAATGCGTTAAGCAATAGCCTTCATACTTTTGTATATACCTGCTTAGTAGGGCTTTTGGGCCCCCCATAAGCGGTGTTCTTTTTTATACAAAGTCAGCTTATTGCCCTCACAATCCGGGTCCTCATTTTACTTACCTTGGAAGGATGGAAGGCTGAGTAAACCTTGAGCCTGGTGAGATTTGAACTCGCAGTAATTGCAGGCAGCTGGCAGCTAAGTGCTACTTAACAGCACTTTAGTCCACCAAGGCTCCTTGATATTATTATTAGCAGGCTCTAATGCTAAGGAGTTCTACTCCCCCTCCCACACTGAAAAGACATCTGTTCCACATGCAAAACACAAGTAGAGAAGTTTCAATATCAGTTTTACTTTCACAGCAGCAAGCAGGGGATAGGATAGGGGAGGTTTCTGTAGGGCAAGGCTGAGGGAGAGAAGGGGAGAGGAGAGGCCGATCGTAACTACTCATTAATTTTTAAGCTGTAAGTGTTAATTTATCAAGCCCGATCACATAGTTTCATAGCAGAGCAAGGGTATTCAGCTAGTTAATGATATATAAACATTTGTAGTTGTATATGAATGTCCACATTAGAAGAAAACATAGCAAACATTTTGTAATATGTGATATCATTCTTTAAATGCTTTTTTACACCCATTGAAGTTTTATATAATTCATGTTTTCACCTGTAATAATTGGAATCATTGCCCTTTCTTTCTCTTGCTTTAAACAATTAGCTAAGATCTTGTCAGGTCTTTCACTATTCTCCCAGTATCTCTGCCATAAACATATGAGCATGAATTCTGTCTGCTGTTATATTATAACAGTTAATCATACTTCTTTTTCTGTATAAAATATGGATATTTAGCTATCTGTGCCCATAAACATTTCAGTTCATCTTTCAAATTATTTTCTCTTTGTATGACACATAAAGAATAATTTGACTTCGAATATAAGTTTTATATGCTTCCCACTCAAAAATTTAGGCATTTGATGTTTCTGAATTCAAATCATAGTATTATAAGACCTCTATCAGCATTTGTTGTACAATTTCTTTTATCATTCAATAGGAAAACATTGAAATAGCAATTTCTTGATACCTTAACCCAGGGGTGTCAAACTCAAGGCCTGCATGCTGGATCTGGCCCATGGGGTACTTCGATCTGGCCCACAGGCCACCCTGGAAACAGCGAAGATTGGCCCACGGTGCCTCTACCAGTGAAAACAGAGCTCAGGAAGGCTGTGCTTGGTGACACTTTTTACTGGCAGAGGGCTGCAAGAGGCTGTCACAGCCAAAAATGGAGCCTGTGGGGGCTACACAAGTGATGTCAAGCTGGCCATGCCCACCATGACCACAGCCACCTGGACACTGCCACCCGGCCCCCCTTAGGTCAAAAACAACTCTAATGCAACCTTCAATGAAATCGAATTTGACACCCCTGCCTTAAACAGTTTCTGAAACACAAATTTCAAGACAATTACACTATGATTGGCTATGAAAGTTGGACCATAAGAAAGGCTGAGTGCCAAAGAATTAAGGCCTTTGAACTATGGTGCTGGAGAAGACTCCTGCAAGTCCCTTGGACTGTAAGGTGAACAAACAAGTCAGTCTTAGAATAAATCAACCCTGACTGATCCTTAGAAGGTTAGATCCTGAAGATGAAATTGAAATACTTTGGCCGCTTAATGAGAAGGAAGGACTCACTGGAAAGAGCCTAATACTGGGAAAGATTGAGGGCAAAGGAAGAAGGGAACAACAGAGAATGAGGTGGCTGGATGGAGTCACTGAAGCAGTAGGTGTGAGCTTAAATGGACTCCAGAGGATGGTAGAGGACAAGAAGGCCTGGAGGAACATTGTCCATGGGGTCGCGATGGGTCGAATACGGCTTTACAACTAACAACAGCAACACTATGATTGTATGATTAGAAATATCAATATTTATGATTTTTGAATTTGGTGATTTAAGTCAATGATGTTAAAAAAAATCAAGCCTAAAAAATTCTGGTGCATGCTTGAACAAAATGCATATTTGTTTTAGGTGAATATTTTAAACACCAGAAGTCTATTAAATTCAATTCTTCCATATAAGTTTTAATTGTTTCCCTCAGTAATGATGGGGGTTTTTGTGTGTGTGTGCTCGTGGTCAAGCTGAGGATCTATATCTTCTAGAATAGGATAGGATAGGATAGGATAGGATAGGATAGGATAGGATAGGATAGGATAGGATAGAATAGAATAGAACAGAATAGAATAGAATAGAATTTTTTATTGGCAAAGTATGACTGGACACACAGTGTACATAAAAGAAAAGATACGTTCATCAAGAATCATAAGGTACATGATTGGACAATATTGGAAAAAAGATAGTGTACCTACTATAGAAGAATGGACTTTGAAGATGGCTAATTTTGCGGAAATGGCAAAGATTTCTGCATATCTAAAAGATAGGACCCATGAAGTTTTTGTTCGGGACTGGAAGAAATGGGTGGACTATGTGCAGAATAAATATCAAATTAAGAAGTATCAGTTAGTATTTGATTGAGGATATTTAGAAAAAATGGGTTGATTATGTGTAGAATAAGTATTGAATTAAGAATTTTTAGTTAGCTTTTTGATAGAGGTTGAAGAAATAAAGGATTACTCTTATTGTTATTACTATGTTAAATATATATATTATATTGTTTTTTAGATATTAACTTGATATAAATTTATATACTTTGGTTATACTGCTGTCTTTAACAAAAAGAAGGGGGAAAAATTTTATGTTTGTGTAGCTTCAAGGGGGCATTTATAAATTTTATAAACTTTATTTGTTTAAGTTTTCTTCTTACTAGTAAAGAATCCTGGATTTATCTTATTTTTGTTAAATTTATGATATATATTGTGGATCTCACCTATATCTAATGTTTAATAATGATTGATATATAGTTATGATTTGTATGTAATGGAAGTCAGGGGGGGAGGGCTGGGGGGAAAGGGGGGGAGGGGGGAAAATGTGGGGTTAAAATTGTATTGTAAAACTTTTTCAATAAAAAAAAAAGAATCATAAGGTACAACACTTAATGATAGTCATAGGGTACAAATAAGCAATCAAGAAACAATATCAATATAAATCGTAAGGATACAAGCAACAAAATTACAGTCATATAGTTATAAATGGAAGGAGATGGGTGGTGGGAACGATGAGAAGATTAATAGTAGTGCAGATTTAGTAAATAGTTTGACAGTATTGAGGGAATTATTTGTTTAGCAGAATGATGGCATTCAGGAAAAAACTGTTCTTGTGTCTAGTTGTTCTGGTGTGCAGTGCCTTATAGCGTCGTTTTGAGGGTAGGAGTTGAAATAGTTTATGTCCAGGATGTGAGGGGTCTGTAAAAAATAGCCCTTTTTTTGACTCGTGCAGTATACAGGTCTTCAATGGAAGGCAGGTTGGTAGCAATTGTTTTTTCTGCAGTTCCAATTATCCTCTAAAGTCTGTGTCTGTCTTGTTGGGTTGCAGAATCAAACCAGACAGTTATAGAGGCGCAGATGGCAGACTCAATAATTCCTCTGTAGAACTGTATCAGCAGCTCCTTGGGCAGTTTGAGCTTTCTGAGTTGGCGCAGAAAGAACATTCTTTGTTGTGCCTTTTTGATGACGTTTTTGATGTTAGCTGACCATTTTATATCTTGCAATATGGTAGAACCTAGAAATTTGAAGATCTCTACTGATACTGTGTTGTCTAGTATTGTGAGAGGTGGAAGTATGGAAGGGTTTCTCCTAAAGTCCACCACCATTTCTACGGTTTTGAGTGTGTTCAGTATCAGATTGTTTCAGTCGCACCACGAGGCTAGTTGTTCAACCTCCCGTCTGTATGCGGATTTATCATTGTCTCGAATGAGACCGATCACTGTTGTGTCATCTGCGAACTTCAGTAGTTTAACAGACAGTAGTTCAGTAGTTTATCACTTTATTGTTCCCTATGAATGCCTATGCAAATTTATCGGAACCATCTTACAATTATACTATGAAAAGTATGTCAATTTTTTTAAGGCTCCTGCTTCTCTTGCTGGTTTTATGATGACTAATGCAGGCCAACCTAAAAGGGTTACACTTAAGTCAGGTTTTTAATACTCATAAGATCTCTTTAAGTCATCATTCAGATCTGAAGAGTGTTTTTTAATTGAATAACACACTTTAAACACATTCTATGAGAAGAATGGGAGAACCTGATCCCTAAAGACAATGAAAAATGCATTGGGCATATTATACCCAAGAGAGCCACTTGGGTATAGTAGTTAATTGGAGATTGTGAGTTTTAGTCCCACCCCAGGCACAAAGCCAGCTGGTTAACCTTGAGATAGTCATTTTCTCTGTCTCAGTGACTAGAGAATGACTGGCCCAAAATGTCACCCAACTGGCTCTCATGCCTAAAACAGGACTAGAACTCACGATCTCTCATTTTCTAGCCTGGTGCCTAGCACAAGAGCAAGCTAGTTGAGCACAGATCCCTTAAACACAGTTTGCTGAATAAGCCACAAGTTAACTTTACTTACTGCACTAAACCATCAAACAGTTCATAACTTACAATGTCTAATTTTACACAAAATTAACCAACTTTACTTTATTTAATTTGGAGTGTGAATGGAGGCAGAGTTGTCTTTCTTCTAATATTAAAATTACTACTGGTATAGCTAAAGTTACAAGGAAAAATAATTATATTAGGGGGATTGAAGAACTGCATTTCATATATTAATATTTAGGGAATACATATTTCTTTGTATTGAACTGATTTTAAGACAATACAGATCAGCAAAAAAAAAAAATTCTGTAAGATTTAATTCTCAATGTAGATAAGTCTCTTTCTATATTACCTACATTGGCAAGACCATTCAAAATGTTGTCAAGTGCTAGTTAAGCATTTAAATAAATGGTTCAGAACACAAAGTAATACATAATGTTCTACCAAAGTAAATCTATTCATGTGATCACATCTTATGATCCAGTCAATTAATCTTTACATTCAAATAACACAAACTTGCCTTGAGCACAAGTCCATAATTTCAATGTCACTTCCTTCTTTGTCACTTAAAATGTTAGAAGGTCTATAAAACATAAGCAGTAATACTGACTCTTGAACACATTGGTCCAGTGGTGGGATTCAAATAATTTAACAACCGGCTCTGCCCTAATGATCTCTTCCAACAACCAGTTCACCAAACTGCTCAGAAAGTTAACAACCGGTTCTCCCAAAGTGGTGCAAACTGGCTGAATCCCACCACTGCATTGGTCTCTCTGAAATTAGTTAATCTCTTTGATAAACAAATTATTATATAGGCAGCTGCATTTAATTCTTCCATGTGGCATCACGAAGTAAAGACAAATGAACAGAACAAAGGAATGAAGCCACATGGACACAGACCACAGAAAGCATTCACCCTGTACAGATAAGATACTTTGGCTGGTATAATTTCTACCTTTTCTGAAAGAAACCTGGTATAGTTGTAGGAGCAACGAACCAAGAATTGCAATTACTACACTTTGATATTTATAGAATGTGGGTAGTATCTTGATATCCATTAAGAATCACCTCTAGAACAGAGAGCAGAAAATCGACTATGTTTATGGGGCTAATTTACATAATTATTAGCTAATCATCTCCAACCAGTGCCAGTATGAACCTAAATCAGACAATTTGTTACAAGAGCATTAAATAATGCTGCCGTCATAAACTGAAGCCAGAAAGCAGTCTCCCAAATGAAGCCAAATTCAGCATCTAGACGCATGTATAATGTTGCCAAAGGTCAAGCATCAGCATTATGGCTGCCCTATCATAAAAAAGCTAACCAATTTTTTTTGCACAAAATGTAATAATGGAGACCAATCCTTGCTTTTTTTTTTTGCCCTGTTGCATGCAATCTTCGTAAAATACATCACCAGTGATTCCATATTTCCTTTATATTTACATTATATTTTGTGCTTTTTCCTCTCGGAGAGTTAGACAGTCTAAAGAGTGTTCTTCCTTGTGAAAAAGCTTAATAGATTAAAACTTTTAACAATAATTATGTGTATAGTATATGCACATTTTCTTAAGGCACAGATGTTTTCATCTTTTTAAGAACTTAGTTACATCATTTTCACAGAAACTAACACAATGCTACTCCCTGCTCCATTTAGGGTATTCCAAGCAATTGTTTTCATAGCTGGATTCTCAACCATGTTGCAAACTGCTTTAATTTTTGGATAAATTTATAATTGCTTGTGTGTTCTTTGAGCTTTTCAATGAATGTCTCTTCTTTCCAGATTCCTTTCTTTTTTTCCACAGCTTTCATTTCTGCTTGAAGTAGCCTCTTGTGAAGCTTCCTGTATCTGGGATTCATGAGCAAACCCTTCAATACGGACTGTCTTGCCAAATCCCCGTCGCAAGATTTTTTCATTTAGACAAATACTGGAAAATCTCCCCTTATTTACTATTATGAAGCAATCAAGTGCTGATTCTTTTCTGCCCAAAGATGGAAACAAATAATTTGTGGAGATTTCATTCTTTCTTTTAACCAGATTACCCCATCAGACGTTAACTCCACACCAGCAAGCATCTTTTCTGCAGAGAGGAAATGATTGGAAGGGTAATAGGTACATGTTCAATTTCTAATCCTTGTTCGGTTATTTGTTGTAATTGTCCATGTAGCTTAACATTTTTCTCTATAAATTTGGGACATATTTCCAAAGCATTTGTGAATTTGGCTGTCAATTTGGTACTCTTTGCAAGTACAATCACTCCAACTATTGCCAATCTGCTACTTATGTTCCGGATGAGGGTGAGATGCGCATCTGCCCACTCGGAAAGATGCATGACATAATTTGGTGGCTTTCCGCCCCGCTACCTGGCCATGGTCACCTACCAGCCATCGCGGCCCGTCGCTTCCTCACGCCCTAACATAAAAGGGTTACTGACCAGCAAAGTAGTTTATGAAGGTTGGGGTTGCTGTAGTCATTTATTTATGTTTTTAATATATGTATATATTTATCTTTTATTATTGTAAGCTGACCAGAGTTACCTGGTGGTAAGATGGGCAGCTAATAAATGTTATAAAGAAACAAACGAACAAATAAACAAAGCAGGTATATTACTAAATTCATTCTTGTCAGACCTAAAGTTTAAACAAGAAGATCACCAATCTCAAGAAGAAACACTCTCATATGAAGAAGGTTGATCCAGGATCCAATATAATTAAACATAATTAAAAATATGAGAAAAATTGTTTTTAAATGACTATAAAGTGTTATCATCCCAAGAATACAGAATAATCTTAAAAACATATTCAGAATAAGAATGTAATTTATTTTTTTCCCCTCAGATAAACTTCTAGCTTAAAAAGACTATCTGAGATTAAAAGATCAAGAACAACTTCAACAGCAATTTAATCCTTTTTCTCTTGGGATTCTAAAGACTATAGAATATCCAAACAAAACCAAAGGCAAAAGTAAACAGTGAAGGAAAGAAGGATATGTTGCACCGAATGAAAAAATACTACCAGGCAAATTCAGCCAACGTGGTTAATTTATGTTTCAGTCTGTTGTGCAAACTGCTAGGTTAATTGGCTAAAGTATTAAGAAGTGTTTAATGTAAACACAACCACAGTGAGCTTTGGCAATCCTGTGTGGATTAAACAGGATTAGCCCTATTTAACCACTCAAACCAGGATATTATTCTGCCTTTTAATTCAGTGTTTTGTCTCTCAACATATCCTCATTAAAATACAGTCTTCTTTTTGAATTTCCTTTCTTAACTGAGGAAAACAAAATAGTGATTTCTAGGCTGCCATAACTTTATGTCCAGCATTACAGAAAGCGTAAGGTGTTTAAGAAATATAGACAATTTTTATAGTATCTCAGCTAGATTTTCAGGTTTTATTTACTGATTTATTAAATTTATATAGCCACCCATTGTGGGTTCTACTTACCTTTACTACCGGTTTGCACTGCGCCCGCAAGATGCTTCTGGGCAGGTCACCAATGATGACGTCTGGATCAGTGGGTGGAGCCTCCTGCCAATTTTATTGCTGGTTCTTGCAAACTAGTCCAAACCGGAGGCAACCTACCACTGGTATACTTGTGATCTGGGTGCCAGACACAATTAAAAGCCGAACAATCAACAAATTATAACAATTAAAATTAAATTAAAATGGTTTAAAGAAACCTATTATAACAAAAAGATGTGGAGAGTACATTCTAAATTTATATGTAGGCAACCATTTAAAGGACTCCATGATTCCATGGGATCTCCAGGCCTGATGGCAAAACCACGTTTTAAGGGACTTCCAGGAGGGCAAGAGGCAAATTTCACATCAGGAGGAATGATTGTTCTTGACGGCAAGTGATATAGTAGAAAGGCTCTTGCCTGGATCTACCAAATGAAGCTTTTTGGTCAATGGGATCCACAAACATTCCTCCTGCCTCCTTAGATTAATTTTAAGTGCCTTTAGGAATGGTTTGGGCTAAGACTAAATGGTACTCTGATGCTCCCCAATTATGTAATGCTTCAACCAAGTACTATCGAATATTCAGTAAATTCAGTAAAAGCAGTGAAGGCATCACTGCTATATGGGATATGGGATTGTCTCACCTTATTTTTGCATATTTTAATTTTCATTCCTGTTTGACATCCTCATCTCACTAGCTTTGGGATAGCCAAAATTGCAACTTTAAAAGCAGATGAAGCCTGAGGAAATGGAGACTGAGGATTCTTTGGGACTGGGGACTATTCCACTTTGAAATGGATCCATCTAAGTTTAAGAGGCTACTTTCTTGATTTGTACATTGAAATCTAGAGAGCAACTATGGTACCTATTGTGTACTCAGAGGACTCAAAGTAAAGGTCATCTTTTGCAGGAGAAAAGGCTTTTCTATTCAATAAAGTTTTGTTTTGTTTTTGACATTTTACTGAAGCCAACTCCATAAATGTTCTGCCACTTGCAAAATAACTCATATAACTAATAACAGAAACTACAAGTGATATCATGCACCAACAGTTTTGTACCAATGGAACAGAACACATAGGTGTTTGTTTCCAATCATTGAAGCCAGGTCAATATTAAGAAATGACAATACTTGGAATCTTGCAATAATAAGGATGTTTTCTTAGAGAAAAGATTGATATGTTTATTTTTTTTTCAGAGATGTCACATCTAGTGGTACTTTTAGCTCTGGCTATTAGCCTATATCAATGTGTTAACAATGAAGTACGAACTTTGTGATTGAAATCTGGAAACAGTTTGAAGCATCCAGTAGACTCGGATTCCTTTATGGTAATCTTGAAGAATTGTTCTAACAGAATGGTTAAGGGATGATATAGGGACACATTCTGTCACTCACACACTCTACTAAAGTAATTGGCAACCTGAAGTCCCTGGATAACATTTTTTGTGGCTTTCAGAACTCCTTCCAAATTGTGACAATTTGAATTGCCATTTGTCAATGGCTATTCTGAATGAAGAAATATTGAATGAAGAAATAGAAAGAAATTACTGTAGAAAGTTTAATATAAACTCCATAAGTGAACCCCCTTCCCAAACGAATAGTAAAGCCTCAAAATGTCTTACTTTAAACTCAATAAAAACTGAACCAGCACACATAATTTCATTCAGTCCTGTCCAAAGTCTAGCCTGGGCCTTGTTGAACCTACCCATCTCTTGTTAGTTAGGCACTCTGAAATCAAGAAATATGGAAGAGCAATGAAGCAGAAGCAGCACAGAAACACAAAGCATTCAGATTAGAGCAATATAACAGACACAAAGAGGTGCTTTAGAATAGACCATCACCTATCATCACCACCCCAACCTTTCTCCCCCCACTAAACTTGACTTCTTCTATCCAATCATCTTAGTAGTGGCAGTCCGGAACTGTACCCTTGAATCACAAGCTTTTACAAATTATTTCATTACCTCCAATAACTACCCAAATTATTATCTAAATTAAGAACCACACTTTTAATCACTTCCCCTAAATATTGCCATTTGGTGGGAGTTAGGAAACATGCCTTTTCTGTGGCAGCCCCTGACCTATGGAACACTCTACACCCTGAAGCTCAGCAGGCCTTCACCTTTTAGACTTCTGTAAGGGTTTTGAATACCTGGTTTTTCGCTCAAGTGCTTGGAAAAAACTAGCACTTTAGAAGTTTGATTTGGCACCAGGATTTGGTTTTTAATTTTTAATAGGCTTGGTTTTATAGTTTCAATGTAATTTTTTGTGTTTTTGGTCTTTGATTGGAAGCTGCCAAGAACTGGTGAAAGATGGGTGGCCATATAATTGTTATAAACCAACAACCAACCAACCAACCAATCAACCAACCAACCAACCAACCAGCCAGCCAACCAACCAACCACTGGTCTAGATTCTCCAATTATCTTCTTTGTAGTCACAGTCTGCCCTGATCTCTAAATGCAATTCAAGCTAAGTCCATTGGTATAATAGGCCAGATGCAGGTTACAGATCAAAAGCTACTTTTTAACCTACTTTCCAAAATACGGCTATCCAATCTATCCCATTGCCCCAAGTATTGGAACCATCACAGCTGGAATATCAACTTTTATGGATTTAGTGCTTAGACTTTATGCCACTTGGTACTTGTAATATATCACACATGCAATCTGCAGCTGCAGAAACAATGAGTCTTCCCCTCCCTTCTTCTCCCACTTCATCCCAATTTATATCCTACATCAGTTTAGCCACACCATGCTACTTTTCAAGCTTCTGAGTTTTGACTATTGTAGAGTAACATGAGTATCCTATAGCAATGTCAATCATTGAATGTAGTGATCATACAATTGATTTAATTTTAGGCAAATAAATGCAGTTCAGATAAATAATGTTTTTATTTACAAGGTCTCCATCCAGACTGTCTACCGAGATTTTCATAGGGGGGCTCATTCCTTACTTCTCTCCTATCCCAATCTTCCCCATCCTGGCCCTTCCAGATATGAGCTGGAGTTTCAGCTCCCACTATAATACATGTTCCACACATTAGCCCCTCCTTTAGGGTAGCCCTACAAATTTATTTATTTATTATTAATCACATTTATATATTATTTATATATTATTATTATAATTCAGTTAGATATAGGGGACTAGTAATTTTCTCTATGCTACTTTCAGAATCCTTTACCAGACATGTAGGTAGATATTGAGGAGAAGTGAAATTTAGCAACATCTGAAAGACTCCAGATTCTTTACCCTGTTTTGCATAGGTACGTAGGTATAAGATCTACATTTACTCCAGAGGCTCTGGGAGATATACAAAATCTTTCTATTCTACCCAGACGTAACTGTTGTGAGATGGGCACCCATATAAATTATTTACACAATTAAAAAAAAAGCAAACAGAATATAAAATGTAATAAAAGCACTAAAACTGTAGGAGGAGCAGACAATACTGGTATGAATCTTTCCCAATTGCTATTAGTTGAGTCTAGGAGTTCCTCTCAAAATGGAGCACACTTTGTTACTACAAGTTACTTACACCCTTGTAAGGCCATTGTTTTGTGAATTAGCATTTTAGTGTTTAATCAAAATTAATGAAATGAGAGAAGCTGAAAGTGAAGTTCCCTATTTTCTCACAATAAAGGTTCACAAATAATCTGGCAATATTATACTGTGTGATGTTTAAGAACCGCAGTAGGTGGGCACACAGTCTTTCTCCCTGATCCATCAAGCAAAAAACACACGGTGGAGAAAAGTTGAGAGAGGGAAAAGTCTTTCTTTTATCCAACATGGCTGTGAGCATTCTAATAATGGAGAAAGGGAAGGAAAATTAAGGAGATAACTTTGGCAATGCAGTACTGTGTCTGAAAATACAGGGCTTGAATCCAATTTGGATTCAGATCCTGTTTGCAAAGTTGGGTTCATGCCAGACTTCTCTTTGAGGTTTTATTTCCCATTCCAAATTAAATAAATATAAAAGTTCATATAAAGCAACTCAGGATTAACTATGTCATGTATTCTGAAACCAAACATTTGAGTAATAAATAGGAAATTATAACTGTTAAGTTTTTAATACTGTTTTTCAAAATTTCAGGGCAATGAACATTACTATACATTGCCAGCAAGAAGGGAAATGTGCATTTCTTATTTGATATTATATTTATTTATTTATTTTATTCAATTTGTATACCACCCTTCTCCTAGTGGACTCAGGGCAGTGCACAGCCAGAACTAAAACATACAAAATTTAATTTTTTAAAAAAAGAATTACATAACTTTGGCCCAAAATTTAAAAACATTCAAACTAAAACCCATTGCAATTAGTAAGTTCAAATCTCCAGGCTCAAGGTTGACTCAGCCTTCCATCCTTTCTAAGGTAGGTAAATTGAGGACCCAGTTTGTGGGGGCATTAAGCTGACTTTGTATAAATATACAAAAGTATGAAGGCTATTGCTTAACGCATTGTAAGCCACCCTGAGTCTCCAGAGAAGGGTTTTTAGGGCACGGCGAAAGGCCTGGACATCTGATATCCTTCATATCTCCGGAGGCAAATCGTTCCAGAGGGCAGGAGATGCCACAGAGAAGGCCCTCTCCATGGGAGTCGCCAGCCAACATTGCCTGGCTGATGGCACCCTAAGGAGTCCCTCTCTGTGGGAGCATACTGGTCGGTGGAAGGCTATTGGCGGCAGAAGGCGGTCTCGCAAATACCCAGGTCCTATGCCATGGAGCGCTTTAAAGGTGGTAACTAGCAGCTTGAAGCGCTCCTGGAAGACCACCAGAAGCCAATGCAGCTCGCGCAGGAAAGGTGTCACATGGGGTGCCCCCTCACTCCCATAATCCCCCACACGGCCGCATTCTGCACCAGTTGGAGCCTCTGGTGCTCCTCAAGGGGAGCCTCATGTAGAGAGCATTACAGTAGCCCAGGCGGGAAGTGATGAGTGCCTGAGTGACTGTGCGTAAGGAGTCCAGGTCCAGAAAAGGACGCAACTATTATAAACTATTAAAGATTATTATAGCAATAAAATGAAAATTAATGAAAATTAGTGATGTTAAAGTGGAAAGATAGAGAGAAAAAAATAGAAAAGAAAAAAAATAGTGACTTCAGCAATACAGTACAAAAACAGTTTAGCCTCAACTTTTTGCTTTACATTTCTGATTATTTCAAGGTCTTTCTATTACAAAGTCATTCTAGTCTTAAAAATCTAAAATCAAAGTTTTATCTTTTTCAGTTACAAGCACAAAATCCAGAAGTGGTTTCCAAGTAGAAACAAAAACTAGATAAATTCTTCTCTTTAATTAAAACAGTCAATTTTGCCATCTCAGCCAACTCCACCACCATCACTATCCATTCTTTCTGCTGAATTAAGATAAAAATCTGACCTCAGGATTTCTTGGCTTTGTCACAAGTCCACCAGAGATGATAAAATATACCCTCTTTACACTTGGCACTTCCAGCATGCATTTTTGGGGTGTTAAATACCTATGATACATGGCTCTTATTTTAAGGATAATTGTAATTAATCCCACCTTAATAAACCTTTTGCAAGGAAGGAAATGTGTGATTGTCCTAGAAATTGTGACAATTCAATAAGTATGATTCTGATGTTCAAACCATGGATAATATTGAGGTAGTTATAGCCACATGCAGTAGTGGGTTTCAGATCCCATTGCTACTGCTTCGCTCGTGGACATGCACTTGCATGCGATGCTTCTGTGCATGCACAGAGACATCTGGGTGGGTAGGCGGAGCCTCCTGCCACCGCCGCTACTGGTTTGCCCAATCTGGGGCAAACCGGTAGCAACCCGCCATTGGCCAAATGTATCTATTTATTTATCAAATTTATGTAATTGCCCATCTCACAAAAAGTGATTCAGAGTGGTGTACAACAATTAATTAAAACAAAGCACATATTAAAAAGTCAAGATTAAAATGTAAAAAGTGACAAATGCAAGATAGAGTTGTTCATAGTGGAGCTGTCTCAGGGTTTTAGTCCCCTGGCACTCCCAGGCCTGATGCCACAGCCAGTAAAGATGGAACTAGCTTCATTTCAGGAGGAAGAATGTTCTGGGGGGCAAATGGCATGGAAGACAAGACCTGCCTCCTGGGCCCGCTAAGTGTAATGTCCTTGCAGACAGGATCCTCAGCATGCCCTTCCTGCTGGATCTAATGGAACAGGCAGATGTGACTGGGGACAGGCAGTCCCTCAGAGAAACCAACCCCATGCCATGAAGGGCTTTAAAGGTTGAAATATTTGCCCTTTGCCCCAAACATTTCTCCTTTATGGTGAAAATGATGCAAATAGGTAAGAGGACAAGCCCTGGCTTATAGGATTCAGGTCACCCGCCACTCTAATAAGGTAAGCTGGCATGGTCTAGAACAAGATAGAGATGGGAAGTACCAACAAGGGAAAAAGTAATCATTTACTGATTAGCGTGGATGTGTATAAATACAATATAGTGTATATGTACATAGGACTGACAAGGCTGAATGTAACTGATATTTTATGAAAAAGAAATATCAAGTGTGAGCAACTGTTTGGAACCATTTTCTCAGTGTTCAGTAACTTCACTTGTTTTGGTACTTTGAGTTTTTAAATGCATTCCTAAATTCTGCTTATTTGGTGTTAAACAGTTGCCCAGTTTCTCCTCCTTATACTTTCCAACCAAGTGTGATTAAAATCTGATAATTGGTAGACTGTTGCAATTCTATGGCCTTTTGGAAACTATTTTATTCAGGGTTTTGTTCTTCTGTCCCTCAAGGACAATCCCAACAGCAACAAAAATGCTGAAAGCAAAAATGGCAAGGAAGACTACATTATTGGAAGATTAGAAGAATTTGCCAGACATCAAGAACAAAAACTCATGAAAAGTGTACAGAAGACCAAAGTAACTGCAACAAAAGTGCTACTTACAATCCATGAAACCCTGCAAGAATGGATAAATAAATAAAAGAAACAGGGTGGAGTTACTAAACATTATATAAAGTGCTGCTGCAAACCACAAAAAACATGAAAAGCATAGTGCTTGAAGCCAGTTCAATTATCTTCTTTGGCTGTTAAGAATAAGATCCCACTAGTCATGGAGCTGCTCACCTGTTGGGTATAGTTAGCATCTTGTGGGGCGTGTGTCTATGTTTACCCGAGGAAAGGACATTCCTCAGGTCCTACTTTCACCACGGTTGGAGCTGTAGAAGCCACCATACCACGTTCAATGTACTAGGTGTAGCTATGATGGTGAGTTACAGCATGTAGGGTTTGGGTTGGCCACCCTATCTTTTACATTAGCCCATGATGTACTTGTCAGGCAGCAACTGGTTCTGGATCTCCTGTAAAGTAAAGGTTTCTCTGAAGTCCAATAGCAATTTTCTCCTCTTCTTCCCTATGATGTAGAGTGGATATTTTTCCAGGTCACGTTGTGGTTTGTTTCAGGAGTGAAATGCTCCCGGTTCAGACTGGATCGCACAATCTGGTAGTGATGGAGGTGGGTGGTTCGGAGAACCGGAACAAAAATCTCTGCCCCCCCCCCATTGCCCAGCTGAGCCGCGCAATCATCAGAGGCTTTTTAAAAAAAATTTGAAAGCATTTTTTCTACAACCTCTTTGGCTGAAAAAATGCTTTTAAAAGTAAAAAAAAAAAAGTCTCTGATGATTGCGCGGCTCAGCTGGGATGATCAGAGGCGTTTAAAAGCATTTTTTCTACAGAGGCTTTGAAAAAAAAAAAGAAAGCCTCTGACGATCAGGCAAGTCAGCTGGGATCGTCAGAGGCTTTAAAAGCATTTTTTTAACAACCTCTTCAGCTGATGAAGTTGTAGAAAAAATGGTTTTAAAAGTTAAAAAAAAAGTTGGCCATGCCCACTCAGTCATATTACCCCCACCCCCACCCCACCAAGCCATGCCCACAGAACCCGTAGTAACAAATTTTACATTTCACCACTGGTTTGTTTAGAGAGAAGGGGAACTGAATGTCCCTTACATTTTTCTAGTTTCCAAGATAAGTCAGTCATGGTGGGATACATTTTCTTCCCTCCCTTCTAGCTCACTAATGTCCAACATGGGTTTCCAAGTGTCTCAACAGAAGCTCTGGATGCTGAAAAAATGTATGATTACATTAACAAAAGTAATTTTATTTGTAAGGGAAAGGGATAAGCCTATTTAAGGTTCATGTTGAGAAACATAGGAAAAATGAAAATTGACAATGCAAAACCCAGACAGGGTTTGGAGACCAGACAGGTCTGTCTTTTCTGGGAGAAGGTTCCTAATAACCACTTCAGAGTTGAGTTATGCCCACTTATCATTCATGAATCTGGATTTTTATATTATTATTATTATTATTATTATTATTATTATTATTATTATTATTATTATTATTATTATTTAATCTGTAGTGAGATTCACAGTCTTTGAGGCTGGTTAATAGCTCAGCAGCTCGAGTCCTAACCAAGGACCTAGGAACTGTTAAGATATCGTCGGAGGATGTAAGCTGTTCCGAGTAAGGTGGTTTTTTGTAGAGTTAAAATGTTCAAGTCCGGTAAATTTAGAATTTCTAAATAGCGGGGTAGCCCTTTGGGTATTGCTCCAAGGGCTCCAATTACAATTGGAACAACAGATGATTTCTTTTTCCATAATCGCTCAACTTCGATTTGCAAGTCCCGGTACTTTGTGATTTTTTCTTGCTGCTTATCTTCAATCCGTGCATCCCCAGGTATTGCAATGTCAATGAACCATACTTTTTTCTTTTCAACTACCGTTATGTCAGGTGTGTTGTGGACCAAGTGCCTGTCAGTCTGAATCCTAAAGTCCCACAAGATCTTGAGTTTCTCATTCTCTAGAACTTTCTCAACCTGATGTTCCCAGTGGTTTTTGCTGTACTCAAATCCAAACTTCTGGCACAATTTCCAGTGAATGATCTTAGCAACGCGGTCATGGCGTTGTAAGTAGTCGGTTTGTGAAATTTTGCTGCACCCAATGATCAGGTGGTCGACTGTCTCATCTTTCTCATTACAGAGGCGGCATTTGCTGTTGGTGGTAACATGTTGAATTTTTGCCTTCATGCAGTTTGCGGCTAGGGCTTGTTCTTGAGCTGCCAAAATAAAGCTTTCTGTTTCTTTTTTCAGTACTCCTGATCTTAACCAGTTCCAAGTTAGTTTCTGGTCACCTTTGCCTTCAATACTTTTCAAGTATTGGCCATGTAGAGCTTTGCTTTTCCATTTTTTCAGCTCGCTGCTCAATTACTTCTTTCTTATATTTTGCTTTTGTTTTAGTTGTCTTTAAAAGGCCTCCTTTATTTACTTCCTTAATCATTGGTTCTTCACTTTTCTGGATGTAATCATTCAAGCTGCATTTTTCTTCTTCCACAGTCTGCTTTACTTGTAGGAGTCCTCGACCACCCTCTGCTCTTGGTAAATATAATCGGTCAACATCACTTTTAGGGTGCAAGGCATGATTCATTGTCATAAGCTTCCTTGTTTTTCTGTCCAAATTGTCTAACTCCATCTGGGTCCAGTCAATTATTCCTGCAGAGTATCGAATCACAGGTATAGCCCAGGTATTTATGGCTTTTATGATGTTTCCGCCACTCAGTTTGGACATTAATATCTTACGAATTTGCCGAATGTACTTGGCTGAAGTTATTTCCTTGACTTTATTATGCATTAAGTCAGAGGCCTCTAAAATCCCCAAGTACTTGTAGCCTTCTTCTGATTTTACTGCCTTTATCGTTTCTTCATTCTCTAGTTCTATTCCGTCCTCTTTTATGATCTTACCTGCTTTGGTTGCTATTGTTGCACATTTGTCAATTCCAAACTGCATACCAATGTCTTGGCTGAATTCTTTTGTGTGTTCAGTTAATAAATTCAGTTCAGCTTTTGTTTTACCAAACAGCTTCAAATCATCCATGTACATCAAGTGCGAGATTTTCAGTCCTTTCTTTGCAAGTTCGTATCCACAGCTCAGATTTTTCAAAATGGTTGTCAGTGGTAGCATTGAGAGTATAAAAAGTAGGGGGGAAAGGGAATCGCCCTGGAAAATGCCTTGTTTAATTTCAACTTCACCTAGTTCTTCATTAGCCATAAGTTTTGTTTTCCAGAGGTTCATTGAAGATTCCATGAATTTTTGTATGTTTCTGCTGATGCCAAAGATTTCCAGGCATTTCTTGATCCAGCTATGGGGAACTGAATCAAACGCTTTCTTATAGTCTATCCAAGCCATGAACAGGTTGGTTCGTCTTTTCTTTGAGTTCTTTAGGATTAGCTTGTCAATCAGCAATTGATCCTTTGTTCCTCTTGAGTTTTTGCAGCATCCTTTCTGTTCTAGAGGAAGCAATTTATTTCTTTCCAGGTATCCATAGATTTGGTTTGCAATGATACCAGTAAGAAGCTTGTATGTTGTTGGCAAACAGGTGATTGGCCTATAGTTTCCAGGGTCCTTTCCTTTTTCTTTATCTTTTTGGATCAAAAATGTCCTTACAGTTGTCATCCATTCATCATTTTCAGGTGTTTTTAGGACCTGGTTCATCTGGGTTGCCAATCTTTTGTGCACACTTGTAAGTGCCTTTAACCAGAAGCCATGTAGCTCATCTGGCCCAGGTGCACTCCAGTTCTTCACTTTTCTTGACTGTCTTTGCACCATTGCTTTTGTTATTTTCATGTCTTCCATTTTATGCACTTTAATAGAGTCCTCAACCTGTTTGATCCATTTTGCATTTCTGTTATGCTTCTTGTTGTTTTCCCACAAATTCTTCCAGAATTTCAGAGCTTTCTCTTTATCAGGCTTTTCATTTGTTGTTATTCCTTCTCTATTTTCTAAGCTCTTATAAAACTGGTGCTGATTTGCTCTGAACTGTGAGTTTTCTTTGAACTGAGTTACTCGGTTTTCATACCTTTTAATCTTTTCGGCGATGGCAACAACTCTCTGCTTCAGCTCTTCAATTACTACCGCAATCTCCTTACTCCTCAGATCGTATCTTGCTTCCAGGCTGCTTTTGACCTGCTTGTTCTTTAACTGACCTTGCCTTAGGTTCTTCAAGTTGCTCAAATCTCCACGTAATTTTTTTATTTTCAATTCTAACCGAATTTTCCACTTAGGCTTCCCCTTCTTGCCTCTTTGGTTCTTTTGTATTTTCAACCCCAGTTCTTTGGTGGTTATGACGGCTGCTGCATACATCAGTTGGTTTGTTTCGGCTAATGTAGTGGTTCTAATAGTTTGCACAGCCTCATTGACCTTTTTTAGTACATTTCTCAATTCTTTCCGGTTCACTTGGTTCAGTTTTGGCAAACGTGTTCTTTCAGCATCTTCCATTTGATGCTTTATTTTTCCAGCTAATTAAGCACTAACTTTTGGTATTTGTTCTTCAGTGCTTCCTTGTTCTAGATCTTCATCCATTTCAGTATCCTCTTCCTCCCTTTCTTTCTCAATTTGCTTTTGAGTCTGCAAATCATTCTTGATGTTACTCTTCTTTGTTGATGTACTCAGACCATTAGTTGCTTTCTCTTCTATTGCTATTAATTCTTCTGTAGTGAAAAATTTGTGGTTTAGGATTACACGTCGTTGGTCCATTAACCTTTGTTCACTGGTGTCACAGTCCGTATGGTTCATCTTCCAAATCCGATACATTCGTTTTTGAAATCCACGTTTTGCTGGCTTAGACTGATAGTAAGCTTCCATAATAAATGTGTTTTCTTCCTTAGTCCAGATTTTTCGCTTTTGGGGTTTTTCTTCCAGTAGCTTGTCAGCTCCATGCCCTGGTTGCCTAGCAGAGGGAGCTGAGCCCTGTAGCTCATTTTTCGTAGAATGCCTAGGAGCCATAGCATCCAACGGAACCCTTGTTAATCCGGGCGACAGTTCAGCCGGCATAAATTTCATTTTTTTCGTATTCACCATGTTTGAGTGGGTTGTGGAGCAGATTTTGTCTGGCCCTTCACCTAAGATCTGTCTGATATGGTTGCACCTGTTCAGCATAGCTCTTAGGATCATTAGAGCACACAAGCCCCTCCACCACGACAAGGTAGAGCTCCTCGGAGGGGTTATTATTATTATTATTATTATTATTATTATTATTATTATTATTATTTAAATTTGATTTATATGCCATTCTTCTAATAATAATAATAATAATTGTTGTTGTTGTTGTTGGTGGTGGTGGTGGTTAATCTGTAGTGAGATTCACAGCCTTTGAGGCCAGTTAATAGCTCATTAGCTCAAGTCCTAACCAAGGACCTAGAAACTGTTAAGGTATCGTCGGAGGATGTAAGCTTTTCTGAGTAAGGTGGTTTTTTGTAGAGTCAAAATGTTCAAGTCCGGTAAATTTAGAATTTCTAAATATCGGGGTAGCCCTTTGGGTATTGCTCCAAAGGCTCCAATTACAATTGGGACAACACACAATTTCTTTTTCCATAGTCGCTCAACTTCAATTTGCAAGTCCCGGTACTTTGTGATTTTTTCTTGCTGCTTATCTTCAATCCATGCATCACCAGGTATTGCAATGTCTATGAACCATACTTTTTTCTTTTCAACTACTGTTATGTCAGGTGTGTTGTGGACCAAGTGCCTGTCAGTCTGAATCCTAAAGTCCCACAAGATCTTGAGTTTCTCATTCTCTAAAACTTTCTCAACCGGATGTTCCCAGTGGTTTTTTCTGTCCAAACTTCAGGCACAATTTCCAGTGAATGATCTTAGCAACGTGGTCATGGCGTTGTAGGTAGTCGGTTTATGTAATTTTGCTGCACCCACTGATCAGGTGGTTGACTGTCTCATCTTTCTCATTACAGAGGCGGCATTTGCTGTTGGTGGTAACATGTTGAATTTTTGCCTTCATGCAGTTTGTGGCTAGGGCTTGTTCTTGAGCTGCAAAAATAAAGCTTTCTGTTTCTTTTTTCAGTACTCCTGATCTTAACCAGTTCCAAGTTAGTTTCTGGTCAGCTTTGCCTTCAATACTTTTCAAGTATTGGCCATGCAGAGCTTTGCTTTTCCAATTTTCAGCTCGCTGCTCAATTACTTCTTTCTTATATTCTGCTTTTGTTTTAGTTGTCTTTAAAAGGCCTCCTTTATTTACTTCCTTAATCATTGGTTCTTCTCTTTTCTGGATGTAATCATTCAAGCTGCGTTTTTCTTCTTCCACAGTCTGCTTTACTTGTAGGAGTCCTCGACCACCCTCTGCCCTTGGTAAATATAATTGGTCAACATCACTTTTAGGGTGCAAGGCATGATTCATTGTCATAAGCTTCCTTGTTTTTCTGTCCAAATTGTCTAACTCCATCTGGGTCCAGTTAATTATTCCAGCAGAGTATCGAATCACAGGTATAGCCCAGGTATTTATGGCTTTTATGATGTTTCCTCCACTCAATTTGGACATTAATATCTTACGAATTCGCTGAATGTACTTGGCTGAAGTTAATTCCTTCACTTTATTTTGCATTAAGTCAGAGGCCTCTAAAATCCCCAAGTACTTGTAGCCTTCTTCTCATTTTACTGCCTTTATCATTTCTTCATTCTCTAGTTCTATTCCATCCTCTTCTATGATCTTACCTGCTTTGGTTGCTATTGTTGCACAATTGTCGATTCCAAACTGCATACTAATGTCTTGGCTGAATTCTTTTGTGTTTTCAGTTAATAAATTCAGTTCAGCTTTTGTTTTACCAAACAGCTTCAAATCATCCATGTATAACAAGTGCGAGATTTTCAGTCCTTTCTTTGCAAGTTCATATCCACAGTTCATCATCTTCAAAATGATTGTCAGTGGTAGCATTGAGAGTGTAAAAAGTAGGGGTGAAAGGGAATCGCCGTGGAAAATGCCTTGTTTAATTTCAACTTCACCCAGTTCTTCTTCATTAGTTTTGTTTTCCAGAGGTTCATTGAAGATTCCATGAATTTTTGTATGTTGCTGCTGATGCTAAAGATTTCTATGCATTTTTTGATCCAGCTATGGATCCAGCTATGGGAAATTGAATCAAACGCTTTCTTATAGTCTATCCAAGCCATGAACAGGTTGGTTCGTCTTTTCTTTGAGTTCTTTAGGATTAACTTGTCAATCAGCAATTGATCCTTTGTTCCTCTTGAGTTTTTGCAGCATCCTTTCTGTTCTACAGGGAGCAAGTTATTTCTTTCCAGGTATCCATAGATTTGGTTTGCAATGATACTAGTAAGAAGCTTGTATTTTGTTGGCAAACAGGTGATTGGCCTATAGTTTCCAGGGTCCTTTCCTTTTTCTTTATCGTGTTGGATCAAAAATGTCCATACAGTTGTCATCCATTCATCATTTTCAGGTGTTTTTAGGATCTGGTTTATTATTATTATTTATGGTTTATCTGGTTGTTGTTGTTGTTATACTATTATTATTATTATTATTATTATTATTATTATTATTATTATTATTATTATTATTAATAATGTTTCTATGCAGTCCACTCTCTGAGGACTCTGGGCGGCTTACAACAATCGACAGTATACTAAATAGCATATTGCCCCCAACAATCTGGGTCCTCATTTTACCCACCTTGGAAAGATGGAAGGCTGAGTCAACCATGAGCCGGTGAGATTTGATCTGCTGATCTGCTGAACTAGCAGTCAGCTGAAGTAGCTGCAGTACAGCAGTGTAACCACTGTGCCACCTCGGCTCTTTCTTTATGGTTTTGTTATTTCTTTTCTACCTAGATGGCTTTGAATATAGGAGTTTTCATCTCCCTCAGGGTCACCCTGCATGGTCCACAGCAATGTGGAGATAGATGTCAGACAGATTGATCTTTAATAGCAACAGTATTTAGACTTACATACCGCTTCATAGTGCTTTACAGCACTCTCTAAGCAGTTTACAGAGTCAGCATATTGCCCCCAACAATCTGGGTCCTAATTTTACCAACCTCAGAAGGATGGAAGACTGAGTCAACCTTAAGCCGGTAAGGATCGAGCTCCTGGCAGTGAGCTGAATTAGCTTGCAATACTGCATTCTAACCACTGCGCTACCATGGCTCCTCCAATAATACTCATTAGTATTATATAAGTACCTAAGTATACGTGAGGGATGCTGTGGCTCAGTGGATAAGATGCTGAGCCTGTCATCGAAAGGTGGGCAGTTCAGCGGTCCAAATCCTTAGTGCCACCTAATGGGGTGAACTCCGGTTACTTGTCAGCTTCTGCCAACCTAGTAGTTCGAAAAGCACATAAAAAATGCAAGTAGAAAAATAGGGACCACCTTTGGTGGGAAAGTATCAGTGTTCAGTGTGCCTTTGGCATTTAGTCATGCCGGCCACATGACCATGGAGACATCTTTGGACAGTGCTGGTTCTTTGGCTTTGAAACGGAGATGAGCACTGCCCTCTAGAGTCGGAAACAACTAGCACATACGTGCGAGGGCAACCTTTACCTTTACCTTTTTAAGTATACATGAATAGAGACCTCCCAGAAGTGAGATAAGGACAGGATGGATATTAGAGATGAAACTCAACCTTTGTACCAAGGTCTGTATGTGCTTCCTCATACACTCTCAGTGATCTTATCACAATGGTGGAATCATCAATTCATATGTTCAAGGCAAAAACTACTCTATAATTTACCAACAAAACTATATAGATAGAAAATATAAGGTGATGGATTGATGATATAAATGTTTTTTTTATTGAAAAGTTTTAAAAGTTTACAGATATATCCCCTTCCTCTCCCTCCACCCTCCCCCAACCGTCCCCCTCCCATCCATCCCCCTCCCTCCTTCCCAGAGCAAAATACAGGGTATAACATTCAACAATTTATTCTAACATAGTCTAATTAACTATAGCCTCCTACATCCCTCTTATACTTTAACTCCCCTTTTGCTAGACTAAACTTGGATATTTAATAATATCTCTTTATTTATTCATAAACTGTTTGAAATTTTTTAGTCCGATATTTACTCTGAATATAATCAATCCATCTTCTCCATTCCAACATATATTTCTCATTTGAACAGTCCTTCAAATATGCTGAAATTTTTGCCATCTCTGTTAAATTTGCTACTTTAAGTATCCATTCTTGAATAGTAGGCAGGTCTTGCTTCTTCCAATACTGCGCCACCAAAAATCTTGCTGCAGTTATTAAATTCAGGATCAAATTAGTCTCTATAACCATATACTCTGTAATTACACCCAACAAAAATAACTGTGGAGTAAACTTTATCCTCTTTTTAAGAATATTTTGAATAATTCACCATATTTTTATCCAAAATGCTTTAACCTTTTTACACATCCACCATACATGAAAATAAGTAGCATCATCACAATCAATCTTCAACATTTAGATTGTAAATTTGGATACATACAAGCTAGCTTTTTGGGATCTAAGTGCCATCTATAAAACATTTTATAAAAGTTTTCTCTCAAATTTTGCGCTTGTGTAAATTTTACATTTCTTACCCATATTTTCTCCCAGGTTTCCATCATTATTGGTTGTTCAAAATTTTGTGCCCATTTTTATCATACAACCCTTAACTAACTCTGTTTCTGAGTCTATTTCTATCAATATATTATACAACCTTTTTATATGCATTTAACTCTGGTCTCTAATTTGTTTTTCCAAGTTTTCCTCGCTTTGTATAATACCAATTTTTTGATCTTTTCTCCATCTAGCTTGTAATTGTACAAGATGGATCTTTTCTCCATCTAGCTTGTAACTGTAATTGAAACCAAGTTTGAATTACCCTTTCTTCTTTTAATACGCTAAAAAGCTTTAACTTTAATATACCTTTCTCTATATTTAGAATTTTTAATATGTAATTACATCCTGTCTTTGTTCTATACTTATGTTCTTTATCACATGTCTGGGTAGTGTTCTTATCATTTAATTTATATTGATATTTCTTCTAGACACGCAATAAGGCATTCCTTAATATATGACTTTTAAAAGTCCTATCCACTTTCTTATCATACACTAAATAGGCATGCCAACCATATACCAAATCATATCCCTCAATATTCAATATTCTTTCATTTGTTAAATTAATCCAATCACTAATTGCTGATAAAACAACTGCTTCATAATATAATTTTACGTTGGGCATTTCAAACCTCCTCTTTCATGTATGTCTTGTATTATTTTTAATTTTACCTTTGGTTTCTTTCCTGCCCAAACAAAATTATCAATGCCCCTCTGCCATTCTTCTAAATTTGCATCCTTTTTAAGTATTGGTGTCATTTGAAAAAGAAATAAAAATTTGGGCAACACATTCATTTTTACTACTGCTATTTTTCCCAGCAAAGACAATTGTAATTTTTTCCAGTTATCCATCTCTGTATTTTATGCCATAACAGTTCGTAATTATGCTTATATAATTTCCCATTTGAAGTTGTAATATAAACTCCTAGATATTTAACCTTTTTAATTATCTCACATCCCGTTACTCTTTCTAATTCTTCTTTTTGATTTGTTGTCATATTTTTAGCTATCATCTTTGTTTTCCCAATATTAATTTTAAACCCAGATACTTGACCATAGCAATTCATTATCTCCATTAAAACTGTAGCTGATTCCACTGGTTGAATTAAGGTTACAACCAAATCATCTGCAAATGCTCGTAATCTATAGTCATAATGCCTAATCTCAATTCCCCATATCTTATCTGAATCATGTATTTTATTCAACAATAACTCCAGAGTTAAAATAAACAGTAATGGAGACAGGGGACACCCCTGTCTTGTTCCTTTTTCAATTTTAAAGGTTTCTCTTAAACTACCATTAATTATTATTTGTGCTGTCTGTTCCTGATATATTGCCTTGATAGATTGTGTAAAGTACTTTCCAAACCGGATCCTTTGTCCCATTTTCAATAAAAACTGCCAATTCAATCGATCAAAGGCTTTTTCTGCATCCAAAAATATAAGCACTGCAGAGACTTGGTTGTTCCTTTCCAGATACTCCAATATATTAACAATTTGCCTTACATTACTTTTCATTTGTGTCCCATGTATAAAACCAGATTGATCATTATGAATCATTTGTTGCACAACTGACATTAACCTATTTGCTAATATTTTAGCAAAAATCTTATAATCTGTATTAAGTAATGATATAGGCCTATAGTTTTTTGGCTGAGTATGGTCTTGATCTTCTTTTGGAATCAAAGAAATAAAGGCTGTTCTCCAAGATTGTGGTACCCCTCCTTCCATTTGTATTTTAATAAATAATTCCCTAAGGGGTTCTACCATTTCCATTTGTAAGTTTTTATAGTAAACCACTGTCAATCTATCTGTACCAGGGGCTTTACCAAAATTTAACTGCTTAATTCCCAGGAGAATTTCCTCCTCAGATATCGGTTGATTTAATTTTTCCCTTTGCTCATCTGTAACTGTAGGAATATTCTCCTTTTCCAGGTATCTGTCTATATCTATACCTTGTATTTTTTCACCAGCATACAATCTTGTGTAGAACTCTAAAAAAGCCTTTTTAATCATATTCTGTTGATACACCTCTTTACCTTTATAGTCTATTTTCTCTATAGTACGAGACTTTTGTTTTTTCCTCAACATATATGCTAGCCATCTACCTGGTTTATTTGCATTACAAAAGGTATTATGTTTAGCATATTGCAAGTTAGTTGCAATCTGATCTGATATCAATGATGATATAAATGTTGATATCCTGGTCGGATGGCACTCAACATGCTACTGAGGAAGTGTTGGGGATCTTTCAGAGAACTAATGGTATTTATGACATAGCTAAATTAGAGTCTTCAGGATATCTAGTTGCTCAAGTTGCCATGCAGGAAATGAAAACCTGAAGCAGTGAGAATATGAGATGTAAGTAGCATGAACATGGGAGAGCTCAACACAGTGAACTGACCACACACTAATATTTGATGTGGAGAAGGGTCCCTTCTGGGATGCTTTCTCCACCTCACCCCTCCTTCATATGTAAGGGGCCTGGTGGCTCAGCAGAATAAAGCATTGTGATTAACTGTAAGTTCGAATCTCACCAGGCTCAAGGTTGACTCAGCCTTCCATCCTTTCTAAGGTAGGTAAAATGAAGACCCAGTTTGTGGGGGCAATAAGCTGACTTTGTATAACTATACAAAAGTATGAAGGCTATTGCTTAACGCATTGTAAGCCACCCTCAGTCTCCGGAGAAGGGCAGCATATAAATCAAATTTAAAAAAAAGTTTCATTTAACAGACCCTTATCTAGGCTTCAGCTCTTCCTCCTGTCTCTCAAATCATTCCTGCATACCATTACAATACCAAATAATACCAAAAAGGTGTCAGCATGTGCTTTATTGATTATTTAAAAAACCTCTCATCGTGTCTCTCATGTCAACCTACGGAATGTGTTGAATACTTCATTGTCCTCATGTGAAATTTATGCACAGGCCAGGAAGTCAAAGTATAGACAGAATATAATGAAGCAGACTGGCTCCAGGTTGGCAAAAAATCATGAAAAGGACTTCAGTGGTCTTCTAGTCCAATTCTCTGCCCAAGGGAGGAAACCTTATTCCATAATGGACTAATAGTCATCCAATCTTTTCTTGAAAGCTCCAGTGATGGCACACACATAACTCTGGGAGGCAACCTGTTCCATTTATCAATTGTTGCTAATTTCTCCTTATTAGACCCATTTCACCCATTAACTCTTGTCCTGCCCTCAGGTGCTTTGGAGAATAAATCCACCTTCTCTTCTCTATGACAGCTCGTCAAATATTGAAAGATATCTATCACATCACACCTAGTCCTTTAATAGATTAGACATATCTAGTTCCCCTAACTGTTCATCATATATTTTAGCTGCAGATTCCTTATCATTGTTGCTCTTCTCTCAACTCTTTCTAGATTCTAGGTTCTTACATGTTTTTTTATTTTGTGGTGACCAAGACTGGCTACAGTTCATCAGTGCATTATACAGCATAACTATCACTTCTTGTGATCTTGATACTAATCTTACTATTGTAAGAACCATGGTGGCGCAGTGGTCAGAATGCAGTATTGCAGGTGAACTTGCTGCTCACTGCCAGGAGTTGGATCCTGATCAGCTCAAGGTTGACTGGGCCTTCCATCTTCTGAGGTTGATAAAATGAGGACCTAGATTATGGGGGCAATATGCTGACTATGTATACAGACTAGGGCTACATTTGCTTTTTTGGTAGCTGCACCACACTGCTGGCTACTACTTAAGTGATGGTCCACTAGAGTAGATCACCTAGATCCCTCTCACAGTTACTACTGCTGAGTCAGGTATCTCCTGTTCTATAACTGTCATTTGATTTTTCTGCCTAAGGGCAGCACCTTACTTTTCTCATTATGAATTGTTCCCTTATTTATTTAATCTATATATGGAATATAAATTCAGGGAGTCTAGGAGTTGGTCAGCTGATGCCGCAGCAACACGGACGGGGATTTCTGTGCTCCAGAAACCTCTGCCAATAGCCCCGATTCCAGACAGTCCTTTGGGACCCTGAAGTCTAGTTTTGACTGCAGTAGTGGAGAGCACATCCCGGCGATCTCAGGGGTACTGCAAACCCCCTGATTGATCCAGGGAAAGCTCTTTTTCCGGAGTCGGGTTTGCAGCCTTTAATGGCTGCCAAGGCTGGGGCAGCTTGAAGAGTGAGAGAAAGTGACAGTGTATCGGATCAGTGAGAGCTTTTAACTTCTACATGATACAGAGAACACCCCGAGGGCAAATGGCTTTGAAGATTGCATTTAAGATGAGATAAGCGGCGAATTTAAAGAAGGGGAATTTTTTTTTCTTTTACTCTATTTGGCTATTTAGCTAAAGGACTTAATTACTTAACTGCTTCACTTTCACTATTGACTGAGACTGGGACTGAACTGAAAGAGAGAAGTTTAGTAGGATTTACATTCTTTGTCTGCTTTTCTTAAAAAAAAAGATTTGTGGATATTGGAATATTTGATTGGATTTGAATTTTTTTTCTTTTATTCCTGTTAAAACTTTTAAAACTTTTTTTCTTTTTCTTGGTAATCCTTTTTAATAGAAAGACAGGAGAGTGTACTGCCATCTGCTGGAGAAATTTGTTTTTATATTTATTCAAGTTGACAGCTGAGAGCTACAATGTAGCTAAAACAAAGAGGCTGTATGTGGAGTTGATAAGACCTGTGAATAGCTGGAGAAGTGGTTTATCTGTATTGTTTAAACAGGTGCTTTGGCTGGTTCTTATTGAAACAGAAGCCTCGAAATAATATACAAGGCCACTGTGCTCTTTAGAGCTGTTACTTGCTATTTTTTTTTCTTTTTGTATTATTGTTTTCAATATTGTGGCTTGACTAAAGTATCACTCTCTGAATGCTTTCTCTTTTTTCTTTTTGATCTTTATATTTTTGAGGCTTCTCTCTTTTTTCTTTTCTTTCCCCCCCTCTCTTTATACTTTTAAAATTTGGATATAATTGTATTGGATTAAGGTAATCAAGTGCCTGAAGAACTTCTGGCTTTGATTTTTGGTTTTTGGTTTTTGGTTTTTGGTATTTGTATTTGGTATTCTTATTCTTATTTTTAATTTTTATTTTTTGGGCTTTTTTCTTTTTCTTTTTTATCCCTTCTTGTTTTTGGATTCTCTTGTCTGCTTTTTTTAGTTTTCTCTTTTCCTTTTTAACATTTAAAGGATTACGGTTTGGAAGAACCAGACGAGCTTGATTTGATTAAATTTTTGTCTTTTTTCCATTTTTGTTTTTTCCTCCTTGACTTTTTCTCCCCTTTTTATTCCCTCTTTTTTGGATTTTTATTTTTCTTCCCCCCTTTTTTCCTTCACCTGATTGGATTACAAAATGAGCAGAAAAGTAGCAACAGTGGGATCTGCTGCAACTACGCCCGCATCTTCACCATCTGGTGGGCAAAGATCTATTCAGACAATATTGCAACAAGAAAAAGACAAAGATAAAGAATCGTCAATACAAACAATTTTACGAACAGTACAAAGAATGGAACAACAACTGACCAAAGTGGAACAACAATTATCTAAGACAGATGAAAAAGTTCAAAGGACAGAACAACAGCTACTTAAGACAGATGAAAAAGTTCAAAGGATGGAACAACAGCTACTTAAGACAGATGAAAAAGTTCAAAGGATGGAACAACAGCTACTTAAGACAGATGAAAAAGTTCAAAGGATGGAACAACAGCTACTTAAGACAGATGAAAAAGTGGATAATATCCAGCAAACAATGGTGAATTATGAAGAGAGATTGTCCAAACTTGAGAAGAAGGAAGACCAAAAAGAAAAGAAAATGAAAGAAATTGAGAATAGACTGGGCGACATGGAATTAGAAGCAAGTGGACTAATTGGATGGGAAATAGATAAAGCGGAATTTTATTTAAGATTTCAAAACGTGGAAGAAGAAAAAGGAGAAAACCTCGCAGATGTGATGATTGGGTTGCTTGCCGAAGCCTTAGAAACTACTAAAGAGAAGATGATGGAAGGAGTCAACGAGATTTACCAAGTTTACACCAGACACGCAATACGTAATAAACTCCCAAGAGAGGTACATATAAGATTTACTAAGAAATTGATTAAAGCACAAATTCTTCAGGCAGCAAGAGAAAAAACTTTGAAATACAAAGAAAAAGAAGTAATGGTTTTGAGACAAATACCAAGGAAAATTAGAGAACTGAGAAAAGAATACCAGTTTTTGACAAAAATTTTGATGCAAAAAGGAATTAACTGCAGATGGTTGGCCCCAGAAGGACTAACTTTTGTATGGCAACTTCAAAGATATAGACTGAACACAATTGATAAAGCAAGAGCTTTTTATGACCAATTTCTCAGAGAAAAAGAAATAGAAATGCAATTTGAAGCCCAACCTGTAGTTCCAATAAAATTTACAGAGAAAGAATTGGCAATGCTCGAGTTGACAGAGGGAGCAGTTGGGGGTGTTACCCAACAAAGGGAACAACTTGAAGTAAGATCTACTAGAGCAATAAAACCTGCATATAAAGTATGAATATGGAAGAAAGGAAATTAATCTCAATAAACATAAATGGACTCAATTTGGTTATTAAAAGAAAGAAGGTATTCCATAAATTAGAGAAATTAAAAGTTGATATAATTTGCTTACAAGAAGTACACATTAAAGAACAACATGATATTTGTTGATGCAACCAAAACTTGGAAAAACCTTTTTAACCCTATCGCAAAGTAAAAAAGGGGAGTTGTATTATACGTTAAAAATACAATAGGGGCAGAACAAAAATACTCAGACTTAGAAGGTAGAATTTTGATGATTGAACTTTAGAAGGGATAAAGTCCTGTTGGGCTTTTTCATAAAATGAGAACAGGTGCAGAAATATCTGGGAGTCCTGCAAATTTCTGAGCCTCTTGGTTCACTTAATGATCAAAGAGGTCATTTAATGAACTATAGCAAATAGCAAGCCAGATCTTGGTTCACTTGTAATGACTCAGTTGATTTGCTTAATAAGCAAAATCCAACCAGCAACTGCTGTTGGGAGATCTTAGGGGTTCAAGCCACCTTGTAGGGGTGGCAAAGAAAGGAGAGGCACTTTGTGGACCATGAGGAACTCACAATTTCCTTGTTAAGTCCGAAGCAAGCTCTCCTGAGTGGCAGCAGGGAAGATGGCCATTTTTGGCTAGTCACAAGCTAGGACATCCTGGACCACAAGATTTGTGCTGGAGCAGTCCGTGGACAGAGCATTGAAGCTGGGTGAGATAACTTCCAACTCTTACTTTAAAGACTTAACTTAAGTACAAGAATTTCAAAAATTACTCAAAGCATTAAGGAAGTGGTGATTAGACATACAGAGAAGATTAAAGATTGAATATTAAGAGGCTAAAGAAATTTATTTATTTTATTTATTTTATTTATTAGATTTATAAACCGCCCTACTCCTGGGGGACTCAGGGCGGTGTACAGCCATAAATAAAACATTTCAATACAAAAGTTTAAAATAGAATAAAACGAATTAAATAATTTGGCTGATAATTAAAACCCCAATAATTTAAAACAAATTAAAATTCATAATTAAAAGGAGAAAATAACTTAGGTCAGGCCGGCTTGTTGGAATAAATAGGTCTTGAGCGCGCGACGGAAGGTGCGCAGGTCCGGGATCCTCCGTATATCCGGGGGGAGCTTGTTCCAGATGGTAGGTGCTCCCATAGAGAAGGCTCTCCCCTTGGGGGCCACCAGCCAGCATTGTTTGGCCGATGGCACCCGGAGGAGCCCCTCTCTATGGGAGCGTACAGGCCGGTGGGAGGCTATTGGTGGTAGCAGGCGGTCCCGTAAATAACCAGGTCCTAAGCCATGGAGCGCTTTAAAGGTGATAACCAAAACCTTGAAGCGCACTCGGAAGACCACCGGGAGCCAGTGAAGCTCGCGCAGGAGGGGTGTTACATGGGAGCGCCACGTCGCTCCCATAACCACCCGTGCGGCCGCACTCTGCGCCAGTTGGAGCCTCCGCGTGCTCCTCAAGGGGAGCCCCATGTAGAGAGCGTTACAATAGTCCAGACGGGAGGTGACGAGGGCGTGAGTGACTGTGTGTAAAGAGTCCCGATCTAGAAAGGGACGCAACTGGCGAATCAGGCGAACCTGATGAAAAATCCTCCCAGTCACGGCCGTCAGGTGCTCTTCTAAAGACAGCCGTGAGTCCAGGAGGACGCCCAAGTTGCGAGCCCTTTCCGTGGGGGCCAATGATTCACCCCCAATAGTCAGCGATGGCACCAGCTGACTATATCGGGACGTCGGAAACCACAGCCACTCGGTCTTGGATGGGTTGAGCCTGAGCCTGTTCCTCCCCATCCAGATCCGTATGGCCTCCAGGCACCGGGACATCACCTCAAGGGCATCGTTGGGGTGGTCTGGGGTGGAGATGTACAGCTGAGTGTCATCAGCGTACTGATGGTACTTCACCCCAAAACCACGGATGATCTCACCTAGCGGCTTCACATAAATGTTGAACAGAAGGGGCGAGAGAACCGATCCTTGTGGCACCCCGCATATAAGGGGCCTCGGGGTCAACCTCTGCCCCCCTGTCAACACAGACTGCGACCGGTCGGAGAGGAAGGAGGAGAACCACTGTAATACAGTGCCTCCCACCCCCAACTCTACCAACCGGTGCAGCATGATACCATGGTCGATGGTATCAAAAGCCGCTGAGAGATCTAACAGGACCAGGACAGAGGAGCACCCCCTGTCCCGAGCCCTCCAGAGATCATCAACCAACGCAACCAATGCCGTTTCAGTGCTGTACCCAGGCCTGAAGCCTGACTGGAATGGATCCAGATATGTCGTTTCCTCCAGGTGCTGGGGGAGCTGTCGCGCAACCACACTCTCAACAACCTTCGCCACAAAGCGAAGGTTGGAGACTGGACGGTAATTAGCCAATACTGCCGGGTCCAGGGAGGGCCTCTTGAGAAGAGGTCTCACCACCGCTTCTTTCAAGGCGGCGGGAAAGACACCCTCACCCAATGAAGCCCTTATAATCCCCTGGAGCCAGCCTCGTGTCACCTCCCAGGAAGCCAGCACTAACCAGGAGGGGCACGGGTCCAACAAACATGTGGTTGCGTTCAGTCCACCCAGAATCCTGTCCACGTCCTCAGGGGTCACAGGATCAAACTCATCCCAGATAACATTCTCAGGACCTGCCCCCGTCATCCCCACTGGATCTACCCAGTCGGAGTCCAGCTCATCCCGAATCTGAGTGATTTTATCATGCAGATACTGAACAAAATCCTTGGCTCTTCCCTCCAAGGGGTCCTCCCGCGCTTCCTGGTGGAGCAGGGAGCGGGTCATCCTAAACAGGGTGGCCGGGCGGTTATCTGATGATGCAATAAGAGCAGCAAAGTGAGCACACTTTGCTGCTTTTATCGCCACTAGGTAATTCTTAATATGAGATCTTACTAGTATCCGGTCAGATTCAGCATGGCTAGTCCTCCAACTACTCTCTAGGCGTCTTTTCCGGCGCTTCATCTCCCTGAGCTCCTTGGTAAACCAAGGAGCCAGGTAAGATCAGCACCGGGTCAGAGGCCGCAAAGGCACGACTCGGTCCAGAGCTCCAGCGGCCGCCCTATCCCAGGTGGCCACTAGGTCTCCAGTCGAGGCATGAGCCAGAACCTCAGGAATTGGCCCAAGCTCCGTCTGGAACCTATCAGGTTCCATCAGGTGCCTGGGGCGGTACCATCTTGTCGGTTCCGTCTCCCTGCGGTGGGGTACAGCGGTTCGAAGGTCAAGGCGAAGGAGAGAGTGATCCGACCATGACAAGGGCTCAGTGACTATATCCCCTATCTCAAGACCACTCAGCCACTGTCCAGAGACAAAAACCAGGTCCAGCGTGTTTCCCCCCACGTGTGTAGGGCCATGAATTAACTGGGTCAGGTCCATAGCCGTCATGGAAGCCATGAACTCTCGAGCCACTTCAGACGTCTCACCCACGGACGGCAAGTTGAAATCCCCCATGACCATAAGCCTGGGGGTATCAACCGCCACCGCGGCGATAACGTTGAGCAGCTCGGGCAGGGCTGTTGCCAAGTGGCAGGGAACCAGGTACGTGATCAGCAAGCCCATCTGAACCCCATGGCCCCACTTCACAAGGAGGGACTCACAGCTGGCCGTCTGAGGAACAGTGGCCTCCCTCGGCCTAAGGCCCTCTCTTATAACAACCGCTACTCCCCCACCCCTCCCCTGAGACCTCGGCTGATGGAATGCATGGAAGCCTGGTGGGCACATTTCTACCAGAGGAACCCCTCCCTCCAGGCCCAACCAGGTCTCCGTAATACCCGCCAGGTCCGCTCCCCCCTCTTGAATAAGATCACCAATGAGGGGGGCTTTGTTTACTGCAGACCTGGCATTGCATAACATCAGCTGGAGGCCCGGGCCCTGAAGGTCTGTGCTACCTGGAGAACGAGTGGAGCCTTGGGGACCGGAGCATGCTACCGCTTGGAGACAGCGGGGACGCGCTCCCTTAATATGATATGGCCCCCTACTCCCGCCATATCTACCCCTCCCACTCACAGTACCGATGGTAACAACACAGTCTGGACAAGCTCGACCCCCTCCCTCATCCCCGGATCCTCCATCCCCCCCGCCACGCATTGCAACCAGGCCCTCCCCTCCCCTCGGTGGGTTATCCCCCAAACCCACAACACTAAATCCAATCCTACCCTCCCCCCCACCCCTACTCCCGGGTCCCCTTAAAATTTTCCTTAGAAATTTTGATAAAAAATCTCTCAACCCCCTCTTTGCTACATGCCATCTCTCGGGGTTCCAAAACCCGTCATCAAGATAGGCCCTCGATAAAGTGGAGGGCCAAACCTGCGAGAGGGGGGAGTCTTGCAGTGCAAGAAGGAAGTGACCAAAGGAAGCTTTAAAATATAGAAAGCTGGAAAAAAAAGTTTAAAATATTTGATTTTTGGGAGAAAACGTGTGTCTTATTTGTATCTTTAACTTCTGGATTTATCAGAGAATCAGCTGTTTTTGACATACTGTTTAATATTGGAATTGGGAGTAGGAGAGCCATCTGCTGGAAGAAGAACATTACAGTGGAAGAATTTTCAATGAAAGTGTATTATGTCTAATACACATAACAGAAGAAAATAATCAGCACTTGGAAGGCAGCCTGACCTTGATTCTGTTTTAGAAGATGATTTGGGTATTTTGAAATACTCAGTGAGTTTCTTTTCTTTCTTGAAGATTTTTATGATGAGCTAAATTGCAAATTTAAATTGCAAATAATTAACTCCTATTGAAACTGGTTATTGGATTGTGGAATTGAAAGATGGGAGTAAAGCTAGTGGATTAACTTGGACTTGAATTATTAATCTATTTGATAGAACATTCTACGAGGCAAAAGAAGAAAGGTGACAGAAGAAAAGAGAAAAGAAGAAAAGTTAAATAAGACTTTAAAATCTGGAGCATTGGGAAGATAAATAATTGGAAAATCAAAAGGCTGTAAAATATTAAATATTAAAGAACTTTAAAGATTATAAACTTAGGGGATTTGTAGGTATAACTATGGGATTGATTAAATCTTATTAATAATTGGCTCTGTTGGAGTTTTTAAACACTAAGATGTTGGAACCATAGAGAGATATTGAGTAATTTTTATTAAATTGTTACAAAATGAACCATCGGGAGATAATAGAGGGTTATAAAGAAGTAATTTTGATGCTCAAAAGCATGCATGAAGATGAATATGATATTTAGAAAATGGATGAGAAATTAGAAGAGGTAGTGGAAGAGAAAAATCAAAATGAGGTGCAAGGAAACAAAGATAATGAAGAGAAAGGATTGATAAGTAGGAATCAAACAGATAATTCCTTAAAGGTTTGTAATAGAACAGAGAAAAAAAAGGAAAATCTCTTTAAAAAAAAGAGAAAGATTTATGGATGGGTGCTCAAATGATACAGCAGAAGAGATAAAGGGCAATCCAAAGGTATAAAAATATCAAAAAAGGTTGTAAGATTCCATGAGAGAGGAATAAAAGAGTGATTAAAAAGTCAATAAATGACAGAACTCCCAAAAGGTTAAGAGATGAGGGATAGTGATAAAATATATTAATAAAATGAAAAAGTAGAAAATACAAGTAGTGAAAATAGTTGTATATATACTAATAGATAATAGAATTTATTATAATTAAAAATAAGCTAGATCAGAAGATGGAAGTTTATAATATTAACAGTATATTAAAATATATGTGGATTCAAACTTTTAAGGATTAGAAAATGTGAGGTCTTTAAAATATAATCCCGGGATTGATTAAATGTTGTTAATATTTGGCCTTATTAGTAGTCCTAGACATTTGGGATATCACAATTATGATGGAACAATGAGACTTAGTAAGGGAAAAACAAAGAAATGGTACAAAGAAATGTTATTAAGTTTAAATATATTAATGAAAAAAATGATAAAGAATTATAAAGAGAGAATGGTATTGGTGAAGTTGGAAGATTAGGATTATGTATACTTATTTGTATTATTATTGTTCAAAAAGGAAATCGATCCAGTCAATACACTGTCCAAAAAATATGCATGGTGTGAAAGGAAAACTGTCAATAAAACATGAATTAAAAATAAGTAAATAATAAGCAGGTCCCATTATATGTTTTGCTAACTTAGAAGTGTTTTATATGCTTGTGTGATGTCACTGGTCAAATTTATATACCTGCATATCCCCTCCCAAAGGAGACTATTTATGCCTTGTATGTATAAATACTATAGAGTCCAGTTTGTCTTGCATTTTGTTTGTCTTGCATTTTTTTGATGAGAGTATACCAGTACATCTATATATATAAAAGCAAAAATCACTCATGCCGTAATCACGAAATCTCCAGAACCGTATAGCCTACAAACTTGAAATTGGCCATGTATGTTCTTCTTGGCTTTTAAGTGCTCACTAAGGGATTAACAGGCTCTGATGCTAAGGAGTTCTACTCCACTCCACCTGAAAAGAAATCTGTTCTTTTAGCTGAGTGTTAAGTAGAAATTGTTATGTAGATGTAGAATGTTATGTAGAAAATGTTATGTAGAAAGTTATAGTATATACAGGGTGTAGAGTAATTGGGGGGAATTATGATTTGGATTTTGCTTTGTAACATTTGGGATAGATTATGTGTAGATTAATTATAAATTAAGGAAGTATCAGATAGCTATTATTTGAATGCTATGTAGAAATTTTTTAGCATTGACAGGGGGTAGAATAGCTGAGGGAATTGTATGACATGATATGATTTGGATTTCACCTTTTTGATATTTGGGGAGTTAAAAATGAATAGTAACTTTTAAGGTTATAAGGGAAGTCAAGGGTGGGGAGGGATGGGTCAGGGAGGGTCGGGGAGGGGAAGGGGGGGGGAAGGGGGAAAATTTGTATTTGTAAAACTTTTTCAATAAAAAAAAAAGAAATCTGTTCCAAATGCAAAACACAAACAAAGGAGTTTTACTTTCAGTTTTGTTTTCACAGCAGGAAGCATCTTTAATACAGAACACTTGAGCTAAGCCACAGCCAGGCTCCTTCCTGTCTCCTTGTTCACACAACAAATACTGTTTCACTTTCCAAACAACCCTCTGATGCTAAGGGGTTCTACTCCCCCTCCCCACCTGAAAAGAAATCTGTTCCAAATGCAAAACACAAGCACAGGAGTTTCAGTTTTACTTTCACAGTAGCAAGCAGGGCATAGGATAGGGGAGGCTTCTGTGCGGCAAGGCTGAGGAAGAGAAGGGGGATAGGATAGGGGAGGCTTCTGTGGGGCAAGGCTGAGGGAAAGAAGGGGGATAGGATAGGATACGCGTCTGTGGAGCAAAGCTGAGTGAGAGAAGGGGAGAGGAGAGGCTGATCGATTTTTTTAACATTAACTCCTTAATTAGTCCTTTCACTAGTAAATTAATTAAAATATGTAGTATTACATATTTTAAGTATAAGTTAGCTTCTGGGTACAATTAAAGGTGTTGGTTATCACGTTAAAGCCCTTAATGGCATGGGTCCAGGAACTAGTCACCCCAAAGTGATTGGCCCACCCTACCCACACTGGCAGAAGGACATAGCTTCTGAGCATAGGCAAAGCTGGCTGAGAGCTTCTTCCTGCTGAAATACTTCCTTCTTTGGGTTTTAGATATGTCAGTGAAAATGGCAGTCATATAACTAGAGAACAGTAATTGGTATTATGTCAACAAAAAATACACTGAATATTATTTTTAAATTATTTTAATAAAGCAAAAGTGAGCAAGCTTTTTATATAGTCCCAAATTTGCATAATTTAATAAAGATGATGTGATTGTTCATCATCTTTTGTTGACAATAACACAGGCTTAATAAGCTTTTATCTCCTGCAAAAAGACTCAGGCTGATCCTACTTGTGCTGTACTTTATATTTGTTTATATAAACAGAATCCCTAGCCATTCCTCAATTAAAGTTAGTATTATGATTTTGTTACTTCCAAAACTATATTCTAAATATAGGAAATACTTGTCAATTTTTTTTTAAAATTTTAAAAGGGCCATTAGTTTGAGATACTTAACAATGACTTTTAAGCTCAGTGATCTTGTATTCTTATTGGTCTGTTTCTTTAAAAAGAAGTCACACCATAAGGATTAAATATTTGCTTTGATTTGCAGTTCTAAGCAGAATTAAAATGAGCTTCTGATGTTGAGAAATTACGTACGTACATACACACAAAATATTGGTTGATAGGTACAGGATGTGAGAAAATAACAAACTGCATGATTATATTTTAGTGTAGACATTTGAAACAGTATAAATGTATTTAGCTTAAACTTATAATGAAAACTTTTAAAGATGTATTATTTCATGTTTAAGGTATTTGCTGATAATTGTTAATACATTGATTTGTGGTTTTTAAATTATTGGGTGGAATTTCAATATCTTGGAAGAGATGTATCTTTTACTTACAAATTTCCTTTTCTCTCTTAAGTGGTTATATATTGCATACATAAATCAGCATATTGATTGTTGCACAAAAATGTTATTAAATGTCTTGGGTACAAAAAAAGAATATAAATAAGTTTGATGGAAAACAAAATTAAAAATCCTTATGTAGGAGATGACAGACTGAGCCCAAGGGAGAGTCAAACATGTCATAAGGCTCGAGTTGAGTCCCTTTGCACCCACAAGAGATTCAAGTCCAGCTCAGCTTGATTTCCATTGACCCTATCGCCAATTTGCTTTGATTATTAGTAGTTCAAATTCTTATAGAGAGCTTAAGCTTGTAGTAAAATTCAGGCAAAATTTGAATTGCCTGGATTTCTTGGTTTCTTTGGTGCTTGACATCTTAGTTCTTGTAGAATAGATAATGGCCTTAGTCTGAGTTATATCCAGGTACAGGAAAGAATCCCCAGATGATTGAAAGTATTTTTCTTGATTGTGCAGAGATGGATAATTTAACTATGGAACTAAAAGATAGAGAAGAAATGGAATACTACAAGATTTGGAATTTATGGTACAATTGGCTAGAAAATGGAGGTAAAGTCCATACTTAAAGACCACTTAAGAGTCATATTAAACTGGGAAATATTGTATATGTCTAAATATCACTACAATTTAAAGGTAAAAGACATCATGTATATACATAGATAAATAATTATAGTATAATTAAACCTTTAAATATATAATATATAGAATGATAATCTATAAAATTGGAAACTATGTATATATGAGTGATACTGATACTAAACGCTGTAAAGAGTTGAAATGTGTAAAGGTTGAAATACGTTTAATAAAAAGTATTTATTAAAAAAATTACTGGTTTTTCTTTTTAATAGTAGATCATTTTCCTCCCTAAATTTGGGTTCTGTTCTGTTTTGCTTGTAAGAACTAGTGTTTGCTTTAAAATGTCATTAATTGTGAAACATACAGTTGTTAAAACTATACCAGCCAGAATTACACCCTTGTGATTTATAGAGAGATGGTTCCTTAATTTAGGGAATAACTTTTTCAGTTCAGAAATGAGAGAGAAATTAAAGGAAGAACATTAGAATTCAAGTTAGATCTAAAGAGTTTCTACATAATTTATAGTTTTCTAATAGATTAGGAAATAAAGATGCCATGAGGCCAGGCAGCAAAACTTTTGAACAAAGTGAAGAATCCAAATGCAAGCCAAATACCAAAATTAAAGTCCCTGATTTTGAAACATTACAAAAAGTATCCAGAAGCAGCTTCAAATACATAAGAATGTGAAAAGTGTCATAATCAGTGAGCCTTTTAATCTCCATACACCAAATACTCAATCCAAGAAAGAAAATTTTTGACATTGAAATGGATGAAGCAACATTAAAAGAAACAAACTGCCCTTATGTCTGCAAGATCTCACCCTCAAGTGAAGTCTTGCAGTGGAAATGAACACACTTCAGGCCATGTATGGTCTCCATCTCCCAAGATTTACAGAATCTAGACTGTTAGAAACCTTAAGGTAAGTCATTAATGTGCTGTGTAATTAAACCCAAGTTCTTTGTGGTAAGTAAAAACATGAAGATGTTGAAAATACTTGTTTTACAGAAATACAGAAAATGTTTTCACTTCAAGGATGTTCAAACCTCAGAATTGTGTTCTGAGTGAAACAAATCTCGTGCTTGATTTCAAAGCACTGTTTTTTCCTAGTTGAGGGTTTCACATGTGTTATTCTGTTCTTTGAGTTGAAAAACATGGCTTTTGTTGTGAAACCAGCTTGGTCTGCATTTACTGATGCTTCAAACTCTCAGCCCAGTCTATCAGCTATGTCAGGCAGACTGCAAACATTCTGAATATATATTTACATCAATATATAATCTGCTCTACTTGAATTTAGCTGGCCATTTTCCGGACTTCTGAGGAAAGGCTATTCCACTATTAATTTGAATATCTCTCAGAAAAAAAGTCCTGGTCAAGTTAGATACTTACTACAAATTGAAAGACTGCCATTCTTAACAGATCTAAGTAGAGAATTCAACTGAAAGTAGGATTGTAATTTCAATCAGCACTGAGACTGGTAATGTAGTGGTTAACATGCAGTATTGCAGGCAATGTCTGTCCACAGCCTGGAGTTTGATCCTGATAGGACTCAAGGTTGACTCAGCCTTCCATTCTTCTGAGGTCCGTAAAATAATTCAAGTTGTTGGAGGCAATATGCTGACACTATAAACCACCCAGAGAGTGTTGTAAAGTATTATGGGGGCATTATATAAGTCTATTGATACTTAATTAGTAAGTTTATTTATTTATTTGTTTGATTTATATGCCGCCCTTCTCCGGAGACTCAGAGAGGCTTACAATGCGTTAAGCAATAGCCTTCATACTTTTGTATATACCTGCTTAGTAGGGCTTTTGCCCCCCCCCCCCCCAAGCAGTCATCTTATTGCCCCCACAATTTGGGTCCTCATTTTACCTACTTCGGAAGGATGGAAGGCTGAGTCAACCTTGAGCCTGGTGAGATTCGAACTTGCAGTAATTGCAGGCAGCTGGCAGCTAAGTGCTATTTAACAGCGCTTTAGTCTGCTGCTCCACCAAGGCAAATATCTCTTGATTATATTGAAAAGTCTGATTGAAAATTAAAGTGAATTCTAGACTTGTTACTACAAAATTCTTATTGAATTTCTATCCCATGATACTCTTTCATTTTCTGTTTTTCATATTTCCATATTTTTTAATAGAGCCAGTTTGGTGTAGTAGTTAAGGTACCAGCCCAGAAACTCTTTTGCTCCAGAGAGTTAAGTACATTTAAATCCCTTTGGGATCAATTTATTCCAATGATGACTGATATAAAAAACAAAAGCATTCACAGCACTTACTGGCACGAATGACAGGATTGAATATTGTATGATTTGACATGAATGTTTAATATGTATAATATGACACCTTTACCTCATCTACAGCTTTAAATTCAGACTTGCTTCCCAATGGCTCCTCATTCACAAAACCAATTAAATAGATCTACAGATCCTCTTCTCTAAATTTTCACTCCCTGAATCCCACTTTTGTTACATGAACAGTATAATGCTGCTGGGTTTGCAGTTAATGTGTCCAGGAGATGGCAGCCTTATTTTAGCATTTCAAAATTAAGCCAAATTTTAGCTCTTAACTGAGTTGAATTTAAGACTGTCTGAAAGAACAATAAAACTATGTTACTAAAGAGAGCTGAATTTCCAAAAGGTATGTGACTGTACTTTGCTCTAGCAGGTTATTTCTCAAATAGATTACCGGTACTTGTCACACATTTTTAAATTTCAGATTATAGATCAGCCCTTGCCTATAAAAAGGATTTGCCATATTCTCTCTAAATCTTGGAGTGAATATGGTGGTGCAGCATCTTAAGTGGTGTTAAAGTGACACAGTGCCTGCAATTACTGCAAGTTCGAATCTCACCAGGCTCAAGGTTGACTCGGCCTTCCATCCTTTCAAGATAGGTAAAATGAGGACCCAGATTATGGGGGCAATAAGCTGATTTTGTATAAAAAAAGAACACTGCTGGGGGGGGGGGCGAAAGCCCCACTAAGCAGGTAAACACAAAAGTATGAAGACTATTGCTTAACACATTGTAAGCCGCCCTGAGTCTCCGGAGAAGGGCGGCATATAAATTAATTTTTTTAAAAAAAAAAATCTGTCTTCCCTTTGTTCTACCTGATGCTTAGAGATGTTGGCTCACAGGCTGTCCAATTCTCCATTTACAGGAACCATGTCTATCAAACTGAGGGCTAGTTTAATTCCTCAGATGTGTAAAAGATTCACAACATTCAGACAAGACTTGAAGTAAATGCTATGGTCCCTGGTACTCTGACTTTTTCCACAGCTGTTAAAATCTATGATAGACTGTTCTGTTGAGGGAGGTTTATTTTGTGCCCTGGAGTTAAACTGTACTCATTTTAATCCATAATACTCTTTTTTTTTTTTGCTGTTCTGCCCCTTTGATTTGAAAGGGGCATCTAGATTAGAAATGAATAGGAGAAAATCAGGTGTGTATCTTTTCCTGAGGGGGAGAGGAGAGGGAGGGAGGGAGAAAGTGGGGGGGAGAATGAATGAGAATAAACTGCCTATGAAATTGGTATATCCAGACCTGAACACATCCATATTCTCTCCATAATTGATATTCAACTGAGAAGAATGTGGCTGCTCCAATTGTAGCCAGTCACGGAAAGCCCACTTGCTATGCTAGGAGAATCATGGATGGAACAGTTTCCCCACTTTTCTCTGCCCCCAAAGTGATTATAATTAACTTATGTTTATCACTGGAGCTTGAATGAGACACTGCTAATCCAATATTTTAAGTAGCAAGAACGCCTCAGTATTTGAAGGGGAATCTTTCTTTGTCGATGTTGTATGAGCAACCCTAGATAATAAGTAAATAGGTAAACTGGTGGCCTGCTACATGTAAAATATGTGCTACTCTGGAGCATTTGTAAGGGGGTGGTAATATTTCTAAAAATCCCCTTAAAAAGTGTGTAGTGTGTGGAAGCCATCTTGATTTTTTGATCCATATTCTTCTAGGCCTAAATACATTTATTGCAATAAGGGGATCAGGTTGCAAGCAATATAATACAGTACCTATAAAGATTTCAATTACTGACAAGAATTCATTTATTAGATTTATCTCTTTCAGTCAGGAACTCAAATCAACATACATAGCTGAGAACAACCAAGCTCAGAAAGCACCAGGGACTGTTCATTTAAACCTTGAGTACAAATATTCTCCTTTATTGAAACAGATAACGCTGGGTGGCTAACCAACCAATTTATAAGAAAACAAAGCAACACAAGCCCTAACCCCCAAAACAATACAAAAAGAACTCTATAATCAAACTCAAAATAATCCAACCCCAAAGAAAAACTAATGCATGTATAATATCTTCCCCAAACTGATAACTTCAGTTTGATAACTGATAACTGATTCATTTGGATCAATTATTTTTTTTCTAAATTTATTAGGATAATGGCTAATCCCCAAAAATTAAAGTCCAATCAAATTGCTCTCATTTTGGAAGGTCTTAATGACTTGGCCTCTGAGCATTTATGGGACTACATCCTTCAAGTTGACTTGACCCATTCATTGGATTCATCACAAACTGTAAAGTCCTTGTCATCAAGTGATGATGAAGGCACCATGTTTTTCTGTATAAAGTCCATCCTTGTGGAGAGATGCCATACAGTACATCTCTACAAAGATATAGGTTGTACCAACTCCCTCTGGTATTTAGAAATGTGACCAAAACAGACTGGGAAAATTTTATTGAATGATTTTTATATTATTATTATGTAATTATTGAAATGGGTTTTTATGTATGGGATCATTGCTGTTGAGATATTTCTAGTTACATGATCAGTAACATCTAGTTACTGATGTTGTGGCTATAGGCTTTTAAAATGTTTTATGTTTATGTGTATTTTAACTGCTGTGTGTCCAATGTAGAGTAAGCAGTATTCAAAGACCACAATAAATACACTCCCAAAGATGCACTTGGGCGTTCTCCACTTTTTAAAGTTGTGAGGTAGCCAAGGATTGTTGGTCTGTGTGATCTTTTACTGCATGATCAATATTTAGAAGAAAGGAAGGGAATGCTGGTGTTGAGCTTTCTCCAAACCAGGAAGACAGAGGTTTCAGAATGATGCAAAGTATATAACAGAAAGCCTGAATTTTCTTATTACCACCTCCAGTATTATAATAAGCTCATGAATGACTCAGAGAAATTTGAAAGAAATTCTGAAGCACCCGGAGAATAAGTCAGAAAAACAGAAACATGTTTCACAGGGTAGGAAAACTTTTGAAAAATTGCCAGGCACGGTTCAGCACACACCCTTTCTTTGCTTTACTGAACTCATTTCTGACGCACAAGTACATAACAGACTCCATGTACCATAGTTTGCTAAGAGATTGCTTTTCTGACAAGGTTCCTTGCGTCATTACTAAATAATAGTTGCAGTGCCTGCATACAGAACAGCAGCTGCAATTAGCAGGAGAGGGAAGGGAAGCTAGGTCCATCTCTTCTCAAGATACTTTTGCCCCATGTATTCTTAATTCTGAAGAAGAGAGGGAGAAAAAGCCCAACTTGTGGGATCTAACCTGCACCCAGGACATTAACAAAATTGAAGCAACCTATTTCTTGAGGTAAAACAGAGGCAGTGATTTATCAGGGAGAGATATAAAAAAACAAGAAGTTCCGATGATTCGATGATGTCTTTTAGGATTCCGATGTTCCACCTTGTGAAAGCCAATCCTTCAGTTTTGAAGAGGCCTTTAACACAATAAGGCATTTTTTGAGTGTGGAGCTCATTACCAAAAATGCTCAATTGAAGGCTACCTCCCAAATTCATGGAGTGATACATTTGGTAACTTTGGTGGGAACCCTAGCTTTGGCTTCACAGCTCTAATCCATTTCCCTCTTTTTTTCTGCAAGCATAATAATTGTAATAAGGTAGAACTTAAATACCATCAGAGTAAATATCTCGACAAATGAAGGAATCCCTTCCCTTCCCTTCCCTTCCCTTCCCTTCCCTTCCCTTCCCCATCATAGATTTGTATAACAGTAATTTCATATTGGAAATAATGTTTTCAGTGAAAAAAAAGTTCAGTCATAAATGAGGTCATTCCTAGGTTGGTTAAGCAGAGTCAGACTAGATTAGGAGAAGGATGGGAAACTATCAACACTTCTAGGGCTAAACTGGACATGACTGGGAAGTTAAAAACATATAGAAGATGGCAATATAAGGCTATTTCCATTTGTTTATTTGCTAAGCAAATAATACAGATGTATCTCCACTGTCACTAGGTGCTGAGTCTGACAACAGGCTGATTTTACCTTTTATGTTTGTTTCCAAATGATATTGAATTTGTGATGCTTAAACTCTGCATTACAAGGTGGTTTTTTAATGTAAAAATTCTTGTTTTAAGTAGGAAAACACTTAAAAAAAACTTATGCAGAAGAAAACATTTAGTGCAATAAGGTAGGCCTTTGGTTGAATGTCTTTAAGAGTCTCACCAGGGATATTAGACCGCTTCATGAAGGTTACGTTTTTTATAATGTTTTGGTAGATTGTTATACCAAATTACAAAAACACAAACACACATATATATACATATACACAATACATTGATCAGTCAATTAGGCATTTTGCTTTTACACAGAATTTATTTTTTTATTTAAAACATTTATAAAGCTGCCCATCTTTCAACTAACTCTGGGTGGCTCCCAATCAAAAATTAAAAATCATAATATCATATTAAACTATAAACCACAACTGATTAAAACATTAAAAACACCAAAACCTGGCATATACTTTGCATGAATGACATCAGATCAGTTCTAAGTTAGATTTAATATAAGCATTTAAGAAATTCTTATGTATAGTTGGAGTACAAAGAATTTTGGTGAACTTATTTTCAGGTCTTCAGTGTTTTCTTTTAATCAAGCTTACAATGTGGCCCTTTTTTGCTGTTACCCAGGCTTGTGATTTTTCCTATGACCCTTTGAACTTACGGTTTTCACCCTAGCCTCTACTCCTGCTCATGTTTCCCTTAGGCATTCATAGGACGCTCATGCAAAATATAAGAAATCAGTATTTGCTGATACCATCTGCTGATACCAAAAAGATGCCATGATTTTAATAGGAATTTAGATTTTTCTGACAGACATAACAAATATTGAATGGGAGATCCTCTATATTATTTTGTTGCGGCAGAAGCAAGAAGCAGGGCAGTTTGATTTGATCCAAGCTGACTGGCATCCCATTTGTTTTGCTAAAGATACGCAGTTTGTGAACTTGTTTTCATCTTTGCAAGGATTTGCTGAAAATTTTAAAAAGAGGAAACATGAATAAAAGTGAAACATCACCAAAAGCATAACTGCTGGGGACTCATTTACAATTGTTTTATTTATTTATTTATTTGTTTGTTTGTTTAAATTTGTATACTGCCCTACTCCCAGAGGGACTCAGGGCGGTGAACAGCCAAAAATAAAATACAATTTACAAACAAAAGTTAAAAACTATTAAAAAAGATTAAATTTAGGCTCGAAAATTTAAAACCACCAATTTATATAAACATTTAAAAACCCAATTTAAAACTAATTTAAAAGGGAGAGTTAGGCCAGCCCCGCCTGTTGGAATAGAAGCGTTTTTAGGGCGTGGCGGAAAGTGTGTAAATCCTGAATCCTCCGTATCTCCGGGGGGAGCTCATTCCAGATGGCAGGTGCCCCCACAGAGAAGGCTCTCCCCCTGGGGGCCACCAGTCAACACTGTTTGGCCGACGGCACCCTGAGGAGCCCCTCTCTATGGGAGCAGACTGGTCGGTGAGAGGCTATCGGTGGCAGAAGGCGGTCTCGTAAGTACCCTGATCCTAAGCCATGGAGCGCTCTAAAGGTGGTAACCAAAACCTTGAAGCTCACCCGGAAGACCATCGTGAGCCAGTGCAGCTCGCACAGGAGGGCGGTCACATGGGAGCGCCACGTTGCTCCCGTCACCACCTGCGCGGCCGCATTCTGGACCAGTTGGAACCTCCGGGTGTTCCTCAAGGGGAGCCCCATGTAGAGAGCATTACAGTAGTCCAGGCATGAGGTGACAAGGGCATGAGTGACTGTGCGTAACGAGTCCCGATCCAGAAAGGGACGCAACTGGCGAATCAGGCGAACCTGATAAAATGCCCTCCTGGCCACGGCCATCATATGCCCTTCTAAAGACAGCCGTGAGTCCAGGAGGATGCCCAAGTTGCGAACCCCATCCGTGGGGGCCAATGTCTCGCCCCCAATAGTCAGAGATGGCGCCAGCTGACTATATTGGGACATTGGAAACCACAGCCACTCGGTCTTGGATGGGTTGAGCCTTAGTCTGTTCCTCCCCATCCAGATCCGTATGGCCTCCAGGCACCGGGACATCACTTCAAGGGCATCATTGGGGTGGTCTGGAGCTCAGAATCAAACATACATATTTTTAATGGGGTGCTTTAAAGCTGAAGATTTTTAAAATTAAAATAGTACTTAGTGTAATTATTTTAGAGTATATATTACAGTAATTATATGTAGCTGCTGAATTAGTTTCAACAATAGCCCTGAACAAAATTCAAAGTAAGCTACTATGGATTCATAAATTTAAATGGATCGATATCATCCGCATCTTTTCAGATTCAATTGCCTGGGCTCATCAGCCATTAATGTGGGATTCTGTCATCTGCATCTCCATAACTTTCTGGTTTGGCTCTGCAACCAAACAAGACAAACACAGACTTTGACGGATAATTATAACTGCAGAAAAAACAATTCCTACCAATCTGCCTTCCATTGAGGACCTGTATACTGCAGAAGTCAAAAAAAGGGCTGTGAAAATAACTACAGACCCCTCACATCATACATAACTTCTTTCAACTTCTACCCTCAAAAATATACTATAGGTCAGTGCACACCAAAACAAATAGACACAAGGACAGTTTTTCCTGAATGACATCACTCTGCTTAACAACTAATTCCCATAACACTGTCAAATAATTTACTAAGACCGTATCACTATTATTCTTCTCTTCCTTACTAGTATCTATCTCTTCCTCCTTATTACTATAGCCATGTTGCTTGAACCTTTCAATTATATTATTTTTATTTGTTTCCTAGTATGATTTGATAGCTTATTAGTAACATTGACTATCACTAAGTGTTGTATCTTTTTATTCTTGATGAATGTATTTTATTCTCCTTATGTACACTGAGCATATACACCTAAGACAAATTCCTTGTGTGTCTAATCACACTTGGCCAATAAAGAATTCTATATAGAAGCACCATCAAGGCAACTCTAGATGTCTGGTTATCCCACAACAGCACACTTCATGTATGTAATGATCCAGTTGTCTTGCCTAGGCCTGCCTTGCTGGATAGCTGGCCATCTTCCATTATGCCTACCTAGAGACAGTTACCTCTTCAAATGAAATCTGTTCTTTTGTGACATGACATGACCTTTACAAATGTTAGTTTAATAACTGACCTTTTTTTAAAAAAAAAACTTACTGCATAGTCCGTTGACACAAGCTGAAGGACAATCCCCACAAGGTGGTCCTAATTTATATGGTGTAGCAATTGAACCTACGATGTTCCCTCTGGAATGAAAAAGATGAATAGAAAGGTGTCATATATTATTATAGTTACATTTGTGATTGCAGAACATCCCCCCACCAAATGCCTTATCAATAGATATTTGACTTTGGTTGCATTATTTTGGTCTCTCTGGTTTAGGGTTCCAGTTCTGAGAGAGCAGACAGCACCACCATCAGAGGGGAAGACCTGACTTCTGAAGTCTTCTCCAAAAGGCAGTAAACTATCAAGTTTTGTGAGAAAGCAAAAAAGGATTTCCCCGGCTTATTAGAGAGAGAAAGAATTGAAGGAAACGTTGACTTCCTCCTTATGTCTGTTTTCTTCCCCTCTTTCATTTTCCCTTTGTAACATTCTCCTTCTTCTATCTCTCTGTCTTGATGAGACAAATCATAGTTGATACATACGCTGGGCAATACTGACAAACATAGAAGTAGTTGAATCTGGATGAAGAACATCTGGCAGAGGCACAACCAACAAGGTAACTTTTGTTCCAAACTATCTGTAGATACAAAAAACATGCACACAGGTTGACATGCTAGAAGCTTAATATTGATAATAAGCATATGGACTTCAGAGGAGCATGTAAGAAAATAAACCCAGATGTGAGCATGTTGCAGTATATGTAGTTGTCTGCTCTTAGCCAGTGAAGTGGGATATCACAATAACAATGAATGTATAAAGAACTTTTCCAATCATTTCATGTAAATGTTTGCCAAAGCAAAAAAATATTAGAACAAATAAGGTTTCATCCAGTTCTTTAAATGTATATACAGTATTTAAAATGTAAAATACGAAACTGCTCCTTATAGATCATCTCTTTCTAAAGTGCCTCACCACATCCAAAGCAGTCTACGTGTCAAGGGCTACGACCAGCAAGCTAGTTCCTCCTTCCCAGTTGCATGAAACCCAAGGTCTTAATGGGCAGCAAATTGTAAATAACAGATAACATGTTTAGTATATTTGCCATCCTTCATTTGCACAATATCAGAACTTAAACAACAACAACAAAAACATTACAACACTTTAACCTAGTCTAGTTTTGCCTTTCCTTAACAGACTGGGACTACAACTCTTAACCATGATGCTCCTCTGCTCATGTTTTGTTTTGACCCAGCCTTTGCAAGCAATGAGAAACCATTTACTCATGAGTAAAACACACCTCTTTTTAAAAACAGGATAGGAACAGTCTTTATTCACATTGGATAGACAAAATCAAAAATAATTAGTCACAAATGAAAGTCTTTCCCCCCTTCTGAAACAGGGCACGAACAGTCTCTGTTCACATGAGAACTCAAGATAAAAAGTTTAATGATTAAGCTAGCAGAAACTGTTAGGTTGGGTGATTGAGGACACAGCAAGCCAGGCAGTGAGTGACAACAGCTCTTTTTATTAGAGTGAGAATCCAGCGACTCACCTGGGGAAACAGCTCTCCTTATATACCCTGCAGCTGTGGTGGTCAGCTAATCAGCTGAGGGCTATTAAGTTCAAACTTTCCCGCCAAAACTATACACATAACACTCCTCCCCTCCCAGAAGTCACTTGGGGTGGACATTAGCTCAGGTGACCAGGGTGTGTCCATACCCTAGTTGACCTGCACAGTTCAGTCGGAGGTGTGGTGTCGAGGGGGTCGGAGGAACTCCCTGTTTCTCCCTGCTCCACCAATGGAACCTCTGAGAATTCGTTGTGGGCAGCGACTTCTTCGGCTGGTCGATCTTCCTCGATGGGGCGGTGCTGGATCTCGGGGCCAACAGCTAAGTTCTCCGCTTGACTCGGGCTTGAGTTAGTCCTGGAGTTCTGTTGGTAGTTAGGGAGCGGTTCTTCGAAGATTTCTTCTGTGTCGGCAGCTAATTGCTTGGGTAACTGATCGATGTGCTGGTGGCAAATCTTCCCATCTCCCATGTCTACCCTATAAGACTCGGGCCCGGTTATCTCTGTAATTATTCCGGTGTTCCAGAGGGGCCCCTCCCTGTAATTCCTTGTGTATACTGGAGTCCCTATTGTGAACTCCCTAAGCTTCCTGTCTTTCCCTCTGAAGTTGTCAGGGGAATAGCTGGGGTGTAGCCTGTCCAGGACTCCTCGGAGTTTTCTCCCCATTAGAAATTCCGCCGGGCTTCGGCCTGTGGCAGTGCATGGTGTGGCGTGTTGGGCCGTTAAGAATTGGTCTATCCTTTCCTTCCAGTCCCCAGGGCCTAGGCGTGAAATGGCTTTCTTCGCCATTCTCACAAACCTCTCTGCCAATCCTTTACTCACTGGATGAAATGGGACAGAGAGTACACGCCTGATCCCCAACTCCGCCAAGTATCCCTCAAACTGTGTGGCCATGAACTGGGGCCTATTGTCTGAAACTATGGTGTCTGGTAGGCCATGGGTGGCGAACAATTGCCTTAGCTCCCTCATGACTGCATCGGTGGCAGTGGCTTTCATAAATTTAATCTCTGGCCACTTTGAGAATGCGTCCATGACGACCATAAATACCTGCCCATGGACTGGGCCAGCAAAATCTATGTGGATCCTGGACCAGGGACCTTGAGGCCACTCCCAGTCCTGTACCAGTGCTGTAGGCGGCTTTGGCTTAGACTCTTGGCAGGGCTGGCACTTCCCCACCCACTCAGTGATGTCATTATCCATTTGGGGCCCCAAACGTAGCTCCTAGCTAACCCCTTCATCCTCACAATCCTTCATGCAACAGTTCAAAACTTTTTTCCTTAGGCACAATGGGACAATCACCCGATTGCCCCACAATAGGCAACCCCCTTGCATTGTCAGCTCGCCTCTTTTGTTAGCGAAATGTTTGACTTCCCCACCCTCAGTCTTTTCTGGCCATCCCCTCGTGACCCAACTCATGACTTTTTAAAGCTTGTGGTCTTTGGTTGAAGCCCTCGCCACCTCTGCTGAAGTGATGGGTCCCGAGTCCAAGACATCAATCAGAAGGACGGGGATTCTGGGTGTGGGGTCTTCTATCCTGTCCGCTAATGGGCAACGGTTGAGGGAGTCGGCATTGCCCATGCTTACCCCTGGTCAATATACCAGGCGATAGGAGTATGCTGCCAGGAAGATGACCCAGCATGTCATCCTGGGAGACAGGGCTGCCGGCGTGGGGTGATCCCCTGCTATGAGCCCTAGAAGGGGGCAATGGTCCATGATGAGGTCGAAGTCCCTGCCGAACAAGTACTCATGGAACTTCTTGACTCCTGTGTACGATCGGAACTGGGTAAGTGCTCTGCTGGAGAGCCTTATTGATTGTACATTTGTAATCAGCGCAGATGTGCACAGACCCATCAGGTTTAACTGGGGTCGTTATTGGGGTCTCCCACCGGGCATGATCGACTGGCACTGGCACCCCTTGTTTAATCAATTTGTCCAGTTTGATGTCAATCTTCGGCTTTAGGGCGAATGGCACCCTCCTGGGCTTCAACCGGATGGGGGCAATATTGGGGTCGAGGCTGAATGAGATAGGGGTCCCCACATACTTGCCAAGCCGCTCATCGAACGTGTCCTGAAACTCCTGCATCAGGTTGTCTTTCAGGGTGCTTCGCACTTTGCGGACTCTGGTGAATCCCATGCCCAGGGCCCTGAACCAGTCCATGCCCCTCCCGGAGTTCCCTGTACTCCACCTGGAACTCCCCGATTCCTTCCACGGGGATGTGGTTCCCCTGGTAATCACGCAGTCTGAGCCGCTGGTGCCGTAGGTGCCATTTCTGGATGCCTATGCCAGGACATGATAGTTATGGGAGATCAGGTGTCGATCTCCATTACGCATTCATGCCCCTCAATTTCGACCATCATGTAGGTCTTCTCTCCAGGGGATGCACAGGTCTGGCCAATTCGAATGGTGCAGGCTTCAAGGTCCTTGGATTTCGTGTCCTTCCTTGTCCACCATTCTTATTGGTCTTCTTCTGCTACGCCGTCTCTGATTGGCTAGTGTTGTTTCACGGCTTGTAATTGGGACTCTGCTTGGATCTGCAGGCTCTAGTGATGTGGCCCTTCCGATCACATTGCCGGCAAATGGTATCTCGAAACCTGCAGGTCTGTTGTGGATGAGGTCCCCCACAGCTCACACAGGCGTCTCGGTGGCCTTGCTGGTCCTGTTCGGTTCGGCAGACCTCTTCATCTGATTCCCCCTCGCTCTCTGTGTATACGGTTTCCTGATGAACCGGGGCTGGCCTCTGTGCCATCCTGACCTGTGTCATCTCCTGTAGTCTCTTGGCCACTTTGGTGGAGGATTCTTGAGCTCTTGCCTCGTCCAGTGCGATGTTCAATGTTAGATTCATCTTTGCGAGCAACTTCCTCTGCAAGTAAATATCTCTCACTCCGCAGATTAGTTGCTCTAGGAGTATCTCATGTAGATCGCAGTTCTAGATCACACTGGTTTGCGGCCTTGCTCAGGGCAGTGACATACTCGCTGATCAATTCCCCCTCCTGCTTCATTCGTTGCCGGAACTTGTACTGCTGGATGTATTTTGATGGTGTTGGGGCATAGTGGTCCTTCAGTAGTGTCTGGAGCATTTGCCATGAGATGGTGTGGACCAAGTCCGGTTCTGACAGGGCTTCGGCCATATCAAACACCTTGGGTCCACAATGGCTCAGGAACAAGGCTTTCTTTTGCACGTCTGGCAGCCCCTGTAGATCGCTGGCCACCAGGAAGCATACAAGGATCCCTATTTTTCTTCCATTGGATTTAAAGGCACTGGCAGTATGTAGGCAGACGTCGTCGGTTGATTCTCCAGGTACTCCACTTGCTCGCCTGGCTGGATACAGGGTTTCTGCTTTGTTATCGGCTTGTGGCTTCAGCTCTTTCCGTGGCTTCTGGCCTCAAATCCCACCTTTGTCATCAATGTTAAGTTGGGTGATTGAGGACACAGCAAGTCGGGCAGTGAGTGACAACAGCTCTTTTTATCAGAGTGAGAATCCAGCGACTCACCTGGGGAAACAGCTCTCCTTATATACCTTGCTGCTGTGGTGGTCAGCCAATCAGCTGAGGGCTATTAAGTTCAAACTTTCCCGCCAAAACTATACACATAACAGAAACAATCCCTGTTCACACCGGCTGAGGCAAATGCACTACCTATTGTTTCCCAGTAGGGAGACTCAGTTGGCACCTCAACTACAGAGCAATTACAGGTAGTCCTGACAAACCTGGTTCTGGCAAAGGAATCCAACTTGACTGATGTACACTGGAAAATGAATGGTTGTCTGCAATAACAGGCCACTCCCAAACCCTACTATTTATTTCCAAGCCAGGGGGGAGCTGGCTAGCATGTACAACTTCTTTCCCTGAGAGCCGGTTTATTGTCTTTCATTGCTCTCCTTTCCTCTCTATGCATATGTGCACCTGTTCCTCCCCCTCACTTAGCTCAGGCCCCAAAGATAGCTGCCTCTCTACCTTAGGGCAGACAGAAAGTCCTAGCTCTGCATCTGCCTCTTCTTTTTCTTCATCAGAGCCTTCTAAAGGCTCTGAAGCTGGCCCAGTCTCCCCCTTGCCCTCGTCTGCTTCTGCTTCTAGCTCTGCTGGCAGCCGATTGGCCACAACATGTTTATGGGATTACTTAGTGATTTTAAGGACGTAGTTGCTTGGTTTTCTTGGTTACAGCACAACAAATGTTTTGCTATTATCTTTTTGTTTTTTTATCTGAGAATCTCCATCTTCTATGAAAATTCTCAGTCATCCAGGTCATGGTTGTGCCAAAGATCCTTTTTTCCAAGAGGCAACTGGACTTTCTGGTTTTTCTTTGAAGACATTTTGCTTCTCATCCAAGAAGCTCCTTCAGCTCTTTTTGTGGGTGTTTTCTCAATTTTCCAGTCTAGCTTCAAACCATGATTTTCCTATGTACAACCAGGCCTGGCCTAGCTTAGTAATTCAGGATCAGCCAAGGACTTAAGCTTAATTCAAACGAATCTACCTTTTTATCTTATTCATTTTTGTGGATTTATATTTGGGGAACACAGAAATGGCAAAGATACGAAAAAGTCCTACCTGAGTAAAATGGCCAATAACAGAACCTGGTGGGTTTGCTCCAACGCCATATTTGAAATTTTTGTATTCATCATACCAAGCCTGAATTACTCCTGTCCATGAATGAGGATGACTTGACATGAATAGATTTTCACCACAACTTAATTTTCCTAAAAGTGAGGAAGGTTAAAAAAGAAAAAGCAACAGCAAGAAAACATAGGTGAATGCATGTTTTGAAAGAAGCAAAAAGGCAGCAAAAAGGAGATAGCTGAGCATTTCTTATCTCTCCAGAAATACTAATGCAATCATCTTGGTAAACCATTGGAAAGGAAATGAACATTTTGCACCCAAATTACTGTGTGCTTTTCTAGAATCTTTGATTGTGCAAACTGACAATCCTTGTTTTCTGATGAGCATATGAAAACATTAATATACTTTATTTGGAAGTAAATTATTGCCCAGATACCCTAGTTTGTGCGGACATCTGTATGTTGATACATAGTGGGATTAGGAAGATTTATGCTTAATTCTCTGATTGACCGTGGAAATCTCTGAACATCTTTGGGCTCAGCATCTACCGTCAAAAATAGCTGTGATGAGGACATTATCTTTAGCCTCTTTGGGGAATGGTAGGCTATAAATGCAATAATATATAATATACAAAAGAAATGAAAAAAAATCATTGTTCAAATACCATTTCTCCTGCAAACACATTGGGAAGAGGGATTAAGAAAATTATTAACATCTTGATCAAACCAAATCATCTACATAGGAGTCGTAACTATAGAATAATTCATAGGTATTACTTTTGCTGCTAATATTGAGGTGCAAAATTGATTATAAGTGCTATTTAATGTAAAATATACTATTAATCCACTAACCAGTTAAAACCATACTATCGTTTTGGACTGACTTACCCACAGTTCTTAAGTGTCGTGGACTGTGATTAAAAGAACATCTATCTGCCCAACGTTTTGCATTTTGAGCAGCACTAGAATTCCATTCCTGAATAGAAGTTGACAGCAACAACCAGTTATTGAAAAAAGCATATGTTAAATTTGCAGAAAATATGCCTTGTAATGTTTTACTAGCTTTTGGATTCCTTCAAATCTTGTAATTAAGAATTCAGCAACGGGACATCATGTCAAGGGCATCACTGGGCTGATTCGGGGTGGATATAAAAAGTTGGGTATCATCAGCATATTGATGATACCCCACCAATTACACCAATGTTCTCTTTAAAATGCTTTGAATAGTTGGTGTTCCCGCCTCATCCCTTATCTGTCTTTCTCATAAAACACAAATCTCTGGGTGGCACATAACGAAGTTAAAAAACAATAATTCACAAAACAGCAACAATTATTACTAAAAACATCAAAAACTATAAAATATGATTAAAATGAAATGGGACCAGAACTGGGACAGGATGATGTAATTGGGGAGAGGTGGTTTCTTCAATAACCTGGCCCCATGCTATGTAGGACAATGGTCCCCAACACCTGGGTCGTGGCCCATTCGGGAAGCTGGCCACGCAAGTGAGCTCTACTGAAGCGAGAGGCGAGTGAGCATGCACACAACTCCACTTGTGCGAGTAGTGGGCACTTACGCATGCAACTCCACTCACGCAAGCGGCGGGTGTTTGTCTTCACGTGCAAAGCTCCATTCTGCCCCTCACACACAACCATCCCCTCTATCCCCCCCCCGCGCTATGCCACCAAGCCGGAAAGGTTGGGGACTGCTGATGTAGGACTTTAAAGATCAAAATAAGCACTTTGATTTGGGCCTGGAGACAAACTGGTAGCCAAGGCAACTTGCTGAGCCGAAGAATATTATTTGTTCTACAAGGAACACACATAACTACCAATTGTAGTGATGGATAAACTCACCTAGCAATCTCATTTAGAAATTAAATAGGAGAGGAGAAGCACACCCCCCCCCCCCGTGGAATCCCACACATTAGGGGCCCAAGGCAGATTTTCTCCTCCCCAATCACCAATTTTGTAAAAGTTCCTGCATGATGAATTCATCTGTGACTCTTTTCTGATAATTTACACAGTAGCATCCACAGGATCTAGTAATGCATGTAGAAAGTGCTGAGGGATATATCATGACGTTGTCATTTATGTCATTCTGACTACCCCATCTCCCTCAATCTTTTTCATAGATGCCATCATATTTATTTAGTCACATAAATCATTCCATTTGGGCTTTTCACCCTAGATTCAAACATAAATACAGATGCATCTAAATCCATATTGCCAAAGAAGCTAAACTGCTCAATAAATAAATAGTAAGCATCTTCTCTTATCCTAGCTGGTAAAGCACATTAATATTTATATTAGTAAGAAAGTCAAACTTGCAAACTCTCTGACAAGGACATAAATATAATTACATTTTAGCTTACCATTTGTAACATGTTGCTAGCAGTTGGTGTCACTGATCTCCTTAAAGCATTGTGCTTGCCAACAATCTCCTTTTGGATTTCTCTTTTGTTACTTGACTCAGAAGCAAAATCAGCCTTAAGACAGAGAGCAAAACAAATGAAAAATAAATAAATAAAAATTATGACTTTAAATGGAACAGGCAACTAATGACCTCAGGGCTGAATGGAAGCCCAAACTTCTTTTCTCCAGGTCCAGGATATAACTGTTGTTCAAAACTGGTGGCATGATTCCTCATCATTCTGAGACAGGAAACACACAACTCTCACATATTCCCTAAACTAGCCCTAATGTAAGTTTGAAAAGTTTATACTTGTAAGCTGCCTTGAGTCGCCATGTGTGAATAGGCGGAAATATAAATTTTATCAATCAATCAATCAAGCAAGCAAGCAAGCAATCAGAAATACTGGCCCATTCCTTGTGAATGGACTTATCTCCTTCTATCACTCTTTTATTCCTGCAACTTTCTTCACTTCCCCCAAATGGGAAGTGTAATCCCCAGCTATGAAACAGTGGCCCCATTTGTTTGTGCATTTGGAAAGAGACTAGTCACAACATCATAAGGTGATTACAGCACAAAGTTAAAATGAATTAATCATTTTTCTTCATCTATTTCAAGGGAACACTGCAGTGATATTTATGTATATATATATTTACATAAAGAGCATATATCGCTGTCTATCTCATCTTATTTGTTTGTTTATTTGTTTGTTTATTTGTTTATTTATTTATTTATTTATTTATTATTTATTTATTTATTTATTATTTAAATTTTTATACTGCCCTTCTCCCGAGGGACTCAGGTCGGTGCACAGCCACAGTAAAACAACATATATCACAAAATTTAAAAAACAGTTTAAAACATATTAAGTAATTTGGCCCTATATTAAAAAACTCAAAAACTTAAACACTCATTAAAATTAGTTATTTAGCCAGCCCAGCCTGTTGAAACAGTAAGGTCTTAAGGGCACGGCGAAAGGTACATAGGTCGGGGATCATACGTATCTCCGGGAGCAATTCATTCCAGAGGGTGGGATCCCCCACAGAGAAGGCTCTCCCCCTGGGGGTCGCTAGTCAACATTGTTTGACCGACGGCACCCTGAGGAGTCCCTCTCTGTGGGAGCGTATTGGCCAGTGGGAGGCCATCGGTGGCAGAAGGCGATCTCGTAAGTATCCAGGTCCTAAGCCATGGAGCGCTTTAAAGATGGTAACCAACACCTTGAATCGCACCCGGAAGACCACTGGGAGCCAGTGCAGCTTGCGCAGGAGAGGTGTTACATGTGTTATGTAAGGTATTATGTCGCTTCCATAATCACCCACGCAGCTGCATTCTGGACCAGTTGGAGCCTCCGAGTGCTCTTCAAGGGGAGCCCCATGTAGAAAGCATTACAGTAGTCCAGACGGGTAATGATCCTAAGTGGCTTACAACAGGAATAAAAAGCGAGCCACCCAGTGGTGGGTTTTAAATTTTTGTACTACTGGTTCTGTGGGTGTGGCTTTGTGAGCATGGCATGGCTTGGTGGGCATGACTTGGTGGGCGTGGCAGGGGAAGGATACTGTAAAATCTCCATTCCCTGCCCAATCGAGGGGAAGGTTACTGCAAAATCCCCATTTCTTCTTGATCAGGGACTTGGGAGGCAGAGAATAGATGGGGGCGGGGCTAGTCTGAATTTTTACTACTGGTTCTCCAAACTACTCAAAATTTCCACTACTGGTTCTCCAGAACTGGTCAGAACCTGATGAAACCCACCTCTGGAGCCACCCTGCCCATCACGTGTCAGACCAATCAGCCTCATTGAACCCCCCTTAGCCCAACATTTCAGGGATGGGGGGGTGGGGGGTGGCAGAACCAGGTCTTCACTGCCCTCCAAAGGTTTAAAAGTGTAGGGATCTCTCAGGTGGGGGGGGGGGCTATTCTAGAGGCTGGGCCTTAGATTCTGTTATAGACCATGGACAATAAATTTAGTAAGATTCTTTTCATTAAACGTGCCAGTTTTAGTTATATTTGATTACCCCATTCAGCATGGTTTTCTTTTGCTTTGTGTGTTCAACCTGGAATATATTTTTGAATTAAAATGAATAGTTTTAATTCAATGAAATTGAATTAAAATGAATAGACTGACCAAGCTTTAGTGATCAGACCAAGAAACCAGAGTAATGAATGATAATATTATTTAATTACAAGGTTACAGTAACACAGCAATAGAATCTTGAAAGTCTAAATGATCTTTTCCCCAGCCTTCATCTTATTGAGAACTAAGCGTGGTCTTCTCTGAGATTCTTTCTCAAATTTCTACATTGGATTTAGATTTATCTGACTGTTATCCTGGCTTCATCTCTTCTTCTTGCTCCTCAAGATTATTTCAGCCCCCTCACAAATATGAAACAATCCAACACATATTGAGTAGTTTAATGAATGATTAATTGTAAGAGGGGAAAGTTATGTACTGTATATATTAAATCTGCTATACGTGATACAAAATTATGAAACTTACATTTCCAGGAGATTGTTGCAGCACTGCAGCAACACTTAGCAAGACAATGAAGGCAATCATTTCTAAAAACAAAAGAACATTGAGACGTATCTGTGCTTAATCTGGTTAATGGAATTTGTGCCAGTTTCTTAAGTAGTTCAGAAAGTTTGCGAATGGCCTCTCTGAAGATATATATCTCCTAGACTATGAAACTCACTCTTATGTCTTTTCCTTCCTTTAATCCTTTGTACTCCAGAATGCAACCTACATCTGTATGCTTCATTTAAAGGATATTTACAGGAGACATAAAAAGTGGACACAGAACATATTTTTTTAAATGAAAAAAAAATCAGACCCACATAAATCATATCAGGATTTTTCCACCTTTACTATAACCTATAAACTGTACAATTCAACTGAAAGATAAACTGAAATCCTTTAGCAGAAAAAATTAAAATAAAAAACTTAGGACAATATGGTTGCATAAGTGTGCATACCCTCTTATAAGTAGGGATGTGGCTGTGTTCAGAATTAGCCAATCATATTCAAACTGATGTTAAGTAGTAGTTAGCACATACCTGCCATTAATTAAAGTGACCTTGATCAAGCCCCTATAAAGTTGAGCTTTTCCTGACGTGTACTCAGTTGTCTCTTGCAGCAAAATCCATGGTCTGCAAAGAGCTTACAAAGCACTAAGGGGATCTCATTGTTGGAAAGTATCAGTTAGGAGAAGGATATACAAAATTTCCAGGCATTGGCTATACCGTGGAACACAGTGAAGACAGTCATCAACAAGTAGAGAAAATATGGCACAATAGTGACAATACCAAGAACTTGACATCCCTCCAAAATTGATGAAAAAGAATAAGAAAATTAGTTTGAGAAGTTGCTATGATGCCTACCGCAACATTAGAGGAGCTGCAGGAATTTATGACAGGTATCGGTTGTGTACTACATGTGCCTGGGCTGTGGAGTAAGGTGACAAGATAGAAACTTTTTCCTATAAAGAAAAACATCAAAATCTGACAACATTTACAAAAAGCTACATCAAATCTAACAAAACCATGCGAGAAATACGTGTTATGGTCTGATGAGACTGAGGTTGAACTTTTTGGCCATAATTCCAAAAAATAAGTTTGGTGCAAAAAACCACTGCACATTACCAAAATTTACACTGTACCCACAGTGAAATATAGTAATGGCACAGTGGTGGGTTGCTACTGGTTCTTTTCGGTTCTTGTGAACCGGTAGTTGAAATTTTGAGTAGTTCAGAGAACCGGTAAATACCACCTCTGCCCGCCCCCGCCCCAATCTATTCGCTGCCTCCTGAGTCCCAGCTGATTGGCTAGAAGGAAAAAATCAGGGCTCACTTGAAAAAGAAGAGAAAAACCCCCCAAGATACCTTAGCTTTAAACTGAGAAGCCAAGAAGCCTCCCAACTGATTGGCTAGAACCACTCTTTGTAAACTGCTCACTGGTGGTAGATTGGCAATTGAGGCCAAGCTTCCTGAAAGCAGTTTCCGATGCTCTCGGTGGTGGCAGAATGGTAAAAAACTGTTTAAACTCTTGCTGTGGCGCTTCAAAGGGCCGCCCTACAGCTGATCAGCGGTAAAAGGCAGTGTGGTAGTAGACCAGTGTGCTCCAAAAACAAATAGCTAGACCGCTATGCTCCAAGAACAAATGGGTAGACTGGTACAACTCTTCAAGTAGTTAAAAGCCTGGTAGACCAGTACTTCTGTTAAATCCTAAAGAATTGTTTGTCACATGACCATCAAGCCACGCCCACAAAATAAGCCACATCCACAGAACTGGTAGTAAAAAAATTTAGAACCTACCCCTGTAATGGCAGCTTTATGCTTTGGGGGTGTTTTTTTCTTTAGCTGGAAATAGGATTTTAGTCAAGGTGTAGGGAAAGACAAACAGTTCCAAATATTGGTCAATTTTAACACAAAACTTTCAGACCTGTGCCAAAATGCTAAAGATGAAGATGAATGTCACCTTTCAACATGGTGATCCAAAGCATATATTTAAATCAACAAAATAATAGCTTCACCAGAAGATCAATTTTTGGAAGGCCCAGCCAGAACCCAAACCTGAGTCCAATTGAAAATCTGTAGGGTGACCTGAAGAAGCCTGTGCAGCAGGAGATGATCTTGCAATCTGACAGATTTGGAATGCTTTTGCAAGGAAAAATTGGTAAAGATACCAAGGCAAGATGTGCCATGCTCCCACTCCAAAGGACTGAATGCTGTCATAAAATAAAAGGGTGCTTCAACAAAGTATTAGTTTAAGGGTGTGTAATCTTATGCAACCATGTTACTGTAAGTTTTTTCCCCCATTTAAAAGATCACAGTTTGTTTTTCAATTGAATTGTACAACTTACATATTATATTAAAAGTGGAGAAAAATCTGACTTATCTTGGTCTGATTTTTTATATATATTTCAAAAATCTGGCATTTTAACAGAGTGTGCAGACTTTTTATATCTACTGTATCATCTATATATAAATCTATAAACCTAAAATAGTTTCCGAACTTTTCCGTATTGATTTGCTGCAGTAAAAGAGAACTCCAGCTATTTCCATAAAAGCCAATCAAAAAATCACACCAATCAGAGATTATTGAATCTAAAATTCAACATGTCTGAAGGACCCCAGGTTGGAAACAGCTCATTTAGAATATATTGCTTCTCAATCTTTTGCCTTATATCAGATATACCATAATCAACTATATCAGCAGATGCAAAGGCTACAGGGCTAACACATTTGGCAATAGTGATTGTCCTGAGGCAATGCAATCAGAATTTGTTCCTGATTGCAAGAATTTGTCCTGGCAGCCTTTATCTTGACAGCATGTAAACAGATTGGATTAACATGATTCTTAGTTGACTTCCCAACATCACAGGTGTGCTAGGAAGTGGTGTGATACCACTGTATATGTAGTTGGCTTTTCTGTGGCTCTTTTCCATAGCTGTAGCATCTAAAATTGAAAATTGCTGAGTTAGAACTCTAGTGCCATGCATAAAATACTGGGAGGCACTAAACAAGTCTGCCAAAATCCATAATAACAGAGAGGAGGAAATAGAAAAAAAATAGCATATTTTATGAGCTCAGTTTGTCTTAGGGATAAGTATTAAGCCATCTTGAGTCAAAAAGCAAAAAGGGCTAGGATTAGGTTTAAACATTTGAAGTCTTATGTATTGCAATATACATTTACTTGAAAGTCAGTCCCATTGAGTTCAATCTGCAGTTCATTCATATACAATACATGCACAAAAAGGTCTGTAGCCTTGAAACAGTTTTAATTCTAATTTCCTCTTTCCAGGGAATCTTAGAAATATTAGTTTAGTAGGTTAGAAATATTAGTTTAGAAGATCCCAGGAATGCCTAATAGGATCATTGGCAAACTCAAAAAACAGCAGTATCAATTTTTTAAAAAGTCATGCTATTTAAGCTAGTATAAGACCTAATATATTATGGTAATAGATGTAACATATTCTTAAAAGTAGAACAAAACACAACTTTGTAGAATTGTGTGAAATGTGACTGATCCTAAATTACTTCTTTTTCTAAAATGATCTCAACTTACTTAATTGCAAACAGTGGTTTTAAATAAGTTGCAGTTTATAATAAATCTTACCTATGGTTTTGAATAAACCTGAAGGTAACTCCTTTGTTGCTTTCAGAAAATCGTGGAAGTCAAGCAGACAGTACCAGGTTTATATACCTTCCCTGCTTCCTCTATTTCAAAACGACTCAGTGATTAACAGTAAATTATATTTGTTAAGCCTTGTAAGACAGAAGTTTGGATTTGTCTCAAGTTCTTTTTTTCTTTTTTTCTTCCTCAGGTTCATGACTTCTGTAAAAATCTGCACCTGAATCTATTTAAAGCTACCTAGTAACTTATATTAAAAAATGGGTGGATATTTATGTGAACTGTCTGAACACACTTGGAAGTAAGTTCCAATTGTGTCAATGGAATCTACCAAAAATGTGTTTACAAGTGCAGACAAGTTTCTCTTTCACAGCTGATTGTTCTTAGAAGTTGAGATAAAACGTTCCATTGAACTATTATTTTTTATAGTTCTACACTGATTGCACAATGTGTTTACAAAAATTTATATGTGAGTCCAAGGTAGAAAAACGTATTCCTGTTTATCAAAGGTCTTTGTGAAATTATGAAAAAGATTTTAATTAATATTCATAGGTAAATTTCTTCCAACACTTTTCCCCTCCCCCCCATTATTTATTTATTTAAGAAATTTTTTATGGCCACCCAACTAGCTCTCAGTGACTTCGGATGGCTTACAAAGATAAAAACAAAATATAAAAACGATGAAAAGCGATAACTCAAAAACAAGCAGTCAATCAAAGAAATCATTTGACGGGTTTCATCCCATGCTGGGTTTCCCAGCCAGCTGGCAAAACCAGGTCTTCAGGGTCTTGTGAGAGCATGTCAAAATGAGTTAAGCCAATCTTAACTCAGTGGGAATGATGTTTCAAGGGAGGGAGCCACCATGGAGAAGGCCCTTCATCTTGTTCCTGCTAAATATAACTCTTTGGAGAGGGCATCCGTAACATTCCCTGCCTTGCCATTCTGGTGAGTCAGGTAAATGTGACTGGGAAAGGATACTCCTTCAAATAACCTAGTCCCAAGCCCTGTAGGGCTTTAAAGGTGACAACCAGCACCTTGAATTGAACCAGAAGGAACTTGGCAGCCAATGCAGCTTCTGCAATAGAGATGACATATGTGCACATCTATGCCTACACAAAACCATGTGAACTGCTGCATTTTGAACTAATTAAAGCTTCTAGATACTTTTCAAGGGCAGCACAATGTAGGACATATTGCAATAGTCAAGCCATGAGTTGACATGAGTTGACTAGGGTATGAGTGACTGTGAACAAGTGTTATTGTTGGTGCAGGAAAGGGCATAATTGACACACAACCCATAGTTGTACAAAGACCCTCCTGGCCATGTCTACCACCTGCTCTTTGAGCAGGAGTTGTGAGTCCAGGAGTCATGAGTCTAGATTAAACACTGGGTCTACCTGGGGCAGTGGCACCCCATCCAAGATCAGAGATGGCAATTCTCCATGGACCAGAGAACCCCAAACACAGAGCCATTCCAGCTTGCCAGGGTTCAGTTTCAACCTCCAAGCACTACAAGAGGGAAGCCAAGGCATTGCTTAACTCACCATGGGCTGAGATATATAGCTGGATTTTATCAGGTTATTGATGATATTTCAGCCCATGATGGTGAATGATCTCATCCAGTGGCTTCCTGTAGATGTTAAATAGAAGCAGAGAAAGTACCAAGCCCTGTGGGACTCCACAGAGCAAGGAATGAGGGGTGGACATCATGCTTCCTATCAACATTGACTGAAAGCAACCACAGAGGAAGGAAGTGAAATTGAACAACACAGAGTTCCACTCCCACTCCCAAGCCCTGAAGCTGCTCCAGAAGGATACCGTTGTTTATTTATTGGTTCAATTTATATGCCGCCTTTCTCCAGAGATTCAGGGCAGCTTACAATACGTTAAGCAACAGCCTTCATACATTTTTATATACCTGCTTTGTAGGGCTTTCGCCCCCCCCCAAGCAGTGTTCTTTTTTTAATACAAAATCAGCTTATTACCCCCACAATCCGGTTCTTCATTTTACCTACCTCGAAAGGATGGAAGGCTGAGTCAACCTTGAGCCTGGTGAGATTCGAACTTGCAGTAATTGCAGGCAGCTGGTGTCACTTAACACCACTTTAATCTGCTGCACCACCAAGGCTCTTTGTTAATTGTTAAAAGTATCAAAGGCCGCTGAGAGGTCAACTAGAATGAAGATGAATACACTACCCTCAACCCGCTCCCACCAGAGGCCATTAAAAAGTGTGACCAATAGCAATAGCAACAGCACTTAGACTTATATACCGCTCCACAGTGCTTTACAGCCCTTTCTAAATGGTTTACAGAGTCAGCATATTGCCCCCAACAATCTGGGTCCTCATTTTACCGACTTTGGAAGGATGGAAGGCTGAGTCAACCTTGAGCCAGTGAGACTCGAACTGCCAGATTGCAGTCAGCTGGCAGTCAGCAAATGTAGCCTGCAGTACTGCGTTCTAAGCACTGCGCCACAGTGGCTCTGTTTCCATCCCATATCCAGGCCTGAACCCTGACTGGAAAGGGTCTAGATAATCCATTTCATCCAGAAACCTTGGGACCTGCCGTACAACCACTTCTCAACAACATTCCTCAGAAAGGGAAGATTGGAGACAGGATAAACATTATCCAATAGGATAGAGTCTAGTGATGGCTTCTTAAGAAGAGACAGGCCATGGCCTCCTTGAAATGTTGGGGCACCATCCTCTCCCACAGGGAAACATTAATCATCACTAGAACCCACCTACATGTTACTTCCCGGGAAACTTTCACAAGCCAGGAAGGGCATGGATCAAAAACACAGGTGTGAATATCTAATATTTCGTAAATATTTGCAAAGCTCACCATGCTAAGGGAATGTCATCTTCTTTCCAAATTACACCCTTCTATTATTTTCCTCCCCCCCCTTTTTTGCTTTTTCTGACAACCTGAAAAAATCTAGAACCAGTTTTTCCTTGTAAAATGTAAGCAAGGACTGGGAGTCAGAAAGGCAAGAAAAAGATCAGGGGGGCTGATGTACTTTTGCCAAATTATATCAAAATAAAGGAAGAACCAGTGTTTCCTTAGAGCCATGTTGGCGAACCTATGGCACACGTGCCAGAAGTGGCAGGCAGAGCCATTTCTCCGGGCACGCGAAGGCATCAGCTGTTGTTCTTCCGGTTTCTGGTACGCCGGTCATCTGGTTTTCATGTGCAAGGGGCGTGCCGGAAATTGGAAGAGCAGTCGCCAATCTTCCTGTTTCCAGAGTGCGCATGCACACCGGCCAGGTGGTCTGGTTTCTGGCGTGCACACGCACGCGAAAACCAACAACTGGTGCACGTGCCAAAAGATGCAGAGAGGGAATCCTGGCAGCCACTTCCTAAGTGAGCAGAGCAAGGTAAGCCAGGAATTCCCTCCCTCCCTGCCTGCGTGAGCTACTTGCGCAGTCCCAGGAGGTCCAGACCACCGGAGGACCACCAGCTGGTGAGGGCGGAGTGGTGGTGGGCTGCCTGCTCAGATGACCCCGTGGCTGTCATCAAAGTGGGCCAAGATGCCCCTCTTGGATCACTTCACCAGCTGTGCAGGTCGCTTGGGATGTGTTCTTCCTGCGCAGCTGCCCTCCCCCAGAAGTGCAGCAGCAGCAATTGCAGGGAGAAGGGAAGAGCGTCTGGCCAGCTCAGATGCACGGGGCAGCATTTGCTGGCAGGCGGGCAGCTGCCCAGCCCATGGCTCCTTTCCTGGCATATGGACAGAGAGCCTGGTTTGGCTGGCAGCGCAGCAGTGGGGATCGGGTGGGGGTGTGTGCTACCAGTGGTTGGGCCCATCACTCAACCCCTACCATGCCTGCTGTCACCTGAAAACATTGTTGCTGCGATCTCTGCTGCCTGGAGATCTTCGCTGCCTCCCCAATTCCAAAAACAGGGTGTGGAGAGGCAAAACAAGAATACCACCGTTTCAGCCACCGCTTGAAATGCAATACACTTATCCCACAGCTTGCATAAACTGCTCCCGCCCCTTTCAAAATAGCCACCAGGAGCTTCCCTCGGGCACTCAGGGCTGGCAAGCAGCTATTCTTCTGAGAAGGTGGGGGAGAGGCAGATGCGCTGGCAGAGACAGGCTTTGGCTGCTTGTTCTGTTGTGACCCTGAACCCTTGCTTGGGCTCCTCCCTGCTGGGTCCTGGGCTTCCTGGGAAGCCCCCTGCACCTTTGCTGCCTCAGAAAGAGGAAAGAGAAAATGAGTCTGTGGAGAAGGAGGAGAAGGGCGCACGGCTCTGGAATGTGTATTTCCAGGGAGGAAAACATTTTTGGGCAGCAGCGGGGAGGAGCCCAAGCAAGGGTTCGGGGTCGCAGCAGGATGAGGAGCCAAAGCCCAGTCTCTTGGCCAGGCGGGAGGCGAGATCTGACATTGCCTCCCTGCTGGCGGCTTCTCCATCTCCTGGCTGCTCCAGGAGCAGCCTGTTACCCAGTGAGAGCGGCCTGTCACCACAGCTTGCCCCTGCCCCCTCTACCCCGCCAGCTGGTCCGGGGGTTCTGCTGGAGAAGTGGCAGCACAAGAACCGTTGTTGCTTGGGGCAAAGGGAGGGTGGCGGCAAGAATAGGCAGCCCAGGGCTTCCCTGTTCCCCACCTGAGTGGGCTTCTGGCATGGCCCAGGCCTCCAGGGGAAGGGATTGAAGCCCCAGCCTGCTGCTCCTTGAATTATCCATTCCCTCCCTTTCCTCAATCCCATTTCATGGCTTCCCAACTTCCTCATCCTCTGCTTTCTCGCTGTTTTCTCCAAGCAGCCAAGAGAGAATGGGCTTGCCCGTCTGTCACAGTCTCCCATGTCTGCGATGCCAGATCTTGCCTCCCGCCTGGCCGAGAGACTCTGCTTTCCTTGTCAAAGCACTTCATTATTGCAGGGCAGGGGACACGTGAGGAACTTTGGAGAGAGCTACCTTGAGCAAACCTCAGTGCTATTACGCAGGGCTCCTAGTGGTTGGAGAAGAGGCAGAAACAGCAGTCAGGGCTGCGCTTTCAGAAGGTAAGCCTCTGCCATGAGGAACTTTGGAGAGAGAGGGTGGGGGCAGGCTATGGGAGCAGCCTGTCTCTTAGCTGGCGAGAATGGCCACAGCCTGCCCCTCTCCTCTCTTTCCAAAGTTCCTCATGGCAGAGCAGCATTGCTTACCTTCTGAAAGCGCAGCCCTGGCTGCTGTTTCTGCCTCTTCTCCAACCACTAGGAGCCCTGTGTAATAGAGCTGTGGTTTGCTCAAGGTAGCTGCCGTTTGGACTTCCCCCCATTCCTTCGTCTTCTCCTTGAGTTGGAGCCTCGCAGCGTGACCGAGGCTGAGGAGGGATGGGATAGTAGCTGCACGGATCCCCCGGTGCTGCCTGTGTCCCCTGCACTGCAATGATGAAGTGCTTTGCCAAGGAAAGCAGAGTCTTAGGCTGCTCCTGGAGCAGCCGGGAGAAAGAGAAGCTGCCAGCGGGGAGGCAAGCCAGCCCAGGAGGACCGGAGGAGAGCGCAGCTTCTCACTCATGGAGACCTACCAGTGGGGAAGTGGGCGCGGTAAGAGGTGCGCTGGCCAGGAAGCGGTCATGCTCCCTGGCCGGAGAGGATTGCACAAACCTTTGCTGGAGTGAAGTGCAACCCTCTCCGGCCAGGGAGCATGACCGCTTTCTGCGACCACTTTCCTGATGGTGGATCTCCATGAGTGAGGAGCTGCGCTCTCTTCCAATCCTCCTGGGGCAGCTTGCCTCCCCGCTGGTGGCTTCTCCTTCTCCTCCTGCTCCAGGAGCAGCCTGCTGTTACCCAGTGAGAACGGCCTGCCACCACAACCTGCCCCCGCCCTCTCTGCCCTGGCAGTTGCTCCTGGTACTGCTGGAGAAGTGGCAGCATGAGAACTGCTCTTGCTGGGGCAAGGGGGTGGCGGTGGGAAGAGCAGCAGGCTGGGCTTCCCTCCTTCCCTCTCCCTGGAGGCCTGGGGCTATGACAGAAGTCTGCTTGGGCGGGGAGACAGGGAAGCCCTGGGCTGCCCTCAGAATAATGACTTTCCAGGTCTGAATTGGGGCGGGGGCCCCGAAGTGCATGTGCAGGGCACGCATGCGCAATGTGGGGTGCATTCGCGGGATGGTTGTGTGCGCATGCGGGAGGGTTCACATTGCATTATGAGTGCTGGCACGCACACGAGCTGTTGCGTGCACACATACATACATACGCACATACTTCCGGCACGCCACGAGAAAAAGGTTCGCCAACACTGCCTTAGAGGGCTCCTTTGATTAAAACTCATTCAGAAATTCCCATTCTGAGAGGAGGCATCAACTGCTAGAGATGTACATGATGAAGAACAAGATTGTTGGGGGCAATATGCTATTTAGTATACTGTCTTTGGTATAAGCCGCCCAGAGTCCTCGGAGAGTGGGCGGCATAGAATAATAATAATAATAATAATAATAATAATAATAATAATAAAAATATTATTTCATTGTTATTTCTAAAGGGCAGTCATGAGATTTCTCTTATGAATTTTCTATATTAAATTGAGTAGGAATAAAAAATCAGATCTTTACCAAACTATTAGGAGCATCCAGAGGAAAGCGCCCTTTCATTCCCATTCTACTATTGCTCCTCCAGGCCTTTTATTTTTAGAATCACAATTGGCTAGGAAATTACTTGAATTTTGTGTATGAATAAAAAGATTGAAACCAAAAGAAAGTTAGAAAATTTTGCACATTTATCAAGCAAGATAAATGACTCTTCCTCTTGTCCACATTCCAATATAGATTTGAAGTACCTTTATGCATTCTAGATAATTTTTCTGCTGTCATATCCAATAGTACACCATTTGTTCTGTACCACATTTGAAAAATCTAAATGTATCAGTTTTATATTATGAGTACTAATGTTTTTTTTTTAAATTCCCTTATAATTTTAATGCTGAAATCTTCCTAGGAAACATAATTATTATGAGAATGGAAACATAATTTTAGCAATTATTTGTGTTGCATTGTTACTTTTATCAACTTTGATAGATTAGAGATTCATTAGATGTCAGGAATTTATTATGAAAAACAAAATACTAGGATCAACCTTGTGTTGCAAGACTACAGATATTCTTTTGAACGTTACCAAACTAAAATGAAATTATCAGAATTATTGATTGAAGAAAATATCAATATTGTCCCAGTCATAGATTGTAATAACTTTTCCCCATCTTTAGGCTTTATTATAATTTAATTTAATAAGCTAATGAGTGTTGCAATGGAAAATTATATTGGGATCAAGTCCAATCCATATGTTAACCCTGCTTTAAAAATAACCTTTGCTACGTAAAGTGAAAACTATGGGAATAGTTATCTAGTAAGTCATGACTTAATGCACACATTAAGGATTAAGATTATGCAAATTATATTTAATGTATTTTTAAGGTTAAATACTTATTAAATTAAATATTAAATTAAATACTCTGCTGGTATTGTGACATCTTCAGCTCTGGCTCTAAACTTGTTAGTTTAAATTAGGTTGTCTTCACAGAAGTGTTTCTAAATAAAGCTCATAATTTTCCTCCCTTATTTTCAGTTGGAAAATTCAATTAATTAAGATGGATTTAGAAAGATCATTATTTAATATGGAGCTTGGTTCGAAATTACAGAAACTAGCCATATGCATCTGAGTCTGGGTTTAGATAATAATATATTCAGAGTGTAGAACTAGTTATGGCTGCTGTTTATTGTTTATTTATGAGTGTATTAAATGTAGCATTATTATCACAATAAGCTGTTCAAGTCTTTGAGACATGGAGCATACATCCATTAAAATCCAGAGACGTTTGTGCATGGTAAATGTGCTTTCAGTATAATAAGAACAATAAAGTATTTTAAAATCTCAAATTTACACAAATTCTAATTTGTAATTTCTAAATCTGAACTCTGCACTATACCAGAAATAATTAGAAAAGACACATGCATTATATAATCTAGAGAGAGTCAGCCTGTTGCCATTACTCAAAGTATAATTGGATATGAATATCCTCATTCAGCTTTAAAAACCTTTCTGCATAACTATTTTAGTACAAAGGACATCAAAACCACACACACACACACACACACACACACACACACACACACACACCAAGTTTAAAAATGATAGTCATTCTTCTGTCAACAGGTACCTCTTTTTTTTACCAAATTGACAGAAGAAGAATGTTGTGAGGGACAGGGGCCCCAAAGAGATTTGTTAACCCTTTGTGGTCCTTTCTACAAAGAATATGTCTAGCCTAATTGTAAAACTTTGTATTAGCCTGGTGTAATATACATAAATAAATGTTTAAATACTTAAATACATAAAATACAATTTCAGAAGGTACTGAAAAAAGAAAAAAAGGAAAAGGAAAACATAGAAAAGAAAAAGGCAATAAAGACAATAAGTGACAAATACTTTATTTCAGTCATTGAGCAATAAAAATGCATTCAATAAAGCAAACAAAACAAAGTTTCTCCCTAACTTTAATGACTGTTGGCAACTATTTGTGGGCGAAACTTGCACATAACATAGCACAATAGATTTATCCTAGTTGCCTGACAAATAATGCAAGTAAATTTACCAGAGTGTTCCCAGAAATTTAGATAAACAAGTGGTAATTGACTGATGGCAAATGTTCCTGAGAATTGACAATACAAAAGAACATAGGTTTCTATGGCACCTGTGTTACATAGGGCTGTGAAAATATTTACAGACCCCTCACATCCTGGACATAAATGGTTTCAACTCCTACCCTCAAAACGACGCTATTAGAGCACTGCACACCAGAACAACTAGATGTAAGAACAGTTTTTTCCCGAACACCATCACTCTGCTAAACAAATAATTCCCTCAACACTGACAAACTAGTTACTAAGTCTGCACTACTGTTAATCTTCTCATCATTCCTATCACCCATCTCCTCTCACTTATGACTGTAGGACTGTAACCTTGTTGCTGGTATCCTTATGATTTATATTGACTATTTCCCTATGACTATCATTAAGCGTTGTACCTTATGATTCTTGACCAATGTATCTTTTATTTTATGTACACTGAGAGAGTATGCACCAAGACAAATTCCTTGTGTGTCCAATCACACTTGGCCAATGAAGAATTCTATAAGGATCTCCTGAATTTGGAAACTGTGATGTGATATAAATATGAAAGTGGTTGAAGTGATAAAATTTAGTTATTTACAGTTATCCTTTATTTTAATCTATGTTGGAAAATTGGAGTAAAGGCAGTGCACACTTCAAGCTACACCTAGCACAAAGAAGTTGGAAGCTTCCAATTTTCTTCACACCAAGCATAATCTAATATAAGCCTATCTAGTGTAACAATGAAGTGAAATCTGAAATGTTGTAGCATCAATATTTTACTTATCACTGCTATCTCATCAGTGCTGAAAAAAGATGAAATTACTTTTGAGGAATACTTTCTGAATTCTGTGGTTAGGGGAACTGCGTCTTTTAGGTTGGGGCCCACATTTTTCTCTGATGAAATGAGTCTTCAGTCTGGGAAGACCTTCCGGATATGTCATTATCATTGAGGACTCAGATGTGGTGGTTAAAGAACCAGTTCATAGCTTAGACTGCAACATCAGTTGCATCTATTGTGGAAGAGGATGGCTTGGCAATGAAAACTGATGTTTGAAATGCTTAAGACTGGTTGACTATTGCAGAAGGTAGCAGCTGAATCTGTTTGCCATGCATGTATAGCATTTGTGCTAAATGATTTGCACTGCCTATCATTTTGTTTCCAAGGCTGTCAAGATAGTGGGCTTATTACACAGACCCCTGAGCTATTCAGGACCAAGTTTTATTAAAAATGCCTTCATTTATAGTAGCCATCCAGCCATCTCTAGTTTGTCATCTGGTGGTTATTAGAGGGAAGCTGGTATTCTCTGTGGCATTTTCCAGAATAAGGAACAACTAAAACAATACCCTCTTCCTCTTTAGACAATTTCCTTCCTTTGTGAAAAGATTGATTATATAAATACAGACGTCAACCCAGGTATTGGGTTAAACTATTTAAAATGGGTTAAACAAGTGAAGAAGATTTGTGTCCATCCTCCATGAATTTACTTATTTATGTATTCTTGGGCATGCACAGGGGATTATTATTATTATTATTATTATTATTATTTATTAAATGTATATACCGCCCTACTCCCAGACGGGACTCAGGGCGGTGAACAGCCAGAATAAGATACAATAAATACAAAAGTTAAAAAAATCATTAAAACAAATTAAGTTCAATTTCTGAATACTCTCCTAGTCAGAAGAATGTTAATCATTATTCCCAAGGATGTAGAAAAAAATTTTGTTCTTTGGCAAGACATTAGGTAGAAAAATAAACATATTACATTGTTCACAAAATTTATCTAAAAAGTGTCTTCTATCACCCAATTCTTCAGTTTATAAAAATTTAAGAATTATTTCCTTTTAAAAATTTTAAATACTGGTGACTAATTTTTAGGTACATCAGAATGGCGGCACCAATTCCCCTTATATCCTAATGGGAGCAAGGGGGCCTGAAGACTAGAATGGGAACTCATCCTTTACAGTAAGATGAAGAACCTGTGATCTTCTAAACGTTGCTAAATGATACCTGCCAATGTCCTTCATTGTTGGCCTGGGTTGGTAGTTCAACAACACCCAGAAGCAGAATTCAATTCTTTAAAACAATGTTCTGCATTTGGGAATGTTCTCCATTTGAGTCCATTCTATTGTCATTTAATTTATGTATAAGTTTATCGGAGGATCATTTATTAAATCCTATTTTTCCTTTTAATTTAGCACAGCAGTGCTAAGGCACTGCTTAGGCAACCAGTGCTATAATATACACAACCATGTTGTCCTCCCAATACAGTATGCTATGACTGATAAAAAGACAAACTAGACTAGACTATATAACTATTTTTAAAAATCTTTTACTGGAGTTTTACTTATATTTTATTCCTTTAGTGTTATTGCAAATCAAAGGAAACTGTTCTAGGATGTGGCAGTATATAAATATTGGAAAACAAATTAAGTGTCCAATGCAGTGGCTCATGCTATTTCTTTGTACAGCTGAATTGCCTCTCTTTTGAAGAATAAAACTGTAATAAGATTTCTTCATTTGACTTCTCTGTCGTACACCTCCCTCAATGGGCTTTTCAAATCTCATTTCCATGGAAAATTTCTGAGATAAGCAACATTTCTCTTTGGCATGGAGTATATTGTTTCACAGTAAACCAAATAGTAGCATGACTTCTGCTTAAGAAGCCATTTTTAGAGCTGAGGTTACTATTGGGCAGTGTCCAAATCTTTATAGTTACACAACATAATGCATGCATTATGGCAAAGCAGTTTAAAATCCACATTTGATGCAGAGATTGCATTGGCTGTTCTAGTTGATCTTTACTAGAGTTATGTTGGAGATCTCGCTGTTCCTTTTGCTTTTACTGATCATAGGATCCCCTTGAAGCAGTTTTGGTGAGTCTGCTCTCATTTTTCTGATGCTACTGGAAGCACTGCTTAGACCCATTGGGAAGTATCCTGATAACTCAAGTTTTTAATCTTATTCATCATATTTTGCATTTATTAACTGAACAGCCATAAACCAAAAATATATAAAAATATCCGGGGAAATATAATATAGTTTAAATGATAGAAAGACAAACAAGTGTTGAGTTTCTTAGCCAGTATATGTAACAGAGGTCAAATATATTTTACAGAAAACAAACCCAGCAATGTTTAATAAGGATTGTGTACATACATAGCCACCTTTATTTCAGTCATACACCAGTATAAAATAACATCATTTAGAATCATAATGATTTTAATGATAGCAATGAAACCTATAAGATTGCAAATGTCTTAATCAATCTGTTGTTTCCTTAGTATGGTAAAGAATGGAGTGCCTGCTGGAAAGTAATTTTTTAAGGATTTTTGTGCTGGGATATATCTATATTTTGATGCTTCAGCCTAGTAAATACATATTTATCTTTGTGTGTTTGATGCATCCAATTGTATTATCTTTGATGAGTCATGGGGCCAAGCCTTTTGTGACATGTATTGGGCAATGCAGGATGTGCTGGAAGCTTCTGAGAGGCACGCCAAGTTAAACTGTAATTATTAATACTTACTGGAACATTGGGACAATATGGAAATAGTATCTGGGATCAGGAAATAAAAGGAAAAATAAATGAACAATTACAGCATGAGATGCCTTTGAAGAATCATGCCAGACTCAGAGGTCCTTCAGACACCTCTTGTAATTCATTAACCATTACCTTTCATGGAGTCAAAATGCTGCTATAATGATGCCATATGTATTAACTACTCATCATAAATAAGTTTGGAATTTTTTCCTGGTTTTTTTTTTTTTTGGTAAGTTGTAGGAAATGTAATTTTCTTTGTTTTCAAAAGGCTCTTTCTTTATTTTCAATAAAGAAACTATTGGAAATGTTTGAGGCAACTCATAACAATATCACAATTAAAATACTGTATTTTGATATTAAATGCTATTTAAGTATTTCATGTACCTTTCCTATCTTTTCTAACTTTCTATTACTGAATTAAAGCTATGTTGTTTTGTAGATCTTTATTAGAAATACATCACAATTTAGGACTGTTGGCTCTCAAACAATGAAAATGTTCAGGTTTGCATTGTTTTTTTACCCACTTTGCACTCACAATTATTTTTTGAACATGATTTCGAAAATCTAATTTTCAGTCAATATTGCCATTACAGATATTATGAATGAAAAGGGAAGGAATAGAAAGCAAACACATGATGTCATGGGAATGATTGACAGTGTACATTGACAGGAAAAAAAACGTATTTTGGTAAGTAAACATATGTACACTAAAATTGTTTTCCTGTTTTGTTAGTTTCATGACAATTGATTCATAGAGTGATTAATTTGTTATTTGTTCATTTTATTACTATCTTAATATGCATTTGTAGAAGGAAGACAATGTGGATAGAGAAGAATGTCATTTATGACTAAGGTTTGTGCAGCGATGCAAGAACAGGAAAATATGAATAACAAGTTTAAAGCAAGACAACTTGTTATTAGAACTTGTCATCAACATTCATAATTCTGTTGGTCATCGTTCAGAAAAGCTGGTTATTTCATACATTTTAAAATTTAAAAAGGGAAAAAAAATAGTCCAGGAATTCAGTTCAAATCCAAGTTATATTAGTTTTTTTCTTCAGACAGAATACGATACCATATAATTCAACTCTGAAATGCATTACTTTATACATTTTTTGAACGTAAATATCATTAGTAAAAATAACCAACATAGCTTTTTTAAGAAGGCGTGATAGAAGTTCTGTACTCTTTATTCAGACTGTACTGTGTTTTAAAGAACAAGATGAAATGTTGCATTCCATCATGTTCACCATCACTGAGATTTGAGTTATGAGGATAAGGAGTTGTTGCTGCAGGCTATAGTTCAAAAACTCTGTCAAAATCAGAAAAGGTATTTCATTAAACAATTATCTACTTCCTGGAACATGGAAGAAACCTGGCTTTTCACAAAACCAGTTCAAAATGTAGAGTTGAAAAGCAAATACATCTGTAGTCAACCACAAAGATACTATTTTTAGTGACATCTATGAGCAACGAAACAGTGATATGAGTTATTAATTAATCCCAACAAAGGCCAAATTCTCCAAAAGAACCCCAGCCAGCAACAAACATTTTTATAAATTGCGACACCATAGAGACTCTTTGGCCATGTATACAGAGACATGCTAATTATAGCAAGATAACAAAGTTATTGTTTGCAGGAAAACCTTATTTGACTGTCTACTCCACGTCTAGCCTGTGGCAAATACAGTCTTCTCAAAGATAGGAAACAGGCAGCAGGTATAATGGAGGAAAAAGAAGCCGTTCATTAGCAATGTTTACGGTTAAGGACTAAGGAATACTTGTGCAAGGCATATCAACGTGTCAAGTTTCACTTTACAGGCATATAGATAAGAGACTTGTTTTGCAGAGTTGCCTTTATGCTTACAACGAAGCTTTTGGGGACACAGGGAACAGTTTTATCGGTATTTCAAAGGTTTCTCTTCAATTACAGATTGGAGGCTGCATCTCCCTAACCTGCCCATGACATCTTCTTCTATAGTTGTTGGTTATACCTTGTTTCTTTCTTTTTAACTTTTTTTGAAAGTTCTTTTGATGCATTGTTATTTTCCTTTGTGAATTTATGTATTTGCATTATTTTCTTTGTGTTTTGTTCTTTTTCTGTTACTATTAAAGAAAATAAAAAATGTTAATAAGAGTAACTATTGAAGTTATGCTAAAATATTCTAAAAGTAGCCTTAAAATTGCACCAAGGCAAAGCTCGATCTGGCTAAGTGCCTTAAAAAAAATCTGCTCATAAAAAAAAATTAGCTTTGCTCACCTTTGCTTTGCAATATCTCTGTATGCTATGTTACATGGAAAAAATGGAGAAGATAGAATTTACAGGCATGTGCTTATCATCTCCTTTTCTGCAAATTATAAATGAAACCACTACTCCAAAGTTACAATTCCTCTTTTGGGGGATGTCATCGTCCTGGTGTTGATAAAATGGTACAGTTGAAGAACAAATCATGAACAATGTAATATGTCAACAACAATTACCTTCAAATAAAGCCTGAAAGATATAGCATGTTAAAATGATTGTATTCCTGCTACACACACACAATGGCTTCATATTCACAACAAAAATAGCATCTGGGGCAACATATTTCTTAGTTCTCTCTTCAGAAGGCACTCTTTCTTTTGCTTCCATTCTTCTTGCTCCATTTTCCCATCTTTTGACTCTTGCTATTGTTGAATTCACATTATTTCTTTGTGCAGTTACCAAAGTACAGTGGACACTAATATATTTATTTCTTGCCCAGCAGAAGGAAAATTGCTGATCTGGAGTGTGAGAGACCAGCTTCTTTGCTCCACTTTGAGAATCCACTCAGGAGAGAATAGCAGTAATAAGAGTGAGCTGACAGAGGGCAAGGACAAAGTGCAGGAGATGGCAGACTTCTCAGTATAGGTCTATGATGGCGAACCTATGGCATGTGTGCCACAGGTAGCACGCGGAGCCATATCTGTGGGCATGCAAGCATTGCGGTAGCTCGGTCCAGCACAGGCCAGTTGATTTTCGACCCTTCTGGGCCCACCGAAAGTCAGGAAACAGGCTGTTTCTGGCCTCTGGAGGGCCTCCGATGGTGATGGTGAGGAAGGCCGTTTTCGCCCGCCCCAGACTCCTAGAAAGCCTCTGGAGCCTGGGGAGGGTGAAAACCGGGCCTTCCAGTCCCACCAGAAGTCAGGAAATGGGCTGCTCCCGGCCTCCAGCTAGCCATCACAGGTATAGGTGTTAAGTCTTGGGCGGCACCATGCACTATCAGCTTACACAGGCCAGGCTTTCCTGATGCGGTGGCTAGAGTGGGTTTAGCAATTATGATGGGACACAGATCATGTAGGGTTCCTGGAATGGTCCCTGCATGGACAAAATGGCAAGAGGATTGTTCACAGGGTGAATAGAAACCAAACTGATAATTCAAGCAATACTTTTCCAGAGACACTCAGGTTTGTCTGAATGTATGACCCATGCCCTTTTCTAATGTGGACTGTTCCCTGATTTGAATTTCCAGCTCTCAGTATAAATGTTTTTATAACTGTCCACAGGAATTGAGAGAATATCACATTTTGATGGAGAAAACAGAGAGCAGATTTGAACCAACATTTCCTGAAAGTTAATTGCCATATTATATTGTTTCTACTTGTTTAATAGACTGTGTAATATTCTTATGCTACTGGAGATTGTGGAGATGCTTTAATATATCCTTTCATCTCCACAGTAACATATTCTTTTTTGTCACCTGCCTTGTTCTGGCAAATAAGATTTTTTTAAAAAATAATTATGATAATCAGCAAAATATTTGCTACAAGTGCTTCTTATTTAGAAATGAATGCCAGGCTGTCAGGGCTAATACATTGCCAAAACAGATAAGCATTTTAATGATATAACATTTAATTTTAATTATAATAGTCAGTAATGATGGCTAAGGAGCTTTCTTTTTTTAAAAAATAGCAATTATCTTGTTCAGCTTCTTTGTGTGCCTAGATGAGTATTGCATCAATCTGATGGCAAGGTGAGGCATTTGTAAGTTTGTATAAAATGGGATGTAAGTTTGTATAAAATGGGAAATTGTTTTAAGCAAAACTGTATTTAACAGACATAATGATTGCCAAGGAATGGATAAATACCTCATATCCCCCTGCAGGATTACATAAAGTCTGTTCCTTTCACTTAACCATCAAACTTCTCTTTGGTAAATTTCTTATGGTCATATTCCCATAACTGACTACCAACCTTTAACAGAAATGTAAACATGGTTCATGAAATATAGGAAGTTGTGGTTGTGTATCAATGTTTCCAAGAAGTAAACCCAGTAAATATTGTGTAATGTGTGACAGCATTTCATAAATGCTTTTTTTTACACCCACTGAAGTTTTATATATTTTATGTTTTCATCTGTAATAATTGGAATCATTGCCCTTTCTTTCTCTTGTTTTAAACAATTAGCTAAGATCTTGCCAGGTCTTTCACTATTCTCCCAGTATCTCTGCCATAAACATATCAGCATGAATTCTGTCTGCTGTTATAACAGTTAATTATACTAAACATGGGCTATCTGTGTCCATAAATGTTTCAGTTTCTCTTCCAAAATATTTTCTCTTTTATTTTAATCTTATCTTCGTATAATGCATAAGGAATAATTTGACTTGAAATATATGTTTTATAAGCATCCCATTCAAAAATTTGGGCACTTGATGTTTCTGAATTCAAATCATAGTATTGTAAGATCTCTACCAGCATTTGCTGTACGAAGTCTTTATCATTCCATAGGGAAACATTGAAATAGCGGTTTCTTGATACTTTAACCAGTTTCTGAAACACAACTTTCAAGTTAACTGCACTATTGGAAAAATAACAAACATCAATACAATGATGTTTACAACAATTCATTTAGTGACTGTTCAAAGTTACAACGGCACTGAACAAAAGTGACTTATGACCATTTTTCACACTTATGACCATTGTAGCACCCCATGGTCATGTGATCAAAATTCAGATACTTGGCAACTGGATCATATTTATGGCAGTTGCAATATCCTGGGGTCATGTAATCACTTTTTATAACCTTCTGACAAGTGAAGTCAATGAGGAAACCAGATTCACTTAAAAACCATGTTACTAATTTAACAACTGCCTGGAAGCTGTGCGGGTCTGGATGGGAAGAAACAGGCTCCAACTAAACCCCTCCAAGACCGAGTGGCTGTGGCTGCCAGCGTCCCAATATAGCCAGCTGACGCCATCACTGACTATTGGGGGCGAGACATTGGCCCCCATGGAGAGGGCTCACAACTTGGGTGTCCTCCTGGACGCACGGCTGTCTTTAGAAGAACACATGACGGCTGTGGCCAGGGGGGCTTTTTATCAGGTTCGCCTGATACGCCAGTTGCATCCCTTTCTAGATTGGGACTCCCTACGCACAGTCACTCATGCTCTCGTGACTTCCCGCCTGGACTACTGCAATGCTCTCTACATGGGGCTCCCCTTGAGGTGCACCCGGAGGCTCCAACTGGTCCAGAATGCGGCCGCGTGGGGAATTACGGGAGCGACGTGGCACTCTCATGTGACACCTCTCCTGCGCGAGCTGCACTGGCTCCCGGTGGTCTTCTGGATGCGCTTCATCCAGAAGACCACTTTTAAAGCGCTCCATGCTTAGGACCTGGATACCTGCGGGACCGCCTTCTGCCACCAATAGCCTCCCACCGGCCAGTACACTCACACAGAGAGGGCCTCCTTCGGGTGCCGTCGGCCAGACAGTGCCAGCTGGTGACCCCCAGGGGGAGAGCCTTCTCTGTGGCGGCGCCCGCCCTCTGGAATGACCTACCCCCGGAGATACGCAGGATTCCAGATCTCCGGAGCTTTCGTCGGGCCCTTAAAACCCATTTGTTCCATCTAGCTGGGCTAGCTTGATCCCATCCTCTGTTTTAAATTTGAAATTGATTTTAAATTGGGTTGTTTTAATTGTCGGCTGAAAATATTTAATAATTTTTAATTGTTTTTAACTTTTGTATACCATGTTTTATTTTGGCTGTTCACCGCCCTGAGTCCGCAAGGAGAAGGGCGGTTTATAAATTGAAATAAATAAATAAATAAATAAACTGCAATGATTCACTTAACAAAATGTGGCAAGAAAAGTCATAAAATGGGGCAAAACTCACTTAACAAATTTCTCATTTAGCAATATAGATTTTTGACTCAATTGTGGTCGTAAGTTGAGGACTACCTGTATTACATTCTTGAATTTGGTGATATACAGTCAGTGGTATTTAAAACAATTAAGCCAGGGATAGGTTCTACTTACCTTTACTATTGGTTTGCAATGGGATTGTGTGCATGTGCGAGCAAAGTGAGTGCGTGCGTCTTGCTTCTGCGCATGTACAGAATGATGATGACCGGCCTCCCACTGGTTTTACAACTGGTTCTTATGAACCGGTCTGAACCGGGGGCAACCTACCACTGAATTAAGCCTAAAAAATTTCCGGTGCACACTTGAATAAAATGTATATTCATTTTTAGTTGAAAATTTTAAAGGTCTATTAAATCCAATTCTTCCATTTAAGTTTTAATTATTTCCCTTAGTAATGATTTCTGTGTGTTTGTGTGCTGGTGATCAGGCTCAGTATCCAAATCTTCCAGGATCACTTTATTGTTGCCTGTGTATGTGTATGCAAATGTATCAGAACCATCTTACTATTACACTTTGAAATGTAGGTCAATTTTTTGACGCTTCCTGCTTCTCTTGCTGGTTTGATGATTACTAATGTAGACCAACATAAAAGGGATTGCTGACCACAAAAATAACTAATGAAAGTTAGTTGAACTATCAGCCAAAACTATCCTCAAAACTGTAAGATGCATTCTGAAAAGCTAATAGATAGATAGATAGATAGCTTTTATTGCGGTCAGAGACCAAATTAAATACATATAAAAAGGGGGGGTAGATTTTACAATTGTAAAAAGATCATGCGACAATACACCATGTACTACCTCAAATACAATCTATACTATCAATACTAGTGCTCCTCTGCCATAGGAATTACCGGTCTCTTCCCCCGTTTTTTTTCCACCGTGACTGCAGCAAAAAGTTTTGCCACCTTTGAAGTTATATTAGGGTCTGCATCCTGGAGTAGGAAATAAAGGCTGAACAGATCAGGTGATCCAGGGAATCTCTGGGAAATAGGGGAAATGAATCTTGATCTTATGTCTCGGTAGTGGGGACATACGAATGTAATGTGAAACAGAGATTCTGGGGATTGGCCATCACATGCACAATAGGAGGATTTTACTCCCCCCGAAAGCCTACTGTCGAGGACATTCGAGGGGATCACATTAAATCTTGCCTTCATAAATGCGAGCCTATGTTTGATAGAATGTAACGCAGAGAGGTAAGGTGGAGGGTGAGGCAAGGGAACAATTCCAAGGGAAAACGGTGAGCATGTTCCCGATCCGTTTGCCAGATTTAGTTGTCTGTCAATGTCATCCAGCCGTTGAAAGATCAATGATTTGGCAGCATCAGGGCCTAAAGTAAAAGCTTCAATGGGGGAAATCCCGATCTTCAAAAGCTTTGTATGGATATTATGGGCCCAGGGACTATGAAAAGGGTCCTGCCATAGGCATTGGCCTAGGTAATATCCTGGGAGTCTGGTCCATAGGGACAACCAATATCCAATTGCACGTTTCCACATGATTGTAGCAAGTGAAGATATGCCCAATTCCAGCTGGATTGCGGCGTTACTTACACAGGGAGGGACTCCAATCAAACAGCGTAGGAACTGGTTGTGGATGGACTCAAGAGAGGAGATGTTGGATTGGACCCAAAAGCTAATAGAAATATCCATAGCATTATTATGCTGAGTAGGGAGGGCCTACTCAGGGTGCTGTCGGCTAGACAATGTCAGCTGGCGACCCCCAGGGGTAGAGCTTTCTCTGTGGGCGCACCCACCCTCTGGAATTAACTCCCCCTTGGGCTCTGGTTGGCCCCTGACCTACGCACTTTCTGCTGTGAACTGAAAACATGGTTGTTTAAATTGCCCAACCTGAACTGATGGGGTTCTGATTATTTTAATGTGTTTTAATATGTGTTCAATATGTATTTTTCACATATTTTACTTGGGTTGAGATTTCTTGATTGTTTGAGCCATCCTGAGTCCTCAGAGATAGGGCGGCATACAAATCAAATTAAATAAATTATCCAGGCAATATTATGACTAATAAAGAACAAAGAATAAGGACAAATGATAGGTACAGAAAACGAAAATGAAAGCGAATGTACCTCAAACCACATGAGCAATGTTTTCATTGTGCAAATGGTACCATAAGAATTTACATCTTGAATCTGACGCTAGTACTCAAGATGTGGAATTTGTGTGATTTAATTGTCATGTATATGTCATCATTCCCTCTCCATTCTTCCGCATCAGACTTATGCAGAAGTGGGCAAGTGATGAAATGTGTCTTGCCACAATACAATGCAAACTCTATTCCTTTTGCACTTGTGTTATCATGTTATCTGCAAGTTCACAAAGGGTGAAGCTTGTGCTGTGAGATCATGACCATCACTTTAGATTCATTGTGACTAGCTGAAGAATTCTCTCTTAGAGGTGTCCACAGAATCCAAATAACAAAAATGGCGTTGTGTTGTAAATTCCACCCCTTTGTGTATGTGTGTAATATCATGGCATGCATACAAAAGGGGTGAAAGTTGCATTTCAATGCAATGATGTTTTTGTCACCCCCCCCACTCCCATGGTTCTGCAGATTCTGTGAATACATATACACGTGTATGGTGGCTAGGCTGATCTTTGCCAAAAACCTCACAAAATGTTTTAAGGGTTAAGGCTTGGTTAACTCAGTCTCTTAAAGCTTATGCTTACGCTCCATTGCTGGTGGAAAATACATTCACTATCTTAATATATAAATCAAGATGTTGGCAATTATTTTGTCACCACCATTGTTGCAACATTTTTTTCGCAACTAATTTAGATTTGATGGGCTGAAACAAGATTGATCCTGGTTTACAATTAACATTATTCCCTTTCTAGTCATGTAAAATTGCTCCCAAGATATTTGGTATTTCTTAAGCTGGAATTTTCAGCTGATACTCTTTATGCAGAAAGAAATTGTTTTCTAATAATATAATCACAAACACTATTTATATCTACATAGGTACAATCACTGTGTATATATGATAGAGGTTTTACTATACCCATTTCAGAAGAATCTGAGCGGTAACCTTGAATTACCGGTAGGTGCAATTCCAGGTGCTCATTATCCTCTATAAAACTTCATAGTTTGATGGGTTAACAAGTTGATGAGTTTGATGGGTTGATGAGTATGTGGGTCTTACTCTTAAGGAACTGACTGTTCTGTATCAATATAATTTTTTTCTCATATTAGTTCTGCAATTTTGCTAATTATTATAGGCTGCTTAATTATATTTGCTTTTGGCAAGCCCAAGAATTGTTTTACAGCTAAATAAGAATGGAGTATAGAATGCCTTCTGTACTCCAGACGCCTGGTTCATATTATCATATGTAGTAGACATTCCCCAAAGCAAACAAGTATTGGATGAAAATACATACTTGGTTGGAAAAAATGATAAAGCAGCATATAGATTTGAAACCAGAAATATTTTTGTTGGGCATCCTACTGAAAAAATATGAAAAAAGGAATATATATTTGATTTTACATGTACTAATTGTAGCCAGAATTGTATGTGCACAACAATGGAAAAGTGAACAGATCCTGACAGATGACAGTGTTATTAAAAAAAATATTAGAATGTGCAGAAATGGACAGATTAATGCTTACAATTAACAAAATAAAATAAAACAAAATAAAACAAGGAACTGAATATTTTTTGACATGGTACTTGTTTTACCAATGGTTAGACAATAAAAACAGAAGTTAAAAATATAGGGATACAAAAAGGACTAATGTTATAAAGGAGATTTGTTAAAGTAGACAAGTAAATATTATTATTATAGAATTAATATCATTGTGATTGTACCCAGACAACACACTGTTTGACTGAAATTGAATTTTTACATGAAACAAGACAAAGATTTTTTTTTAAAAAAGAATGCCTTCTGTACTGTAGTACCTATTATCATTTTTGCACACTATAATAGATATTGCAGGAGTTTACAAATTGATACAAACTTTTTACATACTGAAAAAGATGCAATAATTTACAGTCCAATGGGTCCTCTCAAGCCTTGCCAAACACTTAATATTTTTAATATGGTAAAGGACTTCATTAATTACTATAAAAATAATCATATTGTTTTTCATTCGTGAAGTTATAATTATAAATATAACCTGGCCTCTTCATGCCTTCTATAAAAAAAGGCTGAACTCAAATTCAAACTCAAACATATCCCTTAATCTTTAAAATTCAGTGGCTTAATAAAATAAGCATTGTAATTTGGTCCTATAATTATTGGGTTACAAATGCTAATATGACTTGTTGAGCAATGAAAAAGAAAAAAAGATTCTTCTACAGAACTTGGACTGAATGGGACCATTGTATTCTGTGTAGGCTTATCTGAAATATATTCTTTAATATGTCTCAGTTTACTTATCTACATAGAGGCCAGAATTTTTGATCTTCACAAGAGACCTTTCTTAGGTAAATGTTTCTCCATTGCATTTATTTGTTCAAGTTCCTCTGACATGTCAGTTGGCAATCTCTCAGCTGGAAATACCTATACAGTAGTACATAAGGCGTCCTTTTGGATTTTCAAATAGGTCAATTTCTTATTCTTTGTGCCACTACTTTGCTCTTTTGCCAAGACTTCTGCCAAGACTTCTACTTAGTATCTTCCTGGCACAGCTCACCTCCTGCCCTGAACCCCTTCATTCTCCCAGAATGGTTGTAAGAATTGGCTATGTCTAGTTTAATGAAAAGAAGGTGACATGATAGCAATGTTCCATTATCTAAGGGGCTGCCAGAAAGAAGGAGTCAATCTATTCTCCAAGGCAGGACAAGAAGCAATGGATGGAAAGTAATCAAGGAGAGAACCAATCTAGAGCCAAGGAGAAATTTCCTGATAGTTAGAAAAATTAATCAGAGGGATGACTTGCCTCCAGAAGTTGTAGGTGCTCCAACATTAGGAAGAGATCAGATAACCATTTGTCCACTATAGCAGGTATAGGTTTCCTGCTTGAGCAGAGAATTGGACTAGAAGACCTCCAAAGTCCCTTTTAATTCTGTTATTCTGCATGAAGCCAGCTGAGTGAAATAATGATGCCTACATAACTTGTACTGTCTTCCTATCAACTTTTGGTAATTGGTTATTACCTTGATCTTAAGAGATCTATATGCTAGAAGGCCTTATAAATAATTGTATACTGAAATAAAGAATTCTAATGTATGATGTGCGGACATATTTCACTTACATTAAAAATTTGTTTTCTGAAAGGTGCCATGATGAAAAGGTTTTTTTTTTTTTTTGCTATGCTGGATGATACAGCATAATGAAAAAATAGGTGGTCTATATTAAAACAGCAAAGAAAAAATGCAGTATCCCAAACCATACATTTTCATATTAGAAATGTTTTACCAATTAAAGTCTGTAAGCTATATTATATTCACTACTTTGGGAAAGGATTACTGAATTTGTTCTTTAACTCAAACAAATGCTACTCTTTATAGTTTATTCAGAACTGAGTTTCAGAGCCAAGGAAAGATAAATATCTTAAAAAGATAGAGAAACAAGGCTTTTCTCTAAGCCTTGATAGATAGAGAAAAAGATGAGAAACAAGGCTTTTATGTTACAGAAGAACAGTCATATTTGACTTCATTCAAAAAGGAAAAAATCATAAAGAAAATAATGGTCATTACAAGAGGAAGTTAAGAGGGCCATATCTCTTGTGTAGCTCAGGAAAGATACTCCTGAGCCAGAGGGATTGCCAACTGTTAGTAATGGCAAGAATTTATACGAGAAAAGAGACTTTCCTGTGAAAATGGATCTTGTGCTCAGACAAGAAGAAAAGGTTCTTCTTGTCTGAGCATATCCAAGAATGGAGGTAGACAATGAGGAAAGCAAAACTAAACATTAAAATGTACTTTAAATACCAAGATTACTAGATAAAAATAAAGTAAACATCCCCATTTCCCATAGTATCTGTATAGCTGGTTCAGTCTAGCAGTCATCATATTCATTGATTAAACAATGCCATCTTTTGGAACCCTGAAAGCCCGCCTTCTCTGTAGCAATACCTTCCCTCTGGAAAGAACCCCCCCCCCCAATTGAAATGACTATCTCCCTACTGATATTTCAAAGAACCCTAAAGACCTGGTTCTTTGCCCAAGCCATTTATGCCCCTTTCTTCCTTTTTATTCCCTCCCCCCCCAGTTTGTTTTCAGTGTAACCATTGTTTTTCTGCCTTGTCTGAGTTTTCTGTCCATTTGCATGTCTTTCTCCTTCGTGTTTTTTCTTCCGTTATTTTTCTTCTATTTTGCTGTCTCCAAGTACAGCAGAATCCATTATCTAGACTTTTACTTCTTTCATACAGTTAAGTCTAGGGTGCTGTGGCAAATGATTGCCTTTTTGAATTCTAACGTCCCGGGGCACATTAGCGTCATCATTTTCTATTACTTTGTCCGTTTTCAGGCAAATCATATTTCTCACAGGTCTTCCAATACACCATTGTTGCTAGTTTGTCATGTCATTGTTTGTAATCAGCCTGTGTGATCTTCTTGCAGTAGCTAAACAGGTGGTCCACTATTTCTTCCCTTCTTTGCAGAGGTTGTCTGCTTCTGTTGCTGCCTTCTCAATTCTGGCTTTGTATGCATGTTGTTATCTGCTTTGCTTGCTCCTTTTTTAAAAAAATTGTACTAGCTATTTAATAGTTTCCTTTGCCATGTCTCTTTTCTAGTCTTCATTTGGTCATTCTTGTAGGCCAGTTTGGTCTTTCCAGTATTCAATAACCCTTCAGTGTACTAGCTTCAGTGAATCTTCTTCAGTGTCCTTCTGATATTCTTCCAATGCCCTTTTTTTCTTCTTCAAGATGAACTTGCAAAATTTCATGCCCACCTTTACTCCCTGGTAAGTAAAGTCTGTCAACATCTGATTGACCGATTATGGGGTTTTAACTTGAGGATTTTAAATTTGGACCGGATTTTAATATTGTAATGTTGTTGTTTTTATTGTGTGAGCCGCTTCGAGTCCTGCGGGAGAAGGGCGGCATATAAATTTTAATAATAAATAAATAAATAAACATCATTATGTGAACAAAAGGCCTAATTCATTCTCATTATTTCTCTAGTTTTCCTATCCAGGGCTTCTAGTTCAGCTTGAGTCCAGTTTGTTACTCTAGCTGTGTATCTAATGACTGGAATTGCCAAGGTGTTAATTACTTTGATGGTATTTGCTCCACTGAGTTTGACTTTAAGATCGTCTGCACTCTCATGATATATTGACTAATAATAACCTTCTTCTTGAATTCAACATGCTTGACATTGTTAGCTTGAAGGGTGCCCAGGGATTTGTAGTGATCTTCATCCAGACTCTTGATGTAAGGGCAAATTCCTCAAAGTCCAGGCTAATTGTTGAGATGAAGAACTGCCTCCAGCTAGTTCTTTATTGTTAGAAATCAAATGAAAAACTACTGCAGTTGGATTGGGTCAAAGCTTTTTGTTTCCTCCACACATAGGGTCATGGGCAGTGAAGCAATTTTAACCCCTGAGGCAAAGAAGCCTACAAGCAGATCCTCCCTTTTCTGCTTAAGGTACTACTGTGAGTTCTAGTCTTGCTTTAGCCATGAAATCTGGCTAGGTGACCTTAGGCCAGTCAGTCTCTCTCATCCCAACTCATCTCACATTGTGAGCTGTTGTGGAGATAATAGGAGGACAAATATGTGTTGAATATATATGTTGCCTTGAGTTATTTGTAAAAATAATAAAGGTGGGATACAAATAAATAAATAAAAAATCAATAATGTGTTCTTCTCTCCATGCAAATGCTACTTCAGCATCTATAGTGAGAATGACATAAATATGTGAAAACTTTTAAGTAACCCAGGGGTCTGTTCTGTTCTGTTCTGTTCTATTCTGTTCTCTATCCTGTCCTATCCTATCCTATCCTATCCTATCCTATCCTATCCTATCCTATCCTATCCTATCCTATCCTATCCTATCCTATCCATCTCAACAGAAACATTATTATTTATTAACATAGTTCAAGAAAAGCCCAGTACACAAATCAATCTGATTCCCTCAGATCTATTCAGACATGACTTGACCCAGCTCCTAGATTCACAGAAAAATATAAGCTGGGGCAATTGCCATTGGCTGAGAACCTGTCAGAAGCCACTATGGTTAGAACTGATTTGCAATACAGGTAGTTCTCAACTTACGACTACAATTGGGCCCTAAATTTCTGTTGTTAAGTGAGATGTTTGTTAAGTGAGTTTTACCCCATTTTATAACCTTCCTTGCCTCGGTTGTTAAGTGAATCACTGCAGTTGATAAGTTAGTCACCCGGTTGTTAAGTGAATCTGCCAGGTCTAGGACTTTTAGTCTCTGACTTTTCATTCTCCTTGGGCGTTTCTCCTTGTGTGATTCTCCCCCGACTTATCTCCTCAGCTGGGACGCCTCCAGTCATTTGCTCTGGGGAATGGGCCACCAGCCTCTTCATCCCAGACCTTTTGACATGGCCCATTTGCAGAAAGAGGGTTCGTCCTAGGTGTTCCACCCTCTGTGATAGTTAGCCCCCAACCAATTGGCTAGAGGGGGTGTAATAGAAATCTAGCCAAAGGAGAAAGGTGTAAAAGAATTTGCCAAAATGTCTTCCTTCCCTTCTCTCTCCTCCCCCCCACCCAAGGGAGGAACAGTTGGTTTACTTGGAAGTAAGTCTCACTAAATTCAATGCTAGGATTGCAGCATGAAATATTTGCCTAGTATTTCAAATGGAATAGTTGGTTTACTCAGAAATGAGAATTCTTTAGAGGACAATGAATAGAAATCCAGTGAAAGGAGAGAGGTGTAAAAGAATTTGCCAAATTCACCCAAGGAGAATGAAAAGTCAGAGACTAAAAGTCCCATTCCGGAATCTGCCTTCCCCATTGAGTTTGCTTGTTGCAAAAGAGGATAACATGAACCAGGGACACTGTGGTCGTCATAAATATGAGTTAGTTGCCAAGGGTCTGAAATTTGATCACCTGACCATGGGGATGCTGCAAAGGTCGTAACTGTGAAAAATGGTCATAACACACTTTTTTCAGTGCAGTTTTAACTTTGAACGGTCACTAAATGAACTGTTGTAAGTCGAGGACTACCTATAGTAGCATTTAACATATCTCTGTCCTCCCACAGCAAATGCTGAAAAGTTGGGGATTATCTGTTAATATTCATGCTGTTTAGATGTAAAACAGCCGGTCCCATGCTTGAAACTTTAGATTTAATGGATGACATATTATTTACCTATTAAAATATATATTTTAAAGAGGTGTGCAATTTAATGATATTATGAGAAAAGCCATTGCTACCCTTCAGTGAGGTTTATTAGTCTTCTTGTTAGTTGTATAATGCAGCTCAAATTAGTGGTCTGGTTATAAGAGAAAAATGAGAATGCCTATCTATCAATGTTGCTCTTATTGTCTTATTTCACTCTTCTTATGTGAAAACCTTGGAAAAATTTCTTTCGATATCCCTCCATAAAAAGGCCTGACTCACTATTTCTAGGATTTTGTCAGATGTCTCACTAACCAAAATTTTCTCAGATGTCTCATTAACATGGGAGAGATACCCAGTGTCATAATTATGAATCTGTTGGGTCACCAAACTCTTCAGCTCCTCAACTCTTTCATGAAGTTTCAGGTTATTCATTGAGCCCCAAACAGTTATTAAATGAAAATAATTTAATATTATTTTAGCTAACAGTACAACAAATAACAACAGCAATAACAATAATATAATCTCATCAGTTCTTGGTCTATACTGATCACTTTGAAAAACCCTGTTGTAAAGTATCTGTGGATTTACTAAAGGACACATTGGAATATTAACAAATTTCAGTGCAAAAAACTTGATGACTTTTGGTCTTCAGAAACATATAGGGTCAGTGGAAATTTTTTTTAAGCAATGAAGGGATTTCTCCTTTCCTTTCCTTTCCTTTCCTTTCCTTTCCTTTCCTTTCCTTTCCTTTCAAGACCATCCTGAAAGAGATGTGAACACATTCCACCTTTTATTTTTTTTAGTTTTTTAATCTCTTTTATATATATTATAGTTACCTGAACATCTTGTGCCAAAATTTTAAAAATATAGATCTATTATTTAGAAGACATTATTCAGTCTTCAATCCAATAACATTTAAAAAGTTTAATTTTTTTTACTAAGCTGTCTTTTAAAGAAATTCCTCTCATAAGATATGAAGAAAATATTTAATAGTAATAAGTGAGGCTCATCAAATTTATATTGATTTATAGTTCTCTACAGCTTAAGTCTTAAGCATGTGTATTTGTGTGTATATATGTATGTATCAATCTGAATAGCAAAACAACATCAGCTCTAACATAAATTAAATATTGCGTTATATTCAATATTTGCTTAGAAAATCATTCAACAGAACTGAATAGATGTGGCATAATTGTGCTGTGTTAAATCAAACTAGTTTTAAATTTTAGACAAAGTGTATTGCTCCATCTTAGTGGAAAAAAGTGAATTGCATAAATTAGTATATCCCGATTTATTGATCGGGAAGTGAGCCCAGAGTCTTACAAAAAGCATGTTTTTTCTTGAATTAATCTGTAGCCCTTAAGAAAAAAATTACATTTGATTTTTGATTTATGAAAAAATGTACATAATCTTACATCATTATATTAATATCTGATTTCTAGTTTGTTTCAATACAACCTTTATCACAGCTGAGAAATATTATCAACCCAAAAAATACAGGGCTTGAAATTTCTAGGGATTTCCATAGAAAACTATACCAAGGAAATAAATTATTTAATATTACATATACTGACAGCAGCCCGCATAGTCTATGTGCAAAATTGGAAGAAGGAAAATTTACCATCAGAAGAAGATTTAATTAGAAAAAATTTAGAATGCGCAGAGATGGACAAATTAACAAAAGAACTCAAGGAGAAAGAGGATATAGAATATTACAAAGTGTAGTGTAGATGGTATGAATGGTTGGAGAATAGGAAAAATGAGAAAGAGGAGTAAAGGAGAGAGGGGGAAAAATGTTGAAGATCAAAGTACAATGTAGATGAAATAAAGAAAGATGGAAAATAATTGTTGAATAAGACAAAGTTAAAATATGTGTAAATAGATGTAAATAGCAAGAAAGGATCACTTTGAAATAGCTGTAGGAAAAAGTGGTATGTATATAAATGTTGTGTGTTTGTGTCTTGTTTTAATGTATTTAAAATAAAAAACTTTTTTAAAAAAAGAAATTTCTCAAGTTCAGAAGTACATTAAAAGAAATCCAGTAACAATTCACTGAACTTCTTAGATTTACTACAATAATTTAATTGTTTATGATGTTAGGCTAATTTATTAAATTTATACATCATTGTTTCATGTTGAAATATTATTATGTTAGCAGAAAAACAGTTTTTATAGCCAAGTATTCATGGGTCATTGGATCTGCTGTGTACATTTGAGCTTTGTATAGAAATGGCACTAGCATTAAATAACCATATAATCCCGAGTGAATCCATTGTAAATCTATCAGATGAGGAGTACATTTCATGCATTTGATAAAGATAATGAAGTTTTTAAAAAAACTTTATTTCACATGAATTCTATTCACTTTTAAAATGTGACTAGATCCTTTATCCTATATCCTTGTTTGTGGGGTGCCGCAGGGGTCGGTCCTCTTGCCCCTTCTGTTCAACATTTATGTGAAGCCGTTGGGCGAGATCATCCATGGTTTTGGGGTGAGGGTCATCAGTACGCTGACGATACTCAGCTGTACATCTCCACCCCAGACCACCCCAATGATGCCCTTAACGTGATGTCCCATTGCCTGGAGGCCGTACGGATCTGGATGGGGAGAAACAAGCTCAGACTCAGCCCTTCCAAGACCGAGTGGCTGTGGCTTCCGGTGTCCTGGTATAGTCAGCTGGTGCCATCGCTGTCTATTGGGGATGAGACCCCACATAGAGGGCTCGCAATCTGGGTGTCCTCCTGGATACACGGCTGTCTTTAGAAGATCATATGACAGCCGTGGCCAGGGGGGCTTTTTATCAGGTTCACCTGATCTACCAGTTGCGTCCCTTTCTGGACCAGGATGCCCTGCACACAGTTACTCATGCCCTTGTCACCTCCAGTCTGGACTACTGTAATGCTCTCTACATGGGGCTCCCCTTGAAGAGCACTCGGAGGCTCCAACTGGTCCAGAATGCGGCCGCGTGGGTGATTATGGGCACAACTTGTTGCGCCCATGTAACACCTCTCCTGCACGAGCTGCACTGGCTCCCAGTGGTCTTCCGGGTGCAATTCAAGGTGCTGGTCACCACCTTTAAAGTGCTCCATGGCTTAGGACTTGGATACCTACGAGACTGCCTTCTGCCACCGACAGCCTCCCACCGGCCAGTTCACTCTCACAGAGAGGGACTCCTCAGGGTGCCGTCTGTCAGATTATATTGACTGGCGACCCCCAGGGGGAGGGCCTTCTCTGTGAGGGCTCTGCTCTTTGGAATAAATTGCCCCTGGAGATACGTAAGATCCCCGACCTCCATACCTTTCGCCGTGCCCTCAAGACCCTGCTATTCCGACAGGCGGGGCTGACTCTTTAAATGAATCTTAATTAGTAGTTTTAATTCTGGGTTTTTAATTTTAAATTTAAAATTTATGACGTTTCGTGTGTTTCTGTGTTTTTATCTGGCTGTGCACCGCCCTGAGTCCTGCGGGAGAAGGGTGGTATAGAAATATAATTAAATAAATAAATAAATAAATAATCTTTATCTGCTATTAAATACAGATGAAAAATGTGGAATAGAAAACATCACCTCCAGATGGATTTGCAGAGTACAACAAGACTCCGTCTTAGGCTCAGTACTCTTCAATATCTTCATAAATGACTTAGATGAGAGAATAGAAGGAGAACTCATCAAATTTGCAGATGACACTAAACTGGCAGGAATAGCCAACACCCCAGAAGACAAGCTCAGGATCCAAAGAGATCTTGACAAACTTGTACAATGGGTTCTATCCAACAAAACAAATTTTAATGTGGCGAAAAGCAAAGTTTTACATTTAGGCAGGAGAAATCAGAGGTATACAAGTACAGATTAGGTGAGACCTGGCTCAAAAACAGTAACTGTGAAAGGCACCTTGGAGTCCTAGTGGATGATCACTTGAATATGAGCCAGCAGTGTGCAGCAGCAGCCAAAAATGCTAATACAATCATGGGTTGTATAAATAGAGGCATAGAATCAAGATCACGTGAAGTATTAGTACCACTTTATAAGTCCCTAGGAAGACCACACCTGGAATACTGCAACCAGTTTTGAACACCATACTTTTTTTACTACAAAAAAGATGTTGAGACTTTGGAAAATGTTCAGAAAAGAGCAACTAAGATGATCAAAAGCCTGGAGACTAAAACATATGAAGAATGGCTACAGCATTTGAAGAAAGAAAAGAAGAATTAGGGGTGGCATGATAGCACTATTTCAGTATTTGAGGGGCTGACAATTAAGGAGAAACTTTCTAACAGTGAGAACAATTAACCAGTGGAACAGCTTGCCTTCAGAAATTTAAGAAGAGACTAGACAGTCACTCGTCTGAAGTCGTATAGGTTCTCCTGCTTGAGCAGGGGTCTGGATTAGAAAACCTCTGAGGTCCCTTCCAGATTCTATTGTATTCTGTTCTGTTCTGTTGTTCTGTGTTGTGCTGTTGCTGTGCTGTGCTATGCTGCGCTGCGCTGTGTTGTGCTGTACTATTATTTATTCTATAACTTTGGATAGCATGATCATAAAAATTACTTGATGAAAGATCAGTACAGTTCTCTCATTAAAAGGATGAAGCTCAATAGTTATTATAAGTAGTGCTATAGTTAGCTTTTCTACAAATGTATGGTTATGAGGCATTCACTAATATACTTACTGATAATTTTTTTATTATTTTTGATATAGTAATGAGCTGAATAATAGGATAATATATCTTCTAAATCAAATATTAACTTTCTAAATTAAGGGCCAATCTTCCTCTCACTCTATTTCTAGGATCCTATAATATATTGCTAGTAAGTGGACAAGAAGTTGTTAGGAGTGAACAATATGGACTTGTAAAACTTTGTGGTTTTTTTATTTTTATTTATTATTATTTTTTAATTAGATTTATATACCGCCCTACTCCCAGAGGACTCAGGGCAGTGAACAGCCAACAATAAAAATACATATATACAAAATTTAAAAACTGAAATAAAATCAAATTAAATAAATTTGGCCCAGACAGAATTAAAACACCCCACACAATTTAAAACAAATTAAAATTCAACGCTAGAAGAAGAGAGGTTAGGCCAGGCCCGCCTGGTGAAATAGAAAGGTCTTAAGAGCGCGGCGGAAGGTGCGCAGATCCGGGATCCTCCGTATCTCCGGGGGGAGCTCGTTCCAGATAGTAGGTGCCCCCACAGAGAAAGCTCTCCCCCTGGGGGTCACCAGCCGACACTGTTTGGCTGACGGCACCCGGAGGAGCCCCTCTCTATGAGAGCGCACTGGCCGCACTGGCATTGGTGGTAGTAGGCAGTCCTGCAAGTACCCAGGTCCTAAGCCATGGAGCGCTTTGAAGGTGGTAACCAAAACCTTGAAGCGCACCCGGAAGACCACCGGGAGCCAGTGCAGCTCGCGCAGGAGAGGTGTCACATGGGAACGCCATGTCGCTCCCATCACCACCCGCGCGGCCGCACTCTGCACCAGTTGGAGCCTCCGGGTGCTCCTCAAGGGGAGCCCCATGTAGAGAGCATTACAGTAGTCCAGGTGGGAAGTGACGAGGGCATGAGTGACTATGAGTAAGGAGTCCCGATCCAGAAAGGGACGTAACTGGCGAATCAGGCGAACCTGATAAAAAATCCTCCCGGCCACAGCCGTCAGGTGCCCTTCTAAGAACAGTCGTGAGTCCAGGAGGACGCCCAAGTTCCGAACCCTCTCCGTGGGGGCCAGTGATTCGCTCCCAATAGTCAGTGATGGCGCCAACTGACTATATTGGGACGTCAGAAACCACAGCCACTCGGTCTTGGATGGGTTGAGCCTGAGCCTGTTCCTCCTTGTGAAGTCAAGAGAAGCATTATTAATGATAGTTTACGAGACTCAGTGGGAGAACTAATTCATATGCTTTTCTTACTATAGGAATTCCTCTGACCCCCATTTATCATATTGTTAACTGTAGAAATTGAAAGAATTGTTAACAAATTATAGCACCACATTTTGAAACAGGTGAATGGACAGCATGTAAACCAAACCAAACCAAACCAAACCAAACCAAACCAAACCAAACCAAACCAAACCAAACCAAACCAAACCAAACCAAACCAAACCAAACCATATAAAAATCTCGTTTATATTGAGCCATAGTCATCAGAATGATCAAAGTTGAAGTCTTCTTTTGGCCTGAAAATGTACCATGTTAGGATCTAAACATCTGGTGACTTCTTCCTTATATAGTTCTTTTGTGACCATCGGCTTCTTTTGGATGTGTCATTCCATCTGAATATATATTCTGCTCCTTTTCCTTTCTTTTGGCTACCTAAAAGTCTCTGTTCAACTTCCTCTGGAAGCTGGAAGATTTATTTCCTACCTTCCACAGTGAGGATAAAAGATGCTAGAATTCATAATATTCCTTTAAGGTTTAATTATTAGTTTAATTTCCAGGTTTGCAGAAATTCAAAACTAGCTTAGTAGCAGACAATAGTGGTATGAATCTTTCCTAATTGGTTTTACTTGAGGTCTAGGGTTATCTCTCAAAACTGAGCATGACCTTTTTACTATGACATTATCATTTGTGAATTAATATTTTAGAGTTTAGTCAAAACTAACGAAATGAGAGGAATAGGAGAGAAGCTGAAAGGGAAGTTCCCTATTTTCTCACAATAAAGGTTCACAAAAATCTGGCTATGTGATGCTATGTGATGTTTAAGAGCTGCAGCAGGTGGGCACAAGGTCTTTCCCCCTGATCCATCAAGCTGTGGTCTGAAAAGGTAATGCTTCAATCTAATTTGGATTCATATCCTGTTTCCAAGGTTGGGTACATGCCAAACTTACCGTTGAGTTTTTATTCCCCATTCCAAATTAAATAAATGCAAGAGTTCATGTAAAGCTACTTAGGATTAACTATGTCCTGTTACGTGTACTCTGATACAAAACATTTGAGGAATAAATAGGAAATTATATCCGTTAAGCTTTTTATACTGTTTTTGAAAATTTCAGAGTAATTACTATACATTGCCAGCAAGGAGGGAAATGTGCTTTTCTTGTTTACTATTTTATTAAAAACTAAAATTAGAAATACTAAAGAAGAAAGAAGAAAAAATAGAAAAGAAAAATACAGTATATACAGCAATACAGTACAAAAATACTTTTAGCCTCAACCCTTTGCTTCACATTCCTGAGTATTTCAAATTCTATTAAAATAAAGTCATTCTAGTCTTAAAAATCTAAAATCAAAGTTCCAAGCAGAAACAAAATTAGATAAATTCTGCTCTTTCATTAAAACAGTCAATTTTGCCATTTCAGTCAACCCCACCACCTTTACTATCCATTCTTTCTTCTGAATTAAGATAAAAATCTGACCCCAATATTTCTTATCCTCTTTACTCTTGGCATTTCTAGCATGCATTTGAAACTCATTAATATATATTTGACAATTTCATGGGCATTAAATACCAATGACACCTGGCCCAATCTAATAATCTCTTATTTTTTTAAGGATAATTATAATTTATCTCATCTTAATAAATCTTTTGCATGGAAGAAAATATGTGATTGTCTTAATAATTGTGACAATTCAGTAAGTGCAAATGATATGATTACATAACAATTATATAGTAATAATTCATCAGTGGAAGGACTTGCCTCTGGATGTGGGTGCTCCAACACTAGAGGCTTTCAAGAAGAGATTGGACAATTATTTATCTGACATACGGTTTCCCTGCCTGAGCATGGGGTTGGACTAGAAGACCTCCAAGATCCCTTCCAACTCTGTTATTCTGTTTTTTTTATGTTTAATCCATGGATAATATCGAGGTAGTTATAGCCCCATGACCAAAAATGTATCTATTTATTTATCTAATTTATACAGCTGCTCGCCTCACAAAAAGTGCTTCTGAGCAGTGTACAACAGTTAATTAAAAGTCAATATAGATGTAAAAAATAACAAATGCAAGAGAGAGTTGTTCAAAGTGGAGCTGTCTCAGGGTTTTTAGTCCCCTGGTGCTCCCAGGCCTGATGCCACAGCCAGTAAAGATGGAACTAGCTTCATTTCAGGAGGAAGAATGTTCTGGGGGGCAAGTGGCATGGAAGACAAGACCTGCCTCCTGGGCCCGCCAAGTGTAATTTCCTTGCAGACAGGATCCTCAGCATGCCCTTCCTGCTGGATCTAATGGAACAGGCAGATGTGACTGGGGAGAGGCAGTCCTCAGAGAAACCAACCCCATGCCATGAAGGACTTTAAAGGTTGAAATATTTGCCCTTTGCCCCAAACATTTCTCCTTTATGGCGGAAATGATGCAAATAGGTAAGAGGACAAGCCCTGGCTTATAGGATTCAGGTCACCCACCACTCTAATAAGGTAAGCTGGCATGGTCTAGAACAAGACAGAGATGGGAAGTACCAACAAGGGAAAAAGTAATCATTTACTGATTAGCGTGGATGTGTATAAATACAATATAGTGTATATGTACATAGGACTGACCAGGCCGAATGTGACTGACATTTTATGAAAAAGAAATATCAAGTGTGAGCAACTGTTTGGAACCGTTTTCTCAGTGTTCAGTAACTTCACTTGCATTGATACTTTGAGTTTTTAAATGCATTCCTAAATTCTGCTTAGTTGGTATTAAACAACTGCCCAGTTTCTCCTCCTCATACTTTCCAACCAAGTGTGTTAAAATCTGATAATTGGTAGACTGTTGCAATTCTATGGCCTTTTGGAAACTATTTTATTCAGGGTTTTGTTCTTCTGTCCCTCAAGGACAATCCCAACAGCAACAAAAATGCTGAAAGCAAAAATGGCAAGGAAGACTACATTATTGGAAGATTAGAAGAATTTGCCAGACATCAAGAACAAAAACTCATGAAAAGTGTACAGAAGACCAAAGTAACTGCAACAAAAGTGCTACTTACAATCCATGAAACCCTGCAAGAATGGATAAATAAATAAAAGAAACAGGATGAAGTGGAGTTACTAAACATTATATAAAGTGCTGCTGCAAACCACAAAAAATATGAAAAGCATAGTGCTTGAAGCCAGTTCAATTATCTTCTTTTGCTGTTAAGTATAAGATCCCACTAGTCATGGAGCTGCTCACCTGTTGGGTATAGTTAGCATCTTGTGGGGCGTGTGTCTATGTTTACCCGAGGAAAGGACATTCCTCAGGTCCTACTTTCACCACGGTTGGAGCTGTAGAAGCCACCATACCACGTTCAATGTACTAGGTGTAGCTATGATGGTGAGTTACAGCATGTAGGGTTTGGGTTGGCCACCCTATCTTTTACATTAGCCCATGATGTACTTGTCAGGCAGCAACTGGTTCTGGATCTCCTGTAAAGTAAAGGCTTCTCTGAAGTCCAATAGCAATTTTCTCCTCTTCTTCCCTATGATGTAGAGTGGATATTTTTCCGGGTCATGTTGTGGTTTGTTTAGAGAGAAGGGGAACTGAATGTCCCTTATGTTTTTCTAGTTTCCAAGATAGGTCAGTCATGGTGGGATACATTTTCTTCCCTCCCTTCTAGCTCACTAATGTCCAACATGGGTTTCCAAGTGTCTCAACAGAAGCTCTGGATGCTGAAAAAATGTATGATTACATTAACAAAAGTAATTTTATTTGTAAGGGAAAGGGATAAGCCTATTTAAGGTTCATGTTGAGAAACATAGGAAAAATGAAAATTGACAATGCAAAACCCAGACAGGGTTTGGAGACCAGACAGGTCTTTCTTTTCTGGGAGAAGGTTCCTAATAACCTCTTCAGAGTTGAGTTATGCCCACTTATCATTCATGAATCTGGACTTGCTTTATAGTTTTGTTATTTCTGTTCTACCCAGATGGCTTTGAATATAGGAGCTTTCATTTCCCTCAGGGTCACCCTGAATGGCCCACAGCAATGTAGAGAAAGGTGTCAGACAGATTGGTCTGTAATGCAATAATATTTAGACTTACATACCACTTCATAGTGCTTTACAGCACTCTCTAAACAGTTTACAGAGTCAGCATATTGCCCCCAACAATCTGGATCCTCATTTTACCAACCTCAGAAGGATGGAAGGCTGAGTCAACCTTGAGCTGGTAAGGATTGAGCTCCTGGCAGTGAACTGAATTAGCTTGCAATGCTGCATTCTAACCACTGCACTATCATGGTTCCTCCAATAATACTCATTAGTATTGTAAGTATCTAAGTATACATGAGGGATGCTGTGGCTCAGTGGCTAAGATGCTGAGCCTGTTGATCGAAAGGTTGGCAGTTCAGCAGTCTGAATCCTTAATGCCACATAACGGGGTGAGCTCCAATTACTCGCCCCAGCTTCTGCCAACCTAGCAGTTCGAAAGCACATAAAAATGCAAATAAAAAAATAGGGACTCCCTTTGGTGGGAAAGTACCTGTGTTCAATGCGCCTTTGGCATTTAGTCATGCCGGTCACATGACCATGGAGGCATCTTCAGACAGCGCTGGTTCTTTGGCTTTGAAACAGAAATGAGCACCGCCCCCTAGAGTTGGGAACGACTAGCACATATGTGCGAGGGGAGGCTTTACCTTTACCTTTTTAAGTATACATGAATAGAGCTCATTGAAGTGGAGTACTATTGGAGCTCTTTGCAGTATCTCACCTCTCAGAAGTGAGATAAGGACAGGATGGATATTAGAGAAGAAACTCAATCTTTGTGCCAAGGTCTGTATGTGCTTCCTCATACACTCTCAGTGATCTTATTACAATGGTAGAATCATCGATCCATATGTTCAAGGCAAAAACTACTCCTATAACTTACCAACAAACTACATAGATAGAAAATATAAAGTGATGGATTGATGATATAAATGTTGATATGCTGGTCGGATGGCACTCAACATGCTACTGAGGAAGTGCTGGGGATCTTTCAGAGAACTAATGGTATTTATGACATAGCTAAATTAGTCTTCACGATATCTAGCTGCTGAAGTTGCCATGCAGGAAATGAAAACCTGAAGCAGTGAGAATATGGGATGTAAGGAGCATGAACATGGAAAAGCTCAACACAGTGAAGGATGAATTGACCACACGCTAATATTTGATGTGGAGAAGGGTCCCTTCTGGGATGCTTTTTCCACCTCATTCATCCTTCAGACACAAGTTTCATTTAACAGACCCTTATCTAGGCTTCAGTTCTTCCTCCTGTCTCTCAAATCATTCTTGCATACCATTACAATACCAAATAATACCAAGTACCATGTGCTTTATTGATTATATAAAAAAAAGCCTCTCATCGTGTTTCTCATGTCAACCTATGGAATGTGCTGAATACTTCATTGTCCTCACGTGTAATTTATACACAGGCCAGGAAGTCGAAGTACAGACAGAACATGATGAAGCAGACTGGCTCCGGGTTGGCAAAAAATCATGGAAAGGACTTCGGTGGTCTTCTAGTCCAATTCCCTGCCCAAGGGAGGAAACCTTATTCCATAATGGACTAATAGTCATCCAATCTTTTATTGAAAAGCTCCAGTGATGGAGCACACATAATTCTGGGAGGCAAGCTGTTCCATTGATCAATTGCCACTAATTTCTCCTTATTAGACCAATTTCACCCATTAAGTCTTATCCTGCCCTCAGGTGCTTTGGAGAATAAATCCACCTTCTCTTCTCTATGACAACTCCTCAAATACTGAAAGGTATCTATCACATCACATCTAGTCCTTTGATAGATTAGACATATCTAGTTCCCCTAACTGTTCATCACATATTTTAGCTGCAGACCCCTTATCACTGATGCTCTTCTCTCCACTCTTTCTAGGTTCTAGGTTCTCACATGTTTTTTGTTTTGTGGTGATCAGAACTGGCTGAAGTTCATCAGTGCATTATACAACATAACTATCACTTCTTGTGATCTTGATACTAATCTTACTATTGTAAGAGCTATGGTGGCGCAGTGGTCAGAATGCAGTATTGCAGGCAAACTCGCTGCTCACTGCCAGGAGTTGGATCCTGATCAGCTCAAGGTTGACTCAGCCTTCCATCTTCTGAGGTCAATAAAATGAGGACTTAGATTATGGGGGCAATATGCTGACTATGTATACAGACTAGGGCTACATTTGCTTTTTTGGCAGCTGCACCACACTGCTGGCGCCTACTTAAGTGATGATCCACCAGAGTAAATCACCTAGATCCCTCTCACAGTTACTACTGCTGAGTCAGGTATCACCTGTTCTATAACTCTTCATTTGATTTTTCTGCCTAAGAGCAGAACCTTACTTTTCTCATTATGAATTGTTTCCTTATTTATTCAACCTATATATGGAATATAAATTTAGGGAGTCTAGAATGGAAGAAGATGAATGTGGCTTTAAAACTGGAGGAAGAACCATCTATATTGATTGATTGATTGATTGATTGATTTCAATTTATATACCGCCCTTCTCCCCGGGAGGGGGACTCAGGGCGGTGAACAGCCAAATTAAAACACATATAATACAAATATTAAAAAATTTAAAATTAGATTAAATCGTTGGCGTTCCAAAATAAAAGTCTCAAACCCCGTTAAAATACCCAATTTAAAACCCCAGAAATTAATACTACCAAAAATTTTAAAACCCCATTAAAAACTTGTGCTATGCTGAAATTGAAAATGTAAACGATCTGCAAACCATAGCAATGAATGTAAGGAACAGAGAATAACAATGGGACTAAGATTAAGTATAAAGAAGGACCAAATTAATAACAGATATAGTAATCAGCCTTAGAATTGTCAATGAATTTTGATGCTGAAGAAAACTGTTGAGAATGTCTTGGATAGGGAAGAAAATAAACAAATGTATGGCTGAACAAATCAACCAAGTTCTGACTCAATGCACAAAAATCAGGCTCAAATTATCTTTCTTTGTATGCATTAAGAAAATACCTGGTTCTCTGCAGAAATCTATAATAGTGGGAATAGTAGAAGAAAAAAGAAGACCACCAGCAAGGTGGATGAGCTCAGTTACAATGGTGTGGGAATGGATACACCATTGTAAAACCTGAAGGATCAGGTTGGGAACAGATTCCTCTTGCAGAATATCTGTGTGGTTGCTAAGAGTTAACAGTGACTCATTGTCATCATCATCTTCATCATCATCCATGATATGTCTATTATCTTACCTACATTTATGGTTCCTTAGATATAAATAAATTGCAATACTCAAATAGAGTAGTCTAAGTGTATAATCCTTTATCTTGAAGGATAGAAATTGCAAGGTTTGTGTGGTGAAGATTTAACATTTGTGAAGAATGAAATGTTTCATTATATTAAAGAAGAATGAAATGTTTCATTATATTAAAAGTAAGTTTCCTAGGCTGTCAACTGATTTTTCCTAATGCAAGAAACGCATTAAGTTCATTGCACGTGACTGAGGGATTACATAGTGGTAGAAGACTTCTCTTGTCATGAATAGTGTCCTGTTATAGATAACCACTGGAACTTCAAGGCAGTTTTGGCTACATTTACAGTGTAAATCAGCGCAAGTAGGAAATAAACACATAAACAAATTCTTCCAGTACTGAATTATTTCTAGATCTGGAAAAAGTATTATATCTAATAAAATTGCCATTTAACACTTCAAAAAAGTAACAATAAAATAAAAAATAGAGCAGTAGATATATATTTTGCACTCTCCAGTATATGATGGAAAAGATCACTTTCTGGCCTATGAATGCCCAAATTTTCAGGCAATTTTCTAGTGGCAATTTTCAGGTCCATGCGGAGTCTATGATCAAATTAGACACCCATATATATATATATATATATATTAATTTGCACATGGACATAGTGAATAAGGAAGATGATTTTGCTATGGTTCCAATGATGTTATGAAAAATGAATATTTTAAATATGCAATCATATTTTTTATGCAGATTTATTCTGTCCACATATACTATGAATATTTTTTTTGTTTCTCCTGTTCAATTGTCTCTGTTTCTCAGAGACTATCTGGAGAAGTCCCTGAAATTTTGGGGCAAGGTTTTTCAAACTGATTTGTTTGAAAACAAATCCTTTCCTTCCTAGGACTGAGAAAATGTGACTAGCCCAAGGTCACCCAGTTGGCTTTGTGCCCAAGGTGGGACTAGAACTCACAGTCTTGCTCTCAAGCCTGTGCCTGGATTTATTCAATTCCAGCTGACTGAAGCTTTTAAAATCAGTTGTATGATGCACTAATTTTTTCCTTTCTGGATTATTGAATATACATTATGTATCTATACACAGTTGAACTGAATGCTCAGAATGAATAATGTAACAATTTGCATGACATAAAATTAAATTGCTTAAACCAGTACTTTCCCCCTCTCTGTTAGAGGTACTATGAAATGTGGAGAAATTGTACAAACCAAGGAATGAATATTTGTATAAGAGGTTTTCTCAAGGAAGGTATGGGGAATGGCAGAGAATATTGCATAACTCTGAGCTGATTTTTATCTTGTACTTTACAAAAACTGATCACAATACATTTTCAAAACTGGTAACTTGCTGAATGCTAGCATAGGGCCCTTTCACAGTTGTGCATATATTTAGCATCCTAACTATGTGCCAAAATATCACACAGGCAGGCTATAAGTTACTGTTTCTAATTTTGCATATATTCTTAGTTCTTATTATGCTTGCTTTGCAAAATGTTGCTGGCTCCAAGAGAATAAAGTGTGTGTCTGTGTGTTTGCATATATGTATATGTACACACACACACACACACACACACACAAATAATTATTCCTAATATTTACATTGTGTGGAGAAAGTATTGAGCATTCTTTTTCATGCAGCTTTTTCAAACTCTTTTTACACATTCTTTTTGGAATTCATATTTTTCAAGTATGCACTTTTTAATGTAATTTTTGAGGAGGAAATGATGGATCCTTGGGAATATGCTCCCTGCTGACAGTGCCAGATGGAATCTGTTCTGGCACAGCCACCCAATTCTCTTCCAATTTTTTACACTCCTACTCCTCACATCTCTTTATTTGCCTTATTAGAAAATTTTCCACATTTCCACTGAAGACTAAGTTAAAAGAGCATGGTGTCATAGATACGTGTGGATCAGTTATCAGGATTCTGGTCTTCTGACAGCTTTATAAACTATGTAGACCTCCTAACTTTTCTGCCTACAGAAAAACAACTAAGAAAAATAAAATAAAATAAAAATATTGGCTGCCATCTGGTGGCTTTTGTTTAACTTTCAGCCACTTGAAATAAAAGGAGCTGTCCAAATGCAAGATCGTTTTGTCATGACATTTTGGGATATAAAAGCTCATATGAGAAAGTGGAGGGGAATCAGAAATCTGTACAGTTAATAAATATATGTGATGTGGTTCAGTGACTGCCTCACATGTCAGAAAACCTCTAGTTCACGTTTCATCTCAGGAAAAAATGTATCTCTTTTAGCAAGTCAGCATTTCCTCAATTTCAGATTTATAGCATGAAATAGGGAGCTTTACAAAACCTTGAGTGCAACTGGAAAGTTTAGTGCAGCTTCCTTAAATTACCTGATTAACCATATTATTATGGTTAATTATAAACTTATTTGTAATTAATTACATTTAATATTGTTCTAGGTCCACCAACTTCTTTGTCCTCTAACATTTTAAAGTGTGGTTCCTAAAACTGCAACCTCACATACTTTTCTTGTTTCATTAAATAAAGCTTATTTATCCTTGGTCTGAATTTGTTCAGCTATTCCACATAAATTGTTTCATCTTTCAAAGCCAATGGTAGAAGAGAAAGGTTCTCAGATAGAAAGCCCTTGATTATTCCAATATTATTCCAATACTAGTCTTATAAATGGCTGTCTTGCCACCATGTTTCAGAAGTTCTGTTGATATTTGATCTAGTCCAGATATTATTTCATCCAGTGTAGTTCACCCTCTCATCACATTGAAGAATGCAGTGGGATTTCAAGGAGAGTTGAACTCTTATAGATAGGTGAAAATAAAAAGGAGTATCTGGAGACATCCCTTTCTCCTATAAACTCCCATTCCTGTGTATGTATGGAAGAAAGCTGTAAGCATTTGTTAAGCCTTCCTTTCTAAATCACCTAAAATTAAATATAGCTAGGCTAAGACCACATTCTCACAACTTTCTTGCACCAGTGTGACAATAGCCAACCAATCAGTTCTACAAGGCATGCCTGCATGCCAGCCTCTTTCTCAGCAGCTGCTTGTAGCTGAGGCTTCCTGACAAGTTAAGGCGTGTCACTTTAGAAGGGATAAAGTCCTGTTGGACTTTTTCTTACAATGAGAACAGGTGCAGAAATACCTGGGAGTCCTGCAAATTTTTGAGCCTCTTGGTTCACTTAATGATCGCAGAGGTCATTTAATGAACTGTAGCAAATAGCAAGCCAGATCTTGGTTCACTTGTAATGACTCAGTTGATTTTCTTAATAAGCGCATACGAATGTTGTAAAACTAAATCCAGTTCGTTTTATGAAAGTTTTGACTTACAACAATAATGAGCAGGCCCGGGCTTCCAATTGATGTCACGGCCAGAACCGCTTGGAAAATAGCAGGCTCCTTTGAGCCGTGCAAAATCCAGCCTGCAACTGCTGTTGGGAGACCTTAAGGGTTCAAGATGCCTTGTAGGGGTGCTGAAGAAAGGAGAGGCACTTCGTGGATCACGAGGAACTCACAATCTCCTTGTTAGGTCCGAAGCAAGTTCTCCTGAGTGGCAGCAGGGATGATGGCCATTTTTGGCTAGTCACAAGCTAGGACATCCTGGATCACAAGATTTCTGCTGGAGCAGTCCGTGGACAGAGCATTGAAGCTGGGTGAGATAACTTCCAACTCTTACTTTAAAGACTTAACTTAAGTACAAGAATTTCAAAAAATACTCCAAGCATTAAGGAAGTGATGATTAGATATGCGGAGAAGATTAAAGACTGAAAATTAAGAGCTAAAGAAATGACCAAAGGAAGCTTTAAAATATAGAAAGCTAGAAAAAAGCTTAAAATATTTGATTTTTCGGAGACAACATCTTCCTTATTTGTATCTTTAACTTCTGGATTTATCAGAGAATCAGCTGTTTTTGACATACTGTTTAATATTGGAATTGGGAGTAGGAGAGCCATCTGCTGGAAGAAGAGGAACATTACAGTGGAAGAATTTTCAATGAAAGTGTATTATGTCTAATACACATAACAGAAGAAAATAATCAGCACTTGGAAGGCAGCCTGACCTTGATTCTATTTTAGAAGATGATTTGGGTATTTTGAAATACTCAGTGAGTTTCTTTTCTTTCTTGAAGATTTTTATGATGAACTAAATTGCAAATTTAAATTGCAAATAATTAACTCCTATTGAAACTGGTTATTGGATTGTGGAATTGAAAGATGGGAGTAAAGCTAGTGGATTAACTTGGACTTGAATTATTAATCTATTTGATAGAACATTCTACGAGGCAAAAGAAGAAAGGTGACAGAAGAAAAGAGAAAAGAAGAAAAGTTAAATAAGACTTTAAAATCTGGAGCATTGGGAAGATAAATAATTGGAAAATCAAAAGGCTGTAAAATATTAAATATTAAAGAACTTTAAAGATTATAAATTTAGGGGATTTGTAGGTATAACTATGGGATTGATTAAATCTTATTAATAATTGGCTCTGTTGGAGTTTTTAAACACTAAGATGTTGGAACCATAGAGAGATATTGAGTAATTTTTATTAAATTGTTACAAAATGAACCATCAGGAGATAATAGAGGGTTATAAAGAAGTAATTTTGATGCTCAAAAGCATGCATGAAGATGAATATGATATTTAGAAAATGGATGAGAAATTAGAAGAGGTAGTGGAAGAGAAAAATCAAAATGAGGTGCAAGGAAACAAAGATAATGAAGAGAAAGGATTGATAAGTAGGAATCAAACAGATAATTCCTTAAAGGTTTGTAATAGAACAGAGAAAAAAAAGGAAAATCTCTTTAAAAAAAAGAGAAAGATTTATGGATGGGTGCTCAAATGATACAGCAGAAGAGATAAAGGGCAATCCAAAGGTATAAAAATATCAAAAAAGGTTGTAAGATTCCATGAGAGAGGAATAAAAGAGTGATTAAAAAGTCAATAAATGACAGAACTCCCAAAAGGTTAAGAGATGAGGGATAGTGATAAAATATATTAATAAAATGAAAAAGTAAAAAATACAAGTAGGGAAAATAGTAGTATATATACTAATAGATAATAGAATCTATTATAATTAAAAATAAGATTAGGTCAGAAGATGGAAGTTTATAATATTAACAGTGGTTTAAAATATATTGTGAATTCAAACTTTTAAGGATTAGAAAATGTGGGGTCTTTAAAATATAATCCCGGAATTGATTAAATTTTTTAAATATTTGGCATTAATACCCCTAAACATTTGGGATATCAAAATTATAATGGAACAATGAGTACTTTTAAAATATTAGTGACTTAGTATGAGATAACAAATAAATGGTAAAAATTTTTTTATTTAAGTTTAAATATATTAATGAAAAAATGATAAAGAATTATAAAGAGAGAATGACATTGGTGAAGTTGGAAGATTAGGATTATGTATACTTATTTGTATTATTGTTCAAAAAGGAAATCGATCCAGTCAATACACTGTCCAAAAAATATGTATGGTGTGAAAGGAAAACTGTAAATAAAACATGAATTAAAAATAAGTAAATAATGAGCAGGCCCCATTATATGTTTTGCTAATTTAAAAGTGTTTTATATGCTTGTGTGACATCATTGGTCAAATTTATATACCTGCATATCCCCTCCCAAAGGAGACTATTTATGCCTTGTATGTATAAATACTATAGAGTCTAGTTTGTCTTGCATTTTTTGATGAGAGTATACCAGTACATCTATATATATAAAAGCGAAAATCACTCATGCTGTAATCACGAAATCTCCAGAACTGTAAAGCCTACAAACTTGAAATTTGCCATGTATGTTCCTCTTGGCTTCTAGGTGCTTACTAAGGGATTAACAGGTTCTGATGCTAAGGAGTTCTACTCCTCCTCTCCACCTGAAAAGAAATCTGTTCCAAATGCAAAACACAAGCAGAGGAGTTTTACTTTCACAGCAAGAAGCATCTTTAATACAGAACACTTGAGCTAAATCACAACCAGGCTCCTTTCTGTCTCCTTCTTGCTCACAGAACAATAATGTTTCACTTTCCAAACAGCCCTCTGATGCTAAGGGGTTCTACTCCCCCTCCCCACCTGAAAAGAAATTTGTTCCAAATGCAAAACACAAGCAGAGGAGTTTCAGTTTTACTTTCACAGCAGCAAGCAGGGGATAGAATAGGGGAGGCTTCGGTGGGGCAAGGCTGAGGGAGAGAAGGAGAGAGGAGAGGCTGATTGTAACTATCCATTAATTTTCAAGCGGTGTCGATTTATCAAGCCCGATCATCCGCCTCCATCGCTACCGGATTGGGCATTCCGGTCCGAACCGGGAGCATTTCACCCCTGCGTGTGTGGGAAAAGAACAATTGTTTTATCCGTGATTGATAAATGTAGATTTAAAAAAAATGCTGCTGAACAGAATTATCTCACTTTATCATTGCTTGGAGATGAAAAAAGCCTTTTGAAAAATTGCTTCTGGCACACATGAAGCTGGAATGAAAATGGCAGAAGTATTTATACCCCTTCCACTATTATAATTTTGAAATATTAAAGTGTATTTAGTACATTAAGTTGCCAACAATACTGAAACAAGTCATTTTTCAGCTCAGTAAAATATAAATTTGATAAAATAAAGATGTTTTAGTTAAGAATTTGTGGCATATAGAAATCTTCCAGTAGTAACGATTTGTCATATTTATGCATCAATTGTTGCTTTTAAAGGTATTCTCCACATTTGAAAAATTAGACTGATTTCTTAAAAACTGGTTCTTAAATATGATTTAGTTCTACCAGGGTATATTTTTATGCAGATTTACTTTAAAATCCCACTCATTTTGTATCACTATTATTTTCAGGAAAAAGAACATAGAATTGCAGAATAAAGGTGTGGATTTTATTTCTCCGATTTATTTTGTGCCTTGCAATCTGCAACATTTGAATTTGCCTATTTAATTTTATGACTGTTTTATTCATAAATATAAATTCAATAATTTAGTTTCCGTTACTTCTTATGAATATTCTCCTTCCTTTTAACAGACTCTTCTTCCTTTTCGCGGTAGTTACATTGATGCTTCCAATAGAAAAGAATTAATCATTCAAACTGTTGAGCAATTAAGAATGACACTGCAGCCTGAGGCTTTTGATGCCTATCTTACTCGCTGTTTGGTATTACTGTCCTACTTAAAACAGTTCGGCTTCAGCCTCTGAAAGACATTTATGCAAACAGGCCAAATTCATTCTTTCCTTTCTCGGAGGTCACCACTTGAAAAAACGTTCACGCTTTCCCGTGTTTATTGAAAACCAGGCACTTACAAAGACAGCCTCTACCTGAGCGTCATTCTCAGCGACGGCGTGAGGGACCGTTGAAAAGCCCTTTCTTCTCCCAACCGTTGCCACGCTTGTTCTGGAATCTTCGGGTCGGCGTTGGGGAAGCGTTGGTGGCGCAGGTTCCAGGACTAGGCGGAAAAGAATCCATCTCCATCGGAGGAGTGAGCGGGCATCCGGGCGCAGACATGCCGGAGAACGCAAGCACAAAGGGGGCCTTTCTGAATGCGGGAACCGCAACTCGGGGGGCAATCACAGTTCTTACCAGGATAAAGATAAACCCGCTCAGAGCCGCTTCAGCAACATTTCTGCAGGGAAAGGTGATGGGTGGGACATCCCACTGTCTCTATAAGGAAGGGGGTGGCGGGGAGGATGAGTGGACCGCTCCGTTGACATTTGGCGGGCTCGGGCAGGGGCTCCCGGTCCGTAAAAAACGCCCGACCACACTCTCGGCCCTCCGCTTCTTTTATTGGAATGAACTAAGGCTCTTTCAGAGTCTTGTTGAAGATAAAGAGGATCGGGCAGCATAAAGGTTTGAGTTTGGGCTGTGTATGTGTGTCGTGTTTGTGCTTATAATAAGACTGCAGAGCGTTTGAAAGATGTTTTGCCGAAAGCATTAGCAGAAACAAAACATTCTGGAAGCAGTAAATCAACTATAGATAATCCTCCACTTAAAACAGTACATTTAGTGACTATTCAAAATTACAACAGCACAGAAAAAAGTGACTTATGACCATTTTCACACTTACGATAATTTTTTTAAAAATTTGATTTATATGCCGCCCTTCTCCGGAGACTCAGGGCCGCTTCCAGTGCGTTAAGCAATAGTCTTCATACTTTTGTATATTTATACAAAGTCAGGTTATTGCCCCAGCAAACTGGGTCCTCAATTTACCCCTCTTAGAAAGGATGGAAGGCTGAGTCGACCTTGAGCCTGGCTAGGATTGAACTGGCAGTAATTGCAGGCAGCTGGATGTTAACTACTGCCCTAGTAGGAGGCATTAGCCTCCTACGCCACTCAGGCTCATTATTGAAGCATCTCGATGCTCATATGATTTACATTCGGATGCTTGACAACTGCTTCATATTTAGGATGGTTGCCAGTGTCCCAGGATCATGTGATCACCTTTTGTGACCTGACAAGCAAAGTCAATGGGGAAGCAAGATTCACTTAACCATGTTACTATTTTAATAACAGTAATTTCTCACTTAGTAACATAAATACTGGGCTCAATTGTGCTTGTAAGTTGAAGATAACCTGTATTCTCAGGAAGGCTTGATGAACTACTTCAGAGTTCTACCAGTTGTCTTCAGGTGCATTCATAGACAGCATTTCTGCTGAACCAAAACCTAAGGAACTCTGCTTATTTAGACACTCCAAGGAACCCTTTGATGCAGCCATATCAAATTTTCCTGAAAATGCAGCTTTTGTTGATATTTTCTTCAGATTTTTTTGATATTCTCTGTACACTCATGGTAATGTACTTTCAAATACTTTGCAGAGGCTTGATAGTAATTGAGTTCTCATGTGCAGATCCATTGAAAACAGATATGAAGTTGCTAAATGCTTATGTGTGTTTTCAAAAGTAATATTCCAACATTCCTGGTTTCAAAGCTACATTTCAAGCTGTATTTTAATTTTAATTTCAGAGCGCTAATTTTAGAGGATGGAGCACCAGAAATAGAGTTGGCATATTCACATGGTTTAAGTGGCATAGAATCTTTTTGCATTCCTCTTTACGGAGAGGCTCTGGAAATTATTCCATCCACCCTGGCTAAAAATGGCAGGCCCTAATCCGATATCAACTGTTACAGAGCTGAGAAATGGACATGCACAAGGAGAGAAAACTGTTGGCATTAATGTCAGAAAGGTAATGTACAAAAGTGCAATAAAGCAAATGATGTATCACATTATTACACATTATTTTGTAAAATTCTGCCATTTTGGAATTCACTGGTACTATTGTTCCATGTTGTTCATTGCATTATGCATGCTCTTGAAATTACAATAGTAAGTTGAGAAATGCAGAGAGGTGTATTAGGTTTGTAATTATGTTTATTTTTCAAAGGCTGATCCAATTTAGAAATATAAGTGAAATAAAATCCCCTTTTGCTCTTATCTTAGAATATTGGACATTTTAGCAACTGGCAATTTAACGGAAATATTTTTAAAATTCCCATAATGGAAATTGTAACTTAATTTGTAGTGTACCTAAATAAACAGCAAAAAAGAAGTTCAGATCCCACAAGTGGCATAATAGCAACTTAAGTACATGTCTCTGGCTTTTGTCCTGATGCTTCTTTCTAATACACATACAATTTTTGCAATTGGCATTTCAACAAAGAAGGCTATTTTTGCCCTTGACTCTTTGGAAGTCAAGAACATCTAGCTTGACCCATAATGCAATTTGCACATTTCATGTATGAAAATAAAGTGCATAAAGGGACAGGAGGGCAACATTTCAATATAACTCATGGGCTTTACCTGCTGTTTTACAATAGTTGCTGTTCAGGCAGATAGTCATTTTCTTATGTCTGTCCTATTGGCCATCTGAAGCTGCTTCTGATGATTATCAAACCTATCTGGCCAACATGACTGGCTGACTGGGAACCATTGGCATTGCCGTCAACCTTGATGGAGGAGAAGTTAGAGTTGTGCTTGCTTATAATTATAATGCAAGGGAAAGAGACGGGTCTTAATCGGTGGGATTCTGCTGGTTCTAGGGGATTCGGCCGAATCCTTTGTTAAATTGCTGGCTCGCCCCGCCCCTTGCCCTGCTCCTCCGCACCATTATTTATTGCCAATATATAGTGGTGGGCGAGGGGCAGGCGAGCCAGCAATTTAACAAGCGGTTCGGTGTTTTTTTGTAATTTTATTGGCCTCGCAGCACACCGAACCATTTGTTAAATTGCTGGCTCGCTCGCCCTGCCCCACCTCCCACCCACGCAGCGCCAGCCTACGCTAGCCAGGGGTAGGCAATTGTGTAAGGTGACCAGACGTCCGGCTTTTTAACAATTTGTCCCGCGTCCTGCAGCGTTTTTAAAAAGTCCCGATTTTCACCAGTTCCTTACCAGGGCTGTGGAGTCGGAGGCGCAGTCGAGGCGCAGTTGGAGGAAATTTTGGGTACCTGGAGTCGGAGTCGGCAAACAATGCACCGACTCCGACTCCTACTAAATTTAGGTTGGAATTTTTAAAAAAGCAAGTTTAAATGTCCCAATTCTCCTGACTCCACAGCCCTGTTCCTTACCCCGCCCACTCCCAATCTATTGCTGCCTCCTGAGTCCCAGCTGATGGCTAGAGGGGAAAAAATACTGTTTAAACAGGACTTCAAAGGGCTGCACTACAGCTGATCAGTGTCAAAAGAAAACAAATGAGTAGACTGGTGCCTGCAAAAATAGAAAAAAAGCCCTTTCAGCTTCAGCATAGATTAATTACCTATGTTGATTAGATCGGCCTCTGACTCTCAGCTGATTTGCTCTCAGCTGTTTTGCACAGGAGTCTTTTGCTAGCTGCAAAGAGTCCTGGAGCAGATTTTTTTTTTCTCCTTGTGCAATTCAAGCTGAAAACAAAAGCGAAAGTAAAGCAGGTTGTTGGCTTTCCTGTTTGCTTGCAACGTTGGAAAGGCCAAAAAAGGTAGGTGCAAATAATGGGAAATATATGGCAACTGGCAAAAGAGGAGAGTTCAAGATTTTAAAACACAAAAGAAAAAAAAGCTCTATTTAACTAGGGAATTGTAATAATTGAGATACTATTAATTGTATATTATGTTGAAAGCAGAAATGGTTAAATTGTGGAAGAATATATGGGAGAAATTATTTGGTTTATTATTTTTGGTAAATATAATTAATTTGTTATGGAATCAAGGGACCAAACAACATTCCTAGGTCAGCCAGAGACAGTTTTATTTCCAGAGGTTCAAAGCCAAATTTGGACCTGAAACTTTGAACGAAGAAAAGAGCTCTGATATACAGTTTATATATGTTTCCAAGACAAAGGATTCGGTGAGATCATGCATTTCCCATATATGGTTAACATGAGATCCATACATTTTCCATATATGGTTAACATACACTTGTTATATGATAATTGACACATTTCCTAATTACTAAACCATTAGTAAACCATTATTTTTAGTTTATAAGATTATTTTAGCTTAGACAACCTTCCTGAAATGCTTGTAGTTGCTAATGGGAAATTTACTGTTGTCCTTAGTAATAAGTGACTCTTTGTAACATACATGTCCTTGTCTATGAAAGTGGGGGCCTCTCAAATGTTTTCTATATGGCTGTCCTTCCGTGACATCTAGGTCTCATCAAAAGATATATTTACCAATAATGGGCTTTAACTGATTCTTAATAGAATTTCCAACCAAGCACATTTCTCCCTTATAAAAATGACCCTTATAGAGAGGGTCATTTAGGGTTCATGTAACTGATTCTGTGTGATTCTCACTGTCTTCACTTTTAGTGAAGTGTGACTCTGAGCATGGTTACTTTGCCTAGTCAGGCTTGCCGAACGGTTTCTACTCTCCTCTATTTCCAACAAGCCATCTCAAAAGTTCCTGCCTTTGTAAGATCTTGTGAACTGAACTTTGAGCTATATCCTCCCATGAAGTGAAAGAACTGAAAGATTGGACTCTGACTTTTTCCTAACCCATATGGGGAACTGGACCTATGGACTCAAGGCCGGTAGGAGTTGGTGTCTGGCTGCCTTCACTCCCGGGTTCTCCCATCTAAGTTTTATTGGCTGGCCTTTGTGAGAGGATGGTTGGCCAAGAAACTTCGGGGCTGGATGGCTTTTATTCTCCCCCTCCACAGCTGTGAGAGAGCAATGGTGGCCTGTTGCCTAGGCCCTGGACTGGAATTTACCTCTGTATTATAACAACATGATGGTCCCCCCGACCATGAACTTCTTTCACCCCTAATGATTTGATGTATTCAGTGTCGGAACTCCTTGCCCTGCGAGATTCCCCCCTCTCGCAGGTTTGGCCCTCTACTTTATCGAGGGCCTATCTCGATGATGGATTTTGGAATCCTGAGAGATGGCATCGCGCGAGGAAGGGGTTATGGGGCTTTTTGGATAAATTTTTAAATAAGGTTTTAAAGGGTTCTGGGAGGGGGGTGGGTTTTATAGGTTCGGGGGAGAACCTATTAGAGAGGAGGCCAAGGCCAGCTGAAGAGCGCGGCACTAGAGATACAAGTACTAGGGTCGAGGAGGGGGTTAGAGCTTGTGTGATTGATGGTTATAATATCAGTACTGTAGGTGGGAGGGGCAGATATGGCGGGAGCAGGGGGCCACATCAGGTTATGGGAGTGCGTCCCCGCTGTTTGCAAGCAGTGGCGCGCTCCGGCCCCCAATGCTCTTCCAGTTCCCTTGGTTGCACAGACTCTCGGGCCCAGGGCCTTCGGCTGATGCTGTGCAACGCCAGGTCCGTGGTAAATAAAGCCCCCCTCATTTGTGATCTTATTCAGGAGGGGGGCGCGGACCTGGCGGGTATTACGGAGACCTAGTTGGGCCAAGAGGGGGGGGTCCCCCTTGTTGATATGTGCCCACCAGGGTTTCGTGCATTTCATCAGCCAAGGCCACAGGGGAGGGGCGGGGGAGTGGCGGTTGTTATAAACGAGGGCCTTGCCCCGAGGGAGACCATTGTTCCTCAGATGGCTGGCTGTGAGTCCCTCCTTGTGAAGTGGGGTCATAAGGTGCAGTTGGGTCTGCTAGTCACGTACCTGGCTCCCTGCCACGTGGCAGCGGCCCTGCCCGAGCTGCTCGACGTTATTGCCTGGTGATTGAGACCCCCAGGCTTATGGTCATGGGGGATTTTAACCTGCTGTCAGTCGGTGAGACGTCTGAGACGGCTCGGGAGTTCATGGCCTCCATGACGGCTATGGACCTGACCCAGTTAATTCATGGCCCTACTCACATGGGGGGAAACACGCTGGACCTGGTTTTTGTCTCTGGACAATGATTGAGTGATCTTGAGATAGGGGATATAGCGATTGAACCCTTGTCATGGTCAGATCACTCTCTCCTTCGGCTTGACCTTCGAACCACCGCACCTCGCTGCAGGGAGGCGGAACCGGTGAGGTGGTTCCGCCCCAGGCGCCTGATGGATCCTGATAGGTTCCAGACGGAGCTTGGGCCATTTCCCGAGTCTCTGGCACACGGCTTGGCCGAAGACTTGGTGGCCGCCTGGGATGAGGCGGCTGCCGGGGCTTTGAACCGGGTCGTGCCTTTGCGGCCTCTGACCCGGCGCCGATCTCACCTGGCTCCTTGGTATACTGAGGAGCTGAGGGAGATGAAGCGCCGGAAAAGACGCCTAGAGAGCAGTTGGAGGGTCAGTCGTTCTGAATCTGACCGGACACTGGTAAGAGCTCATATTAAGACTTACCTAGTGGCGATAAAAGCGGAGAAGAGGAGTTACTTCTCCGCTCTTATTGCGTCATCAGATAATCGCCCAGCCGCCCTGTTTAGGGTGACCCGCTCCTTACTACAACAAGGGGCGCGGGAGGACCCCTTGGAGGGTAGAGCTGAGGATTTTGTTCAATATCTGTATGACAAAACCGCCCAGATTCGGGAACAGCTGGACTCTAACCCTGAATGGGTAGATCCAGGGGAGGTGACTGGGACAGGTCTTGAGATATTATATGGGAAGAGTTTGACTCTGTGACTCCAGAAAACGTGGACAGGATACTGAGCAGTCTGAGCGCAGCCACATGTTTATTGGACCCGTGTGCCTCCTGGTTGGTGCTGGCCTCCCGGGAGGTGGCACGAGGCTGGCTCCAGGGGATTATAAATGCTTCTTTGAGTGAGGGTGTCTTCCCCGCCGCTTTGAAGGAAGCGGTGGTGAGACCCCTCCTCAAGAAGCCTTCCCTGGACCCGGCAATGTTGGTAAATTATCGTCCCGTCTCCAACCTTCGCTTTGTTGCGAAGGTTGTTGAGAGTGTGGTGGCGCGACAACTGCCTCAGTACCTGGATGAATCGACCTATCTAGATCCGTTCCAGTCGGGCTTCAGGTCCGGGTACAGCACGGAGACGACATTGGTCGCGTTGGTAGATGATCTCTGGAGGGCTCGGGACAGGGGTTGCTCCTCTGTCCTGGTCCTATTAGACCTCTCAGCGGCTTTTGATACCATCGACCATGGTATCATGCTGCACCGGTTGGAGGGGCTGGGAGTGGGGGGCACTGTGTTGCGGTGGTTCTCCTCCTTTCTCTCCAACCGGTCGCTGTCTGTGTTGTCGGGGGCAGAGGTCGACCCCGAGGCCCCTTGTATGTGGGGTGCCGCAAGGATCGGTCCTCTCGCCCCTTCTGTTCAACATTTATATGAAGCCGCTGGGTGAGATCATCCGTGGTTTTGGGGTAAAGTACCATCAGTACGCTGACGACACTCAGTTGTACATCTCCACCCCAAACCACCCCAATGATGCCCTCGAAGTGATGTCCCGGTGCCTGGAGGCCGTACGGATCTGGATGGGGAGGAACAGACTCAGGCTCAACCCTTCCAAGACCGAGTGGCTGTGGTTTCTGACATCCCGATATAGTCAGTTGGTGCCATCTCTGACTATTGGGGGCGAGTCATTAGCCCACACGGATGGGGTTCGCAACTTGGGCGTCCTCCTGGACTCACGGCTGTCTTTAGAAGGGCATATGGCGGCCGTGGCTGGGAGGCGTTTTTATCAGGTTCGCCTGATTCGCCAGTTGCGTCCCTTTCTAGATCGGGATGCGTTGCGCACGGTCACTCATGCCCTCGTCGCCTCCCGCCTGGACTACTGTAATGCTCTCTACATGGGGCTCCCCTTGAGGAGCACCCGGAGGCTCCAACTGGTCCAGAATGCGGCCGCGCGGGTGGTGATGGGAGCGACGTGGCGCTCCCATGTGACTCCCCTCCTGCGCGAGCTGCAGTGGCTTCCAGTGGTCTTCCGGGTGTGGTTCAAGGTTTTGGTGACCATCTTCAAAGCGCTCCATGGCTTAGGACCAGGGTATCTTCGGGACCGCCTTCTGCCACAAACAGCCTCTCACCGACCAGTCCGCTCCCATAGAGAGGGTCTCCTCAGGGTGCCGTCGGTCAAACAGTGTCGACTGGCGAACCCCAGGGGGAGAGCCTTCTCTGTGGGGGCTCCTACCATCTGGAACGAGCTCCCCCCCCCCCCCCCCGAGATAAGAAATCTACATGACCTGGGTACTTTTCGCCGCGCCTTGAAAACATTTTTATTTGAACTAGCTGGGCTGGCTTAACCTCCTTTTTTGGGTTTTTAAATTTTATAATCATAATTGGACTTTTAAACTGTTGAGCCAAATTATTTAATTTGTTTTTAATGATTTTTTAACTTTTGTATTTGTTATATCTTATTCTGGCTGTTCACCGCCCTGAGTCCCATCCGGGAGTAGGGCGGTATATAAATTTAATAAATAAATAAATAAATAGTCCCATTTACCTTATTCCCATTATTATTTTATTCACTTTTATTCACTTTATTCCTCCCCTTGAAAGTTTTTCCATGCAGAAACTTTCATTAATATTCCATTCCTTTGGATAAACAAAGCTAACATATAATATCTAACAAAATATGACTAATCTAGGCAAGAGATAGGTATTTCTTGATCTTCACTCTCTTACTGTTTGTAGGTACTCCGTCCATTCTTTCCCAGACTCCATTTCTACATACGTGTCTGTTTCAGGGTCTTTATTTTCAAAAAAGTGCCATGTCAAAACTAACTCCTTCTCAGTCTGTATTTCTTTCACAGCTCTGACAGATAGCTGTTTCAGCACAGGGATTGCACAAGGAATAAAAGCTAGGCCTGCCACAGCACATATCAACAAAAATAACATTTGTTTAATCCACCCGGATCCAGGCACCCAAGAAAACCACATATCCATTGTTTGTAACCTCTGACCTATCTTGGATGCCCTATCCTGCAATTACTTGGCAACTTCTCTGACCACACCTGATTTATTCATATAGAAACAACAGTCTTCTCCCACAAATACACACACACCTCCTCTCTCTATGGTTAGGAGGTCTAAGGCACGTCGATTTTGTAGGACCACTGCTGCCAATGAATCTATCTGGTCTTGGACTTGTACCAGGGTACCAGCAATTTGGTTCAGGCTTTCTTGGAGCTCCTCTGATAACTGCCGAAACTGTATTACTGAGTGTGTCATTCCACCTACACCTGTTCCAACTGCAGTTCCTATCCCCATGATTATTAATAGTGGGACTAGAGTTGGTACCTGTTTCTGAACCTGTCCCATGAGAGGAACAGGGATGGTATGTTCTCCACTGACAACACCTATTTTAGGAAAAAGGTGTACTAGTGTGCAGGTTCCAGTCCAATTAGTTGGCAAACATAAATACACATCCTTCCTGCATAAGAAGAATACTCCTTTTCCCCCTACACACACACCTATGTTCATGGAGAAAGCATGGGTCCGATGGTTCTTTTCATTAGTCCAGACCCCCAAAGTCTCCGGCACAAACATTCTAGCCAGTGGCTGTAATGGGACTTCTAGTGAAGGGTCCTTTTGCTTATCTCTGAGGATTGGGCCTTCAAAAAGATACTGGGAGGTAGTATTCCCAGGGGGAAAGAAGGCACATAAACCTGTGCTGGACCTAATGGAGAGCCAGATAGGGAAGCGAGGGGGCTGGAATAGACCAGGGCACCTTTCCTTGGATACATTCCAGGACTCCTTCGATCCTCCCCATCTTGTGATGATGGCAGTTGGTGATAGTGAGAAAGAGACCTTGTGGTGTGCAGAAGGAAAAAGATCTTTGGTTAGTTTTACATCCTTAAGGTTCATTCTAGGGCCAAAGTACACTTCTGATGGACATAGTTCTTTTGTCAGGGATCCTACAGGCCTACCATGTTTCTGATGTCTCTTTACATACAGAGAGGGTAACCCTATGATTTCCACACCTGTGGCTATTGAGCCGGCAATAGGGAGGCGGCTTTTTCCCAGCCGTTTGAATGCCTTATAAAAATCTCCTTGCAACGGAGATACTGGTGCTTTGTTTCTACTATCTACTACTAGGGTAGCTTTTGTCCTAGCCCAGAGATCTTGCTCATCTGGGACAGCATGATAAGATGAAGGACTAGCACACAAACAAAACCAGCAGTTTTGACCCAAGGTAGAATCACACTGATTAACGAGGCTTTGACCTAATTTCAGTATCCTTGATATGTAGTTTCCTCTTCTCAATTGTTGCAGGGGCCCGTTCTCCTTTTTTATTCCTCCTTTTACTGGTATTGTCAAACTCTTAACCTCAGGTCTAGGGGTTGGTTTAGGACTAAGGTACCACCCCACCTTCTGATGCCACGTTGTTGGCAGGAGTGAACTTGACCCAAAGTGTCCCCATTCAGTGTCCTGATGCTGTTAGGTCCCCTGGGATTCTTGACCTCTTCAAATCCTTCCACAGGGACAAGGGGGATTTCTTGGACACTGTCGCAACATTGGGAACTACTGTTCAAGATAGTATCACTCACTAGACCTTTAGCTAATAGTATCCAAAGCCATAAATAAATCATAATGACCTAATTCCTGCACTCACAAGGCCTTAAGAGCGCAAGACCCGTAGTTTACAAATTCACCATGTCACGAAGAGGGTTAGTGGTATGCGTAACTTGGGAGAGGGTAATATCAACTGTAGCCCTAGGTTTCCCACAGAACCGGTCCTTATATATATAAAACAATACCAACAGAAGGATTAAAATAGTTGTTGCCCAGAGTCCCCACACCCAATCTTCCTCAAACATAAGTGTCTTTAAAAATTGCTCACTGGATTCTATCACAGTTAATGGGTTTTACATTACAAATTACAGTTAAGATGATGAAATTTGCTATGCCTAAAATTACTAAGCTTAGACTACATATGCTAACGTTCCTTAATACTTGGCCATATTTCTAATACATCTTACAAAAGGAATATTGTTTTTCTCTGTTCCAAGCTTCGGCCGTGCGCGGGGAACCAGCTTCTGGGGTGGTTCAGCAAGGCTGACGATCACCACCATACGTTGAGAGTCTGTTGCCGGTAGGACTCAACAGGGTGTATTCTTCTTGAACTTCAGCATCAATGGCTTAACTGTTTTTGTTACCTGGTATGTGACCTGGTCACTCTGGTCCGCAGGCTTCAGTCTCGTCCAGTGGATCCAAGATCTTCCTTCTAAGGTCTTAAAAACACAATTACCAAACCAACCCATCTGGGAGAGCGCACAATGGAATCTGATCAGTTGTAGTCCTCTTCAGTTGGGGAAACAGCATAGGTAACCACTCAGTCCTAAGAAAGAAAAATACAAAAATAGTCCAGATGTTGAAGAACGCTATTCCCACTGGTTACTGCCCACCAGTCCATCGAGTTCTTTAGATCGTCAACTTCAATGGATCTCCTTGGTGAGATTCCATCTTCCACTCCTTTGGGGCTGGCACGGGCCCTTTCACTTGGGATTTAACTTCCTTCCAGCTCCGGATCAACACCCGATCATCGTGGTGGAATTTGTGGACTGGAAACTCCAAAGGTGGTGTTTGGGCTAATAGTCCTTGTTTCCTAAGAACTTCAAAATATCTGGACAGTTTATACATATATTATTTCAACACTTTTTCTCTGGTTTTCCAGGGAATCAATGCATATGCTTCCTGGTGTGAAAGCTACTTCAAATAACAATTCATATGATATTCCAATATTCTTTCTAGGTTGGGTCTAACTAAACGCTTGACACTTCTGTTGCTGTAGCATTATTGCAGGGAAAAGCTTCCACCCACCCTGTGAGGTGGTCCACTATGACCAATAAATATTTTACTCTCCCCACTTTTGGTAATTCTGTAAAATCCACTTGAATACATTGAAATGGTCTTAAAGCTGGTTGTCTCCCACCCATCTGTTGTTTCCTGACACCTTGTTTATTCACCTTTTTACAAATCAAACATTTGTCTATAATTGATTTTGCTAAAGGATATATCCCAATACAACCATAGCATTTTAAAAGTTCATCTACAATAGCTTGAATTCCCCAATGACTCCACCCATATTTTGCCAAATGTATGCACTATCCCCAAATGCATACTTGGAATCTGCCTATTTTTCCTTCCAAAATGCATAGAGCCCTCTTTTTTTTTTTAATTGATTTATATGCCACCCTTCTCCGGAGACTCTGGGTTACAATGCGTTAAGCAATAGCCTTCATACTTTTGCATATTGTACAAAGTCAGCTTATTGCCCCCACAAACTGGGTCCTCAATTTACCTACCTTAGAAAGGATGGAAGATTGAGTCAACCTTGAGCCTGGTGAGATTCAAACTTACTAACTGCCGATAGTTGGAGTTAAATTACAATGCATTAGTCTGCTGAGCTATCCAGGCTCCCTATCCATAGAGTTTGATTTAGTGCATACAATTCACAGGTTTGAGCAGACCAATTTTGAGGCAAACCCCCTGCTTCCAGGATCTCTTTAGTGTGTCCATTTACAATAGCATATCCGTTTTTCCGTACTCCCTCCTCCACCCTAGAGGAACCATAAAAATTGCTTCTCCTTTCTCCAGGGGGTGTTCCTCCAAATCAGGTCTTATTTTCATTTGTAAATCAATTACTTCAGCACAATAATGTTTTAATCCATATTGATCCATTGATCTGGTGTTGGTTAAGAACTGTGCTGGATTCAAATTGTGATCTGTAGTTAAAATCAAGTCTGTCTGCTGCATTAAAATTGCTTCATATTTTAGATGGGGTGCTCACAATAAGGGCTTTCCCAAAGGTCAATTTCCTATTTTCTTGGACCAGTATTAGGTAGCAGCAATTGCTTGAATACATACTGGCCATCCCCTTATTACTGGGTCCATTATTTTTGACAGGAATGCCACAGGTTTCTTTTGTCCTGCCCAGTCCTGAGCCAACACCCCTTGTGCAATTTCATTTTCTGTGTTTACAAAGAGATGGAATGGCTTTTCCAGATTAGGTAAACTTGATACAGGAGCCTTGGTTAAAGCTTGTTTCAAATTTTCAAAGCTTCCTCTTTTGTGCCCCTCCCATTTCAAACTCCAAGGTTCAGATTCAATTAATTTTGCATACAGGGGTTTGGTAAGATCAACATACCCATCAATCCAGAGTCTGCAATGTCCAACCAAACCTAAGAATTTCCTTAATTCTTGCTTGTTTTTAGGTAGAGGTTGAGATGCCACCCCTTCTATTTTATCAGGAGTGATTTTCCTACTCCCTTCACTAATTAAGTGTATTCTAATGCTTTGTCCACTTAATCTGATCTCTGTCAATTAAAAACACCACATAACCCATCTCTGTATCAATTTCTAAAAGGGCAACAACTTATGCTGCTAACAAACAGACAATCCCATATGATGGAGTACCTAAGCATTCAAAATGCACACAGACATAAAAACATTTTATTTTATTTTTTTTATAATGGAAGTAAGAACAGCTTCAATAATAAAACAAACAATTTAAATGAAGTATTTTGGATCAATGCTCTGAAATATATTTGGATCAAGCTTCAGTATTGTTGGAAGGAAAAAGAAGCTTTTCCCTTTAAGGATTGCTGGAAGGCAGAGCTTTCCTTCTTGAATTCAAAACTCCTGGCTGGGAGATTACTTCGAAATGATTGGAGGTCAGCTGCTTGAGAGTAGAATCAGTTTATTGTTTATAGGAAGGAAGGCAGGCAAGAAACAAATGCAAGCACTGAGTTCCAAGGCTAGCCTGTTTGAACTGTAAGAGTAACCCTTTTTTATATCCTAAAATGTCTTTCGATTTTCTATGTGACCCTTTAAAGTCTTTTTGAAATTCTTTTGATTTAGCGTGTGAATCCTTTGATTTGTGTGTGTGATTGTTTTATGATGTTGAGATCCTGTTTTTATTTGTGATTGGGTTCCTCCGTCCTGGATCTGGCAAATAAATAATTGTTTTATAGTCCACTCTCTGTTTTTCCTAGCCCCTTGTAGTTGTTCGTTCCCTATAATTATTCAGCTTGCTATTTCTGTGTTTTCTCCTTTTCTCATGTGTTAAAAATTCTAATTAATTTGGCTTGATTTCCTTTCCTTCTTGGGTGTTTTTCTTTCCTGTGTCTCATATCTGTTTGGATGTTGCCGGCCCATATAATTTTGTCCTTCCTTTGTTGTGGGAAAATAAGGTGACTTCAGCTTCTTAATGGCCCATTGATAAGGGTCGGGGTTGAAACTCTGCCTGAATTTCTGCTTATTTCTTTTAGGGGAATTTCCCTGCTTTTTTAATATTGAGTTTGTCATATCTTCCAACAGTGTCAATCTCTGCCTTTAGTAAAATGCAAGTCAGATTTAGAAAATCTTTCAAAATCATTTCTTTTATATAGGTTTAATTAAATATTTTAAACCTCAAAAATTTCCAGAAAAAATAAAATCAAAATTGTATTCAGAGCAGAAAAGAAAATATATCTGCATAGCTTTTATATGCAGATGAAAGAGACGGAAATAGCGAGAGGCAAGGCTGCACAAGTTGATCACCCACTTCCCTCTCCCTTCTCAGACAGATTAAGAGGAAAAAAAATGTTTAAAGCATGCAGACAAGCCTCACTCCTCCCCTTCACTCAGCATTCTTTCAACAGAACAACACTCTGCATTTCTCTCAACAACTCACAGACATTTTCCACAACTTTCTACTTATTTCACAACAGCAAAAATAACAAAACCTTGCAACTTACTGTTTCTTTATACAAAAGTAAATCAAAGTACATTCACACCAACTTTTACTCTCAACACACTCACATTTACGCTGCAGTCAAACTGCTTGTGTACACCAATTTCACATGCAAAAATCCCAGTTCATGCAAACCAATCACTATAATTATTTCAGGGAGCTTTTTCACAAGCTCATGAGCTCCATTTTCTAAATAATTTTGTGTACTATTATTAGCGGATTTCCTCCTCCATCCAGCTCTTTCCACTTTTTCTTTCCTTGGTCAATCTGTAGCTTCAAGCAGTGGGAAAACTTTAGGAAACAGTTTTAATCACAAATGTGACTTTGGGCCCTAACCACTGCCTGTTTCCCACAGCTTCAAGCCCAAGCTTACTTAATTTGCTGGCCGGCCAAACATATCACAATCAATTCAGTCCCATTCAATTCTATACACTATCATTATAGATGCATATCAGCAAAATAATTTTTAACAGAAATCACATCAAATTAATTCAAATTATCTGAGTCTTCCCATTTAGACAGGCTTTATCTTTTTACTACCTGCTAAACCCCGGGTGGGAAGAACAGTAAACAATTTCTTCTTTATTCTTAGTTCTTTCAGAGTTCTCTGGCTTTTTAAGAATGGTAATTTATCAGAATGTTTATAACACTGCAGTAGTTCTTTTCTCTTACCACACATAAGATCATACATATTTTTTTTTCTTTCTCTGCCCTGGGATGTTCTATCTAGCTCTCTCTAGCTTGGATCTCCCAGCAGGCACGGGCTTTAATTTTAAAGTTCCAAAATGTATAGAGACCTTTGTTTTACTTCTAGTATGGTTTGACACCATACAGGAACCGGTTCAACTTTTATTGCATAAGGTTTTCTTTCTCCCCTCTCTTTTAGATTTTATCAAACAGACCCTAGCAAATTCTGCCTGATACTTGATTAATCAAGGGGGTCTCTCTTTTAGTCTTCCACTGATCAATACTACTACCACCCATCCTAACAACACTACCCTTGGTTCACGACGCTGGATGTTCCGACAATCGTCAATGAGAACCGCAAGGGTTTAACCACCCACACAATACTTGAATTCCTTACAAGAGACTTCAGGACGCCACCTTGTCTCCTAGGGCGGTGATCAGGCCCCCCCTTCCACCACTAAATTGGTGGGTACCCCTTAACAGAGAGACTCAAACTTCCTGACTTATACTTACCTGCAGGCGTCCTTCCCTCTTGGACTTTTGTTGAGGTCTCTGTGTCTGGCTGAACTTGTGGATCCTTGACTAGTCTGCTTCTCCAGCGGATTTTACGGCACCTCCTCACCGAAAGATTCCATAGACTTCAATGGAGTCTTTGTGGCCGGCCAGTGAACTTTCCTTGGGGAACCGTCGGTCCCCGCTGGGGCAACTGTCAGGCACAACAAAGGTCTTTGTTCCTCAATCCCATCTGGGGTGCCATAAATGTTATGGAATGAAGGGACCAAACAACATTCCTAGGTCAGCCAGAGCCAGTTTTATTTCCGGAGGTTCAAAGCCAAATTTATGCCTGAAACTTTGAACGAAGAAAAGAGCTCTGATATACAGTTTATATATGTTTCCAAGACAAAGGATTCGGTGAGATCATGCATTTCCCATATATGGTTAACATGAGATCATACATTTTCCATATATGGTTAACATACACTTGTTACATGATAATTGACACATTTCCTAATTACTAAACCATTAGTAAACCATTATTTTTAGTTTATAAGATTATCTTAGCTTAGACAACCTTCCTTAAGTGCTTGTAGTTGCTAATGAGAAATTTACTGCTGTCCTTAGTAATAAGTGACTCTTTGTAACATACATGTCCTTGTCTACGAAAGTGCGGGCCCCTCAAATGTTTTCTATATGGCTGTCCTTCCGTGACATCTAGGTCTCATCAAAAGATATATTTACCAATAATGAGCTTTAACTGATTCTTAATAGAATTTCCAACCAAGCACATTTCTCCCTTATAATAATGTGAATAGAGAGGGTCATTTAGGGTTCATGCAACTGATTCTGTATGATTCTCACTTTCTTCACTTTTATCCCCATTTACCTTATTCACATTATTATTTTATTCACTTTAAATTGATTTGTAAGAATTTGGATTGCATGGAAATAATTGGAATATTCATGCTCATATTGATTAATGTATAAAAAAGTTATATAACTAATTGATTTATATTAAAATGTTGAATTTGTATTAAACAACTGTAATATTACATAATTAACCAATGTAAGAATGGATATAAATATAGATGACAATGGGAAGGGGTATACTATAGAATAGAAGGGAAAAATTTAATTTGATTAAGATTGGAGATGAGGAAGAAGGGTAATATTGGTTTTTTTAAAAAATAGACGAATAAATATGGCAAAAAGGAAATATAGAATTTGTAAATTTAATTGAAATGACTTACTGTTTAAATTTGTGAACCAGCCAAATACTCTGTTCAAAGAAAATACATTGTATGTTTGTGTTTCTAATTATTGCTATTTATTCATATTTGTTCTCTTTTATTCTTTAAAGTTTAACAATTCATTCTTAATATCTTTATATTTGTTTGGGGTTGGCTTTCTTCCCTTTCATCTTTTTTATTGTACAGCAATCTTTCTCCTCAAACCTACCACCTCTCTCTTTTCTTTCTTTCTTACTTTCTCTTTCCTCCCCTCTTATTCTCCTCCCTACTTCCTCTTCCTTTCTCCTCCTCCTCTCTTCCTCCCTCTCTTACCCTCACTCCTATTCTAATTTCTCTTCCCTTCCTTCATCCCTCTCTATTGCTGTATCCTTTTATGCATATGGACTACTCAGAGGGCTGAAAAAGTTATTTTTGACTGGTCCTTGCACTTTTGACCAGTCCTTGAACTTAATGACTGTCCTCACATTTTATGTTTTTGCCCTATCTTGTCACCATGGTGAAGAGAAACATTCCTGTTAAGAATGCTACAATAGGCATAAATGATGACCAGTCATAAGTGCGAAGACTGGTCAAAAGTGCAAGGACCTGTCAGAAATCACTTTTTTCAGCCCTCTGGGTAGTCGTTTTGTGCATATGGACTACTCAGAGGGCTGAAAAAGTTACTTTTCACTGGTCCTTGCACTTTTGACCAGTCCTTAAACTTATGACTGTCCTCACATTTTACGTTTTTTACCCTATCTTATCACCATGGTGTAGAGAAGCAGTTGTGAAATGATGACATGGTTGTTAAGAATACCGCCATGGGCATAAATGTGAGGATGGTCATAAGTGTGAGGACTGGTGAAGAATGCGAGGACCAGTCAGAAATGACTTTTTTCAGCCCTCTGAGTAGTCACTATGTGCTTATGGACTAGTCAGAAGGCTGAAAAAGTTATTTTAGACCGGTCCTCGCACTTTTGACCAGTCCTTGAACTTACGACTATCCTCACATTTTACATTTTGCGCCCTATCTTGTCACCATGGTGAAGAGAAGTGGTGGTGAAATGACTGACACGGTTGTTAAGAATGTCGCAACGGGCATAAATGTGAGGATGGTCATAAGTGCAAGGACCGGTCAAAAGTGCGAAGACCAGTCAGAAATGACTTTTTTCACCCTCTGAGTAGTCCCTATGCACGTAGTCACGCCCACCCGGTCACATGACCAGCTAGCCATGCCCACCCGGTCACATGACCAGCTAGCCATGCCCACCCGGTCACATGACCAGCTAGCCACGCCCACTCAGTCACATTATCACCAAGCCACACCCCCAACTAAGCCGCGCCCACAGAACCAGTTGTTTAAAAAATTGAATCCCACCACTGGTCTTAATCACTTTCCAATAGCTAGTCAAGTGTGTGTTGTGTTAATACACCATATATTAGAACATCCAGTCTAATTCCTTGTGAATTAAATTACTCTTCATTAAAGAGCACATATTTTGAGAAGGGATATTAGAAAAGAAATATTGAATTATGTATAATTTAATGGGAATGGAAAACAGGAAGGGGATTTTTTTAACATTAACCCCTTCATTAGTCCTTTCACTAGTGAATTCATTAAAATATGTAGTATTACTAAGTATAAATTAGCTTCTGGGTACAATTAAAGGTGTTGGTTATCACGTTAAAGCCCTTAATGGCATGGGTCCAGGAACTAGTCACCTCAAAGTGATTGGCCTACCCTACCCACACTGGCAGAAGGACATAGCTTCTGAGCATAGCAAAGCTGGCTGAGAGCTTCTTTCTGCTGAAATACTTCCTTCTTTGGGTTTTAGAAATGTCAGTAAAAATGGCAGTCACATAGCTAGAGAACAGTAATTGGTATTATGTCAACAAAAAATATCTACCCTAAATATTATTTTTAAATTATTTTAATAAAGCAAAAATGAGCAAGTTTTTTATATAGTCCCCAAATTTGTATAATTTAATAAAGGTTGTGTGATGTTCATCATCTTTTGTTGGCAATAAAGGCTTAATAAGCTTTTATCTCCTGCAAAAAAACTCAGGCTGATCCTACTTGGGCTGTACTTTATATTTGTTTATATAAACAGAATCCCCAGCCATTCCTCAATTAAAGTTAATATCATTTTGTTACTTCCAAAACTATATTCTAAATATAGGAAATACTTGTCAAAATATTTTTTTAAATTTTAAGAGGGCCATTAGTTTGAAATACCTAACAATGACTTTTAAGCTCAGTAATCTTGTATTCTTAATAGTCCGTTTCTTTAAGAAGAAGTTACACCATAAGAATTAAATATTTGCTTTGATTTGCAGTTCTAAGCAGAATTAAAATGAGCTTCCGATGTTGAGAAATTACGTACGTACATACACACAAAATATTGGCTGATAGGTACAGCATGTGAGAAAATAACAAACTGCATGTATATATTTTAGTGTAGACATTTGAAAAGGTGTAAATGTATTTAGCTTAAATTTATAATGAAAACTCTCAAAGATGTATGATTTCATGTTTAAGGTGTTTGCTGATAATTGTTAATACATTGATATTCTGGTTTTTAAATTATTGGGTGGAATGTCAATATCTTGGAAGAGCTGGTAGTACAGCCTTTATTGTGTCAATCAGTGCTCTCACTGTAGCTACAGAGATAGTCCTCAGCTTTCTTAAGATTGATGATGTGCTAAGCTGTTTAACATTCTTCCAGTTGCTCCACTGTCCTTTTTGTCCAATTTTTGTAAATTTTTAAAATCAAAATGATAGTTCCTACCATAATATAATTGTATGTAAGTGAAAATGTATTTTGTAATTATAATTGTGGTTATTTGATGTGGACAATTAGGCATATGCAGTTGCTTTTGAAAATTTAGAATATTACCGTATTTTTTGGAGTATAAGACACACCTTCTCCCCCCCAAAGGCGGTGAAAATTTAGGTGCGTCTTATACACTGAATGTAGCCCTGCCCACCCACTGGCTCCCACCCTTTGCCCTCTGCCCCCCAGCAGTTACCTCCTTGTAAGCAAACAGCAAGAAAAAAACAACCCCATTCAGCTTCAGTATAGGCTAATTAGCACGGCCTCCCGACTCTCAGCTGATTTACTCTCAGCTGTTTTTCGCAGGCTCTTTTGCAAGCTCTTGTTTTGCAAGCTCTTTGCTTGCTGCAAAGAGTGCTGGAGAAGGTTTTTTTTTCCCTAGCTGAAACGAACCTGAAAGTAAAGCAGGCTCTGCTGCAACCTGACAAAATGAGGCAGGAAGAGAGATTTCTTTTTCTTTTTGCTCACCAAAAAGGTAGGTACAAACAATGGGAAATTTAGGGCAAAGAGGAGAGTTCAAGATTTTAAAACACAAAAGAAAAAAAGGTCTATTTAACTAGGGAATTGTAATAATTGAGATGCTATTAATTGTATATTGGGTTGAAAGCAGAAATGGTTAAGTTGTGGTTTGGAGGAATACATGGGGAAAATTATTTGGTTTATTATTATTGGTAAATATAATTAATTGATTTGTAAGAAATTGAATTGCATGGAAATAATTGGAATATTCATGTTCATACTGATTAATATACAAAAAAGATAGTTAAAACTAATTGATTTATATAAAAATGTTGAATTTGTATTAAACAATTGTAATATTAAATAATTAACCAAAGTAAAGATGGATATAAAAATATATGACAATGGGAAAGGGTATAATATAGAATAGAAGGGAAAAATTGAATTTGATTAAGATTAGAGATGAGAATGAAGGGTAATATTGGTTTTTTTTAAAAAAATAGACAAGGAATAAATATGGCAAAAAGGAAATATAGAAATTGTAAATTTAATTGAAATGACTAAATTTAATTGAAATGACTATGTGTGCTTGGTCTAAAAAATTTAAAAAAAAACTTAAAAAAAACCCCTAAAAGGTAGGTGCGTCTTATACTCTGGTGCATCTTATATTCCAAAAAATACGGTATATGGAGAATAAAGGCTGACAAATTATACATTGATATCACTCTACATAATATGTTCTGTCTTCTTTTTTTTTTACAGGTGAACACTCGATGAAATGACTAAAGAAAAAGGCAGTACTCTTAACTAATACACTACCCTAAGTTTGGAACTTGGCTCCTTTATAGAGGCACTGCGTTAGACACCTACTTAACTTGCAGTTGTGCTCATGTTCTGTCAATCTAAGTTAACACGTGATGACATGAACCAAATGCTACAATTTATATTCTGACATCAGGATACAAGAGAACTTTTGTAATTTTCTTGAGTGGTGACTTAAGTTCCCTGACATAATCAATGTGAATGAAATAAATTGACTGACAGTAGCCAAATCCCACCATTAGCAATAAATATTTTTGCTAGGAATGATTAACTTGCTGGTAACTTGAAAATCTGTACTAGTAATTTTTAAACCATTTTTATTTACTACAACTCCTTTATATTTTGTATTTTTGACCTCTCTGATGGAAGCAGGAGAAATTGAGTAACTATTCAGTAACTATTTTCAGTAACAAAGAGTCTTTGATGAATGTTTCTGAATTCTTTGAAGTAACAAGCAAAAATGTGAAATTCTGATAAGAACCAGATCAGACCAACTAGATACAAGAATTGCCAGAGAGTTGAACTTTAATAACCTGAAAACTAATTATTAGAATATTCATTTGACCCTTAACTGGATCATACTAAGAATAATGGGATGCTATGAACTGTTACATGGTAAATTTATGGGCATGCTGTCTACATGCTTGATGACTTGAATGATGCTGATCAATTAAAGAATATCTACCAAACCCAATATGTTTGAACTGTATATATCCTTTCTAAGGGTTTTCTCACATTGTACCTTTGGGACATGTATCTTTTACGTACAAATTGCCTTTTCTCTCTTAAGTGGTTACATATTGGGTACATAAATCAGCATATTGATTGTTGCACAAAAATGTTGTTAAATGTCTTGGGTACAAAAAAAGGAATATAAATAAGTTTGATGGAAAACAAAACTAAAAATCCTTATGTAGGAGATAACCAGACTGAGCCCAAGGGAGGGTCAAACACGTCATAAGGCTCGAGTTGAGTCCCTTTGCACCCACAAGAGATCCAAGTCCAGTCCACCTTGATTTCCCTTGACCCTATCGCCAATTTGCTTTGAGTATTAGTAGTTCAGATTCTTGTAGAGAGCTTAAGCTTGTAGTAAACTTCATATTTATTTGAATTGCCTGGATTTCTTGGTTTCTTTGGTGCTTGACATCTTAGTTCTTGTAGAATAGATAATGGCTTTGGTCTGAGTTATATCCAGGTACAGGAAAAAAACCCCAGATGATCAAAAATACTTTTCTTGATTGTGCAGAGATGGATAATTTAACTATGGAACTAAAAGATAGAGAAGAAATGGAATACTACAAGATTTGGAATTTATGGTACAATTGGCTAGAAAATGGAGGTAAAGTCCATATATGAAGACCACTTAAGAGTCATATTAAACTGGGAAATATTGTATATGTCTAAATATCACTACAATTTAAAGGTAAAAGGCATCATGTATATACATAGATAAATAATTATAGTATAATTAAACCTTTAAATATATAATATATAGAATGGTAATCTATAAAATTGGAAACTATGTATATATGAGTGATACCGATACTGAATGCTGTAAAGAGTGGAAATGTGTAAAGGTTGAAATACGTTGAATAAAAATTATAAAAAAAACTTACTGGTTTTTGTTCTAATAGTAGATCATTTTCCCCCCTAAATTTAGGTTCTGTTCTGTTTTGCTTGTAAGAACTAGTGTTTGCTTTAAAATGTCATTAATTGTGAAACATACAGTTGTTAAAACTGTACCAGCTAGAATTACACCCTTGTGATTTATAGAGAGATGGTTTCTTAATTTAGGGAATAACTTTTTCAGTTCAGAAATGAGAGAGAAATTAAAGGAAGAACATTAGAATTCAAGTTAGATCTGAAGAGTTTCTACGTAATTTATAGTTTTCTTTCTTTTTTTATATATATATACTTTATTATTTTTTATAGATACAAAAAATTTTCATTTCTATTTACATCGGATACGCAGTGTTTATACATATATACATAAAATTACTTGGTGTCACTTTTACCATTTGTTATTTATTTAACACACCTTTTACTCCTATTTTTATTTTTCCCACACAGTATAGTAATCTGAGTTTTCATCATTATTTATTTCATAGGTTAATTTGCTCATCTCTGCGCACTCTAATACCTTCTTAAGTATAAGTTCTTCTGGTGGCAGGATTTTTTCCTTCCAGTATTGGGCATAGGCCAACCTAGCAGCTGTAGTTATATGAATCATTAAGTGGGTCTTTATTTTTCCTAGTCTCTTCTTCACTATTCCCAGGAGAAATAGTTCCGGTATCAGCTCTACTTCTTCTCTAATTATTTCTTGTACCCATCTTCCAATTTTGGTCCAATATTTTTTCGCTTCGGGGCACATCCACCACATGTGAAAAAAGGTGCCCTGCCCATGGCCACATTTCCAACAATTTGGGGACATGTTAGGGAACATCTTTGATAGTCTAGCAGGCGCTAAGTACCACCTATGGAGCATTTTATAGTGATTCTCTTTATATGATGCAGCTCTAGTCAATTTATAATTTTTATTCCACGCCTCTTCCCATTCATTAAAATTTAAATTATATCCAATATTTTTTTCCCAAACACTCAGTTGATTTTTGGCTATGGCCTCAGCTCTATCTTGATCTAATAAATAATTATAAAATTTAGCTAGGACTTTTTTTTCGTTTCCCATCAAAATTTTATCCAATCCATTGTATCCTAATTCTAAACCGTATTCCTCCTTATCTTTCTGGTATCTTGACTTTATTTGTAAATATGTCCACCAATCTAAATTTATGCCTTGGTCTCTCAGATCTTCATTTGATTTAAGATTTCCTCCTCCATCTAAAATGTCATTATATCTACAAATTTTTTCTATCCCCCATCTGGGTGGATCAAGGCCTCCATCGTAGAGAGCCATTTTGGAACTTTATTGTAATATCTCTGTCTAATTTCAATCCACGTTTGTATTAGTGAGTCTCTAATTTTATGTCTATGGAAATGTGTTCTTTTTTTTGTATCTATGTCCCATAAATATGAGTGCCACTCTTTCTGCAAGTCGTGACCTTCTAATGCTAAAATTCTCTTATTTTCCAAAGTGGCCCACTCCCTTATCCATACTAACTTGGCGGCCCTAAAATATGTTTCCCAATCTGGGAGGCCAAATCCTCCCATATTTCTTTTCCCCTGTAGCACTTTAAGTGAAATCCTTGACTTTTTGCCCTCCCATACAAATTCCCTAATGTTTTTATTTAATTCTAAGAATTTTTTTTTATCCAAATTCACTGGTATATTTTGGTATAAGAATAAAATTTTGGGGAGGATGTTCATTTTGATCGCAGCTATCTTACCTATAAGTGACAATTTGATTTTCTTCCCTCTGTTCAAATCTTGTTTTATTTTTTGAAGTAGGGGGGTATAATTATCATCTTTTAGGGATGAACACCTTGCAGTTATCCAAATTCCAAGGTATTTTATTTTCTTGACAACCTGTAGTCCCAGCATTCCTTCTATCTCCTGTTTCTGTGTCTCAGTTACATTCTTAGTTAATATTTTGGTTTTGGTTTTATTAATTTAAAACCTGCCACTGCTCCGTATTTATCCAACTCTTCTAATACTTTTGGTCCCGATTCTAATGGATCTTCTAATATTAGGGCCACGTCATCTGCAAATGCTTGTGTTTTATAAACCTCCTTCCTAATCTTTAGGCCTTTGATCTCCCCATTTTTCCTAATTTTTCGTAACAAGACTTCTAAGGCCAAAATAAATAATAGCGGAGATAGGGGGCATCCCTGTCTTACCCCCTTCCTGATCTGAAATATTCTTGTCCTATCTCCGTTTACCAGGATGCTTGCCCTTTGTCATATATAGTTTTAATCATTTTTTCATAATTTATTCCAAATCCCATTATTCTAATTTGTTTAATTATAAAATTCCAATTTAAATTATCGAATGCCTTTTGGGCATCCAAAAATATTAAGGCCATCTGTTTTTCCGAACGTTCCTCATAATACTCTAGTGTATCTAATATTGTTCTCAAATTATCTCTTATTTGTCTCCCTGGGAGGAATCGATTTTGATCTTTATATATCCAAGCATTTAATATTTTTTTAGTTCTTTCCGCCATTATAGTCATAAATAATTTATAGTCGGTATTCAAAAGAGAAATAGGCCTATAATTCTGAATTTGTTTTTGGTCAGCACCTTCTTTCGGCAAGAGTGTAACATGCGCTTCCCTGGAAGGAAGAACATTAGAATTCAAGTTAGATCTAAAGAGTTTCTACATAATTTATAGTTTTCTAATAGATTAGGAAATAAAGGTGCCATGAGGCCAGGCAGCAAAACTTTTGAACAAAGTGAAGAATCCAAATGCAAGCCAAATACCAAAATTAAAGTCCCTGATTTTGAAACATTACAAAAAGTATCCAGAAGCAGCTTCAAATACATAAGAATGTGAAAAGTGTCATAATCAGTGAGCCTTTTAATCTCCATACACCAAATACTCAATCCAAGAAAGAAAATTTTTGACATTGAAATGGATGAAGCAACATTAAAAGAAACAAACTGCCCTTATGTCTGCAAGATCTCACCCTCAAGTGAAGTCTTGCAGTGGAAATGAACACACTTCAGGCCATGTACGGTCTCCATCTCCCAAGATTTACAGAATCTAGACTGTTAGAAGCCTTAAGGTAAGCCATTAATGTGCTGTGTAATTAAACCCAAGTTCTTTGTGGTAAATAAAAACATGAAGATGTTGAAAATACTTGTTTTACAGAAATACAGAAAATGTTTTCACTTCAAGGATGTTCAAACCTCAGAATTGTGTTCTGAGTGAAACAAATCTCGTGCTTGATTTCAAAGCACTGTTTTTTCCTAGTTGAGGGTTTCACATGTGTTATTCTGTTCTTTGAGTTGAAAAACATGGCTTTTGTTGTGAAACCAGCTTGGTCTGCATTTACTGATGCTTCAAACTCAGCCCAGTCTATCAGCTATGTCAGGCAGACTGCAAACATTCTGAATATATATTTACATCAATATATAATCTGCTCTACTTGAATTTAGCTGGCCATTTTCCGGACTTCTGAGGAAAGGCTAATCCCTCAGAAAAAAGTCCTGGTCAAGTTAGATATTTATCACAGATTGAAAGACTGCCATTCTTAACAGATTTAAATAGAGAATTCAACTGAAATCAGTAGGATTGCAATTTCAATCAGCACTGAGACTGGTAATGTAGTGGTTAACATGCAGTATTGAAGGTAACAGCTGTCCACAACCTGGAGTTTGATCCTGATAGGACTCAAGGTTTACGCAGCCTTCCATCCTTCTGAGATCAGTGAAATAATCCATGTTGTTGGGGACAATATGCTGACATTGTAAACCACCCAGAGAGTGTTGTAAAGTACTACGGGGTGCTATTGATAATTAGTAAGTTTAGAGTGGCAAATATCTCTTGATTATATTGAAAAGTCTGATTGAAAAAGTGAATTTTAGACTCTTGTTACTACAAAATTCTTATTGAATTTCTATCCCGTGATACTCTTTCGTTTTCTGTTTTTCATATTTCCATTTTTTTTAACAGAGCCAGTTTGGCGTAGTAGTTAAGGCACCAGCCCAGCAACTCTCTTCCTCCAGAGAGTTAGGTACATTTAAATCCCTTTGGAATCAATTTATTCCAATGATGACTGATATAAAAAACAAAAGCATTCACAGCACTTACTAGCACAAACAACAGGATTGAATATTGTATGATCTGACATGATTGTACAATATGTACAATATGACACCTTTTCCTCATGTACAGCTTTAAATTCAGACTTGCTTCCCAATGGCTCCTCATTTATAAAACCAATTAAATAGATCTACAGATCCTCTTCTCTAAATTTTCACTCCCTGAATCCCACTTTTGTTACATGAACAGTGTAATGCTGCTGGGTTTGCAGTTAACTTGTCCAGGAGATGGCAGCCCCATTTTAGCTCTTAACTGAGTTGAATTTAAGACTGTCTGAAAAAACAATAAAACTTTGCTACTAAAGAGCTGAATTTCAAAAGATATGTGACTCTACTTCTCTCTAGCAGGTTATTTCTCAAATAGATTACCGGTACTTGTCACACATTTTTAAATTTTGGGTTATAGATCAGCCCTTGCCTATAAAAAGAATTTGCCATATTCACTCCAAATCTGTCTTTCCTTTGTTCTACCTAATGCTTAGAGATGTTGGCTGACAGGCTGTCCAATTCTCCATTTACAGGAACCATGTCTATCAAACTGAGGCCTAGTTTAATTCCTCTCCAGCTGTGTAAAAGATTCATAGTATTCAGACAAGACTTGAAGTAAATGCTATGGTCCCTGGTACTCTGACCTTTTCCACAGCTGTTAAAATCTGTGATAGACTGTTCTGTTGAGGGAGGTTTATTTTGTTCCCTGGAGTTAACCTATACTCATTTTAATCCATAATATTTTTTTTTTGCTGTTCTGCCCCTTTGATCTGAAAGGGGTATCTAGATTAGAAGTGAATAGAAGAAAATCAGATGTCTATCTTCCTGGGGGCGGGGGGGGGGAGCGGGGAAGAAAGGGAGGGAGGGAGGAGGGGGAGAGAGAATGAATGAGAATAAGCTGCCTATGAAACTGGTATATCCAGACCTGAACACATCCATATTCTCTCCATAATTGATATTGAACTGAAAAGAACAAGGCTGCTACCAAGTGTAGCCAGTCAAGGAAAGCCCACTTGCTATGCTAGGAGAATCATGGATGGAACAGTTTCCCCACTTTTCTCTGCCCCCAAAGTGATTATAATTAACTTATGTTTATCACTGGAGGTTGAGACACTGCTAATTCAATATTTTAAGTAGCAAGAACGCCTCAGTATTTGAAGGGGAATCTTTCTTTGTTGATGTTGTATGAGCAACCCAAGATAATAAGTAAATAGGTAAACTAGTAGCCTGCAACATGTAAAATACGTGCTACTCTGGAGCATCTGTAAGGGGGTGGTAGTATTTTTAAAAATCCCCTTAAAAAGTGTGCTGTGTGTGGAGGCCATCTTGATTTTTTGATCCATATTCTTCTAGGCCTAAATATATTTACTGCAATAACAGGATTAGGTTGCAAGCAATATAATACAGTATCTATAAAGATTTCAATTACTGACAAGAATTCATATATTAGATTTATCTCTTTCAGTCAGGAACTCAAATCAACATACATAGCTCAGAACAACCAAGCTCAGAAAGCATCAGGGACCATTCAGTTAAACCTTGAGTACAAATATTCTCCTTTATTGAAACAGATAACTCTGGGTGGCTAACCAACCAATTTATAAGAAAACAAAGCAACACAAGCCCTACCCCCCCCCCCCCAAATACAAAAAGAACTTTTGTCCCAGTACTTTTGGACTACCGTTGAACCCTGGGCCTCCCATCCATGGTCTTGTGTATATACACGACAGCCGACCTTCTGGCATTGCGAGACTCCCCACTTTCGCAGGCCTGGCCCTCCACACTATCGAGGGCCTACCTTGACGGGTTTTGGAACCCTGAGAGGTGACATGTTGCGAACAGGGGATTGAGGGGTTTTTAAACTATGTTTTTAGAAAAAAATTTAAGGGATGCTGGGTGGGGGAGCGTTGTCTTAAGATTGGACTTGGGGGGGGTCCATATAGCTACAGAACAGCATAGTAGTTCTGATGGTCATGGCAGAGGAGGTGGGAATGGGAGTCTGGCTGGGGTGTTAGGGGGTGACGGTGAAGGTTGTTTGATCAGCACTGTGAGTGGGAGGGGCAGATATGGCAGGAGCAGGGGGCCGAATCATGTTACGGGAGTGTGCACTTGCTGTTTACAGGTGATTGTACACTCCGGTCCCCAGTGTGATTCCCGTTCCCCGGGTTGTACAGACCTTTGGGGCCTGGGCCTTTTGCTGATGCTGTGCAATGCCAGGTCTGTGATTATCAAAGCCCCCCTCATTTATGAACTTGTTCAGGAAGGGGGTGCAGACCTGGCAGGGATTACAGAGACCTGGTTGGGCCAGGAGGGGAGGGTCCCCTCGTTGAAATGTGCTCACCAGGCTTCCGTGCATTCCATCGGCTGAAGGCTCAGGGGAGGGGCAGGGGTGGTGGTAGTGTCAGCTATTATTAAGGAAAGTCTTTGTCTGAGGGAGGCCACTGTTCCTCAGATAGCCAGATGTGAGTCCCTCCTTGTGAAGTGGGATCGTGGGGTGCGGATGGGCTTGCTGACTGCGTACCTGGCTCCCTGCCACGTAGCAGCAGCCCTGCCTGAGCTGGGGTGACGGTGGATACCCCCAGACTTATGGTCATGGGGGATTTTAACCTGCCATCTGTCGGTGAAACGTCGGAGACAGCTCGGAAGTTCGTGACTTCCATGGCAGCCATGGACCTGACCCAGTTAGTCCAAGGCCCTACTCACACAGGGGGGTCACACTCTGGACTTGATTTTGTCTCTGGTCAGTGGTTGAATGATCTAGAAATAGGGGACTTAGTTATCAAACCCTTGTCATGGTCAGATCATGCACTCCTTCAATTAGACTTTTGAGCTGCTTCCCTCCACCGCAGGGAGACAAAACCGCTTAGGTGGTTCTGTCCCAGGTGCCTAATGGATCCTGATTGGTTCCTGATGGAGCTTGAGCCATTCTCTGAGGCTCTGGCTTATGACTCGACTGAAGAACTGGTGGCCGCATTGTGCCTTTGCGGCCTCTGACCCGATGCTGATCCCATTTGGCTCCCAGGTTTTCAGAGGAGCTGAGGGAGATGAAGCGCCAGAAAAGACGCCTGGAGAGTGATTGGAGGGCCAGCCGTTCCGAATCCGACTGAACACTGGTGAGGTCTCATATTAAGACCTACCTAGTGGTGATAAGAGCAGCAAAATCAAACTATATTTCCGCTCTTATTGCGTCTGCAGAGAACTGCCCAGCTGCCCTGTTTAGAGTGATCCGCTCCCTACTCTATATGAGAGCACGGGAAGACCCCTTGCAGGATAGGGCTGAGGATTTTGTGCAATACCTGCATGACAAAATCGCTCAGATTCGGGAAAGCCTGGAGTCCGATTGGGTGGGTTCAGATGGGGTGATGGAGGTGGGTCTTGAGAGTGTAATCTGGGAGGAGTTTGACTCTGTGACTCCCGAGGACGTGGACAGGATTCTGGGTAGGTTGAGCTCTGCCACGTTTATTGGACCCGTGTCCCTCCTGGTTGGTGCTGGCCTCCTGGGCAGTCACACAAGGCTGGCTCCAGATGATTATTAATGGTTCTTTGAGTGAGGGTTTCCTCCCCTCTGCCCTGAAAGAGGCAGTGGTGAAGCCCCTCCTCAAGAAGCCTTCTCTAGACCTGGCTGTATTAACTATCATCCAGTCACCAACCTTCGCTTCGTGGCGAAGGTTGTTGAGAGTGTGGTGGCGCAGCTACTCCCCCAGTACCTGGATGAAGCTGTCTATCTAGATCTGTACCAGTCAGGCTTCAGGCCAGGATATAGCACGGAAACGGCATTGGTCGCATTGGTTGATGATCTCTGGAGGGCTTGGGACGGGGTGCTCCTCTGTCCTAGTCCTATTGGACGTCTCAGCAGCTTTTGATACCATCGACCATGGTCTCATGCTGTACCAGCTGGAGGGATTAGGAGTGGGGGGCACTGGCTGCGGGGGTTCTACTCCTGCCTCTCTAGTCAGATGCAATCTGTGTTGGCAGGGGGCAGAGGTCGACCTCGAGGCGCCTCGTTTGTGGGGTTCCACAAGGGTCGGTCCTCTTGTCCCTTTTGTTCAACATTTATATGAAGCAGCTGGGGGAGATCATCCGTGGTTTTGGGGTGAAGTGTCACCAGTACGCTGATGATACTCAGCTGTACATCTCCATCCCAGACCACCCCAATGATGTCCTTGATGTGATGTCCCAATCTCTGGAGGCCGTGCGGATCTGGATGGGGAAAAACAGGCTCAGACTCAACCCCTCCAAGACTGAGTGGCTATGGCTCTTGGTGCCCCAATATAGCCAGCTGGTTCCATCGCTGGATATTGGGGGTGAGACTGTGGCCCCCTCAGAGAGGGCTCGCAATCTGGGTGTCCTGGATGCCCGACTGTCTTTAGAAGACCATGTGATGACTGTGGCCAGGGGGGCTTTTTATCAGGTTCGCCTGATCTACCAGTTGCGTCCCTTTCTGGACCAGGATGCCTTGCGCATGGTCACTCATGCCCTCGTCCCGTCCGGTCTGGAATACTGTAACGCTCTCTACATGGGGCTCACCTTGGAGGAGCACTCGGAGGCTCCAACTGGCCCAGAATGCGGCCACATGAGTAATTATGGGAGCAATTCGACGCACCCACATGACACCTCTCCTGTGCGAGCTGCACTGGCTCCCAGTGGTCTTCCAAGTGTGGTTCAAGGTGCTGGTTACCATCTTTAAAGCGCTCCATGGCTTAGGACCCGGATACTTATGGGATCGCCTTCTGCCACCGATAGCCTCCCACCGACCAACACGCTCCCACAGAGAGGATGCCATCGCTTAAACAATGTAAACTGGCAACCCCCAGGAGGAGAGACTTCTCTGTGGGGGCACCCACCCTTTGGAATGAACTGTCCCCGGGAATAAGTTTGATTCCCAACCTGTGTACCTTTCACCATGCCCTTAAGTCTCTGTTATTCCAACAGGCTGGATTGGCTTAATAAGAATTTGGATTGGGTGTTTTAAATTTGTGGGTTTTTAACTGGGGGGGCCAAAATATTTAATCTGTTTTAATTGCTTTTAAATTTTGTATTTCATATTGTTTTACTGTGGCTATACACCACCCTGAGTCCTTCGGGAGAAAGGTAGTATAAAAATGTAATTAAAAAAAATAAAATAAAAACAACAACAACAACAAAACTGTATAATCAAAGTTAAAATAATCCAACCACGAAGAAAAACTAATGCATGTGTAATAACTTCCCCAAACTGATAATTTCTATTTTTCTACCTGGTTGGATTCATTTGGATCAATTATTTTCTTTCTAAATTTATTAGGGTAATGGCTAATCACCAAGAATTAAAGTCCAATCAAATTTATGATTGATTGTAAGGGATTATTGCTGTTGAGATATTTCTAGTTACTGATGTTGTGGCTATGGGCTTGTAAAATGTTTTATGTTTATGTGTATTTTAACTGCTGTGTGTCCAATGTGGAGTAAGCAGTGTTCAAAGACCACAGTAAATAAATTCCCAAAGATGCACTTGGGCGTTCCCCAGTTTTTAACGTTGTGAGGTAGCCAAGGGTTGTTGGTCTGTGTGATCTTTTACTGCATGATCAATATTTAGAAGAAAGGAAGGGAATGCTGGTGTTGAGCTTTCTCCAAACCAGGAAGACAGAGGTTTCAGAATGATGCAAAGTATATAACAGAAAGCCTGAATTTTCTTATTACCACCTCCAGTATTATAATAAGCTCACGAATGACCCAGAGAAATTTGAAAGAAATTCTCAAGCACCGAGAGAATAAGTCAGCAAAACAGAAGCTTCTTTCACAGGGTAGGAAAACTTTTGAAAAATTGCCAGGCACAGTTCAGCATACACCCTTTCTTTGTTTTACTGAACACATTTCTGACGCACAAGCAGTGGTGGGTTTCTCCCGGTTCGACCTGGTTCGGCCGATCCGGTAGCGGTGACGCTATTACATCACTAAACCGGTTCTCTTTCTTTGGGAGCTGGGCCCTCCCACCCGCCCCTGTGTTATTCTGACCTTATATTTCTTCTTTTTTGGCCCAACTGAGAGGTGTGGCAGAGCAGATTGCCACACCTCAGCTGAGCAGATTCGCAATGCTGCATGGGTTTGGCATGAGACCGAAGAGGCAATCGTGCGTGAAGTGCATGCACAAAGAGAACCGGTAGTAAAGCTGGTTAGAACCCACCACTGCGTACAAATACATAACAGACTCCACGTACCATAGTTTACTAAGGGATTGCTTTTCCGACAAGGTTCCTTGCGTAATTACTAAATAATAGTTGCAGTGCCTGCATACAGAACAGCAGCTGCAATTAGCAGGAGAGGGAAGGGAAGCTAGGTCCATCTCTTCTCAAGATACATTTGCCCCATGTATTCTTAATTCTGAAGAAGAGAGGGAGAAAAAGCCCAACTTGTGGGATCTAACATGCACCCAGGACATTAACAAAATTGAAGCAACCTATTTCTTGAGGTAAAACAGAGGCAGTGATTTATCAGGGAAAGATATAAAAAAACAAGAAGTTCCGATGATTCGATGATGTCTTTTAGGATTCCGATGTTCCACCTTGTGAAAGCCAATCCTTCAGTTTTGCAGAGGCTTTTAACACAATAAGGCATTTTTCCAATGTGGAGCTCACTACAAAAAGTGCTCAATTGAAGGCTACCTCCCAAATTCATGGAGTGATACATTTGGTAACTTTGGTGGGAATCCTAGCTTTGGCTTCACAGCTCTAATCCATTTCCCTCTTTTTTTATGCAAGCAAATAATTGTAATAAGGTAGAACTAAAATACCATCAGAGTAAATATCTCAACAAATGAAGGAAGAATGATCCCTTCCCTTCCCTTCCCTCACCATAGATTTGTATATCAGCAATTTCATATTGGAAGTTATGTTTTTGGTGAAAAAAAAGTTCAGTCATAAATGAGGTCATTCCTGTGCTGGCTAAGCAGAGTCAGACTTGATTAGCAGAAGGATGGGAAACCATCAACACTTCTAGGGCTAAGCTGGACATGACTGGGAAGTTAAAAACATATAGAAGATGGCAATATAAGGCTATTTCCATTTGTTTATTTGCTAAGCAAATAATACAGATGTATCTCCACTGTCACTAGGTGCTGAGTCTGACAACAGGGTGATTTTACCCTTTATGTTTGTTTCCAAATGATACTGAATTTGTGATGCTTAAGCTCTGCATTACAAGGTGGTTTTTTAACGTAAAAATTCTTGTTTTAAGTAGGAAAACACTTAAAAAAAACTTATGCAGAAGAAAACATTTAGTGCACGAAGATAGGCCTTTGGTTGAATGTCTTTAAGAGTCTCACCAGGGATATTAGACCGCTTCATGAAGGTTACGGTTTTTTTATAATATTTTGGTAGATTGTTACACCAAATTAAAAGCACACAAACACACACACACACGCATATATACATATACGCAATACATTGATCAGTCAATTAGGCATTTTGCTTTTACACAGAATTTATTTTTTAATTTAAAACATTTATAAAGCTACCCATCTTTCAACTAACTCTGGGGTAGTTCCCAATCAAAAATTAAAAATTATAACATCATATTAAATTATAAACCACAACCGATTAAAACATTAAAAACACCAAAACCTGGTATATACTTTGCATGAATGACATCAGATCAGTTCTAGATTAGATTTAACATAAGCATTTAAGAAATCCTTGTATAGTTGGAGTACAAAGAATTTTGGTGATCTTATTTTCAGGCCTTCAATGTTTTCTTTTAATGAAGCTTACAGTGTGGCCCTTTTTTAAATGTTACCCAGGCCTGTGATTTTTCCTATGACCCTTTGAACTTATGGTTTTCATCCCTAGCCTCTACTGCTTATGTTTCCCTTAGGCATTCATAGGACACTCATGCAAAGTATATGAAATCAAATGTCATGCAAGAATTTGTTGATATTAAAAGATGCCATGATTTTAAGATTTTTCTGGCAAAAATAACAAATATTGAATAGGAGGCCCACTATATTATTTCATCGGGGCAGAAGCAAGTAGCAGGGCAGACTTTCTGGATCCAAGTTGTCTGGCATCCAATTTGTTTTGCTAAAAAGTCGCAGTTCAAGAACATGTCTATATATTTGCAAGGTTTTGCTGAAAATTTTAAAAAGAGGAAACATGAATAAAAGTGAAACATCACCAAAACTGCTAGGCACTCTTTTACAATTGTATGCAGTTTTAGAGCTGAGAATCAAACATATGTATTTTTAATGGGGTGCTTTAAAACTGAAGATTTTTAAAATGAAAATAGTACTTAGAGTAATAATTTTAGAGTATATATTACAGTAATTATATGTAGCTGCTGAATTAGTTTCAACAATAGCCCTGAACAAAATTCAGAGAAAGCTGGTATGGATTTTAAGTTCTTCATAAATTGAAATGGATCGATATCATCCTCATCTTTTCTGATTCAGTTGCCTGGGCTCATCAACCACTAGTGTGGGATTCTGTCATCTGCATCTCCATAACTTTCTGGTTTCTCTCTGCAACCAAAGCAGACTTCGACGGATAATTAGAAGTGTAGAAAAAATAATTGCTACCAACCTGCTTTCCATTGAGGACCTGTATACTGTATGAGTCAAAAAGAGGCTGAGAAAATATCTATCTCACATCCTGGACATAACTTCTTTCAACTTCTGCCCTCAAAAAGATGCTATAGGGCACTGCACACCAAAACAACTAGACACAAGGACAGTTTTTCCTGAATGCCATCACTCTGCTTAACGACTAATTCCCATACCACTGTCAATAATTTACTAAGACTGTATCACTATTATTCTTCTCTTCCATACTAGAATCTATCTCTTCCCACTTATTACTATAGCTATGTTGCTTGTATCTTTCAATTATATTGTTTTTATTTGTTTCCTAGTATGATTTGATAGCTTATTAGTAACATTGACTATCACTAAGTGTTGTATCTTTTTATTCTTGATGAATGTATTTTATTCTCCTTATGTACACTGAGAACATATACACCTAAGACAAATTCCTTGTGTGTCCAATCACACTTGGCCAATAAAGCACCATCTATATAGAAGCACCATCGAGGCAACTCTAGATGTCTGGTTATCCCACATATGAAAACATTAATATACTTTATTTGGAAGTAAATTATTGCCCAGATGCCCTAATTTGTGCGGACATCTGTATGTTAATACATAGTGAGATTAGGAAGATTTAGGTTTAATTCTCCAATTGACAATGGAAATCTCTGAACATCTTTGGGCTCAGCATCTACCATCAAAAATAGCTGTGGTGAGGACAATATCTTTAGCATCTTTGGGGAATGGTGGGCTATAAATGTAGTAATATATAATATACAAAAGAAATGAAAAAATCATTGTTCAAATACCATTTCTCTTGCAAACCCATTCGGTGAGGGATTAAGAAAATTATTAACATCTCGATCAAATCAAATAATCTACATAGGAGTGGTAACTATAGAATAATTCATAGGTATTACTTTTGCTGCTAATATTGAGGCACAAGATTGATTGTAAGTGCTATTTAATGTGAAATATACTATTAATCCACTAACCAATTAAAACCATACTATCGTTTTGGACCGACTTACCCAATTTATCTGCCCCACGTTTTGCATTTTGAGTAGCATTAGAATTCCATTCCTGAATAGAAGTTGACAGCAACAACCAGTTATTGAAAAAAGCATATGTTAAATTTACAGAAAATATGCCTTGTAATATTTTACTAGCTTTTGGATTCCTTCAAATCTTGCAATTAAGAATTCAGAAGTTACACCAATATTTTCTTTAAAATGCTTTGAATAGTTGGCGCTCCCACCCCATCCCTTATCTGTCTTTCTCATAAAACACAAACTTTGTGCTTAACTTTGTTGGGTGGCACACAACAAAGTTAAAAAACAATAATTCACAATAAGAGCAACAATTATTACTAAAAACATCAAAAACTATAAAATATGACTAAAATGAAATGGGACCAGAACTGGAACAGGATGATGTTATTGAGGAGAGGTGGCTTCTTCAATAACCTGGCCCCATGCTATGTAGGACAACACCTGGGTCGTGGCCCATTCGGGAAACTGGCCACATAAGTGAGCTCTACTCAAACGAGAGGCGAACGAGCGAGCATGCACACAACTCCACTTGTTCGAGTAGTGGGCGCTTATGCACATAACTCCACTCACGCAAGCAGCGGATGCTTGTGTTCGCGTGCAAAGCTCCATTCCGCCCCTTACACACAACCATCCCCTCTACGCTCCCTGCACTAGGCCACCAAGCCGGAAAGGTTGGGGACTGCTGATGTAGGACTTTAAAGGTCAAAATAAGCACTTTGATTTGCGCCTGGAGACAAACTGGCAACTTGCTGAGCAGAAGTATATTATTTGTTCTACAAGGAACATGCATAATTACCCATTCTGCTGCATTTTGCACCAACTGAAGTTTCTGGGTATTCTTCAAAAGCAGCCCCATGTAAAGCACATTAAAAAAATCCAACCAGGAGGTGACTGGGATGGGGCATGAGATACTGTGAACAGGGCCCCACAGGAATGGGCACAACTGGTATACAATATGAAGTTTATAAAGTCCCTCTTAGCCACAACTGCCATCTATTTTTTAAACAGGAGTTGTGAATCCAGGAGAACCCCCAGATTGTGCACAGGATCTGTTTAGGGCAATATAACACCATCTAGCAGCAAAGATGTCATAGTCCCAGAACTGGAGCATCCCAAAACCCAAAGCTTGTTGTTTATCATCCAAACCTTCAAAGTCTCCAGACACCATAAGAAAACATCTACAACACCATTTAATTTGCCAAGGGCAGACGTATGTAATTGAATATTATCAGCATATTGATGATACCTCATCTCATAGTGATGGATAAGCTCACCTAGCAATCTCTTTTAGAAATTAAATAGGAGAGGAGAAGCACCAGCCCCCATGGAACCCCACACATTAGGAGCCGAGGGCAGATTTTCTCCTTCTCAATCATCAATCCTGCATGATTTATTTTATTTATTTTTGTCAGATTTATATGCCGCCGTTCTCCTGTAGGACTTGGGGCGGCTCACAACAATAAAACAACCCGACAATAGATAAGATTAAATAATATTAAAAACCAATTTAAAATCCCCAAATCCCCAAGTTAAAATCCACGGCAGATCAGGGAAGTTGCTGAAAGAGCCATGTCTTTAGGTCGGCGTGGAAGATACGGAGGTTGGGGGTCGTCTGGAGCCCGGTGGGCAACCCATTCCAGAGGTCAAACTTGCAAACTCTCTGACAAGGACATGAATATAATTACATTTTAGCTTACCATTTGTAACATGTTGCTAGCAGTTGGTGTTACTGATCTCCTTAAAGCATTGTTCTTGTCAACAACCTCCTTTTGGATTTCTTTTTTGTTACTTGACTCAGAAGCAAAATCAGCCTTAAGACAGAGAGCAAAACAAACAAAAAATAAATAAATAAAAATTATGACTTTAAATGGAACAGGCAACTAGTGGCCTCAGGCCCGAATGGAAGCCCAAACTTCTTTTCTCCAGGTCCAAAACTGTTGAAAACTGGTGGCATGATTCCTCATCATTCTGAGACAGAAAACACACAACTCTCACATATTCCCTAAAATAGCCCTAATGTAAGTTTGAAAAGTTTATACTTGTAAGCTGCCTTGAGTCGCCATGTGTGAATAGGTGGCAATTTACATTCATTCAATCAATCAATCAATCAGTCAGTCAGTCAATCAATCAGAAATACTGGCCCATTCCTTGTGAATGGACTTTGCCTTATCTCCTTCTATCACCCTTTTATTCCTGCAATTTTCTTCACTTCCCGCAAATGGGAAGTGTGATCCCCAGTTATGAAACAGTGGCCCCATTTGTCTGTGCATTTGGAAAGAGACTAGTCGCAACATAAGAAACAGGTGATTACAGCACAAAGTTAAAACGAATTAATGATTTTTTCTCATCTATTTCAAGGGAATACTGCAGTGATATTTATATATGTATATATTTATATAAAGAGCTTATATGGCTGTCTATCTCATGCAATGATCCTAAGTGGCTCACAACAGGAATAAAAAGTGAGCCACCCAGTGGTAGGTTTTAAATTTTTTTACTACCGGTTCTGTGGGTGTGGCTTGGTAGGCGTGGCATGGCTTGGTGGTGTGACTTGGTGGGCATGGCAGGGGAAGGATACTGTAAAATCTCCATTCCCTCCCCAATCCAGAGGAAGGTTACTCCAAAATCCCCATTTCCTCCTGATCAGCTGGGACTTGGGAGGCAGAGAATAGATGGGGGCGGGGCCAGTCTGAATTTTTACTACCAGTTCTCTGAATTACTCAAAATTTCCACTACCGGTTCTCCAGAACTGGTCAGAACCTTATGAAACCCACCTCTGGAGCCATCCTACTCACCAAGTGTCAGACCAATCAGCCCCCTCTTAGCCCAACATTTTGGGGGTGGGGGATGGCAGAACCAGGTCTTCACTGCCCTCCAAAGGCTTAAAAGTGTAGGGATCCCTCAGGTGGGGGGCTATTCCAGAGGGCTGGGGCTTAGGTTCTGTTATAGATCATGGACATTAAAATTAGTAAGATTCTTTTCATTAAATGTGCCAGTTTTAGTTATATTTGATTGCCCCATTCAGCATGGTTTTCTTTTGCTTTGTGTGTTCAGCCCTGGAATATATTTTTGAATTAAAATGAATAGTTAGACACACCAAGCTTTAGTGACCAGACCAAGAAACCAGAGTAATGAATGATAATATTATTTGATTACAAGGTTACAGTAACACAGCAATAGAATCTTGAAAGTCTAAATGCTCTTTTCCCCAGCCTTCATCTTATTGAGAACTAAGCGTGGTCTTGTCTGAGATTCTTTCTCAAATTTCTACATTGGATTTAGATTTATCTGACTGTTATCCTGGCTTCATCTCTTCTTCTTGCTCCTCAAGATTATTTCAGCCCCCTCACAAATATGAAACAATCCAACACATATTGAGTAGTTTAATGAATGATTAATTGTAAGAGGGGAAAGTTATGTACTGTATATATTAAATCTGCTATACGTGATACAAAATTATGAAACTTACATTTCCAGGAGATTGTTGCAGCACTGCAGCAACACTTAGCAAGACAATGAAGGCAATCATTTCTAAAAACAAAAGAACATTGAGACGTATCTGTGCTTAATCTGGTTAATGGAATTTGTGCCAGTTTCTTAAGTAGTTCAGAAAGTTTGCGAATGGCCTCTCTGAAGATATATATCTCCTAGACTATGAAACTCACTCTTATGTCTTTTCCTTCCTTTAATCCTTTGTACTCCAGAATGCAACTTACATCTGTATGCTTCATTTAAAGGATATGTACAGGAGATATAAAAAGTAGACACATAATGTTAAGGATATAGTTGTGAGATAACCAGGACTGGTTATGAAGCAGAGCGTAGAGTGTTTGCACACGGAAACGGTTCTGAGAGTAGTTGTGAATAAACTACATACAAACTTGTTTTTAAAGTAGTTTACTTATAGAGGAAAGCAAATTCATAGTCCTTTTACTAATCCAAGTCTTAGCCGTCCATAATCAATCCAGAGACATAAAACTTCTTACCGGTTCATAAAATCATTCAGGAACAATATAAACAGTTCATAAAAGCAGTAATAAATAAACCATGATCAAATTGACCATGTAAAGAGACCAAAGATATCAGCAGGAAACAATATGGTGTAATGTCCACACTGACCACAGTCAAACTCTCCTTAAATACAGTTGCTACAGAGCTCATCCAGTCAGGATACAGAATGACTCAGCAATACTCTGAAAGATATATTATACATATAATATTGGCTTATATATTACCTGGCCAACTAGTTAGGCAATGACCATTTCCTAACACATAACATTTTTTAAATGTAAAAAAAATCAGACCAACATAAATCATATCAGGATTTTTCCACCTTTACTATAACCTATAAACTGTACAATTCAACTGAAAGATAAACTGAAATCTTTTAGCAAAAAATAAATAAATAAATAAAAATAAAAAACTTAGGACAATATGGTTGCATAAGTGTGCATACCCTCTTATAAGTAGGGATATGGTTGTGTTCAGAATTAGCCAATCATATTCAAACTGATGTTCAGTAGTAGTTAGCACATACCTGCCATTAATTAAGGTTACCTTGATCAAGCCCAAATAAAGTTGAGCTTTTCTAGTTGGATTTTTCTGATGTGTACTCAGTTATCTCTTACAGCAAAATCCATGGTCTGCAAAGAGCTTACAAAGCACCAAGGGGATCTCATTGTTGGAAGGTATCAGTTAGGAGAAGGATATACAAAATTTCCAGGCATTGGCTATACCGTGGAACACAGTGAAGACAGTCATATGGCACAGTAGTGACAATACCAAGAACTTGACATCCCTCCAAAATTGATGAAAAAGAATAAGAAAATTAGTCTGAGAAGCTGCTATGATGCCTACCGCAACATTAGAGGAGCTGCAGGAATTTATGACAGGTATCGGTTGTGTACTACATGTGCCTGGGCTGTGGAGTAAGGTGACAAGATAGAAACTTTTTCCTATAAAGAAAAACATCAAAATCTGACATCTACAAAAAGCTACATCAAAACTAACAAAACAATGCGAGAAATACATGTTATGGTCTGATGAGACTGAGGTTGAACTTTTTGGCCATAATTCCAAAAAATATGTTTGGTGCAAAACAAACAAACAAACAAACACTGCACATCACCAAAATTAACACTGTACCCACAGTGAAACATAGTAATGGCAGCTTTGTGCTTTGGGGGTGTTTTTTCTTTAGCTGGAACTAGGATTTTAGTCAAGGTGTAGGGAAAGATGAACAGTTCCAAATATTGGTCAATTTTTACACAAAACTTTCAGACCTGTGCCAAAATGCTAAAGATGAAGATGAATGTCACCTTTCAACATGGTGATCCAAAGCATATATTCAAATCAACAAAATAATAGCTTCACCAGAAGATCAATTTTTGGAAGGCCCAGCCAGAACCCAAACCTGAGTCCAATTGAAAATCTGTAGGGTGACCTGAAGAAGCCTGTGCAGCAGGAGATGATCTTGCAATCTGACAGATTTGGAATGCTTTTGCAAGGAAGAATTGGTAAAGATACCAAGGCAAGATGTGCCATGCTCCCACTCCAAAGGACTGAATGCTGTCATAAAATAAAAGGATGCTTCAACAAGGTATTAGTTTAAGGGTGTGTAATCTTATGCAGCCATGTTATTGTAAGTTTTTCCCCCATTTAAAAGATCACAGTTTGTGTTTCAATTGAATTGTACAACTTACATATTATATTAAAAGTGGAGAAAAATCTGACTTATCTTGGTCTGATTTTTTATATATATCTCAAAAACCTGGCATTTTAACAGTGTGTGCAGACTTTTTATATCTACTGTATCATCTATATATACATCTATAAACCTAAAATAGTTCCTAAACTTTTCCCTATTGATTTGCAATGGTGATTGCTCCTGAGGCAATGCAATCAGAATTTGTTCCTGATTGCAAGAATTTGTCCTGCCAGCCTTTATCTTGAGAGCATGTAAACAGATTGGATTAACATGATTCTTAGTTGACTTCCCAACATCTCAGGTGTGCTAGGAAGTGGTGTGATACCACTGTATGTGTAGTTGGCTTTTCTGTGGCTCTTTTCCATAGCTGTAGCATTTAATGAGAAACTACAGGCAGCAGAAGCTGAGATGAACTTTAAAATGGATAGTGGAATGGGCAGCATATAAATTTAATCATAAATTAAAATTGCTGAGTTAGAACTCTAGCACCATGCATAAAATATGCGGAGGCACTAAACCAGACTGCCAAAATCCATAATAACAGACAGGAGGAAATAGAAAAAACTCATATATTTTATGAGCTCAGTTTGTCTTAGGGAAAAGTATTAAGCCATCTTGAGTCAAAGAGCAAAAAGAGCTAGGATTAGGTTTAAACATTTGAAGTCTTATGTAGTGCAATATACATTTACTTGGAAGTCAGTCCCATTGAGTTCAATCTGCAGTTCATTCATATACATGCACAAAAAGGTCTGTAGCCTTGAAACAGTTTTAATTCTAATTTCCTCTTTCCAGGGAATCTTAGAAATACTAGTTTAGTAAGGGAAGATCCCAGGAATGCCTAATAGGATCATTGGCAAACTCAAAAAACAGCAGTGTCAATTTTTTAAAAAGTCATGCTATTTAAGCTAGTATAAGACCTAATATATTATGGTAATAGATGTGACATATTCTTAAAAGTAGAACAAAAATAGAACAAAACACAACAACTTTGTAGAATTGTGTGAAATGTGACTGATCCTAAATTACATTTTTTCCCCTAAAATGATCTCAATTTACTTAACCGCAAACAGTGGCTTTAAATAAACTGCAGTTTATAATAAATCTTACCTATTGTTTTGAATAAACCTGAAGGTAACTCCTCTGTTGCTTTCAGAAAATCGTGGAAGTCAAGCAGACAGTACCAGGTTTATATACCTTCCCTGCTTCCTCTATTTCAGAGTGACTCAGTGATCAGCAGTAAATTATATTCATTAAGCCTTGTAAGATAGAAGTTTGGATTTGTCTCAGGTTCTTTTTTTCTTTTTTTCTTCCTCAGGTTCATGACTTCTCCTGTAGAAATCTGTTCCTGAATCTATTTAAAGCTACCTAGCAACTTATATAAAAAAATGAGTGTGAACTGTCCAATTGTGTCAATGAAGGTCCAATTTTGTCAATGGGATCTACCAAAAATATATTTACAACTGCAGACAAGTTTCTGTTTCACAGTTGATTGTTCTTAGAAGTTGAGATAAAATGTTCCATTGAACTATTATTTTTTATAGTGCTACATTGATTGTACAATGTGTTTACACAAATTTACAAGGTAGAAAAACGTATTCCTGTTTCTCAAGGTCTTTGTGAAATTATGAAAAAGTTTTGAAATTAATATTCATATATAAATCTCTTCCAATGCTATTATACTATTATATTGGATAATACTATCCAATATTTTTATTATTATTTATTTATTTAAGAAAATTTTGTGAAAAGAACGATTATATAAATACAGATGTCAACCCAGGTATTGGGTTAAACTATTTAAAGTGGCTTAAACAAGTGAAGCAGATTTGTGTCCATCCTCCAAGAATTTACTTATTTATGTATTCTTGGGCATGCACAGGGGATAAATTTGATTTCTGAATACTCTCCTAGTCAAAAGAATGTTAATCATTATTCCCAAGGATGTAGAAGAAAATTTTGTTCTTCGGCAAGACATTAGGTAGGAAAATAAAAATATTATATTGTTCACAAAATTTATCTAAAAAGTGTCTTCTATCACCCAATTTTTCAGTTTATAAGAATTTAAGAATTATTTCCTTTTAAAAATTTTAAATACTGGTGACTAATTTTTAGGTACATCAGAATGGCGGCACCAATTCCTCTTATATCCTAATGGGAGCAAGGGGGCCTGAAGACTAGAATGGGAACTCATCCTTTACAGTAAGATGAAGAACCTGTGATCTTCTAAACGTTGTTAATTGACACCTGCCAATGTCCTTCATTGATGGCCTGGGTTGGTAGTTCAACAATACCCAGAAGCTGAATTCAATTCTTTAAAACAATGTTCTGCATTTGGGAATATTCCCCATTTGGGTTATGCTCATTCTATCATCATTTAATTTATGTACAAGTTTATGGGAGGATCATTTATTAAATCCTATTTTTACTTTTAACTTAGCACAAGATAGGCAACCAGTGCTATAATATACACAACCATGTTGTCCTCCCAATACAGTATGCTATGACTGATAAAAAGACAAATTAGATTATACTATATAACTATTTTTAAAAATCTTTTAATGGAGTTTTACTTATATTTTATTTTTTTAGTGTTATTGCAAATCAAAGGAAACTGTTCTAGGATATGGCAGTATATAAATATTGGAAAACAAATTAAGTGTCCAATGCAGTGGCTCATGCTATTTCTTTGTACAGCTAAATTGCCTCTCTTTTGAAGAATTAATGAAACTGATGGACTTCTTTTCACTTCTTCTCTGTTGTACACCTCCCTCAATGGGCTTTTAAGAGCTCCTCAAATCCCATTCCCACGGAAAATTTCTGAGATAAGCAATATTTCTCTTTGGCATGGAGTATATTCTTTCACAGTAAACCAAATAGTAGTGTGACTTCTGCTTAAGAAGCCATATTTAGAGCTGAGGTTACTATTGGGCAGTGTCCAAATCTTTATAGTTACACAACATAATGCAGGCAGTATGGCAAAGCAGTTTAAAATCCACATTTGATGCAGAGATTGCATTGGCCGTTCTAGTTGATCTTTATTAGAGTTATGTTGGAGATCTGGCCGTTCTTTTTGCTTTTACTGAAAAAGCTTTTTGCTTTTTAGGATCCCCTTGAAGGAGTTTTGGTGAGTCTGCTCTCATTTTTCTGATGCTACTGGAAGCACTGCTTAGACCCATTGGGAAGTATCCTGATAACTCAAGTTTTTAATCTTACTCATCATATTTTGCATTTATTAACTGAACAGTCATAAACCAAAGATATATAAAAATATCCGGGGAAATATAAAATAGTTTAAATGATAGAAAGACAAACGAGCGTTGAGTTTCTTAGCCAGTATATGTAACAGAGGTCAAATATATTTTACAGAAAACAAACCCAGCAATGTTTAATAAGGATTGTGTACGTACATAGCCACCTTTATTTCAGTCATACACCAGTACAAAATAACATCATTAAGAATCATAATGATTTTAATGATAGCAATGAAACCTATGAGATTGCAAAGGTCTTAATCACTCTGTTGCTTCCTTAGTATGGTAAGGAATGGAGTGCCTGCTGGAACGTAATTTTTTAAAGATTTTTGTGCTTGGACCTATCTATATTTTGGTGCTTCAGCCTAGTAAATACATATTTATCTTTGTGTGTTTGATGCATCCATCCACACCTACAGATATATAAGTATACAGGGTCAGAAAGATTTTGTGGTGGCCCGCCAGCGGCCTGCACGGATTGTTGCTGATCGCGACGACGAGGAAGCTCGCGTGGTGCTGCGCCAGCAGCCTGTGCAGCTCGTGAGGAGGCTGAAGAAGAAGTGGTGCCAGAGGCAGGGATTCAGTCAGGGCCTTCAGAAACTCCAGAGACTCCTTTAATTGAAGAGGATGAAGAGGATGAGCCTCTTCTCAATGCACAGGCATGCAGAGCTGCCAAAAGGCAGCAGTGGTTCCTCAGGAGGAGGTCTCCTCGAGAGTAAGGCTTGGGGCTAATTGGCCACTCCCTTAGCCTCTTTAAGAAAGTACACAGCTGGTAACAAGCTGCAGGAAACAACTTTAGTTCACTAACCGTCATGTTGGGATGTCTCTGTAAACCTTGTTTCTGGGTTTTCTGCCAACTCCAGTAAGACTCTGAATATCTTATCTATGGAATTCTGGCAGGCTGTTAAGAACGCTTTATTAACAGCCGGCATTTGCTAAAACTGCGTTTTTGAGTAAACTAAGTTTTCTTCAGAGATTGTGTGTGCTGTGTTCTTTGGGATCCGTAGCTGGAGCAGAACAGATTTGTCCGCAGAAAGGAAGGTGATTGGCCACTGCATTCCTAGAAAGAATGGTGGGAGGACCCAGCAGCAGCAAAACTGCCAATGAGGAGAGATGGTAGGTTGTAATCCAAACTGAGTAACTTGCAAAGTGCTGCCAGAATCTCTTAGCCTGAAGCCTTTTTCTTAAACTGAATTTAAGTTGGCATGAGTGTAGGACAGAGAGTGCCCTTAAACACGAATTCCCTAAGAAGTAATGCCTTCACATATCTCACCCATGCTTTCAGGTGTTCAGCAAAATATTTGTTGTAGGTCCTGCCATGGACATATTTAGCATCAACAGTTGATGATGTTTTGTTCATGGCAAGCCCTAAACGATGAAACAAATGGGAATTAAGAGTTTCCCCATTTTATTCTGGTTTAGGACAGGGTTCAAAAATACCTTTATGCAAACATTTCAGAATTTTTAATGTGTGGCTTTTATACTTATGTTTTTGAGAACTACCAAGCACTGTTTGGGAGCATGCGACCTATCAATCTTTGAGGTAAAAATATAACATATGTAGCGCTGATAGAACAAAAAGATTCCTGGAAATTTATCTGTGTACAAAAATTTGGAAAATTTGACCAAAGTAGCTGAAAATCCTTTCCCTTGCTCCTGTCTTGAAAAATTCCCTGGTTCTAATATACACGCATACCACACAATAACAATCCAACTGCTGCATATTGAGTATAATTTGATCCTCCTGATGTCATGTGATATTGCCTTTTGTCACCATTATATATGAAAAGACCAGCATTTTGGTGAATGTATGCTGCTCTAAAGGCATGCTGACAATCTCAATTCCAAGCCAAACCACAGGAGTTAGACATATCAATGTTATATATTAAGCTTCTGTTTTTTATATAAACAATTTTTTTTAAAAAAAAAACACAAACATACAATGCATCTTTTCAGAACGAGCCATTGATCCGGTCATAACTAGGTACAATTCAAGGGTGGGTTCTAAATTTTTTTACTACCGGTTCTGTGGGTGTGGCTTATTTTGTGGGCATGACTTGGGGGTAATGTGACTGGGTGAGCGTGGCCAACTTTTATTTTCATCTGGGATCATCTGGGATCACCAAGGCTTTTAAAGGGATTTTTTCCCCCTATAACCTCCTCAGCTGGAGAGGTTGTAGGAAAACATGCTTTTAGAAGCTTATGACGATCAGGCAAATCTACGGGGATCGCCAGAGGCTTTTAAAGGGATTTTTTCCCCTACAACCTCCTCGGCTGAAGAGGTTGCAGAAAAATGTTTTCCGAAGCCCCTGAAGATCCCAGCTGAACCGTGCGATCATCAGAGGCCTTTTAAAAAACTTTTAAAAGCATTTTTTCAGCCGAAGAGGTTGTAGAAAAAATGCTTTTAAAAGTTTTTTTTAAAAAAAGCCTCTGATGAGGTGGGCGGGATAAGCAAGCGGCGACCGGGCTTGGGACCGGTTCTCCGAACTACTATAATTTTTTACTACTGGTTCTTGCGAACCGGTGTGAACTGGGAGCAACCCGCCACTGGTACAATTACTAACTCCTTTTTAACAAAAGCTTTTCCCGAATCTCCACTAATTACCATTTATAAAAAAAAAAGCAAAGAAAAATGCCTAACCTATTAATTTACACAAATAAATTACTTTTCTATTATTTCACCTCGAATCTTAATTTTCCAAATAACAAAACTTAATATTCTATATCATTATTGGCATAAATTCTATCTAATTAAAAATGCGTTAAAACCCATTACCTACATCTTAAATCTTAAAATCCTTAACCCAATAACATTTCAATTTCTTTTTCTTTTAGCTTGGATGAATACATCTTAAAAATATAAATCATCAATTACTATAGATATTTACATAGTATTTTAACTGTTAACATTTATCATCTTCATTTTACTGTTTATCTCAACATAATCACCTTTATTTTTACTCTTAATTACAACATAATCATTTCTTTATTAATATTAATTCCCATATAGTCATCTTTATTTTAATTGTTTATCCAAGCATGTCATCTTCATCTTAATCGTCTTCTTTTGGCTTTTAATCTCAGCATACGCTTCTTTAATTTTAGTGTTATACCCAGTGTAATCATCTTATTTTACTGTCAATCCCAGTATAATTATCTTTGTTTTTACTGTTATACCCAGTATAATCTTCCTTGTCTTTGCTGTCAATCCCAGCATAATCACCTTAGTTTACTGCTAATCCCAGCATAATCACTTTTTTATTTTACCATCCATCTATACATTCATATTCAATCACATTATCATTATCATCTTGACAACAATTTAACACTGAGACTTAGTTCTTACACCAAACACATCCTTGTATGAGTTAATAAATTTCTGTTAACATATTCTGTTCCTGTTATATTCTAACTTTCCTCTTTATTTCAATTTTTTATATATCTATAACAAATTCTTCTCATGTTCATATTTATTCTTATTCATCTATTAAAAACCTCCTTTTTATTATTACTGTCCATCTATACCTTGCTTTTTCATTTTTAATCGTATTGTTTTTATCTTCTTTTTTCCCACCCATGTGTATCTTGTTCCTCATTTCCTTGTCTGTTAGCATATATTTCATTTCAATTTCAATGTTCTCAATTTTAATTCTCCATATATATCAATTTAGTTCTTTTTCTTACTTCTATTTCAAACAAATCACATTAATTTTCTTCTTTTGTTCCTGCGCCATTTGACTTCTTTTGTTCCTGAGCCAATTAGTACCAATTATAGGAATTCGGTTATATTTTCCCTTTCTTTTCACCAAAGTCAAGCCGCCTGCAGACAAAGAAAAAACACCTCCACCACCAAGATCCCATGGTTTTTATCTGTAATATTCACAATGTTCCCAAACAAAGAGCAAGTTACAAAGGAGTTGTACACCTCCCTCAATGGGCTTTTAAGAGCTTCTCAAATCTCATTCCCACGGGAAATTTCTGAGATAAGCAACATTTCTCTTTGGCACGGAGTATATTCTTTCACAGTAAACCAAATAGTAGTGTGACTTCTGCTTAAGAAGCCATATTTAGAGCTGAGGTTACTATTGGGCAGTGTCCAAATCTTTATAGTTACACAACATAATGCAGGCAGTATGGCAAAGCAGTTTAAAATCCACATTTGATGCAGAGATTGCATTGGCTGTTCTAGTTGATCTTTATTAGAGTTATGTTGGAGATCTCGCCGTTCTTTTTGCTTTTACTGATCATAGGATCCCCTTGAAGGAGTTTTGGTGAGTCTGCTCTCATTTTTCTGATGCTACTGGAAGCACTGCTTAGACCCATTGGGAAGTATCCTGATAACTCAAGTTTTTAATCTTACTCATCATATTTTGCATTTATTAACTGAACAGTCATAAACCAAAGATATATAAAAATATCCGGGGAAATATAAAATAGTTTAAATGATAGAAAGACAAACGAGCGTTGAGTTTCTTAGCCAGTATATGTAACAGAGGTCAAATATATTTTACAGAAAACAAACCCAGCAATGTTTAATAAGGATTGTGTACGTACATAGCCACCTTTATTTCAGTCATACACCAGTACAAAATAACATCATTAAGAATCATAATGATTTTAATGATAGCAATGAAACCTATGAGATCGCAAAGGTCTTAATCACTCTGTTGCTTCCTTAGTATGGTAAGGAATGGAGTGCCTGCTGGAACGTAATTTTTTAAAGATTTTTGTGCTTGGACCTATCTATATTTTGGTGCTTCAGCCTAGTAAATACATATTTATCTTTGTGTGTTTGATGCATCCATCCACACCTACAGATATATAAGTATACAGGGTCAGAAAGATTTTGTGGTGGCCCGCCAGCGGCCTGCACGGATTGTTGCTGATCGCGATGATGAGGAAGCTCGCGTGGTGCTGCGCCAGCAGCCTGTGCAGCTCATGAGGAGGCTGAAGAAGAAGTGGTGCCAGAGGCAGGGATTCAGTCAGGGCCTTCAGAAACTCCAGAGACTCCTTTAATTGAAGAGGATGAAGAGGATGAGCCTCTTCTCAATGCACAGGCATGCAGAGCTGCCAAAAGGCAGCAGTGGTTCCTCAGGAGGAGGTCTCCTCGAGAGTAAGGCTTGGGGCTAATTGGCCACTCCCTTAGCCTCTTTAAGAAAGTACACAGCTGGTAACAAGCTGCAGGAAACAACTTTAGTTCACTAACCGTCATGTTGGGATGTCTCTGTAAACCTTGTTTCTGGGTTTTCTGCCAACTCCAGTAAGACTCTGAATATCTTATCTATGGAATTCTGGCAGGCTGTTAAGAACGCTTTATTAACAGCCGGCATTTGCTAAAACTGCGTTTTTGAGTAAACTAAGTTTTCTTCAGAGATTGTGTGTGCTGTGTTCTTTGGGATCCGTAGCTGGAGCAGAACAGATTTGTCCGCAGAAAGGAAGGTGATTGGCCACTGCATTCCTAGAAAGAATGGTGGGAGGACCCAGCAGCAGCAAAACTGCCAATGAGGAGAGATGGTAGGTTGTAATCCAAACTGAGTAACTTGCAAAGTGCTGCCAGAATCTCTTAGCCTGAAGCCTTTTTCTTAAACTGAATTTAAGTTGGCATGAGTGTAGGACAGAGAGTGCCCTTAAACACGAATTCCCTAAGAAGTAATGCCTTCACATATCTCACCCATGCTTTCAGGTGTTCAGCAAAATATTTGTTGTAGGTCCTGCCATGGACATATTTAGCATCAACAGTTGATGATGTTTTGTTCATGGCAAGCCCTAAATGATGAAACAAATGGGAATTAAGAGTTTCCCCATTTTATTCTGGTTTAGGACAGGGTTCAAAAATACCTTTATGCAAACATTTCAGAATTTTTAATGTGTGGCTTTTATACTTATGTTTTTGAGAACTACCAAGCACTGTTTGGGAGCATGCGACCTATCAATCTTTGAGGTAAAAATATAACATATGTAGCGCTGATAGAACAAAAAGATTCCTGGAAATTTATCTGTGTACAAAAATTTGGAAAATTTGACCAAAGTAGCTGAAAATCCTTTCCCTTGCTCCTGTCTTGAAAAATTCCCTGGTTCCAATATACACGCATACCACACAATAACAATCCAACTGCTGCATATTGAGTATAATTTGATCCCCCTGATGTCATGTGATATTGCCTTTTGTCACCATTATATATGAAAAGACCAGCATTTTGGTGAATGTATGCTGCTCTAAAGGCATGCTGACAATCTCAATTCCAAGCCAAACCACAGGAGTTAGACATATCAATGTTATATATTAAGCTTCTGTTTTTTATATAAACAATTTTTTTTTAAAAAAAAACACAAACATACAATGCATCTTTTCAGAACGAGCCATTGATCTGGTCATAACTAGGTACAATTCAGGGGTGGGTTCTAAATTTTTTTACTACCGGTTCTGTGGGTGTGGCTTATTTTGTGGGCATGACTTGGGGGTAATGTGACTGGGTGAGCGTGGCCAACTTTTATTTTCATCTGGGATCATCTGGGATCACCAAGGCTTTTAAAGGGATTTTTTCCCCCTATAACCTCCTCAGCTGGAGAGGTTGTAGGAAAACATGCTTTTAGAAGCTTATGACGATCAGGCAAATCTACGGGGATCGCCAGAGGCTTTTAAAGGGATTTTTTCCCCTACAACCTCCTCGGCTGAAGAGGTTGCAGAAAAATGTTTTCCGAAGCCCCTGAAGATCCCAGCTGAACCGTGCGATCATCAGAGGCCTTTTAAAAAACTTTTAAAAGCATTTTTTCAGCCGAAGAGGTTGTAGAAAAAATGCTTTTAAAAGTTTTTTTTAAAAAAAGCCTCTGATGAGGTGGGCGGGATAAGCAAGCGGCGACCGGGCTTGGGACCGGTTCTCCGAACTACTATAATTTTTTACTACTGGTTCTTGCGAACCGGTGTGAACTGGGAGCAACCCGCCACTGGTACAATTACTAACTCCTTTTTAACAAAAGCTTTTCCCGAATCTCCACTAATTACCATTTATAAAAAAAAAAGCAAAGAAAAATGCCTAACCTATTAATTTACACAAATAAATTACTTTTCTATTATTTCACCTCGAATCTTAATTTTCCAAATAACAAAACTTAATATTCTATATCATTATTGGCATAAATTCTATCTAATTAAAAATGCGTTAAAACCCATTACCTACATCTTAAATCTTAAAATCCTTAACCCAATAACATTTCAATTTCTTTTTCTTTTAGCTTGGATGAATACATCTTAAAAATATAAATCATCAATTACTATAGATATTTACATAGTATTTTAACTGTTAACATTTATCATCTTCATTTTACTGTTTATCTCAACATAATCACCTTTATTTTTACTCTTAATTACAACATAATCATTTCTTTATTAATATTAATTCCCATATAGTCATCTTTATTTTAATTGTTTATCCAAGCATGTCATCTTCATCTTAATCGTCTTCTTTTGGCTTTTAATCTCAGCATACGCTTCTTTAATTTTAGTGTTATACCCAGTGTAATCATCTTATTTTACTGTCAATCCCAGTATAATTATCTTTGTTTTTACTGTTATACCCAGTATAATCTTCCTTGTCTTTGCTGTCAATCCCAGCATAATCACCTTAGTTTACTGCTAATCCCAGCATAATCACTTTTTTATTTTACCATCCATCTATACATTCATATTCAATCACATTATCATTATCATCTTGATAACAATTTAACACTGAGACCTAGTTCTTACACCAAACACATCCTTGTATGAGTTAATAAATTTCTGTTAACATATTCTGTTCCTGTTATATTCTAACTTTCCTCTTTATTTCAATTTTTTATATATCTATAACAAATTCTTCTCATGTTCATATTTATTCTTATTCATCTATTAAAAACCTCCTTTTTATTATTACTGTCCATCTATACCTTGCTTTTTCATTTTTAATCATATTGTTTTTATCTTCTTTTTTCCCACCCATGTGTATCTTGTTCCTCATTTCCTTGTCTGTTAGCATATATTTCATTTCAATTTCAATGTTCTCAATTTTAATTCTCCATATATATCAATTTAGTTCTTTTTCTTACTTCTATTTCAAACAAATCACATTAATTTTCTTCTTTTGTTCCTGCGCCATTTGACTTCTTTTGTTCCTGAGCCAATTAGTACCAATTATAGGAATTCGGTTATATTTTCCCTTTCTTTTCACCAAAGTCAAGCCGCCTGCAGACAAAGAAAAAACACCTCCACCACCAAGATCCCATGGTTTTTATCTGTAATATTCACAATGTTCCCAAACAAAGAGCAAGTTACAAAGGAGTTGTACACCTCCCTCAATGGGCTTTTAAGAGCTTCTCAAATCTCATTCCCACGGGAAATTTCTGAGATAAGCAACATTTCTCTTTGGCATGGAGTATATTCTTTCACAGTAAACCAAATAGTAGTGTGACTTCTGCTTAAGAAGCCATATTTAGAGCTGAGGTTACTATTGGGCAGTGTCCAAATCTTTATAGTTACACAACATAATGCAGGCAGTATGGCAAAGCAGTTTAAAATCCACATTTGATGCAGAGATTGCATTGGCTGTTCTAGTTGATCTTTATTAGAGTTATGTTGGAGATCTGGCCGTTCTTTTTGCTTTTACTGAAAAAGCTTTTTGCTTTTTAGGATCCCCTTGAAGGAGTTTTGGTGAGTCTGCTCTCATTTTTCTGATGCTACTGGAAGCACTGCTTAGACCCATTGGGAAATATCCTGATAACTCAAGTTTTTAATCTTACTCATCATATTTTGCATTTATTAACTGAACAGTCATAAACCAAAGATATATAAAAATATCCGGGGAAATATAAAATAGTTTAAATGATAGAAAGACAAACGAGCGTTGAGTTTCTTAGCCAGTATATGTAACAGAGGTCAAATATATTTTACAGAAAACAAACCCAGCAATGTTTAATAAGGATTGTGTACGTACATAGCCACCTTTATTTCAGTCATACACCAGTACAAAATAACATCATTAAGAATCATAATGATTTTAATGATAGCAATGAAACCTATGAGATCGCAAAGGTCTTAATCACTCTGTTGCTTCCTTAGTATGGTAAGGAATGGAGTGCCTGCTGGAACGTAATTTTTTAAAGATTTTTGTGCTTGGACCTATCTATATTTTGGTGCTTCAGCCTAGTAAATACATATTTATCTTTGTGTGTTTGATGCATCCATCCACACCTACAGATATATAAGTATACAGGGTCAGAAAGATTTTGTGGTGGCCCGCCAGCGGCCTGCACGGATTGTTGCTGATCGCGACGATGAGGAAGCTCGCGTGGTGCTGCGCCAGCAGCCTGTGCAGCTCGTGAGGAGGCTGAAGAAGAAGTGGTGCCAGAGGGCCTTCAGTCAGGGCCTTCAGAAACTCCAGAGGCTCCTTTAATTGAAGAGGATGAAGAGGATGAGCCTCTTCTCAATGCACAGGCATGCAGAGCTGCCAAAAGGCAGCAGTGGTTCCTCAGGAGGAGGTCTCCTCGAGAGTAAGGCTTGGGGCTAATTGGCCACTCCCTTAGCCTCTTTAAGAAAGTACACAGCTGGTAACAAGCTGCAGGAAACAACTTTAGTTCACTAACCGTCATGTTGGGATGTCTCTGCAAACCTTGTTTCTGGGTTTTCTGCCAACTCCAGTAAGACTCTGAATATCTTATCTATGGAATTCTGGCAGGCTGTTAAGAACGCTTTATTAACAGCCGGCATTTGCTAAAACTGCGTTTTTGAGTAAACTAAGTTTTCTTCAGAGATTGTGTGTGCTGTGTTCTTTGGGATCCGTAGCTGGAGCAGAACAGATTTGTCCGCAGAAAGGAAGGTGATTGGCCACTGCATTCCTAGAAAGAATGGTGGGAGGACCCAGCAGCAGCAAAACTGCCAATGAGGAGAGATGGTAGGTTGTAATCCAAACTGAGTAACTTGCAAAGTGCTGCCAGAATCTCTTAGCCTGAAGCCTTTTTCTTAAACTGAATTTAAGTTGGCATGAGTGTAGGACAGAGAGTGCCCTTAAACACGAATTCCCTAAGAAGTAATGCCTTCACATATCTCACCCATGCTTTCAGGTGTTCAGCAAAATATTTGTTGTAGGTCCTGCCATGGACATATTTAGCATCAACAGTTGATGATGTTTTGTTCATGGCAAGCCCTAAACGATGAAACAAATGGGAATTAAGATTTTCCCCATTTTATTCTGGTTTAGGACAGGGTTCAAAAATACCTTTATGCAAACATTTCAGAATTTTTAATGTGTGGCTTTTATACTTATGTTTTTGAGAACTACCAAGCACTGTTTGGGAGCATGCGACCTATCAGTCTTTGAGGTAAAAATATAACATATGTAGCGCTGATAGAACAAAAAGATTCCTGGGAATTTATCTGTGTACAAAAATTTGGAAAATTTGACCAAAGTAGCTGAAAATCCTTTCCCTTGCTCCTGTCTTGAAAAATTCCCTGGTTCCAATGTACACGCATACCACACAATAACAATCCAACTGCTGCATATTGAGTATAATTTGATCCCCCTGATGTCATGTGATATTGCCTTTTGTCACCATTATATATGAAAAGACCAGCATTTTGGTGAATGTATGCTGCTCTAAAGGCATGCTGACAATCTCAATTCCAAGCCAAACCACAGGAGTTAGACATATCAATGTTATATATTAAGCTTCTGTTTTTTATATAAACAATTTTTTAAAAAAAAAAAACACAAACATACAATGCATCTTTTCAGAACGAGCCATTGATCCGGTCATAACTAGGTACAATTCAGGGGTGGGTTCTAAATTTTTTTACTACCGGTTCTGTGGGTGTGGCTTATTTTGTGGGCATGACTTGGGGGTAATGTGACTGGGTGAGCGTGGCCAACTTTTATTTTCATCTGGGATCATCTGGGATCACCAAGGCTTTTAAAGGGATTTTTTCCCCCTATAACCTCCTCAGCTGGAGAGGTTGTAGGAAAACATGCTTTTAGAAGCTTATGACGATCAGGCAAATCTACGGGGATCGCCAGAGGCTTTTAAAGGGATTTTTTCCCCTACAACCTCCTCGGCTGAAGAGGTTGCAGAAAAATGTTTTCCGAAGCCCCTGAAGATCCCAGCTGAACCGTGCGATCATCAGAGGCCTTTTAAAAAACTTTTAAAAGCATTTTTTCAGCCGAAGAGGTTGTAGAAAAAATGCTTTTAAAAGTTTTTTTTAAAAAAAGCCTCTGATGAGGTGGGCGGGATAAGCAAGCGGCGACCGGGCTTGGGACCGGTTCTCCGAACTACTATAATTTTTTACTACTGGTTCTTGCGAACCGGTGTGAACTGGGAGCAACCCGCCACTGGTACAATTACTAACTCCTTTTTAACAAAAGCTTTTCCCGAATCTCCACTAATTACCATTTATAAAAAAAAAAGCAAAGAAAAATGCCTAACCTATTAATTTACACAAATAAATTACTTTTCTATTATTTCACCTCGAATCTTAATTTTCCAAATAACAAAACTTAATATTCTATATCATTATTGGCATAAATTCTATCTAATTAAAAATGCGTTAAAACCCATTACCTACATCTTAAATCTTAAAATCCTTAACCCAATAACATTTCAATTTCTTTTTCTTTTAGCTTGGATGAATACATCTTAAAAATATAAATCATCAATTACTATAGATATTTACATAGTATTTTAACTGTTAACATTTATCATCTTCATTTTACTGTTTATCTCAACATAATCACCTTTATTTTTACTCTTAATTACAACATAATCATTTCTTTATTAATATTAATTCCCATATAGTCATCTTTATTTTAATTGTTTATCCAAGCATGTCATCTTCATCTTAATCGTCTTCTTTTGGCTTTTAATCTCAGCATACGCTTCTTTAATTTTAGTGTTATACCCAGTGTAATCATCTTATTTTACTGTCAATCCCAGTATAATTATCTTTGTTTTTACTGTTATACCCAGTATAATCTTCCTTGTCTTTGCTGTCAATCCCAGCATAATCACCTTAGTTTACTGCTAATCCCAGCATAATCACTTTTTTATTTTACCATCCATCTATACATTCATATTCAATCACATTATCATTATCATCTTGATAACAATTTAACACTGAGACTTAGTTCTTACACCAAACACATCCTTGTATGAGTTAATAAATTTCTGTTAACATATTCTGTTCCTGTTATATTCTAACTTTCCTCTTTATTTCAATTTTTTATATATCTATAACAAATTCTTCTCATGTTCATATTTATTCTTATTCATCTATTAAAAACCTCCTTTTTATTATTACTGTCCATCTATACCTTGCTTTTTCATTTTTAATCGTATTGTTTTTATCTTCTTTTTTCCCACCCATGTGTATCTTGTTCCTCATTTCCTTGTCTGTTAGCATATATTTCATTTCAATTTCAATGTTCTCAATTTTAATTCTCCATATATATCAATTTAGTTCTTTTTCTTACTTCTATTTCAAACAAATCACATTAATTTTCTTCTTTTGTTCCTGCGCCATTTGACTTCTTTTGTTCCTGAGCCAATTAGTACCAATTATAGGAATTCGGTTATATTTTCCCTTTCTTTTCACCAAAGTCAAGCCGCCTGCAGACAAAGAAAAAACACCTCCACCACCAAGATCCCATGGTTTTTATCTGTAATATTCACAATGTTCCCAAACAAAGAGCAAGTTACAAAGGAGTTGTACACCTCCCTCAATGGGCTTTTAAGAGCTTCTCAAATCTCATTCCCACGGGAAATTTCTGAGATAAGCAACATTTCTCTTTGGCACAGAGTATATTCTTTCACAGTAAACCAAATAGTAGTGTGACTTCTGCTTAAGAAGCCATATTTAGAGCTGAGGTTACTATTGGGCAGTGTCCAAATCTTTATAGTTACACAACATAATGCAGGCAGTATGGCAAAGCAGTTTAAAATCCACATTTGATGCAGAGATTGCATTGGCTGTTCTAGTTGATCTTTATTAGAGTTATGTTGGAGATCTCGCTGTTCTTTTTGCTTTTACTGAAAAAGCTTTTTGCTTTTTAGGATCCCCTTGAAGGAGTTTTGGTGAGTCTGCTCTCATTTTTCTGATGCTACTGGAAGCACTGCTTAGACCCATTGGGAAATATCCTGATAACTCAAGTTTTTAATCTTACTCATCATATTTTGCATTTATTAACTGAACAGTCATAAACCAAAGATATATAAAAATATCCGGGGAAATATAAAATAGTTTAAATGATAGAAAGACAAACGAGCGTTGAGTTTCTTAGCCAGTATATGTAACAGAGGTCAAATATATTTTACAGAAAACAAACCCAGCAATGTTTAATAAGGATTGTGTACGTACATAGCCACCTTTATTTCAGTCATACACCAGTACAAAATAACATCATTAAGAATCATAATGATTTTAATGATAGCAATGAAACCTATGAGATCGCAAAGGTCTTAATCACTCTGTTGCTTCCTTAGTATGGTAAGGAATGGAGTGCCTGCTGGAACGTAATTTTTTAAAGATTTTTGTGCTTGGACCTATCTATATTTTGGTGCTTCAGCCTAGTAAATACATATTTATCTTTGTGTGTTTGATGCATCCATCCACACCTACAGATATATAAGTATACAGGGTCAGAAAGATTTTGTGGTGGCCCGCCAGCGGCCTGCACGGATTGTTGCTGATCGCGACGACAAGGAAGCTCGCGTGGTGCTGCGCCAGCAGCCTGTGCAGCTCGTGAGGAGGCTGAAGAAGAAGTGGTGCCAGAGGGCCTTCAGTCAGGGCCTTCAGAAACTCCAGAGGCTCCTTTAATTGAAGAGGATGAAGAGGATGAGCCTCTTCTCAATGCACAGGCATGCAGAGCTGCCAAAAGGCAGCAGTGGTTCCTCAGGAGGAGGTCTCCTCGAGAGTAAGGCTTGGGGCTAATTGGCCACTCCCTTAGCCTCTTTAAGAAAGTACACAGCTGGTAACAAGCTGCAGGAAACAACTTTAGTTCACTAACCGTCATGTTGGGATGTCTCTGCAAACCTTGTTTCTGGGTTTTCTGCCAACTCCAGTAAGACTCTGAATATCTTATCTATGGAATTCTGGCAGGCTGTTAAGAACGCTTTATTAACAGCCGGCATTTGCTAAAACTGCGTTTTTGAGTAAACTAAGTTTTCTTCAGAGATTGTGTGTGCTGTGTTCTTTGGGATCCGTAGCTGGAGCAGAACAGATTTGTCCGCAGAAAGGAAGGTGATTGGCCACTGCATTCCTAGAAAGAATGGTGGGAGGACCCAGCAGCAGCAAAACTGCCAATGAGGAGAGATGGTAGGTTGTAATCCAAACTGAGTAACTTGCAAAGTGCTGCCAGAATCTCTTAGCCTGAAGCCTTTTTCTTAAACTGAATTTAAGTTGGCATGAGTGTAGGACAGAGAGTGCCCTTAAACACGAATTCCCTAAGAAGTAATGCCTTCACATATCTCACCCATGCTTTCAGGTGTTCAGCAAAATATTTGTTGTAGGTCCTGCCATGGACATATTTAGCATCAACAGTTGATGATGTTTTGTTCATGGCAAGCCCTAAACGATGAAACAAATGGGAATTAAGAGTTTCCCCATTTTATTCTGGTTTAGGACAGGGTTCAAAAATACCTTTATGCAAACATTTCAGAATTTTTAATGTGTGGCTTTTATACTTATGTTTTTGAGAACTACCAAGCACTGTTTGGGAGCATGCGACCTATCAGTCTTTGAGGTAAAAATATAACATATGTAGCGCTGATAGAACAAAAAGATTCCTGGAAATTTATCTGTGTACAAAAATTTGGAAAATTTGACCAAAGTAGCTGAAAATCCTTTCCCTTGCTCCTGTCTTGAAAAATTCCCTGGTTCCAATGTACACGCATACCACACAATAACAATCCAACTGCTGCATATTGAGTATAATTTGATCCTCCTGATGTCATGTGATATTGCCTTTTGTCACCATTATATATGAAAAGACCAGCATTTTGGTGAATGTATGCTGCTCTAAAGGCATGCTGACAATCTCAATTCCAAGCCAAACCACAGGAGTTAGACATATCAATGTTATATATTAAGCTTCTGTTTTTTATATAAACAATTTTTTTTTTAAAAAAAAACACAAACATACAATGCATCTTTTCAGAACGAGCCATTGATCCGGTCATAACTAGGTACAATTCAGGGGTGGATTCTAAATTTTTTTACTACCGGTTCTGTGGGTGTGGCTTATTTTGTGGGCATGACTTGGGGGTAATGTGACTGGGTGAGCGTGGCCAACTTTTATTTTCATCTGGGATCATCTGGGATCACCAAGGCTTTTAAAGGGATTTTTTCCCCCTATAACCTCCTCAGCTGGAGAGGTTGTAGGAAAACATGCTTTTAGAAGCTTATGACGATCAGGCAAATCTACGGGGATCGCCAGAGGCTTTTAAAGGGATTTTTTCCCCTACAACCTCCTCGGCTGAAGAGGTTGCAGAAAAATGTTTTCCGAAGCCCCTGAAGATCCCAGCTGAACCGTGCGATCATCAGAGGCCTTTTAAAAAACTTTTAAAAGCATTTTTTCAGCCGAAGAGGTTGTAGAAAAAATGCTTTTAAAAGTTTTTTTAAAAAAAAGCCTCTGATGAGGTGGGCGGGATAAGCAAGCGGCGACCGGGCTTGGGACCGGTTCTCCGAACTACTATAATTTTTTACTACTGGTTCTTGCGAACCGGTGTGAACTGGGAGCAACCCGCCACTGGTACAATTACTAACTCCTTTTTAACAAAAGCTTTTCCCGAATCTCCACTAATTACCATTTATAAAAAAAAAAGCAAAGAAAAATGCCTAACCTATTAATTTACACAAATAAATTACTTTTCTATTATTTCACCTCGAATCTTAATTTTCCAAATAACAAAACTTAATATTCTATATCATTATTGGCATAAATTCTATCTAATTAAAAATGCGTTAAAACCCATTACCTACATCTTAAATCTTAAAATCCTTAACCCAATAACATTTCAATTTCTTTTTCTTTTAGCTTGGATGAATACATCTTAAAAATATAAATCATCAATTACTATAGATATTTACATAGTATTTTAACTGTTAACATTTATCATCTTCATTTTACTGTTTATCTCAACATAATCACCTTTATTTTTACTCTTAATTACAACATAATCATTTCTTTATTAATATTAATTCCCATATAGTCATCTTTATTTTAATTGTTTATCCAAGCATGTCATCTTCATCTTAATCGTCTTCTTTTGGCTTTTAATCTCAGCATACGCTTCTTTAATTTTAGTGTTATACCCAGTGTAATCATCTTATTTTACTGTCAATCCCAGTATAATTATCTTTGTTTTTACTGTTATACCCAGTATAATCTTCCTTGTCTTTGCTGTCAATCCCAGCATAATCACCTTAGTTTACTGCTAATCCCAGCATAATCACTTTTTTATTTTACCATCCATCTATACATTCATATTCAATCACATTATCATTATCATCTTGATAACAATTTAACACTGAGACTTAGTTCTTACACCAAACACATCCTTGTATGAGTTAATAAATTTCTGTTAACATATTCTGTTCCTGTTATATTCTAACTTTCCTCTTTATTTCAATTTTTTATATATCTATAACAAATTCTTCTCATGTTCATATTTATTCTTATTCATCTATTAAAAACCTCCTTTTTATTATTACTGTCCATCTATACCTTGCTTTTTCATTTTTAATCATATTGTTTTTATCTTCTTTTTTCCCACCCATGTGTATCTTGTTCCTCATTTCCTTGTCTGTTAGCATATATTTCATTTCAATTTCAATGTTCTCAATTTTAATTCTCCATATATATCAATTTAGTTCTTTTTCTTACTTCTATTTCAAACAAATCACATTAATTTTCTTCTTTTGTTCCTGCGCCATTTGACTTCTTTTGTTCCTGAGCCAATTAGTACCAATTATAGGAATTCGGTTATATTTTCCCTTTCTTTTCACCAAAGTCAAGCCGCCTGCAGACAAAGAAAAAACACCTCCACCACCAAGATCCCATGGTTTTTATCTGTAATATTCACAATGTTCCCAAACAAAGAGCAAGTTACAAAGGAGTTGTACACCTCCCTCAATGGGCTTTTAAGAGCTTCTCAAATCTCATTCCCACGGGAAATTTCTGAGATAAGCAACATTTCTCTTTGGCATGGAGTATATTCTTTCACAGTAAACCAAATAGTAGTGTGACTTCTGCTTAAGAAGCCATATTTAGAGCTGAGGTTACTATTGGGCAGTGTCCAAATCTTTATAGTTACACAACATAATGCAGGCAGTATGGCAAAGCAGTTTAAAATCCACATTTGATGCAGAGATTGCATTGGCTGTTCTAGTTGATCTTTATTAGAGTTATGTTGGAGATCTGGCCGTTCTTTTTGCTTTTACTGAAAAAGCTTTTTGCTTTTTAGGATCCCCTTGAAGGAGTTTTGGTGAGTCTGCTCTCATTTTTCTGATGCTACTGGAAGCACTGCTTAGACCCATTGGGAAATATCCTGATAACTCAAGTTTTTAATCTTACTCATCATATTTTGCATTTATTAACTGAACAGTCATAAACCAAAGATATATAAAAATATCCGGGGAAATATAAAATAGTTTAAATGATAGAAAGACAAACGAGCGTTGAGTTTCTTAGCCAGTATATGTAACAGAGGTCAAATATATTTTACAGAAAACAAACCCAGCAATGTTTAATAAGGATTGTGTACGTACATAGCCACCTTTATTTCAGTCATACACCAGTACAAAATAACATCATTAAGAATCATAATGATTTTAATGATAGCAATGAAACCTATGAGATCGCAAAGGTCTTAATCACTCTGTTGCTTCCTTAGTATGGTAAGGAATGGAGTGCCTGCTGGAACGTAATTTTTTAAAGATTTTTGTGCTTGGACCTATCTATATTTTGGTGCTTCAGCCTAGTAAATACATATTTATCTTTGTGTGTTTGATGCATCCATCCACACCTACAGATATATAAGTATACAGGGTCAGAAAGATTTTGTGGTGGCCCGCCAGCGGCCTGCACGGATTGTTGCTGATCGCGACGATGAGGAAGCTCGCGTGGTGCTGCGCCAGCAGCCTGTGCAGCTCGTGAGGAGGCTGAAGAAGAAGTGGTGCCAGAGGGCCTTCAGTCAGGGCCTTCAGAAACTCCAGAGGCTCCTTTAATTGAAGAGGATGAAGAGGATGAGCCTCTTCTCAATGCACAGGCATGCAGAGCTGCCAAAAGGCAGCAGTGGTTCCTCAGGAGGAGGTCTCCTCGAGAGTAAGGCTTGGGGCTAATTGGCCACTCCCTTAGCCTCTTTAAGAAAGTACACAGCTGGTAACAAGCTGCAGGAAACAACTTTAGTTCACTAACCGTCATGTTGGGATGTCTCTGCAAACCTTGTTTCTGGGTTTTCTGCCAACTCCAGTAAGACTCTGAATATCTTATCTATGGAATTCTGGCAGGCTGTTAAGAACGCTTTATTAACAGCCGGCATTTGCTAAAACTGCGTTTTTGAGTAAACTAAGTTTTCTTCAGAGATTGTGTGTGCTGTGTTCTTTGGGATCCGTAGCTGGAGCAGAACAGATTTGTCCGCAGAAAGGAAGGTGATTGGCCACTGCATTCCTAGAAAGAATGGTGGGAGGACCCAGCAGCAGCAAAACTGCCAATGAGGAGAGATGGTAGGTTGTAATCCAAACTGAGTAACTTGCAAAGTGCTGCCAGAATCTCTTAGCCTGAAGCCTTTTTCTTAAACTGAATTTAAGTTGGCATGAGTGTAGGACAGAGAGTGCCCTTAAACACGAATTCCCTAAGAAGTAATGCCTTCACATATCTCACCCATGCTTTCAGGTGTTCAGCAAAATATTTGTTGTAGGTCCTGCCATGGACATATTTAGCATCAACAGTTGATGATGTTTTGTTCATGGCAAGCCCTAAACGATGAAACAAATGGGAATTAAGATTTTCCCCATTTTATTCTGGTTTAGGACAGGGTTCAAAAATACCTTTATGCAAACATTTCAGAATTTTTAATGTGTGGCTTTTATACTTATGTTTTTGAGAACTACCAAGCACTGTTTGGGAGCATGCGACCTATCAGTCTTTGAGGTAAAAATATAACATATGTAGCGCTGATAGAACAAAAAGATTCCTGGGAATTTATCTGTGTACAAAAATTTGGAAAATTTGACCAAAGTAGCTGAAAATCCTTTCCCTTGCTCCTGTCTTGAAAAATTCCCTGGTTCCAATGTACACGCATACCACACAATAACAATCCAACTGCTGCATATTGAGTATAATTTGATCCCCCTGATGTCATGTGATATTGCCTTTTGTCACCATTATATATGAAAAGACCAGCATTTTGGTGAATGTATGCTGCTCTAAAGGCATGCTGACAATCTCAATTCCAAGCCAAACCACAGGAGTTAGACATATCAATGTTATATATTAAGCTTCTGTTTTTTATATAAACAATTTTTTTAAAAAAAAAAAAACACAAACATACAATGCATCTTTTCAGAACGAGCCATTGATCCGGTCATAACTAGGTACAATTCAGGGGTGGGTTCTAAATTTTTTTACTACCGGTTCTGTGGGTGTGGCTTATTTTGTGGGCATGACTTGGGGGTAATGTGACTGGGTGAGCGTGGCCAACTTTTATTTTCATCTGGGATCATCTGGGATCACCAAGGCTTTTAAAGGGATTTTTTCCCCCTATAACCTCCTCAGCTGGAGAGGTTGTAGGAAAACATGCTTTTAGAAGCTTATGACGATCAGGCAAATCTACGGGGATCGCCAGAGGCTTTTAAAGGGATTTTTTCCCCTACAACCTCCTCGGCTGAAGAGGTTGCAGAAAAATGTTTTCCGAAGCCCCTGAAGATCCCAGCTGAACCGTGCGATCATCAGAGGCCTTTTAAAAAACTTTTAAAAGCATTTTTTCAGCCGAAGAGGTTGTAGAAAAAATGCTTTTAAAAGTTATTTTTAAAAAAAGCCTCTGATGAGGTGGGCGGGATAAGCAAGCGGCGACCGGGCTTGGGACCGGTTCTCCGAACTACTATAATTTTTTACTACTGGTTTTTGCGAACCGGTGTGAACTGGGAGCAACCCGCCACTGGTACAATTACTAACTCCTTTTTAACAAAAGCTTTTCCCGAATCTCCACTAATTACCATTTATAAAAAAAAAAGCAAAGAAAAATGCCTAACCTATTAATTTACACAAATAAATTACTTTTCTATTATTTCACCTCGAATCTTAATTTTCCAAATAACAAAACTTAATATTCTATATCATTATTGGCATAAATTCTATCTAATTAAAAATGCGTTAAAACCCATTACCTACATCTTAAATCTTAAAATCCTTAACCCAATAACATTTCAATTTCTTTTTCTTTTAGCTTGGATGAATACATCTTAAAAATATAAATCATCAATTACTATAGATATTTACATAGTATTTTAACTGTTAACATTTATCATCTTCATTTTACTGTTTATCTCAACATAATCACCTTTATTTTTACTCTTAATTACAACATAATCATTTCTTTATTAATATTAATTCCCATATAGTCATCTTTATTTTAATTGTTTATCCAAGCATGTCATCTTCATCTTAATCGTCTTCTTTTGGCTTTTAATCTCAGCAAACGCTTCTTTAATTTTAGTGTTATACCCAGTGTAATCATCTTATTTTACTGTCAATCCCAGTATAATTATCTTTGTTTTTACTGTTATACCCAGTATAATCTTCCTTGTCTTTGCTGTCAATCCCAGCATAATCACCTTAGTTTACTGCTAATCCCAGCATAATCACTTTTTTATTTTACCATCCATCTATACATTCATATTCAATCACATTATCATTATCATCTTGATAACAATTTAACACTGAGACTTAGTTCTTACACCAAACACATCCTTGTATGAGTTAATAAATTTCTGTTAACATATTCTGTTCCTGTTATATTCTAACTTTCCTCTTTATTTCAATTTTTTATATATCTATAACAAATTCTTCTCATGTTCATATTTATTCTTATTCATCTATTAAAAACCTCCTTTTTATTATTACTGTCCATCTATACCTTGCTTTTTCATTTTTAATCGTATTGTTTTTATCTTCTTTTTTCCCACCCATGTGTATCTTGTTCCTCATTTCCTTGTCTGTTAGCATATATTTCATTTCAATTTCAATGTTCTCAATTTTAATTCTCCATATATATCAATTTAGTTCTTTTTCTTACTTCTATTTCAAACAAATCACATTAATTTTCTTCTTTTGTTCCTGCGCCATTTGACTTCTTTTGTTCCTGAGCCAATTAGTACCAATTATAGGAATTCGGTTATATTTTCCCTTTCTTTTCACCAAAGTCAAGCCGCCTGCAGACAAAGAAAAAACACCTCCACCACCAAGATCCCATGGTTTTTATCTGTAATATTCACAATGTTCCCAAACAAAGAGCAAGTTACAAAGGAGTTGTACACCTCCCTCAATGGGCTTTTAAGAGCTTCTCAAATCTCATTCCCACGGGAAATTTCTGAGATAAGCAACATTTCTCTTTGGCACGGAGTATATTCTTTCACAGTAAACCAAATAGTAGTGTGACTTCTGCTTAAGAAGCCATATTTAGAGCTGAGGTTACTATTGGGCAGTGTCCAAATCTTTATAGTTACACAACATAATGCAGGCAGTATGGCAAAGCAGTTTAAAATCCACATTTGATGCAGAGATTGCATTGGCTGTTCTAGTTGATCTTTATTAGAGTTATGTTGGAGATCTGGCCGTTCTTTTTGCTTTTACTGAAAAAGCTTTTTGCTTTTTAGGATCCCCTTGAAGGAGTTTTGGTGAGTCTGCTCTCATTTTTCTGATGCTACTGGAAGCACTGCTTAGACCCATTGGGAAATATCCTGATAACTCAAGTTTTTAATCTTACTCATCATATTTTGCATTTATTAACTGAACAGTCATAAACCAAAGATATATAAAAATATCCGGGGAAATATAAAATAGTTTAAATGATAGAAAGACAAACGAGCGTTGAGTTTCTTAGCCAGTATATGTAACAGAGGTCAAATATATTTTACAGAAAACAAACCCAGCAATGTTTAATAAGGATTGTGTACGTACATAGCCACCTTTATTTCAGTCATACACCAGTACAAAATAACATCATTAAGAATCATAATGATTTTAATGATAGCAATGAAACCTATGAGATCGCAAAGGTCTTAATCACTCTGTTGCTTCCTTAGTATGGTAAGGAATGGAGTGCCTGCTGGAACGTAATTTTTTAAAGATTTTTGTGCTTGGACCTATCTATATTTTGGTGCTTCAGCCTAGTAAATACATATTTATCTTTGTGTGTTTGATGCATCCATCCACACCTACAGATATATAAGTATACAGGGTCAGAAAGATTTTGTGGTGGCCCGCCAGCGGCCTGCACGGATTGTTGCTGATCGCGACGATGAGGAAGCTCGCGTGGTGCTGCGCCAGCAGCCTGTGCAGCTCGTGAGGAGGCTGAAGAAGAAGTGGTGCCAGAGGGCCTTCAGTCAGGGCCTTCAGAAACTCCAGAGGCTCCTTTAATTGAAGAGGATGAAGAGGATGAGCCTCTTCTCAATGCACAGGCATGCAGAGCTGCCAAAAGGCAGCAGTGGTTCCTCAGGAGGAGGTCTCCTCGAGAGTAAGGCTTGGGGCTAATTGGCCACTCCCTTAGCCTCTTTAAGAAAGTACACAGCTGGTAACAAGCTGCAGGAAACAACTTTAGTTCACTAACTGTCATGTTGGGATGTCTCTGCAAACCTTGTTTCTGGGTTTTCTGCCAACTCCAGTAAGACTCTGAATATCTTATCTATGGAATTCTGGCAGGCTGTTAAGAACGCTTTATTAACAGCCGGCATTTGCTAAAACTGCGTTTTTGAGTAAACTAAGTTTTCTTCAGAGATTGTGTGTGCTGTGTTCTTTGGGATCCGTAGCTGGAGCAGAACAGATTTGTCCGCAGAAAGGAAGGTGATTGGCCACAGCATTCCTAGAAAGAATGGTGGGAGGACCCAGCAGCAGCAAAACTGCCAATGAGGAGAGATGGTAGGTTGTAATCCAAACTGAGTAACTTGCAAAGTGCTGCCAGAATCTCTTAGCCTGAAGCCTTTTTCTTAAACTGAATTTAAGTTGGCATGAGTGTAGGACAGAGAGTGCCCTTAAACACGAATTCCCTAAGAAGTAATGCCTTCACATATCTCACCCATGCTTTCAGGTGTTCAGCAAAATATTTGTTGTAGGTCCTGCCATGGACATATTTAGCATCAACAGTTGATGATGTTTTGTTCATGGCAAGCCCTAAACGATGAAACAAATGGGAATTAAGATTTTCCCCATTTTATTCTGGTTTAGGACAGGGTTCAAAAATACCTTTATGCAAACATTTCAGAATTTTTAATGTGTGGCTTTTATACTTATGTTTTTGAGAACTACCAAGCACTGTTTGGGAGCATGCGACCTATCAGTCTTTGAGGTAAAAATATAACATATGTAGCGCTGATAGAACAAAAAGATTCCTGGAAATTTATCTGTGTACAAAAATTTGGAAAATTTGACCAAAGTAGCTGAAAATCCTTTCCCTTGCTCCTGTCTTGAAAAATTCCCTGGTTCCAATGTACACGCATACCACACAATAACAATCCAACTGCTGCATATTGAGTATAATTTGATCCCCCTGATGTCATGTGATATTGCCTTTTGTCACCATTATATATGAAAAGACCAGCATTTTGGTGAATGTATGCTGCTCTAAAGGCATGCTGACAATCTCAATTCCAAGCCAAACCACAGGAGTTAGACATATCAATGTTATATATTAAGCTTCTGTTTTTTATATAAACAATTTTTTTTTTTTAAAAAAAAACACAAACATACAATGCATCTTTTCAGAACGAGCCATTGATCCGGTCATAACTAGGTACAATTCAGGGGTGGGTTCTAAATTTTTTTACTACCGGTTCTGTGGGTGTGGCTTATTTTGTGGGCATGACTTGGGGGTAATGTGACTGGGTGAGCGTGGCCAACTTTTATTTTCATCTGGGATCATCTGGGATCACCAAGGCTTTTAAAGGGATTTTTTCCCCCTATAACCTCCTCAGTTGGAGAGGTTGTAGGAAAACATGCTTTTAGAAGCTTATGACGATCAGGCAAATCTACGGGGATCGCCAGAGGCTTTTAAAGGGATTTTTTTCCCTACAACCTCCTCGGCTGAAGAGGTTGCAGAAAAATGTTTTCCGAAGCCCCTGAAGATCCCAGCTGAACCGTGCGATCATCAGAGGCCTTTTAAAAAACTTTTAAAAGCATTTTTTCAGCCGAAGAGGTTGTAGAAAAAATGCTTTTAAAAGTTTTTTTTTAAAAAAGCCTCTGATGAGGTGGGCGGGGTAAGCAAGCGGCGACCGGGCTTGGGACCGGTTCTCCGAACTACTATAATTTTTTACTACTGGTTCTTGCGAACCGGTGTGAACTGGGAGCAACCCGCCACTGGTACAATTACTAACTCCTTTTTAACAAAAGCTTTTCCCGAATCTCCACTAATTACCATCTTATAAAAAAAAAAGCAAAGAAAAATGCCTAACCTATTAATTTACACAAATAAATTACTTTTCTATTATTTCACCTCGAATCTTAATTTTCCAAATAACAAAACTTAATATTCTATATCATTATTGGCATAAATTCTATCTAATTAAAAATGCGTTAAAACCCATTACCTAAATCTTAAATCTTAAAATCCTTAACCCAATAACATTTCAATTTCTTTTTCTTTTAGCTTGGATGAATACATCTTAAAAATATAAATCATCAATTACTATAGATATTTACATAGTATTTTAACTGTTAACATTTATCATCTTCATTTTACTGTTTATCTCAACATAATCACCTTTATTTTTACTCTTAATTACAACATAATCATTTCTTTATTAATATTAATTCCCATATAGTCATCTTTATTTTAGTTGTTTATCCAAGCATATCATCTTTATCTTAATGGTCTTCTTTTGGCTTTTAATCTCAGCATACGCTTCTTTAATTTTACTGTTATCCCCAGTATAACCATCTTATTTTACTGTCAATCCCAGTATAATTATCTTTGTTTTTACTGTTATACCCAGTATAATCATCTTTGTTTTTGCTGTCAATCCCAGCATAATCACTTTAGTTTACTGCTAATCCCAGCATAATCACTTTTTTATTTTACCATCCATCTATACATTCATATTCAATCACATTATGATTATCATCTTGATAACAATTTAACATCGAGACTTAGTTCTTACACCAAACACATCCTTGCATGAGTTAATACATTTCTGTTAACATATTCTGTTCCTGTTATATTCTAACTTCCCTCTTTATTTCAATTTTTTATATATCTATATCAAATTCTTCTCATGTTCATATTTATTCTTATTCATCTATAAAAACCTCCTTTTTATTATTACTGTCCATCTATCCATTTCTTTTTCATTTTTGAAAGTGAAATGGTAAGGAATGGAGTGCCTGTTGGAAAGTCATTTTTTAAAGATTTTTGTGCTTGGACCTATCTATATTTTGATGCTTCAGCCTACTAAATATATATTTATCTTTGTGTGTTTGATGCATCCAATTGTATTATCTTTGATGAGTCATGGGGCCAAGTCTTTTGTGACATGTATTGTGCAATGCAGGATATGCTAGAAGCTTCTAGGAGGCACACCAAGTTAAACTGTAATTACTAATACTTACTGGAACATTGGGACAGTATGGAAATAGTGTCTGGCATCGGGTAATAAAAGGAAATATAAACAAACAATTACAGCATGAGATGCCTTTGAAGAATCATGCCAGACTCAGATGTCCTTCAGACATCTCTTGTAATTCATTAACCATTATCCTTCATGGAGTCAAAATGCTGCTATAATGATGCCATATGTATTAACTACTCATCATAAATAAGTTTGGAATTTTTTCCTGGTTTTTTTTTAATAAGTTATAGGAAATGTAATTTTCTTTGTCTGTTTTCAAAAGGCCCTTTCTTTATTTTCAATAATGAAACTATTGGAAATGTTTGTGGCAACTCATAACAATATCACAATCAAAATACTGTATTTGATATTAAATGCTATTTAAGTATTTCATGTTCCTTTCCCACCTTTTCTAGCTTTCTATTACTGAACTAAAGCTATGTTGTTTTGTAGATCTTTATTAGAAATACATCACAATTCAGGACTGTTGGCTCTCAAACAGCAAATACATCCGTAGTCAACCATGAAGATACTATTTTTCATGACACCTATGAGCAATGGGATAGTGATATGAGTTATTAATTAATCCCAACAAAGGCCAAATTCTCCAAAAGAACCCCAGCTAGCAACAAACATTTTTATAAATTGCAACACCATAGAGACTCTTTGGCCATGTATACAGAGACATGCTAATTATAGCAAGGTAACAAAGTTATTGTTTGCAGGAAAACCTTATTTGACTGTCTACTCCATGTCTAGCCTGTGGCAAATACAGTCTTCTCAAAGATAGGAAACAGGCAGCAGGTATAATGGAGGAAAAAGAAGCCGTTCATTAGCAATGTTTACGGTTAAGGACTAAGGAATACTTGTGCAAGGCACATCAACGTGTCAAGTTTCACTTTACAGGCATACAGATAAGAGACTTGTTTTGCAGAGTTGCCTTTATGCTTACAACGAAGCTTTTGGGGACACAGGGAACAGTTTTATCGGTATTTCAAAGGTTTCTCTTTAATTACAGATTGGAGGCTGCATCTCCCTAACCTGCCCATGACATCTTCTTCTATAGTTGTTGGTTATACCTTGTTTCTTTCTTTTTAACTTTTTTTGAAAGCTCTTTTGATACATTGTTATTTTCCTTTGTGAATTTATGTATTTGCATTATTTTCTTTGTGTTTTGTTCTTTTTCTGTTACTATTAAAGAAAATAAAAAATGTTAATAAAAGTAACTATTGAAGTTATGCTAAAACATCCTAAAAGTAACCTTAAAATTGCACCAAGGCAAAGCTCGATCTGGCTAAGTGCCTTAAAAAAAAATCTGCTCATAAAAAAAATAGCTTTGCTCACCTTTGCTTTGCAATATCTGTATGCTATGTTACATGGAAAAAATGGAGAAGATAGAATTTACAGGGATGTGCTTATCATCTCCTTTTCTGCAAATTATGTTACAATTCCTCTTTTGGGGGATGTCATCGTGCTGGTCTTTGATAAAATGGTACAGTTGAAGAACAAATTGTGAACAATGAAATATGTCAAGAACAATTACCTTCAAATAAAGCCTGAAAGATATAGCATATTAAAATGATTGTATTCCTGCTACACACACACACAATGGCTTCATATTCACAACAAAAATAGCATCTGGGACAACATACTTCTTAGTTCTCTCTTCAGAAGGCACTCTTTCTTTTGCTTGTTCAAGATGGACTTGCAAAATTTCACACCCACCTATACTCCCTGGTAAGTAAAGTCTGTCAACATCATTGTGTGAACGAAAGGCCTAATTCATTCTCATTATTTCTCTAGTTTTCCTATCCAGGGCTTCTAGTTCAGCTTGAGTCCAGTTTGTTACTCTAGCTGTGTATCTAATGACTGGAATTGCCAAGGTGTTAATTACTTTGATGGTATTTGCTCCACTGAGTTTGACTTTAAGATCGTCTGCACTCTCATGATATATTGACTAATAATAACCTTCTTCTTGAATTCAACATGCTTGACATTGTTAGCTTGAAGGGTGCCCAGGGATTTGTAGTGATCTTCATCCAGACTCTTGATGTAAGGACAAATTCCTCAAAGTCCAGGCTAATTGTTGAGATGAAGAACTGCCTCCAGCTAGTTCTTTGTTGTTAGAAATCAAATGAAAAACTACTGCAGTTGGATTGGGTCAAAGCATTATGTTTCCTCCACACATAGGGTCATGGGCAGTGAAGCAATTTTTACCCCTGAGGCAAAGAAGCCTACAAGCAGATCTGCCCTTTTCTGCTTAAGGTACTACTGTGAGTTCTAGTCCTGCTTTAGCCATGAAATGGTCTAAGGTCAGTCTCTCCCATCTCAACTCATCTCACATTGTGAGCTGTTGTGGGGGTAATAGGAGGACAAAGGTATGTTGGATATACATGTTGCCTTGAGTTATTTGTAAAAATAATAAAGGTGGGATACAAATAAATAAATAAAAAATCAATAATGTGTTCTTCTCTCCATGCAAATATTACTTCAGCATGTATAGTGAGAATGGCATAAATATGTGAAAACTTTTAAGTAACCCAGGGGTCTGTTCTGTTCTGTTCTGTTCCTTTCTGTTCCCTATCCTATCCTATCCTATCCTATCCTATCCTATCCTATCCTATCCTATCCTATCCTATCCTATCCATCTCAACAGAAACATTATTATTTATTAACATTGTTCAAGAAAAGCCCAGTACACAAATCAATCTGATTCCCTCAGATCTATTCAGACATGACTTGACCCAGCTCCTAGATTCACAGAAAAATATAAGCTGGGGCAATTGCCATTGGCTGAGAACCTGTCAGAAGCAATTATGGTTAGAACTGATTTGCAATACAGGTAGTCCTCGACTTACGACTACAATTGAGCCCAAAATTTCTGTTGTTAAGTAAGATATTTGTTAAGTGAGTTTTACAATCTTCCTTGCCTTAGTTGTTAAGTGAATCACTGCAGTTGATAAGTTAGTCTCCTGGTTGTTAAGTGAGTCTGCAAGGTCTAGGACTTTTAGTCTCTGACTTTTCATTCTCCTCGGGCGTTTCTCCTTGTGCGATTCTTCCCTGACTTATCTCCTCAGCTGGGACGCCTCCAGTCATTTGCTCTGGGGAATGGGCCACCAGCCTCTTCGTCCCAGTCCTTTTGACACGGCCCATTCGCAGAAAGAGGGTTCGTCCTGGCTGTTCTGCCCCCTGTGACTGTTAGCCCCCAACCAATTGGCTAGAGAGGGTATAATAGAAATCCAGCCAAAGGAGAGAGGTGTAAAATAATTTGCCAAAATGCCTTTCTTCCTTTCTCCCCCCCCCCCCCCAAATACAGGGAGGAACAGTTGGTTTACTCGGAAGTAAGTCTCACTAAATTCAATGCTAGGACTGCAGCGTGAAATATTCACCTAGTATTTCAAATGGAATAGTTGGTTTACTCGGAAATGAGAATTCTTTAGAGGACAATGAATAGAAATCCAGTGAAAGGAGAGAGGTGTAAAAGAATTTGCCAAATTCACCCAAGGAGAATGAAAAGTCAGAGACTAAAAGTCCCATTCCGGAATCTGCCTTCCCCATTGAGTTTGCTTGTCAGAACATTGCAAAAGGAGATAACATAAAAAGGAGGGACACTGTGGTCGTCATAAATATGAGTTAGTTGTCAAGGGTCTGAAATTTGATCACCTGACCATGAGGATGCTGAAAAGGTCGTAATTGTGAAAAACGGTCATAACTCACTTTTTTCCCTGCAGTTTTAATTTTGAACGGTCACTAAATGAACTGTTGTAAGTCGAGGACTACCTGTAGTAGCATTTAACATATCTCTGTCCTCCCACAGTAAATGCTGAAAAGTTGGGGATTATCTGTTAATATTCATGCTGTTTAGGTGTAAGACAGCCGGTCCCATGCTTGAAACTTTAGGTTTAATGGATGACATATTACTTACCTATTAAAATATTAAAACCGCCCAGCAGCTCTGTTTAGGGTGACCCACTCCCTTCTTAATCATGGAGTGAGGGAGGACCCCTTGCAGGGCTGAGCTGAGGATTTTGCACAGTGTCTGCAAGATAAAATCGCTCAGATCCGGACCGGGTTGGACTCTGACTGGGCAGAGTCCACTGAGGAGACCGGCGCTTGTCTTGGTGGGGATATCTGGGTTGAGCCTGTTTCGCTGGATGAAGTGGACAGGATTATGGGTCGGCTGGGGGCCTCCACGTGTTTATTGGACCCATGTCCCTCCTGGCTTGTTTTGTCAGCCAGGGAGGTGACCGGAGACTGGATCCAGGCTGTTGTCAATGCTTCATTGAGGGAAGGGGTCTTTCCTGTTGCACTTAAAAAGGTGGTGTTCGACTCCTCCTCAAGAAGCCCAGCCTGGACCCTAACTCTCTTAACAACTACCATCCAGTTTCCAACCTCTGTTTTTTAGCAAAGGTTGTTGAGTCCATGGTGACACAGCAATTCCCTCAATTCCTGGACGAAACAGACTACCTGGACCCTTACCAATCTGGTTTTAGCTGCCGCCACAGCACGGAAATGGCATTGGTTGCCCTAGTGAATGATCTCTGGTGGGCCCATGATGTGGGTTGTTCCTCCATCCTGGTCTTCTTGACCTCTCAGTGGCTTTCGATACCATTGACCATGGTATCCTACTGCAGCGACTTGGGGGGTTGGGGATAGGAGGCATTGTTTTGCAATGGTTCTCCTCCTATCTCTTGGGCCGCTCACAGTTTGTATTGGCGGGGGGTCAGAGATCCTCCCAGAGGCCCCTCACTTGGGGGGTGCCTCAGGAATGGGTTTTCTCCCCCCTGCTCTTTAATATCTACATGAAGCTGCTGGGTGAGATCATTCATGGTTTTGGGGTGAGGTATCACCAATATGCTGATGATACCCAGCTTTATATCTCCACCCCGGACCACCCTAGGGATGCCCTTTCCATGATATCCCACTGCCTGGAAGTGGTGCAGGCTTGGATGGCCAGGAACAGACTCAGATGCAACCCATCCAAGACTGAGTGGCTGTGGATGCTGGCATCTCGGGATCTAGAGGTCCTATCTTTAGTGATAGGAGGGGAGACTTTTACCCCCTCTGCTAGAGTCCGCAATCTGGGTGTCCTCCTGGACTCTCGGCTGTCCATGGATGATCATCTGACGGCTGTAACCAGGGGGGCCTTCGCACAGATACATCTTGTGTGCCAGTTGTGCCCTTTCCTAGATCGAGATGCCCTTGCCATGGTCACCCATGCCTTTGTTACTTCTTGGATAGATTACTGCAACGCCCTCTACATGGGGCTGCCCTTGGGATGCATCTGGAGGCTCCAGCTGGTCCAGAACGCAGCCACGCAGACAGTTATGGGCCCCACTCATTACTCCCGTGTAACACCTCTCCTGCGCGAGCTGCACTGGCTGCTGGTTGCTCTCCAGGTTCATTTCAAGGTGCTGGTGCTCACCTATAAAGACCTACATGGCTTAGGCCTGGGGTACTTGCAGACCATCTTCTGCCTTCCTTCCATCGTCCCATGTGCTCCCACAGAGCAGGCCTCCTCAGGGTGCCATCGGCCAAACAATGTCAACTGGCGGCCCAGGGGGAGAGCATTCTCTGTCGGAGTGCTGACCCTCTGGAATGATTTGCCCACCAAACTCAGGATAGCTCCTGACCTCCTCTCCTTTCGCCACGAACTGAAGACCTGGCTTTTCCACCAAATAACTTGATCCGTTGAGGGTTGCACAAACTGTAATAATTTTAAACATGGTTTTAATGGGGTTTTAACTTATTTTGTGATTTGTATTATCGATTGTTGTTGTAAGCCACCCTGAGTCCTTCGGGAGAATGGCGGCATATAAATTGCAAAAATAAATAAATAAATAAATAAATAGGTGTGCAATTTAATGATATTTTGAGAAAAGCCATTGCTACCCTTCAGTGAGGTTTATTAGTCTTCTTGTTAGTTGTATAATGCAGCTCAAATTAGTGGTCTGGTTATAAGAGAAAAATGAGAATGCCTGTCTATCAATGTTGCTCTTATTGTCTTATTTCACTCTTCTTATGTGAAAAACCCTGGAAAAATTTCTTTCAATATCCCTCCATAAAAAGGCCTGACTCACTATTTCTAGGATTTTGTCAGGTGTCTCACTAACCAAAATTTTCTCAGATGTCTCATCAACATGGGAGAGATACCCAGTGTCATAAGTATAAACCTGTAAAATATGGGTCACCAAACTCTTCAGTTCCTCAACTCTTTGATGAAGTTTCAGGTTATTCATTGAGCCCCAAACAGTTATTAAATGAAAATAATTTAATATTATTTTAGCTAACAGTACAACAAATAACAACAGCAATAATAATAATACAATCCCATCAGTCCTTGATCTATACTGATCACTTTGAAAAACCCTGTTGTAAAGTATCTGTGGATTTATTAAAGGACACACTGGAATATTAACAAATTTCAATACAAAAAACTTGATGACTTTTGGTCTTCAGAAACATATAGGGTCAGTTGAAATTTTTTTCCTTCCTTTTCCTTTTCCTTTTCCTTTTCCTTTTCCTTTTCCTTTTCCTTCCCTTTCCTTCCCTTTTCCTTTTCCTTTTCCTTTTCTTTCCCTTTCCTTTTTCCCTTTTCCTTTTCTTTCCCTTTCTCTTTTCCTTTCCCCTTCCCCTTTCCTTTCCTTTCCTTTCCTTTCCTTTCCTTTCTTTTTTAAAAAATTTGATTTATATGCCGCCCTTCTCCGAAGACTCAGAGTGACTTACAATGTGTTAAGCAATAGCCTTCATACTTTTGTATATTTATACAAAGTCAGCTTAATTGCCCCCACAAATTGGGTCCTCAATTTACCTACCTTAGAAAGGATGGAAGGCTGAGTCAACCTTGAGCCTGGTGAGATTTGAACATGCAGTAATTGCAGACATCTGGTGTTTAATTACAATGCTTAGTCTGCAGAGCTATCCAGGCTCCTTTCCTTTCCTTTCCCTTTTCCTTTCCTTTCCTTTCCTTTCCTTTCCTTTCCTTTCCTTTCCTTTCTTTCCCTCCCCTCCCTTTCGCTTTCACTTTGTTTTGCTTTCTTTTCCTTTTTCCTTTCCTTTCCCTTTTCCCTTTTCCTTTTCCTTTCCCTTTTCCTTTCCTTTCCCTTTCCTTCCTTTTTCCTTTCCTTTTCCTTTTCCTTTCCCTTTCCCTTTCCCTTTCCCTTCCCTTTCCCTTTCCCTTTCCCTAAAGTTTACTAGAGTCTCAAGCATTTGAAACCCATTAATATATATATGACAATTTCATGGACTTGTTTACTAGACCTCAAGTAAAATTGGTTCTCTCAAAACTGAGCACGACCTTGTTACTATGACATTATCGTTTTGTGGATTAATATTTTAGTGTTTAGTCAAAATTAACTTGAAATGAGAGGAATAGGAGAGAAGCTGAAAGGGAAGTTCCTTATTTTCTCACAGTAAAGGTTCACAAAAATATTCTGAATTAAGAATTATATCCATTAAGCTTTTTATACTGTTTTTGAAAATTTCAGCGTAATTACTATACTTTGCCAGCAAGGAGGGAAATGTGCTTTTCTTGTTTACTATTTTATTAAAGCTTTTTATAGAAATAAAAACTAAAATTAGAAACACTAAAGAGGAAAGAAGTTATCGAGGAAAAATAGAAAAGAAAAATACAGTATATACAGCAATACAGTACAAAAATAGTTTTAGCCTCAACCCTTTGCTTCACATTCCTGAATATTTCAAACTCTATTACAACAAAGTCATTCTAGTCTTAAAAATCTAAAATCAAAGTTCCAAGCAGAAACAAAATTAGATAAATTCTGCTCTTTAATTAAAACAGTCAATTTTGCCATTTCAGCCAATTCCACCACCTTTACTATCCATTCTTTCTTCTGAATTAAGATAAAAATCTGACCCCAATATTTCTTATCCTCTTTACTCTTGGAATTTCTAGCATGCATTTGAAACTCATAAATATATATTTGACAATTTCATGGACTTTAAATACCAATGATACATGGCCCAAGTCTAATAATTTCTTATTTTTTTACGGATAACTATAATTTATCTCATCTTAATAAATCTTTTGCATGGAAGGAAATATGTGATTGTCTTAATAATTGTGACAATTCAGTAAATGCAAATGGTATGATTATGTAACAATTATGTGGTAACAATTAATCAGTGGAACGACTTGCCTCTGGATGTGGGTGCTCCAACACTAGAGGCTTTCTTTTTTTAAAAAAAGTTTTTTATTTTAAGCATAATTAAAAAAGACATACATAGACATACAACATATAACATATATAAAAATCTTAGTTTCTTTTTCAGCTTCTTAACAGTGATCCATTTCTTACTAAATATTAAATGTTTACAGATATTATAATGTTAACTTATTCAGCCTTTTTCTCCTATTATATTTCAATTTTACTAACATATTAATTGATCTATCACATTATCTTCCTTCCCTTCTTCATTCCTCTAATTTATTTCCTTATTCTTCAACCATTCATACCAATTATTCCACACCTTGTAATATTTGGTTTCCTCTTTCCCCTGAATTTCTTTAGTTAATTTATCTAGTTCTGCGCATTCCAAAATCTTTTTAATTATATTCTTATCTGGTGATACTTCTTCTTTCTTCCAGTATTGCGCATATATAATACGTGCTGCAGTCAATATATGTAGTATGAGATACTGTGTTTCTTTGGTATAATTTTCTATTGACATCCCTAATAAAAACTGTTCAGGTTTCCCCTCTATTGAATTCTTAATTATTTCTTCAATCCAGTTTTTAATTTTCTTCCAGAAGTTTTTCGCCACTGGGCATGTCCATCATTGAGGATAAAAAATTCCATAACCAATCTTACACTTCCAGCATTTCGGCGAGTTGCTGGGAAACATTTTTGCTATTCTTGCTGGTGGAAGGTGCCATCTGTCAAGCATTTTCATCTGGTTTTCCTTGTATGCAGCTGAGATTATTAATTTCATATTTGTTTTCCACATCTTCTCCCACTTCTCCAATTCTATCGGGTAATTAAAATTTTAGGCCCATTTTATCATCGTCTCTTTCACCATTTCCTCTTCCATTTTATACCGAAATAGAAATTTGTATATTTTACTAATTAGTTTTTGTTAATTTTTTAACAGAATTTTATCAAGGTCAGATTGTTCTACTCTAATTTGATCATTTTTCCTCTCCTCAATATATTTTGATCTTATTTGCAGGTATGACCACCATTGTATTTCCCTACCTAAGTCCTGTTCCAATTCATGTTTTGTTTTTAGAGTTCCCCCCTCATTAACAATATCCCTATATCTGATAATTTTGGACCAATCAACCAAATTTGGATGTGTTAATATTTCTTCTGGGGAAATCCAGGGCGGTACTCCTAAATAGTGATGTTTCCTAATTTTGTTCCATATTGTTAAAAGTGAGTTTCTAATTACATGTCTTTTAAAATATCCATAAGTGCTCTGTTTCCCCCCACTCCCATAGAAAGGCGTGCCACCCTACATGAAGATCGTGTCCCTCTAATATTAGGAGTCTTTTATTTTCTTAATTCTATCCACTCCTTTATCCAGACTAAGCCAGCTGCTTGGTAATAGGTCTCCCAGTCTGGGAAAGCTATTCTTCCTCTGTCTCTTGTATCCTGTAGTACTTTTAATCTAATTCTGGCTTTCTTCCCCTGCCAAATAAATTTTGTGGTCATTCTATTTAATACATCAAAAAAATCTTTTTTCCATTCTAATTGGTATAACCTGGAAGAGGAATAAGATTTTGGGTAAAATACTCATTTTTATTGCCGCTACTCTTCCTGTCCAAGAAATTTGCAGCTTTGTCCAATTTTCTAAGTCCTTCTCAATTTGCCAAACCAATTTATCATAATTTTCTTTTTTAATTGATGAGCTTCTTGTGGTTAGCCAAATGCCCAAATATTTTATTTTTTTGGTGGTTTGTATGTCCATAATCTTTTCTAATTCTATCTCCTGTTCTTTTGTAAAGTTTTTAATTAATAATTTGGATTTATTTTTATTTATTTGTAAACCCGTCACTGCACCAAATTCTTCTACTTTCCTGATCAATTTAGGGCCTGATTCTAGTGGATCTTCAATTATAAAAACCATATCGTCTGCGTATGCTTGAATTTTATATTCCTTGTTCTTGATTCTCAAACCTTTAATCTGTTGATCTTCCCTAATTCTATTTAAGAATGGTTCCAGCGATAAAATAAAGAGAAGTGGGAAAAGAAGGCAACCTTGTCTTACTACCTTTGTTATCTCAAATTCCTCTGTTGTGTCTTTATTGAACATTATTTTTGCTGTTTGTTTTGAGTATATTTTTTTGACCATTTTTCCAAATTTTTGTCCAAATTCCATTTTCTTTATCAAATTTGTCATAAATTTCCAATTCAAATTATCAAAAGCTTTTTGCGCATCAAGGAAAACCAGTGAAATTTGCTTCTCCAAATGTATTTTATAGTACTCTAATATATCAATTACTGTATGTGTATTGTTTTTAATTTGGCGTCCTGGTAAAAATCCGCTTTGGTCTGGATGAATATGCTTATTCAGAATCGTTTTTAGTCTTTCTGCAATTATTGACATAAATGTATTATAATCAGAATTCAATAGAGAGATGGGCCTGTAGCTTTGTATTAGTTGTTGGTCTGAATCTTCCTTTGGAATAAGTGTAATCAATGCCTCTGACCATGATTTCGGAATATTTGTCTCCTGCAGTACCTCATTAAATATATCTAGCATTAGCTCTCCTATCTGATTTATTGTATTCTTATATAATTCAATCAGAAGTCCATCGGGGCCTGGAGTCTTATTGTTTTTTTGTCTCTTTATAGCCATCCCAAATTCAGTTTCAGAAATTGGTCTATTCAGTATTTCTTTTCGTTCATCTGCCAATTTACAAACGCTTATTTCCTCCAAATATTTTTTAATTTCGGATTCTTCTTTTTTATCTTGTGTATATAATTTGGAGAAAAAATTATAAATTATTCGTTTTTTATCTTCTTTTCTATATCGAATTACCCCTTGTTCATCTTTCAGGCATTGTATCATCCTTTTGTCCTTTTCTTTTTTCAATTTGTAGGCTAACTACCTACTTATTTTATTTGCATTTTCAAAATAGTTTTGTTTCACTATCTTTATTTTCCAAGCTAATTCTTCCTGTGTTATCAAATTTAATTTATATTTAATTATCCTTCTTTCTTCTTTAATTTTCTTATTTTAGGGGTCTTTATATAGTTTTTCTTCTAATTTTTGGAGTTCTTGTAGTTTGTTTTGTTGAAAATTTTTCTCCCTCTTTTTCTTTGCGATATAAGCAATCGAGACCCCTCTAATATAAGCTTTTAGAGTGTCGCAGAGATTTTGAGATGAAGTATCCTCTTTTGTTTATGCTCAGAAAAATCTCTATTTTTTCCCCCATTTGCCGTTTATATTCTTTCTCCTTGCATACATATTGATTTAAAGTCCACCTTTTATATCTTTTTTGTCCCTTCTAATTAATTATTATAGGGTTATGGTCTGCCCATTCGTTTATTCCAATATCTATTTTTTCCATTTCCAATTGCAGTTGTGTTGACATCCAGGCCATGTCAATCCTGGACCAAGACTGGTGTCGATGTGAATAATAAGTATATTGCCTCTCTTCTTTATTAATTTCCCTCCAACTATCTTTTAAACTAATTCTTATATCATATTGAAAATCACTTTTGGTAATATTTCTTTTTTTTAGTTTTATTCTCACTATAATAGTCTTTTTTGTTATCCACTATTGCATTATAGTCTCCTATTATGCAAATGTTTTCTATCTCCTGTTCTGCTATTTTATTATGTAATTTTTAATAAAATTCTTGCTGATTTGAATTTGGAGCGTATATCACAACTAGTAAGAATTGTTTCAATTCAGTATCTAATTTGACCATCAAAATTCTGCCTTCATCACCCGCATACTTTAATTCTGATTTTATTCTTTCTTTTATATATACAGCTATTTCTCCCCCCCTTTTTTGGGATAGAGACACGTATAATTTCCTTAATTTCTTATTTTCCAATAATTTTTGAAAACCTTTTTTTATATGAATTTCTTGTAAACAAATAATATCTATGTCTAACTTCTTTAATTATGAAAATGTTTGTATTCTTCTCTTCTGAATATTTAAACCATTGATATTTACAGAGAATAATGATATTACTTCTTCCATCCCTTACTGTACTAGTCTTTTTGTATTTCTTATCTCTCTCTTAGGTCTTCCTCTTGCTCCTTCTCTTTCTTCTCGGGCTTTCTTTAAATCTTTCTCTCTTTCTATTTCTTCTTTTTGTTCTTCCTCTTGGCTTTTGCTTTCTAGTTCGTCCTTACTATCTTGTTCATCTTCCAAATAGTTTTTGTAAAACTCCTGTGCTTTTTCTACTGAGTCAATTTTGAATTTTTTATCTTGCCACGTAATAAGGATTCCTTTGGGCATAATCCATCAGAACATCACTTTTTGTTGTATTAATTGGGATGTCAGCTGGTGATATTGTTTTCTTTGATCTCATATTCTCTGTGGGATTTGCTTTAGTATAATAATCTCTTTCCCTTGGTACAACACTGTTTCTTCTCTGGACATTCTAACCTATTACAGTTCAATTCAATGTAACTAGTGTTAAGGCCTTTCTCTTATAAATATTATCTAATTGTTATTCTTTAATCCTTAAATCCTTTAATCCTTAAATTTTAATTCCAATTTTCTAATAGTATTTTCTATTTAGCGTTTTTACTCTATTTTAAACAGCCCCTTTCCCATATATATATATATTCCCCTTCCTTTCCTTTCAACTCTTATTCTTCTGTATAACAATAAAACCTTTTCAGCAAAACCAAATACCCCCCTTCTCCAGATGCACTTACAATTTCAAAAATAATCCAAATTTCAAAAGTACTACTCAAACCAATATTCAAGCCAATGTTTAAAGATGTTCAGATCTTTAAAGGCAGATTTCTTTAAAGTTTTTTTCCTTTTTTTTTTAAAAGATTGCCTTCTTCCGGTTCTTCTGCACCTTATTGCATCAGCTCACTCATGCCACTTTTCTCTCCACGATCAGTCTGTCCCACTTCTCAGTCTGTCCCACTTCTCAGTTTAAGACCAATTTACGTTCCACTGTCTTCTGATAATTATAAATCCACAGAGTTCAATTATCTATTTTTAATTCTCCATCCACACTTTTCTTCCCAATGTTCTCTGTCCAGCTATACAGATTTTATCAATCGAGGAAAGGAAAGTTCTCAGTTTATGTTTTTAATTTACTCCTTTTCTATCTCCGGTCACAGTTCCTCCACAATATTCCTGATTGTTAGTTTGTATCTTCTCTGTTGCTTCCACTTTCACTGTTTCCGCCGTCTGCTACTATCTCCGTTTGATCCACTCCTTTTACGTGTGCTCCCTCTCAGTCACCGCTTCTCTGCTCCCAGTGTCTTTCTTTCTCGTGAAAACATTTTTTAAGTGTCACTTTTTCTTTCTTTCTCCTCCGCTTTCAAATGATCACTGCAGCTGATACCACTTTCTGCTTCCTCACTAAGATGGCCACCATTGCTCCTGATCTGCCTTGAAGGCAGATTTTTCCCTGCAGGATTTAAGGGGTCCAAGTTTCCCTCTCCAGGACAGTAGCATCTCACCCGAGAGACAAAACCTTCCTCTTTAATACCCCAGACCCTCTGAGTCTGGAATCACTCTAAAAAGGGTTCCAAAACAGGAATAAGCTGGGCTTTCGGAAGCTGTCAAAGGCACTCTCACCCACTCCGCGAGACATCACCACTGGAAGCCCAACACTAGAGGCTTTCAAGAAGAGATTGGACAATTATTTATCTGACATACGGTTTCCCTGCCTGAGCATGGGGTTGGACTAGAAAACCTCCAAGATCCCTTCCAACTCTGTTATTCTGTTATATTATGTTTAATCCATGGATAATATCGAGGTAGTTAAAGCCACATGACCAAAACTGTATCTATTTATTTATCTAATTTATACAGCTGCCCACCTCACAAAAAGTGCTTCTGAGCAGTGTACAACAGTTAATTAAAAATCAATATAGATATAAAAAATGACAAATGCAAGATAGAGTTCTTCATAGTGGAGCTGTCTCAGGGTTTTTAGTCCCAGGCCTGATGTCACAGCCAGCAAAGATGGAACTAGCCTCATTTCAGGAGGAAGAATGTTCTGGGGGGCAAGTGGCATGGAAGACAAGACCTGCCTCCTGGGCCCGCCAAGTGTAATGTCCTTGCAGATAGGATCCTCAGCATGCCCTTCCTGCTGGATCTAATGGAACAGGCAGATGTGACTGGGGAGAGGCAGTCCCTCAGAGAAACCAACCCCATGCCATGAAGGACTTTAAAGGTTGAAATATTTGCCCTTTGCCCCAAACATTTCTCTTTTATGGTGGAAATGATGCAGATAGGTAAGAGGACAAGCCCTGGCTTATAGAATTTGGGTCACCCACCACTCTAATAAAGTAAGCTGACATGGTCTAGAACAAGATAGAGATGGGAAGTAGCAACAGGGGAAAAAGTAATCATTTACTGATTAGCATGTATGTTTATACATCCAATATAGTGTACATGTACATAGGACTCACCAGGCTGAATGTAACTGATATTTTATGAAAAAGAAATATCAAGTGTGAGCAACTGTTTGGAACCGTTTTCTCAGTGTTCAGTAACTTCACTTGCTTTGATACTTTGATTTTAAATGCATTCCTAAATTCTGCTTATTTGGTGTTAAACAGCTGCCCAGTTTCTCCTCCTCATACTTTCCAACCAAGTAGAAAATGATAAAATCTGATAATTGGTAGACTGTTGCAATTCTATAGCCTTTTGGAAACTATTTCATTCAGGGTTTTGTTCTTCTGTCCCTCAAGGACAATCCCAAAAGCAACAAAAATGTTGAAAGCAAAAATAGCAAGGAAGAATATATTATTGGAAAATCAGGAGAATTTCCCAGAACAAAAATTCTGAAGAAAGAAGTGCACACAAGATCAAAGTAACTGCAACAAAAGTGCTATTTATAATCCATGAAACCCTGCAAGAATGTCTAAATAAATAAGAGAAACAGGGTGAAGTGGAGTTACTAAACATTATATAAAGTGATGCTGTGCACCACAAAAAACATGAAAAGCATAGTGCTTGAAGCCAGTTTAAAAAACCAAGATGAAGCCAGTGGGGAGGAGAGCAGAATGGAGGAGATGAAGCAACTCCTTAAACTTGGCTTGTTTTTGCTCTTGCCTTCTGCCATGTTCTGTTGAAGGACAAGAATATGTGCAGCTTCTCTGCCAAACTGGCTGCATTTTTTGAATTTTTGAGATGGTTTATTTCTTTCAGGGCCCATAAGGTCTATCTATTTGCTTTAAGCAAAGACTGACATTAGTGGTCGTGATGACCGAGGGCAGAGAATTAATACTTTCTAAAAAGAATGATATTTTTATTGCCCATCTTGGACAATTCTGATGTGTCTGGCAAATGAAATGAAAGGTTTTCATTTTGAGCCTCCCTACATATTTTAGTACTTGCCCAATTGTCTTCTTAGAAAACAGCAGGAGACTGAATGAAGATGATCACAATTATCTTCTTTTGCTCTTAAGATAGGATCCCACTAGTCATAGATCTGCTCAGTTATTGGATATAGTTAGCATTGTGTGTGTGTGTGTGTGTGTGTGTATGTTTGTGTGTGTGTGTTATCCATGTGTGTGTGTCCAAGGAGTGCACAACCTATTTTCACCATGGTTGTAGTTTACTTTTCTAGAATTGGATTGGAAAGCGAATTCAGAGAACAGTATTTTATCATAGGTGTATTTCTTTTCTGTAGAGAAAATGTTTTTTTTCGAAGAGGCCATTGGCATCATCCTCAGAGGTCTCTTCTGCAGGTGCCAACATCAGGACACCTCCTTTTTTGTTTTGAAACTAAGTGTGTGGAATTCTTGAGAGAAGACTTCTTCTCCGGTAATACTGAACTGCAAATTAGGGCATACAAAACTTTTTCTAGACCAATTCTTGAATACAGCTCATCTGTTTGGAACCCACACTGCATATTGGACATTAATACAATTGAACGAGTCCAGAGATATTTCACGAGATGAGTCCTCCACTCCTCTGCTTGCAACAGAATACCTTATGCCACCAGACTTGAAATTTTGGGCTAAGACAACTTAAAACTTTGCTGTGTTCGGTCCAACCTAAGCATAGTACATAAAATTATCTGCTACAATGTCCTACCTGTCAATGAATACTTCAGCTTCAACCACAACAATACACGAGCACACAATAGAGACAAACTTAAGGAAAACTGCTCCAAACTTGATTGCAGAAAATACGACTTCAATAACAGAGTTGTCAATGCCTGGAATGCACTACCTGACTCTGTGGTTTCTTCCCCAAACCTCCAAAACTTTAACCTTAGACTGTGTACTGTCAACCTCACCCTATTCCTAAGAGGTCTGTAAGGGGCATGCATAAGCGCACCAGCATCCCTGTCCTAATGTTCCTTTTTATTTGTATCCATTTCATGTATTCATAATCATGTTTATACTTATATCTGTTATCTAATACATGCTTGACGGAAATAAATAAATAAAAATAAAGTGTAAACATAAACAGAACCATTTGATAAAACTTCTGTTGATGTGTTTCACTCCAAGCAATAATTGTCCTTGTGGATAGAAATTAAGTACATAAGGTGATGGAATGAACACAACTGTATCCCTGAATAGCTTCATTCTTCATTCCATGCAATGATTCAGACAAATTCTGTCTTATTGAATCTCACAGTATTTTAGTTATATGCCGAAAGATGTTTGTGCTTCTTAAAACCAGCTTCTCTGCTGTGGAAGCCGTCATATCAAGTTCAATGTATTGTGTGAAGCTATGATGGTAAGTTACAGCATGTAGGGTTTGCATTGTCGAGCCTGTCTTTGTGACCCTACATTGTCACCCTACCCACTGTACTTGTCAAGCAGCCATTGGTACTGGATCTCTGTAAAGTGAAGACTTCTTTGGAGTCCAATAGTGAGGGAAGAGATTTTCTCCTCTTCTTCCCTCTGATGTAGAGTGGATATTTTTCTGGGTCATATTATGGTTGGTTTAGAGAGAAGGGAAACTGAATGTCCCTTATGTTTTTCTAGTTACCAGGATAGGTCTGAAATAGTGGGATACATTTTCTTCCTTCCCTTCTAGCTCACCAAAGTCCAACAGGGATTTCCAAGTGTCTCAGCAGACTTTTGGGATGCTGAGGAAAAAAATAAACAATTATTTTAATGAAAGTAATTTTATTTATAAGGGAAAGGGATGTCTATTTAAAATTCAGGTTGAGCAAGATAGGAAAAACGAAAACCTGAAGCAGTAAGAATATGGGATGGAAGGAGCATGAACATGGGAAAACTCAACACAGTGAAGGATGAAATGAATTGACCACACACTATTTGATAAATTGAGATGGAGAAGAACTGGACACTTTCAGTCAAAAGAGCACACTGTTTGTTACCCAGGATATGAAAAATGGTGAAGAAAAGGCATTGCTTTTATAGTTAGGAAAGATTTAGTAAAAACAATACTTGGCTACAAACCAATCAATCACTGAATAATAGTCAATAAGACCAAGTGGACAATATGATGATATTCAAGTTAATGCTCCAACCACTGATGCAGAAGAACAGGAGGCTGATGAGTTTTGTGGTCAAGTTCAATTTGAAATCAACAAACATGTGAGCAGGATGTGCTGCTTATGTTTAAAGACCAAAAAGCCAAAATTGGAAGTACAGTATTAATGAGGAAAATGTAGCTAGAGTATATGTTTAGAAAACTGAAGTGAAGAAGGAGAACAATTTATCAATTTATGCCAATCCAACAATTTCCTCATTGCTAACAGTCAACATACATGACATCTCTCAATGGAGTATGCAGAAAACAAATTGACTATATTCTGATCCAATTGGTCATCCAATCTTTTCTTGAAAAGCTCCAGTGAAGGAGCACACATAACTCTGGGGGGCAAGCTGTTCCACTGATTAATTGTCACTAATATCTCCTTATTAGATCTCTTTTTAATGGGTTTTCACCTGCCCTCAGGTGCTTTGGAGAATAAGTCCACTTTCTCTTCTCTATGACAACTGAAAGATATCTATCACGTCAACCCTAGTACTGTGATAGATTAGACATATCTAGTTCCCCTAATTGTTCATCATATAGTTTAGCTGCAGACCCCTTATCACTGTTGCTCTTCTCTCCACTCTTTCTAGGTTATCACATCCTTTTTGTATTGTGATGCCAGAATTGAATGCAGTATAGTGCATCATTCAATTCTGTGGTGCCAGAATTGGATGATACCAAGTGTGATCTCATCAGTGCATTATACAGCAAAACGATCACTTCTTGTGATTTTGATAGTATCTCTCTGTTCATTCAGCCTAGGACTGTATTCACTTTTTTGGCAGCTGCATCACACTGCTGGCTCACACTTAAATAATGGTCCACTAGGTCACCTAGATCCCTCTCACAGTTACTACTGCTGTGTGAGGTATCACCTATTCTATAATTGTGCATTTGATTTTTCTACCTGTGCAGCACCTTACTTTTCTCATTATGAGTTGTCCCCTTGTTTATTCAACCTACCTGTGAAATATAAATTCAGGGAGTCTGGAATGGAAGAAGATGAATGTGGTTTGAAAATTGAAGGAAGAACCATCTATACAACTTGGGCTATGCTGAAACTGAAAATGTAAATGATCTGCAAACCGTAGCAATGAATGAAAGGAGAAAAAAATAACAATGGACTAAGATTAAATATCAAGAAGGACCAAGTTAATGATAACAGGTACAGTAACTATCCTTAGAATTGGCATGGAAAGTACTGGATGATAAATAGCATCTCTCTTTTAGGATCAACTATCAACAGTTAAGAAACCAGCAGTCAACAAATACACCACAGATGAGCACTTGGTATGACAGCCATGAAGACCTTGGAAAAGATATTAAGTTGCTGTGATGTGTCTGTACCACAATCATGCAGATAATGATTTTTCTTGTGATGTTCTATGAAAATGAAAGCTGGATTTTTGGAGAAGCAGGTTATCAAAAATATTAACAGTTTTGAACTGTAACAATAAAATGAAATGAAATAAAAGCCAGAGCAGTAAATGTAGTTTGCACTCTCCAGGATATGATGGAAAAAGTCTCTTTCTCTGCCTATGAATGCCAGCGCACCCTCTAGTGGCAATTTTTAGGCCCATATGGAGTCTATAATCAAATTAGACACCCACATATAGATATTAATTTGCACATGGACATAGTGAGAAAGATGGTTTTGCTACAGTTCCAATGATGCTATGATAAATAAATATTTTAAATATGCAATCATACTTTTTATGCAGATTTATTCTGTCCACATATACTATGAAGATTTTTTTTTTTGTTTCTCTCGTTCAGTTCTCAGAGACTATCTGGAAAAGTCACTGCAATTTTGGGGCAAGGTTTTTCAAACTGATTTGCCATTGCCTCCTTCCTAGGACTGAGAAAATGTGACTGGCCTAAGGTCACCCAGCTTGGGACTAGAACTCAGAGCCTTACTCTCAAGCCTGTGCCTGGATTTATTCAATTCCAGCTGACTGAAGCTTTTAAAATCAATTGTATGCTGCACTGGCGCCCCCACGTTCTGGATTACTGAATATAAATTATGTATCTATACACAGTTGAATTGAATGCTCAGAATGAATAATTTAACAATTTGCATGACATAAAATTAAATTGCTTAAGGCAGTACTTTCCCCCTCTCCGTTTAAGGTACTATGAAATGTGGAGAAATTGGACAAACCAAGGAATTAATATTTGTAAAAGAGGTTCTCCCAAGGAAGGTATGGGGAATGGCAGAGAATGTTGCATAACTCTGAGCTGATTTCTATCTTGTATTATACAAAAACTGATCACAATACATTTTCAAAACTGGTATCTTGCTGAATGCTAGCATAGGGCCCTTTCACAGTTGTGCATTCATTAGCATCCTAATTATATGCCAAAATATCACACAGGCAGGCTCTAAGTTAGAAATCCTAATAGAATAACATGACCATGCTTGAGGTCAAATTGGGCTTGAGTACAGTGGTGGGCTGCTGCATGGTTGCAAGGGTTTGTGCGAACCTTTAGCTCTGATCGCTGGCTGGGCCCACTTACTCGCCCCTGTGCTATGCTTTCCATTTATAACTAACTTTCTGGCTCGTTGGCTGGCCCAGCTGTGATTTGTGCTGCCCTTGCTGTACTCACTGGAGCTGCCTGAGTTGATTAGAGCATGTTTGAAACTCTGTTTGTCTCCCAAAGGGGCTCGTGTGAGCTCACAACCAGAGAACTCTTTGTTAAAGTAATAGCAGCCCATCTCTGCTTGAGTTGCATTTGTGACCTACTGGATAAAACTTGCCAAAACTGATGGGTACTATTATTGGGATTATCAGTGAATGCTATAGGTGACATGAGTAAAACTAAGACTAGTAATAACACATAGACTAATATACTACTCCATAGTGCTTTACGGACTGTCTGAGCAGTTTACAGTATTAGCATATTGCCCCTAACAATCTGGGTTCTCATTTTATCAACTTCAGAAGGATAGTTTACACCTTTTGTAAACTAGATGAACTGAGGTGGTGCAGTGGTTAGAGGGCAGTACTGCAGACTACTTCAGATGACTGCTCGCTGCAGTTCGGCAGTTCAAATTTGACTGGCTCAAGGTTGACTCAGCCTTCCATCTTTCTGAGGTGGGTAAAATGAGGACCCAGATTGTTGGGGGCAATATGCTGATTCTGTAAACTGCTTAGAGAGGGCTGTAAAGCACTACGAAGCAGTATATAAGTCTAAGTGCTATTGTTTTCTATCTCATGAAGATTATATTATGTGAAAGTCTTGATTGATATAAGTCATGATGGGTCATGGAGATCAATTTCTATGGGTCAACTAATTATATCAATAGCATTTAGAAAATTATGACATGGAATATAGGATGAATAAATGGTAAAGAGCATGACATATGGACAAAGTAAAGAAAAATATATTATGAAACTAAGGAAAAGGAATAGTGACATGGGTTAATGGTATAGATTTAGCTATAAATGAAGGGACTAACATAATCACAACTGCCTTCTCCAAAGTGAATCTGCAAACCAGGAAGATCAGGGACAAATTCAAGTCCCTGAGGACTTTCTGCAAAGATTCTTTAACTGAGCCTTCTCAGTGGTGGCCCCCAAAGCTTGCCTTCACACATTCAGATTGCCACCTCCCTGATGAGTTTTTTCAAGGCTTTTAAAGCATGGCTTTTTGATTGATCCTTTGGAGGATGGTCATATGACACCTGCCTGGTGGATAGCATTGCTATTTTGTTTTTGAGTTTATATGTTAATTCTGTGGTGGTGTACATCCTCTGCATGATACCTCTCACTCTACTCACAGCCTATGGAAATGGAGCAGGATAGAAATAGTGGTAAATAAATAAAAATTTAAGAACACATGACTTGTTATGTCAATTGTGCTAGGTGTATATCCTTTTGAGACTCTCTTTTCCAAAGGGGGGGGGGAATGTACACCTTGACAGATGTTTACTAAAGATAAGAATGTGGATAGAGAAACTTTATGACATGCATATGCTATCATAGTGGAAAGGAGTAGGTAGCGTATAATTCTTTGTAAGGAATGGATTTTTGTGAAAGAAGCACAAATGGCTGCAATATGTATAAGCATATGCTTCTTTATTATATAGCTGAGAAAACAAAAAGCAAATTGGCTATACAGAAGGACATGTAGTAAAGCAGGAGGGTAAATTCAGAAATTATGGATGTTGAATAAATGTGGATTGAATAAAAAAAGAAGAGTGACTTTCATGAAAGAAATATGCTGAAGTGGTTTCGATATAGATAGAATGACTAAGATTCAAATTCCAAAGCAAATATATGAACCAAAATAAATGCGTTGAGATAATTGAGGGATGGAAAGCTGGGAAAAGATACAATGGATCTAGGAGTTGACTTACATGGATAAAATGCTATGGACAAACAGTGAAAGTTGTTGGTGTCAATTACATTTAGTTATATTTTCTTTCCTTGTTTTTATGCCATGATTTAATGGGTTTTGCTTACTGTTTCTGTTAGTCCTCAACTTACAACAGTTCATTTAGTGACTGTTTAAGGTTACAACATCACTAAAAAAGCGACACTATCATTTTTCACACTTATGTCCATTGCAGCATCCCCATGAACATGTGATCAAAATTCAGACTCTTCAGACTCACATTTATGACAGTTGCAGTATTCCGGGATCATGTGATCCCCTTTTGTGACCTTCTAACAAGCAAAGTCAAAGGATAAACCAGATTCACTTAACAACTATGTTACTAACTTAGCAACTGCAATGATTCACTTAACAAGCGTGGCAAGAAAGATCGTAAAATGGGGCAAAACTCCCTTAACAAATGTCTTGCTTAGCAACATAAAGTTTGGGCTCAGTTGTGGTTATGAGTCAAGAACTGTATTGTTAGTTTTTATTATACCTTGTGTTGCAAAATGTTGCTGACTTCCAAACAGAATAACAATATTTATGTTACACACACACACACACACACACACACAAACACACACACACAGTATCTACAGTCAAGGAAATCCAAATGCATTTCCTGCTCTGAAATAAAATAAATCTCCACTTTTTTACATGCACCTTTTCAAACTCTTTTTATATAGTCTTTTTGGGAATCATCTTTCCCAAATATGTACTTTTTTAGTGTAAATTTTGAAGAGGAAATGATGGATCCTTGGGAATCTGTTCCCTGCTGACAGTACCAGGTGGAATCTGTTCTGGCACAGCCACCCAATTCTCTTCCACTGGAAACCACATTAGGAATTTTTTTTCCCCACTCCTACTCCTCACATCTCTTTATTTGCCTTATTAGAAAATTATCCACGTTTCCACTGAAGGCTAACTTAAAAAGAATATGACTTCATAAATATGTGTGGATCAGTTATCCAAATTCTGGTCTACTCACAGCTTTATAAACTATGTAGAGCTCTTAACTTTTCTTCCTAGAAAAATAAAAGAAGTGATCGGCTGCCATCTGGTGGCTTTTCTTTAATTTTCATCCACTTGAAGTAAAAGGAGCTGTTCATTTTGCTAAGACATTTCAGGATAGAAAAGCTCATATGAGAAAGTGAAGGGGAATCAGAGAAACCAGTAAAGTTAGTAATTAAAAGTAATGTGGTTCAGATACTGCCTTACATGTCAGAAAACTTCTAGTTCAAGTCTCATCTCAGGTAAAATTTCTTTTTCTTTTGGCAAGACAGCATTTCCTCAATTTCAGCTTCATAGTGTGAAACAGGGAGCCCTACAAAACCTTGGGTGCAACTGGAAAGTTTAATATGGCTTACCTGGAGAGTAATATGTTAATATTTGGTTAATTTTAGTCTTATTTGTATTTAATTACATTTCATATTCTTCTAGGTCCACCCACTACTTTGTCTTACAGCATTTTAAATTTAAACATTAAAAAATACTAAACAACACAGTATCAACAGTAGAGATCTTTAAATTTCTAGGTTCTACCATATCTCAAGACCTAAAATGGACACCTAACATCAAAAATGTTATCAAAAAAGCACAACAAACAATGTTCTTTCTGAGTCAGAAAGAGGAAGCTCAAACTGCCCAACGAGCTACTGATTCAGTTCTACAGAGGAATTATTGAGTCTGTCATCTGCACTTCTATAACAGTCTGGTTTGGTTCTGCAATACAAGAAGACAGGCACAGACTTCAGAGGATAATTAGAATTGCATAAAAAACAATTGCTACCAACCTGCTTTCCATTGAGGACCTGTATACTGCACAAGTCAAAAAGAGAGCCATAAAAATATTTACAGACCCCTCACATCCTGGACATAAACTGTTTCAACTCCTACCCTCAAAATGAGGACTGCACACCAGAACTACTAGACACAAGAACAGTTTCCCCCCCGAATACTATCACTCTGCTAAACAAATAATTCTCTCAACACTGTGAAACTATTTACTAAGTCTGCACTGCTATTAATCTTCTCATTGTTCCCATCACCCATCTCCTCCCACTTATGACTGTAACCTTATTGCTGGTATCCTTAAGATTTATATTGACTGTGTCCCTGTGACTATTAATAAGTGTTGTACCTTATGATTCTTGACAGATGTATCTTTTCTTTTACGTACACCAAGAGTGCATGCACAAAGACAAATTCCTTGTGTGTCCAATCACACTTGGCCAATAAAGAATTCTATTCTATTCTATTCTATTCTATTCTATTCTATTCTATTCTATTCTATTCTATTCTATTCTATTCTATTCTATTCTATCTTTTTTAAAAAATTGATTTATATGCCGCCCTTCTCCGGAGACTCAGGGAGGTTTACAATGTGTTAAGCAATAGCCTTCATACTTTTGTATATTTATACAAAGTCAGTTTATTGCCCCCACAAACTGGGTCCTCAATTTACCAACCTTAGAAAGGCTGAAAGGCTGAGTCAACCTTGAGCCTGGTGAGATTCGAATTTACAGTAATTGCAGACAGCTGGTGGTAATCACAATGCTTTTAGTCTGCTGAGCAACCAGGCTATTCTGTTCTGTTCTGTTCTGTTCTGTTTTAAAGTGTGGTTCCTAAAAATGCCATTCTGACTTCACATATTCTTCTTGTTTCAGTAAATAAAGCCTATTTGTTCGTGGTCTGAATTTGTTCAGCTATACCACTGGCTCTGTGTATATAGCTGGAAGAAAGTTCTAAGAATTTATTGATCTTCTCTTTCTAGGTCACCTGAAATTAAATATGGCTAGGCTAAGGTGACATTCTCACAACTTTCTTACCTCAGTGTGTTAATAGCCAACTAATCATTTCTAGACAGCATGTCTGCATGTCAGTCTCTTTCTCAGCAGCTGCTTATAACTGAAGCATCCTGACAACAAGTTAGGTTGTTTCACTCTAAAAGTGATTTCTTCAAATGCAGGTATATGCAGGCCATATCGATATATTCCATGGAGGTGGGTAAAATGACACACTACACCGAGAATCCTGCACCTTCAATTAGCATTAGAGCAGTGATGAAATCCAATTTTTTTTATTACTGGTTCTGTGGGCGTGGCTAGGTGGGCGTGGTGTGGCTTGGTGGGCATGGCAGGGGAAGGGTACTGCAAAATCCCCACTCCCTCCCCACTCCAGGGGAAGGATATTGCAAAATCTCCATTCCCACCTCACTCTGGGGCCAGCCAGAAGTGGTATTTGCCGGTTCTCCGAACTACTCAAAATTTCCACTACCAGTTCTCCAGAATCTGCTGGATTTCACCCCTGCATTGGAGGTTTCTTGTGGAGATTCCCCCTTTTATCCATCCTGACCTTGTCCACCTTGCAGTTTTCTTCTGGCCACCATACAGACTGGATTATTGGTGTTTACAATTCTTGTGTGTGTGTGTGTGTGTGTGTGTGTGTGTATGTGTGCGCGCGTGTGTGTGTGTTTTAAACAATCTGACTTGTCACAATGAACAAACAGTTCTCTTTACTACTCAAATATATCTGGAATTTTCATATAAAATGGAACTACTTAATCCAGTTTTTGATTGCTTAAAGTGGTTTCCCTCTTTTAAAAACAGCCTCTGTTTCAGTATGAAATTTAGAATGCTTGCTTTGGGCCAGCTGATTAACAACTTGACCAGCCCATCTAACGTTATGGAGTCCCAGAATTCCACAGCCAGCAAAGCCACCCATCTTTGCTGACTTTGCTGGCTGTGGAATTCTGGGATTTGAAGTCCACCCATCTTCAATGTGCCAAGGTTGAGAAACACTGTAATACTTGATTGAACAAGGAAAAATGGCCCTTAAATTGCTCTTACTGAAGAAGTTATTTGATGGAATAGCAGGGTGATGCTGTTGGAAACAACAACAACTTGCTACCTTTGCAGTAATGTATGCTAAACAACAGCACCACATTGAGGGCTCCATGTGTGGTCAGCCAAATATGAAAGCTGCACATTATCCTGCAGTCTTGGCCAGGGGAGGGAAACAGGCACAAGGCTATGTGGCTTAGTAATCCAAATGAACCTGTTAGCTGGAATTGGTTTTGGTAAGCAAGGCGTCATCTAAGCAAAGCAAAGCAAAGCAAAGCAAAGCGAGGCGAGGCGAGGCGAGGCGAGGCGAGGCGAGGCGAGGCGAGGTGAGTAAAATACTAAAGTTTGATAGTGTGTAGTTCAATATATTGTGGAAAATACAGTCATTATTTTAACATGTTCTAAGAATCAGGCCTTTAGATTAAGCCGGAGTATAGTTAATTGTCGGGAGACAGCATATTATACACACACCAGGCTTAACTGTGCAACTTGAAAGCCAAGCTCATAAACCACAACTTAAATATCAGAGATGGTTATTACTATCAGAAGAATGGACCAAACTCCCTTTTCCATCAGTATTCAGGTTTAGCTCTTGAAATGCTACTTGGTTATCAACTTTGTATTATGTAAGACTCATATTTAATATTACATAAATCAAGATTCATGACAGCTAAGACAGGTTGCCTGACTTGCCCTGACTGCATTTAGTCCCAGAAACATCACTTTTCAAAATATAATTTCTTTTAATTGGAGCTCCCTGTTCTTCCAGTTCCATAAAAACAAAATATATAATTTCTGTCTACAAGTGATGGAGCTCAGTAATTTGAGTAGCACATCACAACTTTATGCAAACTTATTGGCTTTTTGAAAGAATTAAATTAACAAAGCAAAGAATGTTCATCTCATTGTGGAAGATGCTAATTATCCCCTTTGCCTCTAAAAAGAAGGCATGAGTGATGCATTATGAGTCTTGCTGGGAAAGATTCATGAACATTTGGAAATGCAACACTTAAATAATGTCACAACTGCTCAGAGTAGAATGAATAAACGGAGCAATGAGCATATGCTTCCTGAAAAGAATTTTTTTGAAAATTACTTTTCTGATTAGATGATTGGAAAACTGTTGTCAAAGAACAACCAGATTAATATAAGGCTCAGGGCCTGGGTATCTTAGAAACTCGCTATCTCAAGTAAATTCTGCTCATCAAATCCAGGTGCCCTCTAATAGAAGCAGTGGTTGGATTCAGCCAGTTCGCACCACTTCGGGAGAACCAGTTGTTAAGCTGCTGAACAGTTTGGCAAACTGGTTGTTGGAAGAAATCTAGGAGCCTGGTGGAGCAGTGGACTAAAGCACTGTTAAATAGCACTTAGCTGCCAATTGTCTGCAATTACTGCACGTTCGAATCTCAGCAGGCTCAAGGTTGACTCAGCCTTCCATCCTTTGTTAAGCTTCTGAGCAGTTTGGCAAACTGGTTGTTGGAAGAAATCTAGGAGCCTGGTGGAGCAATGGACTAAAGCACTGTTAAATAGTACTTAGCTGCCAATTGTCTGCAATTACTGCACGTTCGAATCTCAGCATGCTCAAGGTTGACTCAGCCTTCCATCCTTCTGAGATTGGTAAAATGAGGACCTGGATTGTGGGGGCAATAAGCTGACTTTGGATTAAAAAAGAACACCGCTTGGGGGGGGGCAAAAGCCCTACTAAGCAGGTATATACAAAAGTATGAAGGCTATTGCTTAACGCATTGTAAGCCACCCTGAGTCTCCGGAGAAGGGCGGCATATAAATCGAACCAATAAACAAATAAATAAATAAATAAATCATTAGGGCAGAGAACCAGTTGTTAAATTACTTGAATTTAAGTTTGCTATTGTTGACAGTTTTCCTGCTTTTATTATATTATTATTATTTATAATGTGTTTGATTTTGTACACCTTGGTAATGGTGAAATCCAAATTTTGTTACTACTTGTTCTGTGGGCATAGCTTGGTGAGTGTGGTGTGGCTTGGTGGGCATGGCAGGGGAAGGATGCTGCAAAATCTCCATTCCCACCCCACTCCAAGGGAAGGATACTGCAAAATCCCCATTCCCTCCCCATTCCTGGGGGAAGGATATTGCAAAATCTCCATTCCCACCCCACTCTGAGGCCAGCCAGAGGTGGTATTTGTTGGTTCTCCAAACTACTCAAAATGTCCGCTATTGGTTCTCCAGAACCTGTCAGAACCTGCTGGATTTCACCCCTGCTCCTTGGCTTACAATAGTTTATTTAATGACTGTTTGATGTTAAAATGGCACTGAAAAAAATGATCTACGGATGTTTTTCACACATACGACCATTGCAGCATCCCCATGGTTACATAATCAAAATTTGGCTGCTTGGCAACTGACTCATATTTATGATGGTTGTAGTGTCCTAGGGTCTTGTAAGCTCCTTTTGTGACCTTCTGACAAGGAAAGTCAAAAGGGAAGCGGGATTCAATTAACAACATGTTACTAATCTAACAAAGGCACTTAACACTAGTTCACTTAACATCTGTGGCAAGAAAGGTTATAAAATGTGGCAAAAAATCCCCTCACTTAACAACTGTCTCACTTAGCAACCGAAATTGTGGCCTCAATTGTGGTTGTAAGTCGAGGAGCACCTGTACTGCCAAAAGCCTTCAAAGTCAGTCACTCTCTCAGCTCAACTCCCCTCACAAGGTTGTTGATGTTGTGGGGAAAACAGGAGGAAGAAAGTGTACTGGATATGTTTGATGCCTTGAATTATTTGTAAAAATAACGAAGATGGAATATAAACAAACTATATGTATATAATTATAATGAAATATATATCAGGTCTTTTTTTCCCCAGAACAATCGATATTTTTTTTTACAAATACTGTCAGGATTTCAAATCCGCTCCAACAAGAGATTTACCATAATGCCAAACTAATGAAATCTAAGGTATCTGATACCCATTCTGTTGAGGTCTCAGATTGCTAACACTGGTTTCAGAGTAAGTCAAAACTTCAGAAGTTTATTAAATAACAAGTTTAGACATGCTCCAAGTAAATAATTCCGAAATATATTAAGGCAAAGAAATGTACTAGATTATCATCATGGACTATAGAGAAAAAAAAGAGCAGATTGCTCAGAAAAAAATAAAGGGGAAACTTTTATCAGCCAGTAGTTTTGCTAAGCAGCACAATGTGTGAAAGAAAATCAGAAATCAGAGAAGTCTGAGGTCCTTTGAGATGTACTCATTAAAAAAAAAGGTCCTAATAATGCAGACATTTTTCTCTACACATTACTTGCAAACAGGAGGCTCTATGGATATCAGAGACAAAAAGGGTTCACTCTTTTTCACATGGTTATTTTTTTTAATTCTCTCTCTCTCTGTCTCTCTCCCCTCCCCTCCCCTCCCCCTCCCCCCTCCCTCTCTCTGGGACACAAACATATTTGTTTGGAATTCTTTGATACCTGTGTTCCCTTGATACCAAAACAAACTTTGATTCTTATTCTGACATTGATGAGAAGCAGATGTAAAGAGTATTGCTGCTTTTGATAATCAGCAATGGAATTTGCAGCAAATTTAGAGGCAGCTGTCAAAATGGGTACCATGTGAGGTGGACCAGAATGACAGTCAACTCACTTTTTTCAAGTTGGAACTGATTATTTCTCAAGAGCACCTATTAGCTGTTTTCATTCTGAGATACAAAACAAGAAACCTTCTTACATGCATTATTTTAAAATGTATCTTCTCTTTTGGCCATTTAAAGTTAGCTAATCCTATATATGGACTGCTTTACTTGCTCTAAAGTAAAATTTCAGTTTTACTGAAATTTTTGAAATCTCTTGTCACTAGTTGTAGGACCTAGTTCAAAAGATCCTGTGAGTGCCGAACAATCTTCCCTGAAGAAGGTTGACCTTTGAAATTGCCCAGAATCACCTTACAGAGGAGATGGATGGATGGATGGAATAAACAAACAAAGAAAGAAATAATAAAATAAAATAAACATTTGACTCTTCTTCTTCTTTTTTTAATTTGATTTATATGCCACCCTTCTCCGGAGACTCAGGGCGGCTTACAATGCATTAAGCAATAGCCATCATACTTTTGTATATTTTTATACTAGCACATTCTAGCACATTCACTTCAGTTGTTAATTCATGTTCTTTCCCATAACCTCATTATATTTCAAACTGTAATGTTCCATAAATAGTAACCTCTATGATCCATCATAGTCTATTAAAACGTTAAACAACATAATTTATAATATGATAGAAAAAGATTGGTGTATGTTACCACTCTTAGCTGTATCTATCTCACATGGAAAAATCCTCATTAGTAAACAGTTGACATGTTAGGGACCAGTATGTCACAATTGCAATTCCAGATTTATCCTAAGATTGTCCATGATGTTCTATAGGAACTTGGAATTCTAGTTTAGGATCTATCTTACAATCCAACATATTATTGCCCCCATCTCATGAATTAGACGGTACATTAAGTATAGTCAGGGTGTTAAAATAACTTTAATAAGATAATACAATTGTCTTGAAGGTTTGTTTGTACATTTCTAATAGAAAATAATATTATATTATGATATTATATAATGGTAGAATAAATCCATATATAATAGTCATAAGAAAGAAAAAAGTAGAAGGATCCTCTTGGAGTAAAGCACCAAAAAAATACATTCTACATTGTCGATAGTAATTTTCAGTAAAATTAAAATCAAAACCAGGATTTATTTTCCCCGTTAAAGTAAGTAATCTGCCAAACTCTTAAGTAGGTACAAAGAAATATAGCATGCTTAGAATTGTGTTATATATCCTGCTGTACATTGCTCCTGACATATTGCAATAATACGTTGAGGCAGCTGTCACTAGCAATACTAGAATAAAACAATATAAAAATGATAATACTTTCATGCATTGTGCTTTTCTTTTACTTTCCTTTTTAAAAATCCTATAGTTAGCAGAAAAGATAGTAAGGAAGTTTAGGAATCTGTCTTTTTGCAACTTTAGATAATTAGTTTTGAAATGATTTGATGTATTTTCATTCCTGCATCTGTGCAGCTGAAAAAGACCACCTGCTGAGAAAGCAGTGCAGACCAACGGTTACTATAGCAATCACCATAACTTCACTGCTCATGGGTAGTAAGCTTAGGCCTTAGCAATTCTGAATGACTGAGTTGGTTTAGATTTATGGGGATGCAGAAACATTTTGAACGACAGTCATTCCAGAAAGAGATTTTATCCAAAGCAATTTTCACATAGTGATGCAATTGCAATTCTATAGTTACGGTTTTATCAGTATTTTCCATTATAAACTTCACTTTTAGGGGCTTTAATTTGGCCATAAAATTTATTTCATATTGAAACTTAGCGTTTTAGATCTGAGTTTGAGAAACATACACACACTTCCCGAACCAGTTTAAGCATTGGCTCATTGCTGGTATTTCATAACACTTTTCTCCGTGATACTCTACTGTCTATATACACTTAGTTTTTGCAAATGAAGCTCTATGGTAACTGAATAAAATTAAAGAAATTTCATTTTCTTATACTGATAAATTTGTCAACTTCAATTTAGCACGCAGTCTGGCTATTTAAATCCAATGCGCCTGCAATAACCTCACTATATACAAAATAATTTGTTTTATGCCAACTATATCTAAAAAAACCCAAGCAGTATGCTGTTCAAAATAGCATTTGTAGATCTTCCAGCTGGTGCTAGCTCAAATGAAAGTGGCATTCTAAATATTTTATATATTTTGCAGAATTAGATTCTCAAAATTCTGAACTTATTTCTAATTTGCTTTTAATATTAAAGTTGTTTAAAAACCATTTAAAAACTTCTGTGATAATTCCCTTCTAAGGGATGAAAATACAAAGAAAGTATGAAAGAAGTTCAGTAGAATAATCTCTCCTTTCGTATCTGTTAATATTCTTCACAGAAGAACCTCAAAGCCTCCCTTTTTTCGGTTCTATAAGCAGATTAAAATGGCTCAAATATTCTAATGTTACAAAAATTTTTGTCCTTCACTATAGAATTAGGAATTTTTTATGCATCACCAGAGAAACTCAGCACTCAAGAATTCCAAAAAATTAGCTTTACTTTTTAAAATGTTATATTTTAAAAGTTTTATTTTAGTAATATAAGCATCTTACATTCACTTCTCCAATCTTATATTTCTGAAACCCTTCCAGGTAGTTTGCAAGAAGTTCCTTGCACTCTTTGCAAAAATGAACAAACAAAGAAACAAACAGTTTATGGGGAACCAAACAAAGGCTAGTCATGGAAGACTAGTCTTCTCAGCCTCCAGATGTCTTAAAGGACAAGCAATAAGCCTTGAGAGAAAACTGCAATAAGCTTTGCAAAATAAATGTCCTTTTGCTTTCATCAAATCTCTGTATCTATCTCAGTATAAAAGATAATAAGAGTTTCATCTATGCTGGATTTTGCCACAAGTTGATCAAATTCTGCAAGCTTTAAGACTTTCTCAAATTGGTTTAAGTTTCAATTAGATTACGATTATGTATTTGAGAAACAGAAAGAGAAAGAATATAATAGAGAAACAAACAATAACAATAATCAGGCAAGGAGAGGGGCAAAAGCTGTCTTCTCTCCTCTATCATTCATTTGTGCTTCCAAGAGATGGCAAGCATTTTCTTATGACTGATAGCATCTTCGTCCACCCTGGACCATGAGGCTTAATTGTAATTCCTATCATTCTTGACCATTATAAAAGCTATAAACCTTATCCTTTGATGAATTTGCAGCAGTGTCACAAATTCCTTTTGAAATGGTTGCGAAATAGAATGTAGCAAGAAGCTTAGAAAATCAGTATGTGATTAATTGATATTTAGGTCTAATCATAATAGAATTTTTCAAAAAAACACAACCTGTTTTGGTTCAGTCTATGAACCAAAGACTGGCTCTATGTTTAATATATTTTCTTGCATTTCTCCCCTGTTCTCTCTTTCTCCCTGCCCATAGTAATATTACCTGTTGAATAACATGATAATGCATTATTTTGCATAATTTAAAAACCTTTATAGAACAATTCCTAATAAGGCCCACATTTGTTTTTAACATTTTAACACTTCTTGAACCAGTATATATTTATGAGCATTTTGGTCCTTAGAACAGTAGCCAAGAAGACCCAGGACTTCTTTATGGTATAGGCTTTCTATATGTGAATGTGGACTCCACATGGTGGAGGCACTTTCAGTTAGCAAATAACTGAATTTGTATGTCGGTATGGAAAATATATTGGTATTAATCAAATTTAATTACCATCTTCCACAAAAAATGATTTAAGTCAGAGCTTGAAGCACAGGACACATTCACAGGGCAAATTCATCATTAATATCAAATGAAAGAAGGACATAACTTCAAATATCAAATTCATCATTAATATCAAATGAAAGAAGGACATAACTTTGTTTAGCAGAATAGCAGCATTTCTTAGATAACTTCTGCCAAAATTCTGTTTGAAGGCTCTTTTATGATAGGTGCCTTGTTTCTCTAATAATAAAGGGAGCAGTTTTGTTCTCACAACACAGTCTTAACACAGCTGTGCTCTGTGCCATTCCTTTATCTGCCTCAAGCCATGCACTGTTCACTAGCAATATGTTCTCTCTTTCCTCTTCTCTTGTTATCGGTTTTTAAAATAATTGCTGTCTTCCCCAAAGTGCCATTCTTTTCACTAAGCAGCTTGTTAGAGACCATTCATTGAGGCTGCCAGATTCTCAAAGTCAAAATCTGGCATCCTTGTGGTTAGTCCAGCACAGCCCAGCACAGCCTAAGCAATGCCTCTTTGCCAAAACATTGTGTCTATGAGGAGAGACAAACAATGGCAATTTATTGCAGTATGAACACTTTAGAACTGCTTTGGAAAACCAAAGTGCTAAGGTGAGAAAAGAAAGCTTTCTTCAAGGGAGGGAGAGCATAATCTGAGAGTTGATCATCTATTTTATACAGATTGAGAGGGTACCATGTGTGGGAGAAGGTTTGTCAGAATGTGCGCAAAGCGAAAGCAGTGTCTTTCTTGTTTCTCTGAAAAAAACTTGAACCCAACCCACCCTTCCCTCAAATCTTGAGTCAATAGAATAGAATAGAATTCTTTATTAGCCAAGTGTGGTTGGACACACAAGGAATTTGTCTTGGTGCATACGCTCTCAGTGTACATAAAAGAAAAGATACATTCATCAAGAATCATAAGGTACAAAATTTGGACTCAAGAGTTTATCTTTTAGGTTATGCTTTGGGATTTTCAAACGTAGAGAAATGTAACTCACATTCAGATAAACATTGTGATCTTGGAACTGGGGATCACAGAATTGGAGATCAAAGGCTGGAAGTGAAATTTATATGGGAAAATAGAGCTGAAATATTATAATAATTGGGAATACTGAATACTGAAAGTTAATATTTTTAACTAGCTTTCTAATTCACTTTCCTTAAAAAAATGACAATTTCCCCCTCAACATTCCCACAGGCTGTTGTATAAAAAGCTGAGAACACAAACAATTACTATTCAGTGGTTTCCAGAAGGGAGGGAGGGAGGGACGGAGGGTGTGTGTGTATGTTGGGGGAGGTACAGATATTCACAGCCTCTGTGTACATGTATATATGCCATTCATACTATAAAGGCAAAAGATAGATTTTGATTATAGCTTGAAGTCTTAAACTACATATATTCAAATATTTGTCTCATATAAATAAAAAATAACCTTTGCAGGTGAGGTGAGAACCACTTTTATTGAGCATTTTGTTCCTCGCTGAGGCCAATCAGATACCTCTGGGGCCTTGTAAGCAGAAGCAGAGAAAACTGTTTGCAGTATTTGGAAGAATGAAACCCACAGATGGTAGTAACTCTGAAACTTGAAGATCCATAGTCCTTGCTAGAGCTGTCCTCTATGGATATATCTAACCCCCCTTTAAAGATAAGATAAGAAGTTAACTTCTTCATTATAAGTTCTTGTATATGATTATATTCAGTCCTAGCTTCACATGTAGAGTTAGGAAGATTTCCACCTTTTATGACTTTTTTTTATAGATGCTATAGAAAACTAGAAAACTATTTAACCCCCCTTTCTTCCCAAGCTATTTCCTTTTCATAATAAGAAATTCTATAACACAACATTTGGAATTTTACTAAATATTCTGGGCATTCTTGCTTCATTCTTTGAAAAATCTATTCTTGATTGTGCTAAAATACTCCAACTGATATATGTCTCCTCAGAACAGTCTGAAAGGAGGTGCTGATTTTCCCCTTTCTCCCCCAAAGCTTCTCCCTCACCCTTGTTCACCATGACTACAATTTAAATGTCCTAAAACAGCAATCATAAAGCAAATATAAATATGGAAGTAGTGCAAAAAAGTATAATGCTGATGGCTACTTATTTTTAGCTTTTCTGAACTTCCTTTTTTTCCATTTTGGCAAATTAATCATTTTTAGGCAGCGTTATATTAATTATGATAGATGTAGTTTTGCATTTCAGGAAAAAATGTCCTCTAGAACAGTTTCCTCCTCCTGGTTAGACATTCTGACTTTATTCCTTGTCTTAACATTGTAATTTTGAAGTGACATGCAATTCATACTTGTCCTTGTGATACCAAGATTCTCATTTTTTATTCTTACCTCTTTCCCAATTGTAAAACCTATGTTATTCAGCAGTTCCGTTTGATTTCTCTTTTAATATTTTTGCTATCATCTTCATCTTCTCTTTATTAATTAAATTCTTTAATTTGCCCATTAATATTTCAATTCCCTTTAAAGGATCTTCCGTAGACAACAGCAAGTCATCTGCAGAAGTCCTTAACTTTATACGTTTCTTTTAAAATCTTGACTACTCTCATCTTGGATAAGTTGTAGTAACACATAAAGTTCAGAGGTGGGATTCAGTCAGTTTGGATCAGTTTGTGCGAACCGGTAGCAGTCCTTCACCCCGGCCCCCTCGCCCGGGTGCAATCCCATCCTATATTGCTGTGTTTTGTGATGCCGCACACATGTGCGGATGGTGCATGCTCACATTTCCGGTGTTGGGTGAACCGGTAGCTACAGTATGTGAAGCCCACCTCTGATCAAGTTGTAATAACACATCAAGAAGATATTGAAGAAGGCTGTTCCCATGTGTTGTGGTCCACCGGCAGCCTGTGGACTTTGCAGTGGACAGCGAGGAGGACAATGGGCCAGTCCTGGAGTCTGGGGAAGGCCTGGATGAGGACTCTGCATCAGAGGCAGAGATGGGACCAGGTCTATCTGGGAGCGATGTGTGGACTCCAAAACCTCCAGAGGTGGACAGCAGAGAGGCAGAGAAACAGGAGGAACCTGTTCCTAGTGCATGCATGCGAAGAGCTGCCAGAAGGCAAGAGCAGCTGAAGAAAAAAGGACAACTTGGGAGTAAGACCAGAAGATGATTGGCCACTTCCATAAAGCTTAAAAGAGCAGCAATGAGCCATTGGGTTCTTTGTAGAAAAGCAACGTTGATTCCCGTGCTTTTTGTCAGCGTCTCTTGAATTTTGTGGGGATTTTGCCAAGAAAAGCCTTTGGCAAGTTGCCAAAGACATCAAAGGTTGGTGATAAGGCTGTAGGACTGGTTATTAAGAATTTTGTTTTGGACTAAGATGAGAATGAATTTATTCTCAGCTGTTTTAATAAAATAGGCTTGTTGAGGACTGAATTGTGTTTGTAATCACTAGTTGGGTCTTGGTCACAACACCATGGGCTTATTGTGGCCTGATTCCCAAATTCTTGTATTGGATGATAGGATTAATCCATCCTTTTGGCAGAAAGTGCAGCTTAGCCAGTTGCATTTTAGGGTCATGAAAAAGAGACCCCTGATACCAAAATTATTTAACTGACTGTTGTCTTACTTTCTGGAAGAAGGAAGAGATACAGGTGTGATTTTTTTTTCTATATGCCAATGCAACCTGGCCAAGCCCTGAGCTGAAGGCATTTTAATGAATAGGTTTAGGGATTTGGTGTTTCATCTGAGGCAGCAATGTTTTTTTTTTTTTAGTATTCATGAAATATGCCGTACATTTTGTTACTGAAAACTTCATCATATGACTCTGTATGAAATAGATGTGGTCATATAGTTTTATAAGTACTTTGATTGTTCAGTGTTGTTATTTTTACCTCTGTTTAAGCTCATTCCAGCTAATTGGGGGCAGGAGGGAATAAGGGGAAAAATAAGCCCATCAAAATATAATTGGTGCTAACCTATAATTTGTTCACTCTCCCCTCCCCTCCTCATGTAGCTACTGTGACAGTTCATCTTTCTCCTCTTCCACTCTGCTTTAACTCCCAAATGGTGTCAATTATCCACAACTCTCACAGGGCCTGAACCATCTGAATAACAATTCATTAACCTTCACTTTCCTCCACTGATTAGCAACCCCCTCCCCATCCCTAATGCTGGAGACATGTCAGAAACTCAACTAAACTTTTTAATTATGCAAATAATACAATACCAGGAGATAATTATTTTGCCAGAGACTCACAGCACCATAACTCCTGCTCTCATAGGTTTTTACATTCAGGATTTTTTTTTTCGTTTTTTGCTTTGTATTATCTGAGTACTGTCAAGGAGAATGAAGGATTTTCCACTTAAGTTTCACATAGTGATCCCCAAAGAGGCCAATCATATAGATGGGCCATTGGTTTGAGGATGTACATCAGGTTTGTTTGGAGAGGGGGGAAATGAATAAAAAAAAAGGGATTCTAGTTGAAGAATTTACCTGAAAGTAAAGATTTGAGCAGACAAAGTGGGGACCACAGAATAAATCTTTAATTCTTTACCTGTTTCCCCCCCCCCCAACTTGTAGCTAAGCTGTGAAGTGTTGATGAGACAGTTCCACTGAGGTCCCACTTTCAACATCATCAAGAACCCTGCCTGAGAAATAGGCTGAAGGAATCTGGTTTTAATGACAGGACAGGAGGAAGAAACTTCAGGATTTAAACCTTGTGATAATAGATAAACGTCTGATAGATTGGTAAATAGACAGATAGACAGATTCATTCTACTGCAGCGGATCTTTATCATGTGTATGTGTGCGCGTGTGTGCCTTTAAGTCATTCTTGACTCCTGGTGACTGCCGACACAAGTCCCTGAAGATTTCTTTGCAAGATTTCAAAAACTGTGTACTGTTGCCTTCTTTTTGGGCTGAGATGAGTGAGTGACTCAAGGTTACCCAGCTGACTTAGTCCCTAAGTAAGGACTAGAAGTCCTGGTGTCTTGGCTTCTAGCCTGGTGCCCTAATCCTCTCCCAAACTGTCTCATCTTTATTATTACTTACTTGGACTACTTAACACTTGCAATAAAAGTAGTTTATTTACTGAATCAGAATGGTATATAAAGTGTTTTACCTTAAGCTCTAATAGCAGAGAGATATAGGTGCTACATTATGTCATACTCCCATGTATGAAGCTTTATATCACTCCTACCTCATTCCTTTGAAAGGTGGTGGAATTTCTCATTTTGGATACAGTATACATCTTACATTGACCATCAAGTGGCATCACATGACCAGTTTTACCCTTAATGAAACTCATATTGGTAACCATATGTTTTTCTAATGGAGTTCAGACCTTCTACTAAGAATTGATCTGATGACCTTCAACTTTAAGTGACTGTGTACAATGGATTAGTTTTAGGAGATACCCAGTCCTGGTTTCAAGTATGGCTTGAATTCATATTGAAAATTCTTGTATTGGCCAGGATATATATTTTCACACTTGAGACAGATTCTTACCACTGCTCACTGAAGCAAGATTGAATTTATCTAGGGCCACAGAAATTACTGAAAATATTTATGAGAAAATATAACTCAAACCAATATAAATATTGTATGTAAAAATAGGTACTTGCCAGCTGTTATTTCTTTTTAAAAAAATATTTTTTAAAGAATTTTAATAATAAAAATAATACAAAATAAAATTAAAAAAGAAGAAAAATAAAGAAAGGGAAATATAAATAAAAAATAAAGAAGGAAAGAAAAAGAGACAAAAAAAGCAAAAAACTATTTTTAAAAAGTGATTTTCAACTCCTTTACAGCAATATCTTTCTTCTCTCTTTGAAATTACTTTATAAACTTTTTTAGGATTTTATCACTGGTATTATTTATTTATTTGTATCCCATCTTTATTATTTTTACAAATAATTCAAGGTGATGAACATATCCAACACACCTTTGTCCTCCTGTTTTCCCCACAACAGCAAACCTGTTACATGGGTTGGTCCAAAGTCACCCATCCTCAATCAAAAAAGACAATTTTGTATACTTTTTTTAAAAGCAATATTCCGACATTCTTAAACCTTAACTTTAAGGACTTTAAGATGCTGTTGTAGGACCTAATTTTCATATACTCCTCCTTCCATTCCCCAAAGCTTCAACCTCTCCTTACCGTTTTTACCAAGTTGTTTGGGAAATACTCTTCACCTTGAACAATATTTTTCTCTTGTGAATCCAGTATTAATCTATTAGCTATATCATTTTTAAAAATTATTGACTTAATATTTGTACTTTCTCTCTGTTTATTATCTCAGTTTTGGTTTCAAAAATTTATGTCTTATTTTCCAAAATTTCCATCTTGACTTGAATATAATTTGGCTCTCCAGTAAATTGTCCTGCAGATTTTTCAGAATTATTTTTCATCCCTCCTTTTATCTCTTCATTATCTCTTTTGACAGATACATTCACATTAATGATTATGGATGCTGACGTTGGGATGTAATATTCTTTCTTAACTCTTCAAAAATCTTTTGAAATGTCTTGAGTATGATACCTTTCTCTGTCATTTTTGTAAGTTTCACTACTTTTCTAGTAACAGCCATTTCATCAAATATAGAAATAAAAATAAAAGAGGGTCTTTATCTCTCTCTCTTGCATACACAGAATGATTTCTGAAATAATTAAATAATAGTACTAAAAATATATTTCAAATTAGTCCATTTTAACTTTCTTAAGATAAATTCTTGTCAACTTTTTGCTGTTGATTTTAAATTTGTTAAATTATTATTTTACTCTTTTCTTTAATCCAGAATGAAAGATAACTCACTGGGTTGTTTCCCCCCCTGCTGCTCTGAAGATCTTTTTTACTTGTAAAACAATTGTAGTCCAAATGTACTTAGGAAAGTTATGTTTTTAGTGAACCCAGTGTGATTATAGGCTCTGCTGCAGCTGTAAGCATGTTGACTCTCAGGATTCAACCACAGTCCTACAGCCTCCTTGAGACAAACGGGTGTCCGAAGCATATGGGCAATTTTTTAGCCTCTCTTGTTCAGAGACAGCATGGGTTTGTTAAAAATAGATCATGCCAAACCAATCTTAGTTCATTCTTTGACACGTGACTACATTAGTAGACCAGTGAAATGCTGTAGACATAGTATACTTAGACTTCAGCAAGGCATTCAGCAAAGTAGACCACAACCTACCGTGTTTCCCCAAAAATAAGACCCTGTCTTATTTTTTGAATTAGGGGGATTCAAAAAATTTAATTCAAAAAATAAAACAAGATTTGAACAGATGGAAGAAAATTAAATTGTCACTTATAGGTAAGATAGCCGCGATCAAAATGAACATCCTCCCCAAAATTTTATTCTTATACCAAAATATACCAGTGAACTTAGATAAAAAAATTTTTCTTAGAATTAAATAAAAACATTAGGGAATTTGTATGGGAGGGCAAAAAGTCGAGGATTTCACTTAAAGTGCTACAGGGGAAAAGAAATATGGGAGGATTTGGCCTCCCGGATTGGGAAATTTATTATAGGGCCGCCAAGTTAGTATGGATAAGGGAGTGGGCCACTTTGGAAAATAAGAGAATTTTAGCATTAGAAGGTCACGACTTACAGAAAGGGTGGCACTCATATTTATGGGACACAGATACAAAAAAAAGAACACATTTCTGTAGACATAAAATTAGAGACTCACTAATACAAACGTGGATTGAAATTAGACAGAGATATTACAATAAAGTTCCAAAATGGCTCTCTACAATGGAGGCCTTGATCCACCCAAACAGATGGGGAATGGAGAAAATATGTAGATATAACGATATTTTAGATGGAGGAGGAAATCTTAAATCAAATGAAGATCTGAGAGACCAAGGCATAAATTTAGATTGGTGGACATATTTACAAATAAAATCAAGATACCAGAAAGATAAGGAAGAATATGGTTTAGAATTAGGATACAATGGATTGGATAAAATTTTGATGGTAAAGGAAAAAAAAGTCCTAGCTAAATTTTATAACTATTTATTAGATCAAGATAGAGCCGAGGCCATAGCTAAAAATCAACTGAGTGTTTGGGAAAAAAATATTGGATATAATTTAAATTTTAATGAATGGGAAGAGGCATGGAATAAAAATTATAAGTTGACTAGAGCTGCATCATACAAGGAGAATCACTATAAAATGTTCCACAGGTGGTATCTAGCGCCTGCTAGACTATCGAAGATGTTCCCTAACATGTCCCCAAATTGTTGGAAATGTGGCCACGGTCAAGGCACCTTCTTTCACATGTGGTGGACGTGCCCTGAAGCGAAAAAATATTGGACCAGAATTGGGAGATGGTTACAAGAAATAATTAGAGAAGAAGTAGAGCTGATACCAGAATTATTTCTCCTGGGAATAGTGAAGAAGAAATTTGGAAAAATAAAGACCCACTTAATGATACATATAACTACAGCTGCTAAATTGGCCTATGCCCAATACTGGAAGGAAAAAACCCTGCCATCAGAAGAACTTATACTTAGGAAGGTATTAGAGTGTGCAGAGATGAGCAAATTAACCCATGAAATAAATAATAATGAAAATTCGGATTACTATACTGTGTGGGAAAGGTGGTATGAATGGATGAACGAAAAAACTAAAACAGGAGCAAAAGGTGTTTTAAATAAATAATAACAAATAGTAAAAGTGACACCAAGTAATTTTATGTATATATGTATAAACACTGCATATCCGATGTAAATAGAAATGTAAATTTTTTGTATTTATAAAAAATTAATAAAGTTTATTTTAAAAAAAAGACTCTGTCTTATATGTTTTTGAAGCCTGAAATAAGCTCTTGGCCTTATTGCCATGCACTCAAAAGCTCAATTGGGCTTATATCAGGGGATGTCTTATTTAGGGGGTAACAGGGTACTTGTTGGTAAACTAGAGTAGGATAGACAGCATCAACATAAGATGGATTTGTAACTGGGTTACACTCAACAAGCAGTCCTTAATGATACTACATCTACATGGAGGAAAACAAGCAGTGGGATACCACAAGGTTCCATCTTATGACTAGTACTCTTCAATATCTTCATAAATGACTTAGATTAGGGAATAGAAGGGGAACTCATCAAATTTGCAGATGACACTAAATTGGCAGGAATATCCAATACCCCAGAAGACAAGCTCAGGATCCAAAAAGATCTTGACTGACTTGAACAATGGGTCCCAGGCAACAACATGAAATTTAATGTGGAGAAAAGCAAGGTTTTACACTTAGACAGGAAAAACCAAAGGTACAAATGCAGATTACGTGGAACCTGGCTCAAAAACAGTAACTGTGAGAGGGATCTTAGAGTTCTAGTGGATGATCCCTTAAACATGAGCCAGCAGTGTGCAGCAGCAAAAAAGCTAATACAGTCCTTGGTTGTATAAACAGAGGCATAGAATCAAAATCACATGAAATATTAGTACCACTTTATAAATCTTAGTAAGACCACACCTGAATCTTACTGCATCCAGTTTTAGTCACCACACTACAAAAAAGATGCTGAGTCTTTGGAAAAAGTGCAAAGAAGAGCAACTAAGATGATTGCAGGAACTGAGTATGGCCAGGCTAGAGAAAAGAAGGATTAGGGGACAGGGGTGAAATGCTACCGGTTTGCTCCAGTTCAGTAAAAAGTAAAAAATACTTTAAAAAGGTTAAAAAAAAGTTCTGACAATCGGGCAATCATCGGAATCTTTTTCTTCACTTTTTAAAAGCATTTTTTACTACCTATTTGCTGGAACTGGCAGTAAAAAAATGCTTTAAAAGAGAAAAAAAATAGATTCCGAGGATCATGCGGCATAGCTGATTGTCAATCAGCTGTGCCCTAAGATCCTCAGAACCTTTTTCCCAGGTTTATTGCCAGACTATTTGTCTCTGCCACAGCATCATCCCTGCTCTTTTGGAGATATCTTACTTTTTTTTTTTTAACCTTGGCCAGAAGCCCTCAGCATTTATTACTTCCTTAAATATTGAGAAAATTTTTGGTGACATGCTTTGGGGATTGTGAAAAGTTTGATTAGCTATAGCTGACCTTTTAATTATACCTAATCAGAAAGTCTCAGCCTCATTTTTCAATCAGATTTTAGAATTCTTGGCTTCAGCTATTAAAAACTCTTGTTATATAAAATATATTACATTTGACAAAGCCAGGTACAAGGTATGACTCCTCTACATTTGGATGATATTTTATATTTTATTGATTATCCAGAAATGTTTATTCCTGATATTATTTTTAATAGAGTTTTGTCTGTAATTTTCCAAACTTTGATAAATCAGATTTAATTTCATTGTTTTTAAATATTAACATTAACTTGTTTGTTAGATTTATATTCCATCTTTCGTTTGGGGACCTAATCAGCATTCACAAATCTCTTTCTTCTATTTTTATATTCTTGAGTTGAATGTCTTAAATTCATGATCACCTTTCTTTTAGGAAAATTCCCCAATTATGCAAAACATATTCAGGAAAGATCAGGTTTTAGACATTTTTTCCAATCTTTAATTTATGAAAACTTAACTGTAGTTTAAATATGATGTAAATCATTTTTATGTGATAAATTGCACCTCTCATAATATTGTCAACACTGATCAGTTAAATACTAATATAGATATTTTAAACCTTTTTCAGCTTTTAAAATTGACCTAGATTAATTTTAAATGTTTCTTGGCAATCTAATCAATTTAAATATTTAGAATTTAAGCTTTTCAATGCTAAGGTTATTGCATTTTCTGAAATGTCATTCTTACTGTAAGTGTTGGCTTATTCAAGGAATATGCTAAAACTGTAACTTATTTTTATTTTAAATAAAAAATCATAGATGAAATTATCTATTTATTGAATTTAGGAATAGTGAATCTGAATGTCATGTTTTTGAAATTAATGGCATATTGCTTTGATGAAAACTCTTTTCTTTAATCTTTAAATGAGGCTAACCCAATAGAATTTTGTTTCATCTGTGACACTTCAGAATATGTTTATTCAAATAGACTACAATGTGCTCTATGATCTGATAATTGCATTGTGTATCTGAACAGATTGCCTGCCATGGCCTCACACCACCATCCACATCACTTTGGTAGCTGGCTTGCAAAGTTTATTAGGAAAAGATGTTTCACAGGTGCTTGCCAGTATAGCACCATGGTAACCCAAATACTTTTTTCACTCTTTTTGTTTCATTAAACAATCAATCAAAGTTCTTTTGGACAGATAGTAAATTAGTCACTGGCAACTTTGAAGTGAGAGACTAAACTATTGATTGCTCAATCCAAGATAGTCAAGGATTAGCTCAATTTCCCTGCTAAACGTGTGGAACTCATGATGGTGGGGAAAAAAATAGGAAAATTTCCTATGGATGAACATCCATCAGAAATGATTCCTAAATGGAATGAATAGTGATGCAGCAGTATTTAATGTTCTTATTAGTGACATAATTTGGTAAATGTTAACACACATCACTATTTAGATAGTGTTAGGAATGTTGACATGACTTTGACATGACATTGTTTTAGGATGTAGTATAATAAATATGAAATATATAAATATCTTATAGCATAGAAGCATAGAATTTATATAATTATTATATCTATGCCTTATTTTCAGCAATAATTATTAATATATTATAAGATATATCAACCTTAAAAATGACTGTTTTTAAGAGAAGTAAATGTGACATTTTTCAAGTGATTTGCTTTAAAATTGAGTATATAATTTCAAGAAGATTTATATGTATCTCTCTTGCTATTTTTTGTTTACTTATTGGGTATTACGCTTGAAGATAATAAGATTTTGTTCATTTTGGCCATACCATGCTATAATAGTTTTAATGATTGTTTGTGTTTTTATCTTCCCCAGTTCAATATAGAAAAATAAAAAAAAAAGTTTTATGAAGTTATCTGTCCTTCCTTGATTCCTTATGCATGAATATGATATCAATCTCTTTTATTTTATGTATTTTCAAACCAAGTAATCATCACAAATGATGATGATGATGATAATCTGAAATATTGGGCTATTTGTTTCCCAACAGTAGGCATCAAAGCTTGACTCTTCCCCAATTATTCTTAACCTATCAGAGATTGCTATGTGTATGGTAAACAGTGACTATAAGTACAATTGCAAGGCATAGCAACATGGCTTAAACAGGAATCTTGTGAAGAAAAATCAATATCCCTATGCAAATCCAGCATGATCAGCAGATATATAGGCAACAGTTAAAAAAACAACAACGCTTGGCTAAATTTAAATTTGATTTACAAGTCAGTCTCTCTCTTCAGCAAACCATGGCAACTGTATGATGTGCAATGAATTTTATAGCAGAATAATATCAGCCTCCTCAAACTGTTAGGATGCTCAGGATTATTTTGGGTTATTCAATGCAAAGAAATCATCATTAATTTACTAGTCTTTTCATAGATCAAGCACATTGGTCACCTGTCAAGATGGAGCCTTTTCCTGCAAGTAATTATTTCAGCATATAATTATAGATTTGTTACCCAACCAATTCATATCAACCAATACCAAATTAATTGGCTTTGCATATTTATTACATAAGGCAACTTCTATTGTTCTCTGTATTCCTCTGTACAAACAAACAATACTTAACCACATAGCAAATTATTTACAACTTCACTATTTATAGCCAAAGAATTTAGGTTATACCTTTAAAACAAATATTTTAATTTTGGTTGTTTTCTAACTCCATCTTTATTTAAATAACCCCACACTTTTAACCTCAACTGGGAAGACAGTGTAAACCAAGAATTGTGGAACTGGAGATTGAGAATAATATAGAAAGAGCAATCAAAATCCTATCCTAATTCAGGAAGTGTTCATCTGATTGCAGCCATAGGAATACGTTGATGCACTTAGTAGTAGCAATTGCTGACTATATACCCTGTGAGCACTTTGGAAAACAATTGCCCATGCTGTCTACCCAGGGTGATTTTCTTACTCCTTTGCTGTTTAACTGGTGTGACCTTCAAAAATCAGAATGTGGAAAGAACTTGGCTACTAACATGCAGTGTATTAAAAAACAAAACAAAACAAAAAAACAATAGTACTGTGCTAACTCTGTTTAATTGATTTTCCATACTGCATGCTGAGAAATAGGATTTTTGTGAGTCTTGAATAATTCAGAACTCTGATTCCTAAGGCAAAAAAATGGGCAAGAAATAAGCACATAATTATCATTGCAGTAGAGGTCAAAAGGACAAGCTGGCCTTAAGTTTGTAACATGCTGGGGCATCTGGATTCCTTGCAGATCTTGGTTGCTCATAATATTCTCCTTTAGAAATTATTATTCCAAAAAAAGTGGGGGGGGGGGCAAGCTCTGTCAGGCAGTTTTCTGAAAAAGAAATAGACGAAGTGTTAATTTTTAAGCAAGTCTGACAAAGATTGAGTTTCATATGACAAATACTGTCAGCAAGACAGGGCTCTGTCAGTGGAAGAAGTTTAAACATTAACAATTTCTGTCAGGCTGTTGACACAACTATGGCAGACATTTCCCAAGATGCTGAGATGACTGCTGGCATTTGTCAACAATCCTGTCATAGTGACAGCAATAAGACCATGTCTGGAAATGTGACAGTTTTGGCTTTGTATTCCCCTGAGTGTTCACCCAGGTGTTCAGAGAAAGTGTGGGAAAAACCCACATTTTTGCATTGTCATTCGAACATGGGGGGAGGGGGAATAACCACAGGAGGAAAATGAGCTGTCACTCCAATCCCCATGATGCTTTTCTGCTTAGCATAACTGTACTCTGTGGCCCAGGGTCCACTGGTCCATACGCTGACAGATAATTAAGAAAGCAGCAGCTTTTCTAGGCGGCTCTTCTCCATGATTTGCATTTTAGCCAGAGGCGACCAGTTATAAAAAAAACATGATGGAAAGATGGTAAGAAGGCAATTAGATGGATGGATGGCTGACTGACAGCTCTCTAGTGCTGCTATTCTAGATTCCATCATATACAGCTTAGCAATTCTCTGCAGCAACATAACTTTTGCACTTTTTAAAGTGGATAAATGAAGCTCTATATATAGAATGATATTGTCATATATTTTTTTTAAAAAAAATTCTTGAAATAAACTTAAACCATTTCCATCAAAGGCTATATTCAATAACTGTTGCATGATTAAATAATGTCTTAAAAGTAATACTTAGTTTTTCTCTTCTTTATAAGCAGTGAGCCTATGTTTTGCAGAAATTATTATTACTATCTGTTTATAGTAATATGCAGTCACAGCTGCTAACTCTTTAGTTGGTGTTACTCTTTATATACATTGAGTTCTTCCCAAAACCTAGGATGTCGTAATGTATCTATGTAATGTGCAGATAACAGCTGTGTGGCCTTTTGCAGTTGACTGATGAAATTTTGTCAATGTGAAGATTTTCTAAATGGAGTCTAATTTTTTGGGTGTGTGTGTGTGTATGATATCCAGTACACCAATAACCACTGGGATCACCATGGCTGGCTTATGCTATAATCTGACAACTTTTGATTTTCAGATCTTGATACTTTGTGATCGTCTCCAATTCTTTGTCTTCTATTGTACAATCTCTTGGTAGTGCCACATCTATTACCCACACTTTATTTTTTCAACCACAGTTAAATCTGGTGTGTTATGAGCACAGATTTTATAAGTTTGTATTCAGAAATCTCACAATATTTTAACCTGCCTATATTTCAACTGTATGTTCCCACCAATTATATATTGCTGGCATATGATACTTTACATATCTTCCAGTGATTCATTTTGGCAACTGTTTTATATTGTTTATAATCAATGTGATTCTGTGATTTTCCTGCATGAGCTAAACATATGAGTTTGTCAGCATTCCAGAACCCTCCAAGTAAAGACTCTGAAGCAAGCATTTTCAAAGTTCTATTTACTAGAATAGGTAAACTGGCACATCTGGGAACACCCCTACTGAGGGAAAACCCGGACCTCTCAGATTCAGGTTTTCCCTCAGTAAATCAAAACCTCAAAGCCTCACTCCTCAGTCGATCACATGCTCCAATCAACCACCGTCCCATCTCTAGACCTCACTCCGACCACTCCTTCTCCAGATGCAGGATCGCCTTGACCTTGACCGACAGGAAGAATGCTATAATGTCTACAGATAACCCCTCTACTTAATCCCCTCTCTTACTTTCCCTCATATGAGAAGGTGGCAGCATAGAAGTTTCCGGCCTAATATGGCTTCCAAAGCTGACAACACTATTTTTTCTGCTTCTTTGATAATCTGCACTTTGAATTATTTGATGATTTTTTTCAGTTCTGGCCTTCTGTGGGGCAGGTATAATCCATCAATATCACTACAATCATTGGCAACCTTCAGTCTCAAAAGACTATGGTATCGGGCTCTGGAAAGAGGTCCTAAAACAGCTTCTACTGTGACTAAAAAGGCCAATTTGAGAGTGGCAATCCCTTCCACACTGAGGGCAGATATATTCTGTCCCCCACCAGCCCCCAGATTTCACTGGTTCCGGGACTGCCTCTTTGCCTCAGCCTGCCGAACAAGTGTCTCTTCGAATTGGAGAAGGCCATGCTGTGTCTTTAGCCTCCAAGCTGAACGATCGGAGGTCAAGGTTTCCCAGTTGTTAATGTCCATTCCCAGGGCCTTTAGGTCCCTCTTGCAATATCCTTATATTGCAGCTGTGGTTTCCCTCTGAGGTGCTTTCCCTGCACTAATTCTCCATACAGGAGATCTTTCGGAATCCAACCATCAGCCATTCTCATGACATGCCCAAGCCAGCGTAGACGTCGCTTTTTCAATAGAGTATACATGCTAGAAATTCCAGCATGTTCCAAGACTGCACTAACTTTGTCCTGCCAAGTGATGCCAAGAATACATCGGAGACAGCGCATATGAAAGGTGTTCAACTTTCTCTCCTGCTGTGCATAGAGGGTCCAAGACTCATTGCAGTACAAGAGTGTTAGATAGGTGGATTGAAGAGACTGGAGACAGGCTTCAGACAACAGCTCTTTATTCAGCAACTATTTACAATCCAGCAGCCAGTCCCTCTAACAGCCAGTCTTTATATAGAGGGCTGTCAGGGAGCTCAGCCAATCACATTTAAACATTCTTCCTGCCCAAACAGTGGACCAGAGGGAAAACTATCCTGTTAATATCTAATACCCCTCCCTTCTAGATGGAGAATCCATTTTACATATGTAGTTGTGCAGGTATGCGGGGCGTTTACTAGCTCTACTAGACCTGCGCGGTTCAGTTGGCATGGCAGTGGTAGGCTGAGAGGTTGTGCCTGCTGCTGCCTCTTGCTCCGCCCCTAGAAAGTCCTGGAAACTTTCAGGCGGGGCCTTGGATTCTACGGGAACCGGCTTATTGGAGGAGCGTTGCTGGATTCCCGGTTCTTCAGGTGCGTTCTCCAGTTCCATCGGGCTTGAGTAGGAAGAGATTAGAATTAAACTCTTTTTTGTTCAGTTTCTAAATTTTCATTGTTAGAGGTGAGGCGGCTGTGTAATTAGTCTATGTGCTGCCTCCATTGACACCTGTCATTCAGTCTAACAGTATACAACTTGGGCCCTGTGATTTTCTCTATTTTGCCAGGTAGCCATAGGATTCCTTTGGCAAAGTTTTGTGAGTGAACTAGGTCCCCCATACTAAAGGACCTGGTGCGGTTCTGCATGTCAATTGTTGTTTCGGATGCATAATTTGGGTGCAGGCGGTCTAAGACTGATTGAAGCCAGCGACCCATCAACAGTTCAGCCGGGCTTCTACCTGTGACCACACTGGGGATTATGTGTTAGTACAGGAGGAATTTGTTTATCTGCTCTTGCCAATCTCTTGGTGCCAACCTGCCTAGTGCCTCTTTGGCAGATCTTACAGATCTTTCAGCCAACCCATTACTGGCCGGATGAAAAGGTGGCCCAGCAAAGTCAGTGTGGATCCTCGACCAGAGGGCTCTTGGTCGGTTCCACTCTTGGATGGGTGCCTTAGGGGGAACTGGCCGTGATTCTTGGCAGGGTTGGCATGTGGCTACCCACTCTTGTATCTCTTCGTCCATATTGAGCCACCAAACAAAACTCCGAGCCAGGGTTTTCATCCGGACAATCCCCAGATGACCCTCATGCAGTGCATTTAGTACAAATACCTTAAATTGGGTGGTATAATTACCCTGTCTCCCCACAGTAAACAACCCCCTTGCGCCGAGATCTCACATTGTCATAGTGCAAACAGCTTAAACTCTGTGACAAACGCGCCCTTTGGCCATCCCCTCCAAACCCAGTTCAAAAGTTTTTTGAATGTAGCATTTTTAGCCAAATGCTTTGCCACAGCAGCAGAAGTCATGAGGCCAGAGTCCAGGCAGTCAATGTGGAGAACAGGGAAGCCTGGGGTTGGGTCATCCAATAAGTCTGGCAGAGGGCATCTGCTGAGGGCATTGGCATGTCCTACAGTCTTTCCAGGCCGGTGAATCAGTTTGTAACAGTACGCCGACAGGAAAATAGTCCATCTTGTAAAACGAGGCAATAATGCCGCCGGTTTGGGGTGGTCCCCCGCCAAGAGACCCAACAGAGGTTTGTGATCCATTACCAATTCAAAATCCTTCCCAAACAAATATTCATGAAACCCCCTGACCCCCACCACCTCAGCCAGTGCTTCCCTGTCCAGCTGGCTATAGTTCCTGTCCACACTGGACAGTGTCCTGGAGAAATAGGCAACCGGGGCTTCAGTCAAATTTGGGAATCGGTGGCTAAACACATCTCCCACACCAAAAGGAGAGGCATCACACACTAGCACCAATGGAAGTGTGTCATTATATTGGATTAGAAAACTGTCAGCAGAAAGGAGGCGTTTTACAACAGCAAAAGCGGTAGCCTCCTTATGTCCCCAGACACAGAGGCTTTTCTTCACCAATAGTTTGTGGAGTGATTCAGCAACGGTAGCCTTATTCTTTAAAAATACACTATAGAAGTTGAGTAATCCCAGGAAATCCTGCAATTCTGTCTGATTTCATGGCGCTGGGGCTTCCTGAATTGCTCTGACCTTGCTTTGGGTAGGATGAATGCCTTCTCCATTTATCCTGTACCCAGGAACTCAACCTCAGGGACCTCGATTTGGCATTTGCTGCCCTTTACTCTGAGTCCTGCGGTTCTAAATTTTGCCAGCACCTCCCTCAGATGGGAGCTTAGTTGCTGTTCGTCACTAGCAGTAACTAGGACATCGTCGAAATAAGGCATTACCCTAGGAATTTTCTGCAATAGTCTTTCCATTACACTCTAGAAAAGAGCCGGGGCAATGCTTACGCCAGATTGTAAATGGTGACATTTGAACGCCCCTCTATGCATTACAATGATTTTGGCCTCAGCAGTAGAACCATCTACAGGCAGCTGCTGATACGCCTGCGCGAGGTCCAATTTTTGAACCAATAAATATTGTGAAAATCCTTCCGGGACTCAGGGAATGCAACAAATGCTGAACTATGGGCACTGGATACGCACTCTGCTGTAGAGCCTTGTTCAATGTGCACTAATAATCAGCGCAGATGCACACAGAGCCATACTCTTAACTGGGGTGACAATGGGGGTCTCCCATTTAGCATGGTCCACTGACTCAAGAATGCCCTGCCTGATCAGTTTATCAAGTTCTTTGTCAATCTTGGGTTTTAGGGCAAATTAGTGCCACTTTGGGGTCTAGACTGAATGATATCAGTGTGCCCACATACTTGCTGAGTTCCGGATTAAATTTATCTTGGAATTCCTGGATCAGGTCATTGGCCCACAAGCTGGCGATGGCATTGATGCTGGTCACCCCCAGGCCAAAGGACTCAAACCAGTCCAGCCTGAGCAGGTTGGGAAGGTTTCCTCTGACGACTGTTAAGGTCAGATCACCGTGGAATTTGTTGAATTGGACCGTGAAGGTTCTGCAGCTGATAACAGGGATCTGATTCCCCTGGTAATCACTGAGCCGCAAGTATTGGCATTTAAGTTGGTGTTTTTGAAGTCTTGGGACAGCAGTCTTTAATGCTTGCCAGGAGATAATTGTTACCAATAAGCCGGTGTCGATTTCCATGTCGCAGGGTGACCCTTCTATCTGTACAGTGACATGAAGCTTTTTTCTGCAGGGGGTGCTCGCCTGCGCTATCCTAGTCTGGCAGTTTGTGTCTGGCGCTCTTGCGTTAGCAGCTTCACACCTAGGCTTCCAGGTTTCCCGCCTAAACGGTCTTGAACCCTATGTCTTTAGAATGTCTGTGTCTGCACGATAACTAGCGGGCAGGTTCGCTCAGCAGACTTTTGCCAAATGTCTCTTCTTATTGCATCAGTGACATATGGAGTCCTTGTAACGACAGGATGCCCTAGGGTTCTTCCCCCCACAGCTTGCACATGGTTGCCTTATTTTTTGGCTCTGCATGTTTCTTCCTTTCTGTCCAATAGACGTCATCCTCACTGCTTTCAAATTCTTTGTCTTGGTGACGGCTCTTATGTATAGTGGCAGTTTGTTTTGTTGCAGCTGGAGCTGTAGCAAGCTTCTGGAGGGACTTGGCCATCCTATTTGATGACTCGGTTGCTCTTGCCTCATCCAATGCAGCCTGCAACATTAGATTTGTCTTTGCTAAGAGTCTTCTCTGCAGTTGGAGGTCTTTTACCCCCCAAATTATTTGGTCAATTAAAATATCATCCAGGTCACTAAACTCGCAGTGGGCAGCAACTTTTCGTAGTGCAGTAACAAATTGATTGATAGATTCTCCATTCTGCTGCATTCGGTACTGGAATTCGTAGCACCTCACCGTCTTTGATGGGGCAGGAGCATAGTGTGTTTGTAGTGCGTTTTGCACTGTACCATAGCACTTGCCATGGTATGGATTGTACCGGAGTTGGTTCAGACAGGGCTTCAGTGGTGTCGAACATGTCGTGCCTGCAGTGGCTCAGTAATAGTGCTCTTTTCCTGTTGTCTGACAGTCCAAGGAAGTTGTTTGCTTCCACAAAGCATTCAAATCTTGTCATGTAAGTGCCCATTTCTTCTTTGCTGGGTCGAATGGAGCCAGTGGATGGAACGCAGACATGCTTGCCGCAGTTCCGAGCGTTTGAATTTGGCCCACAAGATGGCTGCCGTTTGCGTTTGCCATTGGGCTGGATTGTTTCGTTGTCAGCTCTTTTTCATCTCAGTGTTTTCTTTGGTATCCCACCTTGGTCGCCAGTGTTAGATAGGTGGATTGAAGAGACTGGAGACAGGCTTCAGAGAACAGCTCTTTATTCAGCAACTATTTACAATCAAGCAGCCAGTCCCTCTAACAGCCAGTCTTTATATAGAGGGCTGTCAGGGAGCTCAGCCAATCACATTTAAACATTTTTCCCGCCCAAACAGTGGACCAGAGGGAAAGTACGCTGATAATATCTAACAAAGAGTGTGCTCAGGGCGCAGGATCTATAGACCTGGATCTTTATATGTTCCGTCAGCTTCTTATTAAGCCATGCTCTCTTTATAGGTCTGGAAAATGTGGTGGCCACTTTACCAATACATTTATTCAGCTCAGTATCTAAAGAAAGAGTGTCAGAGGTAGTCTGACAGAGAGTAGTCTGATAGTCTCTGATATTGAATATCACTACAGTACAGGGGTGGGTTATAAAATTTTTACTACCGGTTCTTGTGGGTGTGGCTTGATGGTCATGTGACAATTATTTAGGATTTAGCAGAGGTACTGGTCTACCAGGCTTTAACTGCTTGCATAGCTGTACTGATCTACCCATTGATTTTTTGCAGGCACTAATCTATTCATGTATTTTTGCAGGCACTGCTCTACTCATGTATTTTTGCAGGCACTGGTCTACTCATTTATTTTCTTTTAACATTGATCAGCTGTAGGGAGGCCCTTTGAAGCCCTGCGGCAAGAGTTTAAACAGTTTTTTTTTCTCTAGCCATCAGGTGGGACTCAGGAAGCAGCAATAGATTGGGGGTGGGGCCAAATAAAAGGTAAGAATAATGTGGGGGGTGGGTGGGTGGGGGCAGAACCGGTTTGGTGATGTCATCTTGTCACCGCTACCAGCTCGGGAGAACCAGGCTGAACTAGGAACCCACCGCTGCTACAGTAATGTAATATATAGTGAATAGTCATCAATTTTCTTGGTTTTTTTGGTCTAAACTGTTTAATTCAGCTTATGTCCAATTAATAATTCCAGCAATGTATCATATCACAAGTATGGCCCAGATATTGATAGCTTTGATGGTGTTTCCACCATTCAATTTTGTTTTTAACTATTTTCTCACTCTTTTTCTCATTCTCATTTCTCAGTCATGAAAAAAGAGGGCTGAAGGAAAGTTCTACTTGCAGGACAAGTAGAAGCAAAACTGTATTGCTACCACTAATGGTGTCAGGCACATAGGAGATAGCAGGAAAGAAGCTAGTTTGGAGACTCTAAGACTCAAAACAGGAAGAAAGCCTTTCTCATAACTCTAGTAATTTTCTTAGATGCTGTGGTGGTAGCAGCAGCAGCAGCAGCAGCAGCAGCAGCAGCACTTCTATAATTTATTATTTATTAAATTTATAAGCTGCTCATCTTACTGTTGCAGTGACTCTGGGTGGTTTACTATATGATAAAAAGTAAGAAATAAAATACAAAACAAATTAAAATTAAGAGGATTGTATAAGAAATTAAAAATCAAGACTATGGGTGACATGGAAGTGGACTCTTCTCTCTACCCTGTCAGCTACCCCTAAACTGGTGTGCCGCTATCTGGACCCCAGCAAGCTAGCAGAGTCAGGTTTTAAGGAAGGAGAGGCAGAGGAGGAGACTGCCCCAAAGGGTCTCTCTGATACACAAATTTCAAATCTGGGCCGCAAATAGTCAGACAAATACTAGGCAAGAGCAAAAGCTAAGAGTTTTCTGTACTGTGTTGCTGCCATCCAGTTATCTGGAACTGTAAGCCCAGAAATGACAGTCTTACTTTGGCAATGGATGAACCCAGAGGTTAGGCAATGAATCTGGGTCACCATGGAAGAAATAGAACCACAAACCTGACCTGAAGCAAAGACTGAGAGAGGAAAAACATCCAGGGCATGGGACTTGCATGGCTGACTAAAAGGGTAAGGATGATACTGGTAAGTAAGAGGAAAAAGAGAGTGAGAAGTTATCCTTTAGCTTTCTTCCTCCCAAAAAGCAGCCAGACTATTTTAGAGGAAGAGGATGTTGAACATATGGCCTTGTTCCTCAATAGTGTAACCCAGAGAAAGGCTAACATGCCTTTCAGATTCCTATAAAGCTGATTGAGTTTAAGTGCCTGATGGAGTTCCATGTTACATATTATTGCCTTGAACCAATTTCAGCATCTGGTGGTATCTACCTACACAATTGCAGGTAGAGAGAGTGATAGGTAAATCCCTTATGTTTCTCTCTGTTGTCATTAGGAAATAATACAGTAATAGTATCTAGCACATAAACCCTTCTGCCTCTCCTTCTGAATTTGACAGTGTTCCTACTAAGGTTCAGACACGCAGAGCCTGCTACTTGAATATTTCTCTCTTATTTGCTTCCTGTCAATTCTACTCATTTTATTTCACAATATAAACCCAAAAACAAAAACTGTGACACCAAGACATTACAAAAACCTGTGGATAGTTTATGTGGTATCCTTTTTTTGTGTTATGATGGTTCCGTTGTCATTGTGCAAAGGAATTTAGGAAGGACCTTGGGGAAGATGTGAAAGAGCCATTAAGAGAGAAGCAAGGAAAGAGACACTGAGGAGGGATCTGAAGAAGTGATGACACAGCCCACATATTGAAGCAAGTGTGAGGAAAAATTATTCTGCCTTGTTTTGTTTAGTATAAGAGGAGATAGGCAGAAACCTGGTTAGGCTTTCAAAGGTCCGTTATTATATCCTAACCCCCCCCCCCCCAACATAGCATTCGTGATGTCTCTGCAGTATCTGCTTGTTGCCTTGCCTTGAAGGGATGACATCAGTCTTGAAAGCTGGGAAACTAGTTATTTTAATTCAATCAATCAGAATAGAGCAGGAAGGGTCCTTGGAGGTCTTCTAGTCCAGCCCCTGATCAAGTAGGAGACCCTATAGCAATTCAAAAAGGTGATTGTCCGATCTTTTCTTAAAACCCTCCAGTGATGAAGCAGCTAAAACTTCTGAAGCAATTTGTTCCACTTGTTAATTGTTCTCATTGTTAAGAAGTTTCTCCTTAATTCCAGATTGCTTCTCTCCTTGATTAATTTCCATCCATTGTTTCTTGTCTTGCCTTCTGGTGCTTTGGAAAATAAGTCGACACCCTCTTTTTTCTGATGGCCCCTCAAACACTGGAATATTGTGATCATGTCACTCCTTGTCCTTCTTTTCTCTAGACTATATCCAATTCCTGTAACAGTTCTTCATACGTTTTTGTCTCCAGGCCCTTAATCATCTTACTTGCTCTTCTTTGCACTTTTTCCAAAGTCTTTACATATTTTTTGTAATGTGGTGACCAAATGTGGTCTTACAAAGCATTTATAAAATGGTACTAATACTTCACATGCTTTTGATTCTATGCCTCTTTTTATACAACTAAGGATTGTATTAGCTTTTTTGGTGGCTGCGGCACACTGCTGGCTCATGTTTAAGTGATCGTCCACTGGGACTCCAAGGTGTCTCTTGCTGTTTTTGAGCCAGGTAATTTGTACTTGTACGAATCTGTACTTGTACCTTTGGTTTTTCTTGGCTACATGTAAAATCTTGCTTTTAAATTTCATGTTATTGGTTAGGCCCCATTGTTCAAGTCAGTCAAGATCTTTTTGGATCCTAAGCTTGTCTTCTGGGATGTTGGCTATTCCTGTCAGTTTAGTGCCATCTGCAAATTTGATGAGTTCCCCTTCTAATCCCTTATCTAAGTCATCTATGAAGATATTGAAACTACTGGTCGAAAGACAGAACCTTGTGGTATCCCACTGCTTACTTCCCTCCATGTCTATTTAGTACCATTAAGGACTACTTGTTGAGTACAGTTTGTCACCCATTTTTCATACTTTGTCATACATTTGTTCATACTTTGTTGAATGCCTTGCTGAAGTCTAAGTATACTATGTCCACAGCATTTTACTGGTCTATTAATTTAGTCAATTTGTCAAAGAATGAAATAAGATTGGTTTGGCATGATCTGTTTTCAAGAAACATGTGCTGGCTTCTAATTATAACTTTATTTGTTTCTAGATCTTTGCAGATCTGGTTTTTTTTTAATTCTTTTTTCCAGTATCTTCACAGGTATTGATATTAGGCTGATTAGTCTGTAGTTTCCTGGATCTGTGTCCCCCCCCCCCCCCTTTTTTTGAAGATAGGAACCACATCAACCCTTTTTCAATCCTCTAGTGGTGCCCCAGTGCTCCAGGATTTTTGAAAGATATGGTGAAGTTCAAACAAGATGTAGGAGTAGAAGGGAATGCCATGAAGCTTGGCATTCTGACAAATTAGCCATTGGCAAATCGAGAAATAAACTACATTTGGGGCTGCTGTGGATAAAAAGCCACCACAACTCACTTCATGTCAAAGCACTGATTTTGGTGCCTATAATGGTAATGAAAGATTTGCCAGATTAAAACCAAACTCAGGGAACACCAAGAACTTATAAAGTCTAAGCTACATATAATTGCCAATATTGCAGGTATAGATATAAAAATACATTTGACCTATTCTTAAAACAAGCTAGGGAAACAGCAGACCAAACACATCACTCGATTACATCACACACACACACACACACACACACACACACACACACACACACACACAGAAATGTCTTTGGAGTTCTACCTCTCAAGGCTATTTAAAGAATCACCAGCCACAGTGATACAATTCCAGGAACAAGTAGACCCTGTAGGCCAAATCCCACCTAATTTTGTATTCACAGACCACTTCCTGACAAGGCACAAATGCCAGGAGGGAGGGGGAGGGGGAGGAAATTGGTTTGCTGTATTGGGGACCTGGAATGCTATCACAGTAGCAGATTATTCTTCAATTGGCATCTATTTTGTGGACGAATTAAATGACTTCCCATTGTGTCCAGCGCTTTATACACGGTGTTCTCCTGACCTTTTTCAGACATTTGGTTTCCCAATATAAAAGGCAATTGCAGTCTGCAATTGTTTCAGTCTGTCCAGAATGGTCACATTATTTTACTGATGGTTTTTCAGGGCTACTTTGCAATTCATTAGCAGTTTCCTCTTTATAGCTTCTGCCCATTCTGGTCTCCTAGTGAGTTCTTGATTATCACTTTCCCCCAAATAGAATAGATGTTGGTTTTAATAATTGACTTTATTGTATTAAAATGTTCTGTTTCTTTTTTCTTAAGAAATAGCAAAGGAAACTATGAATGAGATGAATCAAATGTCCTATTGGGGAGAACAGAAATGGAATGATTTGTGTGAAATTAAAACATTAATCTCCTCTTATTTGGTAGGTATCAATAAAAGAGAAGTCCCTCAAAACAAACTTTCAATTAACATTGCAGGAGACATTTGATTAATCAGACATTATTATTAAAGACCAAATTGTATGATGCATGCAATATGTCTTGTGCTGCTCTCTTTCCATTTGTTGTTTAATTTTGCAAATGGCCTGATCTGGATTGTAACCATAACATAGGCATGGAATCTTCTCCCAAATATTTTTGTTTCAAAAACCTTCAATTGCTTTTTCTTCTTCTTCTTTAAAGCAACCTCTTCACAATGCAGAGACTATAAATATAGATGGATGCCTGTTTAGCTTTCTAAATATGCAAACTGTAGGAAACCAGGCCAAGGCAGTAAGGACAGGCCATCAGTTCCTTTTACTAGAATAAATTTTAAATAATTGGAAAGAAATTGCATGGCAAGTTGCCTGCAATATTACCAAGTAGTGGCATACACACACACACACACACACACACATATACATATACATATACATACATACATACATATATATTGTGTGTGTGTATGTGTGTGTGTGTGTGTGTGTGTGTGTGTGTGTGTGTGTGTGTTATTATTTTTGGGCAACAATATGAAAGCGGTTTGTCATTTTCTTTTACTGGGATGTAATTTCAGCTTCCAGTTTTGCTTACGATCTTGGCATTTCCTGGTCCACTAGTGGTCTCCCTTCAACTACTTCCTCCAAATATTAATCCTACTTAGATTTTTTTAAAAAATCATCAGGAGTTGGCTAGATTTTTGCATATGAATATCAAGAAATTACCCACCTCCACTTGTTTCCAGTATTGAAAATTACTTCTCTGTCTTTCACATTTTCCTTCCACTTTCCCAATTCTTATGTGTCTTGTTTTTTCAAATTATAATCAAAAGCCAGGGCTAGCCTCTCTCTTTTTAATTGACATGAGTCATTCTAGAAAATGATAATCACCTAGAAAGCAGAATAAAAGTATAGCAAGTAAATCAATCAATCTTGGGATGCTTTTTTTCATTTAAATTAGAATAAAACAAAGGAAAATTTGCAGAGAAATCTGACTTATTTTCTGAATTATGCATATAAATTCAAGTTCTTGAGAGCTTCAGATACAAGGAAAGCTTATTCTAATATAAATAAACAATGCCTTAAAAACAAAGAAAGTGGGAAAGGTGTTTCAGAACAAAAATAAAAAGGTTCAGCCCCTCCCTCTTTACAAAAAAAAAGAAGAAGAAGAAGATAAAATTGATGCAGTAAAGTTTGAGAAGCTGAACTAGGGAAGGAGAATCAGAAGGAAATCAATGTGCTTTCTGTCTATGGGACTGTTAAAGTTGGCATTTTCAGCAGGCTTAAATTCCATAATTAAAGCTCAAGGGAGATATGCAGAATGGGAACTATAATAATCAAGCCTAAAAAATCCAGCCGAGGAGAAGCTCTCATTATGAGAGAAATTCCAATAGGCTAGCAATGGCAAAATGATTTATTCCTTTTCTCTCTCTCTCCCTTTTGGAATCTCATAGTGTTAACTGTGGCAGCCTGAATAAATACAGATACACAACATGCTCAGCATAACGGGTTCCATACAGACGATAAATGTGAGGGTTGAGAGTATAAACCAGCAATGAGTTGTTGCTAATAGTAATCCATTTCTTGGTAAACTACTGGCATACAGCTGCCCACCATCTCCCCACAACCCCATCACTGACACTAATTGTCCTTTTGGAAAGTATATTGGCCATTATGGCTTTTGCCCACTAGACTGGTGAGTTTTTATTCAGTTTTTTAAAATATATGTATTGCATGTTATAAATGTAGTAATGAAAACTAAAATAGAAATAAACCTCCTGTGGTCTGCCTGATATATAGACTGCACTTGTAGGCAAATTTTTAATTATCAAAGGGATATAATTCATGTTTAGAAAATCCCCCAAAATGGCTTGCTTGATGCAGGGATTGCAATCTTTCTTGCTTTTAATATTTTACTAGACAACCTATCCATTGGGTCATCATTTCAGATATATTTTCTTACATCAAAGAGAAACAAAATGACAATGGGCGGACAAAAAAGGAGTGATGGTAGAAGTAACTTCTGACTTCCTACTGGCTTCCCCATTGAGTTCCTTTATAGGAAGCCATCAGAAAGTGTTGGAAATCATTATCACAGCCTACTGTGACAACATGGTGGCATGGCAGTATAGCAGCACTAAAATAGCCACTGACTTTCCCAAATTTCAATCCCATAGGAGTTATGAGAATTGGTGTAGTTGTTTGAATATCCAATTGTATCTTAGGAAGCTTTACTGTGATTTCTTCTCCTAAAAATAAGACATTTCTTAATAGCTATGAACAGTTCAATTTTTATTCCATGGCTAGACAATTTTCCTTGTATTACCTTATGTAGCATTACACATGGATGAGAAATACATTGTAGAAAATATAGAGTAGCAGCAATAACTCTTTCTAATTCTGACTTAAAGTGCCTTTGTTCTGACTACATACAGTGGTGTATGTAGTCAGTAGTCCTTTAAATATATTGTTAGTATGTGTGTATTCTGCTATTATTAATATTATTATTAGCCTTTGAGTCAGGCTTGACTTCTGGTGACTGTATGGGCAGGACTTGGGCAGCATTTTTGGAAGTAATTTACCCTTACCATTTTTCTAGGTTTGAAAAAGAACAAGTGGCCCAAAGTAGCTTTGTGTCCAAAGAAGACTAGGTTTCAGGTTTTCCTGCTCCTAGTCCCGTGATGGTGAACCTATGGCACGCGTGCCACAGGTGGCATGCGGATCCATTTCTCTGGGCACGCGAGCCGTCGCCCTAGGTCAGCTCCACCCTAGGTCAGCTCCACTGTGCATGGGCATGCACCTCCCAGCTGATTTTCAGGTCTCTGCCACGCATGTGGGAGACACACGTGCATGCCCATACCGCTGCACCCCTCCCAGGAGTCTCCATGCGGCCCGTTTTGGATGCCAGGTAAGTACAGGGCGCACACAGAGGCTCTGGGAGGGCAAAAAACGGGCCTACCAGGAAACAGACCTTTTCCGGCCTCTAGTGGCTTCAGGGTGGCCTGCTAGGCCCAAAACAGTGCGAGGGATTGCACGTGCATGTACGGGGGTGGGGAGCATGGGAGGGGGTTGCACATGCCTTCTCAGGGGGGACGGGGCAGTGCAGGGAAATTACATGCACATGCACAAGGAGGCAGGGCATGTGGGGGGCATTGCATTATGGGTGTGGGCATGCCAGGTGTGCTATCATGCGTGCACATTTTTGGCACCCAAGGAAAAAAAGGTCCTAGTCCATCACCTTAAAACTATTAAGTAAATTCCATTAAATACAGTAAGATTCCTGATTAAGTAGAAATAGGATTGCACCATATACAGTTCTGCCTGCACTTACTGAAAACTACGGATTATTTCAATTTATCAGGTTTTTAAAAACTCAGCTGAATGTATCTTCCCCACAGAAACTATAGTTAAATTATATTGTTTCATTCTGGATTTGTCTTCCTTCTAGGAGATCAAGGTGGCATAGATAGCATCCTCTCCTCAAATTTTAAAAATATTATGTTAATATAATATACAAATTAAAATAAAACAACAAAATTAATGTGTGCAAAAATTATTATTATTTTTTCTGGCATAGCAGAACAGCAGAGGAGGAAACAGGTGTAAAAATAGGGATGGAAACAACTTTGCTGTATGATATCAATAGCAGAGCTAGTAGCTGACTTTGAAATAATTCTACAATATTTTGACTATAAGTTTTATTTGTTCTAAATTCTAAAACAAATTACGAAACAAGTATTCCAAAGTAGAATGTATAGAACGTTTTAGAATTTAGAACAGATATAGGTTATGTTAGATCGGCGCAGGAAAGAAGAAGTGACCAGCAGGGTTCAATTAACAGGTTTAATAACAAGAACTGAACAGCTTGTGCGCTGCCGGAGCTCTCCTTATATACACTCCGGCAGACGCACCGCCCACTGACAGGGATTCAAAACTCCCGCCGAAGGATCCTCAGCCAATCCCAGGCGGATGTCCTTATAAGGACATAACACTCCTCCCCCCTAGTTCTTAGTCAGTCGATCAGGGAAATAGTCACTAAGATAAACAGGACGTCTACGTGCCCGCGTAGACCTGCGCAGTTCACAGTCAAGATGGACACTCTCCCGGACGGAGGGTGTCTGCTCTGCTCGGGGCTTCTTCCCCGGTGCCGGGCTGGATCTGGCCGTCGAGGACGCGGGCACTGTGTCCGAACCTCCGGCCGGGTCACGGACCTCCGCCTGCGGGCGATGCTGGTCTGCCTCGTTCCTGCACGGATCGTGGAGCCGCCGGTGTGGATCCCTGCTCTTGACCGGTCCGGAACTCCTGAGCCACGGTAGGTCCCTGGGTCTCCCTCGGGTCCCCTCTGGGCTGGGGTCGCGCCGGTCTGGGTCAGGGTGCGGGTCCGGCGGTGGTGGTTGGGTTGAGCCCCCGGGTTCTCCGGTCGAGTCCGGTTTACTCCCGGGGCGGCAGGCGGACGGAAAAGGTGACTGGTCGGCTCGGTCGGGGTGGCGTAGGCCTACCTTGCAGGGGTGGTGTAGGCCCTCTCTGCGCGGTTGGTCTGGTGGTGGTGCCGAATGTTCCCTCTGGCCGCTGGGCTGCTCGACCTGGTCGGGTTGGCGTTGGCCTACCCTGCCGGGGTGTTGGAGGCCTTCCTTGCAGGGTTGGTTTTCTGCGCGGTTGGCGGGTTGTTGTAGGGCCTCCTGGGATGTTGGCTGGAGGTCCCCATTTCTGGGCTGCCGGTTGCCCACTTCGCAGGGTTGACGTTGGCTTCCCCTGCTGGGTTGTCCCCGGTCTACTTGCCTTGCCGGATCTGGTATTAGGCTAGGTGCCGGGGTGTTTGTTCTTCCCTTGGGTCGCCGGTCTCCCTCGTCTGGGAGGTTTAGGCCTACTTCGCCAGGGTGGTTTTGGCCTGCCTCGTTGGGGTGGTTTAGGCCTACTGCGGCGGGGTGGTTTAGGCCTACCTCGTCGGGGTGGTTTAGGCCTACTGCACCGGGATGGTTTAGGCCTACCTCGTCGGGGTGGTTTAGGCCTACTGTGCCGGGGTGGTTTAGGCCTACTGCGCCGGGGTGGTTTAGGCCTACCTCGTCGGGGTGGTTTAGGCCTACTGCACCGGGGTGGTTTAGGCCTACCTCGTCGGGGTGGTTTTCGCTCACTTCCCTCCACCTTTTGCGGAGCTGGTCGAGATGACGTCTCACGATCTGTCCATCGTCCAGCTCAACGCGGTAGGATTTGGGACCGGTTGTGCTGTGTACTGTAGCTTTAAGCCATTTAGGCGAGCCGTGGAAATTAAGAGCGAAGACGGCATCACCGACGGAAAACTGGCGAAGTTGGCGACTGGCGGATGCGGGCACCTCAGAGGAGTATTGTGGGTGCAGTCTGTCCAGGGGTGAGCGGAGTCTCCTGCCCATTAAAAGTTCGGCGGGGCATTTTCGGGTGGCAGAGTGAGGCGTGATATGCTGGGTAAGCAAAAAAGTGTCAATGCGCTCCTGCCAGTCACCCGGGCCCATCTTGGCGAGTGACTCCTTCGTGAGCCGCACCATCCGTTCAGCCTGCCCATTTCCGGCCGGTCTGTAAGGGGCAGAGAGGGCATGGCGGATGCCCAAGCCAGCCAGGAAAGCTTCCATGGGCACGGACGTAAGTTGGGGCCCGTTGTCTGAGACCAACACGTCTGGGAGTCCATGGGTCGCGAAGAGGCGCCGGAGGGCACGGATGGTAGCTTCTGTTGTGGTGGATGCCATGGGGACGACTTCCAACCACTTGGAGTAGGCATCAACCACGATGAGGAGGTGGTGCCCCTGAATGGGGCCAGCAAAGTCTATGTGAATGCGCGACCAGGGGGAGCTCGGAGTCTCCCAGGGCATCGGGTCAGATTGAGGCGGGGCGGCTCTGACTTCTTGGCACGGGCTACACCTGGCGACCCAATGTTCAATGTCTTTGTCCAGTGACGGCCACCAGACGTAGCTCCGTGCCAGGGCTTTCATCCGGACTATGCCCGGGTGTCCTTTGTGCAGCGCAGCAAGAGTCCTTCGTTGCAGAGTGCTGGGAATCAGCACCCTATCTCCCCATAGTAAACAGCCGCGCATGGTGGACAGCTCCCCTTGCTTGCGGCTGAACGGGCTGAAGTCGTCGCCATCAATTCGAGTCGGCCAGCCTCTCAGGACCCAGGAGTGGACTTGCCGGAGGATGGGGTCAGCTCGCGTGTGCGTCGCTACGTCGGCAGATGTCACGGGACAGTTGCTGTCGTTGTCAATATGCAGCAGCTCGAGCGTGGGGGCCGGGTCTTCCACGGATTCGGCGGATGGGCACCTGCTCAACGCGTCGGCGTTTGCGATGGCTTTACCAGGCTGGTGGACGAGGCTGTAGGAGTAGCCGGCGAGGAATATGGACCAGCGCGTCATCCGGGGGGACATGAATGCTGGGGTCTGCTTGTCCCCTGCTAGTAGGCCGAGGAGAGGCTTGTGATCAGTGACAATGGTGAATTGCCGTCCATACAGGTATTCGTGGAAGCGCTTCACCCCTGCAACAATAGCCAACGCCTCTTTGTCCAGTTGGCTGTAGTTGCGCTCAGCACTAGACATAGTCTTTGAGAAAAATGCGATGGGGGCTTCACGACCGGTAGGCAGTTCGTGGCTGAGCACAGCGCCAACTCCGTACGGGGAAGCGTCACAGGTCAGTCTGAGGGGCAGTGTCTCATTGTATTGAATGAGCACACTGTCAGAGGTCAGAAGTTGCTTAACGGCTCTGAATGCAGACTCTTCCTCACGTCCCCACCTCCAGGAAACCGCCTTCGCCAGCAAGCGATGGAGCGGCTCAGCAACAGTGGCTTTCTGCTGGAGGAAAATAGCGTAGAAGTTAAGCAATCCAAGGAAAGCCTGAAGCTCCGCTTTGTTTTTGGGGCTGGGAGCTTCATGGATAGCTTTAACTTTTGATTTGGTGGGGTGGATGCCAGAACTATCTATCAGATAGCCCAGGAACTCGACTTCCTGTACCCCAATGATGCACTTGTCCCTCCGGACTCTCAAGCCCTTCTCCCTGAAACGCTGGAGAACTAGCCTCAGCCGGTCCAGGAGTTGAGCCTTTGAGTCCCCAGAGATCAGTACATCATCGAAATAAGGCACCACCCCTGGAACGCCTTGGAGAAGGCGTTCCATCATGGATTGGAAAATGCCTGGGGCTGCACTGACTCCAAACTGGAGACGGTTGCACTTAAACGCGCCTCTATGGGTGACAATAGTCTGTGCCTCCGCCATTTCCTGATCTACTGGCAGTTGCTGGTAAGCCTGGGCCAGGTCCAGTTTTGCAAAAATTTTGCCCTTGCCGAGTGAGTGCAGCAAATGTTGCACTACTGGCACGGGGTATGCGCTCTGCGGCAACGCCTTATTGATGGTCACTTTGTAGTCGGCGCAGATGCGCACAGATCCATCCTGCTTCATGGGAGTCACAATGGGAGTTTCCCATGAAGCATGATCGATGGGTTCCAGGATACCTTGGGCAATCAGCTTATCTAGCTGAGCGTCTACTTTAGCCCGCAAGGCAAATGGAACCCGGCGGGGCTTGAGCCGAATTGGGGTTACCCCCTTGTCCAGATTAAAGGAGATGGGTTTCCCTGAAAAGGTCCCTAACTTACCATCGAAGACTTCTTGGAACTCTCCGATGAGTGAGTCGAGTTCTCCTGAGCTAATCTGGTGGATGCCTCCAATAGAAAGCCCCAGCGGCTGGAACCACTCCACGCCCAGCAGGGTCGGGCGGCTATGCTCCACGACGGTTATGGCAAGCTGGCCCTGGAACTGCTTGAAGGCGATCCGGAGGTTGGTTCTCCCGATGACGCCGATGGGGTTGCCGCCGAAGTCCACCAGCTTGGAGTGCAGAGGTTCAAGTTGGCGCTTGGAGAGATTCGGTTTCAGTCTCTTGACCTGGTGCCAGTCGATGATCGAATAGACGGAGCCTGAGTCGACTTCCATCGTGCACGGCAAGCCTTCTGCCAACAGTGTCACGTGGAATTTTGTGGCACTGTTGGTGCTGGTGAGGGCGATAGTTGTCTGGTTCACAGCGCCGCCATGATAACTGTTGCGGTCGTCGCGATTTTGCTGGATTGAGGACCGTTTGGATGACCTCTGGGAGTCGCGACGACTTTCTGGATTCTGGGGCTTGATCGATTCAGGAACCGGATCAGAGGCTCTGCATGCCTCCGCGATGTGCCCCCTCTTAAGACAGCGTCTGCAGGTGGCATCCCGCCAGCGACAGGATTTGCGGGGATGGTGTCCCTTGCAACTGCCGCACTGAGCGGCGCGGCGGCCATCTTTTTGAATTTCCCGCCTAGGTGGGCGGGAAACTTTCAAAACGGTCGACTCTCCCTCTGAATCGGTTGGTGTGGCAGAGTCCTCGGACGATTCAGATGACGGTTTGCGGATCTTATGGATCCCTCGGGACTGGAGCATGGCAGCAGCGGCGGTCTCGGATGTTTCAGCAGCCGTAGCCTCCTCAAGAACGTCCTTCAGGGACAGTCTTTTTCTGCTCAGGAACTTCTTTTGGAGGTTGGCATCTCTCATCCCGAAGACGATCCCGTCGCGTAAGGCATTGTCAACGTTCTCAAATTCGCAGTTCGCAGCGATTTGACGCAATGCCGCCACAAAGTCTTTAAGCGATTCGCCTTCCTTCTGATTACGTTGGCGGAAGGTAAAGCGGTTCGATATGGGGGTGCCCGTTGGTGCATAGTGGTCTTGCAGGGCAGTCTGCAGATCCACCCAGGACATGACTTCAATGTCCCTGGGTGCGACGAGGTTGACGGCGAGTTCCAGAACGTCGGAGCCGCAGTGAGCGAGGAAGAGAGCCCTCTTCCTCTCGTCGTCTAGGTTGTTGTAGCCGTTTCCCCGGAGGAATTGGCGGAAACGTATCATATACGAACTCCACTTCTCCCGGCTGGGGTTGAAGGGAGCCAGCGAGGCGAACGGCGCTTGCGGCGTTGCCATTTCTCAGACCGCGTCGAGTGACTTCAGCTCGTTATGGCGATCGTGCCACGCGGAGGTTCTTCTCTAGACCTTCGTCGCCAGTGTTAGATCGGCGCAGGAAAGAAGAAGTGACCAGCAGGGTTCAATTAACAGGTTTAATAACAAGAACTGAACAGCTTGTGCGCTGCCGGAGCTCTCCTTATATACACTCCGGCAGACGCACCGCCCACTGACAGGGATTCAAAACTCCCGCCGAAGGATCCTCAGCCAATCCCAGGCGGATGTCCTTATAAGGACATAACAGGTTATATAGTGAGTCAAAATATTTGACCTGATTTTGAATGATTCCAAAATTGAGTACTTGCTCTGATTTCGATATTATATGACAAGGTTGTTTTCATCCTTATTTTTACATTTGTTTGCTGCTCTGCTGTTCTGCAGTGGAACAAATAATAATAATGCAATGGTGGGATCCCCTAGTTCCCATTAGAACTAAAAGCAGCTAGTCAAATGTATAAATAGTTGTTCTCTTCAATGCACATGATGGCTGTTAAAGCAGCCAAGCTTTTATTATTTGCTTTTACTATGGGAGAAACTTCTGTCTTGGATGATTTTGGACATCTTGTTATATCCTATTCTGAAATCTGTCAAACATGGAATGATCACTGGAACACTGAAGAATACTCTATGACAGGGTAAGATCAACAGCAGCCACATAGACGATTTCCTAAGCATTTTAACTTTTCAGCTGCTCCTGTAAACATATCCTTATATACCTTTGTGCAATTACCGTAGTTATGTCTGTAAGTGTTTTCTTGAAATGTGGATCTTTTCAGAGCACTTTAGTTAACCAAATATCTCCAGAATATATTGCAGAGAAGGTAAAACATATTTGTGCATGGGGAAGATGCTGCATAATTTTGGCAAATATTTCTTGAGAAAGTAACAAGCAATGAGATGGATACCTGGCTCGTAATAATCTAATGCTGACTGTTTCAGTTCCAGTCTTAAACTGGAGCAGCGTAGGGTTTAAAATGTTACCACGTTATTAATGGTACCATTCCTCCATTACCAAATAAGGAACAAAGCCCAGTCGAATATGAAAACTAAACTATATAATAGTTTAGGGTGTTTTAGGGTGTTTTTATGAATCAGTAGTTCATAATACAGTTTGCCACAGTGCTCCTAACAATAATTTAGAGGTTTCGTCAACGGAGGTTGACTATTCTTAGTGGCCTAGGATGTTTCTCTCTAATTTAATCTTTCCCAGCCAGATGTCTCTGGAAATGTTAAACCACAACTCTTACTCTTCTCAGTCAACAAGTAGTCCAAACTTTCTGGAAGGTATCCCATAGCTCCTAAAATGGCATAAAATTAAATTTAGAGGAGGGCCACTTTTCAGTTTGAATTTAGCATAGAGGCAGAGAGCTATGAATTCTTACCAGAATCACATCACTGCTTTGACACTGATAAGCAACAGATTGCCAGAGTTTTTGCATGAAATACTTATGTTTTACTATAGTTACAACAATTGTAAGAATTAGAGGGCTAGAAAAAAGAAGCTATATCATCTCGCCATCAATCAAAAATGACTCAAGATTTTAGGAGGAAATAACAACTTGCCATAGATTACAAGTAGTCCTTGATTTACAACTGTTCATTTAGCAACGGTAAATGAACAGTTTACCGTTCAAGTTACAAAGGTGTTGAAAAAATGACTTATGATCATTTTTGATCCCTATGACCATTGCAGAATTCCGATAGTCCTGTGATCAAAATTTGGTACTTGGCAACTGGTTCATATTTATAATGGTTGCAGTGTCCCGAGGTCATGTGATTACCTTTTCCCACCATTGGATAAGCAAAGTCAATGTGGAAGCCAGATTCATTTAACAACTGAGCTACTAACTGAACAACTACAGAGATTCATTTAACATCTGTGGCAAGAAAGGTTGTAAAATGGGGCAAAACTCACTTAACAAATGTGTCACTTAGCAACATACATTTAGGACTCAATTGTGGTCATAAATTGAGGACTACCTGTATAACACAGACTTTTTAGGGTTTTTAAAATGTTGGCCCTTGAATGAAAATAGTTACTTTAGCAATAGCACTTATCTACTGCTTCACAGTGCTTTACAACCCTCTCTAAGCAGTTTACAGAGTCAGCATATTGCCCTCCAAAATCTGGATCCTTATTTTACCAACCTCAGAAGGAGGGAAGGCTGAGTCAACCTTGAGCCGATGAGAATCAAATTGCCAAACTGCAGGCAGCTGGCAGTCAGCAGAATTAGCCTACAGTACTGCATTCTAACCACTGTGTCACAATGGCTCATACTTTAGCATAAATGGTAGTTGGACCAGTGGTGAAATCCAAATTTTTTACTACCGGTTCTGTGGGCATGGCTTGGTAGGCGTGGTGTGGCTTGGTGGGCGTGGTATGGCTTGGTGGGCATGTCAGGGGAAGGATACTGCAAAATCCCCATTCCCTCCCCACTCCTGGTGCCAGACAGAGGTGATATTTGCCGGTTCTCCGAACTACTCAAAATTTCTGCTACCGGTTCCCCAGAACCTGTCAGAACCTGCTGGATTTCACCCCTGATTTGGACTAACTGTGAATTAGCTTTCTGGTCATCAGAAGATGGGCTTAATGCAGGGGTGGGTTCTACTTACCTTTACTACTGGTTCGCATCACTTCCTGCCACAACAGATGCTTTCTTGTGGTTGTCATGCAACAAGAGGAAGGGGGTATCTTCAAGCTACATCTAGATGTTCTCTCTGAGATTTCTTTGTTGACCTTAATGTGCTGTTGAGCCCATCTGCAAACAAGAGAGGGGCTTGTTGGCCTTGCTTGTCTTCCTGCATGTGGATGGAGATGATTGTTACAAGGGAGATTGTATGAATCTTGGGAAAGAATAATTGAACATTTATTTATTTATTTATTTATTGGTTCCATTTATATGCCGCCCTTCTCCGGAGACTCAGGGCGGCTTACAATGTGTTAAGCAATAGCCTTCATACTTTTGTATATACCTGCTTAGTAGGGCTTTTGCCCCCCCCCAAGTGGCGTTCTTTTTTATACAAAGTCAATTTATTGCCCCCACAATCCGGGTCCTCATTTTACCTACCTCGGAAGGATGGAAGGCTGAGTCAACCTTGAGCCTGGTGAGATTCGAACTTGCAGTAATTTCAGGCAGCTGGCAGCTAAGTGCTATTTAACAGCGCTTTCATCCACTGCTTCACCGCTCCACTGCTCCACCAGGCTCCTCCTTTTTTTCAGAAAAGATTATATAATCCTGAGAAAGAAAAGAAAAGAATGTTAAAATAACCGTGTCTTGATTTTGTTTAGTGTAAGATGGAGCAAAGAGGACCTCTGACAGGATTTCAAAATTTTGTTATATCTTACAACATGCATCCTCAAACTGTGGCCCATGGGCTGCATGCGGCCCGCCGAAGCCATTAATCCAGCCCGTGCAGGACTACGAGGCTGCCCCCCCGCCCACATTGCCCCACCCACCCTTCAGCTGAGCATACTTACCTCCTGAAGGACTTACCTTCATGAGCCCCACAAGCTGGAACTGAAAGGCCAACAATTTTTGCCTGCAGAATGCTGCTGGAGGTGGGAGAAGTGAAAAATGGGTCACACAGATTGCCCAAGGGGCAAAAAAATGGGCAAAACAGACCTTTTTGGCCAAAACACAGGCCGTTTTTGCCTCTTTTCAGCCTGCAGAATGCTGCTGGAGGTGTGGGAGGTGAAAAATGGGGTGCACAGATGCCCCAGGAGGCAAAAAATAGATGAAAACAGCCTGGTTTTCACCTCCCCTGCCTCCAGAAGATAGATAGAGATAGATAGATAGATAGATAGAGAGAGAGAGAGAGAGAGAGAGAGAGAGAGAGAGAGAGAGAGAGAGAGAGAGAGAGAAGACATACACACACACACACACACACACACACACAGAGACTTGATTGTAAACTCCTTGGAGCTGAGAAGAATTGCTGCAAAACTGAGTTTTCTGAAGTGGACCACTAGACTCCTAAACACTGAAAAAATGATCTAGTAAAAAGAAAAGTCAACCAAAAGAGCAACATGCAAACAAAAGCAAATAAAAGACCCCCAGGAGCATGGACTGTTTAATGGACTGTTAAATTGCCCACGCCCACCCAGTCACATGACCACCTAGCCACTCCCGCCCAGCTGGTCTGCCCCCCCAACAGTCTAAGGGACCGTGAATTGGCCCGTTTAAAAAGTTTGAGGACCCCTGTCTTACAACAATAATGAGCATTCTTGGAAGTCATGTTCCTTGGTCTTAGCTAATTCTGAGGGCTGACCTAGGCTCAGTTGCTTCTACTCATGAAAATAATAATAATAATAATAATAATAATAATAATAATAATAATAATAATAATAATAATAATAATAATAATAATAATATGCTGGCAGCAACCCGTATGAACCATTAGCACCAGTCAATGGTATTTGTGATGCATTTTTGAATGTTCAGTTGACTGAGTTTCATATTTAATGAATAAAATAAATAAACAAACAAACAAATAAATAAATAATAATAATAATTTTAAAGATGCATTATTGCTGTCACCTTATTGTCTGGTTAGGACTGTAGAGGATCATTGCTGATGGTCTCAGGAAATTTTTGTCATTGGCTATGTTGATTGAGCTTGTAATTTGTTGCTTTGTACAATCTGTTGTAGATTTTACCTGAATCAACAGATAACTTTGACGTGCCTATTGACTATTTGATGTTAATTTATATACACATTGCAACCCCCACTGAGGATTCCCTAGTTTTAATTGAGTTCTAAAATGATGTCAAAAACTGAAACATGTAATTAATCTTTTAAAGCAACTGACAATGATTCTATAGTATTGTGTTGGCTAATTAGCAAGGTACTGCTAACATTACAAAGTTAAATAAGTAAATAAATAGTATAGCTATTTCAAAATGCCCTTCTTTGCCAAAATAAATTATTCTTTCCTTCTGCTTATGAGCAAATGTTTAACTAGAAGGAAGGCAGAGAGAAATAATCTATTGTAGTTGTAAAATTCTACTGATTTCATTGTGAGTCATAAATAAATATTAGGCATTAGTTGTAGATGCAATATATGTCTGGCATACATTTCTGCAGACTGCCAGACAAGAATGAATTAAATGAGAACATTTAGTCTGACTTTCTCTCTCTATCTTGAGACTGTCAGAGAAAATGTGCCAGGCAATGTAAATCCGGGTCTAAGTTTATGCTAATTTATGCTTTGTGTGATACATTTGTCCAATTTAGGCAGAACACAGCATTTGATATATGGCACATAAAGTCTGAAACAATGTAAGAACACTAGGTGGCATTGTTATTACAATGTTTTAAAAAAGCTTACACTTGCCATTGCTCCCAGGTACTGCATGCTATATTTTAAACCTGAAATAAGAGTTTTTAGACTGCATAGAAATTAAAACAGACACCATCTTCCCATTTTCAGCAGCTAAATTTCAGAAAATTAGAAGAAACGTGTATAGAGAAATTGTTATAATTGTTTCTGCAAGAGCCACCTACCAGAAACCAGGACAGAGCACTTTTAGGAATAGTTTAGAACAGACAGAAGGAATAGTTATCAAAGAATGAGATAATATGAAGCTTGGAGGAATCAGGATCAAATAATCCTAAAAGGATGGAATGTAATCCATATGAATTGTTAAAGATTAATCATATAAACTAGACAGATACATAGATAGATAGATGATCAATGATTGATGGATGGATGGATAGAGATGAGAGACAGAGAGAGAGAGAGAGGGAAGGAGAGAGGGAGAATGTCTTGGTTTTAGGGTCGTTGAAAATAGAATTAGATATCTTTAGTGCAGTGGTGAAATCTAAAATTTGTTACTACCGGTTCTGTGGGCGTGGCTTGGTGGGGATTGTGGTAATGTGACTGGTAGGTGTGGCCAATTTTTTTTTTACTTTTAAAGTAAAAAAGTGGTTTTTACTTTAGTGAAGAGGTTGTAAAAACATGCTTTCAAATGCCTCTGACAATCCCAGTTGAGTTGCCTGATCGGCAGAGACTTTTTTTTTCTTTTAAATGCCTCTGACGATCAGGCAACTGATCTTGGATCGTCAAAGGCATTTAAAAGAAAAAGAGCCTTTTTTCCTTTTAAATGCCTCTGTTGATCCAAGCTGAGTTGCCTGATCGTTAGAGGCATTTAAAAGAAAAAAAAGTATCTGCCGATCAAGCAACTCAGCTTGGATCGTCAGAGGCATTTAAAAGAAAAAAAAAGGTTTTTTTTAAAAAAGCCTTTGAGGATCCCAGCTGAGCTGTGCTCATCAGAGACTTTTTTTTTTACTTTTAAAAGCATTTTTTCAGCCAAAGAAGTAGAAAAAATGCTTTTAAAAGTAAAAAAAAAAAGCCTCTGATGATTGTGTGGCTCAGCTGGGCATGGAGGGGGGGCAGGGATTTTTGCTACCGATTCTCCGAACCACCCATCTCCATCGCTACTGGATCGGGCGATCTGGTCTGAACTGGAACATTTCACCCCTGCTTTAGTGACAGACTGAGCATGAGCTTAACAAAACATAACTACTTAAAGCCTAATATAATCTTTGTATGAACAGAGGAGAGCACCCGGGTACATGGACATTGTCTGGGTGACTTGAGTCAGTCTCTTTCTTTCAGCCCTACCTGATAGAAGAGTGGACCAATCGGAAGAGAATTGTTTATGCTATGTCCCTCAACTTTTTTTTTTCCTGGAGGAAAGCTGAGATATAAATCTAATGAACAAATGTTTAATTAAAAAATGGTGGGAAATAATTTCTCTACTATGCTACTCAGTCTATGTGATCAGATTGCACATGAACACTGTGAACAATTCTGGCCTTCACATTTTAAGAAGGACACTGAAAATCTGCAGCACAACAATCAAGCCATGAGCACTCTATGAGAACTTTTAAATAATTATGCAGTAAGATCTATTATTATTATTGTTTATTGGTTTGATTTATATGCCGCCCTTCTCTGGAGACTCAGGACGGCTTACAATGTGTTAAGCAATAGCCTTTATACTTTTGTATATACCTACTTAGGTATATACCTACTTGTATATACCTACTTAGTAGGCCACCCCCTAAGCGGTGTTCTTTTTTATACAAAGTCAGCTTATTGCCCCACAATCCGGGTCCTCATTTTACCTACCTCAGAAGGATGGAAGGCTGAGTCAACCTTGAGCCTCGTGAGAGTCGAACTTGCAGTAATTGCAGGCAGCTGGCAGCTAAGTGCTATTTAACAGCGCTTTAGTCCACTACTCCACCAGGCTCCTTATAAAGATCTAGTATAAAAAAAGTGTGTGAATAACAACGACAATAACACTAATACCCTGTTTCCCTAAAAATAAGACATCCCCTGATAATAAGCCCAATCAGGCTTTGGAGTGCATGTGCTAAAATAAGCCTCCCTCCAAAAATAAGCCGTCCCCCAAAATATTTAAGCGCAGAGCTGGAAATCAGGTAAGATGGGAAGAGGAGCCCCATCTAGCTCCATGCACCCCAAAATAATAAAACCTCCCCGAAAATAAGGCCAAGCGCTTATTTCGGGGTTCAAAAAAATATAAGACATGGTCTTATTTTCAGGGAAACATGGAAAAAATTCTAATATTATGCTTTGAACAAATACATAATATGTAAGGTTGAGATACGCAGTTATAGAAATCAAATAAATAAATATCCATCTTGGCTACAGTAAGTCTCTTTTGTTTTGTTTTTTTACAATCACTTACATTTTCTGTTTTGTGAAGTCCCATCGCAGTGTTTTCCACCAACGTTTGTTGTACCATAGCTTTCATTTAAGTTTTTAATATGACATTAAGGAGGCCATATTATTCAGTACACAGTTACACATGGAAAGATCCCATTGCATTAATTGTAACTTATCTATTCATATCCAAGGAGATTGTTGCATTATAGGACTAGGGAGTCCAAAAATTTAATGCTATAAACATGATTCTGCAAACAAAATTTTATTTTAAGAAAACAAAAGGCACAGAGGAAAATAAAGCAGAAACAGGACAGCTAACATAATCACTATTATTACCATTGTTGTGGCTTGTCGCACATTCAGCCAGATGTTCATACTGGATATTATTGCCCTTTTAGAATTCCAATTATTTGCAGTTTGTTTGTAAATGATTATTATACAGTCATCTTAAACATTGGCTTACTGAATACATGCATACTTCAGGAAATAGCCTAAATGTTTCAAAGAGCTACAAGCGGTCAGTTTAAAACATTATAGTTTTTTTAAAAAAACAAACAAACAAACAAGCTGTAAATTCTGAATGCAAGGATGAAACAAAATGCCCCATATTCACCCGGGAGCTTCTTGTTATAAATGTTGATAACTCATCTCTGAAAGCATACCTACTATTAGTATATTTCCTTTCTCTCGTGTGAAAAATCCCCTGAGATAGACTGTGGTTGATGAGTGTATTTGGTGTATTATATGAACAAAGGAAACGAACTTAAGTTCTTCCATTTTTTTTAAAAAAAGATAGATTTCCCCCTCCCCCGCTTTCTCCTAGTGATAGCCTTTTTCTTTACTGGTCTATTGCTTTCCTATTGCTTTCATACTCCAAGTTGTAAATGTTAATTTAAATTCACTTTGATGTTTCTTTATCCAACTCCCTAAAGGAAAATGAAAACAAAGAAGTGGTTATCAAAAGAAAGGTAAAATAATGCATTTGGAACCCATGACTTGTGGTGCTTGCATCTCTCCTGTTGCTTCTTTCCACCTCCCCCACTTTGTTATTCAGCATCTGGAAGGTGAGCACGGACAAGCAAGCCATGAGGCTACTGGGCTCTCTATGCAATTTCTAGTAAGCCAAAACTATTCTTTGTTCTTATTTTCCCTGTTCTGCCTGCCAGATTCACATGTATCCTGATTCCCTGAAAATAGGATCCAACTGGAAAATAAGGCCTAGCATGATTTTTCAGAATGGTCGTGATATAAGCCCTACCCCCAAAATAAGCTCCAGTTAAGATTATCAGCCAGATGGATGCATTTAGTACCGTATTTCCCTGAAAATAAGACCTAACCAGAAAATAAACCCTAAAGCATCTTTTGGAGCAAAAATTAATAAAAGATCTTGTCTTATTTTCAGGGAAACATGGTATATCTGGCTAGCTTCTGTCACTGTTCTTGAGCCACTTTTTATTATTATTATTATTATTATTATTATTATTATTATTATTATTATTATTATTATTATTATTATTTATTGGATTTATATACCACCCTTCTCCTTGCGGACTCAGGGCGGTGTACAGCCAGATAAAAATACAGTGTACAAAAGTTAAAAATCATTAAAACCCATATAAACTTTGGCTGACAGTTAAAAATGATTTAAATATTAAAATACCACAGCCCTAGAACACTAAAAATGTTAAAATTCAACGGGGATCAGGCTAGACCGGCAAGCTGGAAGAGATACGTTTTCAGGGCCCGAGGAAACGTCCGGAGGTCGGGGATCGTTCTCAGTTCTGGAGGAAGATCATTCCAGAGGGTCGGGGCTGCCACAGAGAAGGCTCTCCCCCTGGGGGAGCCTTTTCTGACCATTATCTCTGACCATTATCTTGACCATTGTGATTTTGTGTTTTGCCTCCTCTCCACAGAAAGGTCAGGAGGCTTCCACAAACTATCCCCTTTTATTTAAAGTCCTTCAGTGGACGTCTTGGTCTTTCAGCTTCACTTCCAAGCTTCTACTGCAGCTTAGCTCATTTATAAATTATGTTCTCTGGCCTACAGTTTGATTTCCTTATCAAACTAAGAAAATTGTGATTGTTTTTTCTTAATCGCTTTTTTTTCTTCAGAGATATTTCTCTGCTATAAGACTTTGCTCTTCTATGGTTTTTACCACTTCCATGCCATTTGTAATTAGCTTTCCATCTTTTGACCTATATACTACTTTGTACTATTTCAACTTCCACGCCCTACACTTTCATTCCTGTTTTTATTCATCTTCCCATTTCCATCCCTACTGATTGAATTTCAGGAGAATTGCCCTTTCTATCTTTCAATCATATACAGCTTCCAGTTTCCAGTAAACTCTCCTCCGCCTTACTAACTTTATGATCTTGATTAGTTCTAAAAAAAGAGAAAATATAAAAGTACAATACAAAAATACAAGAAAATACATTTTCTCTAAATTTGTAACCAGCCTCTTTGAAAGTTTTACTCTTTCTTGTCTGTCCACTTTTCAAAGGCATCACCAAATGTAGGCGTTCTTACAAACACATGGTACAATTGTAGGTTTCTTTAGTTCTAGATTTTGGATTGTTTTGGACTAATGTTATCAAATAATTCACATTAAGATTAGGTCTATAACCCAACCCCCTTCATACAAGTTTTTTTTACTGCATTGAAATTACCAAATATTCTGCGTCTCTGTCTCTACAGTTTAGTACAGAGTCTCAAGCTAACATTTTCAAGTCCATACAATCTAATACTGTACATTGCAGCCACCACTTCAGAGATGGGCTGCTGCTGCTTTGCACCAGTTCAGGGCAAATCCCACCACTTGCTAGTCCCACCCCTGCTCATTTTTTGGCCTGTTTTCCGGGCCGGTTTTAGGCTGGTTTTGGCTGCTTTTGGGGCATTTTCAGGCAGTTTTTTGGGCCATTTATGGCCTGAATAATGGCCCAAAAATGGCCCAAAAACAGGCTGAAAAATGGGCAGAGTGGGGCCAGCCAGTGGTGGGATTAGCCTCAAATGGCTGAATCCTACCTCTGCCTTTGAGGCAAGTGGCTGGGAGGCGGGGCTGGGTGTGATGAGTGACATCACCCACCCACTCACATGACCAACCAGCCACGCTTACCTACCCAGAGAACCGGTTGTTAAATTATTCAGGTCCCACCACTGCACCACTTATTTTACATTACTGGCTATTAGAACAACTTCCACTCCCTCTATAATAAAATTCCTAATTTCCAAGAGGAAGATAGTGACTTTCAGAGATCTAGGTAACTAGATCTCATGGGCTCTGCCTATTGGGACTTCTTTCTTCTGTCTACTGTGACCTGTGTGTTGAACCCACCTACTTCATTTACCATTAGCTGCCCTTTTCAGAGGGCAGAAATTACTAGGTTTTTTTAAATGGAAAAAGAATATTATGTAACAACAAAACATGAACAGAATAAAAATCATGGAGTTTTAACTTAAAGCTATGAAAATCTCCTGATTGAAACTTTCAAGAACCATTGACAACTAATTTCTCACAACTTGGTGTCCTCTGAAGTTATTGGACTAAAATTCCCAAAGTTCTTAGTCATTAAGCTTGCATTCCATTCACAAAATTGATTTATAATTAGTGCTTAATATATTTTGTGCAATTGGAGAATATGAATTTGGTTTAGATTAATTTAAATTAGTATTTCCCTTGTCTTTGATATTGTATTTCTGATGCAGATATATTATCAAAATGACTGATAAAATAATTTATTTTAGCAAAGTACAATATTCAAAATCCTGCAAAAGAGCTTCTTTTGAAGAAATGTGTTTCCTTTTTTTTAAACACAAGCATTTACCATGTTAGTACTCCACAGGTGATAGGAACCAGATGCTTCTTTCTTGGAAAAGTCAAATGTCATGTAGGTATATAGAAAACCTCCAATCAAAATGTTCTGATGCCAAGGCATAGGATAAAATACAGATAATGGCATCATTTGGTCTTGATCTGAACTGAAGCACCTGCTGAGGAATTTTGACAGGAGAGCAAAATACAAAAGAGTAGGGCAAGTAATGTTGAAAAGAGATTAATCAGGAAAAATTTAAGATACCTGAGAGAACTGCAGCATATCTGGTTGATCAACATGGCAGAATGAATTATTCAAAGTAACAGGACAGGGAAAAGTTATGTCATTTATTATGACAGAAATGATAACATCGAATAAAATTTAAGCAGTTAAACATTTGTGGCAAAAATAAATAGCTCAAAAGGAAATGAAATCCACCATTTGAGAGCTAACTATAAGACATTTTTCACACCATAGTGGCTTTCTTCATATCTGATTGTATAGCTTCCAGATCTTTCATTTCAAGATACAGCCTTGTCCAAAGGAAGTATGATGATTTGTCTTATGCCTCAACTTTAACATCTATGCATAATGTCATAGATTTAGATTAGATTATCATCAATATGCTGTTCTTCAAATTTCTCTTTGATTTTCTTATTCTTGAAAGGATGAAGAAGTCAACCAATCAACCAATTACCAACTGCCAGCTTTTCAAGGTAGACCAGACTTGGAAATCAGAGACATGGAAACGAATGCTACTTTTTATTATAAGGCTTTAGTAACTTTAATCTTATTTGGTAACCAAGACCAGTTTAAATTTGAGATATTGATCTTAAGATTTCTGAACTGTTTTCTGAACCTGCCTGAACTCATATTCATTTTGGAGGCTTTGCTCTCTAGAAATGATTTCTCCTTGACAATGTTGAACTTCTGGAAAAACTTATCGTAACTTGGGAACTTTATCAAGTTTCCCTTTCCTGTTTCTACATTTTTTTGGGGGGTGTGGGTGGGGAATCAGAAGCTATTTCTCAATATAAATACCACCAAATAAAACAGTTTATGTTGCTATCATAACCAAATCCTTTTCCCCCAGCTATGGGAAATAGTATAAATTTCTACTTTCTCAGCCTATCACTATCATTATCTTTATTAACAAAAGTCATTGAACTCTTTCAGATTCTTTAACCTTAAAGGGGAGATTCTAATTTCCATTTTTATATTCATTCGTTTTTATGTTTGAAATAGAAAAAAAAAAGAAACTTAGAATTTACCATAGTTTGCAAGACTATATTTTCAGTGATCATTTCTATAGTATCCAACAAGAGAAATGCAATCGAAAGTGATCGGTTGACAATTTAGCGTAGTTTGAAGACTGAATAATTGTGTAGTTATAGAATTGGCTTGTAAGAACTGTATGTGTAATATAAACTGTAATAGGATGTATCTAATATAAAAAATTGAATCTGTTAATGTATTAGTATTTTACTGTGTCAGAAGTCAACACCCGTTTTTCTCCTTAAAAAAAAAAATCCTGCACATCTTCCCCTCTTCCATTTTTTTCAAACTTTATTTTCATTGTACTTTATGTTATAGTAAATCTCAATAAAAAGTAAAACAAAAAATAAAACAGAACTGACCACCCAAGACACCATGTTACCATATGTTAAAGGAATCTCTTCATCTCCTTCTCTTGCAACTTTAAGGATCCTATAGGACTGAAGAACTAAAGAAACTTCTTGGATAAGAAGTGCAATGTTTTCAAGGAAAAAACCCAAGAAAGTCCAGTTGCCCTTTTAAAAAACACTTTTGGGACAATCATGACGTGGATGATTGAGATCTCCAAAGAGGCATAGACTAATCCTAAAGGATCTTCTTTCAGTAATGGCTACTTGGTTTTAGAGCGTCCCCAGCAATGCTTCCAAGATAATTTACAAGCAGCAGCAGTGCTTCCCATGGAAGTTAAGGACTACCTTCATAATAATCATAGCCGATCAATCACATATGATTGATTTGCGATGGGATATAGTAAGGAGGTGGATTTCTAGGAGGGAGGGTCTGCATTCCAGGGGAGTAAGAGTGTACTAAGATTAGATGATACATGTGAGAGAAAGAAGGTGAAGACAGCATCTCTTAACAGCTCACAAACTGTATTGTAGTTGCAGATAGAAAAATCTGGCAAAATTTTGTCTATTAGTGTGAAACAATAAAGAACTCAGTTTGCAAGCGTCACCACATGTCTTCCTTGGTTTTGGGCCTGACAGATTGCAGTGGTGGCACATAGTCTTTTGGGTTGTTGTTATCCCTCTGATCTAGCTTCTGCAACAGAAGAGACCCAGTCCATTTTTATTTCAGCAATTTTTAATCTAAAGTCATCATCTGTGTTTTAAACTACATGTGGATAATGCATTATGATTTTTGCTCTTTTACTGTACCGGGTATTTGTTTTAACATGATGTATTTTATGTCGTATGCCTGCTCCATTTCAATCAAGATATTTTAAAGACCTTGGGGGGCTATTTTTAAGGACTCCAAAGTAACATATGGCATCTTTTTATACTATATATAATGTGATCATATTGCATGGTGAATAATTTTGTTGGTCACTTGGGAAGGATTCACAGGGAAAAGTGGTGTCTTAAAAGAAGTAAAGTCAGTGTAATGCATCACATTATCTTATGTTATATAAAGCATTCCTCAAATAATGGTTAGTTCTACATTTACAATATGCATGGGTTTTGCAAACAGCTTTCCTGTCTGCCACTAATAGAATAACAGTGAAGATATAAACATGGGGAAAGATGACAAATTCTATTTCTATTTTTCCATTCTTCTGCTTTTCTGGATTTCCACAACAGAGTGGTTGCCCCCACTCCCAAAATATGGATAGACATTCATATGAGCCCCTATTGGTAAAGTAACATGGAAATGTCAGTAATAAATAAAAAATAAATCTATATTATTGTGTCCATGTCTAATATTCACATTTTCATATACAATTTTATGTACTAAAGAGAAATTTCCCTAAAATAATTCATTTTGAACATAACCCAAATGGAGCTAAACTGTAATATCATATAACTAGGATGCTCAAAACGGTTCTGCTATGTTCCAGTACATAAATCAAATGATTATGATTGTTCCCAATATAATTTTTATTTTCCCTGTGGAATCTGAGAATAAAAGAAAGATAAATCTTAATCCATGTCTAGTACTCTCTTCAATTTATGTAACTGAGGTTTACTTAATAAATTATGTAACAGTAGGCATCTATTTGGTGGGAACATTTCATTTCTTGCAGTGTAATACAACATTTGAAGTACAGATGAAATTCACCCCCACTATAATGCTGCTATCTATCTATCTATCTATCTATCTATCTATCTATCTATCTATCTATCTATCTATCTATCATCTCATAGCTATCCTAATTTTCCAGTATGCTCAAAAGAGGAATACTATGGTTGAAATCACCTTGATAAAATGAAGATCTCCACAACCAGCTAACTCCTAATAAAATCTCCTGAAGATACAACTATAATGCTATACATGGAAGTAGGCTGTACCAAAGTGGCAAACACTTTAGCTATTAATAAAAGATCTTTAGCTGGTTAAAACACAACCTACGGATTTTAATCAGTACTGCAAACAATCTTGCAAATTCTGCATTACAGTTTTAACTGCCAATTGGAAATAGGATGCCCATCACAGAAAAATATGTTTTCCTTTCTCCCTGACTTTGGATCTGCTAACCCAGCACTACCAAAAGGAGCAAATGACAGCTTTCATTCTCTTGCCAGAGGAAGGAGGCTCCGTCAATTACCCAGATGACCTCATAACTTCTATTGAAAAAAAAAAGTTTCCACAATTACATATTAGCATTTCCTCTCCGTGCAGCACACAGTATTGGAACATACACCATGGGAAATTCTGCACACTCGTTTTTGAACATTCTCAAAATGTTATAAGGCAGGAAGCCATTTTGGATGTTCTTTAAAAGTTTTTTGAAGATACCTTTTCAGCTGCAAGGAGAATAATTTTGTATTGGTCTTATTTATCATGATTGTATTGTTAGAATAATAAATCTGGGCATGTCTGTGTGTAAATACACCACCATAGGTGAATGGGGTTGCTCTGAGTGTGATATTTGTAGGTCAAAGAGTTTGAAGATCAGTGTTTGAGTGGGTCAGGCAATTTTAAAGGAATAACTTAAAAAAAATCGTTTTCAAAATGTGAAGCACATTATGCAGCTCTGTCGCTCATGGTTCTTCCAGTTTTCATTAAAACATTTAGTGTTCTTGTCCTTTTCGGAATCATAAATTCTGCTAGCTTTACACGCCAAACTGATTTAAAGCAGTTGCTCAATCAAAAGAAAGCAATGATTTTAGATTTTAGTGCTCTGTAATGTTCTGAAACCAGCCATAATCGCCTTTGATGGACAAACTCTGACTCCGACACCCCCCCCCCCCTGGATCTGGATCATCAGGCTTTCTTCTGTTATGAGGAGCATCATCATCAGCTTTTAAAAATGGGCTCATAGACGGGTCCGAGCATAATTTATGTGAAACCCCTTGAATTACTTTCTCGTGTGTGCATTAGGCTGGGGGTGCAAATTCCAAACGTACGAACAAAGTCAATGGAGCTTATTTTTGCTGCTCAGATGGCTTTGGAACTGCAATCGGTCGGCAGGCAGGCATGGGTTCTGCATAATTCAGTGGAGTGCATTTTCAGAATATGCAAAAGGATCCATTCAGCATCCTTTTCCTTAGTGCTTAAAAATAGGGATGATAAAAATCACTCACAGGTTTTCTCTCAGAACATAAAAACAGCCTTACAAAAGACAATTGTGCATTTATGGCAGAATAATTTTCATTTTAATTTTGGGATAGCTGCATTGGATTGCCTTTTATATTCCCCTCCTTTAAAAAAAAACCAAAACCTCCCTCAATATAAGGTGGTGGAACTTTTTTAATGTTTGCTTTGCCCTGTCAGATGCCTTCTTCTGACCCTCCCCCCACCACTTTTCCTAAAAAAGAGACTGAGGCTAGAACCTGTCAGACTTGGGATATAGCTAGAAGGCTGTATTGAAGTTCACTAATCCAGCAGAAAACTACGGGGGCATAATCACTGTTGCCCTAATGGCCAAACCTTATTCTGCCACAGTAACAAGGATTATGAAGCAGCTCAAAGAAACAATCGGTAGAGTACTCTGAGCTACCATTCCAATGCTTCTTTCAAGTGTGTTCTACTTGTATGTTCTCCTTGGAGTTGAGAGATGGGACTGAGTGAGTGTGGTCAAGGTATTTTGGACAAAAGATTAAGCCTCTGTCAAGTTGCCTGACTGATGAACCAAAGGAACAGAGGGAGGAAATTGGAGGAAACAGTTCCCTCCCATTTCATTCTGTGTTCCTCTATGCTTGTCAAACAGGCTACTCTTGGACACAAGTAGTTTGACTGAAAGGCCAGAGCTGCCTAACTATGAGTTGTGCAATCCTTAGGCAGATTTCCTTCTTCACCTTAATGCTTGTAACCTGCAGCTGAGCTAGCTCTGGAGGTGGAGTTAGCAAAAAAACCAAAACAAAACCCCAAACCTGGTTGGGGAATAGTCTGGCAGACAAGTCACAAGCTCAGAGGATGTGAACTTCATCCCTTGCCTGACTCCACACCTTGGCTGTCACCTGGGAACAGATGAGATGGAGGCCAATGGGGTAAAGTGAGAAGGGAGCCATCATCATAGACAGCCTCTGTCTGGCTGCAAAGTGGCTAGCAGAGTTAGCCTGTAGACTAGACACAATGGTGTAGGAAAAGGCAAAATGGCATCCCTGCCAACTAATAATAACCATAAAAAGTACAGCTGTATGAAACTGCTTGCCATCAGAAGCAACAGAAAAATGTACCCTGATGTCAGAACTGCAACAGAGCAGATGGCAAAACCTAGCTCTTTTTCCCAATTTCAGTTGACTGGTGCAACATAGGACTGGCTCGCTTTCAAAATGGCACTGGACCCCTGTACATTGGAGTGGGCAGCCATAATAAAGCTAAACAACAGTAGCAGCAGCCCATATAAGACTTGGAGCAGTGGCCAGGCATTAGAGAGTGGCAGATGCCTTAATGGAAGCTAGGTGTCTGGTTTCTCCTGAGGCTGAAGCCAAAATAGACACAGAGAGCAGAGAACAGCAATCAGAAGGGAGAGGCATACTTGTAGCAACCTAGTGTCCAGTAGAAGCTGGGCAGGTTCCCAACTCTTGATGGCATGATCTACCACATTGCTATAAACTGTGCTAGATCATGTCCAGAGCAACACTTGTTGAACAGAAAAACACTACAGCACTTTACAACTTGAGCAGCCAAAGTGATTTTTAAGTTGCCTTAGCTATAGGTTAGCAAGGGTACAAAAGAAGTGTCAGAAGGAGACGTTGTATAGAAACATTTATTGGTACAGTTTGGCATTGCAATTCATGGAAATGGGAGGATAAGTTCCACGTTTAAGAAAAATAATTCTTTCCCAAGCCAGGAATTATTTTAAATGTGAAAAAAAAACAAACCCAAAAATCTGTGCAGCTAGTTATTCTTCTTAAACAGTAAAGATGTTTATGGTGTTTGTAAATGCAAGCAATCTGGCAATTCCAATAATTGTTTAGAGATAATAAGATAAAAGAAGAAAGACAAAGGGGCAGCAGAAACTGGGTTTGCTCACTTTTTGATTTCTGTTTTGTGAACTATAGGCAGATATGGTGGCAGCCTATACATTATTCCTATGGGAATGAATTCCTTGGCAGGAATCTGAGAATGCATAGCAATAACACTTAGACTTATATACAGCTTCACAGTGCTTTACAGCCCTCTTGAAGTACCAGCATATTCTACCCAACAATCTGGGTTCTCATTTTACTGACCTCGGAAGGATGGAAGGCTGAGTCAACCTTGAGCAGATCAGGATCAAACTCCTGGCAGTGGGCAGAGTTAATCTGCAATACTGCATTCTAACCAGTGTGCCACCACAGCTCATTTGCATACTCATTTCATGAAGCTCCTTCTTCAATGGTGAGACTTGCCCTGTTGAAATTCAACAGGCAGATCAGGTTAGCCTCTGTAAAGAAGACATGATTTGTTAGATGGGGAGGGGGGGGGACAGAGGGGGGAGAGCCCCTCCCCCATCTGTTCAAATTAATTCATACAAGTACCAGAAGTTCACATCATCTGGGGAAAAGGTGGAGTCAGCAGGCTTGGAGAAGCTGGAAGAGCTTCTGGATCTACTTCCCTCCCCTTCTCATCTTGGGAAAATGACTTTTAGAGTATCTGCTGCCAAGACATACAAGACCATGAGGAAAGCAATGCCAACCAAAGAATTCCTTTCGCTCTGCTAATTATGAATTTCCACTTATCCCTTTTTGTACGTTTCTAAGGAATAATGAAATACATGTATCCCAAAGTGATACAGAACTTCTTAATTACCCTATTTGTTTGATGCTGATTCTGGATTAAATGAACCCAATCCATATGTACACGGAGGACAATTGCATTCCACTCATACTACATTTTTTTAAAAAAAAAAGTTTACTCAAGGTTTTATTGGGTGCTGTCATCATTTTTTCTGATTTTGATTTCCTTTTCTGTCTTCCATTGTTTTCAGACCCCCTTCCTATTCCCTTAGGTGAAACGGGTGCCTACAGATAGCACTGCACTTACTAATTTCATCTCCCATCAAATCACTCCTCTGACTGAGAGTCATGCATCTTTTCAAAATATTCTCCCATGTAGCATTTTTATTTTAAACGGGGATGGGGGAAAGATTAGACAGCTGTATATTTGACAAGCTGAGTTGGGACTCATCATGTTGACAGAACATACATGGTGCTGACAATGCTCCGTGGCACTGATGAAGTCTGACAAAACATACCTCAGCACATTGCAGCAAGTCTTTTTCTCCCTTGCAAATGCTTAAATAAAAGAGCAAATCCCAGGAGTATGGAGGATCAGCATGCCATTCTTGTGAAGATTCATAAGGGCGTTGAGAGAGGAAAGCTGCTTTATTAACTTTGTCAGTGTTTTCTCTTTGTGTACTCTCTTTGAGCAGATGATCACCATCACATCAGTAATGAACCAATCATTAACCTATTTCTATTAGGGCAGCTGGTATTGGGGTGCATAAAAGAAGGTTAAAACTAGTGGGCATTGTGCAATCTGTCTGCCCTTTGGAGAAAGTCCTTTGATCTTATCAAAACCCTCTTATGAGCTTCCCTTGAATTTTTTTGTTGGCTTCGCCTTTAGAAAAATATATTAATTTACACACTGGGTGTAAGCTTAGGGGTGCTGAATCCTGCACCTCAAAAATGTTTTGTTACTGCCACTTTTCTCAACATTTCTCAGATGGCTTCACTCAGTCAGCTTTCTACCCTAAGGGTGCTCCAGGTGGATTGTACTCAATGCTGCCAATCAAAGTCCTAGAGTTATTATTACACCTTTATTATCCCCCCCCCATTCTCCTTACCCCAAAGCCACCTGTCCATCTGAGCCCAATTACTCCATATTCTTTCTCTGCACTGGTGATGAGCAAAAACATTCTTCACACCATCAATCAATTTTGATTCTCATATCCAGTTTGGTGGTGCCAGCCAAGGAAGATTTTCATTGGGAATCATGCTAAATGAAGCAGAGCTTGAGCTCTCTATGGGTAGAATACATCAGAAGCTAACTTTGTGGACGTGCGATGAGTAATGTCAGTAAAGAGTAATGATTAATGATGAGCAAGCAGACAACCATCCTTTTCTTGCTTCCATGTCCTCATGGATAATCCATTCCACAAACCAACATCTTTGTTAGTCTGGAAAATATTGTTTTCTTAATGTGGCACTTAAATGTAATTTTAGTTGATTGACTATTGCATTGCTGGCCTATTACTATCCTGCCTTTCTGAGAAACGTTGGCCTGTGAAAGTATGCTCCAGGATCCAAATCCAGGCATGTCAGGTATTAGGACTATAAACCAGAAGGGCTGTAGACTTGTTCCCAAGCCCTCTGTCTTGTGCTTTCACATGTTGTGTTCATCCAGTATGTGAACATAGTTTTTTAGAAGTTTGTTGGAGTATTTAGATGTCTTCCAAATGACATAAGATGTTCTTTTCATTTGGTCTCTTTATATACCATATGGTCCAATAACCATATGGTCTCTACATACTCTTCCTTTTTCAGGCTCATAGCATGTTTTCATTTAATTTCTAGTATGACACATACATTATGAATACTATATACAGTAAGGGGATGAGGAGGGAGGGAGAGCCTTCTGAGTACCCCAAGAACTTCATAATGTAACAACATGCAGGTATGAACACGATTAGACTTGAAAAGGGGAAAAAAGTTGTATTCATTTACATAAAAACAAAAAAATACAAATGGACAAGGGTAGTTAGACCTTTCCATTACCCTTAATACTTGCTCCAGTTTTGTTGCTGGTTTTTTAAAAAAATGCCATCTATTTAATAGGCAAGGCAGCTGACAACTGAATTAGTACTCTCTTCTTAGTATGCCAGTGGCTTATGACAATAGCCTAAGGGATAAGATATAGATAACTGAGAGGTTTTCTCACTGTTCTGATATATTTTTTCATATGGTTAATAAGCCAATTGAAATGACATTCTGTCACAGTGGTACTATGCCATTTCCCTGTGAGCTTCTGCTAACCACTAGGAGGAGATGCATTGTTTCATAGCATTGTTTCACCTCCCCCTTCCCTTCTTCCCAGAATGTGCCTTTTAAAAAGATTTAATGAGTTTGACAACTTGCAAACAAGATACGTCCTTAGGTGTTGCTACAGATTAACACCTGTTTGTTATGGCTGATGGGAATGGCTTCTGGCTTGGCTGCATTTTTCATTTTAAAAGGCTAATGGCAATACTGAGAAGGAAGTAGCATGCAATTTTGCATATGATGCTTCCTATAAAATGTAGATATATGTGTACAAGAGGCGATCCCACCCAAACATTCTGGAAACTTGAAGCACAGCTTTGAGAGGTAAGCATAGACCAGGTTGTATTTTTATTTAGCTTATAGCTTAGAGAACCATTGTTTTTTCTTCATTCTCCCATGGCTAAAAACTCCAAAGCACCAGTCTTAAAAGCACAAGACCACAGACACAACCGAATGGTCACTTAAATTCCAAACCCTCGAAAGGAAGATATGGCTGCGATAGAAGCAATTAACTGTTCAGAGAATTTCCTTTCTTTTTGCTACTTGAAATGAAAAGTGCAATTCAGAAAAAGAGAAGAGGAAACATTGGATATTCTTTTCTTTTCTGACTTTCTCCCTTTAGATTTAGCTATATATTTCTGCTCCAGCTCCTGATTGCCACCTGAATATGACCGGTTTCCCTTGCATGGCCAGAATTCTTAATTTTCACTCTTTTCTAGGAAAAAAAAAAAGGTCTTAAGCTATGTCACTTCTTTTCCATCCCAGATTGATCTGACTTGAAATACATTTTATGGCTGGAACTCTCATTATCTCTTATCTTTTATATAGGTATGAAAGCTTTGACAGTACTTATATTGCCCTAATAGTCTTTAATATATCAATCTTGTGCTTGTTTTCATTTTGTAAATACACAGACACACACATGCACACATTACTCCTATCATTATTTCTGATTGTCATAATTCAACTAAAATATAGTTATCTTTTTTTTTCATGACCTACTGAACTGAATTACAATGACCAGAAATAATATGTAGGGGAAAAATGTAAAATATAAAAATACTACAGCCTTAAAAATGTGAAGATTGGCATCCATTCAATCAATGATTTATGAATGTAGCTTTTCTTTTCCTGCAAGCTGAACTATGCAGGGCTTGTGAAATCAGGAACCATTCTTACTAAATAGCCTAGAGAGTACACTGAATTTTAAAATATATAGTTTGGTTCAAACCACTTCCTTGCTTTATTATTTGACTCAAAACTTGTTTTGGAATATCTGAGGCTATATAGACTAAAGAACAATAGACAGATAGCCTGCAACATTTCCAGATTGAGAAATCCTCTAAGGACTATAACTTTTTAAACAGAATTGAAGGATAATTACACATTTACAGAAATAATGAATAAACAATAAATGTCGATAATCATTTGGGGCAAGTAGACTTTGCAATTTGATTTTTTAATGGAGTTCGATCTGGCTCAAGGTTGACTCAACCTTTTAGCCTTCTGAGGTCGGTAAATGAAGACCCAGATTGTTGGGGCAATATATTGACTCTGAAAACCACTCAGAGAGGGTTGCAAAACACTATGAAGTGTATAAGTCTAAGCTGCTTCCTATTTCTATTTATTTGCAAAAACTCAGTCTTTCAACTTTATGCAATTGATATGAAAAGTACATATAGTGTTGTCAATATGTGGGAACTATTTTAGAAGAACAGTCACAGAGTAAAGGCACTTTTGCTGAATGAGAAATCAGGAGGTTTTTTTTTAAAAAAACATTGTTAATCAGTTGACATTAAATTCATAAAACTGTTTGAATAAGTGAATGCTGTATTGAGAAAAAAACATCTGAATGTATATTTGTTGCTGTTGTTATATTAATTTTTTAAACATGATTCCCAAAGGTTTCTTCTAGCTGAAGACATTATAGCTGCTTTTACAATTTTGATGGAGAGAACATTCACAGGAAGGACATTTTCTGCTATCTTCTTAGACAGGATGGAGAGTGTACTCCTAACTTCTCCTAAAATTCTCTCCCTCTGATATAAGCCATTTTAGTCTATGAACATGTTGTTCCTTTTAATTTAAAACAATTGAACTCAAATTTCCTGCTATATTTTATAGATAAGCAAAATAAGAACCCAGTTTTGCTATTATTATTTAAATATTTGCCATTGATTATTCTTAATGATATTCTATTGTTTTGCATTATTTAAGAAATGGTAGGCATTTTTTTACTACATGAATTAATCCATGTATGAATAAATGCATTTCCAGTTATTTATAATGTAAGAATTAGGATTATAATTAAACTGTTGCAGTTTGAAGCAAGCCAACATCTAGTAATAAACATATAAATGATGGCATTATTTAGAAGAGTTTTGGAAAATTACACAAGGAATCTAATATGTAAAAACATTAACACTAAAACTTTTAAAGAGATCACACTGTTACAAAACATTAATGCCACAGCATTAATTCCACAATGGTGAAAGGATGCAAATTTCACTCCAGCAGTTATTCTTAATTCCTAGGGAGAATTATGGAAGAAGAGAGATAATTTGTCCTTTCCCCCAAATATAAATCTCTTCATCTCCTTCTCTCTTACATTAAATTAAATGTATCCTTGACCTTCAGAACTGTAGCCCTTTTAAGAAGGATCTATAATTGCATGAGATTATGTTTAGTGTATAGTCAGTACTGACAGCTACATTGTCATCTTCCCACTAGTATATGAGGTAAAGTAGAGACTGTCCTTCAGTCAAGTTTATCTGTTCACAACCATGGCAATACATTCCTATAGCTTTCTTGAGTATTACTATAGAAGTGATTTGAGAGCCTCTACAGCAGAGGCCCATTGTGGGCCGCATCAGGATTTTGTTTGCCTTTGGGGGTGGGCATGGGTTGTCACAGCCAACTGGATGGGCATGTTTGGGGTGGGTCGGGGCTGGAGCCAACTCTGGACTTATCACGGGCCAGTTCTGGCCCATGGGCCATGTGTTTGACATATTTACTTTAGGGTGTAGTTGTTAATGTGCGGACTAGAAATAGAGACCCAGGTTCAAGTCCTCTCTTAGGCATGGTAATCAGCAAAGTGATCTTGGGTTAGTTACTCCCTCTTTTTCCTAATTCAGTATCAGGCTTTGTGACAAGCTGCAGGAAAAAGTCATGCACTGATCAATTTTGCTACAAGGGCCAGGCAAGCACAGTACAAGAGAAAAATCCTGCAACTAAGCAAGATAAATACTAAAAAACAGCAAACAAACAGAAGTTTTATGGAAGTGATTACCTTGTTTGGCACTTTCTGATACCATTGGATAAACCTATGAAAAAGGCCATAATTCCAGTAGCACAAGAGTGATCATTATTAACTCCATAACCAGTTAAGAAAAGGAAGTGTGGATCATGGAGGATTGTACAGAATGGTCCATTTGTGTTCGATCCATATCTGAAAAAAGATTATTTATTTATTTGTCTGTCTGTCTATCATATATAATTTTCTGTGCAATCTATTTAGGTTGCTACTCTTGTTTCGTCCTACCATATTCTAATTTTACTTCTTATAGTTTTCATGAAATAACTGTGGGGACTCTTTATTTTTAAAGATTTTATGTTATGTAAGACAAATCCGAAGTTCACATTACACTAATATAAACAAATTCCATTTTAATTTTCTTTTTATATCTACATATATCTTTTTATATCTATTTCTTAGATCATGCTGCAAAAGAGAGGTTGTAAAAAAAATAAAATCCCACCGTATAGTAAACTAATGAATAAATAAAGGAGGAAGTCAGGCTGGAAAGTAAGCTTGGAATCCTAAAATGATTACAGTCAAACTCAGACTGTTTCCCAGATGTCTCAGCTCCAGCAGAGGGAGCACAGAGACTTCCTCAGGCATCCAACAGGAGCCTGTAAGTGAAATCCTTGGAAGCAAGCTGTATCATTCATTTTAGTGCATGGTTTTGGCTTATTGTTTAGTCACTGAGAATTATTCTGGGCTGGAATGTTAAACCTGTGAGCATCTTGAAGCCTTTAAAACTGCAAACCCAAGATCAGCTGATGGTGTGCTTCTCCATTTTTTCCCCATTACATAATAAATTGACATTCTAGGAGAAAATTAAATTATAACTCTTGTCCCTGAATTCTAGGTGGAGGGCATCTTTGAATATGGAAGGATCGGTATTCAATCATATCTCCCTCTAGCCTGAAGGGATATAGCTCAGGTTAGCTCCAAACTGTAAGTCAGTCCTGGGCCAAATGATTAAACCACCATGGCTGAACTTGGAATGATTTAATGCTGAAACATTGACTTATTCGGCTTCAGGGGAAACCTGATAGTGGGGTGCAGAAGCTCCATCTCTGTGCTAAATGTTTGCTCTTGGTTACACCAGCACATAATCAAAACTGGCTATATCACATTCAGACATCACCTTGTTTATTCTCTTTCTTTGGCTGGGATCATTCTACAAAGAAAAAGCTAATACAAACTACAGGGTGACAGGGTGATACAGAAGCAGCAGCTTTGTCTCTACAGCTGAGACAACGAATATAGCAAACAGACCTAGGAAATCAAACCTGACCAGTATGTTAATATGAAATAAATAAATAACTAGTGATAAATACTGATCCCTCAGTTCAGCTGGATCTAAAGTGGAGATGGGTGGACACTTTTAACCAAACTTTAAATACTGTAAACTAGCAAAAACTATTATATTTATTCACATTAAAAATTCGGGTAGTCCTCATTTAGTGACTGCCTTGTTTGGTATGCACAGTTACAGTTACAACCTTCACATTTATGACCTTCACAGATCTGTGAAGCAAAGGAAAGCTGAAGTAAGATTAGAAGCACAGTTGTAGTTTTATTTAGTGACAGCTTCACTTAATGACCAAGTTGCAGGCTCCAATAATGGTTGCTAAACAAGGATTATTTGTAAAGCAGGTGCTTTAAGTTACCCCAACATCAAAAGCAATTATGAAATGCAGATCAAGGTCAAAATCAATGTCTTTGCCTTTGTAAATGTTGGCTGGATATAGACAAGGGAATTAGGCTAACTGGCTTTTTTTCTGTAGCAAAATGTATTGTTTCATAAGGGAGTACCTTCGTCCTCTCAGAAATAAGAGATATGTTTAAATCTGCCTAAATATACCTCTGTAATGTAATCTTAATCTTTTGAGTTAGTTTCCAGTTATAGCAGGAATTGTAACAGCGTCGTCTTTCTTGTTCACTATATACAGGCAATTGCCCCGTAGGGACAAATATGTAGACAGTACACTTTACGCATAAGCACATATTGTTCAACTGATACATGAAAATATACTGCAGGCTTCGAAACAACCTCAATTTCATGTTACAGATTATTAATCAAAGCAACATCCAAATATATAGTCAATATGTTTCAGTTGGTACGACTTTATTTTGAAAATCACTTGTATGTATTTTAAAAAGCTGCAAGCTTCCAACCTTTTATCCTGCTTGAAACAAAACAAAAGTTTGAGCCTCCCTTTATTCCCTAGTTACCAGCTAAACTATAGGTCCAAAAATTAAAAGCTGACTTTCAAAGGATTTTACGATTGATGCAATTATCTGTTAAATTTGTTTTGATTTTAGCAGACTAGAGGTGCATTACTTACAATACCTGATAATTTTCTTTCATATTTGCTTTTTTGAAAGCAATATAAGCTTGGCTTCATTAATTTTATGGACTGAAGGATGTAAATTTTGGAAGCCTTGTGTCTATTTGCAGATACTGACTCTAGTGCTAATCCATAATATGCATTAAGATGGAGCTTTCTTAGCTCAGACTCAGGAAATTATCATGGCCACATCTAAAACTCCAAAGTATCTAGAAGAATGAACTAAGAAACAAGTAAAAGTAAGAATCCAGGTATGGACTGCACCATTAAATTTTCATCAGTCATAGATGATAGGAAATTGAAGTCGATAGCCATATTTATCTATGGTGTCAATTAGGTTGGTAAAAGAGCAGTGGTGATGCAGTGGTTAAAATGCAGTATTGCAGGCTAATTCTGGCAACTGGCAGCAGTTCAATTCTGACCGGCTCAAGGTTGACTCAGCCTTCCATTCTTCCAAGGTTGGTAAAATGAGGACCCAGATTGTTGGGGGCAATAGGCTGACTCTGTAAACCACTTAGAGAGGGCTGTAACAGCATTATAAATGCTTGCTAAAACAAAGTCTATTGTAAGTGTTTATCCTGTAAATGTAAGGATAAAATTATGATGGGGATGCAGGTGAACATATAAGCTTTCTCTCCAATGTCCCCAGACACCTTTGAAACTTTCATGAGCTGAATGATAATCTGCAGGGGCTAAAATACATTTAACATACCATATTTATATGTCTCCCACATCCAGGAGTTCCACTTTATCAGAATTTTGGATTATGGGCGGGGGGGTTGATCAACTGATTGCACCTGAAACCCCCTTGTAGATCTTTGTGTTCAATGACTGAAATATATCAAGAATCCCAAAGCCGAGGAGACACGGGGCTTGCAGCAAAATGAAGCTTCAGGTGTGAAGGTTAAACATGAAAAACAGTTGCAGGAATTGCTAGTTTAATGAAAAGAAGGACTAGGGGGAGACATGGTAGCAGTGTTCCAATATCTAAGGGGCTGCCACAAAGAAGAGGGAGCCAACCTCTTATCCAAAGCACTTGAAGGCAGGACAAAAAGTGATGGATAGAAACTAATCAAAGAGAGAACCAACCTAGAACTAAGAAGTTCCAACACTTGGCGTTTTAAAGAGATTGGACCACCATTTGTCTGAAATGGTAAAAGGTTTTCTTCTTGAGTAGAGGGTTGGACTGGAAGACTTCCAAGGTGCCTTTCCACACTGTTATTCTATAATTCTGAGTCACCTTCAGTGGCTCCATAAGTACACAACTTATCTGTTCAGCCATTGCCACGTGCAATTATAGGCATATCCAGGGGTGGGCTTCAAAAATTTTACCAAGGGGTTCTCTGCCCGGTTGCTGGGTTGGTGTTGCCATGGTGGACATGGCCTAGTTGGCCTCCTGCACCACAGTGGGGGTGGGGGGTGTTTTTGCCCTCCCCAGGCTCTGGAGCTTTTCTCAAGCCTCTGGGAGGGTGAAAATGACTTCCCCAGGCTCTGGACGCCCTCTGGAGGAATTCTCGATCTTACGGTTGGTCCATTTATCGCCCTCCCCGTACCTATGCATGCGCCCTGCATTTACCTACATCCAAAATGGGCTGTGTGGGAACTCCTGGGAGGGGCAGGGCAGGCGGGGCCAGCTAGGAGTGGGATTTGGGGGTTCTCCGAACTGCACAGAATCTTAGCTAGAAGTTTTCCCAAACCCCTGCAAACCCCCAGCAGCCCACCTCTGGGCATATCTGCAGTAGTTTATATCTCTGAATAATGCCTTGATGCAAACTATATGTGGCTGAACTTTGTTCTTGTAGAAGCAACAATCCCTTGCTGCTTAAAAGTAAACCCTGGCAATACATTTATATTTATATCTTCTAACTCTCACCTTTCAAAATCTACAATCGACCAACACTTTAGCCATTAGTGAGGCCCACCACAGGGCTGCAGGTTGATGAGGCACTGAGTTGGGGAGTGGCTTGCTGGTTTGTTTTGGGTGAGGCTTTTTGGAGAGAGGGGAAAACTGTTGTTAGGTCTCTTTTAGAGCTTAAGAGTTTCCATGAGTTTCCAAATACAAAGAGGTGGGGAGGGGGATAGGGTATCAGCAGCGCTGGCTTTGCAATCCTGGGACTGCAGGATTTTAGATCTTTGTTTTGCCATTAGCTGTTCTCATATATCCCACCAAGCTGGGCAAATCCTCAAACAAAAAATAATTCCTAAATACCAGATTTCCTTTTTACTAGGTACCATTTAAGAGTTTAATCTTTGCCTTAAGCTTTACATTAAGTACCCAGAGGCTCATTAATTTTCTTGTTTGAGACTTTGCCAAATGGTAGGAGAACAGAGTACAGGCAACTGCCTCGCCATGCAGCCTCTATTTGTTCTGAGGGAGCTTGCACAGGGTAAACAGAAAAAAGACAAGCAAAATGTTTGGGCTATTGTGTAAATCAGCTCTACCCCTTCTCTCCTCCTGAATCAGCGGGATGCCAGAAGTATAAAAATCAGGATTTGGAGACTTCTTCAATGCTGCCTTTGCAAGTCTCCCTCTCATTCCTCTTATTCCTTTGTATAGTTCATTGTTTTTATTTTTCCTCCCTTAGCCTTTTGCAGTCTTTTTATTTTCATCCGCTTTGAAGTTGTAAATCCTGCAGGTGACCAAACTTTCATCCATAATCTGTAGCATTTGAAATTGAAAGGAGTGGGCTATAGATTGTAGGATTTTCTGCACACACTAGCTAAATCCTACCCAAGTCCCTTATGAATGAGTAAATCCAGGGGCAGAGAGTGAAGCTAAATTGATCCAATCAATGTTGCCACATGCAATGATGTTGCATTCATTGCTGGTCAACAAATAAGCTATAGCTCATTTGTCTTTTCCTTTTGTTTAGCACATTTGCTAGTTAAAGCTGTGTGGCTTGTCTCCTGGAGAAGTTTAACAATTTCCATCCAAAGTGCAGCTTTGCAGTTTACATTTATCATTAAAAAATTGGATTTTTTTTTCTTAAAATAATAAGGCCTGTGCATGTTTTAGCTTTTGTGGTTCGTTGCTTCACCAAATTCATCCCAAATTGTAGTTACAATAAGAATAAACCTTTTATAGCAATCTTGAGTTCTAACTGTAAGTACATGGCATATAAAAATGAATGTATTTTACTCCAGGAACATTAAACAAAAAGGTTAAGCTCCCACTGACAGGAAAGATGTATTTGCAAATGATTAGTACTATTTTGATCATTTTACTTCTCTGTGTTCTTCTTTTGATGTTTAAACAAACCACTTCAACACACTGGACTGCACTTTCTGATGTTGATTTATAGGTGGAATGAAATGGTCATAGGAAAGTCTTAATATATTCTACCAGTATCATCTATATAATCTATCTATCTACCTACCTACCTACCTACCTACCTACCTACCTATCTATCTATCTATCTATCTATCTATCTATCTATCTATCTATCTATCATCTATCCATCCATCCATCCATCCATCCATCCATCCATCCATCCATCCATCATTGTATTTAGATACTGCCCATCTTGCTCACAGGGCGACTCTGAGGGGGTGTACAGTTAAAAACATAACAAATGTTTAAATATCATATTTAAATAGGAGGCTACACACAGACACAGAGGGAGGGAGGGAAAGGGAGAGGGAGAGGAGGAGGGAGGGAGGGAGACAGACCCTAGAATTGGACACCTTCAGGAATCATCAGGAAAGCTCACCAGTGGAACACTTTGGGTGTGTAAAAGGTAAATGTGAAAACATATTTTTCTTCAAAAAGATTACATTTATGACTATAAAAATATATTTTTAGAAATTACAGTGTGAGATAAATTGAGGTGTGAGACCTCAATTTATCAACATTTACCCATCGGACACAAACAAATCATCAAGAAATGGTTGCTCAAATCTTATTTCAATGCAGCATGTTTTAGGAAAATATGTACAGGATGCCAATCCTAATGTAAAATCTAGCCATAAAAGTCAGTTGCTCCACTGGGACTTACATGAATAAGAGTGTGCTACGTGGAATGTTTAATCTGACTATTCTTTTTCTTTTGGAAATTAAATTGTTTTTTATTGAATATCTCAGATAGCTCGACGGGCTAGATAGCCTGTTATTAACACCCAGCTGTCTGCAATTATGCGAGTTCGAGGCTCAAGGTTGACTCAACCTTCCATTCTTTCTAAGGTAGGTAAATTGAGGACCCAGTTTGTGGGGGCAATAAGCTGACTTTGTATAAATATACAAAAATATGAAGGCTATTGCTTAACGCATTGTAAGCCACCCTGAGTCTCTGGAGAAGGGCGGCATATAAATCTAATTTTAAAAAAATCTTTTTGAAGGAATAAAAATAAATACAGAATATGTAAAAACATACAGGTAGTGAAATACAAATGGGTATCAACAGATCTGAAATATTATTAAGAACGAATGCATTCCAGTGAATCATTAGAGATTGTAGAAAATGTTATATCCATTTTTAAAACAAAAATCCTATTGAAATTTTTGCTGAAAGTGCTTTGTTAACACAGTACAAATCATTAACAAAAACTATCAAAAAATAAACAATACATAAAATCAACATTGAAAGTTATTCATCAATTTAAGATAGTGTACATGAGAAAATCCAGATTTCGGATGTGGCACAATTCCAGTTATAAAATTATAATCAAAGAATTATTTCCAATTATAATTTCACCCTACATCAAGTTTGCTTTTCAAATATGAAATTATGGAAATTGCAGCATATTCCCACTTGATCATTTTTCCATTTAAAAATTTAAAAAAACCTTTTCCAATTAAAAAAACATATATAATCCTTGTAAATATTAGTATGTACAATGCTACCTCAGTATATTTTGAAGGGTATGTGATTTACAGAAATTTGATAAATGCATCTCAGGTTAAGTAATGGAATTGGAACTTTCAAAATTTGTTCCATTTTATTATAAATCATTTTCCAGAATTCTGGGGCTTTACAACATGGTTACCACATGTTCAGCCAACCAACCAACCAACCAACCAACCAACCAACCAACCAACCAACCACCTTTCATTTTTTAGAAAAATAATTGTTCATTTTGGCAACGAAGACCAGAGTAATATAATAACAATAAATCATCTTATATTAATTCTCTGTAAGTGACTCAGTAATATAGCATTCCAGATACACAGGCTTCCCTAAACTTGCTAAATTTTAAAAGGATCTCTGAATTGCTCTGGACAAAATGTTATATGGAAACTTTCTGGCCTGGTTTCTAAATCTGTGCAGATTTTATAGTCTTTCAAGAAGAAATGTTGGGACCTGTGATGCAACTGTCATTGCTCATTTGTACCACAATGAGCCCAGAGCAAAAATTCCCAAATAATTTTATTTATTTTTAGAAAAGCAAACATAAGTTCTGCATTCTCAGTAAAAATGATTTGTATTAACAAAACTCTTTCTAAATCCTACTCATTGTGTTCACAGATAATGCTACACTGATAGATTTAACCAAATTTGGTTAAATCAAATTAAACAAATTATTGTGTTGGAATGCTTGGAATTTACTATTATGTGAATAATTATAGATTTATTGAAAATGAAGCAGTAAAAAGAGTGTAGTATTGGAAAGATAGAGGTATCTCTAACTTAAAATCTTGGATTACTGATATATTTTCTGTTTATGATCTGGCTTTTTATCAACTTAATTGAAAGGATGAGGCATGTTATTTTGTTTTATTAGGACTGAATGATTTGTTTAAAAACTGGTCAAATACTTTATTATATATAACCTATTAAATTTTTGTGCTTCTTTTTCATGTCTATTTGTGTTTCCTCCCTATTTATTAAAACAAAAACAAATTACACAAATAAATAATTATGTTAAAAATTATTGTGGTCTGGTTATCATCTAATGGTAAGTAATAGAAAGTTGGCCCAAAGCCATCAAAGGTTATGGTTAGTCTTTATGTGATCCAGGCTTCTGTGGTCAATGGGCTTTGTGTTCAATAAATGTTCATCAGAGTGCAATATAGCAAGACATCTACATGCACTCACACTGTTGCTGTTCCTTTCCTATTTTATAATGATCCCTATTTTTAGACTTAGAGTTATCAAGGGTATTCCCCCTGAAGCAAGAAGAGTGATCCAAAGGTTTCTTTATTTTCAAGAGCATCCTACTATCAAATAGTTATTCTATTTGTCACAATCCCTGAATTGCCTATAAACATAGTAGGTGCTTCCTATCTTTAGAAGGTATATTGTACTTACTGGAGCAGAAAAATAATTTTCACATGGCAGCTTTTTATTTGCTGTTGGTGATCCATAGCCATGAAACTGTGCACATTTAGCCTGCCTTGGAATTGCACCTTGGAAAGGCCAAAAGTCAAAGCAAGACTCCAGACCAGAAAGAAGCTTGCTTGTCAGTGGACAGGATTCTTAAGGCTTTCATATTTCATTCCCCATTTATTTTAATGTTTTCTAAATCCAAAATGTCCCCCTATCACAGCTTGGGCTGTGATGGCCAGGATAGCAAATGGAGATGGATTGTGTGTAGCTCTACTGGTGGTTTCTCCTCACTCTATAAGGACATATTTTTCCATTAACCTTCAGTTATTTCGATCCGAATGCCAAAGCTTACTGTCAAATAAACAGCAAAATCATCATCATCATCATCATCATCATCATCATAATCATAATAAAAAAAGGGACAAAGATCCTAGACAAATAATAATAAATTACCCCAGGCCTGGGATCAGAACTTTCCTGGATCCCTGGAGACAGGACTCTGCCTTTATTTCTGGGGAATGCTGTTCTAGAAGGGGATGGCAAATTATGCTTCCTATGTCTCACAAGATTGCAACGTTTAGTGGAGGGGACTAAAAGAACATCCACTCTGCTGGAATGAATGGATGGGCTGAAGCAATTGGAGGCAAGCAGTCTCTGCCATTTTCTTCCATCTGGGAAGGAAAGAACCTTATACCGCCAATTGCTCCTCCTCCAACTGCAAGCAGTACAGTAAAAGGAAAAGAAGGAGCATGTGGCAGGTATAAAAGGAGAACCCTCCAAATGATTATTTATTTATTTATTTATTTATTTGATTTTTAAGCTGCCTTTATTACTGTATAAGTAACTCAAGGTGGCAAACACACATCTGTTGTGCTTCTGACAATAAGTTCAGAGTGTAGTTGTGTTTTCAGTCATGTTGGGATGTACAATACATCACTCTTAGCTTGAAAAGGCTCTGGTGTTAATTTGGTTGCGAAGAACGGTTGGTTTGCAACTCCCTCTATGTCAGAAATGCAGATAAAAGCAATCAGGCATATAATGGGCCTCTTCTTTTAATGGTGGCTGCTGCGTGCACAAACCTATTACTCAATTATTACTCAGTGGTAGAACAAGTTCCAAAGAAATTAATGCAGTGCCTTATCTTATATACATCTGTGATTATTGTTTGATTGGGAGCCAACTAGAGTTGGCTGAAATATAAGAGGCTATGTAAATGTTTTAAATATATGAATAAATCATTGTTGTTGTTATTTGTAGTAGTAGTATTTATACGAACAGAGTTTCTAACAATGATTGCAGTTAAGCACTATGGAGGTAAACAGGATTTACACCCATATGGAAGTCTCCTTTCCCACTGTACGCATGGCTAATCTTCAGATGCTTTTCTTCCAGTGCATGCACAGTGACACCCTGGATTATGTGTAATCCTGTGCTTGCTTTCTGCTCTAGCTTGTCTTGTGCCATCTTGCTACCATTTAGTAAAATAGTTGAGCAAAGACTCAGATGTGACATGGTAGAGCTGTTTCTAGTAGCAGCATTGGAAAGAGAACTGGGAATTATAATGAGAAATTAGGATGCCTTACTGAGCAGCAAGGATCATTCGATGAAGAGCTGTTTCCCCCCAGAAAATATATGGAGTTCTGATAAACCAATTTCTTTGAAAACTGGGGTGCTTTTTTGCCATTCTGACCTGCCACACATCTGCGGTGCCATCATAAAATAACTGAGGATAAAGAGTGTTTTCTGAGAGACTGCTCAACACTCCAGAATAAGGATATTAATATATCTGTGAATCTCACAGTTGAAGCATTTTAATGCAGACTTGCCCTTCTCTCTTGTGGAAATGAAATAGTTCACCTAAATAATTTATGTACACACATCTCCCATGTTCCCTGTATGTATAGTGTATAAACTGTGTCTCTGTGTGTTGAGGATTCAGAATAGCAGTAAGTTCAGAGATGCTTTTTTTTACCAGGAGATAATCACACCCCATGGGTGTTTCAACACTCAGTTGGGGCTTCCTTTACTCCACTCATTTTTCTGCCCCAGAGGTGTGATCCTTTTCAGGATAATAATTTTTATGATGCCTCTATGGTTAATACTCTGAATTAAATATGCTTTTATTTGCAGTCTCGCCAACATCTTCCCGTGTGCCTTTTGCCTTTCCTTTTCCTGGGGCTTGGAGTGGGCAGGGAAGAAGTTCTGTTTTGAGATGAGGAGTGCAAAAGGCTGTTGTGGCTGTATTGATTGGATGGAGAGAACAGCATTACAAATGAGTGAGGCTCTCCAGAGAAATATGCACCAAAGATCCATACCTTCATTGACATTTTATAGGATGTCTAGACTTGCTAATCCACTGTGAAAAATGCAGGCTTTGTAGTACAGGGGAAGGGTTTGGGAACAGTGCTTGGAGTGGAAATGACTCTTATTCTCATAAAAGGGCATTCTTATGTATCATAATGTATGAGACTTAATCTGTTCTATTTCAGAAGTATATGCTGAAAAACTATCCTTGGTCCCAGTATACCTTCCAGAGGTTAAACCTAGGAGAGGCCTATGAAATCATAGATGTGACGTAGCCCATCAATAGCCATATCACTTTATTTCAGTCAATGTTTAGATCATTTGCAAACCCATGATGATATAAATTAGGATAAAATAGCCTCAAACCTAAACTCACACAACAAAATTATCATAGTCCTACAGTTAAAAGAAATTACTGAAGCTGTCTCATTCCAATTAAGGAGGAGTGCTACATTTTTATTCTCTTAAGTGCCAAAAAAATGGATTGCAATTCATTTTGGTAATAACTGGGAGGAGCTAGAATTGGATAATGAGAAGATGACATATCTTTATAAAGGATGTCTGGTGAACTGTTAAGCTTGTCTCTTTGATCCAATAATTAAAATATAAATGACCCGTCCATCATATACCCTAGTCACCCTATTCAGCAATATTAAAAGCAAACAAAACATAAAATTATCATGAAAAGAAATGATGGAAATGCAGTGACATGAAGTTCTGTCTACCGATTCCCACAATTATTTTGTAGTCATGATAGGTTGATATAATAACTGATATGCTACTGGTTACTCATAAAATTTTTCTAAACTAAAATAATGTTGGCAAAATTCCATTTCCCCAAGTGAAATATATTTTTAGCCTTGTAAGTAATAAAACTGGGCAAGTATTACAATTAAAAAAAAAAGAATAATTGGGTAAGGTGTCTATGGAGCTTCTCAGTCATTCAGGTCATGGTTGTCCCAAAGGTGTTTTCTTCCCCCCTGAAGAAGCTTCTTGGATGAGAAGTGAAATGTCTTCAAGGAAAACAAAGAAAGTCCAGTTGCCTTACAAAAAAAAAAAAAAAAAAAAGCTCCTTTGGGACAATTGGGTAAAGTATTCCCAGTTAATTTCAGAATTAACTCTTTCCTGGTTTTCAATTTGTAGAATATTTTAAAAAAAGGGTATTAAGTAGGGACTCTGTGGATGGAAAAGCATTTATAGGCATGGAGGTAAATGTTTGATTCATGCAATATTTCAGGACTTTAATTTTTGTTATGGTTGCTGGATTTCTAAATCTTATATCTAGTCTTTTTATTTTTACTTCCAGTCTGAAATGCATAATAAAGTACTGTATTACTGCCCAATATTATGAGTATTTGTGAGGCGGGGGGGGGGAGTTCATATTCATAGGCAAATAAAAATTGCCATTATGAATTTTCTAACCTACTACTAAGTAGAGTAGAAATTGAGTCTGTTGTGTATTAGCCAGTACTGACTATCATAGGTAGGCCAGCCAGGATGTGCAGTTTCATGAGTTGCATCCAAGGGAAAAGGTGGAAGGGAAGACTTTTGTCAAACTTATCCATCCATAGCCTTTGAGAGAAGAGAATTTCGTCTCCATTGATAATGAGATACCCTAGGTCCGTGTTGGTGAACCAATGGCATGAAAGCCATTTTTCTGGGCACGCGAGCGGTCGCCAAGCTCACCTTTAACTGCGCATGCGCGTACCTCTGGTGCGCATGCATGCAATTCAGGGGACCCAGCTGGCCTTCAGAGCTCACCTGCGCATGTGAGTGTGCTTGCGCATGTGTGCGAGATTGTGCATCCACACACAACGTTTGTGCATGTGCACTGCATGCACAAAAGCTGTGCGCATGCGCATATGGTGAGATTGCACACTCAAAGTGCGCTAGTGCAGATGCGCAAAAGCTGTGTGCATGCACAGATGGTGCAGTTGCATGCGCAGCACATGGGAGGAGCCGTGCGTTACCGTGGATGGCAAGCGAGCGCATGCAGGGCGCAAAGCGCGTTCCTGTTCGGCACTTGGTAAGTAAAAGGTTTGCCATCGCTGCCTTAGGTCATTTTGACAGTGAGAAGAACAGTCTTAGGATACAGAATGGAAAATGATTACTTACAAGGTGTGCAGCATATGCTTCATTTTTGCTTGGGTGCTTAAGCTTTGTAGCAATTGGAGATCCTATTTTCCTTCCACTGACATCAGATATGGAAATGCAGTTGCCCAAGGCAGCAAGAATGCAGGATTGCTGCTTTTCTAGTGGCTCTGCGGCTTCATAATTATATCTTAATAGATTATTTGTTAAATGAATTAAACCTGTGGTATGTATGTGTGGGTATGCGTGTATGTTAGAAAAAATGCAAGAGGGAATGACAGTAATAATATTATTATTAATAATAAAGGGAGAAACTACTAAGATGGGAGCAAACCAGTGGGAAAAGAAAGAACTAGGAAGCCCCAAGCTTTGGGGAGCCATATGTTTTGCAGATACTAATTATGTGCCATTGCTTTGCTTAAAAAATACTGTATTATAGCATATTACAGCTATGCTATATATTTTGCATCAGTTACATAATTGTTGCTTACATTATCTACTACAAAGGGGTGGATTATGTTTCTTACATTCTCCTTAAATTCTGCAAGGATTATTATTATTTTTAAATAAAATGCCCTCCCCTTCACACAATTTTCATAACACTGATTCCGATTTAGCAGAGATTTGTGAGCGGATTCATGAGATGAAAGAAATGAAAGAATCACATTCATTTGGAATGTGATACGTGAATTTCAAATGGAAGTAAATAGAGAACCTGTGTTTGAAGTTAATGGAATAATCGGATTTTCCTTAGTTTATAATAATTATAATTAACACTTGTATTCTACATTCCTGGTTTGATACCTCACAGTCAGGGTGCTTAAGCTACATAGCCTGCCTGTAAATTGTAAAAGAAAGCTTGACACTGAAAAAGTTCTGAAAGAGTTGAAGAATTACTGAAAAAAAAAAAGACACTTAAATCAAAGTGATCCTACTTGTAAAAAGGCAATTGATTCAAGAGATGATATATATTAAAAATCAGAGTTATTTTGGAATTTACAATATGAACTCATCGGCTTTGTGCAAATATTACTTTGAGCCATGTTTATTTTTAAATGTGTTGAACAAAATAATCCCATTTTCGGGTAGTAAGAAACATTATTCTTGGATTCATACATAACAAGCCAAAACGAGCCAACCATATTTGGTCTTGACATTTAATGTAAACTAAACTATTCTTGCTTTAAGAATAAATTCTCCAGATGACAAACAATGGAAATGGAAACTTGTTCTATATTGGGATATTCTGACAGATATAAAAATGACCCCCAAAGCGAGTTAAAATGGTTCTTAAGACAAGAACCATGAGCTAAGATGGCTGATTCTGTATACCCCACTTTCTCTGGTCATATAACCTTCTCTCTTATCATGCATAAGATCCAATGTGGAGATTGTGGAAACAAGCAGCAGGGTGGGGTGGAAAGCAAATTGTAGCTTTTATAGTGTAAGGATGAAGAGGGGTATCCCCTGCCCCCCCCCCCATCAGCATGGCACAGGGGGGCACAACTAGTGGGTGGGCCTCATTGGACTGCAGATTTATATAGCACTGCCTCCCAACAAGGATAGCTAATCTGACCACACAGATATTTTCCAACTTTTCTTGCCAGTCTTGTGATCAAAGCAGAATGATTTATTGAGTATGATTTATTGATTATTATGATTAAATAAATAAATAAAAGTATTTACTTTTTAAACGCAGATATTAGATATCCCTTTATATATCAGTTGCCCTGCTTAGCTCTATCCATAAGAGAATATGGGGAAATTTCTGTATGTATATATATCTCTCTGTGTGTGTGTGAGAGAGAGAGAGAAAAATAACCAGACTAGAGTATCTGCTTGGGAAAATGTTATTTCCATCACTGAAGAAGTCTGAGCATTGTAGAATTGCAGCAATTTAGCAGCAGAGATGCAAGAGAACAGGAGCTTTACACCCAAACAATCCTGGGCTTCTCAAGGAGCTACAAGCAATTCCAGTTGTCTGAGCAATGTTCTTGGAAGTCATCCCATCCCAAATACTTAGTGTTTCATATGCACAGTCTGTTTAAGATTTCTGCAGTCATAAAAACTTATTGAAACAATTAAGGGTGCAGTTTAGGGGATGGAGACAGCCCCTAAATAACCTAAAACATGCTTTAATCATCTTCAGCTTCCCAGAGAAGAAATTAAGAGAAAAAAAATATTCATTCTCACGGACAAATTTAGATAATTAGGCTGATCAGTACCGGGGGGAGGAATGGATTGATCCCTTGAGCTTCTGCTCTATTCTAAAGCTTGTTTCTGCTGCTCTGACCAAAAAATGTTTGCAGTTTCCAAATTGCAATTCATAGGCCTTTTCATCACACATCTTCACTGATCACAATATGCTACTTTTTAGGTCGTGACTATTACATGCCTGGAGACTTAAACAAACTCAGGAAGAGTCTCAGTTTTCTCTGCTTTTTATTTTATCCTGTCTTCCCACTCAGCGTGTGAAGCTGAGGGCCACCTTGATAAGGAAGTGCTAATCTCTTGGAACTCAGGTGCACACTGTCCATGGCAAGGAAACAATGAGATCTGATGGCGCTTGGTGTCTCATTATCATTCTGTTGCTGTCCTCGAATGTTCCCTCTCCTTTCCAAAGGTCAGCCTGGGGTCTGGGCTATGCCGTAATGGACAACCACTGCTCACTCTCCATGCCTGCTACTGCACAAGTCCTGCACATCAAGGTGTTCTCCCTCCGCCTCTCCAACCTGTCTGCCTTGCAAATGACTCTGAGGAACTAGGCTGGTAGCGGATTTGGGGGTGGGGGAGAGAAAAAGCACTTTTTTTGAACCGGGCTCCCAGAGAGCACTCAGGGCTGCCATGCAGTGCACGATGCCTACCTGCTCAACTGCAGGGAAACAAGCTTCTGAAGGCTTTAATGGGATTTTGCCTGAGGCTGTTTTATTAAGATGTCGGCTTTTTCTGCTGCCTCTGCAGCTGACACCATTCACTGTCAGCTGCCCCCCTTCTCTTCCAACAATGCACCAAATTACTCGCTTCATTTAGTGCTCATGGCTTGGCGCAGGCAAATAAGGGGAAAGAGCTCCACTTGACCAGATGAGTCTCAAGGAAGGGGGGGGGGGAAGAAAGCTGTGGTGCCACTTAATGATGGCGGGGGCGGGGGAGAGGAGTTTAAGGGAAAAACAGGCAAAGATCAATACCACTGGGGCTTACTTCCCATCTCTCAGAGAGAATTGTATTTTGTAGGAACATTGCCAATTTGGAAAGCACATTTCCATTCCTGATTTGCATCAATTATGTCAAATCTCTTCTCAATTTTATTTTTAATTTTATTTCTGCAAATGAGTTGCAGCCTAGGCTTTGGGGTCTGCATAACTCACAACATATTAGCAGGCAGGCAGAAGCAGTTCTGGGATTCTGCAAACAAGCTACAAATTTTAATGACTATTAGCTGTAATCTAGTGCTTCTTTCCCCTCAAAACGATCATTAAATGCCCCGTGTTTCAGTGGCAAGCAGCAAATGAGAGCTGGCACAGCACTGGGAAGGAATCTATATGACACCCCTTTCTTTCTAGTCATGACTTACTAGGGCTGGCAGGCAGAGATATTCCTCTCTCTCTCCTGCAAAGTAGGCACAGAGGAAATCTTGTCTACTGGGGCATTTCATAAGCTTGGAAAAAATTACTTCTGATTTCTCTTGCACATTCTTCAGATTTTTTTTCCTGCACCCCAAGCTATCTGAGATCAAGACAGTAATGGATGGAGAGGTTGATGTAGTAGCTTTCATAATCAAGCGTTTCATATCTTTCCATATTCCATAATCCCCCGTTAGAGAGAGGAAATGTAAAAGAGGAACTGCATGAAGACTGACTTGCAAACCTTCGTTTCACTGCAAATGGAAAAGGATGGGTATGCAGTGGGAAAAAGATAATGGAGCTACCAGTATTTAAAAGCTTTTGAGCTGTGTGCATGGGTGAAGTGAAAAGGACAAAATATGTTCATTATTCTTCCTCAGAGTGCAAGAGTTAAAAAGATGTCCAGTTAAAGGCGATGTTGCCAATCAAAATGAAAGAAGATTCAGGGTTTTTCTAAAATCTGTGGACTAGGCAGATGTTTTGTAGAAACATATCATTGCATCTTATTTTCCTGTACCAGATAGTGAATGACAAAATCATGGTTCCATTTATCTGTCTGACAAGATATGAAATTGGGGCCTTTTACCTGAAGAGACTCACATCGACAAATCTAATGGGTTATCCCAAAGGATAGGAAAAAGAAACAGTATCTTGCGTGAATATTCAAACTTGGTCCTCGTATTGTGGACCGGGGCTATTAAAATCTGCTAGAAAGCTGTTCCAAGTGGCAAAGAGATGAATGGGGTGATGAACATGCCCATCAGAATTTCTCAACAGGAGACATGGTGGATTTAAATCCAGCATACCATTAGTTCTCTGCTTGCAGGAGAATCAAAGAGAAAAACTGTCAAAACACGTCAGGGCCACTACAGCCCATTGTGCAAATTGTGTGCTGCACAAAGCTATTGAATACCTGTGTTTAAGTCTGTCTGTGTGTGTGTGTGTGTGTGTGTGTGTGTGTGTGTGTGTGCCACTTGCAAGTACAAAAAAAGAAAAAAGAAAAGAAAAGTAGATAGAATATCAATACAGGCTCACCAATTTTGCATATACTCACTTGGCTGCCAAGACCAATGATGTAATCTATACCCATCACTTACCAGGTTCCTGCATGATTATATTTAATAAATTTCAAATATTAAAATGTATTTTCCAGGAATTCTAAGTGGAATTATGCACAACGGTGTCTTTAGTGCCAGTACTGGAGGTAAAGGACTAATAAGGGGAAGCGGTGTCTGTTAAAGTTAAACATCCATTTAATGGTAACTGAGCTTCAAATCACAATTAAGCTTTGTCTCTCAAGTTGATGATCAAGGACAGAAGCAGAGGCAGTAACAAGCAGTACCCCTTGCACCTGTATCATTTCTGGAATCTTCAGGAGTAGGGACTGCATAATCTGACTAGAGAGCAGGGAGAGAAGCTACTGGATAGTAGCTTCTGCCAATTGTATTGTTCTTGGTTTCAGTAGTTTTGGTCCCTGATATCCAAAGTCTATGACATCTAGGACCATTAAATTGGGGGTTTATTGTATCAGTTGTCTTTAACTTGGTGATGGCGAACCTATGGCACGCGTGCCCAAAGCGGCACGTGAAGCCATGTCGCCTCGCATTCATGGCCTTGCCTGTTTGTCTTTCAGGTTTCTAGCAATCAGCTGTCCTTTGTGTGCGTGGCAATGCTGGAAACTGATGTGCGCATGTGCGCCAGCCAGCTGATTGTCAGGTGGGCATACATATTAGAACCTGGAAGTTCAGCTTTTCTGGAGTGTGGACCCAATGAGCGTGCAATGCCTGTGTTTCCACGCAACCTTTTTGACACTTGGTGCCAAAAAGATTTGCCATCACTGTCTTAACCAGTTCCTTGTCTAAGTAATACCTGCTAGTTAAAAAGTACTCTTCCATTTTGCATACCACAGAAATCAGTTTGAGGTGGAGACTGAAATATTTTGGTGACAGCTAGATGCAATTCCTCCACATGGCTCCTTATCTTGATTACCCACACTATTTTTCTGGAGGAAAAAGTGCCTCTTTGGAAAGTATTGTGCTGGGTTTAAACAGAACTCAGATGATCATGACTGCTCCAATTCTTGCCTGCAAATATAGAAGCAGATTAGGAAAGCCATGTGCAGTCCAATTTCTTTCACTGACGATCCTGCTGAGCTATACAATATTACATATATAAATATGCTCTTTTTGGATATTATTTTAGGTGTAGTATGGTAATAATGGATCATGCATTAAACTGGAGAATAGCAATATAGCTCAATTTACCGTGAAATATTTTCAGAATGATATTGCCTAATACTTATTTAATTTTTACTTATTTCTACCCTTTTATTATTATTTTTTGTAAATAACTCAAGGCAGTGAATATACCTCTTTCTCATCTTATTTCCCCCATAATAAGCATCCTATGAATTGGGTTAGAGACAAGTTAGAGACTTGACTGGCCCAAAGTCCCTGTACTGTTTTCATGCCTAAATTGGACTAGAACTCACGATCTCCTGATTTCAGTAGTGGGGGAGTGGGGTGGAAAGGGAAATGTGAAAAATTAAGAGTTTACTAAAGAAGCTGAGAATATTCTATGAAAAAGGCAACACTGAGAAGACATATGCAACACAACACTTTCTTTGGATTGCAGTGGCATATGATGGTAGCCTATATAAGGGGTTAGAATCAATGGTGGGTTTCTATTAGTTTGCCCTGGTTCGGGCGAATTGGTAGCAGCAGCAGGAGGCTCCGCCCACCCACTCGGACATCATCAGGGCACTCTGTGCATGCACAAAAGCGCTGTGCGCGTGCTCAAAGTTCCAAACCGGTAGCGAAGGTAAGTGAAAACCGCTACTGGTTAGAATGGAAAGATCCAGCAGAATATGAAGAGGAATATTACTAGATGAAAGCAGAAATATCAAGCTTGTTTTAAAGGCAGGCAATTCAAATCCTGATTAAATAGCTGAATAATACTTGAAAATTCAATTTGGCACATATATTTTGATTATTAATTAAATCAATAATTAATTCAAACTGGAATAATCACTCAGGCTGCAGAAATAGCTTAGATTTCTGAATTGTTTAGAAACAGCCACAGAAGGTTAATCTCCCAAGAAGCAGCTCCCAATAGACTCAGAGTTGGGCTAATGGGATTGTGTCTTGGTTGTAGTAGCAGAGGAAATGAAAGAAAAATTGAATGACTGGCTAAGCCATTGTTAGACTTAATTACACAAAAGGAATCTGGAACACTCCCTTAAAATAAAGCCTCTCTTCAGAGCCTGATTACTCGTAGGAAAGTAGCAAATACAGAAGAAGCCAAAGGAATTGGAGGCAAAGAGGAAGAAACTAGTGCATTCGTATGCATGGTTGCAATTCACGTGTCACTGTGAAAAATCTCAGAACAGAGTATTAGGCTCCCAACTTGTCCATGAAAAGGAGAAATCACTGCATTCGGAATCCAAAGTCAGCTACTCATTAGAAGTAGCACATTCTCATGCAAAGCACAGCTTTCCTGGATTCTTCCATCATGATATAATAAGGTATATCATCTGGACTGAACTCACACAGTAGTGAGATTGAACTGTGAATGGAAGCCAGCTGAGAAACTGCAATGAATAGAACTTCAGGGATAGTTTCCAATAAAGCAGTGAGAAAGAAATGCTGATCTTGGAAAAAAGAATCAGGTAGCTGAGGAAGAATTCCAAGAAAAAAAGGATCACAAGGGAAAGGCTGAGAGCCACATAAATCCCTATAACTGTAGGAACTTTGTGACAGTCAGTCCATTCAGAATGTTGTGAATGTCTAGGATGATTGGCAGTTGAAGACTTCAAAAACACGACAATGAGTTTGTGAGCAGATTTAAATTTAGAACATAAAAAGGCATTTAGGGGACTGAATGAGATTCTACATCCTACAGAACTTATTGAAATTTATAGGCTCATTTGTAGGATATTATAGCTTTGTATAAGACCCATCAGAACCAAACTAGTAGATGTGCAGAAAACTGAATGCTGGATCCCACCTTGATCTAAACAAGGTTAATTCACCACTAAAACTAACCTTTCTTGTGTATTCTTCATGCAGTCTAATAAAATTCTCTCAGTCCTCCTTCTGTTAACGTTTCTTTGGGAAACCATGCTTGCCTCAGTCCTTCAAGATCAGGGCCTCCAGTTTTTCCTCTTGTTCATTCACTCAGTTTATCTTTTCCACACCATTCATTAGCTGTCTACTGCCCACACCTTCACTTTTTATAATGCTGTGCAGCAATGTTGGCAGCCTGACTTTTCTCCCACATTTGACATATTTAAAAAATCAGACTTCAGGGAGACAGCTATAGATAGAGATACACAGAAGAAAAAGGTCTGGCAAATGCTCCCCAGATGGTGCTTCAAACTGATGACCTACATTACAATGAGGATACTCCAGGATTGGGCCAAGTTTCCTGTCAACCTCTAAATTAATCAATTTAAAGATGCCCCTGAGGGCTGCCTCAATAGTGTGGTAATTTAGTATTCAAGAAGTCATTTGCATATATTTAGGATTCTCAAAATAATGAAAGGTATAAGAGAATAAGAGAGTTACATGGAGAATTTCTTTCAGTAATCTCTACATGTGTTCCAGAAATCTTATTCTAGTGGATTCCCACCAAATTAGGATTCTATCCATTTCCATCTTTTAACAATGCTAGTTAAATCAATTCTGCTACAAATTCTATTGGAGTGAATTTAGGGCATTTTATTCCCACCAGACCTAATGAACAACAGCCTTGAAGTCAGACTAAAGTTTATACTCCTTGATTAAAAAAAAGTAAAAAAGAGCACATCTGAAAAAAAGTGATGCTAGTGAAAGTTACATGTAAAATGATAGTTACATCTAAAAAAAGACCTTAAATCAGAACAATCTCTATGTTAAAAGGAAATGTGCTTCTCAAAGAATGAAAGTAAAGTGATTTGCATTAAAAACAACAGTCCTGAATAATTAAAGTTAATAGTTGCAACATTTTTTATAATTGCTTTCCCCCCCCTTCCAGGCCAATGGAATACTGCTGTGTCAACACATAAAGTTAATATGTAAAGTTGATAGATTTTTGCCAATTTATTTATTCCTCATATTGACTATGACTTGAGTGCTTCCAGAAAAATCTTGCAACACAGTTTATAACCCACTTTTTAATTTTTTTGTACATCTTAATAAAATTTTCTTAGATTATTTTTTTCCAGAGAATTCTGAAATCCTTTGTTCTCCTATTTTAGAAGAAGGCCACTTTACCAACAAACCTTTCTCGTTCTTTTTTCCTTTTACAGGGCTACCATGCCCTGAGAACATACTAAACACAGAGAATCAATTGTATTTCAAGACCAGTGTTGATAGTAATGTTGCAAACGTTATTGCAAACCAACCTAATTGCAGGCCGACATTGTAATTTCAAGAATCATTATGTTTCTTGGGAAAAGAAAGATAATAAAGTTTCAAAGTTTAGAGAACCAATCACTCCGCACTCCATTATTTTCTGTCCTGCTATAATTCGTTTAAGAAACTGTAAATCAATCAATTAATCAATCAATCACATATTTATTATGGTAATTAACCTGAACATAAGAAGTACTTAACAATGCAAACAAAAACTGGCACAATGTTAACAAGGTCCAAACACAGCTGAGGAGTTAAAAAAGTTGTCATTGGCCAGATGCCTGAGCGCTCAACTACAGCACACATCTTGGCCATCCAGCTGAGTCTTTTATTTATGCCAATAAAAGGAAGTACAAAATAAGTGACATGTTACCAGTCTGTTGGTTAAAAAAACCAACACGCAGTATTGTGAGTAAGGAAGATCATCTTGGGAACATCTATAGTTGGGCAATATGATAAAGCAAAGGCCACTAATATCTCCCTTTCTAATGGTTTTAGAATTATGGATTGTTTTTAATTATTGTATTTTGCACTTCCTGTTCACTGTCCATAGTCCATCTGAATTGGGGCAATCTAAAAAGATTTTAATAAACATATTAAAAAAAACCTTTCTCTGCCTGCCAGAATTAAGTCACATTTAAAAATCAAACTTTCAGAGATAAGCACAAGTTTCACAAAATGAAATGCAGGGCAAGATTTCATGTGATTTTGGGAATCTCAGGTGAGATCTCCCTGATATCTGATGAACTTTCACTGTTTCGGAAGATCTGAGTCCTGGTGTGGAGAACCCAGGCCTTTGCAAAGTTGTATAAGGCACGGAAGAGGCCTGCAAAAGTTGTCAACCTGTGAAATAAAGTCAGGTTGGGAAGCATCACTTTGAGCCATTCTGTTTTTGTTGGATGAATGAAAAGTGATATAAAGTGGATGGCAAGCCCTGAAAAAGCTGGAAAGGCTAGTCAATATTGAGTATGGTAGAGAACATAAGGGCTGGTATGTCCTAGCCTCACCAGAGGACTTCTAAGGACTTTGAGGATGGAATCTCTGAGCAATGTTTCATGTTTCAGATTTTCTCTTTGCTTTCCTTAAATAGTTTGTGAGGAAAACAGGGCCATCTAAAATAGTTTGTCTCCCCAGGTTTGGTCTCCATCTCTTCTCCTGTGCTGGTACTTTGATGAAGCTCACTTGCATCATGTGCTCATTCACATGCATACTGTGAATGTGTTATATCGCTCCCTTGTTGTTGTTGTTTAAAAGGAAAGATTTGCCTTTAGGTGTCTACAATTAATGAGACTGAACACCTTACGTATGTTGTAACAGTTGCACTGAGTTTTGTTTAGCATTTTGATTATAAAATAGGGAAATGGTACATTAATTTTGTTTTGCGGAAAAGATTTCTAAACATTCTGTTTATTAAGCTGTTACTGCAGTGTGATTTGAAACATATGCTACATTTATAATTGACTTATTAAAACTTATACATAGTAAATGATTGCACTACTACCCACAGGCTACAAAATCATCAAAATATATAACAACATTAAACCAGTTCCTCTCAGAAATGGGAGCTGCTGTTTTTAACTCTGTTCTTTGGAATCTATACTGTAGAAATTTCCAATGCTCTGCTTGCTACCCAGGTGATTAAGAAAACAAAGAACAAAAAGCTTATTTAAATCAACTGACGATAAATTGAGAGGGGAAAAAAAATCTGATTAACCTTATATGGGGGCCCCTATGGGAAGAGACTTTCATTTTGGAGATCTGGGGCTCACCTATGGAAGGCTTTGGGACTATAGATCTTTGTTCCTTTTTGCTATCATTACAGGATTTTAAAGCTGCCAGTCAGTTCAATCGGTTGATCAATCTACTAAATTTTTCACTGATTGATCAGTGGGACTTAGGTTAATCCATGAGCGCAAGTATTAATTAGTGGGCCAACTATGTTTGCTTTGGGAGAGTATTTGTGTTGGTTTTTTTTTATTATTTCATTTCCTATTCTACAACTAGAAAAGAAGAAAGAACAGCCGAAAGAAAAGCTTTCCCTCTAGCAACCCATTATTCCTTTTCTCTGCTCAATAATGCAATCTATTATATACTTCCCATTTTTCAAAAATGTTGCTTATGTTCATTTTTTTGACATGGGCATTCATGTCGGTGCAATTATTTAAAACTCAGTTCATTGGTTTGCGGGCAAATGATTACACATTTGAAATTAATTGTTTTTTCAGCAGTAAGAACTGCCTTTAGAAATTTTACAGATACAATTCATATACAATACAGTTCTTGCATTATCCCTTTCACATCAGTTTGAGAAATATGATCAGAACTGGCAAATTAGCATCCCTCCATCCATTTCTCTTAACCCTTGTCCATTCTCAGTTCTTGAACCTTCTTTGGATACTTTTGACCCAACAATATAATGCTGGTTAGGTTTTCTGCTAACTGGTCCCTGGCTCTTGATCTCCAGAATCACATTTGCTTTTTTGTTTTGGTCCCTGAATTAGAAGAACAGCAAAGTTATTATCTAATTCCTAGCATTTGCCTGTAAATGTCTCATATTACAGAAAATCTAATCATTTTTGTATTGTCTTTTGCCATATGTTTCAAGGATTTGAATTTTGATCCTTATTCATTAGAATAAATAATTATCCTGATTCAGAAAGGGCTGTTATTATGCTGTTCCAATCAAAACCATCATGTATCCTGGGGTATGTTTTACCATATTACTTTCCTGCCCAGATTGGAGCATGGTTGGGAAAAAAGTGGTTTTTTCCCAACCCATGTCATTTTCCCAATGACATGGTTGATGTCATTGTTGCCTTCCAAGCAGTGATGGGATTCACCCAGTTCGCACCACTTCGGGAGAACCGGTTGTTAACTTTCTGTGCAGTTTGGCAAACTGGTTGTTGGAAGAAATCATTAGGGCAGAGAACCGGTTAAATTACTTGAATCCCACCACTGCTTCCAGGGGTTTTTGTTGTTGTTTTCTTCAAATAATTTATTAGAAATACGGTTAAAAAGAATAAAAACTATACAAGTTGACAAAAATATAAAATTTATAAAAAAAATTAAAAAGGAAGAGTAGCTTCCCCCCAATAAGTACCCACAATTTAAGAAAATTTAACACCATCTCTTAATTTACAACATACTGTATACTCTCTTTCCCCCATACCTCATTTATTAGCTAAAAACCCAATCCAAAATTCTCTTCATTCAGTTTTTATCAGAAAAGTGTAGTAAGGGTTTTCAGGTACAACTAATTATCTCTGATAACCTTGATTGAATAAACCAACTTTGTATTCCTTCTCAATTCTTTTAATAATCTTAATTCTTAACCCTTTCAAACAACCCCACATCTGGATTTCTTGTTATCTCTTTTTAATCCTTCCCCCAGAAAAATCTTTCAGAATTTTAGCAAATCTGTTCTGGATCTGTTCCAGGTAGAGGATTTTTATGGCATTTTCAGATTATAAAACTCTCTTTTGTACAGTCAATAACAACAACAATAACAACAAAAATAATCTGTATCTCTTTTCTGGTTTGATAGCTATATATCTCCTTTAGGCATTGAAGCATCATCCCGTTCCATTTGAAAATCCAGTAATACTTTTCTGCATCCTTCTCATTCCTTGCCACATTTATATCCACATTCAGATCGATTTTAAATTTATCCAGAGTTCCTCATTCTTCTTCTATTGCATCTGTCCATTTATCCATCATCTGTCACAAATTTTCATACGTTTTTCATAGCTTCCTATCAAAGACCCATGGTTAGAATATTGCCTTTTGTTATCCCACTAGTGTTCAATTTTTTAAACAACCCATTATCTTATTCTGACTAAAAAAAGGATAAGCCATACCACTTTCTCACTGGAGGAATTCTTTCAAAAGTTTAAATTGTAATTCCAAGTGCATCTGAGCCCTTAATCTGTTGTTAAACTTTCTAAAATCCATATTCTAAGAACCCTTTTGCTGTTTAATCCAGAAAGCAATATTTTTAAAAGGCTTTAAAATTGTATTTAAAAAAATCTTTGTTTAAGGAAAAGGCATTTCAACCTAGCAAGTTCAGTATAACTTATTGTTCCAAAGAGTGTTAATCCTTCGTTACCAACAGAAAGAAATACAAACACAAAAGCTTTAAGAACTGAGGCTCAGTTAAAATTAAATGTCCTTTAAAAAGGATGTATTGATGACTGTGAGCAAAGATGATTCCTCCCTTGATTCTTAGTTGCTCAACCCATAAACAAACTGCAAAATGGTGATTCTTGTTGTTTACTCAGGAGGAGCAGAGATTTGGGGTTATATGGATTATCTCAAGATCACTCTTTAAATCTGGAAAGATATTGGTGGCTTGGATCCTATATCCAGCTGCTGTTGCTGTGGTAATGCTCTCCCATAACAAAAAAGGGACATCTAAAAGTTATTGCTTTTCAAGTTCTATATCTGAATTTTGTTGTTTGTGGAATGCAGAAGAATGAAGGGGGAAAGGAAAGGAAAGGGAGGAAAGATGATAAAGCATAGCACAAAGATAATTCAGAAAATTGCAGAAAGAAGTTACACCCCTAAACCAGTGGTGGAATTCAAATTTTTTTACTTCCAGTTCTGTGGGCGTGGCTTGGTGGGCGTGGCAGGGAAATGATACTGCAAAATCTCCATTCCCACTTCACTCCAGCGGAAGAATACTGCAAAATCCCCATTCCCACCCACTCCAGGGGAAAGATATTGCAAAATCTCCATTCCCGCCCCACTCTAGGGCCAGACAGAGTTGATATTTGCTGGTTCTCCGAACTACTCAAAATTTCCACTACCGGTTCTCCAGAACCTGTCAGAACCTTCTGAATAGCACCCCTGCCCTAAACTCTGTTGATTTTAGAGGAGTTAATTGAGCTATTAATTTTAATAGTTTGGTCAGAACCTTTACAATTTGACCAAACACATTATCCTAACTTCTTGATCTTTATAGGAGGCTGTGCATATTTTGAAAGTGATTAGGAAGAAATGTTAAAAGAAAGGAAATACACATAAGCACGAGCATGTCATCTCTTCGCTGGACCATCCCTTATTTCAGGCTTCTGTATGATTTGTAATGTAAATTGTAATGAATTAAATACACTGGGTGTTTGTTTTAGATATTAGTGAAATATTTAAAATGGGATATGAACCAACTGATCACCTACAAATAAGGGATGGGAATAAAATCAACAAAATTTAGTGGTACATTCCAAGGCACGATGCTTATTGAATTATTTATTTATTTTATATTACTTCCAGAGTATTCTGCAACCAAGTCTCAAAATAAATTATTACTGAAGTATTATAATTGTATGTCTTCCTTTTTTTTTTTTTAATGCACATGCGTATTCAGTCATTTTCTGGGTAAAGGAATATCTTGGAAGGAAATTATCAGCAAAATTTCCCCTAGAAACACTCCTTTCAGTTCATCTTTGATGAAAGATCTTTCTGATCTTGTGTCAAACCATTTGCACTATTGATTACTTGTAGAATTATCCAATACAGAATATGCATTATATACACTTTTACTTTTGATGTTGTGGCAAGGGGAAATGGCAAAAAACAAACAAACCTTTAATCTTAACAAAGAGAAGAAAGGTTTGAAGTGGGTGTACTTTCAGACAGTCTTGGTAGGCCTGCTTTAGCATAGTCTCAACAAGTTTTTGTAGGAAGAAAGGTTTCACATTAAAAAAAAAAAAAAGAACTCCAAAAGACCTATTTTTTCTTTTTTTAAAAAAATGGAATTGGAAGCATTCCAAGTTTGACTTTAAAAATAAGCTTTGATTTATAGTAGTTCATGTTGGGCTCAGTTAACTATGCCAAAAATCCAGGGCAGATCAGAGGTTTTTTTTGAAATAAGCAGAAGCCTAATCTAATGTAGGTATTTCAAAACTCCCACTGCTTTAGTTATAACATCATCTGTTACTGAATGATTTATAAAGCATCCTTTTACAGGAAAATTTCAGCAAGACTGAGGGTGATATATTTTGACCTCAAGACCTGTCCTAGCTTCTGCCTTGCAATTAATGCTGAGCCGCAACTGTGATCAGAATCATGGTTATACCAGACCATGAGCCAAACTACACATTACACAGAGTTCCACGCAACTTTTTTTTTTTTTTTTTTTTTTAATTAGATTTATATGCCGCCCTTCTCCAGAGACTCAGGGCGGCTTACAATGCGTTAAGCAATAGCCTTCATACTTTTGTATATTTATACAAAGTCAGCTTATTGCCCCCACAAACTGGGTCCTCAATTTACCCACCTTAGAAAGGATGGAAGGCTGAGTCGACCTTGAGCCTGGCTAGGATTGAACTCAGAGAAATTACAGGCAGCTGGTGTTAATTGCTGCCTTTAGTAGGAGGCATTAGCCCCCTACGCTACACAGGCTCCTGTCTAGCCTTTTATGTCTTTTTAAGTTGTTGCATCTATAAAAAAAGTTTCAGTTAACTATATAAGATGTGAATATGTGCACATGGTTAGCAATATCCCTTTTGTTTAATAATATCCTTTGTTAAAGTTACTTTTTCACTGTTATGGAAACAATACTCAACAATATTGTTAGTGGCCTTTGACTAAATAGGAATGTTTGAAACTGAATATTTGGTAAAACTGAATATTTGCACTTTGAGTGCAAAAACTGGATTATACTTGATCCCAGGATTGCTGGGTGGGAGCAGCACACACACACACACACACATACACAGTAACAGATGTAAGTGAAAGAAATTAAAAGTATCAAAAGAAAAGGAAGCACAACCGACACCATTTACATTCTGTCTCAGTTTCATACTATCCTTCCAAATGAGCCTTGCTTCCAACCATCCATCCATACACTGTTTTGCACATTTCCTTTTGTTTTCCCATCACCTCTCTTTTTCAGGCTGTCATCAATTCCATTCATCTATAATTTTCAGTGCTTCAAATGCAGTATTGCAGGCTGTTTATGCTGACTGCTGACTGCCAGCAGTTCAGCAGTTCAATTCTCACCGGCTCAAGGTTGACTCAGCCGTCCATCCTTCCGAGGTTGGTAAAACGAGAAGCCAGATTATTGGGGGCAATATGCTGACTCTGTAAACTGCTGAGTTTACAGCATTGTGAAGCAGTATATAAATCTAGGTGCTATTTCTATTGCTATAATTTTCTGTCTTCTCCTTCCTCTCAACCCACTCACTTTTCTTTTATGTATGTTTTGTGATTCAGTCCTCATTCATTCTCTCTATATGATCAAATTACTGCAATGCATTTCTTCTGTACTGCTCATTCATCTCATTAAGCTATACTCATTTAGTACCCATTCAATCATTACATGCTATCTGCCCAAATTGATAAAGTCACTCATTTAATTACTTGCTTTAGCTTTATGTGATCATATATAATTTTTAATCAATCTCTTCATTTTTCCTATCAAATACCTTGGTCTTTGATAATTAATATTCAGATCCATTCTTTTCATTGCATTGTACAATTTAACTTTTGCTGCAAATCAGTCAGTTTTTCAGTCAACAACTTAGCATCATTTTCAGTCAAAAAGTACATGCTTGTTTGCATCCTCAACTAACACATTTCTAATGCATTCCTTATCCAGTACATTTATTCATAAACAAAGTAAACAACTCTCCCCAAATTCACACTTACTTGTTTTCAGTATTGAATCATTTGCAAAACATTCCACCTTCTCATTCATGCTTTATTTCCACCATATAGTGCTTTTATCACATCCCACAGTTAACCTACAGCTTCATATTCATGTAAAAATACGTAAGAAAGAACAAAAAAACATTTATTTGTCACACTCATACATTTCTCAATGACCTGCTAAAAACAAAATCTGATCTGCACATGTCCTACCTGAATTTGAAGTTCAGGCTTTAAATTCATTTATTCGTATATCTTGTAATTGAGTTTTTCTGCTGTTATAAAATCATTTTAGTTGGTGAATTTAACATTCAAAGCAAATATAAAGGTACAAGAAACATTCTCTGGTGTGTAAAATTAACTTTTTACTCTTTATCTAGTTGCAAATAACGACCCATTAAAAGTTCATATTGTGAGAATAACCCAGTATCCATACATCTTATATTAGTGATCTTAAGTTAGTGGTTAGTTCCACCTAATAAAATGCAAAATTATTTGAGCAGAGTATATCTTGTAGAATGCATAAACTGTATGTGATCTACTAAGTGCAGTATTTTGTTGAAGCTTTGCATATGATATGTTGGAATAACTACAGTATAGCTCGCAGAACAAGTATTCTCAGGAGCCACCTCCCAGCTATGGGGATTCTTTGCCAAATTTTGATAAGACATCCCTATGTTTCAGAAGCACCAACAATCCCTTCTTCACATTCAAGCAAGAATTTTGTCAGTGAAGGGGAATCAATTTCCCATTTTATATTCCATCAGACAAATGCACTGGAGGAAGATTGCAGAAGCCTAACCTGTCAATTTATTCTCGCTGCTCAGTGCTTCCCACTCCCAAGAGACAAGATATTATCTAAGTAGTATTAATAGTTTGTTGTTGCAATTATTCTTATAATTTCAATTTATATATCACTGAATACTATATGAATCACAGACATTGATAAGGTTGTGTAATTAACATTCACAAGTGTTACTCAATAATTATTAGAAATAGTAAGAATAGTTAATGCATCCCTGAAAAAGTAAGACACAAAGCATGCACAGTAAAAAAAATCAGTCAAATGGAATAACAATCAATCCCAACAAAGCCTTAACACTATACTCAACTGCAACGTTCCATAAAAGCTCTGTAGAACAGCTCAGTTTTGAGCATTTTCCTGAATAAAGTGAGGATGGAGGCAAGTCTGATTTTATCTGGGAGATTATTGTAAAGGGTAGACTTGGCTTTCAAGAAGCAATGTTCTGCTCCTTAGCTCCCCCACTTCATGAAAATGGAGAACAAGTAGCAGAGTCTCCCGGAGCACCATGTTAGCCAGATAGGGTGTGATTGGACAATCTGGTCCCACAGATATAAAGGTCAAAGTCATACATTGTCAAAACCAGCATTTTTCAATTGCTCCCAGAAAGTTACTTGGCAGCCCGCTCAGGGCCAAAATATAGCTTTTCCCCAAGTCATCTGGGAGATTATCATTTTCTTATTTGTACTCATATCAACTGCAAAGCTCCACCCCTGTTTTCTAAAAACATTTGTACCAATTTTCAGTCAAGGGGATTAAACAGAAGAAAGGAGCCTATCCCTTGTCCCCAGTGGCCTTGTCCCCAGTGTCCTAATCAATCATTGGCACACAAGAAGGGCCTTACCTTAGGGCTGAGCTGACTCATATTCATACGTGTGAAAGTGTTTTGCAAAATAATCTTGCCCAAGCAATTCATAGTTTTTAATTGAACTTGGAAATTCATTAGCCACCATAGGACAGTAAGACACAGTCTATATTTGATGCCTTGATCCCTTATTGCAACTCCTGAAGGTACCTGCTGAACCTGTTTTTACAGACAGACTCACAGAAAGCACATTATCATTTTTAGATATTATCAAAGTGCACATCACTGTGGAAAAATCTGTTTTCTTCAGACTAGGATATATAGCAAATAGCAAATCCATTGAAGCAGATCAACACACTAAAGACAACTTAACCCATTTGATGACTTAAGGAGAATCCCAAAATGTACACTTGGTTCTTTAAGTTAAGCGCAATACCAAATTTTAATTTTTATTCATTTTGCTTGATGAAACCTCAGCTTGTTTGATTTCATCAATTCCAAAATTGCTACAACAGTCTGTTCAGAATTCTACAATGTCATTGGGCCTTGAAAAATATAGCTTCCCAGTATTATTGAGAGGTGGGTGGCATAGAAGTTTAATAATGATAATAACTTTAACACCATCAAACAACATCTGTTTATCCCAAGTCTTTGGAAAGGACACAATAGGTGGATAAAAATGCCAAATCAAATCTGAACATCTGACTGATTGTGTGACCAATCCTCCTCATCCTCCTCATCCTTTAAGCCAAACTTTGGGTTGATTTCTCCCAGTAGCTTTGGGTAACTGCTGATCAATTATGCCATCTTTCCAATATTTCAGTAGAGATTGATATATCAAAGACTGGATGAACTAAGAATTTGGAGGGGAGTCGTGAGGAAAAAGGATCAAGGGGATTTTTTAAAAAGCACTGTCTAAAACAGGATTGGTATAATCTGTTTAGTTTACATTTTCAACTGAATTGTCCTAATTTGTACTTCCAAAATTAATATATGCACCAAAATAGCAATACTTGGAATGAAAAAGGTACACACTTTGAAAATGGCTGGTTTTTAATAGGATATCTGACAAAATATAATTTTCTTATAAACCAATAATACTGTCCCCTCCCTTGATATTCCTCAACTAAAATGACAAGGGAATAATCGACCAATAGCCATTAAACCTCCTGATTAAAATTCTAAGTCAAAGTTCAGTCACAGATCGTCAGATAAAAACCCTAACAGTCAATATATCAAGAATTCAGTGCACATCACACCAGTGTTGATATAATACATGTGTTTTTATAAAGAAAACCTCTTGCAATTCACATTTCTGGAGTCAATCTGGCTTCTCTGAAGAACCACTTTCCATGGTGTAAGACTTTTACTTAGGATTTCTAACTTCTAATTATTGGACATCCTCGTTAGTAGTGACATTTAAAGTTCTATGATATCAGATTTAGTCTTTTCCTTAGAAGGATGGGATTCAGAATAATCCTGAGTTGTTTAATGTGTACCGGTAAAGTGATTTATTCTCATATGATATTTGAGATTTCTCATGAATGACACACCAGTTTTACACGACAATCTTGAAGTTTCTGACAATTTATAAACAGAACTGTCAGTCTGAACTTTTAGTTGCATTAGCTTTTTCTCTCCCTGCAAACACTGGAATTTCATTAATTAATATTACCATGACTATGAAAAGCAGATTTGCCCAAGGGCAGCTTGAAACTCAATATATTTCTTTTCCCTTGGTGCTTCTGAGGTTGCCAACACATCACATTTCAACACCAAGACATGAATCTCTCATAGTCACTGATGGCTTGAGTGAACTTGAACTTCCATTGCTTTGTAGGGGACTTCAGCATTGCTTATTCTCTTTGAGGCCATTTCTCCCCTCTTGTGAGAATGAAGGACAGCTGTCACAAAAAACAGTCCACTAGAGCTCTGAATGGGCTGCTGCTGAGTTCCAGCAGGACACTTGCTGCTGTCAGAAAATTTCATCGCAGCAAGAGTTATTTCAAGGTCAAAAGGTTCTTCAGAGTTATTCTAGACTTACTCCCTGTATGGAACTTGACAACTGACAATCCTCCCTCTCCCTGCTTCCCAAAGAGTTGTATAAAATCCAACAAATGTTTTGTTCCAGCACATTGCCTGGAAAGAGGTATAGTCTGCACAATGCAACATAAATCTGCCTCAGGGATCTACTCAATGTCTCCTGTTACTCTCTTAAGGCCATTTGTGATTGACAGCATTCCGCTTCCTTGCCACTCTCGTGAGCTGTGGCTCAGGGGAGCAGAAAATGGCAAGAAGGCCCAGTTTCTATGTGGAGTAGTTACTTAAATAAAAAACTTAAATTGCTGTGAGCCGCTGATCAATGACTATGCATACCACTTTTGGGTCTTAGGACACAGGTTGCAGATCAGCTGTTGGGAATAGCAGTATCTTTACATTATCTATGGAATCTCGGGATAATTCATGGATGGGTGCAATGTATCTTGTGATTTAGTAATATCACTGTTATAATTGTTACTATTGGTGTTCTTCAAAAGGTAGCTTTATTCATATATATTTTAGATTTATAGCCTCCTTTTTGTGAGGTTGGACTAAAAGATTGAATGGCCTCAAGTTTCCTAAGAGTTAGAATGGACTTGAACATGGATCTTCCTAGTCCCTATTCCCTAGTTCAATATCTTAACTCATTCTTAGCTTATATTTTGGATTTATACCCATCACACACACACACACACACACACACGACTCTGATAAGCTTGCATCTTAATTGCTGCACCCAATCGACTCTTGTGGAACATCTAATAGGACTAATTCAAATGTCAGAAACACTATCAGTCAACCCTGAAGTGAACCTGGCTGAGGCCATCTTTGAGGCGTCAGGGTTGCCACAAGGCAGAAGAAGAGACAGGGAGGGGAGAGAATAGATAGCTGGGGTGTGTAGTCAAAACAAAAAGTTTTCCTGTGGGAACCAAGGACATTCCACCAGGTGCTGGGGAGAGGAGGAGTGGAGTAACCAGGCAACAGCTAGCACTCTATTGGACAATGTGACTGGTGACTAGGGGGAAGGGGGAACTTTCACTTTTTAATTAAGTGAAAACTGTGGGAACTTTCAGAGTCAGTTTTCAGCTTTCGGTTTTCACCAGTTGTGCCAATATGATGTATTCAATAAATTCTTCTTTGAGGAATCTACCTGCCTTGGAATTCTGCTTTCTACCTGGAATGCTGACACTATCATTGAAAGTCTTCATGTAACATCCTTCACATCCAAAGATCACGTATCCAGATAACTTCCTGGATAAGATGTCATTCATTAGCAGGATCACAAACAAAAATCACCCTGTATTTCTTTCTTTTTAAAGTGAAAATTAGCTTTGCTTTCTTAGGTATAAGAACAAGAATCATGTATTTCTCCATTTTATGCATTTTTCTTCAGCCAACCTTTCAGAGAACTTTACATTTCCTTTAGGCAGAAGAAGGGCAAATTGTGGGAATATCTTAAAATGCTTCAATTATCCACAGCTACCATAAATAAAAGATCTCATGCATAGTTGACCCCCTGCTCTTCATTCAACATTTGGGTTGATTTATTGTCAGACCTGGTCCAACACCGTTACAATGTTTGACATAAATTGTTTAGTAAGAGAAGTATAGAAAGAATGACATCACCCTAAATCTAAAAAAGAATATAATACTGCTGTTGTAACACAATATGCTAATATTACTTGCAAAATTATGTGGCTACCTTCTAACACTCTTGGGCAACAAATAACTATTTTTTAATAAGAGAAATTGATGCTGCAGCAGCAGCTTTAGAAATACAGTAGTTGGCAACCTGGAGAGAGGAGATTTTCCACAAAAGAAATTGGCATTGCAATCTGCATACAAAGTCCACTTTGGATCTGGGAGATGCCACAACTTTAAATGCACAATGCAAAGTTTAAGCACACTTCAGAAAATTGAAGTGCATAGGATATTGCAGATGAAGAGAATAAACTGGTTTAAATTCAGGAAGTTTGGGTTCAGACCCCAGCCTACTCCAAGAATTCTATGAAAACCTGGAGAGGCAGGATAGAAGTTGTTAGATGAAGGCTCAAAATCAATATAAGGCAATATAAGGCATGCACACACTAGGAACAGACTCCAGCTGTTCCTCTGCCTCACTGCTGTCTAGCTCTCTCTCTGCCTCCAATGCAGAGTCCTTGTCCGAGCTTTCCCCGGCCCCCAGGACTGGCCCATATTCCTCCCCAACCTCCTCACTGTCCGACTCTGCAGCCAGCTTTGCTGGCCGTCGGTGGGCCACAACAATCTGGGTCTGGAAAACAGAATACATTAAGGGCTTTGTTACTGGCTTTACTATTAGTTGATTAATCAACATGGCTTATTTATTTTGAGGATGTTTTTATTGTTTTAATATTTTAATTGCTTTATAATTTTGAATTGGAAGCCTCTCAGAGTCACTTGGTTGAACTGGGAAGCTGTAGAAATTAAATAAATAAGTGTCTGAGTTGGCTTTTCCAAGGAATTGCTGTAGGCGTGTGGTTAGTGGGTTGAGGAACACCCTTCTGGGAGTCAGTGGTTCTAATCTACAACTACACAGCTATGGTTGTGTGTGTGTTCCATTACAACTGAATACAGATGTCTTTCCCCAGCCTTACATCCAACTTGGGGAATTGTTAGTGTGGAAATCTCAATACATCCGAAGGGCATTCATATCCATTTCTGAAAAAAAAAACCCCTCATATTAATGCAGTTTTGAACATTTCTATGCCACCCATTAATTAACACTCTGAGGATTGCCTACAAGGAATAACAATTCAGTCCAAAAAAAGAAAATGCTAGAAATGGTAATTTAACTTTTAGCAGATTGAATACTTAAGGTGATCTATATGGTATGTTAAAAGATTACCCTCATACTGAAACGTTATTAAAGTTGGCACCACTTGAATCCCTTTGGATGGAAATCAAGCAGAGGATAATTCCTAGGTCATCAACTTCATAAGTTCAGAATAGTAGAAGGCTCGGACTTTGGGCAGGCTCATTTAACAGACAACTGAGTTTATCATTTTGAACTACATTTGTCTAAAAATGGGAAAGATATGTTTCTTATATCCATAACCTACGTTCTGTTACTGAAAAAATAAAATTGACTTAAATAAAATTGTTCTTAAAAATCCTTTAAGAACAATGGATTTAATCCAGCAGTTAACAGATTAATTCCTACTCTCAAAGAGTTCCTTAAACAGAACAAAGGGCACAATGGTGAGTGCGTCATCAGAATGACCTACACCAGAGTTCCCTAACCTTTCCATCTTTGCAGACTGGCAGGGGTGGGTGGGGAGGGGATGGTTCTGTGCAAGTGGCAGCAAGCATGGTGCACACATGCAGCTCCATTTCACAAGCAGCAGGCAAGCATGCCCACCCTTTAGACAAATGGACTGTGTGTGCATGCACTCGCCCACTGCTCATGGCCTGGTAGTTGGCCATGGCCAGGGGATTGGGGATCTCTTATCTAGACAAAAAGAATAATGGGAAACAAACATTACCCTTCAGGCTCTGGAGGAGTGGGCTTCCATTCATTTCCTGCTCACATAACAAACCAGAAAAAGGCAGATGGATAAGTTACAGGTGGAAACTATGAAGAAGACCATTTTACCAAAAGCCTCCCAGCAAAGGTCTGGTTCAGCTGGAATTTGACCAATTCCAACATAATGAACATCACACCAGACCTCCTGTCATTCCTAGTTGACCATTTTCTCTATGGGAAGGAAAGAAGGAGCAATACTTCAAGCACTTCAAATACTTCAGCTTCAACCACAATAATACACGAATACATAATAGATACAAACTAAAGGTAAACCGCTCCAAACTCGATTGCAGAAAATACGACTTCAGCAACAGAGTGGTCAATGGCTGGAATGCACTACCTGACTCTGTTGTTGCATCCCCAAACCCCCATAACTTTAACCTTAGATTGTCTACTGTTGATCTCATCCTATTCTTAAGAGGTCTGTAATGGGCGTGCATAAGTGCATTAACGTGCCTACCGTCCCTATCCTACTGTCCCCATTTATTCGTATCCATTTCCTGTGTTCATATTGATGTTTATACTTATACCTGTTGTCTCATACATGTTTGACAAATAAATAAACAAATAAACAGATAAATAAAAAATATTGAGCCAAACCTATTTACCTATAGTTTGGTGTTAATTATACCTCAATACTTTATAAAAATTTAACATTGTTATAGTAAAGAAGAATTTGGTCATTGACTCAAAGTGTAAGGCATTAGGATATTACCTAGGGATACCCCCTCTGAGTCTTTTGTCATAAACAGTGTTGGATCAAGGCCTTCCAGCAATTGCTAGATCCGAAGGTGGACATTTTTAACTTTTGAAAATATAATATCTTGCCTATCCTAGGTCCTTGGGAAGGGATTGATAGATGAAAAAAATGCCAAGTTCAACCTGGTTGACTCTGAGACCAACCATGGTAATAATAATTCACTGATAGAAGTTTGCCTGGGAAATCAATAGTTCAAACCACTCATCAGTTAGAGGAATATGAGCAAGTTATTATTCTCTCATTCCCTACCATATGAAACATTTATCTATCATATCCTCACATTTTTATTCCAGTATTCTTCCTACAAGTATATGAGGTTATTGGATTTTATAATCATATTAATACAGTCATAGCTACAGAACTTATATTTATGCCCCTTCCACCCTATACAATTTTAATTTCCCCATGCACAAACATTGAAATAAGGGTGTTGTTTCTGTGATTAGTAAATTTATAAGTGGAGTTTTGAACCTAATACTCCATTTCCAGAATGAAACTGAATCACATACTCTTGGACTATGCATTGCCCATTTAAAACATTATTATTTGTGCTAAAAGGTCCAGCATCCTATTAAAGTAGTATCTTTCTTAAGAGAATTGAAGCTTTGCAAAAATAACCAGCAAATTTTAGATTTTCCAAAATCTCAGATATACTGGCAAAAACTCATTAAAAAAAAGAGATGCTGGGTTTAAATAAGAGGGTTTAAACATAATCTTCATCAGTTTGGGATGTGGCACTTTGCCATGATGTTTTACACTGCAGACATGACATAATTTGCTGCAGGATAGGACCTTGAGATAATGTAGTTGTCTTATGAAGGTGTTTCACCTAGCTTTAAAGCCACAACCAGCAGGTCAGTGACAGTATCTGGACAAGGCTTCTCTCATGTTCAGATATCTCCTCTGGATCCTGGAACTGACCGAGATATGAGCAAAGATAACAATTATTCTTCTTTTAGAAGCAAAGGGTCCAAGCTGTTTTTGCAAAGCAGCTTTGAAAAATGTTCCTCATAAGCCTTCAAAAAAGCAAAACATATTTTTCAGGGTTTTCCACAATCTTAGCATGAATCTTAAATGGAATTTGGGAGATCTTCAGAAGGCACATTTTTGTTTTATTGGGTATAGAAAAGGTAGAAAACAATTGCTTAATTCTCTTTTTGGAATTAGAAAAGCCATTTATTAAACTGTAAATAAGATATACATCTGATCTCTTTGTAAATTTATTAAACAAACTAAACAATATTTGGAGGAATTAAATCATGAATAGATTAAGACAGGGTTGTCAAACTCACGTCATCATGGTGGCGTCACAAGACATATCAGGACTTCCCCCCCCCTTTGCTAAAGTGGGCCTGGGAGTGGCCAGTGCTTGATGCATCTGGCCCGTGAGGCCGGGAGTTTGATAGCCCTGGATTAAGACATTAAATTGCAAGCCACACCCACTAACTCTCTGCTATTGAGAGGATACCTCATAGTCAGAAAAATATATCGCAATAGTTTATCCTGGTCTTATGAAGCATATTCTTCATTTTAGAAAGGACAAGTTTTTCTGGACTCTTTCATTATTATGTGAGAAATCCCATCTCTTGATCACCTGCAGTGAAGCATCAATAGTTTTCACAGATCGGCAAGGCAAAGCAAAATCCCTTGAGGGTGTAAACATCTGGCTAACCAGTGGTAGAACAGTTTGACACTTCTGCAGCCATGGCCACTAGTTTTCCCTAACAGTCTGTCATAGGACTAACTGAAGCTATAAGAAATGTTATGAACGTCTGTTGCTAGTTTAATATAGCTAAAGCCAATAATTACACTGATTGCTTTCTGTCTTAATACCTTCATAATAAAGGGCTCGTGTCTCTTTAAAAGGAAGGAAGGAAGGAAGATCAAGAATTTGATCATTCAGTTAGAAGCTTGAAAGCAATTCTCAATCCATTACAGTAAGAAACTGAAGTGAAGAACTGAATAACTAAATGTTATAGCTAAATAGATAGTTTTAATTTATCTATAACTATCTAAGGTCTAGGAGACCTACACAAAAGGCTACAATTAGAAAGGATGGAAGGTCGACTCAGCCTTCAATCCTTTCTAAGGTGGGTAAATTGAGGAGCCAGTTTGTGGGGGCAATAAGCTGACTTTGTATAAATATACAAAAGTATGAAGGCTATTGCTTAACACATCGTAAGCCATCCTGAGTCTCCGGAGAAGGGCGGCATATAAATCAAATAAAAAAAAACATCTGACTTGGGATTCATTAGTATAATTCAAGGAATTATTTATTTTCTGGAAAAATATTTAGCTCAATGCATTTATTTGCTATCGTATAACAGAAATAGATCATAATGAAATTTATCATGATAATGAGCTGAAAGGATTGTAAGAAAAGGTACTGATAATCTAAGTATAGCTATTGTAGAAGCAGAGTATCCCCCCTCCCTTGTTGTTTTACATTTGTGAACGACCCTTCTTTCAAAAATGAATGACATCCTATTAGTGGTCTCAATAATTCCAACATTATCTACTTACTGAAGTAGCTGAAAATGGAACGCTTCCAAAGGCCATATGAGGCATGACACTACCTACTGGTTGTTATTGGACTGATGGCAGTAATATTGTTTCTTGTATTATACAGTATAGTTTGTGTTTTAATTTTGTTGTAAGCCACCATCAAAAGTCTTCTTGGATTGCAGCAAAGTATACCTTTGATTAATATAGAATATATAAAAGTGAAGTGATATGACCATAGCTCAAATTGACTATTTTAAAATTTGCCCTTCTTTTTAATGTTTATCAAATTTGTGTTCGACTAGGCAGTAGTTCTCTAAAAGCTTCCCATTTCCTTCACAATTTCTGCTAAAGAATTCAAGAGGAAAACTATGGGAAGGAAATTCAAGTGGGATTTCTTGGAAGTGCTGTGTAGAGTTTAATTTTTGCAACAGGTAGGAAAATGTTCAGAGATTTAAGTTTTAACATTAAATAGCTAACCGAAACAAGCAAACCAGCATAAGCCTTTGGGATGTTATGTGACTGGACTTACTGATATATCTCTGGAAAACTAGGATTGTTAATATTATATGTTCACTAATTTGGCCTTGGGATTATCTTGGTCAATGAGGCATCGATGCCAGATTCAGGCTGACACTAATGGCGAACATCCAGATTTTGAGGTTATTAGAATGGTATAGTATGCAATCTACCTTCTCTTAAGCTCTCAAAATAGAGACATGCAGATGTTGCATTATCTCATAATCATGGTTTAAACTTTAAACCATGGAAAATAGAGGTAAAATTGGCATTATACAATATATTCAGATTGGACATATCTTGTGATCTGCTGGACATCTGTGTCACACTTAATGAACGAATGGGTGGAGGTGATTTTTTATCTTTTTGCAGCTAGATTATCTAAACCAGGGGTGTCAAACTCAAGGCTCGCGGGCCACATCCGGCCAATGGGTTGTTTAGATCTGGCCCGCGGGGCCACCCCGGAAAGAGTGAAGGACCAGTCTGCAGTGCTTCTGCCAGCAAAAGGGAGCTTGTGAGGGCCGTGCATGGCCGTTCCGGGCTCTGTCTTCACTGGCAGAGGACTGCAGGATGTTTAGCTGGCCATGCCCATCCTAGCCACACCCACCCAGCCATGCCCACTCGCCCCCCCCCCCACAAGGCCAAGCACAACTCTGATGCGGCCCTCGATGAAATCGAATTTGACACCCCTGGTCTAAGCAGTCCTCCCCGTTGGAAATAAATATCAAAGTTTGTTCAGTATTTCTTGCATCTCTCTCTCCTTATTTTACTCTTTTTGCTTTAACCTCTTTAGCTGAGATTGTGTGGGGATAAATTTTTTTTCCATTATTTGCAGGTGAAAGTGCTTAACTGAACTGACTCCTAATAAGAGGAAGATATTTCTTTTTCTGATTCTGCAGAATCAGTGCCAATTAGGGAACTGGAAAGAGACTGGTTCAGAGGGCAAAGCACTAGCTAAGGAAAATGAGTGTGCAAGGTCTACTTATTGTTCAGTGAGTAATTTGCAGATTGACATTTAAGAAAGTTGTCTTAAAGGTCAAATCTGTTAATCACTTGGTATGCCCTAACCAGCTCTGTTTTGTTTTCTGCATCTTTCTATTCTTAACACAATGTGCTCATTTTCCACAGAGATTCAAGAAGCTTTGGTGGTAGATTTCAAGTATGAATTAAGCATTGCTCAGTACTCAATCTTTATTACTTTACTATTCATGGCTTGTTCTTAATTTGATAATATTGATACATTTGCTCATGAAACTGGTCTGTAAATAAAGATAAAGAAAGTGATACTCATGTGATTTGATTCTCATACTTATTCATGCTATTGATTCTCCAAAATCTTTTCTGATTTCTAGTTTTTTTTCTCTACAGTAGGAGTCCCCAAACCCCAGTACGCAGCCCAATCCTGGGCCATAGCCCTTGGGAACCCATTTACAAGCGAGCATGTAAACTGTCCCCTCTCCTCCTCCCCACCATCCTAGTCCACAGAGTGGAAAGACTGGGGGCTGCTCCTCTACAGGTATGCTATAACTTCTTTTTCAATCTGTCATTTATTCAACATCATTCCATCACACTTGATTCACTGAAATATTTGTTTTTTTTAAAAAATCTGTTCTAGCATAATTTGATGGATTGCATAACTGTAGTTCTACCCATTTGCTGTTATTTTCTAAGAATAGCTATTTCGTCAGGTATTAATATTAAAGCTAAATGACAGAAAGCTAGTTTTTATTTTCTTAACTTTTTTTTGACAAATAACAGCCAGAGGAAAACTTCATTCAGATTGGACTACAGCAAAGATGCATGGGTTGAGGCTTTGATACTCTATCCCAACTTGGAATTTTTTTAAGGTGACCGAATAAGAACATCAGTACATACATGGCAGAGGTGTAATCATACCATCTACATTTAATCTATATTAAATTTAATTAACATGGAATGAAATGAAACCATGCACACTCCTTTTTGGCATATGCCTCTGGTATGCTAATTTAGAGTCCAACTGCTGTCTTTGGTCTGGAAAATTACTGTGCATCACTGGCTTCCAGAATAAAGGGAAGGGTTTAAATCCTTCTTCCACCAAATTGGCAGTGGCCACAGCTGAAAAAATACAAAAGCATAACCAACAGAGAAAAGCTTGATAGGTAAGCCTGAACAGGCTTCCATAGAAAGAGGCTCATTTGACATGCACGGTTCAAACATTCTAAAAAGATTTTTTTTTTGACAAAATGGACTTCAGAAGGTAATCCAAAGGACATTTTTTGTCTATGGCAAGAGTGTCAAACTGAAGGCCTACGGGCTGCTTAGATCTGGCCTGTGGGGCCGCCCTGGAAATAGCGAAGGACTGGCCTGTGGTGCCTCTACTTGTGAAAGCAGATGTCGAGCTGGCCACGCCCACCCTGGCCACGCCCCCCTGAGGCCAAAAACAACCCTGATGCAGCCCTCAATGAAATTGAGTTTGACAACCCTGGTCTATGGAAATTCTGACATCAGAGTCAGATGTCAGAGGAGAGAAGAGTGTATGGTCATAAATCAGTAAGAGCTAAATCACCCTATGCAGTCTCTCTTAAGTAGACAGATATAGACTCAACATCTCATGCCCAAGCATATTCACACAACCTATTCATAATTTCCTCTTTCTCTTTTCTACTATGCCTTTTGTTTTTTAAAGACTCCTACTGACAGTGATATAAATTCTTTACAATTTACTATTTAAACTGGGTTTGTGCCAAGAATCGCTAGGAATCTGGAGAAACCTATGGGCCCTTCTCAGACAAATGGATTTAAACGTATAAAATATATAGATTGTATCACAAAGGAAATTATGCTTAAATGCAGTTTACCTATCTATCTATCTATCTATCTATCTATCTATCTATCTATCTATCTATCTATCTATCTATCTATCTATCACAAAAATGTCTTAACGTGTAATTGATTTCATGTTAGTTTTTTTTCTTTGGATGGGTACAAGTGTTGGATATTCCATCATAATTTCTTTCAAGAAATTCCCCATAATTTCTTGAAAGACTCTCTGAAATCTATTAAGAAGCTTTAGTTTAATTGCTGTTGCTAGAATCACCCCACCCAACCACCCCAGTGTACTTATCTTCCATAAAGGTATGCAAAAAGCTTCCATCAATAGTCAGGGCAGCTGTTTTAAATGCCTACGTATGTGGTCGAATGGGGTGGTTTATCAGTTGCCTCCAGCCTACTGCACCCTCTTCCTAAATTATAGCAATAAGTGTGAATGTCTCAATCATGATTTTTGATCAAAGCAGTTAGGGAGGAAGATTGAAGGTATTTTATCCACTAAACCAATCAAAATATATTTATGGGCGAAGACCAAACCCAGCAAAAGACCAACAAACAACTATAAAAGGAAAATTTAAAATTATGAGAAAATCCTTAAGCAGTTAGCAGCTAAAAATGAACATCATAAGGGAGGAATCAGAAGGCTATAGTCTTTTTTTGGGTGATCACCCTTTAGAAATTTCTGCAAAAATTCAGTGTGTGTCTAGTTGTTGGATATCTACTGAGAAATGATGCACAGAGAAGCTCTCTTTTTATGCTTTTGCTCTTTGCTTTCTTTCCCTCCCCCTTCTATTTTAAGACCTCCCTAGTTCACCTACTTTAAAAGAGTAAAGAATAGAAAGTACTGTGTTACTTATTTGATACGGGTTCTGTACTCACTATTTCTATCATTTTTTAAAAACAAGTGCTTGATAGTTTCTGCTTAATAATTCCCTGGACCTATTTCAGCAACTTTGTAAAAATACTAACATGCTGATTAATATCTGTTTTAAATAGTTCTTCCTATGATTTGCTAGACATGTTTTCTATTCCCATGTCCTCTATCAGCAGAATCTGCAGGAAGAGTCCAATACTTCAAGAGGGCAATTGTGATATCACTGAAGCTCTGCCCTTTTTATATGTGCATTGGCATAAATGTTGTGATTGCCATGTAGATTTAATTCTTCTCTTTCGTCCTTGGATACCACTGTCCTCTAATAAAAAGCAAAAAACAAAACAAAACCCAGCAACCACTCAGGGACTCCTCTCTGTGCTCTACTGCCAGCTAAAACCTGCTGGGTGGTTTTTTGGGCAGAAGGTTTGTGCTGTGCTTTCTAATGTACCTTTCCTAATTACGCCAAGATCATTGGCACCTATTAAATATTTGTACCAAGATACTTCAGCCAGGACAGACTATGTCTTACTTCATATTTTATTTTGTACATGTTTTCCTGAAAATAAGACGCTGTCTTATATTTCTTGAACCCTGAAATAAGCACTTGGCCTTATTTTCAGGGAGGTCTTATTATTTTGGGGTGCGTGGAGCAAGATGGGACTCATCTTGCTGTCTTACCTGATTTCCTGCTCTGTCTCCCTAACCCTAACCAGAGGAAATAGCGGGGACCGGCTATTTTCAGGGAGGGCTTATTTTCAGGGAGGGCTTATTTTTGGAGGAGGGCTTATTTTTGGGAAAACATGGTGTTTATTTTTTTTTAATTCCATGGTGCACAAATCCCACAACTGAAAGCGAAAAGGGAGAAGGGTAGGAAAAGGATTATTAATAGGTAGAATTATGTAGGTCAGTCAAAATGCAACCCAAGCATCCTGTTAAATTTGGGACTTCACACTTTAAGAAGCATTCAGACTAACTGAATTGGCACAGAAGAAGGCAACAAGAATGAGCAGACAACCTAATTCCTAAGAGTGAGGAAACTGGGTATGTTTAGTCTTGGCAAGTAATTTGTTTATTAAAGATTAAAGAAATTCAAAACTTACACCCGGGGAATTCAAATCACACATTAAATGGAGAGTGTTTTTAGATCAGGGAAATAAGAATCATACATAAAAAATCCAATAAAAATATAAAAGCACTTCTACAGTTTGAGAGTTTGAGAAGAAACTATCTTGTTTTTGGTAAAGATGAATATCTGACTTCTTCTGGAAAAGGAACGGTTATAGAAAAGATAACAGTGGATTGTTTGATTTTTGAAGAGACAGGGAAAGTGAAAGTTTAAATGACCTAAAAGTAGAATTGGGAAATTGTTGGGTGCAGGTTTTAGGCAAATTTATAGAGATTGAATTTGTAATAAAAAAAAAGATGTAGAAAAGAAATTCATTGATGAAGATCCTTCCTAAATGGAGTTAGTAAATTGAGAGAAAAGAAAACCATGTTCCCAATTAGAATGGCTTATCTGGATTTAGATAAGTTATTTTTAAGGTGTTGATCAAAGAGAAGGAGGAAAAAGCTGAGAAAAAACCAATTTTCTTCTCCTTCCTGAGCTGAGGACAGGAGAAAAACAAGGAGATTCTTGAACAAAGATGTGTTCTACAAGTGATTCAATTTAAATCAGTAAATCAGTTGAACTCACTTAATAATTACAAATGGTTTTACTGAGATTACCAGATCTGACAACACCATCAGGATGTAAGAAGCTTGAATTTGGAATGACAGATTCTTTCAATGGCCTTAATTTTTTTTTTTGAATTGTCAACTTTAATATACTGCAGTAGAAAAATGTACCTTGTGTGCCCATTAATATGCAAAAAGACTAAATCCTATTATTCCTCTTTCTCATAAACAGGAAAGATAAAATCAGCAGAGATATTGCTTGAGGATAAATTTGATGACTCTGCTCTCCAAGCAACATTAGGAGTATTCATAGGGGGAAGAATTCAAAGTCAATGGACACCACCATAGATATTTACATAATAAGTCCATGTAAAGTGGATGAAATATGAGCAAACTTGAATTTCTAATCACAAAGTGGCTTCTCTTGGCCCTTTATCAAGTGGGATTGCAGTATCAGAGACAGCAGCCCACGTTTTTAGCATTAATTATTAATAAATAAATAAAGAATACACCACTCAGTAGCAAATAATGATTATCAAAGAAATATTGATATACATGGTATAAAAGAAAGCACAATGTCAAATTCATGGAAACCTGGAAACCTGAATTAGCTTAACTTGCATTGCCTGTTCATAACCAGAGTCCAATCAGGGCCTGGTGACTCAGCAGACTAAAGCATTTGATTAACATCAGCTGTCTGCAATTACTATTAGTTCGAATCTCACCAGGCTCAAGATTGACTCAGACTTCCATCCTTTCTAAGGTAGGTAAAATGAGGACCCAGTTTGTGGGGGCAATAAGCTGACTTTGTATAAATATACAAAAGTATGAAGGCTATTGCTTAATGCATTGTAAGCTGCCCTGAGTCTCTGGAGAAGGGCGGCATATAAATCAAATTTTAAAAAATCAGAATAAAAATTCTTTCTGTATTTAGAATAAAATACAGACAAAGATTATGAAGACCAAAATTTAAAAAATGTTCCCATATATGGCATTCTCACTCCATTGTTTTAAGACTAATTGTTAAATTTCATTCAACCAAATGCCAAAAACTGATTTTACATTGCATTTTTGAAACTGTTTTCATGTTAAGTAAAATCTGCATTCAATAAGATCCCATCATATCACTGCCCAGCCTTTAGACCATCTTACTGTTATTGGTTAAATCATTAAATTTAAATCATTAGATTTAGATCATTTAAATCATTGTATTTAGAGCTGTGGTGGTGCAGTGGTTAGACTGCAGTATTGCTCTGCCAACTGCCAGTAGTTCGATCCTGATTGGTCAAGGTTAACTCCACCTTCCATCCTTCTGAGGTCAGTAAAATGAGGACCCAGTTTGTTGGGGGCAATATGCTGACTCTGTAAATTGCTTAGAGGGGGCTGTAAAGCACTATGTAGTGGTACAGTATATAAGTCTAAATGCTACTGCTATTGCTATTAGTTTTCTCAATACCCATAGCACCACTAGAGGTAAGATGGTAGGCTTACTTGTAGTGGTAAGCAACTTCCAGACTACAACCTGCAGAGCTCCCTTGTCTGTTGCTGTATTTGTTAAATTTGTATCCTGCCTCACTTCTAGAAGATCAAGACAGTATACATAGCATTCCATCCTCAATTTTTCCTCCACAATACAACCTCTGTGAAGCTAGGAGAACACAATTGATCCAGAGTCACCAATGGAGTTTCTGTGACCAAGGATGGACTAGTTTACTACAACATTATTCCAATATGGTGCCAGCTTCCACATTCCTTTTGCTACATTGACACACAATTTTATGACACTACATTGACACTACAATAACACTACATTGACACACAATTTTAAAGAACAAACACCCCCATTTCCTTCCAAAATGGCCAAAAAAAAAAAATTTTCCTGATCTATCAGCCCTTCAAGGTAGTCCAGGTCAGGAAACAAACTCAGAAGGAAGATGTCTTTATTGAGTTTTATTTCTTAACTCATTTTCTTGAATTAAGCTATAATAACTATATCCTGAAGGTCTTAAGTATGCCTTTCCTCCTCTCCCAAAGACTCTTCTTCTTAGTATCTGCTTTCTTTCATGTTACATCATGTGTATCAATATTTCTTTGACAGAAAACACCATCATCTGTTATTGGGTGGTGTGACCAATTTTGTTTGCAAGCCACTTCCAAGCTTGCAAGGAAATACACTTAAACCACAGGACTTTGCTTCAAGTAACTATGGTTTGGGTTGTGTTTTAGGTTGCATCTTTTTAATTCAAGCAAGCACTGATGCTTAAAACTATTTTCTAATTTCTTCTTAAATGCCTTCTTAATGCCTCTCCCTTCCCCGGATTTAAGGGATGCTTCCTCTCCCTTTTTTTAATGTCTTACAGCAGTAGGAAATATTACATTGGGGTCCCTGTCACTGTCACTGTCTTTCAGTCAAGCAGCCATTCTCATTAGCTACCACAAACTTCTGAATTTTTCTCCTGCTGTCATCTTGCCAAAGTCTGAACCTTTCCATGCATTAGCCACTAGACATTTTTAATTTTCTTGCTAAATATTTAATTGTGTGTGTGTGTGTGTGTGAATTTTAAATGCACTGCTACCCAAACAGAGACTATGAGAGGTTTTAAAAGAACAAGCATAAATAATTGCGGGCACCTCAGAGGGCTTCCATCGTCTGGATTCAGCCACTAGCCAAATAATAATTTCAGGCTGGATGGAGTATTTCTGTGGTCCACCAGAGTAGTTCTTTTTTCCCTGGGAAAATGTGTGAGATATTCCACATCGTGTGCCTATTGAAAAATAGTTCAGTTTTCTTTTGTATTCGGCAGAAAACCCTTCCTTCTGACCTCTCTTTTCAAGCCAAAGGATGAAGCAGTATTTGACCAAGCAAGCCTACCCAAATACATAGTTTCTTCATCTTTGCGCAGAAGTTAATGCCATTTCCTTTTATGCTTAAATGGCTCTTTAACCATGTAAAGATTAAGTGGAAATACAAAAGGAAAAAAGGGGGGGAAACTTTAAAAGGTATTAACTTTATCATGTAGCATAAAAGAAAAGATATTTAATAAGCCAGTGGTACTTCTTCTTCGGAGCCCTTTTCAGTTTAGTTTTATACTTTTGAGATAAAAAGATAATGCAAAAATATGTACAAAGTACCTTTCAGAAACTTTGGAAAAGGTCAAGGAGAAAATAACTGGGTTTCAAAAGCTGAACTTTTCAAGGTTTTTCTCTGATTTCTGTAAAACAAGATAACCTCTTCCTCCTCTTAATAGTTCTTCAATGCCTTTTTGGTAGCCAAAAATCTTTGTTCTCTCTCTCTCTCTCTCTTTTTAAGCAGCTTTGTAACAGAAGAACTAAAAATTAATTATGACTATGGAACTTTTTACACAGAAGAGTTTTAAAAGCACAGACGGAAAGAAGGGAAAAAGATGAGGCCCCATTTATCTTATATTGACAGGGCTGGCTTCAAAAGATGACCTTGAATCATAATCATCCTAATGAGCTCAAAATATTTCACTTTAACAAGTGAAACTATAATCAAATCAGTTTCTGAAAGCTCTACTAATGAGCATTTTCTTTGATGAAAACATGGTTAACTGTCTTAGTCTGCAGGAGGTGCTTTGCTCTATGAGGCCAGCACATGACAACTCATTAGCTGACCTGGGGAGAGACTAATTTGAATGCTTTTGATGAAATTTTCAAGGCTTTTTTATAACTTAAATTACATTTGTGCACTTTTATAAATACTGCAATTTTCCCCTAAGTTGGGAGAAACCAACAGGAAGACTTCAAAGTCATAGAACAAACTTTGTTTACAGCACACATTCATGGCAATGCATCAGACCAGTTTTCATTTTTAGACCTCCCTCTCACCACACTTTTGGCATTGGCAGGAAGAATCAAGGGGTTTAGTACAATCTCAGTTTAAGTAATCCTGGTCTTAATTTAAGCACATAAAAAAGTTTTTATCCCCACTGAAGAAGAACACTTTAGAATCCTTAAATATTTATCACTTGCAATATTTATTTGTTCCTATTAGGTACTGGAACTTACCCTATCAGTTACCCTCAGAAAAAGCGAGCTAACTTTATGAGGAATTGCTATAACATATTAATAATGACTTCTTTTGGATTTAGTACTAAGATCTTCTTGGTAGCAGGATAACTCTTCTGCTTTACTTCAGAAAGCTGTCTTTCTCAGTATTTTATATGGAAAAGAAGCCCTAAGTTTTCTTCAAGTTTCCATCAGAAACCTATCTTATTTTTCCCCATTTTTGAAAAATAAAATAAAATAAAATATTTGTTACTGTTTATTTGTTTGTTTGCTCTAGACTCTTGAGGAATGGACTATTTACTACCCATCCTCTTTCTCTGTTAGTCCCAGTTAACCAGCCAGTTAGCCAATCAACCAATAAGTTTGTAGTTTTTTAGATATTTGTTTTTATTCAAGACAGAGGAATGGATTCTTCTCTTCCATTTCCTGCATCTGATAGTCAAGTTTTTTATTTTTCTGTAGTTCTACCCAATGCATTTAAATCACAAACATGCTTTAAATTGGCGATTTCTTAAGATAAAAGACCTTCTGCAATAAGGGAGAGGGGAAATCTTGAAATTGTTTATTAGCCCTTTAGATCTTCAGCACTGATGATATAACTTAGTTTGGTAATGAAATGTCTGTGAGAAAACAAGCAAGCCTCAGAGAATACCAAGCACCACTAGAGGTAAGATGGTAGGCTTACTTGTAGTGGTAAGCAACTACTTTAGATCGGGATCTTCTCACTGTGATGAAATGTAAAGCACTTCTTACATTTTGGAACATAAATGTTAGTTTTTAGAATAATAGGTAGGTTGTAAACATTTTCTGCAAAGTGGAGCATCCCTTTGTGTTATGTTTCTCTGATGCATTTTTCCCAAGTTTTTTCACTCTAGACATTCTGTTGGCAGCATAACATCTGCCTGTAATGCCATTTCTGCCTTTTCCTCTTTTTCCCGTTTCTCTTTTCAATTCCCTTTAAAGAACAGCCTTGAAAGTTAATAAATAATTAGCCAACTTATTGGAAGGGGAATAACCTCAGGTTCAACTTTCTTTTTTTAAAAAAAAATTAAATAAAACATAAGGTAGTTTGGCACTTTCAGATTTCAAAAGCTTCTTCCAAGAGATGAAACTCAACTGTGCTTAGATATTAAAGTCTAAGGCCTGCAGTAATTGCCACTGGGCTAACATGGAATCAGAAACAGTAGGAAATTTAGAACCAACTTCAGAATGTCTTATTGGTTAATGATATCATAATAAATTGAAAGAGCATTATTAAAAATGAACTATATCGTCAATAAAGTCTTCCTGGTTTTGGAGAAAGATTTAATGCTATATTTATCTCCCTTTGGCTAAAATCCACTCTTTCATTCTGTTCGTACTTAAATGGAATCCCAAAACAGTTCTAATCTTCATTTACATGATTTTATGGTATGATTGATGATAAACATTTTTATTACCTGTGGGATGGTGTTTGTGGGGGAACTTGTTACTCAAACTCCTTTTCACATAGATAAATATGCACATGCGAAAGAAGCACCATAATATCAGTTTTAACCCAGATGTAATGTAGAACCTTCTGTTTCTCAGGTAAAACTGGAAGACTACATAATGCCAAATAGGTATCACATTGATACCTCTAGTTACCAGTTTGTTTCTGGACGCAATTCAATAGGTAATTGTGGTTACCTATAAAGCTTTATAAGGCTTGAGACAAAGGTACCTAAGGGATCATCTTTTTTCAAGAGTCTCTACCTGTCCAACTAGGTCTAATGGAATGGTCATGCTGTGGATCCCACCAGGCAAAGAATATTGGCTGGCGGAGACTAGGAGGTGAGCTTTTTCTACAACAGACCCCTCCTCTGTGGAACATTTTCTCTTCAGAGATAAGAATGGCCCCAATACTTTTAGCCTTTTGTAAAGCTTTAAAAACCTGATTAAGCTTCTGAGTCTGGGGTACTATATGTGCCCCACTTCTTGGCTATGCTGGAGAGATATTTTGCTTTGTATATACTTTGAATTAGACAGTTGAATGGTTTTTTTAGTGTTTTGACGGTTTTATTGTTTTAAAATGTTTTTAAGGTTTTAATAGTAATGCATGTTTTTGACTTGTAAGTGGCTCAAAGTCATTTACTGAAAATGGACAGTTATAGAAATCAAACAAATAAACAGACATATACAATGATTCACTGGATCAATTGTAAAATGGTTTCAGGTTGAAATCTACCATGGCTGATTTCAACTTGCTTGATGGGAAAGCACCATTAAAATAAAATGAATTACTTTTTAATAAGATCAGTTTATTCTTTGCAAATAATAATCTCCAATGAAGAAAATATAAAATGGGTCCAGATATGGAAACAAGAACATCTGTAATGAATAGCCTGAGAGTAATACCATTACATATTGGTTAGTATTTTTTTTGAATAAAGTTCTACATATTGTATTGATTTCCATAAAATATTATTCTTAATAAATTCTAAATAAATTACTTCTCTGTATTTGACAACTAATAAACAGAATGGGACAATCAGTGACCTTCTGTAAAATAGTTGGAAACCCATTAAGAGGATTTTAAAATTTTATTTTACATTTGGGTAAAATGAAAGCTTGTGATGGAAAGAAAAAAAGTATCAATTGATCCATCTAGAGGGAGGACAATGAAGATTGGTTCCGAGTAATATGTAAATCTGAAGAATTTACATAACAAACATATTCCATGAGGCAGACAGCCTAATGGCAGCATGTACAATATAAACAGTTCAAGGGGGACACTCTAGGGACGGCCCTCAAGATTGGCCAAAAGATCCTGCAGAGATAAAGTAACATTTGTTTGTCTGTCTGGGAGTGGGAATGGAAGAGAGATAGAGAAATGCAGTATTCTGCAAATTAAAAAGTATAATGAGTTTTCTGAAATATTAGGTTTCTAGAATAAAACCTAAGTTTCCCTTAATGATGAAGATTCTGAAATAGTGCTAAAATATAGTAGAATATTTTTAAGCTCTAGACTAGCAACAAAGTAGTGAGTGCCAATGTACAACTGGGAAAGTTCAAAAGACTCACTTTGAGCTGGACCAAAAATCTTTCTCTGCCAGTATATCTTGTGAAGTATTTCACTGAAGTAAATAAATAAAAAACCTGTGGTTTATAGGAGAAAGAGAGGTAACCAATGGTGGGGAAAGCTTGCTAGAGGCAACAGAGCTTCTGCTTAACTGTAAGTAATGCTCTTTGGGTATTTAGGAGCATCGTATGTCATTTTACAATCCAAGAAGCAGAAAAAACTAGAAATCCCTTGTTTCTGAAATCTGGATATTGTCCATGTAGATCAGGATTTCCCAGCCTGTGAGGAGTAGCTCCCTTGTGGAAGAGCAGACAAAATCCAGGGAAAGTGTAAGGACCTTTTTCTGTAGTTAATAAATCTGTCCTTCCCAAAGTTTCACAGTATTGCTTTCATTATGCATGGTGCTTGAATTTTTAGGAGAAGTGTAGTTTGAGATTATTCTGAAGGAAGGTGTGATGGCAAGAAAAATACTACCTGCACCAGAGGGCAGACAAGAAATAATGGATGGAAACTAATCAAGGGGAGAAACAACCTGGAATTAAGAAGAAACTTCCTAACTGTGATTAACCAGTGGAGCAGCTTGCCTTCAGAAGTTGTGGGTGCTTCATCACTGTAGGTTTTTAAGAAGAGACTGGACAGTCACTTGTCTGAAATTATATAGGGCAGGGATGTCAAACTCAAGGCCTTCAGGCCAGATCTGGCCTATGGGATGCTTAGATCTGGCTCATGGGGCCACCCTGGAAACAGTGATGGTGACTCTATCAATGAAAACTGAGCTCAGGAGGGCCCTTCTGGGCTCCATTTTCAGCTGCAATTGCCTCCTGCAGTCCTCTGTGGGGGCCACAAGCTCAGTTTTTGCTGGCAGAGGGCTTCAGGATGCAGTCGTGGCCAAAATCTTAGCAAATGTTTGAAGGATTTGACATCCCTTCTCGCTGTCATTTACATTATATGTAACTGATCTGTATGCTATTGGTTTTTGGGGATACTAACTGTGGATTGAAGGATTCTCTTTTTAGTTTTCAAGAAAGACTTTAAAAAAGATGGTTAATGATTTTGAGGGAAGGAACATTTAGGGGATAGAAAGCAACTCTTTTTAACTTTAGGAAGTTGTGGGGCACTTCCTTCAACTGTGAGATTTCATGTGTACTAGCATTAATAATCAAACCTGAATTTCTGCAGCATTTATTATTAAATTTTAATCTCATCTTTATTTTGGGTCAATTTGAGTTGCTGTACCTACCTAATATTCTTCTCTCCTATTTTCCCTGCACTTGTAAAGTGGATTGGGCTGAAAGAAAGTTAACTGGTCCAAAGTCATCTAGGTAATTTACATGTCTAAACGAGGACTAGAACTCATGGCCTCCCAGTTGTTAGTCCAGTAACTTAGCCACTACCCCAAACTGTCTCTGGGCATTATGTTTGGTAGCAGTTTGTATTGGCTTTGGATGGACTACCATTTCATTTAAATGAGTAGAACTAATGGACACCAAACAATGCATTTAAACAGAACTTTTAAACGTTTCAGTGAAAGGTTTCACTAACATTAATTTTACTTTATTGATCAGCCATTTACTTTGGATTGTTTTTTGCAATGATAAAAAACCATGTTCCTGCAAAAAAAAAACAAATTTTTATGAGAACTCAAGAGAAATCTGAACATAGAAACTGTAATTGTGGGTTTGGGAAATTTTACTCTGAATATCATTATTAGAGACATTGTGCTTTAATTACACTGTTAGAATTCTGAATACTTACTGAGAACACCAATCATGAAACAATTGTAGCTTGTCTTTGTCAATACCTTCTCATACTTGTTGGGATGGAAGAGGAAGTGAATGAGCTGTCTGGCAAGCAATGATGCTATGAAGACCATCTCACATGAACAAGGCTTGTGATGCTTCTGTATAAGTTATGGTATCTGGAACATTACTTGGTCAGGAAGACTTTTACTAGCACATCTTGTATGAAGATCCAGATACTGAATTTGGATCAGGCAATCATAACTTATGAATCTGTGACATTGAGATCTGAATATGCTGCAATTTTGCTACTCTTTATTGCCAAGGTCTATTCCAAAGCTACACTTTTCAAGTCTAAAAAAATTACTAAAATATTAAATTTTATTCTTAATGTGAATAAACCTTGTGAGTTTTAAGGATCTGGTTCTGCATATGCTTCCTGTAACTTTCTCAGTATTATTTCAGGAGAATTATTGATGAGACCTATGAATTTTCAGTGGCTGGGGAACCATTGTAAGTTTTACAGGAAATTTCACACTTTGTGTAGTTGTGACCTTTATTTTATTTATTATTTTTATTTTATTAATCATATTTCTATGCAGCCCAGTCTCTGAGGACTCTGGGTGGCTTACAACAATCGACAGTATACTAAATAGCATATTGCCCCCAACAATCTGGGTCCTCATTTTACCCACTTCAGAAGGATGGAAGGCTGAGTCAACCTTGAGCTGGTGAGATTTGATCTGCTGATCTGCTGAACTAGCAGTCAGCTGAAGTAGCTGCAGTTTAGCACTCTAACCACTGTGCCACCTTGGCTCTTACTAATACATGTTCAACTAATGTTTGCTCTAATAAGTCAAAAAGTGAGGAGAGGAGAAACATAATATCTGAATAACTTTCTTCTGTTCTGCAGCAATGCTAAGTATTTTCAATGGTGATATTCAGCTCATCCATATAGTGCCTTAAGCTCTACCTAATGGTCTGATTATTCTGGCATTGTTGGTTTCTGTGCTGTTTGATATTCTCCAGGAAAGGGAGAACCCATGCGTGACATTTGGATCAAGTATTTGGGCAGGCATGCACAATTCCCAATCCTCCAAACCAGAAGATGCCCATCAGATCTTGTAGAGATTTTGTAAAAATCTAAATCATTAAAGCAGTGATCCCCAACCTTTGTGGCAACAGACCAACACATGCATGCAGCTTGACCAATTAAGATGTGCACATGTGCGTGCCGTCCCACTGCCTGCACTGGGACAGCGCATGTGCGTGCTGTCCCAATGCGGCCTGATTTCCCTCTCCCCCTCAGCCGGGCCACCAAGCTCGTGCAGCCCAATTGCAAATAGATCACGGCCCCATAGTGGGCTGCTGCCTGGGGGTTGGGGACCCCTGCACTAAAGTGCTAAAAGTAAGCAAATGACTGAGTCTTTGGAAGGTTCTTGTTCTTTCCTGAACAACCCAAAGGTCATAAGCAAGCACAACCAATGTCATTTCAACACTGTACCCCAGTCAAAACCCAGACTCTGAAAAGAGTTCAGATAATCCACTTCATCCAGGTTCCGCTGAAGCTGAATACAACCACTCTCTCAATAACCTTCCCCAAAAGGAGACTGATATTGGAGCATCAACCCCAACCAATGCCTAGAGCCTAACTGTACAAACAGGGTCTCACACCTGTGGGGCAGCACTTCAGAAAGCTTGGGTGATGGGATATCCCTCTGCCCCTGCTTTGGGAATCTCCATGCCATATCCAAGCTGTAGCTCACATACTTCCAAGAAGAAACATGTCCTTCATGCTCATCCAGACTTTCATGATGCAAGCCAGGTCAGCCATGTTATTTGTAATTAGATCCTGAGTGAGGGAAGCTTTACTAGAAGGCTGACCTGTCAATAGCAGCCACCATGAAAGGTTTGGTCCTCCGAAGGTCCAGTGATGAAGCATTGGTGCAGAATCCAAGAGATAAGATACAAGGTACAAGGCACAGAGAATGTGTAATCCACTTTGTCTCCTGCCTTATCTTCCTCTGTCCATTACCACTATGGTAATTAGGGCATGTTCTGCTAGGGCAACAATTTCAACATCGAAAGAATTTCCTTTATTTATTAATTTTTTAAAAAAGGCAAAGATCAGTTACTGCTCATCCCTTAGTCATATCAATTAGTAACAAAGGATTTAAAGTGTCAAAATGATGGGGGATGCTTCAATTTTATTAACAATGTAACTATCCTTATGTGCTTATAAAAATTCAAGTGGCTGCCATCTAAAATAGTATGTGACAAGAAGGAAGCAATTAATGGGCAAGATAGTGATGGTAACTTTTACTTATCTTTTACATTAATATTTTTTTTTAAAAAAGCAATAATTGAAATATAAGTTGTGTTTTAAAGAGAAAATAGAAGGCCTGTTGGAGCTAGAAAAAGAGAATAAAACTTTTCTGAGCTAATTGCTTGGATCTAATTAGAGAATCTAATCATTGGAGGAATAGTCACTACAGAACTTGGTTTTATTTGCATATATTAATATGTACATGGCAATTACACCCCTAGAGAAAGTACAGACTATACTCAAAAACTGTAGTTTTAAATTTAGAAGCAAGCAAGACATTCCAAAACAGGTTAAATATGTTCTGTTGGCGTCAGAGATTCAAGGGACACTTTATGAAATGTTTGTGATATTAAAGCAGGACTTACCTGTCATATTATTATCTTTTATTGATGATTCCCTTGTCTGCTCATCTTCAAGGTTTAAAGAAATGTGTGGCAACTAAAATAATTGATATAATTTATATCGTGTGTAATTATTATGGTTTCTACATCATAGTCTTTTGTTATTTTTTAAAAAATAATTTTTGGTAATTATAATTACCCAACACTTCAACATCTAACCCATTCAAAGGTAAGATGATTCTTTATTATCTTGCTAATATCTTGATTTCCTGAAGTAAATGTGGTTCAGGGTAACAATCTACCTTCTCACCAACTGTATTGCAATTCTTTATCTTAGATCCTAAGCTTTTCATTATATATGGCAGATTCTGTATGTAGTCAGATCATATTTATAGGTGTAAATCAAAAAAACAAAAAATTGACTGTAAAGGTATCATGATGTATATTAATGTTATTGCTGTCAAGCTTGGTTGCCAGTTTTTATTACAGTAGTTAATTTTGATTGTGGTTGGACTGGGTTGCAGTGGCAGGAGTGAGATACAAATTACATTTCTGTTTGTGGTTTGTTTGGTTTCCAATCTCTATAAGTTCTGGCTTTGCAGTCAACTAACTCATTGATCAGTGCATTCTGTACGCATTACAGATGATGGGATAACTGAATGTTGGTGCTCTGATTTGAATGAAGCTTAATTTAAATAAATTCCAAACTAGATCAGTTTTTTGCTAGTAGGAATGATGAATGTCAAATTTCCCCAACAACCACTCTGCTCCTATACCTGACAGTGGCATCTACTGCTTGTGCTTCATTGGAAGGTTCAGAGTACCTAAAGAATTACAGCTGAGCCTCCCATTAAAGAATGCCATGCTTTTTGTACTCACCCTGTACTTTTCCTTCCCTCCAAATAAAGCATGTTATGTCTTTTCTTTTATGTACCAGATCTTTGGAGGGATAGTGCAGTGGCTCAGCAGTTAAGACATTGAAATTGTCAGCTGGAAAGCCAGCAGTACAGGTTTGAGACCCATGTGAATGGGGTGAGTCCCATCCTCGCCTCAATTCTTGCCAATCTAATAGTTGAGATGCTGGCTGTAATCCTTTCTGATATTATGTGAAAACCTTTTTGCTTTGGGTTCTGTTTTCCAGATGAGTATTAGACTATCTGGTATGGTTTGTTTGTTTTGTATGTTTTATTTTGTGTCCTGTGTGTGTCTATGCTATGAACTTCTATGTATGATGTTAATATGTGTTGATTGTAGCACAATATGTAATATATGGACATACGCTTATGCTTCAAACCCGTTTTTCAAACAGGTTTGAACTACTGTATTTACTTACTGTTATATATAGCTTGGGGTGTAACAATGAATGCTACAATGAAATAAGTCTCTTGGATCTACCAGGGATTATTGTCTCTTCCAGCTCTTTCCAGATTGAGTCACACTAATTGGAAGACTAACCAAGCCAGAAGCTGACAGTGGCAGAGCAGACAGCAAAAATCAAAATAAGTTTGTCTTTCTGTGTTTCTCTGACCCTTTTCCAAGAAGTTTCTTACATGAAAAAAATTGGAAACTGGAAGAATAACAGAGAAAGTTGTGCTTCAGTGGAAGGATCGGGTTGAGAGTTATTATTATTACATTTGCCCCCATGTTCATTAGTGAAGCCAGATCTAGTGAAATCACTTTCTCAGAGTCAGGAGCCCCTCATAATACATTTTTCTTCTAGAACTTTTTCTTCTGCTGAACTGCCTACAGAAATGGCTCATTTCTGGTAGCTGAAAAATGTGACAAACCATAACTCACTTTTTCATATGAAAACATTGAGCTGGGAGGAAAAAAATCTTATAGTCCTTCCTGCTACTTTTTATTTGCTGGCTAGGTAGAAAAGCAGCAATGCTTTAATCCTAAATTTCTTCATGATTTTCTGTCAGCAGTTTTTACTTCTCCCTCCTGAAAGCTCAAACTGGCATCTTGCAAAAAGCATACTTTTCAGTGTTCACTTTCACAAAGCCCGAAAGAAACTACTGTATTTTCCTGCGTATGAGACTACTTTCTAACACACAAAAATCTTCTCAAATGTCGGGGGTCGTCTTATACGCCGGGTCTCATTCTCCTGTAACCAGGCAGACCAGCCCGGAAGGCTCTAACGAGCCTTAAATGGCTCTGAGGAGGGTCGTCTTATACGCCGGAAAATACGGTACACTAATATATGCAAACTACACATATTAATTAATCCAAAACCCTTATCATGCTCAATTTCTATACAGAGCAGGGCAGAAGGAATGCCAGTTTCATCACCTTAAACCACCTTGCTGTATTCCCAATGAGATGAGATTAACCCAGAAGAAAGGTAATATGCATTTTGAAGCAGAGAATCCAGAGTTTTGTAATTACTTCACATTTATCATTTCCTCTCACTGATACTATTGGGAACATGATAGGGTCAAAAATCAGCTCTAAATGGAACCATCAATCTCCCCAATGTCATTGAATATCTCCAGTATTGTACAAGAAGGTGAAGTGGAGACCATTTGGTACCTCTCATTGGTATAACTCAGAGAGCCACAACTCAGACTTTTAGTTTTAGCTGCCTCTCCCCAATGCTGAGCAATAAAAGTCTTCTTGTATTTGGACACTGTATGTATGTGTACAATTATGTATTATAATCTCTTGTATCTCTCCTTTACAGATCATGTTCAACTGACTAAAGGAAAAAAAGATAATTTTCTTCCTGGTTTGGCAGTGAAAGTGGGTAGTCTCATCATGTGCCACCACTATCCAACAAATCCCTTTATTCTCCACAGGTTGACCCATGTTTCAAGTTTTCCCAGCAGTTGTAAGGCAGCAATTGCTTCAGTTATGAACCTTCTCAAATGTCAGCCTAACACTTGGAGCTGGAGGAATCATAATTTTCTATTTGACAGATCTGCAAATTACTCCACATTGTTCCATTTCAAAATCTAATGTACTGACTGAAATCTGTATATGACATATATTGTTTTTCATCAGAAATACAGATATATGTAAATTCTCTCTCTCCCCTCCCTCCATCTCTCCATCTGCCTCTCTGTCTCTCTCTCTCCCACACACACATCTTTCTCTCTTTTTTAGTCCACCCAACTCCACAAGTTAAAACAATAACATTATATTAAAACAACTATCTATCTGATGGAATGCTATACTATTTTTTCACATAAACCCCCAACCATCCTAAACCAAGGCCAGAAATTTTAAGGGTTGCTAAGGTGGGGGCGTGTGTGTGTACAAATTATTCCAAATGGCAAATGTGGAAACAGAGAAAACTTACTTAATTGATGGGACCTCAAACTAGCCAACTCTTGATCAACTCAATATCGTCTATGGAAGGCAGGCTAGTTGTAATTGTTCTTTCTGCAGTCCTAACTATTCATTGGAGTCTGTACCTGTCTTGTTTGGTTGCCGTACCAAACCAGACAGTTATAGAAGTACAAATGACAGACTCAATAATTCCTCTGTAAAACTGTATCGACAGCTCCTGGAGCAGTCTGAACGTCCTGTTGATGCAGGAAGAACGTTCTTTGTTGTGCCTTTTTAATGATGGTTCTAATGTTAGGTGTCCATTTCAAATCCTGGGAGATTATAGAACCCCAAAACTTGAAGGACTCTATTGCTGATATTGTGCTGTTAAATATAGTAAGAGGTGGTAGAATAGAAAAGCTCCTCCTTCTATGTAGAGAAAAGTAAGGATTTACACTTAGGAAAGAAAAAAAGAAAAAAAATAAGATTTTATACTGATTTTATATAATAAGAGGGTTACTTAGGAACTGGGAAGATGGTAGAGTGTTTGAAGCAAGAAGGAACATAACCTATTTCTAATGATTTATTAAAGATCTGGGTGAAGATGGGGAGCAGTTGTTCAGCACAGGTTTTTGTTAAGGAATTATTCCATCTGGCCTTTTTGATCTTTTGTCTATGCATGCATATCTTTTTCTGAGATCACCAGTGTGTGTGCATGTGTGTGTGTGTTACATTTTGAACATACAAACTGTGGGATGTAAATTAAACAACTTAGAATGAATGAATGAATGAATGAATGAATACTGAATGAAGAATCCATTTTGGTTTATATCTATTTTATGATAACCTTGTCTCTCAGGAGAAGTACTGATGGGCCAAACTGTGACACAGTTATATGAATGGTAGAATTTTCCTTCCCAGGAAATACTGATATTACAAAGCCATTTTCATACAGCTGCCCGTTTCTATGGACAAATTGCAACATTAGAGTTTACCTTTGTATGCCTGTGTGAAAGTTCTGTGGATGGATGGGGATTTCACAGCATGTACGGTATATGATGTGTTGAATGGTCCATGCATGGTTTACTTCTGTCCTCTTTATAATAATTTTCTCTTTTGCTGATTTTGAGGGAGGGAGGGAGGAAGGAAAGAAGGAAGGAGGGAAGGAAGGAAGGAGAATTTTCCAAAGCATTAAGCAATATATTTTGAGACCTCGTAGATGTAGCACTAATATGATAGATTTGATATTATTCTGCCCCTCATAAAAAAAGAAAAAAAAACCATATATAGAATCCAACAATTGTTGAACTGTTTTCATAAATCTCTCTACTCAATAATTAGAAGTTGGCATATGAATAAGTAAGATTTATCTTATAAAAATACCTTTTGAGATGAATGTGGTTCAGAAGCTGCTACCTTGGTGAACTGGAGCTTATTGTAAATGACTAGAAAAGGGTAAGAAAACTTTATTAACATACCTTGTTGTATGTGTTCCTGCTATGTGCTATTGTGTGAGAGCAGTCCTCTTGATTTTTTTGTGTTGTTATTGTGACCCCAAACATGCAACAATATTAGCTTTCCTAGAACTTGATTCCTTCAAAGAGAAAATAATCATCTATTCGTTTTGCAAAATTGGCCATAGTTATAATGTATTGCAGCAATATAGGAAGTAAACTGCACAAATGCACATACTTTCATACCAGTCGCTTGTTATTATCAATATGTTTAGCCTCTCCTTAATACCTTGAATGTTGCCATTAAAACAGAAAGTATAGCAATGCTTTAGAAATTGCTATACCTACAAGATTTCTTTATTACTTTGTCCACAGATGTTAGCCTTGGGTGACTGGATGACAATATCTAAAAGATAATTTCAGGTCTTGAAGAATTAAACACAGGTCTATTTTTATGAGGCGGGATAGATTGGAAACCATTTTTTCGCCTTGTTCCAATGAAATTGGAAATGGAAAGGATGTGTATCATATGAGAGACAAGCACTGTGAAGCCCATCTGAATTATGTTTCTTACCTACTTTATAGCCTAACATTCAACTAGATCCATTTTTTTCTGGCAGTATTTTGCCCATCAAAAACAAGTTATTGACACTTACATCTTGAGCATAAATCAAACCTGGCAGTAAAAGTAAAAGTGGCGTTTTTCAAGGTTGTGGATGATGTGGGTCTAATAACATATTTGTTTTCACCTCTAGGATATCACTTTAATATCATTCAGAAACAATGGCAGGAAATCATTCCAATTAAAGGTTCTTTAAGATGAGACATAAAGCACACTCAGGTGATCTCATTCTGTCATGTGTGTCAGAGTAGACCCCACAGAATGGAACAGAAATAGGTTTAAATTTAGCTGTCTTAGCATATGTGTACAAGGAAATTGGATTTGCTTCGGTGGAGTCAATTAAGAAAGACTCTCAACAAGCTCAGGTTGAAGTGCATTGACAGGGCACTGGGAAATGGGAATAACTCTGCTATTGATTGACGTCAGCCTGGGTACGAATAAAGCAAAGCATTCTGGTTTCTGACATCCCTTTTTCCTAGAACTGTGAAATTACAATAATATCTATAAAATTGTAATTTAAAAGACAGCGAGAAAGAGGAAAAATTGACTGAAAGCTGGCCCTTTTCTACACTGAGTGACTAAAGTTCTCTCCCCTGAATCCTATCTAAGTATCTCACAGTATGAGTCATTGTTCCCTACTCTGAATAAATTTCATTGAATTCAGTAGTGCTTACTTCCAGATAAATGGGTGCTCGATTGCAGTCTCAGTTATATATACTGAGAACAAAGGTAAAATAATACTATAAACTTTACTTAACAAACTACTATATTAAACTATTAATGCCATGCATTATCAGATTTGACCAATAAGCTTGAAGTATTGTAAAAATGTTACATTTTTCCCATTTTGTAAATATTTAGGATATGTGAAAAATATATATGTGCATAAAATACATGGAATGAATTTTCAAATAGCTTTTGCCTATTTCCCCTTTCTTCTTTTTAGAAGAAAATCAGCAAAATTTGAAATTGTTAGAACCTGATGAACCTCTCTGTGGAAAGGAAATTTTTATTGTGCATTTTCATTGTTTTCTATGATACATTGTTCAGATATACTGTACGATGGAAAACAATAGAAATGCACAATAAAAAAGAGAAAAGGTAGTCCTCAACTTACAATAGTTCATTTAGTGGCCGTTCAAAGTTAGGAGCCATGGTAGCACAGTGGTTAGAATGCAGTATTTCAGGCTAACTCTGTCCACAGTCTGGAGTTTGATCCTAACCGTCTCAAGGTTAGTAAAATGAGGAGCCAGATTGGTAGGGGCAATTTGTAAACTGCTCAGAGAGTGCTAAATAAGCCTAGGTGCTATAGCAATTGTTATTGCTATTACAACAGCACTGAAAAAAAGTGACTTATGGCCATTTTTCACACTTACCACAATTTCAGCAACATGTGATCAAAATTAAGATGCTTGGAAACTGACTCACATTTATGATGGCTGCGGTGTCCCAGAGTGATGTGATCACCTTTTGCAACCTTCTGACAAGCAAAGTCAATGGGGAAACCAAATTCACTTAACAACTGTTTTACTGACTTAACAACTAACAGAAAAACAGATAAAGCTGGTGAATAATTTAACAGAATAACAGAGTTAGAAGGGACCTTGGAGGTCTTCTAGCCCAAGCCCTTCTCAGGCAGAAAAGCCTATACTATTTCAGATAAATGATTGTCCAATCTTTTCTTTAAAACTTCTAATGTTGGAGCATTCACAACTTCTGGAGACAAGTTGTTTCACTGATTAACTGTGCTAACTGTCAGGAAATTTTTCCTTAGTTCCAGATTGCTTCTCTCCTTGATTAGTTTTCATTCATTGTTCCTAGTCCTGCCTTTAGGTGCTTTGGAGAATAGATTGAACCTCTTCTTTATGGCAACCCCTTAGATATTGGAACATTGCTATCATGTCACACCTAGTCCTCCTTTTCATTAAACTAGACATAGCCAATTTCTTCAACTGTTCTTTATATGATTCAGCTCCCAGTCCTCTAATCTTCTTTGTTGCTCTTCTCTGCATTCTTTCTAGACTCTCAACATTTTTTTTTACATTGTGGTGACCAAAACTGGATGCAGTATTCCAAGTGTGATCTTATCAAGGCATTATAAATTGGTATTAACACTTCACATATTCATTCTATCCCTCTGTTAATGCAGCCTAGGACTGCATTGGCTTTTTTGGCAGCTGCAGCACACTGCTGGCTCATATTTAAGTGATTGTCCACTAAGACTCTAAAATCCCTCTCACAATTACTAGTATTGAGCCAGGTACCATGTATTCTATACCTGTCCATGTGGTTTTTCTTCTCTAAATGTAGAACCTTACTTTTTTCACCATTGAATTTCATTTTTTAGATAGCGCCCAATGTTCAATTCTGTCAAGATCCTTTTATATCTTAAGCCTATCTTCTGGAGTGTTGGTTATTCCTGCCAGCTTGGTGTCATCTGCAAATTTGATGAGTTCTCCCTTCATCCAAATATTGAAAAGTATCTAACCACAGTGATTCATTTAACATCTGTGGCAAAAAAATGTAAAATGGGGTAAAATTCACTTTAAAAAATGAAGTTTTGAGCTCAATTGTGGTATTAAGTCAAAGGCTAACTTATGTCTTTTTTTTAAAGAATAGATTTGTTATGGGGGAAGGAGTGGGTTAAGCAAACCATATAATATAATACAAATGAAATAGGGATCCTCTTATTTTTCAAAATCATTATTTGCCCAACACCAATTCAAATCTGATACTGCATCCTGACAACAGCTCTCTACTGTAATTCTGTAACCCCTGATTATTTGGAGTTATTAAGAAAGAAGAAAGAATCACCAAAAAATAAAAAATAAACAGGAACAGATTGACCTGACATGGTAGTGAACATACAACAAAAAGGCAGATAATGAGTGAAGCGCCCAATGCTTTGAGTCTGAGGGCTTGGCAAACTATTTTACTTTGTATCCCATATGAATTCAGAAGATATCACCACACCCGTTATGCTTGCCAATACTGACAGTCTTAACAGCAGCCCCAAAGGCCTTGCTAAATGGCTTCCTCATTCCTTGACACCTGCAATCTACTACTTACCAAGGCATTCTGCATCATTGATATGGATATTGAGGACATTGAAAATTAACAAGTTCTAATAATCAGAAATGGCACCCTGTGGCTCAGTGGCTAAGATGCTGAGCTTGTCAATCAAAAGGTCAGCAGTTCAGCGGTTCAAATCCCTAGTGCCGCATAACAGGGTGAGCTCCCGTTACTTATCCCAGCTTCTGCCAACCTAGCAGTTCGAAAGCACGTAGAAAATGCAAGTAGAAAAATAGGGGCCACTTTGGTGGGAAGGTAACAGTGTTGCATGTGCCTCTGGTGCTTAGTCATGCTGGCCACATGACCACAGAGACATCTTTGGACAGCACTGGCTCTTCAGCTTTGAAATGGAGATGAGCACCACCCGCTAAAGTTGGGAATGACTAGCACATATGTGCAAGGGGAACCTTTACCTTTTTAATAACAGAAGCATCTTGGGGTATACAGTTTCACATGTCCACACATCTCTTGTCAAGTTCTGGACAAAGAATATTTTAATGCTATTCAAATATTGACACACCTTATTTATTTTTAAAATAATATTTATATATTATTGATTGATAATTGGTTGATTGATTGGCTGATTGAGTTGGGTCTAAGTAGATTAGGAAAGAGGTTATTCTGAGAAGAAATGAATAGAAGGAACATTTCTAAGGAGAAAAAGCCACTTACTGGCTTCTCAGAAATCTTTCCTCAGCACTGGTTTATAAGATTATTCTTTTAACCTCTGACTCTTCACATTTTATCATCCATTTGTTTTAGATAAATGTTAAAAGAGTTCTTGATAACAGCCAATGTAGGAAGAATACTTTTATTGTCTCAACAATATGCTTTATAGCATTAGAAAATTGTAGCATTTTCTATAATTACAGTAGAATTCTGGAACACCAAGGCATACATTGGGTCAAACAGTACAGGGCGACAACATTACTGGGATGATTTCTTAATATTGAGCCATAAAGGATCATGGAAGCTTTATGTTTTCTGAAATGCAAAATCCACATACCTGCAGCCACCTAGACTTTTCATCTGCCATGAGACTCTGTAATGTAATATAATGTAATGTAATGTAGTTGAATTTTAGAAATAGTCCACATAGCTTTTAATCTTCTTTCACCTTCAGTTTTACAAGGTTATTGCCTGAACTATAAGATAAAGATGTATTTTAATAATATATTAATTTTTGATAGATCTTCAAATCATCTTTAAATAGTCATTTGGATTATTTTAAAGAGAGAGGAATGAAAGTTTCACTTGCTTGGAAAGGATTGGTTACCTTTGATCTAATTAATGGTCAAATACTTTTGATTGAGAAACAGTAGCAGTTAAAAATAAAAAAGACAGGCTGGTTATTTCAAATAATTTCAATATTGTTTGCATCTAGACCTGTATTTCATGATACTGTCTTAAACACTTAAGCAATTTAGTTAATACCATGTTTCTCCAAAAAGGCCAGGTCTTATTTTCTTTTGACCCCTGAAAAAATGGCATGCCTTCTTTTGGGAGGGTTTTAATTATAGACTCATCTCGCAGCAGTGGCACCAACAGCCCCGCCAACAGAAGCCTGCTGCTGACCCACTTCTTCTGCAGCCACTTGCCACCACTCGCACACATCGCCCCGGCCTCAATTTCATCCTCAGATGCCTTCGGAGCAAAATGAAAGCAAAATGCTTTGCTATCTGAAAGCAAAATGGAGTCCAGGGTGATTTGTGCGAGTGGTGGTAAGCGGCCGCAGAAGAAGGCATGGCAGATGTTGGGATGTGCAAGGCATGGTAAGTAGGGCAGCTCCATCCTCCATCCCTATCCTAGCTTATTTTTTACCTGTGTGCCTCACCCCACCCTCCGCACACATTAATTAGAGCTAATTTTGTGGGTGGGGCTTAATTTGATAACATGTGCTCAAAAACGTGATAGAGCTCCTTTTCAAGGTGGATCGTCTTTTTGGAGAAACACAGTAATTTTTATGTGTAGAATTGAAAACAACTTTTACAAATAAGTTACATAAATAAATAACTTTATTGTCATTGTATGTGTATACACAGCATACCCATACAACGAAATTCACTTTACACCCAAAGACCAGGTCCAACCACATAACAATCTGTAAGCACACTCCCACCCACCACAATTCTCCACCCCTAAACCACCCAAACATCCACACAACTTCCCCTAATAGCCTCAAATTTCCTTTATTTCCCAGAAACTATGCCTATATTCATTAGGCTTAAAAACCAACGGCTGCCTGTTAAATTTGATCTAGAAACTATTCTCATCAAATCCATATTGTCGTTGTCTGGTTCAGTGTTTTGTAAGAGGCTTAAAGGCCTCCAAGGTATAGAACAGTGTTGGCGAAACTTTTCGGCACCGACTGTGTGCCAGAAACCAAAAGAGCCGCCGCCCAGTGCACATGCATGTGCCGGGAAGATGATCTTACGATTTCCGGCGCACACATGCATGTTGAGTGTTGGATAGGGAGAGAGGCAGAATATATATTTGATAAATAAACAAGTCTGTCTTGGTAGGGTTTTCCGGTTTAAAGATAACTCAGAAATATTTCAATAAATAAATAAAATTATGTTTCCCCTCAACAAGCCTTAGGAGAAAATCAATATAACTTTTATTTCACAGGTAGAAAAGTTGGTCTGAGGATACGAGTGAATTTGTTAAAACCATACATAATGAGGATTTGGATTACATCTGGCCTACCCTAGGGAATATTAATAAAACACAAATTAAAAATATACACAAATAAACAAGTTTTCTTAAAGGGGCCTATATTCATTCTTGTCACAACATCACTGCATGTGAGCATTCCTTATGATGTGTTTTCCTCTGTTGCTGTTCTGTGATGACTACCCCTGTTTTCAGCTTCAAGACAATTCTATTCATCAGAGATTTCGTTCATTTTCTCTCTTCCCCCCACAAACTTCTGCTGTGATGTTGAGATGTTAATTTGCACTTTTTATACCCCCAGAAGCAAGTCTCTTTCAGATAGAAAATGAAACAAAATTCTCCAAGTAGAATAGCCTCTGTAGGAGGGGGAAAAATAAATAAAAAGTACTCATACAGCCCAAAATGAGATATTGAGGGCAGGTGAAAAGTCCTCAGTGATAACTCTCTAAACGTAAAATATAACACATGGCAGAAAAAAGAACCATATTAAAAAAATTCTGGCAGGTCAACATTTTCTTTGTTTTAAATATTCATGCTTCTGGGGGTTTTTAAAAAAAATTAAGATCTGTAAATGAAAGTATAAATATTTGCAATGTGTTTCTTTTGTTTTGCAAGTTAGTTGTATTTCTTTCTATAGTCTCTATTTCATTCTGTCTTGTTACAGAATTAGTCTCTGCTTGACAGAGAGTAACCATATGATAATACCACTTCTTTCCATGGCAGTTTAAAAAGCTTTGTTTTTCAGAGAAAAGCTCCACCAGGCACAATTTGGGACTAGTTATTAAAGACAAACTAATATCCCCCAAAGATTTTCAAGCATGTCATGCCAGAATATAGTATTTTAAAGCATTTCCCTTTTCCCATAATTGGATGCAAGTAGCACAGGAAAAAAGGAAACTCTTTCAGCAAATATAAGAATTAATGCCAATTATTTGAAGGAGTCTCACTGGAGGTAGATATAGATTTTATGCAAAATTTTGCAGACTGAATCAGGGAGGACTCCAACATTTTGCTTCAAAAGTACATATCTAAGTTTCTAAGTAAGGTGGAAAGAAAGAGGTAGAAATTAGATTAGAATTAATTGTATAACTTCAAGTGAGCATAGGTTCCTATGCTTAGTAACAGATAGTCCATCTTTATAACTTCCTGGCATATTTTATAAATTTATTTATTTAAATTGACTCCAGTAGGTTTTGATTGATGTACAAAACCTAAGAACAGTTAAAAATACTAAATCATCCAGAGTAAATAATCTATTAAACAGCAAAATCAACAAAACAAAACAAGAACCAACAAATACTGTATCACTCCCAGTCCTGGGACCAAAGGCAAGTGTCTCAGGAGAGACAGCAGCATCCTTGTGATTGGTATAAGTCATTTATTCATTCATTCTTTCATTATAAATAAATGTGGGACAGAGTGGTTCAGTGGCTGAAACATTGAGCTTCTCGATCGAAAGGTTGGCAGTTCAGCAGTTTGAATCCCTAGTGCCCCGTAACTGGGTGAGCTCCCGTTACTTGTCCCAGCTGCTGCCAATTTAGCAGTTCAAAAGCACGTAAAAAATGCAAGTAGAAAAATAGGGACCATCTTTGGTGGGAAGGTAACAGTATTCAGTGCGCCTTTGTCATGCCGGCCACATGATCATGGAGATGTCTTCGGACAGCACTGGCTCTCCGGCTTTGAAATGGAGATGAGCACCGTCCCCTAGAGTTGGGAACGACTAGCACATATGTGTGAGGGGAACCTTTACCTTTACTTTTAAGTAAATATTTATTATAGGTCTTTTTCTGTTTCTGTAATTCAAAATTATATCCTCATCTTAATGAAAGGAAAATAATGAATTTAACGTTTCATCAATGTTGAGGCAACATTTAACAGCATCCATTCACCTGATCTATCCTGGGAATCCTTTGGTGAAACGTGTTCCATATGATCACCCTCTCACTTTCTGCAACTTTGCCTTGAACAAGGAGACCTTTCTATGCAACATTCTTATTATATTAGGTATATGGACATCATACATTTGTGACACATCCAACATTTATAGTAAAGGTTTCAATAAATGATTCTTCTGTCTTTGCATTCCGGCAATAGCAGATATCAGAAGACAGGATATTATGTAGTATACAGTACTCTATATACAGGATCCAAACGCACACATATTTATATTCTGAATTGAATAAATATGTGACCCTTAGGCCATTACATCCATTAACATTACACATATTAAATGCATTTTTTTTCAAAAAAGGAATCAACACTGGCCATCCTAGTACTATTGCCAATTAACTTTATATGTTGTAATTAGGAACAGTAATTATTTACAACAGAGTAATTTTAAAATGATTGAAGTCGTCTTCCCAATGAGCTGCTTATAGAATTAGTTTAATTAATTAATATGTGTGCAGGTTACACATACAGTAGCTTGAATATCACAGAAAGGATTTTGCATGGAAATATTGTAAATTATTTACTGATTCAAGAGTGTGTCGAGAGGCTAATGTGGATGCAATCCTTTTAGATCTTTTGATCCCACACTACTTGGTACTGTAAAGATTAATATAAATCCTTTAAAGAGGACCTGAAAATGCATTGACAAATAACAAAAAGCACAATTTTAAACAACAGCACATTCAATATTGCATTTTATCACTTACCCTTGGACAGTATTCAAATAGTTGCATTTTCTGAGTAGTGTTTAAGTATGCTGTCAGATTTATTGTTATTTGCAAGCAATGGGCAGCCAATATTTTCTTTATGTCTAAACAGCATTTTTAATTGCTGGGCTAAATGTTGCACTGCAACTAATTTGCACTACAAATTTCTTTCAGGTATCAACTGAATAATGAGATAGAACAATGCTGCATATCAGCAGAGGAGCTATGGGATTTCCCATTGGCTATTAGACAGCACTATATGGCTTGATTTGATGCACGACTATGCCCTAAATTTTGGGGGTCCTTGCACTGAAAGCAATAATCCATTGCAGTGATGTGTAAATTGGAATTTGGATCAATAAATTCAACCTGTTGTTTTATTGTCATCATTTCCAAGGTTTAACTAATCTATTTATATATAAAAAGGAAATTTAAAGGCATATCTAAATGATTGCGAGGCTTTAGTGTTTAATGTTTTGGGCATCCCTCAAATAATACCAAAAAACACATTATACCTGCAATCTCATCTTTATTGCTCATAGTTTATTACAGGACATAGAACTAAACGCAGGTGCTACATATCAAAACTGACACTGAATTGGAATGCTTTCTATGATATGATGAAATCAGGCCAATTTGCCTCAGCCACTCATGCTCTAAGATCAGTCAGTTATTCTTTGCTTAATTGTCACATAGCTGAACATTCTTCATATTTTGATGGTGCAATATCCATAAACTTTATGCAATTCATTGTTCAATGCAGCGATCATCCTTTAATGTATAATAGTGTGATCTGGTGACTGATGCGGTAATGATATCTTTAAAATTTAACTCTTGAGCAAGACTTCAAAGGCAATTCAATTTTTTAAAATTCTTCTATATGTAACTATCAGTACTTTTGGTGAGTTTAATGGGGATACTGAACTTTAGTACTGTAATTTTTTTCTTTTTCAAATGGCCAGTTCTTGAATGCTATGATATAACCCACTTTCATAATATCTATGATAACAATTTCTCTTTGAAAAATTGTGTGACTTTTACAAGACATCCCTGACTTGCAGACAGAAAGAGAGAGAGAAATGTGAGGTTTCATCATCATTTTTCAAACCCTCCAAAACCTGGGGCATTTGATAATATATAATTCTTCTCTAATTGCTTCTTCACTGGGAGACATGAACTAGATACTAACACTTAGAAAAAAACAGACAAGCCCATTGCTGGTTGTGGTACTACTTCATGTGATACAGTCTGGAGAAATGGACTGGTGATAACTCTATGCTCTCCTTGGACAATGCTGTGAGGGACATCATGAGCAATGGTGGTGCAGTGGTTAGAGTGAAGTACTGCAGGCTACTTCTGCTGACTGTCGGCTGCCTGCAATTTGGCAGTTCAAATCTCACCAGGCTCATGTTCAACACAGCCTTCCATCCTTCCAAGGTAGGTAAAATGAGGACCCAGATTGTTGGGGGCAATATGCTGACTCTGTAAATCACTCAGAGAGGGCTTTAAAAACACTGTAAAGTGGTATACACTTCTAAGTACTATTGCTATGACATATGAAGTGACCTAGCTAGGGGAAAAGCAGCCATACTAGATAATTCTCACCTGTGTCAGTGAAATACTCTGGTATATTCAGAGCAATGAGCTGCAGTCAAAAGTAATATAAGGTCCCATGTTGTTATGCACAGATTAGCACATATAAAAATCACTCAGGTTCAGACTACATGCTGATTTGCTCTCTTTTGCTGGGACAAGAATTCTTTGTTTCTTTTACCAGCACTCCTGACATTTGACTCACTGCTTGGATTATGAGTAGAATTCTTCAGAAGATGGAAATAAATAACTGGTCTCTTTTAAGAACAAAGGCTGAAAGGAATATATTTAAAAGCTGTGCAGTGTCTTGATGTTATTATAGCAATCAAAGTAAAAAAAAATCATAGCATCCTAGCAATAAAACAAGACATCAGAGCAAAAGCTGACAGAAGGCAGTGTGACAGCTCTGATTGTATTTATGGATGTAATTTATATTCTATATGTAAAACCACACTGTACATATACATATATCATAAATGAAAGGCAATGCGGGTGTTTTTTAAAAAACCGAGCAACATAAAAATTAATAATTTTGAACCAGCTGTGCTACATGGGCTGTACCCTGAGCTATAACACTTTGTAAACCTGGAAGAATAAAATTAATCATAGAAGATGAGCTGTCAGTTTGAGTTCAGTTGAAAATAATGAAAATGAAAAACAGGGCATGCTGTGCAAGATACTGCCTGCCTGATCAGAATGGTAGTTATTAAAAACAAGTTTTAAGAACGAATTGAAATAAGAAATTCAGGAATGCTTCCTTGAAGTCCAGTGCAAACTATAATAATGAAGAGAGAGAGAGAGAGAGAGAGAGAGAGAGAGAGAGAGAGAGAGAGATTTTCATACTTGCACCCATATTGGATGCAAATATGTAATAACTGTGGCTTGCATTATGTCATCATTTGCCCCATCTTGCTCTCAACCCTCTCTGGAGTGGCAAAGGAATTTGTAATCCTTCAAGCATTCATTAATGTTTCTACTGTCAATAAATATTAGCTCCATATTTCTTATCCTTGAGGTTATGAAGACTACAAATGCACCTTGTATAAAATGAAATGGAATTATGAGTAGGAAGATCTGAGAGTTTCAATTTTCTCCTTATTTTTTCTCCTTAATTTTTTTGCACATTTTGATTTTAGAATTGCACAGTAAAACTATAAAAAGCATTCATACTGCAGGATAATGATTATTCTGCTCACATATTCCTTCAGGAAGTGCAAATTAGATGCATAAAACGTTGAATTGAATTTACCCTCCATCCACATAGGAAACCTGATTCCAGTGTTTATACTATGTATATGCACAGCTCCGATTCTTTTTTCCTCCAAGTTAAAACATAATGTGTTTCCTATTCAAATTCAGAACCTTGTTGTGCTAGGAAATAAACATTTATCTGCAGATAGATTGCATTTTGTATTTTGTTTTGCCCTACTGTGCAATGTCCCAACACACACTATTTGCCTTGGCAAATAACATGTTAGAAATAATAGGTATGATGAAGTAATATCCTATTGACTTTTACAAAGACTCAATACTTCTTCTATCTTCAAATTCAGATTTAAGTACACATATCAAAATGATAATTTATGGCATAGCTAAGTGATAAAGAACAACCAAACAGTTTTTCACAAAAACTTCCAGTCTTTGCTTTAAAAAATTAGTAGCAATTAAAAAAAAATTTTTTTGCTACTTCCTAGGGACAGAAGTGCCCACATATTTATGATAGATCATTAGTTTTGGAGAAAAAAATAGTCAGAAGGTAATACTAATCAATGAGATGCTTATTTGGCACACCATGGATTTTAAAATTAGCAATTGCATTAAACTGCATCTCATGAATACTTTATGATTTTAAAAATCTGTAACAATTTGCTCTGATGAGTAGAAGAGAAAGAGGTTTTAAGAAACATGTCAGAAAACAAGTTTCTCTGCTAATCTGAAGAAAAATATTAAAAATCAGGAAACAAAGACTTTGATTTAGCAGGGAATAAACAGGATGGGGTGCCCTAGGTGTAAAATGATGATAAAGTAGATGCAAAAATGATGAAATAGATGTTATGACATCACAACTTAAACCCCACCCTTTTGTGGAATTTAGTGGATTTGCAGGGAGGGGAAATTATGTTAAAAGCAGGTCCAGGATTACATACAGACTTAGTCATCAGTGGCTGTGTTCCACACCTCTGAATATAATTATATTGAAATTAGATCCAGCACATCCTGGATTGAAACATGATTTATTGCCTTCTAAAGCAGCAGTCTATATATTAGAGCTCCAATATAGTTGCAACCAGAGCTACAATAAGATACTTTGCTGTGTGACAAGCACTAGGAAGGCCTCATATTCTTTCCTATATACTACCCATGTAAGCAGTCTGATAGTTGAAATGCATAGCGAACCAGTTCACACACACACTGATTTCATTATATTATATATAATAAAATGGAGTAGTTTTTACAGTGCCAGACTTTGACGTTGAAAGTTTCAATCTCTTCTCTGAGCTATAGAATAAGATCTACTATTAGCTTTGATAGGAAAAAGAAAATGTTCACAGTATTACTCCATAGTTAAATCTTGTAGTGTATATCAGGTGACAATATAAAAGCCAAGAGTTGTATAAGTTAACACTATCCCAGTTCAACTTGGAATGTTGAATATGTATGTATTTATTTATTTATTTATTTATTTATTTATTTATTTATTTATTTATTTATTTATTTATTTATTTAATTACATTTATATACTGCCCTTCTCCTTGCGGACTCAGGGTGGTGAACAGCCAGAAATAAAAAACAAATCTTACAAAAGTTAAAAATTATTAAAAGTAACTAATATAAATTTGGCCCATTAGTTAAAAACAATTCAATTAAAATTAATATCAAAGACTCTAAAAAGATTTTCCCATGGGATCAGGCCAGGCCGGCTAGCTGGAAAAAGTATGTTTTTAAGGCCCGACGAAAAGTCCGGAGGTCAGAGATCATTTGCAACTCTGGAGGAAGATCGTTCCAGAGGGTGGGAGCTACCACAGAGAAGGCTCTCCCCCTGGGGGTCGCCAGCCGACATTGTCTGGCTGACGGCACCCTGAGGAGGCCCTCTCTGTGGGAGCGAACCGGCCGGTGGGAGGCAATTGGTGGCAGTAGGCGGTCCCATATAAGGAGATCTAGATGGCATGGACTAGAGATTCTCTTAACATCTCCAACATCACATTCTCTTTTCTGCATCATCCTGGGTTCAGTAACAAGGAATGAAAAGGTGAAGAATGGAATGTTCATGTTCTAAAAGAAGAACTTTTTGAAAAATCAGGGACAAGGAGAGCAGAGTTACGAAAAGCACATGCAATACTAATCTGGATAAAAAGAGCTTGATTAATCCAATCTTAGGCAACATATGTAATGGGAAGAGGATTATGCTTTTCATAGGCTATCACTGACACTAAAGACAAGTTGGGAATAAAGGATTTGTGTCTTTTCTTTCCTCTGTATAAACTCATTTGACTTGCTAGTTCTGTAATTCTCAAACAAGATTAGTATTATCAATAAATCAGCACCTTCATAGATGAAAAACAAGACAGAATGCCTTGTTGCTGAGGCTCAGATAATGACAATAACTGCATCAGCAATAGCTACAACTCTGCAGCAACAGATTGTGCCCTAAAGCAGTAAATATCCTGCACACAAGAGGTTACCTCTGCTTCTTCTTCTTCTGAAGGAGAGGAAGGCAGAAAAATGAAAATTTTAACCATCATTTTTAATGTGTCTTTTAGATAAGGAAATCACCAAAGAGTAACTTTAAGGAAAAGACTGTCAGGTAGGAAGACTGGAGAAAGTACTTTTGGTGCTCTCAGGATTAAAACAGCACAATGAGCTGTCACTACAATCCTTCAAAACATGATTGTATCAGTTGTCTTCCAGAAAGTCACCTGAGCTTACCGTAGAGCAACCTTTGCTCATGTTGCAAAATCGGTACAACACACGTGTACATCTCTACATGTTCCTGTTTTCAGGCTGATTAGTTTGCTGACAGCTTTCTCTTTAGTATCTTGGGGGTATACAACAGTAGGCTCCATTCCATGGCTGCTTCTGTTTAACTTAATGAGAAGGCTATAATTGACTTGAATAGTGGCAAGGTCATGCCCCAGTAGTGTCCTGACTGCAAATAGCAGCTGCTTACCTTGGGGCCTGATCCACTGATGTGCTGTGCTATTTGGTATTGCCGGAACAGAATTGCAAATCAGACAGTTGTGAAATGAGAGGAATGATGGAGAGCGGAGCTATCTATACTCAGTCTATAGGAATGTGCCAATTATTTACACAGAGCAATGCAACTGTTAATCAAAACCAGGCCCTGGGGTGTTTGTTCTTGCTGTTACTGTTGCTTTGTCATGGTATTCAATGGTATGTCATATAGAAGAACGTATGGTACTAGAGGTCCAATATAATACAGGAGTAGAGCAGACCACTTTGAATAGCTTTCACTGAGAAATATATTCCTTTTTTAACCTTTGTATCACTAAATGCTCTTCCTCCTCCTCCTCTGGATGCTTTTTTAAAATGTACATAAAAATATACATTTTTATGTATAAACATGATGTATGGTATTGTGAAATACTGTGAACAGGATAAATGTTGTGGTCTGCCAGCAGCCTGCGAAGCTGGCAGTGGAGTCGGACAGCGATGAGGCTGAGGCCAGTCATGGGCCAGTTATGGAGGCTGGGGAAGGTTCAGATGAGGGCTCTGCGTCAGAGGCAGAGATGGGGCCAGGGCCATTGGGGAGTGAGAAGAGAAGAGCTGCCAGAAGGCAAGAGCAGCTCAAGCAAAGAGGACAACTCGGGAGTAGGGCCAAGAGATGATTGGCCCCTCCCATAGGGCTTAAAACTGACCAGCAACGGCGTTTGAGTTTTGCCAGAAAACAACGTTGTTAGCTTCGTCTTCTTAGTCTACGTCTTGTATTTATTTTTGTATCTGGGACTTCTGAACGTTTGCCAAGAAAGGCCTTTGGCAGTTTGCCTAATTGGACAAGGTTTGAGATAGGATTTTTTAAAAAAAATTTAAATTAAATTTTTAATTTGATTTATATGCCGCCCTTCTCCGGAGACTCAGGGCGGCTTACAATGCATTGAGGAATTTGTGTTGGGAGGAATTTGCTTTAATTTAGTTGAATGGCGCTGGGAATGAAGTAATTCTCAGCTGTTCGAATTAAGTTTGTTTATTTTTTGCACTGGCTGATTTTCCTACTATTTATTTGGGCCTGGGTCACAACAATATTATTTATTTATTTATTTATTTTTTTATTTATTAGTTAGATTTATATGCCACCATTCTCTGGAGACTCAGAGCGGCTTACAATGTGTTAAGCAATAGCCTTCATACTTTTGTATATACCTGCTTAGTAGGGCTTTTGGCTCCCACTAAGCGGTGTTCTTTTTTATACAAAGTCAGCTTATTGCCCCCACAATCTGGGTCCTCATTTCACCTACCTCGAAAGGATGGAAGGCTGAGTCAACCTTGAGCCTGGTGAGATTTTAACTCGCAGTAATTGCGGGCAGCTGGCAACTAAGTACTATTTAACAGTGCTTTAGTCTGCTGCACCATCAGGCTCTTGAAGATATTGTAGATATCTTCAATATCTATGAAGTGCCCAGGATCTTATTTAGCCTTCTCTGAAATATGGCCAAGAACTCATACAACCAAGAGATTTTTCCAGCTTCAGTATCTTGGTCATGCTGTCTCTGTATATTATGGTCGATTTAATATGAAGTAGATGCTCTTTCCAGCACATAAAAGAAAAATAAATTCTCTAGTTAAAAAAGCAACATGATTCATCTCACCCTTTGCCTATCTTTTTCATTCTAATGTTTTTAGGTTCAATTACTTATGTCAAGATCTTTCCTGATCATCAGATTGTCCACAGGGAGCATATGACATCATCTTGTCTGAAGCCACTCCTTCTCCTTGAGTCCTACTCATAAAGAATTTATGAATCCTATATGATTAATCACTTCAAGTGACTATAATGCATTGGAACAATAGCAATTAAGTGCATCCACTTCCCCATACTATTTTCATGGACCGTGATGTTCCAAATAGGGGAACACATCTGTATCTACAAAATGGCATTTTGAGGGTACTGTCATTGCCACCAGTAGAAGAGGGGAAAGTCAAACAAAGTCCTAGAGAGCCAGTCTCCATGCAGGAAAATGACTCATCTTTAGTCATCTTCCAACTTTTCTGAAGAAAAAGAACAAAATTTAGTTGAGAGGGCAAGATTTGGGTTTAAGGAAAGTGATCTTACTTAAGATCCACAAGCTGGTGGAAGATGCTTCAGGTCACTGAATGATGGGTCCACATCCCTTGATTTTCTTTTTCTTTTTTTAAATGTCTCCCCCTTCCATTTTTGCACATGTGCATACATGTCTGCACAGTGTATAACTGAGCACGCGCGCACACACACACACACACACACACACACACACAAAATTTGGCACCCAAAGATGAGCTGTGAGAGAATACCTGAGGCAGTAGCAGACACAGAAGGAAGTTCAAGCATAAAATTGCCATGGCAAGGCAAGACCTTGTATGGGATGTACTATTGAAAGAAATCTGACACTGAGAAATATTACCAGTGACTGGAAAAAGGTGAACTAAACGGCAGCATTGAGACACTGTTCACAAAACAGTATGAAGCACCAGATTTTATACACTTGGAGGGAAGAATAGAGCTTCAGTAATGTTCACAGTTCTTTGTTCCTCCTTGAAGACCAACACTAGCAGAATACATTTTGTAAATAATATGTGAATTTATTCAATTAGCATAATTATCAAGTAACCTAATCATGGCATTCCATTTTTCTCAGATGCTCCTGAGACTACTTTTTATTTTAACCTACCATATCAGCTACTGTCAATTGATTTGCTGGAGAAATGTTATTATAATAGTTTCATTAAAAAGAATGTATATTATATACAAAATTATATAAACAATTACATTCATACACATTGCATGCAAAAAGCCAAATTAATGATGGTGGAGTTTCTACCTGACTTCCTATATTATACAAGATAATAACATTGTCTTTAATTTATGGACTACTATTATACAAATTGATGTAAAATTAATACATGTTATATTTATAGTAAACTGAAATTATTTGATTTGCAACACGTGTCCTTGACTTTTCTGTCCATTTGGTTTACCAGACAGCTCAATACACAGATAGACAGAATCCACTTGTTTTGCCAACATTCACTAAGCTGAATTTGAAATTAGACAGGTGGTTTGTGACCTGGAAAGGATAACCTTGATTCTTTTCAGTTGTGCATTCAGTGCTGCTTCCTTAAGTTTAATCTTAAAAATTAATGAAGATAAAGTTAAAATAAAGGGGAAAAATTGGGGGGAGGGGGGAGAGAAGAAAAACTTGCCAAGTCACAGAGAAGATGTCACCTGCTTTAATCATGGAGGAGAATGTAGCATCATTTCAACCAAATTTCTAGAAATATATACACGTACCTGAGTTATGTTTCTGAAATTTTCAATCTTAGTTTGTATTTAGTTTTTCTCTTCCCCTTCCCCATGATAATAATAGTATAATTTCAATAAAAACAATAAGAAAATAAGAATAAGAAAAAACAATAAGAAAAAAACCTTTCTGTTAGAAATCAAAACTCATTTATCTGAGTCTAAACTCTAAATTACGGATACCTTATAATGAAAATTAATACATTTCCATTTATCCCCAGATTTATTTTACTTTTAATTGTAAAATTTATAAACTGTCTCAGTCTTCAAATACTCTAGACAGAGTACAAGGAAGAACAGCAACGAGTCAATGCAAAGTATCTATATCTATCTATCATCTATCTATCTATCTATCTATCTATCTATCTATCTATCTATCTATCTATCTATCTATCTATCTATCTATCATCTCTCTCTCTCTCTCTCTCTCCCTACCTCCCTCTCTTCTATCTATCTATATGGAAAAACAACGGATCTGAAGTATTGTGTTATCATTGACACTGGCACATCTGGAACCTCATCAATCAGATTCCAAAGACCTGGAGCAGCAAAGATTTTATAAGCTTCTGGAAGACAGTGAGAGAGGGAGCCAAGCTCATCTTAGGAGCATGCTGTTCCAGAGGAACAAGAACATTGATTGTCTGCTTTTGGATTCCCTCCTGCTATATTTCTTGGTAAATGGGAAGGGAACTTTCAACTGCCATTTTTGTGTGTGCAATTGGATTGGGTAGGCTGGGTATAATGTCAGATAGGCAATCTCATATATACAAAGGCCTTGAGTCACAGGCTCCATTAGGTATATAGATGCCTGCCAAATACATAGACTTTTGAAGGTTCCAGTATGTTCAGTGGGGATCTTTATTTCCAATCTTGAGAGCTATAAGGACATATGATCATTAATAGTGGTTATGTTTTGATCCCAAACCTCGTGAGACATTAACATTGTAGAACAACCCAAATTTGAAAAATGAAGATTATTGAATGTGTGAGTTAAACAAGTCAGACCTGAATTTAACAATTTCAAATGGTTGTTTTAAAGATCTTGAGAGATTGCATGTTGAATATGACTTGCCTACAATATTCATCTGGCAATGTAGGCAAATGAGACATGTATTAATTAAATAGTATGGTTCAGATATTTTACCAGCCCCCAAGATAGGTGCAATTTTATGATCCTTAAGAAATGCAGTATTTGAACAGAAAACAATTCAATTTTATAAGAAGTTAAAAAGTACAATGACAGTTAATTATATATCTGAATTGTGGAATGAAAAATTGAATATCCAATTCTGGAAAATTAATGGATCAGGGTGATATGAAATGTAAAACATGCTTCTTATGATTTAAAAATGAAATTAGTCCATAAAAATAATATTACTTCATTGCCTTAGAGAATGTTTAAAAAGAGGTGGACATTATATTTTTGTTCCTTTTGCTTTGTAAGAAATTTGAATGTTCTGTTAACTTACATGATCTGATCTTTGCCAACTACAGTCCTATTGTTTCAGATCACTACATTAGTCAATCCAATTTTGGGAAGAAAATAATCAAGGTTTTTGCGATGTTTGACTATATCCCTAAAACATGGAAGCTATTATATCATGAAGATGTTAGCTCTGTCAATTCTGGGGCATTGCAGAGGATAATTTTATGTAACTGGACAGAAACTTACTCCCCAATGTTAAGTAATGGATCCATATTATATGTTTATTATCTATTTTTGAAAGACCACTATGTTCTAAAAATGAGAAGAGAAAGCAATAAGTTTCTAATTTTTTATTTATTCATTATTTCAATGTGCATAGTAACCCATCTCAGATAAATGACTCTGGGTAGCTTACAGCACTTGTCTGGATTTAATGTTAAAAAATCATTTAAAAATTGAATTAAATTAATATTTCTATCAGTATTTAATATATGGAACTGTAGTTCTCTTTTGTTCTGTCAAATATATTTCTTTTGGGGCAGGGTCCCACAGTTTATTTAATCACTATAATCTATATACATTTTCTTTCTCCATTGTATAATCACTGCCATCCCCCCCCCCACCACCACTAAGTAAAATTTACACAGTTTAAATATTGGTATAAATCTCTAAAAATGATATTATAGATTTTTAGGTAAGAGAATTGATTAGTTTACAAACTGTAATATTCGGATGTTCTGAAGAGATGAAACCCATCCTGTATTGGTCCTCGCTACTCCAGGGCCTTGGATTGTCCTTGTTGCTTTGTTCTAGTTAGGTTGGCTCTTCAGGAATATTAGGATAGCCTCTGCTTGATTTTGAAGCATATTCATCTGAGTTTATTCTCTCAAGCTCTACTCTTAAATAACTATCTTTGCCTAAGCTTGCATTAATGGACCATATTTTTCATTTCAAAAGTACAAGGTTTCATTTTGTCTCTCACTCATAGGTAGTCCAAACTCTGATTTGCCCTGCTGTGTATCTAATATCTGCTTCAAGGTGTTGGTGACCACTTTTAAAGCGCTCGATGGCTTAGGGCCTGGGTATCTATGAGACCGCCTCCTGCTGCCAATAGCCTCCCACTGGCCAGTACGCGCGCACAGAAAGGGCCTCCTCAGGGTGGCGTCGGCCAGAGAATGTCGGCTGGCGATCCTCTAGGGGAAGAGCCTTCCCTGTGGTGGCACCCGCCCTTTGGAACGACCTACCCCCAGAGATACGCATGATATTGGACCTCCGGACTTTTCGTCGGGCCCTTAAAACTCACTTATTTCATCTAGCCGAGCTGACTTGATCCCATCCTTTTGGTTTTAATTCGTAATTGATTTTAATTGGGTTGTTTTAAATTGTGGACCGAAATTATTTAATATCTTTTAAACTGTTTTACATTTTGTATGCGGACTTCCTGTGGCACCGCCGGCGCTGGCAGCAGCTCTCTCAGGAGTGCTAACCTCTGCGATACTGTGAAGCCGCTAGAACAGCGAAAATCAGCTGTCTAGCAGCTTGGAAACTTTCCCCCTGGGAGAAGGGGGAAAAGTGAGCTGTCAGATGTGGGTAGAGCTCCCCAAGACCTCCAGGAACGATCATGGGGTGCGGAGGGTGAGAGCTCCCCAAGCATCTGAGTGAGAAGCTCCGGATCCGGGATGTTTCTGTTTTAAACAGAACAAGGCGTCGCGACCACCCCTGCAAGCAAAATTGTTCACAACGATTGGAATCAGAAGCAGGCAGAGCAAAGACAGGAGAATTCATAATTGCAAGTACTAAACTTTAACTCTAATAGACTAATACTTTCTTCAGTGTGGAGATGGGAGAAAGTTCAGAGAAAATGGCGCTGATTGCTTAAGGGTGTGAAATGCTTGCCTGTTAATGCTTGTTAAAGCTGTTAGTACTGTTTTAAGACTTTGCTGGAGAAATTGAAGTTTGCAAGCCAAAAAAGACTAAGTTATCAACAAATTGCAATACCTATTAAAGAGTGAGGATAAGAAATTTACTGGCTTTGTTGTGAGGCTGCTGGAAAGTGCAATTGGGAAATGGCTGCGAAATAAATAAAACCTGCTGTGGTTAAAAGTGCTGGGTCTTCCCCAGCTCAAACCTCAAGAATGCAGTCCTTGTTAGCCCCCCCAGATACACAAGCTTTAACTCTAGAAGTTCTTGAAGGAGCTTTGAAAAAATTATCCACTGATCTAGAAGAAAAAATTACACTCCGTTTAGAAAGAAAAATAAAAGAAGTGTCTGAAGAGCTGAGTGATATCAAAGACACAATTCAAAACCAAAACAAAGTAATGAGAGAAAATATTGTTGATGCTTTCAAGGGAGTGTGGGGCTATGTTACATCTCTAGAGGAAAGAGTTGATGAAATTGATCAGCATAATTTGAATGAGGAGGCTAGACTGGGGGAGGCTCAGACTAGAATGGAAAAAGCAGGAGCTGAACTTGTAATGACACAATACAAAGCAATGGAATGGGCAGTGAGGATTAGAGGTCTGAAAGAAAACAATCAGGAAAATCTCAGGGAGATTTTTATGGAAGCCCTTGCTCAATTTACTGGAGAATCCAAAGCAGAATGCACCTGGCAGATAGACAAGATCCTTCGCATTAATTCATGGATTGCAAGACAGAGACAATTACCAAGAGATATTGTGATTTACTTTGTAACAAGAAGGTTAAGAAATGGAATTTTACAAGCCTCCTACAAAAAGAAACTTCAAGTGGCAGGACAAGAGGTTGCAGTAATGAAGGAAATCCCCCCAAAAATGTTGAGGTCCAGAAAGGATTATGCCTTTTTAGTTGATGAGCTTAGAAATCGTCACTTACAGTACAGATGGGAAGCTCCAGCCAGATTAGTGGTGCATTATTTAGGTGAGAGATACCGTCTTAATTCAGTTTGGAAGGCAAGAGATTTTTACGCTACCATACTGAAGGCTGGAAATCCTCCATCTCCAGATGCTAGAAGAAAGAGGCAGGGGAGACCAGAAAGGGGGAAGAAGAAGTAACACAGGCTCAAGCCCAAGGAGGTGTTTTGAATACTCAAGAATTGCTGCAACTATCAGAGGATGTTTAACTACTGGATTTATTTGAAAAAATGGAAGACCCTAAAGAACAAACCCAAACTCGAGCTGCAACCAAACTCAAGGAACAAGAATTAAAGAAACAACAAAGTCAGATGATGATTCAAGAAACAGTAGCTACAAATATGGAAGCAGTGGGAGGAGCTAGACCGAAGAGGAAATTCCATGAAGAGTTCCAGTCAGTTTTCCAGAAGCTTTCAGGAGCCAAAGATGGCAAATAAATTTTTGACCTGGAATTAAACTCCAGGTTTAACGGATTAAACTCACCACAAAAGAGGAAGAAGATATTTCATTATTTGAAACAATTTAAAAATGATGTAATTTGTTTGCAAGAGACACACATAAGAATAACTGATCAAAATATTTGATAAATGCTAGATTGGGAACACATTTTGTAGCAGCTGCGCCTGAGAAGAAAAATGGAATAGTTATATATATAAGATCCGATCTGATGGCAAAATTAATTGAAGCAGATACACAAGGAAGATATATAGCAATTGAACTATTAATAGAAAGGAAGAAAGTACTTTTAATGGGAATATATGCATCCAATCAACAACAAGGAAAAATTTACAAACATTTGCACACAAAGCTAGCACAAATGGATTATAAATCATGCATAATGATGGGTGATTGGAATGGAGTACTGGATACCAAGGATAAAAAGACACTTTTGCAAAATTCCTAAACATGGGCTAAATTGTCCAAATCTTTTTCTGATATGGTGGATGATATGGAGCTGAGAGATATATGGCGCGAATGAAATTTTGATGAACAAGATTTTACATTTTTTTCTGATAGGCACCAAGCTTTTTCTAGAATTAATTTTATCTTACTTACAGATGATTTTCTTTCTAGGGTGAAGAAAATGAAGATTTTTCCAAGAACGTTAACAGATCATTATCCGGTATGGATGGAATTAGACTCTGGAGAAGGACCTAGGAAGTCCTGGAGATTAAATGAGAATTTATTTCGATATGAGGCAAATGTGAATGAATGTAAAAAGTTAATGAGGGAACTTTTTGAATTAAATATGCATAAGGGTACACCTATGGAAATGATTTGGGACTCAAGTAAAGCATATATGAGAGGAGTTTTAATAAATTTAAACAATGCATATAGGCATAAACAGGGGAAGAAATGGAGAGAATTGGAAGAGGAAATAAAAAAGAAAGAACAGGCATTAGTAGGTAAACCAGATGATAAGAATATAAAAGAAGCTATTACAATACTGCGAGGACAGTTTAATATGTTGATGGCAGATCAACAAGTGGCAACGAATTTGCAGTATGCTAGACATAATACTTTTTGCACTGCAAATAAACCTGGCAGGTGGTTAGCATATATGTTAAGGAAAAAACAAAAATCTCATACAATAGAAAAAATAGAGTATAAAGGCAAAGAGGTATACCAACAGAATATGATTAAAAAAGCATTTCTAGATTTTTACATGAGGTTGTATGCTGGTGACAACATACAAAGTATTGATATATATAGATTTTTGCAGAAGGAGAATATCTCTATAATTACTGATGAGCAAAGAGAAAGATTGAATTTATTGATAACTACTGAGGAAATTCTCCTGGCAATTAAACAATTGAAAAGTGGAAAAGCCCTTGGAACAGATGGACTGACAGCAGCATATTATAAAAATCTTCAACTAGAAATGGTGGAGCCACTTAAGGAATTATTTATAACAATAAAAAGGGGAGGAGAGGCACCACCATCTTGGAGAACAGTTTTTATTTCTTTGATTCCGAAAGGAGATCAAGATCATAGCCAGCCCAAAAATTATAGACCTATATCATTACTTAACATAGATTATAAGATTTTTGCAAAAATTTTAGCAAATAGATTAATGTTAGTTATGCAACAAGTGATTCACAATGATCAAACTGGTTTTATACAAGGGCGACAAATGAAAAGTAATGTAAGACAAATTGTTAATATACTGGAATATCTGGGGAAGAACAACCGGGTCTCTGCAGTGCTCATGTTTTTGGATGCAGAGAAAGCGTTTGATCGATTGAATTGGTTTTTTTTTTTTTAGAGAAGGTAATTCAAAAGATGCAGCTGGGAAAGTATTTTATAAAATCAATTAAAGCAATATATCAGAAACAAACAGCACAAATAGTTAATGGTAGTTTAACAGAAATATTTAAAATTGAAAAAGAAACAAGACAAGGGTGCCCCTTGTCTCCACTATTGTTTATTTTAACGCTGGAAGTATTGTTGAATAAAATACGTGGTGCAGATAATATACAGGGTATTAAAATTAGGCAACAGGACTACAGATTACGAGCATTTGCAGATGACTTGGTTGTAACTTTAACCCATCCAGTTAATTCAGCTATAGGTTTAATGGACATAGTTAAGCAATATGGTCAAGTATCAGGATTTAAAATAAATGTAGGGAAAACAAAGATGATAACTAAGAATATGACTACAAATCAAAAAGAAAAATTGGAAAGAGTAACAGGTTGTCAGATAGTGAAGAAGGTTAAGTATTTAGGAGTCTATATTGCAATAACAAATGGGAAACTATACAAGTATAATTATGAAGTGTTATGGCATAAAATACAGATAGAGATGGATAAATGGAAAAAATTACAATTATCTTTGTTGGGAAGAATAGCAGTAGTTAAAATGAATGTTTTGCCTAAGTTTTTATTTCTTTTCCAAATGATACCAATACTTTAAAAAGATGCAAATTTGGAGGAATGGCAGAAAGGCATTAATAAGTTTGTTTGGGCTGGGAACAGACTGAGAGTTAAATTAAAAATAATGCAGGATACACGTGAAAGAGGAGGTTTGAAAATGCCTAATTTAAAATTGTACTATGAAGCAGTTGCTCTATTGGCAATTAGTGATTGGATTAATTTAACAGAAGAAAGAATATTGAATATTGAGGGGTATGATTTGATATATGGATGGCATGCTTATTTAGTTTATGATAAGAAAGTGGACAGGACTTTTAAAAGCGACATATTAAAGAATGCTCTTCTGCGGGTTTGGAAAAAATATCAATATAAACTGAATGATAAGATACCCATGTGGGTAGTGCCCATACATGCAATAGAGAATATAAGTATAGAACAAAGACAGGACGTAATTACATACAAAGAACTTTTGATTACAGAAAGGAATGTATTATAGTCAAAGCCTCTGAATATGCTAAGAGAGGAAAGGGTAATCCAAACATGGTTTCAGTATATACAGTTACAGAACAGATGGAAAAAAGATCAGAAAATTGGTATTACACAAAATGAAGAATATTTGATAAAACAGATTAGAGATCAGAGGCCAATGCATATAAAAAGGTTGTATAACATATTGATAGAAATTGATTCAGAGACAGAGTTAGTAAAAGACTGTATGATAAAATGGGCACAAAATTGTGAAGAGCCAATAATGATGGAAACTTGGGAAACGATTTGGATAAGAAATGTAAAATTTACACAAGCTCAAAATCTGAGAGAGAATTTTTATAAAATGTTTTATAGATGGCATTTGGATCCGAAAAAATTAGATTGTAAGTATTCAAATTTACAACCTAAATGTTGGAGATGTGATTGTGTTGATGTTACTTACTTTCATGTTTGGTGGACCTGTAAAAAAGTTAAAGCATTTTGGATAAAAATATGGTGGATTATTCAAAATATTCTTAAAGAACAGATAAAATTTACTCCACAGTTGTTTTTGTTAGGTATTATAAAAGACTGTACAGTTACAGAAACTAATTTGATTTTGAACTTAATAACTGCAGCAAGACTTTTGGTGGCGTAGTACTGGAAGAAGGAAGATCTATCATCTATTGAAGAATGGACATAAAAATAGTAAATTTAGCAGAGTTGGCGAAAATTTCAGCATATCTAAAAGATCATTCAAATGAAAAATTTATGTTGGAATGGAAAAGATGGATAGAGTATATTCAAGGCAAATATCAGACTAAAAAATTACAAATAGTTTATGAATAGAGAATGAATAAAGAGAGTTTATAAAGTATTTAAATTAGTAAATACTTTAGATTAGATTAGTAAAAGGGAGTTAAAAGTTCAAGAGGGTGATAAGAGACTATAGATTATTATCTTATATTAGTTTAGGATTGTTAAATGTTATACCCTGTATTTTGCTCTGGGAAGTTGGGGTGGGTGGGTTGGGGAGGGGAAGGTGGGGAGGGGTGGAGGGAGGGGGAAGGGGAAATGTATGTAAAATTTTTTTAAAAAAAATTTCAATAGAAAAAAATTATGCTATGTTTTGCCTTGGCTGTTCATCGCCCTGAGTCCTGCTGGAGAAGGGCGGTATAAAAATCAAATAAATAAATAAAATAATAACATGCAAAGTTCCCATATTGACCTATTCTCACACAATTATTTTAAAAACATTTGTCCTCTTTAGTCTTCCTGTGGAGGAAAACATCAAAAAATGGCCAGGACCAAAGCAGATATACATTATTTACACACTATTGACTCTTTTCTTATGCATTCCTATACACCCTTCATCCACCATGATCAAATACATTCTTCACACAATCTATTTATAGAAGCAGGTCATTCATCCTATTCACATGCATATCCCCACTTTTTCACCCATGTATATTTTTTTCTCCTTTTGGCTCTTTTTCCAGTTCTGCAACATCTCACCCCAAATTTATATCAAAGCTTTGCTTTTCTGATTCTTTTCAAGTAGGACTATGCAGGTCTGAAATACCTACCCAACAAGGTCTTTGACAAAGAAAACCATCCTTCTTCCCAGTAAGGAAGAAACAAAATGCCAGCTTTGAATCATCTGTCTTCTGAGATTGTTTCTGGAACATCTGACAGCTGGACAAGGCTTTTTGACCTTTGCATGGCACATGTGCAGCAGCTTCTCATAATACTTTCAACCAATCCTCTCTTTACAGAACTGCTAGTCAAATATAAATATATTTTTTTTATAGAGAAGCACATCATTTCTTTAATCACATTGTTTCCATACTCAAGTGGTTTTTATCAAAGTAAGTCCCACCTTGTGGAGGCTATTTTCAATTTCCTTTCTAAATATCGTGTTGACATTTTCATTGAGAGATTGATCAAAATCCTTCTGTAGTTATTGACCGCTCCAGCTCTATTTATATACAGTGTATATCAAGTCTGAAGTTTTGGGTTCACAATGTAAATTCTTGAATATGTCGAAGTATATTTGCTATAAAGTTTCACAATTCTTTTAAAAATTTTACTACCTTGAACAGTTTAGCATTATAAACCAACTTCACAACTCTAACTCTAGATGATTTATAAACAACTTAACAATAACAAGCTCAACAGCCGTTGCTGACTAACACAGCTTTGAATATTTATCCAGTTTTTAAAAATGTCCTTTTAAGTGATGTTTATCTTTTCAAGAGATTCTAAACTACTTTTGAGTCCATGACAGTATTTGTCCTCTTAGCCCATTTGCTCAACAGTCTTTGATGAGAGATTTTATCAAAGGCTTTATGAAAATCTAAGAATAAAATATCTGTTAGATCACTGTATCCCCATGCTTCTCTGATAAATGTCACAAAGTCAACAAGGTTACTGAGACAAGACTCATCCTTGCAGGAGTGACAGAAATTAATCTTTGTATGTGTTTCAAAACAACCAAACAAAGCATTATATCTAGAGTACTAAAGGATTAGATTATCTGGAAGATACAATATCTCAGTGGAACTAATTATTTTTACTTCTTAATTGTTTTATTTTCTTTATTGCCTGGTAAGAACTAACACTGTTTCCATTTCAGATTTGTAATTTATCTTACTGATGTTTTTCCACAGGACTCTATAAAATAGATTATGCTTTTCCACCTGTTGGTTTAGAGAAAGCTTATAATAAAATAAATTGCTTTGAATTTGCCCAAATATGAGGCTTGATAGCTGAATACAATAAGAATGATAAAACATGATAAAGTATGCATAAGAATAAATAAAATGCTTAGCAAATATTCACTATTGAGCAGGGAGGATAATGTCTGATATCCCCTTGGTTGTTTAATATATTTATGTATAATTGGAAAAGGAATGCTTATGGTGATATTAGATGTGTGTTAGTTGAATATATGCATGTGAGTGTATTTTTGTGTGCATATAAGACTATATTGGTGGCCAAGAATGCAAATGAATTGAAGTGAAAGTTAGATATCTGATTCAACCAGGAATATGGATCTGAAAATTAACATATCAAAGACCAAGGTTATTATGTTTCACAGGAAAACTGAGTAAAGAACTCCAAACTATATAACTAGCTTAAAATTAGAGCAAGTATATGAATCTGTGTACTTTGGTAGAATGTTTAATAAAGATGAGAAAATGGGAAGAGATATGTTAAGATGTTCACATATTGGTAATAAAATGGTAGATAGTATGTGGTTTATTGTGAGGAAGAAATGGTGAAAGAAAGCTAGAAGCTGAGAAAAATGTGTTTCTTCTCACTTTGTTATACGGATGTCAGAGTTGGATATATAAATAAGCTGAATACAGTGAGAATGTTGTACTGAAGAAATAAGTGTAAAAAGTATATACGATATGATAAGAATGAAAGGATATGGAATGAATTTGGATTGTGTACAAAAGCAAGTGCCCAGTATGAAAAGAGTGGATTGGGGTGGTTTTAAGAAAACAAATGAGGGTTGAATTATTTTCCTCCATTATATGGTGGGTCAAGATCAAAAACGTAATGATTGGATTGAATTGATGAAATCCTCAAGGAAAGAAAAGTTTACAGACAAAAAAGCAGTGTATGACTTAGTATGTGGATATGATGGGAGAAAGGATAGCTTGCAAGGATAGAAAGGAATAAGGAGGTATCAGACAACCAATGCCCCAGTGTGTCATCATTTTAGAGATATTTCCTTACCTAAACAGAAAAACAGAATGGCCAAGGGCAAGCAAAAAAAACTCTTCCCTTACCTTCCCTCCCCTCCCCTCCCCTCTCCTCCCATCCCATAGAAACTGTTATGGAACATTGAAAATGAAGATCAGGTGACCTTGGCAACAGCATAGCAGCACAGCAATAGCCAGTAGCATTGAAGCAGTCACAATTCTCCCACATTCCAGCTTTTGGGCACATTGTGTAAATTAGCATATTTAAGATACCTTGGTTCCAACATTATTGCCCTATGATGTACCCATTTCATGCAGTTGAAGGTTATAACAACAAGTTTTAGTAGTATATAGAAAATGAATGGCCTTGGCATAAACTAGTTTCCAATTCTTTTCTTCTCTCTTATCTCCTGCCTTTAATTTCTTTTGTGTACCATACCTAATGTTATTTCAGTAGTTTGTATAATTTTGTTTACCCCAAAGGAAGATCATGATGATTATTTATGTATTTGTATATATGTATATGGTTGTTAAAATAATGTGCTGCCGGAGCGTAAAAGGAAGATGTACACAGCCCCTAAGTAGAGGACAAAACAAGATGGAAATCTACAAAAGTCACTTTGGATGTATGCATCTAAATGAAAAAATAGTTCTTTTAATTTAGATAGACCCATAATACAGATTATAATACTGTTATATATAGAAACAGTTACATATTCAGAATCTATGAGCTGAATGAATCTTCTCTCAAAGTATTTTATCTTTCAGCAAAATTGAAAAATGGACACCATCAAACAATATAATATCCTTCAAATTAAAATCTGCTGCTTGTAAATTATAAATTGGGACTTGTGGTCACTCTATGAATGGCTTCTACAGAAACAAGCTTCTTTTCCTGTTACTGCAGCAATAATAATATCTAAGCAGAACAATAATTTACAGTTTGATTCTCTTAGGAAGTTCTGCTCTGCATCTGGTAAAGTCCTGGGCCAGCTTTATGTGCAGACAGGAACTATAATAGATTGTCACCTAAGAGCAAGAAGCCGGGAGTTACACTATGAATAGAGATCCAATCAATCCTCTCTTCTCCTCTTCCAAGTTTTGGGATATGGACAGGCAACATGAGATTTATGAGCTTCATTTGGCCTCTCATCTCCAGTTGTGTAGTCTTTGGATCAACTCTAGGTTTCAATACCCAAAACATCACGTTCAGTAGAACATTATTTGGGGGGGGGGCGGTGTTGCATTTTAGGAACAAAACAAAGAACATTTGTTCTGGAGAGCCTGGATAGCTCTGCAGACTAAGCACCCTAATTAACATCCACCCTAAGCACCCTAATTAACATCCAGCTGTCTGAAATTACTCCATGTTCGAATCTCACCAGGCTCAAGGTTGACTCAGCCTTCCATCCTTTCTAAGGTAGGTAAATTGAGGACCCAGTTTGTGGGGGCAATAAGCTGACTTTGTATAAATATACAAAAGTATGAAGGCTATTGCTTAATGCATTGTAAGCAGCCCTGAGTCTTCGGAGAAGGGCTGCATGTAAATCAAAAAAAAAAAATTGCATGTTTCTCATCTTTCATAAACCAGGACAAACATACCCTCAATTATCTAAGAGTCATCACCTTGATCAAAATATATATTTAAAAAAACAGAAGTGTAGCCCCCAACTTCTAAAAAGTAGCCTTAGTCAGGCACCTTTGCTGCCTGAATCAAGATGACCACTAGAGGATGCAAAGATATCCAAGATATTCTAATTCTTTACCACTTTCTAGAAGTTGTCTAGAATTTTGAGCCCAGGTCTGGTGGCCTTTGGGAGACAGGAAGCCATTTTTACAATCAGCTGCCCACTGGTTTCCACTAGGTATAGCTCCACAGGAAGAACACTCTGCTGTCCTAGCCCTTCTTTGCTCACATTTCTTACAACACCCTCATTAAATCAATCACATGCAATCAGGAAACTTGAACAAGCTTATTAAGCTAGACTTAATAAGTTTCAAACAGATTTCAAGATGCCTTAAATAGCCTTCTAAAAAAGAAAGAAAGGAAATCTGTATAACATGCCTTGCATTACATCTTAAGACTGAGACCATCTGCAGACTGTTAATGCTTTTTCAGTCCTCATACAACCTGGGAAAGAGATCTGTAAATTTAAAAACTTTCTTAGTATTTTAACATTATTAGCTGACATTTTCATTTACATCAAATGCCCAGGGAAGCTGTTTTTGTGCTTGGTGAATGAAGTTCCATTTATATTGTCATTAAAAAAAAAGAAGTGAAAATTATATCTCAATCTGCTATATACAACCTCTTTGAAATGTGCTTTTCAATTGCAAAATGCATCTAAACTGTTGAGGGACCTCTTTGCCTCTGCTACATCAATCACAGTGCTCCGTTGCTTTCATTTGCTCTAATTCTCCTTCCACCAGAAGCTTTTCCCACTCTGGATGGAGCACTTGCAATGTGCCTTTTCACAGTGCACTTTTTTAACTTCTCAGGACTCATTCAAGGAGACAGCATCCTTTTTGTGTTTGGGGTTCCCTGGGAGGGCTGCGCATCCTGCATGCTTGGTTGGTAGCAGTTTAATGCTGTCATGGTTCTCATGGGGCTTGTCCCATGTGGTTATAATTAACCTTTAATGTCTGCCTTCAGGGCAAAACACTTAAGGGGTTAACCAGTTTTCTCTAAAAGAATGAATAGTTAAATGCTAACATATGTTTCTCAATACATGGCCAAAGTTAAAATCATATGTTTCCCTCCCTCCCTTCTCTCTCTCCTTCCTTCTTTCCTTCCTGCCTTCCTTCCTTCCTTCCTTCCTTCCCTCCCTCCCTCCCTCCCTCCCTCCCTCCCTCCCTCCTTCCTTCCTTCCTTCCTTCCTTCCTTCCTTCCTTCCTTCCTAACACTGGTGTAATTTCCAGCATAGATGAATGTTTAAAAATAAATAACTATGGGGTAAGTAATGCCAGCACAAACTTGCAGGTCCAGCACTGCCCTGGGTAGCACTAAATGAAAATTCTACCAAAGCCAGATAGGCAAATTGGCCAGCAATCAACTTCATAATCCCATTAGGACAGATTCTTATTACAATCCTCCATTCATCACCAGCACTTTACTTCTAGATGGAGAATAGCTCCTTATTTTGTTTACATTTACATGTAACTTCTGCTTTACTTCAAATCATCACTCACCCATAAAAACTTATACTGTGAAAGTTTGATTTAATGGAACAGTAGGGAAAGCTGGCACTCTCAAACTTGTGTCTCGAATTATACCATTTGGGGTGATTTACAGCCATCTCGTAATGATACAATACAAATGGTGCAATTTGCATCATTTTGTAATGATGTAAATACTGCAAAATACAAAGAATTAATATAAATTTAATTGCCTTGTTTGGATTACTTCAGCTGCAGTGGGCCTGCAATATGCTCTAATGTTTTTCACTGCCATCATCCTATGATGTTGAATTCATCTCTTTCCCAGTCTATGGATGGGATTGTAGTGGAAAGAAGGAATAATCTTGAGGGGCAGGAGAAAGAGTAGCAACCAAAGCAATAGTCAGACAAAAGGAATCTGAGTCTGGGGCAGAAATGAAATTTGAGTAGGCATCTAAGACATGGCCCTTTACTTTTCATGAAAGTAAAGGAGGGAGTGGAGAAGCACATTCAAACTTATAATATTCTGTTGTTGTAACTTTATAATCAACATAGTATTAGCATTCATACCTCTGGCATCCAGGTCTGGTTTACTTGACAGGAAAAATCTTACACTGCCCTTTGCAATGCCAATGTTAATGCTTTCACCTTTATTCTGACACTGTCTGAGGAGAGCTTCAAGATGTACAAAATTTGTTTGGCTTTGCCACTTATTACTCAGGAAATTCATAAGTAAATATGGATTTTCACAAATATACAGTTTTTTTAAAAGTGGCAATAGCTTTTCAAATCATTATTATTTATTTATTATTTTATTAGTTCGATTTATATAGCCTTCATACTTTTTGTAGGGCTTTTTGGCCCCCCCGAGCGGTGTTCTATTTTATACAAAGTCAGCTTCTTACCCCCACAAACCAGGTCCTCATTTTACCTACCTCGAAAGGATGGAAGGCTAAGTCAACCTTGAGCCTAGTGAGAATTTAATTCGCAGTAATTGCAGGCAGCTGACAGCTAAGTACTACTTTAACAGCAGCAGTTTAGTCCACTGCACCACCAAGGCTCTTGCAGGCAAAATAATATGATAAGCAACATCTGGTTCAGATTCACACATGTACAAATGGCAAGAGCAATGAATCTTGGTCATATTTAGAGCAATACTAGTGCAGTTGGATATTTTTTTTAAAATTAGATTTATATGCCGCCCTTCTCCGGAGACTCAGGGCGGCTTACAATGCGTTAAGCAATAGCCTTCATACTTTTGTATATTTTATACAAAGTCAGCTTATTGCCCCCACAAACTGGGTCCTCAATTTACCTACCTTAGAAAGGATGGAAGGCTGAGTCAACCTTGAGCCTCGAACTTGCACAATTGCAGAGAGCTGGGTGTTAATAACAGGCTATCTAGCCTGTTGAGCTATCTGAGGCTCTTTTCACCAGAAAACCTGGGGCCTTGCTGTATCATTATCCTTCCCTTTGCATATCATTTCTAGGCAGCACTTCCTCGCCCTAAAGAACTGATTTTGCAGAGATTTCAAGGATAATTAGTGTTAATTGAAAAATTAAGGTCAACAGTAGAAAACTGAAAGTTTCAGAATAATTTCAGTATTGAGGACTTCTGTGGGGAATAAATTGTTCGGTATATTTATCATCAGTCAGATTTTCAGATTTTTCTAGACCTTTATATTCTCTGAGGGACAGTTTCTTTCCATGGACATCCTTGGAGGGGCAAAGAGAAGGCAATTGATGAGAGGAAGGAAGGAAGGAAGGAAGGAAGGAAGGAAGGAAGGAAGGAAGGAAGGAAGGAAGATTCACTTCAAGTAGTTAAGCTTTGATGAGAATTAAGAGAATATTTAATGATATGGTGATCTTTTTAACACAAATTGGGAGACTTTTGAATTGAATTTCAAGAAGAGAATTTAGTAGTTTTAGTGACAACAGCCTCTTAAATTAAATACAGACAATGGGAATTACTTTTTCCCTTCTGGCATCAGGAAAAGCTGGCAAACTATCTAAGGACATAAAGATGGTTCTCTGTCAGTCCAGCCGGCTACCTTCCTGGGCACTAGTTTTTCTTAGTTGTCTTGCTTCTCATTTGAGCTTGAGAGAAAATGTTGGCAATGGAAGCCTTTTCTGTCTGTAGCTAACAGGGTCAATTCAGTGTGGCAGCTGGGAACTGGGAAGATAGACTTGTATTGACACAAGCACCTTTTTGCTGTGGAATCACGAAGCAAAAGCACCCGGGGCTCTTCTGCCTGTTTCAGTAAAATGCAAAACCATTGTCTTCTTTATCTTAAACTCAACTCTGTCATCTACATTTGTACACTAAACGGTGCATTTTGATTGCCTTGTTTTGTGTCCAGTCCCATCCAAATGCAGGAAATGTTTGTTAACATTCAGTGTATTTGGGGCTGAGTTAGAAGAGCCTCAGGCTAGTCTCCCTGATCTCTGTCAGAGGATAGTCAATAACCATTAGCCCTTCAAATAGTGGATGCCCAACCCATACTGCATTTATTTATTTTTTAAAAAACTTTACATACAAGCCACAGGGAAAGGCATTTGGGAGCACATGGCTTCCCCAAAGTACTGAAGCTCTGAAAGAAGTGATGCCAAAAGAAAATGAAATTCATGTACTGAGGAACACCATACTCTCCAAGAAATGGATAAGAAATTATTAAGAATCATTTTCATTGGCATCATGAGAAGAAACATCCCCTGAATTGACAAGGAGCTGCCACAATCACTTGGCTGGGAAAACATACGTTACAGCCAAATACATGGCTGCAGGGAAAAATTGGTTGGAAGGGTGGCATATGTTAAAAAGCAACACAATCATGATAATCTTAAAAAGAGCAGTTAAAAATAGATATAATTGTCCAACAGTATGACAGTAATATCTTATATCTGTGCCATGCAAAGAGTTTCAGAGACAATAATGAAGGTCCTGGTCTTTTTTTAACCCCCCGAAATGGAGGGATCTCTTGATGCTCTTCCATTCATGATATTAAAGATTTTTAAGATTCACAGTAATTTTATTGTGCCAACAGGTTGGTGTCAACTCTTAGCAACCTCATAGATACTCTCCATAATGAGTAAAAAACCTAACCCAGTATTTCAGGTCTTCTGATGGTGCACTCATTGCCATTGTAACTAAACCACTTTGCTATGGTTGTCCTCTTCTTTCTTCTTCTACCTTTTACAGAACAACATCCTTCTCTGGAGAGCTATGTCTTTGCATAATGTATCAGAAGTAGAAAGAATCACAATGTAGGTATGCAAATGAAATTTGAAGCAAACTGTGGGCTCTTTTTAGATTGTAACATTTTGAAGGAGGCCATGAGAATTAGTACAATACTGGAGAAATTAATCACACACTCATGCACAACCCAAAATTGTCCCAGGACTTTGATTTAAATGAGTTTAGAAATGAATTTGGGGATATCTTAGATATTACCATCCAAGTTATCAAGAATTAAATGATAGTCTATAAACATTATTTTCAGTGGGCTCCTAGGAACAAATGCTCTATGTAGTTTCTGGGACCACTACTTAAGTAATCAGAAGATCCCTAAGCAAGTACAAGCTTAAACTCTCACCGCTTGTATTAGCCCTGGAATTAATGTAATGAAAATTTAAGGAAGCTTGGTGGACAGGGGAATATTTCTGAATGTGTTAGTCTTCCATTTCATGTGCTTCTGGTCACTGCATAAAAATGTTTGAGTGAAAAAAAACATATACAGTTTTAATAGCAGAATCCGTAAGAATGATTGTGAAATGTGATGTCTCATTTTAATTATCTCTCCTTGATGCCATCATTGGTCACTAGAAGTCTCCAGTGATATGCTAGAGCTTCATGTTCCTTGACAACAACTCCAAGTGGCAATGAAGGCTAGGAAAGAATCAACTCCTTACAGTGTCAACAATTGCAAAGAGATTTGGGCACTAATGGCATTTTATATATTAACTTGCAGGAACCTATATGGTCATTCTCACTTTTGGCAACCTTCTGCAGTTTCATTACCCTATATTAGTTTAGCTTGGAAATAGGTGCAAGCTATAGTTATATGATTAAATAATAACCACTGGGAATTCACTTCCATCCCATAGTTTACCAATATGCTATATATGCTTTATTTATCAATGCATCAAAGTCATACAGTCAAAGCAATACATTTTAATATTAAAAAATAGATGAGGGAGAACAATAAGGGAGGGATACATGTTATTTCCAAACTTGTTGCTCAATCCTGTAGATATAATGAATATATATAAGACTCCAAAACAATAATGGAATATATAAAACATCAAAAAATAGTAATGGAAAATATATAACACAAAACACAATAATGGAAAATATAAAACTACCAAAGCACAACTAAATGGTGTCTTTGTTTTAATGTGCCAAACAAGCCCGTGACATACCTTTTGTTTGGTTTTAAGTGCCTCTAATTTAAAGATTCTTCTGGTGCAGAATAAATGAAATAAAATGTCTCTTAACTCACTGGTGTATAGGTCTGAGTCTGCTTCTTTAAATCAGAAGTTTCTAGTTTTGCAGTTCAGCAAATCTTGCTAAGGTGTTTAATAAATCAGTTTGCTTTAAAAATTATTTCAGGTATTTTCTCTGATATTCCCTATTCATTTCTCTTACACTGACCCCCTGGATCAGAAAGTTTCTGACTTAAAAGCCACAGGGGCTAATTAAAACTGGGTAATTCTAGCCTCTAGTTTTGCTTTCATTGTTTTGTGGAGTTTTATAATAAACCTAAAGCTATTCCCAAATGTAAGCCCATTTATTATTTAGAAACAACTTCCTGGATTTTAATTTTATGTTTCCTACTCATTGTAAAAAGACTTTCTGAGGGGATTAAATCTAAGAAGGGTTACAGACATGCAGACCTACACAGAAAACAAGACAGTAAAAATAAACAAAAACATTTTCAGAGCACATCTCTTTACACTTCTGTGTTTTGGCAGGTATAAAGTCTGGAGTTTCTAATTCTCTTTTCATTTCACTGACTAGAAATTTACTTTCAGTCCTCTTCCATTTTCTATTCTTTACCAAGACAAAAAATGCAGGGAATGAGGAGGCAATTTAAACTGCAGATATAAAACTAATCCAAAGTACTTTCTTTGTGCTATGGATCATTTAAAGTATATAGTAATATGTGGTTTATAAAGGTAAATGGATGGAGTGAATCTTGGTGTCTTAAATTCATGGCTATTTACCATTAATAGGCAGCCTCATCTAAAGTAGATGCATTAGTATGAAAGTATTTTCTGGGAGGGGCGGGGAGAGAATGGTCTAATCAAAAGGCCTTTTTCTCTGAAGGAAGCATACAAAGAGGGTTACATAAATATCAATTTAGCCTTGAAAGAGAGGCAGGGATGAGGGGTGGGTGGGATTCAAAATACACATTGCCTTTTCTTAAGCAGATCTTCCAAGGTCTTGATAAATTCTAAAAATAAAATAAGGCCACTAACTCATTTAACACATTTAATGTATTGTGCTTACAACACCTTCTAGGGGAACAAAAGACATAGCTGTGATTGTAATAATAACATGTAGTTTTTAATGCTAGGTGAGCCATGTCATCATATTTCCAAGGACAGAATGAGTAAGTGAGAGGTGTCCTAGGCTTACTGAGTAAAATTTGAGGCAGGCCCTTTCTGGCTTGTAGCTCCAGCTTCCATTCTTGGAGGCTCTCCTTTACCTTTCTCCTCCATAAAAACTACACCCCATCATGCAGTTTTTCATGACCCTTAGACCTCAGCAGACATTAATCAGAGCCAGTTCTTGGGTAGGTTAGCAATGCAGTTTATGTTCAGCTGTTGTCCGGAACTTTTGCTTTTGTCAGGAACAAGAGAAGTGACAGTAAATCCTTTGCTATCTCACTCGGCAACTGATTTGTCACATAGGCACACACAAGATTATTTAGCCTGAGACTGCCCATTGAAAAAAACAATGACAACAGTGAGCAATTTTGTCATGTCTAAAGTAGCAGCCATATTTGTCCTAGGAGTCTAAGTGAATTATCTGACAAAGGTTTAGGAAACGTGAATGGTTTGTTTCTGTGCAACTGATGCCATAAGATATTTCTTTATCTTTAAAGATAAAACTACCAGACTTGGCACTTTTTTGCTGCCATAGAATAGCTCCCTCTCTAGAGTTTGTGTCTTGTGCCTTCGTGACACTGTTAAGCTTGATTTGTCTTTTCAAGGATGGATAAAGAATCTCTTGCGGCATGCAGCCATCCTGTGATTAGGTGACATGCACACTGATATTTTCCAGATGTAATTTCTCAATATCTGTTATTGCCTAAATATTTTTATGGAATTCATCCTTGCAATAAAAGCTGAGAGGAAGGATGAAGCAGGGAAAACCAAATGCCAATTTGGATACAAAGTTCTGCTGGTAAATAATCAACATCTGTAAGTGTTGTCTTGCCAGACCATATCCCAACATCAGCACATTAATGGAGACTATTTCATTTATATTCCATTTTGTGGAAGTAGCGATTGGGACAGCCATGTATTTTAATGGCCTATTTCCAGCAAGCTGGCTTTTGCACAAATAATATGAAACACCATTGCGGTCTTAATGTTACTCTGCTAAATAAGACATGCTAGTGTTATGTTCTGTAATCAACAAGCTACACAGAAAATAGTCAGTCCATATGTTGAAACCAGAACATTACAATACTGTACAAAAATTCCATAGAACAAACAAAAGTCACCTACAGAAATGCCTACTTTAAAAAGAAAGGAGTTAAAATAAGCACTAATATTTTGGCTTCCTTTTCAAAAACCCTGCAGTTAGTCTCCCAACTAGTGCTTATTACAATACAGGCAGTTCTCTCTCCAAAGTTGCTTGCCTCTTTAGTCTTGAGTGCCAATATGGGTACACCTTTATTTAGGGGTGCTGTTTGGTATTCAGGATGCGGGGGGGGGGGAGGGGGGAGTTTAGAATCTGAGTGCTGCTAGGAACAATGATATCCCCCACTCCATCTCAGCTTAGTAGTTCTACATGCAGACTATAGCCTCACTTTCAGGCATATCATTTTGCAATCTTGCTAATACTCTCCATTACAAAATGTTTGACTGCTAAGTACACTGTAGTGGAATATGACTTTTTTCAAATATTTCAAACCTAGTTTGTAGCAGATAGGTGAATAACTTCCAAATCCAAAATTCATAAATTCTATATTGAAACTTCTATGGCCATGTATTTTTTTTTTCATTCTAATTTTAAACTATTCCTTTTCATCATGCATTCCATTAGTAATAATGTTCTAACTACTAGCCTTGTGGTGCAACCAGAACAATCTTGAACTAAATACACACAAAACTGTAGAAATGGTGGTAGAATTTAGGAGAAACCCTCCTATACTACAACCTCTTACAATATTAGACAACACAGTATCAACAGTAGAATCCTTCTGGGTTCCATCATATCTCAAGACTTAAAATGGACACCTAACATCATCAAAAAAGCACAACAAAGAATGTTCTTTCTGCACCAACTCAGAAAGCTCAAAGTGCCCAAAGAGCTGCTGATTCATTTCTACAGAGGAATTATTGAGTCTGTCATCTGTACCTTTATAACTGTCTGGTTTGACTCTGCAACCAAACAAGACAGACACAGACTTCAGTGGATAGTTAGAACTGCACAAAAAACAATTGCTACCAACCTGCCTTCCATTGAGGACCTGTATACTGCACCAGTCAAAAAGTGGGCTGTGAAAATATCTACAGACCCCTCATATCTTGGACATAAATCGTTTCAACTTCTACCATCAAAATGACACTATAGGGCTCTGCACACCAGAACAACAAGACACAAGGACAGTTTTTCCCCGAATGCATCACTCTGCCACTCTGCTAAACAACTAATTCCCATAACACTGTCAAATTAACTACTAAGAGTGTATTACTATTCTTCTCATCCTTACTAGTACCTATCTTTTCCCATTTATGGCTTTACCCATGTTGCTTGTATCTTTACAACATGTATTGTTTTTATTGATTCCTAGTATGATTTGATTGCTTATTAGTCTCTTATGATTCTTGATGAATATATTTTATTTTTTCTCTATGTACACTGAGAGTATATGCATCGAAGACAAATTCCTTGTGTGTCCAATCACACTTGGCCAATAAAGAATTCTATTCTATTCTATTTTTTTTTTATTTGATTTATATGCCGCCCTTCTCCGGAGACTCAGGGCAGCTTACAATGTATTAAGCAATAGCCTTCATAGTTTTGTCTATTTATACAAAGTCAGTTTATGGCTCCCACAAACTGTGTCCTCAATATACCTACCTTAGAAAGGATGGAAGGCTGAGTCAACCTTGAGCCTGGTGAGATTCGAACTTATAGTAATTGCAGACATCTAGTGTTAATCAGAATGCTTTTAGTCTGCTGAGCTATCCAGGCTCTTATTCTATTCTATTCTACTCTATTCTATTCTATTCTATTCTATTCTACTCTACTCTACTCTACTCTACTCTACTCTACTCTACTCTACTCTACTCTACTCTACTCTACTCTAATATTAAAATATTCTAATCTTTTAATATCCAGGCAGGTTTCTTGATTTCTGTTAGAGCTGTTGATGCATCTAAAATAATTTGTAGAAAATGCTTCATGCCTTTCATAAGCACTCTCTGTGACTCATTAAATAATCTACTGTATGTCTACTGTGGAAATAGATGCAGCTGTTTTAAAGAGTTGGCTTATTAAAATAATTGCTATAGACCTGTTTGAAGAATCAGACTTTGAGGAGAAAGGCTTGACAAATTCTGATTTTGAACTCAGGAGCCAACAGACTCCCAGATATATGCAGATAAGACTCAGCTCATAAATGGCAGGACCTGTTGGAGAATGAGCCTATAGATGTGGAGCAATAGGTAATCAGCCATCTGTTGTAAAAGCATAGCAGCAAGCTGAGTCTGCTGTTTCAAAGTCTACATAGGAAAAGATCCAAGAGTCAACAAAGACATTCAATGAAGCTCCTCAAAAAAGAGAAAGAAAGAAAGAAAAGAAAAGAAAAAGAAAAAGAAAAAGAAAAGAGGTATGACTTAAGAAAGTAGGCATGCCTGAGTCAGTCGTATAAATGAAAAACGAGTGCATCATATGTCTGCTGGCAAACAAGCCCTGGACCTGACTTCCTGAACATGTGCTGCTTCTGATTCTATTATCTTTGAACTATTACCAGAGTATATTCAGCTCTGATTCCTGAATCTTGGATTTGTCTAGAATTCAGGGGTGTCAAACTGGCAGCCCGCGGGTCAGATGCATCATACACAGGCCACAGACACCCGAGCTCCAAGAATGGGGAAAACGTCATGAAACATCACATGACAGCAATGTGATGCAGCGAGTTTGACACTTGTGGTGTAGATCGAATCTCAGGGTTCTATAGTAAGCTTTTTGGGTTTACTATACTTACTATTTTGAATTGTCTCATTCCTGCCTTGTATTAAAATTGATATATGCTGTAAAAAAACCCTTTGATTTATTGATTTATTAGATTGGTTTCCGCTGCTTTATTGCTTTTATAAACAACTTAAGGTGGTGAACATATCCAATACTCCTTCATCTTCCTATTTCCCTAGTTGAGTTGAGCTGAGAGAGGATGGCTGGGCCAAAGTCACCCAGCTGACTTTCATGCCTGAGGTGGGATTAAAACTCATAGTCTCCTGCTTTTCAGCCTGGCATCTTAACTGCTAGACCAAACTAGCTCTCATTTAAGCCTGACTTCCTGCACTTGGAGTTGCCGCCATAGGACAGTGACCCATAAAGCTACCACATGTTTTTAAGACTAGTGTAGAAGCCAGAAAAATGTCAGGCTGCTTTAGTGAATAACAGGGAAAAAGTGTTGAATTTCCTTGAGGTTTAAAGGACTTTTCCCAAATCATTTTCAAAGTATAGAAAGCTCTAATGTCTGAAATACTGGCATATTTTCTTCATGTGGATGTGTCTCTAATCTTATCAGTGTTCTTGTCTTTGGATAAGGCAACTTAATTACTCTCCTTTTTTAAATACCAGTACTCTTTCCCCATGTATAAATCCTAAATATAATCTGTTATTTAACTCATTTCCTGTGTAAATGCATCTTTCCCCTTTATGTGGTCATTAAATATGTATCATTCTACAAGTTTTTTTTAATCACCACAGGGATCTGTTCCATTTTCATGTGAATGATGTGCTCTTTTTTCTTCTCTGCATTAAAAGCAGAAGGGAAAAAACCCCATGCTTTTATGCAGAGAAAGTGGTGCATGTTTTAGGGGCCTGACTGCCCATCCCTCTTGGGAATAAGCTTCCTTCTAGCCTCATCCCCAACATGGCTGATCCAAAAGGATTTTCCTCTTTACACCATTTTCTCCTCCAAAGAAAAGTATGCAGTCTGATGAACCATTAACAATGCATATGTACAAATAAAAGCAAACTTGGATTTGACAAAATAACAGAATGATGGGAGAAATTTATCAGATTTGGATACTGCCCATCTCACTCTCAGCGTGACTCTGAGTGATTTATAGATAAAGGCTAGTATGCAAGCATTCCAAGAAGGTTCATGCAATGATCTCAGATTTGGAGATATAGGAAATACATTTTTCTGTGTCCAATACATTCCTTTTTTATGGTGATCAAAAGCAAAAGGTGTATTACTGTCTTCTCTTCACCTCCTGCACTTTCTCCTGTGCCCGTAGCTGGTTGAGTTTTTGTCAAAATAATGCAATTACCACCAGGGCATCACAACACAAACTCTACCTTCTGTGTACTTGTATGCAACATATCAACATAGATATAAAAACTGCAAAATGTATATTGTGAAGTCTTGATGCATATTTCATTATTTTTTTTAACAGATTGAAAGAATTTTAAGGGACCTTGTAGGTCATCTAGTCCAACCTCCTGCCCAAGCAGGAGACCCTACACCATTTCTGACCAATGGCAGAACAGTCTCTTCTTGAAAGCCTCCAGTGATGAAGTTCCCACAACTTCTGAAGACAAGCTGTTCCATTGGTTGATTGCTCTCACTGTCAGAAAGTTTCTCCTGATTTCCAGGTTGAATCTCTCCTTGTTCAGTTTCCATCCATTATTCCTTGTCTGGCCTTTGGGTGCTTTGGAAAATAGCTTGACTCTCTCCTCTCTGTGGCAACCCCTCAAAAATTGGAACATTGCTATCATGTCTCCCCTGGTCCTTCTCTTCACTAGACTAGCCATGCCCAGTTCCTGCAACCGTTCATCATATGTTTTAGCCTCCAATCCACTAATCATCTTGATTGCTCTTCTCTGCATTCTTTCTAGATTTCTCTTTCTTCTCCATACCACCAGCCTGCACATCCATGGATAACCATTGTACTGTTCAATCTAAATAAATCTAAATAAATAAAACTAAATGTTTGACATAGCAGACTTGAATTCTTTTTTTATTTTGTCTGTCATTCTTGGATCTTTCTGGAGGAAGAGCTGCATAAAAATAAAGTAAATCAAAATTATCTTTATCATTATTTTGATTTTCAAGATAGTACAAGCATAGACAAAAGATTTGGGTATGAAAATATTGCTTCAATCAACATGACAAGGAGATCCTGAGAAAGACACTTCAGAGAGCTCCCACAAAGGGAAACGAGACACTGACTTTAACTATATTTGGGGTGGTTTAAGCAACAGATTTAAGAACTTGGGTTGTGCCATGAACAGAAGCTTTCTGTGGTTCCTGCCAATTTGTTGAATTTTGGCATAATAAAATTATGCTCTCAAGAGATAATTTATTTGACAGTTTCTAGAATGAAAATAAGCATGGCACTGAAATTGCTACAGTACAAGGTCTCCTGCTTGAGTAGGGATTGGACGAGAACACCTCCAAGGTCTCTTCCAACTCTGTTTTTCAGTTATTCATGGAAAATGTTTCTTTGGCAAACTAGAGTGTATTTCGCTTATCCAAATTTACATTAGTGCCAGTACAATGAAGTGGTTTAACATCTACTTTAGTAGTTAGTATCAGGCTAGAAACATGGAGACTGTGAGTTCTAGTCCCACCTTAAGGATAAAGCCAGCTAAATGTCCTTGGGCCAATCACATTCTCTCAGCCCTAAGAAGCAGGCAAAGGCCAACCACATATGCAATCTTGCTAAGAAAACTGCAGGAACTAGTTCAGGCAGTTGCTAAAATTCAAAACTAACCCAAGCCACAATGATTTTGAATACAGACCGATCGCCATTTGGAACACAACACTCCAGATATCACAGCTGTCAAAAACTGAAGCATACAACTTATTGATGTCACTATACCAGGAGAAACCAGAGTTGAAGAAAAAGAACTGGGAAAAAAAAATCATGAAATATCACGACCTGGCCGTTGAAACTACATGATTATGGATGAAACATGTAACAGTGATACCCATTGTCATCAGCGCATTTGGTACCATGACCAAGAATTTTACAAAATACATCAAGAAATTTCAGTTTCCTGCAATAACACCAGCAGAACTGAAAAAAAAAACTGTGCTACTTGGAACATCGTACATTTTAAGAAGATACTTGATTGATACCTAGGATGCTGGCAGCAATCCATATCAACCATCAGCACCAGTCAGTGATATTTGTGATACATTTTTAATTGTTCAGTTGACTGAGTTTCACGTTTAGTGAATAAAGGAGATAATAATAATAATATCTAGATAGATATTAGAATGGGAAAATATTGGGTGACTGGGAAGGTACTTAACTTTTTTCTAGTGAGGCCTATGCCAATTAGAGAAATGGTATAAAGTGTATAGGAACATTTCAAATGTGAACAAATTATAATTTTCTATTTGAAGTTTGTGAGGAGGTATTTGATGTTCTTATTGTTATAATAAATCTGTTTAACGCCAATGCTGCAAATATTTTTATCCTTCAATCTCACTAGCACAATTTGATTTTCTATTAATATATATATATCTAATTTCCGTATAACAATGACCAGATAATAATTATTCTTATTTATTTTTATTTTATTGAGGTGCTTAAGGTTGAATCAGCCTTCCATCTTCCAAGGTCAGTAAAATGAGGACCCAGACTGTTGGAAGCAATATACTGACTCTGTAAAACTGCTTAGAGAGGGTTGTATAACACTGTGAAGCCGTATATAAGTCTAAGTGATTTTGCTATTGCTATATTTCATCAATTCTGGTGCAATCTGCAATTACAGCTTGTGACTGCATGTGAGAGCTTGATTATGGTAGAACAAGGAGACATGGGACTTTCTCATTATGAGAGCATATTTGTTTTAAAGGTGTGGATTCAAACTAAGCAATCTCACAACCTTGGAAACAACTAAGCAATCAATAAAAACACTCAAAACCTAAGCCAACAAGGCTTGAATCTCATCTGAAGCTTAGCAATTGTAGTCAATCATATTTTGATCTTTTTTTTTTGAAAGAAAAGTAGGGCTGATGAGAACTCCATGAGAGTCTATCTATGTAAATAAATTGGAAATCAAGGTAAGTAAAGAAAAACGGAGATCTTAATTACTTAATGATTTAAGAACAATGGTCATTTCTTGAAGGTCAGAATGGCAGATGCTGGTACAGATGTTTCCCACAAACTCAGGAATAAATTTTAAGAAGTGACAAAAGTGATGTTATTTTAGGCATAATTGATATTATTTAATGTGATTTATTTGTCAAACGTCTTTCCCACTCTTAATAGTCACCACTTGTAACAGAGTAAAACATAAAATGTATAATAATACAAAAACAAATAGCTAAAATATCTAAGATCACTAACATTAATTGCCTGGTACTATATTCCTATAATAGAATGTGGGAATTATCATGAGAAATAATGTCCTATGATGCACATTTTGCACTTAAAGGTCATGACAATGAGAGTTTCAGTAGTATATTGATACTTTCCAGGATCCAGCTTCTAAAACCCAGACAGTTTCATTTTTGATCTAATAATGACCTGAAACTACTGTACATAATGCTATTATAGAGGCAAAGGTGGAGCTAGAATCTGTTTAATGCCTGGAGGACAAATCTCATGGAACAGGAAGAGGGCATACAAAGGTTATTTACTGTCTTATTCTATTCAAATATCACTTGCATGACAAACAGAGCTGATAACAGCTGAGATTGCAACCTGCTCAACAACTGCACATGGCTGTCACCACCTCCTGAAGGTTGTTGGTAAACTTTCTTTTTCCAACTCCCATGGCAAGTATGCTTTGTATTTATAGAAGTAATTATCCCTTTAGGGCTGCTATATTGGCTATATCTGGGCTGCAGAAATCTTTATAACCCGAGGATGGCAACAAAGAGCTTTGTTCTTTCTCTATTTTGACATCTAGTGGCCAGTTCAGATTGTAGCAGTCCAGGCAAAGTAGTTTTCATCAGCTTTCTATCTAAAGGTTTCCTTGGGATTTAAAGGTTTCCTTCCATTTTTAGGAATGTCATGTAAATCATGCTGGAGTGAAGTAAAAGAAAAATTAGTCAGAATGATGTAGACTAATGTAATTTTGTGTGTGTGTGTGTGTGTGTGTGTGTGTGTGTACGGCATCTTATGATTCTTGTTAGTTGTCAGCAATCATGAAAGAAGCCTATTGGCAACCAGTGGAAGGCCTGCAGAATAGATGTTATATGGTCATAGCATTAGGCTCCTGACATTGCTCAGGCTGCTACACTGTGATCTGGTAGCAGCGTCTGACTGGCCTTCAAAGACCCATGGTGTTGAAAGTATAAACTTGTAAAAAAGAAAGTATACAAAATTCCACACTCATTCTATAAGGTTGTTGTTCCAACAGCAGACTTCAGTTTAAAGCCGAATAATATGCTTGGCCACATAAACTTTTGCCAGTGTTTTTTGTTCAGGATCCAAGTGGCACCTTCCCTTCCCCCCACCCCTTCTCTGAGGTAAAGCTGTAGTCCTGTGTTCTTTTCTTTGGGTTCAGGCCTTGTTGTGATCTCTCTAATGTTTAGCAAAAGATAATCCATGAGGTTGAGTGCAGGGATACTAAAATATAAATTAGTAGGTTTGCCAGCTTTTCTCCACAGCACTGTCAGAGTGTATTATCTGGTATCTCTAGTTCAGAGCAGTCAGTTAAATTTCCCCTCTCATCTGAAAGGGTGTGTGAAGTGTGGTAATGTTGCTAAGTGCAGAACAAAAATCTCTCTTTTTTTGCATCCCATGACTGCTCCAGGCAACATTCTTGGAAATCTCTGACTATGAAGGAAAAGAAGACCCTGAGATATATACACTATGACAAGCCAGGAGGCTAAACTCTTACCAGTAAACCATCATATGAGCAGCAGTCGCCTGTGGCTGTGACATTACCACACTTTGCTCAGCTTCAGAAAGGGAAATTTAACTGACGACTGCTATGAACTGAAGCCACAGCCTCAACCAGATAATACAGCCTGACAATACTGTCAGGCGAAAAAGGCGGCGTTCCCATTGATTTCCTTGCATTAGAGACATATTACCCTGAGCTGTGTGTGTTTGAGGGTATCTGTGAACACTGTGGGAATATCAAAGGGAAAGACACGCTGATTGGGCCAGGAATCGGCCGCATGGAGAGAAATCCCCAAAGTATTCTGACTGAAATATATATTACTTGGCAAAGCAGGAATGGGCATTCATATTGACTTTAATTATAGCTTAATCTTCCATCTGCAGCCCAGGTATACCCTTCTGGGTTTATTTTAACAAGGAGCCAAGTTGCATTTAAAAGACAGAACACAACATTTTGTGCTGCACCATTTGTGTGGCAGCAAAATTGTAAGAGGTACAGTACTGTAATTTGTTTAGCAGAAAAGGGTAGATTACAATATTTTACAAAAGAATATTTAGCTGGCTTCATTTGGAGGGAGCTTCTCTCATTTCTTGAGATTAAATTAACTATATACATTTGTGTGTATAAGACTACAAGCCAAATCTTGTCTGCAGCAAGAAGAAACCTTTCTTCCATGATTAAATCCATATGGCTCATTTGCAGATGTTAGAGGGTAGTTTGTACTTATGGTTCTAAAACAGAAATAAGCAACCTCCATCCGCCCAAAAATTACATCAAGACAGGATCTAGGAGGGCGGTTTTGGGGAAGGGTTGTTAAGAAGTGACATGGTTTGAGGAATCTGTGATATCTCTTAACCATCCTCAAAAATAACAACAACCCAAAAAAAAAAAACCCCAAATAAACAAAAAAGAAGGCAATTATTTTGTCTGCCCAATCTCATCTAATCCCAGCCCAATTTAGTGGGTTGTTGGATTCCCAAAGGGGCTTCTGTAGACTATCTGTACCCTGTACCCTGTTAACCATACCACTTGTTCTCCAGTTCTAAATGAATAATCTCTTTCGTTTTATGATGCAAAGTGAAAATTTATATGAATATTCACAAATAGGTCAGAAGAGGCTCTCTGCTTCATAAACCTTCCTTAGGAGTAGACAAAGAGCCAAATCTAAATCCAACACCAGCTATTATTTCTGACCTTTTTGACACAAATGAGAACAGTCAGTTCTCCTTCTTGGATTTGGGATTGTAATTTTTATTACTTCTTAAGTACACTCATAAACATTTGCCACCCTTTAACAAATACAGTACCTCCTTTATAAATTTTATACTCACTTTTGCCCCACTTCCATCTTCCATCTTCCTAATGTGACTATGGTGACGGAATAAAATAAAACTTCAGCTATCCCAGATAGCTAAAAGATCAAAAAGCAAATTTAGTGAGAAAACAAAATAAAATGAAAAGAAATGTAATTAACTTTGCTCCCCGAAGATTTTTGTTGGTGCTAGCAATGTCCTAATCAAGCCAGCAACATCAAAAACCAGCTATACTACTTGAGCTGATGTTTTATTTGAAATGCCCTGCACTACCTTTCTGCTAAGAAAATTAGCATTAGACAGCGCCAGACTCAACAAAAGAATTCTCCTGTGTTGTACAAAGGGTTATGTGAACTTTTGATCTCATTACTGACAAAATCTTTGACTTTTCAGGCATTGACCCAAAAGGTGCCTTTGGAGTTATGATGCAACCTCCCACCTCCCCACCATACATCTGTCTCAACAAGGCAAATGGCAGTAACAACAACAACAACCATTTTTTGTCATGCCTATTTATATGCCCAGTACCAATTTGGGGGAAATAATGAAACAGGTAGAGGTTGCTGCAATGGAATGGAATTTGCACTGCTATTCAGCATTGCTTGAAAAGTCAGGCTAAGCCTGCTGAAGCCCAACTAGCAATATGGGATTAAAAGCTCTGCATTTGCTTACACCACTGTAGGAAAACAGGGAGGCAGAGTGGGAGGGAGCAAGTGCTTGGTATCCTCTAAACCTGCTGTTTGTTACTCTGGTGAGCTATTTTTATTTGAGAACGTCATTCGTTCAAGAAGAATGAAAGTCTTGTACTCTCCCTGAGTCTGAAGGGAGATGGAACTAGTTCTTTAGTTGTAAAGAAAAGAAGGGGTTTAGACTTTCAGCCAGCTTGAAGGATTACGGTACATAGAGCCAGGACTTGGGCAAGCTTGTTGCTATGGTCCAGAACCTAACAGCCACTTTCTCTTTCTACCCACAGAGAAGGTCTTTCCAAAAGGTTTTAGATGCATTGTAAACTGCCTAGAGGCTAGCTTTTTTTGCAAGTTTAGTCATTTGGCTGCAAACTACTTTTGTCAACGGGCAGATAATTCACTGCTTTCTCTTACACAAAACAAATTAGACAACTAAATCAGGCCTGTCATTTTTATAGCGCTATATCTGCTTTAATGTAATTGTCCTCAGTGATGTATATGCCAGTGGCCACATGGACATCACAACCCAAGAATTAATTGCATCCGGTGTTCTTTGACTGCAAAAACAGCACTGATGTTAGAACCAGGTGCACCAGTGACTCAGTTACTTCATTCACATGATTGCAAATATGCATACACAGTATCTGAAGAGAAGTGCAAGGGGAAACACCAGCTACAAAAATAACCTGTGAACTGGCTTTCAAATATAAAGTAAGATCAGTTTGAAAATGCAGTTATCTTTGTCCCATAGCAAGAAATAAATATGTCTTACACAGATGCCGCCTGACTCTATACCTGAAGGAAGTTATATTTTGGGACGTCCATTCATTATAGAGTCTCAGTGAGATGCCAATCCAAGTTTAATTACCCAGAAATTCACACTTTCTCTGCTAAGGATACAAGGAGAACCAACTGGGCTGGGCTGCTCCAGCAGTGGAAATGTATACAAATGTACCCTCACTGGAGGCATGGATCCATATAAAGTACCAATTTATGCATGGCTTGCTGCAATATGTATACAATCTTCATTATGGTCAACAACCAGAATGCTACCAGTAAACAAAGAATTAATTAATTTCCATTTTAAGTAAAATGAGACAACATAAAATTGTTACAAAGTCACTGAGGCAAACAGTGTCTCTGGTTTTTGGACAATATCACACTGGTCTGAAAAAAAGGTTGTTATAAATAAAATACATCAGAATGTATTGTCAGGTAGCAATGCTTTGTCAATTGCCATGTTTACAGATAATGTTAAAGTAATGAAACATCAGAGGAAGGGGTCACAATTATAACAACTTGAATGGATTTTATATATTTTCTTGTATGTTGCATATTTGCAACAGAAATAAGATGTTTATTACCTGTTTCTCTTTTATTATTTACTCTTAGTGATTTTTATGCAGTATGGATTATGTTATTCAGGTACTTGATGATGTTTGGTTTTTTTTTTTAAAAAAATAACAAAATTGTAGGGTACTTTACCAGATAGGTACCATAGTTAGTAAGCAGTCTCAAGTTCTTATGGAAGGTACAGAAGATGATAAAATGTTTAATTGGAAAACACTGGGCAGGAGCCAAGACATGTCTTTAAGTAAATTACTATGTCATAATTTTTTAAAATATTTTTCCCAACTTCAAATTGAGTTTGGTTTTTCTAATTCACAACAATTGCAGTATATTCAGCTGAAATATATTTTGAAAGCTCAATATGGGCCAGATGCTTTGACCTTCAAAGGTACCCAAGTTGCTTCCTTTTCTTTTCTTCTGGGTTCTTGTTTATTGCAGTTCAACAATTTTACTGGTTGATACTTTAGTGAATGATTTAATTGCTATTAGTTGCCATGTAGCTCTTTTTTCATCCCAGTGTAAAGATTTCATATATTAACAAATGATTAATAAAATAATAAACACATTCACAAGTAGTATGTGAAGTGAATAAAAATATTCTTGAGCAATAGCAATCATTTATTGCCTAATAAGTATGATTACACTTTTAAGGATGACAGTATATTTCTGGATACACAATAAAGCACTCAAGATGTTTGTTAGAGTACATTTCCAACAAGGCAGTTGATGTAGTGTTAAAGATATCAAAGCATTGGAAAAAATATCTGCAAAAATTTTCTTTCAGCTTTTTAAAAATGTCATCAGCAAGGCTAATGAGAGAGATAGGTAAGTAAATATTGGAAACACTTGTAATTAATGGGCTCAGCTAGTTGTTTTAAACATGAAAATTACTCATTTTAGGAAATCATGTCCTTGGAAATGAGGTAAATATGTTTCAAAACCAAGTTGTATTGTTGTACTGTTGTGTTGTTGTGTTGTTATTGTTTGGTAAAAGAGTGTGGATTTGTGAATTTTGAAATCTGGAGTGAATGGATTACAAGGTGGGCAAGAAAGACAGATGAGGTGAAGATGGCTGCCACTGATCAGTCCCTGACACTTTTAAGGAGAACTGAGCTCCTTCACTAAAACCTCAGAGGCCCATTCCCAGTCAGCAAGATGGATGGATGTTTGCTCTGAAGCAAATCCTGTTGTGGTGTTATTTAACTGTTTAACTCAAAATGAGATCTGAAGTCCCTTGTATTAGCTCTGAACACATTTAGAGGATAAAGACAAAAAAAACAAAAACATGTGTACCTGACCATCAAATAGAAATTGTTTTTATTAGAATAAAAGATTAGCAAGCCACATGTTTGAGGTGCCATGGCACATATTGACATAATTGTCCTGGAAATTAAATGACGATCAATGAGCTATGCAGAGAACAGAACAAATCAAAATACGTTAAATTTCTATCGTATTTAGTTTAAATATCTGCAATTAATCCCCATACATCAAATGCAGTTGTGTATTTATTTCAAGAGGAACGGGACAATAAAACAACAGAGTTCTGTGTGAATTTACTCCATAGTGGCTCTAGCCCAAGCCCCTTCCCTTTCAGTGGTATATTGGAAAATGAATTAATGAATTAATAGGTTTTGATCACTTAAAAACATCCAGGTGAAATTGTTATATTCTTAGGGGCTGGTTTGGGCTGTAGAGCCAAATCACATAAATTTCAATGGCATAAATCCAAATTTGAGATGTACATATATTAAAAAATCATCTGGAGGAAGTTATAAGTATAAGGGATACAAAAAATCTCAATGTTAAAGATCGATATTATTTATTCCCTGAATATATTGCCATTACTTGTGCAATTAATAGATCTAAAGTCTTGTTTGGGTTGAACTTGGCTACTCGTGACTTACAGACATACTATACCTTTTTTTAGAAATACTACGGAAAAGTTTGCTGCTGCTTTCTTCCAGGATGACTTCCCTCTTTTGACTTTTATGTAGTGTCCTTGGACACCCCCAGAGTATTAGAAGGATAATTAGGTAAAATTCTTTACCAAAACAAATTAATTAAGGCTGTATTCTTTACCCTTTCTTGGTTCTGTGCCTTCTAAATATTTACATGACCAGCTCCATCATCAGGGTGGCCAATGGCCACATTAAGATACGGGGATGGGATTTACAATTCAAAAGATCTGTAGGAAACCTAGCTATAGGAAGGCACGGTTGCCAAACAAAGGTTAAAGCTCTATTTCTTCTCCCTTAGACATTTTTTTTTTGCCCATGGAGATATTTCAGCATCAATTTTGATCATGTTCTCTTTCACACCCTCTATTGAAGGTACTAAAAAGAAAATTCACAGGAATTTGTAAGGTGCCATAAGCAATGTTCTCAGAAGTGTAAAAGAAATGAATATGATAATAGCTTTCATACGAAGGTCTCTCTCCATGTGTTTAGTTCACTGGGTGTTAAATACATTCCCAGGCTATTTAAAAGAGTCAAATAAGGAGGTGGTCAGAATTCATCAGGTAAACTTACTAAGCGCTGTAACTTCATTGTGTGTGCACCAGAAGGTTTCTGTCCACTCCTTACCCTTACAGATAAAATTGGTGATGATGATGATGTTGATGATGATAGAAATCTAAAGTCATCAGAGAGAATATGGCACAAGACAATTTAGGACATTTTTAAAAATTATTTTCCTTTCTATGGAATCCTTTCACTATTATAGAAACATTAAAAAAACATATATAAAAACATATTTTTAAAAAATCAAAATGTTATAGAGCACTGCACACCAAGACAATTAGACACAAGAACAGTTTTTTCCTGAACGTCATCACTCTAAACAAATAATTCTCTCAACACTGTCAAACTATTCACATTAGGCTGCATTTACTATTACTATTAATCTTCTCATTCCTATCACCCATCTCCTCCCACTTATGACTGCATGACTGTAACTTTGTTGTTGTATCCTTATGATTTATATTTATACTGATTGTTTTCTAGTATGTTTTGATTGCTTATTTGTACCCTATGACTATCACTAAGTGTTGTACCTTATGATTTTTGACGAATGAATCTTGTCTTTTTATGTACACTGAGAGCATATGCACCAAAGACAAATTCCTTGTGTGTCCAATCATACTTGGCCAATAAAGAATTCTATTCTATTCTATTCTGTTGTTCTGTCCTGTCCTGTCCTGTTCTATATGGAAGGAATGAAATTATTAGAAATGGCTGTTTAATAAAAACAACTGACAAGTTTGTTTTTACTGTTTGTATTAAATGTTTTGTTTTTGACATATTACTGGAGGAGATTGGATCCTGTTCTGTACTATTATCCATCTGAAGACTCATCATATGATGTCCTCACACTGCCCATAGAGAGCACAGCCTGGACAGATTATTTTTTAATTTGTTATTAAATCAATTTACAACTCATATTCCCATTCCCTAGAATGGGAATATCAAGCAGTGTACAAACCAGGGGTGCTATTAAGCAGGTTCTGATAGGTTCTGGAGAATTGGTAGTGGAAATTTTGAGTAGTTCGGAGAACTGGCAAATGCCACCTCTGGCTGGCCCCAGAGTGGAGAGGGAATGGGGATTTTATTTATTTATTAGTTCAATTGATATGCCTCCCTCCTCTGAAGACTCAGGGCAGCTTACAATGCACGTATAGCAATAGCCTTCATTCTTTTGTATATACCTGCTTATTAGGGCTTTTGGCCCCCCATAAGCGGTGTTTCTACAAAGTCAGCTTATTGCCCCTACAATCTGGGTCCTCAATTTACCCACCTCAGAAGGATGGAAGGCTGAGTCAACCTTGAGCCTGGTGAGATTTGAACTCGCACTAATTGCAGGCAGCTGGCAGCTAAGGGCTACATAACAGCGCTTAGTCCGCTGCACCACCAAGGCTCTTTTGCAGTATCCTTCCTCTACCATCCCCAACAAGCCACACCCATCATGCCACACCATGCCCACCACGTCACGCCCACAGAACCGGTAGTAAAAACATTTGAATTCCACCACTGGTACAAACACAAAAGTAAAAAAAAAACATTAAAACCTCAAACAAAATAATGTAAACATATTCATAATTATAACATCAGATTTTTAAAATGTTTAAAGGTTTGGTTTTTCTCCTTTTGCCAGTTCTTAATGACTCACCTGGGGGCAAGATGGGGAAAGAAATGAACCATTTGAAAAGCCACTGTGGGAGAAAATACTAGATTAAGGAAGCCTTTGTTCTGATCCAGTAGAGACCCATGTTCTCTCTCACATACACCTTCACTATATTTGGAGGCAAAACTATTAATTTATTATCTTAAATCTAGTCCTTACAATCAATGTATTTTCTAAAATTTGTTGTGGAATTGAATGTGCTACATAAGATCTATATTTAACAACAAACAATAATACTGCAATATTCCAGCAATTAGGATGTGATTTTATTTTATATTATGTTTTTTTTAATTTTACAGTATCTTACGCTGTGTGTGTGCATGTGTGTGTGTGTGTGTGTGTATTCTATATTCTATTAACTGTAAAAATTGTATATACTTCCCTCCTCCTTTTCTGGTTCTAGGTAGATTACAATTATCCCATAGAACAACAACAACAAAATCTGGCTAAAATGTTTTTATAAATTGAAAAAAAAAATAAAATGTTTGTATAAGCTTTTCCTAAAGTGTAACAACATCTAGGGAAGGTTTAGCAACCTTTTGTTGTTGTGGTTGCTATGGGAAAAGCTGAACAACTTAAAAGTTGTTAGGTGCATATGTGGATGGATAATTCTGTCATTTCCAAATTTTGGTGTTTAGCTTCCCCATCTGAATTGACACATCCAGTTGTGAATTCTCAGCAAAAAAGTAGAGCAATAGATCATCAGCATACTGGCAGCAGCTTGATCTAAGCCTATGTGTGAATCTTCCTAATGACTTCATTTAGAAATTAAATAACCAGAGAAATAAGAAGGAATCTTGTTAGACTCCCCAGTCCCCACCTTCAACCACTTTCCAAGGTCTGAGCAGAATTCATCCAGTTCTGCTTTATAGAGATTCAGAGACAGAGAAATGAAAGTATTAAAAGAGGATGCAACCCACTGAATTTTATATATCAAAATATACTGAGAGTAATGTGTTTATAAAATCAAAGTTCAGAAGATATTGAGATACAAGGAGATGGTCTAGCACTGTGTGTCATTTGCTTGTTTATTTCCAAGCCATAATATGGTTTTTGTTCGAACATTTGAACTGCTTTGTGCCCTAAAAGAATAGATGTGGTTTTTTAATTTGTATGTGGATGCTATCAACAAAGCATAAGCACAGAGCAACTGCTATCAGTATGGGAACTAATATTCTAATTGCCTTTGATTCCTACTTTGAAGGGGGAAAAATCACAATCCTTCTGGAAGCAATTAAGAGTGTTAATAAAATGGAGCTGTGGTGCATATTTACTTCTAATCATATTCTTCAGTGACTAAAATAAACCCTTTGAATTGATGTGTCTATAAAATCATAAAATGTTTTTTTACATTTGAATAAAAATGTGGTATTCATTTTTATGCCTTTTGGATTTTATGCTTATTGGTAGTGACCATTTGGCGCACCGTGTTAAGATGGTTTAGGGTACCTAGAGTACCCCACACAATATTTAACATATAAAGCAAACTTTATTAAAAGGGGAATGCTGCAAAACAACGCACCAGCCTCCAGCATCATCTTTAGTTTTAAGAATTATTTTTTCTTTTTATCACCCTTCGATCCCTTGTTTTGGGGTGGAGTCAGGGCGACTGACTAGAGCTGAGTATTTACTGGCCAAATGCCTTTCCTGACGCCTATGCCGAGTTAGCAGCAGATATTTTTTCTTTGTGTCTTGATAGAGAAACATCTGCTGCTGCCTGGGATTAAACTCTCAACCTTCTGAGTTAGATGTGGGCATCTTCACCTCTAGGCCATCACACCACTCATCTTTAGTTCTAAGTATACTTTTTGGAATCCAAATGATCTCCATGAGCTTTCTTTTTCTTTGGAAATGAGAAGAACTGCAGCTGCTCTCTGTGCTTGGTTTGGATCAGTGGTGAAATCCAATTTTTTTACTATCGGTTCTGTGGGTGTGGCTTGGTGGGCATGGTAGGGGAAGGATACTGCAAAATCTCCATTCCCTCCCCACTCAGGGGGAAGGATATTGCAAAATCTCCATTCCCACCCCACTCTGGGGCCAGCCAGAGGTGGTATTTGCCGGTTCACCGAACTACTTAAAATTTCCACTATTGGTTCTCCAAACTACGCAAAATTTCTGCTACGGGTTCTCCAGAACCTGTCATAACCTGCTGGATTTCATCCCTGGTTTGGATATGTATTCACCCGTTTTAAAAAAAGGACAAAGAATAGCAAAGATGGTAGGAAGGTTACTGCAGGAACTGATACTAATAGAATAGCAAATAGCACTCTAGTCAATGGTGGTTAGTAATTGATTACATTTTCTATTGCAGTCCTTTTGTGTACAGGTAAGCTATACCTTTCTAGCACTCCTTTTCATGCTTTTTTTTTTTTCAAAATTCCAAAGTATATTAGGGAAAACACCATAGAAAGGGTACATAATCATATAATTATTCACAAAATATATTAAACAGAATTAGGTAAACAACAAAATGGTAAACAAAAGTGTGTGCAATATTCAGTGCCAACTATTTTTAATCACATTCAATTAATCAAACTTGATCTATTTACAAATATTAGAAACTGAAAGAGACTGAAATAGATTCATCTATCCTTACTAAGGACATACGTTACTAAAACTTTTCTATCTTACTGAATAATTATTGGAATGATATGGCTTCTTCCAGCAGAAGCATCTACAGCAAACTGATGATGCTGAAATGATCACACTCACAATGGCATAAATGCAATTGCTGTGATTATGTATTTGCATCTGTACATAATCATAGTTGTAGCATCATGCATGTGGTATCATTCATCCCTCTTGCTTTATGTCCAAGCTTTCCACACTTTCAAAAGAGATTTAATTAAGATGGACACAGAAGAAGACTCAAACTAGGTCATATAAAAATCTCTTCTAGTCCAGGATTCTACCACAAAGTAGCCAAACAGATGATGATGGAAATTCTCCAAGCAGGATTTCAAAACAAAGATTCCATCTGCTCTTATCCTCCAGCAATCAGGATCAGGAATTATCTTCCTTTAAATACAGAAAGAATATGTTGCTCTATTGTCTTGCAGACACTAAATACTCTAGGACAAAACTGTTTACATTATTGCTTCTCCCCCTTTAAACCCATTTTTTACAAAGAGTTGGACAAAGCCCTTTGAAGTTGTCTGACCACTTTCAGTAAAAAGGTTATCCAGTAGATGCTAAGGTGGATGATAGAACTATAAATTGATTTCCTAGCTTGTGGGTTTCACACTGTAGAACATATGAATAACTTGATTGTACAATCAATATTTTTTTTACTTGAAATAAATTGAGTTTGAATGGAAAGCATCTTGATCCATACCTAAAATAATGTTAATTTTTTCACGTAAATGCATATATAAGGTTCAGATACACAGTAATACTAATGCAATTTACACATAATACTAAACCATAAAGTTGCTTATGTTTGTCTGAGTACCACAAGAGAATTCGTTCATTAGGTGTAAATTAAAATATTGAGGTATACATTATGTGTCAGCCCCACAAATAAAACAGAGGAATATATATCATAGTTATTCACTGAGATGAACTGATAAAGTATTGTCGTATTGAAATAGTTAATTACAACACCAATTAATATTAAGCTACCTATAAAAGCACACCATGATAACTGTCTTGCCATCAGAACCTATGAGATCTGTTATTATAACATGATGAATGCAAAACATTCAAACATTGACATATTGTGAGCCTGTTATAACTGTAGAATGTATACCATTAAACAACTACAAATAAGTCTTTTTCATAAGTTACCTAAGGTACATCAGTAGCCCCCTAAATAATCAAAAGCAATAGCTTCAGGCAAGGTCCAAAATCACCTGATTATCCAAAGGCAGCAGATATTCTATATTTGCACTGATATTCCTTTTTACACTGTAATGGCATCAGTATTCACATTATGTAAAATACAGTAACACTTTGTCCTCTTTAAAAATAGAAGAGATCATTCAACATGCAGTATATCTCTTATCTCTTCCTCTTCTGCGACGTTTTCTTTACATCATTCCAAAATTAAATCTCATGTATGCCTTTTCCCCAGCTTTTAGTTACATGCAAGACTTCAATTAATAGATGGATTTTAAAGTTGAACCAGATTTTGTTTCAAAGACGTTGCTGCTTGGTTTCCTTGAAATTTAGCTGGTTCGGTCAATTCAGTGCACTTGGAACTGGAGAATCTGTGGTCCTTCACAGATGTTGCAGAGTGACAATTTTGGCATCTCTGATCATTGCCTGGTAATTTTCATTCAGTAATACCTACAGATTCACAGGCACCTTTCTTGCAGAAAACCATAACAAAGAGAACATGAGGTGATGCTATGAATTGACAGAGACTTTCCTTATTCTATGAAACATGCCTATTCAGTGGTTCTGAAAAAAAGAACAGAGATCTTTTTTCTTGTGGAAACTGTCATCCTCTCAGTTTATTCATTGTAAAAGTGCTTTGCCTTGGCTGGTAATTTTCTTCACTGAATGTGCCTCTCCTGACTGGGATTCTGAGTGAAAAGCCACTTAACCATCTGACCGCAAAGGAAAGGGGAAAGAGGGTAATAACAGTAACTACAATGTTGACTCAAAAGAGTTTATGTTCCCATATTTTCTGATGTGATCATTCATGCTTGCTACACGCAGCAGTTAAGATGCTCTGCCAGGGATGGCAACACATTTAATGTTGCAATTATATTATTACTCTGCTCTGGCAAAGGGAGCATAAAATGCTGGCTAGCTTTCAAAGATGAAGCAATGAAAACTTATAAGAAACACTCTCAGTTCTACTCTACAACAACTGGAAGCCCATGAAGCTGCTTCCGCCATCCAGAAGTTTGGACTTAAAAATGTGAAAATACTACCTTGCAATGTGGGACGGATGGATAGACAGTCAGACAGACAGACAGACAGATAGATGGCAGGCAGACAGAAAGACAGACAGACAGATAGATGGCAGGCAGACAGAAAGACAGACAGACAGATGATAGTTATAGTCACACCTACGCATGCATGTGTCCCTTCCTTCCTTCCTTCCTTCCTTCCTTCCTTCCTTCCTTCCTTCCTTCCTTCCTTCCTTCCTTCCTTCCCTTCTTTTCTTTCACTTTCTTTCTTGCTCTTTCTTTCTTTCTTTTCTTTTCTTTCATCAAAATACCCCTTCTTAACTATAACTCACTACCTTGCAGCCCGATAAAACCTGCCATCAGAAGATATCAGTAATAATCTGTAAATACTTAGAGTAAATTATATCTATTCTCCTAGAATAAGCTTTCTCCAAGCCTTCACCTTGGTCCCTTCCCCATGTCCCACCCAAAATGATAAAGATTAGCAGTCTTCCTTCAAGCATCACCTACACTTATAATTTTCAACATCACTTTCATCAGGCCTGACTGCAGATCTCAAGAAAGCCAGCAAGGGATAGAGACTCACAATGAATAAGCATTGCAGTATTTTGTCCAGTGAAACAAAGTACGATTAGAACCTTGGAGAGCTCAGCAGAGAGAACATTACACTCCTTCTGTACTCAGTCCAGTGACGTTTACTATTTCAGCCCTTGTCTAAACTCCTCTGCCTTAAGAAAGCTGAAAGATGATGTTCCTGTTTGTGAAATGGAGATTAATTTCTCTTTGTGCTAGAATGTTATGTTCTTTCTTTTATTATTGCAAAGTTATTGAATTTGGTTAACTCCACATGTATTATTCAGGTAAAATCCTGGACATGGTGATTTTCCATTTCTAGTTCTGGATGGATGACATTACCTCATACAGAAACAGTACATAATTTGGGGATTTATTTATTTATCATATTTCTATGCCGCCCACTCTCCGAGGACTTCGAGGCTTACAAGAATTGACAGTATACTAAATAGCATATTGCCCCCAACAATCTGGGTTCTCATTTTACCCACCTTGGAAGGATGGAAGGCTGAGTCAACTTTGAGCCGGTGAGATTTGATCCGCTGATCTGCTGAACTAGCAGTCAGCTGAAGTAGCTGCAGTACAGCACTCTAGCCACTGTGCCACCTCGGCTCTTAGGCTTACAGCTTATGTTTAACTAACTTCACAGCTTCATCTTGTGTGCTAATTGTATTCTTTTCTGTATTGGAAGTACTGCTCATGGTTACTCATACCTTGGTCACAAGTGGTTTGATGACATGAGTTCTCAATGGAACCACTCTTGAAGAACATCTGGAAGCTGCAACAGATCCAGAATGCAGCAGCACAAGCAGTAATAAGAATATTTCAGAACAGCCATGTAACAGCTCTACTCCTCCAGCAGCATGGACACCCTAATTGTTTTGGGTGCAGTTCAAGGTTCTGATTGACACTGATATAACCCTTCATGGCATGGGGATGGATTATTTGTGTGATGGTATTTTTCTGATTGTTTCAATCCATCTCATTATGGGCAACAGGAGAAGAATGATGTAGGTTCTGTTCATTAAAGAAAGTCATATAAGAGGACACAGTGCCTGGCCTACCCCCAAATTCCGACATTTGGAAATTATGATAGCAGAAGAATTGATGAAACCTCATTGCATAATATATCACTCTGGTTCTTATCATCCTTTAATAATGATAGAAAAGACACACGTCTGTCAAATGAGTGGAAGTTTATGCTTTGCAAATATCTACACATTGTCATCTTTCACTGCAAGCCAGAATCAAGTTTATATATCCCAATTAGGTGATATATTGTGTCCATGCAAAACCATAGAAATCTGGATGACTTTATGGATTGCACACTGGATCCATTTCTCCATTGTATCTTCTTTCCCCTCTCAAACAGCCCTGCTTAAAGTCTTCAGATTGATAAGAGCATAAAATAGAACTCCGGAAAAATCCTAAAGGATAAACCTGAAACAGAAATTGATCATTTTATTCTTCTCCCCTGTGACTACATGCACAATAGAAACCTTTTAAAGTGACCTTATTGTCAAAGAAATGTATCTGTTAAAGAAAAAAAAATTGACATTCTTACGCTTATCATTTATTCCCCATTCGTACTTTCCATCATTTTTAAAAAAAAACGTTTTTCCTTCTGAAAATGATAGATGGTGTTTCTTACAAAATAATAGGAAGTTCCCACAATTATGTATGTTGCTCCCAGAAAGGGGGAAAAATATTTACAATGTCTAGGGAAGGTAGAAAAAAGCCCCAGCCAACCTCAGGGTCTGAAAACCTCTTTAAAGATGTCATTTTTCTCTCCAAGGTGCTGAGCCAAAGTCGATAAAAGACCTCTCTTTGAGACTAAAATGCAAAAAGTCAAAACAGGGTTTTTTCCCCTTCATTTCATTTTAGAGAGCTTTTCATTGTTTGCCTATTGCCCCTTATTTCAATGTCTTCTGTTCCTCTCTAAGCTGTCAGCATGGAAGCATTACATTAATGAAAAGAAAATTGCTGGAAGCATAATACCCATGAGCTTTTTTGAGGGAAAAAATTAAATGACAACGTTCTTAAAAATATATGTATGTGTAAGTGCTACTGGTGGGACAGGAGAGTCTGGTAACACTTTTGGTTAGATTTATGATTCCAGTAGACTTAGGGCAATGCCATTCTCCTTCTCTTGGCCAAAGGTTGATGAAGGCATCTAAAGGTATGGAACCTGATACAGTTGCTTAGATCTGGGAAATAGTTCCCCAGAATGTATTGGAGAGTTTCCAAAAGAATTTTGGTCTCAGGGCTCTATTGCTTCTGTTTTGTCCTTCAGATGAATTTATCTCTACCACCTGCAAATAGCCTTTTGTAGTGCTCTAACAGAAATTCATTGGAGTTCTAGATTCCTGATAAATGGGATTTTCAGACTGGCCTGTGTAAATAAGAAATTTGATTCCCTCTGAAATGAGTTCAGAAGGTGTTCATAGAGGATCCTAACCTCTACCATTGAGAAAAGCTCTTTTCAATTTCTGGCATATTGTAAAGCCTTTGCTTTTTTCTCTCTCTTAGTTGTTTGTTGATTCCCATCCATCTCAACTGTTGAATTCAATCTATATGTTTTACATTTTAACCTTGGGTTTTAAATGGAAATTGAATTCTTAATTTTGTTCTCAATTATATGTTGCCAGCTGGTTTTAGTGCTTTTTCACAGGAAAAGAAGATTTCATTTTCAGATGGAAGTATGATAAATATGAGCGACTGTGATTTCTAGTCTCACTTTAGGCATGAAAATCAACTGGGTGACCATAGTTCAAGTCTCTCTCAGCCCAGCACATGTCGCAAGGTGCTTGTTGTGAGGAAAATAGGAGGAGGAAGAAATATTATGTAAGTTGCTGCCTAAGCTATTTATATTACGGATAAAAATAAATAAATACATTTAAAAATATTTCTTTTGTTTACAGAATATGTAATATGGATCCAATAGCTAAGAACCTGATATGGGTCTGACATTCATTCAATAGTGTTAAGTAAGTCAATAAACAAGCCAGTAAATAAGTAATTGGCTTAAGCAAGTCAATGAATAAGCCAGAATTTAGTCTTTGTTCCTCACATATAAAATGAGAAAAGTAATACTCTCACGAGCATTGTGATAATGAAAGAGTGTCTACAATGTCTACATTCAAAATGCTGTAGGGATAACTGTCAAGAAAAGATAAATTATAATAGATATTCATCTTGGTGCATGTGGCTTCCTTTTTGCTTAACCATTGACATTCTGTTAAAATATTCTAGGTTTGTATAAACAGACACCTGCTGAAGTCAATATGCATACTTAGGGAATTTTAAGCAGTGACTTCCTTGTGTCATCCACTGGAACTGTTCCAGAATAGTTTGAAAAGCTGGCAAAACAAGACTAATTCTGGAAAGAACACTGAAAGGAGTTTAAGATTTGAGCAATGTACTGTGTTCTTCCTGAAACAAGAATAGAAACAAATATAGATTATAAGAAAATATTGGCAAAGAAGAGACGGAGAGAGATTAAACTAAACATTTTAAACCTATCTTTAGAAACCCTGAGGTTCCAAGGCAACATCTCTAAAAAGCCTTTATGAAAATCCCAGCTTCCCTCTAAATAGTTTCCCAAATTTTAATAATCATTGAAATAGGTTATTGAAATTGTTAAGTATTTGGGGAGTAATTATATCATTTGCATTTAATTACGTTATATTTAATGTTATTCAGAATAAATAAAATTTAGTGTTATCCTGGTCCTGCCTACCTTATTGTAGTTCTGCTCACTTTTTGTAATGTAATGTATGGCAAGATACCCAAAAGCATTTATGATGTTTACCCTCTCAAAATATTGCAATCTTTGATATAGAAACCTAGTCACATGGAGTGTTGTGAAGACATGCTGTGGATCCTTAGTACTGCATGACTTTTCTCCAACCAATTTTTTACTCTATTTGACATGCAAATGGGTAAATGTGAATCAATTACAAGAACTAATCATGCAGGTGCATGATAATTAGAAATGGAGAAAGTACAACCTCTTGATATCAAGTCCAAGATTTAGCACTTAATATTTCCAAATCCTAATCTTCCAGGATTTAGAAAGACTTCTCTTTGGATGGTGGAGAATTGGACAGATAGAACATGTGATACACATACATTCATATGAGGTCTTCACAGAAAGTGTTCACAATTATCATCTATCCCATGTACAAAGCATTACCATTGCTTCTTGTGCCATGTTGCAGCTTCCCTTTGTTGTTCTTACTTTGCAATCCCAAAACACACTTAGTATTCAGTTGTCAAGTTCAGGCAACTTTAACCAATCACTGCTCTTCTTGAGCCTGCTTGTAGCTGAATGCAGAAAATGGCAGTCCTGCCTACTTGAGAACATCAAGCAATCAATCTTCATACTCTCAGCCTCAAACATTCCACTTTTTCAAGGTTACAGCTCTTCCCCCTCTTCTTGCACTCAGTGAATCGCTAAACAGCACAAAGACAAACAATGGTTTAAAGAGAGGCAAACAATCTCCTCTCCAGAATTCATGAATTTGTTCCCATGTATTTAAGATGTTAATATATTGGTTTTTAAAACATTACCTGAGATAGTCTGCTATATGAACAGGTGTCATGCCAAATTGTTTTTATGAACTATAGAAAATGCTGAGAAGTTATAGATACTTAATCTTCATTATGTGAAACATCAACATTGCTGACAAAATGCATATTTGTTAAAAAAATCTTGTAGATGATATTGGATAGCATAACACCAATTGAGAATCTGATAAAGCTGGGGAATCTGTCTAACTACCCTGGTCCTGGCCAACATGTTCACATGCCCACACAGATAAAGCTCTAACAATTTACTGGATGTAAAAAGCAGGCAACACAAAGAAAGCAAGCAAGTGGTAAGCCCCATCTGCTCCCCAGGACTGTCTCTCTCAGCAATGTTTAATTCGTAAACTAACACTACCTCCAAGATCTGTGGATGCAAAAGCCAAAAGAATAAGAACAATTTAACACATGAGAAAAGGGAGTGATTTGCAGCATCTGTAAGACAGCAGGTAGAATACAAAAGTGTTTCAAGATGTTATTGCTAATAACTGGGAGTCAGATATACACATGTCACCTGATGTAAAATTACGATGATATTTTATGAAGTCAAGGGTCTTTATCACTATTCTGAAAGACCTTTTAAAACTCTTTAAAAAAACAGCAACCACTTATCATTGCCACGGGTTTTGTTTTGTGTATCTCAGATCAAATTATTTGTCCTATAAGATATTGACATTTTAGGGGTTGGAGGAATGAATAAAAGATGCTCCATAAAATATATAAAACATATACTATGATACTGTATTGAATAATAATAACAACTATATAATAATAACTTTATTGTCATTGTACATGTATAAACAGTATACCCATACAACGAAATTCACTTAACACCCAAAGACCAAGTCCAACACACAAACAATCCCCAAACACACTCCCACCCACCACACTTCCACACTTCTAAACCACCCAAACATCCACACAACAGACCAAGTAATACTCTCCAACAGCTCACTGATGGTGGCCCTTTAGTTCATTTTGAGTGCAATTATAGCTCTGGGATAAAAACTATTCAGAAAACATGTGGTCCGAGTTTTAATTGTTCTGTATCTTCTGCCAGAAGGCAACAGTCCAAAAAGATTGTAAGCAGATGGGAAGAGTCTCTGAGAATGTTATGCAACTTCCTCAAACAGCAAGATTCGAAGATGTTGTCCAGGGCTGGTAGCTGGAGTCGGATGATATTCTTGGCAGTTTTAATGATTCTCTGTAGAGCTTTTTTGTCCACTACAGAGCTTCTCCCATACCATGCAAGAATGCCATATGTCAGGACGCTTTCAGTGGTGCTGTGATAGTAGGACAGAAGTAGATGCTGAGATAGATTTATCTTCCTGTGATTTCTTAGGAAGTACAGCCTCTTCTGTGCCTTCTTCACAAGCATGTTAGCATTCATAGTCCATGAGAGGTCTTCTGAGATATAAATTCCCAGAAATTTAAAACTATCCACCCTCTCTACCTTCTCACCATTTATGTACAATGGTAAATGTACATCTCTCTTCCTCCTGAAGTCAATTATAAGTTCTTTAGGTTTTTTGGTGTTAAGTGTAAGATTATTTTCTTTACACCACAATGTCAGCCCTTGTACTTCCTTCCTGTAAGCAGACTCATTGTTCTTATTAATGAGCCCCACCACTGTTGTGTCATCTGCAAATGAATCTTAGCAATAGAGCACATCATCATTCAGGGGCATGCATAAACAAAAACTTTGCGGGTGTTGGTAATGTATGTGGGCTGTTGTGCAAGTGTATACATTTTCACGTTCATTATATCCCTTCACCAGGTTTGAATGCCATTATGAAGTATCTCCAAATTTTCTGATGAAATTTTTCAGGTGGAACAATGAGTATGGTAGAAAAAGACTGCTGTATGATATCCTTTGGGTCTCAGTCAATGTATTAAAAGAATCAATACAGAAAAGTTATTTCTTAGCCACCCTAATAATTTCCAATGCTGAGATACTATAAGCCTCAAGAGTGTGATTACTATTTTTCTTCACACACACACACACACACACACACACACATTTCCTGACATATACACCTTCAAACACAAGCAGCAGCACCACACCCTTACAATAAGGACACTGAACTATTTAGAAGGAAGCAAGAAATAAGAAAACTATATCTAAATGAATATACACAACAATCTTGTACCGTGTTCATCCGTATAATTGTCATAAAGACGATCTACCTTTTTTGTCAAAACATTTTAAAATTATTTGTAAAATATATAAGTAAATTTCACCTTAGCGCTTTGAGCCTTACACTGAAAGTGTGGTTTTTTTAGCCAAAGGTAATATTGTGGTCTTTTGATCATCACATGCAGCTTATGACTTTACAGTACCAAATATTGCCTGTCAGACATAGCTTTTATATTTCACCGGCCACCAGATCAAGTTCCTAAAAACCTTGAAGTATCTAGTTCTAATTCTGGTGCAAATCATAATAATCTGGAAGTGCATTTATAAGTATACAATCCTCCTAGCTTGTAAAGTAGAAGAGGAGGCAACTTTGTGTAACAAGTTCTCTCTCCTCTTGTTGTGGCCCCGTCCTCTGAGCCTATCCCTTTGGAGGAAGGCAACTCTGAGCAGGAGGAAGAGGAGCCAGCCAGATCTCCCAGCCCTCCCCCTCTGGCACCGGCTCAGGTGCCAGCTGAAAGAGAGCCAAGTAGTGGGGAAACAGGTGTCTCAGATGAGAGTGAGGGAGAGACGTCATTCCTGGACGCACGCCAAAGAAGGCGAGAGAAAAGGGTACTGCAGCTGCGGCGTATGAGGAAATCCTGAGTCATTGGATTGGAGTCATAGGATCCATGACTCACTGGACCACACCCAGAAGCATATCTATTTAAGACAGTACAATGGGTCACGAAGTTCGTGACGAACAAAGCTAACTGCACAGCTAAACAAACGGAGCAACCTCGTAGTCTTGGAAGCTGGATGAACGGCAAAGCTACGTAGGTGATTTTCTTGTTTGTGTAAACCAATAAAGTCCTTGGCAGACGGTGTGCATATCGCTGCCAAGGTTGAGATAAGAACTGCAGAGTGTGCCAAGTGAGTCTTAACCCTCGGCTGGCTGTGTTTTTGTGGGTCTCTGAAGGGGGGGGACAGATCATCTTGTTCGTCACCCAAAACTCCATCGTTAACCCACGATGGACCAACAGCTGCAGCAGCAGGTACAGCAGATGCTGGAGGCCAATCAACTTCTGCAACAGCAAGTAGCACAGCTAACTGCACAACTTGCTTTGGGAAATGCTCCTGTAGCAGCTCCACCTGCTCCCCTTCCCCGTCCAAGATGCCCAGTGAACATGCCAGATAAGTTTTCTGGACAGCAGGAAATGTTCCCGGCCTTCTTGGGACAGTGCCAGCTGTACATGGCAATGCGGCCGGAGGATTTTCCGGATGACCGGGTTCGGGTGGCTTTTATTATCAGCTCCCTCTCTGGCACTGCCGCCCGATGGGCCACGCCCCTGTTGCTGCAAGACAGCCCCTTGCTTCTGGACTATCAGGGCTTTTTGCAACACCTGCGCACCATGTTTGAGGACCCCCTCCGGGTGCAGACGGCAGCGAGGCGCATCAAAGACCTCCGCCAAGGCAAGCGCCCCCTGCAGGACTATATTGCGGAGTTCCGATTGCTAGGCCAGGATTCGGCCTGGAATGAGGCGGCGCTGATGGATGCCTTCCAGGACGGCCTCTGCGATGAGATGCAGGACGAGCTGGTTCGGGTGGAGGCGCCACAGACCCTGGACACGCTGGTGACCCAATGCCTGCGCATCGATGCCCGCCTACAACGGCGACGGCCCCGTAGGGCTCTTCCGGAACCACCGACAGTGCCGGCACCCCCGCGTTTCGTACCAACAGCGCCCCGGACCGTACCGCGTTTGGTGGCGACGGCTGAGGAGCCCATGGAGCTCGGAGCAGCCAGACCTCAACTGACGGCCCAGGAGCGGATGCGGAGACGCCAAGGGGGGTTGTGCCTCTATTGCGGCGAGGCTGGACATTTCGCCGCCTCGTGTCCCCGGAAGCGGAGTGGATCGCTCAAGCCTGTTCCGGAGCCTCGGCGTGACCAGCCGGGAAACGGGTCAGGCCTGGCCTAGGGGAAACTCTGGGTCAGGCAGGTGACCATGCCCCGCCGGAGGCGGCGGCTGTGGACTGTGAGCCCCCTCGGCACCTGATTTTGAACACCCGGGTGTTGTTGGCTAACCGGTCGGAGGGGCTCCAGGCGCACGCGCTGGTGGACTCGGGGGCCACCACGAACTTTATGGACCAGGCCTTTGTGGCCCATTACAAGGTTCCCTTGGTTCCAGTGGACCCTCCGTTGAGGGTCGAAACTATTGATGGGCGGGAACTTGTGGCGGGGCCCATCAACTTCGCTACTCAGCCCTTGCGCCTTGCCATTGGGAACCATGAGGAGGCGATCCAGTTTTATGTGACGGCGGACCTGCACTTCCCCTTGGTCCTGGGGATGGCCTGGCTTCGGGCGCACGACCCTCAGGTGGCGTGGTCGAGAAATGCCATCTCGTTCCCCAGCCTGCAGTGTGTCGACCACCTTCGCCACACCTGTGCCGGCCAGGACGTCTCTGCCCCGAACGTCTCCTTGCCTCCGGAGCTGACATCCTTCGCCGACGTGTTCAGCGAGAAGGAGGCGGATCGCTTGCCCCCGCACCGACCCTACGACTGCGCGGTGGACTTGATGCCCAACGCGCCCCTGCCCTCGGGACGCCTGTACTCCATGTCGGAGCCCGAGCTGGCCGCCTTACGGGACTTTCTGGACAAGAACCTGGCCCGTGGGTTCATCCGGCCTTCGACCTCCCCGCTCTCGGCCCCAGTCCTCTTCGTGAAAAAGAAGACGGGGGACTTGCGCCTGTGTTGCGACTACCGGCGCTTGAATGCCATCACGGTACGGAATCGCTATCCCCTGCCGCTGATCCCGGAGCTGATGGAGAGGTTGCGGGAGGCCTCGATTTTCACCAAGCTCGACCTCCGGGGAGCCTACAACCTGGTGCGGATGCGAGAGGGGGACGAGTGGAAGACGGCATTTGGCACCCGATACGGACACTTTGAATATACCGTCATGCCGTTCGGGTTGACCAACGCCCCCGCGGTCTTCCAGCACTTGATGAACGACGTGTTCCGGGACATGCTGGATCGGTTCGTGGTGATCTACCTGGATGATATTTTGATCTATTCCCGGACCCCGGAGAGTCACCTCCAGCATGTCTGCCAGGTCCTGCAGCGCCTGCGGGAGCACCAGCTCTATGCGAAGTTGGAGAAATGTTACTTCTTCCAGACTTCCATAGAGTTCCTCGGGCACATCATCACCCCCGAGGGCATCGCGATGGACCCACACAAGGTGGCGGCCTTGCGCAGTTGGGAACCCCCGCGTCGGGTGAAGGACGTCCAGCGTCTGTTGGGATTCGCCAACTACTACCGGACCTTCATCCCGGGCTTTGCCACCCTGACCGTGCCGTTGACCCAGCTCCTTCGGAAGAAGGTTCCGTTCCAGTGGGGGCCCCCGCAGCAGCAGGCCTTCGAGGTTCTCAAGCAGGCCTTTGTCACGGAGCCGGTCCTGAGGCACCCCGATCCACACCGTCCGTTCGTGGTTGAGACAGACGCGTCCAACGTGGCGATTGGAGCGGTGCTGCTACAGGCTCCGGTGGATGGTGGCACTCTTTTTCCCTGCGCTTACTACTCCCGGAAACTCACTCCTTCCGAGCGCAACTACACCATCTGGGAAAAGGAGTTGCTGGCTATCAAGGCCGCGTTCGAGGCTTGGCGACATCACCTCGAGGGGGCCCGACACCAGGTGGAGGTGCGGACGGACCATCGGAACCTGGAGCACCTCACCACGGCCAGGAATTTGAACCAGCGGCAGATCCGGTGGTCGTTGTTTTTCGCCCGGTTCAACTTCCACGTCACCTACATTCCGAGCCACCTCAACCAGAGGGCGGACGCGCTATCCCGTAAGCCGGAATACTTTTGCCCAAAGGACTCCCTTTCCCCCCGGACGGTGCTGCCAGCGGACTCCTTGGCCGCGGTCCAGGAACCGGTGGACCTGCGGACTCAGGTGCTGGAAGCGCAGCGACGGGACGACTGGTCGCAGCAGCGGAGAGCGGACGTCGGCCCCGCGTCCCCATGGACCGTGGAGGAGGGCTTGCTCAGGCACCGGGGTCGGCTGTACGTGCCCACAAGTCCGCTCCGAGCCCTCGTCATGAACCAGTGCCATGACAACCCCGCGGCGGGGCACTTCGGCTTCTTTAAGACCTTGAACCTAGTGACGCGGACTTTTTGGTGGCCTCGGGTACGGCACGACGTGCACGCCTACGTGACGTCCTGTGTGCCATGCCGACAGGCCAAAGCCGCGTCCGGCCCCCCTCCTGGACTCCTCCAGCCGCTGCCGACACCGGAGAGACCGTGGGGAGCCATCTCCATGGACTTCCTGACTGACCTGCCCCTGTCCGCTACGTTCACGACCGTCCTCGTGGTGGTGGATGCGCTCACGAAGATGGCACATTTCATCCCGTGCCGCGGCCTGCCCTCAGCTCATACCACGGCTCGCCTGTTCCTGCAACACATCTTCCGCCTCCACGGCCTGCCGGACCGGGTGGTTTCGGATCGCGGGGCCCAGTTCACGGCCCGCTTCTGGAAAAGCCTGATGGCTGCGCTGGAGGTGCAGGTGTGCCTGTCGTCATCACACCACCCGGAGACTGACGGGGGCACGGAGAAGGTCATTGGCATACTGGAGCAGTACCTCCGCTGTTTTGTCAACCAGCAGCAGGACAACTGGGCCGAGTACCTTCCCCTGGCGGAGTTCGCTTTTAACAACTCCCAACATACCTCCACCCAGATGACACCGTTCCATGCCAACGTCGGGTACCATCCACGTTTTTTTCCGTTGACCATCATGGACTCCCCTGTTCCTGAGACCCGGGACTTCCTCTCGGAGCTGCAGGCGGTGCAGCAACTGGTGCGGCGGCAGCTGATCCGGGCGAAAGAGGACTATAAACGGTTCGCCGATCGCGGCCGCCGGGCGACGCCACCGCTGGAAGTTGGAGATCGGGTGTGGCTGTCCACGAAACACCTCCCCACGGACCAGCCGGTGAGGAAACTGGCCCACCGCTTTATCGGTCCCTTCCCCATCGAGGCGGTCATCAACCCGGTGGCCTATCGGTTGACTCTACCCCGCTCCATGCGGCTCCACCCCGTTTTTCATCGGTCCCTCCTGGTCCCTGAGACTCCCACTAGCCGTCTCCGCCGCCCGCCGCCGCCTGCCCCCCCAGCCGCAGCCGACGAGGACGACGCCTCGACGTATGAGGTGGACAGTATTCGGGACTCCCGTTGGCTGAAGGGGCGCTTCCAATACCTCATCGCTTGGAAAGGGTACGGGGCCGAGGATTTCACCTGGGTGGACGCATCTGCCGTTCAGGCCCCTGACCTGGTGCGGACTTTCCACGAACAGTTCCCGTCCCGACCCCATCCCGACCGTCAGACCCGGGGGAAGGGCCCTGCGGTGGGGGATAGTGTTGTGGCCCCGTCCTCTGAGCCTATCCCTTTGGAGGAAGGCAACTCTGAGCAGGAGGAAGAGGAGCCAGCCAGATCTCCCAGCCCTCCCCCTCTGGCACCGGCTCAGGTGCCAGCTGAAAGAGAGCCAAGTAGTGGGGAAACAGGTGTCTCAGATGAGAGTGAGGGAGAGACGTCATTCCTGGACGCACGCCAAAGAAGGCGAGAGAAAAGGGTACTGCAGCTGCGGCGTATGAGGAAATCCTGAGTCATTGGATTGGAGTCATAGGATCCATGACTCACTGGACCACACCCAGAAGCATATCTATTTAAGACAGTACAATGGGTCACGAAGTTCGTGACGAACAAAGCTAACTGCACAGCTAAACAAACGGAGCAACCTCGTAGTCTTGGAAGCTGGATGAACGGCAAAGCTACGTAGGTGATTTTCTTGTTTGTGTAAACCAATAAAGTCCTTGGCAGACGGTGTGCATATCGCTGCCAAGGTTGAGATAAGAACTGCAGAGTGTGCCAAGTGAGTCTTAACCCTCGGCTGGCTGTGTTTTTGTGGGTCTCTGAAGGGGGGGGACAGATCACCTCTATGATATTCCAGTTGAGGGAAGTTCCATGGGGACAGAGCATGCCATCATACTGGGACATTTGGAAATTAGGGAACGGGAAGATAACACAGGGCAAAACTATTGTGGATCAGGGAGCATTATGGTAGGGAATAGCTTAGAATAATAGTAGGAATAATAGTTGTGACAGCAGCAGCATCAACAACAATAATAATAGACAGTGGTGTTTGTGGTTATCCGATTCTCCAATCAAGAGCTAAAACAGTTTGCATTCACAACTGAATACTACGGTTTTTATTTTTGCCTTCAACTGTTTCTCTTGGAGAGCAAGACGTTGTTTATGATATGTGCTTAAAAGCAATTGCTGAAAATGAACACAGAAATGTATTTACAGCTAATTAACCTATTCTCAAAGAAAGCATCTGGGAAATGAGTGATTAATGTTTCAGGCTCATGATATACTCACACATATCACAAAATGTAGGCAAAATTTCATCACAGAACCCAGGAGAGTCATGTGTGACACAATCGAGAATCTGACTGAGCTTGCTCTCCACAGGAACTAATTTTGAAACACCAGAATGCAGCGGATTGCCTGTGAAAACACTGTAGAAGAAACTCAGCACAGAACAGAAGGCAGTGCTTTCCTTAGGAAGAATGCTGATAAAATTTTAATGAAGAAACATGTTGCCATGGGGATTTGTTGCTATTCATTAATTCATTGTGCTTCAGCCTCTATAGTTTTGCTGAAGTTGAGTGACAAATTGTCAAGGAGCAGTTTTTGGAGGTTTAAAGTTTTCTTGCTGATAATCTAACTTTTCTGCAAATTATGTCACAAGGGCCATATCTGGAGACTGACTACACTGAAATTAGCATGCTTGTATACCCAAGCATGTGCATGGCAATACAAAGATCATTGTGTGTGAGAGAATCAGGCAAAGTCAAGTTAGAGATTTATTTTGCCACTTCCAGCAAGCCCAAGAGAATTTTATCAGTTTATGATTTCTTGGCAAAGTGCTAAGAATGCGGCAATCTAGAGCTTCTCAACCTATGGAATTAGAGACTTAATAGTAAAATTCATTCAGGCCTGTTTCAAGAAGCTTCCATGGTAGCAAGCAGAAAAAATGTATAAATCCCAGCCCTGGATTCCTTCCCATGAATATCTCGTAGTTTTCACTTTTAAATTATCTGCACGTATCTCAGTGTACATTGACCTTCAGAAACTCATCACTGTGTCCTGGTGTTGTGCCTATGAAATATGCATCCAAAATCCTCGTCCAGATTTGGTCCTAGTTAATGGAGATTTGGAACAGAAACCTGATGCAGATGGGAACTAAAGAGCTCTACTAATGAAAGCAAAGGAATAACCCTGGGCAGAGATCACTGAATGAGGAGGAACTTTGCCAAAAACTGTTCACTAAACTGTAATTTGTGTCATTATCCTAATCAATTATAGTATGATATTTGGAAGGAAAGAGGTGCTTACTGGTGTTTCAGTTATAAATGGGAATCAAAACCTGAAAGAGTTCCATCTGTTTCATTATGGCAGGGTGGATATCTGCCTAACAGGAGTTGGTATTCCAAAATCTTCCAATGCTGAATATGGTCCATTATATCTATCATCAAACTTACAGCTCATCATTATTGGGTGAATAGCAGACTGTGGAATTTCTCTTGGCATTTTCACCAGAAGTTTTACTATTCTGAGTATATGAAATAAACCAATCTTAGTGTCCCATCAAACAGAATACATTCTTGCTTTGCTTGCCTCCACCTCAGCTTTGCTAGTTTCAGTGGCATAGCTATTGTGAAATATTAGGATGCTAGGTATCTTTGTAGATCTACTAGTGCATATCAGGAATGTCTGGTCCAACCTGTCTTGGGGAACTTCCAGAAATCCTAATACAACTTCTGACAGAAAAAGAAATCAACTACAAATTAAACCAAAGTCCCTTTAAACCAGGGCTCTCCAACCTTGACAATTCTGGGAGTTGAAGTCCACCAAGCTTAACGTTGCCAAGGTTGGAGACCCCTGTCTCAAACTCTTAAACAAGTTATGAATAAGGCACAGTGTTTGTTGTTATATAAACAACTAGTTTATATTATTATGTAAAAGTAAAAAGTAGAGGTTTGATGCTTTTATCTTATTCTACTGCACCAAAGGGAGTCAGAAGCCAATGCCCTTTCTTTCTTTTTTCCCCTTTTTCCTACACTTTTCCCTTCCCTTTTCCCTTATTTTCCTACTATTTTCTTTTGTATTTTTGTAATTTATATTATAAACTAATCACTAAACAAAATGTGGAATTGCCAAAAGTTAAAGCTCAAAACATCTGAAGAATCATGCTGTTATATAGAAAGAGATGTCATAATTTATGACATATTTTTGACTTAGAACACTTGGTACGAATATGTAATCCTGGTCAGTTGATGCTAACCTTCAATGAGCTTTGAGCAGACGTCACAGAGAGAACTGTTTGTGAGAAGATCGGTAGCATTGTATTTTTTTATTATTGCAGCAGGAATAAAGTGCTATTGTTCAATTGTTTAAAAAATGAATAAGGCACAATGATGCCATTAAAAAGTCCCCCCAGAAACAATATTTAACGCCTAACAAGGAATCTTAGGTGAAGCATTCCAGTCTTTATAATAGAAAATATCTGTATAATTTATACAGCTGTAGGAAACAATCACCTAAATAGATATCTGACTGGACTAGATTTTAATAAATATACTGAAATCAATACATTTAAATGAAAGAACCTTAAATTGCTGTAGCTACTTAATGTTGAATGTCTTGGATTTTACTTCTTCATTACTCCATCCAGAATGATCAATGACAAGGGGTGATAGGAGTTAACATTCAAAGCTTTTCTTCACATAATCATATATCTGCATGAAGAAAAGATATTCAGAAGATAAAATAAGACATTTAACATATCTATATCTATTTAGTAATGATAGTGTATACGAAGCAGTTAAGGTAATAGACTTTCCAATGAGCTACTCCACCAATACTTCTTAGGGACAGTCTCCAGAGCCCACCCAAAAACTGATGCCAAGTTGTATTATGAAATAAGGAATACATAGAATATTTCATTTCTGGAAATGAAGAGAATATTTTGAATGGGAAGTTGGGTCATAGCCCAAAAAGTGAAAGGAGAGGAAAGACAGTTAAGAGCAGAGCAAAGAGAAACCTAAATTTACATTCAACTAAACAAAAAAAATATAATGCTACATTGACAATTGGGCATTGTGCTGATATAAACAGAAACTCTTGAATTGTGATGAAGTTTTGATGGGTAGGATTCAATAATTAAATTACATTCTAATAATAAAAAAGGGAAATGGTGGAAATGTGAAGAAAAATAATTTCTTGAAATGAAGAGGCTAAAGATAAATAAGAAACCAATTTTTGTTTTGTTCAGTGAGCAATAAACTACATCAGCTTCATAACACAGTTTTGTTTTCAAGAAAAATGAATTGTGGGATTGATTAAAGTCCAAATTAAAGGCTAATACACAACAAAAGATCATCATCATTGTTATTCTTCTTGTAGTCTCTTCTCTTGCTCTCTTATCTAAAACCCTCCTGCCACTTACCAAGCCCAGGCTGGATTATTTCCAAATCCTGTTCAGTTACAAATACCTCAAAACCTGAACTGGACTTCTAAACATTTAGTGCTTACTGTAGCTTATGAACTTATATTTTATTCCATCACTCTATAAACCCTGCTTCTTAATGTATGGGAAAAGGAAATTTTAATTGCTCAGTGGCAAGCAAAAAGCTTTGTATCTATAACCCAAGTGGTTTTGCAATGATATCACTGATCATTTTAAAATGGTTCTGCTATGAATTATCTGGTTTCCTCCCCCCACCTTATCATTCTTAACAGATTAACAGAGTTGGAAGGGACCTTATAGGTCATCTAGTCCAACCCCCGGTCAAGCAGGAGACCCTACACCATTTCTGACAAATGGCAATCCAATCTTTTCTTGAACGTCTCAGGTGATGAAGTCCCACAAATTCCGAAGGCAAGCTGTTCCATTGGTTGATTGTTCTCACTATCAGAAGGTTCCTTTCATTAACATGGCTTGGTTTTCACCAGGTATAACATGGGGCTAGTATTCACCAAATCAGAAGTTTCCAAACTTTTTTCCCCCCGGATGCCATTTAAATACTGCTTGGAGATATCAGTCCAATCTTTAATTCTTTTTGTTCTTTTTGAAGAACAAATCAAAGTATGTATATAATTTTAATCAGCACTAAATCAAAACTATGATTTCTAGATGAATCCCAGATAAGGAGCTGGGATAGGAAGGCTGCATCCAACACAATAAAAAATGAAGGATTTATACAATCTAGAGAGAAGCCAGAATATTTCACCCAGACTGGAAAATGCCTGTTCTAAATGGCAGGAATACTACAGATGTGTGTTCTATGGGTGAATAAAGCACACATTTTCTCCATGCTTTTCTCAGCCAGAACCTTCTGCATGCATTTTCATTTCCTTTTCTTAGTTGAGACACATTTGAATCTGATGTGTTAGTCCATTATGATTCCAAGCTGCTGCTGCTGTCTTGCTAGTTCCATCCATACATTTGCAATACTTTCTTCATCAGTGAAATACTGGAGAAAAACAGGGGTCTAAAGTTATTCATTCAAGGTATTCATTCTGGGTCAATGGCTGTTAAGATCAAAACCTACAACCTGTGATGTCCACGTGCTTATTACCTTTAAGACAAACTTGCTTATATCTTGTTCTGCACATTTGAATCTATCTTCACCACATGTGTATGTGTAGGTATCCAAGTAGATTGCAAATAAAGTAAAATGCTAAAATTGCCATGCTGCCGGAATATATCCATGTTCCTCCACCGCCAATTCCCTGCTTATAAGTTGCTGACATTATTCTTTTCCCCCATTCTTGGCTGACATTTCTGTGCCTGGAGTGTTCTTCTCGCTGTAGGGTTAGTAGGATAATTGACAAACCACAGGGACTGTATCCCTGGATTAGGTTGACCAGAATGTCAAAACAGCCATGACAAACTCTCACATCAGTTTCGACTGCAAGTCAGGTCTATGAGAGAAAAATGTACTTTGGCAGGTCTATGAGGAAAGTCTTTAGTTGAAATCTTTTCCCTCTACAGAAAGCGCTTCAGCTGGGGTAAGGGAAGGGGGAGGAAATAGCAGAGAAGTTTCTGTTTAATTCATAGAACATTCAGCTATCACAAGTTGCCACTAATTAAAGTAAGATATGCAAATGTTCAATGGATCTTGTTTGTGTGCAGCAGAATATATGGCACAGGTCACTTCTGGTTTTGTTTTTGTTTTTTATTAAGGGCATAACATATTATTATGTATTGCGTGAATATCCTATCCCTGTACAAGTGTAGGAATCTTTCATACAGCAGTTTGATTATGGCTCTTCCCCACTTATATCGATCCTTTACATAATTTATAGTAAAAAACTGAACTCTGATGAGATGTGGGCTCCTGGGTTGTTGTTTTTTTCAACAATTTTTTTAATGGGAAATTGTGAGAGAACTATATACCTTTTAACACAGAATTTCTGTCACTGGGTGATATAAGCGTTAAATAAATAAATGATGTAAATTCAAAGGTAACTCCGAGAAGGTAAAAAAAAAGAGTTTCGCATTATTTTTAGCATCTGAGAAAAAACCCAGCCTTAGGATATGCCGGCTGGCTAGTAGACCAAACATGACCAACAGCAGACTTTTACAGTTTTTGTAATTCTTTTAAGGAAGATACGGGGGGAGGAGAAGGGGGAAGGAGAGAGAGAGAGAGAGAGAGGATGTGAAACCATATAAATACTACTTTAAAATGGTTTAGTACACACACACAATTATGGCTGAAAACCAGGTTTTTATACTATAGTGTGCAAAGCTGAAGTATTTTTAAAAATGCCAGGTAGTTTCCGAGGGCTGTTATTTTGAGCAGAAGTGCTGAAGTGCTCAATCTTTCCATACCCCAGTTTCTGTTCAAAATCATATTTCAGCCGGTTTATTACACACACACACACACACACACACACACACCTGGATTCTTGCTGCAAGTTGACAAGATGAATTATGCATCTGGAATTCTGCAGAGGGAAATGCTGCTGAGGGATGATGTTGAGCAGAAAGTATGAAGCAAGGGAAGGGTCACCTGTTTTGGCTCTCCTCCCTTCCCATTCCTCAGAACTGCATCTTCAAAAGCGTTTTTCATTTCTTCAGGAAAAAAGGAGAGATTTGATTATAATTATTTGCAAGGGCAGCCTTCCCCAACTGGGCACCTTTCAGATGTGTGGAGAGTGTAATTCTCAGAAATCTCTGCAATGGCTATGTTGGCTGGGGAATTCTGGGAGTTGAAGTCCACATATCAGGAATGTAATCAGTTTCATTCATTATTGAAGAATCTGCTGCAAATATACTTTACTTAAGTATGTTACACTTAATTTTAGCAAAAGGCGGAGAAGCAATATATTATATCTGTATTTGTATATTCTTTAACAAATGAGACTAGAATACATAATACTTTAATATAAACTTAGACTATATGCCTATGTTTGCCATTCTTATTGATGATAGGCTTCCTTAATATGTACTCATTACTGTTTGAAAGCAGTTCAAACAATAGCTCTTATTTGTTTCTGTTCATGAATTCTTCTTCCTGTATTTTAGGAATCAAGTCACCGTAGATCTTTGAAATGACAGCTTGAGCGACATTTATTTATACGTGTATAAGGAAAATGCATTCCCTGAATGAACATCTATATTAATGAAAATTAAAATGCAAATGCCAAATTGAGTTATTTACTTAGTTCTGCCAAATAGCACATGGGAGAAGCTCATGTAGGATTAGAAAGGTATAATTACTTTTTTAATATTAAAGATATCATAAAGATTGTTCTTTTGCCTCATTTGGGCTTTAGAATATGATCAAAAAGATTTTGGAATAATCAGTTTCTATCTCTATCTGTCTTTTTAATGAAAAGTTGGAAGAAAACAAAAATGTGAGACTTTTACTTCATGTTAACAGCTGCATTATGATGTAGAGTTATGCCTACATGATGAGATAGCATCATAGGAACTAATTAAAATCTAATTGAGACAACTGAGGTTTGGGCTGTTGTACATTTAACATGAACTGTGATATTAACCCTAGCATTTGGCTTGTCATGTTAACCATCCGTTGAATTCTTCATGCCTAAGAAAGCAATATTTATTTTACAGAAATAACATTACCTTCAAACATAGCATCTCTGATTCAATAGAATTTTCAGAATAGTGGAATAATTTGTATAATGGCAATAACGCTCCTGTTTTCCAAATAGAGCTCTTGATTTTCTCCATTAGAAGTACAAGATATTTTCCATTTAAAACTTGAGATTGGTCAGTGAACCTCAGTTCTTCCCCATGAAAGGTGTATGAAATATCATCTTACTGCCTTTAACATCTCCCTGCCATATTTGTCTAGGTGAAGCATATCCATTTCAGTATCCAAACAATGTTTCATGAAGAAAAAGGTACCGTTAGGCCAAAATCCCAAAAGCAAGGAAGGAAATAATTCCACATACATGGACAAGGACCCACATAGCTTCCACAAACTGGCCAATGAGATCCCCAGGATTTCCTGCTTTATGAACTTCAACTTCTATAAACGTCTTTGTTTTTTTCATTGATCAGGATTCCTCTTCTTTCTAAAGACAGAATTGAATTATTTTTTTTCAATAAACATGATTCTTAGTGTTGGGTTCTTGAGGGCTGTGCCCTCAAGACGTTATTGTTCCAACAAGCTGGGCTGGCCTAAATATGAATTTTAATGGTTACCTTATTTTAAAGATATTTGGGGCCAAATTATTTAATATGTTTTTAAATTGTTTTTAAATTTTATATATAGGTGTGTTTTATTATTGGCTGTGCACCGCCCTGAGTCCCTCGGGAGAAGAGCAGTATAAAAATTAACATAAATAAATAAATGTTAGCAATTTCCACAAAAGAAAAGGGAGGGACGGAGGGACGGAAGGAGGGAGGGAGGGAGAGAGGGAGGGAGGGAGGAAGGAAGGAAGGAAGGAAGGAAGGAAGGAAGGAAGGAAGGAAGGAAGGAAGGAAGGAAGGAAGGAAGTTTTCTAAAAAAGGAAAAAAAGATATTTGAACTGGAAATATGTTGGGTATATGTTAGTTAATATTTTATTTTTTCTTTACTTTTCATTAAAAAGACACAAGAATATTTTAATTTCTGTACATTTCTGCATTTTAGAAAAATGTACAGAAATGCTGAACAATCACAAAAATAGTTTCACAAGAAGATAATATGAATCTCATAGATTCTGTGTTAATATCCAGTAGTTTCATTTCCAGGACGGTGTAATGGTGCAGCGGTTTAAAGATGCTGAGGTTGTCAGCTAGAAAGCTGACAGCCTGGGTTCAAGACTCGAGTGTCATACAAAATGATGAGCTCCCATTCCTGCCCCAGCTCCTGCTCACCTAGCAGTTTGAAAGCATGCAAATGTAAGTAATAGATACCACTTTGGTGGGAAGATAACAGTGTGTTGTGTGTCTTGGCATATAGTCATAATAGTCACATGACCACAGAAAAGTCTTCAGACAATGCTGGCTCCCTCAGCTAGGAAACAGATGAGTACTGCCCCCTAGATTCAGACTCGACTGTCAAGGAGAAATTTTTACCTTCACTTTCATTTCCATTGCCTTAATTATCAATGAATAAAGGAAAGGTCATTCAAAAGTGCCCAAGGGAACAAAGAGTTGATTTAATAAGCATGTACTGAGTAAAATTCAAATACAGGCTATTAAAAGTAAAATCAAACATGTTTAACAATTGGGATATTTTTCAAAACATTTTTATTCATAGATGTGTGACTGTTTGGAAAAGAATGACGAATCAAATATATGCCTGTGACTCACAATATCCCAAACCATTGAGATAACCAAGTCCTAACTGATAGGATGAATGGCATACAACTATATTTAAGAACTATTCATTGAGCTTAATATACTATTTTTCTTTTGAGACCTAATTTTAGGAAATGATCAATATTCCTCTGGTTATACATGTAAGTATTCCAAGGATGACTGCCAGTCCTAGTTCTTCTCAATAGCCAAGAATCCATATACCTTAACCATTTTTGTCTCAGAACTGATCCACTAAAGTGCCCATAATAATTACTCATTTTACCATATTATTAGGGACACTACTGAGCACTCTGTATTAATTATTATTCTTCATTAGAAAAAGGAGGAGGATTTGGACATTAGCAATATCAATAGTACTTAGATTTATATACCACTTCATAGTGCTTTACAGCTCTGTCTAAGCTGTTACAGAATCAGCATATTGCCCCAACAATCTGGGTCCTCATTTTACTGACCTCAGAAGGATGGAAGGCTGAGTCAACCTTGAGCGTGGTGAGATTTGATCTGCCAAACTGCTGGCTGCCGGTGATCAGCAGAAATAGCCTGAAGTACTGCACTCTAACCACTGCACCACCACAGCTCATTTGGTTCAAGATTGGGTTAAGACATACAATATAAGCTTGCAGACCCTGTTTGCTTATTTATCTAGTTCATGATAAAGTTAAAATTATACAAATAAGGAAGGTGTGGTTATATAACTTGCTAATACAATTGATGGTACAAATATGGGGGTAACATGAATATCTGAATCCAGCAGATAGGGCAGAGTTGTTGAGTCAGACTGAGAAGGACTATGAACAGCATTTGGTTGGGAGCATTTGCTTGGGAGGAAGAAACACGAGTTTATCAGGATAGAATAAGCAGTAACCTTGGAAAATTCCAAAGGACACTCAAGAAGGCTGATGAGAATTGACCAGTTACTGAGCTTGATTTTGAATGATGGGTTATGCAAACTACCCATCAGACTAATCAGGAGATAAGTGGGCTGTACCTATCAGAATCCTGAAATGGTATAAGAATACTACCAATGGTGCAATTGAAATTCAGAGAGACAACACTGACAAAGCTGTAGAGCTTAGGTTCTCCTGTCTAGCCACCAGAGGTTCACCCTGGTGGCGGTGGGAGGCTCCGCCCACCCGCCCAGACATCATCAAAAACTCTCTGCACATGCACAGAACCTTCTGTGCATGTGCAGAAGCGCCACACGTTCCCAATAGCGAACTCGTAGCGCCGGGATTTGAATCCCATTACTGCTCGCCACTATATTGCTTCTGCAATTTTCAGATTCCCAATTAGTCCAGCTAACTGGCTAGAATCTACAACACTGAACACAGGTATCTTGAGTACAGAAATACTGCATAAGAATAGTTTATTTCTTGCTCTTTGTAATGCTTTGCTTTGTAATACTTTGCTATGCTTGCTGCTTATAATAAAATATTGGAAATTATTTTGGCAGTTTTGAATATTCTCTTTCTATAGATCATAAAGGTCAGAACTAGTGTTCTCTGAAGAAGGAACTCCTTTGAAAGCAGATGCAGCATTTAAAAAGGAGCTAGAGTGTTTGATAGTGATAAGGTTGTCTCTTATTTATGAGTTGTACATAGAAGTAGGAAAAAAGTAGGAAGAGAAGTAAAAAATCCTAGCGTCACTTAGAAGCTCTATAAGGTCAAGAACCGAGAATTGCATTTTGAGGGAAAATGTAATTTTCATGAGGCCCTTTCAATTCTTTAAATAACATTTCTGGTTGCAAAATGTCATGTGTTGATATACTATCCAACATTTCCAGAATTAAAATTATTCAAGGAGCTGAATTACCAATACTAGAAGTGTGATGAAAGTGATACAAATTTACAAACAGACCATTGTTTGCTGGAAAATGCATTACAGAAATAAGGTGTGGAGAACTTCCCTTCAGTAAATAACAAAATATGTTGTTGTTGTTGTTGTTGTTGTTGTTGTTGTTGTTTTCCTATTTCAATTGTTCTATGACATTGTTTTCAGAGCGAGTTCAGCCCATCTTTCTCATCAGTTCATAATTTTTATTCTTCTTACAATGGTAGAAGTCTTTCACAATTTGTTTGGAAATAATTTTGGATAGCAATCCTACCAGAGAACGTGAACCATTACTGGATGTCTTCAGAAGAAAGAAATAGGAGATTGAAGATGGCTTTGTGAAAAACAGATGACTGTGGCAAAGAATCAAGCACCAATGAGTAAATCAGCTCTTCAAACCTCTCTGGATGAGGATTCTAGATCACTCACAAATGCTCTAGAAGTTTATCCTCACTGGGGGACCACAAAACAGCAATCCCCAGTGGATTTTAAGGATTGGGAGACAAGGAAATACCTTGCTCAAATGTAGTTTGGCATTTTTAAAAAGACACTCTTTGCATATTTTCTTTTCAAATGACATCCAGAAATTAACCACCTTTCAGCTATTAAAAATCTTTGGATCGACAAGTTTAAAAATCCCAGGTGAGTCTGTCTTCAATCATCAATGAAAAAAAATATGAATCAGAAGCTTAAGTTCTTTTTTAAAAATGAAATAAACAAAAATAAAAAGCTAATTAAAACTTTGGTTTTAGAAAGTTATAAATGGATTAACTGTCCAGATAAATAGGAAATAAGATCTTAGAATTATAAAAAAATCTTAATCCTCTCTGAGCCTAGTGGTTATTTTCTTGAAAACCAGATTCATTACCAGGTTTGGTAACATCATCAGTGCAAGAGCTAGCAAACCCTACTTTCTCTCACATTGGTGATATTATCTAGCCTGGTGATGAAGCATTTGCAAGAAATCAAACCGGCTCAGAGAACACCAGGAATCTAATAACAGTGCAACCCTGAGCTACAGATAACAGTATGTTCTTGTATTGGCATGCCTTACTACGATGGTAGCTCTTTTTGACTTTCTACCATCAATCCTCCCCCATTCCACCTCATTTAATGCTTATTAATTTTGTGGCTTGGTTGAAAATTTATAGATTTAATTCTTGGAGTATTTGTTATGTCTTTTGCACATAATCCATGAGATTATTTCAAAAGATGTACTGAAAGTTCTCAGTGAAGATAGTTCTTACCTACATCCCATTTTAAATTTTCCTGACTTTCCAAACAAGCTTTCCTATTCACAGAAATCTTATTACAATAAGCAAGTAACTCCAATATATTTCTTTCATATCATCTTGAAGTTTCAGTTTTCATCTCAAAACTAGTAGCAACATTCATTTTATAAGAACTGTGGCAGCAGTGAATAAGGAAAGAAAGTATGGTATCTTTCTCTGGGAAAATGAGATTCTTATAAACTGCATTGTTTGCCTATAACATAATAACATTCAGTGTGTATAGCTCCAAGGCTTACTAGACTGCCATGAATGAGTTTATACAATTATGAATTGATTTTAATTAGTTCAGATATTAATAGAATAGGCCCCAGCAGCCTCTAAATGTCAGTCTGAGTTTCCCAGTATGCCAAGAGCATATCAACTATTTTAATATGCTTAGTCTGAAGAGCCTCAGAGATTGTAAAGCAAAAGTCAAGGACTATGAAAGATTCTAATAAGCTATGGTCATCCACACTAATCAGCACTGGATCTTTGCAGTGTCTCTTTTCCTTGCAATAGCGAGGCCTTTATAAAAAGCACATTTTTCATAATTTCTTGAAGTTACTCACTAAGAGCATTTAATACGTCACTTTACATGCTGCAAAGAGGGCTGTCCATCAAGCAAAAACGGAGTGTTATTTGTATATTGCGAATTGCTTTTTCACAAGCATCTTTTGCTATTTGGAATGATCTTATAAAAGAAATTATCCTAAACAACCAGAATAGACAACTGGAAGGTGGCAGATTGTGCTGGTGAAAGGGGGATAAAATCTTCAGAAAGCTCTCCTAAGAAAAACATTTGATGACTGTGGTAGCAGGACCTAAACAGCAAAAATTTATATTATTTCAATATATTAATTATTTTTAATATCTTCTAAGGATATTGTTTTTAATTGACTGCCTGTGTTTTTTTTAAAGGATAAAAGTAATATTTGCTTGCTATAAATGGGGGAAAATTGGCTACCTGGAAACCACTGTATTGGGCAGTGTCTGCCTTAAAATGATTCAAGGTGCTGTCCACTTCGACCAGGGGTCTCCAACCTTCACAACTTTAAGATTTGTGGACTTCAATTCCCGAATTCTGGGAGTTGAAGTCCACAAGTCTTAAAGTTGCCAAGGTTGAAGACCCCTGATTTAGACCTTGCATGATATTCGGAAAACCTGATTAAATGCAGTGCTTGTATGGATAACATGGTGCCACATGCTGTTCTGACCAGGGCTTTCTGAGACAGTAACAATCACAAGCTTAGTCCCAAAAATCCTCTTTTTATTTCAATGGCTGTGAATTATGTTCATTCACAGCCCGTAATGAGTCCCAAGCAGTTTGTGAATAGTCTGACAGAAGTCTGTCACAGTCTTTCGGGATAAGGCTGATAAGCACCCACCTTTATCTCCCTTGAAACACTGCCAAATATCTAATTGCCAATTAGCTTTGCAAGGCCAAACAGAGCACAAAGTCAAAATGGACCTTCAGAGTTTAAACCAACCAGAATGAACAAAGTAAAGTTGCTTCCTGCAAAGGCTCATGTCCCTTTGCTCCACATTAATGGAGGGGACAATCCAGGGGTGAAATCCACCAGGTTCTGGAGAACCGGTAGCAGAAATTTTGAGTAGTTCAGAGAATTGGCAAACCAGCTGGCCCCAGAGTTGGGTGTAATGGAGATTTTGCAGGATCCTTCCCCTGGAGTGGGGTGGGAATGGAAATTTTGCAGTATCCTTCCCCTGCCACACCTGCCAAGCCATGCCCACCAAACCCACCGAGCCATGCCCACAGAACCAGTAATAAAAAAATTTGGATTTCACCACTGGGCCAATCATCTCCAAGCCTTACTCCTGAGTCACCCCTTTTGTCTTAACTGTTTTGCCTTTTGGCAGCTCTGCACATGTGAGCACTGGAAATAGGCTCCCCTTGTTCCTCTGCCTCGCTGATGTCAGAGTCTGGAGGCTCCGGAGTCAGCACATAACTCCTAGATGGCCCTAACCCCATCTCTGCCTCTGATGCAGAGCCCTTGTCCAAGCCTTCCCCAAACTCCAGGACTAGCCCATGTTCCTCCCCAGCCTCCTCACTGTCTGACTCTGCTGCCAGCTCTGCAGGCCGCCGGCAGACCACAACATGTTTCTTTCTCAGCTTGTTCTGCAAACCTGCCCAGAAAGAAGCATCAAGAAGCCTGGCTGATCTTAATTTAAGAGAGATTTCCAGGGCAAAGATACTGCATTTTCTTCATGCTATAAAGGGGTGGAAAGGTCATACATTCGTAGTCTTCCTTCCTTTCTGTTCACTTAATCCTCCATGCATAGAAAATAGCTGTTGACAGAGATGATCTCTATGGATCTGTGAAGGTTGCAGGATTTGGAGGTCAGGGAAAATATGAGTGTAAATGTTTTGGGGAGCCCCATGGACACATAGGGCTCCTTTCCTTCCTAAGATGTAGAGGTGAGGAGAAATCTGAAGATCCCAACCAATGAATTTCCAAGCCAGCAACGAAAATAAAACTGCTGTTGCAATCGGGTTAATTCCCATACAAGCTTTTATAGAAACAAGCTGTTGTTGTCAGTTATCTGGACTAAGCCTGCAAAAAGAAAAAAAGCGGATGACATTCATGGATGAGAACTTTAAGAATGCCAGACAAAATATTTTATACTAATTGAAACTTCCAGATTATTGGCAAAGAAAGCAATACCAGTATTGTAATAATACTGCACCATTACAATCTGAAGCTTGGGTGGCTGAAGCTAATTTTAATTAAGCTTTATTTGTTTGGTCTTTATTATCATTGTTATGACCACCTGCTGAAGTCCTTTGGTAATTTGCAACAACAAAAATGTATGCAACTGTTGTGGTTCCTCTATTTTTTCACAGTTGGTTTCTGCCATGAGCAAAATAAAGCAAGTAATATGATTGGAGGAGTCCATGAGAAGTTAAACAGTCCCATTGAAGTGTTCTCTCATGAGGATCTTGGTAGGTCCAAAGCAATGATACAGTACTACAAGGAACATTATCCATGTTATGTCCTTATAAGGACACCCGCCGGGGATTGGCTGAAGCATCCTCCGGCGGGAGTTTTGAATCCCTGTCAAGGGGGCGGTGGGCTGCCGGAGCGAATATAAGGAGAGCTCCGGCAGCGCAGCTCCAGTTCTGTTCCTGTTAATAAACGTGTTACATGAACTCCGCTGGTCCCGTCTTCATTCCTGCGCCGATCTAACACTGGCGACGAAGGACTAAGAGGAATCGACCGCGTGGCACGATCGCCATCACCACTGAAGAGATTCGCCGCCATTCTGCACGATGGCAACCCAGCAAGCGCTCTTCTCGTCCATCGCTCCATTCAATCCCGGATGGGAGAAATGGAGCTCATACATGATTCGGTTCCGCCAATTTCTCCACGGAAACGGCCACAGCAATCTCGACAACGAAAGGAAGAGGGCCCTCTTCCTCGCCCACTGTGGATCCGAGGTCCTGGAGATGGCGGTGAACCTCGTCGCACCTCAGGACATCGAGGAGATGTCCTGGACAGACCTGCAAGCAGCTCTGCAAGAGCATTACGCGCCCACGGGCACCCCCATAGCGAACCGGTTCACTTTCCATCAGAGGAACCAACGCGAAGGGGAATCCATTAAAGACTTTGTTGCCGCACTCCGTCAAATCGCAGCCAACTGCGAGTTTGACCACGTAGATAATGCGTTGAGAGACCGCATCGTCTTTGGCATGAGGGATGCGGGCCTCCAAAAAAAATTCCTGAGTAGGAAACGCATCCTGCTCAAAGATGTGCTTGAGGAGGCCACCGCTGCCGAATCCTCGGAGCACGCGGCCGCGGAAATGCAAAAGGCGAAGGGGATCCACAAGATCCACCAGTCGATCCCCGAATCGTCTGAAGAATCCGCCACACCATCAGACTCGGACGGCGAGATGGCCGTCCACAAGGTCTCTCAGCCATATCGGCGGGAAAACCCGCAAAATGGCCGACGCGGGAAACGATGCGGCAGTTGCAGAGGCGACCACCCCAGGACATCTTGCAAATGGCGGGACGCAACCTGCCGCCGATGCCTGCGGAGGGGGCACATTGCAGAGGCATGCCGAGCCTCCGATCCAGCCCCTGAACCACCCAGACCACGGAACCGAGAGAATCGGCGCGACAATCAGAGGACATCCAAACGGTCCTCGCACCAACCCAGAGGCGACGGCTATGAAGAATCCCGGCATGGCGCGGTGAATCAGACCACCATAGCACACACCAGCAACAACAGCGCCACCAAATTCAACGTGACGCTGCTGGCCGAGGGCTCGCCCTGCACCATGGAGGTGGACACCGGGTCCGTTTTCACCATCATCGACTGGCAACAGCTGAAGAAATTCAAGCCGCAAATCTCCAAAAGCCAGCTCAAACCCCTGCAGTCCAGACTGGTGGATTTCAGCGGGAATCCAATCGACGTCCTGGGCAGGACCACCCTCCACATCTCATTCAAGGACTTCGAGGGCCAGCTGCCAGTCACAATCGTGAGGAACAGCCGCCCGAACCTGCTGGGCATTGAATGGTTCCAGCCGCTGGGGCTTTCCATCGGAGGCATCCACCAGGTTAGGGTAGATGAACTCGACGCCATCATCGAAGAATTCAGCGAAGTCTTCGATGGTAAGCTGGGGAAGTATGTAGGGAAACCCATCTCCTTTAATCTGGATCAGGGGGTAACCCCCATTCGGCTCAAGCCCCGCCGGGTTCCTTTCGCCTTGAGGCCTAAAGTAGACGAGCAGCTAGATAAGCTGATCGCCCAAGGCGTTCTGGAACCGATCGATCATGCTTCATGGGAGACTCCCATTGTGACCCCAATGAAGCAGGATGGATCTGTGCGCATCTGCGCGGATTATAAGGTGACGATAAATAAGGCGTTGCAGCAGAGCGCATACCCTGTGCCAGTGGTGCAGCACCTCCTGCACTCACTAGGCAAGGGCACGATTTTCGCAAAACTGGACCTGGCCCAGGCTTACCAGCAACTGCCAGTGGATTCTAAAACGGCGGAGGCTCAAACCATTGTCACACACAGGGGGGCCTTTAAGTGCAACCGTCTCCAGTTTGGAGTCAGCGCCGCCCCGGGGATTTTTCAATCAATGATAGAACGCCTTCTCCAAGGCATTCCAGGGGTAGTGCCTTACTTCGATGACGTGCTCATCTCCGGAGACTCGAAAGCACAACTTCTTGAGCGGCTGAGGCTCGTCCTGCAGCGGTTCAGGGAGAAGGGCTTGAGAGTGAAACGGGATAAGTGCATCATCGGGGTCCAGGAAGTCGAGTTCCTGGGCTATCTCATCGATAGAAAGGGCATACACCCCACCAAATCAAAAGTTAAAGCCATCCATGAAGCTCCCAGCCCCAAATATAAAGCGGAGCTTCAGGCATTCCTTGGATTGCTTAACTTTTATGCAATATTCCTCCAACAGAAAGCCACAGTTGCTGAGCCGCTTCATCGCCTGCTGGGGAAAGCGGTTTCCTGGAAGTGGGGTGACAAAGAGGAAACGGCATTCCGGGCCATTAAAGGACTATTGACATCCAACAGCGTCCTCATACAATACAATGAGACGCTACCCATCCGGCTAACCTGCGACGCATCACCATACGGGGTGGGGGCAGTCCTGAGCCACGAACTGCCCAATGGCACAGAAGCCCCCATCGCCTTCTTCTCAAAGACCATGTCCAGCGCTGAACGCAACTACAGCCAGCTGGACAAAGAAGCATTGGCAATCGTCGCAGGGGTGAAGCGCTTCCACGAATACCTCTACGGAAGAAGTTTCACCATAGTCACGGACCACAAGCCGCTCCTGGGTCTCCTCGCCGGCGACAAGCAAACACCCACATTCATGTCGCCGCGAATGACACGCTGGGCCATCTTCCTCGCCGGCTACGCCTACACCCTCATTCACCAACCCGGAAAGGCCATCGCCAACGCGGACGCGCTCAGCAGATGCCCGTCCACAGACGCCGTGGAGGATCCCGCCCCCACCCTCGAGCTCCTGCACATCGACCACAACAGCAGCTGCCCAGTCACATCTGCAGACGTGGCCACGCACACCGGGAGAGACCCCACACTCCGACAAGTGCAATCCTGGATCCTGCGGGGATGGCCGGCACAGCCTAGCGGAGAAGAATACAGCCCTTTCAGCCGCAAGCAGAAGGAGCTGTCCACGATGAAAGGCTGCCTGCTATGGGGAGACAGAGTGCTGATCCCCGCCGCGCTCCAACGAAAGACGCTCGAGACGCTACACAAGGGGCACCCGGGCATCGTCCGCATGAAGGCCCTGGCACGAAGCTACATCTGGTGGCCATCACTGGACAAGGACATTGAGCAATGGGTCGCCGGATGTAGCCAGTGCCAGGAAGTCCGACCAGCACCCCCTCAAGCGGAGCCCACCCCCTGGGAGATGCCCAGCAGCCCCTGGTCTCGGATCCACATCGACTTCGCGGGTCCAATGCAGGGGCGCCACCTCCTCATCGTGGTTGATGCCTTCTCCAAGTGGCTCGAGGTGGTCCCCATGGCATCAACCACATCGGAAGCCACCATCCGCGCCCTCCGCCGCCTCTTCGCTACGCACGGACTCCCAGACGTGTTGGTTTCCGACAACGGTCCCCAACTTACGTCCGTGCCCATGGAGGCGTTCCTAGCAGGACTGGGCATCCGCCATGCCCTCTCGGCGCCGTACAGACTGGCCGGAAACGGCCAAGCCGAGAGGATGGTGAGGCTAACCAAGGAGGCGCTCACCAAGATGGCACTGGGTGACTGGCAGGAGCGCATAGACACGTTCCTCCTCACCCAACACATAACGCCGCACGCAACCACCAAGAAGTGCCCATCAGAGCTGTTGATGGGCAGAAGACTCCGCTCACCCCTCGACAGGCTGCACCCCCAGTACCACTCGGAGGTGCCCGCAACCGCCAGCCGCCAGCTCCGCAGCTTCGCCGTGGAAGACCCCGTCTACGCGCTGAACTTCCACGGCTCACCAAAATGGCTGAAAGGAAGAATTCACAGCGCAACCGGCCCGAAGTCCTATCGGGTAGAGCTGGAAGATGGACAGGTCGTGAGACGTCACATCGACCAGCTCCGCAAAAGGTGGAGGGGAGTGGACGAACAACAGCCTGGCGAGGTAGGCCTACCACACCCCGAAGAGGTAGGCCTGCCCGCCCCCGACGAGGTAGGCCTACCACAACCCTACGAGGGAGGCCTACAACACCCCGGGAGAGCGGACACCCCGGGTTCCGCAGCAGCCAGAGACGGAGCTCAGCCAGTAGACCGGGGACAATGTCCGAAGGGAAACCCGACGCTCCCGGGGGTGGACCGGGATCAACACCCCGATGTCCGAGACCCAGCCACTAGCGAAGGCAGCCGTGGGGACCGAAGCCCAGGCGCCCACGGAGCCCAACAACACCCCGGCGGGGTCGGACCGCACCAGTCCGACAACAGACAGGATCCAAAGAAAGGGCAAGTAGACCGGGGCCGACCGAGCGGGGGAGACCAACAGCACCCCCGCAAGGGCGGCCACCGACTCACCGGCGAGGGAGACCTCCATGCATCACTACAGGGGTCTTCCCAACAACACCCTAACCACAACGAAAACCAACCCTGCGAGGAGGGCCTCCACCACCCCAGCAGAGGTGATCTGTCCCCCCCCTTCAGAGACCCACAAAAACACAGCCAGCCGAGGGTTAAGACTCACTTGGCACACTCTGCAGTTCTTATCTCAACCTTGGCAGCGATATGCACACCGTCTGCCAAGGACTTTATTGGTTTACACAAACAAGAAAATCACCTACGTAGCTTTGCCGTTCATCCAGCTTCCAAGACTACGAGGTTGCTCCGTTTGTTTAGCTGTGCAGTTAGCTTTGTTCGTCACGAACTTCGTGACCCATTGTACTGTCTTAAATAGATATGCTTCTGGGTGTGGTCCAGTGAGTCATGGATCCTATGACTCCAATCCAATGACTCAGGATTTCCTCATACGCCGCAGCTGCAGTACCCTTTTCTCTCGCCTTCTTTGGCGTGCGTCCAGGAATGACGTCTCTCCCTCACTCTCATCTGAGACACCTGTTTCCCCACTACTTGGCTCTCTTTCAGCTGGCACCTGAGCCGGTGCCAGAGGGGGAGGGCTGGGAGATCTGGCTGGCTCCTCTTCCTCCTGCTCAGAGTTGCCTTCCTCCAAAGGGATAGGCTCAGAGGACGGGGCCACAACACTATCCCCCACCGCAGGGCCCTTCCCCCGGGTCTGACGGTCGGGATGGGGTCGGGACGGGAACTGTTCGTGGAAAGTCCGCACCAGGTCAGGGGCCTGAACGGCAGATGCGTCCACCCAGGTGAAATCCTCGGCCCCGTACCCTTTCCAAGCGATGAGGTATTGGAAGCGCCCCTTCAGCCAACGGGAGTCCCGAATACTGTCCACCTCATACGTCGAGGCGTCGTCCTCGTCGGCTGCGGCTGGGGGGGCAGGCGGCGGCGGGCGGCGGAGACGGCTAGTGGGAGTCTCAGGGACCAGGAGGGACCGATGAAAAACGGGGTGGAGCCGCATGGAGCGGGGTAGAGTCAACCGATAGGCCACCGGGTTGATGACCGCCTCGATGGGGAAGGGACCGATAAAGCGGTGGGCCAGTTTCCTCACCGGCTGGTCCGTGGGGAGGTGTTTCGTGGACAGCCACACCCGATCTCCAACTTCCAGCGGTGGCGTCGCCCGGCGGCCGCGATCGGCGAACCGTTTATAGTCCTCTTTCGCCCGGATCAGCTGCCGCCGCACCAGTTGCTGCACCGCCTGCAGCTCCGAGAGGAAGTCCCGGGTCTCAGGAACAGGGGAGTCCATGATGGTCAACGGAAAAAAACGTGGATGGTACCCGACGTTGGCATGGAACGGTGTCATCTGGGTGGAGGTATGTTGGGAGTTGTTAAAAGCGAACTCCGCCAGAGGAAGGTACTCGGCCCAGTTGTCCTGCTGCTGGTTGACAAAACAGCGGAGGTACTGCTCCAGTATGCCAATGACCTTCTCCGTGCCCCCGTCAGTCTCCGGGTGGTGTGATGACGACAGGCACACCTGCACCTCCAGCGCAGCCATCAGGCTTTTCCAGAAGCGGGCCGTGAACTGGGCCCCGCGATCCGAAACCACCCGGTCCGGCAGGCCGTGGAGGCGGAAGATGTGTTGCAGGAACAGGCGAGCCGTGGTACGAGCTGAGGGCAGGCCGCGGCACGGGATGAAATGTGCCATCTTCGTGAGCGCATCCACCACCACGAGGACGGTCGTGAACGTAGCGGACAGGGGCAGGTCAGTCAGGAAGTCCATGGAGATGGCTCCCCACGGTCTCTCCGGTGTCGGCAGCGGCTGGAGGAGTCCAGGAGGGGGGCCGGACGCGGCTTTGGCCTGTCGGCATGGCACACAGGACGTCACGTAGGCGTGCACGTCGTGCCGTACCCGAGGCCACCAAAAAGTCCGCGTCACTAGGTTCAAGGTCTTAAAGAAGCCGAAGTGCCCCGCCGCGGGGTTGTCATGGCACTGGTTCATGACGAGGGCTCGGAGCGGACTTGTGGGCACGTACAGCCGACCCCGGTGCCTGAGCAAGCCCTCCTCCACGGTCCATGGGGACGCGGGGCCGACGTCCGCTCTCCGCTGCTGCGACCAGTCGTCCCGTCGCTGCGCTTCCAGCACCTGAGTCCGCAGGTCCACCGGTTCCTGGACCGCGGCCAAGGAGTCCGCTGGCAGCACCGTCCGGGGGGAAAGGGAGTCCTTTGGGCAAAAGTATTCCGGCTTACGGGATAGCGCGTCCGCCCTCTGGTTGAGGTGGCTCGGAATGTATGTGACGTGGAAGTTGAACCGGGCGAAAAACAACGACCACCGGATCTGCCGCTGGTTCAAATTCCTGGCCGTGGTGAGGTGCTCCAGGTTCCGATGGTCCGTCCGCACCTCCACCTGGTGTCGGGCCCCCTCGAGGTGATGTCGCCAAGCCTCGAACGCGGCCTTGATAGCCAGCAACTCCTTTTCCCAGATGGTGTAGTTGCGCTCGGAAGGAGTGAGTTTCCGGGAGTAGTAAGCGCAGGGAAAAAGAGTGCCACCATCCACCGGAGCCTGTAGCAGCACCGCTCCAATCGCCACGTTGGACGCGTCTGTCTCAACCACGAACGGACGGTGTGGATCGGGGTGCCTCAGGACCGGCTCCGTGACAAAGGCCTGCTTGAGAACCTCGAAGGCCTGCTGCTGCGGGGGCCCCCACTGGAACGGAACCTTCTTCCGAAGGAGCTGGGTCAACGGCACGGTCAGGGTGGCAAAGCCCGGGATGAAGGTCCGGTAGTAGTTGGCGAATCCCAACAGACGCTGGACGTCCTTCACCCGACGCGGGGGTTCCCAACTGCGCAAGGCCGCCACCTTGTGTGGGTCCATCGCGATGCCCTCGGGGGTGATGATGTGCCCGAGGAACTCTATGGAAGTCTGGAAGAAGTAACATTTCTCCAACTTCGCATAGAGCTGGTGCTCCCGCAGGCGCTGCAGGACCTGGCAGACATGCTGGAGGTGACTCTCCGGGGTCCGGGAATAGATCAAAATATCATCCAGGTAGATCACCACGAACCGATCCAGCATGTCCCGGAACACGTCGTTCATCAAGTGCTGGAAGACCGCGGGGGCGTTGGTCAACCCGAACGGCATGACGGTATATTCAAAGTGTCCGTATCGGGTGCCAAATGCCGTCTTCCACTCGTCCCCCTCTCGCATCCGCACCAGGTTGTAGGCTCCCCGGAGGTCGAGCTTGGTGAAAATCGAGGCCTCCCGCAACCTCTCCATCAGCTCCGGGATCAGCGGCAGGGGATAGCGATTCCTTACCGTGATGGCATTCAAGCGCCGGTAGTCGCAACACAGGCGCAAGTCCCCCGTCTTCTTTTTCACGAAGAGGACTGGGGCCGAGAGCGGGGAGGTCGAAGGCCGGATGAACCCACGGGCCAGGTTCTTGTCCAGAAAGTCCCGTAAGGCGGCCAGCTCGGGCTCCGACATGGAGTACAGGCGTCCCGAGGGCAGGGGCGCGTTGGGCATCAAGTCCACCGCGCAGTCGTAGGGTCGGTGCGGGGGCAAGCGATCCGCCTCCTTCTCGCTGAACACGTCGGCGAAGGATGTCAGCTCCGGAGGCAAGGAGACGTTCGGGGCAGAGACGTCCTGGCCGGCACAGGTGTGGCGAAGGTGGTCGACACACTGCAGGCTGGGGAACGAGATGGCATTTCTCGACCACGCCACCTGAGGGTCGTGCGCCCGAAGCCAGGCCATCCCCAGGACCAAGGGGAAGTGCAGGTCCGCCGTCACATAAAACTGGATCGCCTCCTCATGGTTCCCAATGGCAAGGCGCAAGGGCTGAGTAGCGAAGTTGATGGGCCCCGCCACAAGTTCCCGCCCATCAATAGTTTCGACCCTCAACGGAGGGTCCACTGGAACCAAGGGAACCTTGTAATGGGCCACAAAGGCCTGGTCCATAAAGTTCGTGGTGGCCCCCGAGTCCACCAGCGCGTGCGCCTGGAGCCCCTCCGACCGGTTAGCCAACAACACCCGGGTGTTCAAAATCAGGTGCCGAGGGGGCTCACAGTCCACAGCCGCCGCCTCCGGCGGGGCATGGTCACCTGCCTGACCCAGAGTTTCCCCTAGGCCAGGCCTGACCCGTTTCCCGGCTGGTCACGCCGAGGCTCCGGAACAGGCTTGAGCGATCCACTCCGCTTCCGGGGACACGAGGCGGCGAAATGTCCAGCCTCGCCGCAATAGAGGCACAACCCCCCTTGGCGTCTCCGCATCCGCTCCTGGGCCGTCAGTTGAGGTCTGGCTGCTCCGAGCTCCATGGGCTCCTCAGCCGTCGCCACCAAACGCGGTACGGTCCGGGGCGCTGTTGGTACGAAACGCGGGGGTGCCGGCACTGTCGGTGGTTCCGGAAGAGCCCTACGGGGCCGTCGCCGTTGTAGGCGGGCATCGATGCGCAGGCATTGGGTCACCAGCGTGTCCAGGGTCTGTGGCGCCTCCACCCGAACCAGCTCGTCCTGCATCTCATCGCAGAGGCCGTCCTGGAAGGCATCCATCAGCGCCGCCTCATTCCAGGCCGAATCCTGGCCTAGCAATCGGAACTCCGCAATATAGTCCTGCAGGGGGCGCTTGCCTTGGCGGAGGTCTTTGATGCGCCTCGCTGCCGTCTGCACCCGGAGGGGGTCCTCAAACATGGTGCGCAGGTGTTGCAAAAAGCCCTGATAGTTCAGAAGCAAGGGGCTGTCTTGCAGCAACAGGGGCGTGGCCCATCGGGCGGCAGTGCCAGAGAGGGAGCTGATAATAAAAGCCACCCGAACCCGGTCATCCGGAAAATCCTCCGGCCGCATTGCCATGTACAGCTGGCACTGTCCCAAGAAGGCCGGGAACATTTCCTGCTGTCCAGAAAACTTATCTGGCATGTTCACTGGGCATCTTGGACGGGGAAGGGGAGCAGGTGGAGCTGCTACAGGAGCATTTCCCAAAGCAAGTTGTGCAGTTAGCTGTGCTACTTGCTGTTGCAGAAGTTGATTGGCCTCCAGCATCTGCTGTACCTGCTGCTGCAGCTGTTGGTCCATCGTGGGTTAACGATGGAGTTTTGGGTGACGAACAAGATGATCTGTCCCCCCCCTTCAGAGACCCACAAAAACACAGCCAGCCGAGGGTTAAGACTCACTTGGCACACTCTGCAGTTCTTATCTCAACCTTGGCAGCGATATGCACACCGTCTGCCAAGGACTTTATTGGTTTACACAAACAAGAAAATCACCTACGTAGCTTTGCCGTTCATCCAGCTTCCAAGACTACGAGGTTGCTCCGTTTGTTTAGCTGTGCAGTTAGCTTTGTTCGTCACGAACTTCGTGACCCATTGTACTGTCTTAAATAGATATGCTTCTGGGTGTGGTCCAGTGAGTCATGGATCCTATGACTCCAATCCAATGACTCAGGATTTCCTCATACGCCGCAGCTGCAGTACCCTTTTCTCTCGCCTTCTTTGGCGTGCGTCCAGGAATGACGTCTCTCCCTCACTCTCATCTGAGACACCTGTTTCCCCACTACTTGGCTCTCTTTCAGCTGGCACCTGAGCCGGTGCCAGAGGGGGAGGGCTGGGAGATCTGGCTGGCTCCTCTTCCTCCTGCTCAGAGTTGCCTTCCTCCAAAGGGATAGGCTCAGAGGACGGGGCCACAACAAGAGGAGGCCAGCGCCAACCGAGCCGAGACGACCGACACCCAGACGGCGAGAGGCGGCGACCGGGGGAAACACACCAACCCCGCAGAGAAGGCCTACGCCACCCCTGCAGAGAAGGCCGCGAGAGTCCTCAGCCGACCCAGCAACACCACCCCGGGGGAGAGGGCCTTCGCCACCCCCGCGAGGTAGGACAGCACCACCCCGGCGAGGGCGAGACCCCACGACCAACCCAGCAGCGCCAGCCCAGCAGAGAGGGACTACACCACCCCTGCGGAGGAGGCCTGCGACCCACCGGCGAGGAGGAACCAACGCCAAACCAACCCACCAGCAGCCCCGGGAGGGAACCGAACTCAACCGAGGAACCCGAGGGGCCGACCCAGACGCCGCCGCCGAACCGGCACCCACGACCAGACCCGTCCAACCCCGACCCGGTGAGGACCGAAGGGCGCCCCCAGGGCTTACCGTGGCTCAGGAGTTCCGGACCGGTCGAACAGCGGAGATCCAACGATCGGAGCAGCGATGGAGAAGACCAGCGTCGCCCGCAGGCGGAGGTCAGCGACCTGGCCGGAGGTACGGGAGCACCGCCCGCACCTTCGACGGCCAGATCCAGCCCGGCTCCCGAGATGGCGACAGGAGCCACAGAAGCACCCTCCAACCAGGAGGGCTGTCAGCCAACGAATGGACTGCGCAGGTCGAGTAGACTACGCAATCGGCCTGCCTACTTACGTGACTTTATTGTTGATGGACAGCTTAAGATCTAGGGGGGGAGGAGTGTTATGTCCTTATAAGGACACCCGCCAGGGATTGGCTGAAGCATCCTCCGGCGGGAGTTTTGAATCCCTGTCAAGGGGGCGGTGGGCTGCCGGAGCGAATATAAGGAGAGCTCCGGCAGCGCCGCTCCAGTTCTGTTCCTGTTAATAAACGTGTTACATGAACTCCGCTGGTCCCGTCTTCATTCCTGCGCCGATCTAACAATCCAAAATGAGGGAAGGAGGGTTGCTTCTACTCCTTTACAAGGACTCAGGGCCAACCTATTCATACTGGGGCTATGGCAGAGGTGGGTTTTAGCAGGTTCTGACCAGTTCTGGAGGACCGGTAGTCGAAATTTTGAGTAGTTCGGAGAACCGGTAGTAAAAATTCTGACTGGCCCCACCCCCATTTATTCTCTGCCTCCCGAATCCCAGCTGATCGGGAGGAAATGGTGATTTTGCGGTAACTTTCCCCTGCCATGCTCACCAAGCACGCCCACAGAACTGGTAGTAAAAAATTTTGAAACCCATCACTGGGCTATGGGGGTCATGGATGGGGGAAACACTAGCTGAGGCTTCATGGCACTCAGAGGCATGAGCCTCTGCCAAGGAATACATTTTATTCATTTCAAAATACTCTGTTGTTGCTTCTGATCAAATCTATGGATAACCATCCACTTTCTTGGGAACTTTTGGGAACTTTTAATAAGACCTGTCCAGGTCTTATTAAAAGTTCCCAAAAGTTCCAAAGTTCCAAAAACAAGGAAGTATGGTTAGAAACTGGAGACTTTTTTGGGGGGTGGGGGATCTCATCAACATTCTTCAGGCAATATTATGCAAGTTATTTAAAATATGGCAGGAGCAGAAAGCATGAAAAAACCCCTCCTAATTCTGCCTCCTACTCCATCTCAGATCCATCTTAATAAAGAGATGAAAAAAATGCAACAACCCTGAATAAGAATCCTTCCTGCCCCCCCTCCCCTCTCCTCCCCTGCATGCATGGCAGAGACCCGAAGACCAGCTGGCCGGCAGGAGGTGTGCATGCTTGCACAGCAGAGCTGAACTGGGGCGTTGGCTCTCATGCCATCAGAGAGGATGCTGCGTGCCACCTCTGGCACACATACCATAGGTTCGCCATCAGAGATATAGATGAAGGTTTAAAGTAGCTGTTTCCTTGGTGTGACAAATGGGCAGAAATTTTTATTCTGTAACTAAAATGTGTTCTCTTCCTTCAAATCAATCCAGGTCTTATTTGGTCAGTAGTTCATTCTGAAAAACGCTTGCAAAGTAAAATAAAATAAAACACAGCCAACACATTGAAGTTGTTAATTCTTCCTCTCTTTTTTTGCCATTATTATTACACGACTATCCAACATGAATAGATCTCCCCTCGCCTTTTTTCTTTATAGTGAAAGTTTTAGGAAGTTTATATAAATTAATAAAATCCTGGTCTCTATGAAGCCAATCTAGCTTTGAACATGCTGTTATTGATCTTTCAGGTAAATCTACTGTGAAAGTTATGAGCCAAACCCAGCTCACTGACTTCAAACAGAATTGGAGGCACCTGTAGAGAGTTACACTGGCAGACGAGCTTTCACTAAAGCCAGCAGAGCAGAGGTGAGAAAAGGAAAAAGTTGCTTAATTAACATTTCACATGTACTGAAGGTTGAGTGATTTAAGGTAGCTTAAACTATCCCTCTTGTACACAGAAGGATGTCTTCTTTTTTCCTGTGGTAAACATTGAAAACTTTTACTAATGGCTGGACAGATACACTAAACAAATGAAGTCCAATCGGATGAGCAACAACTGTAATAAATGACAATAGAGACAAAGCAGGACAGAGGAAACGGAAGCCTCATCCCAGTTCAGTCCTTAAATCAGCAAAGAGAACATCTGAGGCTTTTTCATGCTATTTTGAAGTTATACAGGTCTGTCATGGCTTCCAAAAAGAATCCTGGCAAGAATACTATGGTGAAGAACAAAATATTATCAATCGTCCAAGGTCTGCCACCGGTTTGCTGTGCACGCATGCACAGTGCATGGGATAGGTTCTACTTACCTTTACTACCAGTTGGCAGTGTTATTGCATACGTGCGCTCTCTTCACTCGCACACACACAGAATCTTCTGTGCATACGCAGATCACTTCTGGTCAGGGTTAATGGGCGGAGCCTCCAGCCGGTTTTACTACCAATTCTATAGAACCGGTCTGAACCGGGGGCATCCCACCACTGACAGTGCATGCCAAACGTGCACTTCGCATGCATGAGCAGTTCGCGCCAAATGCACACTGAGCGTACAGGCACACCACAGGCATTACTACGCAGCATGGAAAAAGGAGGCTTAAGAAGGTAAGTAGTACAGCGAGGGGAGGGAATAGCTGTGCCGCACGATTTAGATTCACTAGAAAGTAGGATTTCCTGCTTTCTAGCAAATATAAATCATGGGGTACAGCTAATCATCAGAAACAGTGGTTCAGACAAACTTATAGCATTTTTTAACTACCAGTTCGCCTGAACCGGTAGCTTTTATTACTACCGATTTGCCCGAATTGGTGTGAACCGGTAGCATTTCACCCCTGCTGTCTAACCTATGAATCCAAATCAAACTCAGACTCTTTTGTGACTTTCCAAGCGGATTGGTCTACATGAAGTTGCCTTTGAAGACTACTCAGAATCTACAATTAGTTTACAATGCATCTACTTGCTTTTTAGCAGAGAGAGCTGCTGCCTGCATACCCTAGTAGTGGTAGGGTACTAGGGTATGCACCAGTCCTTGAGCTCTGGACTGGTTGCCTGTAGGCCTCCAGGTACAATTCAAAGTGCTGTTTTTGATCTATAAAGCTCTCTATGGCCCTACAGAACTGTCTGCTTTTAGTGGATTATACTATATTTAATGTTCCTTCCCCAAGAGAAATTCAGAGGACAGTAGTCCTCTATTGTTCTATGGTACAACCTACTCCTCTCTAAATTAGATGGCACTGGAATTCAGGAAAGCCATAGTTCAGAAAAGCTGTCAAAAGGTTTAAAAAGGCCTTTTGTTAAGATCTGCTCAATAGGATGCCTAACATCTTAATATGTTGGGGTGAATTGTTATGTTATATTTGATGGATGTACCAAATTTATTATGCTTTGTATTTATTGTGTCTGTCTGTCTGTCCCTCTGTCTGCATGTATTAACATAGATACATACACACATTCATATCTTTCTCTTCCGTCCTTCCATCTTTCCTATCTTTTGAATTACTGATTTCTAAATTCTCTTGTCTTACATACGTCAATAATGTATTCATGGGAGGAGAGAAAGCACAGCGGATTGGAAAAAGAAATTGTAAGATTGTAGGTCTATCTACTCATCAGTCTGTAACAGAGTTTTCCTCGTTCATGGATCACTGATGAAGTGATCAACCTGGCATGTATAAGACCTGGGTAGGCCCAGAGGAAGGAGTTTCACTCTTGAAGGTATGCCCATCCAGATTTCAGGTTTCAGGTTTGGCATTAACTAAAAGCCTAGAGGAGATGTGATTGGATGGCTGTTCTCATGTATGAATCATCTATGCTGCAAATAACTGAGGGTGAGACCCTCTGACTTAATTTGGGCTTGTTGGAACTATTCAGATTGTTATGTACTAACATTAATTTTTTAAAAACCTTTACATAGGTGCCCATTTTATATTGAACCCTGAGTGGTTTCTGATCAACTTCCTTTCACTGCTTCCTTGGCTCCCAGGAACATGTCCCATATTACTAAAGGTTGATACATACTGGAGATTACTTTTTGGATCAGGATTTTGCCTCAGGGCAATTGTGACATTATCTGACATTGTAGGATATTACTGTTAGTGCTCTGATAAGGTTGAATCACTCTCTGGGTGTCTTTGGCTGGCCACTGTCAGTTCAGCCCATCTTGTAAGGACTTAAGGCCTGTTAGAGTAGCTAGCTCAGACAACTTATATATCCTGTTGGGTTCCAGAAGAAGCCTGGGGTTTTCCTTAGGATCTGTTAAGCCTTGGTTACAGCCTGGGATAGAGGTGGCTAAAGCCTTAGACTGGGTTACCCCTGTGTGCTATCTTTCTGCATGGCAATCCTAGCATCTTATAGTTTTCCAAGCAGCTCCAGGAGATGGAGCATAAGAAGCTATTTGAGCAAATCTGAACAAAGAGCAAATCTGATCAAATACCAAAAAGAACCCATTATTGGAATCACATCATGGCCATAAGTGCAACAAAACATAGTTATTTTGCCAGTCATATTATTCCCAACAACAGCATCTGACAACCATATTTGGGGTGACTAATTCCTTGAACCCACAGGAACATCCACAAGTCTCTGTTAAGGATATTCTAGCTATCTGATAGATAAAGTCACATAGATCCACCTAGAATTCAATGTGATTGAGTATGACTGAGGCATAGACTTGTGGGTTTATCTTGGATGAGTTTTAGTGTATTTATTAGATCCAGGTCCCTCCTGGGTTGTTATGGCAATAGGGCAGCCATTTAAAGCTCTGACACTCAAAGCTTATTCAGAATAGAGAATGATGGAAAAATATTCATAACTTTTGCAGCTGATATAAAATAAAAAATTCTGATCGCTAGAATTTTGGGGGGTGATTGTGAGGCTGGTTGGGAAACTGTCACAGAAAGTTGAAAATGAAGATCACGCGACCACTTCAGAGCCCTGTAGCATACCATTTGTCAGTAGTATCCAAGCAGCCACAAATTTCCCAAAATTCATTCCCCTGGGAATCATGGGTTTCAGATTTCAGACACATTTTGTAAGTTGATGTACCTTGGTTCAAAAATTGTTGCCAGAAACTATTGTCCTATGATGTGCTAGTTTCCGCCAGTTAAATGTCATGACAACAAGAATTTTAATGGTATATAGATGATTCATAGACAATAAAATGTTACCTATTTTTTATAGACACATTCATAATTTATCCATTTTGCGATTTTTGAAAATTAATGTATATATTTTAAAGCAGATTAATGTAAGCCAAATCGTGTCAATTTCTTCTACTGGTAAGTTCTTTGTGCTCTGCTTTATTGTCCTTGTATTCTAAATTCTTGTTATAATTCTGCCTCTTTATAGAAGTTTGTTATCTAAGAGATCTAAGAGATGCATCCTAAATGTATGTTTCTTTAAACTTCTCTCAATTCTCAATTCTCATTTCTGAATTCTCCCTTGTCTTATTAAGATTCTCTACAAAACTGCTTGTGTCTCTTTGCACCTTACTATCATTAGAATGGTAATCCTTCTTTTTACTGTTTCACACAACTAAACCATATAAGTAAACATTCCATTAACAAGTTTCCAAGAAGAATGTATTGCTTAGGCAGATATTTTTAACACACATCACAACAATTATTTTGCATTGATGTAACAATCGCTATATTTTTGAAATTTTCTTTACTCTTTGTAATCTTGTTTTAGAATAAAAACAGAAAATAGAAAAGAATCTAAACTTGAAAACAGAAAAAAATTCTGCTATTACTGTACTGCTTTCCAGAAAGATTTTGGTATAGAATATATCCCAGTATTGTTTGCTTGCTTGCTTGTTTGTTTTATTTGCATCCTGCCTTTATTACTTTTACAAATAATTTAAGGCTGCAAGCATATCCAAGACACCTTTCTCCACCTATTTTCTGCACAATAATCCTGTGAGGTGGGTCAGGCTGAGACAGAGGAACTAGCCCAAAGTCACCCAGCTGGCTAAGTCAGGACTTGAACTCATGATTTCCTGGTTTCTGGCTTGGTATCTTAACTACTATACCAAACTGGCTCTAATAGCTGGATATACTTTCTGTAAAATTTCAGAGTCTGTTATCATGTTTCACCAATGAGGTTTTTCCAGGCTGCAGAAAGGAAAAGCTCCAACATAACCTAACTGTATTATATCAAGAACTAATTTCCATTGTTCGGAATTAGAACTTGTATCTTTGAATGCTTCTTGTAATGCAGAATTGCATTAGCTGTCTGCTGGCTCATGGGTGTTATCAACTTGACCACACTCAAGTTCTCAAAAGCTGTGCTTCTATAAATACCCCATCTTTTATTTTTAATTATTTATTAAGCAATGTGTATGGTAACTCATTGTGGAGCACAAATTTGGTGGTCATAACAATAAAACTACAAAATCATAACAGTCAGATAAGTAAAGATTAAAACCTGGTGCCTCAGACATTCTCCTGGGATACCCTGGCTTCCATCTACAGCAGTGATGAAATCCAAATTTTTTTACTACCGGTTCTGTGGGCGTGGCTTGGCAGGGTGTGGTGTGGTGTGGTGTGGTGTGGTGTGGCTTGGTGAGGGTGGCTTGGTGGGCATGGCAAGGGAAGGATACTGCAAAATCTCAATTCCCACCCCACTCCAGGGGAAGGATACTGCAAAATCCCCATTCCTTTCCCACTCTGGGGCCAGCCAGAGGTGGGTATTTGCCGGTTCTCTGAACTGCTCAAAATTTCCACTACCGGTTCTCCAGAACCTGCCAGAACCTGTTGAATTTCACCCCTGATCTACAGCACCTCATCTGCCTGGGGAACAGCCAAGTCTTGATGACTTTCTCCAAGGCTAAAAAGGTGGGGACTGTCAAATTACTGAAGAAAGGTTGTTTCACAGAATAGGGGCCATCACAGAAAAAATATATGTTTTTATGTCTAAGTCCTTGTAGATAGCAATATTTCATGGGAGTATGACCACTCTATCCAACCTGGTGGATCTTGTATATATGCTCAATGTTTTTTCTCTATTAATATAATATTTTATATTTCTCCCTGCTGAATGACATCTTTTTCCCAGCCTTCCAACCTTTCCAAATTAGATTATAATCTCATTCTGTTATTCTGCTATCCAGGTTATTAATAAAATGTTGAATAATATGAGCCCCAGACAGATCTCTGCAGGAACCCACTGCTAACTCTAACTCAATGCAGAGTGCCCAATGGTGACTGAGTATTATTCATTTAATATTTTAATTTAATTTAATAGTTTTTGAGGCTGCCCAACTCCAAAAAAGGGGATCCTATAGCTGTTTCTTAAAGATGGAGACAACATTTACTCGTCTCCAGTCTTCTGATATCTCCTCATCTCTCTAGGAGTACAAAAAGATAATCTACACAGCTCTTGACAGCTCTTCAGCTAGTTCCTTCAGTATTCACAAGTGTATTTCATCAGGGTTTGGAGGCCGGTAGTCATTCAAATTAGTTAGAAGTTCCTATGCTACATTCTTATTGACTTTCACTCTCTTCTGTTGTGTTTGTTCCCAGTCTGTGCTATTCAAACCACTATTTCCTTTGGAGGTAAAGAAAGATAAAATAAGGGTTAGCTCTTTGTTTTCTCTCCAAATTCACTTTGAGTGTAAAAAAAAAGAGTTAGTGGCAATTGCACTTTGTCAGATATCTCAATCTACAGAGAATTCCTCCTAAAAACCCATAAAGTGATCTTGCAAGCTCCTTTTTTTCCTCAACCAGTACAGCAAAAAGTGATATATTTCAAGAGTATAATTTCTGGTAGCATTTGGTACAATAGCAAGGAGAAGCTAAATTGAGATTAGTACCCTACCATGTCAGGCTTACATGTTTTGCATTGAAGAGCTTTTTGAATATGGATGGTTCCTGTTTTTCTGAATACTTCTTTTTAAGTTGAAATATTGCATTCTTCTTCTTTTTGCACAATGCACATGCCAAACCACAAAGTGGAGGAGTGACAGCTCAGCATTATCTTTTATTCTCAATACTCAGGAAAGAAAGCTTTCACATTCCTTTCACATCAGTTTATCAGCATGTAAGGCAATAATTCTAAGTGTAGCTTTTGCTTTAAAACTTTTTTTATTATTGTACGTACGTACGTACGTACGTATGTATGTATGTATGTATTGCCCAGTTTTGCAGAGCTATGACCTGATGATGATGACCAGGTCTATTACACAAAATGCCAAAATCTAAATTATAATCACATTCAAATTAAGTCACTGGGATAGTTATGCTACTCAAGAAATGCCTGTTATTATGACAAGCTATGTGTAGAATGATGTTGTCTAGATTCCTGTGAGCTGCATGTGTACTTGAATAGTTGAATGATGGAATTTTGAGCTCATCCTCACTTCTAATTGCAACATGAGCATGTTCCGATAACTATTTCTAGAGAACACGTTTTCAGTATTTTGATTTTGTTACATCTCTAGCCCAGCAAAGGCAGCTTCAAGTCATTTTTATGGACAGCGTTGTTCTCATGAAATATCTCTGAACTCACTCAATTGTATTAATGTCCGATATACAGTGCGGATTCCAGGCAGATGAGCATGGAGCTAGAGACTGAGCACTGACACCTCAGCCCTATCTGTATCAATTCACTAATTCAAGGCGATTGTCAGATAATTAGATTTAAGTTTAGAGGCTTAGAATTGCAACATAGTTTGAATTAACACGCAGGTACTTCCATTTTAAACTGAAATGCTTGTTTGGAAATCCTGAGTAAAGAGGAGACCAAAGGCCTTCTGATAGCTGTATTTAACTAATTTTCCTCAATGATACAATTCTCCAGTTAAAATATACTTTTAGAAGCCACATAGATGGCTAAAGGTGAAAGATGTGGGCTTTGGAAGGAAAGTTTCTTTTCATAAATATTATACCAAACAGTATACAATAATATTATTATATTACAAACATAGCCACAAGTAAATGCTTCATTTTAACTTTAAAAATGAAAAGCTGATACACTAGAAAGCAATGTACCCATTGTCAGCACATCTTTATTTACAATAATACTTACCCTTTTCATGTTCTCAGAGGCGGTTTTTTCTTTTTTATTTCATTTTCATAAATCTTGATGCATTATATTGTTCCAATACAACGATATTTGTACAGTATTAATTAAAGTTATTAACATGCTATTGTTGAGATAACTTGGAGCAATGGAAATAGAGAAAAAGGAAAGTTATAGTGTATCAATATTAGTTATAATTAAGAATATTGATGTTACAAATATAAAATTGACTTTTTCATAAAAATTGAGTATAACATTAGAAAGAAAAGGCTGCTGCAGATTACCTCAAAATATTTGTTATACAATGCTGGTTTCGGTCTTGAACTCTTGTGCAAGGTTTGCCACAACCACATTGTGAAGTATGCGGATGATACAACAGTTGTAGGCCTTATTCAGGATGACAATGAGGGTGCTTACTGCAAGGAGGTAGAAGGTTTGGTGAACTGGTGTAATAAAAACAGCCTTGTCTTAAACGTGGGAAGAGATAATTGTTAATTTCAGAAAACGCAGGCACAGCCACACACCACTGTGTATTAGTGATTCACCTGTTGAGATGGTTAGCAGCATCAAGTTCCTGGGTGTGCAGCTAATGAGTAGGCTAGCTTGATCGTTCAACAGTGAGACACTGGTGAAGCAGACAGAGCAACGACTGTGTATATATGTATGTTATGTATGTATAAGGGTAGATATATACTTTCTTCTGAGAGCAGGCAACAGAATTTCATTTTTAATGTGGGCCAATGTTCTCACAGTAAAAAATGATAATAAAGGTTATCTTATCTGTTAATATTGCTGGCAGCATGGGTTTGAGACTCAAGCACCACATGATGGGGTGAGTTCCTGTTACTTGTTACTTGTCCCAAGTAACAGGAGCCTCCTGGCAATCTAGCAGTTTGAAGGCATGCAAATGAAAGTAGATAAATAGGTACTAATTCAATGGGAAGGTAGCAGCAGTTCATGAGCCTTACTATATAGCTGTGCTGGCCACATGACTGTGGAAATGTTTTCAGACAATTCTAGCTCCCTCAGCTAAAAAAAATGGGGAAGAGGACCACCCCTTAGAATTGGATACAACTGGACAGGGAAACCTTTACCTTTATTATGATAGGTAGGTAGGTAGGTAGGTAGGTAGGTAGGTAGGTAGGTAGGTAGGTAGGTAGATAGATAGATAGATAGATAGATAGATAGATAGATAGATAGATAGATAGATAGATATGTAGATCATAATTAACAAAAATTAAAATATCAATCAAACAAGAGAGAAAGAAAAAAGAAAAAATAACTATTGGGATTCTACTTCCCCCTTTTTGTATATCTGCTTCCATATTATAGACATTTTAGCCTCCTTAAATACCAGATTGTTGGTAATTCTACATTTGCCATGTTGCATGAAATGTTGCGTGTATAGGATCCATTCTTACTTAAATTTGATGACGCTTCTGATGTATTTATGTACAGTTAATTTCTTCACTATTGCACAAGTCTCCAGATTTAACCTCCCAGTCAAATATTATCAGAATTGTATCTTACTTCCACGTTTGGTCAACATTTCTTATTGCTGTTATAAGCATATATCTGAGATTACATCAGGTAAGAAAAGTTGTGGTTTTGTTTCAGATTTAAATTCCTAAATTTTCAGCATTGTACAATGCATATCTTTCCAACACTTGAGGGCTTTTTACATTTCTACTGCATGTGATAAAACGTTACTTCAATTTCATGGCATTTCCAACACATTACCGTATGATTAGTTTATCTTAGATGTTATTGATGGATCCATTCTTGGAAACAGATTGGGCCTCTGATATGGCAAAGCATAGCATGTTGTTCTATGAGATCTTACATCATGGTTTCTTAATCATATGTTACTTCACATTAGCAATTCAAGTAAATTAGAATTTAGTTACCCTGTAGAAAAATAAGCAATTCACATTCAACTTATTCTTAACCTGATGTGTGTACCTAATTAAAAGATTGAAGTGCTAGGGAATTTGGTATTATCCTGTAGAAAATCTTGCCACAAAAACAACAACTCTATGGAGTCTTTGTGCATTCTGTTGAGAAAGAAAAAGAAAATTACTTAGTCTTATTTGTAGTTGACATCCAGTTGGCAATGAAGGGAAAGCTGAAAGAACTGAAGACCTGGACAATCTATTCGTGAAGACTTCCTTCAAGAAACAGTCAGAGGACCATAACATGATTGTTTAATTGCCTGTATTTGCCTTTACAATTAGGGAGATGGGTTACTTTAAAGAAACCAACCTATTTCAAGTTGAGCACTCACCTCAGGAAGTAGTAACAAAGATTCCTAAGTATTTCTCTTGGTGGGAAATAGGAAATTTCTATCTGAAATTCAAACTGAGTAATAAACTCACAAGATGACCCTAGCTAAACCACTCATCTTTCAGCCTTGTCTTCTTACACCTGTAATACAGTATGGAAATAAGAATGCTAACCTTCCTTATTGAATTGACATAATGATGTTGCTCTTATTGTTCTTTAACCTCAAATTAATTGCCCCAGTTTTACTTTCCTGCTGTTATGACACCCACTAAGAGGAGATACTTTTGCTATGAATTAAAAAGCTTTTTCTTCAGCTGCCTGGGGATCTGGAACACCCAGGCAAATCTTATAGGATGAGCTGATCTGCCTGGTTATAAGTCTCAGAAAAAAAATCCATTTTTGTTTATAGGGTTTCATAATTTATCAGAGATACTACCTCCACCTGTGCTGTGCGCTTTCCTGGCATTTTCAGCCTGGGGATTTTGAGCTTTATTGATTTATTTATTTTATTCCTCTTCCTGTCCTAGATTCAAAATGAGGTAGAATAATTTAAAGAAAAGGGATATTATTATTTAACTTAAAGTTATCTGGTTTGGCAATGATCACTCAGGAATGGGAAGAGATCGGGAGAAAGTTTCATTCTCCTATTGAGCAATGGGGGTAAAATGGCAAGATATGCCAAACAATTTCCACACGATACTTGCTTTATCGTTGTTTTGAGGTTTTCACTACTGCTGGAGGTAGAATAAAGGTATAGGGACTAATTTTATAAAACCTGGGTTTGAATACCCCTTTAGCTGTGAATCTCCTTCAGCAATCAATCAATCAGAATAGAGCTTGAAGAGACTATGGAGGCCTTCTAGTCCAATCTGCTGCTCAAACAGGAGACCTGATACCAGGACTGTCAAACTCATGGCATCACATTATTATCACGTGATGTATCATGACTTTTTTCCCCTTTGCTAAACTGGAGGTGGGAATGGCGAGTATGTGACGCATCCGGCCCACGGGCTGCGAGTTTGAATAATGGACATTAAGTAGCTATTTAGGTCTAAAAGAAACCTTACAGTTGTTCGAGGCAAGTGACTATGATTCTCTTTGACAAATCCTTGGCCAAATTACCTATTTACTCCTAGAAGTCTTAAACCAGACAGTGACTGAACTATACATGATTTGCCTCAAGCACTCTGTCCATATCCATGATTGCAACTGAAACTCCTTAGGACATCTCTTGAGTATGGATTATATAATGTTGAATCAGAATAGATAGAAATGAAATTTTATGCTCAGTATAGTTAAAGAGGCAGATTTTTATTTTGTAATGTTGGACTAGAGAAGAAGAAAAAAAAACCCAAAATGAACTTCCTGAATTCCCTAGGAAAACAAGCTTCCAGAAATAATGGTTATCCAAAATTCAAAAATTAATGGTTCATTGAATCCAGTCAAAACTATTTTTTAAATCTGAGCCGGGGTCTCAGTGAACATGCTTTGGCCATCTGGATTTCGTGACTTCCTTGTCCAAGCAATCAAAAAGAAGGGTTTTAGTACCACAGAGGGTTTTAAAAAATATTCCATTGAGATCAAATTTAGGTATTTTTACCAGGTTTTGCAATAAGACTTTCACATAATCAAAAATCAGACAAAACTATGTCTGAAATAAAAATATGCCAAGTCCCCATTCAGCTACTAAACTCATTGTGTGACTTCAGGCAACAGACTACCATTCAGACCAATCTGTGAAGTTTGTGAAAGTAACACAAGCACAAATGTTAAACAAGAGACACGTTGTACATATAGTAGAAAGCAGATAAGTGCAAACTATATAATAGAGTAGGGTGCAAAGTTATGCATACTTGTGCATGTAAACTCACACCTCATACCAGATCATTGGAGGATTAACTGGTTTACAAAATAGGTTTGCTTTGCAAATAAAATCTCAAAGATATACCATTGGCTGGTTGTAATATGGCAGAACAGGAGCTATATATTAGACAATATAATGTGTAATTATGCAGTACACCAAGTATATTGCTTTCAAAAAGTGCATACAAACTAACACAATTCTACATTTTTCATTATTTGCAAATTTAGGTAGAAAATAGGACACAGTGAACTTGATATAAATAAGACAAATTAAAGCCTGTTATTTCAATCATCGTTTCTGCCAAGTGATTTGCAATAAAGTGTTATTTGTTAATTTTGTTACTATTAATAGAAATTTCTAACTCATACACACACCTGAAAAAAAAAATTACAGGAAGATTGATGTCTGTATACCTTCTCTCAAAAATCTCATCCCAAGTTAAAGATATCAAGGAAACAGTGCTATAATGTGTTATATTATAATAGCTAGTACATTTAACAAGATCATTCATGGTAAATTGAAGAACCTTCCTCAGAGTTTGATAAGACAAGTTCAAGGGATACCTACAGAACAAATTTAACAAAATAACAGAATGGGAATAGATCTTGAAGATCTTCTAGTCCAGGCCCCACTCAAGCAGAAGACCCTATACCAGTGATGGCTAACCTTTTTGCCATTGCATGCCAAAAGCAGGGGGAGCACGGTGGTGTTGTGCACACATGTGCCCCCACCCATAATTATATTCACCTCCATGCACATGCACGTGACCCCCCCCCCCGTGCTCCCTCCGCTTTTGACACACGATGGCATAGTGGGCCCAGTAGGCCCGTTTTTCACCCTCTCCAGGCTCCAGAGCCTTTCTAGCAACCTGGGATGGGTGAAAATGACCTTCCCCACCCCCCTGGAGGCCCTCTGGAGGCCAGAAACAGCCCACTTGCTGAGTTCTGGTGGCCCATTTTTCACTCTCCCCAGGCTTTAGAGGCTTTCTAGGAGCCTGGGGAGGGCGAAAATGTCCTTCTCCACCCCTCTGGGAGGCCCTCTGGAGGCCAGAAACAGCCTGTTTCCCGACTTCCAGTGGGCCCAGAAGGCCTGAAAATCAGCTGGCCAGCACATACATGCGTGTTGGAGCTGAGCTCACATGCCCACTGATATAGCTCCACGTGCCACCTGTGGCATGCATGCCATAGGTTCATCATCATGGTCCTATACCATTCTGAATAAATGGTTGTCCGATCTCTTTCTGAAAATCTCCAGTGATGGAGCACTTCTGAAGACAAGCCATTCTACTGATCAATTGTTCTCACTGTCAGGAAATTTCTTAATTCTAGGTTGGTTCTCTCCTTGATTACTTTCCATCCATTACGTCTTGTCTTGCACTCAGGAGCTTTGGAGAATAGGTTGACCCCCCTCTTCTCTGTGACTGCCCCTTAAATATTGGAAGACCGCTATTATTTTCTCCCTATGCTTTTCCCCTGTAAAACCAGGTTTGTTCACATCCCTGAAGCCTTTCTTCAAAATCCCCATTGGTTATCTTTTCTTTGTGAGCTGTACTTTGTATCCTGAACTTGGATTACAGATAGATTTTTAAACTATTCAGTTCTCTTCCTCCTTCCTTATCCCCAGTAGCTATCTGATGTGTTATGGTTGCAAGGGAAAAACAAAACAAATGTATATTGAATGAGGAACAAATGGAAGAAAAGGAAAACATGACATTTGTCTACTTGACAGCAATAACAAATGAGCCCTACTTATCTTGACATTTTATTTGTTGCAAAATGAATGCATGTTTGCGGTCTGTGTGGTGATCATAGTGAAAAGCTTTAACAAAACCTGAAGGTGAGAGGAGCTTTTCTCTTCAGATGGGCCTCCTTAGATTTCTCCTAAAGCTATAATCCCTAAAGGAAAGATTGGCATCACATGCAACTTCAAGGATCATTTCACCAATATCTGCCTCAAGATTCTTGAAATCAATGAGGTTCCCACAGAAAATGTTGCAAGGTTTTGGATGACAATGTTGTGAAATTTCAAGGCAGAATGTGGTTTCTCAGGAAATTTCAGCCATTCTTAATGTTTAAAGTGATTCAAAATCACATGATACCTTAAACTCCCCTTTCATTACCCTGTAATCTCTTAATTCAGGCTAGAGTCAAGGTGACTGGATGAAGCCAAGCGTTTACTGGTCAGATGGCCTTCCTGATGCCATCTGGAATTCACAGCAGATATTTTTTCTTTGAGCCCTAGGAAAGAAACATCTGCCTCTACCTAGGATTGAACTCTCAACCTTTCAAGTGGGAGGTGAACATCATTATTAGGCCACCATGCCATTCAAGTCATATGATACCTTCTAGTTTCTAAAAGTATAAAATTAAAATGGTGGTCAGATTACCTATTCAGAACTACCCTTTAGTATGTTAGCCCCAAATTCTGTGGAATGGGAGGGGGGAGAGAGAGAAAAGAGAAAGTAAAAGAGGAGAGGGGAGGGGAGACAGAATTGCATCACTGGGTGGTTGTGTGGCAGCTCTCCAAATGTAATTGGTTATTTTGCTGTTATGTTAAATATATCCTCTATGGAGTATGTGGTCCTGTCTAAAAGCTATCTTTAAGTTAGAGACTATGTAATTTTGAAGTGATGAATTCCATATGACAGCAATTAGATCTGTGAAGCAGTACCTCCTGTTATTGTGCCTCAGTGCCCAGATTTGGGGAATGCAACAGATCCTTTGAAATCTGGGCTATATCCACCTTCAAAAAGGCAGCTGGATTTAGTCAGGTAACATTTGGGTAAGCCCCCCTGAGCTGCATCTACAGCCTCCCTAAAGGCCAAGTTCTGGTTTTCCATCTAAGCCTATCTAGATATTGCTACATCTGCTCTGGTAAGGCTCATGGCATCTCTAGTTAAGACAAGTTGATCTTTTCCAACAAATTGTGTTACATTAAATGGCACATAATTACAAGATGATGATGATGATGATGATGACTTGTAGTAGTTGTTTTAGTAGTAATAAATCTAAACTTGCTGCCAAATTGTGATTTAAACCGAGATTGGCATCAGCAGACATTTCTGCATCAGCCTGTAGCACATCTGGACTAGACCAAACAAATAGAAGATTTATTCTGTCAGTGAGATCATTTAGCATTCCTTTTTATGCTTCTGAAAGAGCCTGTACCTGTCAGTCACCAAAGCACAAGCTTTTGGTGGCTGGGCTCTATTGCTCTTTCCGACTAGCCTTGATCTGAGACTTCTAAGGAGGCTTGTGTGCACCCTCTCCACCTGGGAGACCAGTACCCATGCCAGGTTCATTTCCATAGTCTTATACCAGGAAAAAAAAAATCTCCTGGAGGATTTCAGACATCTGCTCATAAGCAAAGAAACACTGTCTTGAGATATAATAATAATATAAAGGACAGTTGAAACTTCTTTGCAAATAAACTCTAACTAATAAATTATTTTGTCTCACCACTTTTAAAGAATCCAGGCAGACATGAATAGGAATTAACAGTCTCATAAATACCATGGATATGAATTCATTTTCTTCTAGGAGCCTTTGAAATTCAGAATGGTCACAAGTGTCAATTAATTTATATATTAGGTTGTGTGATGATCATTATTAGAAGCATTCTTTTTAAAAATAGGACAATGATACTTCTAGGCATAATGATTTTTGTCGCTCCAGCATGGTTTCTACGTAAACAATAACATATAAACTAATACAATATTGCAGTACTCCTATGAATCATGCCAGAATTGTATCATCTTCCAAAAAAAAAAAAAAAGATTTACCAAAAATGGGAAAATGAATTTGTTCCACTGTGAAATACTGCATGACGTTTGATTTTTAGAATCTAAGGTGCAATAATAAGAGTTTAGAAAGTAAAGAGAAGCTACAAAAAACATAGTGGGGTGGGGGGATTGTGGAAAATATTTGGGATGTTCTAGGGATTCTGGCAAGAAGAGGCACATTATCGGTACCATCTATTAAAAAATGTCATCTTGTGGTACCTAAGAAGACAGGTGGCGTTTATGTCATGGTGCTTGCCCTTTATTTATTTATTGTTTATTTATTGGTTCGATTTATATGCCGCCCTTCTCCCGAGACTCAGGGTGGCTTACAATGCATTAAGCAATAGCCTTCATACTTTTGTATATATCTGCTTAGTAGGGCTTTTGGGCCCCTCAAGCGGTTTTCTATACAGTCAGCTTATTGCCCCAACAATCCAGGTCCTCATTTTACCTACCTTGGAAGGATGGAAGGCTGAGTCAACCTTGAGCCTGGTGAGATTTGAACTCGCAGTAATTGCAGGCAGCTGGCAACTAAGTACTATTTAACAGCGCTTTAGTCTGCTGCTCCACCAAGGCTCTTAGGACATAACATCCCTAGAGATTAGATTGGCTCCAATGCTTCTGCCGTCTTCTAATAATTTCCAGAAAGTGTATGCAAATATGACATTTCATCCTTATACTAATAATGATTTCTTCTCATCCCTTTTCTCCTTCTCCTTCTTCTTTTCTTCCATCCCACAAGTTCATTTTTTCTAATTTGACGCAATGGGAAGAGGGCTGCTCTGCCCAGGAATCTGGAGCAAATGGGTCAAAATACAGTGAAATTTGCAAAGGAAAGTAATTCAATAGTAATAGATGGAAGGATTATATAATCAATAAAATAATACACATTAATAAAATGATAATTGGGGTATAATTACAATTCCTGAGACTAGCACAAGGATGATCCAACAAAATATAATGCCCATTTCTGTCCTTAAGTCCTGCAAGCAGAGCTTCTGCTGAATCCTAACAGAAGGAAGGCAACGGTTATTATTATTATTATTTATTATTTATTAGATTTATAAACCGCCCTACTCCTGGGGGACTCAGGGCGGTGTACAGCCATAAATAAAACATTTCAATACAAAAGTTTAAAATAGAATAAAACGAATTAAATAATTTGGCTGATAATTAAAACCCCAATAATTTAAAACAAATTAAAATTCATAATTAAAAGGAGAAAATAACTTAGGTCAGGCCGGCTTGTTGGAATAAATAGGTCTTGAGCGCGCGACGGTTGGGATGGAATCACACAATATTTTATCCATGGGATCATTTATTGCACAATCTTCCTGAAGCATCATTAAATGTTGCCATGTGTAATTAATTTTCATCTTAAGTGTGAAAAGAGTGTAAAATACCTACAGCATGCATTGGCAACTTTGGGGTTCAGAGGCTGCATTCTAAGGAGGAACCCTAATTGACATTATGTTGCAAACTGAACAGAACTGTATTACTCAGGTGTGAAGGACCAAATATTCTGGTTTGGCTGGGATTTTCTGAAATATGATAAGAGAATTTTAAACCATACAAATCAGATTAGCCATGTATTTTCCATGTGACTTTGACCAAATCCTCTCCTTATTACTACAGTTAACTTTAGCAAGGAGTAAATAATCCTTTCCTATTTTACAAGATATATATTCTTAGACTGCATACTAATAGTTTGAATGTTATGCCATATTCTCTAAATGTCATTAGTTTTATTTTGCAATCCCCGAAAAAAAATAATATTAGGCCAAATACATCTGGTAGCTGCCTTTTGAACTGATTGCTGTCATAATGGGCAAAACCCATAGTCCTATTCAAGATGTTCCTGGGAGCAGTTCTCCGTCCTTTTCTTTCTGCTTTTGGTGTCCAATACATTCACATCTCTTGTTTGCAATAGCAACATCCCGGCCTTTCAACAAATTGGCTTTCAACCTGGAAATGCTTCCAATTTCCAAAGAAGAAGCGCCCTGAGGCGGGAAATTTGATTCACACCCAAGAACTGATTCAGTTAATATTTGGACATGATTAATTAAGAAAAGAACACCCTAAGGCAAATTCTGCTATTACAAAAATAAGGCAAATAGAAGTTAGCATAGAGCATGGAAATGACAGAACCATCCCAGATGTTCAGATATTATTTTATGAGAGCCTGGTTTGGAACAACTTATCTTTTGACTTTTTTTGGATACAAAACCCTAAAGCTTGATTTAAACATCAGAACATTTTAAAATCATGAAAACGATTCTTTAGTCACCTCCCTCTTTCAATGAGCTCTTATGCTAGCTTTGTTGCTGGTATAATTTAAGAAAGACTGGTTTTTGTCACCTGATATTTTAGCATCAAGTTGTTATATATGTTCCCCATTAGTATTCTGGAAATGCCTCACAGCAAACAGTTAAGATTCCATTTTAGTCAAATAAACTGAGATATGAGGTGGGGCGGGAGGTCTGGTTGCACTATACAGTATTGATTTCCAGCTTCCAGAAATTTATGATCTTCATTGTCATAATATGATTCTTGTAATATTAGAATAGAATAGAATAGAATAGAATAGAATAGAATAGAATAGAATAGAATAGAATAGAATAGAATAGAATAGGAATAGGAATAGGAATAGGAATAGGAATAGGAATTGGAATTGGAATTGGAATTGGAATTGGAATTAATTGGAACTGGAACTGGAACTGGAACTGGAACTGGAACTGGAACTGGAATGGAATGGAATGGAATAGTCCAACCTCCTGCCCAGGCAGGAAACCTTCACCACTTCAACAAATGGTTATCCAACTTCTTCTTAAAATCTTCCAGTGTTGGGGCATTCACAACTTCTGCAGGCAAGTTGTTCCACTGTCTTGTTCTAACTGTCAGGAAAATTCCTTAGTTCTAAATTGCTTCTCTCCTTGATTAGTTTCCACCCATTGCTTCTTGTCCTGCCCTCATGTGCTTTGAAGAATAGTTTGACTCCCTCTTCTTTGTGGCAACCCCTGAGATATTAGAACACTGCTATCATGTCTCCCCTAGTCCTTCTCTTCATCAAACTAGACATACCCAGTTCCTGCAACTCTTCTTCATATGTTTTAGCTTCCAGTCCCTTAATCATCTTTGTTGCTCTTCTCTGCATTCTTTCTAGAGTCTCAACATCTTTTTTACACTGTGGCGACCAAAACTGAATGCAATATTCCAAGTGTGGCCTTATCAAGGCATTATAAAGTGGTATTAACACTTCACATGATCTTGATTCTATTCCTCTGTTTCTGCAGCCCAGAACTGCGTTGGCTTTTTTGGCAGCTGCTGCACACTGCTGGCTCATATCTAAATGGTTGTCCACTAGGACTTCAAGATCCCTCTCACAGTTACTACAATTGAGCAAAGTACCACATATATGGTACCTGTGCATTTTGTTTTTCTTCCCTAAATGTAGAACCTTGCTTTTTTCACTGTTGAATTTCATTTTGTTAGATAGCGCCCAATGTTCAAGTCTGTCAAGATCCTTCTGTATCTTGAGACTATCTTCTGGAGTGTTGGCTATTCCTGCCAGCTTGGTGTCATCTGCAAATCTGATGAGTTCCCCATCTATCCTCTCATCCAAGTCATCGATGAAGATGTTGAAGAGCACTGGGCCTAAAACAGAGCCCTGGGGTACTCCACTGCATACTTCCCTCCATGTAAATGCAGTTCCATTGAGGACTACACGTTGAGTGCAGTTGGTCAGCCAGTTACGAATCCATCTGGTGGTGATTCTGTCTAACCCACATTTTTCTACTTTATCTAGTAGTAGATTATGGTCTACTTTATCAAATGCTTTACTAAAGTCCAAGTAAATTATATCGACAGCATTCTTCTGGTCCACTAATTTTGTCACTTTGTCAAAGAATGCAATAAGATTAGACTGGTTTGTTTTTGACAAACCCATGTTGGCTTTTGGTTATTACTTCGTTTGCTTCTAGGTGTTTGGTGATTCGTTGCTTGATTATCTTTTCCAGAATCTTCCCTGGTATTGAGGTCAGACTGATAGGTCTGTAGTTTCCTGCATCTATTTTTTTTCCTTTTTTGAAGATGGGAACTACATCAGCTCTTTTCCAATCCTCTGGCAGTTCCCCTGTGCTCCAGGATCTTTGAAAGATATAATTCAGTGGTTCTCAGATCTTGTCTGCCAATTCCTTCAGAACCTTGGGGTGTAATCCATCCGGTCCTGGTGATTTGAACTCGTCTAGCGTAGACAAGTGTTCACATATCATTTTCTTCCCTATTATAACTTGTATTCCTAATCTGTTTTTTGTGGTGCTGTTTTTGATAGGTTGGACTGTTTTTTCCTTTGTGTAAAGACAGATGCAAAAAATGAGTTAAGTAGTTCTGCTTTCTCCCTGTTGCTTGTCACCTTCTTGCCATTTTCTCCCAGCAATGGGCCAATTGTTTCCTTGACTTTTTTCTTGTTTTTAATATGTTGGAAGCTTTTTTTTTGTTATTTTTTACTTTAGTCACAAGCCTTTGTTCATTGTGAGCCTTAGCTTTCCTCACTTCATTTTTACAGGCTCCCAGAAGGTAGAAAGTAGGAAATACTTTAGACAAATGTACCTTTAGATAGAAGAGACTTTAGCCATTATTTCCAGTGTACCAACAAGACTTATTGTAAATATTTTCGAATGAACATTTATGAGATTTTTTTAGTCTATAACATGGAAGCCAGCATGTGTTCCCTTGCTGAATTTAATCTCTTTCCTAATTCTCTTGTGTTTCTTCCCAAAGGTGCTTTTTCAAAAGGTAACTTTTGCTTGTAAAGAAAGTCCAGTTGCCTTTTAAAAAAGCACCTTGGGACAACCATGACCTGGATGACTGAGAATCTCCATGGACATTCTTCTAAAAATGGTTCATTCCATATATTGTCTCCATCCAGTTAGCTTTGTGAGACTCCACTTCTGTTTGCATTTCTTGGTTTCTGTCTGTATTGCATTCTCATAGCTCCAGGATGGCAAACCTATGGCATGCATGCCAGACGTGGCACACAGAGCCCTGTCTGCTGGCATGTGCACCATCATCCCAGATCAGGTCTCCATGGCATTTCTTTCACGAGCTTCTGTTTCCCTGCAAACGACGAAACAAAGGCTCACAAAAGAAAAAGATCTTACCTCTTGCCACGCTGCCGGTGTTGGGATGCCCCGCCTCCCACCGGCCAGCTGGTCTTCGGGTCTCTGCTGCACATGCCCGCATGCCCGTGCATGTCTGTGCATGTGCACGTTCATGCATGTCTGCACATACATGCGCCGGTGTCCATGCATGCACACATTTGCACATGTGCACCTTTCAGTTTGGGCATGCACGCACACAGTTTGGGCACTCAGTGTCTAAAAGGTTCGCCATCATTGTCATTGTCCGTAAGGAAAAGGGCGGTATATAAATCTAATAAATAAATAAATAAATAGATAGCTCATTCTTACCTTTCCTTTTATAAACCAGTACTGTATTCATCCGCTTGTATTTCATCCTTGCATTTCAGCCATTCTCCTTGCATTTCAACCATTCTCACAGATAAATTACCTGTTGTTGTTGTTTCCTTTCTCTCCTTGATTGTCTTGTTCTTTGGCTTCTGGATTTGAACAGATCCGCATCCATGAATCTTATCTTAATCATTTTCTGGATTGGGGAACCAAAACTGTCTACCACGGAATTCCTCAATAAATTTTCCATTCTTGCTTATGAATTCACCTGTGGTACATGTGCTCCTGTAAGCCCGACATGCCTCTATCACTCTTTACCATAGGGGTGCTGGTTAACCTTTTCTGAACTTGAAAGTTAAGCATAGTATAGCCTGCTTAATACTGAATGGGCACTGACTGAGAATTCTGGGGTTCTTGACTGGACTGAGAAGTTGAAAAACATCTTAGAAAAAGGCAATGGCAAACCATTTCCATGATGCTGTCAAGAAAATTTCACGGACATGCCCCATAGTTGTGCAAACTGAAAAGAGAGTTTACCTTTATGATTAGTATTTATAGTGGCTGACTGGTTGCTTGGAAGTTTAATGCATAAGATTATAACTTAGATTTCAATTCCTCTCATTACAAGTCTGTTGAAATTTTTACTTCCTTGTCCCTTTGCCAGCCATCATCTGTTTATTTCTCTCATGATCAGAGATCCACTTTGCTGTCAGCAGGTGTCTTTCCATCCACCCATCAGACAGCCCTTAACACAGCAGATGGTGCAAATGGCCCAGGAATAATTTACTGATTTAGCTACATGTCTTGAATTATGAGGTTGCATACTGCCAGAAACTTGCTAATCAATTGCTAGAATGGAAGATTTAAAACTAAAACAAAAAGCTAAATGAAAAATAGGGGTTCAGTGTTTGTACTTTCCCCCTGCTTTGTATTTTTAAAGCTATATGTTCAAGGCATTTTCGCAATTCGCAGATTTTCTTAAAAGGTGTTTTCTACCAGAAAGAAATCAGAGCTATAATTCTGACCTTCTTCCTTCTTTGCTGCCAAAACAAACAAATAAACAAATCCAAAAAACTTTAGATATGTTAATTGGCGCACAATCCATCATGCCAGAGTTTATAAAAATGGAAAGTAACAACATTCAACAGCATTCAACAGAAATAGTGGAAGTGGCTAAGTCAAAACTGCAGAAACCTTAAAAAGAATTTTGCATCAACTTTGAGATAGGGGCCCATATGTAATAGTGAACTTTCCTACAGCTGATAACAAGAGAAATTGAATGATGTGAATCCCACAAAGGGTCAACATTCCCTTGCAGATCCAACAGGATATTTATTATAAGTGAAAGAGAAGGAAACAAAAAATACTCTTCATTTTCCATGGCATTAACTTTAATTGTAATAACCTTATCATAGGCAAAATTGTTCCAAAATAGTTTTTTTCATTGTTGCATCCCTTACAACCAAGGTCTACGGCTAGATGTTGCTGAATTCCTGCAGATCTATAATCTTATATTGATGTTTTTCATTGTCTTTTCCACTACCATCAAACACAGATGTGGAAGACTTATTATCAAGAGAAATGGTATAAGCATCCCATGCCCACCCGTTTCCTTCTTTATTCTCCCTTGGGCATCAAAATTATTAAATTTCTTCCATGCCTGCAGCCCACTAGAATGATTTTCCTTGTGCTTCTGACTTTAAACCTGCAGAACATCTTCAGAAAGCTAATTATCGTGAAAGTTGCCATTTACAAAAGACTATTATTGGGCAACTCTCTCAGAGAGGCACGTGTTCTTTGAGAAAGAAAACAAAAACAAAGTTAGTAATGTTTCCCCATTTCCTTGTCTTTCTCCCTGCTGCTCCTAAGCTCTATTTCCCAATTGCTGGGTCTTAGTATTTACCAAGCAAAGAGAAACTTGAAGAGAATACTGAAAGCTGCTTCATTTTCCACAGTTGGATGACAGGAGAGAAACCAACAGTCTTGCCAGCTGATTATGCAGCCATGTTGTTTGAAAGCTTGCATAATATACATTAGCATGCCTAAGATCTCAGGTGACTATGCCTTTGAGGCTGGCGTGGGCATCCCTTGTGGACCCAGATTTGATATTCTTCCCAATATTTGACCCTTTTTTCTTGTTAATTACAGGCAAGCTTCCCCAGTCTGGGCCTGGATCTGCACCTGTTTCCCATCTCTGAGCAGCTGCTAATTAGGTTGCAAATGGTAGGGATGAGCAAAGGCGGACACACATGCTTGAGTAGCCTATTGATCAGATTGGCATGCTGTACATACAGTAAATTATGACTGTTGGAGCAGGTTCTAAAAGAAAATCTCCAGCACTTTAGTAAAATAACATTCTTCATTAGATCAGCTGTATTTATGGTGAACATTACAAAAATACATCAGGACTTTCATCTGATTTTTTTTAATGCAAAGTTCCCTCTGTTCTGCACATACACCTACACAATATACACCCCTTCTATTAATGGTGAATATTAATTATTTTTAAACTGCCTCTTATGGCTTTAGAATTTCTTATGGTTCTTTTCTTATGGCCATTTTCAATATATTTTCTGTGTTAGAAACTCTCCTCCAGACTGTTAACCTTCATTTACCCCTGAAGCATATGTATAGCTATTTTATTTATACCCTGTCTGGCTCTTAAAAGCAGAAATAAGATAGGAGTCAAGGCTTGCTTTTAGATAATCGAGAAAAGCATGCAAATAGGGATGTCCGCAACAATGGTCACTGGCATCAAAATGATGGCTTCAACCCAATGATAAAAGCCCCAGCTCTTTTTCAGAGACAATCACCTGGTCTCAGCCCCCCACCCCAGCCCACCCCAGCCCACCTATATATACACACCATTATGAAGTCAGTGACTGCAGATGCCCCAATATAAAGAAAAGAGTGGCTCTTATCCACACAGTGCACAATACCTGAACAAGCCGCTTACTTCCATCCACAGTCAGATCAGTCCCACTAATCTTCATCCTGAAGAGCATGAGATGTCAGTAGTACATTCCAGTTAATTGTATGCTTACACTCAGCTGACTGCATTTGTTTTCAGCAGAAAACATGAAAAAGTAGACTAAGCAACTGGAGTTTTTTTATTATTATTATTAATCATCAAATTTATGTAGCCACCCATCTCACCTAAGGCAGCACGCAACAATAGATCTAAAACTGAAGATATGAAAACAGCAAATACAAATTTTAAAAATCATAGTAAATTAGCAATAATTATAAAAAACAAAAATACAAACCATAGCTGAAAGGATAATTTAAAAATGGTCCCGTCAACAATGGAGCCATCGAGAGAAGACTCCAGTTCCATGGACATCCTGGGTCTAGTCACATAAAAAGGTCTTAAGGGCTTTTCGGAATATTTCCTCCCCAAGAATACAAGAATAGCCCAACTCAAGGCACACTTTGGTCCAATATTTTGCTTTTCACAGTGCCAAGTATATGCTGTGGGTTTGCCCCTCTCTCATGCTTGCAATTGTTATTATCAGTCTTCCCTTCTTCTTCTTCTTCTTTACTTCCTCTTTTACCGCTTTGGGTGTCAAGGCAGATACAAAGCTCTGGCTCTTGCTCTCAGCCAACAATAATCTCAACCATTCTTAATTGATGTCATAATGTGTCTTTGATGTTGTCTCTCCATCTTCTTCTGGGTCAGCCTTGTGTTCTTTCACCTTCTCCTTTTTTTGTATATATGCCTTGTTTGGGATCGAATCCCACAACATCCTCTCCAGGTGAGTAAACATTTTATTTGCTGTTTTTGTATGTAATTTAAGATTCATTCTATGCCAATTCTATCTCTTATGGTCTCATTTGTGATTTTGTCTCTTCTGATCACTCCAGCAGCTTTCCTCAAACATCTCATTTGTGATGAAAGTTAGTGGTGACTAACTTTCATTTATATTTTGCTGTTAAGTGTCCATGTGTTGGCACTGGTAACATAGGCTGGGGATGAATATTCTTTGCATGAGATGCTTCTTTGTGCTGATCAGTACTGCCTTATGTTGTAGGAATGGAGCATAATCATAATCATACATTTATTTGTCAAGCATATATAAGATAACAAGTAAAAGTATAAACGTAATTTGAATACATGAAAAGAGTAAGTAAAAAGGAATATTAGGACAGAGATGGTAGGCACGCTGGTGCACTTATGCACGCCCCTTACAGACCTCTTAGGAATGGAGTGAGGTCCACAGTAGACAGTTTAAGGTTAAAGTTCCTAATTCTTGGTTTGCCTTACTGCATTGTATGTTAAGACAAACCAAGTATTAGGACAATTTTCTCCACTCCTATAGCAATTTCAGCACTGGACATATTTGAAGTCCTTTTCATAAACATACACACAAGAGAAACCAGGCTTTGTCATTAAACAATAGTTGATCTCAAATAAGAATGCAAAACATGGCAATTCTATGTATATTTGAGTCCTTGCCTATAAATCAGTATTTATTGATTTATTTACCTCTCCAACCACAAGTGGGGAATGAATTTAACACTTTCCTTCTTTCCTTCCTTTCAATTTATATCCTGTTTTGTATCCTTCTAGAACAAAGCATCCTACTTTAAAGCCTTGCCTAATCCCCAGGCAGCTTTGCGAGATAGGCTAGCTGAGAAATGGTAAACTGACACAAAGGCACCCATTCAGTCCTATGGTTGAACAGGGACAGAACCCAAGTCTTCCTAATGACATTTCAGGACTGTTTCCATGGCAACATTCACACAGGATAGCTGCCTCATCAAAGGCCAATGACAATCTCTAAAACTCTAGCCCAATTCTCCCAGTAACAAAATATCCCTGGCCTAAGTTTGTTGGCCAAGTTTGACACAAATACAATGTTAAGAAGAGTGAATGTTTGCCTGCCATTTATGCTTCTTTCTTTTTTTTTTTTTAGTGATCACAATTTGTCCAACAATTATGCCACATTTTAAGCAGTTTATCAGTTTGCATCTGCACTGCAGCAAAGAGCAATTGCAAAGCTGACCCTTGTTACTGACATTTAAAATGAGCTTGCTTATGTTTATTTTGTGATAATTGCAGCTATTACTTTATTCCTGAAATGTGTGAAACTGCTATCATAGATCAGTTCTCTCATCACCCTGGCAGCTGCCTAATGACAGGATGAATGCTGGAAGAAGAGAAACATATTGTGCTTTTACTGTCTAACTGATCCTATGAGCTTGCTTTTCTTTTTACAGACAGAAAAAGAAAAGGAGATAGAAAGAGCAGGAGAGTGGGTCAAAAAGCGAGAAATCTTTTACATTATAGGATGAACATTTTTTTAAAAAAAGTGCCTCTCCACACCATCATTTACATGGGGAGACAACAAACTATGTCTGCCAATACTTTTTGCTGATTAATATACCTTCAGATAATGAGGAAATAACTATAATCTATTTAAACATATTAACATTTCTAAATGACTAGAAAGCCTATGTGGTGTAATGGTAAAGTTGCTGGACTAGGAGTGGAAAGGCACAGATTCCAGGCCTTTCTTAAGCATGGAAGCCAGCTGGGTGATGCTAGGTCAATCACTTCAAATCATTATCAGACTCTGTGACAAGCCAGTTGATAAATAACACACACACACACACGTCACAACATGCACTGATAATTTCACTGCAAGAATTAGGTGAACATAATGCAAAATCTTACAACTAATCAGGGCAGATGCTAAGAACAAAAGAGCAACACAATAACTCAATGTATCGTATACAAATCATTATTTGTGCCATGGAAGAAAAAGTTCACCTTTGTATGGCATGGAGGCACTGTAATTCATTGAGGCACTTTGGGTCACTCCATTGGACAATTCCAGTAGCTAGAAGTGGAATAGTAGAAGACTCATCTCAATGCAAAATGAAGCAAAACTATCATTTCTCTTTTTCTTGTAAGTAGGGCTCAGGGCTGAGGCTGTGTTGCTTTGTGAAGCTATAGTTGTTATTTTGGCACAAAACATACCTCAAAAATGGGAGTTTCTTTCCAAAGGGAAAAAAACTGATTATGGTCCTCTCTGAATTTATTGTTGAGGTTTGGTTATAGTGGACCTATCAGGGATGAATTCCCTAGCATATTCCATTCAATTCATTTGGCAGACTGGCAAACCAGGAAAAAAAAATCACAATGTTTTAAGACTAGATAACCCGTGATAAGAAAAAAGCTCCCAGTCCACCACCACCACCATTCCTCATAATCCCTCCTCCTTAAAAAAAAACCCATCGTAATTGACTGTTTGGTGGTGATCTGATCAAAAACTCAGACTGATTTGAGACCCAGTCTGGTTGATCATTGAATTCAGTGTTCCCTATCTTTCAGTCTTTAATCAATTGTTACTTTTGACATCTCCAAAGAACCTGAAAGTGCCATCTAACATCATCAAATGTACACAATACCAAACTATAACATTCATTAGTCTTCTAATTTTAAATAATAGACAATATTCACAGGTTATCAATAAAGAAATGTTTGGGACTATTCTTTAGATGAAGAGACAAGTTTGTTGTCTATATTGTTTCTCTTCTAAATGCTAAAAGAAATACTAAGGTGCACATTACGATATAAACTTTCAAAATTTGTTACATGAATTTGCAGCTGACAAAGAGTTTCACATAGAGACCTTAACAAACCTGCTGTTTTAGACATGAATGCATTGCAAGCATGTGCTCAAAGCATGTTCTTGGTCAGCATGAGGGTTCATCAAGCTGTCAAACCTTATTACACTTGCTGGTCAATGAACAGCATCCTACAGAGTGACCTTGAGGATGAAAAACCTGCTGAAGCTGGTGGGATATTTTGCATGATTAAGAGCCTCCTGGTGCAAATGAACAGCTGTCCAATTCATTGCCCAGGATGCCTAACACATCTAAAAGAGTATCTTCCTAATAAATATTCTTGCTTTTTGTAATTTGTTTTCTCATCTTAATTGCTACTTTCTAATGCCAGCCTTGACTGATCTAGAAAGCTAAGCAGGATCAGTTCTGATGAGTACTGAGATGAGAGTCTACCGGGAAGTGACAGATCTATAGGCTAGTGGAGTCCCATCTCAATACTCATCAGAACTGACCCTACTTAGCTTTCTAGATCAGTCAAGGTTGGCATTAAAAAATAGTAATCAAGATGAGAAAATAAATTACAATAAGGACCCCCCTCAATTGGGAGGTGAAAAAAAAACCCATTTCCAAAGAGAGCAATGGCAATCCACATACAATAAAATTGTATGGGTGTGCCCCTGTAACTCACTCAATGCCCCGTTTCCTAAACGTTTTAAAAAGTACAATTTTAACTTTTTAAAATGTACAATTGAAAAGCTAAATGTGAATTCTTAGCTTTGACTCACATTTATTGGATTGTTATTTTATGGTTTTATTGTAAGCCACCCAGAATCAATGGTGCGTTGCCCCCGATTCGGACTGGTTCGCAAGAACCGGTAATAAAACCGACAGGAGGCTCCACCCACTGACCCGGACGTCATCATAGGTGATCTGCACATGTGCAGAAGACTGTGTGTGGGCGCAATGCGAACTGGTAGTAAAGGTAAATAGAACCCACCCCTGCCCGGAATCACGTTCTGTGTCTGTTGGGCAGCCATGTAAATATGATTTTTAAATAAACAAAGAATTAGATTGTTTTAAAATACATTTGGGCTGTGCCAAGGTTCTGTGTTGGCATTGCATTACATTTTGTGATAGCATAATATTGTTCAGGTATAACTATGACTTTAACAGAAAGCATAAGAGCTAAAAATGTGCAGTGTCGAAAGTGTGATAGGCAAGGAGTTGGAATTTTGTGCTTATTCAGATTATTAATTGTAGTACTAATCAATTATCTTTGCCAGAGAAATAAAATTCTCTGATCTGGAGCATCAAATCAATGCCCTTTCTTCTCTCTGCTCCTACTGACACAGGAAAAGTTAGAATTACCACCAAATCCTTGTCCAGAGGTCCAAAAAAAAAAAATGACTAAATCTCTAAAAAAATAATTCCTTTTAGGCTCATATCATTATTAACAGCTCTAGGCAATCATATTTATCTGGGCAGAGAAAAATAATTTGACTTTTTATTAAACATGGCTCCAAAATAAAAAAAAGGAGGAACAGGAATATTTGTTCTAATGAGTCAGAAGATCAGGATACCAAAGGAAGGAATGTTTTCCTGTATGTTTAGCACTGCCAGTGATCTAGCAACTGCCTTATACCACCATGATGCTTCCTGCCTTAAACAGAAGGGGAAGTGTGTTGCCCAGTGAAGGATTCTGGGCTTGGAGTTTTTTTTAAAAAGATCAGAAAAGATTCAGAATCACTTATTAAAGGAATAATTCCACGGCAGATCATACTTTGGGGAAGGAACAAGGAGAAAATGCAGAATCTTTTGGAGAAGGATTTCCAATGAAACAGGACATGAGAGGTAACCAAGATTTGGTCCATAAATGCAGACTACATCCAAACTAAATTACTGTCACGTATTTTCTGAAGGTACAACTAGTACAGAAAGAGGATGGGCCATGCTCAGAACACAATGAGTATGTATCAGTTGCTTTGATGTGTGTTTCAGGTTTCTTTAATCTTTAGGAAAGATTGCTATCAATGGGGTTGCATGAGACGCAAGATCTTGGACCATCCTTTGTACAACTTTCTACCCCTTAATTCCAGTTTTCACAAATATTTTAAAAGCCGATCTCTCATTTTATCTCTTGTTATTATGATTCTAAAAAATAGTTTATACTGACTTTCTTTCTTCATCCCTCATCTTATCTCAGAAGTAATTTTAATAAGTTTCTCCCTGACTAATTTCTTGTTTAATTAAATATAGGAGCCAACTACCATCATGCAATTCTTTGAGAAACAAAATGTAAGTTATCTAAAACCTTAGTTTTAAGAATGTTTGCTCTTGGTTGGGTAAGAATTATGCTTCTTCAGAAAAAGAAAGATCTAAAAATGCTGCTTTTGTAAAAATGTCATATATTCTGAAGATCAAAAAATCGTTTTCTTTAATTATATCAATGGCATATGGTCTATTGAAAACATCATAAAACTTTTAACATCCAGTATAATAAAATATCTCTGTCAACCTGGTCATGAAATTTATTGAAGTTTAGAGTGTGGGAAGTCAGGGAGGCTGTAGACTTCCAAAGAGACCATTATTTGGTGAAAGACTCATTCAGGCACGTTAGACACATCAGAACTGAATATTTCACTCAATGTTCACTGGCAGTTTTCTTTCCAATTCAATTCAATCTTTACTGCCAGTGCATAATGTATGTACAATGAGATTGGTTGAGCTCCTTCAGTGCACCCCCGCAACACAATACAACTCACAGTGAAGACAAAAAAATCCCTAACCCAATAAATCATATTAACAAAACACCCAGTCCTATTGCACCAGTGTAAACGTTACACATTACACCGGCCCTGCAGTCCATCATATTACATAGTTATGATGTTATTTCTCATTCAGGAGTCTGACAGCTGACAGATAAAAACTGTTTTTCAGTCTGTTTATGCGGCTGGCTATACTTCTATATCTCCTTCCCGATGGTAGGAGTTTAATTCCATTGAATTAAAAATTGGTGAAAATATACAGAAGAAATCTTCACAGTATTCTGTTCCCTCAGCCAAAGAACTCTAATTATGCCCATCCCCTCACTTTTGTTAAGGACTCTGCACAAAAACACTTGAAGAGGTGCTTATAGAAGACTTGCTGATCCAGCTTCAAAGTCTTCAAAGGTTATCCGCATTTACCCTGTGCGGCCACATACATGCAGAAACAGTTTTCTCAAACAGCTGTATGAGAAGGGTATTCCAAATGACATTAACAGGTTTCATGAAGTGCCTCTTTTAAATGCTTTGTGTAGCCCCAGTGATAACCCTTGTGGATGAGTTTAATTATTTGGGCAATGACATTTGCCAATGACTAATAGAGATCCTCAGTTCTGTTTACATAGCTTGAGTAAAGACAAGATAAGCAGGAATGCAAAGAGCTTGCTTAGATTATGTCCTTGGTTTTGCAACATGCCCTTTTTTAAAAAAATATGATCATTTGGAAAATCTGTTAAGACAAAAATAACCTTCTGAATATCCCCTCCTAATCCCACACTCTTCTACCTTCTGACTCAACTATTAGTCATTGTCTGTCCTTTCTCTTTGTTTCTATCATTTGCCCCTCTTGCTTTCATTTTTTGTCTTTGGACAGATCATTGGCCTCTGAAGTTTAAGGAAGTTTCTTTTGGTTTATAATTTAAATTAAAGTCTGTTTAAGTGGGGGTGGGGAAGGAAACCCCTACAAGACATTTTAAAGTCATTTGGCAAACTGATTCTGTCAAGAAAGCTTAGGTTCATTCTGTTTGCTTGCAACAGCTTTCCCCTCCGCCCATAATTCTGCTGTTCTTGTTCTTTTAATACATTTGGGAGGCCTGTCAAGGCCTATCCACTCTCCAAATAGCTTTGCAGATTAAATTTTTAACTCTACCCTCTTCATGCAGATGTATATTTCTGACAAAGAATTGTACTGACATGTCAGCTTCCATCTTTCTCACAAGAGAGGAAACATCTACGTGCAAGTAATGCTGGAAACTTCGATTCTGAACCTCCCTGGCAGGAGGAGAACAGAATACTCACTCACTCACTCACTCACACACGCATACACACACACACACACACACACACACACACACACACACACACAGCATGGCTGAGCTGTAGCTAAAATAATGCTGCTACACGTGACTGTGGCTCACTTAGTTCGCTCTTAACCTTCATTGGCACTCCACAGTAGCTAATGAGGGATCATGGGCTGCAAAGTCAGAATTATTATTATTATTTAATGATAGACTACTGAAGCACATGGACGAGCTTCCTTTGCTTCTTCACTCATATAATTGGAATTTTTCTCCCCTGTTTTGTCTCCCCTTCTCTTGGAAAGAAATATCCCATGTTTCATCTTACTTGGTAGCAGGAATTAGTAGCCATTTGGTTATGGGAGTCTCATTTAAAGCCTTTCTGGAAACCAATCACAATAAACATAAATTGGTGCAAACTGGATGGGATGGAAACTGCATGTGGGCAGGGCTGGCTCTCCATTCCCAAAATTCCTATTGTTTTGTTTTTCTTCTCTCTACACCTTTTAGTGAGTTACTTTTTTTCAGGCCTTGGGAGTAAGAAATGTCAAAATATTTCTGAAATTATTGGCAAGAAAAATATGTCGGCTTGTCCATGCAATTGCCAAAAGCCAAGAAAGATTTGAAGTTGTGCATGCATACACAGGCACGCGCACGCACACACGTAATATTAACTATGGGTTATGTGTGCTTTGCAGGGTATTGTGTTAAAATGTATGGTTCTTGTGTTTTATTTGTTTTAGTCTTAAGTATTGACTAAATTGTTTTTCACATGTGAATTAATTTTATTGAATGGGCCTGTTTAACTTTATGGTTTTCTTTTCATTTTGGGAAGTCTCAGGAAAACATTATTGTCATTACTATTATTGCTGTTACAGAAGACCAAAGATAGGATCAAGAATGAAGGGGGGGGGGGGTGAATGAATGTTAGCAGAAAATAAATGACCAACATGAGATAGTGTGATTGTGGAGAGAAAATGAACAAAAATTGAATTCCAGATAAAATATATAATGGAAAAGTGAAAGGATTGAAAGAAAGGAGATGTCTGAGAAGTCATAGATGGATGGAGTTGATGAGATGTTCAAAAAGAGAAAAATGAAGAGTTTAAAGACCAAAAGGCAATAAATGAAGCAATGTTTGGATTTGGCTGGAACCAACGGTTAAAAGACACAGAAAGTTATAGTGAATGTTATTGCTGTACCTTAGCTACAGCTCTGTTTCCTTTACCTTTACAATTCCCATTATTTCACAATATTATTCATGTTAGTTTATATTACTGGGTCTTATCCTTTTGCTGTAATTTGCATAATGTTGCTTATCTCAAATGATAATAGTGTGATAATTATGTGCGTATACACAGCACTTTTCAATTCTATTTATTTTTTTGTATAAATTGTGCAATTGAAAAAAGAATCCTTACAAATCATGTATCTATTTTAGGAAAATAAAAGAAAAATAAAAGCATTTGGATGTTATTGGGACTCCAACATTCTTAACCACTGTGGACAAAAGTGACTAGAAGTTCTGATAGTTGTCAAAGCTAGAATTTATTGCATACTGTCAAAATGTGACAACACTGTTCACATATAATGAGCTAAGTGGGTAAGGGTTGGGATATGTAGGTTTTTAGGGGGAGACTTTGGTATCGGTCAAGCAAAATACCTTTTTTGTGAAGCTGTTTTGTGAAGAAATACAAAACCAATCTTCTAAAATCAAAGTGGCCATGTTGTTCCACTTTGCTAGGCTTGACCACACATTTTATAGCTGGTTAAGGCAGCTTGAGGAACATCAAGTCATCTCTTTGCTTGGATGAAGGAATCTGCAGAGCTTCCACAATGTGAAACTCTTCATCAAGGCAAATCTTCATTAAACCAGAAACTTATTTTTGAAAGTTACCGCTGACAATGAAGACATCATTGGTTACGATATTTATTGGTTGATATTGCCATGATCTCTCGTATGAAGGGAAAGTATAAAACTCAACATTTACAGATATCTAATTAAAGGTAGGTATTCAATCAATGGAATACATTGACTATCAGACACAGAAGATCTAAATAGCTATAGACCAATGGTCAACATACTTATTTGGGTAAGGTGCTTGAGCATATGATAGTTAATCAGATGAAGAACTGTTGGATTAAATGAGTTTTTAGAGCCTTTTCAAATGGCTCTAGTAAACCTGTTGGATGATCTTTCCTAGGAGACAGACAGAAAAGTACAAATTTGTTGATCTGCCAAGATTTCTCAGTGGTTTTTGTTACCATTAACTATGAGAAGCTATCCCATTAGATAAGGATGGATCATCAATAATGTGTAGTACTTATACATGGATGACCATCCCCAAAAAGTGGTGATTCAGGATTTCTGCTTGACCCCAAGGTATTTACACTATGTTCTTCTAAAAAATTCTACTTTACCCTTATGCTTGTTAGCATCTTTATAAAATGTCTGGATGAGAACATCTGGAGATGTAAAGGTCTCTTTACATCTGGTCTTACCAGGTTCAGACAAGACACTAAAATGCTGAATTGATGCTTGACTAATGGAATGAATTTGATGAGGAAAGCAAACTAAAATGCAAGCAGAAGTACTACTAGTGAATGGATTATCTACCCAGAAGAACGAAATTCAACTATTCTAGATGGGATTACAGTTCCTAAAGAAACAGATTTGCTGTTTAAGGATGCTTTTGGATACATCTTTGACATTAGATACACAGATAGCTTCTATGGGATGAAGCATCTTTCACTATTTTAGGCTATAGGCTAATGTGCCAGCTGTGGGTCCTACCTGGACAGAACAACAGCTATTCATAATAATGTCCTGTTTAGATTACTGCAATATATGGGGAGCTACCTTTGAAACTTAGTACAAAATAACAAAAGTGCTCACTGGGACTAACATCTCAATTCTTTTAAGATTTTCACTACCTTCCAGTTCTGATTTGAATTCCAGGTGCTGGTTTGCATCTATAAAGTTTGGGAGCACAGTATCTGATAGCTCCTACCTACCTGTATCCTAGAACCATCAGCATAAGGCTTGCTGAACAGGTGGCTACCCTCTGGCACTACCCTCATTATGCTTTGTGATAGGCAATCATTTTATTCTTGTGGCCCTCTAACAAAAATACAGCTGTGATTTTTTTTCTTTATGATTTTTTCCCTCTCGAATATTGTTTGCTATTTTCTCCCTATTTTATTCTATATATTTTATATAATGCTTTGATATGTTTCAATTGTTATATTTTATTATTTTAATTATGGATTCTTATTCTGAACTGAGGTTCTTTTAAAAAAAATGGCATATAACTGTTCCAAATCAATAGATGAATAGACGAATGGAATAAAAAACACCTTCCTTTCAATGGTGTTCAAAGGACAGAGTCAGAAACACTTTGATTTATGTCCTACAGACTACTGCCCTGGCTTTATTAGTATTTTCCCCTGACCCACTTTCCATGGTTCACTATGGGAAACAGATATTGCTGGATAATAGGAGCCTTGGGTGTTTCTCTGCTATTAGAAAAAAAAAAAAGAATATACAAGTGCATACATGTTATCACACACACCTATTGTATGATTCTACTCCAGGCATACCTCTTACACATTTGGATTGTGGCCTAAGTCTTTCCTTTGATGCAGCTATTCTTAAGTTGCAGCAATCTGTGCAAGGAGTACAGATGGGGACTGAGGGAAGCTAGTTCAATGTGGTGGGACAATAATGCTTATCGGCATTCACAGTTGGGCCTGTTTGCAAGTGCCAGCTGCCATGTCCTCCATGCCAAAAGAATCTAGGAGATGCTGGCTGAACAATCAAATGAATGACTGGTGACTTGGGATTGGATTTGAGAAAAGGGAGGAGCTTCTTTACACCAAAGCCTTTCCTCTGAATTCATCCATCCTGCAGAATTAGTTTTTTTACCTGTGTTCTAGAAAAGCTATGACTTTCCAGGCCTCCAAGATAATTTGCTCACATAATTGCACACATGCATAATGGTGAAATTATTACAGCCCAGCTATGGTTTGATGTTCTTTGTAGCCCTTGATGCTAAAGAGGCTGATTTCCAAAGAACGAGCAGTGGACTGAATGAACTACTGGGAATTGTTTCCTGTACAGTATTTTCACTTTCCTGTAAAGTTTTATAGCCATCAGTTCAAGGAGCAAAAAGCACATAAAACATGCCATCTACAGACAATTTGATATATATCAAAGAATATTTTACCTACTAATTTTAAATTGCTGTCAGTTTTACCTTTACAAGCCATTCTGCCAAATCCTGGGAGAGGCTCAAATCTGTTAATTGATAGCAAAGCAGTCTCTCTCCTTTCTCTAGCAGATGGATTGTTGCTTACAATGGTTTTGGTTCTGCCTGATGCCATTTATGCATCTTATGCTGTTTCTAAATTAAAAAGCAAAATGATTTCTTCAAGTCAGGATAATGACACCAATTATATTTGATATATTTATTTTATTTGGTTTGGAGGATTTTTTTTTCCTGTGCTCTTTCTTCTACTCCATATCAAGTGCACTTTTCTCTTATTCCTTTTCTAGACAGGCTGCCAGACAGATATGAAAGCTAACCTTCCTCCTCCTCCTCTCTAGTTGTCTACAACCTGACCTTCCACAGCTGAATGACTGGTTTGGCAAATTTCTTTTTGCAGTTTGTTTTGTTTTTAATGCAAACTTAACCTCTGCTTTCATAGTTTAAAAATGTACATGGTTTCTAACAGGAGCCTTCTGAAATGTAACACAGCTGATTTGTTGTATAATGAAATCCAAATTGTTCCAGAAAAAGGTGCAATTATACAGCGTGTAATACACAAATAAATTGACTTAATGCTACATTATAATGGAAACTGTGCAAAATCCTCTACACAAGCACAATAAAATAATAAAAAGTAATAGAACAGGTAATAGATGTAAAATAAATGCTAAAAAAGTAGTTCAAATCATTTTCATACCAGTCAAAAGATACCGAGAAGGGCGCATCCAATCACAATAAAACACCAGAATGAAACACTTCTAAATAGTAATATAAATTTTTGTGGACACTTCATGTCCCATGATGTGGAATTGACATATAGTTTGATTTTCTCCTTCCTAATGTAAGCCACAGTTTTACAGTCCTAGTGAAAACATTTTATTGCTGTGGATGTATTAGACATGGTTCATTTCCTCTCTCAGTATGGCTTTAATTTTCCACATCCATGGCTTGACATAGACCCAAACATCAGAAGATGGTTGTCTGCTATAAACAGTCCGGTGTGCGCAGGCGCGCGTCTTTTCTCTCCCTCCCCTTTGATTGCTTTACAATTTAATCTATAGTTCATTCCATTAACCCTTTCCATTTTAATATCGCCAGAGCCTTGCCGCCTCCTTAATGCAAAGATAAACATCTCCGCCACCCAAGGTTTTATGCTCCTATGCCCAGAGGATTAGGATGATGAAAAACGAAGGATAACTTTCTTTCTCTCCAACTAACTTTTCCTCTCTTTGCCACCCCTTCCCTCCTCCTCCTCCTCCTCCTCCTCCTCGCGTGCAGGCTTCGGCCCGAGACCGGAGCGCGCGCGGCTTTTCGGGCCAGGGAGCAAAAACACCCCCCCCCCCACACACACACACACTTTCCCGCTGCTTCCTTCTTTCGGCTTCAGACTGAACGTCGCCGAGCGCCAAGCTTGCACCGACTCTCCCCTCCGTGCGTGCGCGGGAGACGACGGCGGCGGGGTGGGGGGTGGCGGAGGAGTCGAGGCTATTTAAAGAAAGAAATGATCTCCTTCTCTCCCGTCTTCAGCGTTGTCACATCCGATATCCATCCCTTCCGGCGGGGGAAGTGTCTCCGGGAGGGTCAGCGGAGCAGGTTGTGCCTGGAGGCACCTCGCCTCCGGTACAAAAGACTCGACTCAACTCCTGTTAGGGGCTGGGTGGGCTATCGGAGGTGACGGACTGCCAGCTCGGTCTGCGGGCCAGCCGTGAGAACCGCCTTGAAATGTTAAAGAGCTTAATTACGGCCCTTTCGTATATCACTTCGCGAGGGCTGCAGCTCGCGTAGCCCAGGGCAGGTACTTTTCAGAGGAGTCCCCAGGGTCACTCGGCGCCAACTTGGTGGCTCTGACAAGTTGGGGACGGGAAGAGGAAGGAAAAAAACAAGTGGTTCCCAAGCCTCTCGTAGCCTCTCTGAGATGAGACCGCTGCGGAAACTCTCTGGGACTGTTTTTGGTGCTTTAGGAAAACGTGGGCTGCCCCATTGGGATAAAATGGAGAAGATATATCTGGGTTTTTTTTACAGTTTCAGCCCCCACGCCTTTCCTTCGCTTCCTCAGTCCGCTTTAGCCATGAAAGCCTTTGGGCCAGTGGCTCTCTTACCCCAACTCGCCTCACAGGGTTGTTGTTGTGGGGAAAATAGGAGGGACGAGGGAAGTATGTTGTTATTTGTAAAAATAATAAAGGCAGGATACAAATAAATGTGTAGAGATGGAGATACGTAACATGGCATGAAATATACGCTCATGCCATGGCATGAATTTCTTGGGATCAGGGGACAGAATCCTGAAGAATTACTGTTACAAACATGTTGTTTACTAAATGAATTACAGTATGAATAGGTATGTGCCTATCCAGAATAAAAGCTATTGCATTCAGTAAGGTTTAGTCACAAGTAATTGCATAAAAGATTACTGTAACAATTATGGTTGTGGGGGAACATAACTCATAATACATGAGTTCTAAAAGGTTACTAGAATTAATAGATAAACTTTAATAAATAATAACATTAGAATAAATTCATTTCTATTCAAAGCTAACATAAACTTCATTCTATTCATTTATCCTGTTGAAGAATATGTATTGAAACAGCTTTTCAGACATAATAAAATTTGTTAATAGTTAGCAATGCTTTCATTTTTCACTTAAAGGCTAAACAATACGAGGCTGTGTTTCTTTTGAAATGCTCTATTTTAAATGAACGTTTATTTCAATAAAAGTTAATACATCTATCGATATGTGTGATTCAGATCTATCAGAATTTATGGAACTCCTTTTTTTTATTCCCAAAAGGAAGTAAGCAACTTATAATGTTTTTCTTTTTTGTCTCCATTTCTGTATCAAGGACATGAGATACCGGTTCAAACTCATACCCTTTTATAATTGCAATTTTAAAGTACTCAGAAATACTTACTTCTATAAATCTTTTTTACTGTTAAATTAATTAAGGATAAAAAATCTACCTTGATCTTACTTGATTTTATTATCCTATTTGTTTCAGTAAATGATGTTGACCTCATGACCTATCCAGACCTAATATGCTCTGACTATGCCAGTCTAGGTCATTTAGAAGTCCATTTAGAGATTCTGGGGATCAGTAGTCCAGCAGATTTGAAAGGTGCCAGGCTATGTTAAATCAGCACTGTAGACAAGACTTTGGTAGGCATTAGCTGGAACTAACACAGCCAGTAGCGAAGGAGCATGGGCAGCAGGGATGGGTTCTACTTACCTTTACTAACGGTTCACAACAGGAGCGCGCACGCAGATCGTCCTATATGATGACTGAGCGGGTAGGCGGAGCCTCCTGCTGCTTTTACTACCGGTTCACAAGAACCAGACAGAACCGGGAGAAGCCCACCACTGATGGGCAGTTTACTCTTGTCCAAAATTATTGCTACGTATCACCTTCATACATATAGAGTAATGTGTTACATTACTCTACCATGCCTAAACAATTTTCCAGAGGAGATGATGGATGGATGGATGGATGGATGGATGGATAGATAGATAGATAGATAGATAGATAGATAGATAGATAGATAGATAAAATAGATTAGATAGATAGATTTCTGAATTAGAAAAAATCAGCCTCTCCTATCATTTTGGTTTGCTTAATATTTTTTAACTTAAAATGTTTCTGAAGGCAATGGTAGTTAACCAATCAGCCAAGGTAAAATCATTTAAATTCTCATTTCAATAAGCAATAATGAACAATATTTCTTCTTAGATTTCAAAAAAAAAAAATTCTTAGAAATATTCCTTAGGCTTCTTTTTTTTAATCATTCAATGTTCAGCTCTTTGATGTGTGTATAGTTTTATGACTGTTCGGTTGTTGATGGACCTATTTGTTATTGATGTCTAAACGTTATTCATATTGAAGTAGTTTTTAAACAAAAAAATTAAGTAATATTAAAAATGAAGTAATATTTAAATTTTATTGTGACTAAATATACTACTCAGTCTTTAACTCAGTTGTGAACAACTTTTTTATTTGTCCGCATTAAGGACCTTCAACTCCTATTATAATTTAAAATATCGTACTTGGAAGTTTAGGATTAATTCATAAATACAGATACTATATTTCATTATCCTGAGCCTATTTATTAATGGCTGACAGCTGTAATTGCAAATATTCCATAATTGTGTGCAAGGAAATTCAACACGATAATCAAAATTCCAGTTATAGTAGACATAATTGAGAAAACTTGAGCATCAAGTTCTTCTTTGAGTTAAGTTACCAACTGTGAATAGCCATGCATGAATTGGCTCTTTAAAATGACAAAAAAAAAAAATCTGAAATTGCAAATTCTAATATTTAAATGAAACGTTTTGTTTCCTCTGAAATAAAGATTGAAAATAGTAAGCAGTAAAACATTTCAAATTAAAAAAAAGTCCAGTTGCCATAACTCAATTTACAAACAACTCTACTTGGATGTCAGCATATTGATTTAAGTAGTTAATGAAACATCCTTATTGACTAAACTTTCTTTAGCAACTGAACCAGTGGTGGGATTCAAGTAATTTAACAACTGGTTCTCTGCCCTAATGATTTCTTCCAACAACCAGTTTTCCAAACCGCTCAGAAACCAGTTTTCCAAACTGCTCAGCCGGTTCTCCTGAAGTGGTGCGAACTGGCTGAATCCCACCACTGAACTGAACTAAGATTTACTGAGACTAAGTAATCTAAGTAAAATTTAGCCTGTGTCCCACTGCCTTTATTTATTATTTATGATGCATTTCACTTTATGTTACACTAACAAGCTAATCTTTATGGAAAGAAAAAATAGATATACATTCAACATAAATAAATCACATTATTCAAATCAAGCAGACAAATGTTCAGGAATAATCGTGAACAAAGGGACAAAAGATAGCTTCCAAAGTAAAAGAGTTGAATTAGTCATAATCAAGAGTGTCTTCTATATTGAATAGGAACATTGGTTTTAGTTTTTAATCATGGAAAATGCATTTTGCATTTTGCATCCATTTGCTGTATTATCATATAATAGTTTTGTGAATGTGCTTTGCAAATCAGATTATTATTTTCATTTTCTTCCAATTTAAGTGTTTGCAGTCTCCTATTTAACCATGGGTGGAATCCAAATTGTATCTATAGCACATCCTTTGAACCTCCAAATTCAGTTTCACCTCATGTCAGTCTATCTGATGCTAAATGCTGATAAACGTAAGAATACTGCTACAGTCCTGCATCAGAAACGTAATCTGAATGGTCAACAGTCATGCTACATTTTCTTCAGGAAACACAATCTTCTCTTGAACAAAAACATTTATTTTCTTATATTCATTCTACGGAATTTATGGCAAATGAATAAGTGGAAACGATTCTCTAGCGAGGAATTGTCAATTGAAAGAAATGAACTGCTCGGATTGATTGCTCTTTTATCTGAAGTTGTAAAGAAGTTTATATTCTTTTATAACCAGGGAGAAATCAGGGAGGTTTAATTTTGTTCTTCTCTTGAATGTCCTTTTTCATGTCTAATTATTTTTGTGCATTACCATGTGGTGGTAAAAAAAACATACATTCAGTATACCTCCAATGGAGAGGGAGGCAGGAATTGGGGAGATAAGCATGGAATACATGGAAAAGAGATGGGGGGAAAGTGCAAATATCTTACTTGGCCCTGAGAGTGTAGCGTCTAGTGTTTTGGAATACCCAACAGCCATATAGTTGTGATGACATGATTGACAATTCTTTACTACAAACTGTTGTGGGCTGGTGAGGAGTAAATAAGCTATCAATACAGAGCTGCATGGCAGGCTGGCATTCCAGTGGAACACGTCTTCTTGCGGTAGGTTCCACCTGATGACAGCTACAATCACAAGTGGCTCCAGGCTGCTGCTTTGCTGCAGGCCACATTCAATTATGTTGGACTGCATTATTCCCTGGTGAAGCTGTCACCTTCCAGCCTGTGAAGTGATAGCATGAAGAGGATCCTGAAATCTTGGCAGTTCTTGCTTGCAGTTATGGGAAACAGGGGAAGCAGTGTCACGAAGCAGCAACCGCCAGGCCTCAGCTTCTTCACATGCTGTTGGGCCTGTGGAGGAGAAATATTAGAAGGCAAAACAATTCAATGAACTGAGGCAGACTTCAGAAAAAGTAAAGGATCCTCATATGGGTATTTCAGCTAAATTCATGTTAAGAAAAAGAAGCTGTGGGAAGATGCCCCTTTCATTTCAATATTTGTATAGATGTTCCTCACCAGCTTTTTGGGGAGAGGAGTTTACATGCAACCATTGTAACACATATGAAACTGAAACGGAAGATGGTGCAGTATGATGGTTGTTTTCCCAAGATAGTTACAGTGAACATTTTCAAAGGTAGTTAAGCCCTGGAGGTATCTCAGATTGAGGATAGCTTATTGGTGGGTATGATGTGATTTGGTATGAATCCCATTCTGTGTCTTGACTGTATATCCTTTGGGGTTGAGGCTAGATGACAACCCTGGGGGCTTAGTAACAGGACACAGGCTTTTGGTGCAAAAAAGCCTGGATTGGCTTGTATCTGTCCTAGGGCTGTAGCAGCTGAAATATGGCTGTTCAATGACCTGTGTAAAATCTGCCTGAAAGCTGCCTTTACTCCTCTGTGATAGAATCTTAGGTGCATACAATGGAGCGAGGGAGTACTTAGTTGAGAGAGCTCTCCTAAAGAAGCAGAAAGATCTGTCTCCTAATGCCATCTTTTCCTCTTCCTGAGGTTGGGAAAATTTGATGGACACAACCTAGGCATACAGTAGAGGCTGTGCTGACCATGTCCATAATCAGTTATTATGGGCTGGGAAGAAACCTGGGGTGCGTGAGAGAGAATAAAACATTTTCACAGACATTTCCATGAGTTAAATAGAGCATACTGAAGTAACCAGAAAAGAAAACTCATACATTTGGAGCATATGTTTTGAAATTAAATATACTTTTTAATGGGCAATAGGTTCCAATATAATTTATCTCTCAATAGCTTATTCTAAACAAATACATATGTATACACCTCTACAAGCTGAGTTTTGTTAAAAAATAACTCAAGATAGCAAAATATGATTGTGTTTAGGTTGATTCTTGTGTATTTAATAACTTCCCTTCTTCACAATTTGTTAGCACCATTTGTTGACTTGAGGGGTTGCGGTTAAGACTTTCTGGGGCTGCCTGGTTGTTGAGGGCTTGGGGCGTGCTCCTCTGGTTAGTACATTTGCTCTGATGACTTTTCAGTCAGCTGTTTTTCCAAGCTGTACCCTCGAAAGTATTTGGTGCTTGTTGGAGAGAGAGAGAGAGAGAGAGAGAGAGAAGGAGGGAGGGAGGGAGGGAGGGAGGGAGGGAGGGAGGGAGGGAGCGGGAGAGGGAGAGGGAGAGGGAGAGGGAGAGGGAGAGAAAGAAAGAGAAAGGAAGGAAGGAAAGCTTTGTCTTTATCTTAGCAAAGCTAGCAATTACCCTACTATTGTGTTAATTAACTGCTAGTGCACAAATTACCACACTTTTCTTTTATGTCTTCTTACAAGTGACTATGTGTTTCTAAGCAAAACTGAAGGTCTGCTTGTTTATTTTCAAGAGAACGATAGAAGTATCTACGTATGTCCATCTTAATTGCTTCTGCTACAGCCTTCAGTTAGCTGTATGCTAACTACATCTAGCTAGTGCTTCCTGTTCTCTGTAAGACTCTTAAAAGTTGTAGATTGTTAGGCTTTTCCATCCTACCCACCAGCAAGTTGTCGGGTTTTTTTTTTTACCTTTTCCATCTTTCCTGTTTCCATATTTTGGATGCTGTATCTTACCAAATGACCAGGCATGGTGAATTTGAAAACTTGCCCTTAACATTGAGATCTGGTTGTTCCTAGTAAAAGGCATTTCTGTTGAATTTGGTACTATTGCTGCTACACTGAGTGGGATACCCAGACATAGATGGAAGAAATCCATTAAAATCCAGGGTTAAATAAGTTATAAATAACTTAAGTTTCACTGAATGAATTGTGCTGTTCTATGTTTTGCTAAATCTGTATTCAACATCATTTTTTATATAAATGACTTAAGGGCATTATCTTTATCTATACCGATACAGTCATCAGTGCAGCAAAAAGTAGATACAGTCTTCTGATTGGCATACACATAATGTAATCTACTGAGCCATCATCACGAACAGTTAACTGTATCAATTCTAGAATCTGAGACAGGATTTATTGATTGATTGATTGATTGATTGATTGATTGATTGAGACTTATATGCCACCCTATCTCCAGCCGCATTCAGGGCGGCTCACAATAGTAAAAAACATCTAATGAAAAAGTTAAAAAGAAATTAAATCCAAACCTCATAATTTAATAGTTAAAAGTGCAATTTAGACTAACAAGTTAAAAAATTAAAACCCCATCAGTCCAGGCCAGCCAAACGAAACAGCCACGTTTTCAGGTGGCAACGGAAAGAGCAGAGGTCGGGGGCCACCCGGAGCTCCAGGGGCAGTTGATTCCAAAGGGTATGTGTGCCCACAGAGAAAACTCTCCTCCTGGAGGTCACCGGCCGACACTGTCTGGCTGATGGCACCCTGAGGAGGCCGTCTCTGTGGGAATGCACTGGGTGATGGGCAGCTGTTGCTGGCTGCAGATCGTCCCCCCAAATATCCCAGGCCTAAGCCATATAAGGCCTTATAGGTAATCACCAGCACCTTGAATCTCACCCAGAGGGCAACCGGCAACCAATGCAAGTCATGTAGGAGAGGTGTAACATGGGAGTGTTGAGATACTCCCATCGCAACCTGCACGGCCGCATTCTGCACCATCTGAAGCCTCTGAGTGGTCTTCAAGGGCAGCCCTATGTAGAGGGCATTTCAGTAGTCAATGCGGGAGGTGACAAGCGCATGAGTAACCGTGTGTAGGGCATCTAAGTCCAAATAGGGGCGCAACTGGCGCACCAGGCAAACCTGGGCGAATGCCCCCCTGGTTACGGCCATTACATGATCTTCCAAGTTTAGCCGCAAGTCCAGGAGGACACCCAAGTTGCGTGCTCTGTCTACAGGGGGCACCACCTCATCCCCTATGACCAAAGATGGAATCTCTTGATTGGACACCAGTACCCACAGCCACTCACTCTTAGTAGGAGGATTCCCTAAATAACATGTGTTCGAAAGTTAATGACTCTCATGCTTGGCATGACTGCTTTAAAAAAATATCCAATTGGCCATTTCTATAACATGTGGTGCTTTTTTCCCCTTCTTTTAAAAACCCTGTTGTCCCTTAATTCAGGGGAGAGTCAGGGCAACTGAATGGAGCTGAATATTTACTGGCCAGATGCCCTTCCTAATGCCTATGTGGAGTTCACAGCAGATAGTTTTTCTTTGTGCCCTGAGAGAGACATCTGCCACTACCTAGAATTAAAGTCTCAGCCTTCCGAGTGAGAGGAGGCATCTTCACCACTAAGCCACCATGATGCACCAGTGTTGAACTAGGTGAATCTTGGCCTGATCAGCAGGGCTATTTTGCATCTTTAGTTTATTTCTCACATGTTCTGTTCTTCTAGTCAGTAGAATGCAACTTTACATAGATTCGGAGCTTCAGATGCCTTTGAGATATTCTCTTACTCCTATAGGAAAGATTACAGCAGCACATTTAAGTGATTCAAATACTTAGAACTGTTTCCAATGGAATTTGCACTGGCTAGGTACTGCTAAGTAACCTTTTAAATAGCTAGAATTTCTAAATAATCTTCCATCAAGTAAAGCAACAGTTAATCAGTGGATTTCATTTATTTTGTAATGAAATATTTATGGTGATGTACTATTTTAAGAGAACATGAGGAGAAGAATATATTAAATGTGGGGTTTTTTTCCATTAATGAATTTAGTTATTTAAATGTTTCTAATGTTTTAGGATATCATATTCCTTTAAGAGTGTCAACAAAAGCACATATATTATTGCTGAGGCTTTTGTAATATGCAAAATTATGTAGGTATAGTTGCTTAATTGATGAATGAGCTGGCAAATAATCCTTTAAAGTCAGTTGAAATAACGGTATTATGTATATGGAGCAACCTAGACCTGGGTAGCAAAAATGAGTATGTTCTATGAGACACAATAAACTTTTGTTAGTAATAATAACAACTTACCTTTACAGTTAATAGTTGTGCTTAAGATAAACACAACTGGTGCATAACATTAAAACACATGTTAAAAATGTGAAAAGCTGCAATATTTCAGGATAACGATCAGATAGTATAAATTTAAAAATATGTAGCCATATTTTAAATGTACACATGAATACTTATTTCCTTTATGTATATTTATGTAATCAAAGCACTTCTATTGTCTTTCTTTTTTCTCTCTTTCTTTCTCTCTCTCTCTCTTTCTTCTGTAGCCCCAAAGTAGCAACACTACTACAAACTTTACTGTAGTAACAAACAGCAATAAAACTATATTATAATTATGATGGGACTATTTGATGAAAATAGCTTTTTTCCATGGAAATCACATTTTTTAAAACCAGAATGAAAAGCTCCATTTTTGCCTCTTGTTTAACCAGTGGTCCCTCTAGTGGTATATTAGCAGCAATACTGGGGAGAAAAAAACGTAAAAACTTAAATTCTGACAGTTGCTTTCTTCTAATATTAATCTTTGCAATATTTTTCACAGCAAAATTTCTTCTTTAAAATACACTGAACAATATCTATAGAAATAGACAAAATGATAAAATGGCCATTCAAAACAGTGCTTAGAGTTATAGAACAAGTAATGGAAATAATGGCAGATGGGAAATTAGTTTAAATTCATAACTTTTTATTTGCAAATGTTGCATTTGCTCACAACAGATTTTCAACAAAAGATTCTCAACAGAAAATTTCTAAAGAATGTATTCCTACAGCTGGAAATGTTTCATGGTCTCTTGTCCCTGAACACTCTCTTCTGGTTCATTTCCCTAATCTGTAGTGTTGATTTTACGGTGTCCTCCAACTTTTCCTCTAGCTCCACCCTTGCCAGCCACACAAATAACTCTAGCTGTTTCTTTCTTTTAAATTTTAATTTATTGTTCCATACTTACCATTTTCAGGCTGTTTCCAAAAAAGTTCTGTGTTGCCACATCATTGATTTTTTTTTTACTTCTTTTGTTTGTCTTAATTCTGTTTGTGCTTGCAGAGAATATGGGGTAGGAATCTAAGTCCAGAATAGCTATTCAGGATTCTAGCATCCCGCCCCCCACCCTTTTAGAGAAGTTTTATTTGAGTAGATGGAGCTTGTTCTACAGGGATCTCTGTCAACTTCTCTTTTTATGCATTTAATGCTCTTCCCTAGTTATAGCCTAAGGGTGCTTTTGCTAAACAATTAATGTAAGGCATCTCCTGGGAATCTAATGGGTTAGCAATAAGTTCACTTCCACTGAATTGGATAATATGATCTTTTAACAATGGATACGTTTTTTTAAAGTTGAATAGTTTTACCTTATCACCATCTTCATTTCTCTACCTTCCTTCCAACACAATATTATAGAATGAAATGGAATTTTAAAAAGGGACAGAATAAAATTTCATGTCTTCCTAAAATACTAACCACTTCCATAATAAAATGTGGAAATTCCACTCAATTAGAAAGTAAATTCTATTATCACATTTGATTTGAACGTCCCTGGGAATGAAAATTATAGAACTGCTACTAATATTTGTATAAAACTTGTATAAAACTAATGTTTAATGCTATTAACATATGAAATTGTCATCAAGCAATAAAAAAGAAAAAATCAAATGCAATGGCTCATGGAAAAGTAAAATAATAAAGCTTTTGTTACTTAATTTTTTTCCTTTTTCCCTTTCTGTCCTTCTCTCTTGTGTTTCAAGGTTTCATCTTTACAATTTGTAATATGTTAATCATTCAGTAGTATAAATCACATGAATGCAAATTTTCCTATGTTCACATAAAGAAACTGTCGTTAACTGAAGTCTTATTATGTTTGCTTGCTTAACTTGCTTGCTTTTGACAGTATTGTGAAAAGCAGTATCCTTTTCATTTGGACTATATATTTATTCATTTGTTTAGTTTAAGATTACTTAATCATGAAATTAAATAATTAGTTACCAGAAATACTTCCATGTAGTTGCATCATGCTCTTTCCAGAATGGCATTTTTTCAGAAGTATAGTAATTCTGTATATTATTTTAAACTTGTTTCTAATTTTGTTTACTCAGAAATGATGCTTGTTTATTTCATTGTGCCTAAAGAAGAGGGTTTAAGATCTTCACCTTTGTCTTCTTTATGTCTTTGGTGATGGTATGGGTATATTTGTACTAATTTGCATTTTTAGTGCAAATTAGTACAAATATATATTTGTTTGCAAATGAAGGAAAAGTAATGTATTTATATATCTTATGAATGCAACATATTGAACTTGCTATGCAAATTCCACTGTGCTTTGCAAAGAAAATTAGAGAGTCAACATAGATAAACTCTAAGAAACATTTCAGTAGAGATTCTCCCAAGTTTTCTTCTTTAGTGTCTTCGATAACATGTATAGCTAAGGAGCAAATAACATTCTTTTCCATAAGAAATCTTAGCAAGGAGCTTTAGCGAATGCTTTAAAGACAGCACACAATCAAGTTTTCCCCTCCAATTACCAACAAGATGGTAGAATTAGAAAATGCTTCTGTTTTTAAAAACAGCATCCCATATATTCTTGATTGTGTAAAAGGAGAAAAGTTGTTCAGCAAAAGGTCTGGAAAGAGTCTTTTTGTGTATATCCTTTTAGAAGCCTTCCCCAAAAGGGCAGCTTCTTTTATGCCTTCTGGATATAGATGGAACGGAAAGTCAGAAAATGCCTTTTTGTTTTGGAGCTTTTCTTTTGGAAGACAGTAGCAGTCCAGATGAAAGAAACAAACAGCATTTAAGAAACAATCTGATCAAGATATTTGGAACTAAATCCCATCCAATTAAATTCAGTGAGACAGCTATTCATCCTTAATATTCCAGGGCTTTCATTTGGACTTATTCCCAAGTATTCCTAGAATTGTGTTCTGATGAGAACACAGAAGGATTTTATACAGTAGAGTGTGCTAATTTTAGAAATATAACAGTGTACCAAAAGATTATTTAAATAACAGTTTTCAGTTTATAGGCTATAAATGGGGTGCTGCCAGTCTAAATACATTGTTTACATGTTTGCCATTTCAATGAGAAGGATTGAAATATCTATAAGAAAATGTGAAAACTAAACTTGCTTAATTTTAATGTTTTGCTATCTGTCTATCTATCCTAAATTCACATCTGTCTATCTATCCTAAATTCACATCTGGCCGCTACTTCAATCATGGAGTATTTTCACAAAATAATATCATTTTGATTAAACAAAATGGGACAACACACATAGAAATCTATGCGGTGCTACAAGATAATAACGGTAGCTGCAGAGATCTAGATAAATTTAATGGTTAAAGGCAGGAAGCCAGCCTGGTCTGGTGGCTAAGGCATCAGGCTAGAAATCAGGAGATTGTGAGTTTTAGTCTGGTGTTAGGCACGAAGCCATCTTTATGCCAGTCACTTTCTCTGACTCCTAGGAAAGAGGCAATGACAAACCAATTCTGAAAAAAATTACCAAGAAAACTGCAGAGACTTGTCTATGAGGTCTCAAAGAATTGGATATGACTGAAAGAAAATGGTTGAAGACATAAAACAGAAACTAAACATCTGTGGAAATTAAATTATGACAAGATCTCAAATTGCAGTCTTCTACAAAATGAAGTAAAATTTTACCCTTCCTTTTGACTCTTAGCTCTTTGTCCATCTGCACAGATACAAACCTAGATTTGTCACTCAAAAGACATCTAACGGGAGCTGCAACAGTGCTGAAATCCAAATTTTTTTACTACCGGCTCTGTGGGCGTGGCTTGATGGGTGTGGTGTGGTGTGGTGTGGCTTGGTGGGCGTGGCAGGGGAAGGATACTGCAAAATCTCCATTCCCACCCCACTCTGGGGCCAGCCAGAGATGGTATTTGCTGGTTCTCCAAATTGCTCAAAATTTCTGCTACTGGTTCTCCAGAACCTGTCAGAACCTGATGGATTTCACCCCTGAGCTGCAGCCATTCACATTTATGCACATTTATTTCACTAATATCTGCTACATCTGTATTTTTATGTTTGACTGTGTTTAAAAAGCAAGTAGACTTTTAAAGATTTCATGTTGTGAAGAAACCTTAAGATTGTTAGTGTTCCTTGATTCTCTTTAGAGATTGTGGTGGCACAGTGGTTAAAATGCAATACTGCAGCCTACTTCTGCTGACTGCCGACTGCCAGCAGTTTGGCAGTTCGATTCTCACCGGCTCAAGATTGACTCATCCTTCCAAGGTCGGTAAAATGAGGACCCAGATTGTTGGGAGCAATATGCCAACTCTGTAAATCACTTAGAGAGGGCTGTAAAGCACTGTGAAGTGGTATTTACGTCTAAGTACTATTCCTATTTAGACAAGCAGTTCTTGATTGGGAAGCCATAGTTATACAAATTTTCATTTTCTCGTGTCAATAAAGCATGCAGAGCATAGATATGTATAGTGAATGTTAGTATGATGACCATTGGTTCCTATGTGATATTTGTAACAGTAAGTGTTGGAAGGACCTTGGAGGTCATTTAGTCCAACCCCCTGCTCACACAGAAGACCTGTACTAGGGATTCAAACTGCCGAATTGCTGACCTTTCTGATCGACAAGCTCAGTGTCTTGGCCTCTGAGCCACTTAGTCAGGCTCGACTTGTGTTCAATAGAAGTTTATGTTCAATATTCAGCAGAAATAGATAAGTGAAAGTAGAAGCATATATTTTGTTCTAAGGGCCAGTGCAACTTCAAGCGTAAATACACATTCCAAGCTATATTTAATTTAACAAATTTGTACATAAATCACACTTAGGACATCTATATGTGTTACTTATAAAATAACAACTATTAGGGCAAAAAGGAATTGGATCACACACAATACAAAACTTTTTAACCTCTGCGTGCCCATACACTTGTATTAAATGTGACCATCCTGCCACTACTGGTAGTGGTGCAAAAAATGTATCAAAATGTCTTTCTTTTCTGCACTAAAGCTAATAGCAATTGAATGGCACTCTTATCAATTTCTGTAATGGGGGTTGACTGAAATAATTAGTTACAGCATAGACTTCTGTGAAAACCCTGTTTTCTGAGATGATATTGATGGCCAATTGAGCAATAATAGTAAAATCTTGGCAAATCCCGTCAAGGATGCATAATAACTCACCTTCTTATCTACTCTGTGACAGTGACTGCATTTTTCCACCACCATATTGTTGCAACAACAGGCAGCATTCCAAGCAGTTAGTGGCATATCATTCTAGTCTAGAGCAAGAAGATGTGTCACTCCCAGATGTTATACTGTTCTCAAGCTGCATTGGCCTTCTGCATAAAATTCCTTGACTCCCCAAATTTTAGTCACATCTATACCAAAGTTTGACCATATGGAGATAGATAAACAGCACAGAATTGACAGGTCTCCTGCTTCTTTTGGTTGTCTGTTCATCTGTTGGGGAAGCTTTTCAGTTGGTGCTACCCAGTGGTGGTATTGTTTTGCTTGTGTGCAAAACAATACCACATTCTGCATGCGCAGAATGTCAAAAATGGGACGTGATGATGTCTGGGCGAGTGGGCGGAGCCTCCTGCAGCCGCTGCTACCATTTCGCCTGAACCGGATAGAACCGGCTGAATACCACCACTGGTGCTACCCCAGAAAGTAAAAACCCTCACAGGAAAGATGTTGCTTTTTAAGGTATTCTGGTATTAATTAGCAGGAAGGCAGGCAGGGAAGAAGGAGAGTTAATGGGGTGATATTTGAGTAAAAGAATGGTATAGAGCAGGGATCAGCAACCTGTGGCTCCGGAGCCGCATGCGGCTCTTTCGGCCTCTGTTGTGGCTCCATCAGGTGATCCACCACTGGCTATCCTCGCTCCTTGCCCTCCCTTCCCAGTCATTCCTCGCCTGGCCTGAGAAGGTAAGGGCAACAGCAGGAGATGGAGAAGCAGCCAGGGCAGAAACAAAGAGATACAGAGAGAGGGGGAGAGAGAGAGACATAGAGAGATACAGAGGGAGGGAGGGAGGGAGGGAGGGAGGGAGAGAGAGGGAGGGAGGGGAGAGAGAGATATGTCAAAAGGATTTTTGACATATCAGTGTTTTTTAACAACTGGTTCTCTGCCCTAATGGCTGGCTGGGTAAGTGTGGCTGGGGGGAGGGGGATATTGTGACTGGTGGAAGTGAGTGACATCAAATTGGTCATGCCCACCCAGGTTTTGTGGCTCCCGGTGTTTTCTTTTTTGTGGGAAACAGGTCCAAATGGCTCTTTGAGTATTTAAGGTTGCAGACTCCTGGTATAGAGGGAGAAATTTACAACCTTCTCTTAGTGCAAAGACTGTATTTAAGCCTTAAAAAGAACACAAAATTGGCTTTCTCCTTCAAATTATAATGTGAGGCTATAAAAAGTATGTGTTAGAATGGGTATGTTGACACTGAAAATTTCTTCTCAAGTGCTGTCCTAAGACACCATTGATGGAACTGATTTAGAGAGTAAGTTTCTGAATGGTCTCTCATAGATTATTTTTTTCTTTCCCACTATCACTACCATCATCATCACATTCCAGATTCCTCCAAATATATGGAGCGTTGCCACTATAATAAAATCTTTGCCTCCAATTTGGCAAGTGGTCTTTTTCATTCCACTACTGCTTTCTTCAATATGCTTTGTGAGTTTTATTTCTGTTTTTATGAGTGCTGGAATATAAGAGGCTCACTAACTCCCTGTGGTTGTATATAATCCAGAATGCCTAGATTTTACAGTTTTTAAACTGTGAAAAGATGGATATAGTAACTTCCTAGGATGGAGTCTCTATGGACTTGGATTGGTTGAAGTTTTTTAATGAATAGTTTACTGGGCAATTGTCATGAAAATATGAAGGCAGCTGCAGGATTTACTATGTTTATGGGCCATCAAAGTTGTTTTGGGAGTAAGAAGGAGAAGAAAATCTGTCAAGCATTCACTTGTATATAACAGAAAAATGCTCACAGCAGTTGTGTACATGTGTATGCCTAAAATCAAACACACAGAAAGCTTTTTAAAAAAAGGCTCCACAAAGACAACACAAGGACGTTCCATTGGTATACATTACGTACAGACTATAATTCCTATGGAAAAAATTGATTCTCTTTGAACTTTGGAAAATACTATTGCCCTGATTTATATTGCCATTCCTTTGAAAGATTAACTTTTAGAATCAAAATTCACCGCAAGGAATAGATTTAATTCAAGAGCTAATAGGACTGAGCATATTGTTTTTGGAAGCTTGTAACTACTTTGTCAATATCTGTGCTATCCATCTCTCAAAATGAAACTATCAGCCATTTTTTTCCTTGTTGTTTAATGCCCAGTTATCATATTCTTTCAGTTTGTGATGTCAAAAAGTTTTTTAAAAAAAATACTGAGAAGGATTGTGGCAAGTCATTTACCTCAGTGTACCTTAACACATAGTGCTGTGACATTTCTGTCTTGCAGTGAAGATACCACAGAACCCCAGATACTAACGAGAAGTTGCTTGGTAACCTTCCACACTTAGACAGGACTGAAGAAAAGGAATAAAAAATACAATGATTTTACAGTTATCATTGTGACAGAAAAGGAGGATACTTCAGTCTTCAAAATATTGTTCTATTCTATATGAAATGAAACTTTTCAGATTTAGGTTGGGTTTTTTTTTTTAAATCTAATTTGAAAGCCCATTCTGTCTAAGTGTGCAGTATTATCCAATTTCTGCTGTATGTAGCAGCATAATTTAATAGCTCAATAATGATGTAATTAATATACTAAATATTTCACAGAAGCCGACCAATAAGTTAAAAAAAAAGTGTGTCCAGTTACTTTTCTAGTAAAGTAATTAAATAATTTAATCAATTAAATATCCTATTCTCTGTTATTTCAGGAAAAAAGTAAAGTGACATTTTTAAATTTATACATGAGGGCTTTCCCAATTTATATGAATCCTCATCAAATTTAGATGTTTATGATATATTTGAAAACATTTGTTTTCTTGTCAATATATTAGGTAAGAAAAAGTAATGAGCCCTTTTGTAATTATAATTTAAATTAATTGGAGTGGTAATTTTGTTCTACTATGGCCTGAGAAGGTAAGAACAACTAATAAGCCCTTTTGTAATTATTATTTGTTGATCAAAGAATGTTCTAAACCTTTCAAAGCAATGCTGATATGAGAAATATGGCAGAGATTATAGGATGATTTCATCAGAACAATTGTCTATCAACAGCTGCTTCCAAATAATTTATTTATCTTATGTAAGAGCGATGTCTTATATAGAAGTGAAGACTGAAATCTTATTTACAGTAGACAAAAAAAATTGTTTCAAATCTCACCCTATTTTATGAATTAAAGGGTCAAGATGTAAATTGGATTGGAAGAAAATCCAGTGAGTTGGAACCATTGCTGACAAGTACATACAGAATTATACAATCAGACAGTGAGTGTTGACTTTTGCTTCAATAAATAATAATCTGTAGTTGTCCTATGGGAATGGACATTTATTTGAAATGACTGATTTTGATATTAGCCTAGGATATTGGGAAAGTAGTCTTCTTTTGAAGCTAGTTTCTGTATCATTTGCAATTACAGTAGAGGAGCTATGAGATACCTCCCAAACGATAACTAAAATATGTAGATTTTAGTGTCCTGATCCTACTTTATAGAATTTTGATTTTGAAAGCTGTTACAAAGTACCATGTGTAGACTGAGCACTGCAGGATAAAAATAAGCACCTCTGTGCATTAAGAAAGTAGTCCTTAAAAGGTAAAGGTTCCCCTCGCACATATGTGCTAGTCGTTCCCAACTCTAGGGGGTGGTGCTCATTTCCATTTCAAAGCCAAAGACGTCTCCATGAAAAGAATATACCATACTTTTCACTCCATAAGACACACTCCCCCCCCCCCAAAAAATGGGTGGAAATGTCTGTGCATCTTATAGAGTGAATATCACAGCCGGGCTGCAGCGGTGGGGTCCTTATACAGTGCTGAACCCGGTGTGCAGGAGTCAATAGGCAGAGCTGGCACATGAGAGGACACCTATCTGTGGTCCTCTCAGGCTCCGCCTCCTGCCCTCACTACACCACTGATCCATATTCAGCACTCCATGTGCACAGTGAGACAGCACTCTAGATTCATTATTTTTTTCTTTGCTTCCTCCTCGAAACCTAGGTGCATCTTATAGTCTGGTGCATCTTAATGGAATGAAAAATACAGTAATTAATTAGTGCACAATTAAACATTTCACAGATTCTAGGTGTTGCATACTATCTTGCGTGGATGCATGACTTACTTCACTTATAAAAGAATAAATCAAGACCTTTCCTGGTTTTGTTTTGTTTTTTTTGTTTTTGGAAGAAAGGCACCATAGGATAAGATGTGATTTTTCCTCTGATTTTACTTCTTTAGAGGATGTACTTCAGCTCTCCACATACATTCTGAAGAAATATTTTTGTTTTACTGGTTGGCACTAATTAGCTCTGCTAGTGACTCTATCATACTGCAACTCCCTAGATGCTCACACACTTTATCTGAATACAGCACTCAGAGTGCATCCACATATAAGGCTTTACAATCAAAGTAAAGCGTTCAATTTTTCCATCTAGATTTTTTTGTTTGTAGACAGAAAAAAGAGGGAAGAAATAGTAGAAAACCCCAAAAGGTATATATATATATACCACGATCCTGTAAATTTCTTTGCATGGGATAAAATAAACCCTGGAATACCTCATAATAGCAAATTTGAAGACTAGTATCCCATAACAACAAATAAAAATGAGGCTCGTGGTAAATTCTGTGTAGTCTCCTGGGCAGTATATTCCCCCTAAAAATTAATTTTTTAAAGCTTCAGCCCATGTATGGCATCCATCCAGGGATATACATCAGCACTTATGTGGGATGGCTGGCAGAAAAGTCTAGCCTCAATGCAGGAAAATCTTACCTACCCCCAGAACCACAAGGCATCCCACATAACCCTGCAACTGTGCTATTTGTTCAGTCATTCCCTTCAGAGTGCTAAGCAGCATCTTTTGTAGCCAAGGCTTTCCAGGCACTGGAAAAAAGGGTTGCTATTCCAATTGGAGATTATTGGAAAAAGATTGATGCACTCCCCTGATCATGGCACTTTGAAATAGTCCAGACAGAACACCAAATCATGACTACTAGTGCTACTACCTTCATTGTAAGGTTACAGGAGTAACAGGTTCTTGCAAGTCTGAAAGCACTTTCGCTCCCCTGATCTTATGCTCCAGCAAACTAGAGAAGGTCAATTCTGAGTTGCTTTCGCCCCATCTGGCTATTCCTCCAGTCTCCCAAGGTTAATCTTATAGCCCATGATACTTCTTGGCTTAGAAACTCCTAATAAAAGGGTAAGGCTGGGGTAGCAGAGTCATTGGGGGAGGGAAGGGGCAAATGATGAGATGCATAATAGTGTGATGTATATAACAGTGTGCCATATATCAAGATGCAAGTGCATAATTTACATGATTCACAAAAGTTCAGATCAAGGGCTTCAAGGGCTAGAAGCTTTGTCTAATTTTGTTCCAAACAAAATTAAGCAAAAACTCTAAGAAGGATGAAGTCATATATCTATAACACTTCTAATTGCCTAAGTTGCCACATAAGTGTTAAAATAGTGAGATGATGGGGATGATATCAGATTTCCAATGAGGATATGCTCTGTTCTCAACAACAGCATGGAACTCTCCATCCATAATTCTGAGAAATTTACTCATCATGAGTTAAATATCTAGGTATATATTCTGCTACTCCTTTGTCTTTGCATTTCTTTTCCAACTTTAACAAGGTTGTTTGCATGCCAGGTGCTTGACTTAACAATTTACATGGCATGTGCTAGAAGTTTGGTAGGGAAATGGAGCAGAAGGGATGTGAAATTTAACAGCTTGTAAAGTTTTAAAAGTGAAATGTTTAGGGGTGGGGGAGAGAGCACATTTTGTTTATTAAGAATGAATGAAGAATGCAGTGTCACTTTGTAAAGAATTTATAAGGCTAGGTGTTGCCTTGAAATTTGGATAAAGACAAATGTAAAATAAAGTACAAGGTCAGCCAATTATGAGTGAGAAATTTTCTAAATGGTCAAAAATTCCAGTTTCAACTTTAGTCTCAGCATAAGAAATCAAAATGTGCATATACATCTTAATACCCTTGTATCTTTAAAGGGAACCTAGGTTTTTTAATATTGTGAAAATTAAAAATTCAGATTATCCTCAGATTGCAAAGTTCTTGGGAGAAGCAAAAAAGCTTTAAAAGACAAGTTAAAGCTTGTTTTATAGTTGTGTCCTGTGAGCGTTTCAGAATTATACAATATTCACAGGAATGTACAGCTCAATCTACATCTGCTCCTTTTCAGTTTGCATACAATGAATCGCCAATCCCCTCTATCATTTTTATTTGCATCATTCTTCTGTTTTTTTTTAAAAAAGCAAGATAATTGTCACTGAATCTGCCTATAACATTTCTTAATAAATGCATTTTATGTGCATCTTTCCCTGACTATAAATATTTTTATCTGCAGCTTATTACATGCAACCAACTCTATGGTGTTCTAGTTTGCATTTGTTGTCCAGGGTATTTACATCATCATCCCTTCAGAAGCCAATTTTTCAGTGAAATCAATCCACATAGTGAGCTGGCAATCATTGAGCATAGAGAAATTTGGTGATATGTGTGTATGTACGCTCATGGGTGCATGTAGAAATCAATCTGTGAGGAAATGAATAATATAATTAACATAAGAATAAATAGGTGAAACCACCACAAAGAATAAATACCGGTAATATGTGTCCAAAACCTAAAGTCCTTTTCATTTGATAAAAAATATCCTTTCATTAGTCTTCATTCTGATAGATAATTACCATAAAATACTAAATGGTTAGGTATAAAACTACATTGTTTGTTTGTTGGTTTGAAGTTAGATGCCACCCTACTACAAAACAATGTCTAAGTTTTGATTAATTCTAAATAGAATCATGTTTAAAGCTGGGCTGGTTCTAAAGATTCCAAATAAAGCTACAGGTAATTGGATAGACTATCTGGGTGCCTATGTGAGCAAGCATGTCTCTGATTTTAATATGCGGGAAATAAAAGCCACCATTCATCTTGCTGTGATATTTTTAAAGACACCTCTCCCGGCATGAAGACACTCTGAAACAAAGGCGAAAATGATTGCACACCACCACATTGAAATATACACACTTCTGTGTGGAGCCAAATGGGGACAGTAATCTGTGAATGACTGAGCCACTGTAGGACACCATCTGTAAGAGAATTCTGAACAGTAACAAATGACATTTACAGTCTGACAGGGTTTTTTAAAGGTTTTTTGGGAACTGGGATTAAGGGAGAGCTGCTACAATTTGAGTAACAAAGAAGTATCTACTAGTGTTTATATACAGTACCAAAGAGTATTATTAAAGGCAGATAACAGAAAGTCTTTATGAGACTTTGGATTTCCTACTCATGTAATCTGAATTTTGCAGGATCAGACAAGATCAGATGTTATATGTATGAATTCTTGACAATGCTTGTATCTTTTTAAAACACTTTTTAAAACATCTTTTTAAAGTTTACTTCATTGTAAAGTTTACTTCATTGTTAGGCTCATTGTTTTGATTTGATTTTAAGGATTAAGAGGCTCTTAATAGGCTGACTTTTGGAAAGCATATGAAGGGATTAATTTCTGAAAAAAATAGAATCAGTGAAAGAATTGCTCTGAAATGACCAGAACAACTAAAATACAATCTCCATATGAGAGAGAGAGAGAGAGAGAGAGAGAGAGAGAGATTGCCTCATGATATAAATAGAAAAGACACCTAATTGATCCTATCTGAATTTTATGCTAGTGAAACACTACTAGTCCAAGGCCCAGAAATGGATAGAAGAGAAGCAGAGATTTTCAGAAAGGAGTAGATGGAAGCACAGGAAAACATCTATGCTTGCTTTGGGCTCACTGCTGTCCCTGTAATGGGATTAAATGATACATATAAAAGAGGGGGTTCATTCATATTCTCCCACTGTAAATAATAGAAAGTCTTGGTTTTGATCTTCAACTAAAATACCAAGCTTTACATCACTGTGCCCTTATATCTTACCCAATAAATACAAGTAAGTATTTGTTGATGGGTACATTAGAGAAAAGGAACTTCACACAAAACACTGCATTCACAATGAAGTAGAAACGCTGCTAACATACTTTCAGCTGCATTTCACTATCACATTTGGTATTGCTTATATGAAAAGATTTCACATAGGAGAAACTCATACTATTAAGGGAACTGTTCAAGCACTGTCCATACTTTAGTCCTCCAAGCAGTTTGGTCTATAACTCTCCTCAACCTAGCAGGGGTTGACAGACGTTGGTGTCCAAACTATTGGCAGAGAAAAGCTGCTGTATGTGTCTTCCAATCCCTTCATATCAAACATAGCAAAGAATAATGTAGTGTCGTAGTATGTTGTGTCACCTCATATTTATATTGGTGTAGGCTTTCACAGCCAGCATAAATCAAATGAAACTATCATGGTTTCTCGGATAGCTTAGGTGCTCTATACACAGTAGATAATTCCAGATTCCAGATGTGATGTGTTGTCTCAGCCATGAATCCTTAAATGAATGTACCTTCCGAAGCTACATAATACAGTGTTGAGGGATACCAACATTCATGACAAAGTTATCTCAGGCGTGTACAATAGAAAGAAAATAATGTTCTAATGTAGGTTCCATCTTTCATGGTCTTGTTATGACAACATTATCTTGCATGCTAGATGAATAGTTTGGAATGTGTAAAGTAGGAGAAAATATTTGTAAAAGAGACATTATGGGAAGGAGAACAGTTAGACCCTATGATCGGGGCGGGGAGAGGAAATTTCAGCTGAACAAGATTCTGAGCTGGTCTTTGCTGTGCCACCCTTCCTTCCTTTCCTTTAAGGAATCTTCCATTGTTTATAATAAGAACAAGGCATCTGAAAAGCTGATGGCCGGCCTTCTTCTTTTCTTCCAGAGTCTTGCTGACTTCACACTCACTAAACAGATCCTGATTAAGGGTAAATCTTTTCTTTAAAAATGAAACATTAAAAATAACACCATCAAAGAACAAGGAAACCAGAGGAAATAATGGGAGGCAAGGACAAAAACCCTTGAGGGAGGTTTCTCGAGGTATTAATGGTAAATGGCTACTGACAGTATTCATGGTTTTTATTCTTGGAGAAATATATAATCCTCACTGGTAATGGAAGGGATATGTTTTTGGCATACTCTTAAATGTGCCAAGGCAACATGGAACTCACTTCCAAATTAAAACAAAATCAGCCTTGGATTTGGCTTAGCTGGTCACCCCCCACCCCCCGCCCGCACACCAAATAGTATATATATATATATATATTTTTAAAGATATAGTAATACAGACAGACAAGGTTTTTTTTCCTAATGTTCTGATTTTCTAATTAGAAAATTTCTTATTTTCTTTTTTTAGAGATAGATCATCTTAAATTCAAAGTTGTGTTGTAATTCAGCTTGAAATATGTATCATGTACTTAGTGTAAATGATTAAACTATGATAGAGGGTGATTACATCAGAAATGGGGTATAATCAGTGGTGAAATCCATTTTTTTTACTACTGGTTCTGTGGGCATGGCTTGATGGGTGTGGCTTGGCTTGGCTTTGTGGCGTGGCGTGGCGTGGCGTGGCAGGGGAATGATACTGCAAAATCTCCATTCCCTTCCCATTCCTGGGGGAAGGATATTGTAAAATCTCCATTCCCACCACACTTTGGGGCCAGCCAGAGGTGGTATTTGCTGGTTCTCCGAACGACTCAATATTTCCGCTACCAGTTCTCCAGAACCTGTCAGAACCTGCTGGATTTCATCCCGGGTATAATTCATGAATCAATGTGCTCCACTCTGGGGATTGCTCTAAATTTTTGATGGAGACAATTGAATCTTCTTTGAGTTGGACTTAAACTGGATAGACCTTTCTGAGTGTATTGACCAGAGTCATCTTCTGTTAGCTGTGGAGAATTCGAGCCTATAAATCTCTAAAGCAATGTCCCTGAGGCTGGGGATCTACTGTATTTTTTAGGTTCATGACCTTCCTGCTGGTCAAGGCCTCTGGGATAAGATGTGTGGTTGGGTCCAAGAAATAGTGAATTCATCTTTGAGTGAGGAAATGATCTTGCTTGCCTTGGATAAAGTGATGTTAGATCTCCTCCTCAATCCTAGTCTCCAAATTCTCTTTTTAGGGAAGATTGAAAAAAAAAGTCTAATAAGTCACTCAAATGAAATGGGTGGTATAGAAATTTAATAAGTAATAAAAAATAAATCCTTGTAAGTTTGGGAGGCTCTGGATCACATCAATTCCATGCTATTTTATATGACTTAAGAGTTATGTTCTCTTGGTTGCTGTGCCTGCCCTATAGAGCTCCACTTGGTCCTACTCTAGTGATCTTCAGGAAGGAACTCATAACCTCGCTTTTCCTACAAGTCTTTATTTTATTTTATTTTATTTATTTTTATTTTTCATTTTTCCAATTTACGTAACAATAAGCATTTTTAACAGTACTGTGTCATGTGCCTCTTACAGTTATCTACATTTATTTCTATACATTTTTGTTTCTCTGTACTAACCACTTATACCATTTATCCCAAACCTCGTAAAATCTTGTTTTTTCATTACCTTTTATTTCTAATGTGAGCTTATACATCTCGGCATATTCTAATATCTTATGAATAATCCTCCCATTGGCTGGTATATTTTCCAGTTTCCAACACTGGGCATAAACAATTCGTGCTGCTGTTACTATATGTAAAATGATATGTTGGAGTTGCTTCTTTATCTTTTGATTAATTATTCCTAATAAAAATAATTCAGGTTTAAATTCAGTTTGTTCTCCTGTTATCTCCTGTACCCATTTCCTCATGGGTTCCCAATATTTCTTTGCTTTGGGGCATTGTCACTACATGTGACAAGTCTTAATTTTAGGTGTGATCTTATTAAGCATTACCAATGGTTGTAATACATCTGATACATTCCTCCCTAGCATGGTTGTTTGTTAAACCTTAGTTTTATTGCTTTAAACCACTTTTTAGTTTTATTGCTGTCAATTGTTGACAAGGTATTGAAGAATGCAGCTAGTAAAATGAAATATTATTAAAATACTGTATGCATTACAATTACATTTAATAAGAATTGATTTAGCAAGTCTCATATGCAATATCTATTCCTGCATATGCTACAATGGATTTTTGAAAATACCACTGATAATAGTAAGAGAAGAAGAAAAAGGAGAAGGAGGGGGAGGGGGAAATAGAAGTAAACATGGTTCACACAATACCCTGAGAATTTCTTTTGATTGATCAGAAATTGAAATTAAAAATCATAGGTTGCAATCCTATGATTTTGCAATCATAAATGCAAGCCATTCCAAGATCATACAATATACTAAATATTAGATAAGATGTAAACAATTCCAAAAATATTGAGTGGGATATGGATAAGATGACTGCATAATATTAAATCTTGGGATGGCAGCTCATATTATACAATACAAAAATTCTTAAATTCATCTTCCTCTATTTCTTCCCTGATCACCTACTGAAAGAGGTCTACAGGTTTATCGCCCTACCTTGATTTGACAGGCATTATTAAACAAGTACTTTCTTTTTATATGATCTCAGTGCTTATATCATCAACAAATCAACTACAACAATTGCAATTTATTTTGACTATCTTTGCTTTGTATTATTTATTGTTAATTGTTTACATACATACGTATAACATATATTATTAATCAATTACTTAATTTGATATGCTTGTGGCTTAATTAACATTTTGAGACAGCAATAAAAATTTATATATATTTTGCCTTCATGTTAGCCTTGACCTATAGCTACAAGTCCCTGCAGTTTTCTTGGCAAAGTTTACACAAGTGGTTTGCCCTTGCATGCTTCCCAGGACTGAGAGAGAGAGAGTGACTGACTCAGAGTTGCTCAGCTGGCTTTGTGCCTAAGGCAGGACTGGAACTCATGTTCTTCTGGTTTCTAACCTGGCACCTTAACCACTGTGTCAAACGGAATCTCTAATAAGAATTTAGCCATATTATTCATACTTCTGTTTTTCTGTGTTTACAGATCCGGTCTTGACTTAGTTCAGGTTTAATTGGCTTACCTGTATCCAGTTCTGAACTGTTGATGAATATCAAAGCAAACACAAATTTGGGGATTCAGATGAAAGAAAAGATGGATTTCAGCACCATCAATTACAACCAAAATTCAAATGCTTAAAAAATAATATGTTGCTGTTCCATAGTTAAGAAAGTTTTTATAACTCATGGGTATGAAATTTCCATGACACCTCCACAAATCATAATTCTTATTAGAGTGATTAATCTAAAAATGGAATTGATAATAAAAGGATGTAAAATGGCAATACCTATAATTATTTAATTGTAAAACCAGATTTTCTTTAAATAAAACTTCAACAAATTTGGAAAAGTTGAATTATAAAAATATAGTGACTTCCAATAAAGTTGAAAATAATATTACCCTAAGAATTAATTTAATGCCCCAAATTGCAAGCATCTAATAAAAATGTATTTACCTGGAAGGAAGATGACCTTGGATTTTAGACAATTCTGCTTACCAAAAGGACGATTAGACCGGGGGGGGGGGGGGGAGAAAGAAGCCTCATCTCTCTCCATGTTCATATTCTCAGACAATCTAAAATGTTTCTCCTATTTTAAAGATAAATTATTGGGGAGCGGGGAGTAGCATTCCTTTCAAGTCAATGCATTACCTTGGGAGATAGAGGTGGAGAGAAGTCCTCCTTTAGAGTTTTCTCACCTTTCAGGTTTCAGAAACCAAAAAGTCATATGACAGACAACTGCCTGTTAGGATTTCCCATTAGGTTTGAAACTGTGTGTGTGTGTGTGTGTGTGTGTGTGTGTGTGTGTGTGTAAGACATATAAAAACCTATTTCATATTTTTTAATAAACACAGTCACACGATAACCGAAGGAATCCATTATCCTTTCAAAATAAAGTATGTGCGATCCCCTTAATGGTGCCATTTTAAAAGCCTTATGCATTAAACATTATGGAAGGGAGTAGAACAGCTCCAGTTCAATCTATGACTTGTGAGCTATCACAGGGCCTCTGACTCAGGATGGTGAAGAAATGTTCACTGACTGTCACAGCAAAGGTAGGAGAGGGAGACTCTCTAAGGACCAATTAATGGGAATGGAAGAAAATTCTGGTGGATGGGATGCCAGTCGGGAAAGGCAAGGGAAGAATGCTGAGGAGTAACTATGTTTGTGGTTTACTTATTAGTTCCAGATACTGAAAGAAGAAAAGTAGTGGATGCCAAATGAGAGATAACGAAAGATCCTTTGTAAAGACCACTTTCATTATTTAAAGAATGTGTGAATAGACTGTCATAATCATTCAGCTTTCCTCCCTCCCTTGCTCTCTTCCACCCACCCACTCACACACACACAATAAGGGCTTTATTGCTAATGAACTCCAAGGTCTTGCTGTGTATCACAAATTAGTAGTATTCTGCTACAAAGCAAGTTTATCACTCCAGTTTCTTACCACTTGTAGCCTCTAATCACTGCTGAAATCATGACAGCTTCAGACAGAGGGTACTTGTGATGAGTTTTATTATTTGACTGTTTTCTCTTTTTAATTTTTTTTAAACTGCTGTTGTAGGATTTTTCTCTAGCTGAAGGTCTTAGAACTCCTAACACTAAATTAATTACATTACCTGACACTTTGCAGGGCTCACCAAGTGCAACTCACTGAATGAAGGGATATTATGTCGGAATCTGACAGAAGACAATTTTATACAAAATGAGCATTCTGTTGTTTTGTGTTCATCTGGTTATTTATGCACATTTTGACCCCAACTTTTCCTTGATGCAATTTAGTGGGGTTCTTTGTCTCAGTGCCAGAAATGGCTTAGCATATGTCCTTCACTGATGTTCTCAGTCGAGCTGAAAAAGAGTTCTTTACTTAACTCAATCTAACCTCAAATTAGAAATCTCCAGTTTCTGAGTTTGGTTTCTTTAATCCTTTGAGTGCCTTCCTCACACACAAGTCATTAACATCTGGTTCTTTTGTTCCCTTAAGTGTGCCAATGAGAGTAGGGTGGAGCCATCTGCATCTAATATAGAAATCAGTTGGGAAGAGACAGGAGTTAAAATACAATAATGTGAGAACTCGGAAGAACTTTGATTCAAGCTGTATCCCACGCCCTATATCTATGAAGCCTAGGATTCTTACAGCATGTCAAGGTTTACAGAATGAACCTGAGTCATTTAATGATCCCATGTGTTGCATAAACAATGCACTCAACTAGTACTGGGGCAAGAGGATCCATTTCAACCTTAAACTGTAGTCGATCAATTAGGGGTCAAATTATGTTCCTTCCCTTGTTGTGCTTACTCAAATCCCAGACAACACTGAGAGTAGTCAAGGTTTACTGAATCATTCTTCTTAGAAAATGAGACAGGAGTATATAGCAGCCACAGGGTATATGTCAGCCTAGCCAGGTTCTCCAGACAAGAAACATGACCAGATGGACTAATTCTACTACTTTTAAGGTTACTTTAACAGAATCTTGCAAGTCTGATGGTAGGTTTCTCCCCTTTCATCTATACAGCACAAGAAACTAGGATGGGTCCTGCTGAGACATTTGCCTTACCTGCTTTCGTTAAGCTTCCTCTTGTCCAACCATGGCTGTTCCTCATGTCTCCCAAGGTCATTTGACATACAATTACACCACTTCTTTATGAGGCCTAGCAATCACAGAACATACTTCCTAAGCACCACTTAGAGGAGCACAGCCCATTTCCTGTTTGGCCAAGGGGGAGTGGGGCATTAGTGCAATGAAATCATGTGATACCAGATAGACAATAGGAAATAAGTGGAGATTTTTCTTTCTCAAACTGCAGAGTCTTGACTTTGTTAAGATTCTTTCAAAGAGGCCACCTTGACCTTCTGGAAGGCTGTTAAAATGAGAAGCAACTTAGAACTAAGGAGAAATTTCCTGACAGTTAGAACACTTAATCAATGGAACAACTTGCCTGAAGAAGTTGTGAATGCTCCAACACTGGAAATTTTTAAGAAGATGCTGGATAACCATTTGTCTGAAGTGGTGTAGGGTTTCCTGCTGGGCAGGGGGTTGGACTAGAAGACCTCCAAGGTCCCTTCCAACTCTGCAAAAAATAGCTTGTGAGAGTAAGGTTCAGAAGTGGTATACAGCTGGTTTAGACCGGTTCACCTCAACCCGTAGCTGAAATTGCGGATGGACCCACTCACCCACTCCAGCTCTATGCCATCCTATTTAGCAATAGTACTTAGACTTATATACCGCTTCACAGTGCTTTTACGCCTTCTCTAAATGGTTTACAGAATCAGAATATTGCCCCCAACAAAATGGGTCCTCATTTTACCAACCTCGGAAGGATGGAAGGCTGAGTCAACCTTGAGCCTGGTGAGATTCGATTTGCCAAATTGCTGGCAGCCAGGGATCAGCAGAAGTAGCCTGCAGTACTGCACTCTAACCACTATGCCACCGCAGCTCTATTTAGGCACGTTTTTGAGGCCGGGTGCATGCACAGAAGGTGCACACACGTGCAGAGCATGTGCACGGAAGACTGGGCGCATGTACGGAAGGCAGGCGTGTGCACGAACCAGGCGCACACATGCACGAAGCTAGCATGCACGCATTGGGCAAACGGGTAGTAACATAATCTGAAACCCACCGCTGGTAAGGTTATGTCCAGAGTGCTATTTTGTATCATTGTACCACTGACAATATGGTGTAAGATGTGGAAATAAACGGACAAAGTGCTTATCCCACAACAGCTGTGTAAACCAGTTTCTTGGAACCACTCTGGATCAGGAGAAAACAAGAGATCACCACATGTGCTCCAGATGGCTGCTTCTCATGGGAAGACTGCAGAACAGTGGTTTTCTGTGCATTTTAGCACTGGGAGATGATGAGATTAGCCATCTTGTTCACAACTACAGCAGACATTTAAAGGACATTAAGTTTGCAAGCCTCACTTTCTAATCACTTTCATAAGTTGCTAATTAAGTGCTTGTAAGCTATTGAGATCTTTGTGATGACAAGTTTGAAAATGCCAGGTGAGTCTGCTTTCAGTCCTGAATGAAACTTTAAGTTTTAAGTTTAAAATTTTTTTTAAATCTGAAATAAGCAGCAAAAAAAAAAAAAATACAGATTTTGATCTTGGAATGTTGTAAATGAACTAAGGTCCCAGATAAAATTGGAAAATTGAAATTTTTACAACATGATTTTGGATTATTTTTTTTAAAAAGTATATGGCGCCTGTTAGCCAGGGATCATCAAGATGGCTGTCTGCCTCTGTGAAATGATTTTTTTTGGGTGGTGTTATCTTTACCTGTGGGATGCCTGAATGCCAGTAGGCAATTGGGGGAGGCTCCTTTCTTGTTCCTATGCTGTTTATTCACTCACGGGAATTGAGCCACCAACCTCAGGGGTGCATAGGCCCAGCGTCTTATTACTTGAGCCACCATGCCCTCCCTGATTTTGGAACTAAGTATAAAGAACAAAAAATTTTGTGTGGGAAATAGATTCCATTTTGACATAAGAAAGATAAGCAATTTCATGATTTCAAAAACTGGATACTAAAGGGAACTAAAGATTTTACATAGATACATAGACCCACAAGTGCAAACCATTATAACAATAAAAGTACTAAAGGAAGCTTTTGAAAAGTGGAAACAGAAAATAGTAGCCAGAATATCGACAATGCTAGTACTAATATCTGCTTCTATGAATAGAGTTAGACATAGATGTTCAACTGTGAGATATTCAACTAAGAGGATATTGAAGAAATGACAGATGTAGTACAAATTTTATCTGACAAGATAGAGATGGTATTAAATGAGTATTTACAACTAACTGGCCAAGAGAATTACCTAGAAAAGTATGTTTCACTGGATCTACAAAATAAGCTGGCTAAGGTTTCAAAATTTAAAAGGGAAATGCAATAATAAACCAAGAGACTGACCTGGATAATTTTTCCTATTGGATTTATAAAAGAATTTGTAAAGCCTTGAAGAACTGTGTGTGACGGCACAAAGAAAAACTCAAGAGAAATCAAATCCTATAACAATATTTGAATAAAGTAAAATTTAAGACTGTTAACAAAAAGAAAAAGTTCAGTTATTTGATCAAGTTTAAAACAAACTATGTTGTTATTCCTGTCAATCCTTTATGGACTTTCCAACTGATTCAAGGATTTAAAAGATTGTTTTATGATAAGAGATGAGATATGATTCCTTGGGTGCAAAAAAAATGCAAATGTTTAAAGCTGGCCTAATAATGTTTCATATTATACTATCCCTAAAACACAAAATTAAAGCATAAGGAAGTCTGACTTAAAAGATTCATCAGTCTCTTCCAGAAGTATAATAAACAGATGAAATATAATTTTAAAAACATACATAAGTAATTCCTTAAAACAGAAGTTCCCACCTGGAATTGGATATTTGTTTCCTGAAATAAGATGCCAAAGCTCTATGTTTCTTAATAATTTTGATGATCAGTATGACAAAATTCTGATGAGTCACAAATCATAAAATTTTATTTCAACCAAGCAATTATTTTAATTAAACTCCAAGCACCAAAGTTAAGTAAAATATACTATAATATTTAGCTTTTGATTTAGTATCCTTTCTCATACTGGGCAATGCTATTTATTTTAGACTGAAGTTTTTGTTCGGAATCCAGAGCATTGATTTTCAAGATATTAAAAGAGGCTTATCTATCCCTGATAGCAGATTTTAGTAGTTAAAATACTAATTCTAATCTCTGATAACGTGAATAAATTTATTCGTTAGATTCCTTATTAATGGTTGGATTGCTAATTGTAAACTGTAAATGGGTTATTCTAGGAACATCTAAGAGTTCTCTTTGAAAATACTGACTCCAAAGCCTAGGAAATGTCAGGATTAGGCCATTACTGTGGACAGCCTGAAACTGCTGTAAATATTTCTCTTTTCAACATTAAGAAACTGAAGACAGGACTTTGAACATGAAGACATCTTCTATTCCTTTTCTCATCTCCACTTAAGATTGTTCTGTATAATGGCGATTCACCCCTTATCATCATTATCTGCATCATCACTTGGTTAACAAAACAATTTGTAAAATTATTCACTTTCCGTCATATGTAATTAATAATTTCAATTTAATTAGCAATTTCTTGATAATAGGGGAGGCATTTATTTAATGATAAATGATAAAATAAAAAATAAGCCCAAATCTGCAGGGAACCTTAGTAATTTTACTGAACAAGTATAATATACACATAAAAATACTCTCAACCCTCCTCTAAATCTCAGTTGTTAAGTTATATAGAGTAATAACTGGAAAATAATTAGTTAATTCATTACTGCCCAAGAATCTAGTAGGGACCAATAGCTTTTCTGTGCTCATCTCACTGTCCCGCATCAAAATGCATGTTTATGTTATTTTGATTGAAACTTAAAGAACTGGAAATAATTGTAATAGAGTTGGATTACAATCTAATGCAAGCTGAGAAGTAAGCAAATTCTACTGAGTTTATTAGGTTATGGCAGTGAGTGCTTTTAAAGCTGTCACAAAGAAGCAGCCTACAGAAAGCAGAAATACTGCAATGGTCATTCACTTTTCTAACAAATTTCAATTATATCTTAATTCATTCCTGCCCATTCATCCTTGCTTCACCCATACAACAACCTCCTGTTGGCCAAAAGAGCCATCTGGAACATGTTCATGAATGGAATATTGACTGTTGGGAACAGTCCTTGTTGCTCCCTGCTTGTGCACAAGCTTTCCAAAAGCTTCAGATTGCCATGATTAGAAACAGTGCACTATTCAATGTCAATTTGCTTGCTAAGGCCACTAACCACCTAAAAAGCAGGTGATTTGGTGGCTTGGAAAGAAACACCAAGCTGATTTTCATCTCACATTTGCTGACCGTTTGACAGACTATGCTAATTGATGCTAATAACATATCCAAGCAAGCAAACTGAAAACTAAGAAGATGTGGAATCCGAGTCCCATCAATCAGATCCGATTTCCACCCACTCCCCTTCATATGGCATCTGAATTTCACATATCCAGGAGTAGGAACAATTTCTATTTTATGAATCAATTTACCATGTCAGATGAATAGCACTTACAGTGCTTGCTTTTAAGAATTGAGGCAACCACTTAAACCTGACCTTAAAGACTTGGCCTTAAAGAATAAGATTTCCAATAAGATTTCCAATACTGAGGTATCACTGCAAAACTCCATCCTTAAGAAGAAGGAAAAAAACCTCTTTCCTCTGGTACCAATCAACCAACTTCTGAATCTGAGATAAATCAGAGAAGAATCTCAACTTTAATGAGGTTAATGAGTGGCAGGCTCATATCAAAATCATTAGAATCATTTACCGCTTTAAAAATAGGGAGCTTAAACTTCTATGGCTGTATTTTCTTTCTTGTTTCCATTTTTCTGAAAAGAGTTTTTCAGTGTTGTTGGAACACAAGAGGATGTTTACAATGTTGTCTGTTCAATCACACCGGTTGCTCAACAATACTCTTGCTTCTCTTACTAAAGAATTTTCTTGATCTATGTAACCCATTTAACCATATAAATGAAGCTTGCTATTATCATTTGGCTGACACATTTATTTTGACAACATTACTGCACTTCCTGCATTTTTCCTTTCCTTCCTAGAACTCTGGTTATTTTTCCCCAGCCCTCTTCTGAAACAATAATGTGTTCCTGCAGATGCTGCAAAAGATCAAAAGCTGTTCAGATCATATTTACAGTGCTAAAGGCACAATGTGTGTCCCTGTAAATGACATGTAAATTATGGGATGATGATTTAACTTCAGTCAGGTTCTGAGGATGAACTGAAATTCTATTTTAGCTGGGAGATACGGTTATTCTGCTGCTTGTACAAAATCAGCTTTAATTCCCTTTAAATGTCATTCAACAGGTTCTTGCTGTTGAAAAGATTCAGATGATTTATCCTTAATATTTTTTTTCTGCTTCATTTTTCTTCCAGAGAACAGTTTTAGGAATAAATTAGATGTGGAATAGCCAAGCATTAAACAAGTTAAAAGAGATTGTGGGAAATTGTTCTATTGGCATTTTAGACACTTTGGATCAGCTCATATTTGGTTAATTCTTTTGTGTTCCTTTTCTTGATGGGGCATCTAAGCATGTTGGAGTCAATAACCAGACTCTGTGAACAATGATTTCCATCAAACTGGAACTGAACAACATTAAAACATTTAATTCTTCTTCGTATCTACATTGAAATGGAGCACTCATGGTATATCACACAGCCTTCTCTAACTTAGTATCTTCCGAAAGGTGAGAATAACAGTTCTTAAAATTTCTAGGTGTGCTAGATGAGAAATTTATCTCAATATATCTGGTAGACATTAAATTGGCGAATGAAAGTTCAGGACATATTTCAACAACTCAGATTTTCCTTTCTTTCTTTCTTTCTTTCTTTTTATTTAAGCATGTCCATCTTTTAGCTGACGAAGCATACCATAGCTGTATTGACCTAATTGCCTTGTAAGCACTGAAACTGCACTTGAAAATTCACTTGGAGGAATGTTCCGTCAAACAAATGGAACAATATCATTTATAATGAATTTGGTCTAGATGATTATTTCTCTTTTGCAAATCAGCTTTCTCTATATGATTATATGAAATTTCCATGTGTTACTATCAGAAAGTAACAGATTATTCTTTTACAGAACAGTGGAAGTAAATGAAAATAATAAAACGATAGCTTTCTAAACCATGGCACAGAAATTAAAACATGCTTTTCAAAACTGTATCCATTCTTCATGCTTTATTTTGTTTACTTACACATTTCAAGGCAAATCTTAACATGCAGAACATCCTAATCTTACTAGGAAACCCATATTTGGCCTGATACTTTCATTTTGATATGATGTGACCTGGGTTTCTGCCCTAATGTGACTCTCTTATCTAGTCCATAAGTCTTCCCATGGGGAACTCTGAATATGAGAAACATTTCTGGGTTTTAAGAGGAAAAGAAAAGCACAATAGTGGGATTGAAAAAGCTTCAGGGCAGGTGCAGATTTTATTTCTGCATACTCAAAGTTGAACTCCTCTCTCCCGCCATCTCTCTCCCAGATATTTGGAAACAAATCTAGTTAAAACCAGAAGCCAAGGTTTATAAAGGAAGACCTGCATTCCAGTAAATCAGGGACTTTTCACTTCCATCAAAGTCTACTACCTCCAAACCAGTACTTGTGGCAGGATAACTGGGCAACAGACAAATGAGCCTTGTAAAAGGAGCAAAGCCCCAAGGCTGTCCCAACCATTGTAGAGGGTGAATGGACATGCCTGAGGCAGTAGACTTTGAAATATCTTTAAATGCCAGCAAATTGTCATTGATTTAATGCTCCAATGACATAAAGCAGGGGTGTCAAACTCAAGACCCATGGCCTGCATCTGACCCATGAGATGCTTAGATCTGGCCCACAGGGCTGCCCTGGAAACAGCAAAGGACTGGCCCGTGGTGACTCTCAGTGAAAATGGAGCTTCGGAGGGCCATACTCGGCCCTCCCAGGCTCCATTTTCGGTCATGATGGCCTCCTGCAGCCCTCTGCCCGTGAAAACAGAGCTTGGGGTGGCTGTGTGGGCTCCATTTTTGGCAGCTATGGCCCCCTGAAACCCTCTATCAATGAAAATGAAGCCCAGGGGGCTGCACGCGGCCCTCCCAGCTCCATTTTCGCTGGCAGGGGGTTGCAGGAGGCCGTTGCAGCCAAAAACAGAGCTTGGGAGCCCGTTTTCACCTGACAAGAATGACCTCAAGTTGGCCACACACACCCTGGCCATGGCTACCCAGTCCCCCCGAGGTCAAACACAACCCTAATGCGTCCCTCAATGAAATCGAGTTTGACACCCCTGACATAAAGCATCTAAAAAAGTTGAAAGGCAGGGAAAAGAGCTTGACACATGAGATGGTCTTCTGAAACCTCATGGTTTCATCTAACCATGGTATTCTCTTGCTCCCTTTATTCTGTCCTTCTTTACAACTACTGGAGTCAACATGAACTATCTCATCCGGCAGTTTTGAGTTTGGCAGTTTCCAGAGAAGTCCCTTTCAGTGGTAGTTTATTCTAAAGGGTTTTTGTTTGTTTTTTGTTTTTTGTTTTTTTGCAGGGGCTTAGATCTAACCTACATGAATGAAAAATGTGACTCAAAATATGCAGGATAATGCATTGTGCTAGACAGCATTGTGCACTGATCTGAGGAAAAGAAACATTGGATCTATCTGAATACTGTTTATTTCTGTTTTCACTTGTCCCACAATGAATGTAGATAGAAAGGAATGAAATGGCATTAGGGAAGGGGTGTCAAACCCGTATTCTCATGTCATCATCATGTGATGTATCATGACTTTTTTCCCCTTTGCTAAAACGGGGTGTGATTATGGCCAGTGCGTGACACCCTGTATTAGGGAAATATTAATGCTCCTTATACAGTGCTGTCTTTTTTTTCTGATCCACAATAATAAAATTAGATACTGTATATAGCCAGGTGATATTCCTTTGAGCTGCTTGTCAATGCTATTTTTCCACACCTGGCTCTGCTTCACTTGAAGGTGAGATGGTAGCAAAGTAGAATGCTTGTGATAGGAAATCTTCTCCCAGATGTTCTCTCTGACCCATCAGATACTCTTTCTGCTGTTGCTTCAGTGGTCTATAGCAGTGTCTCTCACTCTTGGTCATTTGAAGATGTATAGAGTTCCCCAGCCAGCATTTCCCAACCTCTGCCTGTAGATACAGGAAAACTAAAGCTAGTTTAAAAGGCTATAAAACCACTACATCATGGGTATCCCTTGCTACCAATGACCAGCGAATGGATTATTTTTAGAAAATTGTCTTAAATAGCATTTCGCATCATGCATCCTGGCATCCTGATTATAATTAGACACAATTATTTCAAATACAAGATAAATCCTATTTGGTGACTGTGTCAGTTTAAGGTGTGAATATAGATGAGATTACATTAATGCTCGGTATCTTGCTAAAATCCAGTGCATTAAACAACTGAATATCCTTTATATGTAATTTGGGAAGGAGAGGCAAAGAGGAGATACTAACTCTGATGTGGTAAGATGGTGGAGCAACAGTCAAATCTCCTAACACTCCAAAACCGTTCTAGCCACTGAGCTCTACTGCTTCCCTAGGCAACTTTTACGGATCCCTATAATAATCAGTCAGAGTCAGTCTGCTGTAGGGAACAGAGGATTCCCACTAACATCTTTTGTTTTACTTGAAAAGGCCCTTTGATATTTCTATGCCATCCGGCTCATTTTTTTTAAAAAAAGCCTCTTCCCTCTGGATACATGAGATATATTAATATGATCCTTGTATCAAGCAGCATAAGAAATAAAACATCTAGGTAAATACGGCAAATGAGATTAAAACCCTTAGCTTTCTGATCAAACTCTGTGACACAGAGTTTCGAACAAATTAAACTAAATGTGCCAGTATTTAATGACTAATCCTTTTAAGTAGTTTAATGCCCAAATGAAGATTTCTTGGGGGTGGATGGGTGGGGGGAGAGAGAAAGCATATGTGGTTTCCGTTAGAGCTTGCCTCCAGGCGTAGAATTGAACAGATTGCTCCTCTCTTTCTTTAGCTCTCTTAATTAATATTTCACTGCTTTTGTTTTTTCGCGGGCAAGCACCACGTGGTTGTCTGGTACTGAATGGACAGCTCCCTGCTGAAGTGGGGCTGACAAACAAGAGGCCATGTGCTGCAGGGCTAGGAGGTTCAATAAAGGAATTGCTCCTGCAGAAGCCCAATGGGGAAGTGGCCTTGTGAGAGGGAGGCGACAAAGGCGTCTTCCAACCACAAGATTTAAAGGCAAATACACCAAGCGGATTTCCATTTATCTGCCTACCAAACAATTTACTTCTCCATAATTCTCAACCAGGTGATTATTTTTGGAGACAATAAAAGGGGGCAATACTTTCCACACTTTTTGAAATGTTCTCCAAGAAATGAAGTGACTTGATAGTGTCTCAAAAGCAAGCAAGGATGAGCAGATTGAAAAAAGAAATGGGGAAAAAACCCAGAGGGTTTTGCACACTGACCGTTTGTTTTGCACTAGTAAATTAGAAGTAAAGTTGCTTTTCCCTAACCATACCTAATCAACAAAGCAGGAGAAAGTAAAGGGATTGGAGGAAGCTGGTTGTCAAATTAAATTATCCACAGCTTGACTGTTGCAGCATGCTCTGTCTGGGGCTTCTCTTGAAAAGTGCTTGAAAGTTGCAATTGGGGGGAAAGTGCCATATGGCAGTTTGGCTGCTAATTTCTGCAAGGTAAATTTTCTCATGAAGTCTGTTCCAAAAGATACACACTAGTTATCAAAGGTTTGTCAGGCACAATTTAAGGTAATTCATTGGGAAGGTGGGATAGAAATCCAATTCATAATAACAGTTTATTCTCCTGGGAGTTCCTTTTCTCCTTCTCTTTGCCCTCTTCCCTTCCTTTCCACAATTCTTTTCTCAAGCTTTGAATTGTTAAACAATTCAGCTAGCGGTTTTGTCTTAATTTTAGGGTGTGGGTGTGTATTTGATAGTTCCTTTGAATTTGATAGTTCCTTTGAATTGAGAGCAGAATTGTGGTTTATGAATTAAATACATAAAGGAAAATATGGACAATTTTAAATTGTATAAATCTGATTTTTTCCAGGTACAAGATGAATACATACACTCTCTCTCACACACACACACATAACGGAAGCATGTGGCTTCATCACTTATTTCCCAGTTCATTAAATAAACCAAATTTTATATTTGCAAGTATACAAACTTGTAAGCAGGTTTATATTTGCTCTGAATAATTCACAATGACTTACTCCTGAGGAAAGTGTCACAACATTTCCACGGAATGAATGTAGACAAAAATAACACCTGGGTTTCAAGTGCTATGCTGTTGTTTTTGTTTCAAAGTGGGAAACTATGGACAATTTGCATAAGAAAGCATTTGTGTTGGTTGAAATATGAATTGAAACAATCATCTTGAAAATGATCATGGAGCTTTCTTTAATTTTCATCAATTAGCATAAGCTATTTTTTAAAAAAATATTTCCTTCACTCTAATTCTGAGCTGCACGTTGGACACACCATGCAAATAAAACTTAGCCGTCTGAATAGATACTCCATGCTTATGATAATTCTAGGACTCCACATGTTTATCTAAATTTCCAAGCTTTATTAAAAAGCTGGAGTTATTATTTTAGTGATAAAGCTACAGATTTCCAAATCTGTATTAGATACAGAAATTATTAAGACTGCATGTTACTTTTGTTCTTAAGATATGATCTGAAAGTAATTCTGTTGAACCTTAGAATCAAATTGACTTTCCAAAGCAGATCAGTGAATCAAATTGAACACACTCAGATCAATATAATGATTCAGAGTGGTTTTGTGCATATGCAAAAGATCCTTGTTAAAATCTATTTGGAAAATCAAATCACTGCTTCAAATTGACCCAATTTCTAAATCAATCCAAATCAAGTCAACAGTTATGACTAATCCACACATCCTTAAAATTATAAAATCTTCCAAAATATTTACCCAAACTGATTCTTTTTTTCCCCTTGGTGGTCACTTCAAGAGGTAAATGAACTGGAATGTCCAAATACTACTGTAAAGTATTTTCTTTTCCAGTTTTGCAAAAAATCTATATAGGAGGCTGGTAAAAACTTTAATGCTGATTATTTGGTAGGAACTATAGCTGTCTCTAGTTTGTAGCTCAGGATTGTAATATATGCAAAATAGGTACTCATTTTCCATTTGCCCTCTTTTTTAATGACAAGAAAAGCAGAAAAGAAGAATGTATTATTTTTTGACATTTACATTTCTTAATGCCATATTTCTCTGTGAAATTCCATCTCTATCAGTAATGTAATTTTTTCTCCTATGAAAATATTATACTATATTCCAGGCAAACTACTTCTCTAAGATGGAAGGATGCATCTCCATTCTCAGTTGCCATCTCAAGAGATACCCTTTTAAATGTACCTATAGCAAAGGAATTAGAGATCAAATATTTCTGTTTGTGCGCACGATGTAGCCTGTTCTCACCAGATGGCATGTCCAAGTTTAACTGTCATGTAAAATTACTTCCAAATGATGTGCCTGATCTCCTTAAAAATCAATTCTCAGATATTTATTTTCTATTTCTTCCTTCATTCTAGCACAGAATCTCAAAGACATGTTTGGGACCTCATCTTGACCCCAACTCAAATCAATGGAAAGAATTCTATTTAATATGAGCTTTGGCCAAACCCTTCAGGACAGAGATTTCTAAAGTTTTAAGATTTTGATCATTCAGCCTTCATTCATGAGAATCCACCAATTGTCAACAACACAATTGGCTTAAGGTTATGTACTGATGTTACCTAACTGACTCCATAGTTTGTATTGTCAGCACACCCAATGAGATATTAATTATTACCAAAGAAAAGTTATTTTTGAAATCCCTCCTTTCTTCCTGTTAAAACAAAAACTCACATTCAGTAATGATCACTCATTGATTAAAAATGAAATTTCACTACCTATTTTATTGCTGGGTTGCTGAAGATGTGGTTTTTTCCATAACATATTTAATTCTTAATTTTAAGTGGTAATTCTCAGGGAATATCTTGATTTTATTCATGAGTTATGATCAATGGGGAAATTAAAATATGTTTTAAAAACATAAATACATATCCCCTGATGGATTCCACTATCTCTGAAGTAGCTGGTTTCAGTCTGGGGAATGCAGCATATGCATTTTAATAGCAAAAACTCAAGGAAAATATGTGCAATATATCTTGAATTCTTGAGTCAATAAAAGCCTCATGTTTCAAACCATGAATAAATATGTATTCAAATTTTGACAAAAACACCACCTTAATCATAGATTTATTCAAGCTGCTTATACCCTTGGGAGAATAATAGCTTAAAAATATTAATAGCATTGCCCTTCATGTAGTGAGCATTTACTGACAAATCCTAGATGTAGAGCAAAGCTACAAAAATATGGCAAAATACATCCTTGTATGAAATATTGCAAATGAATCATATACAAAAATGCAACTATTTATCTGAAAGGAAGACAACCCTGAATTTAAGGTGATCCTCCAAATAAAAAAATTGGATAGGAAACATTATAAATACAGACAAACATTGTATACAATGCCTATCAACTTTATCAACTTAGCTTGGCCAACTTATGTCATACTTGTGTGATCATGTGTCTATTGGACCTATCTACTGTATATACTGTACTTGTTAGAAGCCACAGTCCAAAGAGAAGGGAGACGGGGAAGGAGAGGGGAAAGAAGGAAGGGAGGGATGGAGGAGGGAGAGAAGGAAGGAGGGAAGGAAGGAAGGAAAAATTGACTTTAAAATAAGACAGCTAATTGATAAAATAATTGATCCCCATCTACATTTGCCAATCAGTCTCTTTCACAAATCCAGATTACTCTTACATATAGAAATACACCAAGACATTGTATTCCTTTTTTCCAAGACAAACAGGAAAAACAAGAAGAAAGTGGGAGGAGGGTGGGAATCCGGAGGGAAGGAAGGAGCAGCTGCAATGAGAAAGAAAATAAAGAGAAAGGGGAGAGCAAAACTGGATGGAAATGAGGAGAGAGGAAAAGGTAGTGAGATGGAAAAGGAAAGACAAGAGAGAGAAGCCCTCTCTTTAGGGATTACAAAAAGGGTTAAAATTTGCTAGGAAAGCAGCCCTTCCCAAGCAAGGGCTAATCTTCAAAATAAGCTTCAAAGGCATCTAGGCTTTTCATCATCTTTGCACTTACAGCCCAATCCTTTGTTTTAAATAGCTTATCTCGTCTTATCAAGTAATGTAAAATAAGCCCTCCCCCCAGATCCAATTTACAGGTGATTGGGAGGAAAGAAAATATTTATATCAGTTAATATGGCAATATCAAAATGTTCCACATTTATGGGTGACTGTTAATCTCAGACAAATTTGGAAACCATAGCATTCTTTCACCTGTGTACTCCTTCCCTAACTGGATCTTAGCTAGTAGATTGATATTTAGGTGAATCTCAGTATTCACTGAGGTTCCTTTGACTCCTACTTGCAGTTGCCAACATTTGTGAGTGCCAATGCTGAGCCTTGTCTTCAAATGAATTATTTTAAAGTGATGCCATAATTTTGATGATGTATAGGCATACCATAGTGCTATGAATTTAATTGGTATAAGGTTTATTATTACTGGTAGGCATAATTCTCAATAATCTAAAGAATCTGATGTTAATCACAGTTCACAGATGTTTTCTTTCTCAACTACCACAGAGAAATATAAAAAACGGATCCTTAAAATGCATCTGAAAATTAAATAAGTCTAGTTTTTTTTTAATGGAACAGCAGCTTGTCATCTGGTCTGATATTTTTTAACAGATAAATTTATTATGAGAAGTATGACCAGGTTCTAACTGAGAACTTGGAAGAGTCTGTGTGGAATCTTTTGTTATGACCCTAAGTCAGTTTTTCATTTTTGAGTAATTGGGACATTCTTTCTTTCTTTCTTAGTGAATATTAAATAAGTCAAGATAAAAGCAGGTTCTCCCAAAAGAATTGAAGACCTTTCTAGATGAAGGTCTTTGAGAATTTAAGGACAATGAATCAGCACATCAGCATTCACAGATCAGTTTCCTCTGCTCTTTTTTCCCCTAGATAAGTATGGATAATGTCAAATTCTTTTATTAGTTGATAATCTTGAGTGACACTTTATCTTCTATAATTGCTTATAGCTTGGTACAACGGATGAAACAGTCATCCATTACTGCGCTTCTTAGAGCATGCCTATGTGATAATTCTGAAAAAGGCTTCCACATTTGATGTATATGGACCAGGGGTAGATTCTACTTACCTTTACTACAAGTTCACAATGGGAAGCTTCTGCACATGTGCAGATTGCTAATGACAACATCAGGGGCTGTGGGTAGGGCCTCCCACCAGTTTTACTACCAGTTTTTGGGAACCGGTCCGAACCAGGGGCAACCCACCACTGATACGGACCTTCACAAACCTATCTTGAGCAGATCTTTTGCCATTCTTCACTATTCTAAGCCTCAGCTACTGGATAATATCAATCTGTTAGCCAAACTGGGCAATGTCAAACTCTTTTATGACTTGATAATCTTGAGTGACATTTCCTTTTCCACAATTGCTCATAGCTTGGCATAATGGCTTTGCTATTCCAAGTCTCATCTTGCAAATTCTGGACTAACCTACATTTAACACTGTCATAGAAAAGGCTATATTATGAATTCAAAGGAGTATGATTTAGATTCTGTGAACAGATTACCAGTAATTTCTTAGAACTGACAATTTAGAATCTTAGGAAAGATTTGGATATTTTTTAAAAAAATCTTATGCTGAAGAAATGGAGTCCTTGAACAACCTAGGCAAAAGATGCCAAGAATCACATGTAAGATGAACCTTGAAGATATGTGCACCAATATTTGCTGCAGAAGAAAACAGTTCAGGACCATTAAAAGTGAAGTAATTTGTTGGTAGTTCTAATCCTCTGAAGGAGGGACCTTAAATAATACAGGTTAAGCAAAGCAGTGACATAAGCAAGCAAGTTAAACCAACAATTGCTGTGGATGGAAAGATGAACAAATACAGTTTCACCCCTTCAGCATCAACGTAGCTGCTGTGAAAACATGACAACAGTCCTAACACACTGAGAAGGGAAGCGAAGGTTGAGCAAATGCATACAGGAAGATTTTTCTTTACTTTTTTAACATTATTATACCTGAAAACTATTTCAGTCAATCCAATCTGCTATTGCTTTAATGTTGATTCATATTCAGGAATAGAATTGTACTTTAATTGCTATCAATGAACTTTGCTTATGTCAAACCTGCAAGGTAGAGAAGATGCTAACTACAGCCAGCATCAGGCCATACAGTCTGGATCGCTCAATATTCCTAAGAACAGCTTTGCTGAGGAGCACTCTAGAAATTCCAGAAGAAGAAGAAGAAGAACTATAACCAGCAGAGTAACAGATGGAGAGATACAGGTTAACTGTTTATTTTTTCACTGATATGTTCAGTGTTTTAGAAGCTTAAAATGTATCTTCTTTGACTCATTGCAGTTCCATTCCTCTCAATTACTTTCTTTTTTTCTATATTGCATGGACCTTCTCTGTACACCATGCATAGTCCAATGCAAAAGGTTCACCTAACAGTGTTCTGCCCCAGCTACGGACCCCAAAGAATACAGTACACACGAAGTTTGTACAAAACATAATTTACTAAGATAACTCAGTCTTTATCAAAACAAAGGCTGTTAATAAACTTTCTTAACAGCCTACAAGAAACCAAAGATAAAGTAATCACAATCTTACTAAAGTTGGCAGAAGCCCAGAAGCAATTTTACAGAGAATCCAGATGCAAAGTAGAGTGAACTAAAATTGTTCCCTACAAATTGCTTCAGTCAGCATTCCTCCTTAAATAGGCTAAGGGAGTGGCCAATTAGCCCCAAGCCTTACTCTCGAGGAGACCTCCTCCTGAGGAGCCATTCCTGCCTTTTGGCCGCTCTGCGCGGCCGTGCATCAAGAAGAGGCTCCTCCTCTTCGTCCTCTTCACTTAAAGGAGCTTCTGGAGGTTCTGAAGGCCCTGGCTGAATCCCTGCCTCTGGCACCACATCTTCTCCAGCTTCTTCATTGTCCGACTCGAGTGCCAGCATCACAGGCTGCTGGCGCAACACCATACCAGCCTCCTCGCTGTCAGAGTCAGCTACAATCCACACAGGCCACTGATGGGCCACAACAGACAGTGAATGTTTTCATTTCTGTGATGGCTCTAGTTTGATTTTATATGCTGCATTGTTTTGATCTTTTTATGGTCTTATCTTGGCTTTATTGTGCACTATTGTGTAATATTTTAAAAAATATTTTCTCCAGTTATTGACTAAAGTAAGTAAGCCACAAATAGATCAATAAATACTGCCTCAATTGGTGATGTGTGTTATTTTTCCACCATTGAGCAAACTCGTGGGTTCTGTGCATTTTATTTAATTGAAGCAAGATCTGCATAAAGTAATTTCATTGTAAAACCTATAAAGTAAATTCCAGATGTGAATAACCATCAATCTCAGCATCACGTTCTCCACATCACATTCTCAAAAGAATTTTAATTTTACTGCGCATCATAAGTCATGCATGTCTTTCAGTGAAGTACTGTAATTCATACATTATTCCATTTGTTCATCATACAGCATATGATGTGACATTCCTTTGTGAACCGTCTGTGAAATACTTGACGTAGGGCAAAGATGGCAATAGGTGAACCTAAAGAAAAATACTGATTTTTTTCACACACCCATCCAAAGAAGAACAAATGTTATTGCATAGATATATCATAAGTTACAACTATTACTCCTAAATAAGATATTACTGATAGTAAGAATTAGGAGAGAAAATCTCGTTGCTTTCTTGGAAAAAGGGAGGGGAACAGTCAGCTGGGCAGGAAGAATGATTCAATTGTAAAATATAAAGTTATTTTTCTAGAGGTACAATTAATTTTATTTCTTTTCTCTACTAAACAAACCCCACTTTTTAATTATAACTACGAATACATATATTTTCCCTTCCATTCAATTGTATCCTACCTGGAAAGGATCCTGGCAACGATTTTCTGAAGTGGCTTGCCATTGCTTCCTTCCTAGGGCTGAGAGAAAATGACTGGCCCAAGGATGCCCAGCTGGCTTTGTGTCTAAGGTGGGACTAGAAGTCTTGGTCTCTCAATTTTTAGCTTGATACCTTAACCGCTACACCAAACTTGCTCTCCAAGTGCATTTAATGGGACACATATTTCATCAAAGATGTTTGCTTAAAGAAAGTGTTCATATGTGACATTATTGAAATGGTGAAATCTAGAAGGGCTTTAGCACTACATGGAATAAGTATAGAGTAGTGCAGAAAATTCAAGGAGAGAGTATATCCCTTCTAGTGCTGGAGATACATCAGGTGTCTTTTCAAAATGAAACCCTGCCAGTTTCATATTATGAAATTCATATACTTATAATTTTGAAATAGATTGTTTAGTAGATTATCAACAGCCTTGATAAGAAAATTGCAGAACGTATTACCTAAATAATAGATCCAGCATAATCTTGTTTTATGAAAGGGCATCATCAAAACTCATATAATATAAGACTCTTGGGCTTTGTAGTACCTTTGCTGTTAAACCTGAATCAGCAGTTCCAGCATCACAGAAAACAGGAAAAAAAACTGTCATGTGGTGACAATTAACTTTTTGGATCAAAGGATGTTGGAGTTTAAATTTCCTATGTAATTTATTTCTTGGATAATAACTCCTCCAATCCCTCTACCTGAGGATTTCCTATCAAGAATATACAACTGTTAATCAAAATGCATTATGAAATGAATCAACCATACCCTTTGTCTCCTTTAATTTTCAGTTAGGTATCGAAAACTTTGGCGTATCTAATAAAGCCAGTTAGTGGTATCTGGAAAATACAGGTAGCTGAATTTAAACATAATTTGCTGCCATATGCAGGCCACATTTTATGCCCTCTATATCTCTGCATAAGACCTTATAATTCCTGTTTTTAAATGGCTGGTTTTATTTTTTTCAAAGCATTGGTATTTGCCAGCAGATTGATGTCACCATTAAAAAAATATAATAGGGGGAAGTCAGTGCACTTGTTTGCCTTCTTTTATTGGAATTATTTTCTCTTGAGCAGGGTGCTTGGATGTGCTTAGGCCATCACCCTTAGACCTAGCTTTCTTTTTCTAGATCAGGGGTCAGCAATCCGTAGCTCTGGAGCCACATGTTGCTCTTTCATCCCTCTGCTGCGGCTCCTTGTCGCCGGTCAGCTCCACAATTAATAGGGCTTTCGGTTAGAAGAGGTTGACCCTGTGCTAGGAGGAGACTCTATGGTGGTGGTGCGGAAACCAGACCTCCGGTCAGTGTAGGAAAAAGGACACTGCGCTAGGAGAAGACTCTATGGTGGGGGAACCGGATTTCCGGTCAGCTCCAGAATTGAACAGGGGACTTCCGGTTAGGATCTTTGTGGCTCTTTGAGTGTTTAAGGTTGCCAACCCCTGTCCTAGATATTGGTGAGGAGGGCTCCCTTGAGGGAGGCCTCATATTTGATTTTTTAATGCCTCCTTCAATCAAGGGAGGGTGCTAGATTCTCTGTTGAAGGGCATCCTTGGATCCCTCCCCTCTTGACAATTAAAAAGTTTTATTATTCTTGGTCAAGCAGATGGTGGCTGCACCTCTTCAGGTAATTCTGGATGAAATGTCTGGAATCATATTTTAATATCCTGATTTCTGGTCAAGGTATGGTATAGAGCAACATTGATCAGGTGGACATTTTTGTTCAGAGAGTATGAAAGTGGTGGTGTTTTTCTGGCTTGTACTTCTTGATCTTTGGACAGCTTTGATACCATTGAGTATAATGTTCTCTTGAAGTGTCTTGTGAAATTGGGAGATGGAGTTGTGATTTTGTCATGGTTCAGCTTCTTCCATGAGGATAGGCTTTTTGATGGAGAGGATCACTGCTCCACAGTCCTTGAACCACAGAACCACAAGGTTCCATCCTGTCCCCCCATGCTTTTTAATAACTCAGTGAAGCTACTGGAAGTTGTTAGTGTGGATATAGAGTTGTGTGCCATCTGTATGTAGATGACTCTTACATCTACTTCTCTAATCCATCTGAATTACAATAAGTATGGCAATTGTTAAGTGGATCAGCATGTGATTATGCCTGGTTTTCTATAGCAGTCATTAAATGAACACAGCAGTCATTAAATGAATACATTTTATCCAATGGCCATTTGTGGCTGGAAATGGGAAGTAAACACTGGAAACTGGCAAAAGCACAGAAATCATTTTTAACAATGTTCATCTAATACATTTAAGTTTGAAGCGATTCAGTGCATTGTTTTGATACTGCTATTATTTATGGATTGTGTAATGTAGTTTGGGGTTGTAGTATATTTGTGTAATTTCTGAACTTTTGTAAACATTTTTGATTTATGTTGCTAATCTTCTCAAGGAGTCCAGTGGTTATCAATTTGATAAAGAAACATAATAATCAGAAATGAAGCCATAGTAATATTTCCCCGCTTAGAACGACTACTTAGATCTTCGTTTGATTTCATGTTGATGTTTATTTATTTTATCCTATCTTTATTACTTTATAAATAATTGAAGGTGATGAATATACCTAATACACCTTCCTGTTCCTATTTTCCCCACAACAACAACCCTGTGAGGTGGATTGGGACTGAAAAAGTGATTGGCTCAAAGTCACCCAGTGATCTTCCATGGCTAAGGCGGGGCTTGAATTCACAGTCTGCTGATTTCTCTGCCAGCACCAAACTGGTTCTCACATGTTGTTCTGATAAGAAAAAGCACACAGATTTCCTTTCCCTCACCAACAACCAACACCTTGCACAAGATTCATACCGGACCTTGCTGCTTCCCTCCTCATTCCTTCGAAATCCTTTCTCAGAGGCTGCCCCGATGAAAGCTGTGAAAACTTTGGGAGAGGTTGCTCTAAAGTAGGCCATTCATTTATTACCACTGATCATGTCCCAGCTTTACAGAACTGCTCCTGTAGCCAGGACAGCACAGAAGGGAATCAATTAGCTAAGTGAAAACTGTGATTAATTTCTTTAGAAAGATGGCTTTGGGGTAGCAAGTGAGAAGCCATTCTACAGTTTTTATTAATTACACTTGGATGTGGACAATTTTTGCACAGGGTGGTGGGGTGGGGGAGGAGTATATGGGTAATTTTGGATGATTTCCTTGAAAGGATACCACCAAGCACATTCAAAGCATGGCGAATGCAGCTGGCATGACAGAATTTTCCTCTCCTCCTCAAGAGCCCAGATTATTTGATTCAACCCCTGATTTCCCCGATTATGGAAAGAGGCCCCTGTTGCTGCTGTTGCTCTGCTGGACCAGAGCAGTTACATTCTCCTCTGGAGGAATCTCTCTTTTGCCAAGGAAGCTGAGGAGGAGATTGGCAAGGTCTGTGCACCTCCTCTGCCTTGTTTTGGCTGCAGGGAAGTGAAAACTGCTAACCAGCCTAAACGAAAACAAGGAAGATTAAAATGTAGCACTTTCTTACTTCCTTTCCAGTTGGCCCTTTCTTCCCCCAGCTCCCCCCCCCCGCCCTCGTTTTTCGGGGGGGGGGAGAAAGGAAAACTTTCTGTGACAGCAACGATTATTATGGGAATCAAATTGAGAGAAAGCTCAACTGCAGGTTGAGGAGCAGATTCTTTTTAGAGCTGCAGGGCACTGAAGACATTGGGGCACCAGATTTAGAACTCTTTGCACATTTGGCCCAACTCCCAAACCTTTGATCTTAAGGCCATCTTTGGGTTGATCTGGCAGGATTTCCTTTTCAGTCCAGTTGAGAAGGAAATCGGAGTATGACCTCCTGATCACATTTCCATTGGGGAAAAAAGGAAGGAAGTTCCATTAAGATAGACAGGGCTTCTTTCCAAAGGCGAGGCGAGGCGTCTGGGATTTAAATCCATATACGACCGCACCTCTATTTAGCCAAGGAAGGGTTTACAAAACTCTATGCAAAGTTCGGAGTTTCTATGAATTCCTACTCAGAGAAAATGCTTAAAAATCCAGACTGTACAGGGACGGGGCTGGAGGAGGAGAGGAGTCATAGGTTTGAGTTGGGACCCCTTCAGGTTTCCGAATTGGACTGTTGAATCATTGTCATTATCCAAAGAGGCAGATAACCTTCCAGGTCTAGGTGGGCCACCCAGACGTTTAAAAGAGGAGGTAATTCGAAACGAGTCAGCGCCAGGTAGAGAGGAGGCCGTGCTGCCGTTTGGGACGGGGAGAGAGCGAAGGACCTTTACTCGGGAGCAAGCGGACAGAGGGATTGTCCCCTGGAGAAATGTGCCGAAGAAGGTGGCTTTGCTCGGAGAACACACAACTCGAAACGTCCTAAAGTAATTGCAGGGCAGCCTGGTCCATGCACCGATTTCTTCGCCCATCTTTATTAGGCGAAATTCGAACAGCGCCCGAAGGCTGAGAAACGATCATCGGAGTCTCATTAATAAATAGCTTTTCAAGATCAAAATGTGAGGCGGTCTCATTGTCTTTCTTACGAACGACTTAAGCGAGAACTCCGTTCGCCAGGATCTTTCTTCGGAGAAGTCTGGCGAAGCTAAAGGGTTTGCTACTGAGTCCTGGAAAGGGCCCGTATGGTAACTCGCCTTGCCCGTTTCCCGACAACGCATTGCCATTCTGGTCGTGTGCCCGGGTCCATTTGTAGAAAGAAAAGCGGCTTGACTGACAGCTCCTGTTAGCCGACGCAAACAGATAGCAAGAAACCCTCCCCTACCTCGGACCTTCAAACAGAGCCCACCTGTCTCTTCGCCCGCGGCTTCTTCCGAAAAACCCTTCGCGGTTTAAATACTTAAAAGCCAAGCAAATTAAATGGCAATTAAAAACCAGTACCACCCGCTCCTTATCGCCACTGCTGGCAGTATCAGCTCGCCGGCAGCAGAAGGGAGATGCCAGGTGCCCACGCGCCTGCCTTCACCCAGGCGCGGCGACAAGCTCAGCGCAGGACCAGGCTGGCAGCGGGGCTGGGGTGCTTCTGCCGGGCCACCTCCCGAAAGGAACTTGGCCGGTTGTAATCAATCAATAGGGGGATTTGGAGGGGGGGCAGCTTTGATTAGCGTTCCACCAAACAATATAAAGTCTGTGGCACTGCCGGTATATTTATCCAGTGGAAAATGACCACTTTTCTCTTACAGATGTTCCACGTTCAATGTTATTTCCACTATATGTCAGCGTGTGTAGGACTGCATGTGCAGTACATAAATAAAACGCATCGCAACAGCACCCAGGTTTCAGATATGTTCTTCCTTTGAAACGCTTTCTTAAAAAAACAAAATGTGATTTCATTTAGGATGTCCCACATTAAAGAGTTAGCCTGGGGTGGGGCCTCATTTCGATTCTGTTCTTTAAAACAAAAACAACTCGGCTAATTGGTTTTCTCTAATTTGGGGTGGAGGGGGAGAAATTCAATTACATACAAAACACATTTCCGCCCTGGTCAAGAGTGTGTTTGTTGGGGTGGGGGGGGGAGCAAATACAAAGCAAATACAGTGCGCTAAAAAAAGCAACTTACCAATTGAAAAGGATAGTTTAGCTTAAATTCATCTATATTGTTTGATGTAACATCTAGATCTTCCCAATAATATGAATTTTAAAAGGTCGGCGTGGAAGTGCTGAATGTGGGGATCCCACATTTGCCTAAGTACGGGTGAGAAAAAAGCGTTCTGAAAGAGCGAAGGGGAAAATGTATAAAAACGTTGAAAGAACCTCCAGTTCCTTATTAGGCGAAGATACAATATTTATTCCTTGTCTCCTGGGATGAAGCTGCTCTATCTATTGTCCTCCCAGTTCTCAGTGCTGATGCTTAATTTTCAAAACTTCTATATTACCAAGGGACCTACGACATCAGCCAAAGAAATACCCAGCAAGTACAAAATCTGATCCGGGGAGCCGCTTTTGTGCAGAGGGGAAAATTGTTCCTACAGGTTTTTAAAAGGCTTGTATGGCGAAAAAAGGACTGGCGATCTCGACAAGCAGATTGGGGAACACTTTTGCATTTAGACAGAATATATATGTGTCTCTATTTTTTTCCACATTTGGGGGAAACGGGAGACGACGGGAATTTTTCTAATTGTTTTTTTTTTAAAAAAAGAAATTATACTTGGTTTGATGGTGGCTTTGATTCTTTACTTTCCTTTTAAATTTGGAGAAGGAATTTAATTTTACGCCTCGTTCGAAGAACGCAAAATGTCAACTACCTTTCCAGGACTCGTCCACGATGCGGAGGTATTTTGTGTGTGTGGGCGCGCGTGTGTGTGCGCGTGTGAGTGTGTGCGTGTATGCTTATGCATGTGTGTGTTCGAATGAGCCTCTATGTGCGCGCGTGTGTACGGCTGGGTTTTCTTCTCTTTCTCTCGCGCACGCTTTCTTTTTTGTGTATGTATGTTAATCCACATTGGACCGTTACATTTAATTATAATCCGGCTTCAGAAAGAATTTGGGGAAGTAAAGGGCGAAAATTCGTTATGACATCTGTCGCCGGGAACAGGCAAGGGGCAAACCGCTGCCGCATTCAAACGGTTGCCCGGACCAAAACAGACTGAGCGGCGCGAGAATGTGCTCTGAAGTGTTGGCAACGCTGGAAAAAGTAGTCCGAGAGACAGCGGGGAACTTGGGAGCCCAGCAACCCACAACTCCCCTTCAGATTGTCGGAAGGGGAGATTTGGGTAAGGGCTTATTACGGGACGGGACGGAGATCTTTTTAAAGCAGAAAGGGTAAAGGCGTGTCGAGCGCCTCGATACGGAGCAGTGGAACCTGCGCTCCAAAGTAAGGGGGCCTGCGCCTTTAGCCAAGGAGTCAGGATCCGAAAAGGCGCCGGTTTGCGCCTGACACCAACGGGGGAACGGAGCGGCTTTTGCGTTGGGCGATTTCGCCAAAGCAACTACGGCGAACACGGGGAAAGAGCGACTTTTTGGCCAGTCGGTGTTGATTCTCGCTTTCAGGCGCAGGTTTTACTTCCACCCACCCACCCACCCAAAAAACATACTCACGCTTTGATTTTGTCTCTCTCCTTTTAAAAAAACGAAACCAAGGCAAAGTGTAGCTCAGAGCTGCCCGGCATCAGCCCAAGGTGTAGGCGAGGGCCAAGGCTAAGAAAACCGGGCTGGGGGCGGGGAGAGCGTTAGACAGGACGGGGTACTTCGGGCCGCCCCGCTTTTTCCCCATGCCCGGCGTGCCATCCCTGGGTTACCTTTTTCCACCATTCTGCTTTTACAGATACGTCACGATGGATCAAACAGTTACCGTTTGATGCAGCTGGGATGCTTGGAGTCTGTGGCCAACTCCACCGTCGCCTACTCTTCCTCGTCGCCGCTCACCTATTCCGGCACCGGCACTGAGTTCGCCACCCCCTATTTCTCTGCCAACCATCAATACGCTCCCCTACACCACCAGTCCTTCCACTACGAGTTCCAACACAGCCACCCGGCGGTTAACCCCGACGCCTACTCCTTGAATTCGCTCCACCACTCTCAGCAATACTACCAGCAGATCCACCATGGAGAACCCGCCGACTTCATCAATTTGCACAACGCCCGGGCGCTCAAATCCTCCTGCTTGGATGAGCAGAGGCGCGAACTTGGGTGTTTAGACGCTTACCGCCGGCATGACCTCTCTCTTATGGGCCATGGCACCCAATATGGGATGCATCCAGATCAAAGGCTCCTGCCTGGACCAAGCCTTGGGCTGGCGGCCACGGGAGCGGACGATTTGCAGGTAAACGGCATGCGCTTCCTGGGCGCGCGGAATCGCCCCGACTCTTCTCCACTAACTCTCCCCGACACCTCGCCTTTCATGCCCTTAGCCCTGCCCTGCCCACCCAGACTAGCACTCCCTCGGCCCTACAGAGAACCCAGTATAAGACTCAGGCAGGACGCGTCGCGACCGAATGGCAGCCTTTCCCAGAAAGGGGGGGAAAGGGATCCGCCCTCCTCCAGGGAACGTTAAACACAGGAAAGGTGAATTTCCTAAGTCCCGAAATGAAGAAACCGCCAAAGAATACAGAATCAGACCAGAGGTGTTAGTAGGTGAAGTAGCTCTGAAAGTAGTACCGGGTGCGTGACTATATCTGAACTTCCATCCACTCACGAATCCAGCCAATTTCTTTTGCTTAATATCATCCTGCCCTTACAGCGACGGGCATTCATTTCTATGGGCGCCTTAGACAGGTAAACAATAAAGACCTCCCTACGTTTTGGTTTACCTCTCAGCTGTGCCTATCTCGAAGCACTCGACTATTTTTGCTTACACAAACCTATTTTTCCGTCGTAAACTGTTATTTCGGTACAGAGAGAGAGGGAGACAGAGGGGGGGAGGGAGGAGGGGGGGAGGGGGAGAGAGAATGAATAATTTTCCCGGCTACATCTGATAAAGTGGATTCTAGTTACCGCTGTTGACACCGTGATTTAGAGTCCTACTTTTCTTGTCACTATTTCCTCCCTCAAACTATATAGATTATACTACTTTAATATTAAATTATTCCTTCTAAAAATGTTTAAAAGTGGTTTTCTATTTTCAGTGAAAAACAGAAGAGTTTTTAAGCCGAAAGTGAAAACCGGCGGGTTAACTAAATGCTAACTAAATGAGAGCCTCTCACAATCATACACGGCGGAATCTCCAGAAGAATAAAATCCTCAGGGGCCGTAACTCCTTAAAACCTGACTTTCTGCGCTGAAACTCACTCAATAATTTTCTACGCGTCTGTTGCCCCCTTCCCACCCACCCCCGTTCCGTTTTCAACAAGAGCTTCCCTTATGTTCCTCCTTCTCCCAAATCTGCCATTCACTGTTTAGCTTCACTAAGACCTATTTACTCCCCTTTTTTATAACCACGTCTGCTGCTGATTTTTTAGCTGTACATTTTTTTTTCTATGCCAAAGCACAAAGCCTTGTATCTTTTTTCAAAAGAAGGGATTAGCGTCGTTTGCAAGGAAACCCACAATGCGTAAATCCTGTGCGAGAAAGCACCATAGTTTATCCAATTTTCGACTTAGTGCCATTCAACTGGTCACTTGTGCAATGTCATCCGACCAAACAACGTTCCCCCCCTCTTTTGACCCTCCCTCTCCAGCCTGGAGACAGCAGATTCATTTGGAAGAATCATTTCCATTTTTAAAAAAGTTTTTTTTTAATTGATTCTAGCTAAGAAAGGAGGAAATAAGATCAATCTTCTCTCGTTTAAATAGGTATACTTTGTGTGTGTGTGTGTGTGTGTGTGTGCTCATTGGGTATTTGACCTATGCAAGATAGTTAAAAAGCTCAGTTCAACAAAACGTTTCTCTGATTCTTCAATTATACTTGCAGCCTGGCCAACTTTCTAATCAGGATACAGAAATGCTGGTTTCTTTGGATCATGCCATCATGACTACTTCCTTAGTTGCAAATCAGGAATAGAACTTTACAAAGAGAGACAGGACTCCTGTAACTTATTTATGTAGTTTATAAGTTTATTGATGATTTGTTCATTTCACTTCCAAGTTTTATAGGAGCAAATAATCAGATTTATGACCCAAAGTGAAAGGACCGCTCTAGAAGAGTGTTACTCTCAAGTCTTTCAGTCTCTTTCCTTTCTTTTTTCATCTTCTCCTCCCCCTTCTTTTCCACTTTCCTCATCAACATATGTCTCATTTCTAATGCAACAAATGTAAATATACTTTCCCCTGCTCAGAATGTTAAGTGAAAGTCCAATAGTTTGGAAGGCTGTTTAAGTCAGCCTAACAGATGCAAGGATTCTTGAAACCACAGTGGACATCTTTCAGTCCCCTAAAAAGATTTTCCATGGGCAACAAAAGAAACTGTCACACCTTTTCCCATCATTGCTTTAATTTATGCTCAGTCGCCCAGTTTTATCCATATTGATTTCATAATCACTTTAAGGCAGAACATTTAAACTCAAAAGAGGCCTTGGAAAAGGAGGGGGTTTTAGGCCAGCATCAAGATGGTGAAAAGCGGGGTGAGGTGAAGAAGGACCATAAAGATTTCTTTTGTAAAAGGGTTTTTCCGGGGAGGGGTATTACGATTATGTACCAACTCTTTCTCCACATGAACTGGGTTCATCACAGACTGCTATGTAGGTGAAACACCTTTAAAGGCTTACTCCATACTTAAAACCTAATTTGTTTATGGAGGGAAGTGTGTGTTTTTGTTGAAATTTGCAGTACTGAAAAAGAATTGGGAGATGTAGTTGGACAAAGAATATAAGAACACTCCATGCACACACATAAGGAAAGGTTTTGTTTTTTTAAAAAAAAATCAGAGTTCTCCCTTGAATCTTAAGACAGGCAGTGATGCTCACTTTATGTACTTCTATGGGCAGTACCTAACCTTTCTTGGTCATTTTCCTGTTCAGCTTAGACTAGAACTATATTGTTTAGTTAGAAGCATCCATTTTTATATGGGTACATCCCTCCAACTTAACTCCATCCTTAGATTTGTCCATTGTCTTTCTCTAATTTGATTCACTGGTGGCACTTTTGTGACACAGAGATGCTACATTTCCAGAGGCCGTGCATATTTTATATGCACAAATAGGCAGAGAGTCACTTTCATTTTTATTGTTTCTTTTTTTTTCCATGTGCCAAATACCCCTTTGGCAAATTCTGTCTGTGTCCATGCTACTCGTTTCCTCTTTGTCTGCCTGCCAATCAATCAGTCCGTCAAAGAACTGTCATATTTGAGAACAGAAAAAAGAAGAAGAAAAAGACAGGGCTTATTTGTTTTGGGCACAAGCTGTGCTTTTCTAAGGTTTCTCCTTCCCATCTCACAATTCCAAAGGAGAGTTACAAAGGAGAGTTATTATATCCATTGCAACGACTGCAGCCTCTACTAAAATCCCAATCATTTCAGCCTTGCAGCTACCTATACATTTTACCTGTGTGGATTTTTGAATCTGGTTTTTCTCTTCTTTATTCAAGGGTTCGGTGGAGGCCCAGTGTGGGCTAGTATTGAATGGACAAGGTGGGGTGATAAGGAGAGGTAAGCACTTTTTAATAAATATATATATATATATATATAGGCATATATCTCCTCTTCCCCTCCCACTAAAAAAAAAAATCAAGTTGTTTGCCTATCACCTGAAATTTGGGGCAAGTTTTGTGGGACAAGCTATATGTCCAAAATTTAGTTTTAAAAAGCATTTGGGGATCTCGACTGCCTTTTGTATTCCTGTAACACACTCAACCCCTCTGCTCCCCATCGGTGGAATTGTAAGAAACCTCAGAAATCATACTGAGGGAAGAAGCAGGTTTAAGTGATCTGTGCTACTTGGAGGGCTTTTGAATTCAGACATGGCCATATTGAAGTGGAAAATTCAAGAACGAAAGACATGCTCTCTTTGCGATTTAATGGTGATGTTGTTTGAACGTTTTCTCGCCTGCTGGCTCCATTTCACTGTTTGGTAAGTGTCTTGTAGCCTTCCAGTCATGCTTCTGGCTGGAACAATTTGCACCAGAAAACAGAAAGCTGGGGGAAGGAACATGATGACCGTTAGCAATTCAATCAATTCTATTTAAAATCGAAGGCAGTGTTTGTAAAGGAAAACACTGGCAGGAAAAGTGCAGCAACTGTAACCAGTTGGGGAGTTTTCACAGTCCAGATTCTATATTCCTCTCATAATGATTTAAGTGTATGGAGATGTGTTTGTTTGAATAGGAGGTGCCAGTATATTCTCTTATGTCACCATTATTTTAATAGGCACAAGAGTTACTTTGTCAGGATTGGAATTAAGGTGAAAGAAAATATCACAGCAGAACCTTATTCAACCTCATCATGCTGTGAAATATAATGGATTAATGAATAGGCTAAACCGAAAGTAAATGAACAGAAATACATACGTTGCTTTATCGTGTTCTCCATTTGGCTCATGAATACAAATAAGCAAATTCCAGATTTGCTTTTGTACTCTATATGTTATACATTCAGTTTAATGTCATTGTGGAAGAAATTAGTGGATTGAGTTTTAATTTCTAGGAAGAATGGGCCACAATGAACAAGGGGAATATTCATTTAATGTCTAGATATAGATCTATGAAATCATGATTGTTCATAAAAATAATATGAACTATGTTATTCTAAAAGAAGCACAAGGTGAGGCTGGCAATGAAATCTCCTTTAAAACTGTCAAACTTCGAGCCTTAATTGGGGAAAGACGATCGGGATAGCTTTTTGGTGCTGAAATGGACAGCGCCTTGACCAGACAGTCTCTATCGAAGACAATTCGGTTGACGGCTTTGGTAACTAAGCCTTCAAAGTCGAGGTTGTATAGATCTCTCAGGTCTCTCGGCTTTAGTCCTTGGAACAGTGGGGATCTACAAGGCTTATTCCTGTTATGGCTTTGCATGTTGCATTTCCTTATCTGTAGGGCGTTCTACATCACAATCTCAATCGTAAATTCCTTCCTTCTTTCTGACTTTTGGTCCTCTGCATTCAAGGTTTTTGTTTTTGGCTTTGGAGTTCCACAAATAATTTTATTTGTGGCGTCCTGCAGTTAAACTACATGAACATTGGAAATCAATAGGAAAAGGGAGTGACTTAAGAATAAAATAGTTTTTCCAAGGGTTAGTTGCAGTTTAGATATGAAAGAAAGGGGCATTTATCTGGCATAAGCCACTTAAAATAATTAAAAATGTCTTCTTCATTCTCAGTGAAATAACTATTTCCCACCACAGGAGGGAGGGATTTTGAGTTTCTAGGAACTCAATATATCAGAGATAAACAAATGCTTTTGTCTTTTGGGCTAGATCATTACTGCCAAAAGATAAAGAAGTTGTGTTGCCTTCAACTGAGGTGCTGCGCTTGTATCACTTGACTGCACTCTAATCTCCCATCTGAAGGAGATTTTTCAGGTTGAGTCCTTCGGATAGTACCGAAGCAATTTCTTTAAACTCTTTCCTGGTAATTACTGGAACTACTGATTGTAGGAAAGAAAAACTGTACTCCCTCTTTCTTTCTTTCCCTCTCTATTCCCTCTTCCTTTTAAAATGTAACTGAATTATTCAATGTTATAAAGAATGATAATGAAGAAATCCTTTCTGAAAATGGAAAGCTGTTTCTTGACTAATCTTAAAACACTCATGCTCTGGCTCCATGAGCCACCCATCTGCCTTCCTAAGAAAGACAGCGCTGTAAGTTTTAAATGTGTGCCTAAAATGCATAATAAATACTGTATTTTTTTAAAAAAAAACATTATAGAAATAATCATAACATTTAGACTGATCATGAAATTTTTACTATGGAATCATCCAGATTGTCGCCACTCTGGCCACTAATACTTTAAAACATATAGCTAGGGGGCCATTTTATATTGTGAACTCTTTGTTAGAACTCTCAAAGGCAGGTTAGGATTATTTGAAAGAAGGAAGATACTGTAGGTTTTAGAAGGCATATGGTAGGAAAGAAAGAAAAGAAGACAATGCTTTCACTTAGAAACCAACAGGAGGAAAAGAGAGGGAGAGAAAAAATCTTGTTTGATTTAAGAAAAACAAGTAATTTGAATTCCCAATTTGAGGGGGGTGGAGGAAAAAAGGATACAAAGACTTGGCTTTAGAAACGAATAATTATTAAACAGATGGGGGAACTGACAAGAGTGAAGCATAAGCTACTCATGCGAAATAAAATGGTGGGATATGATAGTGGAGACGATTTTACTCCGGATTTATCTTGGCTCTGGGCTGCTGCACATAGGATTTTCCTGTGTTCTTGGAAACCCATTTTCCAGGGGCCCCAGCACCTCCATCCCACCCAAGAAGCTGTCTCCTGCCCGTCTCTTCCTGTGACTTGGCTGGTCCCGACTCCGTAATTCCTGGGTTTTTTGGCTTGGCCAGTTTGTTGCTTTCATGAGAGTCGGGACAGGAGGACATTTTCTTTTTGAAGATGGCAGTGGGGGAGGAGCGATTGGGACGGCAGGGCTTCATTGTTGGCGAGCTAATTACCAGCCAGCGCCAACAGTAGCCACTGATTAGGTGGCCCAGCTCCCACCGCTATCACTTCCAGTTAATGACGTGCAGGATTTCGCCTGGAGCTCAGCTCCTTGCACCATCGCAACCAATAATCTTTACTTTACCTGCTGCGGGCCTATCGATAGCTTCTCTAGCCTCAGGCATCAAGCTTTGATATGGTAATCTTTCTGAGGACCCAAATTCTGCAGAGATCATATTAATGTTGTACATACAGACTGGCACAGCTTTGCTTTAAAAGTTGAATATTCAGATCGGTTGTTTCAAAAGGAATCACTTGCAAAGATACGAATTTCCTATTTACAGAAGATGCCTGAGATTTTTAATCACAGTGGAGTGGTGAAGTGTGTGTGTGTGTGTGTGTGTGTGTGTGTGTGTGTGTGTGTGTGTGTCCTCCAGCCATACCCCCCTTTCTCTTCCCTTATTTACAAAAAAACCCCTCTAATTATAAAACTAGGGTTTTGTGCATGTGTGTGCATCTGCACACACATGGGTGTCTGTCTGTTTTCTTTAACTTTTTCCTTGGTTCTGTTTTAGTTCTTCTGTGGAGCCAATCTAGGAATGGGCAACCAAATGCACCAAACAAGTAGTCGAAAGAAAGAAAGAAAGAAAGGAAGGAAGGAAGGAAGGAAGGAAGGAAGGAAGGAAGGAAGGAGAGAAAGAGAGAAAGAAAGAGAGGGAGGGAGGGTGAGAGAGAGAAAGAAAGAGAGAGAGAGAGAGAGAAAGAGAGAGAGAGAGAGAGAAAGAAAGAAAGAAAGAAAGAAAGAAAGAAAGAAAGAAAGAAAGAAAGAAAGAAAGAAAGAAAGAAAGAGGAGGGGAGGGGAGAGGAGGGGAAGACAGGCCAATGGTGATACTTAGCCCTCCTATGTCGTTTTATGAAATGGCAATCTCCCTCCCCTCTCCCTCCCCAAAAAAAGAAAGGGGAAAAAAACCTGCCTCTTGTTTCACTTTGTGATCGTCTATCTTTCCCTGCCCCAGGCTAATTTCAGCAGCTTAAATACTGCTATCGCCTCTGGGCCAAAAAAAGAAAAAGGGGACCCGGGCTATCCACACTGTCTCTTTCCCCGATTGCCCTTGGCAACGTGAAATACAAACTACTTTGAATCAAAACATTTTGGAGAAATTAATATGATCTGAACTCTTCCCGTTTTAAGAGATCTTGAGTTTGTCAAATCGCTTAGAGGTGACTGACATGAAAAAGCGGAGGTATTAATGCAGAGCTAGGAACATTGTCAGATCTTATTTGATTAAAAAATACCTTTTAAAAAAAGGCGTAGAAAAGGGCTGCGCATCAGTCACCAAAATGCAGTCTATCCAATAAAGCACCTCTTTGGACAGCCCCCTTTCCTGCCTTTGATGTGTTTACTTAAGGCGCAGCCTATTCGGTTTGGATTGTATACCTTTGATCTACCATTTTAATTTGAGGCACTTAATTATGAAAACTAAGCCTAATGGTTATTCGGGATGGCGGGGAGAGGGTGGAAGAGGGGGAGAGGAAAGGGAATTAAGGGAGTTTTTTTCAGCATGGGGTGGACTACAGCTCCAGGGGGCAATATCTTAGACCAAGGATTTTATCAACTTTTTTTTTTTTTTTTTTTGGCTTAGGCGTTCATTTTGATAGGATATAGCGCGACGATGCATCGCCTATGCCGCATTGGGGAAAGCTCAGCTTTTCCTCTCCGCCGCCCCCTCGGGCGTGTAGAAGAAAGGATTAAGAAAAGGACGCAAACTGGGCAGGAAGGGGCAGCAGTTCGTGGGTTTTCACCGAAACTTAAAAGAAATTTGGGCGCAGTTTTCCCTCCAGATCAGGGCTGGAAAGAGAGAGAACAGCTGATGGCAGAGTTGAGGTTCGAAGTGATCCTACGCCTGTTTTCTCGAAAGTCTATGCCTAGTTCCTCGCGAGTAAGGCTGGCAGGGTCAATTCACGCAGGTACACCAATGCCGCCCCTATTGCTTTGTGCTTTTGTTTCTTTCCCCAGATTTCGGAGCCCTTTTACTCTCAAGATACTACACACAAGCTGTGGGGGCCGCCCTTTTATTGCCCGTTTTGTAAAGAATGCTCCCCTTCCCCCTCCCTCTTTTCCTCTCTCTCCGTCCATCTCCCTCTCCCTCTCTCTCCCTCCCTCCCTCTCCCTCTCCCTCGTTGGGTTGCGCGCTTTCTCTTCTTGCCCCGTCGGGATCCTTCCTTCCTCCCCTCCCAATTTAGCGTTAAACTCAGCACTTAATCTAAAAGCCACGCGGGAAACAACTCCGATTCATGGCTGGACTTCCACTGAGGAAGCCTCCGCCACCTTTACTGACGGGGTCCGGAACTCTTTCCTCTCTCGCCTTAGGATCCAGGGCTCAAGGAGGATCGCCGCCGACCTTTCGCTGTGCTGCCTGGAAGGTTTAGTTACGACTGGAACTCGGCGCGAGGCCAGGAGAAAAACAACGCCACGCTTAAACTGTAGCCTTTGTGGCTGTCATCCCAATTCCCTCCCCTCTTTTCAGCTCTTGGCTGCCCGCATCTTGATAATCCCATAATACCTATAATTTGCCCGTACTGTATTGTCCTTAACGCGGCTGCCTCTTTTTCAAGAAGCTATTAATCTGCGTCCCATGAAAAGGCCTAATGCACTAGGTTAATTAATAGCTCCAGTCGAGCAGATTTCAAATGGACTCACAACAAGGCAGGCGGTGGGGGGCGGTGGGCAGAAAAAGAGGAGCGTGCTGGGGAACTGACCGGCTGGTCGGGGGAAGGACGAGGGAAGACCCTTGAGGAGGGAGCGGTGGCCGGCCGCGACGCCGCTGCTGGCGTTTCCGAGGTGGTTGAGCTGGCAGATCAGGTCGGGTTGGTGGGCCACGCGAGTCTTCTGAGTAGAGGCGGCTGTGACTAGTATTAATTTGTTGGATCCCTTGGTAAACAGTGTTTTGAGAGAGATCTTTCACCTTCGAGCCCAAGGGTACACGGAGCTCTGGGCTCTGAAACACCTTATGCATGCAAGTCCATCGTTGGAGGATTGCATCCTGAAGCCAACACAAACGTCTGTCAGAATTATAGCCAAAGTGCTTTGATAAATGGCTTTCTGAACAGACAGGAACCATTTCATTCACATTTGGTGTGAGCTGGTCAGGGAGGAAGTGTACTGTATAGTGTGTGTGTGTTGTGGGGGGGGGGGGTTATAGGTTCCATAGAAAAAAATGGAAAGTAAGATGGGTGTTTGTTATCTACAATATATTCTCTTGTCTGGGAGGAATTCAGAGGAAATGTCCAGATAAACATCTGTTAAAATCAGTAAAATAAAATACATAGGAGGGAAAAACATATCCAGGGAGTTCACCATGCTCTCTACTTCCACTCCAAAGTACAGGAAACTGTAATTCTAAGAGTGATTGATTTCCATAGGATTGAACTTTCTCTAAATATCGCTCAATAAAGTCTTCCAAGTCAATAGAATTTAATTAATGGAAAGACTGCATTTAAAATGGAGTGGTTACAAACTTTATCAAGAGGCAAGGTATGAAGTAATTGATGACACATTCGACCTAATTTGAAGCAGGTAGGATTCACTTTGAAAAAGAAATAGGCAACATTAAGATAGGCAACATTAAGATTTAAGTCTATGCAGTTATTCTGATCCAAAGTGCAACTGAGGTGGATGACTCTTTCTGTAGATCAGGTCATATTAGGTAGCAGCAAATACCTGCATATATAAATTTGTACCGAATCATATTGAAGAGGCATGCTTCCAAAATTCTCATGGTTTTTTTTTTCCCCTTCAGATGTAAAAGTTTGGAATTAGATGGAACACCTCTTGTATTTGAGAAAGCTTTTGCTTATTCAAAAGAGCGTTCCACAATTTTTAACAGGTTCCCAGTCCTTCAGTTCCCACATATCTTTATCTTGGTATGCATTTTCATTGCACGTGTGCATATTGATGAAGCACTGCAAGAAATAATATTCATGGCATTCAACTATGTATGATGTGTACCAGCAGGTCACAGCATAAAAAGAACCTCTGTGCCATCACAAAAAGATCGTATCAAGGCTGTTCCAGACAGCATTTCATTCCTGTTTGCCAGTATATAGCTGGAAGGGATATATGATATTACACCCCACAGGCTAAGTCCATTTAAGGTGATCTTTATTTTTTTAAAAAAGAAAGAATAGGGATATCACAGGCAGAGAACGAGTCAAAAGGAGACAATTTTTTACTGATCAGAGCATTGAGTTCTTCCTTATAAAGGAAAACCAAGAGGTCAATCCTTTTTATTTAGAATAGGGATGAGGATTTGTGACCTTCCAGACATTGTTGAATTTGACATTGTTGAATGTTGAGTTTCCAATATCCTTCAGTATTGCCAGAGTTGGTTGAGACTGATGGGAGTTAGAGTTCATCCACCCTTCTCTCTCTCTCTCTCTCTTTCACACACACACAAAATGATCTCAGTCTTTATTGAACTGTTTTGTTATTACACTGATAACCACAATGCCCTTTTTCCTTCTGCTGTCTCTCTGTCCCCTGGATCAAAGGGAGACAACAAAGTGAGAGCAAACATTTTGTTCCTGCAAATCCTGATAACTGGGATAATGCAGGATGCATCTTTGTGCCTGATCAAGGTGATCTGGCACTGAATGGCATCTTTCCATTTCTTGGCAGCCTCCAAGAAAAAAAAACCTTTGCTTATGCTAGAGAAAATGTCAAGGGCCAGAAAATTGCATGGATTTGAAAGTAATGCTGCTACTGCTACCCCAGCTATGAATAAAGTTTTGTAATATGTGTTTATCTATTTCTGGGCATCTTTATTGGCAGAAAAGAAAGTCTGGCACACACAATGGTGAATGTAGAAAGCAATGATATCACTTGTAGAGATTTCTGGCACAACCTTTTCCTCATTCATCCTTTTTATTGTTTGTAATGCTATGCACCAAAAACATAAACTAAAAAAAAAACAACTCTTAAAAGGACTGATTGAGAACTATTGCCAAACAAATAAAAATAAATTTGTAGCCTTAATATCACATTTTAATTCACCCAATTGATTCATTATAGAATATTATAGAATATATAAAAACACTTTTCTGATTTTTTAAAATATACTGCCTTCCTAAATATACTTTCCTCTGGAGTAACTTTAATTATAGTAATTCATTTCAAGAATTCCTTAATTACATTTATTTATTAGATTTGTATGTTTGCCCAGGATTGTGCTCTTAAATGGGTGGCCTTACAAATCTTTTAATTAAAATAAATTAAATGACTGTAATCACTAGGTGAGTCTATGTAATTTAACTTATTACATAGCTTAATTTATTCATCATTTCAGCTAATGAGAATGTGTGTCTTAGAGTCAGCGTTGATCCCTGAAACTGCCTGGACAAATCCATGCAATTTTCTTAGAAATGGTTTGCCACTGCTTCCTTCTTAGGGATGAAAGAGAGGATCTGATCCAAGGTCACCCAGTTGGTTTTGTGTCTTAGGTGGGATTAGAACTCATGGACTCTTGGTTCCTAGCCTGGTCTCCACTACGTCAAACTGACTCCTTCCTTTAAACTAGTGCACTAGCAATAGAAGTATCTGACTTTGTTTGCATGAAAAAGTTATCTTTTTCTTTACTTCTCCTCTCTACATATCTATGAACTGGATCTAGAGCAGAAGGTAACTCTTGATAACAGAGGACTGGATCTGGGGCTGGACACTGCCTTTCTATCATTGGTACCAAGCAGTATCCAGCAGGGATTAACTCTGTCTTGTGGAAGGGTGAGCTGCTCCATTGGGTAGGAGATGATGGCAAATGGTCTCAAAGGGAAAGTTGCTTCTGTCACATTAGTTGCTTAAAAGCTTCCTGCTTTATTCAGACACCTAAGAGCAGACATAATGGACTTTTGATCAAAATGTATGAAAGGGCAGAAGTGTTAGGCAATGGAGATCTCAGCTTGTTGTTGGCTGTTAGACATTGGTGGAGGTGTTGTGTGAATCTAATGATAGCTGGTGGAGGAATCTGTAGCTGAGCCTACTGCACAATCAAGCAGGGTTTGAAAGTGTTCCACAGAGTAGACTGCAGGATTTGGAAAAGATAAATCAGATGTCATTGAGGCAAAAGTCCTGGAATTCTAAGAAACTCAAGAAAGAATTCTTGTTCCTTCTTTCATTCTTCTCTATAGACTCAAGGCAAGGCCAAGAAGCGAAAGTGATGAAGCTGCCTAATGGAGCTTATCAAAACTGTGATAAGAAACCAATCAAGGAGGTAGGGAGGAAAACAATTAAGAAGCTGTAAAAAAAGATCCCCATAGAAATATCTTTATAGAAAAGTCTGTACACTTTTAAAATAAGGCCACTGTATATATTAGCATTATTAAGAAACTATCATTTACTGGATCTCAAAACACTGTAAGAAGTACCGTAAATGGAATTGTAATTTAGAGAACAATAAAATTATATGTCCCATTCCTTTTTCTGTTTCCTTCCCTCCAACACTTCACAATTCTTCTTGGGAATGTAGAGCTACAACAATTGATTAAATATGTGTAAATTTAGTTTTATTTTTGTCTTCCTCCACTGCTTTTTTTAGCATAATCTACTTTGATGAAGGTTTCTAGACAATTCAAAAATGCTACCAGCATTTGGTGATACTATAGTCGGTTATAATAAAGAATTGAATGACCTGGAACCCATGTTAATAAGAAACATCATTAGGAATTCAGAAAGTGTGTTTCAGTTGAGTTTGTCTATTTAAGAATAGGGAATGAAACAAAAAATGTATTGCAACATAATAAACAAAAACGGATGCATTGACCATTAGGGGAAAAATCCAAAATATTTTAGTAGACAAACAGAAAATTTACAAAATAGCTATAACCTTTTGAATTTCCAAATGGTACTGGTTACAGTTAATTGTCTTTGTCACAATTAAAATCCAGAAGATCAAGAGTTTGGGGAAAAGTTTATGAAGAAAATTACTCCATAGGATGAAGGCACAACTGAATGTTTTCTTTTTCTTTCTTTCTTTCTTTCTTTCTTTCTTTCTTTCTTTCTTTCTTTCTTTCTTTCTTTTTCTTTCTTTCTTTCTTTCTTTCTTTTTCTTCCTTGCATGTCTATTTCTTATTTTCTATCTTTGTTCTTTATTTTTTATATTGTTAGTTTGTATGTTTATTTTATATATTGTGTTATGTTCAAAATTTCTAATAAAAAAATAAAAAATGCCAAAGGGAAAAATGTGGCAGGAAAAAAATACAGCTACAGTTCAAGCCATGAGTCAGATATGCAAAATGTGCTTATCAGGTACAAAAGTACCATTAGGATCATCAAAGGGGTTTTTTTTGTATGTAATATCATAAATTAATAAAATTGCTATTAACAGAAAAAGATCAAAGTTTTCAGGAAAGAAAGAACAAACAAATAATTGTTTTCCTATTTTTGAATATATAAAATATATTTTAAAAAGCATATTTTATTTGGGTGACATATTAAATCCCCATTAGACTGAAAACTATTCAGCTAGGTACCCATTATAGTAACTGCTACTTTAAGATGTGGAACTGAATAAGGCTAAAGAAAACACTAGAGTTGATTAGAGTTGTTTGGCAGACAGCTGGAGCTAGTAAGATTATGATGTAAGTTAGTATTTTCCACTCGTTGTCAGTTGTTGCAAATAGATTGGGCATTGTTATAGTATTTCAAACACCATAAAATTTGCTCACTCTGCTTAGTCAGACAGGAATATAGGACAAAAAAATTACTTGCCCACCAGGGACAGTTGTGCTTTTGCTGCTGGGGGGGGGGGAGGGGGGAAGCAGGGAAATGGTGCACTGTCAATTTTGTAGGACTAGAACTGCACTTGGAAGCATCTCTGCTCATAACTGCAAAACAGGCCAATGACAACATCTTCTATATCTTGACATGGAACATATGGTAGTCAAATAAAAAATGTCTGGTTAAGGAAAACGAAAGAAGAGAAACTGAGAACTGGGACTATTACCACCATATACAGAGGGAAACAGCAATATTCTGAAGACCATTATGGTGGACGTGCTCAAAAACTGCAGGTTTTTCCTTCAAGAGGCATTTTTCCTCCCATCATTCAATGGCTAGGCCCTTCAGCTGGTACTCTGGTTGCTGAATAACAGCTGCATGGTACCAGCAACCAAAAAGGCTGCTTAGAACTTCAGATTCCAGTTTACCAAATTAACCGGAGAATTGCCTAAATGGAGAAGATTTCCCCTTTATTTCAAGATGTGTCTTTATTCTCGCTGACTGAGATCCAAGGAAATGCATAGCTAGCTCTTTATGCCCAAGGCAAATTTGGCCTTGAGTTTGTCAAATAATAGCAGTAGTGGACATTCCATCAGGGAACTGCCTTTAGAATCTGAGGTGGCTTTCAAAAGAAGTTTGGATTCTATAGCTGGGAGCTGGGGGATGTGTGTGAGAGAGAAAGAGAGAAGTGCAGAATAAGTCATGTGATAGGACCATCCAAAATACGATCCATAAGCCCACTAAATTCTGGAAGTGTACCTAGTACAACTTTTGCGATTTCAGCCCTTTATTTTGTTTTTACTCTTCACTACTTGTACCATTTCAAATGATACTGCTTTATGAGCCAGTTCTGTTTTAAAACTTTGTGCAATTGGTTGTGTTTATGCCAAATGTAGGCTGGCGACCCCCAGGGGGAGAACCTTCTCTGTGGGGGCACCCACCCTCTGGAATGAATTACCCCCTGGGATATGTATGATTCCCGATCTCCGTACCTTTCGCCGGGCCCTTAAGACCCTGCTATTTCAACTGGCTCGCCTGGCTGAATAAGAAATTTGGATGGGGTATTTTAAATTATGGGTTTTTTAAATGACAGGGCCAAATCTATTTAATCTTGTTTTAAATTGGTTTTTAAATTTTGTATGGTTCATTGTTTTATTATGGCTGTACATCGCCCTGAGTTCTTCGGGAGAAGGGCGGTATAAAAATCTAATAAACTCGAACTCAAACTCAAATGATGAAGCTTTCAATGAAAAAGGTTGGAACAGAACGTTGTTAATAAATGGTACAATTATGAATTCAGTACACATTGTTTGTACAAATAAAGCTGGAGAACAGAGAAGAAATATTAATATTTCATTGATTCGTTTCTACCTTGTCTGTAAAATCTGACTTAGTTTGTCTTTAACATTGCAATATAAAGAACCATACTGCAGGTAATATTTATTTATTTATTTATTTATTTATTTATTTATTTATTTATTTATTTATTTATTTATTTATTTATATGCCGCCCTTCTCCAGAGACTCAGGGTGGTTTACAATGCATTAAGCAATAGCCTTCATACTTTTGTATATTTATACAAAGTCAGCTTATTGCCCCCATAAACTGGGTCCTCAATTTACCTACCTTAGAAAGGATGGAAGGCTGAGTCAACCTTGAGCCTGGTGATGCAAGTGTACAAATAAACTGTATTGTGAACTATATTGTGCCTTCAACTCAGTTCATTAAATACTTTTTGACTGAATGAAATCTAGTGTAGGCATAATATAACACTTAAATATTTATTTATTTTGTTTGTTTATTAAATTTACATGCCACTTGTATCACTGTCAAGCGAGCCTAGTTTTCTCTGAAATGCCAATGTCTATTACAGGTGAATCAAACACACATTGGTGAGATATGTTTGTTGCATTTACTATTTTAAAGTCATTGGAATGCTATGTATTACTAACTTGTTGGTTTTACTGGGATATACATTCAACTAACTTAGTTAGGAACTAACTGTAAATGTAAATTCTTACATTTATTCAGAAAATTGGATCTCAGAAATCATTGTTTTTATTTATAACATAATACAAAAGGTGTTCTGTTTCAGGAAATATCTTTTTGATCATTCCATGTGGTTGTTTATGTCTCTCTTGAAAGTATTTGAGAAGTTTTCTTATGCTGCTTCTCATTATAGAAATTCCTGGAACATTTACAATGAACATGAAGTGATTCTAGAGTAAAACAAGGTAGAAGTAAGTAGAAACTACATAGGTATAGACTAAATACTTGAAAACAATCACTCAAATGGAAATGAAAATTAAAATTAAGTTGGGGAAGGCCAATTCAGGGTTATTTATTTATTTATTTATTTATTTATTTATTTATTTATTTATGTGATTTATATGCCGCCATTCTCCCTGAGGACTCATGGCGGCTTACATAAACTATCATAAATACAAATCACAACAAACAAATTAAAATGAATTAAAATCCCCATTAAAATCATGCTAAAAAGACACTATATAACCCCATGATCAAAGTATTGTTGGAACAGCCACGTCTTTAATCCACGGCGAAAGGAGAGGAGGTCGGGGGCCATCCTGAGCTCAGTGGGCAGACTATTCCAGAGGGTCAGGGCTCCGACAGAAAAAGCCCTCCCCCTGGGGGCTGCCAGCTGACATTGTTTGGCTGACGGCACCCGGAGGAGGCCAACCCTGTGGGAGTGCACCGGGCGATGGGAGGAAGGCGAGAGGTGGTCCTCTAAGTACCCCGGGCCTAAGCCATGTAGGGCTTTATAGGTAAGAACCAGCACCTTGAAACGGATCCAGAGAGCAACCAGTAGCCAGTGCAGCCTGTGCAGGAGAGGTGTAACACGGGAGAAACGAGGGTCCCCCGTAATTACCCGCATGGCCACATTCTGGACTAACTGGAGTCTCCGGACATGTCCCAAGGACAGCCCCATGTAGAGGGTGTTACAGTAATCCAACCGAGAAGTAACAAGGGCATGAGTGACTGTGGCGAGGGCATCTCGGTCCAAGAAAGGGCGCAACTGGCGGACAAGACGTACTTGTGTAAAGGCCCCCCTGGTTACGGCTGTCAGATGGTCATTCAAAGATAGTCGAGAATCCAGGAGGACACCCAGATTGCGAATCCTATCGGATGGGGTAAGAATCTCCCCACCGATCACTAGAGATGGTGTCTCAGGATCCCGAGATGCTGGCACCGACAGCCACTCAGTCTTGGAGGGGTTCAGTCTGAGCCTGTTCTTACCCATCCAAACCTGTACCGCCTCAAGGCAGCGGGACATCACGGAAAGGGCATCCCCAGGGTGGCCCGGGGTGGAGATGTAAAGCTGGGTATCATCCGCATATTGGTGATACCTCACCCCAAAACCATGAATGATCTCACCCAGCAGCTTCATGTAGATATTAAAGAGCAGGGGGGAGAGAACCCATTCCTGAGGCACCCCACAAGTGAGAGGCCTCTGGGAGGATCCCTGACCCCCTGCCAATACATACTGCGAGTGGCCCGAGAGGTAGGAGGAGAACCACTGCAACACAGTGCCTCCTATCCCCAACCCCCTGAGTTGCCGCAGTAGGATACCATGGTTGATGGTATCGAAAGCTGCTGAGAGGTCAAGAAGGACCAGGATGGAGGAGCAACCCCCATCACGGGCCCGCCAGAGATCATTCCACTAGGGCGACCAATGCCGTTTCCATGCTGTGGCCGTGCCTGAAGCCAGATTGGTAAGGATCCAGGTAGTCCGTTTCCTCTAGGAAATGAGGGAAATGCTGTGCCACCACGGTCTCAACAACCTTCGCTAAGAAGTGAAGATTGGAGACAGGACGATAGTTGTTAAGTGAGTCCAGATCCAGGTTAGGCTTCTTAAGGAGAGGTCGTACCACCACCTCTTTTAATGCGGCGGGGACAAAACCCTCCCTCAGCGAAGCATTGACAACTGCCTGGATCCAGTCTCCAGTCACCTCTCTGGCTGCAGAAATGAGCCAGGAGGGACATGGGTCCAGAACACACATGGAGGCCCCCAGCTGACCTATAATCCTGTCCACTTCATCCAATGAAGCAGGCCCAAACTCCGCCCAGAAAACTTCACCAAGACTAGCCCCGGTCTCCTCAGTGGATTCTGCCCAGTCGGAGTCCAACTCGGTCTGAATCCGAGCGATTTTATCTTGCAGAAACTGTGCAAACTCCTCATCTCAACCCTGCAAGGGGTCCTCCCTCGCTCCCTGATTTAGGAGGGAGCGGGTTACCCTAAACAGGGTGGCTGGGTGGTTTTCTGCAGATGCAATGAGATGCAATATTGACGTTTCACTGCTTCCATCGCCACAAGATAAGACCTAATAAAGGTTCTTAACTGTGTTCAGTTGGATTCAGCTCGGGAGGACCTCCAACCACCCTCCAGGCGTCTTTTCGGACGCTTTATTTCCCTGAGCTCCATGGTGAACCATGGAGCCACCCGGGATCTGCGGCAGATCAGAGGCCGCATAGGCACGATTCAATCCAAGACCCCTACTGCAGCCTGCTCCCAGGCCGCTACTAGGGCCTCGGACGAATCGTGGGTTAAGGAGGCGGGAAATGACCCAAGCTCCATCAGGAACCTTTCGGGTTCCATCAGGCGCCTGGGACGGAACCAGCTCACCGGTTCTGCCACCCAGCGACGGGGTAAGGCGATAGGAAAGTCTAGCCTAAGGAGAGAATGATCGGTCCATGACAGGGGGTTAATAGATAATGACCCCACCCCCAATCATTTATCCACTGCCCAGAGAGAAAAATCAGGTCAAGTGTGTGTCCTCCATTGTGAGTTGGGGCCTGTACAATCTGAGTTAGGTCCATGGCCGCCATGGAGGCCATGAACTCCCGCACCAGCTCAGATGTCTCCCCGGCCAAGGGCAGGTTGAAATCTCCAACAACCAAAAGGTTGGGGAGTTCCACCGCCAATTGGCCAAGACATCTAGCAGTGCGAGCAGGGCTGAGGCTACGCAGCTGGGTGATAGGTACATAACCAACAAACCCGACTGAACTCCAGGATCCCACTTCAGAAGGAGTCATTCACACCCACCAGTCTGAGGGACAGTGACCTCCCTAGGACTAAGACCTTCCTTAATCACTACCGCCACTCCCCGGCCCTTCCCTGGAGTCATGGCTGATGTAGTACCTGAAAGCCTGGGGGACATAAATCAGAGAGGGGAACACCTCCCTCCATCCCAAGCCAGGTTTCAGTGAGACAAGCCAGGTCCACATCCTCCTGAAATTTGTCAAATTTGTCCTTTGGGAAAGACATTCCCAAACAAAGAAGTCCCACCTCTTTGTCATGGACAAGTATAATAGAAAACAGAATCCTTTCCCCTAAAAAAAAGACTACATCTAATTGGACGTCTGTTCTTTAAGGTCCTTCACACTCACTATTATATCTGTTAGAGATTGTAACACCATTATTGTGATAAAGCAAGTTAGGTGAGACCTATATACTAAGGACCAGGGGACTCCTCCTAGGTATAGCCATTGTTTGGCCTAAAATAATGTCCATGCAATTTTTCAGTGGCAACTCATATAAAAAAGAAGAGTTAAAATAGCTTTGCCCAGGATGGCCAAAAGCATGAGGAGTGTTGGGATTTGTGGTTTAGCAACCTCTGGAGGCCACCAATTCCCCACTCCTATGATACTGGTTTGTTGTAATGCAATAATTGAATGCCTGCTTTGTATGAAAAAGTGTTTGGTTCCATTCCTTGCATCTTCAGGTAGATCAGAGAACAATTAGAGAATTAATTTCCAGAAGTTAAATATTGTTGTCAATAAATCAGTGAATATGCTCAGTATAAAATAATAAAAATAATTGATAGTTGATCCTAAAAGCCATCCACCACTGCAATATCTTCACAGTTGGTTTTAAGGCTGCTGGTTTGAATTATGCCTGGAAACTGTTGAGCAGAATTCTGGAGAGTGTGCGAGCACAGCAGAGCTGAGTATGCAGAGCAGATTTTTGCTCTTCACTAAGTTACATGTAGTTCTCAACTTGTGAATGTAATTGGGCTCTGAATTATGGTCTTATTATGTTGGGGTTGTGAAATGAGTCAACATGTGATCGACTTGGACCCAATTTTATGACATTTTTGTGGCAGTTTATGACATTTGTAGCAATGTCATTTTTGTGACATTTTTGTGGCAGTTACGTGACAGCTACAATCATCAACTAAATCTATTTTATCCAATGGATAGGGTGTTTTTTTGCCAGAAACCAGAAGTAAATGTCAGAAAACAACAACAACAAACCATAGTCACATGACCGTGGGATGCTGCAAATGGCTGTAAAGATAAATCAGAGGCTAAGTATCCAAAATGCAATCATGTGACTCTGGTGGTATGACTGTCATAACTTCAAAATCGGATCATAAGTGGCTTTTCGGGGTCTGTCATATCTTTAAACAATTTCTAAGCGATTGGTCGTAAGTCAAGAACTACCTATACTGAAAATGTGTGAATGAGAGAAAGTTTAGTTTAGGTTTTTTTACGTAAAGTGTGGGAAATAAATAATATCTTACCCTTTCCTTATGTTTCTAAAGTATATATTAACAGAACAGATGGACTGAAACAGGCAGGTGATTGTGGTGGGGAAGGAGACGAATAACAGAAATTTTTTTTCTGTTTTTGCCTTTTTTCCTGATATAAAAAAGACATTATATGGGTAAAATAAAGAACATTGAACATGTTAGAAGGTGCTAATATCAGTAAAAGCAGATGGGCTTGGAACCTTTTTTAAGGCATCGGATCAGACCATAAATCCACCTACAAAGGTCATAGAATAATTTACATGGTTTTCTTTATTCCTGTGGAACAGTGCTGAAGTATATAACCAACTACATTGGTTAGTTGGGGATTGTTTTGCATTCTTTGGGCCAGGAGTTCAGTAATCATTACAGTTTTTATGCCATGTGTCTCCAAACACTTTGGTTCCTTTTTTTAAAGTGAGCATTTTCCCGCAACAAAATTGAATAGCTTGAATTATAAAATATTCCATTTGAATATGGAGTTGAAGTTTGGTTGCTATATGTAAAAAGAGCAATATGTAGTGGAAATATAGCATTTGTAAGAATAAGTGGAATCTTATGAAGCAGAGAGGGTGCTAGGAAAGTACTATACCTCTCTGTTCATTGAACCTATTCATGAATAAAGTATAAGGAATGTTTGTGGTGATATTAGAGGTGTGTTGTTTTGAGATATGAAGGTACATGTCACTTTGGATGGAGATGATGCCCTTTGCAGAAAATATTAGATAGGCAGTATGATGCAATAAGACATATGGATCTGGAAGGTAATATACTGATGCCCAATATAGTTGTGTTGACAGAGAAAAAAAGTGAGCATTTGAAAGATATAGAAAAAACTGAAAAAAACAGATAAAATAACTAAAGTCATACTTCTTGATAAAATGTTTATTGGAAGAATGAAGAAAGTTGAAGAAGTGACTATGTTGATAGGCAGACAGTAGAATCAATGTTTATCAAGAGAAGCAAAAAGATGGTTTGTATAATTGTGCTTCTGCTCACTTTACTCTATAACCTGGAGAACTAGACAGGGTGGTAGAAACATAAATATCATGTTTCCCTGAAAATAAGACCCTGTCTTATATTTTTTGAACCCCGAAATAAGTGCACGGCCTTATTTTTGGGGAGGTCTTATTATTTTGGGGCACGTGGAGCAAGATGCTCCACGTGCCCCATACCTGGAAATCAGGTAAGATGGCTCCTCTTGCCATCTTACCTGATTTCCAGCTCTGCGTTTAAATATTTTTGGGGAGGGCTTATTTTCAGGGGGAGGCATATTTTAGCGCATGCGCTCAAAAGCCCAATTGGGCTTATTATCAGGGGATGTCTTATTTTCGGGTAAATGTAAATTGAGTACAACGGGAATGAATTGCTTAAGTATGAATGATACAAAAAAAAAAGACAGGTTGAGAACAAATGTGTGTGAGTGAATGTGATCCAGATAAAATAAATAAATAAATAAAACTATGCTGTAGTGATTTGATCATATAGTGAAAATAAATGAGGATTTTCTCAGAAACAAATAATGAAGGAAGAGTGGATTTATTTATTCAATTTGTATAGCTGCCCCTCTCAACAAATGGTGGTGTATTAAATATAAATCAAGTATAAAAACAATTATAACAATAATGAATGAAAATAAATAGCAGCTAAGAAAACACCATACTCCATAATTATGAATACAATGAAAAACTTGCACATAATCAGGGGCTCAGACTCAGTCACAAAGCCAGATCTTTAGAGCCTCATGAAAGGCCTGTAGAGTTCTGATCCTAATCTCCAGAGAGAGGATTTCAATAAGATAGGTTCAGCGGCAGGCAAGAGTCACTTTAAAGTCCTGTCATCCAAAGTTCCTTAGTTGATGGGACCCAAGGAATGCCCATCCTAATGGATTGAATTGGACAAGAAGGAACAACTGGGGAAAGATAGTCCCTCAAATGACCCAGTTCCAACACAAGAGGGGCTTTAAAGGAGACAAATTACACTTTGAATTGCACCTGGAAGCACACCAATAAAAACTGTGCCTCCTGTGTTGAGTATTCAGTGCAATTTTTTATTTGTGCTGCAGCATTCTGCACCAGTTGAATTGTCAAGAGGAAGGGAAGACTGGGAAAACCAAGAGTTGATGTTGAGGGGATTAAAAAAAAGAAGAATTAAGAAAACAAAAGACACTGTATGAATTGATCGGTTGAATGCAAAGATGGCTTACAGGAATAGAAAGCTATAGAAAGTTATGGTTATATATGGAGAGGTATGATGAGTGGTGATCATGTAGATTGGATTTAGGTAAATTTTATTTTCTCTTCTCTTTTGCCTTTAACTTTTTTATCTTATTACTTGTAACACTTTTTCTCTGATTTGCATAATATTGCTTATTCCAAAAGGGAATAGCATTATGAATTTATATGAAGCAGTTCAATATCACTTCCTATTTTAAAAAAATCTCAGATCAGGCTACAATTAAAACATTAGGTTAAAGGAATTTACATATATATTAAAAAATTTTAAAGGACACAAAAGAAAATAAAGAAAATATATAAGGTGATTGACATATAACAAGGCCCTTTCTGTGGTGATGTCCCAAATGTGGAACTCTTTTTGTGAAGAAATACGTAAGTTATTGGTTTCATTAATATGGTGCTGAACCACTCTTTGATTCAGCTTTAATGATTAATTAAAAACTATGATAGCAAATGTAGTTTTGGTTTCACTGGTGCTCATTTTATTACTTTTTTTTACTATCCTTCATGGTATTTTTAGTTTTTAATTTGTTTTGTTACCTTTTTAATGGAGGATGGTTACCAAATGAAATGAACAAATTATATATATATATATATATATATATATATATACACACATACATACATATATACATACACACACACACACACACACACACACACATATATACACATACATACATATATAATTTGCTTCTCTTTTTTAAAATCCGTGATAAGAAACATCCATCAATTGTGTGTTTCTGTGATCTTTCTCATCATATTGGTATTTTAGTATATAACAATTATTATTTACAGCTAAGAATTGGGGCAAATATCTGAAGTTAATGATAACAAATTGTATTTCTTTATTAGTTTTATACCATCACAATAAAAAAGACTCTTAGCAGCAATGAGACAGCCCATATAATACATCAAAATAAAATAAAAAAGGTAAAATTGATCTTAACAACACCACACACTTCCAAACCAATAAAAAATGGAGTCACTTCATATCTCAAAGGTTTCCTGAAATAACTCAGTTTATAAAAAATGTCAGAATGCCAACAACACTGATTGAATTTTTAAAAGGAGGCTATTCCTGAGTGCAAAAACATGATAGATAGAGATGGCATAAATAAAGATGGACCTTTAAGCCAGTTTTGACTCCTGGCAACTTCCTGAACAAGATTTTTAGAAGTTGTTTGCCTTTGCCTTCTTCCTAGGGCTGAAAGAGAGAGGTCCCAAGATCACACAACTGGCTAAGGCAGAACTGGGATGGATATATAGATTGGAGTACTGGTTGTCTGTTTTTAATCTAAAGGGTCATGGATTTGTGTGCCACAACCTTTAAACAGGCATATAGAAATGTAGATCCATGGTTTATGGATCCACATGGGAAGTAAGGGGGAAGCAAGTAATACAGTGTAGTGACAGCATCCCACAGGTCAGGGGCTTGCACCAGACACTGGGACACAAGAATTATAATGGAATTATAATTATAATTTGGATTATGGCATCATTGTGCATATGGCATTATACAATTTATTGTGGCTATTTCAGTGTGCTAGGCATTTCTTCCCACCCAGCATTTCTACCTTCTTCTGATACCAGCAGTTGTTTTAAATGGAAGCCCACGTGTGTTTTTCCTTTGCAGGGACTCACTGTAAAAGAAATAAAGATCTCTACCACAAATCTAAATTGTATCTCTATTTATGAATTACTTTTGTACTTTTAAAACATCTCAATTCTTCTGTTTATTGAGATGTGCTTTTGAAAGTGATAAAACTGGCAAAGATTTCAGTGTCACCAGTATCATTTCAACTGACAAGCTCTTGGGCTGAACCTTTCATAATGTACTTTAATCTACATTTCAGGTGGTACGTGTGTCGTTAATCCCACGGATCTCTTTTGCTCAGTTCCCGGTCGCTTATCGTTACTCAGCTCCACTTCCAAATACAAAGTAACCATTGCAGAAGTGAAAAGGCGATTGTCTCCACCAGAATGTCTCAATGCCTCTCTTTTGGGAGGGATTTTGAGAAGGTAAGAAACAAAAAGCAAAGTGCATGAGGGCAGATAAAGATCAGAAGAGGAAAGAAGAGCATCCATATCCTTGCTTATTGTCTCATTTTATTTATTCTTGTAGGAGTAAAATTGTTAAATTGCAAACTAAGAACATGCAACTCTTAAGCAGAGATCGCAGATATTTGTAAATAATCAAATAATCGAAAACAAATGCCAGCAAAGCTAAAGAGAAGATTGTCTTCACCTTTCTCCACATTTCTTTCCTGATAGAGCAAAATCCAAAAATGGAGGGCGGTGTTTAAGAGAGAAATTGGACAGGCTGGGCCTCAATCTGCCTGCTGGAAGGAGAAAAGCAGCCAATGTCACCCTCCTGACATCGTTGGTGGAAGGTAAGATTTGTTCTAACTATGATGTTAGACTTTTTGGCTTCTGCTCCTGGGCTACACCTACATTTCTGAGTAAAAAAGGTAAAGGTTCCCCTCGCACATATGTGCTAGTTGTTCCCGACTCTAGGGGGCAGTGCTCATCTCCATTTCAAAGCTGAAGAGCCAGCGCTGTCCAAAGATGTCTCCATGGTCATGTGGCCAAAGGCGCACAGAATGCTGTTATCTTCCCACCAAAGTGATCCTTATTTTTCTACTTGCATTTTTTACATGCTTTTGACTAGAGATTCGAACCACTGAACTGCCGATCTTTCAATCAACTAGCTCAGCATCTTAGCCGCTGAGCCACCGCATCCCCTACATTTCGGAGTACTCGAAAACAAATGAGAAGATCTTAAAAATCATTAGACAAAGACTGTAAAATCAGGAATTTAATATAAGTGGCATGATTCCTGAAGATTCTCATGGTAATTCACTTCTAAATTTTTATATGAGGTGGAAAAATAATTGGAGAGAGAATAGAGCGGGGTGGGGGGGGGTGCGGAGAAGAGAAAGAGAAATTAAAAAAAAAATTAATAGAGTCATGCTAATATTTTTTGTAAATCCTTAGCAGGATGCACTCAATTACAAAAGTTAATTGACAAAATAGTTATTGTGGCACATAAATGTTTTTGTTGACACATGTCTACATTTATGGTATTAAGAAATATGTAGGAATAAACCAATGATCAGCCTTCAAAATAGGTCTTAAAACTCACACAAAATTAACTCTCAGATTATGTTTTAGTAGTTTAAAGAATATTATCTACTTTTATTAGTGGGATTATCAGTTAACCTATGTATGAGAGAGACTGTTTAGGCACCAATGTCTTGTTCTTACAAGAGCAATTGAGAAATAAAAAATTCAAAAATGATGTTTTGTCCTAACAATATGGCTAGCTTTTCTTTCAGTACGATAGCAGGCATTTTTTTCAGTCCCTCACCACAGCCTCAGTAGGGTAAACTGATAAGAAATAAAGTGTTTGTAAGCTAGAAATAATGTATAGCATTTTTGCAGCTTTAGTTTTGCAGGAGGATGAGTAAAGAGCAGAAAAGGGAGTCTTGTATTTCTCCATCATTCTTCACATTTTCCTCATAGAGGACAGGAGAATATGAAATGCATCTATGGCTTAGGAGAAAGTGTTTTAATATTTCAGCCTTCTCCACAAATCAGATTATGGCTGATATGGAATCTTAGGATTTGATTGTTTAAAAAATTCAGTCCACAACTCCAGAATATTTGTAGGCAACAACAGTCTTTTTTTCTTAGCTTTACTTGATAAATTTAACTAAGTACACTGGGGTTCCATTGTGAATTTCTCCTTCCTCTCAATTCTTGATAACATAGAGATGCTATTTGCATTTCATACTGCAAAGCAAGATAATTTGTCAGGTTATTAGCTGGTTTTTCTTGGGGTGATAAAATAGTTTGACTTTTATCCTTTATCTTTATCCATCTGCACAGAATAGATCATATATTGCCATCATCATCCTCTGTAGAACACTAGCATTTTTCTCCACATCAACTATCTTCAGCAAACTTCTTCAGTTTTTCCTTGGTGTAACAAACCTTCAGCACATTGTTTTTATAACTTTAACTATAAATCAATAGCTACATTCATCTGGGTTGCCAGCCACTACTTCCATTCCGGCACAAAATGATATGGTGCAGTGGTGGGATTCAAGTAATTTAACAACCAGTTCTCTGTGCTAATGATTTCTTCCAACAACCAGTTTGCCAAATTGCTCAGAAAGTTAACAACCAGTTCTCCTGAAGTGGTGCGAACTGGCTGAATCCCACCATTGATATGGTGGCTATGCCACAGACAAGTATGATGAGCCAGCAAATAGCCATAGCAGCTAGAGGCACATCATATTACTTCCTCCTGAGGAAGATTTATTTTTCTGAGGCCTTCACAATGGTTCATTTGTAGTTCTGTTATAGATAACAATCTCTAGGTCAGTTCCCTATCTAGGCAGGAAATGAGCAATGTAGTGCTGTTTTCCTGAACAACGCAAAAGAACAAATTTGTATGATTACAATGTCAAATATCAGTTTGCCACTCCTCTGTTAGGAGTAGTTCATTCTTTCTAACCAAAGTTGAAGTTTGTGAACTGTGATTGCTGTGAATTTTTGATCCCACATATCCCTTTTCCCTTGGTAAGAACTTTTTGAAAGATAAAAAGGTTCAATATACCTCATTTTAAAATTATTGCATTAACACTGCTCTCACCCTCACATCAGAAGCATGAATGCACAGAACAAAAGAAAGGTTCCCTCTTAACACAGGATGCCTACACAAAGCTCTTTTTTACATCTAGAAATGCCTGTTTACACTTGGGAGTTTAGTGAACTTTATTGAGCTGCCTCCTGGTTACACTAGAGAGGTTTTGCATTGCAGCAGGGATATCCAGCATCAAAATGGTGGATGCAGCTGAGTCATTGATGACCTCCCCCCTCCTTTTATGGTGAGTCATATGCTTTATGGACACAAACATAAAAGAGGCAGGGGTTTGATCACCTAGCTGTATTCACCATTTTGATGCCATTGACTCTATACACACACACTGAAAATATCCCTGCTTCGATTAAAAAATGAGGTACTAATCAGCCATAGAATCTCACAGCTCTGGGGAAGATCTTACTTACATCTTGGATACTGGAGGTTGTGGAACAGTTTTCACTTTCTGCTTTTCTGTCTTAACTTCCTGTTAATCTATAATGTAACCTAAGTAAGACATCAGGCTAATGGTGTAACCTAAATAAGACATAGACCATCAACAGATACATACCGTGTTTCCCCAAAAATAAGACCCTGTCTTATATTTTTTTTGAACCTCGAAATAAATGCTTTGCCTTATTTTCGGGAAGGTCTTATTTGGGGGTGCATGGCGCAAGATGGGGCTCCTCTTGCCACCTTACCTGATTTCCAGCTCTGTGTTTAAATATTATTGGGGAAGGCTTATTTTTGGGAGAGAGGCTTATTTTAGCACATGCGCTCAAAAGCCCGATTGGGCTTATTATCAGGGGATGTCTTATTTTCGGGGAAACAGAGTAGAAATAAGCCATATTTATGCAGTTTAAAAAAGAGGCAATAAAAAACGCTAAGAAGAAGAAAAAAACCCAGAATACATCCTCTCTAGCAACCGACATACAAATAAACAGGGATTAATATTACAAGCAGAAAACAATACCCTAATCAAGAAATTGCCAAAGAGAAAACAACACTCTGATCAAAACTGGTAGGGCAAGCTATTGTATATCAAGGGGAAGCAAACCCCACATTCACTCACACTGACTATCTCAGTGGTGTCAAACTCAAGGCCCGCAAGCCAGATTAGGCCCGCAGGGTGCTTAGATCTCGCCAGTTGGGCCAGCCTGGAAATAGCAAAGGACCAACCCATGGTGTTTCTGCTAGCAAAACTGGTGTGAGGGGCCCATGTGCAGCCTTCCCAGTGCCCCTTTTTCAGCCTGGACAGCCTCCTGCAGCACCCTGGAGGCCAAAACGGGCCTTGGGGAGCGCAGGCATCCCCACATGCCTTACTTTGGCTGGTAGGGTGCTGCAGGAGGTCATCCAGGGTGAAGGGTGGCTGGCAGAGTGCTGCAGGAGGCATCCGTCCCATCTGCCATCCATCCCATTTCCTGGCCAGCCCACAGAAGACAACTACAATTCTGATCTGGCCCTTGAAGAAATCCAGTTTGTCACCCCTGGACTATCTCAAATAATTAGGTAATGAAACATCTGCAAGCAAGCTACCAAACAAGTTCAGAAAACACCAAGGAGTCCCAAGTAATACAGTTCAGAAAAGCCCAATTGAAATTCATCTAGAATAATAGTTAAGTTGGCTACTTTAAGACTGGAAAAAATATCATCCTTCAATTGTTCCTCATGTTCTTCTGCAGTAAATAACAATGTCATCCAAATATGGTTCGTAGCATTTCCCCCGGCCCACAAATATTTGGTCTCTGGAGAGTATGTGAAATACAGATAGTCCTTGTTTAGCAAATTCCTCAAACAGCAACAGTTTGCAATTACAGTACACTGGTGATGAAAATATACCTTTGCACCAAATCCTCACATATATAAACTTTGCGGCTCTGTAAAGCAAAGGAAAGCTGAAGTTCATATGTGAAGTCATGGATTCACATAGTAACCATTTTGCTTAATGACTGAGTTGTGTCTCCCAGTTGTGATTCCTAAATGAGGACTGCCTGTACAGAAGAAGCTTTCACTTTGGGAGAGTCAATGGAGATTCCCAGTTATCCAGGTTATGGTTGTCCCAAAGATGCTTTTTTCAAGAGGCAACTGGACTTTCTGGTAGAAAGTCCAGTTGCCTCTTGAAAAAAGCACCTTTGATTTTACTTTGGGAGTTTCCTTGAAAGAAATTTGTCAATAGCCCTTACTTAAATCCAGAGTAAATAAGCATTTTCTATATATGTTTATTAGATTATCTATTCTTGGGCCAGGCTAACTATCAAACAGTTGCTTGCTTAAGAAGTCTTAGATCTACACAAAATTTAACTTCTTTTTTGTCTTAGGAACTAAAACTATGTGTGAAGACCATTTTACTAGTCAAGAACAGATTTCTTTTTCCCTTCTTTCTTCAGGGCATCTCTGTAATATGATATGTAATATGATCTCTGTTTCTGTGCTCTGCTAATATGGTAGTGCCTGGCTTTTTTGTAAAAATATCATTGAAGACTTCTTAGATCTGCTTTTTCTTGTAAAGATAAACTGAATTTTATCTATGTCTCAATGCATTTGGTATGAGTGTATGTGACAAGCAGGTTTACAATTGCTCTGCTGAATAATCCAATCTATGAACTCACAATTCTAGACTTGGCTGTTTTCTTTCAATCCAGTGGTTGACATGACAAGCTGTGGTTTCTTCACCCTCAAGTCTGCTTTGCTGGCAGGTTCTGCTTTGTGGGTTGCATTTTGCATCCCTGGCAGGCAGCAGAAGCTACACTCTATCTGTCCCCTTCTAGTGATTTGTTTCTGGTTTTTATATCATACCTGCATTTTGCATATTTGGCAGTAGTTTTTGGTGATCCTTGCCTTGTCACCTAGTTTCTGCAGTTTTTCTCCTTGACTGAGAACTTTATTAGGAACTTTATTAGTCCAACTGTCCTTCACCCCATCTATGACTTTTCTTGATTATCTTCCACACAGCATAACTTAAAAGGGCTGCTTCCTGTGGAAAGCCTGTGACTCTTCTCTATATAAGGAAGGCACGCGTTCCAGTATTTGAATCATCCTGGGCAGGCTTCTTTTACATGTTTTTCAGAGTCTGATTTAATCATTCAGTTAATCCATCTGTCTGTGGGTTCTCCTGCCAGATATCCCCAGTGCTATATATAAATGCCTTAGCAAAGCAGATTGGAAGTTTGGGGCTTGATCTGTGAAAATCTCATTAGGTACACCCACTCTACTGAACAGTTTAAGCAACTCATTGGCAATGACTTTTGTGGTAACTGCAGAAGGGAATTGCCACAGGGCATCTCATAGCATAATCAGAAATTACAAGGCTAGACTGATTTCCTTTGGCTGACTTTGGCAAGGGACCAGCAATGTCCATAGCAATTCTAGAAAATAGAAAGGGGGACAAAAGGATTTTTTTTCCATGGGTGTCTTGTTTTGTCCTTCCTTGGGGGTCTTCCCTAACTCTATAAGAAGAACCCAATTTTTCTCCGCAAATCAGGATGTGCTACTTGCTCATCACCATTTTCAACCACTGCCCTCCTAAAACTTTTCAAAGAAGGATCTTTTTTCTTGGAGAGGTCTAATATCTATTTCTCCCATTTGTGATTTAAAGACTGGATTTTGTGCCTGTTCACCTATCAGTGTTTCTTTATGTAGCTGCTTCTCTGGATCAAAGATGTGGCTAGGATAGCAATGCATCGGAAGAGAATTCTGCTCCTCATTGGTTTTCTTGTTCTTGTAATTATTTATTATAAAACTTCTTTTCAGGCATTATAGCCAACATTTATTCTTCTAGTACTTTGGGCTGAATGCACCCTATATCATCCTTTTCTCAAGTAATATTGCAGTCTATTGAAGACAGAATGGGTTTCATGATACATTGGAGGTGTTTCTGATTAAGATATCAAACGAGGAAATAAGTCCGCTACATTCACTCATACATACAAAGCTCATATTTACTCACAGACCTATAACAAAAGAGGAGAAGGGATGATTGTGAACTGGCACTTTCCCAAGATTACTACCATTTTATCAAATAAACCCAATCTGGCAAGCATTAAAAATAGCAAATGTTGTTTAAGTGTTCTGTCAGCAGTTTTTTTTCTTGAAGACAGTTCTTTCACATGTTATTTATATGTCAATGGATCACAAGGTCACACCTCTGACTGTGTTAAGATAACATTAAAACGTGTTTGTCTTGTATTCAGATCCAGAGTTTTCTACTTTCACCTTTATGACTAAATTCCTGAGCTATGTTAGACTTAAAAATCCACACATTTCTTAATTTTTCTGTGAAATTTTCTAATTAAAAATGTATGTAAGATAGAAATCAAATATATCAAGTTATCAACACATATACACAGTGGTAGAAAATATTTTAGAAGAATTGGGTATATTAGGCAAAATGCTAATTCAGGTTGGGCAAAATGCTAATATTAGGCTGGGCATGTTGTGTCCCATCAGCCAAGGAATGTCAGATGATTGAGACTAGGTGATGTGCCTTCTCTGCTACAGTCCCTGCCTTCTGGAACATTCTCCATTCAGAGTTGAGGATGGCCCCAACCCACAGACTCACAAAGTGCTTGTAAGTGCTGAAAAGTAATAGAAAGTAGTAGGAAAATCCCGTAGAAATATGGTAACACCTGGGGAGGAAGTAATTGTTTCTACTTCTCTAGTTAGAGGGTACAAAACTTGCATTATAAATCATATTCTCTTTGGGAGGTGATTGAGGGAGGTTCACTCCCTTCTTTGGGCAACTTTCATTAGATCTCTCTCTTAGCTTTTAGCTAGCAGCTTTCATTCCATCCAACTCCAGCACTGGAAGAACTGGAATGGCAGCAATCTTTCAGCTGAGAAGTTAACTCCATTTCTTTCTATTCAGGTGAAACCTCCTAATGTTAAGAACTGCTGCTGATTTTCCTCCTTGCTGTTTATGAATTTTAAAAGGATAAGGGGGTGCTATCTTCTCATGGGCAGTAATATTCTTGAGTGATTTATCTCAGGCAAAAACCAAGAGTCTTTTTAACTAACCAAGGTTTTAAAAGAGCCTAATTATAAAACATGCTGCTTGTACAATTCACTAGTATTTTGTCTGGTCGCAGGAGAAGCTTTGCATTTGGCCAGGGACTTTGGCTATACGTGTGAAACTGAATTCCCAGCCAAGGCAGTTGGAGAACATCTTGCCAGGCAACACATGGAACAGAAGGAACAGACAGCAAGGAAAAAAATGATCCTAGCGACAAAGTAAGTTGTTTAAATGCTACCTTGTTCACATGTGACTCTAGAAGCTAACGGCTTATTTTAAACCTATACTAGGCTTCCAAGGCAATTAGTTTTGAAGTTAGGTGGATTTAACAAGTCAAATATATAAATAATAAAGCAATAAAAGTATAGAAGATAAAATTTATTTGTATTTTGGTACTTTAAGGAATGCACAGACCAGGGGTGGGTTCTACTTACCTTTACTACCAGTTCACAGCGGGGCCGTGCACATGCGCTCACTTCACTCATGTGCACTGTTCTGCGCAAGCACAGAAGCTTCTGCACATGTGCAGAAGCGTTTTGATGACTTTGGGGTTGGGTGGAGCCTCCCGCCGATTTTACTACCAGTTCTATAAAACCGGTGCGAACCAGGGGCAACCCACCACTGGCACAGACCCAGGGGGGATGCTGAGGCCCACAGACATGCACAAAGTAACATTCCTTCATATATATCTTAATATAGTCAAGTATGCACCCGTGGTAACTATTCTGACCACAGTTACTATTTACACTGAACTGATTGAGATTTATTTAGAAAGAACAAGGGATACGCTCTATAAATCATTTCTAATAATATATTGGCAGTCGAAAGAAAACTTTTTGAAAAGTCTATGCGACAATGTCAAATATAGGATGCCAAATCACTTGGCAGGGTACTTTTCCTTATCTTTAAAATTGTAAAAATTCTTTCATTTTCTTTCTCTTGATTTTATTTTCATAGGGAAAAAAAATGCAGTTCCATCCAGCATCATACCTCTACTGCAGTAGTGGTTTCCACTTACCTTTGCTACCGGTTCGGAACTGGGAGTGTGTGTGCGTGGGGTGCTTCTGTGCCTGTGCAGGGTGTCCATGATGACATCCGGGCGGGTGGGCAGAGCCTCTCACCGCTGCCACTACCATTTTGCCTGACCTGGGGCGAACCGGTAGAAACCCCCCACTGCTCTACTGTTTTGCTAGGCTAATTGGGTGGCAAAAGACAGCTGAGAGAGATTAGACTTTTTTTTCCTCACAAACTTGTTGATAATGAATAGAAGCATCAACCATCTGATGATACATAGTCAAGTGATGAATGGATGGTTTTATGCTCTTATATCATCATTACCCTGTTACAGTTAATTAGAACTTAACCAGAAAGAGTCATTTTTCTTTCTTTCTTTCTTGGAAAGCTATATTTAGAAAAAAAAAGTGTAAATGATGTAAGAATACAGCTTCAGAAAGTTCCCCATAGATATGTCAATTGGGGACTCAAAGCCTACATAATACAAAAGTTTCAAGTTCAAAAATGGGTTGTGCCACCTTTATCATCCTTCTACTAATACTTATTGATCATTCCAAACGTTTTCTGAGCTTGAACCTCCTTTTCAATCAGAATATTTCTGGAATACTTGAAACAGTTCCAGTAAAATTGGAGAAGTTGGTTTGAACTTTGAGCAAAGTTTTTTTGGATTCTAACATCATTAATGTCAGCATGTTAGATTCTGCAGTTAGCAAGAACAGTGAGGGACAAACCAGAGAGTTGAGCTGCTGCCACAGTGATTTGCTCTTGCAATGAAATATAGAAATATCGAAATTAAGTGTTCTTTATCTATGAAATTCTTATCTTATTATGTAAATTATGCATTTATCAAACAGTTTAAGAAATACTGATAAACTGTGCATAGGATTCTGGATTTAAGAAGATATTATTGGGGGAAAAACTTTCATACATACTTTCTGTAGTAATATAATAGCAATAGCACTTAGACTTATATACCATTTCACAGTGCTTTACAGCCCTATCTAAGCAGTTTACGAGGTCAGCATATTGCCCCCAACAATCTGACTCCTCATTTTACCCACCTCAGAAGGGTGGAAGGCTGAGTCAATCGTGAGCAGGTGAGATTCAAACTGCCGAACTATTGGCAGCTGGCAATCAGCAGAAGTAGCCTGTAGTACTGCATTCTAACCACTGTGCCACCATGGCTCTTTTAATAATCAATCAAATCACCTTAATCATAGATTTGAATCTAGTCTGATTCACAAGTGAATTCTACTGATAATTCTCAGGCCAATTCTAGAGATTATGAAATTGTTCAGTGAGGATTTACTCAGACAAATATGCCCAGGTTTGCTTCCCCCACCCCACCCCACCCCCCAAATTTGTACTAAGTCATGGAACATAGTAAGATGTATTTGATCTCCTAATTCATCATTTTTTATAGTACAGTGGACAAAATATATTGGTTGCATTGAATGAAGTCATGCTGTTGGCATATAAACAAAAGACCCAGATAGTTCCATTGACTGCAACAGGACTTTAAAGTGGTTTCTTCACAACTCTGTGGTTCATTGTAGGATTATGAACTGATCCACAAACCATTCAAGGTATATGACATAATCTAGATTTAAGTGGTTTTATGGGACCGTGTAGGGTTTAATGTATAAGAATCCAGTCCAATGTGTTTATCAATCAGGTTGCCTACATTATATTGCACTACTTCTAAGCATGTAATTATAGCCAAGGACAGCCACGAAGGCGTGTCTTTGTATTTCTCTGTGGCCATGACTTGAAACCTGGTGACAAGGAGGTTACTGAAAAGAATACATACAGTATCAAAGGGTTTCACAAAAGTAGCAAGCTTTCTGTTTCCTTTGAAAGGGAAACCTCTTTCCTACTTGATGTGCAACCCCTCTTCAAAGAATCCCCTTTGGCTATATCAGCATGCCACGATCCAAAAAAAAAAAAAAATCACCAAACTGACTTAAAGTGGCAGAAAACAAGCGTCCCCTTCTATTAGGCCACATGCATACATTACAATCAGAAGTTCTAAAATGCACAAATATACCAGAGGCAAGCTGGCCTTATTATAAAGAGCTCTGTAGCTTCCCAAAGGAACCATAAAAAACAATTACTGCTGCCGTGACCAAACAGAATCTTAAAACATTTACTAAGGCAAAAGCAAGCCAATTGGTGCATCTGCATATGTGGCAGTGTACCCTTTCAAAGTGAGCCTTTCTGCCAAGAGGTACATAGCTTTGCTTAATCTGCTACCTCTGAAGGAAGGCTGACCCATTCTAGTGGTTTTCAGGCTGTACAGTTTGAATAATACAACCCATGTGCATTCTACTTTCATTTTTAAAGTAATACCGGGCCTATCTAGTTTGAATTTTTTTAATATATATAGCTTAAGAGGTAGTAATGAAAAAGGCAAGGAAAGCCCTTTGCCAGGCATCTATGGGATGCCATTCAAATGTGTCCAGGAGAAGCGGTCCAAGAAGTCTTTGTGGCTTCTGACTGAATAATGTTTCCATTTGATGGTATGGGTAGTGCATTATGATAGTTAGATGATCTTTTCTGGTGCACCCTACCCAGTAACATACAATGTATGAATGAAGCTTCTCAAGCCATGAGTCCCACTTGGCTTTTACATAGCAGATTCAGGAGCAGGGAGTAGAGGGATTGGAGAGGAGGGGAGAAAATGAATGCCTACCAAAAAATGAATGGAGCCAAGATCATGAATGAGCAATGCCATGACCAGAATTAACTTTTTCTTTTAAATTTACACAATTGATATGATTCCTTCCCACCTCTTTCATACTGTCTGCCTTCTGACACATTAAAAAAAAATGACAAAACTCAGTGGCCACTTTTGGAAAGGTTCAAAGGGATCTTCCAAATTTTTTAAGGATATATACTTTTCTTGATAATCTTAACATTTGGGTCATCCAGTATTTTTTTTTTATATTGATCACTGACAAAGGAAGAAAGTCGGCTATTCTGCTATGTAAATAGCATTCATTTGCCTCTAGTGCAATCCATTCTTCTAGTAGAAATTTACATAAAGAGTGGTAGTAGTTATATATCATATTTGTATAATTGTGCTGAGGAAAGCATGTGTGGTATGAAACTTAAAGCATTTATTCAATGAATATGGTAAGTAACCTTAATGAGTATGCATCTATTTTGATTCTAGGCAAATATGTAAAGAATTTCAGGATCTCCTTAGCCAAGATAGATCACCTTTGGGTTCCTCAAGACCTACTCCAATATTAGATCTGGATATTCAGAGACATTTAACACATTTCAGGTATGACCACCAAAATCTATTGAATGGAACTTTAACTTTATTTAAAAAATAGTTCTGACGTGCTAAGAGTACTTTCTCTGTGCAGAAGTATTAAATGTATTGTATATATGGAGATCTTGCCCAAAACTGACGTTTTGGCCCTTCTTGCACATGTCCTCTTCCAAGACAAAAATGACAGAATGTCAGAATACTCCAAAGACTAGTGATCCAGGGGAAAGCTACATCTTATAGCAAATCGTTTTGTTTACAATGGTTGGGACCATGAATGCTTTTCAAGCTCCTCTGGTGATCTGCTGTCACGGCTGGAAGATACTCTTTTGGTTTAATAATAAGGTTGTGTTTATGTGTCAAGTCATTCTACTATATTTCTCTTAAAACAGTATTATCAGTCTCCTTGGTGTTTTTTTTTTTAAAGTAATTGATTCTTCATTTATCTCAACTGATTAATCAATGTATATTTTTATATAATTTGCATGGATTTTTGATGAAAAATTGTCTAGTTGAGTACACAGGGTTTTGTTTGTCAGAGAACACAAAGCCCACAGCCAGGGAACTTTGCACTCAACTCACACAGGCTAGGATTCCATAGAGAAGCTTTCCTCAATTTGGTACACTCAAAGATGAAGCATCCAAAAATGCATGGGATTATGGCACATCTGAAGACCACGCAACTAAGGAAAGCTACAGTAACAGAATAGATTGCTCAAATTATTCATTTAATCCCAGACTGCAGTTTTGCTATAAATAAGAAGTCAGGTGCCCTCTAGTGATCCTTGAAAGAACTAAATGTTTCTTGTTCAAAGGAGGTAGAGTTGGTGTCACATCCTAAGGACGCATGAAGGAAAGGAATATTAACTTACACTTTCACTGTTGCCTCTAAAAGAGCATTTTATTTCAAATACAGTTCCTCTTTTATAGAACTATGTGAGGAAAATTGCTTAGTTTTTCCCCCAGATATCAGTTATATAAATATGGTGGTACAGTACCATGGTTGGAACAAATACATATGAAATATTATCTTATCTCTATAGTGGAAAGATGGGCTTGATTTTTCTAACAATTATTTTATAAATTGTAGAAGTTGTACAATTTTTAATTTAGTCCACATAGATGGTCTCCCTATCCTATAATAGCATGTACATTTCCCCCCAATTATTATGTTCTATGTTGTCTTCAAAACTAATAGTAATATAAGCACTACCCTTAGAACATCCATATTTTTTTCTTGATTTAATTGAATTTCATGTGTTCATGCACCAATATAATTTTTGACTAAGATCAAGTATAGTACTATAAGAATGATTATGAGCTCCAGTTGCCAAATCTGCCTAGTAATCTCTTCATCCTCCTAATATCTTCTTTACAATAATGACACTATTAAAATGCATAATGTTTATAACTTTTGTGGGTCATGTCAACATACATATAACCCCCAGAATTGCATTTGGGATTAATTTGTTTCTTCAGAGCTGGTTTTGTCTAATGGTTAAGACATTTGAGCTCTAGTCCTACCTTCCGCACAAAGTTTGCTGGGTGACCTTGGGCCAGCCACTCCCTCAGCCTAGGAGGGGGGCACTGCTAAATTTCTTCCAAAAATGCTGCTGAGAAATTTCATAGACTAGTCCATGTAGTTGCAAGAGTCAAGACTGACACAAAAGCACTAAATAAAAAAATAATTAAATAATTTTATATGACTACTGCCAAAGAGAATGTCAAGGGGAAAGGATTCCCATTAGTAGCCAGATGACCAGGTTACACAGTTGACTATGACTTTACTTCCAACATCAGGGTAAATGCCTGAAAAAAAGATGCCTGCCCTTTGTCCTCTAAACACATAGGCTTTCACAGTAACTAGTTTTTTTGCAAAGGTCTATGTCACCGCCTATAAACACGAGACTATCTAACCTAAAAACCAAAGTAGAGCCCAATTGGATCAAGTCATTGGCCATTCTGCATCACACCATGGCCCATTAAATGTTTTCAAGGATCTGATAAGCATTGGTAAAGGGATGATAGCCCTTCTCTGCTTTGGTTTCCTAGCAGCTAATATTTAAGGTATGTTCTCTGTAATTCCTCCATTATATTTTCTAGTTCCCCCTTTTGAAGCCATCCTAATTAGTAGCCATTACCAGGGATTGGCATCAGTTTTCAGATTTCTAAATCATATTGTTTACATGCTGACTTCCTTTTTTCAATATTGAAATTGTTAGCCTTTAATTTCAGTGGAGAACCCAAAATTTTGCAGGATTAAAACATAATTCCATCTATATTGCATTATTTTTCTTACCTTTAGCCCTGGGTAATTCATGCATGATTTCATGTACCTGTATCATCTCTCTTTTTACCCATCATTTGTCTAAGCTAAAAGATAAAAGCATGAGGATGAGCCGTTCCAGCCGCCTCATCATTTAGGTTGCCCCTTTTTTTGTGTCTATGCTATATCTATCCACTAGATACAGTAAGTTTTATGTTGGTTTAATTGTAATTAATCATAAGCAGGGGTGAAATCCAGCAGGTTCTGACAGGTTCTGGAGAACCAGTAGTGGAAATTTTGAGTAGTTCAGAGAACTGGCAAATACCACCTCTGGCTGGCCCCAGAGTGGGGAGGGAATGAAGATTTTGTAATATCTTTCCCCCGGAGTGGGGCGGGAATGGGGATTTTGCAGTATTCTTCCCCCGGAGTGGGGCGGGAATGGAGATTTTTGCAGTATCCTTCCCCTCCCATGCCCACCAAGCCACACCCACAGAACTGGTAGGAAAAAAAAATTGGATTTCACCACTGATCATAAGGACTAATCTGAAGACTATTGTGTGATGAGTGAAACAATGATGGCCATCCATAGGCATGGCTGGTTAAAAAGGAATTTGTAATTTTTTTAAAAAAAATCTGAAGGTATGGATTACTGTAAAGAATGGAGTGGTTTACTGCAGGTCACCATGCAGTAAAACTCCATGGAATGTTGAATAGTTTCTCTGAAGTTGTAGCCTGAGATGAAACACTACAATTAACTTTTAAGATATTCTATGGTGTGCAGGTAGACTCTGTTGAAATCACATGGTCCATCCCTGGGGCCAGATGTTTTTCACATGAGCAAGGCATAGCAAAAAAAAAAAAAAAAGTGAGTCTCTTTGAGTATCATCCACCAGCCACAGTATGTTGTAAATATTTGATAGCAACTTCTGCTGCTAACGATACCCAGATTTGGCCATTGTTGGAAACTGGAGATAGACAGATGGCATTCTCCTCTTCTTCTCCCCCTTCTTGGTGGAAAATGAAAGTATTTCCTTTGCAGAAAGACTAAATTGTGTCAGCCTTGAGGGGTGGGGGTGGAAGGGTCGGGTAGGATGTGAGGTACCTTGTGGATGCTGTCAAAGAAGAGTCCAAGTCTTGAGGGCAGTTTGGCTGCTTTGACATACAATGAAAGAATATCATTAAAACATAACAGAGGCCTCCCTTCCATCAAGCTCTGAGAAAACTGCATAATGACTAGAAAAGACTAGCAGTAAAGCTCCCTTTCTCTTTTAAGATCTCTGAAGATTCTTGGCACATGTGAACAAACTGAGTTCATGATGTTCAGGACTTTCTCTATAATTAATCTCAGTTTTATCCAAGAGGAAGACCTCTAACCTATGCTGTGAACTTGCTAGGCTCACTGAGCCCTTTCAGTATAACCAAATAATGGAAATGCTTTTTCTTAAAAATATATATATATTTAATAGCAGTGTGAGGATGAGACGCCTTCTCTGCCCAGGAGAACTAAATCAGGTGATGATCCGTTTCCTATTTCTATAAAAGGAATGATATTGGCCCAGTATGGATCTGGGCATACTGGGTCATACAATATATCAGCCAATATGGCCCATCATCACGGACAATTTCAAAAAATCCTGGCAGCAATTTCCAAAACAATTCTGAATGGAGAAAGCCTAGGGCTCCTAGATTTTGGTTACACAAATCTGGATCATCATTAGAGACGTGGAAAACACAAATTCCTACTAAGTGCAAATGGTCACCTGGCACTCTGATCTAGTAGCCTTAAGAATTCCAGTCTAGGAAGATTTTCCTAGATTCCTCCACAAAGGACTGGCTGCAATGCAGTCATGTACTGTTGAATACCATAGGTTTTTGTTGGCTTGTCAGCTGATTTCTAGAAAAGAGGCCACAAATCTTTAAGGGAATAGCCATTGGATGCTACAAAAATGTTCCATATATTCTCCCTGAAACAATTTATTATTTAACATATTTCTACTCCATCACAATTGAAAAGACACTTGGGAAAATGCAACATTTGAGGGACCTTTAATCCATTCCCTGGAGATGGCAATGCAGACATCTAGGCAGGGATGCAGCCAATAGGGTTGTCAGCTCTTTTTCAGGGAGAAATAAATAGGCAGATATCTCACCTGGCCATTTTGACTATTTTGTGCATCACTGTGATGCATTGTGTGCCTCACTTGTAGAGTACCAAAACATTTACTCTTTTCATCCTATTGTTTAACATTTACATAAAACCAATGAGGGAAGTCATTCATCAGTTCAATATTATCACTGCACTAATAGCCAGTTGTGCGTCACCACTCTGGGCCTTATGGTTGATGGAAAGTTTGCCTGGAGGCTGCAACAGTTCTGTCTAGGACAAAATTGACTGACATTGGGCCCAGGTAAGATGGAGCTACTGTTTGTTCATCAAGATTTTCAATCAGCTCCTGCCTGAAGGTGTTCAGCTAGCACTGAGGGATTAGATCAATTACTTTAGGTCCTCATGGAATCAGACCTAGTACTGGATAGAAAGGTGGAGGCTATGGCCAGGTGCCAGTTTGTACCAATAGTCATACCTGAGGCAAAAAGATCTCACAAAAGACCTCTTTTATTTATTCATTCATTTGATTGATTGAGTGATTGATTGATTGATTGATTTGATGCCCATCTTGTCTAGACTCTGGGTGGCTTACAAACATTACTCTATGGTTAAATGGAGAAACTTCATTACTACATGGATGGACTACTGCAGTGCATTCTGCATGAAGCAGTCTTGAAAGCAGCCCATTTATTGGCAGGTGCTCCCTGCAAAGAGCCTATGATGCTATAGGCTTTCCATTGTTTACACTAAATTTCTGGTGCAGTCTAACAAGCTCATTTTGATATAGGAAACCCTAGATGGTATGATGCCTATGTATCTGCTGAACTCCATTCTCTAACCAGTCTGTCCATTGTGATTCTCCTGGAAGAAGGTCTTAATTGTACCACATTCTCTGTTGCACCACCTTATGGAATAACCTTCCTCTTGGAAGTGAGGTTTGCCTCTTCTCTTACAACATTCAGAACTTAGTTAAGACTAAGTTAAGACTAAGATTAGTTGGTTTGTTTCTTCATTTAATTATTTATTGCTTTGGTTAATACTCCTCCAACGATATTATTATAATCTGTTTCATTACATTAAATTTAGATCATGGTTACCATCAATTAATTAGTTACTTTGGTTTACAAGCTGTTTCAAAGGCAGCAGGGACTTCGTGGTGATGGTGGGTTTATGGTGAGGTCAACCATTTGCTTAGAATCAAGTATCATCATTATGCTGAGATAGTTAAATGTATATCCCACTGTCTGACCATCTAAGTGCTCCTGTGAACATGATTTCCCAGTACCTGGAGGATGAACGGGGAAGAAGAAGCTTGGGCGTAAAGAAGATTGCCGCCCCCTCACAAGATTGATTGGCTGTGGTTCCTAGGAGCCCCACCTCTAACCCCTGCTTTGCCATCTTTAACTCTGGCTGAGATTACATTCCCCCAGATTGGAGTTGGTGCACAGCTGGGGTTTCTTTTGGACTCACAGCTCCTGCCTGAAGACTGTGCGGCTGCTGTGGCCAATATACATTTCACAAATACTTACCCCTTGCACCCTTTATGTCGAAAATAGAATAGAATAGAATAGAATTCTTTATTGACCAAGTGTGATTGGACACACAAGGAATTTGTCTTGGTGCATACGTTCTCAGTATACATAAAAGAAAAGATACATTCATCAAGAATCATAAGGTACAACACTTTATGATAGTCATAGGTAAACAGTCAATATAAATCTTAAGGATATCAGCAACAAGGTTACAGTCATATAAATAAACGAAACACATTCACTTTGAGGGTGGGGATTATTTATTTCATGGAAATATACCATTTATCACCTGAGGAGGCAAGTCCAATTGGTAAACATATACAATTTAGGCTGAATTTCTTAGAGAGCATGCATTTATGCAGACTTGCATCCATGGGAATTCACTGCACCTTCATTTAGAAGAAAAAAAAAATCTTTGGCATTGTATCTGCCTGGATGTGTTAATTTGGGGAGGGGGGGATGTCAATCTTCTTTTTATCAAGAGTAATAAATATTTATAAATAGTAAGTAAATATAATAAATATTTTGGTAGCAAGTATATAGATATATAGATATAGATATGCGCACACACACATATATAGTAAACTCTTCAATATTTCTCTCTTTTTTGCCTGCTTTACAGTTTGATTACTCATGGTTTTGGAACTCCTGCAATTTGTGCTGCCCTCAGCACTTTCCAAACTGTTCTGAGTGAAATGCTGAACTACTTGGAAAAACACACAGCGCACAAAAATGGTGGAGCAGCAGAATCCGGCCAAGGACACAGCAACTCAGAGAAAGTCCCACTGAGGAAAACGTCAGAGGCAGCAGTGAAAGAGGGCAAAACAGAAAAGACAGACTAGCAACATCAGAGAGAATCTATTTCCAGAGAACTTTGCTGCTGCTATTTTTTTTTAAAAAAACATATATCTATCTAACTATATCTATATATGCCTGTATATCTCATCGAAGGTGATCTCGCTCCTGTGGACCAAACTGAAGGGGGGGAAAGGAAAAAGTTGTAAAAAAATCTACCAACCTAAACAACTCTACGGACATCAACCATGTGATGAGACTATCCATTTTTAAGTGTTGCTCTTGAAACTGCTGTGTGTGTGTCTGTATGTATGTGGGTGTGTACACGCGTGCGTGCACACGCATTCATTCAATCATTCCAAACATTACATCAATACACATTTTCTTGGCATTTCCAGACTCGAGGATGCCATTCAGGATCACGAAAATATATGATCATGGGATACACTTGTACTAGTGGGGAAAATTGTATTGCACCACCCAACTGATGGATGAAACACGAAAGAACGCCTCTTTTCACTTCTGACATCATATGAAAGACCCCTGACTGAAAGATGAAAAACCTCAGAGCTCTTAAGAGTACAACCACCGCATTGCCAGGACTGATGATTTGAGGCCTAGGAATTTATAAATAATCCTCATCATCAGAGCTATGTCAAAGTCCACCAAGGTCGAGTCCTTCTCATTCAAGGATCAGCCTCAGGATGACATCACAGATTAGAATGAATGAGCCTGGACTTTGATCTATCAACTTTTTATTTCTGCTTAGTAGATGTCAAATGATACATTCAATGAGTATCTTTCTTATTTGCATTTCCACTTATTAGCCCATTTTCATCTCAGCAAGAAATGATATACAGTCACGTATTCTGCTGGTTCAAAAGAAGGGAGCGGAGAGGACTATTGCATTATTTTGATATTTCTGGGAGGGGGGTTGCCTTCTTTTTCATAACAGCTCTGATTCAACACCATGGTGGTGGTAGAGGTTATTCTTCCTTGCTATAGTTCTCTGAGGCATATCTCCAGGAACGCTTGAAAGAATAACAGTATATACTGAGTTGTTGAAAGTAGGTAGGGTCTGGGCATCGTTGAATAAGCAAGATTCTCCTAGCACAGTCTGCATAAAGAGTGCCCATATAAACTAAGGTGACCATCCTTAGAAGACATACTCATGTATGGGTTCCTGGGTCTCATACTGCCATATTGATATGAGTGATATGCTTACAGAAGCAATGAAGAGTTCTTTTTAATCTAGGAGGAAAGTAAAACTTCAAAAAGTAAAATCTGCCCATTCAAGTCACCCATGAAATTTATATGATAATAATATAGATAATAATGCCATTGCCATTTTTCAAGGTTTTTTTAATATTATATTTATCAGGAAATTAATGCCCAGCTTCCTGTTTGTGGCAGCTTATAACTATCTAATTTAGTATAGCCTAAAGGCCTGGGGTTTCCTACCTAAGTACTAACCTAACCTGCTCCCATTAACGTTTTGAGATCAACCAAGATTGGTTAGATTTACTTGTCAGGACTGAGTCACAAATTAGCAGTATAGGTAATCCTCATTTAGCAGACACAATTGGAATCAGCAACTCAATAATTAAGCAAATCAGTCATTATGTGAAACTGCTACTGGATCTTATTTCAGTTTTCCTTTGCTTTATAGATCTATGAAGGTCACAAATGCAAGGACTGGTTGTAAAGTTACTTTTTCATCACTGTCATAACTATGGTTGCTGAACAAGGCAGCAATTAAACAAGGACTACCTGCACTGAAATCTCATCTAGTATCCTGGCATAGTTCATTCAAAGCCTTTGATCTGCCTAAACATATTACTGCCCTATTATACAAAGCAATTATGGGGCCAATATGCTGCCATATAGACTGCATATCATTTCAATAGGAGACATTTGTCTTCCCCTTCCCAAAAAAGCAAACACACAATGAAAATTTAAAAACTACAAAGGTAGTTCCATCAAAGTCAATGATGCTATAGTAGAATCTATACACTAAGCAATACTTGTAATTTCACTAAAATATGGCTAAACATATGATTGTTTAAGTATTGTAGTCATGTCCGGTAGGCGATACAAATGTATTATTTGTACCTTTGGATTCAAAAGTGAGTTTAATAAGCTTATCTTTGTTAGGTAGAATTTCATGCTTCTGGTATGGGTAAGAGGCACACGTCTCTGGTATGGGTAAATTGCTGGTCTGATCTGTCACTTGTTAGTTTCTGGCAGCAACCAACAAACAATGATAAAATCTGTCAATGACTGCTTTTATTGAGATATGTTATTCTACATTCAAGAATGAGAAGATGTTTTCAGTCAGAATGGCTAGGTCTCTTGAGAGTGTATATTCAACATTCAGAGGTCTACTTGTCGTTAAATGATTGCCTATTATTTTAGATGGTAACAATCAAGGCCCTTTCTCTAATTGTGGAATCCTGGTAAAAACTTTATTGCAACTTTTCAGTCCTTTCCTTGTTCAATCCATATTTAAATAGCTCACTTGGTCTTTAATGACCAATTTGGCTCTTTCTGTTGTTGATTGATAAGTAAGCTCAGTATCCAAAGTTCTCTTTTCTCTGTTTGACATGCAACCATACTTAGGATGTTCTTCACAAATTACATGTTTATAAAATGCATATCTAAAAACTAAATAGTGTGGAAACCACTTGTCTGAGACTAGGAGGTAAGCTGCAACTGAATACAATTTAGCCTGAGGTTTCATATCAAAGAAAAAAATATTCATTGCTGTCTGATGTGTAGTATGACTGTTTCACCTATAACTTGATGATCTATCAAACACAAAGGGATCTAGTGAATGATCTCTCTCAAACCTCTGTGTAAATATGGCATCCTGTTCATACCTTGCTTTCAAGATTTCCTCACAAGCATGATTGTTTTGTAGAAGCACTAATCTGATGGCACCCTGTTTTCTTTTCGGGTTTTTTTTTTACTTGCATTTTTCTCTACTCTTGGTGATTTTAATAAAAGAAAAGGGGAAAGCCCCTCTTTGCTCTGGACACTAATCCACCAGAAAGGAATGAGGATTGTTCTCCATCAATTGATCTTCAAAGAGATCATGCCCCAACAGTTGACTTATAAAAGGGCAAGAGAAATGGCGAGAAGCAAGAGATTTCAGGCCAATAGCAATGCTCTGAGAGGTGATTTCCAAATCAATTTTTTCCTGGCTGGATTGCAGATCAGGAGGCTCAGAAGAGCAGGTGGTCTTCCCACATCAGATAAAGCTCCGATTTCAGTTCCAGTTTAAAATGATTGTAACTTAAACCCACGGCTTTCCTTTTGTATGATGGACTCTGTATAGCAATCATTGTACTTGTATTTAAATGTGAGTGAGCACATGGACACAAGAAAGACTTTGTGATTTCCCCTCCCATTTTGATGGGATCCTTTATAATTTCGCAATGAAATGCATAGTTCTTTTTCTGTTTCTTATATGACTTGTCTATTAGACAGGACCCTAAAAAAATATGCCCACATTTAAGTGAACATTTCACAGCAATAAAATTAATGCTGATTTATGTACTTGGAAATAATTTCTAAGCAGCAATAACATGTGAACGGCAGAGATGCTGTCTTTACCACTATCTTTCTGGGTAAGAGAAATGCAGGTAGAATTGTGTTGTCTATCAATCAATCTTCCTGCCAGGTTACATTGCTACATTTTATATAATGGCTGTGTTCACACAATGTATGAAACAGGGTTTGTGAAATCATCTAAGCAGAGTTTGCCAAATGCTGTAAATTAGTGTTTAAAAACCACAGTGACAAAACGGGGGGGGGGGGGGCATTTTGGTTAGTTTAGCAAGTTGTGAGAATCCAAGCAACATAAGGACATGTAGTTCATATTTATTAAGCTGGTATGTGATTTATTTCAATATACAGTAACTTAGCAAGACATGTGAATTCAATTACTGTGGCTTAGTGAGCAAACACTGCTTCAAAGTAATCAGTGGGATGTGTTAATCTAACTAGAAAGACTTGCACAACGGTATCAAGTAGAATAATGAGAAGTTCTCATCTTATTCTTCTGTTTTTGAGAGTTCCACTACATGTAGTGAGTCTTACTTCCAAGTAACTATAAAGGTGGTAAAGGTTCCCCTCCCACATATGTGCTAGTTGTTCCCAACTCTAGGCAGCGATGCTCATCTCCGTTTCAAAGCTGAAGAGCCAGCGCTGTCCAAAGACATCTCCGTGCTCATGTGGCTGGCATGACTAAACACCAAAAGTGCACAGAATGCTGTTCCCACCAAAGGTGGTCCCTATTTTTCTACTTGCATTTTTTATGTGCCTTCAAACTGCTAGGTTGGCAGAAACTGGGACAAGTAACGGGAGCTCACCCCGTTACATGGCACTAGAGATTTGAACCGCTGAAATGCCAATCTTTTGATTGACAAGCTCAGCATCTTAGCCACTGAGCCACCGCGTCTAAGTCTAAGTAACTGTACTTAGGCATAAAGGCAAAAGGTCTCTTGACTACTCCCAGCCCTGAAGTCCCTGTTACAGATACCAAAAATAGTAGTCCTGGGAAGACTTGAAAGCTTTCTAAGACATAATATTCCACCTACTGGGTTTGATAACTTTCATGATCAGGAAACCAAGAAGACAAAATAATGAAATTACCTGGCGGGGGATATGTGTATTTACAGTACAGTTTGAAGATATACCTGCAGGCACAACAATAAATGTAGCCTCATCACTTAATGGTTGTGTTAACACAATCTACCACATATTGGTGCTCAAATTTCTTCTTCTTTTCTTTCCAGCAGTTCAGCCCATCTCTCTAAATTATCACTCAAGAAGGTTGACATCCACCCAGAAACAAAAGGTTCATTTGATTCCTGAATATAAACTGGGTCAAAAAGGTCTTTTTGTCCTATGTAGATACATAGCATTGCAAACTGGCTATGGAAATGATTTTGGAGAGAGAGAAAAGTACTTTAGAGATATTTCAGATAGGAGCAAGGAGAGGTGCAGAACTATTTCATGTTCCCTTTTATCCCCTATGCCACTGTCTTTAAGCAAAATACCATGTCATGGATCTAATTTGTCCCCTTTGCTATTAGTACTGGTGGAACTTTAGTGAAAACGTTATTCTCCTAGTACAAAATTGGCTGCAGGAAAATAGCAGAGGAAAGGACAGGTTTTTTTTCCTACTTAGTGCTTTCTAGCTATATTGGAATAACAATCCCCAAAATTTTCAGTCACTGATTATATCTCAGCAATTTGCAAAAGGACAAAGGTTTTTCACTTTGCCAGGCTACATCACATACACTATTCCCTCTAGTGATTTATGCCAGTAAGAATGACTCAGGGATCTTTGCAGCAAACTAACTCTCCCCAAACTGGAATTTGGGAAGGGTCCTGAAGAGAGGTGGTCTTAGCTTTTATGAAGACAGTTGTCTATAAATCAAAACTGGATGCAGATAAGTTTAGTCTGAAAGGAATGAATTAATTAATTAATTAATCGATCAATCAATGCCAAAATGAAACATTCCAATACTGCTGGTGTAGTGACTAAACATAACTGATAGTAGTTAAATCCTGCTCTTCTTTCTATAAGAAATAATTCTTTCAATGAAGGTTCCCTAAATTTTCAAATGGTCGTTTAGGATCTCAGTGGGCCAAGTTCCTCCATGGGTACAGCTGACAAAGGGACATCCCCTTGTGCTTCCAGTCTACCATGGACCACAGAGTCACATTTTTTGTGTAATTCCCATACAATTCTGCTGCTCTAGAGATTTGGTAGCCCTTATGAGAAATCTTTTCTGGATATAGTGATCAACTCCTGCAGTTTTAAATGCTGACAGTGCAAAATGAAATAAAGAATAACATTTAACATGTATATATACTTGCGGGTAGAGCATATCCCACTCTTGTCTGGAACCAAGATTTCTAGTTTTTATGATTTCTAGTTTTTATGATTGCCTTGTTGGCTGGCTGCCTTTCTTTATTCTGAGATGAGCTTATGAATGGAATTACTCATACTGACATCTGAATAGTGAGTGATATATCCCCAAACAGAATAACAGTGTTGGAAGTGACCTTGAAGGCCTTCTCATCCAATCCCCTGCTCAAGCAGGAGACCCTATAGGAGACAAATGACTATCTAATCTCTTCTTTAAAACCTCCAGTGATGGAGCCCCCACGACTTCTGAAGGCAAGCCATTCTGTTAGTTATTGTTCTCACCATGAGGAAATTTCTCCTTAGGTCTAGGTTGTTTCTCTCCTTGGATAGTTTCCATCCATTGCTTCTTGTTCTGCCTTCAGGTGCTTTGGAAAATAAGTTGACTCCCTCTTCTTTGTGGCAGCCCCTCAAATAATGGAAGACTGCTACCATGTCACCATAGTCCTTCTTCTTTAAACTAGACATACCCAATTCCTGCAACTGTTCCTCATATATTGTAGCTTCCAGTCCCCTAAACATCTTTGTTGCTATTCTCTGCACTTCTGCTAGAATCCCAACATCTTTTTTTATATCGTAGTGACCAACACTGGATGCAATATTCCATGTGTGGTCTTAACAAGGCATTATAAATTGGTATTATCACTTCCCATGTTCTTAATGCTATCTCTCTGTTGATGTAGCCTAGGGCAGCATTGACTTTTTTGGTGGCTGCAGCACACTGTTGGCTCATATTTAAGTGGTTGTTCATTAGGACTTTTGATTTCATTTCACAGTTATTCACACTGCTATTACTGCTATTCTTTCAGCTTGTTTTTATAACATGAATGCAATGTTATTTTACAATATGCCTCATAACATTGAAAGGGCTCCTCTTTCAACATTTCAAACTAACATACTCTGGATAGGCGGCAAGGGAGAAAAACTGGAGGAGCCAACACATTCCATTGAAAAGGAGTGATGTTCTCTTCCCAATCTTTGGTGGATTAGAAAACTTCCATAACTTTATTAACTTCCAATGAACCCCATCTCAGAAAGATCAAGATCAATTAATCCTAAAACTCCAATTGATTTTATTGATAGTAGATGGTAAATTTACAGTATGTTTGAAAAGTGGCATATCTAGGATCCATGAAACCCAAAATCATGAAATCCCAAGCCTTTAAATTTGATAAAGATCTGGAAGACTTGAAGAGCATTATTGCAATTTCTCTTGAAATTATAATTAAAACCTTAAAGGGGGAAAAAAAGAATCAATCTCTGATAAACTCATTACAAATTTACAAACTGCATTACATACAGTGCAGGGGCAACTCACCAGAAATAATTTAAAAATAATTAACCAACCTTTAGACGCCGAGCGGCAGAAGCTGTTGTTAAATTACATAGAAGGATGCCTTCAGGAAATCTTCTCACTGCTGGCTGATTTTAAACTTGAAATAATGGATGCTTACAGATTAAGGGCAATAGGCAATCCCTCACAGAGACCTGCTCCTATAATTGTTAAATTTCTAACATCTAGTACTAGAGGTCAGCTCTTAAAAGTTTCAAGACAACCCACCAAATTGAAATACCATGGATGAAAAATTGTGATTTACCCAGATCTTTTTTTACAGTGTTCCAATTATAGCAAGACTTATATTTGGTGCTTATGTTTGCAAGAACTAAGAGAGTGGAAAAAATTTCTGCGTCCATCAATCTTCTGTCTCTCTTGAGGATGAGATCCAGGTGGTTCAAAGAAGTTCATAGGCTGCTGTGGAAGTTTTATATGCTCTGGATGATGAATAACAATTTTGTTTCCCTTTCATCTCCTTCTTCTTTTACTATGTGAATTGGAATTGCTCACTCATGACCACTTGGCCAAAAGATACACTTGCAAACCATGTGCTAAGCTACATGCATCTTTTAGAGATTTCAGAGTGGTCTTTGATTTAATTTCCCAGCCCAAGCTCCTTCTCTTTATGTATAAATTACATGATAATTCAACTATAAAATTCAACTTCAGCTCCAAGGGACATTATACTAAGCAGACTCCTGTCAATAGTGGAGTCTGGAAGGTATACATTTTGCCACCATCACTGTTTAATTATTATATCAACCCTTTAGTTGCTAGAATAATTGATCTCTCTCATCATCCCCAGAATTTGCACAGAAATAGTTCTCTTATATGCAGAGTTGCTCAGAGTTCATCAGGCCTAAAAAGAACATTGTATACCCTGGCTGTATATTACAATGCAGCGACACTAGTAATTAATAATAAATTAGTAATAAAACCAGTGCGTTTGCCCTTTAATTTGATTCTATCATGCAAGTCAAGTGGTTTTAAGCATCTCAGCGTCATATGCCATATCATAACCAAACATTGGATTGGATGCATAAGGAACATGCAGTTCCAAAAGCCTGGAGATCTGCCACAGCCAGGCAAACACTTCTTTGTATCACACGTTCCTCCTGTACTTGCAGTACATTCAGTTCCACTTCATGCACAATTAGAATATGGCCAATTAGCTCTATAAACCTCTTTTGACCCCTTGCAAAAGGTCCAGGCTAAGTTTCTTAGGAACATTTTGGAAATTCCATGTTACACTTCAGATGTAACTGTATATCTCAAGGCTGGCATTAGTAAAATGAATCTAATGCCTAGATGCTTATCTTTACATGCTGGACCAAGTAATTTTTGTCCCCGCATATATAACTTCCTAGGTCCTTACTGATTATATTTTGTCTTGGGCTAAGACAGTGCACAAGCAACAAAATTATTAGCTTTTTAAAAATCTAGTATGTATGTTAGGGCATGAGCATGTAACAGAGATAATCAAGCAAGGTCTTAAGAACATCCAAATTTAATCAAATATGATATTACTCCCTAATTTTTAAAAGTAGCTCCTACAATGTTTCCAGACCTGGGAAATATCTAAGTCAAATTATTATCCCTAAACTCAGGAAGGCTCTAATCGTGGTATGGTTCAATACATCCCCATGAGTGACTTTAGTGGGGAGAGATAAGAGCATTCTATTCAAAATATAAACTACACCAGTTGTGGGTTGCCTCCCGATTCGAACCAGTTCACAAAAACTGGTAGTAAAACGGGTGGGAGGCTCCACCCACTGACCCAGATGTCATCATAGGTGATCTGCAGGCGCGGGCGCAATGTAAACCGGTAGTAAAGGTAAGTAGAACCCACCCCTGAACTACACCCATAGGGAGAATAGTGATACTGGAATTAAAAGATATTGGGGAGTAACCCAAATATGTATATGGCAAGGATTGAGTGTGGCAGAGCTGGGCCTGGCTGCTTTAGTGGCAAAGGATATGAGTGACTTACTGGAGCAATGTCCAACTTTCCTTGCCACCTTCCTCATTGACTTAGTTTGTCAATGACAGAGAAGGCTACAATTGGCAATTCTGTGACCGTGGGACGCTGCAACTGTCCTAAGTGCAAGTCGGTTGCCAAGTACTCATACTGTAATCACATGACTCTGGGAGTGCTGGGAAGGCAGGAACTTCAAGGACCAGTCATAAATACCACTTATTCATTGCCACTGTAACTTTTAACAATTGCTGAACAAGTAGTCATTAAACATGGACTACCTATATCAGGGGTGTCAAACTGGCAGCCCGCATGCCAGATGCGTCACACACAGGCTACATCCACCCCAATTCTGTAAATGGGAAAAATATCATGAAACATCACATTACAGCAATGTGACACCGTGAGTTTGACACCCATGACCGATATTATCATATGCGCATTAAAATGTTTCAGCCTTAAGATTTAGCTTTTTTATTATTATTTTGGTAAATCAAGTTATGGACTCTACAAAAGGCCTTATCATAATCTCCGTTCATGTTCCAGTGACTCTTAATACTAAAATTTAATAAATCAGTCAATTCCACATGGTATCAAAATATTTCCCTTCTAAGAGATTGTCAATTTGTGGAATATATTAAGAAGGAAATGTATTCTTTTTCTGAAAAATAAACCAGGCACAACCAACTTGTTAACTCTCTGGAATGCATTTAAGGGATCCCTGATGGAGGCACCAAGGGATCCATTATCAGTTGTGCCTTAGCAAAGGAGAGACTCTGAGACTATAATCTTATACAGATGGAAAAAAATGGTTAAAGATTCTGTTACATGCTAAAAGCCCACTGACGAGCTATATCAAGCATTTATAATAGCAAAGCTTAAATTGGGTGTTCCAAAGTACTGAGCACTATATGTTGAATTAAATATTTCTAAAAGTATAAATGCAATTTCAGTAGCTATAACCCAATGGTAAAAAAAATCCATCCTTTGGGGCAAATGTAATGTTATCAAAATGAACATTACATCAATCTAAAAAGAAGTTCTTATGTTACTTCCTATTCGATATCTTATGCAGATAAGTGAGCTAATGAGAAAAATTTTATGACAAGTTAAATTCACTCAAATACCTTTGGCCAAATCCAGGTTATTTTATGATGATGGCAGCTTTAATCTTCCAGATTTTCAACTGTATTATAGGGATATTAATGTAATGTCTTTTTCCCCTTTGGAGTTAAATTTGTATTATTTTCTTCTTTGGGAATTATATGAAAAGCAAACATGTAACATTTTTCAAATTTTGGCAACTTTATTGTCCAGGTATATTAAACAGGGATGATCATTTTTAGTTTTGAAACCTGACAGGCACTTTTCATTTATTAATAAGTAGAGGTCACTTTTTGATCCAGAATCACAAAAGAAATTGACGTTGTAGAACAAATAGTTGGAAGATGGATTTTTTTTTTTTTTTATGTTTGGGCTAAACATTGATCAACATTTTACATTTTACATTACAATATTTTGAGAGATTGCATGTTGAGTACCAATTACCTCCAATATTCATTTAGTAATGTATACAATTGAAACATATACTAATTTAATTAATACTGTTCATCTACTCTAGCAGCCTCCAAATTTTTACCATTGGTAATTTATTGAACCCCTCAATTAATTTTTAAGAAGGAGTGGGCATTACATTTTTTTTAACATTAGGACTGTAAGCAAGTTGCAGGAGTTTTTAAAACTTGTATGATTCAGTCTTGTTTGATTTTAAATAGCTACATACTGTACACCAGTACAATTTTTAAAATAAATATTATGGTAAAGAATCTCAAAGTGATGTTGAACTATATTCACAAAACATGGAATTTACTGGGAAAGGAACTTACTTCCCTGATTTTGAGGAATGGATCTAGGATATGAGTTCATTACTGAATTGACTTTATATTGTGATCTGTAGTTATTGCATGGGTCCTATATTGGTGTTTTTTTATTTTAGTTTATTTTAATCATTAGATACATTTAGATTTCTTTTCTTTTTGTGAAATGACTTTTTCTTTTGTTTGTGTGTGTGTTTATTTTTATTTTTTTTTAAAGGTATGAATAAGAGACAGGGGACATCAAGGTCATTTCTAAGAGGATATCTGCTTTGATAAATGTAGCCCTACATCTTTCATAGGAAAAGATGCCTGGTATCATAATGATCTCAGATTTCTATTCTAAAATATCATGGGAAGATGCTAACAGTTTGCAACAGGGGGCAAGTGGAAATGCCTTCCTGGATCCTGATAAATTACTATCAAGTTTCGTCCACATTGTGTGCACACAGTGCATGTGTGTTTGTATGCACACATATGCATACAAATCACTGGTGGGATTCAAAATATTTTACTATGGTTGTGTGGGCATGGCTTGGTAAGCGTGGCAGGGGAAGGAGACTGTAAAATCTCCACTCCCACCCCACTCCAGGGAAAGGTTACTGCAAAATCCCCATTTCTTCCCGATCAGCTGGAACTTGGGAGGCAGAGAATAGATGGGGGCGGGGCCAGTCAGAGGTGGTATTTACTGGTTCTCTGAACTACTTAAAATTTCCTCTACCGGTTCTCCAGAACTGGTCAGAATCTGCGGAATACTACCTCTGATGCAAATCATATATACATATATACACATATACATATATATGTATCCATCAAATCATATTACATTATCTACTTTTGCAGTTGTACCTAATTTCTCCTTCTATGATATCGTGTAATTTTTTTCCCCTATTTCCTTAATCAAAACTGTGATGATATTTTTTCTTAACCACCTTTTTGCACTCAAAATATTATTTAAGAGATTTTCAGTGCCCCCTAGTGGTTAATTTATATTCATGAAATGAAAATACAGTACATTCCCATACAGAAGACAAGCATTGTATTACTGAGTCTATGAAAGCTATGAGAAGACTACTTTTTTTAACCAAACAGCAACAACTGAAGAGCGGTTATTACATTATGCTACAAAGAGGGTTGGATTCTTCAGGCGAGGCTGGAAATATTATGGAGATATTCCATATTATAACGTTTCATTTTGTAGATTAAAGCCTCCTTTCCCTGATGCATTGGATTAAATGGTTTACAGGGCACTTCAGTTTACAATATAAAAAAGGGTGCACTCTTTGAGTTGTCAAAAAAGGGTTTGTTTTTATTGCAGCTGAGGGACCTAAGCAAAGACAATTTAAGTACATTGCTTACTATTCAGTGACCTATTGTACTATATTTCTTTAACACTATACTATCTATACAGTTTTCTGGCTGGTTTATTTAAAAATATTAAATGGAGAATGTGAATGTGTTTGATTGTGCATTTAATTTTAAATCATTCTAAACTTCAAAAAAAAAATAACCAGGGAAGATACCGTACATAACAGGATACAAATAGACAGATGGTTTGGAGTATTATTTGAAGGAGAATAAAATGACAAAACAAAGAAGCAAAACCATGTCTTCTGTAAAATAGCAAAACCTAAACAGTAAAGATTAATGTTATGTTCCAAACTGTCAAGAGTCAAGCCATGACACTAACTACTCATTATCTGCATCCTAAAATCAATAATTGAGATTGAAATGTTTGTGGTTCCAGTTCCCATTCTCAAAAGATACAATCCCCTCTTCCCTAAACAGATTAAAGGCATCACCCAAATTTGACCATTTTGACACCAAATTTCAACCATGCAATTTTTGAGAACTTTGGGACAGTTGAGGAACAGCCTAAGTGGGGGAAAGAGCAAATTTCTTCCCACAAATTTCTCATGTCTGGCTTCCATTCCCACTATTAAACATCTGGATGCTGGTTACTTCTCTCCTCCCCACCACCTCCAGTTGGCCTTCCAACTGTTTGAGGGTGGGGAGATGGCATGTTTTCCATCTCTGAATTAGTCTATAACCATGATGGCGAACCTATGGCATGCATGCCACAGGTGGCACATGGAGGCATATTGGTGGGCACACAAGCGTTGCTCTAGCTCAGCTCTGGCATGCATGCACACACCATCCAACTGATTTTCAGGCCTTCCGGGCCCACTGGAAGTCAGAAAACGGGCCATTTCCAGCCTCCAGAGGGCCTCCAAGGGGGTGGGGAAAGTTCTTTTTGCCCTCCCCAGGCTCCTAGAAAGACTCTGGAGCCTGGGTAGATCAAAAAACAGGCCTTCTGGTCCCACCAGAATTCAGGAAATGGGCCATTTCTGGCCACTGGAGGGCCTCCAAGGAAGGAGCCATTTTTGCCCTCCCTAGGCTGGAGCCTGGGGAGGGCAAAAAACGGGTCTACTGGGCCCACCGTACCATTGCGTGCCAAAAGCAGGGGGAGTGTGGGGGTCACGCATACATGTGCAGGGGGGCACATTGAATTATGGGTGTGGGCATGTGTGTGTGTGACACCCCCCCATGCTCCCCACGCTTTTGGCACATGATAAAAAGTTTAGCCATCCCTGGTCTATAATGTGTAACCTCAGCAATGAAGCTTACTTTCAACTGATTATATACAGCATGAAGATAGCAGCAGGAGAAAATAATAGTTCTATTCTATGGATTGGATATTAATTGTGTGTGGTGTGTGGTGTGTGTGTGTGTACAGGACATTCCTCCATAAATCCACTGTTATTGAAATTTGGTTGTCTGCAGATGGAAGAGTCCTTTCTACCAGATAGCACAAATGTGATCATGTGTCCAGAGCTAGTTTGGTATAATGTTGAAGGTGCTGACCTAGAAACAGGAGATTGTGAGTTCTAGTCCCACTTTAGGTATGAAAACTGGATGAGTGACTTCGGGCCAGACTCTCTCTTTCCCTCCCTCTCTCTCCCTCCCTCCCTCTCTCTCTCTCCCTCCCTTCTCTCCCCAATCCACTTCATGGTGGTTGTGGGGAAAATAGGAGAAGGAATATTAAATAGGTTTGCTGCCTTGAGTTAGCAGGTATGTTTGCTGCCATGAGTCATATACGCATTGCTGCCGTTCGCTGCGGCCCATTTGCCGCCGCAGCCCATTTGCCACAGCCCATTCACCACCGCTGCCCATTTTCTGCCACCACCGCAGCCCATTCTAGAACAGCTGAGCGGTGCTGCACCAACCCCCTCCCCTGTGCTGCAATATTTGGAGTATAAGACGCACAGACATTTCCACCCACATTTCTGGGGGGAGGAAGTGCGTCTTATACTCCAAAAAATACGGTAATTGGTCTGTAGTTGCCTGGTGCTGCCCCTTTTTGCTGGATCTTCCATTATCAGATATATTTCACTAGATGTTAACCAATCTTCAGTTACATCTCCTTGCAGTATATTAAACTGCTTGACAATGAGTGTATGTAGACCAGTCAGCTGTTTCAACCAAAAACTATGCAGTTCATCTTCTGTGCTGTTTTCACCACCATTTCTGCTGTTATTACAAGTTCAGCTTCTCTTTTTTTGTACTTGTTTCATCTCCTTTATCTAAGCTGCATTTTTGTTGTATTTCTTTGGGTTGTCCCATAGCTGTGCCCAGAATTATCTTGTTCCTTTGATTTTGCAGCCAAGGTATTCAACTATAAGTGCAGCCATGGTTTGTTTCTGACAAAATGCTTATTTTTTTTGATATTACAGCATTGGCCTCTTTTAAAAGTTGTTCAGCTGTGTCTTTGTGACACATTTCAGTGCAGGCACTCTTATTCAGTTGTTTTGTGCTATTTTAGATGCTCAGTCATTCTTTGTTTCCATTTCTTTTGCTTATTTGGGTAGATGGTGTTGTTCCTTCTGAAGAAAAGGTAGAGGAGAAGGTGCCTGGTTTAGAAATGAAAATGATTCAACAGCTATGCTGGCTTCTTCAATTCCTAACTTCCCTGGTTTGCTTCTGAGTTACTTCAGTTTCTTAGCTCTGAACAGCTTGCTGCGGTTCTTCCATTTCTCTGAACACTTTTATTTTGTATTATAAATTGATGCTGATGTGCTGGTTGTTGTCCTGTTATTTTTTTTTCTTTTGGATGTTGTTTTTTAGAACACATATATACAAATCCAGAATTGATAGCAACTGCAAAAAAAAGCCAAAGAAAAAGTGAGGCACATACTTAGCTGCTGCAAGAAAATCATATAGTCTGAGTACAAATAATAGCATGGCAAAATAACAGATAGGGTGCATTTTAATGGATGCAAGAAATACCACTTGCCTGCAAGCAAGAGCTGGCAAGACCACAAAATAGAGAAAGTAATAGAAAATGAAGAATCTAAAGTGCTCTGGGACTTTAGTATTCAAACAGACAAGCACCCGCCACATAACACTTCAGACTTAATTATTGATCAGAAAGACCAAGCAATATATCTGGATAGTGGACACAGCAGAAGAAAAACAAAGTATTGGAGGAAGGGGAAGTCACAAGAATCTACAATTAGAAGTAGAACGACCGGGCCAAAAGAAAGCAAAGATAGATGTGCCTTGGGTGCAATGCCAAAATATCACCACTGTGAAGCATCACTTGAATAACTTCGAAGGTGATAAAATCACGAATTGATTGCAAAAGCAACTGTATTTGAAACAGTTTACGTCATGTGACAATACCCTTTCTATTATTAACAATACCTGCCTATCCTATATTCATAGGAAGATCTCAATGCCAGGTCTAGTCTAAGTAGCTGGCTGACTGGGCACAATAATAACCATAATAATTATGTGTGTTACTAGGGATATACACACTAGCCCAAATTTGTTTCACTGCAGAGAACAGGACGTTGCAGTTCTGAATATGGAAGCAAAGAAGAAACTTAATTTGCTTCCGAGGATGCTTGGTTTAGCTTTCCACTCTTCACTAGCATTTCCAACAGCTCATAGAGGCTTTGTATCTTTGTACAGGAGTTTCTTTGGCAATTACCAGTGCCAATCAAGATTGCTTTGAGAAGATAGCTAAAACTGCCAAACTGAATAGGTTACAGTGTCTTATAACTCTATTTAATAAATCTAAATCTATTGGGTATTTGGAGAAAAATTCCAGGCCTATCTCCAAGTGATGTCCTTTGCAGAGACAGCTCAGTGATTTAAAAGTTGATGAATTCCATGAACTTTTGTGCACGAATGTTGACATGTTTGCTTTGGTGGTAGAAAGTTGTATGGACAGAAAATCCTGTTCTGGGTTTAGAAAGTGAGAGCAGAATAAGGCAGTGCCTTGATTTATGATCTGATTTTCAAATATTGCCCATGGTATCTTCTGAATCAGCTTTTTGGAGTGATTGCTAGCTTTTGTGATAGGTTTTTATGTGGTCCCTAGAGGTTGAAAGTCACTTGATGGGACATAATCAGTCAGAAATCTTTTCTTCTATAGAGATAAATATTAAAATGGTTCTAAAGGCTACACAGCTAATCTTGGCCTGTGCTTTTGGCCTCTTTTGCTTTTTAATACCTGTTAGATCTCCTGGGAGTGGGAAAGCTCCACCAGTGACAGGCACTAGATTTTCATTCTACTGAAAACTAATGTCACTGTGTTTGGTATTTCAATTCCATTGTATTCCATGGACACTCTGAGTCAGCACTTGAAATGTGGTGGACACTTGGACAGGAGTAAACAAATTAAATTTTAATTCTGGTAAGAAAGGGGCATACTGAGTAGGAAATTTACAAAGCGGCAATGTCAGTTGTTGTACTGTGGAATGCACCCTCTTGAAGCGATTAGACTCATAGCTCGAAAGTTCATTTAGGTGCTCAGTCATTGATTGGTATGAAGAGTTTGGACTGGTGGCTGAAGCGCATCTGTTCTTGGTATATTTAAACCAGTCCGGTGCTTTAGTTATATCCACCTTGAATTATTTTCCTAGATTTACATGGGACAGCTCCTAAAAAAGTAAGACATGACAAAATTTATTTAAACCAACATCAGACCCCATTCTTAAGACCCTACCCCCAGGTCACATTTCTAATGTGCTCTCTTCTCAATTGTATACAATGAAGTGAGAATATATTCTTGTTCTAATGAATTGCTACCTGAAATAGAAAAAAAAACATTCTGGAATTTGAGGCTATATTTTATACAATCTCACACATTTAATCATTAGCCTCAGAATCTCTTGGGGGAAAAAATGTCTTCTGCTAAAATGATAATTTTTTACATTTTGTATCTGAAAATCAACTTCGCAGATGAATTTTATGCTTCTGCGAAAATCATATGATATATAAAAATATGAGATATAAAGAATATCTCTGAGCTGTTTAAGATTGAGGGACATACAAATTTAATGAAATAATTATAGGTGCATTATTCATTTCCATTCAGTGGCAGATTTTTTCACTCGTCATATACATGTTCCTGAATAAGAGCACACTGAAATTTCAGTGTCACTATTTCCTACATTTTCTGGAATTTTTAGTAGTTAAGACCTTCGAAATAAAAGATGTTATTTTGAAAATGGGACTGAGGTCCAGCACTAATTTAGAAATTTGGTTCTGTTCCTTCGGATTAACTCCAATAACGCCTGCTTCTGTAAAAACAAAATTGGACCATCGTGTTGAAAGGGAATATACAGTTTCTAGACAACAGAAAAATACAATTATCCTGAATCCTCTCGTGATCTGTATGAGATTAAAATCGAGTCGTAGAGTTTCAAAAGAGCAGCGCGGAGAAAAACGCCTACGACCTCCAGCAGAGGGCGCGAAAAGAAATCGTTTCAAAACGAAGGCCGAATTAAACGCCCGCTTCTCCGGTGACCTCGGCGTTCCCGGGCTGCGTCCGTCGACTCTAAGGGACCCTCTTTGCTGGAACTAAACATATCACTGCATTGGAAACGGCAAACGGCGGAGGGGGGGGGGGAGAATCTGTCCGTCGGTCCGTCCGCCACCCCCCTCCAAAGTAAAAGCGGGATAGGGACAGAGCAGAAGGCGGAGGGAGTAGCGTTAGAGACGCTTCTGAATTGCGGAGTGGCCACAGGTGTCTTGGGTTAATACAGCTGAATAACGAGCGAACCTTTTGCATACACGAATGTTCTTCAGCCACATCCATGGCTGCAGCTCGAATCACCGTAGACTTACGTTTCTTTGTCAGATTTCTCTTCCCCAGGAGCGCAAGTGCAACATACACAGCGCTCCAGCTTCCGTTTCCCTCCCCCCTCCCCCCCCCACAAGAAACCACTCGATAAAGGTACATAGGCTTCTTCTGTTGCTGAGGATGGGTTTGAATCTAAGCTTCCCAACTTAGCCGAACACCTTACACCAAAACGTTGTTAAAATACCACGTTCGCTTTCATCTTTCTTCTCATAAAAGAGAGGACAGCTTCCTGTCATCCCTCCGCCCCCCACCCCACCCCGTGCGCGTTTAAAAAAACTGAAAGGCTGATTTCAACTATTCGCAGCTTGCAAGAGCCCATAGAGGGCGCTGTTGTCCTGTTGAATTACAGGTCTCTCCTCCCTCCCCGCCCTTTCCCCCCATCCGCCGCCGCCGCTCTTTTCACACTCAAGTTTCCCCTTAATAGGAGTTCGAGGATCTGTTGTAGCCCGTAGAAAGACAGGTCCCCCGACTGTAATTTTTCTGCCGCGCCAAGTTCTCTTGACATATTAAACCTACGCGGCTAAATGGCCTACGCGGCTAAACGCGACAAGTGTGTTGGCGTTTCCCACATCTTACAACGCATTTTAGGGGCAGTGCATTAAAATATACAGTGCGGTAGGAGTCCCAAGGAACGTGGCTGTACGGTCTTAATGTGTTTAAATCCCAGCTTTTATTCGCCCCCACCCCGCCCCCCAATACCTGGAGAAACATTTCACGGGGCGACGAATTTCTCTGGTGTCTTCACCTGAATCGGATCGTGCAGTGTTTTCGGGCCTGTCCAACAGCCAATTCAGCTGGAACACCTGGAGGCGAGTGAAATCACTACCTGTGTCCAGTAAAGCATTTCCTGAGCAATCTTCCCCACGCTCAATCCGAAGGAAACCCCAATTCGTTCAAGGCGTTTATTCCCAGATTCGTGACCGTAAGATTGCAGGCTGATCCGGGCGGGTAAGAAAGAGGATTCAGAACGCATTCCTAAAACTATGCTTTTTCTATGCTGCCGTAAACGCTCCTATTTCCTATTCTACCGCACTGCACGTCTGGTTGAGCTGCAGGGGAAGTTCGACCTAACTATTAACTGTCTGCTTCAGTGCAAATTGGGCCTTCTCTCCCCACCCCCGGGCTCTAGAGTAAGGCTGGAAGCCAGAAGCTCGTACGCTTAAGTTTAGCACCTCCGGGGCAGAGTTTCGTGTAGGAAAGGCAATAATGTCTTTTGTTGGCCAACCAGCCAATAAGGTTACAAATCCGGTTTACACTTTGTAGTATTTTTATGCACGTGGGTTTTCCCAACAGGACCAACCTGACCTCACCGCCGCGAGGACAACAGGGATCACTTCCACCTCAATACCCCAAAGGGATCGGCTCCCGTCTCAACCGGAGGAGAAACCAATTCGGAACCAGGAGGAGGGAGGCAGGTGGAGTGGGAGGACACAGGGTACACAAATCGTTTTACAGTTTGTCTTCTTCCCCATGGCAAAGCCATGACCCTTAGCTCGAAAACTGGGGAGTCCGTTCCCCGTGCCAAGGAGCGAGTCACACTTATTTGCGGATGGCCCCATTGAAAGTGGCAGGACTAACTCCCCAATAAGTAGAGCTGAAGCGGCCAGAACCCAGACTTGGAGCTCGGGATGAAGATTTTCACTTATTGTAATACTGCCAGTTTTGGAAAAATGCGCATTCCTCCTTGTGTGTGAGGGGGGGAGGGAGAGAGAGAGAGAGAGAGAGAGAGAGAGAGAGAGTTACGTGCGTGCGTGCGTTCTCTCCTTCCTCACCCCCAACCCTCACCAATTAATGCGCTCTGCTTGGAAGCCTGAAATCGTTTCGTCTGTCTGTCTGTCTGTCTGTCTGTCTCTCTCTCTCTCTCTCTCTCTCTCTCTCTCTCTCTCTCTCTCTCTCTCTCTCTCTCTCTCTCTCTCCACCCCACCCCACCCCACCCCCCAAAAAGCTGTGTACGGTGTATTCAGGGCTGCGCCGCTCCCGTCCTAACGCCGCCGCCTCTTCTTCCTCCCACTCCTCCTCCTCCCGCCCAGACCCGCTTATAAGACGGCAAGCTTTGCCGCCGCGGCTCCCTCTTCCCAGCTTTCATCACTTCCGTGCAAAGGCCAACCTGCCTTGCTCCTCTTATTCCAGCTACCTGCTGGCTGCGAGAGCGTCTGACCTGCTCCCTCCTCCTGCCCTTTCCGACAGCTCCTGCTGGAAAGGTGCATTCTGAGGTTACGGGAGGGGGGTGCATTCTGAGGTTACCGGGAGGGGGGAGAGGGAGAGAAAAAAAGTTGGATTTCTCACTGTTATTGGGGTGGGCAAAGACACCTGGACTCTCCGCTGAGCAGCTCACCCCTTTCCTCTTCCTAGAAGGCGAAAACTCGATGGCTTGCCCACTCTTGTAAAGACCTCTAGTAAGGGTGCGTTTTAAGGCAGCTGTTTTCCTCCTAAAGTCACTTTGGAGGCTTTGCGAAATTCGCAGACCTCTCGAAAAGTCCGAGCGGGAAAGGCCTGTTTCCGCACCCAGCCCAGGATCGGTTTTTTCCCTCCGCAAGGGGCGAAAGCTTACCAGCTTGTCTCGCTGAGAATGGGGCTCGTTTTAAAACGTGTAGTTCGTTAAAAGTCCGCTCAAAAAAAAAAAAAACAGGCAAGTGTGGAAACAAAATAAAACAAAGAGAAACCGCTTCACGAGAGGAAATCTTTGAAATTAGCTTCCCTGGGTTAAATAAGGCCGGAGTAGGATGGTCCTAGTCTTTGGACTCGGTTGGAAAGAGAGCAAATTGTCTGAAATGAAAGGAACATGGGGTGTACACTTGTGCAGCGTTTTAGCTTCTGTGGTCGTTGCTGCCCCTTGTCTTTCCGTTTGTCAGTGAATCAGAATTTATAAAACTCTCTTGTTTCTCTCCCACCTCACCAAAAAGGGAGGAAAATGTCTATTTACATCACAAATAATTCTCTGTGTTGTATGTGCCTAGGGGTGCGTGTGTGAGTTTTTTAGTTGTAAATTTCACACCTATGAAATACGTGGGTGCGTATTACAGATAATATAAACTTGTTTCTTTAAATTATTTGAAAGAGTGCCTGGATACACTGCACAAACAAATCGATCTGTAGAAGTAAATGTGTGCAATACACACTCCTTGTGATCAGAAAGTTGAGGTCCACGTTTGCTCCTTTCCTTGAGTGTGTCCCTACATGTATGTATCTGTGTGCAAACTTATGCACAAACCGGGATGTTAACCTACAGAAATATCTCCAGCATTCTTTTTCATAACTGTGTGCGCGCGCGTGTGTGTATGAACATATAGCTGTATCAAGGGTGGGTGAGTAATTATATGCATAATCTATGTGTGTTCAATATGTCTATGTGTTCTGTATAAACTCCACAGATGGGAATGATTTTTCCTCTCTGTCTGAGGCTTCCTTCTCCAGCCTATTGTTTCAGACAACAGATATAAGTTGCGATGGGAGAGGAACGTCGGATTTGGTGTCTGTCCCCCATTTCCAATTATAGATGGATCATTACAGACAGAGAAGTCCTGAGAATCCAGACATCTGCTCTTCACATGAATGCACTCACCTCCTAGAGGACAGCCCGCCATCATGCTCTGGAAACTGGTGGAAAATGTGAAATACGAAGACATCTACGAGGTCAGTATGGAGAGAAGAGGCATCTTGGCGGGGCAAAGAAGATTTACAGAACCGGGCAAGAGTCTCGGGCAGGCGTGGAGATCTTGGGAAGGCAAACCAGAGAGGGGTCCGAGGCGAGCCGGGCATTCGACTCCAGGAGTCCTGGCGCAGTTTGCCTGCCTCGTGGAGGGGGGAAAGGGAAACGGGGCGGAGGGGGATCAAGCAAGAAGGGATTTCGGAGGCTTCCTTTAACCGTCGCCTTAAATCCAAAGAGGAACTTTATTTTCTCGTTTTTATTTTTATTTTTATTTTATTTTTTGCTTTCGTTTCCTTCTCCCTCTCAAGAAATGAAAGAGGCAGGCACGCTGCACTCAACTGGCAGGTAAAGCAGGGATTCCCTGGCACGCCGCGCTCGCTTTAGATCCACGGAATTCGATTAGACCGCAGCCATCCTTCCTTTTCTGTATATTTTCCCAAAGGCAGCTTCCTGCGGAACCGAAGGGGGCTTGCTTTTCTCGGCTCGCTTTTCTTTGTGAGGCAGCGCGAAGCAGGGCGGAAAGGCACAAGTCCAGACGTGCCCCGGAGATCCTTCCCGCCTGCCAGAAGAGCCCTCGCTGTGATCTCGGCTCTTTTCCCTGGGCTTTGCAGGCTATCTTTCGCGCCCGAGAGACAGAGAGAGCCGGGCTCGCTTACTTCCCACCTTCGGCTCTCTTATCTCGAACCGCTCGTCTAAATTGCCAGGCGCTATGCGGCTTTCTCCGAACCGGGCAAGCGTTGCCATCCAGTTCCATTTGCTCTGCCTCGAAATAAATCCATTAGCCCCAAGCTCTTAGGTTCCCCACCTTAGGTTAGAGACTGTAACGTCTATTTCTGATGAAATGAAGAGTTTTCTCTCTAATTTCCAACGTTTGGACTCCGGATAGTTTCGGGGTTTTTTTTTCTTCTTCTTCTTCCCCAGATCCTTTTCTTTCGGGTGGGCGACCAGCTGGCGCCCTTGGAGAAAGCATCGCGCCCGAGGCAATAGGAGGATTCCAGTCTCCTCCGGCCGGTTAAGTTGACCGTTGCTTTCTGAATGAACCCAAAGTCTGCCGCCGACTTGCCCCTACCAGTTAATGTTTGAAAGCTTAAACTTGTAGGAGAAGGGAGACTGCCTCGCCACGTCTCCCTCCTCCAAGGCTGCGGTACTTGCCTTGCAGCCCCGGGACAGCTCTCCAGATTTCCAAAAGCGCCCTTCGGGACAGGGATCCCCTCCCCACCGCTCTCTGTGGTCTTCCTCCTCGGTATCCCACTTCCCATCGACTCACTTAAATGCAAGGTTGAAAGTGAGCTGCGTCTCTACCGGAGGGAAGGTGAGCCAGCGAGGCAAAGATTTATTCTGCCTCTCAATTTCTGCCAGATCAAATTATGGATCCTTCAGCCGGCTCGCGAAGGTTTCTAAGTACGCCGAAGTATTTCCTTGGGTCACCTTCTCGTTCTTTTTCCTCACCCGGATAGCGTTGAACTGTCTTTGGGTGGATCGAAAGATCCTTGCAAATTCTAGAAAGGGGACCGAAATACCAGAAGGACTCTAAAACCCGCTCTCTTTAGAGTTTTCTAACTATGCCATTAATTTACTCTTAAGACAGGTGTGCATGTGTGTGCGCCCGCCTGCCCGGGCGTGTAAACGCACCCAGCCACTCCACCCTCGTGTAGTGGGAATCCTTCCGCTTTGCTTGCCTACATCAAATCCGCCAAGCTTTCAAATGCAAGATTAAATAGTGGTAAAATAATGATAATTTTTCGGAACTCAAACATCCAAGTTTCTCCTGAAACAGATTTGGGGCTTTACCGACCGAGAAGGCGTTTAGGAAACAGTGCTCGGTTGAACTTTAACTAGTTGGTGCGGTTACCAGGGTAGGGCAGCAGCTCTTGTAACGTGAGAAAGGTTTTCTGTCGCCTCTGGCTTTGCGAGAAAACTATAATTTTGGTTTTTCTTTGAAACCATTGCATACATGTTCTGTCCAGGTAACTGCTGGGGGTCTTTTTGACACAGCAGCTGCCAGAGGCAAAGTAAATGTATCTTGGGCGGGCGCACACTCCGTCAGGTACCCTGGCTGGCTTTTGGCAGCCAGTTGCAAAACCTCGCCAATCTATATAGCAGGGTTCGGTTGAGTTCCCTTTTTTCTTTCTTTCTTTTCATAAGCTTAATTGCTTCTGTAAACAAATCGCTTTGGCTGCTTTTGAATGTTTTTTTTTTAAAAAAATGACAGGATTGGAGAAGCTCTTATTTGCTTTAAAAATCAGAACAAAAGCACCGAGGGCAATCGATTATCCTTCGTATTTGGAATCTATAATTAAATGTAAAAAACCGGGCGGGGGGGAAGGGAGAGAAGGGAAATATGATTTTCTCCCTCCTTTCTTTTTGCCTCTAGCGTTGCTCCAGATCACTTCCTTGCTTCAGATCAGTAGTGCCTCGTTTACACGTCTTCCCCTGTTCAAATTAATAGAAGTTCTGCCTCTTGCCCGCTCAACTTTTTGTCCCTTCCCTCCCGCTCTCCCCCAGCTCTGCCTCCGCCAGCCCCCTCGTCTGATTACATCTAGTAATTCTCCACTGAATGAACGTCATTTACAATACGAGGGGAGCTCTCGAGCTGCCTGCAAAGCCTTCACGCTCCATTTGGTCTTGCATTCTCCCTTTAAAGTAGTCGTGTAATATTAATAGTCATGAATATCAATTATTATGAGGCGGCGTAGGGAAGGGGAAGGAGAAAGGGGCACTGGAGCAGTCTGAAGCTTGCCTTGGGTTGAAGAGGATTGCTTTTGGAAGCGCAACGGGCGGGGAGGGGGGGGGGCAACAAGAGGACGCTCCTCGCCGACCGTAGCCTCTCCATACATATTTTCCTCCAAATTTTGGTTTTGATGGATAGACTCGGAAATACCTCCAGCTGTTCTCCTGGGTGCACCAACGTCCTTTGCAGATTTTCTTGATACCACCCCTCTCCTTGTTACTAGAATTATTAATATTAATTTATTATTAGTAGTAGTAGTAGTAGTATTCTACTGCTATTTTATTTTTACCTGTTTGAAGATTTTTTAAAACAAATTTCCAGATGTTAGTCCACACCTATTCCGCTATGGTGAGTTGGGTCTGTGTTATGATTTAAAATTGCCCTATTCTCTTTGCCCTTCGGTGCCTTGCCTCGTCTAGACCCTCTCTCATTCCTTCTCTCTTAGCCTCCCTCCCTCTCTCTTTCTCTCTCTCAACGCCTTTGGCTTGGTAATTTAGCACAATAATTGGAAGACGCTTGCAGCTGCTTCTCCATTTTGCATTGTGCCTTCTTCATTCGAACTGGGGGAGGGGAGGGGGGATCAGTGAGGGGAAACTTTTTCAAGGAAGGAGATATTGCTGTTAAGATATGAAGCTACATTTTCTGGTGTATGTGTGTGTGGGGAGGTCTAAAATTGCAGTTTTGTTTCATTATAGTATCTTTCAGTGTTATAAGAATATTCGTTGACATTTTAATTTTTTTTCAGGTCGTTAGGGATAATCGTTAATATATACTCTTTTTATAGTCATTTAGTAATTTTATTTCTGTCAGAGACAAATGTAATTTGGGGGAGAGTGTAAAGAGTTCCAGACCAATTCGTTTATTTAGGACCAGACTTATTTGTCCATGGGACCATTTTTTTTCTTTTGAAGTTGAGTTTCTTTGAGAAACGTTTTGATTAATGCTATTTTTATACCTTCCTGCCCTTAGAATTATAGCCTCCTGGTCATATGTCCTACCATCCAAAACCTGAGTGGATGGCCCCTTTGTTGATTTCTCACGTTTTAAAGATTGTTTTTCCCCCTGAAGCAATTGATGGTTTTATATACGTTCATATTTATTCATATGCTATCAGTTTGCTCAAGCAACATTATATTGTTATTATTGTTGTCATCATTCTTCCTGGTGCAATTTAAGCCTTTTGGTGAACTTTTTAAAAAAAATAATAATCAATTTTATCATCATTCTCAACCTCATGCTCATTATCTCCCGTGAGCGTTGGGCTTTAAAAGACCATTTAGGTGCGTTATGATTATAGTTGAATGTATGGGGAGAAGATAACAACAAACGGTTATTAATCCTAGGGAAATATTTACATTGACTCGTATGGTGGCACATGGCGACCATCACCGTCACTACATTGGGAGAAATAGAAACGCTTTAGGATGGGTGGTGTTTTTTCTTTTTTCTTTTTTTCTTTTTAATCACACAAGATGACTTTTTAAAACGCACCTCTCTTTCTCTCTGCTTCTTTTGTTTGTATCTCTGTTTGGGGCCTGAACTGCTCCCTCCAGGACCGGCACGATGGAGTCCCCAGCCACAGTTCCCGGCTATCCCAGCTGGGCTCGGTCTCGCAAGGCCCTTACTCCAGCGCCCCTCCGCTCTCTCACACCCCCTCCTCGGACTTCCAGCCGCCCTACTTCCCGCCGCCCTACCAGCCTCTTCCTTACCACCAGAGCCAGGACCCTTACTCCCACGTCAATGACCCCTACGCCCTGAACCCACTGCACCAGCCCCAGCAGCATCCCTGGGGGCAGCGACAGCGGCAAGAAGTGGGCTCCGAGGCCGGCTCGCTGCTGCCCCAGCCACGGGCTTCTTTGCCGCAGCTCTCGGGCCTCGACCCGCGACGGGACTACCACTCTGTCCGGCGGCCAGACGTCCTTCTCCATTCGGCTCATCATGGCCTGGACTCCGGCATGGGCGACGCGCTTTCCCTCCACGGAATCGGGCATCCCGGCATGGAGGATGTGCAGGTAAGTCCTCGCGGGAGAGCTGTGAGGCGTTGGGGAACGCGCTCTGGAACCGGTCATTGCCCCGTCAGAGTTTCTTGGAACCCCGGGAGCCTTTTGAGGCTAGAAAGCTGCACTGATACCAGTGAAGGCTGGGTTGGCTGCCACGATCCATCAGTCCGGCAAAGTGGCCTAAAGGGGCTCTTCTGTCCCAGGCGACTTTGACGGACCAGGCTCCGGAGTAGGCCTGGCGTTTGCAAGAGGCGACTCCGCCGGCCCAGTTGCCTGAGGCACGACTGGGTTCCACTGGAGCTGCTGCGCCGCCTTGTTAAAGACCCAGACCCAGTGCAGCGGCAAAGTTTCTGCCCAACCTTAGAAGGCCTGGTCCTGTCACAGTTTCCCTAACCACAAGGAACTAATTTCTAAGTAGAAGCGGCTCTCAAAGACGGGGCGAACATCCAGCTGGCCGACTCCGGATTCTCGAGGATGGTCAAAGAAATGGCGAGATCCCAGCTCCAACTTTGCTAGTCCCTACCACGCTATTCTCCCCTATCCTCCTAAGGCTGGCTTAGAACCGCCGGGCCTTCGAAGAAAAAGGTTGGGCAGGAAACTTTACATTCCAGGCCAGCTTGGGGAAGTCCAGGACTTTGTGTCCCAGTCCGTTGCAACATGAGAGGGCCTGACTCAGTTTTAGTCCAGTTTTTCTCTCCTTTCCAATTTAGATAAACAAGTCTGAAGAGCTTGACAGGTTAACCTAACCAAAGAAACTGGCAATGTTAATGTGGGATCTTTTGGTGGGGAAGGGAAAGGAAAAGGGTGTCTCCTTCAGCCTATATTGTGTGGCTTCTTCTTAGCTACTGAGCTTCGATGGATTCTCTGCCTTGATATCTATCTATCTATCTATCTATCTATCTATCTATCTATCTATCTATCTATCTATCTATCTATCTATCTATCTATCCCCAGCGGCTTTGGTTGCCCGTGGCCGGCTATGTGTATATTTGTGTATGTGTATATTTGTGTGTGTGTGTGTGTGTGTGTGTGTGAATAACCTTCCAAAACGAAAACTGGAGCTCTGAAAAGCAGAGAAGAAAACAGTATGGAGAAAACAGGGGCTCACCGCATGTTTTGCAGCTCAATCGATAGGAAGTGGGACGCGGGGGACCACGAAGGTTTTGCGTTTCTCCGCAATCGGGGTGGTTTTCTGCTGATGTTTCCTCTAACCCTTTTCGGATTTCTGCGTGCAATGGCCCGAGGCAAGCTCCTCCGATTTAACAGACATGATCCTGGCTTTTCCCCTAAAGGGTGTCCTCGGCTAGGCAAAACGGAGCCTTCCTTTTTCTATTTCTTAAAACTGCCAGAGTGAATGAGAAAAAGCAATGAACTGAGCCAAATCATAAGAAAAGGCCTTCTTGGGAGAAAGAACCTGACTGTCCACTTTGACTATAAATTAACCCCCTACTCTATCCCAAACCTGGAGTCCCGGAGGGCTCTAATCGAGGATCGATATTATAATAACCAATTATTCCCTTACTTCCCCCATTAGGTGTAAGGGTCTTTGCAAAGGAAGGCAATTTAATTAGAAATACACTTATTATAAAATTTCTGAAATCATGCCTTTGCAGATAAGAAACTGCTTTGCAGGAATTATCGTAAAAAATCAACACGCCCGCTTAGAGATCACCTTCGGGAGTAAAAGCAGAGAAAGGGAAGGCCCTGCGATATGTTACATTTTCAAGGATGTTTGCCAGATTAAATGAGATACCTTATTTTTTCTTCTAATAGTTCTCCTCATCTTTCTAAGTCGAGTGCTTGTTTATTTAGAATTTAGCTGAATCGAGATAAGGAGAACCTGGGGTGTCTCCCATATTGTAACACACGACTTTGTTTGGCTTCTGGGGTGGGGTGGGGGGAGAAAACTGAAAGAAAACACTTCTTGTTCCCCTTCACTTAAAGTCGGCTGAATCGGAATGTGTCTGACTGTGACCAAAAGAAATCAGGCAAGTAGAGATGGGAGAAATTAAGGAGAAATACGCATCCCGCGCCCCATCATTTTCTGTTCTTCTGAAAGAAAGGCGGATCTTCCAGTGTGTAGATTTCTGCCCCTGGCCACGTGCAGCCCAGGCTTTTGCAGGCTTATTCTAAAGAGAATTTAATTGCGTTCCAAGCTACTGGCTTCTAAGCCAAAGGTGCCTAGAGCGGCAGAGCTGAGAGAGTGTCCCGAAAGTTGATCCAACAGGGCCTGTGGGTTGCTGTAATCAAGACCTGGAGGCTGTAAATTGCAGGGTCTTGGGTCAATAAGATTGGGTCCTCCACACATCGCCCCGGTCATACAGTCTTCTCTCTCTCTCTCTCTCTCCCCCCCCTCCCTCTCCCTCTCCCTCTCTCTTAGATTTCTCTATGAGAAGTAGTGGCAAGAAGCTATTTAAGTCATGGATCGGCTCAAAAACTATGTAATCTTGGGAAATGTTAACCCCCGTTTGAGATCATAGACTAGGATCTTTCCCATCAATTGGTGGGAGTTGGGTTCCTCTAACAATGACTGGCCTGTAAGGGTAAAACACTGTTGAAAGAGCGGAGAACAAGATTGTTCAAACATTCTCCTTAAGAGATCCGATTTTAAGTTGTTTTTACAAAATGTATGTTGGTATTAATGAGTTTGAAGAGACCATTCCATTTATTCTGCTGCAAGTACGCTGATTGAAGTGAGACTGACAGGTGCCATAGTTAAACGGATTAAATTTGCTGCATCTAGAGATACCACTATGACCTGTCCATTCTAAGTTGGATTCTTTACCGAGAGTTGCAGAATTCCGTGGGCAGGAATTCACGAATGGTTAACAGTTTCGGTTATTAGGTGGAATTCTTGTAATTTTCAAAATAAAAATTTCACTTCGAAGTTCAGTGAAATTTATTTTTAAATAGGTATAAGGCTTGGACTCTTAAAATATATGTATACCTATAGGTAACAAACATTATACCGGGAGCTAGGTATTTCATAATTTCCTTTGTAAATTAAAATTAGAAGGGAGAATACGATCAATAGAACCTTACAACATATACACGTGCGAAGGCCACGAAGATGCTTGCAATTTTGGCTGGCCTTTAATTAAAATATGAAGGTCAATTTATCTATGATATCGAGTTTGATATACAGCCACGCAGAGTGCTTTCTGTGTGTGTGTGGGAGAGAGATTAAGGTAAATATGTATAAGATTATTATTAGAAACATCGGATAGTTCTCTCAGCTACACATCGCCATTCACAGTTCCGTGTGAGCCGTGCGCTGGTTTGCTTCGCTTACCGCTTCCGTTGCAAATTTTATTACCTGGAAAAAGATGAAAGGGAAACTAGGATGCTTACTCCCCAACGCCACAGTTTTCAGCCCTGGGCCTTGCTGCTCCCCAAGTAGATAGTGTTGCAAGTTTGCCAAGCATGCGTTTCGGCTTCTCTCGTTGTGGGTCAATTTTGTTTCAGAGGCAGGCTCCGTCCAATTTGGATGGAGCCTCGAGCAAAGTGCTCATTTGCAGCCACACTCATCTTTAGCCTCGAGAAGGGAAGGGTAGCTCCAGGAATTCCCTCTGACAGAAATCCCTTGATGGGGCGTTCTCCTGCACGTGTCTCCCACGGAGCTCAAGGAGCCTGCATCAGGTTGCAACCCCACTTTTGCAAATTGATGTGAAAACGAATCCCTTGGCTATGCAAGATGCTGACTTCCGAGCAAGCGTTCAAGAGGAAGCGAAGGGCTAGAGATGTCTCCCCCTCGCGCTCCGTCCCTCCCCTTCACCCTGATTTTATTAAGTCGACCGGAGAGAAATGTCTTCAATTGGTGGTGGATCGTTGGTGATCTCTCTTCTTCTCCGCTCCAACCTTTCTCCTTGTCTTGCCGCCGCTCCTAACAGGTGTTGAAGAGATCAAGTTTTATGGAGGGCGAAATATCCGAATCTTTCCCACTTCAATCCACCGCCCACTTCAGCTTGGACTTCAGCTCTCATCTTCCCTAGCCGGAAAGGCCCAGGGAATTCTGGGAGCTGAAGTGCCTCTGGAAAGGAATTCTGGAAGTGAATCCTGCAATTAAAGAAACCCAACAATTAAAAGTGGGGGGGGGGGCGTGGGAGTTTGTGTTAGGTGGGTGGGTATCCGTGCACGCGCATGTTTCTTTCCACGTTTCCGCGCCCAGTCCTAATTAAATCTTTACGATTCTCTCTGTGACTATTAACTGCCAGCATGCTGCGCGAATATCCTGTACAAAAACCCAGCAGGCGGCCGTAATTAGATAGAAAATCAGACAAGACTCTTCTCATTAACTACAACAGCTCAACCACATTGTGGAGTGGGGGCGAGGGGAGTCGGAAAGGAGTGGAGGTCGTGTGGAACCCTTGTCCGAAGTTGGCACCACTCATCTGCCTTCCATCTCCGCGAAAATGGAAGGATGTTAGTATAGTGAACCGTTAATAATGCCAAATTGGCAGATTCTCATTAAATTCTGCCTTGAAAGAAAATGAACATGCAGTTGAAAAGCCATCCTCTTCCTCAAACACTACCGGCATAAAGTAAACCTACCAATGAAGAAAGTGGGATCTTGTTTGGACAACTGTGGGTCTTCGAAGAGCCACTATAAGACTGCTGAGCCAGTGAAACTCTTTTTACATTCTTAAAAGCTCACCTGAAACTTTAAAAGGGAGGATGGGGAAGGAGCATGGCAACAATTTATCTTTAATCACTTTATGGGAGCTTCTAACTTCCTCCCAGCTGAGAGGTTGCGGTAGGCAAGGTTTTCCCTCAGATTTAATAGCACTGCAGATGCAAGAACTACTGGTGAGGTTCACCCATCACACTCTGACTGAGTGCTGGGGATGGGATGTGGTGTTCTGGCTGAGTTTAGTGGTCAGTGTAGGATGTGAACCCCATGTGACGAGCTGCTATATAAATGGAAGGAAGTTTATGACACATTCCTTCTGTCATGCCAATGTGCCACTGCCAAGAAAAGCCACAAAGTAAAATGTGGCCCAAGATCACAACCTCTCTGAAGTGAATCTTCCAGAGTGGGTGCGGGGATGAGTCTTTGACATTGGAGGTCGAGGAGGGATGCTTGGAATTCTGGTCTGATCAATTTGTCATGCCTGCTTCCAGGTCAATGTGTTTAGGACCAAATTATAAGTGACTGGACCTGGGTGATGCAGAAAACCCTGAATTGGCATGGAGTGGTGGCTGCCAACCAAATGAAGAGTCAGAAATGTGGGTCATGGTTTAGGGCACAAGGTGCCTAGAACCATACTTGACCTCTTAGTGGCTCAGCCCCAAAACTCTGGAATGGGTTGATTTCATAGATATATGTTCAATTTCCAGTTCTATGTTGAATCTTGTTCCCTTGACTATTATCATGCATAATTATTGGGAGTCCTGCTCAAAGCTTCCTTATGGTCTCTGAAGCTCTGGAGCAACTGAATTAGCCTGGGGTCTTGGAGGAACAAAGTTAATTCCTTGGATTTCAGTGGTCCTCTTCTGAAATAGGAATGTGGTTACTCAAGACATTTAATTGTACAATGGTTTACTCAACACTATTTTCTGAATTTCTGGGATGCACTGAATTCATTACCATGGTTGGCTTCACACAATGCCTTGATCTAAATATATTAACCGTTTTTGAGATAACGGGCAGTGCGAGACAGCCTATAACTTTTATAAAACAACCACCTAAATTGATGTAAACTTAAGGGAACTTAATATTTAACTTGGGCTGAGAAGCAGAAGAGAAAGGGTGTGACCAGATCACGTTCTTGCATCTATTAGAAAGTGGGGAATGATATATCCTAGTTCCATATGGCCTTTCTATTTGTTCTTTATCACTGAGCCACGATTTGTCTATTTAATGGCAGAGAAAACAGGGAACCTGCTTCTGAAATTAAGACTCTCTGTTGATAAACTAAGGCAGATTCCGGTTGACTGGGTTCATACAATTGTAGCAGGAAATGTTTCTGATACAGATGGGAGGGGCTTAATTGATTGCAGGGAGCGGGGATCCCCTGCTCCTTTCAAGATGCTTCTGTCCACTGCGAGTTGCTACATGTAAGGAGCTGCAATTATCATTCAGGAGAATGTTAAGAGCACAGCCCCATTGCTTACCAGCAGAAGCCCCTTCGTTCCATAGGACTGGTTCCTAAGAGAGTACAGTATGGCGGAACGGCTGCATCTGCCAATATAGAAAGGACACCTCCCCAAAAGGATGCTCTTCAGAAATGTTTGAAAGCATTTCATCAAAAGGCCTGATCTTTATTTGAGCTGCATGTCATGAAAGCTAATGACCACTAATAAAATATATTGGTCAGAAAAGATGATGTCACTCTTGATTTTTTTTTTTTTGCCACCTTATACTAACAAGGCTCTCCCCTTACAATGTCCAAAAATGTGGATCTCCTATCATCCCTACTGACTAGTGATTCAACAGAGTTTACCATTCCTTGATTTGCATTCTAAGCATACTAGATACAGATTTATTAGCCTTTGGTAAATTACATGCTCAGGCTACCTAAATCAATATTAAAATTAAGTCTCATTGGAGCTCTAATTCCTTTTTTGTATACCTGGCGGTTCCCAGTAAAAGTTGAGGGCCTCTTGCTTCCTTGTCCACAGGAAGCAGCCACGAGGTAGTAAGGAAATTCCTACCTTAAAAGTAAAAGTTGCCCTTATAGGGAGAGTGATATATTTTTTTAAATTAGATTTATATGCTGCCCTTCTCCGGAGACTCAGGGCGTTAAGCAATAGATAATTATGCCAATCAGTTACTACTCCTATCCCGCCTATTCTTTATTCCCTCTCAAACTCCAGAAGGGCTGGAGTCCAACTGTACAGAAATAAATAAAAGCTGAAATCACCTCTTTACTCCCACTCCGTGTGGCTCAGTGTCATAATGTATATTTGAGACCTGCCACAATTCATTTTCTTTGCACTGCCTTCTGTGTCATTATAATTTCTCTTCCTCTCCCTCTCTTCTCATCCATTGAAGTCAATTGTCCCACAAAAGGGAGTGTGACAATAAAATGCTGAAATAACTCTTGAAATAATATTTTATTTGTTCAGTTATCTGCTTTAAATAAAAAAAATCTTAAATGCTGATCATGTTAAATTCTGAACTGTGTTTGGGGTGGTGCCCCTCCTCCAGTCAGTAATCCTTGAAGCTGTTGGACTGGAGGGAGTTGGGTAACTTTTATGTAAGTTTGTTGTAATTTGGTTGATTTCAAGATCTAAATCCATTTCCAACATCCCTCAGACACTCAGCGGCATAACTTGTGCAATAAATCTATATTGATCTTTATAAGGAGGAATGCAGAGTCCCTTATTTATTTTCTCCCAGAGTAAAACTCTGTACCTATTTTCTTGGGACAAGCCCTACTGAGCACAGGGAACTCCAATAAAAGCTAGGTCAGAAGGCAAGTGGATAAACAGCAATAAATTCAAGAGTTTTCTTGCCGAGCAAACTTCCACCCATTGATAATTTCTTGTCCCCCGTCGAAAGTTTAGTTGTCAGTGGGCTGCACATATACCAGAGCCAAAATTGTACGGCTCCGGGGAATAAAGGCTGAGCACCATGGATGAGTTACTTGGCCTCTTAAATCATTAGATGGATCAGCCTCACCTTTTCTGTTCACCCTAAATCGCCTAAGAAAAGGAAACTTCATTTTCATACATGAGGAAAAAGTATATTTCCCCAATTAATTGTTCTTCGTGGAAATAATGAGGGCTCACTAATGAATTTGAGATGATGTGGGACTTTGTCCAGCTCTATGCACTTCTTTGTTCTTTTGCTAAGTGCTGGGAAATTTGAATAGTGATTTTTCCCTTCTTTCTCCCCCTCTGTCCTTAGGCAGTAGAAGATGCTAATAACAGCGGCATGAACTTGCTGGACCAGTCGGTCATCAAAAAAGGTATGGGTAACTTTTCAATTGTTGCAGTTTGTTGAGTATTTGTGGGCACTTTATGCAGGTAATTTCAGGCCTACTTGGAAGTAAGCTTTACGAGGGGCTTTCTTCCAGGTAGCGTTGAGGATGGGATTGTGTGCTTTGTATACAGAGAAAGCTATTCAAGTTCCAGAAAGGAAAGTCCTTGTTTCGATTCAATATTTGCAACATAACGGTACCATTCTGAAGCACTGTAATCAGGAGCAGGAAGTAGAGGTACTGAACGAAGCAGCCAATTGGCTGGAATCTTGCCCACACTGCTTGTGTGAAGCTTTTTCTCTAGTTCTAGAAAATAACTTCCCTTCTTTGCTCATCGTCGTTGTGGGAATTAGCTCAGCATCACCTGCAAGAGACCGAATTCTTGACTTGGGTGCTTTTCGTTTTGCTGGAGCTTCTTTCCAAGCAATATTTAGGGGTTGTGTGAATAGGAGCAGAATCTGCTTCCAAGGAGGATGGATGATTTCCAGGGTGGATGAAAATCTGCCCTGTTGTTTAAGCTTAGCTCCTGGGAAAAGAGGGGGGGCGAGGGGGAGAGGGAGCTTAGCACTCACAGAAAACGTTTATTTGAAAGCAGGGGATTCCACCTCTCTTGTGCGCATGCACTTAGGTAGAAAAGATTTGATCCACCCCCAGAGCAGAAGGCTGCCCTTGGGAGTGCAGTGAGGGTACATTCTCTTTGGTATAAGCAGGCAGGAGATGGGAGGACGGGGGGGGGGGGGGCGTCAGTCTTCCTTGGCGATATGTTGGATTTTTTTTTTTAGCCGCCCAGTACTTGTGGGCCAGAATGAGGGGACCGAGCCTCTCTGTTCAGGAGGAAACGGCGAGGAGAGGGGGATTCCCCCCGCGCTTCATTTGTCTACATAGGCAATACGTGATTTAGTGTAAGTGTGCGGCTTCGCCTCACTCTAGTAGAGGGAACGTGATCTTAACAAATGTTTGCAATCTCTTGTACAGCTGTAAGCAAAATAATTAACTAATTAAACTAATTAAATGTAATTACAATAACTCATTTTGGGCGTATTGCAGCTGCTTCATGCCCCCTCCTTCCCGTTTTGAATTTCTTTGACAGGCTCGGGGAGAGACACGCCCCCTCCCTGCGCAAAGCTGCTGAAGGAGGGAAGGAGCGAGCTTTAATTAGCAGCGGAAAGGCGCGCTTGAAATTCAGCTGGTCTCTCCGAGAAGGGGGGAAAGAAAGCTCATTCCTTGTTATCTCTGTGCTTTCCCGCAATAGGAACCACCTTATCTGAACTAATGGGGCTTTTCCTCACCTAGAATGCTCGTTTGAGAACAAATCAAGCAGCTCTCGGGATTTAGACCAGTTCGAGCGCCCATCCACCCACCCACACGCCCTTCCGATCCTCGGGTGGAATTAGAATCTGGTCTTGTCTCAAGCGTGTGGCGTCTGCATGCTCCGCAGGCTGACTTGGATGCTCCAGAGGCTTGGGATCCGACTGGGTTTAGTCCGGCCCAAAGTCCGCGCAGGCGCAGACAACTCGCTCTGCTACCGGCCACCTGTCGTAAGATCCCACTGACCTCCCCAGGCTTAACTTGGGATCTAGTTTTCTCGCCAGTTTTGAAACCAACCTTCCAGGAGAGTTTACATAGAACGCCTGCTTAATAAGAGGCGTTGTTCTGGAACGGTGAGGCAGAATTTGGAAAATAAATACACCAATTCAGGAACGCTTGACAGAAGTAGCTCCATTCTTTTCAGACCCTTAAGTAAATGAAAGTTGGGCAAGAAGCAGAATGGGGAAGAACCAGCGGTGATGTCACCAACTGCTGCTTGCTACCCTGATACAGCCTTCAGAAATTGAAACTGATTTCTGCTCATGTACTCAATAATTCAATCTAGATACCGTTGCTTGAACAGAAAGCGCAATCCGAAGTATCTTTCCCCATGAACGCTAAGGGTGTTTAGGATTGGGAAATAGGCCCTTGAGGCATTTTCTTAGAAATGATTTATAGCATCGCCCTAACTATCGGTGTGGCCACAGAAGCCTGCCTTCATTATTCTGTCGGCCCCGCGATGGGTGGATAACGCTGTAAATCACGAGTGAAGAAATGGCCTTGGTGGAGCTTACTTTGGAATAAATAGTCTAGGAATAGAGTGTTTATCGGACATCTGTTTCACTGAAAGCCTCTGGGCTTAATTTCCAGGTGAATAAGTTTATTATTCTCGTCTTGAAATGTATTAATTATTCTTTATGATACCTCCTGGGAAGGTAACTCCTTCTCTAGCTTGAGAACTTCCGTCATCCGGACGCTAGCCAACCACCTACCAGGCTCTATTGTCCACTAAATCTCGGGTCGTGGGACTTTTAACTTGGTTAACTGAACAGTAACTTGTCCAATGCATTAACTATGTTCAAATTCGCAGGACACATTTGGCTAAAATACCTTGGCTAGTTTACGGTTCTTTTGTTTCGTTGTTTTTGGGCGTTTGCTGCAACGAAGTGGAGCCTCCCTGTCGGATTTGCCTGCCGTGGCTTCTTTCTCTCCCATCAGCGGAATCCATAGGAAATGGAGTTAACTCCTGTGTTATCCAGACCGCTCCAACAAAGCTGGCTGGGGAATTCTGGGAGTTGAAGTCCGCCGGGCTTAAAGTTGCCAAGTTTGGAGACCCCTGCTCTAAAACCAATGGCCATATCTGCCATTTTTTTATTGCTTCTTTGGTCTCGGAATGTGTGTCCCTCCTTTCTCTCCCAGATTGCTTTTTCTACGTTTTAACAGCCCCCACTTCCTTTCCTCCTTCAGTTATCCACTTCTTTCCTTGTCTCCCAGATTAAAAAATATACAGCTAACCGGGTTAAGATTCAAGTAGAAGTTTAAGATAGCAACGTGTCTTGTAATCAGAGCAACAATAGTTCATATGTTACATTCTACCAGCCACCACACACCAAAATCTCTCAAGCACAGCTCCATTTCAAGAGGGACAGCTCACTCGTGGCTGCCTTGGCACAAAGTGATCTATTAATCATGGTTAACAAACCTCAGTGGTGGTGTTTAGTACTGTACTGCTTTCATTTAGCGTGCTCTTGTATCTGAGCCCAGTACAAGATCTGTTTTGCCTGACACAACAGCCCTGCGAGGTATACAGCTGAGAAAATGAGACTGGCCCCAAATCAGTTAAAGAGCTTCCATGGCTGATGTCTTCCCAGTCACAATCTAATATCTTCTACCATCGCCAGCAATAATTGCAAAAAATTGCATGCTTTGCACAATTTGCTAAATCACAGTGAACAGCAGGGTAATTTGGTTCCCAAACGTTTAATCGTTGGGTTTTAGTTTAGCCAATGCGGTTTGTAAACCACGGTTTATCACATTGTGTGAACCCAGCCACCAAGTATGGCAGGGCACTTGAGAGAAGGCCTTACGCATGAACAATAGGCGATCCGGATCGAAATACTAATTTTCTGCATTCTGCTTCAAAATAAAATTTTCCTTTTTCCGTGCCATCCAAAATTCAGCTGTCTATAAATTTATTCCTGCCACGCCCTCCTCAGACTTTATAGCAAACGCTTAAACTACAGGGCCTCTTTCCTAATAAATCCATGCTAAATGACACTGATTTTTCCGTGTTTTAAGACTTGGTCTTCTGGAGTCCTCTTAAGGTTTCTCTCTCTCTCTGAAAAAAAATGGTGGGTTCGTTGACTCTATTTTTTGTATCGCTGCCGGGTTGAGATGCAATATGACGCGGCTGCGCAGCCCTCTCTTCACCAGCCCCACCGCACGCCCCCTCCCGGTCTGGTGATGTTTGCGATTCGGGCTTCCTTGACATTTCTGAAGTAATTTAGTTAAGGGGAAATGAGTTGTTCCCAGTAGAGAGAGCAAACGAATGGAGGGGAGGTAGCCAGCGTGATAAACGGCGCTTTCATTTGGAGATCTCCAGAGCTCGTTTAAGGCTCATTTTCTGTATTAGCCCCCTTTGAGCTATTAAGGCACCAGGCGGCGAGCGTGACTCCTCGGCTCGGGGCGGCCCCGCCAGGAAAGCCCCCGCAGAGCACCTGAGCTGATCCCAGGCCACCGGACTGCAGGAGAAGAGCGGATGGCTCTGTCTTGGGGGAGGAAGACACCCACCCTTTTCTTAATCTAAAGTAGCGAAGGGGGGTTAATACGATTTGGAGGGGGCTGGTCAATGAGCAATCAATAAAGTAATAATGAGAGGGACGCGCTACATTAGCAGGCTAGAAATCCAACGAGACATTAAAGAATCATTCGGAACTCTCGTCGCTACCGTATTAAGGCGGACGGCTCGGCGAGGGGCTAATGGCTGTCCCCAGAAAGAGAGGCACCCAAACCCCTGAGCCAAAGCTGACCGCGACGGGGGGTGCGGTTCTAGGGCGGTTTCCCCCCTGCCTGAAGAGGGATGGGTGTGTGTGTGTGTTGCCTATTGGGTTTAATAGCTTATGCAAATCCCGTCTTGGTGGCCTGTAAAAAAAATCATAGCTGGTGGTTTAGATATCGTGTCAACTCAGGCAACCTTGCTTTAGTCGGTAAACTAAGGAAGCCCCGGCTCGGTGTGATGCCAGACCCCGATCGCAGATATTTTAATTTGCATGGCTTGTGGAAGGAAGTTTGCAGAGGTTCTCTCCGAGAGAGAAAAAGGGGTATTTTGTAGCTTCACCCATTCAGAGTGGGAAAAAAGCAACTCCTGCCAGCCTTTACCTGACTTGGCTTCACATACTTTCCAATGGTGCTTACTTCTGAGTAAGCATGTTTTCCAGCCCTGCACCCTCATGAGTCCTTAATAAGTAACTAATTCCCTTAAACTAATTGTATGTGTTTAAGGAAGAACTAATCTGAGTTAAGCGGGAGAATTGGCTCTCCACTCAAGCTTTTTTTCTAACAATTATCTCTGCCAGGTCATGTGCTTCTTCTATCCTGGGATAATTTATCCTCCCCTCCCCTCCCCTCCCCTTCTTCCCAGCTCAGCTTCTACATTGATTGTATGGAACTTCACGGAATGGAGTAGGTGGGGCAGCCCTTCCAGTCTTGGACTGGGGCGAGATACTTAGACTGCAGTGCAACCCCCTTACGGCCTTACAAGAGCAGTAGGATTTTGAGAGGTTCGCTTTGGTGATGCTCCTGCACCTGGTCTGTGAGCGAGAAAGGTGTCTCTCGTTCAAGGGTGACCCTCAATATTTGCCCCGGCCCAAATGGGTTCCTTCAGGCAGTGCAGGGCTTTGACGCTAGTGGCACATCGCGGTTACTCTCGTAAGCCATAACGATAGGCTGGATGGTTTGATCGTTCTGGATGCGGCAAGGGTGCAATTATTCCCGGCCAACTGGACTTATCGCTGGAACTGGCTTTAGGGGAAAATAGTTTTATGTGGATGACTGACGGGGGGAGAGGTAGCGAAGCTCTAAAGGAATCCCAGCTACTCATCCCGTGGCCACGTGCAAATCAACACGCCTGGGGAAACTGTGAGGGGAGTGGGGGATGCAGGCCTGAAGAGGTTGGGCAAAGCGAAGGTAAGGATTGTTCGCCCATTCTGACAACACACAACCTGGGTAGGTCTCCTTTCCTGTGAAGGTCACAGTGTGGGGTGGCAATGATGGAGAGGCTGCACCAACCAGAGGCAGTGAGGGTGGCACAAAGAGGAACATCTGCACACACGGACCTGTGGGAGAAGCTGAAAAAAAGCAAGATGGCAGCCATAGCTGGGTCAAAGCCCCATCCCTCTTGGCCTCCATCCTGAACTGTAAACAATGGTGAGATGTCAGTCACGTGATGGCCACCTTCTTGATGATCAAAGGTCTGGAAACTAAACCGTTAGTTAAAAGTTAAACGGTTGCAGGAACCGGGGGCCTGGCTAGTCTAGTGAAAAGAAGAATTAGGGATGACATGATAGCAGTCTTCCAATATTTGAGGGGCTGCCACAGAGAGGAGGGGATCAAGCTATTTCCCAAAGCAGCCGAAAGCCAGTCAACGAATAATGTATGGAAACTGATCAAGGAGAGATTCAACCTGGAAATAAGGAGACATTTTCTGACAATGAGGGCAATCAACCAACGGAACAGAAGTTGCCTTCAGAAGTTGTGAGAGTTTCATCACTGGAGGCTTTCAAGAAGAGACTGGACTGCCATTTGTCAGAAATGGTGTAGGGTCTCCTCCTTGGGCGGGTGGGTTGGACTAAATGACCTAAAAGTTCCCTTTCAATTCTGTTAATCTGTTAAAGTGAGTGTTTTAAGAGGATCCGGGGTGGGCAGGCTTGCCATTCTTCACTCCCCCTGAAACTAGCGTTGGAATATGTGACTCGGTGATGACTTCGGCACAAGCGAATGAGAAGCATAGTCCTAGTATGGCATTAACAGCCCGAGGGCGAAATTGCCGCCTGCTGCCAATACGAAGGTTGGCACCTTCCGGGTCAATAAGGAATAACTCTAGAGCTAAATTATCTGTGTTGTCAAAATCTGAATGATCGCTAGTAGGCAGCCTAGAGTTCGCGTTTTCTTTAGTTTCACGTAGAGTTCCGGTATTCCGTAGCTCAGATATAATCGGCCTTACTAATAACCATCGAGATCAGAACGGTTTAAACCTAAAGCTGTTGAGACCGAAGTTTAGTTAAGTCTGCCTTTTTCGTACTGCAGGTGAATCTGAAAACTTGAGCATTTAATCTTCCATCCACTCCATGCGAAAAGGAGCAGGCACAGTTCTAGCATGCCAGTTTGAGATACTTATGTCCCCAAAATAAATTGCAGTCTAAATCCTTTAATGGGATTTACTCTGAAAGGAACTGGTATAGGATTGCTGCTGTGGTTTTTCACGCACATTCCAGGTCGTGTATCCATGTGCGATTTAGGATCGCCCATCCAGCACTCGGAAATTCCCCCTGGCTGGGTTGCTTGCCGAAAGTGGCTGAGCTGAGTTTCTTCCAGCTTTCAGAAGTGCCAAGGGATGAGCGAAGGCGGCTCCTTTTGTGACAGAGGACGGACTCGAGTAAATCTGGAGTTTGCAAGCCCAAGACATCGAATTAAACCATGCACATTTCTGCCTATTACTCCCCTACCACTTCCACCAGGTATATTAACCAAATTGAATTCTTTAGAATCTAGAATTATAGATAAACTTAGATGTTCCTTGCAGTGTTTTTGGCTGGAGGGGAGGGTGAGAGGAAGAAGCTTTTTTAAAATGGTAGTAGAGATGTGCTGAGAATTTAAGAGCATCTTCTACACTTCCCCAAATTGTTCTGTGTGCTGAGAGGACGCAGCCAGCTGGGGATGCTATGAAGAGGCTCTAAGCTACTGGAGCGGGTGGGTGGGTGGGTGGGTGTTATTGGCCTGAAAGGGTAAAACTAATCAAATATCCGAAATCTTGCTTCTTAACTTTTAATCTTTTCATTTTTATTTTAGCACTTTTAAACTTTATATTATATTGTCAGCCGCCTAAAGTCACTGTCTTTGTGAGGTGGGGGGCATAGAAATTTAATAAATAAATAAATGGGAGGTAATGAAATCGACGGAGCCTTAATCTTGCCTACGTATGAGTAAGATTCATATGAGGGCGGGAGTGCTGCTTCAACGAGTGTTTCAAAATATACTTCCTCGGGGGTGGGGTGGGATGGGGATAATGAATCTACTTGCCTCAGCGTCAGTCCTATATATACAATCTCTGCCGGATTCCATTCTTGCTGGGGGGGAAGGGGACGGGGACAAACCCGTATAGGAAACTATTTCACACGTGAAGGTATTTACTTGGATAGATTAAACGTTTAATGCACGAGTCAATGAGCAAAGCCAACGCCCCCCCCCCCCCACCACCACCATCCGATTCGCGGAGCCAGAGACACACACAGCGATCCTCTGAGGCGCAACTGCTTCCTGGGTTTCTGCTCTGCCATTGGGGGAGCCCCACCAAGAGAGATGCGTTTTTGCCTTTTCCCCGCCGCCGCCTTCCAACCTAGCTGAAATATATGCGCGGGAAATGGTAAACATGTCAAGGAGCGAAAAGTGTCACGCTGGGTTGTGCTTCATGCTCCATTTCCTTGCTGTATCCCGCTGCTGTCGTTGTAAAGCCGGCCTCACTCGACGACCAGCTCCTGTTTTTGGGAACAACACTCTCCGTAATTACTAACAAATCAAGCGGCGACTGTGGTTAACTTACTTTCTCACTCTTATGGAGAAGCTCACGAGAAATGGGGGGGCTTGTGTGTGGGGGGGGGGGCAAGCGGCGGAATAAGAACGGGGACGGTCACTACCGGATGAAGAAATTAAAAGTAGCCATTCTCTTCACAAATTTGCCATTTAGAAAGGGGAACGGAGAGGAGAAGCGAGCATTTCCAAAGAGAACGGAAGTTTGAATCTTGAAAGCAGAGGCGGTGAGGATTGATGAGCCATACAAATGAAGTTATGGGATCCGCCCGCCCTCCCCTCCAGCATGAATTATTTGAAGTATTGGGGCAGGGGAGGAGGGGAGGAGCTGAGGTTGCATCCTGTACAAAGGCCCAATTATCGAGGTGTAAATGTAAGGAACGTGGTGGCTTAGTGGGTAAGACGCTGAGCTTGTTAGCCGAAAGGTTCGGCAGTTCAGCGGTTCGAATTCTATTTGCTCCCAGCCTCTGCCAACCTAGCAGTTCGAAAGCACGTAAAAAATGCACCTAGAAAAATACGGGCCACCCTTGGTGGGAAGGTAACAGCGGTCCGTGGCGTTTAGTCATGCCGGCCACATGGACCACGGAGACGTCTTCGGATAGCGCTGACTTTGAAACGGAGATGAGCACCGCCCCCCCCCCCCCAGTCGGGAACAACTAGTATACATGTGTAATACCTTTGCTTTTAAATATTTGTAACGATTTCTTCCATACATATCGAGACTCTGCTGTGCCTTTTCAAGGATTGTTGGAGAAAGCATTGAGAAATTCTAATTTTGAAGCTGAACACTTCTGAATGCTGTTGCCTTTTTGGTATAATGCAAAGAACAAAGCTTAATAAATCATGTTTCTTTGAGTGGGATTTTAATCTCATGTGTATATGGATGTGTTTGTGTGTGACCTTACAATTTTAGGACAGGAGTATACCCTATGTTGCCTCTGGAACACTTGACATTATTTCCCAGGTTCTGGAGTGTAATTCTAGGATTTTAAATTAAATATGTAGCTTCAGCTAAATCTAGATGTCTGGAATCTTTACTACATATTGAAATAAGTAACAAAATAAATGTCCCTTGATCTTAAAAAAAATAAGGCAAGAGAGACATGTAAATTAAAATGAAGCATCAATTACCAAATGAGCCTTGTTTTATAGCTTTATCCTATTATACACACCCCCTTGCTCTGATGTATACACCTAATGCGTGTATCTTGAGTAACTGAAATCACCAAATTGCATTACCTCTGGCAACAGCTTTAATATTAAAATAATTATACAGATCTATAGAATTTGATCCCCCCCTTGTTTCTTCCATGGGAAACTTGCACTTATTTTTTCTTTTAAGAAGCGTTAAGTAATGTACAAAAGATGGAATACAGATGAGAGATTGTATCCCTGGTGCTATGAAGTAGCAGTAGATATGAGGCAGAGACTTGGAGGAACTCTTGGTATATTTGCACAAGTCATCAAACTGTTTACAAAAGAATTGATGGTTTTTGGGTTTTCCTTTCTCCCAAGGTACATAAAGCAGAAAGCAGGCAGGCACAGTCTCATCTGTCTCTGTGGAAACTATTCAGTAAAGATATATATTTGACAAAAGTTAAATGCAGCCTGTAAATATTCAAAGCCAATAAGCAGTATCTGCAGTACTGAAATTCCCCTTGTCCTCTCAACCCAAAGCCATTAACTGGTTTGGATCATAACCTCTGATTCAGATAACTCCTGATTCAGCCAGGAACTTGCAGTCCTTCAGTAGAATGCTTTGAGGGGGCGGGGGAACTAAGGTTGCCTATTCTATCTTACACTACCCACATTTTAAAAATGCAATCCAGTTATTTGCTTTGAAACAGCTTGGAACTCCAACATCTGGAGCTCACACCAGATTTTTTGGAGCATCATATACTGTAACTCTCAAAATTTCATGATGATTTGAAATCAGATGCAGAGCACCACATTGGAGAAGACGGATGTAAAAACAAATAGAAGTTAACTTCTTTGTTTGCTGCCCTACCAGTAACAGGCATCTGGCTAGATGGGGGAAAGAGAACATGGGCTGATAGCTGGTAGTCTTGCTATATTTTAATTTTGGCCTGTACCTTAAACAGGATGGGATTATTGATTTAACTAGACTGATTCCCTTTACATAGCTGCAGATAAACTTGTGCTTCTTTGATAGGAAAACCCACATAGCACAATTATGGGTCAGTCTGGACAGAATCAGGCTGCAGGAGTGTATTTTGTTGTTAATAGCAATCTTATAATAGAAGTGTTAGTAGCTAAGACTTTCTCCTGATTCCCTTGTAAATCTTGTTGAAGGCAATGGGGCTTTTTCACTAGAAATAGGTAAGGCCTCTTTGAGCTGTCCTCTCCCACAATTGTAGCTGGTAAGGGCAATTAGCAAGTCTAGAAGGAGCGCTTCCATAATGATTTCAATGATCAATGCCTATTATGATTTCATAATGATTTCAGTGCCTATTTCAACAATGATTAAATAATCTTGCGATGGGGAAACCCTTTGCTATTAAGCTTGCCTAGCTAGTATGGAGAATGAAGGTAAAGATGGCCTCAGACTGAACTCAGCTTCAGCTACCTACATAGATGCAACTATGCAGGTTTTCTTCACATCAATACAGAAGTAGTTTGGCATTTTGTTCTTCAGATTTTTTTTTTTTTAGAAAAATGTTCCATCTAGCCTGCTGGTGTTCTGAATATTTAATCAAATATGACCTTTCACAGTTTCCAGGAACTTTGGCCAGGGCTTCCACAATTCAGAATATACTGGCTAGTGATTAAAACCACAGCAAAAGCCATATTTCAGCAACCACTTTGACAAGTCAAGCCAGGCTACCAATAGTGCTGTTCAGAAAGGGTTCGAGCTCCATGATGTTCAGGTGGTCATTTTAAGATGTGAAAGAAAGCTAATTTCTGTCAAGTGCATGTTGCCATTTCTGCCATCCCAAGTACAAGTTTTCTGCTGCCTCTGCCAAAAAAGTTTCATAAAACTACATTTTTTATTATTTTTTAAAAAATTATCTCCAAAGACTCATGGAAGAGTGCTATACCTATTATCATGATCTGTTAATTAACCAGTCTCCCTGATCCGATCTTGGTTCCTATCCCTCTTTCTGTAACACACTGTGGTTACTTCCATCCTTGATATGTGGGTGCCATTTTACACATTGTATTCCAACTATATGCAGGCAATTCGTTGCCTAATTCCAAAAGTCTTTTTAGCCATTCCTTGGCTCCATCAGGATGCATCTGGGCAAAAGATCAGAATTGGAGTCCTTGGTCACTCATTGCCACTACCACCTTTGCTTTCCAACATTAGTTGAAGACTGAGTTTTCATGCTATGGATTGTACCTTCAGTGATCCTTCTTCTTTCTGTCTTGCTTCTCCTTCCTTACCAAGGAGTTATCTGGCAGTTGGGCTATTTCTGAACATAGGTTTAGTGCTGCACCCATGTCCTGAAATAGCCTGACTGGCAGGTAACAGATGCAAAGAAAGGACTGAACTTAGCAGGGGCATTGAGGAAACTCCTATTCATTTCACACTTCTTTCTATGCCTGTTACCTGGTCTATTGAAGAATATAGTATTGAGGATGATGGATAAAAATAGCCCAGTTGACAGGAGCAGAGACTGGAGGAGGGATTGTAAGAAGCATTTTGCGAGCTCCCTTGTCCTTCCCTAATCCCTGCCATATGTTAGTGAAACTAGACAAAGCTTACCTGTCTAGCTATTGGTACCTTCATCCTAGATCCTGATTTGAAAGTGAATGCTTGGTGGAGATCAGAGAGGTTGGCCTCAAAATAGTTTAGAATGGAGAATGGATTGGCTGAAGTTTCAAAATTTCACCCTAGAAGACTCAAAGTTCATCTGCTTAAGTATGAGATCACAATCAACAGCAATAAAAAAACCAAAAACAAAATCAGAAACATAGCCAGTTTTCTATGAATAAGGCCTGTTTGGTCATTTACTTACACTCAATTCAGATTTAGGACATTTTTCTCAGAGCTGGGATTTCTGTAATTGTCACAGACTATATTGAGGGTGTCTGTCATGGTAATAACAACCTCTGCTTAGAGATTCTAGTACTGCTATTCCACCCTTCTTGCACATGATAATGTTTAAGTTACTTTGTCTTCTGGTATGAATACCCAGGAGGTGATGATTCTTGTATCCAGATATTTGACTACTTATCTTACAGTATTCATTATTTTGATTATTAAACACATTCTTAAGTGTCAATGGTCCCAATTAAATAAGCGGGATTTCCTTCTCAGTTTACAAGAAGGCCCATGCTGTACTACTTTTTACTATGAAGATGTTGGAGTAGATTTGGAAATCCTGTTGTAAGCGCTTTTTTCTTTGCTCTGTATAGATTGGGACTTTACCAAAGATACACAAATATACCAGGAACCTGAATAGTTTGTTATCAATGACTGGCAGAAAAAGAAATAAGCGTGGAAATATTCGGGGAGTCTTTATATAAATTAAAGTGATTTGTTGGTTGATCAGCATACTTGCTGTTAAACTACACACAAACTTCTCAAATATGACAGGGTTTTTTTTAGATTCAATTGTAAATAAAATTCCTGTCAGAAATAAATTGCTTATATTTGTTTTTGGTTGGGTTCTTTTTTGAAGAGGAAAGAGAGGGCTACAGAGAACTTTATATCTAAATCATCTTTGAAGAAATAAATTTGTTTTAATGTAATTGTCTTAGCATCCATTGTTCCTACAAGAAATATGTTGACAAAACCAGATGATCTTAAGGAGTATGAATAGTATATTTTACAATTTCACATATGTCACAAACAATTTTTATTCATTTTGTATAATTAAATTTATTCTCTTTGTTCCCCTTCCCAGTTAAATATATACATAAAAAAGAATGTTTTCAAAGGAGATATATTGGCTTTTTTGGCTTGCTAAATTAAAAAAAAAAAGAAAAAAATATTTTAAGGCAGTATTCAATGAAAAATGATCTAGCTGGGTCATTCTCTTTCTCAAATTTAAATTACAAGCTCTTTGGGTTATTTTTCTTTTCTTGTTAGTGGAATAATAAACAGTTTACAACAAAATTGTGTTTTTTATCATCACACATTAACCTTTATAACCTATATCATCAGCAGAGATCCCTATTTAGACAGGATTGTAGTTATTATTATTATTTATTCACACCCTTACTTTTCTCTGGTAGCTCAAGGCACAATAAGTTTTCCCCTAATTTTTTTCCAGAAAGGCAGCCTCTTCTGAGGAGGGTTGCTTTGAAAAACAATGAAGTTGCCCAGGGTGCATTATGGTTATTTGTGAATTCAAAATGGCTTCCCTGGTCTAAGAGCAACGCTTCAGCTACTATACTGTACTGATTATACCTTGAGTTTAATACTTTCTTAGTATCATACTTTTTTTTTCAATTGTTCTGAACATTATATTCTAAAGCAAAATACAGGTACCCCCTCAACTTATGACCATTCATTCAATGACCGTTAGAAATTACAATGGAGCTGAAAAATGGTCCTTGCACTTAACAGTCTCTCAGTATCCCTGCAGTCATATGATCAAAATTTGGGTCATCATGTATTTATGTTGGTTGCAGCATCCTATGAAATGATTGCTATTTCCTACCTTCCCAGGGGACTTCCGACAAGCAAAGTCAATGGGGGAAGTTGAATTTGCTAAATGACCATATGATTTACTTAACCTCTGCAGCAAAAAGGTTGTAAAATTGGGCACGACTCACTTAATGTCTGCATTGTTTAGCGACAGAAGTTGCAATCCAAACTGTGTTTGTAAGCTGAGGGCTATTTGTCGTGAACTAAATGTTTATCGTTTTTCTATTTATTACTTGTAATGTTGTAAAAACATTATCCAGATGCAATATAAATGGGTACATGTTTGATAAAGATATATATTTAAATCAGCGTGAAATCCAGCAGGTTCTAACAGGTTCTGGAGAACAGGTAGGGGAAATTTTGAGTAGTTTGGAGAACCGGCTGGCTGGCCCCAGAGTGGGGTAGGAATGGAGATTTTGCAATATCCTTCCCCTGCCATGCCCACCAAGCCACGCCCACAGAACTGATAAGGAAAAAATTTGAATTTCACCCCTGATTTAAAAGTATAATTAAAAATACAATATAATCAAGGTTAGTTATGGCACTGAAGAAAGTATGTCATTTCTGACTTGAAAACTAGCAGTTATGTTATAAGTTGAAAGATGGGGTAAGTTTTGTTCTAACCATTTGCTGAGGAAAGTATCAATACGGCCTGCAGTATTATTCATGATGCTGAAAAAGTGCAAACATTTTTATCAGAATCATATTTTTTCTGCAATATTCTAATATATGGAATATATTCTAATATGCCTAGCAAAAGAGAAGGTTAGGGCCACAGTGTACATTACCTTCACTGTTAAGCTACAAAAATTGCTATAAGAAAAACATGCAAGAGGTTAGGATCCACTAAGATATACAACATAGCATCTTTTTAATGTTATGGTATGTAACTTAGTCTGTGGGCCATGGGCCTATATGTGCACATCTGCCAATTTCACATATGCAAGCATGGAATTCAAAATGCAAAAATAAATCTCTAAATCTGGGGCCAATCAGAACTGTGATTTCCCCCATTTCTCCATGACAAAATCATAAAGAGTTTTCTTTTTTTCCTTGTCAAGTGCTACTGAATTAATTTTATCGGATAGACCAGATGAGAAACATGACCAGATAATTCTCCTTTACATTAATGGTATCTTGTTAAGTCTGAAAGTAAAATTTCCCCCCATCACTTATAGCCTGATAATTTAGGGATGGCCCCTCCTGTGAGCCTTGCTCTGTCCCCTATGCTAGCTATCTTCTCTCTCATTTGGCTGCTCCCTAGACAGTATTTCTTTATTGGTCTCCCAAGATCATTCCCACATACTATTACATTAGTAGAACATGATCGCAACTACTTTACCTACATACTGTTCTTCCTGAGCAGAGGGTAAAGTCTTTAATAAGAGTAAGTGCTTTGGTCTCTCATACATAAAGAGAAAATTACTTTTGGGTGGCTTACTTTTCCAAATGTATGTTTTCTGAGGTTATCTAGTCTGCTGAGAGAATTAAAAAGCTGAATCAGCATTTCACATTTTTTAAATTACAGGTAGTCCTTGACTTGTGACCACTTGCTTAACACCTGTTCAAAGTTATGAAATCACTAAAAAAATTACTTAGAACCAGTTCTTGCACTTACAACCATTACAATACCTCCATTGTAAAATTCTGGTCTTTGGCATTTATTTACAATGGTTGCAGCATTCTGGGGTCACTTGATCACCATTTGTCACCTTGCCAGGGTAGCTTCCATCAAGCAAAATTAACAGGGGGAGCTGGATTAAAGTGAATCTGGCTGAGTGATTTGTTTAATGACTACAGCAAAAAGGTCTCAAAATAAGATGTGACTTATTACTTTGTAATGGTGATCATGTCAAGAACTATCTGTATACTTTAAACACATAAGGAAAATGCTTACGCTCACTAATCATTTGACTTCTCATGATGATTTTGTTCTACAATTCTAAACCGGTAATTGCTTTTTAATATATTTCTAATTGTAACTATTTCTTTAAATAATGTAACACATTTATTTTGATGTTGTACGATACCTGAATATGTTTTCATGAGAGGCAACATATAAATAAATGAAACATGAAATGAATGACAGTCACGTCTCTAAAAATAGTTTGAGATCCTTTTTATTAATCAGTAGGAAACTCTTCAGGATGAATGCAATTATGAGCTATGTGGGCTGCCTTGACAAGCTGATCTTGCCCATACTGCTTTCCTCTCTTCCTAGTTCCAGTTCCTCCAAAATCTGTTACTTCTCTGATGATGAACAAAGATGGCTTCCTTGGTGGTGTGTCTGTAAACACAGGTGAAGTGTTTTGTTCGGTACCTGGGAGGCTCTCCTTGCTCAGTTCGACGTCCAAGTACAAAGTCACTGTTGGAGAAGTTCAACGGCGCCTTTCACCTCCTGAGTGCTTAAACGCTTCCCTCCTTGGAGGAGTTCTTAGAAGGTAAGTCATGAGGCAGGCCAATCTGACTTTCTGATGGGATTAAAACTGTGTTAAGATTACCACAGGAAGCCATTGAGGTTAAGAGTGAATGCATATGAGATATACATAACAGTCTGGAGGTCATTGCCACTGGCACCCATTATATTATGCCAGTCATGTTACATGGTTCATTAATTCTGTAAGACTGGCCACTTTCTTTAAATAATCTGGATATTTCTGTATGTTAAGAGTTCAGATCAATATCAATATCCTGGAGTTTATCTTTTAAAGTATCTTGCAGCTTCAAGAGTATTCCAACATGGAGCTACCTAGATGTTAAGCAGATATAGGTAACAAATGGCAAAAACGGCATTTTTCACTAATGTCCCACCTTTACTGCTCACCCAGGGTGGCTGAGTTGTGAATGAAGTCTCTTAAGTCAACTGGATGTTTATCTGCCTTAGAAGGAGGTAGATGTGCTTCATTACATTGTTCCTCACTTTAGGATTGTTCCTGTTTGCATTTCTGAATATTGTTATAAGCTATGCTGAAAATTGTCTGGAAGTTTTAATTGAATGTTACAATTGAATTAGTTTTAAATAATCAATGGTTATGAATTTTATAATTTACCATTTAGTTCAGTATATTGCACTAGTGGAGAATGAAGGTGCAGATGAGGTTTCAGATGCATGAAATGTCTTAAGCAATCATTTAGAATTCTGTTCCTCTTCCCAGTATAAATTTATAATATTAATTTCTTTTACATAATTGCTATAAGAATGTATAAATATGATTGGAAACTATGAAGAATGAATAAATTCCTGATTATTTTTGCACTCCCTTAATTTTAATGATAGCATTATTGGCAAAATATTATTATTGGGACTTATAAAATGCAAGTCTTTTATGAAAAGCCCTTGAGTAAACATAGGTACAGTATTTGTCTTAAACATCAAAAAGAATGGATAAAATAGGGATGAACAGTTCCACAATGGAAAAGAGTGAACAATTAATTAGGACTAGTACTTCCCAGTTAGTTCAAAAACAATTTATAGATATGTGACCAAATCAGAAGACACATAACCGATGAAGGTATTAAAACAAAAAGGGATGAATAAAAACTCTGAATGGATATTTTTAAACTGGAAAAATGACCATAAAATGTTATTCATTTGTAAGTAACAGTAAAATAATGCACATGAGAGTGAGGAAAATTATTTTTGTATAGAAAATCAGAATAAGAATACAGTCTTGTTTCTGTGGTGAACAATTTAAAGAAAATATAAATTTAATGTGAAAAAGCTGAATTTCAGAGCTAGGCATTCTTTGGAAAGGATTCTGAAAATAAAATTTCCAGTATCAGTTCACTGACAATGCAACTACATTTGGAAAACTGCATAGTTTTTATCATTCAGTCTCAAGAAACGAAATTGTAATGTTGGAGAAAATAGGAGGGAAAAGGAACCAGAATAAATGAAGGACCTAATAGCATTATTGTGAAGTATCAACTTAGGTAAAAATTGAGTAAAGCTGATATAACAGAAATATAAAATTACACATGATAGGGAAGAAGTTGATAGAGAGGAATTCTTTTATCTTTCTCAGAATGCCAGAATTTGGGATCATCAGTATAATAGAATGATAGAATATGCAGCAGAAATAAAATGGAGTCGCTTTTCACAATGCCTACTGTAGTTGAAGTATGGAATTATCTATCATAGGGTTAGTAGCATGGGTGGGTTGAAAAGAGTAGAAAAGGATTTATTTCTTAAATTTTTATCCTGGAAATTTTATTTTTTATTAAACAAACACATATTGCTGACCAACCCAAACATAGGTGACTCCGGGTGGCTTAGAATATTTAATTTTTTTAAAAAAACCATCATATAACAAAACTTCTAAAAACAACAAACACCTACCTTACCTCCCCTGGCAGCAATAAAACAGTTAGATTAGCCAGAGAGCTTTCCTTCAGATAGTATGCACAATTCTCTTTCCTCCATACCAACAACCCTGCTACATAGGTTGGGCTAAGAGACTGATTGGCCCAAGTCACTTAGTGAAACTGAATCTCCCTGGTCTTAATCTAGCACATCAATCACAACACTAGCTATTAGTCATGATAGTAGCTATCTCGTGGATCAACAGCACTGAGAACAATAATAAGAGAAGCCTTTGCTCTTATATACTGGCTGGAAATTCTCAGTGTGGCATTTGAAGGCACGAGGTCAGAAAAAGGTTGTCCTGAAATCAACACATCCAATTTTAGAAAAACTGTAAGGTCTTCCAGAAACATCCAGACTCTAATCACAAATTTCCAAATCTGTTATCTAGTATACCTGGGGCTATGCTACTCAACTGTTTGGACCATTTGCAAATCTACATGCTGTGAGTGTATCTCCCTAGTTTTGCAAGGTTAGGATCATTTCCCCACTAGTGATTTCTAGTATTTTTGTGGCATTACTCAGGCAATATAAAATCTGTCATAACTGCTACATTGGGCCAATGACAGTTGGAGCGGGATGGGGTGGGGTTTCATCTGTGGTTCACAAACATTAAGCTCCCTTTACATTCTTAAAAACAACGAGAATCCAAAGATTTGGTTTATGTGGGTTATATCTATTGATTTTGACTATTAGAAATTAAAACTGGAAAATGTTAAAATATTTGACTCTGAGGATCCCTGAGAGGGCCCTCGACCACCCTTTGAGAACCACTGCTCTAGTCTAGAAGATGATAGTGGAAATCCTGTCTGTAGCTCACAGGCAATGGTCGGCCTGCAATCACTCTTATCCTTCCAAATTGATCAACCACTGACCACCTCACTTGATTTCATTGGATCCCTGCCTTGGAAATAAGTTCTTCACAAAAACAAAATACATTGCTGAAGCAACCCCCTTTCTCCATTGGTCCCCTACATATATTTGTGATTATTTCATTCATTTGCCATAAAAAAACATGCAAACCGAGGAGAAGGGGGTGATGATTATTTGAAAAACAATACACATATGGAACCTTAAACTTCTTGAAAGGCACTTCCTGCTGCCCAAACTTCTCTCCTGATGAAGGCCTAACAGCCATGTTGCCTTTGAATTCCTTCCTCTGACTGTGCCAGGCAGCTGCTACAATAGGATCACATCTTTTTAGGCGGTGCTAAACCTTCATTTCGGAAGTAGCATTTGTTGCTTTGCATTATTGCTGTTGCTGCTTTGAAACTATTATTATACAAAACACTTCTTATGCAAAAGCATGCAGAAAACTTACTGGATTTTGTTATTGCACACCATTAATACATACTTTCATAAATGTGCCCTGCATTGCTGGGGGTGATGGCATAATCTCCCTTCCCACACCAGGCCATTCTTCGGCTCCAATCCAGTCTTTTTACTTCTTAACCTCTTTTGAGTGTTTTGTAAGCAGAATTACAACAGAAACAACCACAAATCACCACCCTTATGGCAAGGCTAAATGCTGCTGGTGACGCAGCTTTCCAAGAACAGCCAGTTTGTTCCTGGTAGTAGCAGGGCCAAAGCTGACATAACCCTCCCTCTTCGTTCACTTGCAGCCAGCAAACCCGAGAGTCGCTGGCGGCCCAAGGAACAACAGGAGTTCAGGTTGCAACGGGCCCAGCGAGACTCTCTTGCCAAGGGCGGCGTTTCTTTCTTTCCCGCCCTGTGGTACCACGAAGCCTCCACTGTGTTCGTTGCTTGCATGCCAAGCCTGGTGCCCAAAGCCAGGTATCTGGTGCCTCCCACCCCCCAGCCCCCTTCCTCTTCTCTCGCTCTCTCGCTCTCTCTCCCGGGGACATTCGTCGGAGTTTTAAATCCCCGCGTTCCTTTTTTCGTCACTGCAGAGCCAAATCGAAAAACGGGGGGCGATCGTTGCGAGAGCGGCTAGAAAAAATCGGTTTGAATTTACCAGCCGGCAGGCGCAAAGCGGCAAATGTCACTTTACTCACCTCCCTGGTGGAAGGTAAGCAGACTTTCTGTCCATTTCGATTTCTTCTCACCCCCATCCCCACCCCCAACCTCCTCTGGCGACACTTCTGGGCGAGGAAAGGTTTGACATTTTGTAAAGTTGCATCGAATCGTTGTTGCTGTGGCATGAAAAATCTGCCATGCAGAAAATCAAGGCTCATTACATATCCCAACTGGGGCTGTGTTTAAGATTCAGCAAGATTGGCATTTCCTTTTAAGTAACAGTGTTACATGAATTCTGCAGTTGCCAGCTACATTTTATTTATGTTTAAACGGTATTTCTTAAATTAAACATTGTTGTCATATATACTTGTTAGGACATACTAAGGAGTGGTTACGATATCTGTCCTCATGGAAGAAGAAGATACTTTAATTAAAACATTTTGAGAAGGGGGGAATAACTGTCCCTCCAAACTAACTTCACCACCATACTGAAATTAATATACAGCATAGAAAAGGAAGTATTTATAGATTCTCAAATAAATATACATAGAACTAAAGAGTTCTGAAAAATATTTCTTCATTTTTAAATTTATTTGCTATTTATCTCACCAGTGGGGTTACTTTAGGCAGCTTAAAACCAGAAATGAAAAAAAATGTAAACATAACAGTAGCAAGATAATAAAAGTATGAAATAAACAATGAAATAAATAATGAAAATACAGGAACATGAGATTAAAAAATGAGCCAGGGGAAGCAGAGAATTGAGAGCAGAGAGTGGGGGGGTGGGGGGGGGGGCAAGGTGGGATTTGCTATCAATCTAGCAGCCACCTCCAGTGTGATACTCCCCTTTTGGTCCCCAATAAAACAAACTGTCATGTAATACTTAGAAAAGAAATAAATGTTTATGCCATATGTTTTCTGGAACAACAGAACATTTCATCAGACTAATAGTTAAATACGGAATATACTAGGGGTAAAAGAAGAGTAATAACAAGAGAAGATATAGGGCAGTGAAATAGAGGTGAGATCAGAATAATTTTTTTATCAATAGCAACTATTTGCAAAACAACAGAAGAGTATATATATATGTGGACTTAGTTAAGGATGTGGACTTAGTTGACAAAAACCTATGCATAATTAATTCAGTAATTAATTATTAAAGGCAACAACATTTTGTAGTGTTTTTGCTGCAACAGACCAACATAGACATCTTCCTGGAAATTGTAAAAAAAATATTAGGTTGCATACAGAGGCAGAATGTCAAGTGCAGAAAATCAGGAGTCCATCTGTTCAAATGAATATACAAGCTTATTGTAAGCTAAAGCTCTCTACAAAAATCTGAACTACTAATGGTCAAAGCAAATAGGTGTTAGATAAGAGTCAATGGAATTCAAGGTGGGCTGAATTGAACTGAACTGCACCAGCAGAAATTGAGAAGTTGTAGAAATCCAAAGCATAGATAGCATGGTTACACCAGTAATAAATAAAGGATTTAGCACCACCATAGAGACAAGATCACTTTTAGTAATCTGTTAGGATCCGACTATGGCATAAAGATTTCACATAATTTCACAATTTTAATTGTGATTTTCAAGCAGTCATTTAATGAGCAATTGTGCTATTTTGGAGCAAATAAAATGCCTGTTAAAAATAAGATAAAAGTAAAAGAAGCAAAAGTAAAAGAAATTTGATAAACATAAATAGCAATTATCTTGGGAAGAGCTAACGGTTAAAGGAAACCAGACCGCCAAAGAACATGATGGCTGGATACTATCAAAGCTGAAATCAGCCAGAAAATAGAAAAACTCAAAGAGCAGAGCAAGATGAGAAGATGTAGAGAGACCTATCACCTGGCCCATAGAATCACCAAGAGTCAGACATGACTGAATGGATAACAACATCATCATCATCATCATTGAATAGCAGTTACTTAGAACTGTTTGTGCTGTGCTGAGGGCCAAAAGCTTAGTTTCAATACATTCCTAGCAAATCTTTGTCATTCAAGTCAAACAAATTTCGAAAAAGCAGGCTTTGATTTTATTAAGTGTAATCTCCAGTGTAAACACTTTAAAGTTAATGGGAAAAGATAATTGCTAGTAAATACTATAATGATATATTTTTACTTTATTTATTTATATCCCAACTTTATTATTTTTAAAAATAACTCAAGGCGGCAAATATACCATACTACATCATTCTCCTATTTTCCTCACAATAACAACCCTGTGAAGGTGAGTTTGTTTGAGTGAGAGAATAATAGAATTGGAGAGTTGGAATGGACCTTGGAGTTCTTCTAATCCAACCCCCTGCTCAAGCAGGAAACCCTATACCATTTCAGACAAATGGTTGTCCAATCTCTTCTTAAAAACTCCCAGTGTTTGAACATCCACAACTTCTAGAGGCAAGTGTTCCACTGTTTAATTGTTTTCACTATTAGGAAATTTCTCATCAGTTCTAGGTTGCTACTCTCCTTGATTAATTTCCATCCATTGCTTCTTGCCCTGCCTTTAGGTGCTTTGGATAATAGGTTGGCTCCCTCTTCTTTGTGGCAACCCCTTAGATATTGAAACACTGCTATCATGTCTCCCCTAGTCCTTCTTTTCATCAAACTAGACACACCCAATTCCAACAACTGTTCTTTATATGTTTTAGCCTCCAGTCCCCTAATCATCTTTGTTGCTCTTCTCTGCACTCTTCCTATAGTCTCAACTCCAGACTAGAATGACTGGCACAAGGTCACCCAACTGGGTTTTATGCCTAAGGCAGAACTGGAACTCACATTCTCCTCGGTTATGACTGATAACTTAACCACTAGAGCAGATCAGCTCTATTATGATTGTTAATATATATTTTATAACAATGTAATTTCTCATCTGGGCTGACCAGTTTTTTCACTATAAAGCTAAATGTCAGTGCAGCTGGCAGAAATTGGTACTCCATCAGTACTATTGTATCTGCTTCTAATAGTCCCAAATATTTACAACATATATATGAGTTATAGAGAGAAAGTTAGCCAAATGATGGAATATGAAAGATGATAGAAATCTTTATCTTTTTCTTTCCCTATGTCAAAGGATTCATCAGAGGTAGTGGAATTCATATCTCTTTTGTAAATTTTACTATAATACTTAAATATTCATGAGAAATAGAATATTTACTAAATAGTAAGTTAGTTACTTTAGTAAATTACTAAAATATATTTGCTTTTATAGATTAAAATTCAGAGGAGTATATTCTGCTTATCTTCTTCCTTTGAGTTTAAATTGCAATATAGTGTCATAGCTTGACAGAGGAAAGAAATATGAAAATAAGTAATGTAAGTTTTTTTTTATTTTATACTTACCTCATCTTTTGTATGTCAAAGTAATTCCTACAAGCAAGAGTAGGACTTTGGAGTAAGTATGTCTAGGATAAAGGCTTTTAGATTAGTTTTGAAGAGTTGGCAGAAGCTGTGTACTTTCAGTCTATGGAGGCAAACAGAATGGAATGGAAATAACTTCAGTTGTATTTGTTTATAATTTATCCAGTCCATTGAAATATTTTTTTTTTCTAAAAAGATAATGCCAAATATGTCTCAGATTATATCCTTAGTATTTGTGAGAGGGAGATGGTAAGAGGGGAGGAAACAGACAAGAGGCAAAAATAACAAGAGGCCAATGTCAGCAAATTGAGACATGTATTGTATATTTAGACTTCACATGAGTAACCTGGCTGTAAGATTACATTGATCTCTGTATTTGCTTTGGAATTAATCATGGATAAGATGGTTATCAAGTGAACATATACTACACAGGAAGGCTTCTATTCCAGGCATGTGTATGTGTCACTGTGTGTGTTTGTTTGCTTACACAACAGCAATAAGCCTGTGCTGGCAGAAGTGAGAAGCACCATATGTTTTTTCCCATTCTGCTTCTGTTCTCTTTCTACTTCCATTTCCAATTAACCTATGGGAGATTAATAAAGGAGGATCAGTAAAGGTTCTGCTCTCACACGTCAGACACTGTTCTCTTGGAAGACTGTTTGCTAATCATAATCAGGCCATGATTATACATTATGGTCAAGGTGTTCTAATTAACCATCATTTGATCCCAGGTTTGAGTTGAGATGGCATGCTAAGCTAAGTCACAGTACTGTATTACTTAGTAATTCATGTGATCCAGGTCTGTAGTAACTCATTAAGATAGATAAAATAGATTAATGTATCACCAACTTTATTTCTAATGGACGAATAGCATGCATGAATATTCTGTTGTGTGCATTTATGCTGCTCTATCATTGCATTTCACGGCACCTTGCTTCTAATTATTGAGCTGATGGAGACCAGTGCTTGGAACATGTCCTTTGATTTGTTATATACTGTATGACCATACTTGAATAATTCAGAATATTAATTACTTGAATTGTGCTGAAAAACACATATGTACAAATATGTACAGTATGTGTTCAAAAGCACTATTCCTTTATTTTTCACAAACTTTGCATTTTGAGGCCACATCCTAACTAGAATTGTAGCTGTATGAATATGCCACATTTTATGCACTGATGTCTACTCAGTTTTTTTGTTTACTTGTTATGTCTCCTTCATATAAAACATGTTTTATAATGTCGATATGCCTTGAACATCTCAAGATCTTTCACATTAACTGGGCCTCTTTCATAACTTTTTTTTAAAGCAGAGGACTGTACTAGACTTTGAAAGAGTGAGCTAAGGCCCACATTTCCAAATCTGGATTGGGACAAAATAAAGTTTTGAGGTATTTTTTCAAAGTAAAGTTTAATTGAGATAGTAAGCACTACTATTGGCTTTCAGGTGGATTGCAAATCATCCTGAGCTGGTTATGATGACCAAAGCTGCTTGTTTTTTCCTAGGAGAAGCTGTACATTTAGCTCGGGATTTTGGATACATCTGTGAAACTGAATTCCCGGCCAAAGCAGTTTCTGAATACCTGAACAGACAGCACACAGATCCTACTGATCTCCACTCCCGAAAGAATATGCTGCTTGCCACTAAGTGAGTAGAAATACAATCCTTGAACATGCTTTGCTTTCAAGGCCCTTTTTATTTTCTCTTGCATTAGCAATCCATCTGGTTTCATTTCGAGGTTCAGTCTAAACGTTTTCTTTTTCATATATCACAAGTAACTAGCCAAATCTATTTCAAATTGAAAAAAGGAGAATAGGAATAAGAAAAATAAATTTGAACAAAGAGAGAAAAGACAGATAGGAAGATTTGTCAAAGAGAAAGTCAGATGTAAAAATGAAGTATATCCAGAGTATGTATGAAAAACTCCAGGAAAGGAGAAAGGGTTCCTGTCCTGTGACAGGCTGCAAGCTGAAATGAAATACTGAAGAGCATGAAGTAAAAAATTCCTTTTAAAATCAATGTATGCCACTTTGATACACTCTTAAAAATAAAAACCCAAACCACAAATAACAAAAATTATGAACCAAAGCAAATGTCCTATGTTTCTTATTATAGCAATAGCACTTAGATTTATATACCATTTCACAGTGCTTTATAGCCTTATCTAAATGGTTTACAGAGTCAGCACATTGCCCCCAACAATTTGGGTCCTCATTTTACCCACCTCAGAAGGATGGAAGGCTGAGTCAACCTTGAGCCTGGTGAGATTTGAACTGTGAAATGGCAAGCAGCCGGCAGTCAGCAGAAGTAGCCTATAGTTCTGCACTCTAACCACTGTGCCACTGCGGCTCAATCATATAACACTACCTGCAGCGATGATACTAGCCAATAAGCCTCACTTGCCAACTTTTGTGAGTGAGATTTTGCAGCTATCCACCTGCTTATAAATGTTATAAATCTACAGATGTAGACCTTGCTGCCAGTCAAATAATCTATGATTCCTCCCACCATTATCAAAAAGAAGCTGGAGACCCTTTGCTGAGAATATTGCTTGTAAGTCAATCAAATGTGAAGTTTCAAAATATACAGGTCTGAAAGACCAGTTCTAATTTCCTTGAACATGGTCCTAAAAAGCCTAAAAAGATCATTTTTATCAAATGATCAAAATTATATTAGCTGTATAACTAATGGTTAAAGTAATTTTAAAGTAACAATTCCTAAATCGCAACATAATATGGTACTATTTTCAGGTGTGGGAACCATGAACTGCAGTGGAAGTGTTCAAGCATTGTTATTACTAGTTTTGACACCTGTGGAACTTCTTAGAAGTGAAAAGCAATACCTAAAGCCAGAGAAAAAGAAAGCCCCACTAAGATGGGGCTTTTCTGCATGAAGATGTAAACCTATAGATGCTGATTCTCACTGTATAGGATATTTGCTCTTTCATTTAACAGCACATATTTGTTTAATATTAAACATGGATGTTTAATATTTGAATCCATATGCTCATGATATGTTTATGAAGTCAATCATAGAGAGGGGCTCTCACTGAAGACATGAAACACATTGTCCTTGAGATATGACAACACTGTAGGCTTGACAAAAATGGATATATTTATATAATGGCAAAAGTCATCAGAAAACTGGATAACTGCCTTGGCTGGGAATTTTATGGCTACAGAGCAAAAGAGATATGGTTCACAATTAGACAAGTTGGGTCCAAGAAAATCAGATATATCTTCCTGAATACCTCTTCTCTGATTACAAATTGGACAGTCATCAGCATAAGTGAAATATTTGGTTTGGGGGTTTTCCAATCTCACAACCTCCAACCAAAAGAGAGAGGGGAAAAAGAATATGGCTAAGAACATTCTATCCATCAACTGAAGAAATGGAATCAACTTGTTAACAAATAATGTGATCAGTATATGAGAGTTGACAAATAATGTGGTAAATGAATTTGAATCACAAAGTATCATTTGTAGAGCTTAGCACATTTCCACAAATCAGACCTCAATTTTAGAGGATTTTGAGATATTGTAGAAGCCAATAACTTCTGTCTCTTCACAATTCATGCATTTTTGAAACCAAAATATTTCCTTCTCACTAGTGAATTCTTTTTTTCAACAAAGAATTTTTATGTTTTCCTCCTTGATTTTCCTTATCCTTCTTTGCATCCTATGAAGCTGATTTATTAATGGTCTAAATTGGCAAATAAAGCACTAAAATAGCTTTAAGAATGACATTGCTAACATAGAGAAGCTGTCATAGAGAAACTAACTACACATACACAATAAAACTACAGTATAGAGAAGCCAGTATTTTTGTGATACAACAAAGATGTTAAAAGGAATTCATCTCAGAAAAAAAATGTATTGGACAATACAAGGAGTACTACCAATATGTATGTGACCAAAGAGTTATTAATTTTTACTTCAATGAAGCATTTGCATACTTATTAATATTATTTAATATTATTTAATATTATTAATATTAAATAATATTAATTGCATACTTGCAATTAATTAATGCAATTGCATTAATTGCATTAAATTAAATATTAATTAAATATTAATAATATTAAATAAATATTGCATACTTATTTAATATTATTAATATTAAAAGCACTTCACAAGTGGTACCATTTACCAGGAGAGTTGGCAGGTTCTTCTTTACTGATTGTAATCAAGTGGATGAAGACAACAATCTCTGGGAAGCTTTAATTTGGATTCCTGCACTTAGCTTTGGGTTGGACTCAATCTCCTAAATGATTCATGTGGTTCTGTTTGTAGTTACACAACTGTTTGCCAGTTCAGTAAAACTAGAAGCAATTCAAACTCTCTGTTTTACCCCAAGTGCCTTCTGAATACCCCTCTAGCCCTTTAATCTGTTTTATATCAATTGCTCAATTCATGTTAATAGCAGTAGCTACTTACTTCATAGCCTCTTAAATCCTAACATCCCCTGATGCCTCATCAAGCATGGGTGCAACCTATTTAAAGAGATCCTATAATTCCCTCAAGGGACCGGATGTCTGGGGAATTAGAAGATCTGATCATTAGGCATTGGGGCTCTTAAAGCAGCTGAAATCACAACTCTTTTAACCTTATCATTCCATACATTCTTGATGTTCTACCTACTATTTCATCATCTCATCTTTCTGTGAAACCGACATCTGTTTTGAACTGAAAGTATATTCATTTGCATTTCTGCTGTACTATGCATCAATCTATTTAGGTTGTTGTGCTTATAAAACAAACTTAATTTTGGACTGTAATACACTGGAATGGAATGAGTGGGTTTTAATTTAATTTAAACATACATTTTTAAATGTCAAAAGAATATATTCTTCTCATATAAGAAGAGATCACCTCCAGCCTGGCAGACTTTATATAATGTTTTTGGGAAGCAACTTCACTTTGACAACATCAGTAATGCTCAGAGGATGACATTCTCCCATTTAATTAAGTACCTTGCATTTTGTGGTATATACAAAAATATGACAGTGTTCATCAAGTTTTTCTGGTAGCAACGTGTGACAGTACTATTGTTAAGTTGAAATTTTTGGTATTAATTGGAAATTCATTAGCAAAATTCAATCAGTAGAAGTAGACTCTGTTGAGTAGAAAGCAGAAGCTATGTATATCATACTTACATTGTTACTCTTGAAAATGGTCCTAAAGCATCAGTGATCATATGGATTAAAAAAGTGGAGACCCAGATGCAAAGATATTGAGAGATTAGAAATGTTCAAGAATACTTTTACAGAGACTTTTAAGAAAATAGTTCATACTAACCAGTCACTGATAGTCCTAAAACACCTAAAGCTAAAGGGTTGGAGGTGAGATGACCATAAAATGGGGTTCATCCCTAGAAACAGTGGTGGTATTCAGCCAGTTCGGACCAGTTTGGATGAACCAGTAGTGGTAACCTGCGGGTGGGGGTGGGCGGCCACCCACTCACCCACTCACCCACTCACCCATCCTGATGCTATACCATCCTATTTAGCCATGTTTTCTAAGCCACGCACATGCGTGCCAATTGCATGCGTGAGCAAAGCACATATGCGGAAGGCCACACGCATGCGTGGAAGCACTCACACAAGCAAAGTGAACATACGCGCTCGTGCGTTCACATTTTTGGTGGGAGGCAAACCAGTGGTAAAATTATGTGAAATCCACCTCGGCCTAGGAAGGTCTGTTGTCTGGTCCATAATCCATTGATATCACAAAGTGAGAGACAACTCAACAGATGGTTCCCTACATATCCTAAATATCCTTGCCAAGATTGCATTTTGTCAATGTAGTACATCCATTTAGATAGAGTTTGTTTCATGCTAGAGAATGGAGGGTGTACAGTAGTTTGACTGTCCTCTGCATAAACAGTTCTAGATAACTCTGGAGTTGAAGATCAAACAATAAAATGGGTCAAAGGGTTCCATTAAAACTATATAGTATATAATTATGTAAAGTTTAGTCATGGTCAACAAATGCATTTTACTCATAAGTTCTAGAATGTATGATAGTTATGAAGAAAAAGTGAATATAGACAATATATTCAGTCTTCTTTCTTCGTAATACAGTGAAAGCTTGATAGAACAGATTATGCATGCAACAAACCCCATTTTGATTTGCAGTACTTGCATACCTTTATTCTTATGCATATGATGCCAAATACATAACTTGGCATAATTAAATGACGTGATTTGCATTACTTTCATAATGATGTCATTAGACAAATGACATATTTTGCATTGTTGCCATGAAATACTCCTTGATTTGAAAGATTTTCCAAACAATAGAACCAACCATCCAATGAGACTGTTAAAATGATTTTCAGTGCTTCTTCTTATTTCTTTAAATTGACAAATGCCTTATTAAATCTCATATATATCTCTGTGCAAAAATATTCATCATACTGAAAACATAGTTTTGGATACTTTACAAATTGTCCAGTTGCACGTTAGATTTAAATGCTGTGTCTTTTTATGGAATAACAGAATGTAAGCTATTACAAATTTATTATAGCTTTACAGTTAATACAGTTTTGTAGCATTCACATACCTAATAACTGAAATGTTAAATGTATTTTGTTTACTTGCTCTTCAAAGAGGTTTACATGTACTGTGCCGTATATGTTTACAGATCACACCTGATTAGTTTCAGAAGTAAGATTGTATTATGTACTTTCAGTATATGTTCTTAACATGCTACAGTGCATTCATGATGTTGATAAAATACTGTAGTTATTTTGTTATGAGATCAGACAATTATGAGAATTCACTATTTGAAAGAGAGAATATTTATCCATTCTGGATCTTTGTACGATAGCAAAAATTAGTATCAAACTAAACTGCTGATTTAAGGGAGGTAGGGGCAGGGGGTATCCTGAACAGAATAATTTGCTATGATAATTCTAGCAGAAAACTAGTAATAAAGAGTTACTGTGAAGATATATTTTGCCTTTGAAAAGAGTCTTTTAGTGTTATTCCTGGGTCTTTTAGTGAATCTGCTAACCAAGATATTTGGTAATGCTATATCACCTGATTTGGTCTTGTGTTGCAGTTTTAAGGGTACTGTTTTTACTGTATTTTTACTGAATTGACATTTATAAACAGTGAGTTTTTAATGTTCCCTCTTAAGAGACTTGCTTTTAATTCTAAAAAAAGTGGAGTTCAGATATTACAATGAAATACATAATAAAATACTACAGATAACTCTTAACAGCTTATAAAGATTAATATTTTTACTTTTCAACATTACTTTCTAGGGCCAAATGCACTAGCAAAGGAGTTCCAGGGAGGCATTGTATTATAGCACAGATTCTAGATAGAAGCAGAAAAAAATAGCGTAGAAGACCAAAATAATAAAATAAAAAAACAAAAACAAAAACAAAAAAACAAAAAAACTCAGAAGAGAACCAATTTATTAATGTGATTAAGGTATCATGCAAGAAGCCGGGAGACTGGTTACCAATCATGTTTTAGGCACAAAGGCAATTTGGTGACCCTGTGCTTGTCACCTTAGCCATAGGAAAAAGGCAATGACAAGGCTTCTGGAAACCTTGGCAAGAAAACAATAGGGACTAATCCAGGCAGTTGCCAGGAGTCAACAAATAAGTAAATGAACAAATAAAATAAAGGAATAGACCCTAAGTGAGTGTACTCACTTAGTGCACTGTATAAAACAAAGAGGTTTAGCAAATGAAAGTTGGAGCTTGAATAAGAAGAAATGCTCTGAAGAAATTAGGAGAAGATCAGTGGAAATCATCTTAAGGGCTAGAGTTCAGATTTGCTTACCAATTGCCTCATTTAACAACCATTTGACATTACAATGGTGTAAAAAAAAAGCAGCTTTGTGATCAATTCTCGCATTTACAACCCTTACATCCAACAACAGTCGCATGATTGTCATTTGTGTGCTTTGTGAGTGGCTTGTGAGAGGCAGAGTTAATGGAGAATGTGAAATTAAAATCATAAATCAAAGTTGTGATGTTTTGCTTAACAACCACAGTGATTCAGTTAATGACTGAATGGGCAGTGAGGTTATAAATCAGTCACGGTTATGCGATTTTCTGCTTAGTGATTGCTAAGTCCCAATTGTGGTTGCTAAGTGAGGACTATCTGTAGTTCTTGGCTTATGACTGGTTACTTAGCGACCATTTAAAGTTACAATAGACCCCCCCCCAAAGGTATTTATGACCCAGATTTGAACTTGCAACAGCTTCCCCTTGTGTTCATGTAACTGTGTAACTGGCTGACCAACTGTACTCAATGTGTAGTTTCCAATGGGACTGTATCTACATGAAGGGAAGTATGCAGTGGGTAACCCAAGGCTCTGTTTTAGGCCCAGTTCTCTTCAACAACTTCATCAATGACTTGGATGAAGGGATAGATGGGGAACTCATCAAATTTTCAGATGACACCAAGCTGGCAGGAATAGCCAACACTCCAGAAGATAGGCTTAAGATATAAAAGGATCTTGACAGAATTGAACATTGGGTGCTATCTAAAACATGAAATTCAATGGTGAAAAAAGTAAGGTTCTACATTTAGGCAAGAAAAACAAAATACATAGGTACAGTATATGTGGTACCTTGCTCAATAGTAGTAACTGTGAGAGGAATCTTGGAATCCTAGTGGACAACCATTTAAATATGAGCCAGCAGTGTACAGCAGCTGCCAAAAAAGCCAACACAGTCCTAGGCTGCATAAACAGAGGGATAGAATCAAGATCACCTGAAGTGTTAATACCACTTTATAATGCCTTGCTAAGGTCACACTTGGAATACTGCATTCAGTTTTGGCGGCCACGATGTAAAAAGGATATGGAGACACTAGAAAGAGTGCAGAGAAGAGAAACAAAGATGTTTAGGGGACTGGAGGCTTAAACATATGAAGAACAATTGCAGGAACTGCATATGTTAAGTTTAATGAAAAGAAGGACTAGGGGAGACATGATAGCAGTTTCCCAATATCTCAGGAGCTGCCACAAAGAAGAGGGAGTCAATCTATTCTCCAAAGCACCTGAGGGCAGGACAAGAAGCAATGGGTGGAAACTAAACAAGGAGAGAAGCAACTTAGAACTAAGGAGAAATTTCCTGACAGTTAGAACAATTAATCAGTGGAACGACTTGCCTCCAGAAGTTGTGAATGCTCCAACACTGGAAGTTTTTAAGCAGAGATTGGATAACCATTTGTCTGAAGTGGTGAAGGTTTCCTGCTTAAACAGGGGGTTGGATTAGAAGACCTCCAAGGTCTCTTCCAACTCTTCTCTTCTCTTCTCTTCTCTTCTCTTCTCTTCTCTTCTCTTCTCTTCTCTTCTCTTCTCTTCTCTTCTCTTCTCTCCTCTCCTCTCCTCTCCTCTCCTCTCCTCTCCTCTCCTCTCCTCTCCTCTCCTCTCCTCTCCTCTCCTCTCCTCTCTTCTCTTCTCTTCTCTTCTCTTCTCTTCATGTGATTGCATTTTGAATGTTTGGCAACTGGCCTGCATTTATTAGTTTGCAGTATTCCACGGTCATAAGACTGTGAATTATGGTTTTTTGTTTGTTTGTTTGTTTTTACCAGAAACTTGTTTCCTGCAAAAAATAAAAAAATCCCACTGTGGACAATGTTTCACTTAATGACTATGAATTTATTTAACAACCATGGTGATTTGGTTAATTACTGCTGCAAAAAATATCATAAGATTGGGTCACTCGTGATGGCCTACTTAACGACCAGCACAACTTATAACCATAATTCTGGGCTGGAGCTTGCAAATGGTGATTACTTGATCTCATATCTAGTGACCAAACAGAATTTGGGGCAATTGGAATTGTCATTGTCAGTCAGTATTTTCACATGACATTAGCAATAGAGCTCCTAGTCCCAATTACCATTATTAACTTACATTGTTAATAATTACCATTGTTAGCTACTGAGGACTACCTATACATTTGTCTGTGAATTGATTTAGTTTAAATAATATGCTAAGCCAAAACCAAACAAATCAGATATTGGATCAGTGTGGTATGTGAAAAGTGTGATATGTGACTGTGGATTATTATGTGTTTTTCAACCCCTAATTATGGCTTGTTCAAGAAAAATGATTCGGCAAGATGTGAACAAAGTTTAATTTGGAGTATCTATAATCATCTACATCACTTCTACAATAATTCCTTAGACACTTCAATATTTTGATTTTTTCTGAATGGTTATATTACTCTGTGTAACTGATGCTTTGGTTTGTTATTCTTTCCTGATGTAGTGAAGAATTATAAAATCAATTACAATTTTGATAATTTTGATAAGATGATAATTTATCCCACAGTGTTACCCTTGTTCTTGAATTATGACTGATGTTACTTAATTAAATGTTTTATTCATATGAATAACTTTCTATTCCATGTACCGTATGTTAGATAGAATTCAATCTTTGTGAACATTATTGAGTTTCCCCCCTTTTCTGCTTGAGTGTGTTAATTCACTTGGTTTGAGCTGTGAGTAACCTGCCTCATGTATGGATGAGATTAACACAACCATAGTGAAATTGTGGGATTGTAACTAAGTAGACCTGGCTTGTTTTGTTGTCACTGCAAAATGAGTGTGTGAGAACTGACTTTAATCTTTTCAACACCTGAGGCAAAAAGGTTGAGAAGTCCTATTGTATGGTTGCAGAGAGCATCCTGTTTCTATTACTGCTGAGGTAACCTTTGCACCGAAGTTTCTGATCACTGCTGTCTCATCCAGATATGGATGTTGCAAGAAAATATATAATTCTTCACTATCCTATACTATTGCTGAACTGAAATGTGACCCTAAGGTAATGAGGCAGGATAATGAGGAAGCAAAAAAACATGTTCAAATTTAATATTGGGCATATAAATATTCTATAGTGGTTGTTACTTGGACATTGGAACAACCACTCAAGCCAGTTTTAACACATTTCAGAATGCCAGGTGCCATCATGGAGGACATATTTCTTGAAACTGTAAGAGTTTGAGTCAGAGTCCCATGCAGCTGGGACAAAAATGTATAACAACTCTATTACATGAATAAAATATTTCTAAATAAAGTGATGACAAATGGGGCTTTAGCTACTGTGACATTCTTCCATAACAGTTGAGGTATTGTTAGGTGTACTGCTGTCATCCCAAATGTATTGTGTAGACCTAGGAGAATATGCTACCTTCTCTGCCCCATTTTTCCTCTAGAAGGTTGACCTTGGGCCTAATTCCCTTTCACATAAAAATCTACATTTCAGTAGACTACCAGGCTTGTAGCTATCCGTTCAAGATGACAAAATAAATTTTAATGCATGTTTCCCAATATTTACAGTTAATCATCCATAGATCTGATGCTTTTACTACAGCAGCTGGGACTCGGCAGGGGGGAATATTAAATCTGTGGCTATATTTAGATGTTTTTCCCTAGCCCATTGGAACTTTTACAATAGCTTTTCTGTTTATTTGATTTATGCCTCCCCTGCCCGTATTGTTCGGTGCTTTATGTCAGACTTAGGCCTTTCTCAGTATGTACTGCCTGTTTCCCCACTTGTTCTATCTTGCAGGCAAGTCCCAAAGAGATCTCATTTATTTTGTGCCTTAGAATGTGGTTCCTTTGTTGACAGCATAATTTAAAGAGATATATGGATGACTGAGAAATCATTTGCCCAAATTTGGCCAGATGTTTTTTAGACATGATTGGAATTACATTGCCCTTGTCTGCAGGGCCAGGCAATATTAATGTCTCAAAACTTCAACTGCTCATGGACCCCAACTACTGCCTTTGATTTTTGAAGATGCAAATATGTTATCATTTGGCATGTAACTTCAACATTTCCATTTTTATTTTTTTATCGTTTTAATACTTCTAACAGTTGAGACCCACAAATAGGATTCTTTAAATTTTCAGTCACCTGCCGTCACTTTCAAAGTATCACAACTGAGCCATCATATTGTAATACAGCTTTATTTATAACTTCATTTCATGCTGAATTACTATTTATATACAGTGCCTTCCTGTAAATCACATTGCCCTGTGTAAAAAATGGATGTTGCAATCAATTGCCTTGCTCCATATTTCTAAATGTTTGTATAATGGATGGATTGCACTGGCATGCACCCATCTTACTGGCACATCTGTCATCTCAGCTTCTGGATTGCATCAATTTGTCAATTTTAATCAACTTTCTATAGTCAGCATAAATCGTTGAATTTAGAAAATGTGACACATTTACCCTACTTATTATTTACTTTGGCACTGTGTTTGCCTAACTGAAGTCTTGAACAACATGGAAGGAACTAGAGTGTTACCAGTGGGACGTTAATGAGCAGGCATGACTAACATTCTGTCTGAATTTTTCTATGCATCAGAACTAAGAGCAAGGTCAAAATAGTTATGTATCCATTAGCCAATGGAACTTAACATTCCTGATAATTAGTTTTTTATTTAGTACAGAAATTGGGATGAAAATCATTCTAAGGCTAATCAAATAAATTAAAATATAACAGATTGTAAGGAATTGAATTCAACAGTTGAATGACCTCTGGTACCTACTACTGGTCTTGTTACTTTTGATCATGACTAATCTTTCTGTCTGCGTGGCGTTTGTAATTTGAGAATAATGTGGCAAATGTGACATGTGCACAACTCTCTGTTCTGATTTGCCTGACACAGTATCCACCAGGGGGTGTGTCTTTGGCTCTGAGGGAGAAGAAGGCAAAATGGCAGTTTTTGAGATTTCATGAACGTGGGATTCTCTCTTATCTGGCTCAAGCCTAGATAAAGCCATTTTTGCCTCGGATAGCTCACGTTCAAAAATTTCTATCTGGTCACGATAGTTTCTTATAGCTTGCTCATGAGGAGTGACTTTGAAGGTTTGAGAGGGATAATAAAATGTTTCTCCCTCTGCGTGGGAGGAAAAAGGCTTTGCCGTTTGTGGAAGTTTTGGCTTGGCCCCAAGGATTTCAAAATCAGAAGGCTCTAGGAACACAGTTTGAGAGCATGCATAAGTAGAAGGTTGAGTTACTGACCTCGGTCGTAGTGCTTCGCCTTCAAAAGCAGCTTTTCTGTTATTTTCCTCCTGAAGCTCCGTTAAGAGCATTTTTTCTGATTCTGACATCCAAATCCAGAAAGCACACTGGAGGTACAACTTCTGGTATCTCTGGAATTATTGTTTTTCAACCCTCCTTATAAATACTTATTTATTGTTGAGGAAGGCGATACAGGATTCTAATATAATAGTCCTGCTAAAATAGATGGTTCAATCACAGGATGTCATAGAAAGAAAAAAATACCAGTTAGTTGCAGTTTAAGAATTGGTTTGTTTAATTTTGGGCCAGCAAGTTTGGTGAGCTAAGCCACTATAGTTTGTGAACCATGATTTATGGTGAAGAGCCAGTCACTAGTACTTTATTAAACTAATGACAGTTAAAGAAGCTATGGAACATATAAACCTAGTCTGCCTTGGTTGATGGAACTAGAAAGCTGACACTGAGTTATGAAACTAAGAATGGCCATTCTGGTTAAATCTTGGAGAGACTAATAGGGCTGTATACTAGCCTGGAAGTTTAAAAAAAAAACAGCCCCAAAGAAGGCAATACCAAACCACTTCTGTACTGTTTCCAGAAAAATATCTGTATCAAGTTGAGTTCAGCTCAACTTGAAGGAGATTTTACTTTTTTCTTTAAACTTTGTGAAGGTTATGCTGATAAAAGAATTGTAGACAAATGTCTAGCATGCCTCTTTAACCATTCTGTTGACTTGCATAAGCATTGGTTCACTTGAGCAAGTCAGTTTGTATTATCTCTGTGATCTATAGATTACCCGAAATGCCAAATTTTGTAAAGACTTCTCTCCTTATTACATTATTACAGCTACCAGATTTGAGTTGCAGAAAACCAGATGATTACTAGAAAGAGCAGAGATACAGAATGCTCTAACTCTTCATCATTGTTTGATGATTGTCCCAATTTTTACAGTCTAGATCAGAGGTGTCAAACTCATGTCATAGCAGCGTCACGTGATGGTTTGGGACTTTTTCCCCTTTGCTAAACCGGCCTTGGGTGTGGCCAATGCGTGACACATCTGGCCCGCAGGCTGGGAGTTTGACAGGCCTGGTCTAGATCATTAATTAGCTTTCATTGTTCTGAATGTGAAGGATATTTGAAGTGAGATACTTGGTAACACAAGAACAATTTTTAGAATAATAGAATTCAAAGGAAATCTCTTCACCATAATGAAAGAATGCTTTAATTGTCAGATTTTGGTAGGTTGTTTTTTCCCCAAAAGTACTGATGGTCATCAGAGTTCTCTAATCCTGACTGATCTAATCCTCTTGTCATCTGCTTTCTTCATCTCCAGGCAAATGTGTAAAGAATTTACTGATCTTTTGGCCCAAGACCGGACACCCATTGGCAATAGCCGACCAACACCCATCTTGGAGCCAGGGATCCAGAGCTGCTTGACTCACTTCAGTCTCATCACTCATGGCTTTGGCTCCCCAGCCATCTGTGCTGCCCTGACTGCTCTCCAGAATTACCTGACGGAAGCTCTCAAAGGCATGGACAAGATGTTCTTGAACAACAACTCTGCTAACAGGCACACTTCTGGGGAAGGACCAGGTAGTAAAACTGGAGACAAGGAAGAAAAGCACAGAAAATGAAAGAGAGAGAGAGAAAAAAAATCAGAAAGCAAGCTAATGAAAATAGGGGGTAAAACAGAAAGAAAAGGAGAGATTGAGAGCGATCCTTTGGGAGGAAAAACATTTAATTTTAGCTTTAAAATATTGGATTGGGTTTTGGAAGAATTACGCTAGGTAGGTCACATCTGCAAGTAATTTTAAAAAGAAAATAAGGTCAGAGGCGCACAGTGGAACAGGAAGAGTGGCTCAGTGGCTATGGCAAAGGAACTTTTGAAGATAACATCCAGGATTTTCCACTTCTGTCATCCCACAATACTTTTTTAAAATAATTTTTGATGGGGATGAAATTATAACAGATAAAAGCAATCAATAATTTATTGGAAGAATCATTTTGATAATGTTGCTATGTTGGCCGAGGTACACAGTCTGTTTCTGTATTATTACTATTTTTAAAAACCTATCTAAAGTAGAAAGAAAAATCTAAGGGATGGATATATTTTATATTGGGCTGTCCCATTCTGTGCAAGTTTCCTGATTTTGTGCAAATTTTTTGCTGTTCTCTCTCTGTGTGGTCTGAATAACTGGGCCTCAAATTGGTCAGTAGTATTTGGCCAAAATATTTCCTAATAGTGGAAAGAAAGGGGGAAATCTGGATCTGTCCAAACTATGAATCGTTAAAAAGAATTGTTAGTAACTACATGCAGAGGTGATGGGTTCAGGCTGTGAAAATGTTAAAATGTACCTAATTACAGTATATGGATGAGTAAGTGGAAGAGCTAATGGATTGCTCTCAGGTGCCTCTGCTTGCTCTGGATACCTACCTAAAGTGTTAATCAAAAGCTGCCCACTTAACATATTTAATCCTGAAACTTGGGGGCTGCAAATAATCATTTTTTTCTATCCATAAGGATGTGTATAATTTGTGTATATATGCTCCATTAAGGTATTGGATTGGATCCAGACTTGGTCATATTTGGAGGAGACCCGTTGTAATCAAAATTAGCCATTTCTAACTCTAGACCTACAACTCAGCATGACTAAGTCTGAAACCAAATAACTGACCATGAGAGTAAACCCTTTATTTCATAATAAAATATGCCTATCATGAAGTAAAATTTTCATGAAGTTGTACCTGTGGAAAAAAATGTTGCACAGGCATGCAACAACTGTGAAGAACAGGAAAGGGAAAAGAAGCATTTCTTTTTGTGGATAGATATAAAGATTAACATGCCTTTTCTTTTCAACTGCAACTTTTTTCATAACTACTGTTGTACGGAGGGCAAATGTTACTACTGAAATGGCCCTGTGCCTGAAACTGGTAATCTTTATTCCTAGTTTGTTTGATAAAAAAAATTCTAAAATACACATGGAGCTCTCATCTGGAACACTACTTTTTACATTTCTATGAAATAACTTGTCCTATTGAAGGGGAGGGTTTGCAGTGCCCCACAAGAGGCACAAATGAAAGTGTGTGCTACAAAAGTGAAAATCCATGTATGGAAGAGACTCATGTATGCATTGGAGTGCAGTTAGGCCTCCTAGACTGAGAACAGTAACGGTAGAGATAATGTCACAGATAATGGTATCAATCTGTACATTTTTATACTAAAATTTGAGCAATGACTGCCTCTTTAAAATGTCTCAGATCACAGACACACTCTTTGTTCTTTTAAAGAAATGTTAATAAGAAGAATGTCTTGATAAGTATGTTAAACCTTCTCAGGAGTATGCACCTTTTTAATTTTCTTCTGTTTCCCAAAGCTTTGCCCGCTTGGCTTATGAGCTTCTTCAAAGAGGACTAGAGCTCCGTACACATTTCATCAGGTACTGAGATGAAAATCCACAATTCTGACACTTTTCCTTTTCAAATCAAAGTCAGTTGTTTTGGAATTCTGCAGGTGTACTTCTTTAAAGAAGCTCAAAGGGAATAGATTAAGGCTTCACTAACTGAGCAAGTGATGCTGATTTAGAGGCAAATACTATGTCCTCCAAAATTTTATATTGGGAGGTGGGGCAATAGTGTTTGATGCACAGAGTAAAAGCAGATTTGTTAAATATTACCTTCTCTAAAAGAGGAAATATAAGAATCATGGTTCATTATTAAATTAGTATTTAAATTAAAAGAAATCAGTTTCCCCTTGTTATCAAAGGAGTGTTGCAAATTTTGACTTGGAAGACAAATAGTTGTCTTGACCCTGGGGTGGAAGAGGAGGAATTGGCCATTTTCCAATAACTTACAGTGATTAAGTATAAATTACACTTTTTAAAAAAAACATGTAACTCCTTTTTTGGAGTAGATAGGAAAAGAAACCATCCTTACGGGGAAAATGAATGTCACCCTGCATGTTATCACTTTGCAAAGGCTTTGTTGACTTGACAGTGGCTATGGTATTTCATGCATTTTGAAAGATTGTTTCCCTTTGTCACAACAGCTTGTGTCTATGCTTCATTTTGGCCTCACATACTGAATTCATTCTAGAAGATGAGAATAGGATAAAGATGTATTATGCCTGCCACCCTGATCCTAAACACATTATATGGCTGTAAGTTCCATTAATTTTGGTGGAATTTAATTCCACTTAAGGGAACATTGAAGGCTTGGGTCTATGGCTAATCATCCATGCGGAAGTCAATTTTTTATTTGAAATGCAGTTTTCAAATGCTATTTGGGTACTTGCAGTTTTCAGTAAAAGATCATTTCACACTATAAACTGGGATCACATAATACAGCAGTGGTTAATGTTTCATTGGAAATAACTGCATATATCATATGCCAGACAGTTGCATCTTTTGCAGCATTTATACAGAAATGTATCAATGTGCAGATGCTTGGAATATTCTTAATTTATAATTATCAGTACTTTTTCCATATAGGAAGCTATATATCATAAGTGCTAAATTATGTATTGTGCATTTAAAAGCTGACCCTGTGATTCCTAATTCCCAACCAAGCCAATTTAGATGTACTTAAAACTATTCTTTCACACTGAGTGATTTTGGTGTCATGAATTCACCTTTTTGTTTGTTTTTAATGCGACATGTTCCCAAGCCCTTAAATAGGAGTCCATTGTTTATGGACATCTTAAGGCACCATTTTTGAGTATATTTATCTAGGCAGGAAAGCTTATCAATCTGTGGAGCTTCCATCTATCTATAATATCTAACTGCTAAAATTGCAGTTCTATTGACTTTAATAGGAATTGATTTAATGCCAACTATTAGTTCATTTGTGGGAGAAGCTTTGAATTCTGATCTTAATTCATACCTGCCCAATTTAGGAGGATGAGTGATTGAGCACAGCATTTCTACAATAAGATTGTGATCATGGCTATTGCAGAACTTGAAAAATATTAACTGAGCTTCCATATGACATTAATTCATTTTAATTAGGAATATAGTAAAAACAATAGTTATGAAGTCAACATACTTTTTATTTTTTGGAGAGTGATATTATCTTACTGTGGCAGCCATTCTATTCTACTTGAGGAAAAAGATGGTTCATTCTTGCTGCCTTTAGTTCTAGTTTTTTTAAGCTGTCCAATTTATCAAGGCAATTAACAGGCAATTAACAGTTAATATATTAAATATTGCAGTTTAGTAGGAATTGTCCCTAAGGAAAAAGAAATGTGTTCATCATGAAACACAGTAAAGTCAAAGCTGCAGTTCCATCTACCCAGTTTGCTACATGTATTTTTCAGAGAATTGAGTATGTGTTTGACTTGATCCTATTAAAGCCAATGGAATTTAAATGTGCTTTATATTGTCTGGATTACACAGAATACTTTTAAGATAACTTCCTTTATATGACATACTTGAAAATTGTATCTTATTTGTATGTCTTGTCCATTCCAGCATCCAGAAAGAAAGAAGAAAGGAAAGACAATGGATCTTTATGTTCATACTATTTTAGAGGACATTTTATGTTATCTGAAGGCAATTGCAGTATTGATTGCTTTTCTATTTTCTCTGCATTTAGGCTTTCTTGCTGAATTTTATAAATATAGCAAGTTCCCTATTGCAAAATAAAAATAATTTACTATTCGTCCTGTTGATGTGAACATGAAAGATCCAAATTGAATTAACATTAAAAAGGCCTACTGAGGAAATATTCCATTATTTAAAATTCAACTGCTTGTGCCTAAAATACAGATTATCATTAAATTAAACAAGACATTGAGGCAGAAGAATTGAAAAGTTGAACAGCTAATCAGGAGATATATTGCTCTTAATGGATATGTAACTGATATCGATTACCGAATTGCCTGCCTTTTACTTTTAAATGCTGCTAAAGTTTGTTGCATAACAACCTAGAGAAACCTGATTTGCTGTTTTAGAATAAATTTTGAAAGATTATTTGGGTATGGGAAGATCAATTATTATTTAGCTTTAAAGAGCAGGTGTTTGGAGGCATTATTTGGTTAGCGTGTCCCAATCTCAGCTTGCTGACCCTCAAACTAATTTTGTGTATGCATATGAAAGATAGAAGGAAATAGAAAGAAATGCCAGTGGTTTTACTGGATAGGGTCTTCTGCCCCAATAACTTGTTAACTCTTCCAGGAGAATATTCTTTCACAAGGTGTTTTGTTTTGTTTTTTTGGTATCACCAACAGATTCTGTGACCCTGCAGCAGAATGCACAAATGGATTGAGCAGTATTGTCTACACACTGATTGGCATCTTCATATTTTCAGAGATACATTTTGTGCAATCCATCCTTTGCTATGCCAAGCCCTACTCTTCCCCCATCTCTTATTTTTGGTAATTTTATTCCTCATCCCATCAGTGTTCCTAGAAACTATTAATCTACTTTTAAGGTTTTTTTTCCTTAAAGAGCTTTGTAAATTACTCAAGTATATAAAAAATTGGCTGCCCATGATACTGTTACATCACAGCTGCAGGACCCAACTTTTTCTTGAAGCAATGTATTAAAATATTAGTCATCAATACAGACTTAAAAGTAATTGATAACATTTAAATCTCATGAATAAACACATGAGATTAACTTATGAGTGAGATAAATTTATGGTAAAAATTAATTTATGAATCAATGATACCTTGGTCAAATAAAAATAAAACAGTATTTCTCACTTTTCTAAACCCTGTAAAACCATGTAACATTTAAGCACTACCTATATAGTTCCACTACTGCTCTATAGAATTACATCATAAAGTCAGTGCCCAAAATTTTGTCTTACATGGTACTTTTGTACTGTGTCCCCTGCTTAAAGGGCAGTATTGTATTACTGGATGAAACAATTTGCGATTCCCGTGGACTGAAGGAATGAAGTTCTTGTTGCAGCTAATACCTAAATAGGAAGAAACAAATTTGCAATATCATTAAAAGTAGCTCATAATACAATCCTTAGCAGAAGAAGCTATTTGAAAATTCCTATGTATCAAACTGCTGTAAAAGAATCTAATAGGAGAAAACCAGCATTCCTAAATTCAGAGAAAATTCTATTGAAAAATAATATAGTTTTGAGATTATATACATTTGTGGCAGCTAAAAGCAGGTATCTACCACTGTTGGTTCTCTTGCCATTCATTTCTGTTCTTTGATGAGAATGTGAACTTTTCCCATTCTTTGCATTGTGGTGCTTCATCTACTGTGCTTACTGGAATTCTTGTAAGCAGCCATTAAAGGCACAAGATTTTTGATAGAAAAAGAAGATACAAACTGAATAAGAAACCAGTGTTCAGACTTTTCCATTTTTAGGCTCTCTTGATCAGTCAGTGGAGAAGGGTAAATTAAACTGTATTTTAAAGGGTAAATTAAACAGCATTCCTCTGAAGACTATGACCTGCAATAGATCACAGTGTTTGGTGGAACAGATCCTTCCAGGCATAGAAATAATGTGAGGCTTTATCAAGGGTTCCCCCAAAGTCACTTGAAATAAAGTAATTGTCTCCCTCTTTAATAATCTAATTATTAAATCAACCTTATTCTCCATTATTATAGAATTAAGATTGGCTGCTACTTTGTTGTGTCACTTAAAAGCTAAATTTGGAATACACTGATAAATACTTTGCCAAACACTGTACCCAGGCTTTTGTGCTTCCTGCACATCTTGTTCTATACTTGAAAATTGTTCTCCTTTGTTTAAATATTCTGTTGTATATGAATAAATACACATATGGCTGGAGTAGCTGTTTTATAACACCACCCACCCACCCCCCAAATTAAAAGAGAGACCACTGGTAGTTGTTCAGAAGCCAAACAGGCGTGCTACCATGTGTAATTGTTGGGTAATTTGAAATGTCCCTTTACATAGCTCTCCAGTTCTGACAAGTACAGTTAGTATCATCCATCAGTGGAACTGCTGGCAAGAGCTGATAGAGTGGTCAATACCATCTGCAAAACCACAAGGTATTCTTGCCCAGGAATCTTATTTCTGATAGTTATCAGTCTGTTTTTCAGCTACAAGAAATAAGAAGAATTGATGCTATGAATAGCAGAGGTTCTTGGCACCTGTTGTTTCTTCTGGCTGTCAGCAGCTTCACATTCAACAGGTGCAACTTTTCCTATTACTGTCTTCTGGCCAGTTTTGCAGTAGATAAAGTCTCTGAGCAACATAGTAATAGAATTGCCTTACTGGAAACATTCTGTTTGGCTTCTAGAGTAATTTAGAGAGGAAGGCTGCATTAGTCATGAGTATTTAACATCTGCATCTTAAGAAAAATGGTTTGAAAGGGTATTTCTGAAATTTGTTTTAAATGAAACTTTCTTTCACTTTAGTATATTGATGGACAAGTATGTGACAATTTCTCACATCAGGCTTCCTTTAAATGAAACCAGCAATCGTGAAAGAAAGGACTCTTTGACTCTTTCCCTTGGGGTGGTTTCGCTTTGAAATGGCCTCCCTTTGCTTTCTGTCCAAGCTCTCTATTGCAACCACTTTGGTACACCTGGGAAAAACTACATGTTATTGTAAGGCATATCCCATAGACACGGAAGGAAAATGGGAAAGTACAATTTCCCTGTGGCCAGGCTGGCATTCAGTCTGAGTGAAGGAAAGCTCTGAATTCATAGCCTTCTTTTATCAACTTCGGCTTAATCAATTCATCCAGTTAGCTGACTGAGTTCTCAGCAGTTTTCCAGAGGGAGGGGGCAATACATCACCCTTGAGATAGTAATGGAACTACAATGGCAGCATGACTGGTAGGGAAGGACAATAGAACCGTAGCAATTTAAGACATTTCAAAGGAAATGTGTGTGTGTGTGTGTGTGGGGGGGGGGGGAATGAACCATCACCCAACCCTAAATCCCCCCCCCCACACAAAGCCCTGAATGATCATTGGTGATCTAAAGAATAATTTGGGAAAACTGTGTCTTCTGTTGACAATTTAAAGGCATCCTCCCATTCCATCCTTGCCCAATTATCTGCTTAAATTTTCATTAAAAGAAAAACTGTCAAAGTGGTAGGGATAACTATCCACTAGTGGAACAAACTAGCTGCTAAATCAATTACAAGCACCTTGCTCTAGAGTTGCTTATTAGACCGAGGTGTGATCCCTGCTCTTCCACTGGATTTACCTTAGAGGCATTTCCATGTATTATTAAAACCTTTGTCTTTTTTTTGCTGAGTGGTAATAGAAGTAATGAAGCGGGCATTCTTACAAACATATTGTTAAATCAAAGATATAGCTGGTTGAAAAAAATCTGAACGATGACTAGATGGCAGCAGAGATTTCTTAGCTGTTTCTTCCACTTAGTGGATTTTGTTACCCAGAAAGAGTGTCTAAGGGAGTCTCCTCCTTTTTTCAATAATGATGATGATGTCTTCAGCACTGAATGTCCCCCCCCTTTTTTTGTGGGACAGCTCTGACTAAAATTTTCCACCCTTCTTAAAAGCAACTTACCTGCAGTTAACAAATTAATGCTTTAATTGCACTGATGTATGTTCTCGGCCATATGTTTATTAAAATATATGTGTGAGTGTATGTTTTCCAGTATTGGTATTTGTTTTCTCCAATTTTCTATCTTACGTTTTTTTAAAGAACATTTAAAATGAACAATGATGTGTGCTGAGAAAGAAAACATGGGTGGCTAAGAGCCTGGGCCATGTAATCCCTTGCCACCCACCCCTTCTATGAAACCCATTCTAGGAAAGTTAAACCCTTGTGAGCATAGAAGGGAATCTGTGCTCCCAACGTGAATTTTTAAGAACTGAGGACTCAAAGAGTAAAGCTATAACGAGGCAAATTCTTATAGAAAAATAAGACTGGGAAATCAATTACATTCTCTTTTTATGTTATCACAAAACATTTAAAACAGTAAAACTGACTCCTATTCTTGAATAGACTTTCCATTAACAGTGGAAAAAATATCAATTGTTTTAGGGTCTCTTCCAGAAAAGTAATGGGGTGGGTTAAAAAATGGGAAAGGTATTCAATGATGAGTTTGTATATATTTATTTATGCTTAATTTAATGGGATTGTGTAAATACAGCAAGCAAGTAGTTTGGGGATTATTTATCTGTGACTATACCTCTGTGAATGGGTGGGGAATTTAAATCTTGGGAGGGTTGAGATCAAATAGAGAAAAAGACAAAAAAAATAAATAATACAAGCGCTTGATACTAGATAGTACCCAATCTGATTTTTTTTCATTCTTTATCGACAAACTGTTATGGTAATGGGTAGAACTTGGTTTCTTGTCCAGTGATGACCTGATTTACATAAATAAGAAGAATAAAAAGATTGTTGTGTTTTGTTGTATTTTCCTCTTCAGATTTTTCCCTCTCTCTTTTTTAACAAAAAACCAAAACAAAACATTGGTGCTGCTTCAGTGCTGAAGATGGATTTACTTCTGCAGCCGAGAAAACAAACAAAAAAGCTTTCCCATTCTGGGCTTCTGGGAAATTCAGGACCTGGTTCTACGGTGAAAACAAAAACAAGCAAAAAAATAATAATAAACGTTGCTTCTCAGAAGTGTTTGGCCATTTGACTTTGTCTGAGCTTGCTGACCGTCTCCCCCCCCCCCCAAGCAGCCTCCCCTTTCCTTTCCCACCCCCCCGACGAGTTTCTGCTTCCGCACCGCCGCCCAGGTGTGCGAGGACCCAAGACGGGGCGGGGGCGGCGATTATCCGTGCTCCGAATCCCGCAGTCCCGTCGCCTTTTCAGCAAAACTTCAGCAAAAATTTACAGACAGACGCAGACGGCTCCTTTTGTCAGAGTTGTCAGTCTCTCGCTGCCGAAAGCGCAGATTGTCCCTCGAGTCTTTATTTCGTGTAAAGGAGGCTTGGAAAAACTTGGAAGGCTCCACCAACCCTTCCAAGTTTTAAGTGCGACCCGGTCCACCTCCCCAAATGGCTACATGGTTGAGCCTATGAACGGAATGATGGGGGGAAAAACACACTACAAAGTGGGAATATTAACGGAGTTGGGTTAAAGACAGGCATTTTGACTGCATTGGATTTTTGCCCCATCTCTGGGAATGGACTTGACGTCTGTCACTTACATCCAGTTGGGATGCTCGGTGGGACCGCCTTGACAAGTCTGTTGGGTGTTGCCTGAGCTCCAACAAGGGAAGAAAACCTCCGGCCGACGAGCTGGTGGAGGCGATTGGGGGTGGGGGGTGGGGAAGGGAAGGTGAGAACCCGAATTTAACCCTGTTTACCTTCTGCAGAGCCCAGCTTTGAATCGAAGCGGGTGACGCAGGAATAATTCCAACTGATCAGTTTTATTCCCCAAATTGGAATCGTTTGGAATTTTTTCTTTTTCAGTTGACGGGAATAGGATTGAGCACCTTGTTAGAGCAATCCTTTATTGCGAATTTAAAGGCGTTGGATTCTCTGGAATTGACTCCAGCGTCACGAGGCTACAAAAGCCTTCGTTTTTTGTTCTCCCTTGGAGTTAAATAAAAGATTTGAGTTGTATTGTCGGATGCCTTTAGATTAACTCGGCAATATCATCGAGTGATACTGTAAGATATTTTCTCACAACGGAAATGGCCCCTATAAAGTGAAATAAATCCTTACTCATTTTTAGACATCTTTCGAGGGGAGGGCATATGAATCTCACGAGTAAATTAAATTATTGTTAAATGGACATGATCCACCAATAAGAAGGAGGTCCCAATGTATTATTTTCCACTGAAATTAAGAGTGCGGACGTATGGGTGTGAATAAGGTCGTACTCTGCTCATTTGAAAAGAAAAGAAAAAAAAAACCCAGTTCAGCCCTAGGATTGTAGTTTGGCGGTTCAATCAGATTGTGCAGAGGGTTAAGCCCAAGAGACCGAGCCCAATGAACTGCCGCATCGGGATGTCTGCCAAAGAAAGCCTTTTGCATTTCAAGGCGAGGGTAAGTTGAGGGCAAAGACTGAAGGAAGCTTTCCGTTTTCATTTCAACGAAGATGTTCATCTTAATCCTCCTCCCGGTTTCGCGGTTTGCCTTTTTAGTCCTCAGTGTCCCAAATATCGGAGGGGGGGGGGTGGGGAACAGAGGAGGGAATTCCTCAAGTTTTATTTGAAAGTGCATCATAGGACTGACGTCATCTACTTTGATGTTCTTGGAAATGTATTTTGTAACTGAAGTTTATTAAAAGGCCCTATGAAAATATGACCAAAGGAAGGCCAAATATTTGGAATAACAAATTTGCATTGCATACACATACCGTTTCAATTCTAAACAAAATAATATGCAAATATTTAACTACCTACATTTTTTTTATTGTTCTAATGGGAGGGGAGCGGGGAAGAAACCAGAACATTTCACTACTTTTCAATGAAATGTTATTCCTGTTGCAAATGAATTTTCTGCAAAAGTTCCTGGTGCATCTATGCAATCTTTGCCAAACCTGCTTCCCTGAGATATTCAGTTATAACTCCTTCCTATCATTCTTGCCCAGCATGGCCTATGATTAAGGATGATGGAAGATGTAGTCCAGCAATCTTTAGGACACTGTGCCAAAAGCCAGTCATTCACCCTTTCTTTCTTTCTTTGAATAATTCCAAGCCCAGTGTTCCAAATCAACTTATTCCAAACTGGAGTCTCCAGTTGCCATGGACTACAACTCTCACAATCCCAACTCAACAATCCCTTCACAGAATTGCCAATATGGTTGGCGGGCACCAAGATAATGGCATGTTGGAACGCTTTTCTTGAGGTGTAAAGTTTTGTAGTCTTGATGCTTTCTTAAATGGGTTAGTCAATGAAAACGAATCTTGTGTAAGAACTTCATAGAAAGAAGATTGCTTTTGTGACTGAGAAAAAATTCTTTTAAGCTTGCAGCACAATAGCACCTCCTACTAGGCAGGCGGAAAATGTCTCTTTCCCGTGCAAGTTTTGCCAATGTAGCAAGTAGAACAGGAGAAACAATCAAAAGTACACCAAAGAACGAAATATTTTTTATCCAGAGTTAATTGCCCCTTAGAATGTGATCCTCAGCATAGTGAGGTCATAAAGTATACATTAGGGATTTATAGTGTTATTTGACAATCTTGTGGCAATATAAAACTACTTTCATTCCTGAAAGGGTGTAGGGTTGTTTGGGTGAGTCTAGAAAAAGCCTCAAATCAATAAAGGGGGAATGGCCATAATACCAAAGCAAGCAGTAGAGACTGCAGTGTGGATTGTTGAAACCTTAAAACAGGTGACAACAACCAGCTGAATAAGGCTCATCTCCATCTCTCTAAACTGGACCCAATTACTATTTGAATGGGAGATCACAAGATACCCCAGGGCTATAGATTATACTGTGAAGTTGACATAAAAAACTCAGAAGGCAATGAGAAACCACATCAGTATTGCTGCCAAGGGCCATGTTGCCAGGAGCTGAGTTCCAATCAGCGGAGATTTTACTTTTACTGGAAAAGTTGATGTAGATGAGGCAAAGGCAGTTTGGATGTTTGAATAAGTAAAATACAGTCTTGACTTCTTATGACAGAATTGGGTCAAGAGTTCACAATCTAAAAAAGACTCGGCTCTTAAGCTTTTCTAGTAACTATTCAGCTTTTGTATTTACAATAAATGCCCTCCTGTGTGACGGTAGTAGTAGAACGCTTATCTAGACTAATTTAATCTTGACTTAAGTGGAATCGAGGACTGGTTTCCGAGGAGAACTTGGCCAGAATTATCTTTAGTTAAATTGGAGAACGACTATATAAAGAGAATTAGAATAAAACTTTGATTTACATGTGGTGCCCTCAGTGTTACAATTTTAAACACATTTATCCAGAAATGAATTTATCTCTGAATAGGCATACACTAAACCGTTATTTTCTCTGTTTGAAGTGGCAATTTGGTCATTAAAGCTTTGCCTTAATGTATATAGCTATAAGCAGCATTTTGTTCCTTGAAAACCTCAGGGAGAACTCTCCTTTAGGCTTAACTTGAACTTAGCTTTGTAAGGTTTCCTTGTAAATAGTATCATTGAGTGATACGATGAACAGCCAGTTTGAAATAATTAGGAATTCTGCTTTCATTCTTTGAGAAAATATTTATTTCCTAAGATGTACATTCCATTGGAATCAATGACATTTACTGCTTTGTCGATCAGTTTGCAATGAAGACAAAAGATTGAAAGCTTGGATTCACCAAGTGTTTATTTTATCACTGACTTTAGTGGAGCAAATCAATCCTCTATTCCTCCTCCCCCAATCACAGGCAAATGTGTGCTGTAACATATAATTTATACTTGAGTAGTCCCACTCAGTTCTGTCTGACATGTCTTACAATATGTGCCTCTGGTACATAACCTTATATTTATTACTATTATAAAAGACTTATCTGAAGAAGTGTATCAATCAATTAAGCACTCATAATTTCCATTGTTTTAAATAAGGGAAAAGATGATGTGGCTTAATTATTCCACTTCAGAAAAATGTTAATGTCTTATTTTCATTAGAAAAATATGATCAAATGAATTTTGTTTATTACTGATTTTAAATAGTTCAGTTAAACTACACCTTTTTTTAGATAATGAAAAAAATGTTGAATACATTGCACTATATATAATCTAAGACTGCAGAGCTATGCAGATTTACTTGGAAATAAACATAATTATTGTTCCTGGGATTTATATGATGATTAAATTGGAACAGTATATTAAAGAGGCTGAAATTAGGCTTAAACTTTAAACATGTGTGCCTCTCAGCTCCATCCATTAAAATTCACCTTTACCAACAAGTTTTCCCTTCCCTTAGAACAGTCCATTAACAATATGTGGAGACTATCAAATAAAACTGCAAACTGTAACACCTTTTAGATTATTTCTAGCTCTATATATCAGTTATTACCTTGGGGGAGAGGGGAGAGAGGGGGGGAGGAGAGAGAGGGAGGGAGGGATGAAGGGAGAGAAAGAGGGAGAGAGGGAGAGGGAGAGAGAGAGAGAGAGTAGAATGCAGAGATTTCTTACCACCACATAAAATCACCTTCTCAAACCAGCACCCTCCAGATATTTTGGATTATAACCCCCATAATTCACAGCCATAATGGTCTCAGCTACAGATAAGTACAGAGGTATTGGTACAGGCAACCATCGTGAAGTTTATAAATAGTGATGTAATCCTGTTCAACTCTAATTTCCTTTGCAAGATAGAAGGGAAGATGCACTTTTCATTTTCATCCTGCTGAAACTGATTTCCAGGATTAGCATACTCTTTTAGCTGCTTCCCCCAATGGTCTCTTCTGGATATTTATTGGGGCTGGGTATTTTCTTAAAAACGGATTGTCTAATTTAAACCTGCAAGACTTGGCACAGTGCCAACAGAAATGCCTGCAAATTTAGATAGCAACTTTTATGGAACCCAGTGGGATTTTACTTCCATGACAATATTGAAGGTGGGAGAGAAGCAGCAGGGAAAAAGAAAACTGAATGAAACTCCAAACAAGAAGATACCTGAGCTTGCCTGCATCTCATTTTGCGACTATGGAGTAAAAGAGGTAGTGGTTCATTTTAAGAACTACTGCCTCCAATATGCAAATTTCTGCATCTCTCTACAAAATGCTCTTTTTCCTGAATAGAGATATGGCATTATTCCTGGAAGTTTTGTTCTGACCTTTGCACTATTGCTAGAAATTTCCAGTGCAATTAAGTCCTTGGTAAGAGGGTGACTGGAATCTATACCCAGGTACAAATCAATGGGACATACTTACAGAGGTCTGATGCTGTTAAGTATGACTATAGCAGACTGGCCTTCACCTCTCCCAAATCTTAATCATGATGCCCAAAGCAAAGGCAAGCAATCTTAGATCCAGGGCCCCACATAGCTTAAATCAAAATCATGTTTCTTAGGGACATATAAACATCCTTACTTTGACCTATTTTATACAATCATCTACCCACACGTCCATTCCCTGTGCCTTATTAGGTATAACTATCCCACCCCACTTCTTCAGCTTGCCCATTGCTAAAGATCCTGGATAATTTTGTTAGTTTAGTAAATAATGGTTTCTCTAGCCTAATCTTAGCAGGTGCAAGAACCTGTCACTTAAGCCTATTTGCAGTCTAAGCAGTTTATTTAAAACTGGGTGATGTCATAAATTTGACCTAATCTTCAAGAGCTCTTATTGAAGAATCCTCCCCTCATCAGATGGCTAATACTCCTTTACCAAATATGAAGCTTAGGTGTTGGAAAGATGAATATTTTAAATATATGAATTCCTTGTTTCTAACAGTTAGGAAGCAGTCAGGATTGTTTTGTTTTCTCATCTCCAGGAATAAACTTTTTGTTTAGAAAGGCAAGGTACCAATGCCTGTTTCTAATTGCTACAAACAGGTTGGTCTTTGAAAACTTCCATGTTTACTTAACGTGCTCCTTTGAGAGCTTGTGGTTTACATTTCCATAGATATCTTTTATGTGACTCAAGAAAGTTAAAATACCTTATCGCTCACTTTCTCTATAAACCTTAAACCTAAGATTTTTTCTTACCAGGTTTATAGATAAGCTTTCTAGAAAGCTTTTTCTGTGGGGAACTGAGAAGCAATCCAATGTTAATAATAAACCAAATGTAGATACACTTAAAATTACTTGCAAGATAATTTAAGCAAATCTTTGGATGTTTACATGTTTCCTTTTTTATTTCGAGGAAGCACCTGAAATCCCAACTGGCACAGCCTGTAGTTCAGCTCACATTCTTTCCAGTTTGAATTGTTTTTTAATGTTTTTATTAGATTTGAACCTTTAATCTTTTATTGTTGGTGTCATGCTCTATGAGCCGAAAGGGAGGGAGGAACACACAGGTACTAAAGAAATTAGTGGGATTTCAGCCCATTTGAAAACTATTGTTTGTTTTTTTGTGTCTAGGAAATGTAAATCTGACTGTAAAAGTAACAACAACCAATATCCTTCTGTCTTACAAATGAAATTACCCTACTGCCTACTTCCACTGGCAAATTTGCTAAGAAAAAGAAGCTATTTATTGGCTGAAGTCCAACTGAGTGATTTTGGACTAATCAGTCTCCCTCAGCCCAAAAGGATGGTTGTTGCTGTTGAGGAAAAGGAAGGAGGAAGTGATAGGTAGGCTGCCCTGAGCTTCTGATCAAAATGTGGAATACAATTAAACAAAGCAAATAAATAATAATTTATGATAAATAATAAAAGAAAAGCTAAGTGGGATGTTTGCTTTGCCCTTTAGATGACACTGAGACCATGGTATCATGAATCTACTTCCCTTCAGAGAAAAGTAAAATGGAAATAACTGCAATTAAACTGAATTTTGGATCCAGTGTTTAGGAATCAGCAATAATCAAGGATCCTTATTAATTTTAAACAATGCAGCCAAAAGTATCCTGGATAAAAGGAAGTTCTGGGATCAGCTTGCCACTGAATTGGGTGACCTGCTCAGAATCTCAGGAATGCTAACAATGGGATCTCCCTAAGATTTTGAGACAGGAGATGCAATAAATTTGTGAAATATATGGCAAACTGTGACACTCTGTTATCAGGAACATCCAATATTCGTCTTGGAAAGATTTCTCTACTGAAAACAATGTTCTTACTGCATTTATTTTCACTGCAGAAAAGTCGTTTAGGCTTCCCGTTAGGTTTTGCGTAACGATAATCATATCTTAAATGAGAGGCAACTGTAGAAGGGGAGGCGTCGCTTTGCCTGAAGCTATCCTGCCCCACAGATATGTCAGTACAATAATCCCGTCTCTCGTTGTGCCCCAAAGTATTAGGAGGAAAGGAAAGGCCCCATCCTATCTCCTCAGCAACCTTTGCATAGTATCGGGACCAGGGCTGGATGGTCTATTGACACAGGAGCACAGCGCCCGGGGTCTGCGAATTCCCAATAATCCCAGGACAATTTTTGCCTCGCGGGCCCACGATTCAAAACGAAAATACACACGCTACTAAATCGAACTTAATTCGCTTTATTTCGATTAGTTTATAACACGTTTTTACACCACGAATGAAGGAGGAAACGAGGGGTACGTTCACGGGAGGGCCCGAGGCTTACAAAAGCTCGCCGGAGCTCGAGAACCCTTTGCAAGAATTGCTGTAATTCAGGAGCAGTTGCGCCTCCTAAACCCTCCAGCTGGAACGCGCGGAGCAAGGGAAACCGGGGTGGCCTAGCCTCTCGCCCGGGCTGGCACGAACTCCAAGAAAGGGCGCAGCCTTTTCCCCTCCCTTCGACCCTGCGCAGCGGCAGCAGCTGGAGCAAATCCAAAACCTGGGAAGCCGAAGCTCGACGGCTTATCCGGTGGACCCGCCTTTCCTGCCCCGGCAGTCCGTGTCCTCCATGGAGAAAGGGGGTGGGGAGGGCGGTGCCTTTGGGGTGCCAAGGCGCCCCTTTCCGTTCCCCTAGCTTGGACTGTGCTCGCCTGCGAGCGTCTTTCCCCGGTGCTGCTGATTTGTAAAGCAACCTATGGGTGTTGATTACTATGGAAAGATCACTCCCGCTGCCGTTACTCAAGGCCGATCTAATGTGGTGTTTTCGGGAAAAGTTGACAAGGGGACGATGGGAGGTTATCTGTTTCCGCCCAGGCTTTCTGACTCCCGCGCCGTCAGCGCGGAGAGGCGCGCCAACGCGGCAGCTGTACGCCTGCTCTGACTCTGGTGTGCTGCGGTTGCCCGAAGATTTTTGAACGTGTTTGCTGGGAATTGTAGTTTAAATACCCCCTAAGGTTGGGAAGACTGCTATAGCGGCGAATTATTTATATTTATACACCTTCCTTCCCTTTCAGTGAGACCAGGGACTTCGAGAAAGCATTGAAATCACAGCGTTCCTGTAGTAAAATAATAATAATAGGAAAAAAAAAAACTGCAGGAAAAGACACAACTAGCAGATCGTTCTCCTCGGTCTGAAATAGTCAGATTCAAGCTCCAGGCTGTTTTTCAGGTAGCTGGAGCCGAATTCAAACTCACAGCTGCTCCCGCTTCTTCTCCCACTCGTCCCCCCATTGCTTGCTTTTTACAGCATCTGTGTCCGCCGGCTCCCCGCGTTTGGAAGCAAGGTGGCATTCAGGTGTTGCGCTCCCTGTCTTTCTAGACAGGTGTGGCCTCGTTCGTTGTTTACCTGCTGCCGCCGCCGCCCGAAGCCTTTTAAGGTTCACTTGGGGCGAAATGAGCGTTTGAAACAAATCTAGTCTTCTCGAGAGCTTTTCCAGCGAATGATGCCCCTCTCCCCTGCGCTTTAACCCAGATCTTTTTCTGCCTCGCAACGCCGTGGAGTTTCCCAGTGTTAAGGCTCTTCATTCTTGCGGCAGGCCGCAAAGTAATAACTAGACGGGCCCGCCGGCTTCCTCTAGACTTCCCCCGCCCCGGCTGCTTTCTTTCGGCTACTTAGCTTCCCCCCACCCCCGCACCATTTCCATCCTTTCTCCCTCCCCGCCTATTCTGTCAGGCAATAGGCTGTAAAATAGTTATCCAGCCCAGCAGACAGGCAAGCGCCGTTTGAAAGTAATTTTTGCCCCCGGCGTTCCGCCCGGGGCCAAGCAAGCGTGCTCTCTAACTGATCAACCTGGATATTTCATTATTCATTAATTTACTGTTTAACCAAATCCCACTCATTATCAGAAGCAACGCTTGGCAGAGCCCAGCGAACAGTAGCAGTTGGTGTCAGGCGTGGAGAATTGGCCCATTTGATCCTGAGCTGTTTTATTATTCAGCACCACCGACTGAGAAAAAGGCCCATGAATAATAAAGAGCCAAAGCGTGTTTGAACTGAGAAGCATGACGCGGGCCGGCAAAACAGCACTTCGGAAATGAAAGGCGAGCTGGCCTATCCCGTCCTGGGATCTCCCCGGCTGTGGACGCCAGAAAAGAGCACCGTGATCTCACAAGAGCAACCACCAACTCTTCCATTTCTTATTATTCTGCAACAGCTACTGTTCAGTTTCCTTTTCTATCTATATTTTTAATGACTCAGCCATTACATGGAGGCAGAGAAACCCAATACTATAATAGCTATGTGACTGCAAATAGAATCTAAATAGAATAATAATGATGCAAATAGGATTGAACTATTATTGATACTACTCTTGTCTTTCCATCTCATATGGCAATTCTTACTCCAAATCTATCTACTTTACAATTTACTTCTCTAGTGTATTGTCATCCTGTTAATACTTGCATAACATCTTCTTGTTCCTATTCACTGAACCCCTATGAAGCAGTATCAGTGTCTTTATTAAACTATTAAGGTAAATTTTATTTCAAATGGGTTTACTGGCTTCATGTCAGCAATCCAGTAACTATATTGGCTGGGGTAATGAGAGTTGTAGTCAAACTTATAGGAAGATAGCAGCTGAGTGAGGTTTGCTACAAAAATAGATCCTCAGCAAATGATTGTGTCTGGAGTCTGGACCATTTTTGTACAAGTGAACTCCATTGACCTATGTCCCCCAGATCACCAATGGAATTAGTCTAGGTTCAAGGGCATGCAAGCTCAAAGTCCCACTCAGCGATAAAATTCATTGGGTAACCATAGGCCAGCCACAAACTCTCAGTCAAATAAAACACAAAACATTGTCGGGATAAAATGTTTTGAGTGAGGGTAGAGATAAATCATATATACTGCTTTGTGCTTCTTAAGAGGAAGGGTGAGATACAAAAGCACTTCATAGAGCCAATGAAACCATACAAAAAATGGTACTAAAATGATATGATTAAAGATTCAGAAAACAAGCCCTCTAACTTTGACTCTTTTACAATATATTCATTTTCAAGAGTATATTCAAGATTAAAAAACCCTGAGTAGTCTTTAAAAGCAGAAATGTTTTTTTCAGAAATACAGTAATCTTTTATATTAGTGACAGTGTAATAGACTTGTTTTGGTATTTGACACATACACACATTTACTGTCCCTACAGACTGAAGGCAAAAATAAAATTTAAGGGCAGTAATCATTATAGATGTTGGCATCTACATCCATGCATTCATTTTTGTCCCTTCATACAGTGCAGTATTGAACTGAAAAGAGCAGATATTTTATCTGCAGTCTGTGAAAAAACTTTGTTCCTATTGATTGAACTTTAGGGTCTTATTAAAGGCACAGAAAGATGCCAGGCTATTTTCATTTTATGTATTTTTTTCCTTTTTTTCCTTTAGTCTGTTAACAATCTAAACAGAAGTTCCGCATTCCAGTCTTGGACAACTGCTATGAGACCAGAAGACAATATGCAGCCAGAAAGAATGTGTGTGTGCGTGTACACAAAGTTGAGTTTGAAATTTCAGATCAAGACCACTCTTACTAATGGAATTAGACTACAATCCTAAAGTTAATTTGGGAGCAAATCCTATTCAACACAGCAGGTTTAACATCTTGACTAAATATACTCCCAGAATTGGGCTGTCAGTCTAGAAAGTTGTGGTTAAGGTCAACAGAAAGGTCTCAGTGTGGGTTTGTTTAAGGTCTGCACAAAGTACTTTTGGAAAAATATATTGCTGCATGAAGCTGTAATCCTTGTTGTGGCCAATGTGATGAGAGGTTTATATTTCCTAACCATGAAGGACTTTCTTTAAAGTGAAAAAGATATCCTAAGATTTTGCCAGTCAGTTGGTTCCAAATGTTTATTTAAAAGCCTTTAAAAACCCTGGGGAGCCTTTTCATTCATTCCTAGTGGTAAGGTTGAGAAAAACCAGCTTTCCTCTGACTTTAATTTTCTGATATATCAAAACCAGGGCTGGGTTTGTTCTGGTAACCTGGTGCAATTTCTGTGACAAGATTATTTATTTAAATATTCTAGCTCCTTGCTAGTGCTTCAGGCAGTTTACAAAATATGTGAATGAATCAACAGTCACAGGGAAAAAAAAGAACTGCCATATAATAAAATTAGATTCTAACTATTAAAAATAAGAACAATAATAGACAAACAATTAGTGTAGTTAAGAAGCTAAGCATCTCAGCTGTTGTGCACCTGCATCCCTTCAAAAGAACAATGGACTTTGCACATATTTCTAGAATTCAGCAGTGAGCAACACTGGTGAACCTCTCAATTTCTAGGAAATTCCAGAATCACATAGAGACAAGGGAACAAATCTTACGTACAGAAAATAAGCAAGTGATAAATAATGTTTTTAGATCACAGCTTTTTCCTGTTAATACAGTACTCAGATTCCTCCCCCCTCCCTCCCTTTCCTGCAGAAACAGCTTTATCCAAGCCAAGTAGCTAAGAATCAAACCCATCTCCTTTTTGCAAGGAAAAGTCCAAACGGGGAGCATTTGGGAGTAGAAATTTCAAAATAAAATGTGCAACACAGTAGCAACAATGGCAGTAGCAAAAACAAAAACAAAAAGTAAGAACAAATAGGATGAGTAGGAGAGACAGACAATATTCAGCAGATTTGTTTGTTAGTGACAGTATGGATAAGATCCAGTCTACGAGATTAGCAAAATAAGAGCCTTGGTGGTGCAGCGGACTAAGTGCTGTTATGTAGCACTTAGCTACCAGCTGCCTACAATTAGTGCGAGTTCAAATCTCACCAGGCTCAAGGTTGACTCAGCCTTCCATCCTTCTGAGATAGGTAAATTGAGGACCCGGATTGTGGGGGCAATAAGCTGACTTTGTAGAAACACTGTTTATGGGGGGCCAAAAGCCCTAATAAGCAGGCATGGGTGAAATCCAGCAGGTTTTGACAGGTTCTGGAGAACTGGTAGCAGAAATTTTGAGCAGTTTGGAAAACCGGTAGCAAAAATTTTGAGTACTTCAGAAAACTGGCAAATACCACTTCTGGCTGGCCTCAGAGTGGGGTGGGAATGGAGATTTTGCAATATCCTTCCCCTGGAGTGGGATGGAATGGAGATTTTGCAGTATCCTTCCCCTACCATGCCCACCAAGCCACGCCCACAGAACCGGTAGTAAAAAAAAATTGGATTTCACCACTGTAAGCAGGTATATACAAAAGAATGAAGGCTATTGCTATAAGTGCATTGTAAGCCGCCCTGAGTCTTCAGAGGAGGGCAGCATACAAATTGAACTAATAAATAAATAAATAAATAAAATAGCAAATAATAGAATTGCAGCATCAAAAATTAGTGCAAACTACGTACATTACCTTTGGTGGTAATAAGGCTTCTATGTATACTAATCCCTCAAGATGAAATACTAACTATAATGAAAACCTGTCTTTTGCTCTTTAGCTTCAAAAATGAGCTAGGGATCAAGAACAACGATAACACGTCATAAAATGTGACAAACATTGGTTTCACAAATTAAGTTTAGATTGTGACCACTGCCCTCCCCTCCTTCTTGCAGACCCAAAGGCTCAGCCAGTTATTTGTTTAAAATGATCCTCCATGACTTGTCCTCAACACCCTTTTCTACAGCAGAGTGATGGAATGGTTCTATTTTGGGGCAGCACACTGGAAAGTGCTTGATTTGTTGCACAGAATGCTAAATGATAAAAAGAACCTGAACATTCTAATTAAGAATTCCAGAAGAACAGTTTGTGTGGTCTGTGTTTTATGATGAAAATAATTTAAGCGGTGGTGGTGGAGGAAATGGCTGAAGCCAATTTTATCTTTAGGAAATATTGTGCCAGAGGTGAATCCTAATTCTGGTTGTACACAAATAACTGTCATGCTGGCATAAGCTCCTTTTTTTTAAAGTGTCAACCTGATGACATCTGTTTATTTGAAACATAAATGAAAGAGGAAGGATGTTGTTCAAATAATAAACCCTTTAATATCCCTGTTACCAGAAGCGCATTGTTAGCTGTTAAAATAATCCAAGCTGTTACAGCATCTGATCCTGCTGTTGTTATTATCTGTAAGAAAACTTAAATTATTTCATTGGAAGTGAGATCAGACCATAAATTTATTTAGTGCCATGCCCCATCAAAGAATGATTTGTTTCTTTCCATTCTGCAGCACTCTAATGCAGTACATGCCTGTTACTGTTTTCATAGTACTATGCTTCATAAGCATATATTCTTGTTTGAGGTTTTTTCTCCCAGAGATAATGAAAGCTATACACTTCATTAGAACATTTAAAAGGAATTATGGTCTTTCTTACTTTCTGGCCTTTTCTACTACTGGCCATTGCCCAGTCAGCTGCTATTAGAATCTGGTTGTTCTTATATAGAAGCCTTACTTTGATCAGGACATGATTTTTCATCCAACTATTTCTATGTCAGTAACTAGTCAGAATGACTTTTGAATGAAGGGCGATAAATCTCTAGTAGTAATTCTAGTAAATAAATAACTCATGCAGAGACACAATGGGTAGTTTTGTCACACATCTTCACTGACATTGCTGAAGTTGATTACTACTTTTCAGTTCTCTGCTGGAGGTGATTGATTCATTCAACCATTCTTGATTATGAGATGGAACAGAAGTATCTACTCTAAGCAGAGACTAAGGAGATAACAGAATAGGAGTGCAAGAGAGTAAAAAAAAAGTATGCAGGTACATAACAACTAGGGGTTTCTGTGAGTGCATTCAGTTATCTAATAGGAGGGAACTCGGCTTTGGGCTCTCAGGATTCAATGTTTTCAACTTTGATGATGATGATGATATTAATAAATATACCAAAAGTGATCATCCAGTCATTTTGGAGGAAGTGTTGTCAGCAACTAATGGATCTTGCAAAGCTTTTTATGGCTTGTGTGAGTACTGGAGGATTAGCAGGGGTTAACATTGCTTGAATAATCCTTTGTTAACAGCAAGAATTCCTGTAAAAGATTTCAATTATTGCTTTATTTTTACTTCATGTTTTAATTGTGAAATAAATCATATTACTATTGAAATGAAGAAAATGCTATGTAATGGCCCCAGTCCCACTTGCAATACCCATTTGCAGGGTAGAAAGCAATGCAAAAACTCACATAAAAAGAAAATATATAATTAAAGGCACTCATTAAAATTATATTTTAATTTGGGCGCTATTTTAATGAATATTTTTAGAAGATATGCATGCGTACTAATTGCATAAACTGCTATATCAGTCAAGCCTTAAAAAAGAGAAAGGTAGCGTATTGGAAATATGGAATATATGGAATACAACATGTCATGTCTTCCAAACGTGTAAAACAGAGTAAAAGAGAAAAAGGCTCTTATGGGAACTATTTCCGGTGGGGAAAAGTAGAAAAAACAAGCAAGAAAGCAAGTCTAGGTTTCTCCAGCAAAAGCAAAAGTAATACCAATCTGTGTTTTCAGAGACTGTTTTGTAATCAGAAATCTCCAGTTATGTTTTAGCTGATACCACAACCTCATATGTCAATGACTTCAGTTATAACAAGAAAAACAAGGCTACAATAATAAAATAAAGAATCCTTTTTCTAAAGGCCTGAATTTGAAATAAATTCATTAATGTTCATGTGTAGAACTTCTGTTTCAGGTGGTAGCTGTCTCTTCCTTTTAGTTCTTTTCTCATTTAATTCTGAATTATTAGATTAGGCAAACACTGGTTTGTCATTCCAGTTATATACTACGAAAAATGCAAGCTATCTTCACTCTTGCTATGTTTATTTTTGTAATGACATGAACAAAATACTGATCCCCAATCCACTAATATGAAATGAAAGGACTAGAGAAAGAAAGTAAGAACAACCATATATCCATTGATGAAAATTTATGTTTAACAAATAAACAATTACACTACAGTATTGTAGAAAAAGAGGATAACTAACACTCTTAACAACAAGGAATCTGTAGGGGCAGTAATGATTTGTTAGAGTTTTCTGTTGTATCTTCTGAAACTCATAGAAATGGAAATAAAATCAAGACTGTAAACATCTGAACATAAGCTCAAACAGACTGGAACACTAGAACTGAAGCACTATAAACATCCACATTTAGAGCTTTAACCCCAAATATCATAGAAGGTGTTTTGCCTAAGATTGTCATAAAGTAGCTAGCGTAAACCAATTAAATAAAATGCACCTGGTTTCTTTATTGTTTATTCATTGTTTTTACCTGATTAATACTTGGTTGGGATAGAAGACTATTTGGAAATTCTAGGACTGGAAAGTCAAAAGAACTCCCCCCCCCCCAAAGAAAACAATAGTAAACTATTTTTTTTATCTTGCCAAAAAGGAGCATGTCCATGAAATTGCCAGTACTTGAACTCAGAGAAGATTGCTTTTTACCTTTATAGCTATGCTGTTTACAAGTGAAGTCTGGTTTTTTTTGCATTTTAATTTGAAGAGGAACCTTCCCCCACTCCCACATTTTTTATTTAATGTGATCTAGAAAGATTGGATCCACCTTGCTTTTAGTGTAGAAGATCACTACTGGTGAACACAGTGTTTTTCAGGTTAGAATCCAGTATTGCAGTATTGCTAATTCTGCTGACTGCCAGGAGTTCAATCCTGACCAGCTCAAGGTTGACTCAGCCTTCCGTCCTTCTGAGATAGATCAAATGAAGACCCAGATTGATGGGGGCAATAAACTGCCTCTGTAAGGCAGTTAGAGAGGACAGTTAGAGAGGGCTATAAAGCACTATGAAGAAGTCTAAGTGTTATTGCTATTAAAGTTCCCACAAAATAACTCCAGGAGAGGTTTCAAGGGATATTGCAGTTCCAGAATAGTGCTTGAAAGCCATTGACCTAAATAAATAGGGTTAACTTCTGAGAAGTCTTTGTCAAAGATCACAGACTAGTATTTGGTACACTGATTTGTTTAGTCCTTCTGCAGCCTCAATCTGTCCTTGTTATCACCGTACTGAAAATTCCACATTATTCTGCATATCTCTTCCAACTATCCAGATTGCTGGCTGCACTCGAAGTTTTATGGAAAGCGGTTCACAAAAAATATCTAACTTTCAGTTTGAAATATTTTCTCCCTTTTGCCCAAGAGACATATTAAATAGTTAAAAAGGTATCTGAAGTTTGAAGACTCTTTGGTCTTATCCACTTCTCATAGGACTTTATGAGCAGGAAGGAAGGTTAGGGCAGCTTTTCATTTCCTGTGAGAATGTCAAAGCATGGAACAATAATAGAGTCTGGAATTGCTCTTCATAAAAAAGAAATACTGAAATTATCAGCAGAATAGAAGGAAAGAAGCAGAAAGGGAGATCAGAGATATAAAAAATAATTTTCTTATTACAAAGTAGTTTTCTTTCTTTAAATGGCAAGAGAGAGGGCTAATCCAGTGGGCAGCCAAGAAAGGCGTTTTTCTGGTAATGTATTTCTTGCAAATAATTGCTTCCAATATTATTATGGTAATACATTTTGGGAACTTTATCTCTTCCTGCACCCCAAGTTGGTTTTGAATGCTAAGGGAAACTATTTCATGCCTTTCTTTTACAATGTTTGTTGACTTCTAGAAAAAAGATCATGAACTAAAAGGGCACTGAACCAGGAAACTCTCTGCAAGATTAATTTGAATTATGAACTCTGTGGAAAAGAAACAAAACAGATTAAAAGAAAAAATGTGATGCAGCATTTTAGAAGTCAGCACCAGAGCTTGAGAGGATTTGTTCTAAAATAACACAAATTGGTAGTAGATGCCTTAGTCAACAGTTCATTAATTAAAAAAGGAAGGAGGTTTTGTTTAAAATTCAAACTTTGGAAGTCATAAAATTTTTACAAAGGGAAATATATTCTATCAGAAACGTATTTGAGTTATTATATAAGCAGAGTTCAAACACTCACATGAAAGTGAGTGGTTGCTTGGGTAGTTTGTTCAGAATTGAAAACTAATATAAACAATATGAAACTGTCTTCCTCTGAGACAGAGCATGGTTTGTTGCTCCCAATATTAGAAATTTCAATAGAGCAGAAGATGTTTGGCAATCTTGAGCTACCTCTGCTTAAAGATGAGATCTCGAATATCCAAATGATGTGTTTTGCACTGAGTAATACTTTCTTATAGCCCAAATCCAGCTGCAGCAGAAGGCATGGACCAAAGAGGATTCATGTTTTACAAATGAATGTAAATGTGTTATCAGAGTGCCTGCTGTTAAAATTAGTGATCCTACTAAGATTGTGGAAGCATCAGTATAAATGCTACAAAGAGAAAATGGGCAAGAAAATTGAGTGTTTCTGGGCAATATTGAAATCTGAAAAACTGTATGGTATATGGGGGAAATAATGACAATTCTTGAAATCAACAATAGAATTTCAGCAAAGAATAAATCTTGTATTGCTTAGCAACCAATTATTGGTTAAAACACAACCATCATAACTAGCACAGACTTATATTTGCTATTCTGGATATGGATGTGCTTTGGTTTGGACATTTACAGACATCCTTTTGCATTACTAGTAGCTTGCCTTTGAAGCTCATGAAGGATGGGCAAAATCAGAAGATGTTCTGATTTTGCTAATCATGACAAGAACAAAGGCTGAAATTCAACTCAGTCTGCAATAATTTGAATTTTTACTAAGCAACTCTGCTGGTTTCTGAAGTTTCATTAAACATTGTTCTAATTTTTTGCATTATAAAGGTTAGTGAGATTGCTCCAATGTCAAATCAGCCAGTAAACACTTCTACAGAACTCCAACATTTCTAATAGAAAATTTGACTCAGTGCACATATACTGTGTTTACAAATGCCCATTATTATGTTCTAGCATCAATTCATTAAATTGTTTTGGTTAAGATTCTCCTGAGATTCCATTCTTAAAATGATTTCGAAATAGAAACCACAGGTCCTGTCTATAAAGCACGCTTTTTGAAATCAGATATTGTTTTTCCCCATGTGTGTAGAAACAAATTATGTGTTATGTATTATGTATTATCAGTTATATGTTTCTCAGAACAATATATGTCGAAGCATTGAAACTGATGATATATAAAGTATTAAAAATGATGTCTTGAAATAAAACCAAATGGTAATTATTCAACAGGACTAGAAATTTAATTCACTTGGAATTGCCAAAAATAAAATAAAATAATAAAATAAGTTTGCCTATCATCCTAATCAATATGTGTTTTTTGCATATCTTGGTTAAAATGCATGTTTTGGGATGTTGGAACATCTGGAACTTCTTATGTATTCATGAAGATCATGGTTTAAATTTGAAATGCTGTTCAAACAAATGTATTGAGACAGAGAAGATCTACCGTATAGATATGTCTATTAAAAAGCATCATTGTTAACATGAACTTTTGAATGACTGCCAACATTTTGCCAACTGGGACACAGTGCACATTGTTGGCATGTATTACAAAAGCTGTCTTTGAAATTGGAACTTCGCTATACCAGTTCAAAGGTTAAGATGTTGGTTCTGTTCTTTTAATAATAAATCATTTAATGAACCTTGAATAGACAGACTTTCTTTCATTCTTAAAAAGTATCTCTGTGTAGGCTTGGGTCACATGAGATATTTCACAAAGCCTAAGCAATTGTCCATGTAATCCATACTTTTTATGGAATATTTCCAACAACAAGGACAATTGAGGGCAAAGATTTGCATAAACTGTACATACGTTAACATATAAATGCAAAACTAGAAACAATTACTATCATTTTAAAAAGAAATACAATGTATTTCAATTTAAGGGGGAAACATGCCTATTCAGTCTTCTTTGCCAGTGTTAATGTTGTAAGTCCCTATTTTCCATTCTATGGTCCTTACCTTGAACATGGTAGCTGGATTAAATAATGTAGCTCTTTGAATATTCTTTGACAACTTCTCAAATATAGAATACCCCTTTGTAAAGCCAAATAAACTCCATATATATGGCTGGCTTGGAATAACCAGCTTGTCCATTTAAACAAACCATGTTTTGTTGAAAGGGAAAACTCAAGATAAACACAAACACACAGTGGAAAGGCAGTGCCAAGATCCTGGGCAGCTTTTGGGTAGTTTTACATCCTTAAATAGTATATATGGTAAAAGGAGAGTTGGGGAGATGGAACCATCCATGGGAAAATATTGCAGAGGGAGAACATTGTTGCCTGGGTGCTATGTAAAATTTTGAGAATACAACGGGCACTTGCTTCTTAAGTCAAAGCTTAATGTGATATCATTCCATGTGTACACTAAATCAGTGGATCTTCTAGGATGGTATTTGACGTGGCACAGAGATTTCCCTGTAATGGAAATTTCACCAAGTCTACCTGGTTTTCTACTTTTAAAAAACTTATAAGTAGCATTGATGAAGAGGAGAAGCACTGCTTCTTCATCTGAAAAAATACTGTTCTTCAAGTCAACTGACTAAACAATCAATTGCATTGATACCTTCAATATTAACAAATTAATATAAAATCTTGAGGGAAAGTTGCCCAGGTGGGTTTTATGTTTAGTACTAAACAGTCCACTGAATATCCATCCACTATATACCAATTACTTACTTATCTTCTTCTTCTTCTTCTCCTTCTCCTTCTCCTTCTCCTTCTCCTTCTCCTTCTCCTTCTCCTTCTCCTTCTCCTTCTCCTTCTCCTTCTCCTTCTCCTTCTCCTTCTCCTTCTCCTTCTCCTTCTCCTTCTCCTTCTCCTTCTCCTTCTCCTTCTCCTTCTCCTTCTCCTTCTCCTTCTCCTTCTCCTTCTTCTTCTTCTTCTTCTTCTTCTTCTTCTTCTTCCTCTTCCTCTTCTTCCTCTTCCTCTTCCTCTTCCTCTCCTCCTCCTCCTTTTAAAAGAATGGCTTGTTAAGGACTGTGTCATGTAGTTATGCCTGGAGAGGAAAGCTTTGACTGTGTGAAGGTTTCCTTCCGGCATATCAGCACTACTGATTTTCTTTTAAGCACTACTACTCATTCAGTGGCCATTTCATCTTTCAGAGAACCATCTCTGAAAAGAAGGGCTAAGAGTCTAGAAAGCTCTAAGGATTCATTTGGAGAAGCCATAGTAATACTATATTATGGTATTATAGTAAATAGTATTTGATATATGATTGTCAAATACTATCATAATTAATAAGGCATTTGACACCATGATAATAAGAATACTTTAAAGAATATGCTGAATGGAGTTAATTTTGTGCATCAAGTGGAAGAGATTTATTTTAAAATTAAACCTAAATGTTGGGTCAGTATAATTTCCTTCATTCAGCATACAGATGTGCAACAATGCCTAAGGAAAACAGCTGATCTAAATATCCATTCTTTTGGAGATGGAGTATGCTATTTATATAAGTACTGCAAAGGGGAAATGTTTCTGAAAATCCAGATCTAAGTTTGTCACATCTCATTGAGTCGGATTAAAAGACGATAAACCTTTAGCTGAACTAAATTTTCAACATTTGGAAAATTCTGAACAATTCTGGAGAATCCTAATTAGCTTGCATTGGATGTTCTTTCTTAGTAATTCCAATTTGCTTGAATGGGTCTTACAACAGCAAATTATCTGGAATATTTAGTCCCAGTCCATAAGCATATGTTAGAGTAGCAAAATATCTTTGAAAAAAGCCCGTCTTTTTATTTTATTTTTTGAACCACATCTGCTTCCTATCCAACCATGAGAACTGTAGGCCTTTTGCTAACTATGGCATTTCCGTTTCCTTTCTTGGTTTTTCATCAGAAAGCAAAGAACATTTCAGAGTCACAATGCAGATCTGTTTCGAGTTTGTGTATGCAAAATGGACAAATGTTCATCTGTTTTGTATCTTATCTGAAGCGGTAGCCTTCACCAATGTTTTCAGTCAGAATACTACTAAAGCCTTCCAAGAACATCTTGATAAGCTGGATTCAAAATGGGGTAGTGGTATTATCTGAGACTCTATTCCCACTTAAGGTACTATATGTGTCAGATGGATCTTTGCATGTGCAAATAGAATAACATTTCCACAACCATTTATCTTCTGTATTAACACCCTCCCCCATTAATCCATGGATTGATTGGTTGTTTATTTACAGTACTTATACTTTCCTATTAAAATACATAAAGCATAGAATATATAATTGCAAACATACATTACTTTAAATGGTTTTATAAACAAAGTTTATAGACCAAGAAGTACACATAATAAAGCCAGCTGAAAAAGTTATGCTTTAGTAAGTTACTGAAAGATTAAGCAGAAATGAAGCCAATCAAAACCTCCAATAGGTTGTGGAGACTTAAGTCACTTAGGGAAAGCCGAAGAATTTTCTTTACTTAGTTTCAAACCTCTGCATATTTCCTGATGCTGATACGTTTAGTGAGAGAGGACCTTATTAAAAAATTCTGTGGATCATTGTACTACCAAGAGACTATGGTGACAGAACTGCAGAGCTCCAAATGGATAAATGAGCATCAAGCAGAGTACAGTGTAATGGAAGAGGAGATCAATTTAGACTGCTGTGCTCACTCACATCATATCTTCTCTGGAATCAATGGCCATCAACACTAAAAGATTTGGCAAAAGGTAAAACACTACACTAAAATGCAATGCTGGATAGTTGAGACAGACTGATTGACAACCAATTTCATATTATCTTTTGCTCATGGGGAAGTAACAGGGAAAATTTAATTTAAAAAAAAACTTGGAGGGAAAGGGTAACAATATTCGTCTCCCAAATACAGACTTATGCAAGCAGTTTTTATGCTCTAGAACTTCATTTGACCCCTTGTAAATATCTGTGGGAGATCGGTTGTCTAAGATCTCTCTCTGCAGTGTCTATTTTAATTATAGTATAACTTTCATGCACAACTATAAGTGGCCCATTCTGTGCTGCTAGCTATTGTGCAGGGACTAATAGCAAATTTTTATTTCTGAAAATAGCTAGTTGGGTAGAGATACTTCTAGGAAATTTCTGGTGGGTTTTGCACAAGCTTATGCTGATCAGCTCCTTTCAACCACATACATTGTCTCTACTTGTCTTTGCTAAGTGGTCCTTTATGGAGGTAGCCTCCTCACAGACTCACTACATAACCAAATCAAATGCGAAAATGGGCTATAGATGCCTTAACTAGAACTCCTATTATCCATTTTTACCATGAGCTGTGGCATGGTCACCAGCTTGGTTGGTTTAAAAAATGAGTTGGACCAGTTCATGAAAGTTATGGGGATCATTTCATGTTCTGGGGGGGACTTCTGCCATTGGTTGGCCATGGTGAGAACAGACTGCTAGACTAGATAGGCCAGGGGTCCAATCTAGCTGGGCACTGCTTATATTCTTATGTTCATTACCAAAGGCCCCTTTGACTGTAATAATAAATAGTGATCACTGACACCTTTGAAATGCAGAAGCTTTGGGACAGCTGGTCTTCATTTCTACAGGAAAGTAGCCTCACTTGAATCAATTGCATATCTAAAATGAGGACATAATTTTTCTGTATTTGATCAATTAGAATGTGTCCTGTTAGTTTCAGTGATATGTAACTCTAGGTGTACTTTTGTTTCTACAGCCCCTTATGCTCATAAAAACACACAAATAATATGAATAAAGAAGATCTACTTCTATACAGAAATCCTGGGCATGCAGGGGGCTGGGTAGAACTGCCTCTACCTGAGGGTATCTGTTTGTTATGTCAGATCAGGAAGAGTGATAGATAAACTTCATTCCTGTCCCTTCTCTTAAATGTGGCCATCCAGCGGGACCTAGGAACTATTCCTTTTCCCTGGCAATCCTTCAATTTGAGATCTGGCAGGTCCAAATCTTCCTAATTTTCCAGAAAGTTATAAAGTACTGGCTGGTCTCCCAAACATTGGGACGGGTGAAGTTGGAGATGGAAGATAGTGCTATTGGCTGCATTTAGGGAGACAGGTTGTGACACCATCTTTGTTTCTATTTTTAGTACCTTTTTGCTTTTCTCTTTTGCATGATGTCTGGTTTATATAATTGTTGTGAGCTGCCCAGAGTTGTGGTTCTAAGATGGATGGCCATACAATCTTCGGAATAAATAAATAAATACAACCAACTTCCATTGCTTCAAGTCAAGAGGTGTTGAAGACACAGAGAATGGCCTTGAAGAACAGGAGGAAGATCTGCTACCAAGGCAACAATTGGAGAAGCTTGAACCCATTCCAAGAAATTAATTTGAGAAAACACCTCAGATGGACCCTTGCAAATTCACATGATCAAGTATGTACATATGTGCATGTGGGAAGAACATTCAGGCTTGTAAGAGTCTGTCACTGTGGCTGTGCCAATAAAAGTAGTTTTAGGCCTTATATGGCTTTGATTTCTTGATTGAAAAAGGAGGCAAAGAGGCACTAGAGCAGAAGAAATCATGCAATGTTGGCAACTTTTCCTTCCCTCATTTCAGCTGAATTTCTCACTTACAGGCCTGTTTGAAACTGCCTGGTGTGTGGGGTTGGTTTCATTCAGTTCTATTTGGTTTTTGCTTCCCTTTGCATGAACAAAAGAAAGGTTGTTCTGGATCAGGACTTCAAGCTGGAGGCATCTGAAGGATTATGTAACGAAACTCACCGTAAAGAGAGGCTTTACCCAAGCTTTCAAACAACAGCAGAGCGTTTCTAGGACAGTGCAGGAATATAAAAGTCCCAACCACAGACCCGAATAATTTGACAATTACTGACAGAATTGTGCACTGGTAGAAAATAAAGAGAGAATAATTGGAGCAGAGGGGATCTCCTTTCTCTGTTTCTGCCTCAGTTTGCTTGGGTTGCAAATAAAACGAATACATTTTGAAACAAGCGAATGCACACACACGCACGCACACACGCACGCACGCACACACGCACACACACACGACCCCATTGCCCAAATGCTTTCCTTGTGTCTACAAAGCAGGTTGAAAGAGAAAAAGGGTGCCGGAACAGCAGTATGTGAATACACTGGGGATGTTACAGTTGCCATTGCCGAACCAAACTCTTTTGACTTTGGGAGAGAAGCTTAAATGCAGAGTGAGGGCCTAGGCTCTCTTTCTCCCTGCTGGGTTCATTTAGGATAAAACCCCGGCTGCCCTGCATTTTGAGCTGGAGCCTCACGCAGTGGGGGAGATTGGACTTTCTCTGCCCAAGGCGGAACATATGCTACTTCCCATCACTTTAATAGGCATTAGTTCCACAGACAGCACTGGTCAAATGTACATTATTCACAATCACTTTAATGCAAATGTGCAAGGCTGAGAGAAAAAATATGACAGAAAGAGACAATCAACTATTTTGTCCCCCCCCCCTTTTTTTTTGGCAGAACAGGCATTTCATAAATGTGTTTATGTATTTTGTATTTTTTTAAAAAAATAATGTTAGAATCTTTATGTATTCTTTTTCCTGTTCAGAAATACCAAGAATAAAAAACAGGAATACATACATTAAAAAAATAATTCAATGAGGTGCTGCCTGAGCTATTTACATTAATTTAGAAGTAAAACCACTTATTTTTCCTGCCAAATATGTTGTACAGAATAAAATCCACAAAGCCAGATTTTAGAGAGAAGTACATGGACAATTACAATTTTAAGCATCATTCTTTTGTATGCAAAAGGAAATAAAATCATGTGGCATGTTGATCTGAATTAACATGCATAAGATCATAGTGATTGTTAATTGCACTCCCCAACTGCCCTAATTATTGTCAATATCAGTATCAGGAGTATCCAGTTGTGTCCATCTGCTGATGAGATGGCATCTGCTAGCAGAACGAAAGCCCCCTTCTTGCACCCCCCACAAATCTTATTCCAAAGCAGATTTGGGGGAATCCTGGGAAGATGGAGAGAAGGACAGTAAAATGAAATCCTACTGTGTGAATGAAATTTGCTTCCATAATGTTGGATGCTGTTCAAGATTTGTTTGTCTGCTTTCTTTATTTATGGACATCAAGGGCTATCCTTATTTCAAAATAGCCATTAGGAATCTATTTATTTCTGCATCCTTACTTGTTTTCCTCTATAATAGGTGAAAGACAAGCCAAGAGAGACCTACAACACAATACTGCAGTGTAACTTCAGTTCTTAATCTTTCCTTCCTGTGCAATGGTAAAACACTCAAAAGTTTTATTTTACAGAGATAGAGGAAGAAACATAAATTGAACAATGTTAACATTACTGTGCTTGAGCATAATAATTATAATTCCTCCCTCCCTCCCTTCCTTCTTCATTCCATCATGGGTTTGCTCTTAACTAAAGCATTATTGAATATATTACATATGTTATATGACTTTCTCTTATAATTTTATTGCTTAAAATATACAAAAATAAAATCAGAAAATTAAGTCATTACAAAAATTAAGAAAATAGTGTGCAATTTTAAGATTTTAAATTGGGTAATAGTTTTTTCATTGAAAGGTGAAAGCCCTCAAACCTACCATGATATATTTTTATATCATTAATTTTTATTTTTTTTAAAATTGGGTGGATTTCATTACTTCATTGGTGGAATTCATACTTCATTATACATATATATTTAAATACTGTATGTATATATACAGTATTTATGTTTTTCCTTAAGCCAGGTTTTTCCTATGTAACCAAGATTTTTTTGCAACCCTAGTTGAGTGAAATCACATTCACTACTTTCTGGGTTTTTCTCCTTCTTTTCCTTCTGGCAGCCAGCAGGTTTTGTGCTGCCCAATGGGAGAAACCTGCTGGCTGCCAGAATGAAAAGAAGGAAAAAAACCCAGAAAGTATTGAATGTGATTTCACTCAACTAGGGTTGCAGAAATTCACAAGACCCGGTAGTAAAACCGGTGGGAGGCCCTGTGCGTGCGCAATCCCATTGTGAACCGGTAGTAAAGGTAAATAAAACCCATCCCTGGTATATATGAATATATACACACAATATATATGTGTGTGTGAATGTATATGTGCATATATATGTATGTATATATGTGTGTGTATGCATGTATGTATGTGTATATATATGTATATATATAGTTTTAGTGCAGACTCATCTTGGATAATTGTATTTCTTTCTTTTTTCTTAAAAAAAAAAGATATTTCCGTAGAAAAACTCATTCATCTCTTGAACTCAGAGAGAGAGAGACTGATCTTTCCATACTAGTGCTGAGTGATTTATATAAGCAACTCCTATTAATGCTAATGTAAGGTAAGTGCGTAAATCTCTCTTCCCTGGATGGTTAACAGCCTTTTTAAAGTGGCTGTTTTGGTAACAAATCTAAGTAATGATTAAATTAGAAGATGGAACATCAAACATAATTGAATACTTGCAGAGATCTGTACATGCGATGCACAAAGATTAATGAATCAAACTAATCCCTCGTGTAATGTTCTCTAGAAATACATATTGCATTGTAAAATTGAAAAGACATAAAAGCCTGGATGGGCCCCAATTCAACATAAAGTGCAATTAAGAAGTTTTTCCTTTGCCAGCTTAATATTGTGGAGAATGTTATGAAGTTACACTAAATAAATCTTAGAGAATAGAATACAGTAGATGATCCTATGCTACTTGGGAGAAATGCAGAAGAAAAATGTCAGAAGTCTAGGAACTAGGAACTAAGGCTTGAAAAGTGCATGCAATTAGTGGGGTACATTCACAACTGGAAAAAAGCCTGGGGCTAGATATTCCAGTTGTGGTAATATCCGGTTAGAAGTATATCTGGACTCCAAGCAATAGATAGGAAGGGGAACTAGGCTGAGAGTCCCAAGTTCCCTGTTTCCAATAGCTGTGAAGTGTTGTGGTTTCAGATTTCACTAAGTGGCAACAATGGTGATGTGGATGGCAGAAGGGATGGACAGGAGGAAGAGCCTCTACTAAGGCAATGGCCAGATAAAAGGAGCCTGAGTCCAGGGCAAGAATGTAACATGAGTAAATGTCTCGGATAAGCTTCTCCCAAGTTCATACAAAGGTAAAGGGAGGGAAGGGGGGTGAGAGTGCATTCAGACTTGCAAGATTCTGTTACTATATTTTTATAATACAATACTTAGATGGTATTTGTTTCCTTGTCTGATTTGTTTGTTTCTTTCCTACCTTTATTATTTTTATAAATAACTTAAGGCAGTGAACATACTCCTTATTCCTTCTTCCTCCTACATTTTCTCCACAACAACAACCCTGTGAGGTGGGTTGGGTTCAGAGGAAGTGACTGGCCCAAAGCCATCCAGATGCCTTTTGTGCATAATGCGCAACCACAATTCACACACTCTTGATTTCTAACCTGGTGCCTTCACCACAAGATCAAACTGGCTCTCTGACTCACCTTGTAGGGCTGACACAGTAGTCAAGAAAAGTCTGGAAATGAAAAGAGAAACAGAAAGGCAAGTTTAAAAAAGTCCTTTTCCCCAGAGAACTGTAATTAAAGAGAAGAAAGGTCTTTCCTATAAAGTTACTAGTGAGCAACCAGAAGAGTTCTTGGTCTAATCTACATCTGCCCTATAGACCCCAATCCCAAGACAGAGTTCAGATGGACAGAAGGACAATGTTGTCACAATTTTTCTCTTTCTCTCTATATGTAAATATAAAATAATATAGCATATTTTTTTTTGAAGCAGACTATGTGGGGATAGATTCCTTCATGAAACAAACTATTATAGCTAAACTGGGATTTACATGTTAGGTCAAGTTCAGACAGATTTACAACAGAGTTCACAAGATCTAAAAGATACTAGATTATCAGGAACTTTTTTCAATCACACTCACCCTTTTTCAAACCTTTTTCAACTATGTCTAAGCAAAGTTGTCCTTTTCAGCCACATCTCCATTTTGTTTTTGCTGCTAGAACAATATTCATTTTAGTGCTGCTTGATCTTCCCTTTGTCCTGTTTATAAAGGACTTCACAAGGTAAATGGAGACCAAACATATTCTCATGCACTTTACAAATCCACAGAGTCATGTTGCCCTGAGGGGATGGCACTTCCTAAGATCTGTGTGATGTTTTGCCTGCAGCATTTGGATTGAGGCAATATATGCAAAAAAAAAAAAAAAAAAAAAAAAAAAAAAAAAAAGCTGCATTCCAATGATTTTTTTCAACAGGCCCAGGGACAGCCTGCATTTACTTTCTCATCCCTATGGGTTCTTCTTTATTTTTCTATTTATATTTATTTATATATCCTTATGGATTTAAGTAGTTGTAGTGAAGGGAACCTGTGAGAAGAAAACTTTTATCTGTGGAAGTGTCCTTTCTCAGACTCTGAATATAAGGCGTATGCACTAAAGCTTCTTTGGGAATAAATTCACCAGTTCATATTTATTTAATTAGATTAGTAAAAAAAAATCAGGATAATTGAAATCTCCTACTCAGAAATATCAGAGAACCCTGAGAAATCATAGTATTTAAATAAAAGCCACCTGGATCTGATAACAAAAACAATTTTATACATTTCAAAATGTTTATCTCCATATTGACAGGGTGTTTGAAGTTGAGGGATAATGGCTGCTTAATGAGCTTGTAACTAAGACAATGTTGGACTCATGATGTTCAGCTTAAATCTCATCTCTGTTTAGAACTCATTTGGGGGACAAACTGTGTTTGATGTGCAGTTAATTACTCTCCCTCAGTAATGTTTTATTTTATTTAAAGGATATTCTGCCTGAGAAGGCCCTGCACTGGAAAAGTTATGTGTGGTGTGAGTTTTTCATTCTTTTGCACTTTTCTGCATTATTTTTCTCTCCGAAGGTGGAAGATATAAGACAACTAGAGGTATGGTTTATTTACTTGGCCATATTTGCAAGAAATCTACCTTATCCCTCTGCCTACCCCTCCTCAAGAAATACTGGGAACTGCTTTAAATCAGATTATCTGCCCACCTAACATGCAGCTGTATTCTATTCTGAATGACACTGATTTCATGATATTTCTGGATAGGATGTTTCACATCATCTGTTAGATTTCTTGCTGGAACACACTAGAATTTGAGGCTGCCTACATGCCAAATATGTCACTGAGCTATGATTCCTCCTTAAAGACATGGAGAGCATGGATGTCTCTTGTGCACAAAATGATAGGCTGGAAGCATTAAGCTAATTTCCTTTTTGCTTTTAGAACTCAAGAGAACATCAACCAGAATATTATAAATCAAGCTAGAATGTGGAAGGTACTCTCCTTTTGCTCTGTGTTGTCATCAGCCATGGCATTTAGATGCTTACAGAATCATAGGCTTGGAAGGGACCTTGGAGGTTTTCTAGTCCAACCCCTTGCCCACAACAGTAATTCTCATTCCATTTCTGACAAATCGTTGTTTAATCTTTTCTTGAAAAACCTCCAATGAAGAAGCAACCACAACTCTGTGAGGCAAGCTGTTCCACTGTTTAATAGTTCTCACTGTCAGGAAATTCCTACTTATTTCCAGGTTGGATCATCCTCTGACGAGCTTTGCTTCTTGTTCTTCTGTCACGTGTTATGGAGAATAAACCTATGCCCTCTTCCCTCTGGCAGCCCTTCAAGTGTTGGAAGACTGCTATCATTCCTCCCCTCAATCTTCTCTTCTTTAAACTAAACATAACTAGTTGTTTTGGTTATTCTTTTACCCTTCATACTTCTTATCATCTTTGTTGCTCTTCTCTGCTCTCTTTCTAGGGCCTCAGCATCTTTTTGTATTGTGGTGACCAGAACTGATATTCAAAATATTGACCTCACTAATGCATTATAGAGAAATACTATCACTTCCTTTAATCTTGATACTATTCTTCTATTGATGTAGCCAATAGCCTTATCTTCTATTGATGGCGTGGGTTGTGGAGTGCATTGATGCACTCTGTGTGATTTTTTTTCACTACCGCAATTAAAGGCACTATTAAAAATGTCTAATTTACTTAAATGTTAAGAGTTCACTGGTCTTACAATTTTAACAGAGACTTGGGATGGCTCTATGAAAACAAAATTGCCCATGCCGGAATGTCTTTAATCAATGGAAGAGCAAAGTAGATCTCACAGTAACTTACAGATTCCTTTCACTGACTGTGCTTTTACAAGCCTGAATGGGGATGGAGGGAGGAAGAATCAAGAGCTGTAAACATGTACATGATTTCTATCTGTAGCTTCTCTTTTTCATAAGATGTTGGAAAAACAATCTCAGTTCAGAAGAGCGACATACTGAGCAATAAGCTTCCATTGCAGGAAGTTCATTTTTCGCTCCTTCCTTGGCACTTAGCCCAGTGCCATCAGAACTAATTAAAAACAGAACCATGCTGGTAGAATCTCGGCATTTGGGTTTTATAATAACAGAGGAGCTAACCAGGGGGATGTCTAATGAGAATAGTTCTCAAGTTTATTTTCTAGCATTGGGCAACTATGTCAATTACTCAAAACTGCCGTTTGGGGCCAGAGCTCTTGCTGAGCTGGGGAAGGATATCCCTGCCATACCAATGAAGCTGCAGCTTTGATGATGTGTGTGTCCCTTGCGTAGGAGATGGTTGGAGCTGCTGCTTTGCTCTTTGATGCAGGAAATCAAGATCAGATACTCAAAGATTTGGCTTTCCTCCTGGATTATTGGCTGCAATATTTCCTGCTTTGCAATGGGCTCACAATAGAAAATGTAATTTATAGAGAGAAGAAAACCCCTTTATTAGCAAGATAATTAATTATTAGGTAGGGTAAAGGGTGGTTGCATAAGTAAGAGAAATTATAGACAAATACATATTTGAAGACTATGCTTACAACAGGCTTCACTGTGATTCCATTCCATGTCTGGTGGACTCAAAGTTCTTAATGGCAGGGAGGCCATTTTGAGTTTCAAAAGAAGAATATAGTGATTTCAACTGCAGGCAGTAATTTCTTAAAAGTCATCAGTTTTATACTGATTGATATATCAGTAAGAGTAAATACCCCAATATTCTGAAATAGCCCTGCTTTATAAATGTTAACTTAAAAATCAATTTTTCTCCTTGAAGGTTGTGAAATTTGGCTTACTCTTTACTGAAGTCCCTGTTACACATAGAAGGATACATGTATCAGGTGGTGAATGGGTAAGCTGATCTGCCCAATCCTACTTTGGTAGAAGATAATCTTCTTTAAAGGTAACTCTCTTGAAGGGCTGTCCCATCCAAGTCCAGCACATATTTTCAAAAGGGGAGAGCAAGAACTTTTCAATTTGTCTACTACACGGACAGCAGACTGAGCACACACAGAGATCATGTAATGATAATTCATCTAATCAATTTTGCTTTCTACCTTATTTATAACATATTCACGATAGGTTCTTCTCTCTTTTCTGGACTTAAATCAAAGGGGCTGCTCCCAGATATTTAGAACTTCCTGTCAATAGATGTTAAGGTGAAATCTTATTTCTTCTACTACTGCTGGGAGTCAAGAACGTTTTATAAAGGTGGGCCTTTGAGGTATAAGATGGTTTGTTGGGTGGGTCTGCTTGTGTTATAAACATGTATTTTAATAAAGTTCAGGAGCTACTTTTTATTTGTTTGTGTTTTTGATTTGTTAGCTCCCTTTAGGGCCAATTCTTAGGTAGAAATGTCAGCTAAAGTTTGAGTAGCAAATAGAACACAAATGCCCACAAGTAAACCCCGGATCTTTTTTTTTTTTTTGTTCCTGGTTTTGTGGAATATTCTTTCCTTCCCAGGGATCGGAAAATGGTGTCCTTCCTTCAGGCCAACACTCCACAAGTTTGCTGAGAAACAAGATCCTGCTCAGAGCGGTTTCTGTAGTCAGCACACCTAACATTATGCCTTTGTCTCTCTTTCTTTTTTCCCCATGTAATGGCTTTGTCTCTTCACAAATAAATAAATAAAACAAAGTCTTGAGCTATACTATATTTCCAAGCTGTGCTAAATCGGTCCCTTGCCTATTCTGCTAAGCAGCATTTTATGTCAACAATGTATTAGGAAAAAAAAGCTCTATTAAAAGCAATAGGATACTATTTCTCTAAGGTCAGGAGCAAGCAGCAATGAGTGTTCAGGGGACTATAATGTTGTCAAATGAAAGCAAAAGCCATATCTTTCTGAGTGATCTTAAAACTGCAATGTCACAGGGCAGCCATTTGTAGAAATCGCTGCCTTTATTTCAATGGGTTATGAAAATGCAAGGAATAAATAGGAGCACTTTCACCTGAAAACAGTTGTGCTGCCAGCTGACGTGGTGGGAAGAGAAGAGGGGAACTCTGCCTGCTGCTTTCATCTTGCTGAGCATAAAGTGCTCCTTGAATGATGAAGTTGCAGCTACTTGGCCAGATTAGGCTTGTGGGAGTTTGTAGTTAAAAATTATACATGGAAAACTGCAGCCAATCCCTTGTGCTGCAGTCACATAATTAAAGACCTTGAACTTCCTGGTCCTAGGAAGGCTCTTTAGAAGAATGTCTGAACTGAGAAGCACTGAGGTAACATGGCATGATGCTCATTTTGTTCCTGCCCTCCATCCCATATGGTTCAAAGCATTTCAATGGCTTCTGCCTTCCTAGGCATGTTAGAGCAGAAATAACCAAGGGAAATTTGCTGACAGACTTAACATGGAAAAATAAAACCCCTTGAGCTTGGGCAGTTTCATCTTTCAGGTACACTTCAGTTGTTGCACCATTCATGACTAAGGAAGAAAGACAGCTTTTGTCCAGGCATACGCAGCATTTTATTGTAGAGAAGGAACAATTGTTTTTATAGCAGAAATAATACAATTGATACCTGTAAACAAGCACCTCCTTGGTTGCCTATGCCTATATCTATGCAATGTTTAAAAATAATAAGGAAAAAAAGGATATAATAATTTATATGGGTTTTAATTGTAAAGTGCTCGGAGTCACCCTGGGAGTGAGATGGGTGATATCTAAATTTGATTAAACAAACATGTTTCCACCCCAATGAAGTTAATCAAGGTGGGTGTCTGACTCTTTGCTGATGTTCCCATCAATTGCTCTGCTCTGAACAGTAGGTTGAATCCAAATAGGTAGCAGGATCTTGGCTGAGGTCTTGTTCCACTAATAACACTGCAGCCTTTGCTATATTTGATTCATTGTGACCCCTAATCCACTGTGCCACTTCAGAATGAGAGATAAGAGAATCTGTACTGTTTAAACCAGTGGTTCTCAACCTGTGGGTCGCGACCCCTTTGAGGGTCGAATGACCCTTTCACAGGAGTCGCCTAAGACATCCAGTGGTGCAAGAGGGAGAGAGAGAGAGAGAAAGAGGAGAGAGAAAGAAAGAGGAGAGAGAGAGAAAGAGGAGAGAGAGAGAAAGAGGAGGGAGAGAGAATGAGAGAATGAGAGAGAAAGCATGGGAGAGAGAGAAAGAGAGAGGGAATGAGAGAGAAAGAGAGAATAAGAGAGAAAGTGTGAGAGAAAGAGAGAGGGGGGAGAGAGAGAATGAGAATGAGAGAGAGAGAATGGGGGGAGAGAGAGGGAGGGAGAGAGAAAGAGAGAATGAGAGAGAAAGAGTGGGAGAGAGAGAGAGAGAGAGGGGGGGAGAGAGAGAAAGAATGAGAGAGAAAGAGTGGGGGGGGGAGAGAGAGAAAGGAGGGAGAGTGCCTGAAGGACCCCATCCCATCATCGGGAGTCCAGGTGCTTCAGCAAGCGGCATGCTAGATTCATATTGGTGGTCCACGAAATTTAAAATTATGAACTTGGTGGTCCCTGAGGTCCAAAACTTGGGGACCCCTGGCCTAAGACCATCGGAAAACACATATTTTTGATGGTTTTAGGAATAATTTTATGGTTGGGGGTCACCACAACACGAGGAACTGAATTAAAGGGTCACGGCATTAGGAAGGTTGAGAACCACTGGTTTAAACTTTTTTAGCTATGATATCCCCATCAAACCAATTATGACTTCAGCAACTTCAGCCCCAGCCCCCTAAAATTGAGAACTCCAGTATATGTATCAGCCTGAGACCACTTTCTCATCAATGTAGTTCTCCTTACACTATGAAGTGGCAACCCCTTTAAAGCCAAAATCTGCTTTTAATAATATTGTTTGGTGACCAGGAATTTGTGACATTACTGGGGAAGGCATAAAAGGATTTTTTTTTTGGCTCACACTTTTTGTTTTATGAGGTGGAGAATACTAAACATTCATAGATCCTCCAGGCCATTGTTGGAGGCCTCATGCTTATGGACCCTTCAGAATGCATTGCTGTAAGGCAGCAGTTTCCCACCAAATGTTGATGGTGTGACCTTTAGGATTTTGGAGGCTGCAAAAGGGGAAAATTAGTTGTTACATATGATCACAGGCTGCTCAAACTTGCTCTAGGACTCATCCTGTTTTAATGTAAAATATTTGACATCAGGAACTGATCATGTAACAGAGATGTCTATAATTGTCAGGCAATATAGGAGGAGCATAAACAATTAGGTTTCTGTCTTGTCAGAAATCTTAGATGAAAAAAAGTTTTGAAAAGCATGCATTCGTTTTCAGCAGATGGCAATACCTGGTCCATCTGGTCTAAACTTGGAATCTAAACAGTGTTGCATCTGATATTAGAACTTGGATGGGAAAATACCACAAAATACTATTTCTAACACCAGAAATATGGTGACCATGAAGTTATCAGGAGTTTAGCTTGACTCAAGGACATCTTTACTTTTACATTTGGATAATAGGTCAAATTCTGATCTTTAGGACTTTATATGTTCCTTCTTCTAGAAAGAAATTACTATTATTATTATTTTTTTAAAAAATCTTAGGTTAGCCTTGTTTAATTACATTTACTTAAAATGAATTGAAGTAAAATTAGTTTCTTTCAAAACTGGAAAAAAATGACCAAAAAACTTTGGAAATCTTATTTTAAAAGAATATGGTATTGAACATTTCCATCAGGAGCGCTCATGCCCATTCCTGTATAACGCAGAATAGCATCAAACATACAGTTTTAAGTGTTTGAGCTGGAGAGTTGAGTTCCATGTTGTGAGTTTCAGGAATATGCTGTGGCCTGAAGCATTCTTGGCCACTGTTTATCTGATTTTTATTGAACCCATTCATCCTGTCTCCTATGAAAAGCTAGCTTCCTTCTGCTTGTGATTTTATTCAGTTGCCTCAGGTAGAAATCACTGTGCTATTGCTTGCACACTCTACACAACTTTTACAGAGGAAATCCATGTAATAATCCAAGGGAATTTAGATTATTGCGACAGGCACTATCTTACTTTTCAGCACTGCTATTCCTGCCATTTAATTCTGAACTGCTATGATCTGCAAGGATAAAGCTGCCTTCCAATGCTAGTACTGAGTTTTTAGGTGAAGGACTCTGTCAGGTGCCTCAATTCCATATACCTCAATTGTAGCATGCATGGTTATTTGGACAGTCTCTCTAGTGATCATTGAAATTGAGTGGGCATTTGCAAAGCCAAATTAGTTCCAATGTAAATATAATATTCATGTGAGAAGCTCTTGAAAAAGCAGCTGGGAGAATAGAGAAGGCAAGAATGAGTACCATAGGTATTTATGATGCATTGGGATTAAAGCTAAAGGAACATCTAGTTGCTGATATGTCCAAAGGTTTATATTTCAAAGATACAAATATTATATTGGTAGATGAGGCCAGAACTTGAAATAGTCAAAACCAAAATATAAATGCTGAACATTGACATTCTGGGAATCAGCAAACTGAAATAGATTGGAAATGATCACTTTACATCAGAGGAGCATCAGATTTTCTACTGCAGAAAATAAAAGAATGAAATAGACAACACTACTTAAAATAGAGTGTATAAGTCAGTGGTTGGATGTACCCAAAACAACTGAATAATCTCAATTTCATTTCAAGGCAACTCCATCAGCATTAATATGATCTAAGTCTACATTTCCAAAAAGGAAGTGAATAAGTTGAATAGTTTTGTGATGACCCTGTGGACAAAAGCATCACGGCAATTATAGGACACAGAAATACTACCACTGGAAGAAAAATTGCATCTGAAATAATGGGAAAAAATGGTATTGGGATACAAAAAAAAAAAAAAAAAAAAAAAAAAAAAAGCAGGACACAAACCAATTTCCTGCCAGGAAATTTCAATGTTTTAGCAAATACAGTATCTTCTCCAGCAATGTAAAAGATCACTTTGCTGATGAATATCACCAGATTGATTATGTACTCTGAAATCAAAACTGCATATGTTCTGTTCAGTCAGCAAATTGAAGACCTGGTACTGCTGTCTGCAGAACAGTTCATGAAGTCTTCTTGCACTCTTGCAACTTATACAAAGGAAAGCAAATTAAATCATCAGACCAAAAAGATACATGGCAATATTCATATGATTATGCAGTGAAAATAAGAATATTTAATAGGTACGATTAGATAAATTGAGGGTCTGGAAAACTCTGGACTAAAATTCATGACATTATTAAAGATGAAACAAGCACACCTATCCCCTAAGGCCAAAGGGGGCAAAATATCTGTCTGCTGACACGTTGAAAATAGCTGAAGAAAGGTGAAAAAGTGCCACAGGCAAACAGCAAAATTTGTCCAATATAATGTGGAGTTTAAAGAGAGAACAACAAAAGACAAAGAGTTATATCCAAATAGGCAATGCAAAGAAATGAGAAGGAGAATATGTGCCTTTATAAACATTTGAGATAGCAAAAATGGGGACTGTAAAAGATCAAAGATGTACTGGAGAAAGAAGATACAGAAAAAGAAGCCATGAATTTATAGAAGAGCTTTACAGAAATATCCCAAAGTGATGATAGCCATGAAGGTTTGATAACTGAATTAAAGTCAATCACTTTGTAAAAATGAACTAAAATAAGCCCTAAAACTATTTTTTAATAACAAAGCTGCAGGAATTGATAAAATACCACCTTAATTGTTAAAAATCTTACAAGAGGTTACAGTTACTTCCTTGCAGCACATAATCAGGATTAGAGGACACTCTAGTGGGGAAAAGAACTGGAAAAGACAAATATCCAAGAAGGGGAGTGCTCAAACTCAAATAATTGTATTTTTCTCCCATGTTAGTAAGGGATTTTTAAAAAAGATTTTGCCATCCAGATTCCAACAGTACATGGAACAAGAACTGCCAGATGTAAAAGTTGGCTTTAGAAGAGGCAGGAACTCTGACATCTGTAGCAATATTTATTGTCAGGGCTACGGTTTCCCACGCATAACATTCGGCAATGAAAGCTGGGTCATCAGAAAGACTGGATGAAGAGAAGCAATCTTTTGTATTGTGTTGGTAGAGAAAATAATTGAAGAATACCTTGGACTGCAAGAAGAACCAGCCTTTAAATACAAGGTGAAATAAATCCAAACTGCTAACTGGAAGTACAAAAAATAAATATAAAGCTGAAATATTTTGGACAAACAATATAAGGCAAAAATCACTGAGGAAAACTCCAAAGGTGATTAAAAAAGAGATCGTCAGAAGACATGGTGGCTAGACATCATCAATAATGACACAAACATAAATTTACAAGAACACAATCTGACAGGCAGTCCTGGTAAAATAAAGTTGATTGGCTCATACAGTAATAAATTGAAAAAAATTAAATGACCGAACAACAATATTTAAGGTCTAAACAGAACTTTTAGACAATGCATGTTGAAGATTTGGATTTTAAATATTGTTCTGTCATTTAGTCTTTATGAACCAATCAACTTTATTTCACCAGGACTCTGTCCTCTTGTACTTGCAGTGGTAGTTATTTTTGCAATTCTATTTTGCAATTCTATTAAAAAATAATTTAAAAGGATTTTGCTTGCAAATTAAGGTTTCAAGTTCTTTTTTTCCCAAGTTTTATTAGATTTTTATTTTTAAGTATACATCAATATCAATACATGAACAGTGTGGCCACTGGGTATATTTCATTTTGATACAAACATCAATAATGATAATCATAATAGTTGTTAAATTAATCAAATTTATATAATAAAATGGTTAATAAAAATGGTTTTTTTTAAAAAAGTAGTTATTCAATATTTCAATATTCTATTTTAATGCCAATGATATTATAAGCATACATGGTAATATCATCTTTCAATCTCTGATCTTTTCCATCAAATTATTACTTGTATTTTGTTATATAAAAATTATATCTGCTAATATTCCTCCTGTTTCTTATTTCTACCTCTATTCTAACTTTTAATCAGGTCACCATTGCTAATCCTAGTATTAATACACATGTTTATATTAAAACATAGTCCATTATTTGGTTGTTCAAAGTCACAATACACCATTCAAGTATCAATTATCCTATTATTTAAACATACCTAATAATACCATCTTTCAACCTCCAATCTTTCCATCTAATTATTGTTTCATATAAAAATGTATTCTTATTTCTACCTCTATTCAAAGGTAGAATAGAGCTACCACTATATATATAGTGATGGCCTGATTAGAAATCGGGTGTTTGTATGTAGGTCTTTGGTTATTTGGGTTTTCCCCATGTAAAATTGGAAGTGTCTTGGCGATGTTTCGACGAAGTCTCATTTGTCATCTTCAGGCTGGTGTTTTCGGCTTCGTGCTTCTAGTGGGGGTGTGAACTGATTGGGTGGGAGCTTGGCTGTGTTCTGATTGGGTGGAGGTGTTTCCTGCTTGGTTGGGGGCTTGGCTGTGCTCTGATTGGATCGGGGTGTGTTCTGATTGGGTGGGGGCTTGGTTGTGCTCCCAACCAATCAGAACACAGCCAAGCTCCCACCCAATCAGTTCACACCCCCACTAGCAGTTAAAAGGAAGAAACAGGCTGCGATCTCACATTGCTCCTAGAAGCACGAAGCTGAAAACACCAGCCTGAAGATGACAAATGAGACTTTGTCGAAACGTCGCCAAAACATTTCCAATTTTATGCAGGAGAAAACCCAAATAACCATATATACCAGTATATATATCTTTATCCATCATCTCTCACCTGTTTTAATACTTCAATTCTTATCCATTTTTTGGCTTGTCTCCCATACTCCACTCTTGGATCTTTATCTCTATCAACATCTGTATCTTCACCATTCAGACTGAATATTTCTCTCATCTCTATCCTCCCAAGTCTCCAGAGAATCCACCCAAACCCCTATCTCTCTTTCAAAAGTATCTTCCAGGTTACCCGATTCCATTTTTAAATCTCATAAAGTGCTTTTCCCTTGGTTTATTTCATCAGTCATTATTGTCTTTATTGTCTTCTCCTTCTCATCTTCTTGATTTGTTTGCTGGTTTGCTCGTTCTGTCTTTTCTTCCATTCTCTCTTCTCTTTCCTGGACTCTTTGATCTTCATTCATCATTAGTTGTAGCATATTTTCTATTTTCCCATATATGCCTTGCATTAGGTACTTTATCTCTTTGTGATCCTTTTCTATAGTACCCCTAATGCTTTGAAACATCAACACAATTTCTCTTGAAATCTCACTCATTTTCCCCTGATGGAGCCTCTTGTCTTAATTTAATAAGTCCCGCTCTTACTCAAGTCCAAAAACAATATATTCCAGTCCAATGTTACTCTTCAGAAAGTTCAATAATGATAGTTCTTTACAGCTCAGGATTATTAATCAATTCCATTTGAATAGTCCAGGAAGCTTCTGCAAATCAAAAGTCACTTTACTTTACTTAAAAGTCTTCCTTATTATCACAATAGAGTATCGAGTAATCATATAGTAACTAATTATAGAACAGTAAATGTCACCACAATCCTCCAGATGAATGCTGTTTATTTCTGTCATCAAAAAACGTTCTAAACTTGTAGGGGTCTGGTATATTCCATTCAGCAGTAGATGGTGCCCTCATCTTAGGTTTCAGCATTGTTTCCAATCTTGTAGATTTAATTAATCCAAAATTAATTCAGTTTATGGAAGCAAAGTCGCTATTCAAGTAAATTCAAGTAGATTATTCCAGCATTTTATAATGCCTTTCCAAAACAATGCCTGCCCAATTTAAAAGTCCAACTTTCTGTTTTAAAAGGTCTTTAGCTTTTCTCCCTTTAGTTCCTTTCTTTTGGATCTAGGATTTTTCTCTCTATGGTTGTTCACCGCTTTGAAAAATAGTTCTAAGAGTCTCTTTTCCTAGCTTTTCATTTCTTTTTTTCTTTAAAGTTAGGATCTAAATAAAAAGGAATCTTTCACCCTGCTCCAATCACTATTCATCTTCACCACTCCTGCACAGTTCTTTGTTGCCTCAGCTGTCCAGCTTCATGGCAGCCATAATGGCTGCCTCTTCTCATTGAAGGAGAGGGAAGAAGCCCTGAGTCCAGCAGGAGAGTTGCTGCTCTCCGCAAACTTCAAGACACTCCTCTTTTCTTCACCACCTCTACAGGGTAGCTTTAGCTCCTTTTAGAGCCCTCCAACAGGAAGAACTTGCAGTGGGAGTGCAGCGACCCACTCCTCTTGTCTTATAGTGCTGCTACATCAGCCAGATGTCCAAGGTTTCAAGTTCTTGAGTAGGTTTTATAAGGATGATCATGAAGCATCTTTGACAACTGAAGTAACTACTTGGTGTTAAGGACATATTAAGGACATATTTAGTATTTTTAAAGCATAAAGTAGATAATCCTAGGAAAAGGTAGATGTAATGTATGCATGCATGCATGCATGTATGTATGTATGTGCCTATATATGTAATCCCACCCACAACAGTGAGGTGGGTTGGGCTGAGAGAGAGAGAGTCACTGGCCCAAGGTCACTCATCTTGCTTTCTAGCCTGATATGCTAACCGCTAGACTAAACTGGCATCCATTTAATAAACAGAAAATATTCCCTAAAATGTTCTTTATAATATTCTTGGATTCTAGTGGAATCAAAAGCTCTGAGGCAAATAAATAGGATGCTGGAAGGTAATTTTGGAATTGTAAACTGCCCAGAGTCATTTGGTTCATCTGGGCAGCTATAGAAATTGAATGAATGAATGAATGAATGAATGAATGAATGAATGAACATATGAATAAATAAATAAATAAATAAATAAATAAATAAATAAATAAATAATACTTTGCTCTGTACTATGCCAGCTTCCTATATTTATTTTTATATTTTAACAAAAGGAAAGAAAAAAAATCAAAAGGGACAGGAAGCTTGATAGGCACATGAGTGTGTTTCAAAGAAGGCTGATGCCCATAGGCATCATTTACCTTCCCTTGATGTAGAAGAAAGGCCTCATGCTGTACAGTAGGCAAGCACAGGTCATGATTTGACAGGTAATCACCAAGCTTGTAAAAAGCATATTGGTGTTTTGCTTTTGGCCAGCTGGTTTTGCAGTTTTCACAGACAGGCATTGGATTTTTGAATGCCTTTGCAAATCCAATAGTCTCATGAATTGATTCTGAACCAGCACCCCAAAGAAATTTGAAATAACGATTCCAGATCTGTCAGTTGCAAAAACATTTCTACCAAAAGGCTGCTTGCTGCTATGTTAAAGTAATCCTAATGACCACTGAGAAGTGAATAAACTTATTTACTGCTCTGGATGGCACTCTGATGCAAATGGGCAGTTATGTCAACACTGCAGCCACAGTTAATGTTGCTGCTGCTGTTTCAGCTTTGGAAGAACAATGCAGTCTCCTGGATTAATGTCGGACATTGGCCCAGCACACTCTGGAAAACCCAAATCAATGTTCTCGTCATGCTTTGGAAATGTGCTGCTTATTGGACCTTGCAACTTGTAGAGCCAAAGCCCTGTATGCAGCTGTCTGGGTGTAAATGTGCTTTTTGGCACACACAGAGCACTGGCAAAAGTCCATGTGTTACACTAAACCAAACCTGCTGACAGTTAATGGACATGCTGTTTCCCTTGCCTCAAGCACCACCATAATAATTTGGAATGGACTCACGTGACCTCTGTTGCATGGCAACATGTGCCCAGAGTGATTCCTTATTCAAGATGGCTAAATACCATATTTGGCCATTCTGCCTGCCAGTCAACACATTGTGCTCACTGAACTGAGCAAAAAAAAAAAAAAAATCACCCCAAAAACCTCAGTGTTTGACAAAGCCACACACATCCTTTTGGCAACTCTTCGATTGAAGATGATCTTTCTGCAGTCACATCTTGGTCAGCACTTCATTCAAAAGGCAGAGAGATTGCTTAGCATGCTGTGAATTTCTTGTCATATGGCACTTTCCAATTCCACAAAGGCAATTTTGTGCAGGCAATATATAGCCCAGTTCAAGTTTTTGCCAAGAAATTGGAAGAAGTTGCATTTTCAACACAAAATAACAGTGGTTCATCTTTTTTGAAGGATCTTCATTCCCTTCTCTATTTTTCAGGCTGCAAAATTAAAGTCCATGAAAAACTGATAGTTTGGGAAATTGCTATGCCAGTGTGACAATTTAAATTATTGAGAATACCAAGATGATAATGATGATGACCTATGCTTTGATTTGTAAATAGAAGTTTGTTAACTGATTCTGGGAGATCTTTTCAAGTGCTCATTAGACACAAAAAATATTTCTGTATCTATAAATCCCAGGAGAATTTTATCTTTTTAAACAAGTAGTCAGCTAAAATATTTTTTTTAAGTGAAGGGGACTTATAAGATGAAACTGTGAGCAAAACTGCATGTAGTTCCATAAAGGATAAGGGAAAGAACTCACTGAGTGTTTGGTTTATTTGTTTGAGTCTCAGGGCAAAACTCCAACCTGGGGTAAATCAGACCAATTGATTTTATTTAATTGAGGTGGGAAGTGCAGCTCCTAGCTGCCCTCTTTTAATTCAAAAACATCTGTAAAGCTCCAGCCCCAGTGTTGACTTAGGTGGCACATGGGTATTGCACCAGATAGGTGATTTTTTTAAAAAAAAACGTTTACTTGTATTAAATAACTTAGTGTAAAAGACAGAAAAGGGAAGCATCAAATTAACAGGGTCATTCTCAAAACTGACTACTCATTGTGACTAAATCAGTTTTATTCAAACCAGTAGCTTAAGATCAGAGACATTCATGTTATCCCTTATTAAGCTCCCCAATCTCGTCAAATTTCCCCAAAACAGTGTTGAGAACTTTGGCTAACTTTGTTTGGTTTTAGGTTGAGTTAAGACTTAGGTAACCACCATGGTATGCCTTCCACTGTTACTATTATTTTTATAATAATCTTATAAATGTACAGGTCCCTGCCATAAAAAGTTACCCATTCCAGCAACTTGGAGTGGGGTGGGAAGAGAAATATGTTGTTACTGTTAAACTATCTGAAATAAAAAAAACCTTTGGCACTATTCACCCAGAGATCTACCAGTAGATTCATATGTTTCATTTCAATACATTTCCTAAGGGTTTGCTGTCCCTTTGTCATCTAAATAAATTCTTTAAAGTAGCAGTATCCATGTCCTTCTATGTATGTCCAGGTCTCGTTTATTTGAGAGCAGTTGGGAATGTTCCTCCCTGTCTATCTGCAAAACCAGTAAGTTAAGATGAAGACATGAAATAGTTGTAATGGTCTTGTTACAAATGCTTTCTTCTCTTGCTCATAGGCACATGCGCATGCGCACGCGCGCACACACACACACACACATACACCATCCACTGGTTGCAACTTGCAACTGAATCTCTATAATTCATCCTCAACAATATCTTCTTCCTCCTTCTCCTTGGATAAAGACAATGTGTTGAGCTATGTTTTAGGTTGGAGAAACAAAGGGGAGAAAGGGTAGGAAACTAAAAGTTCTAAGATAGTTTACAAAGTAGAAATGTTTTTGTTTTTTTTTAATTTGGAGACAGTGAAAACGCTTTTCAGGGCCGATATAATAATCACAGCAACAACTGTAATTTATTAAATTTATATGTTATTTGGGTGGCTTACAAATTGTTTAAAACATTTAAAACAAGAAAAGAGCAACAAAAAAACCAAAGCTAAGGGTTTGCATATTTTCAGTTCTCAAATATATTTTCATATTTCAGTAAACTAATCACAATTATTTGAAAAACATTATATGCCTTCAAATATTAAGATAAATATTATCAATCCCTTTGGTTTAAGATGATATGAAGTGGATTCATTTATGCTTGAAAAATCCAGTAAATAAAGTACTGATTAACCATTCAATTATCAACTAGGAAATGTTGTTGAATTTTGTATACTTCATGAATTTAAAAATAATACTTCCTCCAACCATTGTTTATGTTGATGTTTTAAGTCATGTTTTGGCTGGGGAAGGTTGTTTCCAGGCAGACTCTGGTGAAAATATGCCTTAATGTATGGGTGAAAGGCGAAATTCCATCTGGGCTAATATTCAGCAGGTGGAGTTAATTATTATACTTATTAATAATCAAATGGATATTGACAGTTGGCCCCTATCATTTAAACCATGGCAGCAGTATTGTAAATGCTATTTCAAGAAAGCAGTAATAGGAGGAGGGGAAGGAGGGGGAGGGGGAGGTGCAGAATGAGGTGTTATACTGAAGAGAACAAACAATGTATCTTTGCAAAACAACTATGCTAACATATTCAGGATAGTAAAAATAAAGGAAGGTTAGTAGCTATTGAATGAACAGAAATGGACTCCCAGTCCTACAATGTTCAAGATTATTCTCTGCATAGTTAATGCAAGAGTTATATGTGAGATCTCAGATTTCCAAAGATTCTCAAGAGCCATTTTTGCAAAGAAATGGTAGCACACAGGGAGTTAATGAACTAGTGGAAAGCAGAAAAATCCATAGAACTGTAGACAACTATGTACCATCCAAAATAGAGTTGGCAGAAAACACTTGAGCAGAAAACAGCATAGCTGCATTTTAATAGAAGGTTCAGGTACGCTAAATGTTCTTCACAAGTTACAGAAATTCCTCATTAATGGCAATAGATATGTTAATCAGGTAGGTTGTGCAAGAGAATGAATGTGATATCAGTGTGATTTCTTGAATATGTATTGCTAATAAACTATGGGTGGACAATGAAGCTCTATAGTTTCACAGTACTATGGACTGGGTAAGCATAAGAATTCCAATAGAATTTTTTTGAAAATTATTGCAGATGAATGTTGGACCTGCTGAAATTTCTGGTTTCACATATAGTATAGTAAACAGAACTACTTAGAATAATGAAATTCCATCAAGTGTATGTCTAGGTATCCTTTTTTTTTTTTGCCTGCAGAATTCTGGTTTTAGGTATTAATTTAGCATACCACCTTATCATGTTAAATTGAAACTTATTTTTTTAAGGAATTGGTCTGCATTTTATAGAAAAGTATTTTATAAAATAAATCTATAAAAAAACCTCCTCCCAGTTGACATTCTACCTGCTAAGGTTTGTCTTCCTTTCCTATTTGTTCCACAGATAACTTGGAATTCAGCTCCCAAACATCCAAAGTAATCAACAAAGAGATTGTCAAGAGATTTTAAATAGATGAATTTTTCAATCTAATAAAGCAACTAAAGTAAAACCTTTCCTTTTAACCCTCAACATTTTTTGTTTGTCCTAAGTACATCCAAAGTTGTGCACATCCAACATTATCTTTAATAAACTTAAAAGGAGCCTGTGTAGCGTAGAGGGCTAATGCCTCCTACTAAAGGCAGCAATTAACACCAGCTGCCTGTAATTTCTCTGAGTTCAATCCTAGCCAGGCTCAAGGTCGACTCAGCCTTCCATCCTTTCTAAGGTGGGTAAATTGAGGACCCAGTTTGTGGGGGCAATAAGCTGACTTTGTATAAATATATACAAAAGTATGAAGGCTATTGCTTAACGCATTGTAAGCCGCCCTGAGTCTCCGGAGAAGGGCGGCATATAAATCAAATTAAAAATAAAAAAAAATAAAAATAAAAAAAGAAGACTGGGGTTATAAAATGAAATTATTATTCCAGATGAGGATGATTTATATTTTTGAAATTCTTTCTGAACACATTGAAAGTATTAGGTGCCATGAAGGAAATTACTCATTTTTGCTCTGAGTCAAATTTTAATATCTCTAATGAAGGGAAGAAATACACAAGGATATGTTTGCCCTCCTCTCACTAGATGAATTAAAATTGGATACGAACAAAGGGTAAACTGCATGGCCACCTAGGTATTAAATGGAGCTGGGAGGAAGCGGGGGCGGGGGGAGGAATTGCCTATTTTATATTATAAATCAATTGTCGTCAATTTTAAGTGCGATAGGAATATGATCTAAATGTATGAACATTGCTTAAAAGCCACTCTCCTTTTCAACAAAATCAAAGGTGCCCTTTTACTCTAAGATTCTGTGCTGTTGAATGACATGTAAGACTTTGGCTACATAGGTCACATTATAGGCTACTGTCACAGGTAGGAAATGGTGTAATTCAACATGACACATGGCAAGCCAAGATGTGTTGAAATACCTGAGTCTATTAGACCCAGACAGCCTCCTTCTGAAGTTTTTTACTGCCACATAAATATTCTCCTAGCGAACTCTTTTCTCAGAGGGATAAATACTCCATTACAGCAAATACAAGAGCACAGGTGAGGAAGTGGAGTTCTATGCAGAGTACTGAGTAATGGCCATCCTCCCAGAGATGCCTCTTTCTCTCCTTAATTCACCTCAAGCTAAATGGGGGGAATTGCTTTTACATTCCTAATGTGCTTGGAAATAATAGAAACCACATATATTGATCACACATGGCCAGACTGAAGTATTCAAAGGCCAACTAAGACCTTCTGGGTAAGTAGTGCAGCTTGCTTTGCCTCCACGCAATTCTCCTTCAAATTACTTTGATGCCCTTAGGCTCCTTGATTGCAACTCTTTGTTGGCCCAACATCCAAGAAGAAATAAAGATTTAGGAAGCAGAGCCACCCTATAGGTTATGCAGATCAAGGAAGTCAAATTCTGACCTATACATTTCCCGTTAATCTGATATTTCTGAAAAATAATCTGATATAGTGAAGAGAAGAATGGTGCAGTCTTCTCTTTAAAAAGTATTTTATCTGAACAGGGGTATGTTCAATTAACAAATGCAGAAAGAAGTTCATCTAGGATCTAGCCTGACACCTGCATTTCATCGGAAGCCTAGATGCATATCACCCAGTGAGTCAGTTAAAGACATACCAGTAAAAGCTGAGGTGAACAGGTCTATTTCCTTGCTCGTGTATTCACTGAATTTTGAACCCTAATCTGAATAGGATTTATTGGGTTGTCTTGTACATGTCATGAACATAGGCAGCATCATGTTTGAATCGGATCTCACTGAAGGTTGTGAAGCAGTAAACTTACTCAGAAGGACATGTTCCTACAGGCAAGAGGGCTTTCAGTAAATGGTCACATTTGGACGTCATATTTGATATATGTGGAAGTACTTGTTGCTCTGGAATGGTTGTCTTTCAGGAAGTGTGAAACAGTAAACCATAACAATTTTTTCCTTTCATAGCAGGACATATCAGTCAGAGTCTTATTCTATAGTTATGGGTTTATAGATTTATATAGAACACTCTGGCAAGGATAGATGTTTTGCATCAAGTTCTGATGACAATTCTTGAGAAGTGGTTCCTTTGCATAAGGAGGGTTTTCTTTCTTTCTTTTTTTATACACCAATTTGGCAGTCTGAAATCAAGCAAAAAATAATAATGCTACCCAATAAGCATATTCATTTGTATCACTATGGAATGTCTCCAATCTTTTTACTGCTACTTGTATGAGGTACTATAAATAGTTTGCTCTGTTAGCAGGAGGAAGAGAAACTGCTTTAACCAATGGTTCTATGTGTTTACCAGAAAGCTCATGGCCATATCAGTTAAGGAGACTTCAAGGTGCTGATTAGTTTTAAGCATGGCAAGTTGTGTCTGAATTTTAATCCAGTTAACATACCCATATGATTGTGACCCAAAGGAATAAAGACATGCATACAATTCCGTACAACGCTTTCTTTTTCCTTCTTCTGGGAGCAAGATGGGAAATAAGGAATCTGGCATTCCTTAACAAAAGATCATCTACAATACTAAGTCCTGAGTACTAAGTTGCCTCAGTGTACCAATGTGTCTTTTTTGTTTTGTTTTGCAGGAATAAATGCAATCAATGCTTTGCTATTGCAACAGTCAAGCAAATATGGGTTGAACACCAAACTGGGTACATGGTGGAACATGGTTTTCATTGCAAAAGGATGTAACAAAATTTAAAGCAGATAAAGGCAATAGTTATTTGGAAAGATAATTTTGGAGAAAGTGCTTTTGTACAAATTAGGATTTAAAATGGGAAATGAACTGGACCTTTATGGGAATGCGTTTGTTTACTTGATTTACCACTTTTGAAAAAAAGAATGGATGAAGGACTTGTAAAGATGAAAGACAAAATGAAAGAACATAAAACAAGTATCTGGAGATGTAAAACAATTAATGACAAAGTGAAAATTCTGGGGAGAAAGACAGCGGTTATAGACAGAGAGTTGGAAAAAAGAACTAGATAATCTGGCTCTAATGTAATTATTTAGATTACTCCCAGAGGATTTTGATGAAGATAGTAGAGAAAAGGTTATTGAAGTTTAAGCTTTAGCAATTTTTTTGGGATTGGGATAAAAGGATACAGAGGCAAAATCGATATATATACAATAAAGTATATACAATAAATGTAAGATTTGTACACTGTCAGAAAGAAGAGATCAAGTTATATAGCAACATTTTAATACAAAATTGAAGAGCAATAATACAGATATAATTATTCTTTAAAAAATTCCTATTAGAACATTTCCTATTAGGGACATTTTGGAAGGTGTGGTTTTTATTTTTAAAGAGCAGAGGTTTCAATTGAATTGAGATATAAGATTTGAGTGCCATTGATATTTGTTGTACAACAAAGTCAAGGTTAATGTGGATTTCATTATCTTAGATATATGTAATATTGAGAATAGAACAGATACAAGCCCAGTTGTACCTGAAAACTCCTAAGATCAAGAAGCATTTTATAGACAAGAAATAATAATTTATTATGAGATACTAGAACTTTGTTAAGGAGAATCTAAAATAAAATAAGAAAAAACCTAGTGGCAGAGGAATATAATTGTCAAAGGTTTTCTTATTTATTGATACCAGAAAAATTTAAAGAAGAAAAAAGATGTAGTATGGTTTTGAACATTGTAAGACTGAATTTGAATAGAATTGTATGTAATGATGAACATATAATTGCTAAATTGCTTTTATTGAAATTGGAAACAGAAGAACAAGTGAAATAATGTATGATAAATTGAGTTAAAATTTTGGTTATAATACATAGATGAAACAATGGGAAAATATAGGCCCATGATGGCAAACCTATGGCACGGGTGCCACAGGTGGCACGCGGAGCCATATCGGGCACGCGAGCTCAGCTCCGGCATGCATGTGTGCGCCAGCCAGCTGATTTTTGGGCCTTCTGGGCCCACCAGAAGTCAGGAAACACACTGTTTCCGGCCTCCGGAGGGCCTCTGGGGGGTGGGGAAGGCTGTTTTTGCCCTCCCCAGGCTCCTAGAAAGGCTCTGGAGCCTGGGGAGGGCAAAAAATGGGCCTACCGGGCACACCATGCCATCCCGTGCCAAAAACGGGGTAAGCACAGGGGGGCAGGGCGCATAGAAGTATGTATGTGGACACACGTGTGTGACCCCACCACGCTCCCCCACTTTTGGCACGCGATGGCAAAAAGGTTAGTCATCACTGATATAGGCTATGTTATAATGTTAAAGATAATTTTTATAGAATGATGTACCATTAGTACATGTCATCAGAGAAATCGTCTAGACTGTATAAAAGCAAATTTATGTTGAAAATGTGAGCAGCAAGGAGACATTATATTTGGTGGACATATAAAAAAGCTAGAAATTTTGGATTCACATTGATTCAGAGGATCTTAATGACTATTATACTGTACGTTTGAGGCCAGAGGTTTTTCTTTTGAGATTGAAGGACAAACAGTTGGAAAAAGTCATAGAACTTTGTTTTTGTACATGATAACTACAGCAAGATTATTGTATGCACAAGATGGAAATATTCGACACTACCCACAATGGAGGAATGGTTGGTGAAGATGACGGAACTTGTTGAGATAGCTAAATTGACTTCATTCATCAGAGCAAAGACAATATCTACATTTATTGCTGACTGGAAACTCCCTATGGACTTTTTACAAAAAAAAAAAAAATTAACTCATGATTTATGGCTTTGATTATTAGACAGGATAGATTGTAGAAAGAAGAGAGTTATGTTGTAACCAGAGTAAGTACTTATAACTGCTGTAAGGTAAATCAAAAGCTACTTCTTTAAGTCTTTTTTCTTTCTTTTCTATTCTCTTTTCCCCTTCTTGCACCTTAGTTTTTTCTTTGATTTTTTCATCTTTTTCTTAGTTTGTACTGTTTGTTTATCTTATTTTTAAAAAATATGTAATACCATTTTGCATGCACACACACAGAGACACACACATACAGACACACAGAAACACTAAATGATAAGGGTTTTTATGTATATGGAGATTCTCAGTCATCCAGGTTATGGTTGTCTCAAAGATACTTTTTCAAAAGGCAACTGGACTTCCTTGAAGACTTTTCTCTTCTCTTCCAAGAAGCTTCTTCAATTCTCATTGAAGAAGCTTCTTAGAAAAGAAGTGAACAGTCTTCAAGGAAAAACAAAATCCAGTTGCCTTTTGGAAAAGTACCTTTGGAATAAGGTTTTTTAGTTTTCTTTTCCCCATTTCTTGAACATTTTGAAATAATTTGGAGCCATTTGGCCAGGCACTCAATTAAATTGTAAATTTATTGAGACTATTGTTATGTTTCATTTCATACACCAGAAGATGTTTTTCTCTTCTTTATTTTGTTGTTGTTCAGTCATTCAATCACTATGTATCTTGTTGAAAAGCAGCTTGCCAGGATTCTCTATTAGTAACTGAGTTCTTGTAAACATATGGTTTCGGTGATAACACCTAAGCCGTCCTACCTTCTGTCACTCACTTTTTCTGTTGATTTTGATTTTTCAGACCATAAGAATTTTCTCTAAAGCCTCTTGACTCTGCAAAACTTTCTCCATCACTACCAGTTAAAAACATGTTTTTAAAATCCAGTCATTTTTAATGGTTTGGTTTTCCCAGCCTTTCATTATGTCTATGTAGACTGTGGATTCCACAGAAAACACCTTTATTAGCAATATGCTGTTTTTACCTACTATAATTTTGTCTAGCTTTGTCATAAATTTTCTCTAATGATCTGATGCCTATTTCATATTTACAGTGTGAATTTTTGAGCCATGGAAGGTAAAATCTTTAACCATTTATTCATCTAGTTTCATTTGGTTGCCAGTAGCAGTTGATAAAAACTTTAGGTTGTTTGCTTGTTTGTTTGTTTAAATATTGTGCATCATACTGAATTTTACTCTCTTTCATATTCAACAAATGAGTCCTTACATCTTTCTGATTTCTAGCCACCAAGATGGTATCATCTAAGGCTGTTAATATTTCTTCTTTCAGCACATTTAGTTGCAAGTTCTGTTTTTTTCTAGTCCACCACTTCTCATATTATATTCTGCATGTAAGTTAAATAGTGTGATAATATGCAACAGTGACACCATTCCTTTCCCAATTTACTTCCTCCATATTGAATTCTAAATGTTTCTTGATTAGCATACAAAGATTTCAGCATTTAGATGAGGTAACCTAAGATACCTATGTTTTAAAAGGATCCCATGATTTGTTGTGATTGGTGTGGTCATATAATTAATAAAGCAAAAGTAAATATCCTTTTGACAACCTTTTGCATTTTTGACATTCTTTTGCATTTCCCATTATTCATCTATTGTTTGCATTGTAATCTTGGGCTCCCCTGCCTTTTCCAAAATTGGATGTACCTCTAATGATTCTTGGTTCATTTAAAATGGAAGACTAGCTTACAAAACCTTGAGCATTACTTTTCTAGTATGTGAGATAAGTGCAGTGCATATTTAGCCCTTTTTTGTCACTGGAATAGAGATTGATCTTTTCCACTTGTCTTGCCACAGCAGTGTTTTTTTCCCCATACCTGCTTACAAACAATGAGCAGCATTTTAATAGCATCATTTTGCAAGATTTAAACTGTTCAGTTAGTAATTCATTATCTCCTGCAGCTTTGTTGTTAGTGATATTTTCCAGGGTTCATTTAACTTCATTTTCCAGAATGACCAGCATTAGTTCAGTGATCAAACCTATGTGCAGTATGATATTGATTTTGGGATCATTTTTTTACAGTTCTTCCATATATTAATATCTTCTCACTTTTATATTCTTTTCTCTCTCAAACTTTGGGTTTGTTCCCTTTTATTATGCCCTTCTTTGTATAAGTTGACTTTGATTAGTATTTTGTCTTTCCTATTTGTTGTTCTCAGTTGCACTGCCTATTTAGACATACAGTATCTCCTTGTCTGTTCTTTTTCTTCTCTGGAATGCAGCATTCACTCAGGTAAAATTTCTCTCCTTTTGCTTTTGCCTTTCCTTAGATATTTCCATTGTATTATTTGACAACCATGTTTTTTATTTTGCGTTTCTGCAATAATTTTTATTTCATATTTAATAATACCAAGACTTGGTTCCAGAGTTCTTCAAACACTTTCTTTACCAGTCCATTGATCCTTTCATTACATACTCTTTGGAACAGGACTGAAATTGTATCATGATGACTTGATGGTACTATTTACTTTTTTTAAAGATGGTGATTGGTAACCACCATGGTCAGAAACAGGTTTTCTTTATGCTGAAGCAATAGAACTCCTCCATCTTTGCTGTAACATATGTGGTCAATTTGATTCGTTGTTGCTAGTTCACCAATGTCTGTGTTTAGAGGCATATTTTAGATGGTTGAAAGGGTATATTTTCCATGAACATTGAAAGATCTCGATTGAAGTGTCTTGATTTGTTTTGTACACCAAGGCCAAAATTCTCTGTTATTCCACAGATTATTTTACTTCCATCTTTAGTATTCCAGTTGCTGGTAAAAATGTATTTTTTGGTCGTTTTGTATCAATAAGATGTTGCGTCACACAGAAGTCTTCAGTTCTTTTATATGTGTAGCTAGAGCACAGATTAGGATTACTGTAATACTGAGAGACGTGCCTTGGGCTCAAATGGAGATCATCTTTCTCATGGGGAAGAGGTTATATCCAAACACTGACTAGCATTCTTTTATTAATAACAATGACAACTTCATTTCTTCTATATATTTTTGTCCAAAGATCTTCTCTTCCTCTGATGTGAAGTGACCCATTCCAGTCCATTTCAGTTGGCTGATTTCCAGAATGTCAGTGTACAATCTTGACATTTCTGCTCTGACAACATCAAGTTCGCCTTGATTCATGGTTCTGACATTCCACCTATCAATGGTGTGTGTGTGTGTGTGTGTGTGTGTGTGTGTGTGTAATCAAAGTTTCCTTTTGCCTCTGGGCACATCAGCAGCTGAATGTCCTTTTGGCTTTAATCCAGCCACATCATAAAAAAACAAACAAACTAGTGCTACTCAGATTTGCCTTCTGTTTTCCCCCAGTAGTTGCATACTTTCTGATTTGGGGGTGGAGTGGGTCATCTTCCATTATTAGGTTGTCCTTGTACTGATCCTGAATCTAGTTTGGTTTGGACTATGGAGGAGATATCAGTTTGGTTTCCTTGGCAGAGTATTGGAATGAGTTGCCATTTGTTTCTCTAGAAAACCATATTTAGTCTGATTTCTTTATAACTTTCCCATTGTGGGTGACCTTTCTAAAAGTCTATACTCTCTGTGGTGAGGGAGTATAGTGCTATTGTGTTGAGAAAGCATCATCACCTTTACACGGTAAGGTAGAGTAACTAAACCAAAATTTCTAATTTGGACCCAGCATTGATAAAACAAGAGATCTTATGCTATAATATTTTTGGATCCGTAAATATATGCAATGTGACTGAAGACTTGTAAATTGTAACTTTAATCTGAATGTAACTGAAGAGTTTATACAACAGTCTTAAGATGTTCTAGTCCAGTGATGATTAACCTTTTCGGCACCAAGTACCAAAACTGGAATGTGCTCACGGCAGCTGACTGTTCTTCCGGGTTCCATCGCGTGCATGCACACTGACCAGCTGGTCCAGCATGCATGCACGCAATGGAACCCAGAAGAACAGCTGTCAACAGTGCATATGCCCACAGAGAGGGTTCTGCATGCCACCTGTTGCACACATGTCACAAGTTCGCCATCACGGTTCTAGTCTATCTTTCTCTCCCTCCCCCTCCCTCACTCTCTCACTCTCTGTATTGGGAGGGAGGTATTCCTAGATATTTCTTTTAAGAAACCTAGAAAAGACAGTCAAAACTACTGAGGTATAGATTTGCCCTTAAAACTTTTGTACAGCAGAAGTTAACTTACATTTTATTTAATTTCCCAGAGTTTCCCAATTCCTCCCCCTCCCCATTTTTATTTAATTTAATCGTAAGATTTACAGAGTATTTTAAATTCACATTTCATCAGTGATAATAAATAACCACAATATCAACATCAAAGCTTACCTGCTGAAGAATAGGCATATCTTATGATAGTTAAATGTTCTTGATTGGGATCTCTGGGATGGGATTGGCTTGCACACAAACACAAACATCACAAAAACAATGTCCTGATAACAAGTATTAAAAATGTCATTGAAGATAGTATGCTGCTAGTTGTTTACAGTATCCACAAGGCAGGCAAATGAGAAGCTGATCTCAGTTCTTGTTTGTACTGTTTACAGGACAGTATAATCTTTCTAACATTTAGTTTCCTACAATGTGGAGTATCAAAATTGTTTTGGCCCCAGAAATAATTTTCAGAGAATAAGCAGGATGAATGTGACATGAAGGCCATCAAGGCATTCTTAAGAACACAAGAAGTTATAGTAGTGCTCCTTGCTGACTAGTGAGGCCACATTTGGAATACTGAATCCAATTCTGGTCACCAGAATACAAAAAGATGCTGAGGCCCTAGAAAGAATACAGAGAAGAGCAACAAGGAGGATAAAGAGCCTGGAGGCTAAACTCTATGATGAACAGCTAGGGAAGTAGGTATATTTAGTTTAACAAAGAGTAGGCTTAGGGTGACATGATAACTGTCTTCAAATATTGAAGAGCTGTCACAGGGTAGAGAGGGTTGGTTTATTCTCCAAAGCAGGAGGACAGGACAACAAGGAGTGGGTGGAAGCTAGTCAAATAGAGAAGCAACCTGGAATTAAGGAAAAACTTCCTGATAGTGAGAACAATTAATCAATGGAACAGCTTGCCTCCCAGAGTTATGGGAGCAACATCACTAGTGTTTTCAAGAAAAGATTGGACAGCCATTTGTCCAGAATGAAATAAGGGGGGTTGGACCAGAAGTCCTCCAAAGTCTCTTCCACTCGTATGATTCTAAGATAGGGTTACTAAATATGTGAACAGGTAAAAGGAGGACATGGAGAAGTAGAAAGGAGAAAAAAAATGGGAGGAGGTCACACTAACTGTTTGGCATCGGTGACAAAAAAATTGGCAAAAAAAAAAAAGTCTTATATGGATATGAAATTACTTTTTCCAGCATCAGAAAGACTGATCGTTCAATTGCAATATTTTTCCAACAAATCTTTATTTTCTAGAATATAGCTAGCAATAATATAGAATCAACAATGACATGATTTTCAAATCTCACTATATAAATAAATGTATGATGAAACGTGATTATAGAGTTGAATGATCATAGATTCAAAGGGACTGGATTAGAGCTGATTGCTGGAATCAGGAGATAATGTAAATCTAACCTAGTCTGTGTATGGATGAGGGAAAGCTAGAAGTAGACAATTTACAAGATCACAAAATATGAAAGTTTGAATGGCTAGTGTTATGAAAACAATACAAAAGAACAAAGGAAAAACAAGGTACTCAAAAGGCCAGACAATATTTAATTTTGTTAGGCCTGCTGGACAGATGCCTTTTGCCAGATGATAGTAGCTCTAATGCTGTAATTTAGTCCACTCCTCTTCCTGTTGATTGGCCTCTCCCTTTCTCTCCTTCCATAGTTAGCCGGGGAATGCTGATAAATTGTCACATTCTCACTGCACCAGTAATAATTTTTAGGCACATTTTACTTTGTGTTTCTATCTCTGCAGAGAAAATTAAACCATATTGTTAAGTATGCCAAAATATTATAGAAAAAAGGATGGCAAACTCAGCACTGGCATTCACCTAGCATGCTTTTCAGAAGACGCTTCTGAATTCCAACATCATTTTGGAATCTGTTGTGTCCTAATAATAGATGAGAAAATATTTCTTTTAAATAGCTGTCAAAGACCCTGTAGGGAAAGTCTTCAAGGATTCAGACCAGGCAGAAGTAGCCTTTTACTCTTCAAATCCAGCCCCTTCTTTTGGGCCAGCAGAGGAACAAAGAACCAGACACGCCCTGAATAAACAACCTGGTTGAGAAATGGGGAACAGCTGCTGGTGGGTGTTGGGAATGGAGGAGAAGGACCTACAATATCTTCAGAGCTACTGACTTAAAGCTCCACTAATCAACACTTGCTTTCTTTGAAAGTCAGCAACATCTCTGATAGGAGCTGTCCAACGAGAGGAGGAGAGAAGCTACCTGCAGCAGTTTAGGATTTTTGCCTGACTCGTATGTTCTCTTCCTGCTTGATGATTTGTGTACTGGGGGATTCAGCCAAATCCAAGCACTGACTCTTAAAAAAAAAAGAAGAAGAAGAAATTCAACCCCACGTAAGGAGCCTATCCCACTATCAACATTTCCCCAAGTTGCTCCACTTTTTCTAACCTTTATTTTTCACCCTGAGTTTATCTAGATCTGGTCACATAAACTCTGTTGCATTCATGCAGTTGTTTTGAATATTGGGGGCATGAAAAAGAATAAAAGCAGGAATCAGGATTGCCCTGTTAGATTGATAAACAGATGCTGAGCTGATGTGACACAGCTGCTGTTGCTGCTGCTGAGCCAGGAAAAACAGGTCAAGGTTATTAGGAGAGAGTGCAGAACTGTCTCATAGCTGTAAGCAAAAAGCCCCCACATGGTTCTTCCCTGCTCTCTCTCGCTCCCTCCCTCTCTCTTTTCTTTGACTCTCCCCTCCCCTCCCCCCATCACTTTCCTTTTGGACTTTTCTGATGGGCAAAGAATAGCACTGTCTGTCTTGGGGATTTTTAAAATTGATTGCTGAAAAGGTAGAAATGGCATATTTTTATTTATGTCATGATGGGGCCCATGACATAAATATTATTTTTATTTTCCAATCAAGGCACTATCCTGAGGAGCAGAATTTATAGGAGAGATATTAATATTAATTACAAGTTCATTGTAAACTTTGCATTTCAGAGGCTCTGATTTTTTTCTGTGAAATATAGTACCTAGCCCCCCCCCTCCAAAAAAAATCATTGGCCTACAATTATCAGCAAGCAAGGAAGTATGAAGCATGTCCTTTAATCCTATCAAACCTGTGCAAATTTTTGTGGAAACTCTACAGCCCGTGCTATGCAGGAAGGGAGATTAGACTATTCTAATGGTTCCTTCTGACCTTTAATTCTGTGAAATTTGTAATATAATCCACCGGTGGGAGCGTTTTATGTAAAGCAGTTTTTCTGTAAAAAGGATGAAGCAATATTTAACTAGGGATACAAAAAAATTGCATATACTCATATGAAGAATCTATATTCTTACTATCCATATGCAGACTGCACAACATAGAATTAAACGCAGTTTTAGCATTCCAAGTACTTCAGCTTCTCAATGTCTATTTCTGGAAGGCAGAGAAAATGTGGAGACATATCTTATGCTCTGGGTTTGAACAACCAATAAAAAATTTCAAATTATTTACTATTGAACAGAGATACCGATTTATGGTAGATTAATTCTGATGGAATTATTGCCATCAGATTTCAGTTATGTCTTGAAACTGGAGTGGCTAGCACCATGAAACCTGTGAGAAGACTTTCGGTTTGAATTCTCTTTTCCAGACCCATGGAACCATGTCTATATTTTCCCTAATAATAGCATATGATGTCATGACATTTATTAAAATGAAATATAAATTCATACAAAGCATGAATCCTTATATGTATTTTGATTCTGGACAGTACTTCCCATTAAAACTCCTAAACCTTTGATAGCCCTGAATTTGACAGCCAATCAACAAGAAGGCAAATGAATACAATGGACAATGTTTATCTTGACAAAAACATTTTGTTTTCATAATACATTGTTCATATCCCAAAGGTGCTTTTTCAAAAGGCAACTGGATTTCCTTCCCCCCTCCCCGAAGACATTTCGCTTCTCATCCAAGAAGCTTTTTCAATTCTGATTGAATGGTGGAGAATGGAAGGATTTATATTCCTTGCAGTCATCTGGTCATTAGCGCTCTCTCTGAGAGTGCCACTTGGAGATTTATCTGCAGGAACACCTGAATAGTGCAAATGGGCGTGGAACCTTCTTGGAACCGTTTTGGAAAAGCACCTTTGGGACAACCATGACCTGAATGACTGAGAATCTCCATAGACATTGTTTGAATGTTATGTATTTTAGTAGTACAGAAGATTGTTGTGAGTTGCATTGTTTTTAAAGAGTTGAAACATCAGATATACAAAATGTTATCTTTTATTAAATAATATTTCTCTATTAAACAGAGGTTATCCCTTAACGAACCATTTCTAAGGCTTGTATTTTCATGCATTCAGCCTTAACTCTGATCAAATATATAGTACGTTTGATACAGAGATTTTAATGATTCTTTAAAAAAAAAAGTACATAAAGATATAGAATTCTATCAGGTATTTGACTTAAATGGTGCTAATTGTGTGAATCAATGATGTTTAAAAATGCATTCTACCCATTGTTCAGTTGTAATTCTCAAGTTTATTTTAGTACATGAATGTTCAATTTTGTCATCACCATAATTCTTCAATAACTTAATTAATAGATTGTGCAGAATGCAATTTTACAGACAAAATAGAGTTACGGTATGTTTAGGAGTCATGGATGTGTTATCATCTCAATATTATTAGTAGTGAGTTGAATGTACAAATTCCACTGACAAATATGGCATTGGAGCCTATACTAAATGATATTCACCTTCTCAGTCATCATTCGTTTCCAATGCAAAGCATCACTTCTTGAATGAGTACTGATCAGCTTGTATGAAAGACTTAAAGCCACATGGGCTTTCAAGAGAAACTTGTATGAGAGGAAGAAATTTGCCCATTATTGTGAATGCCTAGATACTAGTCCTAGATTCAATACTAGATACTTGTATCTAGTCCAGCTGTGGGTTTCCAATATTCTTACCACCGGTTCATCCCCCACGCACACATTCCACATATATGCCTGGCCTTCCATGCATACACTTTGCACACATGCACACCTTCAAAATGCACACAGCTTCAAAAATATGGCTAAATAGGACGGCATTACACCATAATGTAATGGGTGGGCGAGTCACAGCTACCAGTTTACCCAAACCGGTCTGAACTGGGTGGATACCACCTCTGACCTAGTTCCTATCTTTGTCATGAAAGACAATAGAATGACTTTTTGCCAGTTGTTCTCTCATAGCCATAGTAAGAAGGCAATGATAACATACCTGCAAAAATATCACCAAGAAAAATGCAGAGCCTTGTCTATGTATTCACCAAAAATCAAAACTGATAGGAGGCACAAAATAGAAGAAAAAGAAAAAAAAGTTTGCATCTTGGTAGAATGTTTTCTACAGATGATAAAGTAGATAAAGACATTTTAAAACATACAACCTGGAAAAAAATAGTAATGAGTAATAGGCAGTGGTGAAATATAAAATTTGTTACTCCCGGTTCTGTGGTCATAGCTTCAGGTGGTGGTGGTGGTAATGGGACTGGGTGGGTGTGGCCAACTTTTTAAAAAAACTTTTAAAAGCATTTTTTCTAGAAGAGGTTGTAGAAAAAAATGCTTTTAAAAGCCTCTGACGATCCCAGCTGAGCCGCACAATCATCAGAGGCTTTTTTTTTTTTACTTTTAAAAGCATTTTTTTGGCCAAAGAGGTTGTAGAAAAAATTCTTTTAAAAGTTAAAAAAACCCTGATGATCACGCAGGTCAGCTGGGCATGGGGGGGTGGGCACAGGGAGTTTTGCTACCAGTTCTCTGAACCACCTGCCGCCATCGCTACCAGATCAGGCGATCCGGTCTGAACTGGGAACATTTCACCCCTGGTAATAGGTAGTTTTTGCAAGAAAAACCTCTTTGTCATAAGAAGTGAATATTTTGGTGTAAAAGAATGAAGTTTTGCCCATTTTATTATGTAAAAATGAGAGTTGAAGAAATAAAATTGAACACAGGAAGAATTGGTTATTTAAAAATGAAGTATTTGTGTGGTGAAATAAGAAGAATTGATTACAAAAGGGACTAGTGTAAAAGAACCAGTGGTGAAGGCATCATGTTAGCAACTCTGATCATGCGGAATATAAAGTCACTCGGGGGGATTTTATACAAAGAGATGCTTGTTAATGATGGGGGCAGATGGAGCTTGAAATCTTTGAAAACTCTGTTGGAAGAAGGGAGGAATTTAACATGGTTGCAGTATTCTCAACTTCAATCAAGATGGAGAGAAGATCAGAAAATTGGGTTAATGTTACATAAAGAAGATTTGGTGACTCAGATAAAACAGAAAGGGCCAATGCACATCAAGAGGGTGTATAATTTACTGTTAGAAAGAGATTCAGAGAGCGAATTAGTTAAAGATTGTATGATAAAGTGGGCACAAAATTTTGCAGAACCAGTTATGTTGGAAACATGGGAAAAGATATGGGTCCAGAATGTTAAATTTACTCAAGCACAGAATTTGCGGGAAAATTTCTATAAAATGTTTTATAGATGGCATTTAGATCCCAAGAAATTGTCATGTATGTATCCAAATGTTCAACCTAAATGTTGGAGGTGTGATTGTTTGGATCTACATATTTTCACATTTGGTGGACTTGTAGAAAAGTGAAAGCATTTTGGATTAAACTTTGGTGGGTTATGCAGAATGTTTTGAAGAAGAAGCTTCAATTTTCTCCGCAATTGTTTTTGTTAGGTATAGTTAAGGATTGTTCACCGAATGAAACGAGATTGATTTTATATATGATTATTGCAGCTAGGTTATTGATTGGACAATATTGGAAAAAAGAGAGTGTACCCACCATAGAGGAATGGACATTGAAGATGGCTAATTTCGCAAAAATGGCAAAGATTTCTGCATACTTAAAAGACAGGACCCATGAAGCCTTTGTTAGGGAGTGGAAAAAATGGGTAGACTATGTGCAGAACAAATATCAAACTAAGAAGTTCCAATTAGTATTTGATTCATAATTATTGTTATTATTAATAATAATATATCTTATTATTACTATTTTATTATATTTATATTTACATAATAATAAGTAGAAAAGTTTTAATGTTAAAATGTTTGAAATTACTACTATAGCATACATGTTAGAAATAAGTTTATTGTTAGCATATATCTTATAGTATAATTTTATATATATTTATTATGTTGTTATTTAGATATATATTTACTATATCGCTATGTAGAAAAATTATAATGTTAAAAATAAGTTTATACATATTTGTTATATTGCTATCTAGAAAAATCCTAATGTCAAGAATATTTGTTAAATTTTTATATATGACTTATGGTTAGTATAAAATACCTGATAAGTATATATATATGACTTATGTTTAGCATATACTTGATAGATTAATTTTACCTTATTCAATGTTAAAATTTATGATATGTTATCCAGATTTCACCTATATTTTTTGCCTAATATTGATTGATATATAAGATTAATGTTTTATTAGTAAAGGAAGCCTAGGGAGGGAAGGGAGGGGAGGGAAGGGGGGAAGGGGGGGTGGATGGGAGGGGGGAAAAGGGGGGGGGAAGGGGAAAAATTGTACTGTAAAACTTTTTCAATAATAAAAAAAGAAACTCTGAGTTCTAGTTTTGCTTTAGACTTGAAAGCTGGCTGGGTGACTTTGGGACAGTTATTCTCTCTCAGCCCAATCCCCCTCACAAGGTTGTTGTTGTGGACAAAATAGGAGTAGGAAAGATTTTTTTTTCTTGAGTTATTTATAAAAATAATAAAAGTGGGGTGAAAATGTATGTATGTATGTATGTATGTATGTATGTATGTATGTATGTATATTGTGGTAGTGTTATACAGAGAGAATGAATGAGGATCAAATTGCCAAACACATATATTAAGAAGTGTTGATGGATTGGAAAGAAAGGAAAGACCATCTAAGTCATTGTTGGAAGGACATAAGATTTCAGAGGAAAAGGGGTGAGATTTTTAAAGAACAAAGGTGACATATGAAGTGGTATACAGTGGTTTGTAAGGATAGAAAGGCACTGAGAAGAGTGAATGGAGTTGGTGTAAAGTAGTTTTTATTAAATTTGTTTTTCTATGATCTCATGCCTTTAATGTCTTTTGTTTACTGCTTCTTACTTCATTTTCCTTTCTCCTTTACCACAAAAGGAAAACAACAATATGTGAATGGATGAACTGCTGGAATTTCCAATTAGAATATTGCTTTCTTAACACTGTTCAGTCCTTTTGGGGGCTATTAAAGTATTAATATTAAAGTAATGTAAGAAACTTACCTCAGTGGTTTTTAGAGTCCTTACCAAGGAGCAATGTTGAAAGAAATTGCTGATTTTTTGCCTTTTGTGTGTAATGCCTTTTATCCCAATCCAAATCAATTTCCCCCCCAAATCCAATATGTTGCATCTACGTACACATATTGAGTGTCAATTGTTAGATCAAGCCCCCTTTCCCCAGAGAAGAAGGATCTCTTAAGAATGCAAATTTTGTCCAATTTTGCTGAAAATCAGCAAAGTTTTAAAGCAGTTCCTTGAAGAAATAACTTAAAGCCCTGAATCTATTTTACAACTTTCATCCATTCCAAAGAATCTAATTTCTGCCTAATAACAACAATAATTTGATTTTTCTTCATTAGAGTAATGGGAGTTACCATAAACATTGAAAACTGTAATCAAACTCCATGTTCATTCTGAAGTAAAATAAGTTTTATGTACACTAGCTTGAAGCATTAAAATGGGTTCCAAAATTATTTATTTTCCCACCTGTGAAATCTTACCAATGGAGACTTAAAACCAACAAAAAATATAACTGCTATTTCTAGAAAGAAAATGCATCTTAACTATTTTTCTTTCCTTTAGAGTACATGAACTATTTATTGTCTTCATGACAGTATTAAATAGCCTTAAGGAAAAATTGTTTTTTTAAAACAGTCTTATTGGGAAAGGGCAGGCTTAGAAGAGACACATCAATGCTGATCTTCAAATGAGTGTGGCCTGTTTGTGCTGCCTTATTGAATTCTCACTGAAAAGGAAATGCCATTGTATTTTATCAGTTTCTTCTAAGTATTCTGCACTGCATAAGAATCCCACATCAAGAGCTGGCTGTTTTCCACTCATTAAACTCATATGGGACATTTGGTCATGTGAAGGTTTTCCCAGGAGATTTCATGTCACCCACTTTTCTTTTTCATTCAAGTACCCTGCTGTGGGAAGCCCCAGTCTAAATCAGAGATTCACGTGGAGGGAGAAGAAAGGTTCCCCCCCCCCTTTATCTTAATTGTATTCTGGGTATTTTTTTGGCCCACAACAGAAAATACATAAGGATTTGTATCTTTTTACTCCTGAGGCACTTAAAAAAAATAAAATAAGAGCACCTCTTTCCCATCCCCTGGGTGAACTTATGTTCCAGATTGCAATTTCCCATCTTTTTTTTTTGTGGATGGAATAAAAAAAGAAGCAGGAAGAACATTCACAGAAGCAAGTGTTGTGTGTAGTTTGAACTTAAACTGGAACAAAATTTGAATCCTTTTGATTTCACATCAGGCCACTTAAGGTTTGCAGGAATCAGAAATAGTTTAATTTCTTTCAGGCCTGATTCTCAAAACCTTATTCGACATGTGTCAAGATGTTTGATTCTCCAACCCGACCTTCACTCCAGAAGATCTGAGCTGAATCGGTTTTAGGAGCAGGAGTTTTGAAACAATTCTTCACGGGCTTATTCATGGTTTCTAACTACAAAACAAAAGTTGTAGTCAGAAAGCCCTCACAACTCAGCAAAATACTTGCAGCAAATTGAATAAGTAAAAATATGGCCAATACACAAAAACCTTTGAAAGGAATGCACTACTTCAAGGAAACCTGTTAAATGGTGGGTTGCTTTAGTGATAAAATGAGTCAATTCTTTAAAGCAGAAGCCAGACATTTTTTAAAAAAAAAAGAAGATACAGCTGCTTTAAAAAAAAGTGCCAGATTCACTTTCCTAAGTATCTTTTCCAAATAATTTCCAAAGTATGCCCAGCCCTAATGATCAAAATCTCATCCAATCACCCTAGGCAGAAACTTTTACAGTGTAAACTTTGGCTTTCATCTCAGAATGATCAGAGAAACTGCAGAAGTGCACCCATTTAAGAGTAGTATTCTATTTTCTGTGTAAATCACCATTTCAAACTACTTGTCCAAGCAAACTGATAGTCATCTCTACATTTTGGCTTCTGATGTAGTGGTACAGCTGTCTTCCAGGCCATTCATTTTATTGGGACCAGATTCAGAATTGGAAAATTATGAGTAGTGAGAAAAGTTCTACCATAACCTTAATACTGGATGCTGGCATCATTCCATGAGATTCACGAAACTCACTAGCTCTTCCTCCTCCTTGGTAGAGAACTTTGACAAGGAGGACAACACTAGAGCTATCATATTTAAGCTGCTAAAATGCATTCAATTTTTTTGTCTCTCATTGTCATCCAGTGGTCATCTGGATTTTGGCAGCTCAGACGATACCCATAATCATAACCAGAAACACTTGCAGCTTTCTACACAGGAAGTATATGTAGTATTTGCAGCTTCCATGAAACACATTTCAAAGTATTGAATAAAAGTTTTTCAATAAAAATATGCTCTTGTTTAATAAGAGGTATAAATGTTTAGCGATCTTCAATTTCCAAAATTCCTCATCATGTCTGACTACTTGACATGTTTCTTTGATTTTGTGGCAGCTTCATAGCCCTGAGGATTGCAATTTAGTTAAGATACTGAAATTTGTAAGTCACAGGATGGTATGAAAGCACTATGGAGTTTTCAGAAGAAGAATTAATGATAATTAAACTGGTTTAAGATGGTGATATAGCTACTGCCACATTAAAATAAAAATACTTAAGAAATTTAACAGAAAGGTTATAGAGAAGTAACTCAGGTTTAACATTCTTCTGAGACTTTCATTTAGCTAAAGGTCTATGAGATGATCATCTGTGTTTAGACCACATATTTTGGTCAACTTTTTATTTTTTTAATGAGAAGCCACAATAATGGCAGCTCTTGTTTTATCTTGGGGAGTGCCTGTTTAGGTGAAATTACTGACAAAAATAATGGGAGCTGCCCTCCTAAAGTTATGCAGAGAGCTCAGTTGGGAGAACCTGGCAGAATCATTTTGCCAAGTCCCAGTGAGTTTGCATTTGAATTGTTTCCAGGACTCTTTTTAGTGTCCAACAGATGTGGTTCCTCTTGTTCTCCATAATTGGAATCTGAAGGCATTTAAGATTCTGCTGGTGATGGAATTGTCAATGTTCCAGTAAGGAAGGAAAGTGATAATCTTTCTCTTTTGCAATATCTAAAAAGAACACAGGCCTGTAAGACAGTCAGAACAATTTTCGCTGAAATTATATATATATATATGTGGCATGCAATTTTCCAAACTGCTATTTTCAGGGGCCAGTTCAATTATATTGCTGCTGCTCTAATGTGATAGTTCAGCCATTTCAAGTTAATTGTTAAGCGAGCCCAGAAATAATCTCTCTTACAGTGAGCTGTGAAATGAGGTTGGTAGAGAGAGAGAGAGAGAGAGGGAGGTGGGAGGGAGGAGGGAAAGAGGGAGGGAGAGAGGGAGAGGGAGAGGGAAGGAGGGAGGGAGAGAGAGAGAGAGAGAGAGGGAGAGGGAGAGGGGGAGGGAGGGAGGGAGGGAGGGAAACCCAATTCTTTTATTACTTTTGTCATCTAGACAATCAGAAAAAGGTCTTGATAATAACAACTGGTACAGCATTAAAGTTGTTATAGGAATAAAACAATCTCAGCAGCTTTCCTGGATTCCATTTATATATCATTCCCCTGTTAGAAAAAGGAGGGGGAAGCATATCATGCCTCCCCAACTTAACCCCCCCCACACACAACCTGCAGTCTGACATAATTATTAACTCTTGCAGCAGCAAACAACTGAGGGTGCTCGCTGGGCCTCTGGAGAAAGTTTGGTGGAAATGCAATAGCAATTAATTGGGATTTACAAAGTTACAGTTCTCAGTCAAACTAGTAAAGAACAAATGATCAAAAAGGCATGCCTTCTCACTTGTTATTAAAAATGTGGCATTTTTTCCCATTTAAGGAGTTTCCTTCTGGTATTCATGTGAAATGCTATTCAGTTAGTAAATACTTCACCTTTCCTGTAAACTTAGCGGATCTCAGGACCTGTCCCACCTCCTCTAAGAATCTAAGAAGGGTGAGATTTAATTAAGGTTTGGATGGGAGACTTAAAGGATCTCAGTACTTTAGGCAACACTAACAAATTGAAACAAATATTCTGTAAGAAGGCAAACCATTTCTATATTGTTGCTAAGACAATTACATGCGTATGTTCAAAATGTGCTCAGGAGTTAGACTCAATGTAAAGAGTCTTTATTTTTACCATATTTTCTTGTTTCTTATGATTCCCCCTCAATTCAAAGACCAATTAACACCAGTGTGACAGAAAACAAACCATAGAGTACAATATATGTACTCTATAAAACATTGTTAAGAGACTGACAGGAAATGAAAAGTATTATTGTTGGTTCAAAACAAAGGGAGAGGATTGCTGAGTGGAAAAAGAATCACCACTTTTGAGGAAGTTTTGTACAAAAAAGAGGACTCTTTTTAAAATAAAAAAATAACCTTGGTAAGGTTGGGTTGCACCCTTTGTTCTGAATTCAGAACTGGGATGTCCACAGTTGTGGTTAAAAAGGCAAGATGGTGGCTGCAATGTTGCAATCAATTCTGTGTCTAGAACTTCAATTGGAACTTCAGTTACACTTTTGCAAAACCATTTTGATGTTTTCTTTTTAACCACACATTGTAAAAACCCAGGATTTAGAAGCACAGTTTAGAAGCATGGGGAGAGAAATCTGTGGGGCAGCTTGGGAGTGGTGCTTTGAAGAAAACTTCACTGAAACAAAGCATCCCTTTAACTTTGCACTATGTCCTCATACTTAATGTTGAAGTAATGGCTGGATGCAATACAAGAAGCAGACTCTGTGTTGTCCTGACAGCTAACAAATTGGAAGGTGCAGAGGACGACAATATTTTAAGGGGATTGGCTGGCATAATATGCATTTTCCACTTTGTCTCCTAACATATTAGCTGGGAGTCCACTAATCACTGATCAAGTCTGTCAAGTCACATGAACATACTTCCCTATTTATGTATGTATGTTTGTGTGTGATGTATGAAAATCTAAAAAAAACCCCAAAGTGAAACACAAAATAAATTGTAACTGATGCAATTGTAAATTGTATCAGAGCTTTATAAATTTGTACAATTTGTAGACTGTAACAGACCTTTCTCCCGCTGAGAAGTGACTTGTAAATAACAAGAGGAAGATGGTGATCCCAACTTTAATACTGCCTAACAAATCATTTTTATTTTAATTTCTTATTTATTACTAAAAGTCTGTTAATAAATTGCAGAACTTCTACTTGTCAACCTTCTCAAATTATCCATACCTAATCTTTTCATTATCTCCTCCTGAAGTTCCTTTTGTTTTGCAAAAAGAAACTTGTAGGATGACATACAAATTCACAGTGCCTAGGACAATCCTAAGCCTGCAAAGCCAGTTATTTTTGAACAAAGATACACATGAAGTGTTTATTTTAGCAGCCTTGGGAAAAGTAATATTTTAAACAAATAAATTGCATACAACAGGGACTTTGCAACATTGCAATGACTTGAGCAGAGACAAATTATGCACTGTTTATACTGGTTGAATGAATTATCCCAAATATTTCCTTTGCCATGATATGATTTGGTATGGTATACTACAGTATGTTATGATATAGTGGCAGTCACTAACAATAGCTGTTGATTCTACTTAGACCATAAAATTTCCTGCCCAAAATATCAAATGTGACAAATACTCAAGATAGGACACATCATTTCTGGAAATGATTTGTTTATCTATGTGAAAGTCATGTGGGGTGAGAAAAGTTTATACAAATACAACAATAGAAACTCAGCTGGCACATCTTATTTGCATTTCAATAAGAGATTTTGATCTTTGGCATTTTAAAGATACAGACTCTTTTTAAATTTTTAGTTATATTTCACTTAAAATGAAAGAGACAATATAAAGGCTTATTTAATTTGTAGGCATTTGTAATTTCTGAGATAGTGAATGCTCTCAAAAATTGTCTTTTATAGAACCTTCAGCAAATGGTCATCATCATGGGTACGGCCAGTCAAAAAATACCCCTTTCTCGAATGGCAAACTGCATACAGCATACAGCAGAGAGATTAAAAGTGGTTGACTGTGGACAACACATTGTCCTCTGTGTACATATTCACACACACACACACACACACAAAATATTTAAGTTATGTAGAAGTTATTTCCCCCCCATTCATTACATATGCATACTTGCCCTGAGATATTCACTAGATCCCAGTCAGCATCCAATTTGCAATGTACATTTCAGAATAACTGGAAATATAGATGTATGATTTTTGAACATAGCTCTCAATATTTGAATATTTTCATCTATGTACATTAGCATGAAAACCATTTCCATTTATTTTTGTTATTATCCATCCATTATCTTATCTATGCCTATTGCATGGAATATCTTTTAAAGCTACTTGAGGTCCGGCCAAAAAAAGATCCCAGTCCTATGCCAGTTTTAAGAAGTCTTTTTATACCAGAGAGTGAACTGTGAGCCATCTTTGCCTTCTTCCTTCTGGTTCAGTGCCAAGCACACCCCAGACAGGAAAATGAAGCTACCCTGCAGTTTTATTGCTTGCCTCTAAAAGGTATTATCTCTGCCTTAGTACTCTTGGCACCACAGCATCCTCATAACCATCAATCATAACTTTTCATGTGAATGAAATCAGAGAAAGTTGAAAGTAACGTCTATAGCCATCGCTCTGTTCTTCATGCAAGGATAAAAATTACTAGAGGAGTTGCCTTTCTAAAACTGCTTTAGAAGCCACAAATTAAATATTTCCCTTTAAGCATTGTCCAGTTTTCTGGAATAATGTTCTGTTTGCCAGTAAACAAAGCCAGACGGGTGTCGGAATCAACTTGGAACAGGGATGGGTAAATTTTAAATTCCAGACAGGTATAATTTTAATCAGAGGAGGACCTGTGTATTCCCAAAAGATGTTCCAGTGTTAAGTGAATTTCCATACAACTTTGTTAACATCTTCCAATTTTGTGTGGAACCTCAATGGTTTCTCTCTCCAGTCCATGAAGCTTTCATCCAACACAGCACTAGGATAAAAGGGACACCACACTTACATTATTCATTCTTACTGTGGACTAATTATTCAGGATTATAAACTGGTTGTTGTTGATAATTGTCTCATTCCAATAAAATCTATCTACTCTAACATCTTCACTGCTATACCACTATGCCTTTCATCCTGATATATTCACTCTTTTTTTTTTCAGGGATTACCTTCCTTCCCTTTTCCAGCTACATTCTGCCAACCTCAAAGCATGTGGTTAAATCTGGATCGAACCCTGTGTATAGGCTTACTGTCCAATGACTTAGTGGATATAAGCATGCTAATAAGAACAAATTTATATTTATTTATACTTTATATTAAAACTAAAGGAAATATACTTTATGTTTAAAAACTGCCCAGAGTTGCTCTGTTAAAGTGATGGATCATATTTAAATATGATACGTGAATAAACATTAATTAGTTAATTAATTAATTAAGCTTGTTCAGATATCTGGGGAATCAGGCATTAAGATGGGACAATATGGACCCCTGGATACATATACATGTATCTTCCAATAAACTTGTCCAGGAAACCAATGTTTTTGAATTTCTTTCTCCAACCCTCCCCAACTTTTCCTTTCTACTTTATTTAAAAGAGAGCAATAATGTTTCTCACCCTTTGGCACCCAATATTCAAACTTGGTAAGACTATGAATGCAAATGAGCTGAGATTCTAGTGTAGCAGCAATCTTGACTGTGGAGCTGAGGTCTGTTTGATGTTATGTTGAGTAGCAAAATGGAGGGAGCTTATTTGAGGCATGATTTGGAATCCGCTGTCAGAGACAGCCGAGTCAGCTGATGCTGTGAAAGACATACATTGTCAATTCTTGCTGAACCTTAAAACTGGTGCAAAACATGAAATGAAGGGATATTAAATGAATTGACAGTTTTAAGGCTTCTCTGTAAACCTTCAGGAAATAGTTATTTGGGTTTACAATTTTAAAGAAAGATAACTTTCAGCAGAGGAAAAATAGAAACTTTCTTTTAAGAATTGAGAGATTACCCAGAACCAAAGGAAAATAAAATTGTTAAAAGCCACCCCCATCTTTTAAGGAAAATGCATTTTAAGAAAGAGATGACAAGAAAGGTTTATGAAACTTTCTCTAAAGAATTAGTATAGGATCAGAAGAGCTGATGGCAATTTATATGACATTACAAAATATCACAGATGTGACAGTAAACTACCCGGAATAATGGGGAATTTGCTGTGGTCGAGAAAATGCAAACTGGGTTGTACGATTGTTGCATGAGACTTCTTCATCACACTTTTGAGTTTGTAAAAAAAAATCATCAATTAAAAGTCAAGTGTAGCGAACATCTTACCGGAATAATTAATTAATAACAGTAGGTTATTGGCATAATTATGGCTTTTTCCACAGCTGGCCTGTGCAACTTTGTGAGTTAAACAGAAGATCTGGCTATGGATATTAAGAAAGAATTGAATAATCATTAAAATTGTTTCGAATAAGCGTCTCTTGAGATTAAAAATCAGGAAAGATTGAGCTGGTACAGGTACCAAAGTACTAAGAATGCTTAGTATTCCAAAGAAATGCTGTTTCAAGCATCAATTGCAACTGAATGTTCTGAAGAAGAAGACACAGTATCTAAGTATGTCTACATAATTATAATGAGACATTGTATAGCATTAACACTCTTGGCAGAAGTTCTGAAGGATGTTGTGCAACATCCTTTCAGGCTAGAAAAACATCCTTTTAGGCTAGAAAAAAAAAAGGTAATTCCACTGAAAATCATCAAATGAAACTAGAATTAGTTGAAGCATACTTTCTTTCATGATGACAAATTCTTGCGAACTACTATAATTTAACAATCTATACAGTTCTAAATAATAGGGACACAGTGGTTCAGTGGCTAAGATGTTGAGTTTGTCAGTCGAAAGGTCGGCAGTTCAGCGGTTCGAATCCCTAGTTCCGTGTAACAGGATGAGCTCCCATTACTTGTCCCAGCTTCTGCCAACCTAGCAGTTCAAAAGCATGTAAAAAATGCAAGTAGAAAAATAGGGACCACCTTTGGTGGGAAGGTAACAGCATTCTGTGCACCTTCGGTGTTTAGTCATGCCGGCCACATGACCACCGAGACATCTTCGGACAGAGCTGGCTCTTTGGCTTTGAAATGGAGATGAGCACTGTCCCTAGAGTCAGGAAAGACTAGCACATATGTGCAAGGGGAACCTTTACCTTTACCTTTGTACAGTTCTAAAAGTTTTGTGTCTGTCTCATACTTTGTAACTCTCAATTGGGTGAAATGATGGATCACAAAACAACAATTTTGAATAGATGTGCCTTAAATGGGCTACCTTACAGAATGCAAACAAAATCTGGGACTCATGACTCCACAGCAACACTGTGTCACTTCAGGACAACTGCACCTTCCAATTACACTTCCCAGAAAGCATTAGGTTGTATGGTACAAGTCAAGATAAGACAGGCATATCTTCACCTCTTTCCTATTGGCCTCTGGCCCCTACACCCAATCAACTGGTGGCAAAGCCTGATGGGCAAGCATCAATTGGCTGCTTTGGAACCAAGACCAACATTTGAAATCTCTTAACGGTGATGGCTGGTGAGAGAGAAATGCAAGGTACCTGTTGGCAAAGTAGAGCTAGATAGAAGATGTCAGTGATGGATGAGTGAGCCCTTTTTGTGGTCCACCACTTCTTCCCGCCCCCCCCCCATCTCCACAACAAAGTGACAGGCAGTTCCATGGGTCAGCTGAGGAGGAGAAAGAGGAAGAAGAGGCAGCTTCATAGAGGTTCTTCTGAGGGTCATGAAAGGAGTGAAGACAATGCAAACCTATATTATTTGTGTAAAGAAAAATGAACCAATGGGTCACAGGTTGTCTAGTTATATATAAAAGTAATGTGACATTATATTTTTCTTACAGTGCTGGACTATGAGCACAAAGGAAGTTAGCCTTTAAATCCATAGATTTCTGACACATATTTTCTCTACCCAGGAATGAACAGGAAGTGTAGATCAATCTTCTGGAAACTGATGAATGTTGTTGACTCAGCCTGGAGAAGTGGCATGTCGAAAACAAAGCTGAGAGAAAAGGAGTGGAAATAAACAAAGTTCTAACCTGGCCTACAACTACAGATATATTACAATGAGTTTTCCCAAATATGTATTAAAATGTTGCTTAAAAATGTACTCAAATTTAAGCCCAAAATGTTGGAAACGTAACAAGGTACCTTCTTTCATGCTTGGTGGCTATGTCCTGAAGCAAAAAAGTACTGGACTAAGATACAAGGATGGCTACAAGAGATAATAAAATGTCAAATAGAACTAAACCCAGAAACATTTCTCCTGGGAATACTTAAAACAAAATTTGATAGAAAGATAAGATATTTGATTCTACACATATTAACAGCGGCAAGAATTGCATTCACGCAATATTGGAAGGAACGCAATACACCACCAGAGGGATTGATCATTCAGAAGATATATGAATATGCTGAAATGGATAAACTTACCCTAGAACTAAAAGAAAAAGATGATTCGGAATTTTATGCAGTTTGGGAAAAATGGTACTCTTGGATAGATAATAGAAATAAAAATTGGAAATATACATATGACTATTGAGGACTAGATATTGAATGTATATAAAGTATATCTTGTATGGAATGTTGACCCAAAGTCTACAAAAATGACACAGTCTGTTGATTATGTACTAGAGTTGTGTAAAGGAAAATTGTAATAAAAATTATTTCAAAAAAAAATGTTGCTTAAATAAGAGTGGAATATTAAAATTCACTCAGTCCTTCTTATTGCTTTCTCTGCATTTTTAGCCTGTCAGACAATGTGGCGGCTTCCAAACTTAGACACACTAGGTAAGTAATATTTATTGTAATGAGAAGAATACTTTTTGGCTGGTATAATTCATAAACAAAATGACTGCATTTAAGTTGCTGCCATTGTACAGACATAAATAGTTGCCTTATATTGAATCAGACAAATTAGCCACCAAACTCATTTTGTATATTTAGATGATAGGTGATGATTTTTCAAAGTCTGAGACAGCAACATTTTTCAGTCCTACCATGCTTAAGTGGAAAAGATGTGGAAATTAGTGGAGAAGATAAGGTGCAAATGTGGAACTTTGTGCCAGCAAGGTAAATACTCAGTGGTTCCTTATTCCCTCTCACCCCACCATTTCTCTTTGAAATCCCAGTATTTCAAGGCTCACGATGTTGTTTTTCTAAATACTAAGAAAACCTCCTGAGCTAAATGGAGTAAGTCCAGAAGTTTGAGTGGAATAAAAGTTATTTTCCAATCACCTTTGGAAAAGGGAAAAAAGGACAGGAGAAAAACGGGATAACAAATCTAAACAAGTACAGCTAGGGCTTTCTATATGAAGAACCTGGTTGCCAGAGAGGATTAACGATTGGGCTCACTGAGTCTGCCCTAAGGCCTTCTTCTCATGCTCCAACTGGCAGAGATTGGGAGATCTACTGCTCTAGTTCTTATTTGTGTTTGGGATGCAGAAAGAAGAAATATTACCATTTTTAAACCATGTGTGACCATGTGTGTATATGCATTAAAAAAAAAAAAACAAAGTCATTCCCTGCTTTATAGGGGAAATTGTAATAACATTAAAAAAGTCAGAATTTATATATTTGAAAATCCCCAGGCTTAGAAATATACAACATTTGAGCCAAATATCATTAAATGGTATGAATTATTATTAAATGGATGAAAAAGCAGTCTCTTGGCAAAACCTGACCTTGAAACAGAGTGAACAATTCATTTTGCTTTCTTCTTTATGCAGATATTTAAAAATCCCAAGGTTCTTTCCACCACGTTTCATTCTGGTTTCCCTTGTGTTGGCTGCAGCTGTGTGCAAAGAGGGTCTCTATGAAGTCAGAGGAATTTGTATATCTTTTTATTATCATTATCATCATTGCTTTGGAAGTATCTGCTGATTCATGTTAGGCTGTAACAAAATTGGTACTCTAGTAGTCTTCTATTCAGATATTAAAGATGCCCAAACACTCCCACTCCCACCCCCACCACAAAAACACAAACCAATAACAAACCCAACAAAAACAGATAAAGATTTAGGAATTTAACTCAAAATATTCCAATTCAATCCCTGCATGTATGCAAATGTCCACCTTACCTGCTATATGGATATAGCAGGTATGTCCACCTTACCTGCTATACGAATATATCCAGCAGGTTACCTGGATATTTAAGGGATCGTCTTCTGCCACCAATAGCCTCCCACCAGCCAGTATGCTCCCACAGAGGTGCTGTCGGTCAAATTATGTCAACTGGTGACCCCCAGGGGGAGAGTCTTCTCTGTGGGGACTCCTGCCCTATAGCATCTCTGAGAAGAAAAGATACTGATACTGATCGTAATGAATCCCAGAATGGCAGATGACCTCATACAGTGGTTTTATGTAGATCATGGGTGTCAAACTTGTGGCGTCAAGTTGCTGTCATGTGATGTATCATGATTTTTCCCCCCTCCATGGAGCTGGGGTGGGTGTGACCTGCACGTGATGCATCTGGCCCATGGGCCGCCAGATGTAGATGTTAAACAGGAGAGGGGAAAGCATTGAGCCCTGAGGCACCCCATATACGAGAGGCCTAGACATTATCTCTTTCCCACTGTCAATATTGATGGGAACTGACTACTGAGGAAGGATGTGATGCACTGAAACACAGTTTCTCCCACCTGTAACACCTGCAGACAGTCCAGAATAATATTGTAATTGATGATATCAAAAGCTGATGAGAGATCAAGGAGTACTAGGATGACTGTACCACCTCCATAAAGATATGGTTAGTGGAAACAGGAAACAGATATTCTGAAAAGGCATTAAATTCTTCTGAAGGTATGCAAACAAACACATTCAGCATTAAGATTTGTCTATTTTTAAGAGCCGTAGTGGTTAGAATGCAGAATTGCAGGCCTGCAGCCTGGAGTTCAATCCTGATAGGACTCAAGCTGGACTTCACCTTCCATCCTTCTGAGATCAGTAAAATGAGGACCCAGATTGTTGGGGGCATAGTGGCCACTCATAGTGCTTTGGTAAAGCACTATGGGGTGGTATGTAAGTCTAAGCGCTATTGCTATTACAATTTATTTAACTGGGACCTGAAATATTCTCCTGAATATGTAACCTCATAATAAGAGATGTGCTGCTGATTTTAAATTTTGAAAGGGCTTCCTATGCAAAGAGCAAATGATAAAACCACAAGAGCAAGTCTTTGTGGCTGGGAGTCTTTTCAGTCTGGATTTTCAGGCTGTTAACATATCTGCCTGGGTAATAACTTATTCAGAAAATGAAAATGAAAAGAAAGGGGGAAAAAAATCTCACCTGACATCAAGGCAGCTTTCATTTCACATGGGTGTGCACGTGTGTGAGTCTTCTGCTTCATTTTGTGTGTGCAATGTGGGAAATTCACGGATTTTCAGTCCATTAAAACACATTTCAGAGTCATGTTGTTTGAAGTTACTTTACTTCAGAAACAGCTCTTTTCAATTAACTCTGAAACCTCTTTCAACAGCCGTTCATAAATAGGCCAACATCAATGGCATGCTCTGAGTCAGTGTGTATCTCTAATGGAAATGCACAATGGGCTGAGCTCCATGCCTGCAGGGAGAACATCTTCTATTTCAGACACAGTCAATGAGAAGTTTTGCCAGCTATTCTAGGTCTCTCACTCACTCTCCCTCTCTCTCTGGTCTCAGCTTCAGCTCATAGCTGATCAATAGCTGTGCTTTTTAATTACACTGTACAGTAATGATTTGTCACTCATTGAAAGGGGATGTTCTTTTGAGTCAGCATGAGTAGAAACAACCCAAAGAAGGAAGAAGAATTTCATTTTTGTAGCAAGAGGCAAAGGGCATGGCACGAGGATGGTATCTTCTGGAAGGGCTATCCCATTAAGGTGAGATCTCAGATAGAAAGAGAGGATGTGAAAGACTGTCAGCTTTGAAAGAGAAACAGGAGATATAAAAGAAGAAGAAGAAAAAAATCTGTAAGGGCTGCAATTAAAACAGGAGCCAGCAAACTGTTCCTCTCTGATATTCTGAATTACAATCCCAGAATTCCTCACTGCTGGAGAACATCTGGAGAAGAGAACCACATGTGAATCAAAGGGATAAGGTTCAATCTGGCTGGGCTTGGTACAGCATGGGAAAGGGCGCGTGGCAATAACATGAGATTTGAAAGAATTTGATGTTTATACAATGTATCATCTTCATTTAATTTCTCAGTTTCCCTGTCCTTTCATTGTAGTCTTTACTTTTTACAAATATTCCATTAATGTGGGGATGACATTGCAATGAAAGACACGATGCAGGAAGTTGGATTTGGATAGATCTCTCTTTCAGGCTGGAAGAGTCCCCAGCACAAGCCATAACTGTGATACGGGAAGCCCAATGCAAAACGTATCCATCCAAACTCAGGAAATCCTGAAAACTGTGAATCTTCTCTTCCACCCCGTTTTTTTAAATATACTAATAATAAATAACCATTAAGAGACCATTTTGACTTTTGTTCAGTTTGAGTAATCCCTTTCTACTTTTTTTCTCTTCAGGTTCCCTCTTTTACCATCTATGGGTGTTAAGAATAAGCAGAGAGATTCAAGGACAGGAATGGTAGTTGGTGATAAAAATATCCTGAGGGGATGCCATTGTGAATCAATACCATGAACACATACATTGAGCTTTCTGCTCACGAGAGTTAAGTGGGTACAAGACATTAAACTCCATCTACCAATTTTAAAAAGTAGGCATCTGTTTTGAAGAGATTACAGTGGTTTGCTGTCTTTGGTATGAAAGTTCATTTTTAACAGCCCAATTCTAGAAGCATCGCTACTCCATAATATCCAAGAAATCAGTAGAAGACAGAGAGAGAAGAGAAAAGTGTCCAAATGGGGAAAGTTAGGTTAGAATGAGAGATGATGTTTCTATTAAATTAATTACTGAAAAATATTAATACTAATGGACCAGAATATTGCCCCCCCAATTAACCAGAAATATTCGTTTAATTAAAAAAGCAATACAAGAGTTTTAAAATAGGCATTATTTCACAGGAGAACAGAAGAATAGGCTGCTTAGTAACATTGCAGGCACCTGTGCTGCTTTCTTTTCTTCCAATTGAGCCTTCTTCCCAGCATCAGCATGGCAGAGTTGCCAATAAAGCAGTAACCTTGACACACGTTTAGAAAGAGAGGGTTAGAGTGGAGGGAGAATGGGGGAAACGTATACTTTGTGTTCTGCAGCCATCAACAGGGTACAGCAGACAAACAAAAGGTGACATTCTTCCTTCAGAAGAAGTGGATGGTCAAGAGAGAGAGAGAGAGAGAGAGAAAGACAGAGAGAAAAATAAGTATATTAGTCTAGTAAGACAAAGCGCATCAGAAAAGATGCAAGAGTTCTATGCTGGCTATTAACAGAAAAAGAAAAAAAATGGAGAGAAAGGAGACTTAAGACAGACTTAAGTTTAAGAATTTTTAAAATGCTAATAATGATTCTGTATTGGAAACAGCATAGAGACTAGTATATTGATAATAAATTAATAGGTAACAGAATAATAGGTAAGAATAATAAGTATAATATACTATAGTAAAAGTATAGAGCATGGTATAAACATTGTCATGCTAATAGTAACTAAAGAGTAATTGTATATTGTAATAGTAATTATCATAGAAACAGTATGTAGATAGCAATAGCACTTAGACTTATATATCACTTCAAAGTGCTTATAGCCTCTCTAAGTGGTTTACAGAGTCAGTCTATTGCCGCCAACAATCTGGCTCCTCATTTTACCCACCTTGGAAGGATGGGGCTGAGCCAACCTTGAGCCAGTGAGAATTGAACTGCCGAACTGCTGGCTGTCAGCAGTCAACAGAATTAGCCAGCAGTACTGCATTCTAACCACTGCGCCACCACTGTTCTTAGCTGTAGTAGCAGTAGTATAGCATATAGCTGTGATGGTGAACCTATGGCATGTGTGCCACAGATGGCATGCAGAGCCATATCTGTGGGCATACGAGTGTTACCCTAGCTCAGCGCCAGCATACATGTGCATGCTGGCTAGCTGATTTTCAGGCCTTCCAGGCCCCTGGAAGTTGGGAAGCCTACCCAACTTCTGGTGGGCCAAGAAGGCCCATTTTTTTACTCTTTTTTTATCCACAGCCTGTGGAGGGCGAAAAATGGAGCTTCCGGGCCAACTGGAAGTCAGGAAACAGGCCATTTCCAGCCTCTGGAGGGCCTCCAGAGGGGTGGAGAAGGCTGTTTTTATCCTCCCTAGGCTCCAAGAAAGCTCTGGAGCCTGGGGAGGGCCAAAAACAGGTCTACTGGGCCCACCGTGCCATCACGTGCCAAAAGTGGGGGGAGCGGGCAGGGTCACAGGCACATGCGGGGGGTTTGGGGTGCATTGAATTATGAGTGTGGGCACACACGCGTGAGAGCCCCCCACGCTCCCCATGCTTTTGGAACGTGATGGCAAAAAGGTTAGCCATCACTGGCATATAGGAAGCACTCACAATGTACAATCAGGTCCAGAAATATTGGGACATCGACACAATTCTAACATCTTTGGCTCTATACACTACCACCACAATGGAGTTGGAATGAAACAAACACCATGTGCTTTAACTGCAGATTGTCAGCTTTAATTTGAGGGTATGTACATCCAACTCAGGTGAACAGTGTAGGACTTACAGCAGTTTGCATATGTGCCTCCCACTTGTTAAGGAACCAAAGGTAATCAGCTTCTCAGCTATTCCATGGCCAGGTGTGTGATATTCCCTCATTACCCCAATTTTAATGTGCAGATAAAAGGCCCAAAGTTCATTTCAAGTGCGCTATTTGCATTTGGAATCTGTTGCTGTCAACCCTCAAGATGAGATCCAAAGTGAAGCAAGCCATCATTAGGCTGAAGAAACAAAACAAACCCATCAGAGAGATAGCAAGAACATTAGGCATGGCCAAAACAACTGTCTGGAACATTCTCAAAAAGAAGAAACGCACCGGTGAGCTCAGCAACACCAAAAGACCCGGGAGACCACGGAAAACAACTGTGGTGGATGACCGAAGAATTCTTTCCCTGGTGAAGAAAACACCCTTCACAACAGTTGGCCAGATCAAGAACACTCTCCGGGAGGTAGGCGTATGTGTGTCAAAGTCAACAATCAAGAGAAGACTTCACCAGAGTGAATACAGAGGGTTCACCACAAGATGTAAAGCATTGATGAGCCTCAAAAACAGGAAAGCCAGATTAGAGTTTGCCAAACAACATCTAACAAAGCCTTCACAGTTCTGGAACAAGATCCTATGGACAGATGAGACCAAGATCAACTTGTACCAGAGTGATGGGAAAAGAAGAGTATGGAGAAGGAAAGGAACCGCTCATGATCCTAAGCATACCACCTCATCAGTGAAGCATGGTAGTATCATGGCGTGGGCATGTATGGCTGCCAGTGGAACTGGTTCTCTTGTATTTATTGATGATTTGACTGCTGACAAAAGCAGCAGGATGATTTCTGAAGTGTTTTGGGCAATATTATCTGCTCACATTCAGCCAAATGCTGCAGAACTCATTGGACAGCGCTTCACAATGCAGATGGACAATGACCCAAAGCATACTGCAAAAGCAACCAAAGAGTTTTTGAAGGGACAGAAGTGGTATGTTATGCAATGGCCAAGTCAATCACCTGACCTGAATCCCATTGAGCATGCATTTCACTTGCTGAAGACAAAACTGAAGGGAAAATGCCCCAAGAAGAAGCAGAAACTGAAGACAGTTGCAGTAGAGGCCTGGCAGAGCATCACCAGGGATGAAACCCAGAGTCTGGTGATGTCTATGCATTCCAGACTTCAGGCTGTGATTGACTGCAAAGGATTTGCAACCAAGTATTAAGAAGGGAAAGTTTGATTTATGATTATTATTCTGTTCCATTACCTTTGATCCCTTAACAAGTGGGAGGCACAAATGCAAACTGCTGTAAGTCCTACACCATTCACCTGAGTTGGATGTACATACCCTCAAATTAAAGCTGACAGTCTGCAGCTAAAGCACATGGTGTTTGTTTCATTCCAACTCCATTGTGGTGGTGATGTATAGAGCCAAAGATGTTAGAATTGCATCGAAGTCCCAATATTTCTGGACCTGACTGTATATATAAGCTTTTACATCACTTTAATATATTTATTTTCAGAAAAATGAAAATAAATGAAATCTCCCTTATAGGGAGATATAAAGATGTAAAGAAACCACCTGTCCAGGACTTTTTTCCCTCTCTCTTAAGAGAGAGAATTAAGAATCTGGGGCAATCTGAGTACAGTTTAAAAAGAATTTGTCTTAATATTAAAAATATTAATAATCTAATAGTTATTGTTTTGATTTGTTTCTTGAATCACAGTATTATTCCTGATACAAATAGTACTTGATAGATTAACAGAGAGTACTATATTAAGCATTTTTTTTTTGGATGTGAGCCCCCATGAATTCACAACTTGTATAGAGCCTATAGCAAATGTTGGCAACGTTTTTCCTTCAGGGATTGTAATGAGGGTTTTTCCCAGGGGTGAAATGCTACTGGTTCGGCCTGGTTCAGCTGAACCGGTAGCAACGGCAGCAGGTGGTTCGAAGAACCGGTAGTGACGGCAGCACGAGGCTCTGCCCACCCGCCCAGTCATTGTTACTTCCTGGTTTTAACCAGGAAGTAACCTGTTTTTTACCCTCTGCACAGAGTCAAATGCAGCACTGCTGAAAATTGTGATTTTGCTATCAATTCTGATGGCTGAAAAAGTCAGGTAGTTTGTCTATCCTAAATATAAAGGAATCCATCCTATCTATTATTCACATAATTAATTGATTAAAAAGAAATCAGTACAACTGCTTCTCAAAGCTGCAGTCTTAATTAAACCACAACAATAGTTAATATGAGCTGAAGATAATGAGGTGCACAATATAGTCAGATATGTTTTCTGCCATTATTCCAAAAATATTCTCAAAGGAAGGTCTCAGATAATCTTCCCCAACTGGATCCACTGAAGTTGTGTTGTGGATTGGTAGTCCGAATATCATGTATCTGGAAGGCACTGGTCTAGGGAAGACCCTCCATTTCAAAAAAACAAAAACAAAAACAAAAAAAAACCACCTCCCCTGCTTTTCTGCACAAATATGAATACTGTGCACAGTCCAGGTCACTTGAGATATTAAGGATAATTTTTGTACCAGGGCAATCAGAACCTTCTACTTAGCAAATGACCCTGCCAGGAATTATTTGACAGAGAATTCAGTATGAATAGGAATAACAGGCACTTATATTGCTTTCCTTGGACTTCATTACAATTTAAGACGGTCACTCACGCCCTTGTCACGTCCCGTCTGGACTACTGCAACGCTCTCAACATGGGGCTTCCCTTGGAGTGCACCCGGAGGCTCCAACTGGTCCAGAAGGCAGCCGCGCAGGTGATTACAGGTGTAACCCAACACACCCATCTAACACTTCTTCTGCATGAGCTGCATGGCTTCCAGTGTCTTCCGGGTGCTGTTCAAGGTGCTGGTTACCTCCTTTAAAGTGCTCCATGGCTTAGTGCCCGGATACCTATGGGACCACCTTCTGCCACCAATAGCCTCCTACCGACCAACGCGCTCGCACAGAGAGGCAGTCCTCAGGGTGCCATCGGCAAAACAATGTAGGCTGGTGACCCCCAGGGGGAGAGCCTTCTCTGTGGGAGCACCCACCCTCTGGAATGAACTACCCCCTGGGATACGCATGTTTCCTGATCTCCGTACTTTTTGCCGGGCCCGCAAGACCCTGTTATTTCAACAGATGAAATAACTTGGCTTGGTTGACTAAAATAATCTGGACGGGGTATTTTAAATTATTAAATTATGTGTTTTTAGCTAAGAAAGCCAAAATTTGATTAATTTTGTTTTAAATGGGTTTTAAATGTTGTAGGTGTTTATTGTCTTTTTATCATGGCTGTACACCGCTCTGAGTCCCTCGGGAGAAGGGCGGTATATAAATCTAATCAATCAATCAATCAATCAATCAATCAATCAATTTCATCCTAGGAAGACAAACTTTTGTATATCTGTTCTTTATGTTTATTCATTTTCATTTAATCCAGAACTCTGGTTTCGGTTTTTTCTTGGTTTCTTCTTGGTAACAGAAAGTACATAAACCACTATGCCCTATTCCCATCCCATCCCATCCCATCCCATCCCATCCCATTCCAAATATCCATGATGTTTCACTGCAATTCTTCCCCATCAATAAAACTGGTTACATAATCATGATTACTTTCTATTCAATTTTCACTAGACATTTCTAAAACTAGATTATAAATAATAATTGCAACCCCCATGTCCTTGAGTTATATCCGCTTGGCAGGAAATTCCCCTTGGCAGGATTATCCTAACAGCACATCTCATGGGCATCAGGTCAGAGAAAGCTTTAGTACAGTAACTTAAAGCTGATCCAGAGAGCTTTCTAAATTTCAGGACTGGGCCCAAAACAAAATGAAAGGTTGATTTCAACTACATACTGTTTTCAAAGATTGCTGTGCTACTGAATGTCTTCCAATTTCTCAAGGACACCTGGTAGTAGAAACAAATCAGCAGAATGATAAAGGGTGATATTGTTGATTGTTTCTCTGCCATGACTATTTTATTCATATTATGAAACTTCAGTCCTATGTGTTATAGAAATCTATATGCCTGGAGATCCAGGAGATTTGCAGTATGGTAGTGTTTAGCAAGTTGTAAGTCACATGCATCCCCCAAGCCAGGGATGAAATGCTACTGGTTCACTCCGGTTCAGGCGAAATAGTAGTGATAAAAACTACCAGTTCATGCGAACCGGTAGTTAAAAAAAGCTACGATCCGATGATCAGCTGTGCCGCATGGTTTAGCTTTGCTAGAAAGCAGGAAATCCTGCTTTCTAGCGAAGCTAAACCACGCGGCACAGCTGATTCCCCACCCCCGCTGTTCTATTTACCTTCCCAAGCCTCCGCATATGTGGCCAGCAAACCAATAGCAAACCAGTTCAGATTTCACCACTGCCCCAAGCCCCATTTATACCCACGTGGCACCATTGAAATTCAATAGCAAAATGGCTGATTTTTGGCACTGGAATTTGTTTATGTGTTTCTCCTATTGCTGTAAGATTTGGAATGGATTTGTTAAGCTTATGTGTGGCAAAACCTGTCCAGTGATACTCTAGAATTCTTCTGCTGCTCAAAACCTATATACATACAGGAACAAAAAGTCATTTTTGCCCATCTTGTGATGTCACCATGTCATTTGAGACACTCTGTTTTAGTCCTAGATGCCAAAACATGAGATAATGTGAAAACACTTTTACAATAGCAACAATAACACTGATCATCTTTCCAAGACTCCTTGGTGTTTAAGGTGCTACTGACACTGATTATGATTGTAATTTCTAAAGAGATTTACTTTAAGTTACTTATACAGCTAGAAGCATTAGAAGTCGGTCAGATTTGTATTCCATATCAAGTTATAATTCATTTTTAGCAAATATAAGCATTTTGCCCAACTCTTTATTGGACAAAATGCTAGGCTGTAAACTGGATTGTAAGATGGGCTACAGATTCTTGTAATCACTCTCATTCTCTTATTATGGAGTCAGCAAGGATACCAATGAAAATGAATCAACTGACACTTAATAAAAACCAATAAAGAGAACTTTCAAGACAGGGATGAGGTAGTTTGTTCATAGGAGGGGATGCTCTAGTATTTAAAAGTGGCATTGGAAAGCCAAATAGTTTCTGTGGCAAGAAAAATTCCAGGTTCAGATGTCCCCAAATCCACAGCCCTATGAAGATCTAGATCAAGTTTGAGCCTATTCTCAGCATCCAGGTCTCTACAGACCTCAAGACTACTGTTCATTTAAATGCAAATAGGACCACCCACTCTCTCACTTCTTGGGCCCAATCACATGCCATCTCTTTTGTAACCCAGGAAGACCATGGATTTAAAATGCAAGTAAGTACACTCAGAATTTTGTGGATCCTACCTACGGGTCAGGATCAACAGTACCAAACACTTCCCAGATCAAACTCTTCACATCAGACAGTGCTTCAAGTCAATCTCACAGGACTTGCACAGCTAAAGTCCAAATCTTAGTGGATCCAAGCAACAGATGTAATGAGAAATCCTCACATTGGGCCTTGCAGAGAGCAAGTCATCTTATAGTGGGCCACCAGGTTGCAATCCATGAGAATAATAAAAGCAACAAAGGCTTTTATTGGCTTTTCTTATTGCCACATTGCAATCTCTGATAAAGGCTTTTACTTATGCCTTCTTGGATTTGCTCTTTGTTTTCCTCCAAAGCTGCTCTATCCTTCTCTTCTGCGGACTCCTAGAATTCCCCTGAAAACCAAGTGGAATGTGGACAGCTGGTGAAAGATTAATCTGTCCTGCACATGTGGAAAGTAGGACTCTAGAATACCAGTAAGACTCAAGAGCACCAAATCCTCAAATTAATGGTGCCTTATGCCTGATGACTTGAAGACTGCACTTTCAAATGATAATAAATGACTAAGCCTATAACAACAATCCATATTTTACAGCCTATAATGCCATTATTCCCAATGAATGAATTTCCTTTCAAGAAAATGACTGCCTTGTATCTTCCCTAACCCTAAAATACTAATAAAAAATTTTTGCAAGAGGATTAAAAACCACTGAGATCTACACATGCAAAGCTCTGGGCCTTTGGCTCTCTGAATGGAGTAAATTTGTTAATTGAGGCAATTGATTTTTCCTAGGAAATAGTAGCAATGTCTAATTCATTAAAGCCTAAAACAACATCCTTTGGGCAAAATGGGGTCACTCCATTCCTAACCTTTTAGTGAAGTATTAACAATTTGGAGTCATTTTGGTGCATATCTTAAAAAGTGCTACATTAACAAAAACAAACTTGAATAGAGCAGAGAAAGAAAAGTTCAACACATAGACGCCCACGTATGGTAGGTGTGTATGCACACTCCATATATACACACAGATGCATACCTATACTGTATGGCCTCCAGCTCCTGTCCTTCTCTTCTGCAGCATTTTAAGGTCTGTGTTTAATATTGCCAAGCCCACTTGAGTGATAAATGCAACTGTATAAAATTACTTATTACAAGCTGTCATGTTGCCTCACTCATACTGCAAGGCTGGAGGCACTGGTACATAAAGGCTTAGCATCTCCACCTTGACAGCACCGGCTTTAAAATAAAATGCTTTCAGTCATGAATACAAAACATAATTTACCTACTCATAATACTTCACTTCAGAAAGCTCGTGCCGCTACCGTCAAACCTTTACTGGGGCAATGCACCGTCAAGCCAACTCATTCCAGCTTGTCAGTTTACCTGACAGCAGTTTTCCCTTGACTCACCTTTGGAGAAAGTTAAGCAGTTTGCTTTAATTATCCAACACCACCACCCCTCACCATGTTGTTTTTGTTTTCTCTTCTCCTCAGTTGTCTCCCCAGTCCAAAGTATTTCACTAGTGCTCTAACCTGCTCTCCACTCTACCATTGGTTTGGCTACCCAAGCAGCCTCATACCAGGCTGGCCACACCTCCCCATTCTCCTTCCTTCCTTCCTTCCTTCCTTCCTTCCTTCTTTCCTTCCTTCCTCCCTCCTTCCCTCCCTCCCTCCCTCCCTCCCCAGCATAGGACTGTGCATTCTTCCCTGAGCATGGCATTAATGCTGAAACACAAAAGCTCCCACTGAGCTCTTGGGATGTCAGCTGGATTGAAATAGGATGTGAAGGTTCCCCAGACCCTCTCTGGGGGAGAACTGATTCATTGTGACTCTTTTTATTGTTGGCCATGATGCGTACAGGATGTGAAGTTCCCATCTGCACTGGTGTCTGCCCACCAGCCACCCTACTCTGGTGCTCGGTGCCATTGGAACAGACCTGCAGATGCCTCCCGTGAGTCCAAATCCTTTTGACAATGTTCACATCCAGTTAAGGCCCAAAGTGCTTGTGCTTGTCAGTTGGGATAAAGAACGAAGAAAGTAATCTCTCTCCTCCCTGCCCCCCTGCCTGCTTTTTCCCCCTTTCACTGAAAAGAAAATCAGAATTGCCAACGGAAATATTTTTCTTGTTCTCTTTCCCCTCATAGCCTGACATTTCTTGGTCCCCCAGGCCCCACCCACAACATACCTCTCCCCAGAGAGGCAATTGATGAAGAAGTTCAGACAGATAGGCCAAACTATGGCTTTTCGTTTTGCCTGGTTGCAGATGGTTTCATCCCCTTGCTCCCCTACCTTCTTTTTACAGGATAACATAGAGTTGGAAAGAAAAGGAACAAGTTTGCTGCCTGGGCATAACCTGATGATGGCAGAAATCTACTTCATGTGGAAGCTTTTTGCTGAAGATCACCTCCTGCTGTCTGAGTTATAGACTTTAGCACATTTGCTTATCTCTTTGTGAAAAAGAGACTCCTTTATATTTTTATCTCAAGGCCTTCATAAACTGGGAAGCAACTTCCCAAAGCAAGTATACATTTTTTTTTTAAAAAATTACTTTATTCAACTCAACCTTGTCTTTGCTATTGTCACTATGTCTGTTTATATGAAATATTTTCTATCATGTCTGCAAAATAATTGCAGAGGGAAATAATTCCAGGTCAGGGAAACATGGGATCCCTCTTACTTGTGATCTTTCCTTTCTTTCTAGCCTCCTTGTATTTGAAACCTCAGTGTAGAAAATGTCTTGCTCAGCAGGACAACCTGCCAAGAAATATATTCAGACACAATAATAACTTGACTATGGGCACCATCTTGTGAAATGGAAAGAAGGACTGTTTTCCATCTTAGCTTGGTTTTAAAAAGTGTTATCATTAGACAGAGAGCTTTAAGATGGCAAAGAATGCCACTGTCAAATGAGAATTGAAAAAAAGAAACTTCTTTGAATTTAATGTGGAGGTTATAAAAGAAATGAATTAGTCTCCGCTGGGACAAGATTGGCTATAATTCAAGAAACCAGAATAAGTAGAGGAAGGAAAACAGCAACAACATTAAGGAAAGTAACTATTGTCAAACATGAAGGATTTCCCAATTTTAACCAAATCCTAACCAAGTATGGAATATTTCTACGAATTATAATAGAAGAATGAAGTATTTGGAGAATGAAGCACCCCTAGATCCTAGAAAATTTTATATTGATTTTCTTTATATTTTGCCGACCTGGTTAGTTTATAATTTGTATTCCAAATTGTTTCCCAATCCTCTAATTCAATATTGTGCCAACATTTTTTGCCCAGGCTATCATAGTTCCCTTCAATGTTCACCTACACCCTAGTCCAGCGATGGCTAACCTTCTTGCTGTCATGTGCCAAAAGCGGAGGGAATGCGGGGGGTGGGGTTCACGCATGCATGTGCCCACACCCATAATTCAATACCCCCGCACCCCAGTGCATGCATGTGCGACCCCCCCTGCTCCCCCACTTTTGGCACGCAACGGCAAAAAGGTTACCAGTGGGCCTGGTAGGCTCATTTTTTGCCCTCCCCAGGCTCCAAAGGCTTTCTTGGAGCCCAGGGAGAGTGAAAACGGACTCCCCCATCTCCCCAGAGGCACTCTGGAGGGTGGAACTGTCGCATTACCCAATTTCCAGTGGGCATGGAAGGCCCAAAAATCAGCTGGCCAGTACGGGCATGCACGCTGGAGCTAAGCTAGGGCAATGCTCACGTGCCCACAGTATGGCTCCATGTGCCACCTGTGGCACGCGTGCCATAGGCGCGCCATCACAGCCCTAGTCATTTCCCTATTCCAAATTGATAAAACATCACCATATGAGCTTGGTATTAAAAATTATTAATTTCTCACCCACATTTCTCTAAATGATACATGCAGCAATATAAATCAGTAGCAACATGCAATTCAGAAATATTTGACAGCTTAAAGTCAATCACCCTATGCCTTCTAAAGAGGAAAGTTTTTCACCAGATTTCATAGAGGTTTGTGGTTCTTATTTCCTCTTCTTCTTAGACCAGACTTATATTACAGTTCTATTTGTATACATTAAGACTTTTTTGGGAGTATTTACTGAGCAACTCTCCAACCAACATCTGACTAAACAATTACTGTATTAAAATGGAAATATACCAAGCCATGTTGAAAGCTGTGTCTGAGTATATAACCGCAATATTTGCCAAGTAATAAGAAATCAATGCCTTCTGAGAGTAACATCTACTTTAGCAATTGCTATCAACCTATTGCACTGCAATATAATACTTCTGAGAAAACTCCCTCTTCACTTTTATGCTCTCTGAATGGATTTAGACCACAGATGGATTAAAAAAAAAAATTCAGAAAGCAGGACTGTTTTCATATTATCTAGAAATATTTCAGAAAGGATCATTGATAAAGAGCATCTTCCATTTTCAAAATAGTAATTATCCACTTTTTTTCTTGCAATATTATTATTGTTAATGCTTTACAATAATCCAGATTCTGTCTCGGGTCAAACGGTTTACAAAGCTAATAGCTTCTTAAAAGTTCATTGCAAAGTATAGATTGAACAAAATAAAACACAGTTAATGTGGTGCATAAAATGTTCAGTTTGATTTTATGGATCATATCACAGAGGAAAATCAAACATCAGATCTGAACACTATTTTGTTGTAAATTTACAATTTCCCAATATCCTCTTAAAAGAGAAATTTTATCAAAAGTTTACACAGTGGCAATTTTCTATACAATATATACATTATGTTATGAAGTTTGTTCAAACTTTTGGTAATGGTATTGTTTACACATGTGGATAATGAAAATAAAGGAACAGAAAAATTCATGATAGTGAAAGATAGTGCCTGCACAGAATGAAATAACTGACAGGCCTACTTTCTAATTATGGGGAACATGAAGAACAATTAATCTAGAGTAATGTGTCTCAAACATGGCAACTTTAAGATATGTGGACTTCAACTCTCAGAAGTTACCAAATTTGAGAAACAATGTTCTAAAGCTTTCCTATTAGGGAACCTTTAGCCTACTGCAAATGACTATGTACTGAAATGGAGAACATTTAATTTCTACAACAATGAATTTGTTTATTCTAAATGACCATAGAGAATATGAGTAAAATTACAGTTTTGCCATGGGCGAACAGGGTTTTTTTTTGGCCACTATCCACAAATCAAAATAAATAGGTAAAAATCGTCTTCAAAGCAAAGATCATTTAATTATGTCTAAAACAACAAGAAAAAACCTACTCATTGTTTTACAATTTGGCAGTTTTTTTTGTATAAAAGGGCACTTCTACAACGTTTGCTATTTTCATCAGTACTGCACACTAAACAGCAAGTATTAAAGAACCCTTTTTACTGACTCCAATTTTGCGAAGGCAGTATGAAGCCATTTACCTGAAAAATGAAACCACTTTTTTTTTTCAATGGTCTCAGTTAAATATCAATGATCAGCCTTGTATCTGGGTTTAACAGTTGCCTATTTGGTATACAAACCTAATTTGATTTAAAAGAAACAAAACACTTGAAACATATCACATCTAAGCCTTGCTTTTTCACATAGTCACAACTTCTTGTATATTTATAAAATATTTGGCTTCTAACCTGAACTATTGTTATTTACTAAATTGATACAACTGGGATCTTGTCATCTTTTCCACAACTCCTTGCAATTATATGTATTTAATACATAATACAAAACATGAACATGATGCTAAACATAGAGCAGATGTGATGCCAAAACCACAATAACATCCTAATTTATGGGACATTATACAAAGCCTTCTGAATGCATTGAAGGTCACGTCTCATAATTTCAGCCAAAATGGCCTTTCATGAATGAAGGCAAATATACATGTCCAAGGATAATGTTGCAGGATCCAATCTGAGTCGGTCATCAGGACCAAAGGTTTAGTCTTCCAAGCTTTTGGACTCATGCTGGAGTCCAACCTTAGGAAACTTCTCTTTAGCAAAGTGTGTATCCTGGGCTGTTCTATGTGTTGTATTTATATAACACCTGGTTGTGTGTGGCTTTTAGTGGCCATACCAGTGTACTTTGGTCATGTTAACTGGGGATTATGGGAACTGAAATCCATTTCATCTGGATGCGGAAGAATGGAACCACATTCCCAAGGTGAAAAGTGATGCTTCCATCTTCCTTCTGGATGGAAAATGAGGCCATCTATGTTAGTCTTGCCTTTGATCATTCCACTACAATCTTCATGTCTTCAGGCAAAAGTTTGAAGTGGGTTCATCTTGTATAGAATGCACAAAAAATCTTCCACATAATTTGAAACTCTGCATACTTCATTACCCCAAATGTGGAAATGAATTATAAGTGCGTCCAATCAAATGCACCAAGAACCTTCCTCTTTCCATTTCATTTCCTGAAGAGGCAGCAGGGGATGGAACTAACCTAAACAATCCAGCTTTCTGGAGCTGTGAAGCTCTTTGAATTGTTAGCTCCAAACCTAGTTCAGAGAGGCACAGATGTTGTACCTGTCAGCAACTCTTTGAAGCAACCCTCCTTCCCTTGGATTGTGCAGCAGCTCCGAAGGGCAATTAGACAATCCAGGGAAAAGAAGCAGATGCTTTAGGGAGCTCAGATATGGACTAGAATAACCTGAGCATATCTGAGTGCTCCAAAGCACTTCTTTGCCTTCACATCAGAAACATTGCACAGTCCTACTGTTTTCCCTTGACATATTGTGAAGGAGAATGTCAGCAGAGCACACACTGCGTGGATACCCTATGACTTTATTTTTATTTGATGTAAATTATTATGCTTTGGGACTTTCAGTTTTCCCTTCCTCATGTTGTATTTTGGTTGATAAAAGACATACTGTACTGTAGGTGGTATTTCTTTTATATGCAAATATATATATATATATATATATATATATATATATATATATATATATATATATATATATATATATATATATATATTGATGCAAGAATTTATTATGTTGAGGCATGTGGTCCAATCCTATATGTAGGCAGGAAAAAACCCCATCACACTCACTAGAAATTATTCTCAAGTAAATTTGTGTTGAACTGTATACTTTTTCATTTAATCCTATTTTATATTCATTCACCTCTGCATTTCATATTTATATGCTTTAGTAGATATGAATGCCGTCACCTGGCCATGTTATCAGTTCAGCAAATCACAAGGCAGAGGTGTAATCATAATTTTAAAAATGACTTCCTTGTGTCCATTCAAAAGAGCAAAAGGCAGTCAATCAACCAGCTGACTGGCATAGAAAATGAAATAGGATCTTAGTTTTCTTTCACATTTCACTGTATACATAATAACAAATCCTTGCAAATTTTAAGAGGCAGTAAAACAATGCCCATGTGCAATATATTGTATTTGGGTATATGCAAGCATCATAATTGCTCCAGTTAAAGACTCTCCATTAAGAAAGAAGTCTTTCCCCATCTGCCTGAAGAATTGGCTTTCTGAGCACATACTATCACGAAGCCGTGTGGGGGTAGACCAGTGGTGGGTTTCAAAATTTTTTACTACTGATTCTGTGGGCATGATTTGGTGGGTGTGGCAGGGGAAGGATACTATAAAATTTCCATTCCCTCCCCAATCCAGGGGAAGGTTACCTCAAAATCCCCATTACCTCCCAATCAGCTGGGACTTGGGAGGTAGAGAATAGATGGGGGCGGGGCCAGTCAAAATTTTTACTCCCGGTTCTCCAAACTACTCAAACTTTCTGCTACCGGTTCTCCAGAACTGGTCAGAACCTGCTGAAACCCACCTCTGGGGTAGATAGGCGAGTGGGTTGGGGAAGGGGAAATGCTCAGCCCATCATTATTTCTCATAGCAGTTTTTACCAAAAGTAGAATTAGTTCCTTGAAAAAAAAAAGAAGGATTAATTTGTTTTAATTATTGTATGGCCTATTCAATTCCCCTCTTTGGGTTTGCTAAATGTGCTGTAGTTTAAAAACTGTAGGTTTTTAAAGCAACAACTGCTCTCAAAAAGTTATATATATTTAAAATGGCATCACACTTCTGGAAAACTTTGCATTGTACAGCATGTCTGACTTGATTGTTCTGTTTCCAAGGTCATCTGAGAAATGCCTTCTCAGAGGTTCTGCCCTCTATTTGTGATTGGAATAAGAACTAGGGTGTTCCCATCCTCTATGCCACCAGGTTGTAATTGACAGATCTGGCATTCAGAATCATGACAAATGGATTGTTTTGCCAGTTAATTTCACTGAGATTAGTTCCTGCTGGGATGATCAGCTCCATTGACCATTTTCTAGGCTTTTTCTTGAGCATGGCACATCTGCTGTAGCCACACAAACCCATTCTGCTGGTTGGAAGGGCCATGTATAGTCCTGCTTTATGGAAGTCTTCCAAACATCATGCACCCCTGGGTCTATACAGCTTAGCAATTCAGCAGCCTTGGTTACACTTGATGAACAAGGCTGCCATAGCGATCTTGCCTGTTTTTCAGAAGGCACACCCACAAGCCCAGACACACACACACACATTTCTTCCCTGTTACTGAATGGCTGAACGCAAGGCTATGTCAGATGGCTGTCTTGCTGGAGACATATTGGCTCTTTTGAATTTGTTCAGTTCATTGTGTTCTTTAACTACCTTAATGCTGTACTGCATTTTGAGGCTAACCATTAGTTAAGGACAAACATTGTAAATTCTTGTAAATTACTGCCAATGCACTAAAAGTACTTCCTCTAGTGGCTTGGAAAAATGAAATTTTAAGCATTTTAGTTTTATTTATATGACTGAAAATCAGAGCAAACTTCCAAATTGTGGTTGTCACATCTATGATGGTGGGGGCAATAATTCTCAATGAGACCAAAGGTTTGCTTGTTTGTGTTTGGGTATTGTATAATGCCTTTAGCATAAAGGCATTTGGCAAAATTAGATTAAGGGGGAAAAAAAGAGGATAACGTGAGAATCACATCCTTTTCCATGCATTATGGGAAGAGAGATGAAATGCTTGGTGTTGTTTACCACAAAATATGCCAGTTGTTACAATGATTAGAGTGTGATGAGATCGGAAAGGAAATTATCCTAAACCACGTGGGTTAATACATAAAGAAATCATTGACATGAGTGTTTTACAATTTAGCTACCCTGAAATAATCACATGTTAGTTCACAAATAGCAAATTGTGGGATGGCATACCATGTTTTATAGCTTAGAAAAACCACAGACTATCTTTCTCAGCATCATAAGGCTATCAAAACCTTATGACGAATATATCATTTGAAATGCCTCAGTGGAAAATGTACATATCCCAGAGTCTGCATGAGTGAGTACATATATGCATTCAGCAATGAGCAGTAACTCAATATTCTAAAAATGCTTCAGGATATCTAATAACTTGATTTGCTGGTGCAATCCTGAGGCTGATCAAAATTTCATCCCCATAACCCACAGAAGCTAAATCATTTGACCAGCTGCTGGGGCAAGCTGCATTATAAGTTAAATGCATCCTCGCTAAAAGTAACTTTCCTCAGTAGCAAACAACACTCATCTGTGTGCGAGAGAGATTTTTCATCTGGTTTATAATTTCCATATTGATCACATTGCAACACAAATATATTTTTTTCTTATGCTCTATTCATTTAAAAATATGTTAAGTATAATTACATTGTTTTCAATGCTAAGCATGGCTTCAGCTTAAGGAATTCAGACATGGAGCCATGGTGGCACAGTGGTTAGAATGAAGTTTTGCAGGCTAACTCTGCCCACTGCCAGGAGTTCAATTCTGAGTGGCTCAAGGTTGACTTAGACTTCCATCTTTCAGAGATCAGAAAAATGAGAACCCAGATTGTTGGGGGCAATATGCTGACACTGTAAACCCCTCAGAGAGTATGTAAAGCACTATGGAGTGGTATATAAATCTAAGTGCTAATACTATTGCTATAAAGTTCTTCATTGATAATATCAAAGAAATGGGGCTATAGTCTTATCTGTGCAAATAGTGAGACATGTGGGTGCTACAAGAATTATAGACACAGCTTTCTTCAGGTTGACAAATGATAACTCTTGCTGGAACCTGGCTGTTGTGTAAAATTCAGATGAGATTAAGCTTTCATCTTGCATGCAGGGGTTAACGTTGTTCAGCTCCAACCATTTGCAAACCTTTTCTTCCCTAATGTTGTAGCATCTTGACACACCTCTGTTAGCATTCTGTTGTCCTATATCTTTCCTTACCACCTTCTCATTTATGACATAACACAACCAATTTAATTTGACTTTTAAATGAATACTATGCTATAAACTTCCTTTCCTCTGGAAAAAAAATCTGGACTTTCCTTATTTACAAAGTGAATTTTAGGAGTCCTCAATTACAGTGCTTTATAGCCTCTCTAAGCACTTTACAGAATCAGTATATTGCCCCCAACAATCTGAATCCTCATTTTACTGACCTTGGAAGAATGGAAGGCTGAGTCAACCTTGAGCCTGGTGAGATTCGAACTGCCAATTTGCAGGCAGCCAGCAGTAAGCAGAAGTAGCCTACAGTACTGCATTCTAACCACGGTGCCACCACAGCTCTTAAATACAAGAAAATATATTATTTTAGTTTGAGCATTGACCAAAAGCTGGATTTCTCATCAAACCTACTACATAATACTATGGCTTAATCTAATGTGTCAATCCAGGCTTGTACTGCTCTTTGTTGTTACAGTTTGGCTTTATTATTGCTGGGATGTAGTTTATTAGCCAACTTTTGATCCCAACTGAACTATGGCAGTGGTTTCATTCTAATATATCTTAGATGCTATACTAAATCTAAATTAGCAAATGTGTTTGAGTGAGGTACTTTTCTCCCTATTTCACCTCCTCATCTGAATGGAACTCATAGATCAGATAGACCTCAGTTAAGATGATCTGGAAGGTTAGGCCATGTTTTCAGTTTGCACAGAAAAACCAGAAAAAGAACTGGTGACCTCCAATTGAGCTTATGCAGAAATACACCATACCATGCCAATTTTCATATCATAGCCTTTAATGCTTATGTGACACATTTAGATAGTGCAGCTGTTGAGTGGACAGGAGGGAACTAAATTCTATTGCCATGAATCAGAACAATAGTACTAGTTAAATATAGCTGTATCTTGCAGGGCTGTTTAGCATTCTTTTGTGTTGTAATAGTCATGGCATTTTATAAATGAAAGTATTTCAATTTCTTTCGATCATGTTTCATCTTTATCCATAACATACTGCCTTCAGCTTGCATCCTAATTTTTTTTTTTGAAAAAGAAATTCTAACCATGTAGTTTTGGATCTTGTCATAAGAATCAAGAAGTTGATTTGAAGGAATCCTATGCAATGCACACTAATAAAGGAAACAAAAAAGAATGAACGAAGTCTTACCTTTGAAGAGACCTTCAAAGTTTCCATTTTTCAATGGAATTTCCTTCATTTTGGGGGGGCTGATGAATCCTCTTTCTTTTATTAGCTTTATGTATGATCATTCAGATGCTATTCAGTCTCACTGATCTTTCTTTGCCAATTGGAGTGCTGATCCCTTTATTTCCTGATGAGGAAATAAGAGCTCCTTGCCATAGAAAAAAAAGCAAAATAAAACAAATACATGGTGGTAAGAGTGGCAAGATTTCTTAGCAGACTCTCCTATATTACCATATAGTCACAATATTTGACTTTGTGTAAAATAAACTCAAATGTTGCTTTGTTTAAACTACTTAGACTTTATTATCAATCATGTTTATTTTATGTAAAGGATTTTAAGTTTAAGATTAGCTTCTATGAACCAATCAATTTGTTTTGTACAAAATGAAACATACATTTTCAGAAGGGGAGTCTTGTAGAAATAATTTCATTATTGGATTTATATTCCACTGTTTGGTAAAGAGCTCAGGGAAAGATATGTAATGCCACCCCATTTCCACCGCAAAAGTAACAACTGTGAGGTAGATTGGGCAGAAAGAGATTGACAGACCCAAATGCTGCAAAGAAGACCTTTTGTGTTTAATAATAAACGTGGTAGTAAGGACTAAAGCATTTATAATGTATATATTGTAAGCTTTACTTATTATCATGGTGTTCACCTCATCAGATGCATTCAGGTTTATTTATTTATGTACTTAGTTAATGTATAAGGCCTCTAATACAACCTTATCACAACTCCGGATGGCATACAAGGTTCAAACAATTCAAAAATACAGACAAAAGAACAGGTGTCCAGACTCCCCTTTCCTAACTCTTAAAGAGCCACGTATAATGCCCAAGGGGCCTGGGGCCACTCTAGCCCAAGGCCTAGGGGAATAATCAGGTTTTAAGAGCTCTTTAGAGGAAGGTCAGGGTGGAAGCCAAAGAAATCCAGGGTAGTGGGAGATATGCCAGAAGGCAGGTGCTGGGACAGAGAAGGAACCCCAGTCAGGAGGACTGGATCTACATTCCATTCTTCTGATGAAATTGACAGAGAGTTCCATAAAATCTTATCCAATGATACATGCCTTATTCCACTCTTCATTATTATTTTAAATCACTGCTTTGTTCTAAAATTAATAAAATATCCACAGGTTTTTTTGTTGGTTTGTTTGTTTGTGGTTTTTTAGCTTTAGTTCTTTTTACTGTAAATTCCTCCCTCATCTTTCTTTCCCCACTGGAGCACAAACTAGCTATTGCCCAAGGATGCAGGGACTGAGGTCAGTTGTGAGCGAGTCACTCATTTCTCCTGATGTGGAGATGTAATAAGATGATATTGCCTCGGGGATGATTGCCTGTTGGAACTCTCCCTGAGTTTGGGAGCTTCATTTTCTCTCAGATGAGAAGGTGTGCTCATGTTGGTATATTTTGAAGAAGTATGGAAAATGAGAGAGACGCTCATTTTTGTGTAACACTCTCATGTTATTTAATAGCATTTGTCTTGAAAAACTTGTTAATTAATTAAGTTATTATTAAATTTGCATGCTGTCTTACATGCAACAATTCTAAGCAGAAAATAAAAACCTCAAAAAAGGATACAATCTGAATTTAAAAAAAATTAACAATAAGGATAGCAAGAGAACAAAAAGAAGACTGAATTGCAAAGAAAGAAAAAGAAAAAGAAAGAAAGAAAGAAAGAAAGAAAGAAAGAAAGAAAGAAAGAAAAGAAAGAAAGAAAGAATTTAAAGATGCTTCTCTCATCCTGGCTAAAGGTCTGGAAGAAGAGCCAGAATCTTCAGGGCCTTTTGAAACACTCATTCCAGGTGGCAGACAAAGGCAATGCTTCTGGAGTCCCAATAGGTAACATTATTTAATCCAGTAATTCTCAACCTCACCAGCTTTAATATGAGTGGACTTCAACTCCCAGAATTCTCCAGCCAGTTGATTTAAATAAAGGAAGCTGTAAGCAGACTAACTCTGCCAGATTGGATGGGCTGAGTAGATACTATAGGAGATAGACAGTCCATTTTAATGCAAGAAAACTTGCCCCTCTGCTTTCAAAATATTGGAAAACAAAGGATCAGTAACTAATTACAATATGCATTAGAGCAGAGAAAAATATATGGAGAATTCCTTAATAGTGTGAGTATGGTTTTTTATCACCTGTATTTTTGGACACTACATTGGTCCATCCAGCTTAACTGTTTCTACTTTCAGTCCCTCTGAAGCAGCATGTCATATGACACTCCTTGAAAAATCTACAAAAGTGATTGCTCTTTGATTTGACAAGTAAATAAAAACAGCCCCATTGGATGCATGTTTGAAAGATAAAATTGAATGCCTTGTCCTCATTTTCCCATTGACAAGACTTAAAGGCAAAGTTAAGAAAAAATTCTTGAGCCAGCAAACTTGCTTCTACAAGTACAAAAGGAATTTAAACAGTGGCCTGGGGAAGAAATGGATTTAACTGTCAGTCACATGAAAAGAATTTGGAAAAAGAATATGGATGCATTGTCAAAGGGCAAGATTCAAATGTAGTGACATGTTGCTGACCCTGGTGCCAAGCACCTCAAGATGAATCGGGGAGCAATGCTTGCAGCCTGCACAGCTGCTAAAAGGTGTTCAAGGCCCCCATTTAATTACATGTATTTATACAGTTTTTAAAAATCCTAAGTGCATTATAGCCTGTAGTATACCACAGTTTTGAGCATTTATGAGATTCAAGCAATTAAGAGTCTAAACTTTCAAATGTTTCCAGATGGCACACTGATTAACAATTGTATGAATTTAATATTTGTTTAAATGCGCTGTGCTGTAAAAATACTTCTTAATAGTGGCTGAGAGTATCTGCCACAAATCTTCACAGACAGTAACTTATTTCATTGCCTGGAGAGGTGGAAATCTCGTTAGTTGATTATACAGATCAAAAGCAGTGCAGGGATAAAGTAAAAAGATTTCTTCAAAAAGTCTATATTTTCCTTGCAAATTATTGCATTTTCTCATTGGCCTACGTCACCAACCTAATTTTGGACTAGTTTTCAGCAAAAGTCTGATTTGATACATACAAGATGAAGCTGCTACTCTTTGTTGCTTCTGCCTCATGGCATCCAGCTTGGTACAACTTATCATGAGATGCCTTGATGTTACATTGCGCTGCACCAAGATCCAGTCATCTGAGGCATCAGTGGGATACAATATAGCCCGATGTCCTTACATTACTTGTAAGTAACACCAACTGTTGAGAAGCACATGCAATTTTGTCAATGAATTTGCTCAGTCACCATATTTGTTTCAGAGATTTCCCAAATAGTAGGCAATCAGCTAGTACCTAATTTCCAATCACGGCGTAAATTGCACCCAGAAATGTGTTTTATATTCACTTTCTATCAAAACCTACTTCTGAAAACAATCAAGGTACAGAAACTTATTTTAAAATTTGATCCCCATGCCAATATTTGTAGCATTATCAAGAAACCTGATTTCAAGAAATCCAACTGAAAAAATGACTTAAACCAGGAGTCTGCAACCTTAAACACTCAAAGAGCCACTTGAGCCCGTTTCCCACAGAAAACAAGACACCGGGAGCTACAAAACCTGGGTGAACGTGGCCAACTCAACATTACTCACTCCCACCCAGTCACATGACTCCTCCAGCCACACCCACCCAGGTTTTGTGGCTCCCTGTGTTTTCTTTTCTATGGGAAATAGATATCTCCCCCCCTCTCTGTCCCTCTCTCTCTCTCCCATCTCTCTCTCTCCCCCCCTACCTTTCATCTCTCTCTCCCTCTCTGTCTATCTTCCTGTTTCCCAGTGCTGTGACAATGTGATGGCTCTTTCACCCCTCTCTGCAACAGGATGATAGGGAGCTGCAGCAGAGGCCCAAAGAGCTGCATGTGGCTCCGGGGCCACAGGTTGCTGACCACGACCCCCAACTTAAATTTTGTAAATTTTGTCAAAGTTATCTTCATGCAGGTAAGGTAATCCTATACATAATCAAATATTTATAGAATTGCAATTGTGGCCTGTTTTATTGCACAAGTTGGGCTGATGCATATCCCCAATTCAGGCAGATGCTACAGGAAATAACAACCTGGATTTTTCCAAGCTAAATAATGTAGAAGGGAAATCCCTTGCACATAAAGTATAATGATCTCAATTAGTCCAAAATGACAAATATTCAGCTATACAGTATATATTTGACTTGATGATGTATTGGGAAAATCCCAATTAATGGAAGTCACTGTTGTGTGAAAATTCAAATTTTGCCAAATTCCTATCTGAGGCTACATATTTTTAAACAGTTTTTTGCGGTGATGGTTCTCAACATTACATAAATATTTTCACATCTATCCTTCTATATGAATCATCTTCTTATGTTTCTCTCTAATAGCATCTCTTTCTCTCATCTCAGCACTTCACAATACTTGAGGAATTCCAGGACCAATGTTAGGATCACAGCAGTGAACTTGGGAGATCATATGGCAAGCACACTGAAAAACATCTACTGTACTGTAATTTTCCAGATTTTGGAAAACACAGTTAGATCCTGACTGTTTCCACAGTTGTGCCAGGAAAAGGAAATCATGGTTAGTCTTTTATATGTTCTTTTATATGCATATAAATACTGTATATATTTATATTTTATATAGTATTCTTTTAATATCCTTAGAGTAATTTCCCTCCTGTATATCTCCTGTATCTTTACATTTTGCCTCAGTAATGTAACCTGGATAGGCAACATCCTCTGGATTCAGATCATAGATAAGAGAGGTTAGATATTGATCTGACATTAATAAGCATCAGGTGAACTAGATGAAAGCCAGTCACTGCAGATCCAACATTTCATTGCAGAAAGGATGATCCAAAACCTTTTGCTACCTGAGATGAAGGACAAGATTGGGCCTGTTCCCATTCTATAAAAATAAACTAACTTGATTATTGTTTTTGTAAGGTCTTGCCTCTCCAATCTTCCTAAGAAAGCAGGACTCTTGAAACTGCAGTGGTTCCAAAAAGAGGTTTTATTGGAAGCTTTGTGATAACAAGAGATCTAGGCAAGAACTGAAGCTTCTCATTTAAAACCAGCTATTTAAAGCAATGCTAACCAAACCCCTCCCACACTACATCATTGCAGGGATATAGAAACAGAGACTTCATATAGATTAACACAGTAATGCAGGAAACAGGAAACAGAAACAGAAACTTCATATACAGACCACTCCATTCCTCCCCCCACCCTTCTTCCCACCAAAATGCCAGCATCCCTGTAGAAATGTCTGGGACCTGACAGTTTTCCTTTTTTTGTTATTGATGATGGGACAGTGTCTCCACTGCATTTGAAGACAATAGGTGAGTTTAAGGGATTTCATACAGGCAACACAGCACACAGTTCTCGTTTGTACCCATTTCCGCACACTTTCTAAAGGAAAGGCTTAACCCTATGTTATAATAGGTGTGGGTGAATCAAGAAAGCAAAAAATTACAATTCAACTGCATCATGTTCTTATGATACTCTGAGAATTTTATTCTTGAACACTGAAAATATCTGCTACATGGTTTAATAGGTATTTACATATATATTTTAGTATATATCTGCATGGTAGATTAAGAAAAACTTTGTGTGGATCTATACCTCTAGGACCATAAATTGAATCAGATGGTATAACTGAATATCCAGAAAAACTACAGTATAACTCTGCTTCACATAAGCTCACCTTGCATGTCAGGCTTTTAAAAACAGAGATGATTTTTAGAATATTTTCTTTGTTATTGCCTAATCCTTTCATTTCCTGCCCATTGTATTAGACTTTTGCTTTTGGGGTAGACAGCACAGAAGGGTGAGCTTGTTAGTTTTATTACCTTTTCACTTAGGAAACAGCATAAAGGTGGAATGATAGATCAGGGCCCCTTTTCCTGCAGTGTCAATTATTTATATGGAATAAAATCTACCTAGTAAAATGAAATTGCTTCATTCCTAAAGGGCACAAGATAAAGTTTTTCTTCTGCAAGGGAGGGGAAGAGCTCCTTATGAAAAATGTCATAAATATTTAAATGTAAATAATAAAATCTTTTACATGCATTAAATAAACATGAGTTGGATATTACATGTGCTGTAGCCAGGGTGGGAGACCTGGCAGAGCTGGTCTCAGTGCTCAACTCATCTGCAGACTCAGTTGTGACTCAAATGGTCCCAGAGTTCATTGGATTTTGGCCCCTGTATCTCTTTGTGGAATTGGCTCTGGATTCTTGCAAAGAGAAGAAAGTAATACATTAAGGAAGCTTCCCATGTGAGCAGATTTCTCACCCCTCCCAGGAAGGAAAACAGCATTGTTAGGCTTCTGGCCAAGAGGGCACTCTCCAAGGACTGGGAAAAGCACTCTTTCACTTCTAGCCCCCCCTCTCTGGTGAAATTCGGTCCTGATAGGTAGATCCTCATCTCAGATCTGATTTTTGGAGGATGAGAAGAGGAGAGGAAATGATTTGTAAAACGTATCTACATGATGTTTGAAACTTCCTTCTTCAGATGGGCCTAGGTGGCTGATGTTTTAGAAATATGGTAAGAAGCCATCCTCAAATATCAGGGACTTAGAAATAGAGTAAAGCATAACAAAAATCTCAGACTTGTCTTATCCTCAATACAATAACTAGCTAGATATTAAAACATACCACTTAGAAATATATAATATTTTATACTCACTAATAGCAGGGAGACCTACAGTGATGGGTTCTGTCCTGTTTTTTTCCACTGGGGATTTCTCCACCTGTCTCATTGGCCATCATTAATCAATGTAACTCACAATGTTATAGTATCTATCAAAGAGCATTTTTGGCTATAATATTTATAGCCTTCTTTATTGACTATCCCTCATTTCTTTATGCATTGTTGAGAACAATACAATGCAATGTGAAATTTTAGGTTTCCCTACCCATCAGCATTCATGTGTTTATTAAACTGTGCAACATAAATTAACTTTGTCAGCAAAAAATGGGTCTTTTTTAAAATCCTCCTTTTGTTACCCCAAATGTGAAAACAAGAAAGGCATACAAGAAAAGAAACTGGCATGTTTCTGTGTTAAATAAACTACTCCCAGTCAGAAAAGCCCTGAAACAAATATCAAAATACTTAAAGAAGCAGAACATTTATTCCAAAGCATTATAAATATTTTTGCTACCCTGATGATACCAGTGTGCATGCTTGCAATCAGGGGTGTCTGCAGGTTATAGTCAAAAAAGTTTAAAATCCTACTTTTTTTATGTGTCCCAAATTTAAAAAACAATCAGGCAGAGATTTTATTGCATGATTGCAGCTACCATCTTAACTTTTTTGACAGTACTTTGCTTCAACTGCTCTTTATTTTTACTCGCCTTCATCTGATTTACGGTTTTCAAAGCTATGACAATTGAACTAGAATAGCCTTTTCTTACAAAACAAAAAGTATTTTTGGGGGTCTTTTGGCTAAGATCTAATACCCTAATTGGGACTTAGAATACACTAGAAGGAAGCCTTGCAACATTCTCATATCCTGCTGACTTTGCTAGTATTTGTCCACAGCACAGGTGGAAATTGGAGGGCCATTAATGCTGCCCATTCATCTAGCAATGTGCCCTAATGAAACACCTGTGTTAAATAGTAGTTTGCTGATTGTCAGTAAAAACCAGCAGGGTGTTCAATAACCCATAACATTTCCCACCTCTTCCTTGAACTAAGGGGCTCAGGCTGGTACTGAGATATGTCATTAAAAGGAGGGTATGGTAAACAAAGGAAAGCAAATGTGGCTTACGTTTTATTTCAGGATCCTTGCTGTTTATTTCTGTACAGTTATAATATAACTATAATAAAATAACCAGAAAAGAACTTTTTTGAAAAAAAAAATGCTGCATGATTTGATAATCTTGTGCTTGAACATGGTTGAAAATTGGCTAGCCTCTTATATTAGTGCTTTTTTCTAAGAACTCATTTTATCCTAAACATGTCCTTAAAGACCAGAAAAGTAGAAATTCCATTATAAACACAAATGCTCAAAAAAATTAAGCTTAATCCTACTTATGTTCAGTTTATTCAGATTGCTGGATAGCTACAAAATGATGTATTTGGGTATTCAAAAAGTCCCTAAAGGTTGAATTTTCTCTTTAGGTTACATTTCCCCCCCCACCACCTACCTATTTACAAAACACCTTAAACATGTAAAGGAAAGCAAGTGCCAATACTAACCACAGCCTAGACTTACTTTAAGTTAATGATTCTCAAAATGACTGCTGGGTAACACAAGTATTTATTAAACATTAGCTTGAAGAGATTTTAACCGCAGTTCTGCAGTGAAAGAGAGCATTGTTTTCTTGCTTATTTACAAAGAAATCTTCAGAGTCTGTAGCTATAGTCATAAACAATTTGTGTACATTCTTACATTATTAGTCAATATTAGTCAAAATCTACCTGCATTCCTTCATGCTGCTAAGGTCAAGTGCAATGAATTTCTCTATGGCACAAGTGATTGGGGAGGTTCTGACCCGCTTTATTTTAATCACTTGGTGAGAAGACATTGAATGACTGGAACAGTTGTGTGCAGGGATGGACTGCTGAGGGTTTGCAGGGGTTCGGAAGAATCTCTAGCTAAGATTCTGTGCAGTTCAGAGAACCCCCCCCAAACCCACTCACCCCTCCCCTCCCTTCCAAGGAGTCCCCACGTGGCCCGTTTTGAATGCAGGTACTGTAAGTGCAGGGCGCGCATGGAGGTACAGGGAGGGAGAAAAACGGGCCTACTGGAAATTCAGGAAGGCCTCCAGAGCCTGGGGAGGCCATTTTTGCCCTCCTGGAGGCTCGAGGAAAACCTCCGGAGCCCAGGGAGCACAGGGAGGGCAAACACCCCCATCCCCACCATGGTGGAGGAGGCTGACTAGGCCACCCCCACCACGGCCACCCCAACTCAGCAACTGGGCAGAGAACCCCTTGCTAAAATTTTTGAAGTCTACCCCTGGTTGTGTGGCATTCTGTAAGGAAAGCAGTATAACCCACAAGCTAACACTAAAGGGAAGGCACATGGTGACTTCCAAGTTAAGGGTATGAGGAAACATCTTTGACAAAAGCTGTAGTCTGTGGGTTGTAGCAGAATTACCAAGGATATTATGGGAATGACAGGTAACATTTCATTCTCTTTTGCTGCTGCTGCTACTATTATTGATCTACTGATTTGGATTAGCAAAGCAGTATTAATAATCTTGATGTTGGAATAAAAGGACAATTGAATTTCCCAATAAATTTTCTTAAGATATAGATTACATCTATCCATCCTATCAGAATCCAGAAGAAGAGGCATGTTCTGGGACCCACCGGTCAGGGACTTAGGAAGAAAATCTTTTCTGCTGTGACCCTTCCCCCTCTGGAAATCATTCTACCCAAATTGAATCTAACCCCAACCCTATTGGCCTTCCAAAGACCCTTAAGACATGGTTTTATCAACTGGCCTTGGCATGCCATGATATCCCATGAGTTGATATATAATAGAATGCTTTCATTTGTATCCTTTTCTGGCATTTTATTTTCTATCTTTTAAAAATCTTTTTAAAATTTTAATTGCTTACTTTTTAATGGTTTTTATGCATTTGGACTATTTGATTATGTATGCCTCCCAGAGTCACTACCCAAGATGGGCAATTATAAAAATGTGGTAAATACATAAATAATCCAACTGCTGAAAAAATAATATATTGTATTCTATGAGAAGTAAAAAAAAACCCATGAATTTCCTTTATTAGTACGTATTATCATGATTCACATTAATTATTGGATGGCACATTCCATAATGGTTTATCTACTCCCCCTTTAGAATAACAACAACAACAATCATACCTCTTATTATTAAACCTCTGACTTCTGGTCTTTTATTAATTAATCACCACCTCCAATGTGGCAGCTCACAAGTCTTTTGGGATTACCAATGTGATGGAAAATTATGTTGTCTAAGAATTCTAGGAAACCTTATCCATTTGAAAAGCACCTCTCTGGGAAAGGCTTATTCCACCACTATTATGCAGAAATAGCCCACTTGATGTTGCAAAATTAGCTCTGCTTATCAGTTTCCCAGTATTTCAATGTTTTGTACCAAACTAAATAATGAATGTTGTGTATAACAGACATGCATGAGATTTAAGGAAATTAGTAAAACTGTTAAGTAAGCAAGTATATACTAGGTATATATTAGATCTATGATATAAATCATGATTCCCAGCAACATAGAAGATCATAATGTATTGGCCTGGGCTATGACTCTGCTTATTGAACCCAAAGCAAAGCCAGATTTCCATTGAAACTGGCTAGCTCTTGAAACCTTCAGGCTATATTCAGTGCTGAAGTGATTATGAGGTAGAAGAAAATCTTGCACAATGTAGCTGTACAGCTGAACTGTGACATAAAAAAGAAGAGTAATAAGAAAACAAATGTCTAAATAAACAGTTTGCATAAACAATTAGATCAAACTCGGATACAAAGTTTCAATAAACTAGATGAATTAATGTTACTCTAAGTATTATTAACATTACCAATATGAACTTCAAGTACTGACATTAATTAGTTTTTCTTTTCCTGAACTATTTGTATCAGAAGAATTTCATAATTTTAAGAGCTAGTGACTGAGTTCTCTTCCCTGATATGACATTTTAATTGTCAACCTAATTGCAGTAACTTTTCTGTTAATTTCATTTATCTCCTCCTGTTGTTCTCTTGATTGCTAAAATCCTCTGGGAGTCTTTTTAGCTGAAGAACTGAGCAAAAATATTTAAATAACCTAATGCTGCAATACTACGGTCAATGTGATGGTGTCTCAGGGTTACAGAATTTTTTTCCTGATTTTTTCAAATCTCAGGAAAACTCTCATGTTCTGCAAAATCCAAAGCTGGGTCATTTTGACAATGAGAAAGTTTGATGTTGGAAAGGCCAAAAAAATAAGTATAAGAGGGGCATGCATTGGAGGAGTTAGATTAGAAGGATGGCAAGCTCCCTAGACTGGATCTGAGTCATTAATGTATTGTATCAAATATGCAGCAAATATGAAACAAACTTGTTTTATCTTCATTGTGAGATCATTCATCTAAGACAATCCATAATATATTGCAAAATGTGATAAAAAGGAAGAGAGGCTCAACCTATTTTCCAAAGCACGTGAGGCCAGGACAAGAAGCAATAGATGGAAACTCATCAACAAGAGGACCAACTTAGAAATAAGGAGAAATTTCCTGTCAGTTACAAGAATTTATCAGTGGAATGGCTTGCCTTCAAAAGTTGTGGGTGCTCCACTGCTGGAGGTTTGTTAAGAAGAAATTGGACAACCATTTGTCTGAAATAGTAATAGTATAGGGTCTCCTGCTTGATCTCCAAGGTCCCTTCCAACACAATGCCATGATATATTAATTACATGCCTAATATAGTCTATGGCAATGAGTTTTGTTCCATGAAATAGTTTTGGTTCTCAAAAAAATCTGTGGGGGATTGCAAGGATTGCAATGGTCTTCTTAGGAGACCGGATGGAATTTTTATGGTCTCCTTGTTATAGTGCATAGACTCTTAATCCTAGATTTAAATGCTTTTCCTTTACTAGGTTGCTTTGGGATCAATTGTAGGCCAGATCTTCAGTTTAGCTGCTTTAAGAGTTCTGAGATAGAAAGCAAGTTTTCCAGAATCTCCTGAAATGAATACCATTTCTTTGTCTCTGAAAGTGATCTGGAACCTTTGATAAGACACAAATCTCAAGCCTGTGGTAGCAATGCTTTCATTTTCTACCCAAAAGAGATTTCCCCTCAATTTACATACATCTACCCCGCCCTTGAACCTATACAAAGTGGCTTAACCATAGGCCCACCACAATTGGACACAAAGAAACATAAAGTAGGCATAACCCAATAACTGGGAAGCTTTTCCACTGTTAAATCAGCAGACTTTCCTGTCAAGCTTGGCTGACTAATTATTGCTTATAATTTGCATTAGGATTAATTAACTAATTAGAGAGGAATGTCTGAAGGCAAAGTTATGGCTCTGCTTGTCAAACTGAAGACTTTAATTATTCTGATATTTTTAATTATAATCAGTTGCTGAACGAGTATTACATTGTCAGCAACTATGCAGTGGGCGCAGTGGGTTGAGGAACGTAGGTTCTGCACTACCCCTTCACCTAGAACTAGTGGGGAAGTAATGCTGACAATGAAAACATAATAGGAAAGCCTTCTGGCGGGTATAATTATTAGAAAGCATGGATCTAGTGGAATGCAAAGTGTAGCGGAGGTTCCTATCATTAGGAAAGGGGCTATTCAAAAGCACAGAGAAATATTGATTTACTCAGTGAAGTTTTTTATTATCTCTGTTCAGAAGTGGAATTTAAATAAGCTCCAAGGTAAACTGTTTCCATTGGAATCTGGGACTTCTCTGTTGAAATATTTTGCAGTGCAAAATTTTCCCAATGTGAATCACTGGAGGGTTTGGGAAGCTAAAAGCATTGGGCCCTTGCACTGACCACTGATAGAAAGGTTGCCTTTAAGAAATCACTTTTTTAAAAATTGGCAGCTGTCAGCCTCATCCCTTCCCCTTTGATCCCTTGGAGAAAGGATCTCTTCTTAGAGCAAGGTATTGAGCAAGTACTCTGGGGAGTCCCATCCCACCAACACTTTCATGCTGTATCAAGTACTAGAGAATTATAGACAAGCAACACCAGTGATTTTGGGATTTTATTGGTAAGTTTTTAGAAGTGGTTTATCATTGCCTCCATCCTAAGGCTGAGACACAGAAAGTGGCCCATAGAAAGCAGGACTAGAACTCACAGACTCCCAGTTTCTAACCTGATCACTGCATCAAAGTGGCTTAGCGTGTTTAGTTCAATGAAAATAACTTGGTATATGGCTGCTGGGAAGATGTCCCCCATGTTTGCAATCATTAGCATGAAACTCAAATGAACGAACATGACACAAGAATAATTTTCTACAGATATAGGTATATTGTTAAACTTGGTCGAGGTACATGCTGTGGAGAAAAATCCAAAATCATTTCCCTTTTTGCCCACCAAATGATGGAAGATCTAGGCTGAGCAAAAAAGGAGCATACTGTCATATACTGGAGTGTCATAGAATATACTTTCACTGTTTTGAGAGTCTTACCACCTGATTAGACAAATTCATATTGTTGAAATGTATCAGGAGCTTTTAGCATTGGAGTATTAATATATTCTTCCAGTATCAAAGACAGAATATTTCCAAGCACCATTTCTGAACAGGTGGGCTTCTCATAACATCCAATGGGCCATTGAAATACTAGATAGAACATTAACCAAATCCAACTTAGGTCTTATGTTGATCACTGCTGTTTCATGTGTACTGTATGTGAAAATGATTTCCATTTTTGTTTCTCTTCCAACAATGCAACAACTGATTCATTAACCAAATCCATCTGATTTAAGTTAAATTTGGGGAGGAATGTGCTAAAAACAGTTTGTTTTCTCAAAAGAGGCTATGAACACTTTGTTGCTCAACAAATAATAATTCTCCTTATCTCATTTCCAATTTCCTATTTTACAAAGTCTGCACATTCTTGACAAGATATTGAGCAGATTTCTCTGTCAGTCTTAAAGACATCTTTATTCCAGACTAAAAATTATCCATTTGAAGTCTGTGAACGAGAGACAGAACATAGCAAATCCCTATTTTCAAAGGATATGACAAGAAGAAACAGACTCAAGTGGACGAACTCGCACAAAAGAGTAAAATACACCCATAGGTTCTGTGTTTACAATATTATCCTGGATAGTTATTGATTTTATTTTTTATTTTTTATTTTATTTAACTTATATGCCACCCTATCTCCAACGGACTCAGGGTGGCTCACAACAATAAAATCCACAATAACCAGTACAAAGTTAAAATACCTAATTAAACCAGACAAAAGTTAAAAACCCATATAAATACTGATACAGTAACTCATGATTTGGAAGTCTGTTCTTTTGTGTGATTTTTTTTTGGTCAGCAATAAATTGAACATTCTAATTACCTCAAACATTATTCAGATAGAATGTAAAGACATAAGCATCTTTCATAGTTCACATCAGGGGTGGGTTCTACTTATCTTTACTATCATGTGCATTGGCAGTGTGCACATGCACAGAAGCTTCCTGATGACGTTGGGGTCGGTGAGCAGAACCTCCTGCTGGTTTTACTACTGGTCCGAACTGGGGGGGGGGGGGCAACCCACCACTGGTTCACATGATGTGGATCATAATTTGGCTGAGAGAGAAAGAGAGTGAGAGTCCATCAGCTGAACTACAGAAATCAAGTGATGAAACTTGTATGAGTGCATCAGGAAGGTGTGAGTATTGTAACTGTTTCCTGAACAATGAGACCATGCATTATCCATTTCTCCTCTGATAGTACTACTACATTCTCTTATTGTGTTCCTAGTTTGCATGGGTTAACCCATATTCATTATTTCTATTTACTCTCTGTTGAAGGACAGAGTAAGTTAAGAGTAAGAGAGAGTTAAACATGAAAGAAAACAACTTGCCAGCACACAAAATGGCTTGACATACATTCTCATCACTACAGCGGGTGGAATGGAAGGAGGATGTTTTGAAGAATATTTCTCCTTAGGGGTTCATAGCTTTTGTTTCTTTCTGGTCCACCCATAATTTACAGCTAATAAAATAGCTTTTGGCAACATTTTTTATATGATCCTTCAAAAAGCATGAAAAACTGTCATGTTAATCACCCCTTTCCTCTTTTATCCTATTGCAAAAAAAGATTACGTTAATGAATCTGGGTTGATACATGAAGTTAACATACATTCTTGTTGGTTAATAAGAATAAGCTCAAACAAGTAGAGCCAGTTGACAGCCTTGGAAGCAACTGAAGGAACCATGTTAAACACCATGTAGGAATGGTGTGTTAAGAAGGCAAGCTGATACCTCTTCAAAGTGCATCTGACTAACTCTGGATTCTGTTTGGACATAGACTTTGTGGAATCCTTTGTACTCAATAAGCATCAAGACTTAAGGAAGAGCCATGTGTTCAGTTTCACTAGTTCTGATTAATGCAGGTTTCAGGTTTTCAGGTTTTGTGTGAAGTTTTGTTCAGGGAGTATCAGATCTGTGTGTTCCTTGAGCAGTTTAATTGATCTCTTAACTGCACCTACTTCCACAAATAGGCAAACTATTTTTAAAGAGACAGTTGCTTTCCTTTTAAAATACTGTGACTGAGCAGCTGTAAAAAACATTACATGAAAAAAAAATCTAAAGAACATTTTAACTCAAGGAATATTTACTGAATGATTGAAGATAAACAACAACAACCAAACTTAATATATGTGTGGAAACATCCTATGATATTGAGGATCGGCATTATCACTTAACAGAGAAAACAGAACCTCAGAGAATTCAAAAAGTGTACTTGTGAAAGGCTTTGGAAGGCAGGATTTGAGATTAAAAATTCAAGATCCCATGTAGAAGAATGAGCAAGTAGAACAGTGGGCTGGTTAATAACATTATTGTTTCAAGAAGGGGGACCTTATAACAGTCCTTCAGGGGTGTTATTCAGCAGGTTCTGACAGGTTCTAGATAACCGGTAGTGGAAATTTTGAGTAGTTTGGAGAACCAGCAAATACCACCTCTGACTGGCCCCAGAGTGGGGTGGGAATGGAGATTTTGTAATATTCTTCCCCTGCCACGCCCACCAAGCCACATTAAGCCCATTTTTATTTGAAAGTCTCTGACTCTCCTGGTAGAGTAAATGATAATAAACCAAATTTAAATATTGTAAAATGACATATATGCACCTCACATTATGAGATGATGCATGAAAAACAATCCAAACTGTGTGAAGTTCCAAACTTTTAACTACAGTGATCCCTCAGGTAATGGGGTTCAGTCCCTTCAATGACACAATGTAAATATATTGAGAGTTAATTCTGGAGACCTGAATGCAAATTAGAAAATCTCATTCATTCATCAAGGAAAATTTCATTCATTATTGAATATTATATAATCCAGGCAATAGCCAACTTTAAGTTAGTGGATTTCAGTATTTTGGACATCATATGCAGCAGGCCAATTTCCATGGCAACTTATATCATTTGTGGAGTCCTTTATACTCGCTGAGCTTGGTTGTTTTCTTCCAGATATATCTAGAATGTGTGTCATTGTCTGAAATGGGTATTCAACTTTTTTATGTTGAAAAATAAATGGTTTTTTAAAAAGAACTTGAAGTTTAGTCATTCTCCTTTTTACGAGTTCACAGGGATAAAACAATAATAAGGAATTATGGCAATTGTTACAATGCAGTCCTTTATCTGTCAGCTCAGAAATTATTCATGGTGTTATTTCAGTCAAGCTTCTTCATTGCATCTAAAATGGAGTAAGACTCTTGATACAAAACAGTACGATTCTGAGGTAATAGTGCAGGTGTGTCAAACTCTAGAGATATCTTGATTGAATAATTGGCTGAAATGTGACTACACATGCCAAACTATACCAATTTTCAAAGACAAAATGAAGAAGTCTATGTCTGCAGAACATTCCATGCTTTCCAGTAAGAAAAATTAAGTTTCATATACGTTCCCATAAACCATGGGGGAAAAATCTATTTATAGATATTGGCCCAGAGGGATGTCATAAAAGAATCTCCCCATATAATCCATCACATTCCTAGCAGTTGTAGTGAAACAATCTGAAATTTAAAAAAACTTTGATAAAATAAAAGGTTTTTATAAATTTGGATTACCACTTGGGGATCAGTAGTGTCGATTTCTGGTTGCAGCTGTCTACCATATCCAATCAGCAAGCTATTCACTAATTAAGGAAGATGATCCTATAGTTTACAGGCCACATAATTGTGCCCTAAACTTCCACACTTCTATTTAGCTTTATTAGTTTCTTTAAATACTCCTGCAAAGAAGAGCTAGCAATACTAGAATTTCGAAAGGGCAATGGCCTCTCCCAACATTGATGATTAAGAGTTAAAAGCTAAAAATTGTGTGAGTGTGAAATGAAGTAATTCCCTTGCTAGATTTTCCTGAACTTCTGGTCCCTATTGATTTGAGACAGTTAAACATCTGTGTACCTTCATCTCTGACAGGAGAAGCCATTCTGTTTCAGTATTCATGATAGTAGTATGGTTACTTATGATATGCTTCTCAAGGTCACTTGTTCATAACACTAAGCCCGGGAACACAGTTTCTGAAGAAGCCTCAGATTTCTAGCTAAAATAAGCATTATTTATTTTCCTTCTACCTAAATTGCACCTACTTTGCAAAGCTTTAATGTCATAAGCATTTTGCTTCTGTGGTGAATGAGAATTTCCATCAATAGATTTTGGTAAAGAACTTATAAAAAAATTGCAACCTGGATTTAAGGTGTTGAGTGTTAAAAAGAAATGCAAATGGAAGAGAAAATGAAAGAGATTTCATTTCAAACAAAGGGATTTTAGCAATTTATGAACACCTAAATTCCTATGTATTTAACCATGTTTGTGATACCAAATTAGTGTTACCCACTCTATTTTTAGAAAACAGCAAATGAGTTAGGACAGCTCAATTCATTTCTGATATGTCTTACCAAATTCAACCTTATATTTTCATACAGGAGATAGTTGAAAATTTTAAAAAATTTAGTGTCAGAGAAATCCATTCTCACAGCTCTAAGATGGTCAGTGTGATACCAAGGCCACCAAAATAAAAATAGTTTTGGTCCCAATGCCAAACCTGATAAGCATTCCCGAGCAGCTTCAGGAAGAGGCGATCAAAAACACGCACATGGCTTTATGTCCATGCAGGTGTGCAATTCTCTGAGAATGAGGGTAAGAGGAAGAGAATATTTTGACCCTAATAAATGGCCAGCTGTTCTTCTTGCTTTGGGCAAAGAAGATGCTTGCAGCATGCATCAACTTCTCTTGTCACAAGGGGCCAGGTGAAAAGTCGTCTGACTGCCTTTGTGGGAGAGGGGATAATGAGGGCAAGAAAGAATGAAGATGATCTTTTACAACCTAAATAGATAACAGCTCTACCTCTGGTTCCCTACATACCAGTCCGTCATGCTTTTTCTCCATCTTTCCCTTGCTGCCTGAATGCACTTTAGTAGATTTCAAGAAAACCACAGATGCTCCAGTTTAATGTAGCTGTATATAAAATGTGCAGGTTTTTATTTCTGCCTTGGCTTCAAGTTACAACTGATCTTTGGTGATGTTGTGTGCACAGGCGTGGGAGGTAGTGGGAAGGAGGGGGTAGGATCCTCTTCCACAGCCTTCACAATGCTGTACAGTTCAGGCCATTTTTCAATACACCGCTGAGTGAGCACCAGGTATTAGATATGGAGGCATATGCCACACAATAGATTTTCTATATTTCCAGAGGGCACAGGCATTGATGGTTCTCAATCCTTCTCATCTCTTTTCTATTAAAAGTTGCTTTCAAAGTATTTGGCCTGTCCTTTGGGAAGCTCTGACTGAAGTCCAGATGAAGACAGCAGTGGCTCAGTCACGTGTGACCAGCACTTTGTATTCTTCCCAGCAAATCATTCATTCCCATATAAGTCTTTAAAGAAAGAGAATGTGTAGTTTCCCCACTTCCTCTTTTCCCTCCCCTTCTTCTCGGTATATTTGATATTTCACATCTCCAAAGCTGATATTTATTGCCTAGATGAAATGTTTTTTTGCACTTTTGTCCATGTAAACACAGAATTAGTCTCCTGCAAGTTGAGGTGGTGGCAGTTCCAGAACAGTTATATTTTTTGCAGATAACAGGATTAGCTTGGATGTGGGTAATAAGTTGGTGAATCTCCCCCTGGCCATTTCTCAACACTGTGAGAGCACTAATCCTTTCTGCTTTGATGTCTTCTAGTTTTCCATCAGGTGCAGCTCAGCACATTTGTCCCGGGGCATTCAGCACTCTTATAAGATCTCGTAGTGTCCTCATTAGCTGCGCCTATTTACCCAGCCAGCCTGTTGAACCCAATTTATAGTTTATGTGATTAATTCCCAAAGTACAGTAAACCCTAGCTTTGAGGCTCTGTATTATAGAGGGCTGCCTCTCACGCCAGCGAGTGCTCTTTTGTTATACGACTGCATCATCTATTAAAACTGTAATAATGTTGCTCCCAACTACACATTGAGCGTCTTTATATTTACCTGCTTTTAGACAAAGAGTGCATAAAAAGTGTTAACACTGTCATAAAGAAAGCATGCAGGTTTTATGTAACATATTTTTTCCTAGATTTCCTTCTTACGTTCTAAATTACAGTTATGGGCATTGTTGTGCCCATCTAACAAACTCCATAATTTATTGCATCTTAGCTTTGCAGGGTTACAATGGTTCAGAAATCAAAACTGCCATTGATCTTCCCTGGCACTTTTTCAACCTGCAGGTTTTGTACACTGCAAGGTATACATCACAAATGCTTTTGCAATCACTTAAGGCGGCAGACAACATCTGTCAGCCTCCTGCATGTGGTGGTAATTTGCATCTAAACTAAGTTTTCCTAATGTTACTGTGTTACTGTGGATAGTATTCTATTCTTCATGGAATGTCCTACGGTTAGCATGATGGAAATGGAGGCTGTAATGATGGAACAGCAGGATCGGTAGCTGCAGAATGTCTTGGGCAGCTGATCTTCAGTGGCCTGAGAACTCAATGGATAAAATTTGAAGCAACTGAAATAGCCTACACTATTTTACCATTTCCATTCTCAAAAACTGTTTCTTTGGGAATGAGAGGTGGTTATTTGATTATCTGAGTCTAGGCAAATATGTCTGGGAAACATCACTTAATCATCTTATACTTTTGCATTGTCTCTGACTCTGTCTGTGTGTCTGTCTCCCTCTCTGGAATTAGCTGGACCCAAACTCTTCTAAGGAGGAAAAATATCATCAGCTGATCTGCATGTGGTTTTTTGCACTGAGGCCAATAGCTTTTTCATTTATTCTAGTGTCCTCATTCTGCTCCCCCCCTCAGCAACTCCCTTGTATTATACTTTTATTTATGTATTTATGTATTTATTATTATTTATTTATTTATTTATTTATTTATTAGTTTGATTTATATGCCGCCCTTCTCCGGAGACTCAGGGCGGCTTACAATGCATTAAGCAATAGCCTTCATACTTTTGTATATACCTGCTTAGTAGGGCTTTCAGCCCCCCTCCCCCAAGCAGTGTTCTTTTTAATACAAATTTTTTGAGCCCAATATGAAGTTAAAATACTGGGAAAGCTCCCCACCTACACACACACACACACACACACACACACACACACACACACACACACTCCATTTCAGGCAGTGCTTGTGCTGGGCCTGAACTGGCAGAGATTTACTGTCTCTTGATGCTTGCATTGAGAATTGTGATGGCTCATCACAGGATGAAGCTAAAAGAAAGTGCAGATTAGAACAGAAGCCTACAGTAAAAGCAAGCAAACGATCAGAAATCGCCCTAAAGACATGTTTAAATTGCTCAGGTAAGAAACCAAAATGATGACTTATTGGCCTCATGCCTTAGCAATTTCATCTTGACCATATTATCTTTCGGTTATGATGTTGTTTTTCATTGTATTCACCAACTAACTCCATATCCAATACAGTAGTCCAGATTCTTGTGAAAACATTACAGTCAAGAAAGAGAAACAGGAATGATATAAGGGGTTGTGGCTTGTCCACATATCATGGTCATCATATGAAGCCAATTTTAAATTCTTTTTTTAAACAGATATACATAAAACTATCTTCAATTACAATTGCAAACAGTGTGTCGGTTGGTTACAAGTCTTTTGTACATCATTCACCAAATTCACAGCTTACAATTTACAGTTTACTTAGCTTCTCATATCATCGACCTAATATATATCTATATATTGTTGTCCTCATTAATCGTTTATTTAACTATGGATATTTCCTCCCTCATTATCATTCAAAATGTTCTAAAATTTGAGTTACTTTTTATTATAACATTCATTTCATCCTCCTGAATCAATCCAAATAATAATACATCAATATGTTACATTTCACATAGCTCTAGAATTCTTGTATTGTGTGAGAGTCTCTACCATATTTCATTCCCATATTTTTTTATCTAACCATTGATAAAATAGGTCCCATATCTTATAGTATTGTTTATCTTCTTGTTCTCCAATTTCAAATATCAATTTGCTCATTTCAGCACATTCCATTATTTTCTTAATAACTTCATCTTGCGTTGGTGTTTTCTCATTTTTCTCATTTTTAGCAAACACAATCCTAGCCACTGTTAATACATTCACAATCAGGTATCTCAATTCTTTATTATATATTTCAGGCATGATCCCTAATAAAAAAATCTCTGGTTTAAAATCTGTGTGTTTTTTTTATCATTTTTTCCAACTATGTGTGGATTTTAGTCCAATATCTTTTGGCTTCTGCACATGTCCACCACATATGGTAATATGAACCCAGTATCTGATGACATTTCCAGCATTTTTCAGATTTATTCTTGAACATTCTGGCTATTCTCGTCGGGGGTAGAGACCACAATTTTTGCCATTTCTCTAAGTCAATTCCATGTTCAAAATTCTTCCCCCAAGCAATCATTGTTTCTTTATCTTGTTCTTCTTCCAACTTAACCTCTAATAAATAGCCGTATAGTTTTTTAATTACGTTTTCATCAGTACCTGTTAAAATTTTATCTAAATTAGTCAAATTATTATAAAAACCTTCTTTCTTAAAATCTTTATCATATCTAGATTATATTTGCAAATAGGAAAACCAATTTATCTTTATACCTTGCTCTTCTAATTCTTGCATTGATTTAAATTAACCCTTTTTATTCAATAATTACTTATACCTAACAATTTGTTCCTTTCTAAATGTTATTGAATATGAGAATGCTTCAATAGTTGATAACCAGACTGGAATTTTTAAATAATGTTGTCTTTTAATCTTCTCCCAATCTAATAGCAAAGCCTCTCATATAAAATGTCTTCTAAAATAACCCTGCATTTTTGTTCCCTTATACCATAAAAAAGCATGCCATCCCAACAACAAATCATGTCCTTCTAAAGTCAATAATCTAGTGTTTCTTAGCATTATCCATTCCTTGATCCACATCAAACTTGTTGCTTGATAGCATAATTCCCAATTAGACAAGCCAAATCCTCCTCGTATTATAACATCTTGCAACAATTTTAGTTTTATTCTCGCTCTTTTGCCCTGTCAAATGTATTTCAACACTATTTTATTCTAAATCCTCAAAATACTCTTTCCCCAACCTAATTGGAATTGTCTGGAACAAATATAGGATTCTAGGTAATATATTAATCTTAATCATTAATCTCCGTATTAATGTCAATTTTAAATTCTTTCTTCATAGTAGTTACCACTGCTTGATAAAGGGTTCATATACAGCTGCTCATAAAGAGAATAGGAGATTTTCTACATGTGACTCCAAAAGAATATAAACAAAAGAATCAGAGAATGGTCAGGGTTTTTTGTAAGTCACCCTGTGAACAAGTGAACTTGTCTCTTTCAGTGGCTATAGCTACTTAGAGGAAACATAACTATAGACATAGACCCCTAGGTAATGTGGCAGAAGAGAGAAATTATTACATACACGGAGAGGAATGATATTAATTGCATTCAATTAATGCAAGGAAATTAAATTAAATCAAATTCTGGTTTTTTTTCCTGGTCTCCACCACTTTTATGTCTTAACTTCATTTTTGGAATGCAGCCCCTGGCCTGCCAGTTAAAGTACAAGCCCAGCTTTTACCCTGAAAAAAGTTTTCACTTCATTTAAGTTGTGAACATTCTTGCTTATATTAAGGAAAGACCACTGATTTATTTGAGACTGCAGTAGATTATTTTCCCAAAATGAATTAATATTCACAGAATGCAACAGATTCCTTAACACACAGGATCATGTAAAGCCTAATCCTGGAGGGACTATGTAAGAAATCATCTCCCAATGTTTAAGAAATTTTTCCTATCACTGGCATTGGCCCAAAATACAAAAAAAAAATAATAATCATTCCATTGCTTCATTTACTGAAATGGATTAGAAGGCCAAATTATTCCATAAATATTTTCTCTACCTGTAATTAAGCAATATACCACTATAGTGTGTGTGTGTGTGTGTGTGTGTGTGTGTGAGAGAGAGAGAGAGAGAGAGAGAGAGAGAGAGAGAGACTGTCTGTCTGTCTGTCTCCTGGTGAATCCTGTAGTCTTTTTCTTTTAACAGACTGATATTCACACTCCATGGGGACTAAATGGCCTTGCGGTTAAGACACTGGGCATGTTGACTGAAAGAATGACAGTTTAAGTACCATGTAATTGGGTGAACTACCATTCCTGCCCCAGTTTGAATTTAGCAATTCAAAAGCATGCAAATGCAAGTAGATAAATAGGTACCACTTTGGTGAGAAGGTAACTGTGTTCTGTGCATCTCAGTATATAGACATGCCAGCCACATGACCTCAAAGCATCTTTGAACAACAGTGGTTCCCTTGGCTAGGAAACAGTGATGAGCACCACCCCTTGAAGTTTAACCCAACTGGACATGGAAATCTTTACCATTTTTATCACACTCCAAATTGCATGCATCTAAAATAAATAGTAATTCCTTTTCAATTGCAACTCTTTCATCCAAAAAGAGGTCCATTATAAAACCTTTTAAAACCTGGCTAGCTCCATATACTAACAAAGACCAATATATCTGAAGGGTGCCGGATTTAAGACACCGCAGTATTCCTAATACTTTTGCTGTCTGTTTTCTTTGTTTACAAATCTAGGTAGGGTTTTTGAGTAAGTGAGCAGGATTTGAAAATAATCAACTCTAGGTTTTGCGAGTAGTAGCAGCAGGGCAGATAAAAAACTATGATAATAGCAAGAAAAGTATGACCAAATAATAAGAGTAAAATATTCTTTCCCCACTATGTTCAGGGTGTCCAGATTTCCAAAAATAAGATTTAAGAAACTTTAATTTACATGTATTTTAATAATGTTAAATCATAACTCAATTTCCTATGAATACTACGAAATTCTGGGCAAAAAGCAAAATGCAAAATAAAGAAATCTGGATGTTTATGGAAGGTCTTTTCTGTAATTAGATGGATTTAGGCTGCAAAAATCTGTATGACCATTAGATGGCAGCCAAGGGGTAGGCACAACTAATTCCTTCATATATCTGGTGTTGATCTGCTCACCTAAATCTAATAGTCCTACTATAATGAAGTAGATGCTTTCAGTAATGCTGAACACCTTGTCTTCGCATTTGTGTTCTTATGTTGTGGTACCGCAGTGGTTAGAGTGCAGTACTGCAGACTACTTCTGCTGACTGCCGGCTGCCTGCAATTTGGCAGTTCAAAACTCACCAGGGTCAAAGTTGACTCAGCCTTCCATTCTTCCAAGGTTGGTAAAATGAGGACCCAGATTGTTGGGGGCAATATGCTGACTCTGTAAACCACTTAGAGAGGGCTGTAAAGCACTGTGAAGCGGTATATAAGTCTAAGTGCTATTGCTATTGTTATGTTGCATGCAAAATTGAAATAGCCTGGTAGCTCAGCAGACTAAAAAGCATTGTGATTAACACCAGCTGTCTGCAATTACTGTAAGTTTGAATCTCACCAGGCTCAAGGTTGACTCAGCCTTCCATCCTTTCTAAGGTAAGTAAATTGAGGACCCAGTTTGTGGGGGCAATAAGCTGACTTTGTATAAATATACAAAAGTATGAAGGCTATTGCTTAATGCATTGTAAGCCGCCCTGAGTCTCTGGAGAAGGGCGGCATATAAATCAAATTAAAAAAAAATATTTCCAGGTCAAGACAAATGAATGAATGTTGAACAAACAGTAGACACTCTTTCTGTAATGAGTAGAGTAGAGTAGAGTAGACATCAATCCCCAACATTCATTCCCTCAGCAGATATCTCCAAACCTAAAATAATAAAGAAAACACAGATACTATCAAGAGTGTCTGATGCCATTTTTATGACAATGGCTTCCAATTAGGTTTCCCGTTGTGCTTATATAGAAATGGTCTGAGTCAATTGTTATATTGGTGGAGATTTGGTGAGATAAACGCTTCACTGAAGCAGACATTTGTACTGTGTCCACCAAATGGCTCATTCAGGGAGAAAGGTAGTACATATATTAATTTGATTTGGTCTGTTTAGATGTTAGAATTCTTTTGAATTCACAGAAGTCGACATCCAGTCAATTTTTTTTCTTTGCCCCACTTATAAATACATGGCCCTATCTAATTCATGATCTGCAAAGTAGGTGTTATTAGCAATTACATGTGTGTGTGTGTGTGTGTGTGTGTGTGTGTAAACCTTACACTCAGTGTGGTCTCATGGTGACAGAATCAGAACATTTTCTTTGATCTAGCAGGTTGTGCCTGGCACCTTGTATAGTACTTCTCTCAAATTAGGACTATCTGATCATTTTATCCAACATTTTGGTCAAAATGACTGGAGAATGACAATGGGAGTTTTAGTTCAAGACATTGTATACATCCAGTCAGAAATAATTGCCCTAAACTATCCAAAACAATTATCTATCTGTGTATTCTGAACTCAGATCTCTTTTCCTGAATGATCTCAAATAACGAAAGACTAATTGCTGAGCTCCCTTCCCTGTATGATATGGAAAAATGGGCTTCAATGAAACAGCTTGTGATGGCATGAAATTAAATTAAATTAAATTCTGCCCATATGTATTCCCACCATCTCAACATCATGCTTTTTTTTGTTTCTGAAATCCCATATTATGTAGGATCAAAGCCATCTAGGTAGCAGAATATTATGGCTCACCATAGTAGGTTGTGGATTTTTTTTTTTGCTGGTGATTTGAAACACCAGCTTGGCCATTATGCATCCCAGTCTCTGTGTGTGCTTCAGTAGTTACCTGATTTGCCTCCCCATTTTTATAATTTTACTGGCATTTGCAGTTTAAGGATCCCCTCTGCTTGAGTCTGGGACTCTTTTTCAATATTCGGTTTTCTAATTCATATTTTTAGACATTATTAAAAACCATCTCCTGCTTTTTGCCAGTTTCTTTGTATGCATAAGACTTGGGGAAAAATTCTGCTTAATGCTGAATCCATTTTTAAAATCAGATGATTCCCCTATAATTATGTTCTAGCAAGTTGTGCAAACTGACTATACCTTTCCTTTTACCTTTCTACTCTCATTTTGGTACATATGGCATTAGAATGGAATTATTGTCCTAATTCATAACTGTTATAACAGTTATTAAAGTTTGCATGGAAGAAAACCAATTCCTCTCTTTTGTCACCTAATCTCCACACACAGCGAATATTTTTAACACTCTTTTGCCAGTCATCTCACTTTTATTACTCAGACAGAATTGGAGAAGGCCTTCTTTTTTTAAGTGCACAAAAATAAATCAAGAGGAGGAGGAGAAAGAACTGAGATTCTCTTACACCCTCACTTCTTTTATGTAGACTTCTGAACCCTAAGTAGACATGAGTGGGGCAGTCAAGGGAAGAACAAAGGTGACTGACACATCACAAATCTAGCTTTTCTTTAAGAACCATTGAAAGAACAAGAATGATCAGCCCTCAAATACTCCTTGTGTTTCTGTGTTATGCACTATTCTGTGTCAGCCCTAGAAGGGAGGCTGACTAGAAAGTAGCAAGGGCCAAGCAGGGAGTCAGAGGGGAAAAAAATCACTCCGTCTTTTTAGCAATAGGGAGTTAGAATCCCTGACTATATCTCACATAATAGAAGACACAGTTTATCTTGTGATAACACTAGTGTCCTTTGGAGATGAAGAGTTATTTTAAAAAACTGGAAGTGCCTCCCACCGTGGGAAACGATACCCAAGGGGAAACCTTGTTATTATGGAATAGGCTGTCAAAAAGGCCCACCGTATCAGTTTCCTTCTGCATCTTAGTATTGATGCTTCTATTCCCGGTACTCAGTCTCCTAGCCTCATAAATGTAAGGAAGCTGCTGTCTTCTGTGTGGGCTTAATTGATAATGTGCACCATACTTCCCTGATATTCACAAGCTCTAAATGCCTCCCATGCAATTTCACAAGGCATCACAATAGTCATCTAAATAGATTTCTGTATATCTGGCTTCCAACTTGAAGTGATTTTATCTACGAAGTGCTTGATCAGGGTTTATATGGTTCCCTTGCCTTGTCCTTTCCAAATAGGTCTGAGATACTTAAGTAGTGCAGTAGGATAAAATTCTGCTGATGTATTAAGGACAGAGAAATAGCAATAGCACTTAGACCTATCTGGTATATACCGCCCCATAGTGCTTTACAGCACTATAGTGGTTTACAACATCAGCATCTTGCCCCCAGCAATCTGGGTCCTCATTTTACAGAACTTGGAAGGATGAAAGGCTAAATCAACCTTGAGCTGGTCAGGATCAAACTCCTGGCTCTGGGCAGAATTAGTCTGCAATACTGCATTCTGTGCCATCCGGGCTCCTTTATCGTACTTTGCTGCCTTTATTAGCATAGTATAGACTCTCATTTAAGTTTCTATCTATGTCTCTTCACCCTTTATTTTCTGGAGCTCTTCAGAAACCCAAGGAGCCATGTGGGATCAAGTGGGTACAGAGAGACCACTCTATGTTCTGGTTAACTAGTGCTCTGGTTTCCTGTTATCTAGTATTTCCTGCTGTGAAGACGGTGACTCCAACAAACCCCATCATCATAAGAAAGTTATTGTCCACAACAAAAGACTGATGAAGACATGTCTCTTCTGCTCTGAGGTAAAGGCCAGGTTTTAATCTGTGACCAGCAATGTAGTTCTGGTCAGGGAGGGCCAAGGGCAAGCCCATTGTTGCCAGGGTGGCCATGAATTCTTGAACTATCTCTACTCCCAGCAAAGGAGATTAAACTCGTAGTCTGCAGGAAATCTATAAAAGACTCTGCAACAAAATCAAACAACTCAGTATCAAAAGATACTAATATTTAACTCAGAAGAGATTACAATATGGTAAAAGAAAAATCAAGACTGAGTTTGGAGTTATTTTTTCTCTCATTCTGAATATGAAACTGCTTTTTCCTTAAACAATAAGCTAATTTATTCCCAGATTAGCAGAGCATACATAAGGAAAGATAATAAACGGTTACGGCCAACTTTCTAATTTTCATACAGTTGAATTTGGGTTTTAAGACCTGGCACATTATCTCATTTTTCTTGACCATTTTCTATTAGCTAAGATAACTGTTATGATAACTGTCCAGAGTTCATGAAAATGGGGAGGGGGGACAAATGAAGAAAATATGAACTAATGAGAGGAAATGAATAGTCCAAAGTTCCATCTTCTAGAGGCTTCCTGAGTTTCACATAACCAGTGGAATTTTAAATAAGAAAAAAAAATTCAGTGTGTGATTCCTTAATAGGCCTTCACAGCCAAAGGGCCTGACATGTTTCCATAATGAAAGGAAAGGAAAGAAAGGGGGTATCCCTTCTTTCTTGCTATTTCTAGCCTATTTTGTAATTAATTTGATACTGTTACAGAAAATTAATTGGGTTTTGATAATAAAATTAAAGCAAGTATGCTGGCTTTGACAAATTAACTTAAAAAATCCCTAATAAGTCTTCCTATGTCAGGCTGATAATAGTTGTCCCTCAGGTGCTGAAGAAACATTCTAAGAGGACTTCCTGGTTTCCCTCATGGAGAATATATTAGAGAGCTAATGGTTAACTAGACTCCTCCTCTTACAATTAAGAAGATTAATTAAAACTTTAAAGGACTGTAGTTGTTGTGCATGCAATGTCAAAGCTTCTTGGATTTATTCCCAGACTGCACCATTTCCTGGTCTTCCTAGCTAATAATTAGGTTTGGGTGTAAAATGCTGTATAGCTGCCACTGTCCCCAATATGCTACAATTTCACTATTTATTGTGCTAAACCAGAGGTATGTTTTAAAATGGTAAACACTGATTCACAAGCTAAGATGACAGGTTGCACAAAATGTGGTTTTATTTATCAGCCCTGTAACTTTAATAGGTCCTAACAGTATGTCATTCATCATCTCTAAGTGAAACCTAAAAAGAAACTCCACAACATATTCCCACTTAATATTTCATTACTTTCTCCAATAAATTTGCCTGCCAAAATACAGAAGTGGGATGGGGATTGGAGAGAAGACAGAAGAGGTCAGGAGATTTTTGCCTGTCTGATTATTTGTTAATAAAATAAAAACTTTGTGTTCCTTAGTTTGCAATGTAGTTAGATGTTGGTCTTATCTATTCATAATTCACTATTATATAGTACTATTTATGAAGAAGACTCTTAGGACATGGAGTTTAGGAAGGGGCTTGGATTTGTACTCATCTATCACTGTAGGCCATACCAGTTCATACCATATTTTCATACCTATTCACAAGGCTCTTTGTGCTGAAGTGAAAACATGATTCATTCACCAAAGTTTATATCAGATGATTGGCTTTAGATGGTGAATTAAACACATTTTACCTTACATCATAAACTTTGTTCAGTCAATAGCATTTTAAATTATGTGCCTGTGTTTTGCTTAAATGTTTTCAGGTCTCACTTCGAGTTTTATCCAAAATATGCAATTCTTATCTATTATTTTGTCAATTTATGTAGTAATTATGGAGTTTCCATTCAAATTAACAATACTGGTTATAGGTAAGCATCTGGAAGTTCCTGATTTGAAACCTTCCTTTGTGAATAGCTTCCTAGATAAATTAAATATACTGTAGATAAAAAACCCCTCAGCCTTCCCTATCTGTAGTATGGAGATATGGCACAGGTGATGCTGCTGCTGCTGAAGACTTTATTATAAATATACTTAACCTTTATTTTTTCTTTTCTTGACTGCTATATATTTGAATCCTCAGGTCTGATCCCATAATTATGGCAAGAAAGCTCAGTATAGAAAGAAGCTGCAGGACTCCTCCACTGGATTCACCAGAGGCCATGCAACTTCTTCACCCTACTTTTGTGTGCCTGAGCTGCTAGCGGGAGTAGAAATCTCCAGACAAAAATGCCATGATCCTAAGGCATAATGCTCATTATGTGCAGCCTTGTCCTCTTGTCAGTGAATTGAGGCCAATGATTTATTGTTTATGGTCCTCATTTCCATTCCTTTTCTCTCACATCCCATCCCTTTCACAACATTTATATTGTACTCTGACAGTATGCTGCTTTTTAATTAATTCTTCTTTATTAACTCTGCTGCAAGCCGTTCCTTGATCTACTTCTTCCTTTCTCTTCCTCTCACTTTTCAAATTGTAAAGGTATTTGTATAATATAACCACATTTCTGACTTTGACAGCAGTTTTTCATTTCCTTGGAACAGCAAAAATTGCAATTCACTAGTTACTGTTACACGAGTTCTTTTCATTCAATGATTGAGGAAAGATCAGAAGTTTGAGTGAAGAGCCATATAACAACTCATTTCATCTCCAGAGCTGATCTATATGATATGCCCACCACAAAGCATAAAGCAGAAGTTCTAGAAGATGTGTTTCCTTCTCCTTTTCTGATGCATAGAATTATTCCCCATATACTAAAGTTTTGCAGCATTGGGAATGGGGATAGTACTGTCATATATTATTATTAAACATTGCTGCAAGGACTATGTTCACTATGAGGGTCTTGATTTCTAAATCACAATGAATGAGTGTTGTTAATTCATTGGCTTCAATATTTTATGGATATCTGTATATATATGGTATCTCTGTCTGCAATGCTCAATATTTTATTCTGCATATAATTCTGTAATAATAATGTAATCCTCAAGTTGCCAAGAATCAATGCAGTGTGTTCTATGTTCATACAATATAAGCATAATCATTTCTTTTTTAATATACTCTGAGTGATTTATATTCAATTCTATGCTTTTTAAAAATGTAATATTTTTGTTGTAATGGTCTATTCCAAAGCTATACATGCAAACATTTACTGTATTTTTTCTCTTATTTATCTGAGGCTCTCCCAACTTGAGAGAGGATAAACAATGGGTCTTGCTAATGACCATGTTCTTAATGTCTGATAATTTTCCCCCCACAAAGGGACACAGCTCTTTCCAACTCAGAAGCCGATTGGATCCATACACCCTCCAGGCAGGGCTTTGCCATGATAATGACATAGCTAATGTAATTAATTAACCCTTCTGAAGTTTTCATGTTTCAGAGGAATTTCAGGTAATGATATTTAGGTAGTAGCAACAATGGTTACTATTATTTATTTATTTATTTATTGAATTATGTAATTTCTCAAAATGAGGATAATGGGACAAAGAGATAGAATCCAGTAAAAATGGCTATATAAAAAAGAAGAAATAGAACCATTAAAGACATAAAATTCTACAAGTTATAAAATATGTATTAAATAGTATTCTTTAAACAAATTGGTGCATTGTCTATGGAGATTCTCAGTCATCCAGGTCATGGTTGTCCCAAAGATGCTTTTTAAAGAGGCAACTGGACTTTCTGGTTTTTCTTTGAAGATGCTTCGTTCAGCTGAAGAGGCCGAACAAGCTTTTTGGATGAGAAGCGAAGCGTCTTCAAAGAAAACCAGAAAGTACAGTTGCCTCTTGAAAAAACATATTTGGGACAAACTGGTGCTGATTTTAAAGATTAGAGTTCCTAATGTGAATTGATTTTAGAACAAACAACAGATTCTGCTCTCAATCTTTCTTTATGAGTCATGCCCAGGAGGTCATAGTCCAACATAGCCAGATCATTAAGATGTACTGATTTAGTGGGATTTCAATGGATATGTATGTGTGGGATGGCATAACTAAAATACCATGGATATATAGTATATAATATAATCAGCTCTGTGGTTTGCACAGTTCAGGAAGTGTTTTTAAACAAATTGGTCGTTGTATGTGGAGCGCAGATTGGGATTGTGGCTGTATGGAATGTATGCCATCTTGATTCCCATTCAGAATAGGACTTTCATCCTTTGGACCAATGACAGAGAAAATGTATCCAAACTATGCATTATGATTGGACTAGAGCCACAAAATATTGGTTTGGAAGTCCTTGAGACAATGGCAAGAACTATGCAGTTCTTTAGCATGAACTAGTTTCTGTTGGAACAAGTTATACAATATTGCAACAACTGATCTGCCTTGTTCTCATAATGTTATTTTGCATTGTAAGAATAGAATAGTGGTATTCTGCATTCAGTTCATTCTAGTCATAGGAGTACTGTTCTCTGCACATAGCCATACCTTCCAGTCCTTACTTTCCTGACAAGTGAGTGGAGAAAACTTGATGATCAAGTTTCAGATGTATGTATCCCTACACAACAATGCCATTGACTTGATTTTATTTTTGTGCCTTGATTAGTAATGGGAATGTTAATAACCTAGGGATCCAACATCTGGAACTATTACGTAATGTTCTTTAACTGAATATGCAGGGGAATGAGCTATTTAATTCTAGGCCCTCCCTCTATTGCTAGAAATCACTTCCCATGTAGGCATGTAACATTTCTTCTGTTGATAGGAATAGCATTGCAGAACGAGAGTTTATAAGCAATCTTGTATTCTTATGCTACTACAGAGCTGTAACTCAAAATCCCTCTCGGCTGCTGTTTACAAGCTATCAGAATATTAAGAGAGACTTTTTAATTGTAAACCTTTCAATATCCATGTAAAAAAAAAGACCTGCAATATAATCTCACTCAAATGTTATTTCAATGCTAATAAAACCAATGAATAGACCGAAAACCGTAGTAAATAAAAATCCTGTTATTTTACTTCAGGGATTGCAGTTCTTGGCCAGCTTGGTGTTTCCCCTGCCCTGCCTGAAAATGAGATTGGTGCTTTTATTGGAGCCTTCAGTAGACAATTCACAGTGAAAAATACTTCAATAATTATTCTCATTAGTTAGCTGGGTAGAATAAGGAATTTAAGCAGCAGTCACTGGATTTAAATGCTGCTTTAAAAAAGAGGGAAGGAGGAAAACGAAATAAAATTCAACTGTGAAAGAAGATTGTACAATCTTTGTTCTCGTAACAGAGAATGATAACTCATGCTCTGCAAATGGCAATTAATTCAAATGGCATTTAAATAAGTTATTTTTTATTTATTACATTGAAAAAAAAAGAAAGAAAAATAGGAGAGGAAGAGGAGGAGAAGATGACTGCCATAAAATCTGCAAATGTCATGGACAAATGAAACCAAGACCTCCATATATTCATTTTTGTTATATAATTTGTTTATTTACCCATAGCCAGTTTGTGGAGGAAAACAATGGGAAATTAAATGCATAGACTTGTATAAATTATCCATGTTTCTAAGTAATTTTACAAGTATGACATGGCAGAAAAATGCTTGTTCAACTATAGCAGGAGAGATACATTCTTTACATTATTATGTAGCTCTTTCAAATTGTAGCAGCATTTTTTGAAATATTCATTTTTATTGTTCTCCTTTTAATTTCTACCCTATTGGTAAAGGAAATCACCCAAAGATGCTTTTTCAAGAGGCAACTGACTTACTTGTTTTTCTTTGAAGATGTTTCACTTCTCATCCAAGAAGCTTCTTCAGTTCTACTGAATGGTAGAGGATGGAAGAAATTCAGTCAGAGCTGATTCCCTCCATTCTCCACCATTCGGACAGAGCTGAAGAAGTTTCTTGGATGAGAAGCGAAATGTTTTCAAAGAAAAACAAGTCCATATGCTTCTTTGAGACAGCCATGACCTGGATGACTGAGAATCTCCATGGACATAAAGAAAATGAATATCAAGGATTTCTGCAGGAAGAAAAGGTGGATTGAAAAGTCCACTTGAAGCATGAAAAGCAGAGCTGATGACCATGGTGAAGAATGAAGAGCCAGTGAGTAGACCAGCTTTTTGAAACTCTGCAAAGAAAGGATGGGAGATTGCAATTTTTAAAGGCATAAAATAGATATTTTAACTTGGAGACTAGAGCAAAATAAACATTTTAATTAGGAGAAGAATAAATAAACTTGATTAACAGCTGCAGAATGGCATAAAATATTATAACGTTGTAAATATTGAAGGTTACTTTTGAAAAATGGAATAAAAAGTTAATATCAATAGCAACATTTGTTTCTATGGAGAGATTGCGTCCAAAAGATGTTTTTGAAGAAATGACAGAAGAGGAGTTTTATCTTACAAAACAGAAACAGAGTTGACACTGACAGTGGGATTACTAATAAAAGGCTACAAGAATGATATGGAAAAACGTATTTCATTGGACACATAAAAGAAACTGGTTGATACTTTAAAAATAAAATGGGAATTACAAATCTTAAACCAAGAGTCATCTGGATAATTATTTTATATTGGATTTACAAAGAGTTTTGTTAAAGCTTGAGAAGTAAAAAAGAAATTTTAAAAAATCAAGTTCTACAACATTACTTGAATGGACTAAAAATCTGATTAAAGTTAAAAAGTTGATGAAGTTGATCAAGATGAAGGTTAAAAATCAACGGTTGTAGTAGATACAAAATAGGACAAGGCATGAAGAGATCATTGGTTGTAGATTAAGAGGAGATGAAAAGTTACTAAAATTGTTTATACTTGCTTGATATATGTTAGAAGTCACTTTTCTATTTCTTTCTTTGTCTTTATGACGCTCTTTTCTTCCTCCCTCCCTCCCTTCCTCTTTCTCTTTCTTTCTCTTTCTTTTTTTCTTTGTCTTTTTCTTTCTTTCTTTCTTCTTTTTCTTTGTACTTTTTATTGTTTCTATTTTCTTTTAGTATGTATTAGTTTTATTTATTGCAATTATAATCTTCAATAAAATTACTTTTAAAAAGAAAATGAATGTGTACAAAACCCAATGATTCCCCAGAACAAAAGGATGTATGAACTTACTGTCCTCCAAAAGGCAGCTATATATCACAACTGATGATATTTGTGATATGTTATCTGAACTTCATAGCATATGGTCAATCAATCAATCATAATGAATCTGAACTTAAATATACTTGTTAATTTCCAAAACTACGTTTTGCTCAAGAAAAAAAAAACCTATCCATCCATACACTTACATGTGGGAATTATGCAATCATAAGATTTACTCCTCCTGAGGAGTGGCTGCTTTATCTTTGTACAACTTTTGAACAGTATTTGGATATGGTGAAATGATATCTGGAGCAAGTGGTTTGGATGGTAGAGAAAATCTTGAGGCTGCCAGTGCATTAGAGGAAGCAGGGGGTTGGACTAGAAGACCTCCAAGGTCCCTTCCAACTCTGTTGTTCTATTCTATTCTATTCTATTCTATTCTATTCTATTCTATTCTATTCTATTCTATTCTATTCTATTCTATTCCATTCCATTCCATTCCACTCCACTCCACTCCACTCCACTCCACTCCACTCCACTCCACTCCACTCCACTCTACACTTATTCTGTTCTTCTAAAGGTTTGTGAGAGTAAAAATAAAACCCTGAGTATAATTGGTTAACCATTCCCAATTCTCCATTACATTCCTTCACTCAGGTATAGATTTGCTGGCAGCATCCTGAATAAGTGATACTACTGAAATATTTTTCTTTTAGCTCATTATTTTGCAATTCAGATTCACACATCTTTTAATGACAAATGTATTGCAGGTGCAAAATTATCTCATTATGCTTTTGTTTATTTTTTTATTCATCACATTTGTATACCACCCATCTCACCTAATGGTGACTTTATGAAGTAGGATGATCTCTCTCTCTCTCTCTCTCTCTCTCTCTCTCTCTCTCTCTCTCTCTCTCTCTCTCTCTCTCTCTCTCTCTCTCTCTCTCTCTCTCTCATCTGTCTCTATCACCTGTCATCATCTATCATTTATCTATCTTGATCAATCTAGGGAAATGTTAATTTTTCACATTGTATTAATTAATCTTAGAATTTAGTTTGTGTAGCTGTTCCCTGGAAGTTAAAAAATAAAATTTTTTTAACCCAAACTCTTTAACCCAAACACTGAACATTCTTTAACCCAAACACTGGACATTCTGAATTTAAAAAATGGGAATGATACATTTTGAATGCAATTACTCAATTTTTTTACTTGACCAATTTTTTTTGAAATATGTGGAACTTATATAGTAATTAGTAGCCTAATTTGCAGCCTAATTATCACCAACTTAATCTGAAAGTCAGAATGCCTTCTCCTTTTTGGCCCATCCCTTGTTTGCAAGGGTGAAAAAAAAGAGATCCCCTTACTCCAGACACAATTGCCACTTACACTTTTTTTTTTCCTAGAGATTTTAGCAAATAAATAAAAGGCCAAACTCCGCCACAAAATAAGTCAAGGGAAAAATGAAGTACTAATTAAGAAAGCTGGGGTTTTATGCAAATGACTCCTTCACTGAAGACAGTCTAATGAATGTGCCCCGAGTTGATCCATGTGCGTTTTCGCCAAGCTGACAGCTGGCTCGGAGGAAGGTCAGACGGAATCAAGCGTGCGCTGAGCATAATCCTTCAGATTGGCAGCTCTGCCCCCTGGTCACTGTTTGATTATCTCCCAAATTGCTGTATTTCACAGAGATAATGATTTTTTATGGTCACAGATTTGAAGACAACTGCTGTATCCTGAGGGTTGCCGTTCTGCAAGGAGACACTGCTGCTTCCTTCAGAGGAGAAGAGGGAGAGAGAGAGAGAGAGAGAGAGAGAGAGAGAGAGAGAGAGAGAAAAGTTGTTCTCATTCTTATTCCTCCTCTCCCCTTCTCCCCTTCCTTCCCTCCCTTCTGGACAGCTTTTTAATAAAAAATAAGAATCCCAGTTCAAATCAATTAGGCATTTTGTCCCATTTGGTTAGCTAACATCTTATGCAAAGGTTTGGTTTGGGGCACTGTATAAAATTACAGAACACTCTGGTGCTGTAACCTGACTACAACTTGTGTATGCAACACAATTATCCACTGAAGTATGAAACAGGAAATATCCTGGTGGGGGGAAGTAAGATTCTGGATGACTCTGAAGGAATTTCTCCTATTTATTACTCTCAGTCATGGCTGTTTAGCTGCTGGCTGTTACAACCTTGGTTATTTGGGTGGGCAGGTGGGTTGTATAGAACAGAAGTCTCTAACCTTGGCAACTTTAAGACTTGTTCTGGGAGTTGAAGTTCACAAGTCTTAAAGTTGCCAAGATTGGAGACCTCTGGTATAGAATGCAGACTAGCAGAAGTTAAAATCTCCACTTTCCTCATCACCCTAGTGGCTCTGGATTTTCCAATTTCTGTTTCTCGGGGCCATCAGATGGCCTTGAGAATGATTGTCTAAGTCTCCCCTAGCAATTTCTAGCTTAATTTCCCAAAAACAGACCTAAGATTCATAATGGCTTAGTAATTGTCACATTTTCTGAGCACTGAAAAATATGACCCTGGACAAAACAATAAAATTTGTCAAGTGTGAAATACACATCTCAGTGTTTAAAAAGAAACACAATTACTTGGAAAGTTCAGTCCTTGTTGCTTTCCTGTTGCAAAAGTCCTCTGTTCTCCAACAGCTTTCTTGGCCCATTTCAGAAATGATCAGTCTTGCTTCTTTCCTGGGGCTGAGAGAGAGTCATTGGCCCAAAATCACCCAGCTGACTTTGTATCTACAGTGGTACTAGAACTCACAGGTTTATAGCCTGGTGCTTTAACCACTAAAATACAGGAACAGAGAAATAGTTGCCATGTTAAAGGAGAAATAACAATAACATCATCCTAAATTACCATTGTTTTCCAGCAATTGTGCCTGGCTTCCCAAGCTGATCACATCCGAGGTCTTGTGGTGACACAGGATTCTTGCAATAGTAAGAATCTGGGAAATGTACAATATTGTATCTCTTGTGGGACTTAATGAAAGTGATTTGCAATCACACCCATGTAACCTTAGCAGGGAAGAATTATCCCAAGCATGCAGCTGGTTATCCTCTTGGAGGAATAGAAGGAATTTTGAATTTGATATGGGACTGGATGCAGGAATGAGTGTGTTTCACCTTCCTTGGAATAGGAGAGGATGGAAAAATGTAGTGCTTATCATGCAACAATGACAATTCATTGACTTTGGGAAGGAGCAACCTGGTCAGTTGGAGATACAAGAGGGAATCTCTAGTATATCCTGGGTAGCTCTGTAGAAATATGATATCCCAAAATATCTCACCTGCAAATATCTATGGAGATTCTCAATCATCCAGGTCATAGTTATCCCAAAGGTGCTTTTTCAAGCAGCACCTTGATTTTCTTGTTTTTCTTTGAAGATGTTTTGCTTCTTATCCAAAAAGCTTCTTCAGCACTGGCCTGACGGTGGGCAATGGAAGGATTTATACTCCTTGCAGACAGCCGGTCATTTGCATTCTTTTAGAGAGTCGGGGTTTGGGTGAGTGGGGGAGGGGAGAATAGCTTTTAATTAGTCAACCACATCCAGTATGAAACTCTCCCTTTGGGGCCAAGCCACCTGGCAGAACCAGGCTCTTAGGAAAAGTCAGGAGGGTGGGAGCCAACCTCACTTCAGGGTGTAAGTTGTTCTAAAGGGCAGGAGCCACAGCAGAGAAGGCTTTCTCCTGGAAATTCTTTCTCCAGTTGAAATTCTTTGACTGATGATATTCACAATATGCCCTCTCTACCAGCGCATTGGCCTTTGGATTGCTTTCTAACTTGAACTTGACAAGAAATCAAAATAGTCTTTTCATGAGGCCTCCCACTCTTGAGTAGAATTCTGTTCCTCTGGTGCTTGGATGACTGCTATTGCTGTAAAGTTAAGCACAGTGACTCTGGGCAATGGACAACAAAGCAAGAAATGTCAGAACCACAAAACGCAATATCATGTGATACTTATGAAACAATAACAAAGACTTCTCTCACGCTGTTTTCCAGTAATGCAAATATTTGTTCAGTGTCTGTGGTAATGAGCAAATTAGTGTACCAAAGTTTACTTGGAAATTAATGTATGAAGGGTTATTTTCTATGTTTCCTTATCTTCAGCAGGAGGATAATCTCACTTGAGATCCTTTAGCTCACTGAATTATGTTCCTATGATGAGCAAATATACTCAAGGCCAATATTAATAGGCGTGGTTTTAGAAGGGCATGACCCAAAAGGCCAAATAAGCAGCAGCCTTTGAAAATCATGCAGCAGCACAACAGGGAAGGCAGGGCTATGTGTGAGAGGAGTTAAGGTTGGCTTCAGATGCAGCATTTTTCCAGAGGGTTCCTCTTCTGTAACTTGTTATTCATGCTTTTTGACCATTCTCCTTTTGAAGTTAATTCGCAGGCTACTTTGTTTCATGCAAAAATCCCTCCTCTACCTTCAAACGTGGACTTTGTATAAGAATAATGTACATACGACAAGACACGTCAATGGTCCCACCATTCTGAAAAGTTCTTCTAGGATGTTGGCTGTATTTAAATAAACAGAGCCAGCTATCACCTGAAGCAAAGACTCCACATAACATTCCTTCTCCCTGCTTTTTTTTTTTTTTAAATGATGAACAGGCAGTTGGAAGCAAGGAAATAACGTCCCTGTGGAATATGCAGTTTGAAATAAGTATTTCACCTTGTTTCATGTTATGGTCAGCCCAGTGGGTGAGAAATATATTATGTCTTACACATTACATTCATGCTGTGCAGGCAGATGCACATCTGTAGGAAACTCCAAGATAAAACAGAACAGGGCCACTAGTTCTGACCACAGAATTTCCCTTACACATTTTGCAAATGAACTTAAGCATATCTTAGAGCAGTGATGGCTAAACTTTTCTAGACCGAGTGCCCAAACCGCGCATGTGCCCAAACCAGGAGTGGGTTCTAAAATTTTTTACTACCGGTTCTGTGGGCATGACTTGTTTTGTGGGTGTGGCTTAGAGGTCATATGACTGGGTGGGCGTTGCTAGCTAGTCATATGACCGGGTGGCCATGGCCATGTGTATAGGAACTACTCAGAGGGCTGAAAAAAGTCATTTCTGACAGGTCCTCACACTTTTGACTGGTCCTCACACTTATGACCATCCTCACATTTATGCCCGTGCAGCATTCTTAACAACCGTGTCACTCATTTCACAACTGCTTCTCTTCACCATGGTGATAAGATAGGGCAAAAACATAAAATGTGAGGACAGTGGTAAGTTCAAGGACTGGTCAAAAGTGCGAGGACCAGTCAAAAATAACTTTTTCAGCCCTCTGAGTAGTCCATATGCACAAAAGGATACAGCAATAGAGAGGGATGAAGGAAGGGAACGGAAATTAGAGTAGGAGTGAGGGTAAGAGAGGGAGGAAGAGAGGAGAAGGAGAAAGGAAGAGGAAGTAGGGAGAAGGAGGGGGGAAGAGATAGTAAGAAGGAAAGAAAAGAGAGAGGTGGTAGGTTTGAGGAGAAAGATTGCTGTACAATAAAAAAGATGAAGGGGAAGAAAGCCAACCCCAAACAAATATAAAGATATTAAGATAAAGAATGAATTGTTAAACTTTAAAGAATAAAAGAGAACAAATATGAATAAATAGCAATAATTAGAAACACACATACAAACATACAATGTATTTTCTTTGAACAGAGTATTTGGCCGGTTCACAAATTCAATCAGTGTTTAATCATTTTAATTAAATTTACAATTTCTATATTTCCTTTTTGCCATATTTATTCCTCATCTATTTTTTTTTAAAAAAACAATATAACCCTTCATTCTCATCTCTAATCTTAATCAAATTCAATTTTTCCCTTCTATTCTATATTATACCCCTTCTCATTGTCATCTATTTTTATATCCATCCTCACATTGGTTAATTATGTAATATTACAGTTGTTTAATACAAATTCAACATTTTAATATAAATCAGTTATATAACTATCTTTTTTGTATATTAATCAATATGAACATGAATATTCCAATTATTTCCATGCAATCCAATTTCTTACAAATCAATTAATTATATTTAACAATAATAATAAACCAAATAATTCCCCCCATATATTCCTCCAAACCACAATTTAACCATTTCTGCTTTCAACACAATATACAATTAATAGTATCTCAATTATTACAATTCCCTAGTTAAATAGAGTTTTTTTTTCTTTTGTGTTTTAAAATCTTGAACTCTCCTCTTTTGCCCTAAATTTCCCATTGTTTGCAGTTTTGCACCTATCTTTTTTGGTGAGGAAAAAGAAAAAAGAAATCTCTCTCTGCCTCATTTTGTCACTTTGCAGCAAAGACCCTGCTTTACTTTCAGTTTTGTTTTTTCAGCATAGCTAGGGAAAAAAAATCTGCTCCAGCACTCTGCAGCTAGCAACAGAGCCCTACCCAAAACAGCTGAAAGCAAATCAGCTGAGAGTCAGGAGGCTGATGTAATCAACTTGTGCTAATTAACCTATGCTGAAGCTGAAAGGGGCTGTTTTTTCTATTTTTTTTCAGGCACCGGTCTACTCATTTGTTTTCTTTTAACACTGATCATCTGTAGGGTGGCCCTTTGAAGCTCCGCGGCAAGAGTTTAAACAGTATTTTCCCCTCTAGCCATCAGCTGGGACTCAGGAGACAGCAATAGATTGGGAGTGGGCAGGGTAAGAGACCGGAGACCAGGCTGGGAATCAGTTCGGGGGTGTGGCCAGCCAATCTTATTACCAATTCTCCAAACTATTAAAATTTTTTACTACAGGTTCTTGCCAACCGGTGCGAACCGGGAGCAACCCACCACTGGCCCAAACCCCCGAAATGCAATACACATGCGGCCCTGCGCATGTGTGGCAGAGACCCAAAGACCAGCTGGCCAGCGGGTGGCACGCATGCATGAGTGGCAGAGCTGAACTGGGGCGACAGGACATGTGCCCACAGAGAGGGCGCTGCGTGCCACCTCTGGCATGCCTGCCATAGGTTCATGATCACGGTCTTAGAGCTATGAGATCTGGGCTGCAATGATCTGAACAACCACCAGGTGGCAACAAAGAGTTAGATTTCCTGGATGGATTAGCTCTCATCTGGTGGTCATATGGATTTTTGCAGGGCAGATCCAGTACCTTAATATAAATGATACTCAGAAAGCTTAGAGATTGGTGAAGTGGAACAGTGTCAAATGTGTATGAATGATGGACTGAATCTGGTTAAGATTACACTTATGTCCAAGTGTGTGTGTGTGTGTGTGTGTGTGTGTGTGTGTGTTTGTGTGTGCACATGTGTGTGAGAGAGAAACATTGTATCCAAAGGTTAACCTTAGTTACAACAAATGAAAGGAATGAAAAATTCCATGAGAACTAGTCAAAATAAAAATGGCTGATTAATTCCCTTGAAAACTGTGCTGCTGTAATCAGGAAAATGGCAATAAATTGGGGGTTCCCTTTTAAATATCCATGCAGCTGCTTCTTCCACTTATAACTGGCTAAACCAATGAAATTATAGTCCCAACTGATCACTAGTTAGTAGCACTAATTCTAGAGGCAGAAAGAGGAGAATTGAGAATGAATTCTCTACAGAGGAGAGTTCATTGATTTGGGGTCCTAGAAATATAATTGCTGCACATTAATAAACAGTATTTATTTTCAGGAGCGTAGATTATATTTTACAAGTGAATAAATTTTGTTAGCTCTGATGTCCATAAAATCATTTTAAGGGGTGGGATGAAGGGCAGTTAAAATTGTTGACAAAACAGTTACTCATGATTCCCTGCCTCCAAGGTGATAGGATGGCCTTGATGAAGCGCTATCATACCTGCTCTTCCCCACCCCCCATGATCTATAGTTACTCTCACTGTAACTTTTAGTATTTTCATCCAGCATTTAAATTTCAGTTTGTTCCATTTTTATTGTGCTTGTATCCTCCACAACAAGGTTACCATATAAGTGGATATCTAAAAGCCGGTCTAATGATGTAGTACAAAAATACATTCGGAGTATCAGTTCTATCAATATTGTGGTAGGAATTGATTCCCACTCTGTGTCTGCACACTAGACAAAATTTGATAGGAGCATTTAGGCAACTGATCTCACATATAAATTAAGCAGCAGTTTGCCAGCCTCATGCAACCTCTTTAACCATCCTTCTAGTTAAAAAGAAGCCCCTGAGTCTGTTTTTAATTTATTCTGCAATGAAGGGAATCAAATGCCCAGGTCTAGATGTTACTAGCATAATTCTGGGTCTGAATTGAAATTTTGAATAATCCTAAAGTTTAGAGTCTAGTCCTTCTTGGACTTTACAACTGTAGACCATAGGAGTGGGGGCCCATTAAGATAGCTAGTGTCAAGAAAGCAGCTACAGCTGTACAAAGGTGTTGACAAAGACAAATTCCATAATCCTATGTGGCATAAATGCATTCTGATCAATTACTATAATCTCTGATACCTACAGTGACATTGATTTTTTTTTTCTGAAACAAGATATACAAGAATTTATTCCACCGAAACTCCACATTACAGGTGTAGCCAAATGAATATTGTGAGTCATTTGTAACCAAAGCATATGAGGAAAAGGATTGTTTTTCTCTTATTCCAGGTGCATTTGCATTTTTAAGGACCTATTGGCCTAGCATTGTTGTGTGACAATTATTTTTGAGCAGCGCAGTCCCATTTCAGTGTGATAGCTAACGAATGATATTTCGAGGGCACTGTATAGTCAGATCATGCTCTTTGGTGACTTCTACAATGCACCGTGCTTAAGTGAAGGAGAAAGATGTTTCTTTAAAATCTTCCATCATTAAAATCCACAAGCTTTCCTCATGAATATTTGCAATAAAAACGGTGCTTTGTATACAGTACATTTCTGGCACAGCAGGGATTTGGAGAGGAGGGCATATTCTCATTTCTTGGCAGGAATAAACACCTATTCAGAGTTTCAACTCTGTTTGGGATAAACAAAAAACTCAAGCAAAACAAAACAAATATCTCAGCCCAGACGTGCATGCCTTAAGGCTTTGTATAGCTGGGGGCTTTATTGATTCATATCCACATAAACTGCTGAATGTGCTACAAAAGTTAGGGGTGGGCAGAGACACACAGGGAAATTTTCATGGGAAATTCTAGCCCTCTAAACCGATTCATTTGAAACACTCGCTGAGTAACCTCAAAGCTGAACTGGCAAGCAGCTGGGGATCCTGTCCAAAGGGGAATGTTATTCTCTGTTCCAAAGAGCAGAGTTTACCTTTCCATTAAAGAACACACAATCCAGATGCATGCCTCAGAACTGAGTCTGAACCTGGGAAGGAGGGGAGGAAAGAGGAAGGCTCAGTAAATGGGGAGAGGGGGATGGGAGAATGGGAAAATAGTGGGTTTTGGTTTTTTTTACTGAAGCCTTTCAAAAGAAAATATGCTAAATTTAGAATATGTGAAAATATACTGCATCACTTGTTCCCACTCTTCTTCATTGCATGTAGCATTGGTGGACTTTAATAATGTCAGCAAAAGCCTTTAGCTAAGTATCTCAGCTTGGAGCTCCTCAATTTTTGAGTTTGCAATTCTCTTTTGGAATACATTTGGATGGTATGAGGATAGGAAAGGTTGGACCACAGCAAATAAGAAAAACTGTACAAGGAAAGCACAATTCTGTTTTCTAATAATGAGCTCCTATACATATTGACATAGTGCTCCCTTCTCCTAGTTTTTTCCCATAACAGCAAACCTGTGAAGATAGAGGGTGACTTGCCCAAAGTTACCAAACTTCTATAGTTAGGGATGGTCTAGAACTTGGATGTCTATGCTCTTAGTCGAACATCGTAACCACTGTAGCCTAATGACTTTCTTAAAGAATTTCACAATTATTTTGGAAAAAGCTACATGTTACAAAAACTTGGTGATCTCACCACATCTTAGGAGCCTGTGTAGTGTAGGGGGCTAATGCCTCCTACTAAAAGGCAGCAATTAACACCAGCTGCCTGTAATTCTGTGAGTTCAATCCTAGCCAGGCTCAAAGTCGACTCAGCCTTCCATCCTTTCTAAGGTGGGTAAATTGAGGACCCAGTTTGTGGGGGCAATGAGCTGACTTTGTATAAATATACAAAAGTATGAAGGCTATTGCTTAACGCATTGTAAGCCGCCCTGAGTCTCCGGAAAAGGGCGGTATATAAATAAAAATAAAATAAAATAAATAAAAATCTTTAACGTAAGAACATTAAATCTCATATTTTTTTTGGTGTGCATGAGATTTCAAGATTTTCAGACCTACATCCTAAGATTTTTATGTTCTTCCAAGATTTCCTTCCTTCCTTCCTTCCTTCCTTCCTGGGGTGATATACATCCTGGTGCCCATGGGAACTGTCTTGCTGACTCCTGATCCCAGTATCATTCAATTTTGGTTCTGGATTCAGGTATCCTGTTTTTATTTGACATAATTTATATGCCTTGAATGCCATTCATATTAGGGTTTTATATACAGAATCTCTACTTAGATCAACGACACTAAATCAAAGCCGAAGTCTCTAGAATGCTGGCTGTGTAAAAAAAAAAAAAATTCAATTAGAGCTCTGAGGGCAACGGGTGATTGTATGTAGCCTCCAAAACAAGATCAAGCTGAAATGTGATAGAGCCGTACGCTGTTTAATGTGAGACATAATTGAGGCACTTGAAAAGAAGATTTCATTGTGAAAAATTGAGCTTTTAAGGAAATGGAATTAATGAAAATTTCAGCTTGGGTATAGGACATAATTACCAAAAATATTAAAGCAAATAATTGGTAGCACTGTAATTTTTCTTCCCCAGGTAACTATCATATGTATTACATAGTGACTCCATCCCTCCTCTCATTAATTACTGTGATGCATAAATAATTGGAAAATTATGTCCCCCAAATGATTTACAAATACATTTTATATGGGTAATAAGCACAAATTTTTAATCATCTGGAGTCGTGTTACAATACATTCCAAGCTGTTCTATTATCTCTCACAGAAAACTGCCTTCTCTTTCCATAAAAAATGATGGGTTTTTTTATATGGCTTCCAACTGTCTTGTGTATGATATGCCTTTAGATTAATATTGTTGATATTTAGCTCTGTATTATTGATAGGCATTTGAACAGAACATAATCACAGGATCCTGGAATCACAGCACATGAAAATAACTTTGCCACATCCTTGTATAGCTGACCGTGTTTCATTGTCATCCTGCTTATGTTCTTTCTTTGGTAATAAAACAATAAAAAGCTTTTATACATTCTGAAGGAGGACACTTCAGTGCATGAAATTATTGCCCCAAACATTGAAACATCAGTGTGTGTGTGTGTGTGTGTGTGTGTGTGTGTGTACACAAACATCCATGTGATTTTATATACTGTATATAGTGCCTTAATTGATGCTACTGTGGATGACATCTGTTTCACTCTCTTCAGATTTAACTTCATAATGCCAGGTTATGACTCAACAGTATACCTTACTTAAAGGAAATACTTGTCTTTGGAAGAATCACCAGAGCTGCTGATGGCATTTTGAGCAGCTGTCAAAACTGCTCAAATTGTTTTTGCCAGTCAGCAGATGGTCTCCATGTAGTTACAGTTGAAATGTGGTTTATGGAACCTGTTGTACATTTCATATTATCAGTGAGATTCTGGAATCCTCCTCCAGAAGAATCTCCTTTGTCAAAAGATAGAATACTTTCAAGGGATGGAATTTGCAACAGAATAGAGTTCCTTGATTGGTTGGAACCTCCAAGCCTTTCTGACCAATGATCTGACTGAGTAATGAAGCTCCCCCACTACTTTCCTGGCAGAAATACTCAAGGAATAACAGTAGGATTAGAAGGAGTAGCCAGAGATTACACACTGGCATCTCTAGGTTTATATGTACCCAGATACAGTGGTGAGGAGTTATAATGGAAATAGTGGTTGACTGCAGAGAATAGGTTGCTTCTTTTTTGTTTTTGTTTTTTTGATTAAAAAAAAAACACCTCTTGACAATTCTGTTAAAACCTCTGCAATATGGAGATGAATTCCAGTGTCAAACATCTGACTACCCTGTTTTTCCCAAAATAAGACACCCCTGATAATAAGCTCAACCAGGCTCTTTAGTGCATGGCAATAAGGCATGTTAATAAGGCCAAGCGCTTATTTCAGGGTTCAAAAAATAAAATGAAATGAAAATAAGACAGGGTCTTATTTTTGGAGAAACACGATATTCTGAGTATATATCATATATATCAAGTGCCTAACATGCAGGAAGCCCAAGTTCGAATCCGAGTAAGGGTATGGTTAGCTGATGAAAGCTAAAAAGCTTGAAATAGATCTATACTAGTTTCCCTTTATTTCTTTATCAGCAAAATATGTGTGTGTGTGTGTGTGTGTGTGTGTGTGTGTGTGTGTGTTTTCTGAGGTTTTCGCAGGTGTTTGTATGTAGGTCTTCGGTTATTCGGGTCTTCTCCCGTGTAAAATTGGAAGTGTCTTCCACAAACATAACATCAAGACAGCATTCTGCATAAACTAAAAAATATCCACCATCCTAAGGAACCCCAAAGACAAAATTGAGTTAGAAAATCAAGGAATATATGAAATCCCATGCACCGCCTGCCGCAGCACATACATCGGACAAACCAACAGAAGAATAAGTGCGCGCATTGAAGAACACAAGAACTCAGTCAGAAAAGAGGAACCAACTTCTTCCCTGGTCCAACACCTTAAAGCCATAGGACATGAAATTGACTTTAAAAATACCAGAACTATCACCAAAACTGAACACCTTAACAACAGAATAATCAGAGAAGCCATCAAGATAGAAAAACGCCCACACAGCATGAACAAACGAGATGATACCTCTCGCCTACCAGCCATTTGGAAACTCGCCCTTGTTGATAAACGAGTCCCTAACACGATGAATGACACCAGACCCACACTCACGAGAGCCCCACAGGATGTCACCACCACACATCCACACAGAAAGCAGACTCAAACCCACACTGATAATGAGCCACGACCAAGGACAAGAAGCCATACTGCAGCTGCATCATTAGCCACTTTAAACCTCTCCAATCCATAATATGAAGCAGACTGACACCCACCATGAAGAGCTCTCATGGCCACAAACATGAAGCCAAGCAACAACAATGCAGCTCACCATCTCAAATCCCCCTGCAACTCAGACTAAGCCGAGCACAACCAAGCCCCCACCCAAACAGAACACACCCCCAGCCAATCAGAGCACAACTAATCCCCCATCCAATCAGAGCACAGCCAAGCCCCAAACCAATCAGAACACACCTCCACCCAATCAGAACACAGCCAAGCTCCCACCCAATCAGCTTCCACCCCCACTAGCAGTTAAAAGGAAGAGACAGCTGCGATCTCACATTGCTCCTGGAAGCATGAAGCTGAGAACACCAGCCTGAAGATGACGAATGAAACTTCGTCGAAACGTCACCAAGACACTTACAATTTTATGCGGGAGAAGACCCGAATAACCAAAGACCTGCATACATATATATGTATGTATGTATGTATGTATGTATGTATGTATGTATGTTTCTATTGAGACACCTGGTCTACCCCAGCGTGTGGGAGGGAGCATACTGCATCCCTTTTGCCTTTCAGCTCCAATCCAGGAGCCCTCAAGCAGTCACATTCATGACAAACCATTTTATACCAAATTTATATTTCACTGATAAAGCAATATAATTTATTTATTTATCAGTGAAATAGAAATTTGATATATATGTGGTTTTCACTTACCTTCGCTACCGGTTTGGAACTGAGGCGCTTCTGTGCATGCGCAGAGTGTCCGTGATGACTTCCGGGTGGGTGGACAGGGCCACTGATATATATATATATAATTTTTCTTTATGCTAGAAAGAACAGACACATATGCCCTAAATGTACATGAAAGCATGGATACAATGGCATGGCCTTCTATGAGAGTATGTGCAAAAAGAAATCTGTTTTGAAATGGCATTTGGCTAGAAATAAGGCAGAGCTTGATAAGATTTTTGCTGTTCACAAGTTTTGTTTTAGGGTTTTGTTTTTTTTTTGCTTAATTTATTTAAGATTTTAGCTGGTTTTTTCCTGCAAATCATGTAATCCTGAGAACGATTTCAAAATAACAATGCTGGATGATAACTATCTTGTATATCAGTGATGGCTAACCTTTCCAGACCAAGTGCCCAAAGCACACACCCAAACCCCCAAAATGCAATGCGCTCATGGCCCCCTGCATGTGCCCCATTCCCTGCATGTGCCCCCCCCATGCATGCACATTTGGGCCCCTCACATGCACCCCACCCTCTTGCTCATACATGCTCACCCCCTGCATATGCGGCAGAGACCCGATGACCAGCTGGCTGGTGGGAAGCACATGTGCATGTGTAGTGGAGCTGAACTGGGCCGATGGCTCGTGTGCCCACAGAGACGGTGCTGCAGGCCACCTGTGGCACGCATGTGGTAGATTCACCATCACAGCTTTATAGTATATTAACAAGAATTGCTAGAAAGCAACTAGCAAAGAAATCAAACTTCTCAAGGATATGACATTTCTGAAGAAGTAGAAGCCTAATCAGTGTAAATTGAGATAGGAAAGAAGAACTTTGGCCACCGTTTCTCAAGTACAGAGTTTCCCCTCCAGAGTGCAAAAACTATCATATGGGAAAAAAAATCATATTGGAGGAGTCTGAAAGGTGGAGACGTTTCAGATGTCTGGAAATACAATTCACACAGTGAATATAGGACATCCACAGGCAGGCACCTTGTCAACTTGCAATAGCATAAGTCCAAAGAATTTTGTGTTTCACACCTGTTTGCTCTTTAAAAAACAATTTTAATACAAATTCTTCTTTTTCTTGTGGTGGGAGAGAAAAATGCCAGACAAATGCTTTGTTTGACGTGGGCTTAAGATTTGAAAAGTTTAAAAAAATGAAGAAATGGTATAACATAGGTGAAAATGTATTTTCACTGGACTTAATTCCAAGCCTGTCAAACATTAAAATAATAAAAAAAAAATAGCCTACCTCTAATTTACAAATTTGGGTTGCAGCTAACACAAAGCTTCATTATAGGCAATGGAATTACTTTCAAGTAACATATCTCACAAATCGTTGCTCTTATGCCTGATTCAAGCATGCTGAATGCATGTTGTGCTGAAGAACCCAATTACTTTATAGGTGGCTAAGCTTTTTAAGTGTCACTTGCAAAGAATGTTCTAGTAAGAGAATAAGAATTATGAATTCTTACATCAAAGAATCCATGTGGAATTTTTGGGGGGATAAAGAACAAGATTGAGCTTCTGTATTGCATATTAAGGCACACCATCTTTAAAAAGGGCATGGACAAGAGAAAAAAAACGAAAATTTGTTTCAATTTAATTAAAGCCTAATTAAAATAATTATATATAGTTACTCTTGATTATTCCTCATGTACTGAATAGCTTTTATCACAGTCAAAATGGCAAATTTTGGAAGCATTCCAGCTACCCCAGCTAGGTTTTGGGGAGTGGCTGCCCTAGAGTTGTAGCAGGCTATTGTTAACCTATGTTAAAGTAAGGCTGTAGAAATCTCAAATCTAGAAAATATAGAAAAGTTAGAATTCGGCACATCATCAGTTCAAGAAAGGGAATGGAGAAATTCATGCAGCCTCCCATGTCTCATTCTTCCTTTACCAAAGAGCTGGTCAAAGATGTTCCTCTTCCTAAAATTATTTGATATGGATATGGATGAGATCTATTATATTTGATTATTAGGGGCATTAATTTAGGTATATAATTATTAATATTAATATTAATGGATTAGAGAAAGGCATGATATCTTTTAATTGGGCTTAAATATTATAAGTATGGTATTGATTGATAAATGTATATTGATGGTTGATAAATGAGGTAAATCTTATTATTATTAGTTTTTTTATTATAATATTGTTAATTTTAGGAAAATTTTATTACTTATAGGTTTATTTGTTATATTATTTTGTTATATGTACTTGTTTTTTTTTAATTTGTAGCGGAAGTCAAGGGGGGGATGGGGGAATATGGGGTTGGGGTGGGGGGAGGTTTGGGGGGAAGGGGGGTTTTGGGGGGGGAAATTTGTATTGTAAAACTTTTTCAATTAAAAAAAAAGATGTTCCTCTTCCTCAAATGCTCCTTGTCTATGACAATGTAGTGAGGTGCACATTTTGTTTGGTGCACAGGATTTGATTGGTTTTGGTTCACTGTAATTTATAGCTCAATGCATTGTATAAACCTAGCCAATAAGCATAATAATAAATTAAGTGCACTGTGAATTTTCTCTGTTGTGTAAATGGAATAGCTTATCCGATGACGTATTCCACTGTGTGAACTCTGCACCCCAATTATTTTTTAATAGCCAGTATTTGTCCTTTTCTTAATTTTTAAAATCTATTTGCATTCTCATGCTATGATAAACATACAGGACAGGGGGAAAATACCCATTACTTGTACATTTTAAAGAGCAAGTATACAACAAAAATGTGGTATTAATGTTCATAAAGACTTCTTTAAGAAAAAAAATCAATCCTACTATAATCTGGGGCAGCAATTTTTCACCTAATTTGTTTGAGGACAGATGAATATGGTATTAAATTAAGTGACTTGGGGACCAGAAGAATGGAACCCATCTTAGTTAAAAGTAGAATAAAAGCATTTTCAAAGCCCCAAAGCAGCCCTGGAGCTGAAGTTCCCATCAGTTTAACCAAGTCTCCCCAAATGTTCCTAGTAGTTGGTGAAGCAAGGCAATGATTCATCCATCTATGATTTCTTGGAGAGCAGCAGATGCTTCCTACAACCAGAAACATCTTTGTCCATGTGATGGCCTTCTCTTCAGTAGCTACCTGAAAGATTTCCCCTTTCCCTTCCTATTTCCCTGCTGGCAAGACTACTTGGGGTATTAACCAAAGGCAACAATATTGTTATCAGTTGTATAGCCAGAGGACAAAAGAGCAGGTTTTCCTTAATCAATCTGGGTACAGATTCACTGCAAAAATTATCTCTGACCATAAGTCAAGTCTGGCAGCTTTCCATGTGAGAGAAACACTTAACTGTTTTATATCTGTCTGTCCAAACTAGCTGGTGGCTTTTATATTTAGGAAGCAAAAGGTAAATCCAACTTTTGAAAACATATGGAAATATGGTTTTAACGGAATGACACTTGTAAGGATAAAAATAGAAACTGTCTCCTGTAGATCCTAGAAACATCAGATGCCAAGAGGGCAGCCAAAATATATGTAAGAGTATAAGTCAGAAACCAGAAAGGAAGGGCTTCACCCAGTTTTGAAAACCAACCCATGTGGGCTTTTTTTTTTTCTCCATGAAGACAACCTTTCTTCTGCTGAAAAAGAAAGCAAATTAGATGATCACATCTATAGGCAAACTGGTATAGAGGAAGAATATAATGTTTCAGAAGTGGAAAAGGAAGAATATGACGATGACTGCCACTTCATCATATAAAGGAATCAGACAACTAGGTGGATATATGGGTGGATTTTAGACATACATAATGATGCAATGGGGACGCGGTAGTGTCTAAGACGCTGAGCTTGTCAATCGAAAGGTTGGCAGTTCATCGGTTCGACTCCCTAGTGCTGCGTAATGAGGTGAGTTCCCGTTACTTGTCCCAGCTTCTGCCAACCTAGCAGTTCGAAAGCATGTAAAAAATGCAAGTAGCAAAATAGGGATCACCTTTGGTGGGAAGGTAAAAGCGTTCCATGCGCCTTTGGCGTTTAGTCATGCCAGCCACATGACCACGGAGATGTCTTTGGACAGCGCTGGCTTTTCAGCTTTGGAACGGAGATGAGCACTGCCCCCTAGAGTCAGGAACGACTAGCACATATGTGCGAGGGGAACCTTTACCTTTAATGACGCAATGCAGAACTTGCACAGAATTTTGAAAAATGCCATAGACCCCATTTCTAAAAGTCCATATCTGCAGAGCAGAGAAATAAATGTTCCTATTTATGCTTTGTCCTTTCTGGTTTGGATATTCTGGACCCTTTTTTGTTTTGTTTTGTTTTTGATCTGGGTATGACTTTTATTTAGCTAAACATCATCCTTCATAGGTAAGTATCATGTTTTCCCAAAGATGCACAGATTCAGTAATTTAACATTTTATTGCTTTCCAGTGTAGTGGGAAAGGACAAAGGAAGCAATCAGGAGAAATCCATCTGGAAATTAACAAATAATAACAATTTTAAAATGTACAATTTTGAAGAGAGAAGAGTTACTGGATAGTAATGACATATTCTAATAGGATTTACCTTGAAAATTGCATTCAGAAGGTTTGTAACCTTAGAGGGGATGAAGAGTCACTAAATTTGTTTATATTGTGATGAAGGCTGGAAGCAACTTCTTTATATGTTTTCCTTTATAATACTCTTAATTTTTTCTTTCTTCCTGTCTTCTTTTTTCTTTTTCTTGCATCTTTTACTCTTTCTTTCTTTCTCTTTCTTTTAGTTTGTATTAGATTTTACTATTATAATCAAATTCTTAATAAAATTATATGTATATGTGTATATGTAAACAACTGCAGTAAACAAAGGTAACAGTAATGAGGAAAAATTCCTAAATTCTGTTTTACTTTTGATGTTTATGATTAAAATGTTTAGTTAAATATAGCATTCACTAACATTCACCTACCCCACAGGAGTATTTTAAGGATTTGTTTGTTAATATTTCTGAAAAGCTTTTCATCTGTAAAGCTCTCAGAGTGCTATTATATCAGTCAATTTGGTATCCAGTTTTCTGCATTCTGAGTTATTTTATATTTTTCCTTGCATGCAACCATGCGTGCACACATATGGACATACACACACACACACACACACACACACACACACACACACAAATCAAATCAATCAAATGAACAGACGGTGTTTTCAGTGTGCGTATGATAAGATAATTGATTTAAGTGTTTTATGTTTTCATTCAAATTAAACATTTGTATTTTGCAACTGAAATTTTTCTTTAAATGCTCCTTCCCTAACTCTATGTCCCCTATTTTTTGGTAGAGAGAAAGCCTGCAAATACACACCCTTTCTATTTTTCATTTGAAAAAGAAAAAAAAAAGACCCCGAAAAAAGAGCCATTCATAATAGACCGTGTGGCCTGCTGTCAATTTTACCTCCATGCTGATTATAGCCTTCTAATGCGGTGCTGCTTTTAAGCGTGGAAATTCCATTTCTGCATTGCAACGGGCCTTATAATATAATAGGAAGAAAGAGAGAAAAAGCCTTTGTTATTTCATAGGAGGAAAGCTAAAGTAATCAAGTGTATCTTAGGGAAGGGAAGAAAAAACATAAACACACTCAGTTTATATTGCACTTAAAGTGCCAAGGCTTTAATTTTTTTTTTATTTTAAGTAACAAATAAAATAGCAAAACATTTTTCTCTTGTCATAAAAGCTGACTTTGATCCCCCAGTACAGCATTGAGTGGAAAATTGAACCACACTATAATTGCTTTCCCTCTGACTGATAAAGTGGTGTAACAAATTTTGTGTTTGAATGATAAAATCAGCAATTGGCCCCTAGCGTTTCCTTCTGCCATTCCTCCAAGGACACCAAAGTCCCATCCTGCCTCCAGGCAACGGGAAAGGCTGTAGAACTGTAAATCTACTCCAAGTTGTTACGTTCTTGCCTCAATTTTTCTGCAACACGAGGCAAAGCTATGATTTCTGTCTTCTTAAAAACACGACTAATGTAAATTACTTCTGACAAAGGAGAAAGAGAAGCAAAGGACAGGAAAACAACGGCTCTGATTGTACAGCATCATATGGTAATCATACAGTCTTTGATGCACAGGACAGAAATGCATGACTCGATAATAAAAACTTGTTAGGAAAGGGGAAGGTATTTCCCGCTATAAGTATGAGATTAATTTGCTAGGGGGAGGGGGAGAAGATACAGGCCAGGTAGTGATCTGGATTCTAAATTTTTGTGCTCGGCTTCATGAAATATGAATGCAGAGCCTCCCCTATGCCTTGGTGTTAACAATTGCAATATGACTAATCCAATTATAACTAGACATAGCCAGTTGTGCAAGAGTATCCAGCCTTTTAGGCTTGTAACACTGTTGTATTTTTTTAAAAACTATTTTACGTTATCTTTTCATGGGTGGCATGATTAGTCCAAAAGTACCTGACACCAAATGGGTACACCAAATACAAAATAGCAAATCTCTCTTTTTTCCCCCTTTTTTCCCTCTGAGGTAGGCCTACGGACAGGGATGAGGACTTGTGTCCACACTTAACAGACACAGAGAGAGATGGAAGGATAAGCATTTGGAAGAATTGATAAACATACTGAGATAGAGATAGAAATAATAAACACACTTACAGAATATGCGGTGCAGAAGGTGCCTGGGAGGGGACAGAGAAAAAACAGACAAACAGGGTAAGAAACATACATGGGTCATGGACAGGCAGATGAGGCAAGAGAGGAGTAGGAATGAGGGGGTATTATGTTCCCTCTTTGTTGATGCTGGATGTCTCTATTTATTTATTTATTTATTTATTTGTTTGTTTAGATTTGTATACCGCCCTTCTCCTTGCGGACTCAGGGCGGTGGACAACCAAATAAAAACAGTATACAAAAGTTAAAATTTCTTAAAAAACATATAACTTTGGCTAAAATTAAAACCATTAAATAATTAAAATACCCAACCCTATAGTACAGATCTTAAAAATTCAGCGGGGTCAGGCTAGACCAGCAAACTGAAAGAGATGGGTTTTTAGGGCCCGACGAAAAGTCCGGAGGTCAGCAATTGTTCTCAGTTCTGGAGGAAGATCGTTCCAGAGGGTAGGGGCTGCCACAGAGAAAGCCCTCCCCCTGGGGGTCGCCAGCCGACATTGTCTGGCTGACGGCACCCTGAGGAGACCCTCTCTGTGGGAGCGCACCGGCCGGTGGGAGGCTATTGGCGGCAGAAGGCGGTCCCGTAAGTACCCTGGTCCTAAGCCATGGAGCGCTTTAAAGGTGGTCACCAACACCTTGAAACGCACCCGGAAGTCCACCGGTAGCCAATGCAGCTCGCGCAGGAGAGGTGTCACATGGGAGCGTCCCGTCGCTCCCATAATCCCCCGCGCGGCCGCATTCTGCACTAGTTGGAGCCTCCGGGTGCACCCCAAGGGGAGCCCCATGTAGAGAGCATTGCAGTAGTCCAGGCGAGAGGTGACGAGTGCCTGAGTGACTGTGCGTAGGGAGTCCCGATCTAGAAAGGGCCGCAACTGGCGTATCAGGCGAACCTGATAAAAAGCTCCCCTGGCCACAGCTGTCGTGTGATCCTCCAAAGACAGCCGTGGATCCAGGAGGACGCCCAAGTTGCGCACCCTTTCCATGGGGGCCAATGATTCGCCCCCAATAACCAGCGATGGTGTCAGCTGGCTATATCGGGACGCCGGTAGCCACAGCCACTCGGTCTTATATTTTTTTTCCTTCAAAAAAGGAAAGAAAAATCCTAAATTTCTAAAGGTTTTGTTCATCTTTCTGCCACCAACAATTGCTTTTAGATACTAGTTTTTCTCCCTTAATTTCTTTGCATCCATGAGCTAACTTGACTAAATGGAAGTGGTGGAAGATGATGTAAGTACTTTGTTAGTACCCTGTTTCCAGGGGTGAAATCTATTTACCTTACCTACTGGTTTGGAAGTGCGTGCGCTGTGCATGCGCCATTGTCATGTCTGATTTTTGACCCTCTGATAATGCACAAAGCCTTCTCTGCATGCGCAGAGGGTAAAAAATGGGTTACTTCCTGGTTAAAACCAGAAAGTAATGATGTCTGGGCGGGTGGGCAGAGCCTTGCCACCGCTACTAGTTCACCGAATCATGTGCTGCCGCCACTAGTTTAGTTTAGTTTAGTTTAGTTTAGTTTAGTTTATTAAATTCGTATACCACCCTTCTCCTGATGGACTCAGGACTCAGAGTCACCCTTCTCCTGACTCAGTGAACAGCCAAACATTAAAATACAAGCAATATAAAAATTAAAATAATCTAAAACATAATTAAATCAAATTTTGGCTTTCCCAAATTTAAAACCCCTCATAAAATTCACCCATTAAAATCTACGTTAAGCCAGCCCGGCTTGCTGGAATAGAAAAGTCTTTAATGCCTTGCGGAAAGTGCGGAGGTCTGGGATTAATCGAATCCCCGGGGGTAACTCATTCCAGAGGGCGGGGGTCCCCACAGAGAAGGCTCTCCCCCTGGGGGTCACCAGTCAACATTGCCTGACCGACGGCACCCTGAGGAGACCCTCTCCATGAGAGCATATTGGCCGGTGGGAGGTTATCGGTGGCAGAAGGTGGTCTCGTAAGTACCCAGGTCCTAAGCCATGGAGCACTTTAAAGATGAGAACCAAGACCTTGAAGCGCATCCGGAAGACCACTGGGAGCCAGTGCAGCTCATGCAAGAGAGGTGTCACGTGGGAGCGCCAAGTTGCCCCCATAATCACCCGTGCGGCCGCATTCTGGACCAGTTGGAGCCTCTGGGTGGTCCTCAAGGGGAGCCCCATGTAGAGAGCATTACAGTAGTCCAGGCAAGAAGTGGCCAGGGCATGAGTGACTGTGCATAAGGAGTCCCGATCCAGAAAGGGACGCAACTGGCGTATCGGGCGAACCTGATAAAAACCTGATAAAAAGCCTGCCTGGCCACTGAACTACCAGTTCACATGTGCCAGACAGAACTGGTAGGATTCCACCACTGCCTGTTTCTTCTAAAATAAGACATCCCCTGATAATAAACCCAATCGGGCTTTTGAGCGCATGCGCTTAAATAAGCTCTCCAGAAAATAAGCCCTCCCTGAAAATATTTAAACTCATGTGCAGCTGGTCCCCGCCATTTCCACTGATTAGGGTTATGGATACAGAGCTGGGAATCAGCAAGAGGAGCCCCGTCTTGCTCCACGCTCCCCAAAATAATAAGACATTCCTGAAAATAAGGCCAAGCACTTATTTTAAGGTTCAAAAAAAAAATAAAATAGGGTCTTATTTTCGGGGAAACACGGTAGTTAAACAGCAAAACATAACTGAGATCTGGTTAAAAAAAGACACACTAATATATTTATTAGAAGAATATAATTTATTCAAAAGGAACAATCCTAATCAAAAAGGGGAAGGTTGCATTATACATAAATAATGACTACACTGTATGGAAATTTGTGACATATGGAGAATATTAGGGGGAGTAAAAAATAATGACACTGTTGTAGGAGCTATGGTGGTGCAGTGGTTAGAATACAGCATTGTAGGCTAACTCACTGCCAGAAGTTCAATTCTCACTGGCTCAGAGTTGACCCAGCCTTCCATCTTTCTGAGGTTGGTAAAGTGAGGACCCAGATTGTTAGGGGCAATATGCTGACTTTGTAAACCATTTAGAAAGGACTGTAAAGCACTGTGAAGCAGTATATAAGACTAAAGTGCTATTGCTACATATTTCAGGCCATCTAACCAAGAAGAAGATATAGATAAAATCTCCAAAACCAGATTGTGGGGTAGTCAGAAGATATGACTGCTGAAATGAGGGATCTCAAGTACCTTGACGTCAACTGGGAATGAGACTCTGTGGCAGATGGAAAGCCAGAAGTTTCTTGATGTCTCTTGCAGACAATGCCATTGTCCAAAATGTGGAAGAGAGAACTAGGGAACTATTTATACTGGTTTTAATACTTATTAACAGGTATGAAATGTTTGAGGAAGTGAAAGTTATAGAAACCATGAAGGAGCAATGCTGTGTGATCCAAGAACTTACCACACAATTTGCTAAAAATAACTAATGCTGGATAATAAGACAAATCTTATTATTTTTTGGCAAAGTTCTTAGATTAATAGACCAAAAGAATGAAGTAGGCAGACTTCAGTAAGACAGTGATAAAGTTGGAATGATGCTCTATGGATTGTTGCAGATGGATCGGTAGTTGGTTGAACAATTGTACCTAACACACAGTCCTTAATGGATTTGTGTCTTAATGAAGAGAGGTATGCAATTGTCTTCAACATTTTTATAAATGTCTTAGACTTAGATGAAGGGATAGAAGGGACGGTTTGCAAATTTGCAGGCAATTGAAAACTGGGGTGAGGGTCCAAAACAATGAATGCTGTTCAGTGGTGAGAAATGTAAGGTGGGGTAAGAAAAAACAAATGTGAAAATACATGATAGGTGGCAGCTGGCTCAACAGTAACACTTGTGTGGATTTTTGTTAATGGTAGACCATAGATTAAGTATGATCCAGAAATGGGCCACAGCTACCTAAAGAGCCTCTGCAATCTTGAGTTTTATCAACAGAGAAATGATGTCAAGTGTATTTCTGCCTCAAAGACAATGCAGAATTGGAACATTGTGGGTCGCACCTGTTAGATAATATGATCTAGGACCCAGAGAAATGAGGTTCTCTCTGTCCTAGCACCTATCTCTGGAATAATTCTTAAACTCTTAAAAATCTGTGTGGCTCCATCCTAATGGAGTTTCAGAAGTCCTAAAAATCTAGCTGTTCTCACAGAACCTCAAATATGTGGCTTTTGAGCCCTGCTGGTTCTATGCAGTACTTAAGAGTCCAGAAATATATGATTTCTTTTCTCTATTAATTCTCTTTTATCTTTCATAATGTAAGCCACCCAGACTCACATGGAATTCAGTGCCTTAAATATAGAAAGTAAATAAAATAAATCATGGGAAAAGATTTTATTCTATGCTAACCATGCATTTTATGAACCAGCTGCATAGAATAATATATCTGATACACAGCTTTTCTATTAACACCAAAATCACTCTAATTCCACCTGAATTCTTTCAAGCAGAATTTATTTGCACCTGACTTTCCTTTTGCATTGTTTGGCAATTATCTCTGACAATGCCTTTTACTAGAGCAGACTGCTAAAATGCTGTTTTCAAACCTCAAAGTATTGAATACTGCATTGCTTGACAAAATATTTCAGTTCAGTTCAAAGATTTTGAGATTATTTTTTTTTCTTCATCTGTTTGGGTCAATTCATATTGGTGGAAATATTGGCCCATTTCTTTTTTGGCCCTCAGACAAATGTTAAAATGTGAGATTTGATTGCTCTGTACTATGCACTAAGACCACACTTGAAAAATGTAGAGAAGTTAAAGCTATTAATGGTTATTAATTTTCCCCCTCTCTTCCCCTCTCTTCCTCTCCCTCTTCCCCTCTCTCTTTCCTTTCCCATTTGGGAGAAGGGAAAAATGTCTCTCATATAATTTCATATAATTTCACATTAGAGATACTTTGCCTGTGGTGTAACTGTGTGCTATGGAGGAATGAGGCACCTACAAGCACCTATCTACATAAAGCAGAACCCTCTCCTACCTGGACTGCAACAGTTGTGAAATGTATCCTGTGGGAGAATGGCTTCTAGACTGAACCAGAAGAGGCAAGCTAGAGAGAAAGGAATGTCACTCTGTAGCCAAGGCACATAGTCTTTGACACATATATCACTGCCTTCCCTGCATTGTGAGTAATGAAGGTTACACAGGAATAGTGTGTGGATTGAGTTTTGCTCCATGCATCTTCACTATCATCAAGTAAACCAGAGGTGCTCATAAATATTGGATCTTCCTTTTGTCAATAGAGCAGATACACTTCTCAGTGCCTCCCCTGAATATGGGAGATTTTGCCTCCTGCTTTTGGACAGGGAGACCATTGGATCAGTACAGCTCTACCTGGACAAAGCAGGTGGATGAAAAGGTACAAGGTTTGGCAGCAGCACCTCATCCCTTCTATAGGAAGATCACATTCTGAGAATTCCACTGAGTCTATGCTAGTTAGTCTAGTTCATTCTAGAAAGAGATCCATGTAAACCTGCCATTATTTGTAAGTCTTTTCATTTTGCTGACAGGAGTAAGGGCGTTCTTGGTAGAGTGAAGTCCAGAGTCATATGTGTTTGGGTTTTATCCCAAAATTTTTAAAAAAGCATAGAAGTTTGAGGAAAATCACATCGTAAGCTCTATTTATGGGATTCATCTTCACACATATTTTTCTATTTTATAACTCTCCTTGGCATAAATCAGATCAAATTTCTTGTAATGCCTGATAGGATATAGTATACCCATTTTTGTGTGCGCGCTACTTTTCTCTTTTCTGTGACTGTCCCCTATTTTAGCTAATCTTCTCCTACAATACAAATAGCCTTCCTGAACTACTTCACAGAGTATATGTTGTGAAATAACAAATCTTATATTCCATTAGCATAATGATGTTCACATCAAATTTTGTTGGTGTAACTCAGTTATGGATTTACTCTATGAACTTTCTCTGAAAGCAATGTAAAAACAAATTTTAAATCTCTTCCATTGAATTCAACTGGACTCTAAAAATACACCAACTCTATTTTAAATACATGTTTTCTAATTTTTAAAAAAAATCAGTTTGTTGGATACAGACTTAGATTTATTTTTATTTTTATTTATTTATTTTATTTATTTATTTATTTAACTAGGCCTGAAACAACATTTGATATAAATGCAGTAATGAATATCTTCTTTTTGTGGAAATGTTAATTTAGTCTTGCACCCAAACTTCATGGATAATAACATAGAACAAGTGGCAAATTCACTGCCATATAGCATTGACTAGGTTTGAAATATTTTCAAGTCTGTTTCACAAATATTTTAGGTATTGGCAAAATGCTGGCAGCAATATGTGACTTGCAAGTCTCTAGATTAGCTATCTGAGTATATATGGAATATCATGAAATTAAAGACAGTTTGATTTAGAGGCTAAGCCACTAAGTTAGAAAGCAGAAGATCATGAATTCAGGTCCTGTCTTAGCCATGAAACCTAGCTGGGTGACTTTCGGCCACTCATTCTCTCTCAACCTAATTCACTTCACATGGTGGTTGTTATGAGAAAAATAGGAGGAAAAAGGTGTGGTGGATATGTTCACCTCCTTGGCTTATTTGTAAAAATAATAAAGGTGGAATACAAATAAACTGGACTTTTGTCACATTTGAACAATATCATCATTATTGTTAGCAGGGAACACTATAGATCGTACCATATGACTAAGGTCAGTAACTTAGATTATCCCTTCTCTTTCTTACAAAAAAGTGTTATGTGAAACCCTTGATTGACCAAAGCTATGATCATTGGTAGAAGTCAATATCTAGAGCCTCCCAGCAGATGACAATCAGCATATCAAACATTACAACTTGAACATAAGATGATGATCTTATGTAAATGATAAAGAGTACAAATTATAGTGAATGAGATAAAAATAAGAAAAACAGATTGTGTATCTTTGAAGAAGATAGAGGACGGAGAGGCCTGGTGTGTTATGGTCAATGGGGTTGCAAAGAGTCAAACATGCCTTAGCAACTGAACTACAACAAAATCTATGAAAGAAGAGAAAAGGAAGGATATAACTCATCTGGATGAAAGTGTTTTGACTTTGGGGGATGCAGCTGATGAATATAGAGTGAGGGAAATTATATGTATGAATGAAAGGGCTGAACTGTATGTCAGAAAATATATATTGGTATAAACTAGATAGCTGTTGGTATGGAGGAAAGCAGGCTGCTGATAGGTGCACATTAATGGATATAGTGGAAGTACCAGGATGAATTTTTAGAAAACCTTTGCACTTTTCTGAATAAATGGAATGCAATAATTCTGTTGGATGACATGAATGGATGCTAAGAAAGAGACAAAAGTGCTGTTAAGTGGGCCATTTGGAGACAGAATGAGAATTATGATCATTTTTGTTCTGCTTCAAAAAAAAGTTCTCCTTTTTTGGGTAGAGGGATATGTAATTTAAGCATTAGTTTCTTCTTGTGTACGCATGGAAAAGGAATGAATCGGAAAGCATGACTGATTGGATAGTTTATGATGAAAGTGAAATAATTAGTGGAAGATAAAAGGATGAGGAGAGATTCTGAATGTGGGACAGGCCATTATTCGTTCATGACAAGTATGGGTTTTGGGAAAAAATGGATGTAGGAGAAAAGGAAAGGTATAGAAGAAACAAGATGGAATGAAGAATGACTTCAGACAGAGAAAGTATAAGTCCTACATGAAAAAGTCTTAGATTAATCCTGCTCCAGAAACAAAAAGTGAATATAAGGAAAGGCAGAGATGGAAGCTGCTTGAAAGAGAGGGAAAAGAACAACGTCATGGCATATTATAGAATTGGGGAGTGAAAGAGTCACCTCTAAAGAAAGCCAAAATGACTAGAGAGATCCAATTACTGGATTCTTCATTAAGATAGCAAATAAATAGACTGATCACTGGGCTCCCAGCCTAAATTTTAAGATCACACAACTCTTACACAGGTTGTTTTAATATATATTAATATATATTTTTTTGCAATAATCATGATAAGGAAGTAGAGTCTATCACCTCTTGAAGGCAGGGGCACTAGTTTGTTCATAGAAGAGAAATTACAGCACATAGGCAATTGCTTTCCAAAACAGGTCTGTACATTGCCCCTTCATGTTATTGTAACAGTGTAAGTCTTTTTGTTCCCATTTGTTTCTTTGCTCATTTGGCCCAAGTGAGTTTATTATATTTATTGCTGAGTATTGCATTGACTGGAGACATATATTTCAAACCTTTTTTTGGACCCCAGTAGGGTACTTTAGTAAGGAATGAGTATCTTGCCAGTATCATGAAAATTTGCCATAGGCTCAACAGCCTACGTATGAGACAAGAAGAATCCTGCATTGTAAAGCAAATGGTTTCATATATAAAGTTGCAAAAGATCACAGCTTTTCTAAGTTCTATGCAGTTCACAAGGGCACTTTCTAATAGCACTGCAGTGTGTAGAGTTATAAAATATATATCATTTTTTAATATACAGTTATATATGGGAACCATAAAAAGGATGATAGAGTGAAAAGCTGTGGATGTGAAAAAATGCATGAAGGAAAATGTTGCTGAAAGTGGGGATGAAACTGGACAGAGAAAAATATTGACATACAGAATTAATTAAAGATAGCAAGGACTGGTTTGGACAGGTAAAATGCAAAATGTTTTGATGAAAAATTATAACAAAAAATGTTTTGGAAGTGAATAAAGATCTTCCAGCAGTATAAACAGAATTGAGAAAAAAAGTGCTACAATGATTTGGGATAAAACTTAAAAGGGGAATAGTGGAAAGTATATTTTAGAGACTTGTCTGGCAATGAGTACTATTAATGTTAACATTCAAGAAAAAAATTAGTAAAAAATAAATACTGAATATTGACATTTGTAAGACTGCAGGCGTAGATGGTGTAACTGGATAACTGTTGAAGTATGTACTGTATGTGATTTGCACATTGAGTGATTGAGCATCTTGCTTCATGTTTGTATAAAGTCTGCATCTGTGCCCAACAATACAAATAATGGTGTTGTTCTCTTATAAAAATAGTAAATGAAGAATGCAAAAACTGGAGTAAGGTTCACTTATTAAATATATCTGAGAAGGTACTTGGTTGGATTCTGACAGTGGATACAAGAAGTGATAATGAGCAAGATTTGACAAATGTGGTGCAGCTTTATGCTGAGCTAAGGATGTGCTCTCCATCAGGTCACTTAAAAATATGTAAATGTGATTTTTAAAAAATGATGTGAAGTAAAAGGATTGAATTAAGGAATGTTTTTATATGAACAGAGAGATGAATTTTGACTGTTAAATGCAATAAGAGCAATATAGGAGAAAAGCAGGTGTGAGAATAAATGGAGTCTTAGTGAATGAAAGAAATAAAAAAGAGTATGTGACTTATCTTGGAATGTTTAATGTATTTATGCATAAATGTTTAAGAAATGCCTATGAAGACATTGTGTGGATCGGGAAAGGGAATGGCAATAGGAACTTGTGTACGTGAATGTTGTTCCAGGACGAAAATATAATTTAGTTACAGTAAAATGAGATTGCATTTTGTAACAAGGAATATGGATCTAAAAAATGCTCTATCAAAGACCAAGGAAACCAAGCACAGGAAAACAGAATAAATAATTGCAAATTATATATATAAACAGTGCAAACTAAAGCAGGTAGATGTATCTGCGCATGTTGGTAGAATGTTCAAGATAGGGAAATGGAGAATTTTTAAGATGTGCAAATGTTGATAAAAAGGTAATGGATGCAAATGAAAGCATGTTGTGACCCACTATGCTATGTGAAAGTAACTTTGGCATGCCAGAAGAAACATAAAAGTAATTGAATACCATAGAATGAAATACTTAAAAAGTTGATGGGGTAAAACCAGAGGAGAGACTGTAAATTAGTGCTGAATGAGCATGGACAAAAATATAAGTGAGTGACCAGTACAAAAGAAGTACCTTAAGTTTGTTTAGTTAGGTAGAATTGCAAAACAAATCCGTGAATGAAAAAATGAATGGACCAAGAGAAAGTGAAACACTGAGAAAGTTGTGGTTGGATGAAGTTTATGCGGTCCTCATAAAGGAAAAAAATATGTTTAAAACCAAAGGCAATGCATGAAGCAGTGTGTCAACCTAGTGGAAGCAAGGCTTAGTGGAAGCATTAGTGAATGGTACTGTTATGAACTGAAGTTTCCTTTTCAAAATCTGACATTTTTAACTTCTATGGTTTACTGTTTCTGTGCTTTGCATAATGTTGCTTACAAGTAGATTTCCAAAGTAAGATCTACCTGAAATTCAATCCAGCAAAACCAGTTGCTGTCATGGGAGATATCGCTGCTCCAAACATCTGGAATTAGAAGGATAGAACCCATTATCTGTTGAGAGCAGTCACACTGCCTTGTCCCAAACATGCTTTTTCAAGAGACAACTGGACTTTCTTGTTTTTCTTTGAAGATGTTTCACTTCTCATCCAAGAAGCTTCTTTAGCTCTGCCTTCAACACACAGTTGATGTGCCATGAGAGTTTATCACTCTTAAGTCCCAACATGTGATGTCCTTTCTTGTTCCCAGTGGGCTGAGATTGACAATTCCCCAAAGTACCTTCTTCATTCCCTATGGAGATGCTATTATTTAGACCATCTCAACTGCTCTTATTATATGATTTGGACCATTGAATGCTGATTTCAGTAGCTCTGAGTAACGGAATTCAATGAATGCAACAACTTTATAGAACCGACCTGTACAAAAATACACTAGAGAGTTATAGGCATTGATTAAATAATATTAATATGTCTTTTGCCTCTAGTCAACTTGCCTTTCTCCAGAACATTACAACTGGGACTACCTTCCTCCACCTTCTTTCCCTCTTCCTCCAGCAGAATATTAATATTATAAACTTTGGTGTTGTCATTTGACCTAGACTCCCTCTTTCTCTCTTGCTTCTGATTTCTTCAAAACATACTTGTTTACTCATCTGCTATGTTGCTCCCACCCCTCATTCCTCCAAATTGAATCCCTTCACGTTTCTTTCACTCCATTTCTCATGTGTCTCCTCAGCTCACTGTTGATGTGATGACTGATAGGTGGGAGGACTGCCTCCCTTGACCTCTTCAACATCAGAAAGGTTTTCAAATCTCAGTCATCTCTGACAGCCTTTGAGAAGAGAAATGAGACAATCTCTCTGACACAAAGGCTTCTGGCCTCAGGTAAAAAATTCCTTTTGAAACTGAAAAAAAAAAAAGGAAAAAAAGAAAAAAAAACCTGAGCACTCCACAGACCACACTGTTTCACATTCATCTCACAATGCAGCTCATCCATCCCATCTCCAGATTAGCTTTCAGAAGCTGTTGTTTTTCTGTCTGTTGTAGGTCTGGTACTATTTCTACACTACCTTTGTTAGTGTTCCCGACAGATAACTGTGCAAATCTGGAAGCCAATTGGCTTTATAATTATAGTTTCAAGATGACATATCAGGATTGCTTCCATCTTGAAAAAGCTTTGATCTTAAAAAGATAATTTAGTCAATTTATTAAAGAATGAAACTGTACTCACAAACATATATTGTGCATGTATCTTCACATTTATGCAGAATTTGTACACAGACTGTAACCACAATCAACACAATACATGCTACTAATTAGTATGAATAATGTACAAACATCTGCTTTGGGGTTGTGACCGCATTTGGAAAATTACGATGTACCCTGTAACTTGATTTTTCAAATTTTCTTTACTCTCTCACCTTCAGCATTCTTCATCTAGGGTTATTTTGGATTTAAGAATATGAGCAGGATAGGTAGACCAAATTTAAATGTTTTGGACATGACCCAGGTGAAGTTGGAAATGTTTATATTCCATTTATTTGATATGGGAGTATATAAGCAGGTGCTAATAACTAACAGTAGAATTTCCCTTACGTCCAGGTTTTAAGATCTATCAATAAGAACCTAGCCAGTAAAACATAACTTATAACTCAAAGTTAGCATATATCAGGTAGATAGTTTTTTCAGCTATTTCCTTTCAAGAATTTTTTTACCTTTTTACATGGTTTTTTCACATCTGTTTTGCCTCTTTTGTCAAAGTTTTGCTGATGTTAAATCCATCAACACTTCTTTTTAAAATACTAGCAACGTGTTTTTGTGGTCAGAGCTTCAGTTCCAAAGAAATGACCCAGGATCAGAAATTGTCTTCTTGCAGGATGATTTTTTAAATTTACCATCATAGCTTACAGCCCTGGAATTTTCTGATGGTCTTCCATTGTAATGGAATTCGTTACTGGTCTTGAGGAAATAGAAAAAGAGATGCTGCCTAGGAAAAAAATCAGACAAGAGAGACAGGAGCCTACAAACACTTGACTGTCATAGAAAGAAACTGAGAAAGGACCCACCCCAGGAATGAAATGCTCCTGGTTCGGACCGGATCGCCCAATCTGGTAGCGATGGAGGCGGGTGGTTTGGAGAACCTGTAGCAAATATCCCTGCCTACCACCTGCCCAGCTAATCTGCGCAATCATCAGAGGCTTTTTAAAAAATTTTAAAAGCATTTTTTCTACAACCTTTTTGGCCGAAAAAATGTTTTTAAAAGTTAAAAAAAAAACCCTCTGATGATCATGCGGCTCAGCTGGGATCGTCAGAGGATTTTAAAAGCACTTTTTCTACAACCTCTTTGGCCGAAGAGGTTGTAGAAAAAATGCTTTTAAAAGCCTCTGACAATCCCAGCTGAGTTGCCTGATCGGCAGAGGCTTTTAAAAGCATTTCTTTTACAACCTCTTCGGCTGAAGAGGTTGTCGAAAAAATGGTTTTAAAAGTAAAAAAAAAAAAAGTTGGCCACACCCGCCCAGTCACATTACACCCCACTCAGGCAAAAACGCCCACAGAACTGGTAGTAACAAATTTTACATTTCACCACTGACCCATCCTAATGGATCAGGCAGTTAAAAATGGTGGATGGGAAATTTGTACTTTCTGATATGCAAAATTCTGTTAATGTAACCTCAGGATAAAGAAGTTCATCTGGTTCTGTTTCCTGTCTGGTTTATCTAGGAGGGTCGACACCCATCCAATTACTAACCAGATCTAAATCTGTTTAGCTTTGGCAAATTAGCCAAGGTTGACAGCCATGCAAATCTGCAACCAACTTAATGATTTATAGGTAAGACGCAAGCATGCAGTCCATATTCAATTAGCATGCTTTTGTAAAAGGATCTTGACAGCTTGCTTGCATGAATGTCAGCTTTTGGTTCTAATTACACAGTATATGTTACCTGGATTGGAAAGACTGAGAGCCTTGGGGGATAGTTTTTATGGACCACTGCTGCCAAATATCTCCCCCCACCAATGGTTACCTTCTTCCCATCCACTCCCTGGAACTCAAGCATAGTGTCTTTCTTGGACTGAGCTTCAGGCTTTAAGCATGTTCAGTAATATCTTTGACTTTTTGTTGGGGTTGTTATTCTAAGTGACATTTCTGGCATGTACAACTGGTGGTACAAAACTGATAGGCCATGTTTTCCTCAGAAGAAAAGAGGGAAACATATATACACACAAATACAATTAAAAATAAATTTAAAACAAAAGTAACATTGCCTGTAGAGATGTACTTCCTAAAAGTATCTACAGTTGGAAATGATTTATAATTATGTTACTTCTAAACAATGCAACCACTTTTGGTTTCACATAATTTGGAGCAGAAATGGATATTAATTTGTGATGATATTCCATGATGATTAGAATGCTGGTTAAAATAGTTTGGATAACTTGACAATTAAGTCAGTACACAGCTAGTTTGGAATCTGATAACACCTTTCTGACTAACAAATGTTATTCTTTCAATGACTTGGGTGAAGAGGTGAAGGAAATGCTTATCAGATGAAAGAAATTGAAATGGGATCATTAGTAACTTAGAAGACAAAACTAAAGTTTAAAATTATCTTGACAAAACAGCAGACTGGACTAAAATTACTAGAACGAAATTGAACAGAAACAGATAAGCACAATGTGCTTTATTTAAGATATGGTAAGTCTAATATCGTAGATGGTGGAATCTGGTTGATGATGTGAAAAAAAATTGCAATAGTGGTTGATTGCAAACTGAACCACGAATAACTTGTTTTTTGTATTATGTTCCTCATGTCAATAAAGATACAAGTAACTGATATGCTACCTGTGATGTAATGCAGAATCAATCCGTAACAGATTTGTGGCATCATTAGTCCTAGAATCCTTCCAACCAAATGTTCTTTCTATGTCTAGAAACACTGCAACACTGAGCTTTTCATAGCTTCTCCACTTCAGATAGTTTCAAGTCAATGCCTGCTGATTAAATAGAGACCGGAAAGTTCTGAGAACTATGTTTTTCTCTATCTTCTTGGGCTAGCTAGAAGTAAGAACTGAGAATGATCAATGAGTCATCATTTCCCAGGTTTCTCAAGGTGCTTTCAATGACAGTCTATTTGTTTTCCTGGGCAGCCACACCATTCATTCAACCATGACCAAATGAGTGTACAATACTGGAGTGGGAAAGATTAACATGGATCAAATTCTAGGTTTTCTATCACTATCTGAAAATGACCTATGATAGTAAATCATTGCATAATTATGACCAAGAGTACCCTTGACAGTCTAGGTTTCAACTTTGTTGGTTCCCTTAAGGTACATGAAATTATGCCAAAATTAGATGACAGGAAAGGGCTGTGAGTTTAAGGTACATCAAATGATAAAGAGATTCTAGGACCCATTTTCTATTTCTTCAGTACTGGGATTTAATAATAAACATATATACAACATAGTCTTTATTTGTTAAGAACTATTCAACAGAGAAGAGCTATGGTACTGGTTGACTGTGGCAGATTAGTGCTAAGGAGCAGGATGAGGAAACCACGTGTGCAGGTGCAGCTTAATTACTTCAGGATCACCAATGACCTACGTGGCACATTCCTCACTACTGAAGAGATGGAAGCCCATGTTATTCCATGGGCCATGAGCAAATTAGAGCTATGGATATCTTTGGCTTAGGAGCAAGGTGTTTATCTGGCTCACAAAATTTTATTAGATCAAATAACACTAAGTACATAAAAATAAATGTTTATTATTTATTTGTTTGGGTTTATGCATATACATATGTATGTATATCGTGTTTTCCCGAAAATAAGACCCTGTCTTATATATTTTTGAACCCTGAAATAAGCGCTTGGCCTTATTGCCCTGCAATCAAAAGCCCGATTGGGCTTATTATCAGGGGATGTGCACGTATGTGTCTTAATATTGTAAATCTATGAAGGGATGTCTCTGTTATGTGGAAACCTTCCCCTAACTGTGCAGGTTCACAACTACGTATTTTAATATATAAATAATATGTATCCCTCTCTGTGTGTATATGTGTATGTATGTATGTATATATGTACAGTATGTATGCATGAATGTATGTACACATATACACACCACATATTTACATATATGAATGTAAATTTATATTAGTACAGCAAATCACAAAGTAATAAAATAAAACACAAATGCCAGAACTCCCACCCTGTTTAGCATTTCAAGGAGAAGAGAGGGAAAAAAACTTCAGGAAATATATATATATATATATATATATATATATATATATATATATATATATATATATATATGAAAACATCAGCAGGCAATTAGACTAATCTGCAGCAAGCCAGGCTTGTGGGATCATTGTTTGGTATTTGCTAGGGCCCAAGCTGTGTGCCCTGAAGGGCCGACCTTCTAATCATTATCTGTCTGTTTTATTACCCAGCCAAACTGGGCCCAGTTTTAAATAAAATATGCAAAGGTTTCTTAAATTATCACCTGGGGCAAGGCGGATCGCCTTTCTTGCTGTACATGTTGTTAATCTGTGAAATGCAAATTCCCTTCATCTTATAGTTGAGCTTTATTAACTTTTTTGAATTTAAAATTTCTCGAACAATGAGTTCTGTCAGCTTCTGAAATTATATTTTCTTTCTTTTTTCCCTCTCTCTCCCACTCTTCTCTCCCTCCCTCCACCTAACCCCCCCCCCCCAATACGGAAACGAGTTTAAAGCAGAAAATCACCAGGGGAAATAAGAAGGGTTTCATCTTGCTTTCAGAATTTAATTGGCTCCTTAGCAATTATTAGTTTTGCAGTTAAAATCATTTTTTATTACTATAAGCATTTTCTTAAAGAAACCGTGTTACCTTCTTTGGGTGAAGAGCTCAAATGTCAGATGAAGAAAATCCTGAAAACGGCACAGTAGGTAGAAGATGTACATCAATAGACCTCAAACTCTGCATTTCTCCTCTCTGTGAAAGACTGGGAGACAGGTATCTTGCCAGCCCGTTTTGCCAAACTGTTTGTCAATGAAGCCCTGCCTTCTTGAAACAAAAACAGAGTGCCCTTATCTTATGCACCAAATAGGCATCTGTCAAAAGCCCTGTGATCTTCACAGAAAAAGCTTCGTTCTGGCATCCAGGGGCCTGAGTTCTTATCCTGCTGCTGTGAACCTGCTGTGCGCCCTTGAGAAGATGATTTATCTCTCTTTGCTTTCCTGCAGTGCAATTTTTGGGTCTGTTTTGACTGAAGGTTGTTTAGGAGAAGAGTTTTGGCTATGATCCAAAGATTGGCGATCTGGTCCCTGCAAGCCGGGGTAACCTCATGTTCCTTGGTGTTTGAAAAAAAGAGGAAGACTTTGTGCTGGAGTCTTTGAATTAGTGGGGCCACCCTGCTTCTAACTGATTGTTCCCTCCCCCATTTCTACCTATTCTGGATAGTTCTTAGTTTAGAAATCCTGGCTTTAATTTGTAGAATATGAATTGTCAATAGGATGTGTTGTTTTTCTCTCGTCATAATGGTGAAAACTGTTTCACGTAAGGAAAAAAACCCCATTCCAGCAAAAATGTAATAAATGAATTTGATCGATGAATATAAGAGGGCTATATATTTCTTATTCATGTTTTGCTGGGCTAAGTGATTTGGGATGTGTGCAGGTGTGCTGTTTTCCTTTGAATGGACAATTGACTGAAATCCAGAAAGTAGAATAAGGTAAAGGTAAAGGTTCCCCTTGCACATACGTGCTAGTCGTTCCTGACTCTAGGGGGCGGTGCTCATCTCCGTTTCAAAGCCGAAGAGCCAGCGCTGTCCAAAGACGTCTCCGTGATCATGTGGCACATGGAACGCTGCAGACGGAATGCTGTTACCTTCCCACCAAAGGTGATCCCTATTTTTCTACTTGTATTTTTTACGTGCTTTCAAACTGTTAGGTTGGCAGAAACTGGGACAACTAATGGGAGCTCACCCCGTTACGCAGCACTAAGGATTCGAACTGCTGAACTGCTGACCTTTCAATTGACAAGCTCAGCATCTTAGCCACTGAGCCACCACATCCCTCAGAAAGTAGAATAGATGGCAACCATTATAGCCTCTTTCATATTGTTCTCTCATTATCTTTAGAATGTGTTTATTTGCTATGTCGTTACAGTGCTAGCTTGTGTAGTGTGAAATGTGTTTCCATCTCTATTGGGCCCTTTCAGAAGTATCTTTTTTTTTTAACTTGTTGAAACAAGAACTGACTAACTGAATGGCACATTTTGCAATGGCTGGGTTGTATAAATGAATAAGATGGAACTGGAAAGGAGGGGGGAAAGGAAAGGAAGGGAGGGAGGTTTCTAAAGGAAAGAGTTTAATATTACTTCTATTCCTTTTAATTACTCTTATCACATCATTTCTAAATTGGCCATCAGTTTAATTATAACAAGAAATGTAAAGGATTCTGATCAATGGGCCTGCCGGATGAACACTTTCAAACCCCCATTTGTTGTGTTTTCTATTTTATCATTACTGTTATCAAACAGAAGGTGCTCAGACAGGGTTTCATTCACCTTGAACCTGGTACTCTATGCCAGGTTGAGATCTCTTCCCTTCCTCTCTTCTCCTAGGAAAACTCTGGATTTAGCAGAAGATTTGGGGTTGCACCCTTTCTTAATCAGTGCAAGAATTTGACATTGCTCATCAATACATTTCTGTTAAAAAAAAATAGATCAGTAGATATTCAGCAGGAAAAGAAGCACTTGAAAGAATCTGGAACTGCCTCTGTCCCTTTCTCTTTTCTCTGACCAAGAAAATTGAAAAGGCAAGGCAAGAAATATGTAGAAACTGCTTGTGGGCTCAGAAAGGTTTTATACATTATGTGCTGGAACATTTGCAAACAACCCAGCTCTTGAAATATGAATACACCTTGTATGATCCTAGTTTACACTTTACTCATTAGATGTACAGTTCAAATGTTTAATGCCAATTTACTTACTGCTTAGGACAAAATAGTGTTTTATTCCATACATTAAATTATTAGAACCTGGAATACATGTTTAAATTATTTTTTCACAGGTAAATCTCTTTCCTTGCTACACAGAATTTGGGTATTTTATTTTATTTTTTTATATGCAGGAACATTAAAAATACATGGTCAGGCTGATATCCCATCATCTATCATATTTCAATCTTGAGTAGTCATTTTATTTTATTTGAAATGTAAAATGATTCCTAGGTTAACTGAGATAAAAAAAATCTTCTAAACCTAAGAATTATTTTATGCAGATGGAAAAATCTACTTTAATTCTTTAAGCAAGGGAACAGAAGCTAACTGTCTATACTAGAGTCAGTTATCAGCTATCAGTTAATATAATTAAATTATGTTGCCAGAAAGGGATCATAGCTGGATTGAGCTTATGCTGACATTTGGCCTTCTTTCAGTCAGGATATTTTGGATGCAATCTTAACTTTTATCACTAAAGATTTCTCATGTTAAAAATTCCCCATATTTTTTATTTAGAAAACAGAAAATAGCGAAGTATCAGTACCAAGGTCCCAAAAAATCAAAATGACAATCAAAAATTTGCCACTGGGATAAGAGGGTTGCTTATTGAATATACAATTAACCAGACAATGGAAAGTAAGCCACAGTTAGCCAAAGTCCTTGTTTCTTTCAACCGCATCTTGATCTATGCAAGCGACAGTGGACAAACAATTCAATCATTTCATTGTTTGACACAATACATTTATTTTCAGAATATCCAGTACAAGGACAGAGTTAGGGCAAAAATCCATCACAGGCCAACCTTGAGCAACTTCCTTTCTTGAGAACTCACTGCCAAAATACAGGGTTCTAGACTTTCTTCTTCTCTTCCACCCATGTTTGATAGATGAACCACAGAATTTCATAGTCCTGCCTTGAGATTTTCTTCCTACTTAACATGACAGAGTGTCAGGAGAATGAAAAGAAATGTCTCTTTTTCTGTAAATACTTTGTATTTTGACAGCAGTCTTTCCCACTGTGTTATCAGCTTCCAGAAACCAGAGGATATTCTAATATTCACCCAAAAGGTTAAACTTTGATTGAAAACAGTACTTAGTACTTGGCCAGCACTGGAAACTTTCTAAGAGTTCTATAATGGAATGTAGTATCACTAGTCTATCAATAAAGTTGTGTTAAGGTATTTGACTATAAATTTAAGATAGGCAAAGTGGGAGCCAACTATTCTTAGGCCAGAAATAGCTGTTCTGAAAGCACATAATCCCCCTCAGTTTCAGGGCTTCCAAGTGCCCAATCGACTATAGTACAATTCAGAATCAAAAATCAAAAAGGAGCCTGAGTAGCGTAGGGGGCTAATGCCTCCTACTAAAGGCAGTAATTAACATCCAGCTGCCTGTAATTCTGTGAGTTCAATCCTAGCCAGGCTCAAGGTCGACTCAGCCTTCCACCCTTTCTAAGGTGGGTAAATTGAGGACCCAGTTTGTGGGGGCAATAAGCTGACTTTGTATAAATATATACAAAAGTATGAAGGCTATTGCTTAATGCATTGTAAGCCGCCCTGAGTCTCCGGAGAAGGGTGGCATATAAATCAAATTAAAAAAAAAATTCCAGAAAGTATTTGAGAGGCAAGTATGGTTCCCATTCTGACAATTTGCTAATCTACCCCACTTGCATTTCATTTTGTTATTTATTTTAATTTTATGTCACATGGGAGAATTCCTTTATATTTAATTGTTGTACATTGCTGGGAATCATTTAGAGCCTGGTGGTATAAAAATACATTACCTAAATAAATTAATTAATTAAAAAACAAAGATAGAAGAAGGAGCCCTTGTGGCACAGTGGTTAAAATGCAGTATTGCAGGCTAATTCTGCCCAGAGCCTGGAGTTTGATCCTGATAGGGCTCAAGATTTGACTCAGCCAACCAAATCAAGGTTGGTAAAATGAGGGCCCAGATTGTTGGGGACAATATGCTGACATTGTAATCCACTCAGAGAGTGCTATAAAGCACCATGGAGCAATATATAAGGCTAAGTGCTGTTGATAGAAAAAGCTCTGATATTTATCGCTAAGGTAAGGTTGAAAGTCTGACAACAGCCTCTCGTGTATAAGAGGACTATCTTTTCCCCATCCACCAGCAGAAACAATCTGATGTTTTATTTGATGTGGCAAGTTTACTTAAGAATGCTCTTCATATTCCATTCTCGTGCCAGTTTATGGGAAGAGAATATTTTCTTCTTTTTAGCTGACAGTTTATTAGATATCTCTAAAAGTGTCCTCAAAGTTTTATAATTGCTAGTGTTTTCTGACCTTCATTTAGCAATTTTGGTAACTTAGGGACCATCTACTGTATGTACTGTATGTTTACTGCCAACCTTTCATGGTTATCTGCAACTGCTTGCTCCTTGCAGTAGTTCTTTGTTTGGGTTTTGGCCAATACATACATACTTTCAATAATTAAAATAAAACTAGTTGCTTTTGGATAAAACAAGTCTCAGCCTTTGTTAATAAGTTGACATCTAGATTCAAAAATCCTTCGGATGAAATATGTTCCTTCTATTTTCCTTCTTGCAAAATACCCCTATACATGACTTCGCTAATTTTATTTTTTTGTATAACACTCTGACATCTCTATTATAGGGTGAAAACAAATACTGTCATGGTATCCTTTCTCAGAGATAGAGGCAGGGTCTACAAGGGATTGGAATCTTCTGATGGAATCTTCGGATCCCTGTTCTGCCACAGGTTCTTCAATCTTCACTTTATACTGGAAGTGAAGCCTAATGACCCTGTACTTCCTACTGCTTCCTTCTGTTTTCTTTAAACTGTTCATTTTATCTCATGAACAAATGTAATACCCAACATATCTGAAACATTCTCCACACCAAACTGGAATGTATTGTCTTGGCTGGCTGTGCTGATAAGGAACTTGCCCTAAAGGTTGTTCCTAGTACCTCTCTTTTGTCACCGGCAGAAGGCCTTCTCCAACTTCTGGCCTGGTGAGAAGTCCCTCACCGAGCCCACCTCTGAACTGCATTTAAGCCTGGCTGCTGTGACCTCTTAGAGTTCAGCATGGCCAGGAGCAAGGATTATATTGATTGTTATTTCTTTTCTCACTTGCTCGTTTTGTGTTTGCTCTCTATTTGATATTTCATTGTACTTCTTTAGTTCAATTTGTATTTTAAAATGTGGCTCGCTTTATTTTTTTAAAAAATTGCTCTATCTTCACTTTAATACTTCTCATTAAGGTTTAATCTGAGGCATTCCAACTGAGAAAAAAATGTATAAAACTAAACAAAACATAGAAGAATCTCCAGATTTGATAATATAAATATTTGATTTTTTTTCTTTTCTGTTTTTCAAGAGATTTATCCGTTGATTAATGCCAGACAGACCTGAATGACTACTGACTTTTAATTTTTAAAGGTAGAGTGGTTATCATTCATTCATCCGTACATTTTGATATTCTTTGACACATATATTAAGATGCAGGAATATATTCTATTTCATTCAGTGCTTTTATGCCCAGGGATACAGAATCAAGAATTTCATGAAGCAAAATCAGAGCTATTGTATCTAAATGTAAAATTCCACCTAGAAAATCCACACTCACAAATACTCACCTGTTTTCACTTAACATTCAACTTGAGAAGATAGCTCAATAACTAAAGTGATACTTAAAGGTGAACCCTTTTGAATGCTCAATATTTCTACATAAATATAACCTAAAACAAGATGTCTTCTCCACAGAATCTAAAACTAGATAAAAAGAACACAATTAAACAAGTGAGTCAAAATCATTATACTTGATAAAACTAGAGAAAAAGAACACAATTAAACAAGTGAGTCAAAATCATTATACTTGCTCATTTATTTATGTTGTGATATTACTCTTAGGATTTAGAAAAAAAAGATTTCTCATGTTTTTCTTAAAAAATGCAAATAAATTCTACCCTATTTATTTTAGTTGAAATATAAATGATCATTAAACTGCTTTGCTTTGCAGTTTAATGATCGTTATATTTCAACTAAAATAAATTTTATAGCAATACATATCTATAAATAAATTTTCAACTAAAATAAATTTCATAGCAATACATATTAGCATATCCTATTCAAGAGCAAAAGCTTTTGGAAGACAAGAGATCCTTCTTTACAATATACAGACCCCAACCAAGAGAAGAGTTTCAGAGATTACATTGAAGTGCTTTTCACCAGTGGCATAAAAATTGGCTTTTCTCTGAAAAGCATGCTTGGAAAATTGTGCTGTCCTTGTTGCCAATTCATACTGTGCTATAGAATCAGAGTTGGTGAAGGGTACTGTTCTGGTGTAACTATTGCAGCCATATTAAAGAAAAGAACTGGTGACATTCTCTAGTGACATAAGGGAAAGACCTTGCTGGCAGCAAATGTGAGGTCTACTTTTGCAACATCCAATGATGTGAAAGCTGGAATGGAGTAGAGAAAAAGTTATTGCCGTTAAAATATAAAAAGTATGACTCTGCAAAACCCCTTATTGGCAAAAGATTTGATAATATATCCAAAAGTAGAAGAACTAGCCACACACAGCTAGCAAAATCCAGACCTTTTTCCCAGACTAAATTTACTTTTTGTGCAGCACAGACTAATGTTGTCTCAAAGGACTGATAATCTGTCTTTTAAATACAATTTTAGTGTTTTAAATGGTAATTAAAGGAAGGCAAACCTATTTTATTTTTAAAAAAGGATGCAGCTAAACCATATTTACAAGAAACCTGCATATGACCTGTCAAACATGATGGAAAACTCATTCAAGCTTGACACAGCCCAGGTCTCTATGTCTGGTCTGTCCTGAAGTCCAAGTTTAAAAGGATCATTTCCAGCAACCAGACAGAAACTGAAAGTAGCCTTCAGCAACCACATTGTCCTTGAAGCATGCCAAACTTTACAAGTCGAACATTATAATAGAAGAAGAAGGAAAATGCTACTTTAAAATTAGAACAGCTAAGGATGGCTTTAGTTAAATTGCCTTAACTATGAATGGAGCATGAGATGAAGATGGCTTGATCAAAATAGTTCCTTTCTTTCAAAGTTGGTATTCAAACTCAAAGATTTCTTCTGACATTCTGGCAACAGTGTTTTAAACATCCATAGCAGCAGAACCTTGCTTGATCCAATCTACTCCTGCATTCTGCTTCTCACTTTGGCATGATAGATGCCTCCAGGAAGGCCATAACTATGTGTGGAAGACTAGCTTCTTCCCTTGCTGCTTGACCTCCAACAATTAGTATTCAGCTCTATAAATCCTTAGAGCTATCACAGCTACTAGAAATGCTCTTACATCTCTGATAATGGCCATCAACACACCCTGTGGCTGTAAATTCCATAAATTAATTATGTGCTGTGGGAAGGCCCATCTTTTCTTTTACAGAATCTACTGCCAATCAATTTCCTTGGATAAAATTGTCCTAATGTGATGAGAAGAATATGGTCTGTCCGTTTTCTCCCCATAATAAGTAATTTTACAAACCTGTAGCATGCTCTCCACACTTAGTAACGATTTTTGTAAACTAAAAATGTGTGAAGTACATTTCCAAAGAAAGGGCTGCAAATCTTGACAATTTTCCTGGCTCTTTTCTGCCCTCAGTCTAGTTCTGCCATATTATTTTTGAGTATACTGTAGTTCTCTTTGTCAGAAGTTATTGGGCAGAAAATGTGGCACTATTTGAATGTTCTATGTCTCAGATTTGTTTCTCCCTGCCAATAATATTTGCTGGTTGATGTGGTTTAGATTGTTAAGGAGAAGGTGAAAAGGAAGTCCCTATCTTCATTTTGTGTAAGCTGGCAAAAGGCATTTCATCCTTTGCCTTGCAAAAATGTATAATCATTCCTCATTAAAAACATTCTGGTTTACTTTTAATGGGGATAAATATGCAAGAACTCTGTTTCTCAACAGAAGCTGCAACAGGCATAACAGGGCTCCAGGAAGTGGTGGGATTCAAATAATTTAACAACCGGTTCTCTGCCCTAATGATTTCTTCCAACAACCAGTTCATCAAACTGCTCAGAAAGTTAACAACTGGCTCTCCCGAAATGGTGCGAACTGGCTGAATCCCACCACTGGCTCCAGGACCTAAACTGATGAGCCAAGGAAGGGAATGGTCCATACTTCTTCTGCCCAGGGAGAATCTAGAAGAAAGGAAAGTAGAGCAGCAACCTAGACAGCAGTGTTTGAGCTGGCACAAGGTGGAAAATTCTACTTTCCATTTGGAACAGGGAAAAAAAAAACAGGCACAGGTCATGTTTGTGGTGGGTTGGAGGTGACTAAATGGAGATGGGATCTATTCCTGCCCTCAAAAAATAAGTTGTGGATTATTCTCTCAATGGGGCAAATTAGCAGAGCAAATATGACCAATATATGGTCTAGGTCAGTATGAAGTGTAATTTACTGCTAGACTTTTCCATCAAATCCATTTTGCAAAACAAGACAAAACAAATCCAGCCTATAAAAACATCCTCATTTATTTTTATGCTGCAGTTTCTTAAAGTGGCTGCCTGAAAGTAGAACACTAATTTTCCAGAGCTGTTCATTAATTATTTATTATAATTATAATAATTATATTTATTTATTTATTTAATTTCAACTTATATACCGCCCTTCTCCCTGGGGGGAATTATGTTGTATGGTTTGTCATTTTCTTCTTTTCAATGTGTTTACTTTTTAAAATAATGATATAATCTGCTCAGACAATGTAACAGATAGTCCTTTACTTACAACTAGTCATTTAGTGACCGTTTGACATTACAACAACATCAAAGGAAGTGACTTATGACTGTTTTCACATTTATAACCATTGCAGCATCCCCATGGTCATGTGACGCTTGGCAACAACTATGATGGTTGCAGTGTCCCTGGATCTGTGATCATCTTTGTGCCCTTCTGACAAACAAAGTCAATGGGGAAGCCAAATTCACTTAACAATTGTGTTACTAACTTAACAACTTCAGTGATTCACAATTGTGTCAAGTAAAATGGGGTAAAACTTACTTAACAACTGTTTTGTATAGCAATGGAAATTTTAGTTGTGGTTATAGGTCAAGGACTACCTGAATTAGAAATAATGATAATAGCATACATATTTTATGGTCATGAAAGTATTCATTCTTACCTAATATTTTTATTTTGTATTTTGTACTCACTTTGCCTAATTTGTGCACTATTTGGTGTTACTTCTGCCCATATTTATTAGAATTTATTTATAGCCCACTTTTATTATTTTTATAAATAATTTACGGTGACAAACATATCCAATGCATCTTCTTCCTCCTATTTTCCCTGCAACAATAACCACCTGTGAGGTAGGTTGTGCTGAAAGAGAGAGAGAGAGAGAGACTGGCCCAAGGTCACCTACCTGGCTTTCATGGCTAAGGTAGGACTAGAATTCCCAGTATCCCAGTTTCCGGCCTTGTGCCTTAACCACCAGACCAAACTAATAGGTTTCTCTTATAAAAATGGGTGTTTGATGGCATATTAGAATGGAGTGATCTCCCCACAATTAGATAGAACTTCTGAGAAAAATATTAAAATCACAGAAGACAAATTACCAAAAGCTTTCTTTGATTTCAAGGACAATTAGTGCTGGGTGATATATGGAGACAGAAGAATGGCAATTCAAGAGAGTATCCATAATTTTCTAAAAAACATAGATCCTTTTCAAAAATATACGTTATTTGGATTTCAAAGAATTTAACTGCTAAGATTTCTAAAGTAAGAATATTACTGAATACTTTTTTGGGGATTATAATCCTGTGAGTTTGGATTATAAAAGGGGATCCTTTGGTTTTAGATGGACATATGGAAAATGGAAAATGGAATATGGAAGAATAAAATATTCTTACAAAAAGAAGCAATGCTGGAGGATTGTAAAAAAATTAAAATAATTTTTGGAAAATGATAAAGATACTTATTTAAGAATGGTTTGGGATGCAAATAAGAGTTTTTATCAGAGTTTATTTCATTCAACGTAATAGTAAACTCAAGAAGAAAAAAGAATCACGTGAAAACACAAACTTTCTTTAGTGAGATAGAGTTCCAGAGAAGATAAATATTTTTCAATAAATTAAGGTTTTACGATGACAGTTATCTATGGTGAATATAAAGCAAAAGACTGAATTTGCAAACAAGCCAAGGAAATGGTTGGGGTAAACTACAAAAAGAAGAAAAGAAAATGATATGATATGAAATGAAATGAAATGAAATGAAATGAAATGAAACTAAGAGGGAGATATTGTATTAACAAATAGTGTGGCTTTGAAAAAAGCAAGCAACTTCTTACTGGAGAACATAAATGAACACTTAAAGAATCAAAATTTATGGAGAACTACAAAGGAATGGAAGCATATTATGGATGGATTTATAATAATAAGGAAAGTTTTTGTAGCTATTAAAAAGATTAAACCAGGAAATATGCTTGGACCAAGTGCATTATCAGGTTCTTATTATAAATGTTTTGTGAATGAACTTCTACAACCTGTGCAAAATATAATGAGCTCTATCTTACAGGAGAAAAGATCCTAGAGAATTGGAAAGAGGTCAATATAGGACTAATATCTAAAGAAGGGACTTTAACAAGACAGTACAGGCCATGATCATTATTGAATAATGACTACAAGTTGTTCACAATGATTCTGGCTAATGAACTAAAAGTAATTTTGCAACAATTTATTCATGAGGATCAACATGGGTTTTTATTTAAAACACAGTTAAAGGATAATGTTACAAATGTGTTGGACATTTTGGAATACCTATAGCAATATAATAAAAAACAAGCTACCCAGATTTTCTTAGACACAGAGAAAGCTTTTGACAGTTTGAATTGGGCACTCCTATTAAAAGTTTTGGAAGATATGAACTTTGAGTTGGAGAGAACTTTATAAAATAGGTAAAATTGATTTATATTTCATAGAATTCACAAATAGTTCTTAATGAAGATTTAAGAAAGAAATTTTAAAGAAAGAGGAAAATTTGTAATTGTACATATAACCACTATAAAGAAGATTAGAAGCCACTTTCTATCTTTTTTTCTTTTCTATTTTTCTTTTTAGTTTTTCTTGCACTTTTAGCTTTCTCTTTGACACTTCTCCCTTTTCTTTCTTACTTTGTATTTTCTTTCTTAACTTTCGATACAATTTTTTTAAAAACAATTCTTTTCAAGATGGACACTAATGGACCCTATGACTGACCGATTGCTGACTGACTCATTTATTTATTAATTACAGACTTTATATCTTGCCCACATTTATGGTGTTATGAGCAGGATATGGTCTCATGTCTATTTGTCGTGTGAAAGGGTCCATCTTGGCAGATTGAACAATTCTGCTTGAAAATAAATGATATTGGTGGAATCAATTCACTTGTTGAAGTGCTGGGCTAAATTGAATCAAGGTGCTGCCCAGCACAGATTTGCTTCCTGTTCATCTACTTGAGTTATGCAACGGCTTTATTTTCATGAGCAGTTAAAAATGGAGCAATCTCATGGAAAAATAACTCGGCTGCTTTCTGTGATTGGACTGCCTTTCTTGCAGGCATTTGTGAACCTATGCAAGGGAATGAGTAAACCTGAGCAAACCCTCACTGAAGAAAAGTTTAAGGGGGTTGTTATATTTATATGGGGTAGCTCAGTGGTTAAGAAGCCAGCAACCCAGTTCGAGACCCAAGCACCATGCAATACGGTGAGCTCCCATTACTTGCCCCTGCCCACCTAGCACTTTGAAAGCATGCAAATGCAAGTGGATAAATTGGTACCACTTTGGTGGGAAGATAACAGCACTCCATGATGTCATGCTGGCCTGTGGAAATGTCTTTGGACAGCATTTGCTCAATGGCCTTGAAATAGAGATGAGCCCTATAGTCAGCAATGACTAGTGAAGTAAAATCCAAAGGGACTCGTTTACTATGTATGTATGTATGTATGTATGTATGTATGTATGTATGTATCTCTGTGCTGGATCCCTAGTCATTGGAACATACAATCCTTAAATTGATCAAGCAGATTTTTTCAGTTTAAAAAAATGGGTTTATAATAAAAATGCTGACACAGACATAACCATAGAGATACTGCACGGCAATAGTGTAATAAATACTGTCAGAAATATTTTACACTTCAAGGCAATTACATGTTCAGCCATCTTTAGGATATCTGGTCTATGAAGGGTAAGGATAAGGATTAGATTTCTTTGACAAAATGTGAAAGACCCATGACTCATGACTGCTGGAAGGCACAAATGAATTACCAAGACTGAGTGAGTGACTAGTAATCGTCTATCATTGCTTAAAATTATTCTGTTTATTTGGAAAGAGATAGTAAGCAGGAATGGGACAGGGAGTTGGGGGTGGTGGTGCTGTTAGGGACAAAGAAGAAACAGATTAGAATATGCAAAAGTGGCTGGGGGGGAAATGACAAAAGTTTGTTAAATTGGGAAAGTTAGCCCAAGCAAATCTGCCCCTGGCATTTGCACATGAAATAGAACTCATTTTCATTCTCCATGACAGACAAATACATTTTCACTGGGCAGTGAAATGACAGTACCTCCTCATAAAAGATGTGGCCTGGGTAGAATATAGTTTCATGCACTCAAATGATGCCTAAAAGCCCTGCTGGCACTTGCAGAGTGATCGCCTATTTTCCCTTTAGGGTTTCCAAATGGACATTCTTGTCCAATCAAGGGCCATTTATTGAATGATGAAACAGTGAAAGCTGTCACAACATTTCCCAGCTCTCTTCTATAGAGACCAGTGGCAATGGAATGCCACTGCATTTCTGAGTGGAATTAAGCTTTATGAGATCTGCAAGGCTAACCAACTTTCTCCTCTCTCCAACTGACCTCTGGCCTTGATGGTAGTTTATTGCATTTTTCTGGGTCTCCTGAAGCAGCTTAGTAGGTGAAGTGGAATTCTGGAATCATACAACAGTCTTCTTCTGACATTAAACCTTTCTGCACTTGCACAGTGAATGCAAGGCTGATGGGCAGGCCTCTTTACCTAGTCTTTGCAAGGGTTACACCTCTGAAGACTGCAAGAGGAAAAGGGATTGCACAATTCTAATTTCTATTCTTTTATTGATTTTAGGATTTCTTTATCATTACTTCAGAATATCCTTCTGTCAAACAGTATCTTAATTTCATTTCATTTCATTTATCGCATTTCTATGCCACCCAACTCCCAAGGGACTCTGGGCAGCTTACAGCAAAAAATCTTAATGTGAATTATGTTCTGAACATTTTACCCTGCTTTGTTTTAAATACTTAAGTGGAACAGTAATGTTTAGTAACTTATTCTGTATTATATAACTGAACACCCTCTTGTTTGTCATCTGACATTTTTGAGCCAATGAAAATCCCATTCATTTGCCCCACTTCACCCATTTTTAATTTCTTCTGGTCAGCAGCCTAACTGGATCATATGAGTAAACCCTGAGATACACAAATGAAAGAAACAAAATATTAAAAAGTTACAATATCTGTGTAGTTACTTACCAAGCACATCTAAATTATATTAAAGCAACTGAAATATCTTTACAATATCCAAGGCATGTCACAACTTTTGAGCACTCCTAATGTTTGGAAATTGAAAGTTGAAAAAATTGATTGGCATGCCCTAAAATTTACATATTTGTTGAAAGTTACAACTTGTATTGAGCAATAATAGATATTTCACCCTGAATAAAAAAACCTCACAAATTGCTAGAATTGTTCAGTTTTGACTGAACCAAATTAAGTCTTTGTGAATTGTGTTTATCTTTGAAGTGTCTTCTAATCATCCTGATTCCAATTCCATGTTTTCAGAAGCAAATTGAATCATCCCCATATTTCATTCTGGGCAATGTTTTTATATCGCCTTGTGTGTTTATGCAGACATGCCATGTTTAAGTGACAGATAATGGCATGATTGCTTAAGACACATAAAATAATGTGACACCAATTTATTAGCATTAGAAATAAAGCCTTTGAAAAGGACCTTGAGCGTTATATTAACACTGATGTGTCAATCCTTGACTTGAAGAATGGCAAGGCAAAGTCTCAGCTCAGCCTTAATTAACAGGAAATAATTAGTATCTTTTTCCCCAGCTGTGAATTTGAGAATTTTTTTTTTCCAACTGAATCCATTGATTGATAATTACAGTGAAGTTACTTGTAATAAAACTCCCAGTATTGCAATTTCTAATTGGCCTTTAGGACATTTTACTGTTTCACTTAGTTTGCAACAAGGTTCAGTTGGGTGAGTTATTTTGTTTTGCTTTGTTTTTTAGTAATTTAATGAGGACTTTTTTCTCCAAAAGGTAATATGAATTTAGAAATGCCTGGGTAATGCTGATTATATGGTCCCACGTTAAAGGCTGGCATATATATTATTATTCTGTCTCTGTGTATATAATCACAGGCACACAAACATACCTATATACCACCTACTTTACCATCATTACAAAGATACTGTACAGTATATGAAAACTGGGCATTTTCCTTTCCTTTCCACCTCCCTTTTTTTAATGGCATTTTGTTTTTCCTATTGTGAAGATCTATGTTTTAGTCTCCACTTGGCCATGATAACTCTTTGGGTGTTTTTCAGCTACTCACTCTCTCCTTCCCTTCTGCCTCATAGAGTTGTGGTTGTAGAGATAAACTAAAGGAGAACCTTGATCTCTCAGACTTGAGTTCTTAGAGAAAGGGCACTAAACATGATTGCACAAAGCTTTAAATGATTGGCCAGCTTCAATGAGAACAGCTATTCCTAACATTTGTAGGGCCACATGCAGGATGTCCATAGCATCAATGCAATAATTGTAACCAGGCAATTGAAACTTCCTTTTTTTTATCATGTATTACACATATCTATATGGACACTGCTGAACTCTCCTACTTGCATGATACCGTCTGCTGAAAAAAAAAATGAAATGCGTTCTCCATCCATTCAAAAGTCTCAATCCTAATCCAACATCAGAAATAAATACAGGTAGTCCTCCATCTATGACCAGAGTTTTTTAACATTAAAAAATGAAGTCCAACACATTTGTGCTGGGTTTTGAAAAAGATGACAGAGGCTGCAGCTGGGATCAGATTATTGTTCAATGACTTGTGAGAAGAGTGGTAACTCTATTGAACAAATGGGTTGAAAAGCATAAAGACACGAGGCTCTGAAAATGAAGGCATTGCTTCTTTTCTCTGCACAAAGGAATACTCTGTACAGACTGTAGTATGATCTAAATTATTGCTGACTCAATTTCAATAAAATTTATTTCATTTTTCATTGTATTTCTTCATTAGATTTATATCCTAACTTTGGTTGGAAATAAAAATACATACATAAGGAATGTATCCATATTCTCAGTACTGTAATATATTGATATCCCAGTATAGTGCCCTCCAGCTTGCTACCTGGACCAAATATAATACCAGACCACAAATCTTGATTCAGTTTGCCATCTCTCTGTGCGGTATATTCCTGCTGAAACAGAAATCAAAGTGTTTTGTGATCGTGATATTTTGACCCTGTTGAGTACAATTCTCTAATATTAATGTGCATGGGCAAAGTTGGAACCCTGCACCCCGAATATCAATGTGCACATCAAAATCATGATCTCATCATTCCTTCTAACTTGCAGATATTTACTGCGATTCATGGGTTTGCCATCAGTAATAATCATAAAAAGCCCATGAATGGTGACTCCTGGCTCTCTTACCCTGGCTCCTTCTAGCGGGTTGCCTAACAGCCCCAATTTGAATTGTGAATCCCTCCATCTGTTTCTTCTTTCCATTTATAAATTTCAAGTTAGGCGTCCTATTCAATGAACAAAAGTACTCCTACTTGCTTGAGCTCCAAATACAAGTAATTTAAAAAGAAGCATAATGGAATCCTTTTTTGAGAAAGTTAATTTTGAGCAAGAAAACATTCCTTCCTTCCTTCCTTCCTTCCTTCCTTCCTTCCTTCCTTCCTTCCTTCCTTCCTTCCTTCCTCCCTCCCTCCCTCCCTCCCTCCCTCCCTCCCTCCCTCCCTCCTACTGTTCCTTGATTTGGGGGGACAACCTGGGTATTTGTTGACTAATAGGAATTTTATGTTGTTTCAGAATAAATATGTCAAAGTATGGAAGAACATTAAAAAGGATTTATTGAAGTGAGATAAGTTTCAATTGTCATTACTGGGTAGAATCTTAGTGATTAAGATGAATGTGCTCCCAGCCTGTTCTTATTTCAAGCAGTACTGATGATATCCATGCACTTTCAATGTGTAAATTAATATGATATATGGGTAATTAAATCTTTAGTTGGTCAATGATCATTAAGCACAATCCTATTTGCTTTTATAAAAATAATACATATATTTTAAAGTTTTTCTTAAAACTAAAATACATATAATACTATTATTTGTTCATTGTTGCTAGAATTGTATTGTTACTCTATGTTATATAATATATGCATGTTAGAAATTACAGAGTATATATTAGATATTATAGGAAATCCAATGATTGATCTTGCTGTATTTCATAGTCACTTGCATTATAGATTTGTGTCCAATACATACATACATCTGGGTGTAGAATTTGTTCTCATATCCAAGCAATCAAATGGTCTCCTGGCCTTGAAATAGAGGAAAATCACAGAGGCTACTTAGATTCTCAGAAAGAGGAACTTTTTAAAAAATAATAATAAAAGTTTATTTAAAAGTTTATTTAAAATAAACTTTTAAAAAATAAAAATAAAATCTGGGCCTCTTTATTACTAGACTGCATTTGCTAGTATCCCGAATCTTTTTCATTATTTGCATATACTGCCCAATTATTTATTTGCCCTGTTGTTAGTGACATCTGAAGCTGAAGCATATAGCTCAGTGAGGAATTCCATGGGATCATCAATTAAGCAATCAGCACAAGTGGTCCCTCAGACGATGAGGAAGCAGTTGGTTCAATCAGTCTTTTACACATCTATTTTATAGCTCCACTATGAGATCTAATTACAGCTTTATTAGTTGGGCTAGTATTAACTGTCAGTAATTGCGATGCATTCCATTTAGAATTTGTCATTTAAATTGGACTTCTGCTATTTAAGCCAGACACCTACTTTTGTCTTATTGAATGGGTTCTTAATATGATGCTGTTTATACTTCATATGTAAGTGATCACTGTAATAATGTATCAAACTTATTGGGTCTAAGCCTTCTGCTTATTACATATTAATATCAAAAAAAATCTCTAATAGAAACTTCTGCTCAACTTCCATTTTTATTCAAAATCAAATTCTAGCATGCATTTATTGAATGTGGAACCAATGAATATTTCCAGAGCTAGGATAGTTCCTGGCTCAGTGAAGATTTCTGTAAAGATGTCCCATTATAGATACTGGGATTTCTTCATTATTCTTTTTGGGGCAAGTTATGGTTTGATAGACTTCATTTGTCTGGACATCAAGATATCAGTTATCAAAGTATGCAATATATACATTCCTATTTGCTTTTTGCAAGAAGAAGAGTAACTATTCAAAGTGTGATAGACAAGGACTAACTCCAGATGTCAAAAGCAGCAGGTGGGCCTCATGTGAGACACAGCCAAGTTCTAACCTAGAAATAGTTCATAGTAGATTGAGGAACATGAAGAACGTTAAAAAATTAACATTCAAAAAGCTAGACTGAATTACTTTTCAAGTAGAAGTTGAGTGTCATATATAACAAATTTAAGACATCTTCTTTTAATTATTTGATTTCTAGATGGTTATAATTATTGTTTTGGGGGTTTGAAAAAGTAATAAAATTATTGGAAACTCTTTGTACTCTTGATGAGAGCTCACATTTATTTATTTATTTTGCAATTTTTTTTAAAAAAACACACAAATAAACATACAATACATCGTTTCAGAACAGAGCATTGATCCGGTCATAAATTTGTTCAACTTTTTGTTCATCTTTAACAGAATTTTATATATTTTATTTTTGCCATAACACTTATTACATATCTCAACTATTACTCTATTAATCCACCTTAAATCTTGATTCAATTAATACCTCATAGTACATTTCACAATTCTTACCCTAAATATTCACTACTAAAACTTCCTTACATTTTATTATTACTTCATATAATATTCATTAAATCTTTATTTAATTATTACTTCATCAAATTTAAATCTTATCTCTAATCTTGAAAATATACCAATTTAACATTTAAACAGAGTAGTTCAAATAACACAACATAATACAATTCAGGATTATTTCCTTAAATTCTGTCTATTTAACAATACCATTTATATAAAAGCCAATTAAATGAATCTTATTTAGTAAATCATTTCAATTTTCTTTTGATTTTCTAATTATTAGAAAAGTTAAACATTTTACCAAAAATGAGAACCATTGTTTTAGCATAGCTAATTTTAGGTTTTCCCAAGCACAGAATGATGCTATTGCTCCTAAACATTTGTAGAGGCCAACCTGTGACGTCATCTGCATAAAATAAGATAGAAATATTCTATCAATGTGGTTGGTAAGAATTGTCTATGGTTATAGTACCCTGAGAAGACTGTTCTTGGAAGCTAAATTGAATCAGGTCTTGGATGGGAAAACACTTTGGAACATTTTAGGAATTTAGCCAGTTTGGTATAGTGATTAAAGCTTCAGGCTAGAATCTGAGAGACTGAATTGTAGCCCCACCAGAGATATGAAGCAGGTGACCTTGGGGCAGTCATTCTCTATCAACCCTAGGAAGAAGGCAATGGCAAATCACTTCTGGAATCTTGCCAAGAAAACTTCAGGGACTTATCCTGGCATTTGACAAGAGTCAACACTGACTCTAAAAGAAAGTTAATACTGATTTGATGATACAATCAATCTTTGTTCTATAGTGCTCTTATGGAAGTTATACATGTTGGGCAGTAATAGATCTGTATATAGTATTTTTTTTTTAATTGACAAAAAGCCAAAAACAGCCAGTAACTAAACCCACCTTTGGAGGATTAACATGCATAGATTAATTTGATTAAAACATGCATAGATTAATTTGATTAATGATAGAAGCTGGTCTGTTGAGTTCAGAAAGTGTCATATTTCCATAGAGACATGTGAAAAGAAAGCTGAATTGTAAATGTGTTTGCCAATTTTCACTGTTGCATTAGATCTCCAACTATAGTGATTCTTGACTTATATACATTGGCTATCAAATCTAAGACTTCAAGTTTTACAGTGGTATAGAAGAAAAGTATGGGTAGATTGCAAATACTTTTGTTGTTAGTTACGAAGTTTTGTCGGACCCATTGCGACCCCATGGACAATGTTCCTCCAGGTCTTTCTGCCCTCTACCATCCTCTGGAGTCCATTTAAACTCACACCTACTGCTTCAGTGACTCCATCCAGCCACCTCATTCTCTGTCATCCCATTCTTCTTTTGCCTCAATCTTTCCCAGCATTAGGCTCTTCTCCGGTGAGTCCTTCCTTCTTATTAGGTGATCAAAGTATTTGAGTTTCATCTTCAGGATCTGGCCTTCTAAAGAGCAGTCAGGGTTGATCTCCTCTAGGGCTGACCAGCTTGATCGCCTTGCAGTCCTCGCAGGAGTCTTCTCCAGCACCATAGTTCAAAGGCCTCAATTTTTTTGGCAAATACTTTAAAGTATTATTTAAAGCGAATACTTTGTTTGTCTTCAAAGAGCAGATCAAATGGAACATAAGTAATGAGAAAGGCTTCCGATTCTATAAAGCAGTAATGAAATCCAATTTTTTTTACTACCAGTTCTTTGGATGTGGCTTTGTGGACATGGTGTGGCTTTGTGCGCGTGGCAGGGGAAAGATATTGCAAAATCCCCATTCCCTCCCACTCTGGCAGAGATGGTATTTGCCAGGTCTCCGAACTACTCGAAATTTCTGCTACCAGTTCTCCAGAACCTGTCAGAACCTGCTGGATTTTACCCTTGATATAAGGAGAAATGTTCCTGCACCTATCATTTTTTGTTCTTTAACAAAGAGAGAATTAAAGTTAACAAGTGGCCAAAGAGAAGTTTGAGAGTATTTGCAAAAGTGGAAGATTTTCATTGTAGTTCCTTTTCTCCTGAATCTCAGTCAAGTCCATGACAGGCTGAAATGGCATATGCAATGTGAATAGTGTAAATGGACAAGATGCAGGGACAGGAGGAACATTACCTTTACAGCAGGGATGTCAAACTCATGGCCCACAGACTGGATGCATCACATGCTGACCCCGCCCACACTCAGTTTAGTGAAGGGGGAAAAAGTCCCGATACGTCACGTGACGCCACCGTAACGCTGCGAGTTTGACATCCCTGCTTTAGAGGGACAGAGATTCATTTGAGGAACACATTGAGGGAAAGCAAGGTTGAAGAAGAAGTACTTCCCCAGATTAATAGCTTTCAACTCACAATTCTGGAACTGTAGGATAACTTAAAAGAAAGGTAGTTTCCCTTGTTCTTCTTCTTATTCCCTCCCCCACTCTTCCCAACCCACCTCAGTATTGCAGCTGCATAATCCACATCCTTCCTGATCTCCTATTGCCTCTTGATAGAAGGCAGAGCCTATCTGTTCCACCTTTGCTCCATTCCTGAGGTCAGATTCAGCCAATGGCCCCTGAAATAGCATAGAAGCAGATGGGTCTAGTTTTAGTTCCTTTTTCTTTTTTTTTAAATATTATTTTTAAGGACTTAAATTAGTATCCTTGTGCAGCTTTCTTTGACCTAGATCTGAAACTCAGAGAGGGCATCTGAGTTCATTTCTCCTTTTCTTTCTCACTTTCCCAGCGTAGCAGCATGCTGCACTTGACACAGATGCTGCTCCGAAGTCAGAGTAGGGTGTTTTGTTATTATTATTTTTAATGTAAATTCTTCTACCAGATGTTCTCCAATTCCCAGGTGTGTTTTGCCGCTGTCAGATCTCACAAAATGCATAAGGCAGATTGCACAGCTACTCTTCATTTGGATTAGAAAAATGACAAATTATTCCACACCAGTAGCTCTGGCAGGTTCCTCTGAGATGTAATGCAGAAGCTGCCAGGTACAACTAACCATACAGTTACTACTATATTTACCCTAAAGGAGAATATAGATCCCCCCCCCCCCCACAAAATAATTTAGTGCTATAATGGGAAGTATGAACTCGCAAAGTAGAAAATCTTCAGAAAAAAACACTATTGTTTTTATGATCTAATTTCCTATATTGATATATATCTCATGTATAAGGAAACTGTGTCCGCCATTGGTACCTTCCAGAACTGACAGAATCTGCAATATCTCTGCAGGGCACTAGGTTGGAGAAGAGTGGATACTCAGTCTTGCACTCAGTACTAGTATGAGTACCCACTGCTACTTGAAATCTTTACTTCCCCCAAATTGCACAATACATAATGCAAAAAATAAAATAAAAACTGATCAGTTAGGGAGACAGGACTGACATAATCTATGCCCGGCTTTTCCTCCATGGTGTTCAAGGTAATATACAAGGTTTTTCTGCCCCCCTTTTACAACTAAATTTCCCAGTTTAATACAAAACAACCACAAGGAGGGAATTATAATGAACACATCCTAAGGACATACAGACATCATAAGGACCTTCAGATCCTCCTACCTGAGTGAGAAAATGTCACTTGGAACTTCCCAGATCTAGTTGGACATTTTAAACATTATATCAATTTTTCCTCTATAACCAACAGGCCTTCCATTGTTGGGACTGGATCAGTCTCTCATACAGTCATGTGTCTGGGCCAATGCTCATGTGGATCAAGTATGACTAACTTTAAATGATACAGTTGTATTTCTGCTAGCATAGATGCACTGTTCTTTCATACTCAAAATCTGTTTTTCCCAGTTGAGTTTTGTCAACATGTGATGCACGGTTTTTATGACTTAAGAAAAGTATATCCCATGTTGACAAAACTTAACCTTTTATTCCTTTTTTTCTGCAGGATTTTTTTTCTGGGAAAAACAGATTTTTGATGTATAGGTCTGAGTGAGCCCTTTTTACCCAGCATTGGGCCACACTGTGGGGAATCTCCGCTGTGAAGGAGGCATCAATGAAGAGGATTGATCCCCAAATTCAGAAAGATGACTGTGATTACTATAGATATGTGGGCTGCCAAAATTGTAGGTAAGATGTGATGTCCTTGACACATTGCATGTATGTACATAAAGGATGGAATTGGTTATGATGTTTCATTCTGATGAAACCATCAATTCTGCAGATGCCTCTGCCCATAAGGCCTTCATGAACATTTGGGTGTATTCCTTCTAGTTTCTTTCCTTCTAGAACTGGTTCTAGTTCCTTCCATTGTTCTCCTCTGTGAACTTCCTTGTTCTGCTTCTCTGTAGACAGCAACAAAGGCACGTCTTGCTTATTTTTCCTTAAATGGAAAAGCCAGGATCTTCATACAATTGAAATAATCCAGAGGAAAGGATAGGGATTTGGGGGAGAAGTAGGAAGAAAGAACCAGGAAGGTGTTCTGCTGAAATAAAAGAAATGGAGACCACTGAATTGTGTGTCATTTAGAAAATGGATCTGAAACTTGGTGGTTTAGCCCTAGCAGCAGCACTGGATCAAACTGTTTCTCTTCCTTTTCCCCACCTTGCTTCTAGCATCATTTTACTATTTGTAATCTTGTCACTCCTTTTGGGAGGAAATTAAGCCTATGACCAGTCCAAATTCCAATCACTTACAAATTCTATGATTCTGGTAGGTCAATAGAAGAGACAGACAAATATATATTGTAATAGGTACAGCCACAATAATTTCTTTGCAGCAGTCATTTATAGATATACATACGTTGCTACATGGAGGATGAATCTAGTAATATTTTATCCACAAATGCTAGGTTGGTACTTTACATTTAGTTTATGGTCTGAGTTATATTATTCTGTTCATAATTTTTATTTATATTCTTGCACTTTCTCAGAAGTCATTTTGCAGAGGCTCTATTAGAGTGAGTAGAGCAATATACAGAAATGTAATTGGATTAAGCTGTTTGGTGTATATACACACGTCTCAAACATACACACACGTACAAGGAGAATTTTCATGACAGCTTAGCTAACAAGATAATAAGCAACAAAGAGATCTGGTATTCAACAATATCCCACACCTTACCTGCAGGCCATGCACCTGGCCAGGCTTGGATTAGCAACCGAATAACAGACAACTGGCAACAAACCTTCTCTGATATTGCCACAACCTTCTAAGAGCACTCATTGAAATTCTAGCCTGAAAATGTAAGTGTTCAAAGTGATGGGTTTCAGCTGGCTGTCCCTAATGTGAAAGATGAAGGAGACAAAGAGAAGTGATGATTTAAGTCATGTCATAGTTCTTGCTCTGGTTGAACAGTAGTCATCCTGAAGACGATATTCATCTTTGATGTGACAGCAGTGCCCAACATGATCATCAACGTTTCCCTTAAGACTGGAGCACAGATCTTTTAGGATAATGGCCAAACGAATAATTATCAAGGAGACAAATCACTACATTGAGAGAATACCTTTATTAGGCCGATTTAGAATATGCGAAATAGCAAGTTTTCAATTTTCAGAGAAGTTCCCATAAATAGATCCTAGGCCACTAATAGTGATCATGTCCTGTGTTAGCTGATAAAAAGATGAGATTTCCATGAAACAATCAATTCTAAAGCTAAATGTTTAACTAAAATGATATATCTCAAAAGGAGCTAAACAATTCATTAATAGATCATTATTAAATCAAGTTGATATACTTCTTGCCCCCAAAACTGCAACTATCATAAATATGTTATGCTGACATTGCATGCCCACCTGAACAATGTATTTTGGGATAATTATTTCACTGTGACAAAAACTATCATAAAGAAGTATTTTTTAATAAATATATATATAATATATTAATAATAAATAAGTAATAAAATATTCATGTTACTTTAGATAATTGCACACGTGGACTATCCTTTGATAATTATAAGTCTCTCTCCCCAGATTCTATGGTTTATTATTTTGACCACAAATCAAAACAGAAAATGTAATTGTGTTATAGCTTGGTAATACAAGGATTTAACTATCTATCATATGGAAAGCAAAACATACAGGAACTTATTAAAATAATTGATTCAATTAGTTAATCTGATTTAATTAGAACTATTTATTTATTTATTTATTTATTTATTTATTTATTTATTTATTTATTTATTTATTTATTGGTTCGATTTATATGCTGCTCTTCTCCGGAGACTCAGGGCGGCTTACAATGCGTTAAACAATAGCCTTCATACTTTTGTATATACCTGCTTAGTAGCCCCCCAGCAGTGTTCTTTTTTTTAAAATACAAAGTCAGCTTATTGCCCCCACAATTGGGTCCTCATTTTACCTACTTTGGAAGGATGGAAGGCTGAGTCAACCTTGAGCTTGGTGAGATTTGAACTTGCAGTAATTGCAGGCAGCTGGCAGCTAAGTGCTACGTAAGTGGTGCAGCAGTTTAGTCTGCTTCACCACCAAGGCTCCTAGTGATGGTTTGGTGAACCATCAAATCAATTCTATTTGACTTATTGATTTGATCTGGTAAAGTGTGTGTGTGTGCAAGATCTACTGAATTGCAGAAAATCAAAGACATTCAGTTTCATTTCAATATCTTAAATTGGCTTCCAGGTGCAATTCAAGGTACCAATTTCTACCTATAAAGCTCTACATGGCATGGGCATGGTTAACGGAAGATCATCTGTCTCCCATAGTATCTGTAGGTTATCCTTTCATTGACAGAAAACTTTAGCTGCCAAAACTATAATTCTGAAAGGCACAAATGAGTAGGGTTAAACTATCAGCTTTTGAATATATTAGTGGAAACCTATCTTCCTTAAGTTCATAATGCTGGGGAAGGTGAAAGATAGGAAGAGGATGACTAGTAGCAAGATGATGAGTGCATCATTGAGAGTGATGGGTGCATCCCTTCACTTTCTAAAGACATCCAGCTAGCTGATAATGCTAGAAACAGAAGGATTGGTTAGATGAAATTTGGATTAGGTTCAGTTATTCTATTTTTCACAGACACCATTGCAGAGCCATTACCCAAATATATCTTTATCTTATTGTTGAATATTCACCTGTTGTATGTTTCATTGGTGTACTGTGCTGAAACTCATCTGTAACAGACAGAATATCCTGGTTCTACTCATTGCCAAAGATAGATAAAATTCAAGTAGCTAATAGTTAGTAATAAGATAGATATCGATGTTGTGCCTTGTTCCTTAACTTACCAATTGGTTTACTCAACAGTCTTGTAGTATTCTTTGAATATTGAAATAGAGACAACTTGCATGAAGGAGGATTACTAAAAATGAAAAAACGTATGTGTGTGTATGTATTCATCTTTGAATGGTTATTTATATCTGCCTACATCTGAAACTCAAGGCATTATTAGCCCCAACATCAAATTTGATTGAATATAAAGAATATAATGGGATAGTTACATTTTGCATGAAAATACAGAACCTATCATTATAATCATAGAATTGAAATCCCCAAAAGCCTTAGGATGCAGTGGGATGTAGAAAATTATTAATGACTGTTAAAGTTCTGGCTACAACTAACAGCTTAAAAATTGGCAATTCAAACTTGCGATTTCACTTCTTGTACAGAGTCATGATTATATCCATTTTGATAGGGCTTTATGATTTTAGTCACTGGTTATTTATGGTCTCCTCTGCTGTCCATAACTGGGGCTATTTTGCTTGTCTCTACATTTGATACCAAAGCTGAAGGGTAAGACCAAGATGCATGTTATATGAATGCAGGAGGCAGCCACCTAACAGGAGAAAATCTGAGACAAAACCGGAGGGCACTACAAATAAATTTAAGGAAAGGAAAATCAAAGATCAACAAACTTGACAGACACTGTCAGACATTTGTTATGAGGGATATTGCTAACATGTTTACAATAAAAAACTAGTTTACACTGGATCATTTCCAGCCCTTATATGACATGTCTCCACTCTGCTCTAAACAATGCAGTCAGTATGAAGATATTATACTTTTTCATCTTAAATATAGAGCTAGCATTGCACTGTATGGTGACACAATAGTTGCTGGTTAGTTGGATACAGAGCAGTTGCAACTAATTGCATATTAACTGCTGACAGAACTAGTATTACACTACATGCCAACACACTACTTGATGAGATACACATTAAATCCTATTTATTTATTCAAAACATTTACCTCCCATCTTATAAGCAACTCTGGGGGGCTCCCAATCAAAAGTTAAAACAGCATAAAAGTCATATTAAAACTATAAAACTAAACTCATTAGAAACATTTAAAAAACAACAAAAACAGAGTGCCAAGTCAAATCTTTGATGTGCAATCACCTCAGCTTTGATGCACAACAACCTTTGGCATGCAATCACCTAATTTTCTCCCAGCTCTTAGGGAAAAGCCAGATTTTCAAAGCCTTACTAAAAGCTTAAAGGTTGGAAATCTGTCGGACTTGAGCGAGTAGAATGTTCCATAAGGAAAGGGCTGCCACAGACAAGGCAAGCTTCCTAGCTCCCATCCGATGGCAATTGAAAGGGGAGAAGTGGCAGAGCCTGGGGCCAGAGTCAAAAGAGGAATTAGCCTGGAGTTATTACATTCCTACAATCAGTTCAAGTCCAGCCCTACAATATCTGGGAAGATCCTGGAAAAGATAATCAAAATCTGTGAACACTTAGAAGCAAGCAAAATTATAACCAGATGGGTTTGTCAAAAACAGATCATGCCAAACAAATCTTATTTCATTCTTTGGCAAAGTGTCTAAATTAGTGGACCAGTGGACCATATACTATGCTATGGGCATAGTATAGTTGGATTTCATTAAGGCGTTTGACAATGTAGATCACAGCCTACTGTTTGATAAGCTAGAAAAATGTGGAATAAAGAGCATCACCACCAGATGGATTTATAACTGGCAGACAAACCATGTTCAATGTGTTATAGAACTACATCTACATGGAGCAAAGGGAGCATCAGGGTACCCCAAGATTGTATTTTAGGCCCAGTACTCTTCATAAACAATTTAGATGAGGAAATAAAAGGGGAACTTATCAAATTTGCAGTTGATACTAAGCTAGCAGAAATAGCCAACATTGCAGAAGACAAGCTCAAGATCCAGATGGATCTTGACAGACTTGAACACTGGACCCTATCTAAGAAAATGAAATTCAGTGCAGAAAAAAGTAAGATTTTACACTTAGGCAAGAAAAACCAAGTGTACAGATACAGATTAGAGAAGATTACAGAAACATGGCTCAATAGCAGTAACTGTGAAAGGGATCTTGGTGTCTTAGTGGTCGGTCACTTGTCGGTCACTTAAATATGAGCCAGCAATGTGCTGCAGCCACAAGAAAGAAAGAAAGAAAGAAAGAAAGAAAGAAAGAAAGAAAGAAAGAAAGAAAGAAAGAAAGAAAGAAAAGAAAAGAAAAACAAAGCCAATGCTTTAGACTGCCTTTTCTTAAAATAAATCAGAATTTAATAATAATTTTAAAAAAAATGCCTGTACAAATTAACCATTGTATTGGTAGACTTCAGTGGCATAGACATAGGCTGCTTTGGGAATGTAAGTAGGTCCCAGAGATGTGTAGGCCACAGACTGTTGACTTCTGACTTAAATACTGGACCATGTGAAGCAGTATATAAGTCTAAGTGCTATTGCTATTAGCCCTCATTACTGAGTTCTTTTCTCTGTTTTCCCAGACTTTCTATAATATCCTTCCAGATTAGCAATTTGCATGAGCAAGAATTTCTGAATTACTTTTATGAGTCATTCAATGTCATCTTGCACCACAAGATGATCGGCATATAAATTCTATAATTAAAGAAATAAATACAGAACTGGCTTCTGCTATTATTGATACACTGTTCTCTGCAAACAAGCTCCTCAGCTGAAACAATTATTTGTGTCTGTCAGAGCCAGTCCTTAATGCTTGAATTGGCATCATGTTGACCATTAAAAATTAGCTTCATTCGTCAGTGAAGATCATCCTGCATTATTACTCCTTATTATCTACATCAAGAGAACATCAAACTGTTTTTATGTTTGCAGTCCTGGGGTGAGGTTAAGCTTTGTGCTTAAATTATCCATTTTCATTTTTTAAAAAAAGTACTATATTACCACCCACTTTATATTGCCAAAATTTGGCAATTTTGCTGCAAGTTTTTTGTAACTTATCCTGGGATGCCTGGGAGAAGCTACAAAATAGGGACTGGGGACCACCAAAAGATGAAAAATGTTAGGCTTCTGCCTATGACTTATGATATCAATATCAAAGGAACAGAACAAGTAAGTTGCTTATTTTGTTCAAAACTAGTATCTCTGTAATTTAAATTTCCCTTAAAATGACAGAAATCTGCAAGGTAACAGAGTATAAACAGGCCAAAAATTGAATATGGGAAGAGAGAAAACATATCCTGCAATTTGTAATATTTTCTGATTTGAAATCAGAAGTTTGTTCTTTGTTTCCCGATTTTGTCAGAATTTGCTGAAGAGAAATAGGTCACTGTTTAATCATTTGGATTGTACTTCTATACTTCAGTTTTGAATCCAGACTCTATTCAAAACTACTAGGTATACTTGTGAGGTCATTTAACCTACCTGAGTCTCAGATCACTACTTTCAAATTACAGTGGCAGCCCTTTTCAACCTCATGGGTTAGTTGAAAACTTGAATTAAGGATTGCAGCATCCCCAAGAGCGATGTTAATGGGCTGTACTCAAGGATCACGACTTGGGAGTTTATGAGCAGCACTTTGGTTATTTATGTGATTAACTGCTTATATGACCTGTGGCAGAAGCACCTGGAGCCTGAAACTGAGCCATGGATACGGTCAGCAAGATAGATATTTTACAGATATATGAGGAGTTTGCTTAGAAATCCTGAACCAAACTAAAGCAATCGTAATAATTCTGAGTTTACAGACATCCAGAAATTATGAGTATGCTGCACTTTTGGAAAATATATTACATGTGGGATAGCTTGTGTCTCAAGGGCAAACATTCTGTTTCTTTCATGACTCATAACTCAAGAGCATGGCATGCAGCATTTGCCCTTTAGAGAACATCTTCATTCTTCACAGGTGAGAGAGATCATCACAGCAAGAGTACAGAAAATCCAGCTCACTCAGCAGTGATTGGGGTGAGATTATTTTAACCTTTCTTTTCTTTATATGGTCTGTTATTGCACTCAGATGAAGAAAAACAGAAAAGAAAAGGGAAAAGGGAAAACAAGAGTAGGAACATCTAATGGTACACCAGATGCATTTGGACTGTGATCTGATTATTGTGCTGCTATCATAAATTACATCATAAAAAAACAGGAAAGATGATGTATCCAATGCATAATACACACATCTGCTTAGATGATAATCAAGAAGACATAAAATAGCATGTCTAGTCACGATTTTTTTTAAAAAAACTGGAATGACAAAACATTATTCTGTCAGCAGCATCTCATCTTTATAGTCTCTGTCCCTCATTATCAACAGATCTAAGCATTTTGTAAGTTTCAACAATCTCTAATAACAAATCAAATTTACTCCGCTTATTTACATCCTTATTGGATCCACAGGCTAGCTGCCAGAGGAGGCATCTGCTCAGCAACATTTGACCAGCTATTTTAGTGCCTCATTATTTACATGGTGGCCCACCAAAAGCTCAATATACTTATAAATAAAATTAACTAAAGCCACTGTGTTGTAATAGGAGAGTGTTTATCTAGTCTTTATAAATCCAGATTCCCTTTTGAAGTTCAGTTTCAGAGTATCTGACTTCATGAGATTGTCCTGAGGACAATATCAGGCAAAACTCCAGGAATATTATTTTCTAATACTATACGACTAAATACTATTTTCTTTTTGAGTTACTTGGAAGAGGAACAGGACACAAATAAATTGGAGTGGTATTTAAGAAAAAAGTGTCCTGTTCGTCTTCCAAGGATCATTGAATGTACCTATCTCACTCATGAGCTAGAGATGAAATGAAGGCAATGTCCTACCTGATCTGGTAGGCAGGATCTGCTCCAAGTACCATTGAGTAGGGAGTGTTGACTGGTAGACCCGAGAAAAAGAGCCATTTCTGTCATGGCACCTGCCCTGGGATTAGATTGGCCTTGTCCTTCTAAGCCTTTTGAAGGGTCTTAAAAACTTGGTTTTCAACCCAAAACTAGAGTTCTGGGTATCAATAAACCTGGCTGTGTGACTGATTGGTTATATTTTGCTTGGCTGGTATATGTTTTATTTTTATTCCCTATTTTTATAATGCACATTGTGTATTTTACTGTAAATTGACTAAAGGTGTGAGATAAGCAACAAACAAACAAACAAACTATATAAACAAGCAAGCAAACAAACAAACATCATGAGCATATAACAAGGCATGATGTGATAAGTGCCAGAGACAAAAAACCCTATGTTGCACCACATGTACGTGAGCCGCCCTGAGTCCTTTCAGAGAAGGTGAGCCGCCCTGAGTCCTTTCGGAGAAAGGGCGGCATATAAATCCAATCAACAACAACAACAACAACAACAACAACAACAATGTATTGCATGTGAAAAAGATGGGAATGGACTCAGGCATTCAGGGCTGCCTCAATAGTAAGTAGTAAATACTAGATTAGTAGCTGGGCCTTGATCTGATCTAGAACAACTCTTCTGAAACTCTCCCTTGCTTGCTTCCCTGTCCTTAATGGCAAATTATTATTTTCAGTCACAAGAAGAAGAGCAAAACAGACCAAGCTAGATCAAGCACAATCTTTTAGGAGGAAAAATTAGGAGGCAAAGGTATGGATTTACCTATTTTTAGACAAGGTTGTTAGGAGTTTAGGCTTTTCTTTCTTTGGAAGGCCTTGAAACTGTTTCATAACTTCCCTGAATATCGTGGAATCAAGAACACAGCTGTCAGTTTTTTTTAAAAAAAAACCTTCAATGGTTAAATAAGTACATATTCTCTAAATTTCTTAGAAATTTCTCCTGTATTTCAAAACATTATGGGAGATAGTTGATGGATATCAGGGGACATTTTTGGGAAACTTTAGGTAATATAGGTTTGCAAAAAGTAGCCATCGTTTGTAGAACAGACTAGATAGAAGATCATTTATTTACTGTCTACTCTGTTCTACAAAACAGCCTATTTAATTTATTTTATAGAATTCAGTATAAGCCATTGATAGCCAAGCCAAGTCCAGTATATGCAGCTTTATTCCTGATTTTTTTTTCATTGCTATCATAGGAAAAGTTTGGGATATAGAATTATGATGGGTTTATGAGTTTATTTAAATTAATGAATCCAAATCAATGTTTCCTCACCCAGTTCCATGGCTAAAGAGCAACCTTCCCTTATTTTTAAATTGCACATCTTATTTCTAGGCTTTGATTTGTAGTCACACTATCGTTTGACAGAGGATGATGAACACAGGTGAGCGTTGGGAGATGGGGAGGTTACTAAAAGGGTCGAACAATTGCCATTTGCTCTGGATCTTCTCTTGTGCCCCAGGAGAGGAAAGAATCTGCTGATGGATTTTAAAGTTCAATCTACAATTGTCATAAGAGCTTTTCTTTTGGGATTAATGGGTGAACTGTTGGGGGGAAAAAGAGAAAACTTTGTTTTTCTATATGATAACTGCAATGAGATTATCATATGTATATTGATGAAAAAATTCTGCACTACCTACAATGGCAGAATGGTTGGTGAAGATGATGAAAGTTGCTTAGATGGCTAAATTATCTTCTTTGATCAGAAAAAAACCCCAATATGTTTATTGGTGATTGGAAATCCTTATAGACTTTTTTGCACAAAACAGAAAAAAAAAAGGTTTTCTGAACGTAGGGTTTAGGGTTTTAATGATTAGATAGGATAGGTTATAGAAAGAAGAGAATAATGTATAATGTAACCATGGAGTAAGAGGTAAATTTATGATTGTACTTATAATTGCTGTGGAAGTTACTTTGTACTTTTTTCCTATTTTTTCTTTTACCTTTTAGCTTTTTCTTTGATTTATGTTTCTTCCTCTCAATCGATATTAATTTGCATTAAATTGTTAACATTCTTTAAAATTTTTTTTAACATACTTTAAAAAAAGGAAATGAAAAGAAAGAAGCTGTGGCTAGAAAGACCTGTAAACAGGACCCTGGTTTCCAGCAAAAAGACGATAAGGGCATTGTCATATCTAGAGGAAGGGAAGAATGGGCAAAGTGGGATGAAGGGTTTGTTTGTTGGCTATTATGACTGTCCCATTATGGAACCAATACTTGCCAAAAGCATTTTGGGCAGTTGTGGTAATTTGGGTCTTGATTTTATTTTATTTTTTTTACAGTAGTATCCAATTGCTACAACTGAAGCCTTAGAAAAAGGGACTTTCTTTTGCTCCAGCTGGAGAAATCAGGGGCAAACTGAACAGGGACAAATGTGTGTACTCTAACACTAAGACATTTCTCCAGTTTTATATAATTTCAAATGGAAAGTGATAAATAACATTAACATGTTCTGACTGGCAAGAAGAACTCCAAAGATTTGTTACAAGCCTAGTTATATTTCTGTTCCTGTGTCCTCCTTTACTGCTCCTGAGGCTTTTAATTGGCAATCTGGGACAGACAGCAAGTCCTTTCCTTTGAGATCAGCATTTTTAAAAGCCTACATTGAAATTAAATGCCGATGCAATCCCCTCCCCTTCTTATTTTCCACATCAGCTTCCAGAGTTGGCTTATTTCACCAATGAAGTATCAAGTTAACTGTCAAGTTAGATTAGGTCAAATTAGTTCTCATCTGAAAAGCTGACAAAAATTGCTCTTGACAATATCAGTGACCTCACATGCACTGACAAGGGCACATGCTCAGAGTCTGCGGGGAAGTTTTCTCCTGTGACAATAAATCAGGCAGAAGATGAAAACAATGTCTTCTTGCTTTCAATTAAAAAAAAGAAAAGAAACTTAGAAAAATAACATCTTATTGATTGAGATTGTTTATAATAGTGGATAAAAGTAATTGATTGATTGATTGTGGTGTAGTAGTACTGGTAAAGGGATAAAGGTTCCCCTTGCACATGTGTGCTAGTCATTCCCAACTTTAGGGGGCGGTGCTCATCTCTGTTTCAAAGCCAAAGAGCCAGCGCTGTCCGAAGACTAAATGCCAAAGGCGCACGGAACACTGTTACCTTACCACCAAAGTGGTCCCTATTTTTCTACTTGCATTTTTTACATGGTTTCGAACTGCTAGGTTGGCAGAAGCTGGGACAAGTAACAGGAGCTCACCCAGTTATGCAGCTCTAGGGATTCGAACTGCTGAACTGCCGACCTTTTGATCGACAAACTCAGTGTCTTAGCCACTGAGCCACCATATCTCTTAAGGTGAAAGGGTGCTAAGTAGCAAATAATATGGGGAAATATTTTAATGAATAATAAATAATAGCATTTCCTTGATTGAGAATGAAAACCATCTCAATTAGAGAGAAGAGAAATTGTTCCTCACCCTCCTTTCAGTGAGGCTAATTGCAACTTTGGGGAGAGTGGCTATAGATCAGAGAAAGGACATGGGAGGAGAGAAATGGCAGCAGCTCCCAGATGTGAAAGCAACTTTAAAGGCTAGTAGGGTCCATGGCATTCAGTGAATTGAAAGTAAATCACGAATGGCTCCTCTGGATTGTCAGATTAAGGCCCATCTGTATTTAGAAAGGATATGGCCATATTTTCTATGCTGATCATTATCTTGGTTTAAAAAGGTCCGCATAGAAAATGTGAAGAAAAATATAACTGTCTCTAATAAACATAAAAGTAATATTGCCTGTTGGGTATTAATGGTATAACAATGCATCTTAATTATCTATGAAATCAATCTGCATAATATTTACATGCTATCTACATATTCTTTAATAGAACTAAAAAAGAAAGAGGCAGACCAAAAGGCAATATTAAAAGAAAAACTATAAATTGATGGTTTAAGCTCATACTGGAAAACCTGAGTTCAATGTCAATTTTACTTTTATATAAAATCTTCATCAAATATATTTTTTCAAATACATTACTGTGTATTGTCTTCTAAGGTACAAGAAGTACAGAAATGAAATTGTTTTAAGATCCAAAGGAAGCTGCTCTTAATGGTATTGTAAAATCAAGAGGACAAAAACCATTTTGTACCTTACAAATTAATAACATTTCTCCAGATTAACCAGTCTATAATTAAAGAATAAGCATGGACCTAATCAAACTTCTTTTAAAAGCCAAATGGCTGGAGAGTTGTTTAAAACTAATTACCTTAATTTTCCATTGTTATTTCTTTTTGGTTTATCACAATTTCTGGTAGCTCCACAAAAATGTCTATATTGTGAAAATTGGTTTACTGAAACACAAACAAAATGTATTACTTTCAAAAGCATCAGAGCTCCTTTTGGTTTATGGAGTTATGTGCATCATGAAACCATGGAGAATAAAAATGCTTTTATTACTATATTAAGTCAGATAAATGAGCCTGGCATGTGTTCAGTCTATACAATTAATTAATTAATTTATTAATTATTGTCCTTTTCCCATGCAGTGCCAGCAGAGGATTCACTATCAAAACAGTCTGCCTGCCTGTCTGTCTGTCTGTCTGTCTGTCTGTCTGCCTGCCCGCCCGCCCGCCCGCCCGCCGGCCGATCTATCTATCTATCTATCTATCTATCTATCTATCTATCTATCTATCTATCTATCTATCATCTATCTACCTATCAAATGGCTACCCATTTTAGACCACAGCTCACAATAACAACAAAAGCAAGAAAACTATAAAACCAAGAACCAAACCTCCTTGGATACATCCAACATAACTATACATGAGCTCCCATCTCCCCAAGCTTAGGGGAAGATCCAGCTGTTTACAGCATTCCAGGAGGCTAAAAAGGTGGATGTCTGGCAGATGCATGGATTCCTGATCAGGGAGTTTATTATAAAAAGCAGTGTTGCTCCAGCTCCACTAAAATTGATATCTGTTGAATTTTTGGGGCCTTGTTCCTTAATGTAACAAATCTGTTCAGTTAGTTACAGCTTTCACACATTAGTGCAAAACAATATCTTAACAAGACTTAGAGCGTGTTATCATTTACTAGAAGTCTTATTAGAATGTGAGTAAGAGATGCAAATTCCTATACCATATCAAAATGTTTAATTCAGATGAGAAAGCAATGCTATTGCTAAAATCACAGTGATAATAATTTCACTGTGATCATAATTCTAATCAAATTCAACCAAAACAGATTGCAATATCAAACCATTGTAAGGATTAAATATTGCTTGCTTGAAAGCTAAAGTGAAAGCTTTCTCAGACTTGAACTTCGTCAAGTCAGTACGTAAAAGATCATCAGATCTTCTCACTCATAGGCAAACGAAGGATGGGGACACTGGAGCTGGGACTCTACATACACATCCTGAGCAGGGGTGGGTTCTACTTACCTTTCTACTGGTTCGTAATGAGGCCGGGCGCAGAAGCTTCCCGATGACGTCGGGGTCGGTGGGCAGAGCCTCTCGATGGTTTTACTACTGGTTCTATAGAACTGGTCTGAACCAGGGGCAACCCACCACTGATCCTGACCCTTTTATGCTGATATTTGGATTTTATCATTTATGTTAACATTTACATTGCTAGGTGTTTGATTTTTAAAAATTATAGTATATGTGTTTATTGTATTCTTCATAATCTTCTTATATTACGATGCACCATAATCTTAAAAAGTTTGTCAAATACTTCTTTAGCACTTGGATAACCTAGGATGAAAATATTGCCAGTAATGTCATTTTATTTCCAATGTCTGTTACCTCAATATAGATTGCTGTATGTTTTCACACATTTTCTTCATATGTGTGGAACTGTGGACTGAAATAGAACTCCCATGATTTGGGGTTGGTGTTACATGCTTCTTGAGAATTGGGTAGCCTAAACTCTCCGAACTAAAAAAGAAGGAAAAAGAAATGTTCCTGCTAAAAAGTCTCCTGCTATTTTGAAGAGAAAGTGGGTGGGGACTTCTATCATCTTCCAATGAGTTACATTTGATAATGTACTTTGAGATGTGGCTTTTTTTTTCCATTGAGGATATAGGATGGTGCAGTCATGTGGATGGTGGAACTGTTGGGTAGGAAAGGGAGAATTAAGTCTCCAAACTGACGAGACTAGAGACTGAGACTGGTGGCTCAGCAGACTAAAGAATTGTGATTAACATCAGCTGTCTGCAATTACTGTAAGTTCGAATCTCACCAGGCTCAAGGTTGACTCAGCCTTCCATCCTTTCTAAGATAGGTAAATTGAGGACCCAGTTTGTGGGGGCAATAAACTTTGTATAAATATACAAAAGTATGAAGGCTATTGCTTAATGCATTGTAAGCCGACCTGAGTCTCCAGAGAAGGGCGGCATATAAATCAAATTTTAAAAAAACAAAACAAAACTGGCTTGGTGGATTATTAGCATTGCTTCCTACAAGCCTTTTGGGTTCAGTTGAGCTGGTTCCTCAACTGTTAAGAGGCTCCTGATTCTCTTTCAGGGTTAATCCTTTGATTCCCATACTGTGTTTTATTGTGCTTCATGCCAGCATACAACTTAATCTGAATGACTAACTTTAGAGCAATCTCCAACTTTAAAGCTGAAAGATTAGATAATGATCAAGATTTTAGACAATTAAGAGATGTTGTATTTGCTTCTAGGATTGTAGTGGTGGCACATTCAAATAAGTAAACACTTACTAAAGCAGCCTCATTTAGGCAAGTCAATTTGCATGTTTTAGGAGATCACACAAATTCAAGACCTCATGCTTGGTTCTGGATCAACAAGAGCTGACCAATTTACTTTAGAAAAAAGAAAACACTTTTCATGACTATGAATGGAAGTTTTTTTAAAAAGAGTCTGTAGTGACAAAGTGCAATTCCAGATTACCGGTCTCTTAATTCATGTTTAAAATACCACAAAGATTGATCAGTGCTTGCCCTTTCTGCCAAATAGCTAGTGTAAGAGAACTGCCATTCATTCATTCATTCATTCATTCATTCATTCATTCATTCATTCATTCATTCAATTTATTCATTCAATGACCAGTAATGCAGTGCCTTGACCCCTTGTCTCAAGTTTTTGCTGAAGAACGCTCACAAAAACAATACATTTCTAATGCTTTCCCATGGCGGTTATATGGCAGCACTTCTGTAATTCAGCTTTTGTACCCAAGTATGCCAGTCTACCAATAATGGCAGGATTCAAGGAAGTAAGAGTCAGGATGAGCATCCAATCCAACCAATGCAGAATACAGTTTCAAATGCAAGGACCCAATGCCTTGTCATTGCTGATGTTCCTTGTAAACCAGAGGGGTATATTGAAATCTCTCAAAACTGCCATCCTCCATCAACCTCTTGATTTAGTCACTTGGAGGCTTCAAACTGGGACTATACCTTTGCCTGGAATACCTCACTTGATAAATTTCTTCCCCATCCTGGGCTCTTGATCTAAACTGGATGCTAAGCTTTTTTAACTTGTAACAAGACACACAGAGTTGGCAACTTTATATTGCCACATTTAACTTGCTTTTATTTTATTTTTTCATAATATGTATTATTTTTAATCTTGTTGATAGAATTACAGAGATGGTAACCTAGATAGATGATCATGTCAGAATATAACATGATGGATATTTTTTAAAAACACCCTTTCCAACCTTTTCTCCTAATGTCCATTACTAGGATTAATTTGAAAATGTAATGCTTATTTACTAGGAATTGTTGTTGTTTTGTAGTCTTGATGGCAGCATTCCTAGAGACATACTGTAACCCTGTGCATTTATGTGAGAGATGGGAAGGAATGCATTAGTGGACAGTGTGCATAAGTGATGTATGCCTGAGGACCTCAATCTGTCCTTAGTTTACTCTGACATTCTGTTTAGTCTTTCAATGACTGGTATATTTCTTTGAGAGAAAAACACTGCCACATTTGGAATAAAAAACTAACCACTTTTCAGCAATGCATACAAAAAAGGACTGTGACAATATTGTGAATTGCCTTCCTGCTTTGTTTTACTTTCACTACAAAACAAATGATTTTAATGCAAATCTCAAAATTTTAGCATAGTACTTGACCTTGTTGTACAGTCCCCAGCAAATAACCTTTGCATATCACCTCCCTAAACATTTTCCTCTTCAATATCAAAATGCAAAGTATATAAATTTTTTAATTGCTTGCTTTAGATAAGACCCACTCCCCACCCCTCAGTCTTGTGTTCTGATAGACAACTAAATTACTGGTGTTTGACAAGCCTATCTTTCCTGTTTTGTTTTAGTCTCCTGAATTTTTAAGGAAAGAGGATTTTATAATCTCCTGTAAACAAGAAAAAAAAAATCTCTATAATTTTTTTAGTCTTCTCTAATCACCTGATGAGGGATGCAGTGGCTCAGTGGCTAAGACGCTGAGCTTGTCAATTGAAATAAACCAAGACAATGACCTAGAAAATGTTTTCTTATTGGATTTATAAAAGAGGGTCATTAAAACCTAAAAAACATCCATGTAATGGGATAAAGAACTGAAGGGAAATCAAATCCTATGATGACATTTGATTCAATTGAAGATCAAGACTGTTAGAAGTAAAAAGAAGGAATATGAAGTTGGTTTATTTGATCAAGGTTAACATAATACTCTTTTTTAAAAAAAATCTGGTAATCTTTATGGACTTTTTGCTGACATTAGGATTGAAAAGTTGATGTTTTATGAATTTGTTTATAAATAAGGGATATGAGATGAGAGGAAAATATTTAGTAACTAAATTTGTTAATATTTGTAGTAAAGTTTGAAAGTCACTTCTTTATAGATTTCTTTTCATTTTCTTTATAATATTTTTTCTTTTTCCTACACTGTTCTATTCTCTTTCTCTGATTTAGCTTGTATTAGTTTTTACAATTGTAATTAAAATTCTTAATAAAATATATTCACAAAAACTTAGTTTTTTGCTTTTTAAAAAAGACTTACAGGATGAGATGAACTTGAGATATACAGTAGTTTTAATTACAGTGCTATCCGGTGTCATGGACATTTAGAAATTTCCTTTATCTCAATTCAATGTGCATAGTATTCATGGGGAATGTGCCAAACATTTGAAAGAGGACCTTTGCAATGTACTTTACTGGAAACAAAGCATCTTTCTTTACATCATGAAAGCAGCTGTGTCCTTTGCGAGATTCATTTGAGTGCTTTAAAATCAACCCGTTTCTGCATGCATGTTTATGTGCTAGACAATGCTGCTAGGACTACCAGCCAAGCCGAAATGACTGTGCATGCACACCCATGCTGAGCCGGCCAAGAAGAAATTTCCCTTCAGCCATGCAAGATTTCTAAAAGAGGCAGCTGCTTTGATAATTCAAAGACAGCAACTTTATCGATACTAATATATAGTGTGAAGGATCTCTTTTTCTTTTGTGCAGCCCTACTAATCACTCTTCTAATGCTGTTTTTATAATTATGTTGTGAAATGTGTTGTACTGAAAATTGTAACCACTCACAGAGGCTACTTTATTCATTGAAGGATGACTTGAACTCATTTCCTCACAGTTATAGTCTGAACCACTAACCACTCTACTCCATGCTTTCCTGGTGCTTTGCCAGTCAAATTCCCACTCATTTATAAAACTCCACATGTTCTCATCGGCATTTTGTAGCAATTCCCTTTCCATAAAGACCTCCATCCCGGCCATGGCTAGAAGTGAGTTCACCAGAACTGCAAATCCCACCTGGTTCCACATCTGCCTTGTTAACCCCAGTGACATTTTCACGACAATTGGCTGCCGGTCCAGTAGCCTGACCTCTGCAATAGCATCTCATTATTACTAATTAAAGAATTAATTATTCATGGTGACAAGAACTATTTAGCATGGCAAAGATGTGTCAGAGGATGAGCTATGCGTGGTTTATGAAGCTTCGGAAAATAGATTTTTAAATAAATTAATAAAGGGGGCTCTGGGGTTTCATTAAAAGGTGGCTAGAGGGGTTGCATGCCAGTTTCCAAGGAGACCACAGGTGGTTTGCTCAGATTTTTTTTTCTTCCTCACTTAAAACTTATTTGGCCACATGATATTTTCCTCTGCTCCTCAACCCCATCGTTACTGTTCTATCCTCAGGCCCTAAGCTCAACATTTTAATGAAACCCCTGTTGTCCTCCTCTCGCTTTGAACCCCATGTGATCTCAGGCCTCCATATTGGACAGTTGGTAGTTGATGGGAAGCTTGTTTTTGATAGAGAGCTGCCCATGAATAAACAACAGTTGTGATAAAAGCTGTTCAATAAAGCACGTCTAAGATAAATAAAGGGCACTGGGAAAAGGAGAAAGAAAGGAAGGGAAAGAGAGGGAGGGAGGGAAAAGGATATGCATTAATTCAGTTGAATGCTCTGTGGTGAAAACCATGTTAATTACTCTCCTTTTGGTCTTGAGGTATGTTTAGTGGTAGAGATTACTTTAAATGGGATATTTCCCCCCCTTTTGATTTATAGATTTTATTGTCAGAAAAAAATGCTTAGCATACTTGCTCATTTTTTTCTCCTGTCATTGCCCATGTTTCACAGTATTTGTTTCGCAATAATAATAATGATGGTAATATTAATACCTTCCAGCACAACTAACTAAATAGTGATATAAATAATAACGTTAATGTTTTCAAGCATCTGCTCTGTTGCTCCTGGGCACCCTGTAAATTCAGGCTTTGGCTAGATAATAAAGTAAAATAAAATAATAAAATAAAGTAAAATAATATAAAATAAAATAAATTAATAAAATAAAAATAAATAATAAAATAAAATAAAATAAATTTATTGCCCCATGGACCCTAACGTGTCCCTTAGAACATTGCCAACCAGTTCCTGTTATTCTTTTTCATAATAATAAAGCCATCCCTTAATGTTGGACCTCTCCAGAATAGAATAAAATAGAATAGAATAGAATAGAATAGAATAGAATAGAATAGAATAGAATGGAATGGAATGGAATGGAATGGAATGGAATGGAATGGAATGGAATGGAATGGAATGGAATGGAATGGAATGGAATGGAATTATCTTTTGGCCAAGTGTGATTGGACACACAAGGAATTTGTCTTCATGCATATGCTCTCAGTGTACATAAAAAGAAAAGATAGATTCATCAAGAATCATAAGGTACAACACTTAATGACAGTCATAGGGAACAAATAAGCAATCAAATCATACTAGGAAACAATCAATATAAATATAAATTGTAAAGATACAAGCAACAAAGTTACAGTCATAAGTGGAAGGAGATGGGTGGTGGGAACAATGAGAAGATGAATAGTAATGCAGACTTAGTAAATATTTTGACAGTGTTGAGGGAAATATTTGTTTAGCAGAGTGATGGCATTCGGGGAAAAACTGTTCTTGTGTCTAGTTGTTCTGGTGTGCAGTGCTCTATAGTGTTATTTTGAGGGTAGGAGTTGAAACAATTTATGTCCAGAATGCGAGGGGTCTGTAAATATTTTCACAGCCGTCTTTTTGACTTGTGCAGTATACAGGTCCTCAATGGAAAGGATTAGTCAGTTGCAAACTTTCAGAACCTGAGGAAAAGTGGCAATGTTCTCCATTTTCTCTAAAGAACCCCTGACAATCTAATTCAGTAGGAAAAGAATACCCAAGTAACTCTGCCTGGGGATTTCCTAACATAATGGAAGATAGCCTGTAACCCTAATAGGCTGTCAAACACTTTTTTTTCTATTTCCTCTTCCTCACAAGTCATCTCAATTTTCAATCCGAAACAAAGTGAAATCTATCCCTTTGAGCAGGGGTGGGTTCTACTTACCTTTACTACTGGTTCGCATCACGCCTGTGCACGGTCTTCTGCGCAGATCACTTATAATGATGTCTGGGTCAGTGGGCGGAGCCTCCCACTGGTTTTACTACCTGTTCTTGTGAACTGGTCTGAACCAGGAGCAACCCACCACTGCCTTTGGGGGTCAGGCATTATACTGGCAGATGTCTCTATGTCCGTGGTCAGCAGTCTGGTCTCTGCCATCACTGAAGCCACTGTGGGGCAGTGCCATGCAGGGCAGTGCCATGCGGGGCAGTGCCCAGCAATTGGAAGAAAAGCAGCATCTTAAAGCAACCAAATATTGCCGGACCAGACTTCAGTTCTTGACTACAACAGCAACCCCTCTATACCCATGAAAAAAAGTTGCACTGGAAGACAAGGGAAGCACAATTTTAAAGCTGGAGCACCTAAAGATGGATTTAAGTTCAGCTTCAGCCACGGGCTGGTGATGAGATGAGGTCACTGTCATGAGAGTAGAAAGTTACCAGGATAGTTTCATTCATGGTTAGGAGGACATAAGAATGAATCACTGAAAGTGATGTACTGATTGGTTGGAACAAACAGCCTTACTTTTCAGTTCTTTAACTGGTTCTGTAAAAGCGTTTCCATACCAGCCTAAAAGCCCTCATTCAGTTTGTTAGGTGTCTAAAGAATAATAATGACTTAGACTTTTTGCTATTTTCATTTGCTAGTATTGTACTTCTTCTGGTTTTAATTGATGCTTGTTTGTGCATGCACTGCTAATCTTCAGAGGAAGACCTTCCACCACTGTTTTTAAAGTCAAAGCAAAATTACATGTACCACAAGTAGCTTTACTCCAAGTCCTTCAAGAGCAGCAGTAGGGCAAGCTTTCTACTAATCAGATAGCCTAAGGGAAGACTTAACCAGAACATATATATGCTCACTGAAGCTTTAAAAACCCAGTCCTTTAAGTATTTTGTACAGCTCCCTGTGATCAGCACATGGCGTAGTGGACTTGAACAAATGATATTGATTTTTTGTCTAATTTGGACATCAGTTCAAGGAGAAATCCTCCCTTAATGAAAATGTAAATGTTGACACAGAAATGAAACTTAAGAAAGTGCCACTAAATACCAAGCACCATGCAATTCTTTGAAGGGACAAAATAAATTACAAAATCACTGCATTCTAAACAAATATTCCTGCACAATTATTTTGCATTAGTTTTGTTTTGGAAGAGAGTGGAGGCTGGGCAGGGTAACTCACTGTGGGGCAAAATGTGGTGTCACTCTAATCTTGCATCTCATTTACTGACCAGCACTAGGAATTAAAAGGATTTGATAAAGCAAACTGTAAGACTGTAAGAGTTTCTTTAAAGAGAATCAACTGCATACAATGCTTTATGAATTATGGCAATTTTATTATTGTTATAATGGCACAGTCCAGCACACTGTTGGAAGGAGTTTGAATGAAAACAGAGGGATTATAGAACTTCAAATGAAATTTCTGTTTCTTTTGTTTAAATTTCATTTGTTTTTAGTGTTTCATACATGTAGTTCTCAATTTACAACCATAATGGAGCTCAGAATTTTAGTCATAAGTCATGATCATCATAAGTCAAAGCAACCATGTGATTGACCCAATTTTATGACCATTTTTGCAGCAGTTATTTAGCCTATGCCACAGTGGTAAAGTAAGCAAATGCCCAAAAAGATGGGCTGGTTGCCAAATACCCAAAATGTGGTCATGTAACCTCCCTCTCTTTCTTTCTCTCTCTGTGTGTTGCTGTCAGAACTCTGCAGCCAGTACCTTCTGTGGAGTCTGTCATAACTTAGAATTGTCACTAAGTGACTGGTCATTAGGTAAGGTCTATTTGTATGACATACAGCTCTGAGTTCCCAACTAAACTGTATTATTCATTGATATAGATGCTTTCTGAAAGATGGATTAAATGGCCTTTCTAACTTCAAATAGGTTATGCCATCTCCCTTTGTGATTTCAGTCTCCATTAATTTTTACGGTTGTAAAAGTTTAATGTAGAAGTTAAACAAGGTCAAATTCTGAAATCAATCCAACCAGATTTTTGGAGTGACATTTTGGGCAGATTTTACTGCTATTTTTCTTATAAAGAAGAGCAGAGCAGAGCAAACATTGAGGGTAAAACATCAACATATAAGTAACATTAATAAAATAACCAACTGTCCAATATGTCTCAATCAAAACCTTCCTCAGGTTAAATTTGAGATTTTCCCAAATTTTATTAAGGTACTTAGTCATCAATGACTATTTTGATATCTTAACATGTGTGGTTGTTTTAATTAATTGATCAAGGAGACCTTTGAGGCTTAAAGATGGGGTAAACATAAATATATAAACAATAAGATAAATTAGCTAAATACTTTAAAAAGTATACGGAATCTTCATTAAAAATATTTTAAATATCTGGAATTTTAGTTGCTCACTATCACAATTTAAATAAGAACAAGATTCATCTCCCAGGAAGCCAGAAATAGCAAATTTAAGATTGTTTGAAGTGTATTCATTAATTTATTGTTTTCCTCATTTATAAACAAGCCACTAGAAGTTTTCTGGCAGTCAATTGCCATCATTTACCATATTTCAACTATTGTCATAATCATTTCCAACCAAACTTGACCAGAACCAACCAAAGGATCAGCATAATAATTCTATCCTGACTTAATTTTTTTTCAGAAGGTCTAAGTAGCTGATGCCTCTGACTGGAAGGAAACTACTATCAAAACCTTCCTTCTTAAACTCCACATATTCCACCTGGAATGAATATACTGAATATTTTGGTTCCAAATGGAGAAGGCACTTGAGAGCCAAGCCATTTTGGGCTTTAAAGGTCATATCCAATCTTTTGCATTACAGACAGAAGTCTAATGGCTACCTCTGCAGTAGCCACAACAGAAGTGTAATTCAGCTGTATTTATCTATCAGCTCCACCCATCAATATATAGCCCATTGGATTCTGAACCAACTGCAGGTCCTGAAAAAATAGCCTCATATAGAATGCATTGCAATGATCTATATCAGGGGTGTCAAACTGGTGTCTCGTGGGCCGGATTCGTGCAGGCCACTCCCACCCCTGCACCATGAAGGAGAAAAATGTGGCAACATGTCCTGTGTGGCAATGTGACGTGGTGAGTTTGACATCTGTAATCTTTATGGTGATGATAATGAATCACTATTGCCAGGGCCTCCTACTCCAAATTTCAAATGCTATACCAGCTGGGTGAAGACACTTCTGGCTGTAGCTTTCACCTGGTCATAAGTCAGTAGCTTGATTACAAAAGGGTCCCAAATCATGGGAGTACCAACCATTAAGAGAATCCAGCAGGGTAGAGGACCTGATGATTTCTACACAAATAGGAACTATATCTTGTTTGGGTTCAAGCAACTTTTTTCATTCAGTCAAGACTTTTACATCCTCCAGACAATCATGGTCTTAACAAAATATTCAGTTTAACCTGAAGTAGCAATGTATAGCAAGGTATCATCAATGTATACCTTAGTTTAAACCAATGAATCCATAGGCCTTATGCTAAACAACAAGACAGATAGAATCAACATCCACAAAAAGGCATCCAAGGAAATGACCTCTCCTCCACTACAGCTGATTGGATCTGCCTGTTAATAAAGGAATGTAAAAACACTTAAAACCATGGCTCCAATCACCAAAGTGTGCAGGCAATCCAGAAAGATTCTATGGTTAAGAAGAGTAAGAGATCAGGAAAGACCAAGAGATTGCTTAGGACAGTGGTTCTCAACCTGTGGGTCGCGACCCCTTTGGGGGTCGAATGACCCTTTCACAGGGGTCGCCTAAGATAGCCAGTGGCACAAGAGGGAGAGAGAAAGAGAGAAAGAGGAGAGAGAGAGAATGAGAGAATGAGAGAGAAAGCGTGGGAGGGAGAGAGAGGGGAGAGAGAGAGAAAGAGAATGAGAATGAGAGAGAGAGTGAGGGAGAGAGATAGGAAGGGAGAGAGAATGAGAGAGAAAGAGTGGGAGAGAGAGAGGGGGAGAGAGAGAGAGAGAAAGAGTGGAGGGGGGAGAGGAGGGGAGAGTGCCTGAAGTGCCTATCCCATCATTGGGAGTCCAGGTGCTTCAGAAAGTGGCACGCTAGATTTGTATTAGTGGTCCACGAAATTTAAAATTATGAACTTGGTGGTCCCTGAGGTCCAAAAGATTGGGGACCCCTGGCCTAAGACCATCGGAAAACACATATTTTCAATGGTTTTAGGAATAATTTTATGATTGGGGGTCTCCACAACATGAGGAACTGTATTAAAGGGTCACGGCATTAAGACGGTTGAGAACCACTGGTTTAGGACTAGGCTTATGGTTGGTTACATCTGATACCTTGAAATCCCAAGTCTTGCCAGGCAACACCCCAAGACATGGAAATTGAAGTCCCTGGGGGAATTATTATTAGCACAGCAACAAGAGCCAGCCGTTCAGGAAGGGAAAACACCCAGAAAAGCAGAGTGGACGGTACTTAGCCTAGCTAGGTCCATAGGGACTCACATCCTGTCACTCCAGAGCAAGGTCTTATCCTGTTTATTTCAGTATTGATGGAATAAGAAGCCAGTTTAATTTGACTCAGTAGAATAAATAGATTGCATTGCTAGTTTAATGATCATCTAGGCTTGAGAGTACAATTAGCAGAAATAAAATTATCTCCCAACATTCTAATTAATTACCCAAATGGATGCTTACTAATAAACATCATAAGATTGGGAATCATTTTAGGGAAGTATTATAGGCCCCTATAGGGATGCAATTCCCCCCAACCTTTTTATTTTTTAATTGAACTCAGGAAAAATTAAAGTCTTAATTAAGCAACACATTTTATTTCAGTACTATAGTTAGTGTTCACAAACTATATCCTTTTAATGTAAAACTGACGTTCTAGCACTTCTCACATGTCTGAAAAAGTAATGGGATACTCAACAGCAATTTCTTATAGCAGTGGACTAAAATAATCAATGAAATAAGAACATTTTTTTAAAAAAACGTTGACAATCATGTCTCATTTAAGGATTTTCTCCCCTAGTTATTAAAAAATAGGATGCAATTCCATAAGCCCTGAAATAGTGCCCCAGGACAATGAAAATGTTCAGAATTTTTCCCCCTCTAACTTTGGAGAAGAACTTTCAATATCAGTAGGGAAGTTCTATCACAGATATGTCAAATATAAAGCTCATGGGCCAGATCTCATCCAGGGGTCCTCCACGTGGCCTGAAATGGATGGTGAGGCTCCTCTGGTTTTGCCATTCATCCTGGTCTCACCTTCCTGTGCTGGAGACCTCCAGATTTTCCCTCCTAGCCTTGCCTGCCCCCCACACACAGGAGGCTAAAGACTGTGGAGAAATCCTATTTTTTTTACTAGCGGTTCTGTGGGTGTGGCTTGGTGGGCATGGCTTGGGCGTGGCAGGGGAAGAATACTGCAAAATCCCCATTCCCTCCCCACTCCTGGGAGAAGGATATTGCAAAATCTCCATTCCCACCCCACTCTGGGGCCAGCCAGAGGTGTTATTTGCCAGTTCTCTGAACTACTCAAAATTTCTGCTACCGGTTTTCCAGAAACAGGCAGAACCTGTTGGATTTCAGCCCTGGCTGAAAATGAGGCTGCTGTGTGTGGAAGCAATCTGCCTGCGGGCTTTTTGTTTGACATGTTTTATCTAAGGAATCGGTATTATTGAGAATATAACCCTCTGTAATACCAGCTTCTACCTCTTGAAAAAAGAGCCTGGATGCTAGTCTAAACTTCCGCCATCTCATTGCAAGGAATTGCAATATATATGGCAAAACCAAGCAGTTAGCAAAAAAACCTGTTGCAATTGCTACTAAGCTAAAGACTCAGCTCCATGTTCTGTTGTATTTGCAAAAGTCTTCATGACTCAATAGGTTTAAGATGGTTTTAAAATATTTGAAAACAAATATATAATTTATCTATAATGGAAAAGTGTTTGAGAGTTGAAACTAGAAGTTGTGTCTTTCTTCCATATGATATATTAGAAATGAAGACTATTTTAGCATATTACTGTAGTGGAAATAAACAATAAATCTTGTTCTTTGGTTATACAACTGGTAAGTATAAAGCTACTGCGATATAACAAAATGGGTTTTCTTAATCAATTTAAACTATGTGATTTTTTTCCTGTTGTTCCAAATTGTATTTTCTTAATTAATTTGTGTTTTATTCTTTCCCCCCTCTTTATATTCCATTATTTATTTATTTTCCAAAGGCAATGTGACATGAAAAGAAGAGCAAGCAAGGATGGAAATGCTCCTGGTTCGGACCGGATCACCCAATCCGGTAGCAATGGTGGCGGGTGGTTCGGAGAACCGGTAGCAAAAATCCCTACGCTCCCCCTCCCATGCCCAGCTGAGCCGCACAATCATCAGAGGCTTTTTTTTCTTTTAAAAGCATTTTTTTCGTCGGAAGAGGTTGTAGAAAAAATGCTTTTAAAAGAAAAAAAAAGCCTTTGATGATCGCATGGCTCAGCTGGGATCATCAGAGGCTTTTCAAAGCATTTTTTTCTGCAACCTCTTCCGACGAAAAAAATGCTTTTAAAAGAAAAAAAAGCCTCTGATGATTGTGCTGCTCAGCTGGACATGGGAGGGGGAGCTTAGGGATTTTTGCTTTGCTTCAAAATGCTTTGAAAAGTCTCCAACAATCCCAGCTGAGTTGCTAGATTGTCAGAGAGGCTTTTCAAAGCATTTTTTAAAAAGCCTCTCTGACGATCCCAGCTGAGTTGCCTGATTGCCAGAGAGGCTTTTCAAAGCATTTTTTTCTGCAAAGCTGGCAACCCAGCTGAGTTGCCTGATTGCCAGAGAGGCTTTTCAAAGCATTTTTTTCTGCATTTTTTTCTGGCTCAAGAGGTGGTAAAAAAAATGCTTTGAAAAGTCTCTGACGATCCCAACTAGTTGCCTGATCATCAGAGAGGCTTTTCAAAGCATTTTTTTCTGCAACTTCTTCAGCCGAAGAGGTGGTAAAAAAAATGCTTTGAAAAGTCTCTGATGATCCCAGCTGAGTTGCCTGATCGTCAGAAAGGCTTTTCAAAGCATTTTTTAAAAAGCCTCTCTGACGATCCCAGCTGAGTTTCCTGATCCCAGTCAACTCAGCTGAAGAGGTTGCAGAAAAAAATGCTTTGAAAAGTTAAAAAAAACTTGGCCACGCCCACCCAGTCACATTACCCCCACCACCAAGCCATGCCCAGAGAACTGGTAGTAACAAATTTTATATTTCATCCCTGAGAGCAAGTATAACTTTCAATTTCTGAAATATAATGATTATGGATAACAATTGTTCTTCAAATTGTCATCTTTTTTGCAATTTTTCCCCATAACCACTTACTTGGTTATCGAAGAATCCTTGAATGTAGCATATGCTGATGGTATCTGATGACTTATGAGGAATATTGGCTAAATCTATTGGGCAATGTTGTGTGGCCAGACCTACAATTTCTTGGAGGAAGAGCAAGCTGGCTGCCAAATACTCTGTATGCTGGGAAGATGAGAAGTCCTTGGCAAAACTGAGTTTGGTTTCTGCACCATTAATGGGAAAAGTGATCCATCTAGAAGACTAACAAGGATTTCAAGGAATCAAAGTCTGACTTCTTCTCATCAGCCTGACAGAGGCATTTTGTCACTCCTATTTGCTTCTGTAGAATTATGACTGCAAAGAACATATCATAGTCAAAATGTAGCAGGATATATGGAATTTTATTTACTTTTTTACTTATTAGTATCAACACATTCATTACAATACTCCCATTCCAGAATAGCCGTGTATTGTATTGTATTGTATTGTATTGTATTGTGTTGTGTTGTGTTGTGTTGTGTTGTGTTGTGTTGTGTTGTGCTATACTACCTGTCAGAGTTAGTTGCAGAAATTAAATCCAGAAAGCACACACAGGCAGACTGATGCAGCAGGATTCATTAACTTCTTTATATACATAATAATACATGAAGATAAATGTACAATACCAATATAGATTCTTTTTCAACATAGTAGCAGTTACAAGCAAAACACAAGGCAGGAGAGAACAGTTAGTTTCATTTCAGCAGAGCAGACAAGTCCAGCCTTGTTTTATTTCAGAGCTGAACACAGAGCTTAATAAAAAGAGGGCCTCCTCTATACAGGGCAGTTAAGCTTCTGCACAGACTCAGTTGCCTAAACTATGCCTAGACTTCTAGCTTAAGTTTCTGTTTCTAAACAGCCTTCATTGGCTGACCTTGTTACCATGTCCTATTCCAGTTGATGAATATATTCCAACACTACCCAACCCAACCTAATACTATACTACAGTACCATAAACATTTACCACATCCTTTGTTATGAGCAGCATTTAAGTTATTCTATTGCTGTCTTGTTACTAGAGCTATATCCTTATGTGCGCATTTGTCCCCTTCCCTTCAACCATCCCAGATTCTTAATCAGTTTTCATACACTTGGCATGGAAATAATAAACATGGAAAATCATCTTTTCCTCCTTTCCATGATGTTGCCATGGCCTCATCCAAATCCCACTGAACAATCCTAACACATGGCACTATTCCCCTTGAAAAGGCCTGTTGTCTGACAGTGAAACAAACAATGAATGCTATTGAATGAGATTAGTTACTATAAAGAGGAAAGTGTATTTTTTTCTTGTATGGCTATTAAAGCAATAAGAACGATTGTTAAATTGTTATTCTTCCACAACATTGGCATCAGACACACCTTTTTCTGGAGGCTTTCCATCCTTCTGAGTTCAGGCTTCATGGCTGACTATGTAAGAGATTCTGGATGTCAGAGTGCACATCTACTGGATTTGACATGGTGTGATCTGTTGCATAATTCATTCTCCTAGCCTTAAAAAAAATCCTTTTTTATATAATCCCTCAACTCTCTTTGTAATTTGATCAGTCACAATTATAGCTTCTGTTTTTGTTTCCTAGATTATTTTAGTAACTTGAGTTTTATAGTTCCTTTGCTAATGAAAAAACACTATCTGGATTCTTAGAAATGGTTTGGCTTCTGAATTAGTTGGGCTTTGTTAATTTTTCATGTTTGATGTAAAAATTATGGAAAAATCAGGTGGAACAACAACGGATGACTTCCTTTTACCAGTCTATGATAGAAAGCGTCCTTACATATTGTGTGATGGTATGGTATGCCGGTCTGATAACCGTGGACAGAAAGGCATTACAGAGGGTGATGAGCACAGCAGAAAAAATCATGGGCTGCCCTCTGACCTCACTGGATGAAATCGCCAGGACATGCTGCCTTAGCAGAGTGAGGAAAATCCTCAGGGATGATTCACACCCTGGTCAGCACTTCTTTACTCTCCTACCATTGGGCAGGAGATATAGAAGCATAGCCAGCCAAACAAATAGGCTGCAACAGAGCTTTTGTCTGTGGGCCATCAGACTTTTGAACGCAACGTAATACTATAATTAGGTTTAATATGATAGACTTGGAGGGCCAGTGCAACGTGTAGCATGTTGATACTGGTGTAATATAGTATAATATTATATACATATGTGTATATGGGAATCTGTATTATTTGGGTTTAGGGATTTCCTTTTCTTTTACTTTGAGTTTATTTTGAGTTATTGAGATGTATTCTGTGTTTCTGGAGGGCTGCACCAAGGGAGGCTCATTCAATTTCATTGTACACATGTTGTGCATTGACAATAAAGGTTTGATTTGATTTGTAAACCAGGATGGGACAAAAAAGAATTATTGGGGGCTAAGTCAGCTAATCTTCTAAAAATATTTTTATGTTTGTAGATATTCCTAAAGATGTTGCTCAAGTAGTAATCTTAAAACTTGTTTTTTGGATTCCATTTCTGAAACAACTTTGTAGCAACTTAGTCTTATCTTCTATCTTTAAATGTTGCTTACTTTTATTTTATATTATTTTTTAAAAAACTTCAGTTAAAATTTATAGGATGTCTATAAATTTTATATTTGGAGTCAAGTCTAGGTTAAACGTAGTCATGACAATAGTAAACACATAGGTAAATTTTCTCCAGGAAACCTAGTCCTTCAAGATTTCAGGAGGCATATAGATTGCTGCTGTAATTGAGTCCATCCATTTCCTGTTGATCATCCTCTTCTTTTCTGCCTTTCTCAGTTTTATAGATTTCTCCACAAAGCTGGATCTTGATTGTTTAGGCAATATTATATACACACACAGAGCCTATAGATCTGGGTGTTAGTATAACCTTCTTTAAAGCTCTTCAGATGTGTTGAGACAACAATTCTAAGAAGTTAGCATGGGAATATGGAATTGTGATTTCAACCCATCTAGAAATTGAAGATGAGTGATTATAACATCAATTCTACTTTAGACACATTTGTTTGATCCTTAAAAAAAGGAAGCCCCTTTCTATTATTCAGATTTAATGCATATGCATTTGAAACTAATCTGAATGAATAGGAATTAAATCGATTTTGAACAAACTTATTGCATATTAAAATTACAATTTTCACATTTTAGTATCTATATTCATTCAGAATTGAGTTGCTTTAATTTCATTATTTACTGGGGGAAAAACTCAGCCAGTTCAGTAGGAATTAGAAAAGACTTTTAATTCTGAAAGACCAGAAAAATCCCATTGTACACTAGGAATATATTCTTTACTTTTCAAAGTGAATGTCTTCCATTTTCTCAGTTGTGTTTCTCTGCATCACCCCATAAAAAGATTTTATCTTCTTCTCATTGTCCATAAACAGATGAAATATGAAATAAGTTTGATCTCATTTTAAATATAATGTATTCTATTCTTAAATGAAAATCCCCCCCCCCTTGTCTATTAGGTTGCTAATATAACTTTAGTCCTGTCAAAACCTGATGCCCATAAGGTCTACTGAAATCACAAAAAATGCATTACATTTGGATATAGAATTCTAAAATTATAATCCAAAGAATGATAGATATTACCCACTGAACCTTTGACCTGTACAAAGTACAGACATTTAAATATATATCATTTCCTCTGTGCCTCCCCCCAACACCTATATTTCTTTTCTGACCCCTTTGAAATACAGCAAATATAATATCCTTCTTGGTTGCTGCAGAACAATTTGAATTTTATTACAGGACATATTGTAGAAAAGGTTGACTTGGTCTTTCATTAAAATGCTTGCCACTTAGAGGCCAACTCTGTGCCAAAATTCTCCATTATTTGACATTAAGCATAGTCTAAATTCTGCAAAGTTCAATCAATTTGCATTTCAATATAATCAATATAAAATAGGGCCACCTATTTAATATAAAATAGGACTTCCTATTTAAAAAAAATGCAGGGAGAAAATTGAAATCTGAAATAATAGAATTAATTGTGAATTAGCTAAATGCAAATGAAGGCTTTGTAAAGGTAAGAAAGTATTTTTAAATTTAAAATTCAAACCACAACATTGAAGACTTTTTGATGCATGTTCCAAAAATTTTCATTTGAAATGAAACATCACAATTTTATCCATCCAATCTGCAGCAGGGTTCTTTTATTTCCAATGCCATCTGGAGACCAAACAGAAGACGAAGAAAAAATTGCCTTATGGACATTCTACTTACAAAGTTTCCCGCCTCACACTGTTTCATTGGCCATCTTTCCAATGATGTGTCCTGGGTTTAATATGTGTATTTAGACAGATGGGTTAATTTTATAACTGGCAAACTATTTTCAGCTTCAGTATTTTTTGTGTACCACTACTGTACATGTTATGACATCATTTTCCTATTCTTTCAGCATTTCTTAAAGATTATTCTATGTTTCCACTAAACTGAACTAAATTGTTACAGGGAAAAAGACAATATGGTACTAGCACAGTATACTTATATAAATACAGTTTTTCATGAATATGATTTTTTTTTATTATGGTCACTAACCAGAATTGCAAACAAAATGACATTAATAATAAAAATATAATCAAAACAAAGCAAGGTAAAATATTACAATTGGTGATGGGCTCATTACAGGACAATTAAAGTTTAATTTCACAGAGAAGTATAATAAAATTTAGCTACATTCAAGATGACTGAATACTGGTCTAATAACAATTGTACATTTAAAAACTTCAGAATTTCCCACTGTAGGTAAAGAGTTATAAGGTGCGGTCTTTTTGAGATCTTATAGTGTAGCAAGGAGTTTCAATAGCTCCTTGTCCCCAGGGCATAATCTCAGCTCATATGGGACTTTCTTGTATTGGCCCTTTAAAACTTCTATGGGGAGAGTGTTGAAACCTGCTTAAATTAGCACTCTTTGGAACAGTTATGTAATATAAATACCATGCTAGTTTGTAAAAGGGGGGTTGATTGATCAGAAAAATGGGGTTAGTAAAGAAGATAGATTCTGTTCGGTTTCCAGGACTTTGATACATTAAGTGCACTGAGGGCACATTCATAACCCTTCATTAGGAATGCCTCCATGGCAAAGCCAAAATGTCAAAGTTTTTGTGATATTTGTAATTGTCCTCAAGAAGTAAAAAACTCAAACCTATCTGAAAGAAGAGTAAATTCTACCAATGTGCTATAATACACACCTGTGTCAACTTCAGCCAACTCTAATCTTCTCTGTAATACTACATTTAGAAAGCAGGGCGGTATCTCGACTGTAGCCCTTAGGAATTGAGATTAGATCTTTCAAGAGGATTAAAAGAAGTGTAAGGTCCTAGTTGGGCACTAAAAAGTAGCTGGGCTATGCTGAATGAAACATCAGTGCTGCTGGGACAGGGGTGAAATCCAGCAGGTTCTGACAGGTTCTGGAGAACCGGTAGCGGAAATTTTGAGTAGTTCGGAGAACCAGCTAATGCCACCTCTGGCTGGCCCCAGAGTCAGGTGGCAACAGAGATTTTGCAATATCCTTCCCCTGCCATGCCCACCAAGCCACACCCACCACACCACACCACGCCCACCAAGCCACACTCACAGAACCGGTAGCAAAAAAAAAAAAAATTGGATTTCACCACTTGCTGGGATATGCTGTGCTCATCTGCTGAAGTGAAAAGCTTGAACTGCCTCTACTTTATTTTTTTTTAGCATTTTGTAGGGCAGACTTTTCACTAGTAACACTTGGTATCAGCTTTTCAATGCTCTGTTAACCTTCAGTTATTCTAGAATTTGGGATATAGGCAGTGGTGGGATTCAGGTAATTTAACAAGCGGTTCTCTGCCCTAATAATTTCTTCCAACAACCAGTTTGCCAAACTGCTCAGAAACTTAACGACTAGTTCTCCCGAAGTGGTGCAAACTGGCTGAATCCCACCACTGGATATAGGGGGTCAGTCCATTTTAATATGCCTTCTAAGGGAATTTCACTGAAAAAACAGATTTGCTTTCTTTCACTTCCTTACTTTACTTAGAATATTCATTTTGTTCATTAATTTATAAATCTGGGAGAAAAAAAGGGTCAACTTGAAAATGTGTACAGTATTCCATTTTTTTTTCACCTATAAGCACATTTTGCATTCTTTTGAGTCCCGTTTGGGAGAAGGGCAGTATACAAATCTAATAAATAAATAGATAAATAAATAAGATATGTAGTTTTGTATGTAGTTTTATCTTTGTTTCTCTGTCTTTTGGTTCAGGGATTCCCAATCTATTGGTTAGGATCCCCTGAAAGGTCCTGAGCAATTTATGGCAGTGAGGAGGGGATGGGTCACAATTTTTTTTTAAAAAAATCCTGATCAGCATTCCATAGGCAAAATTTAAATACTGCCAAAACTCACTGAGCTTCTCTTTCTATTTTGCCAGCACACAGTGTTAGCAGACTCTTGCAATATATATTCTAGTTTAAAAATTATTTTAAGTGATATACTGGTGCCACAGCTAGCCCCAGTGATATTGAGAGAGGGTTACACAGATTGATTCAATCTAGAAAGCCATAGTAGTAAAATTTTAGAAGCTCTGCTTTACTGTACTGCATATTTTGCCTTGATAACGTTTTTGGGTCGCATTTACTTTAATACATAAATTTTCAAATGTTTGAAATTCTTTAGAATTTAGATTTCAGCATTCTGGTTCATCTATCAATTTGAGAAATATAAATTTGATAAAGTCACAGAGAAACTCAAGTGCAAAAATTACATATCCTTAAAGATAACTTGTGGTTCCCTACGACTTAGCTAAATGATGTATGGATTTGTTGGTATATCTTTCCCAAGATGGCAAACAGTTTTTTAAAATTACTTTGTCATGGAAGGACAATCAATTTATACAATGGTAAAAAAATTATTTATCAAGAAACATGCCAGAATTGTCCATATTTTAAAACATTTTGGAAATAAAAAAGGATTATTCATTGCAATACTTCTATGTGCCCATTTAATAGTGATCTAGTAAAATATTAAAAGGGGAGCAAAAATGAAGGGAAGATTGAAGCAGCTAGTGAGATTTATCTGTAATGCCGAATTGTAATGTATTCCCAGCAGTGGTGGGTTGCCCCCAGTTCGCACTGTTTCTATAGAACCAGAAGTAAAATTGGCGGGAGGCTCCACCCACTGACCCTGATGTCATCAAAACACTTCTGTACATGCGCAGAAGAGCGTGCATGCGTGTGAATGAAGGGAGCGTGCGTGTGTGGCCCCGCTGCAAACCGGTAGTAAAGGTAAGTAGAACCCACCCCTGATTCCCGGGTCATTGGCCAAATCTCCTTGTACAGGTTGATGCACATCTTCTTAGCCCACCAATTCTACTTCCATGGCAACAGGGCTACCTCTGTAGATATTTAGAAGGTTCATTGATAGTGGCCAAATATGTGGCATGTTATAAGATTAGCTGAAACTCAGGTTTTACATTGAATTTTATCTTGTACTGTGTCCATATGAATCAAAGGTGGGCAACCTGCAGATCTAAAGCCACAAATGGAAATGCGCATTGTATCTGAAAAACTGAGCCTCTCCATTTAAGCATGTGACTTGAACTGAGAAATAATGCTAAACGAAGAAAATGAAAATTATTTACTATGGTTACTGAGATATTATTTATGTGAGAATTTAAAGTAGCATTGTTATAAACTTGCTGGAAACAGTGATTTTTTTTTTTTTTGGTTAAGACCACTCTTTCTAACATTGAAATGATATTTTAATATGATAGCATGACATAGCTGGCCCTTTGTCAGTTGACTTGCCCATGTGTCCCTGAAGTCACATGTTTGTCATTTTTTTCAGGAATCTCATCTTCAGTTCCATTTATTTGCCATAGAATAGAATAGAATAGAATAGAATAGAATAGAATAGAATAGAATAGAATAGAATAGAATAGAATAGAATAGAATAGAATAGAATAGAATTCTTTATTGGCCAAATGTGATTGGACACACAAGGAATTTGTCTTGGTGTATATGCTTTCACTATACATAAAAGGAAAGATGCATTCATCAAGAATCAATGTAAGGTAGGTTGGTAGCAATTGTTTTTTATGCAGTTCTAATTATCCTCTGAAGTCCGTGCCTGTCTTCTTTTACTGCAGAACCAAACCAGACAGTTGTATAGATGCAGATGACAGACTCAGTAATTCCTCTGTAGAACTGTATCACCAGTTCCTTGGCCAGTTTGAGCTTTCGGAGTTGGCGCAGAAAGAACATTCTTTATTGTGCTTTTTTGATGACATTATAATTATACATATATTATCCTTCTCTTTCCTGAAATTTTCAAACTACAATTAATGAAAGTTGCAACAAAACATATAGTAAAGGGAGAAGTCTCAATCAGTATGCAACTTAACAAAATCAACTATGAAGCATTATAACATTATAATGCAGCGGTGGGGCTTCTAAATGCCCTGAAAACCTTTCCCCAGCTTTTAATTAATTTTTAATGTTGAATTTTAGCCATCTTTGGCTCTTTTTAAATTTTATGTACAGTTTGTAATTTTTTAATAGAGTTCCTCTAGGAGGAAGATGGACGGTTTCTAAATTTGATAAACAAATAAATACAATTCTTTGGAGGGCCTCTGAACACCTTTGGTAATGGTAATGAGCTCCAATGTCTTACAACTATGTTTTTCAAAATTCAAGAGCAGCAACTGCTGCAAGGAATCACCAAAAGGTATTATGCGTATGCACTGAATAGACCTAGGTATCACAGAGCTTAGTACAAAAGTTAGCTTTAGTATTCCTCTCATTCATTTGCATAAAACACACACACACACATATTCCAGAAGCCTCTTGATATGCAGCTAATTTAATGGGACTGGATTAATTTAGCAAAACTGGATTATTTGATTCTATGCATAGATGTTTAGTTTCCAATTCCTCCCATGGCCTTAAAAGGCGTAAAATGCTAACTCAGATTGATTGGGAAAAACAAGAAATATTTTGATGCCAGGTCAGGACAGCTGTGCTGATCTGCCAGCGCCCACTAGTCTGTGGCCTGAAAAGTCATTATGGAAATCAAGTCCAATAAATTATTTGCTTTGTGGCCTCTCTTCCTATACACAGCAACTGTTCATTGTCCTGCCAATAAAAAAGAAGAGATTTAGAAAGACCAAAATAGCCAGTAATTAGTTTTCTATTTCCTGTTATAAAAATTGGACATGACTGAAGGGCTGAGTCATTTGTATGATGTTCAAAAGAGGGACTGTTGTTTCTCTTAAAGTTCTCTTTTTAAAAGCTGGGCATAATTTTAACATCCCCATTTTTCTGATTGCCATAAATGCAGACAAAGAAGGGAGGAGGGAAATTGGAGCCTGAAAGTCAATCAGCTTCCAGTTTCATCTGAAATGACAAGAACAGCCCAGGAAGAAGAAAAGGCTTAATGTGAGGGAGGAAGTTCTAAGAACAAACCTTCCTTCCTTTTGGCAAGGAAACAAATAATCAATAAAAGCAACAAGAAGTCATTGATTGTTGTATAGAAATCTACTTAGCAGGTTCGAGATGTACCCAGCAAGAAGAAACACATTATAGATGCTTGTTTCGAAAACTTTCTCCTTTCTAGTGGTAGGAACCATCTGAAAATTAATGAGTCTTATTAATGTAAATTGCACTGCACTACATAAATACCCCAATACCAATGGGGCCTATTAACATTAGGAATTATCAACAAGTAAAACAGTTAAGATGGTAACATAAGCATTATTGGATAAATGACTGCTCTGTGCACAAGGTTCACGACTCCATTTAGCTCTTCAGATTAATTTTGTTGCAAGACATCCCAATCCATCAAGTTACATACAGCTGAAGATGTTTATAAAAACATTCTTATGTCTATTGAAAAAAGTGGCATACGTAGTGTATGGGTGTGCTCATTCATTCATTCATTCACTCATTCATTCATTCATTCATTCATTCATTCATTCATCCATTCATTTATTCCAATACAGACTATATACATATTCTTAAGAGAACTAATTCCATGAAGCTGAGGCAAACTCAAGAAAGACTTGTTGAAAGTTTAATGCCTTAAGAGGAAGATTACTTAGTAATCTTGATCAGATTCTTAAGTCTTAAGAGATAACTAGCTGCACTAGTAGAATTAGGCCCTCTGCAAGATATATTGGAACTAGGATATGATAGTATTTCAACATCAGCTTGTTTTGAATAAGTATAAAAGCTCATTATATTTCTGTCTTTCAGTAGATTTAGAAGCTGCAGATACTGTAGGTTGAAGAGGCTTTTGACATCCATTGAGGTCCTGAATCAACCTGAACATAGTCTAGTACTACTGTTGCAAACCCAACATGTGGGAGGGGGCACTCTGCTCCCTTTTGCCTTTCAGCTCCAATCCAGGAGCCCTCAAGCAGTCACATTCATCTTCAGGCTGGTGTTCTCGGCTTCGTGCTTCCAGGAGCAACATTGCTCCTAGCAACAGTGCTTCCACCCAATCAAAATACAACTACGTCATCAGCCAATCAGAATACAACAACACTGTCAACCAATCAGAATACACCTTTGCCTCTTTTCATAGAAAAACGTCAGTTAAGATCACACAGTTTGCCCATAAGCACCAAACTGAGAACATCAGCCAGAAGATGACGGATGTGATTTCATCGAAACGTCACTACTACCCTTCTAAAGATATGTTTACAATTACACGGGAAGAAACCCGAGATATTATCTGTACACACTTATATACAATTTACATATATATATGTATGTGTGTGTGTGTGTGTGTTGTGTGTGTGTTGTGTGTGTGTGTGTGTGTGTGTGTGTGTGTACAGGTAATATCTCGGGTTTTTTCCCATGTAATTGTAAACATATCTTTAGAAGGATAGTAGCGACATTTCGATGAAATCACATCCGTCATCTTCTGGCTGATGTTCTCAGTGTATGTATGTATGTATGTATGTATGTATGTATGTATATATGTGTGTGTGTGTGTGTGTGTGTGTCTTCTCAAGTTTTCGCGGGTGTGTGTATGTAAAAAGTTAAAATCTCGGGTGTTTTCATTTAAAAGTCTGTTAGTTAAAATGCTTAAAATCTTGGCTAAGATCTCAGGTCAAAGTCCTCCAAAATCCCAACAAAACACTTTGTAAGGTGTTTTAAAACTCTGGCTAAAATCCTAACCAACACTCTAAAGGTTTGGCAACATTTTGACAATCTCTCTACCTTGTCATCTTCTGGCCTTTACTATCAGTTTAGAAGTTGTGGGTCCTGCTTCATTATCCTAGCTGCAGCCTGACTGCGTGTTAATGGCCCAGCTTTCTCTGGATCCCTATTACTAACTGTCAACTGCAAAGAGGTAAGAATTTTAGTAGGTATCACAGCACTACTGGTTGCCTGTTGAGATCTCAGCATATCTTCTGGTTCAGTTCTTTCTCTGTCCCTATTGCTAGCTATCTTCTGCAAAGAGGAAAGGGTTCTGGCAGGCATTACGATACCACTAGTTGCCTGTTGGGATCTCTGCTATCCTCTGATGTTAAAACTCGAGAAACTCGAGTTTCCCTCAGTGCAGGTCTAGGTTATCAAGTATTTGGAGAAAAAAGGGAAAAAAACTTCAAATGCCTCTAGTTGATGCTTCTTATTCTTGAATTTGGTTATGATCCTAATTTTTATTAAAGTTCTACTACTATACTTGAGATATTTATTTATTTTTTTGTTTTTTTGTTTACTTGATATGTCAGCCTTCTCACTATTCAAAGTGATTCTGGACAGCTTACAATACAATAAAAACACAAATATAAAAATGTTAATGTCAAGAAGAATTAGATCAAACTAGGAACCAAGTACATGAGTGATACAGAGATAGGATCTTCTATATTACTTCACCAACCACCTCCAGCATAAACCGCCCCATTGGGGACTCATGGCAATGCCCAGAGATAGGTTTTGAGGCCTTCTGAAAGGCCAAGAGGGTAGGGGCAGATCTCACCTCTGGCAGAAAGATGTTCTAAAGGTTGCAGGTCACTCAGAAAAGGCTTTTCTTCTAGATCTGTCGGATGAAATCCCTTGGCTGGTGGATCTGCAGCATGCTCCTTCTGCCAGAGTGAATGCTTTAAGGGGTTTTAAAGTGATAACCATTACCTTCCATTGGACCTCTGAAGCAAACTGGCAACCAGTGTAATTAGTATTTATCTTTAGATAAACTAAGACAGATTGGATATTTTGGAATATCTGATTGGACATAGCTCAATTTTACTTTCTAACAAAGCCTTGACTTACTGCCAAAAATATCTGTGTTCATGCTAAATGAATTTCATTGAGTTTGTTGAAGCTGCTTTTAAATGAGCAAGTTATAATTATATTGTCATCGCTTGTCGTGAAAAAAAAATTCTTAGCATTTTGCAATTAGTCCGAGCCAGGGTAATTAGTTTGTACAGACAAAACTGCTGAGGTTATTTGATGGCTGCAAATTGATAAATCTAAACTTAAAATCTAAAGTGATAAAAAATTCAGCTTTGTGACTTTAAGAGGGTTGAATCTTGCTGTGAAAATTAGAGGTAGGAGAGATGAAAATTAATGTCTGAATGTTCAAAATGCTGCAGGGTGTATTTCAAACCATACTGATTATGATCACTTTATCATACAGGTGGTAGCAGCGCCTCAGATAGAAGGTCTATACAGAGAGTGATAAGGACAGCTGAGAAGATTATAGGAAGCTTGCTTCCCATTATTCAGGATACTGCTTATAAACACTAGGTGCTTAGAGCTCAAAGCATTGTTAGAAACCCCACACATGCACTTCACAATCTGTTTCTGTTGCTCCCCTCTGAGAGGAAGTTTTGAAGTATCTATAGCAGGATTACTAGATTCTGTAACAGCTTTCTTCCTTCTACCCTCCGTCTTGTAAACTACTTTTTTCTTGCCATGTATATGTATACATTTGAACAAGACTGTGATGTTTCTCTGTGTCATACAGTATGTGTGTATATGTGGGTATATGCATAATGGTTATCTTTTGAGAGCTGAATGCACATTTCAAGTGACAATAAAGTTCTATTCTATTCTATTCTATTCTATTCTATTCTATTCTATTCTATTCTATTCTATTCTATTCTATTCTATTCTATTCTATTCTATTCTATTCTATTCTATTCATTTGTTTTTTTATTTATCTACATTTTTCATACCAGTTATGCTGACATATTAGAGGAAAGAAGGAAGGAAGGAAGCAAGTAAGCAAGCAAGCAAGCAAGGTCTGGGTGATTTTTCAAAACTACTTTCAGTCAAGCTGTACAGCACCCTATTCTCAGTTCTAAGACGTATAAAGGAAATCCTTAGTCCATGCTGTATAAGTTTTCCATTTAGATCTGTTTCTCTCCCCCCCAACCCCGCTGTCCCCCAGCAGTACTAGGATTGGAATGGGTTGCATGTCCAGTGTCAGAAGACAGAAAGACACTATGTTTTCTGACCAGTTTCCCACTGAATATTTACAAAAAAATACAAATGCTAATCGCTTTTAAATGAAGGGTCTACTTTTTCCTTGCAGTTTTGACTAGTTTAAGAGTATATTTTGGATAATTTCTTGCCTACTGAGCCTGCTTCCTTTCCTTTCCTTTCCTCTCCTTTCCCTAATAAAAGAAATTATTGTGCAAGCATATTTTGTAAATGAATACGCAGGAATATAGACTTGCAATAGCTCTATTCTCTCACACAGAGGATCTGTGCCAGCACTTCCATCCTTACATATTGCTGAAGGCTCTTTGGGGCTGCTATTCATTTACCCCACAATATCCTGTTGTGAATCAGAGTGTATTAATTAAGAGAGTGTAACTATTTCCTTAAAAAAGGATAAAAAAGGATTCCATACTAATAGGATTTCTACAGTTTAAAATTTGTAAGGAAACATTGCCTTACCCCCCTTAGGAAGTAGTAGTTGACACACTGACATGTGTACATGTATCATAGTCAAGATTTACCCATTCCTTAGAGATGGGGGATGCAAATAAAAGACTGGCAATATTAGAAAATACCATACCATAAAAGGAAGAGCTAAACACAATTTATTCTGTCTTGGACCCATAAGTAAAAATCTCACTCTAGAAGGCTCTAATGCTGGGAAAGGTGGAAGGAAAGAGACCAGCAGCAAGGTGGATGGGCTCAGTTACAGTGGCAATAAGAGTATTGTTGGAAGACCTGAATCAGGTTAGGAGCTATGATTCTCAGTCATCCAGGTCATGGTTGTCCAAAAGTGCTTTTTAAAAAGGCAACTGGATTTTTTTTCCCCCTGAAGATGTTTTGCTTCTCACCCAAGAAGTCTCTTCAACTCAACTGAATGGTGGAGGATGGAAGCAGTGGTGGGATTCAAGTAATTTAACAACTGGTTCTCTTCCTTAATGACTTCTTCCAACAACCAGTTTGCCAAACTGCTCAGAAAGTTAACAACCGGTTCTCCCGAAGTGGTGCGAACTAGCTGAATCCCACCACTGGATGGAAGGGTCAGCTATGACTGTATTTCTTCCATCCTCCACCATTCAATAGAGCTGAAGAAGCTTCTTAGATGAGACGCGAAATGTCTTTAAGGAAAAAACAAGTCCAGTTGCCTTTTGAAAACACACTTTTGGGACTATTAGGTTAGGGACAGCTCAGGAGAAAATCTATTCAAATGGTCACTAAGAGTTGACACCAGTTTGATGGCCCATGATCATCATCAAAGCCACTCTAATAGCACAGCTGAATCTGAGGTTTACTAATAACTGGATGCACATATTAGATGAATGCAATATTCTTCTGGTGTATAGTTTTATGAAGTACTAATGTGTTGGTGTGCAGAAGACAGAAAGAGAGAGAAAGAGAAAAGGAGAGAGTCTGGTAGCAAGAAAAGAATATCAACAGGAGACCTGGACATTTGATTTGGATGGTTACACTTCAGCTAACACTTGCTTTAAGGCACACTAAAATATTAAACATTTCTCCGCTGAAATTACAGTAAGGACAGAGGGGTCCTGGCTCCATTTTCAAGGAACCTCCTTAGAATGTAATTAAGATTGGTGAATGCAGTTTTTCTGTATTGGAAAAATTATTCCTGAAGCATTGAAACTTACTAGTATGCATAATTCTTCTTGATGCCTTGCAAAATTGAGACATTTTTAGTAATGTAACTATATGTAGTAAACAGGATTTAAAATACAACATTTATTCAGTATTGTCTCAGGACACATCTAGCAATGAAATCTAGGATACTGCAGTTACTTGTTAAAGTCAGATATAATACTATAAGAACTATTCTCATCTAGTGCCCTCCCAAAGAGATGACAAGGAATCTAAAAGTTAGCCATGCATCTGAAAGATATGCAGATCATAATTCCTTCTTTGCTTTCTATATAATTTCTATCTTGAAATGCAAAGATTTGAGTTTTTACTTTACATTTTATTTTATTTATTTGACCTGACTTGCAAACAACTCTGGTTAGCCCAAAGGTGCTTTTTCAAGAGGCAACTGGACTTTCTGGTTTTTCTTTGAAGATGTTTTGCTTCTCATCCAAGAAGCTTCTTCAGCTCTGATTGGATAGTGGGGAATGGAAGATGTCCACATTGTGCATCACCTGCTCAATGATTTTCTTAATGTAAACTAGCCCTAAAGCTCTCTGTCTAAACAGGCTGTACCTCTCCAACTGTCATTTAACCTTGCCATGGGAAATCCATGCAGCATCCATTTATACACCATTTCTCATCCACCAGAGATTTGGACATAAATATTTGTCCATACAAATACACTGAGCTACAGGCTTTCTCATCTATGATCTTTACTTAACATATAGCTGCATATATATGTGTATACATAAATTATATTTTTAAAAGGGGGAGGCGACAGACTATGATCGACCAAAACCAAACTTTCCTAGTTCTCTACTAATTCCATCTCTACTAATAAAAAAGTAATGTTAACTCTGTCATATTCTATCATTTTCTTTTTAATACATAGATTTGGCAAACAGTGGGGAATGTGCTTTCCAGCTCCATCCATTACTGTGCCAGCCCTACTAAACATCCACCTGCGGATTTTATAATTGACTAGGGAAACATTAAAGATCTGTTATATAGTGTCCTACAAAGACTGCTGATGTGATATGCATACTGAATTTGACACTATATTCTTCTTTTGGCTGTGCATGAATGCTCCCTGGCACAAAAGGGGAAATTTGGTCTCATTCTGTTTGAGTTTCAGCCTTCAGAGTTGGGCAAGGGGGTGAAATAGCCATGCCAGCCTGATTGGGAAACAACTGTTATCCAACATAGAAGAGAATGCCAAGCAACAAGGAAACTGCTAGGAAACTAAAAGGAATATGAAGTATTTCATGAAATCAATATAATGACTCTGAAAAGGAACCCTGATCTAATCTGGAGATCTGTGATTCAAAGAGGGCAAAGGGAGGTAATCTAATCTAAAATTTATTCAGGAAAAAAATTGCACATAGGTTACAGCAGAGAAATATCTAAGTGCCTACATATGTTTGATTCTTTTCACAGTATAAATAAAAATAGCAGGAATGGTGAGCTCTTTGAAAAGATTAATCCTGGCTTTGGTTGGATATGGCCAAGATATCTCATAGTCATGTAAGTTTTATGAATTTTGCCTTGGACCTCTTTTTAAGGCAGAGCTAGCAGTATAAGAAAAGAAAAACACCACAGTCTCTAAATTGTCCAGTGTAAGAGCTGTAGTTGTGCTGAATCATTATGGGAAATAGCTTATAACAACAAAAAATTTAAAACTCTGGTAAACTTCAGGTTTGAGGTTGGTTCCAGGAAAGAAGCTGGAATATGAACGAAGCCCAATGCAAACTTAGCCAGGCTCTCTCCTAGGTGCCTCCCTAGGTGACTCTGTGGCTAAGATGCTGAGCTTGTCAATCAGAAAGGTCGGAGGTTCGAATCCCTAGTATAGATGTGTGAGCAGTGGGTTGGACTAATTGACCTCCAAGGTCCCTTCCAACTCTGTTACTGTTACAAACACACAAATGGACCAAAAGTTGGAGGAGTTTGGCATATAACTTAACTTCCATTTGGCAAACTCAAAGGCAGAAGTGAAGCAGCAATATCACATTCTGCTTGAAACAGCCCCAGAGGAAAAGAAAAACCCCAAATTACTAAGTTCTTCATTCAAGGGACAAAAAACATTTGACTTCCACTAGTTCAGGTTGCTAATTTTAAAGTGGATCCTTGCTTCGGTTTCAGGGGAATTATTTGACTAAGGTTTTGTTGAATTGAAACATCCCTTAGAAGCTATGAACAACTCTAGTGAACAGGGACTAAGCCACTTAGCTTTGCACCCAACAAAACGCAACCAACCAAGGGCATCAAATACTCACAATATTGATCATACAATGAAAAATGAGTATTCAGTTAAAACATTTGCTTCATTAAAATAACACTTTAAGTTCTTCAACATTTTAAATTGTTATCACAGCACAGTAAGTTAGCCATAAGAAGATTTGGTGTGAAGAAAATATGTAATGGAAAAGAAGATTTCACATAATTCTGCTTTTCTGCATAATCTTTTTCTACATAATACTCTTTTCTAGGCATAGAGAGAAGATAGAGGATAAAAAATGATATCTATCTACATGCTCCTACCTATTTTCCATCTATCTATCCATTGTTGTGACTACAAAGAGATGAGATGAGAATTTCCAGGACATTCCCTGTGAATTTGCAAACATGACAGGGATCAGGTTCAAGCCTCCACTTTACATAATCTTGTCAGATCCAAAGGAACTATTCCTGGCCATAAAACAAAGCTCCTCCAACCTTTGCCTTGGTAAAAAGAAAGAAGCATTGCTTACCATTAACAAAGGAAGAATGAAATTGCTTAGAAACAAGATTCAGTCCCAAGCAATTGACTAAGGCAAACATAATAACAAAGTTGCATTGAAGCAGCTGGATGATAGGCACCTAATCCCATCAGTATTTCTCTGATTGCTAATAAGAAACTATGGTTATTTCCAGCACCATTGCTGCAGCCAGAAATCAGTGCTTCTTAATAATAAAGTAGCTCTCATTACACAATCACACATATCTAATGTTTCCTATGTGAGCCTAAGATCTTGAAAAGTTGAAGCCCTAGATTTTGCTTTCTCACAATAAATAATTATTAAAAATATTCATTTCTATTGTTTACTATTCCTTCTTCTTTGTAAGATGAAACCCAATGATATCTATCTGTCTTTTTGTCACTCATATACTTCCTTTGATTTTTACCTGAAATCTATATCTATTTAAGTTTTTGTTAACCTGTTATTAATTTCTTCTTTTCTTTTTCTCACTATCAAATGAAGTTTTAATTTATAACAAAATATATAAAATAATACCACATTGAAAAAAGCAGAAATTGCAGAATCCTAATTTAATTGGGATGACATTTTGTTTCTTATTTAGTGACATTTCACTGTCATACAGAAAAAAAACCTTCAAATTATTTCTGTCCTTCCTGTGAACCTTATTAAATGAGAATCTCTTTTTACCTGCTGTTCATAGAAAAAAAATTAAAGTGATAGGGCTTTGAACAATGTTTCAAAGAAAATTATTTATGATCAGTTAAAACCAATTTAATAATGCTTCTTTTAATTCTACATTTCTTAATGAAGGTAAGAAATAATTAGTCTCAAAGCACAGTCCTATATATGTGTTCACCAAAATAAGTCCCATTAAATTCAGTGGTCCTTACAGTTACCGGTAAGTGGGGGGGGGGGGGAATCCCAACTTATTCTTGCATTATTTAGCTCTGATTATGCCTGTAACTATCCAAAAAACTTTGCCCCAAATTTTCCTATTGTTTAACGTTCAGTATGAAACTTACCGGTAGTGGCAGTTGGTGGGAAGTTGAAGAGCTGTTGTCATTCCATTATAACTCTAATATAACTTCAAAGATTTTAGAAAAGAATTATTTAAAAGTAGGGAATAAAACAATTCACTGAATGCATAGATTAAGTTCATATGGTTCTATTTGATTTCAACCTGATTTAATTTCCTGATTCAAGCAGATTGACCAATGTACCCAGTTAAGGCAGTACATTTTCAATGGCTTGGTAGGATTATTTGGATCCGTCTTTCCCACAGTTCAGTAACACATGTTATAGATAAAGAAATGGAAGGACATAATTTATTGAGCAAACCACTCAAAGTTTTTGAGGGAAAGGGAAATAAAGCAAAAACAAAAATAAAAGGTCAGCATAAATGCCATCCAACATTTTTTACTTTGCATAGAGTGAAAAAAAAGCTAACAATATTCAGACAAACAATGACCAATGACTTGTGGTAGGAGAATAGCAATTCTAGTTTTAAAGAACAATGGACATTTCTGAAGTGCTTATGTTCCTTTCTTATGTCCCTTTCTTATGTTCCTTTCCATTCCCCTCCCCCCCACTTTTTTTTTAAAAAAAACCAGTTCTAATTTCCTCTTCCTCCCTCTAGGGCCTTCTAGTTGAACCCATCATCTGATCTGCCACAGCCTGAACCTCAAACTCTTGCTCAAGGGGAGGAAAGTTTTTTCCCCTTTCCCTCTCAAAATGCTAAAATTGGATCTGCTTTAGATTTATTATTTGTATTACAGTAACACCTAAAGGTCTAATACCATCCAAGATTGGGGAGGCGCATATTGTGCTGTGCGGCATACAAACATGTCATAGGAGAAAAGATGCAGAAGGAAACCATAAAACAATTTGCCCAAGATCAATCATGCAAGCAAGATTCAGTAGGAGCTGAAATGGGGTTTGGTGGTTTGAAATGAGGAAGTACCACTTTTTGGCTGTATTCCTTAAGCCATCACATTGTGCTCCTCGGAGGGATGCAGTGTATATAGCAGAAAGTAAGACGGCTTTGCTGCTTCTCTGTTCAAGCACAATGCTTCCATGGATTAGCTTTTTTTCATTAGTCACAAGCGATTACTAGGAACCAGAGGACAGAACAAAAGAGCTTTTGGCAGAGATAACTCAAGCTGAGCAACAATATGGGGAATAGGAATAAATCATTACTAAGATAGAGAGTGTGTTTGGAAGAGGCTAGAATGAAGTAGAAAAGAGTTCATTGGTCTTTGCTAGGGGTAACTATTTCCAAGGTGCAAATGCTAATGGAAAAGGGCACTGGTGAGGTAGGGCAGTGTTTCACTGCACAAACATCTGCCCATTTTTTTTTAAGTCAACCATTCCTATCTAAAACTGTTGCAATTCCCTTCAGGACCCTGCAACCTATTTGGGTTTGTAAATATTTGCACACTCATCCAGTTCCACCTTGATGCTTAGCAAGACCCTCCTTGATTTTCACAGTGACCCCTGCTCAGATGGTGGGGTCATATCTACTGTTGTTAACTGAGAGCCTTCTGTAGAAAAGGTGGTGGAGGAAGACAGCCCCTGCCCAAACTCTGCATAAATAAATGGTAGAGGTCTCAAAGAGCCATTTTGGCCCATCTCTTGGTGCTATCATAATTCTCTTCTTTCTAATATAAAGGACAATTAAACTGACATCAGCTAAAGTTAGACTTGCACTGTCATTTCTGAGGACATTCCTGCTGACAGCTCAGCTTGCAGTCCTTTGGCTGGTGTCTTACACGTCACCATTTTCTTGTCAGTTTTCCATTTCACATGACAGACATCTCTCCTGTCAGCTTCCATTCAGTCTGATAGGTCAGGCTTCCCCTTGCAAGCTGGGCCAGGTCTCCGACAGGATTTGTCATGCAGTGACTGTCACCCAGCTTGGCAGAACAGCAACTTTGCTACTGTGATTTTTTTGAGACTGTTTCTTCTTTACCCTTCCATGTGTAGGTGAAGGTACAAATTTTACGGATTGGATTTGAGTCTTTTTTTAAAATTTGATTTCTATGCCGCCCTTCTCCGAAGACTCAGGGCGGCTTACAATGTGTTAAGCAATAGCCTTCATATTTTTGTATATTTATACCAAGTCAGCTTATTGCCCCCACAAACTGGGTCCTCAATTTACCTACCTTAGAAAAGATGGAAGGCTGAGTCAACCTTGAGCCTGGTGAGATTCGAACACAGAGTAATTGCAGACAGCTGAATGTTAATTACCGTGCTTAGTCTGCAGAGCTATCCAGGCTCTGCAGTTTGTGGGAATAGATATGGATATTTTTTAGTTACACCCGAAGTTGTGGCTTATAAAGCAGAATACTGTTGTTTACGCATGGAAACTTTTTGAGAGTAATTGTGAATAACATACAGACAAACTGGGTTTTATAGTATTTTACTTTTAGGGAAAAGCAAAATCATAATCCCTTAACAATCCAAGTCTTAGCCATATAAAGTGCAATATAAGATATGGACCTACACACATACACACATATACATGCATGAAACTCATGAAGCCAGGCATTCTATCTGAAGAGATTTCATTTACCACCAAGAGCAGAAATCTGTCACAGAGGCAGCCCAGACACCCAGACACTTTGGCTTATGAAGTGAGAAGTAGAAACAGGGTAGGAAAGATGGTTTAGTTTTCCATACAAACAATTTTTCATGTGACAGAGAAAAACTGGCACACGAAAAGAAAAGTGAACAGTTTTGAAAACAACTATGGGAAGAATAAAAATTTTGATAAATTGTAATGGCTAGCAAACCAAAAAGAGCTCTAGACCTCATTGGTTTATAAAGACTTAACGTTTTAGTAAAAAAGCAGTAATGCATGATGATTTTGAGATTGGCTAGCCTATTTTGATCTATGTCAGAAATGTTAGTCTAAGTCAGTGGTAGGTTTCAAAAATTTTTACTACCGGTTCTGTGGGTGTGGCTTGGTGGGCGTGGCATGGCTTAGTGGGTGTAGCAGGAGAAGGATACTGTAAAATCTCCATTCCCTCCCCACTCCAGGGGAAGGTTACTGCAAAATCCCCATTTCCTTCTGATCAGCCGGGACTTGGGAGGCAGAGAATAGATGGGGGGTGAGGCCAGTCAGAGATGGTATTTACCGGTTCTCTGAACTACTCAAAATTTCCGCTACCAGTTCTACAGAACTGGTCAAAAACCTGCTGAAACCCACCTCTGGTCTAAGTCCTGACGGTTCCTGAATTGGAGCAGGTCACAATCAGGAGAACTATGCTTAGAACAGTAGGGAATCTACTTGAGATATAACCTCTAGATCTTTTAGGAAGCATAGAAAACGTACTCATCAGGTTCATACTACTGCCAATCTGAAACACAGAATAAGAGTCAGTATCTTTAGCCTTTTTCTTAACTCTACCTAAAAGCAGAGTCTTTAGAAATAGAACTATGCACCCACATATTAAATCAACTTGGCGGAGTATAGCAGTGTCCCCAAACCCCAAGTCGCGGCTCACTACTAGGCCTTAAGCCATTAGGAACTGGGCCTAATGGAAGAGGGAGGCAAGCATGCATGCATCCCCACTTCCATGGGTGAACATGTGTATGCATATTCCATTGGCATGAGTGGTGGGTGTCTGTGCCCTCCACTTGCACAAATGGAGCTGTGCAAGTGTGCATGTGCACGCACTTACCCACCACTTGCGCAGAATCATCCTCTCCCACTCCTACCCCTGCAAAGCCAGCAAGGTTGAAGAACTCTGGGGTATACACATGTGGAATTAAGTTGCATAATATACAACAGGGGAAAAAGCATCCATTTGTAATTTATATACTACTAAAACTTGCATTGCCATCACCTTTAACTAGATGAAGCAATGCATCATGGGGAAACAATTTTTGAACCAAGATGCTACAAATGGGCTAACTTACAGAATGCGCCCAAACTCTGAAACCCTTAACTCCTGTGGAATTGAAATTTGGCAAATGTTATAAAACATTTTATGACATAAAAATATCATGAAGCATTTTATGACATAATAGAAAATGTCATAAAAGATTTCCTGTGCTGATGTTTTACTATGCTGTACAGTTCCACATGTTCTATTGTCAGGGCGTCTCTGAATGTATCCCAATTTCTCCAAAGAAGGCAGTACATTAGAAGTCTGTCATTGTTGAAGGCATTGAGAAATCTGGTAAATACAGTCTGAAACTGTTATCCAACAGAATACAGGTTGTCTAACATATATTCAAGCACTTGCTTCCTCATTGGTTCCCTGCTGACTAACACTAAAAAAAAATGGGTTGGAAAAAATAGGAGAATTCAGTCTTGGCTTTTCTAGCACTAAATAAACTTGCTTTGCTGAGGAATGAAATTGAAAGTAAATCAGTGGTGAAATCCAATTTTTTTTACTACCGGTTCTGTGGGCATGGCTTGATGGTCGTGGTGTGGCTTGGTGGGCATGGCAGGGGAAAGATACTGCAAAATCTCCATTCCCTCCCCACTCCTGGGGCCAACCAGAGGTGGTATTTGCCCATTCTCCAAACTGCTCAAAATTTCCACTACTGGTTTTCCAGAACCTGTCAGAACCTACTGGATTTCACTCCTGAAGTAAATGCTGTTTTTCTTAATAATGCACTTTAAATTCTGAGCGTTCACACAAAACATCAGTGACAAGTTCCACCAACCATCCCCAGAAAGGTAAAAACCATGAAATTGATATAAATTATACATCTTACAGTTGCACTGTTTTTTGGTTTTTTTGACAACTTCATGGCTTATAATAGATGCCTGTGGCATCTGCCTACACTCTGCCATTTTTGACAATATATTGGCAGACTTTACCTTTTGCATTGCTGAAGCTAACTACTACTACTACTTCTTCCTCTTCTTCCTCTTCTTCTTCTTCTTCTTCTTCTTCTTCTTCTTCTTCTTCTTCTTCTTCTTCTTCTTCTTCTTCTTCTTCTTCTTCTTCTTCTTCTTCTTCTTCTTCTTCTTTGCCATGCCATGCCATGCCATGCAGTCTGCCTCTTTCTGCAAAGGTTATTTTCTATAATATTAAGTTTAATTGAATATATTAAAAGTATAAGAGCCGTGGCAGTGGTGTAGTGGTTAGAGTGCAGTACTACAAGCTACTTCTGCTGATCACCAGCTGCCAGCAGTTTGGCACATTGAATCTCACCAGGCTCAAGGTTGACTGAGCCTTCCATCCTTCCGAGGTCAGTAAAATGAGGGCCCAGGTTATTGGGGGCAACATGCTGACTTTGTAAACCATTTAGAGAGGGCTGTAAAGCACTGTGAAATGGTATATAAGTCTAAGTGCTATTGCTATATGATAATGTCAGGCTAAATTGCATCCCTGACACTTAAAGACAATAGTTATTCCTCACAAAAGAAGTGGTCCCCTTCCTTCTACTTCATTACAGTTATAATTACTATTCTATCAACCAAGGATTTCTGTGACCATTGTTTGATTTTTGATTTTGATTTTGATTTTATTGGATTTATATACTGCCCTACTCCCGAAGGACTCAGGGCGGTGTACAGCCAATAATAAAAAATACATAAGTACAAAATTTAAAACCAACTAAAAACAGATTAAATAAATTTGGCCCAGACAGAATTAAAACACCCCAAATAATTTAAAACAGATTAAAATTTAACACTAAAAACGGAGAGTGGTTAGGCCAGGCCCGCCTGGCGAAATAAAAAAGTCTTAAGAGCGCGGCGGAAGGTGGGCAGATCCAGGATCCTCCGTATCTCCAGGGGGAGCTCGTTCCAGATAGTAGGTGCCCCCACAGAGAAAGCTCTCCCCCTGGCGGCCGCCAGCCGACATTGTTTGGCTGACGGCACCTGGAGGAGCCCCTCTCTATGAGAGCGTACTGGCCGGTGGGAGGCTATTGGTGGTAGTAGGCGGTCCTGCAAGTGGTTAGATGATCAGATATTCATGGAATGGTTGGAGATTAATGTAAATATAAGAAAGAGTGATGAAGAGAACTATGAGTGTGGCACACCATGCCTTCCTAAACTCTTTTTTTAAAGGGAAAGAAGTAGCCAATCATTGAAAGGTAAGGTGATTCAGTGTGCTCTGAAAGTTGAAATTTCATACAGAAAGTTCAACTTTCTGTATGAAATTGAACTTTCATTTCAATTTCATACAGAAACACAAAATCTTTCATGAAAAGTTGATCCACAAGCAGCATCTAGGACAACACTAATACTAAAGCACAAAGAACAAAAATGTGCAAGAAGCTCGCTATTAAACTAACTCTATCTATTTCTCTGAAATTGTCAGACATGGGAAATATTATAAAAACTTTTACCGATATATCTAGCAGAAGTATATGCTCCCGGATCAAAGTCCAGGTAGATACTTGTAAGTTTTGATAAAATTAAAGACAATATTGTAGAGACTCCATGTTTTCTGTGGCCAATTGTTGAGTGAATGTGATCTTTGAAAATGCCCCCAGAAATGGAAAGAATCAGAATCATAAATTACTTTGAAACAGTTCTGTTTTTAATGGATGCAGAAGCACAGGGTTTTTTAATGCAAAATGTCTCTAATCCTGTAATGAACTGGGAGCAGTCAATATGCAGTGAGTTGAACTGATAGTGTTGAAGTGTTGAAGCGGTCTAAATTAAAATAAGTCTGTAAACATGACATACGAATATTAAAATTTCATATGTGGAATACATTTAAAGATTTAGCACTTGGTTACTCACTGAAAATATTTCATAATCAGTATAGGAAGGTTACATTTATTTATAGGCACCCTGGTTGTTCAAGGTTTTGTCCTCTCACTTCTAAGTATTAATATTTTTAGATACATGGTTGAATGTGATCTGAATAGTAGACATTTTCTTTCTAGGTTCTACCTCTCTCTAACCCTTTTAGGCAAGGAACTAGATCAGGAGTTGGAGGAGGAAGTCACTGAAAAAGCTGCCAGCTTGAGAGAACTGTGAACAAGACACATTCCTGGTTATTCCCTCCAACACACAAGTCCCTTTTCTATCTGTTATCCCTTCCACACCACCTTTCACTCCTCACGTGGCCAAAGTTTCTTTCTTTCAAAGGAAGCCAAGAATTCTCAAATGTTTTCCAAAAATCCCATGAAAATGTAGGGGCCAGCTGGCGGCAAAGCTATAAACTTATGCTGGAGATGCCTTTCTACTAAAGTGGCTGAGTGTAAGCCAAATTGCTGATGATGAAATAAGGATGGGAGGGAAATATTGTCATCCAGAATTATGGGAGTAGATTTTTGAGAGGCATCCATATCCATGGTGCAAAAGTTGTCAGGGCAGAGGGCAGCCTTTTCACCTTATAATATTAAATTATTAAATTTATATGCCACTTACCTCCCAGTGACTCTGAAGTGCTTATGCCTTGTTTGTTTGTTTTTAATCTTGAAAGACTTCTTGTATGAAATCTGGATATTGTAAAAAATATAGCACCTTATTGCCAGTTCAGTTTAGCTCCATGGTGAAACTGAAGTAACTGAAGAAAGACATCTACCCCAGCACTGTTTTGATTGGAAATGGGAAAATAGGAAAGAAAACAGGATTGTCACCAGTCACTCTCTACCTTGGTACTTTTACTGTGTAAATGCGGGGGGGGGGGGGGGGGGAGGGGGAGGACGACTTCACAGGTTCATTATTTTTTGACAGGCAGTTATCAATTCGAGTTTCTGTACACCCTTTCTTTCATTTCACCCTTTATTTATAAAAAGACTCTGGCATAACATTGTGTCCTCACTATTTTATAATTATAGCACGAATTTTTGAAAAACCTTATAGTACTTATGACTATAAGGCTGAAAGTGACTGGCTTAAGCTCACCTAGCTGATTTTGCACCTAAGGCAGGACCAGAACTCAGTATCTCAAAGTTTCTACTCTGGTACTTTAACCACTATGCAAAATGTAGATTATTTGTAGTCATTTTGCAATTTGATTCATTTCAGGTTGCTGCCTATCAATGACTTATGTATTTGCCATTGCCTCCTTCCTAGGGTTGAGAGAAAGTGATGGGCCCTAGGTAAAAGTAAAAGTTTCCCTCACACATATGTGCTAGTCGATCCTGAATATAGGGAGTGGTGCTCATCTCCGCTTCAAAGCCGAAGAGCCAGCATAGTCTGCAGACGTCTCCGTGGTCATGTGGCCAGCATGACTAAACACCAAAGGTGCACAGAACGCTGTTACCTTCCCACCAAAGGTAGTCTCTATTTTTTTACTTTATTTATGTGCTTTGGAACTGCTAGATTGGCAGAAGCTTGGACAAGTAACGAGAGCTCACCCAGTTATGCGGCACTAGGAATTCGAACTGCTGAACTGCCGACCTTTCGATCGCAAGCTCAGCATCTTAGCCACTGAGCCACCGCACATCCCAGGCTTTGTACCTAAGGCAGGACTAAAGCTCATGGCCTCCTAATCTGTGGCCTAGCCTAATCTGTAGGGGTGTGTATGTGTGTGTGTGTGTGTGTGTGTGTGTGTGTGTAATAGTGAGAAAATATTTAAAGTATTGGTTTGTTCTAATTCTAAGAATGAAGTGATTAATTCCTTTTTGGAGTAACTAGCAGAAGAGAGAAAATACCCAAATCCTTTCAGTTTTTATCTCCTTCGGCTACTCATAAGCTATAATTTATACACTATCAGTAGCATCTTAAAGGCAGGAGAGGAGAATAAATAAACCAGACTGATATCATTATATTATTCTTCCCCCGTCAATATTTGTTTGTCTCCTAAATGATCAAAATACTGACATGAGTTTGTTGACCACTCTCCTATTCTAAATGTCTGGATGTCAAATTAATAAAAGCATGTTAGGAAAGAGAGGGAGGGAGGGAGAGAGGGAGGGAGGGAGGGAGGGAGGAAGGAAGGAAGGAAGGAAGGAAGGAAGGAAGGAAGGAAGGAAGGAAGGAAGGAAGGAAGGAAGGAAATGGTGGGGTAATGACAGTAAGATACTGTAGCAGTGGTAAATTAGATCACACTTCCAGTGACTTTAAAAGAGCTCATTCTTTGGGCTGCTACCCCTTCTATTATCCATTATATGGAGAAGTTTAATTGATCTATTGAACATTAGAATGATTACACATACTTAGCTTAATGATAAAACAAGCTCTAAAGTCCAATACATTTTATGGAAGCAACCCTTGGGATTTTATTTCTTTTCCTTTTATCCTTCTTTGGAGAGCAATAAAATAATGGGGGAAATTTTGATAGAATTGACCGACTTCACCAATAATGAACATATCATATCCTTGATCCAGAGGCAAAAAAAAAGAGAGAGAGAGAGCAAGTCTTGCCCACACAGCTCTGCTATTATTTTCCCAGTGTTCTGAACTGAATGCAGGGAATAAACATCAGAAGTCTTGTGGCATCTTTTTACAATAGCAAATTTTATTAAAGGACGCAATAGAGAAGGTGCTACTAGGCATTTTCTAATTTTTAGTTACCATGGACTAACATGGCTTTTCTCCTACAATGTCTACAATGAAAAGCATAGAAACCAATGTTTGTTGGTAGGTAAGGAGGGAAGGAGTGGGGGAGGGGAGGAAGGAAAGAAGAAAGTTACAATGGGATCATTATTGGATTGCAGCATCCATTTGGATCAAGTGAGATCCATATTGCTCATATGGTTGATAACATTGTCTAATTCCAGACGAAAAAAAGAAGCAGCAACCAGGAGGAAAGTGATGGCGTGAAAGGTGGGCAGATGATGCCATTTCCACCTGGCCAAAATTCCTAATTTAACCTGACTTTTGAAACCAGTGAATACTCATTAAAGTCATACCAATAAAAGTTCTACCATGCTATGATCAAATATTTCCTGATATATATTTTTTGAAAGGGAAGTGAACTGCTTCAGAGCTTCTAATTGTCATAAGCACTTTTCTCAGAAACGTCCTTATACCTTCTATGAGGCTTTTGGATAACTATATTTTGGTTTGAATTATGTAAAAGGTGGTATTGGCTGACTTGAGCATGCCTGAAATTAAGACTATCTTTGTCTACACACACGTATGAACACAAAGAGACTACACACAGAGAGACTATACACGCACCAGTGGAAGGTTAATTTTCATAAACATCAACTACAACTTCAGTTCAGTGTACCATCATGGTTTAAGATGCCACGTAAAACATTTTCTTCAATATATTAGTTGGGGGACATATGAACAATTCTCAAACAGCTACAGCCATTTTGTCACCTACCCTATCTGGCAGCCCCAAGCTTTGGTTTAGCTCAGCACATCCCCTGTTAAAATACCTGCTCCCTAATTTTCTGTTGTGGCCAGCCAGTGGCCTGTGCAGCTGGTAGCTGATTCTGACAGCAAGGAGGCTGATGTGGTGATTCACCAGCAGCCTGTGCAGCTGGCACCCAAGTCAGACAATGAGGAGGCTGGAGAAGATTTGGTGCCAGAGGTGGGGATTCAGCCAGGGCCTTCAGAACCTCCAGAAGCTCCCATAAGTGAAGAGGAAGAAGGGGAGGAGCCTCTTCTCAATGCACGGGCATGCAGAGCTGCCAAAAGGCAGGAATGGTTCCTCAGGAGGAGGTATCCTCAAGAGTAAGGCTTGGGGCTAATTGGCAACTCCCCTAACTTATTTAAGGAATGATGACTGAGGCAATTTGCAGAAAACAACTTCGTTCATATTCCTTTGCGTATTGACTCCAGAAATGTTTGATCGGCTCCTGCTTCTCTCCTGTCATTTTTTGTGCAAATTGCTTCTGGGCATTCTGCCAACCACAGTAAGTTACGGTTATCTGAAAGACTGTGCCTCAGAATTGAGTTATTATTCCTTGGACTCTTGTTGGCTGTTAATGAAGTTAAATTAACAGCCCTTGTTCAGAAAAGACTGATTTAAACTGTACTTGTATTTGAATAACTACTAAGAAAGCTCATTAATAGTCCTTAATTAGTAAACTAAGGTTTGTATGGACATTGTGTGTGCTGCATTCTTTGTGGTCCGTAGCTGGGGCAGAACATTTTCTTCTTCAAATAATTATCTCTTTGTTCTGCCCCAAATTCAGAAAAATGCAAATATTTTTATTATTTATTTACAGTATTATTAAATTTATATTGCCGCCTATTCGCCCATGGTGACTCAAGGTGGCTTACAGAATATAAAAACCACATTTAAAAACAATAGAACTAATTAAAACTCAAATAAATTAATATAGTAATAAAATCATTCCCCACCCCACCCCCCATCCTGGCAGATCACACGAGCCATTTAATGGGCTCCATCCCACTCTGGGTTCCCCAGACCCACTGGCAGAACCAGGTCTTCAGCACCTTCTGGAAGAATACTAGAGTGGGGGCCGTTCTAATCTCTGGGGGAATGATGTTTCAGAGAAAGGGAGCCACCATGGAGAAGGCCCTTCTCCTGGGTCCCACCAGGTATATCTCCCTCAGGGATGGGACCCACAACATTCCCTGCCACCCCATTCTGATGGGCTGGGTAGATGTGACCGACAAGAGATGGTCCCTCGGATAACTTGGTACCAAGCCATGAAGGGGTTTAAAGGTGACAAATACCCAAAATATGTGGGTATACCTTGTGTAGCACTTAGTTGCAACTCACATGTCTTGAAGAGTACCAAAAAAAAGTGACTGCTTTTTGTAGCAGTATACACTACTATATACACTGCTATATATCCTCTATATGATGCTCAAATAACTAATAGTATTTAACATTTGGCAATATTAAGTACTGGAATTTTCTCCTTTTCTCAATGTAGTTGGTTGCAAAGTGGGAACCATAGTTGCCTACCTATGCATAACCAAATACTTCTCTTTTTAATGCTTAGCCCTTGAATGCTTGTGAAATTCACATTCATGTAAAATGTGTGGGAATCCAGTCTGAGCATCCAGAGAGTTTTAGAACACATGCAATGTTTGTTTGCATATCAACCTTTTCCTTTCAGGAAGTTTCACAATGATAGATCTTGATTTTATTTTATGTCAGGCTCTCTATGAGTCCTCTGCTTTGCTTGCTTAACTGGTGGATTGTAGTTTCACATGAACTGGTGTGTTCATGTGAAATGAGACATGTACTGCCAGGGCTGCTATGGTGACACCAGGGAAAGGCTTCCTGCCATTCGTACTGCTTCTCTTTTTAAAAAAAACAACAGCATAACGACAGCCCAACATTACATAGAATCGGTGCCTCGGGGCAAGGGTCTGATCCTACATGTGAGCAGGAACTGTGCCATGCTAACAGATGGGCCACAGTGCAGAGCGCCAAGAAAAACCATGTATATTCATTAAAACAAGAATGGTGCTGAGGGCATGGTTGGCAGTCAAACCCACCAACATCTCTTGGTGGTTTGTTTTGAGCGAATGCTTCTTTCATTAGGGAGGTGCAAGAGCTCTAGACTGAATTCACTTAAATATAAAAATTAAAACAAGCATCTCAATAGTTGAAGGCCCAGGAAAAAGAAATGTGGGAGGCAGCCCAAGCATCAGGTTGCCAAACAGTGTGGAAATGCTACACTCTTTGTGCAGAACATAATTCTGCAAGGAATGTGCATTCTTGAACTGGGGCTCCATAAATTTAGGCATCAGCCAACTATGCATTTGCCAGAATCCTGCATTTCTTCCAATGGAGGGAACAGAATAATCTTTATATCATGCTGTTAACATGTTTTCAAACCTAGGATGAATTCAGGAACAAGACACAGCTCCTCTCAACCAGTCTGGGGTAGAAAAGTTAGAGAATGAATGAACATCATTACAACATTCCTACACCAGAAATCCTTATAGGCCACCTTCCATAACCATGAAAGAGGTGCTTAAGCTTCCATACTCCCATTCTTGCAGCTTGATATCACTTACTTATTTATGTTGCATTCCGAGATGCCCTCAGTAAATCAAATGAATTTAGCAGAGACAGGCCACAGCCACCTCTGAATCATGGTTCATGGTGGAATGTATTTTTTTTAAAATCTCTGTAATTCACATGTATGCAGTGTAACACATCTGAGCATCTTCTTTGCATGTGTGCAGATGCTTCATTGCTTGATTTGCAGCAGAGTTGACTATTTCCAATCCTAGGAACTGCAACACTAATGCAGGAAAGGTTTCTTTTCCACGTGACAAATCTTATAAACTCCCCCAAACGTTTATTTGTAATAAAAGTGATTTTAAAAACAAAATCAAGACTGATAATAATGCCTATTTAGGGTTCTTCCTTTGAAGAATTTCATTAAGTCATATTCTACATTTTCATGACAGTGGAAATGCTTTTCTGACATCTGGAATTATTTGGAGAATATTCGAGAGAGAGTAGTCATGACACCTGTGGAACTATCTCAGACAGGAGAAGAAAAAAATGGTCATTTTAGAGTTTGGGGTACTAAAACACACTGGAACCCACTTTTTAAAAGTCTTAATTAACATATTGCAGCTTGAGCATTGCTTAAATGTTGAACCACCTCACTGCTTTTAAAATTGCACATTTCTCCCCAGGAATGGTATAGAGTAAAGAGAGGAGAAGGAAATCAACAATGTTTATCAGAAGGATTGTATCTATTTGCCCTCCCCATCGTAACCAAGTAATAGAGACTGCACCCCAATAAAGCTAATAATGGTTCGGCCTCATCCTGCTTGCAGTTCTTTGATCCTATACTAGGGCATGTTTGTGCTTCTATCAGTATGTCCTATTTTTTTTTTCAGCTGGGCCACAGCCCACTCCTCCTTATCTCCCAGATCTCCAATATTTCCCTCCCTCCCTCCCTGGCTCCCCCATTATATCACCCTGTCAGGCTACATCTTTCACAACAGGGACATGGAAGAAGAGGAGGAAGAGTTGTGGAGAAATTTAGAATTTGAGCTGGCGCTTTCTAATTACAAATCACCACCTGTGGTAAAATTATGGCAAAACAGATGAACATTTCATTGGCGTGATCGCCTTAAAACAAGCAGCAGTTCCAACTGCCAGGGTGATGTATAGACCCAAGGCAGGGCGGAGGGGGGATTAATTAGGTCTGTCCATGCACATTGCCAGGGGAGCACTTCTGCAGAGGTGATTGAAAACCGAGAGAAAAGTGGCATTCGTCTTCATTGTTGGTTAAAGGCAAGAAAAATAAAGACGCAATTGAGTTGACAAAGCTTCAAGGTATGTGGCTGGGTCATTTTGGAAGGTGTCAAAATGATCAAACTATAATTAATTAGCCCCAATGCTATATTTAATTCTTCAACTTTAATGCAGGCTTCAGCTCTCCCTCCTCCCCAACTCTTTCCAGCTCAAAACAAAGCAACAGCAAATTGGCTCCAACAATTATATTTGTCTCAGGAAGCAGAGATAGGTTAGCAAAAGTTATCCCCTCCTTTTTAAATATAATCAAATCCTTCTCTTTATCCTTGTTTTCACCATTGGTTTTTGTGACAGAATTATAGGACTGTGATATGCATTTATACCAATAACAATAGCTTTACCAATAACAAGAAAATAAAAATATGGAACATTCACATTCTACTTGCATCGAACACCGAGAAACATAGAAATCAGATCCTTTTAAAATATATATATATAAAATAAAAAAAATCTATTTAATAATTCTTTCACGAACATGGGATATATTAATAAATTCGGTTACTATAAAATACTAGACTCAGAAATAAAGGGACAATGCTACAAAAAGGAGCAGAAATTGTCTCATGGATAGGATGGCAATTGTGAGTGCTTTCACAAAATGACCACGGAGATTTTCACCCCCACCCCCATTCTATTCAGAGTTGTCACAGTAGTGTGGCAAATAACAAATATCAAAATACAAGAATATACAATAATGCACTAATACACTAAATCAGAACGTTTCTGATACTTAATTTAGTTAGACAGGATGCTTTGCACCCCTATCAGTTTTATTTGACTTTATTCTGCATATTTTCAAACCATTTCTATTCTCAAAGAACTGTCATGAAGTTTATATGAGGGTCAGCAGTTTTGAAAAATAAAAATTGTACTGGTGATCATTGCTGCAGTTTGATGTTAGCTAACTCTTTGATTTTTTTTTTAACTAAACACATCTTCAAACAAAGTAAACATCACATAAAATAGAGAGCATGTCAGATGCATGTATTCATGCTATTTATCCCTGCCTTACAATCTCATTCAGAACAGTCCACTATCCATTGAAGGAAGCTGCTACTCAGATAAAATCAGTTCAGAGTTCTGGGGCAAATAAGGAGTTTTCCAGATGGTGGTATCCTAAAGCATCAGACCAGCATGCATGATTATGCATGGTCATTTCCTGATACAGGTACTATGGATAGGAACAATTAAAGCCTTGATGTGTTGGAATGTAGTGAGGAGGCAATTCCTCAGGAGAGAGGTTGTGCATTCAGAAGAGTAAGAGGCAACTTAATTCAGCCCAGATATCATGTGTCTGGTGGGTGAAGAGGGTGAAGACACCCCTTCCATAATAATTCAGGGTATATTGTAGATGTATATAGTAGATTCCTCAGTCTGGAAAGATTTTGTTTTTCAGTGTGAAACTATAAAGAACATATGTGTTGCTTAAACCCATGCCTCCTCCACTCCCAGGTTAATGAGCTATCCAATCATCCTTGAGCCAGGAGGAGAGTCTACTAGTGGGACAGTTGCTGCTTATATTGCAGTCCCTTTATCAATCTTCCTCTATCTATTGCTTCTCTTCTGACTCTTTGCTGAATGAGGCTATCATGATAATGTATGCATGGCACATGATTGATTCCTCCATTATTGCTGCCTTCTCTCTCTCCAGCACGTCAATGGTCACCTGGAAAAACATCCACCAATCATGGTATTGCAGAAGAAATGAGGGCCTGATTCTCCAGGTCCTTATAACTCTAGATCAGGACTGTCAAACTGGTGGTCCATGCACTGGATGCGTCATGTGCAGGCTCCACAAAGGCAAAAAACCCATTGCAATATGTCACAATACGTCACAATACATTACGTGATACAATTGAGTTTGACACATGTGCTCCAGATAGATAAAGTTTAAAAAAAAAACAACCCAAACAGAAGTCATGAACCACACTTCTATTTAGATTCCCCCCACCCTTCCTTTCTATTCTTTACTTAAATAGTAAATACCAATGTCCAGATTCCTCTGTGCTCTATTTGGAAAGTGTGGATTGTGGGATAGTATGCCTATTTTACTTTTTTGCTATTTCAGTCTAGTGCTAGACCAATAAAAGCCCTAGAATGAAAATATACACAGCACTGTTAGCAACACTATTACAAGTTCTGGTCATCATCAAAACTGGACTGCAGAGTCCAACTCTTTAGGAAATCCACAGTTGAATAGCTGTGGAGGAGGCTGAGTAAGGAAGGAGGAGGAGGTGTAACTGCATCAGACTGCAACAGCCAATGAATGTCCTTCTGATCCCATCTCAGGATAACTTAAGGCTATATCACTCAGGGATCTGGGAAGAGAGGAAGGTCATGTCATGGAGACTTGGCAGGAAAATATATTACTGGAGCTGGTTTGTGCTGTGATTAAAAGACACAGCCTGCATGTGTTCTGAGATAGCATACCGAATAGGCAGAACTACCTCTGGCATTCACTGCAGTAGTAGTTTCATATGTGTGTCCAGAGTTAAATGTCACATTCTTTCACGTACAACACATCTGAGCCAGAGAGCGCATAGGAATACTCAATTGAACACTTCTTCCAGGCATTCCCCACTAAAAGAAGGCAGGGGACATTGTTTTGCAACCAACCCACAGGTCCCAATGAAACAACTCAGAAAGGGGCATTAAACTATTATTTTGACCAGTAGAAATCTCTTCTCTGACTGCCCCCTTGCAAACAGAATAACAGAGTTGGAGGGAACTTGGAGGTCTTCTAGTCCAACCTCCTATTTCATATCCATTCACAAATACAAAAAAATAGTTTAAAACAATGTCACAGAAACAAAAATTAGGAATCATAAGCAGTGCCCTCCTCAATAATTTCATACACTCACTCACAAATATATATATGCATAAACACTATGGCATAATCTTCTATATCTAGTTCCTCAATGTATTGATAAGATTTTATTCTAACTTGTCTGTTTTCTATAGGATTATGCCAAATGTTTGTTAATCTGGAAATAAGTAATGACTGAGAATACAATTCAGTCCATATTCTCTGAAGAAAGTCCCACTTTGAAGCTGTAGATTTAAAGTGCTTTGTTCATATAAACACCCTTTGTGTGTGTGTGTGTGTGTGTGTGTGTGTGTGTGTGTGTGAGTGAGTGATTTGGCAGAAAAATATTAATAATATAAAAATGTGTGTTTGCATGCATGTGTGTAGGAAGGGTAAAGGAGAAAAGGAGGGACAGAGATAGTTTGATAGGGACAGAATCTGTTTACAACAAATATCCAATATCACAAATGTTCTCAACCTTTTCTGTTTGTCCCAACAACTGACCAAAGAATCTGGCCCCTGCCAAAATAAAAACAAACAAAACTTCCATTTTCATTCTATTTACCAGTTTTGATAAGTTTTACAGACATAAAATGTTGAAATAATATTGTTAACAATAATGTTCTTGTTATAATTATAAAATAATGAGAGTAATTCAGACTGAAACAATATTCAACCCCCCTCAAATATTTCTAAATAATGTGAGAGTAGTAATTAGCATTAAATTTCATTCATTTCATATCGTTATGATTGATTTTAAACTCAACCCTTCCAGAGGCTGCTCCAAATCTGAACTCCTGCTTGATGCTCACTTTCCTTTGCCTCAGTATACCCAGCTGGAGACTGGCTGCTCAAGCATCCTTTCTTTACTGTCTTCTTTCTATTACCCTGGCATTTCTATCAATGTGAAAAGGGAAGGCATATTCTACTTCTGATAGGAGGTTGAGAGATTGTAAATATACTACTTGGATAGCTGCTAGAATGAGCCAATCAATTTCATAATTCTTCTAAAAGAAGTTGTGCTATGTGTGAATATGTGTATGCATGCATGTGTGTGGCCCAAAAGCAAAATAAGATTTTCAGTATAAATCATAAGGACATGTTTTATGGCTTCTGTATATTTGCTTCCAGCAATAGTTTACAAACTAAATTAGTCAACAGATGCCAATATAATGGCAGTGGATTTGGCGGAGGGGGGGAGACAAGGTTTCTCTGGTAGCTAAAAACTACACTGGGTTTTTCAGAAATGCTGCTGAAAAAATAGGGAGCAGACTTTCCCAACCTAATCTATTATCTATGAATAATCAGATTAAATTTAATTCTCCTTTTAATATTTTCTAGCTTGTTTTTATTCCTTTCAGTATCAGTTTGTACTAAGTCTTTTAAATGTTTGTGGCTTTTGTTGTGAGAATCTGGAGGATTATTGGTGCCCACTTGAGCCTACCAAGTTTTACATGTTCATAAAATGCATAGCTTGATATAATTTGGGTACCTTTAAATAAATAGAAACTTATTTTTATCCTCCTAACCAGTTAATGTTGAATTTTATAGTGATCATTTTTATTATAGCATTCTGAAGATTGTTTGCATTTGTTGCATTGCTATTTTAACTTTTTGCATTCTGTATTTTTTTAAAAAAATGAATAGCAAACAGTTAATATTGGTCTAAGGAAAAAATACTTGTAGTAAGAACAAACAGGATAGTAGACTAAGCTTATCTTTTGGTATCGTATAAATATTGACAATCATATTTTTTAAAAAATTATAAACAGTCTGTGTATCATAAAATATTAAAATTGGGAGGGAAAAAAGTAATGGATAATCTTATAAATATGTATTAATATGTAAATATGTATTAATATGAACTAAAAAGAACAACAACCAGAAAATTTGACCAAAGAACCTCTTGCCTACAAGTCTATCAAAAGAAGACTGATTTTAATGTAACAATATCAACTTTTTCTAAGATACCCTAGGAATCTGTTGAAAGGGAAGCAATAAGTATAATCAATAGTAAAATGTTCTTACATTTTATATTCTTTGCCAATATAACTGAGTTTTCTATTGATGTATCACAACTGATTAACAAATTTAAATAATATTATATTTAATATTTATTAAATATTAATATTATGACTATATTTGGCTAATCTGCAGGATTGCTTACTCAGTTGGTATTGGATTTCATTGCCAGAAATCCCATGCTTTTGGGAGTTTGAAGTGGCTGAGACAAGGAGGATCTCATTTTGATTATGCTGCCAACATTGGGGGAATCAGCCCCTGTGAAAATCAAGCTTTTTGCTAATATTTCAGAAACCTTTCAAGGCCAAGTTGTTCAGAGAGCCTCTCTCTGTTCTGATCCTTGATCAATCCCATCTTTGTTTTTCTTTCATTTTCATTTCTTGTTCTGTTGTTATTTTGTCTTTATGTTTTATACTGGGGTCTACTTTAAATTGCATTTTTTTCTCTACATAAGCCACCGAAAGTTATTTTGATTGCAGTGGTGTAGAAATATATTTAATGATTCAATAAACAACATATTCATGGATGAGAATTCCCATGATCTGCAGTCTTGTAGTCACTATTATTTTCAGTTATGCTTCTGGAATGTTCCCATACAAGCTACAGCAGAAAAAGCCTGTGACACTTATGTTGAAAAGAGAACAAACTTAATTCTGGGTTGGGCAACAGTACATAAATCCAATAATGTATTTCTGCAGTACACACACGCAGCCGTGCCCTCCGTGGGAGATTGCAAGTTTCCCTGCAAAGGAACCATACTGAATTAACTGGCAATCAAGGACCATTGCAGGGCGTCTGGGTTATTTATTGTGCTAAACTACAATAAAGAGAGAGAAGCAAAAAATGGAAGGGATTCTTACCATACAGCTGTTGCTTCTATGGTAAAATGGCTTAAAAGCTCACATTGCTGAATGCCACTGGACTAGGTCTATTTCCTGTGCAGTTGTCATTAATATAATCCAACATTTCAGATTTTATTAGAATATAATGCAGTGAACTTTTTTTTTATTAGCTAATGGGCTGCCTTCTTGCACTCCTTTGTACTTTTCAATCTCTCAGAGCACAAGCTATAAAACATCCCATCTGGAAGCTATTAAAGATCAATAGAGACAGAATGAAAGAAAGAACATATCAAAACAAATGTGAGCAAAACAATAAGTCAGCTTCTGTTTTCAAATCCCAGTACACTAAAGCACATTGCATGCACGACGTGACATAGAGTAGCATTGGCATGTTAACACCAGAAATGGACAATTTAGTTTGAACAGAGGAAAAATATGGGTAAAACTGACTATCTCCTTAATTCTTAGGAAATCTTCCAGTATGTAGGATGTGGCCCTAATGGAGCTATCACTGGAGGGGCAAAGATGAGGTGGAGACAGCTCTCCTAAGTGAAGATTACATGTCAAGCTTTTGAATATATATTTGGAAGGGAAAGGCTAGAGATGGAAGATTTAGCCTTCCAATTTGTCTCCTGCTTTTTCTTTCTGTGATAAAGTTTTGCTTTATCCCATCCCCATATGGTGAGATCAGTGGTGGATTTCATAATTTTTTTACTACCGGTTCTGTGGGTATGGCTTGGTGGGATGGCATGGCTTGGTGGGCGTAGCAGGGAAAGGATACTGTAAAATCTCCATTCCCACTCCAATCCAGGGAAGGTTACTGCAAAATCCCCATTTCCTCCCGATCAGCTGGGACCTGGGAGGCAGAGAATAGATGGGGGTGGTGGGGTCAGTCAGAACTTTTATTACCGGTTCTCCGAACTACTTAAAATTTTCACTACCGGTTCTCCAGAACTGGTCAGAACCAGCTGAAACCCACCTCTGGGTGAGATCCATATCTGAAGGAGAAGATGAAGGAAAGTGAGCCAAACAGAATATGCCTTCTGTCATCTTCATAAGTCCCCTGAGACAAACAGACTTGCAGGAAGGATTCAGTTTGCAGCGCAATACCATTTTTATAGCCTAACATCCAGTATTTGAGGGGATACCACAAAGAAGAGAACCTATTCTCCAAAGCACCTGAAGGCAGGACAAGAAGCAACAGATGGAAACATATAATGGAGAGATCTAACCTGGAAATAAGAAGAAATTTCCTCACAGTGAGGACAATTAACCAGTGGAACAGCTTGCCTTAAGAAATTGTAGGTGCTCCGTCACTGGAGGTTTTTAAGAAGAGACTGAACAGCCATTTGTACAGAATAGTATAAGGCCTCCTGCTTGTTCAGGGGTCGGACTAGAATATCTCCAAGGTCCCATCCAGCTCTGTTATTCTGTTCTTCATTCTGTTATCTGAAAAAATAGAATTGGCCTCTGTTTGGTAGCCACAGGCCACCAAAGGCTGTAAAGGCTGCAAAAAGCTTGTATCACATAAAAAGATGAGGCGTGTGAAGGAAGTGCTGTGTCTATCTTAAGGTTATGTTACAGTTTCTATATGTTTTCTAGCTTAAAATAATAAGATAACCTTCTATCAATTTTCAGCAATTGTGGTCACTGGGTTCCATAACTGCAGAAAGGAAGATCAGGAACTGAGGAGCTCAGGGAGTTGAAGTGCCGAAAAAGACGCCTAGAGAGTAGTTGGAGGGCTAGTCTCTCTGAATCAGACCGGACACTGATAAGATCTCATATTAGGAATTAGCTAGTGGCGATAAAAGCAGCGAAATGTAATTATTTTGCTGCTCTTATTGCATCATCAGATAAGTGCCTGGCCGCCCTGTTTAGGGTGACCCGCTCCCTGCTCCACCAGGAAGCGTGGGAGGACCCCTTGGAGGGTAGAGCCAAGGATTTTGTTCAGTATCTGTATGACAAAATCGCTTGGATTCGAGAAGATCTGGACTCCAATTGGGTAGTCTCAGAGAGAGTGACCGGGGCAGGTCTTGAGAACATTATTTGGGATGAATTTGATCCTGTTACCTCTGAGGACATGAAGAAGATTCTGGGCAGACTGAACACGACCACTTGTTTATTGGACCCGTGTCCCTCCTGGTTAGTGCTGGCTTCCCCGGAGGTGACATGAGGCTGGCAGGGGATTATAAATGCTTCGTCGGGTGAGGGTGACTTTCCTGCCACCTTGAAAGAGGCAGTGGTGAGGCCTCTCCTCAAGAAGCCTTCCCTGGACCCAGCAATGTTGGTAAATTATTGTCCGGTCTCCAACCTTCATTTCGTGGCGAAGGTTGTTGAGAGTGTGGTTGTGCAACAGTTCTCCCAGCACCTGGATGAAACAACATATCTGGATCTGTTCCAGTTGGGTTTCAGGCCTGGGTACAGCACGGAAACGGCATTGGTCATATTGGTAGATGATCTCTGGAGGGCTCGGGACAGGGGGTGCTCCTCTGTCCTGGTCCTGTTAGATCTTTCAGTGGCTTTTGATACCATCGACCATGGTATCATGCTGCACCAGTTGGCAAAGTTAGGAGTGGGAGGCACTGTGTTGTGGTGGTTCTCCTCCTTTCTCTCTGACCACTCGCAGTCTGTGTTGACAGGGGGGCAGAGGTCGACCCCGAGTCCCCTCATATGTGGGGTGCCGCAAGGGTCGGTCCTCTCTCCCCTCCTGTTCAACATTTATGTGAAGCTGCTGGGCGAGATCATCCATGGTTTCGGGGTGAAGTACCACCAGTGTGCTGTAGATCTCCACCCCAGACCACCCCAATGATACCCTTGATGTCTCAGTGCCTTGAGGCTGTGCGGATCTGGATGGGGAGGAAAAGGCTCAGGCAAAACCCATCCAAGACCGAGTGGCTATGGTTTCCAACATCCCAATATAGTCAGTTGGGCCATCACTGACTATTGGGGGCGAATCATTGGCCCCCACGGAGAGGGTTCGCAACTTGGGCATCCTCCTGGATTCACGGCAGTCTTTGGAAGAGCACTTGATGGCTATGGCCAGGGGGGACTTTTTATCAGGTTTGCCTGATTCACCAGTTGCGTCCCTTTCTGGATCAAGACTCATTAAGTACAGTCACTCATGCTCTCGTTACTTCCCACCTGGACTACTGCAATGCTCTCTAGATGGGGGTCCTCGTGAGGAGCACCCAGAGGCTCCAACTGGTCCAGGATGCAGCCACGTGGGTGGTTATCGGAGCGATATGGCGCTCCCATGTGACCCCCCTCCTGCGTGAGCTGCACTGGCTCCCGGTGGTCTTCCGGGTGCACTTCAAGGTTTTGGTTACCACCTTTAGAGCGCTCCATGGCTTAGGACACGGTTATCTATGGGACCGCCTACTACCACCAATACCCTCCCACCGGCCGATACGGTCTCACAGAGAGGGGCTCCTCCGGGTGCCGTCGGCCAAACAATGTTGACTGGCGGCCCCTAGAGGGAGAGCCTTTTCTGTGGGGGCACCTACTATCTGGAACGAGCTCCCCCTGGAGATACAGAAGATCCCGGATCTGCGCAACTTCCGCCGTGCTCTCAAGACCTTTTTATTTCACCAGGCGGGCCTGGCCTAATCTTTTCCCTCTTTTTTTTAATATGTAAATTTTAAATTGGTTTTTAAATGATTGGGGTGTTTTAATTTGTCTGGGCCAAATTATTTAATTCACTTTTATCCTATTTTTAAATTTTGTATTGTGTATTTTTTATTGTTTGGCTGTTCACCGCCCTGAGTCCTTCAGGAGTAGGGCGGTATATAAATCAACTCAACTCAACTCAACTCAACTCAACTCAACTCAACAACTAATGTGCAGCTCTAGTCACTTGTGCTACTGAAGAACCAAATCAAATCAAATATTTTTATTATAGTCTTTGAGCAACTTTTACAGTAGGAAAAGTGATATATTGGTATAGCAATTCATTATCGGGGGGAAAAAGAAAAGAAAAAGACAATAAAACAATGTATCTAATTAAAAGTTTTGTGCATGACTTGATAAAAGATATTTGGCCATCTGGTATGTGAGTGTAGAGTTAATATCCCTGAAAAAGTAGTGAACATACAATTTACTGGCATGACCCTCAAATTTAGATGATTGGGGAGATAAGAACACATCTTGGGTCATCATTAAAAGGACACCTAGGCAACTCCCTAGGTCCGCAAGGGCAAAGTCTCTGTAAATAAGAAGTTCCATGGAATCTTCCTCCTGAAAGAACTGATGAGAGGGCATTGAAGCCAGCTCTGGAAAAGGTCCATCCATATTTGCTTAGGGTTAAATTCAGTGGTGGGATTCAGCCACCACTTCGGGAGAACCGGCTGTTAACTTTCTGAGCAGTTTGGCAAATTGGTTGTTGGAAGAAATCATTAGGGTAGACAACTGGTTGTTAAATTACTTGATTCCCACCACTGGTTAAATTGTATAGATACCTTGCTGGAGAAGGCTTGTGGCTATCTCAGATTTGGGGCACTGATAATATCATTTTGGTGTTCAATGTCCCTAATTCTTTTTTTTTTTTTTTAACTATTGATTTGGCCTTCTCAAGGGTTAATTGGTCTGGTGTTGAAGAACAGTTTGAACATATGAATAAGCTTTGTTCTAAAAAATAGGAATTCCCAAAATAAGAATACAGTTAGCTTTAAAAAAAAACCATCCTTGCTGCAAATTAATTCCTTCCTGAATTCAAATATAGAAATAGTGGCTCATTTCTTCTTGAGTCATTTAAGGCATTTAAAATTTACCAACACAGTAATTTACATAACATCGATGAAAATCAATAAGGAATCAATAAGGCAATAAATGCAGAAGAGATCCCTGGAGTAATAAAAGCCTCATGAAAATAAACCCAAACTTGAAAAAGCTGACACAATAGAGTCAAGTAAGAGACAAGGCAAGCCACTCTGGGGGGAAAAATGAAACCCCCTAAATTTCAAGATGTCACAACCAACAAGGCTCTTTTGTGCCTCCTTCCAACTGAAGAGTTGAAGTGGAACCATTGCTTCCAAGCAAGGCTGGAATGCACTTTATTAGATTACAAATTTATTAGAACTTTAAAAGTTCAGGGGATTAAATCACATGGTTGGAGCTACCTCTATCTTTATCAATTCCCCTGCCTAGCATAGGGGCTTTTCCCAATCCTCTAGAAGAGGAATTAGGTACTTTTAAGCTGGAGATTTGAAAAATTGATACTAATCTTTTCTGCACGAAAGCTATCTACAGTATGATGTAATACATCTGTAATACAGATGATTGTTATTATGTAATAATATAATCCCTTATATATTATTGATATAGATTACAATATAGTATAGTACAAAATATAGTCTGTTAAAGTATACTATCTATAATATAGTAGATTATAGCATAGTATTGTAAATAATACAATACAATATACTACACTATAATATTCTATAATCTAGTAGTATAGCAATATACAGTTTCCACATTTTTATCACATTGATCATTTGAAATATTTCATCTTGCAAACCCATTTCAAAATCCTCTGCAAAGATAATTCAGGTTACAAAGCATCTAGTTGAAAATAAATAAAACATGAATGATTTGTGGTGTACAGCTCAAAAATACAGCCTCTCAACAGGAGAAAATGCATTTCTATTAAGGGACTAGGATTGTGCTGTGCTTGTTGGAATTTTTTGCTTGTGCACAGGAATTTAGCTCCAAGTCTGTATCTGCCACTAAAATTGACAACTGCCTATGGCTTTGTACAATTGAAATGTAGATCTTAAATTTCACATCATTATCCAAATAAAATATATCTGCCAAAGGGGACTGGTATTACACAGCTATAAAATGGCGATACCAGTTTTATGATTAACATACTGAGCAGAGAATAAGAAATTCTGACCTGTTTTCTAAAGAGAGACTATCTGGGTGGCTAATGGCTGAGACACTAATTGAACATGTTTCTTCTGCTGAGTGGGAATATCCATGGCCATCAAAGCATGTAGGAAAATCCATGGCCATCAAAGCATTTTTTTAAAGCTGCTTTTTATAGCAAAAACTTTCAAGAGAACAACTGAACAGAAAAAGTAGGGTCTAGGACGTTTTTCTTTACTGAATAAGAAAATGTTTCTTCAGCATGTTAAAAGATTCACATGAGCATCACACAGGTGCATGACACAGTTAGGAAGTACTGAAAAACAGGAAAAATGTGTTTCAATGAGACAACTCTGAGCTGTAAAATTAAAAAAGTAACACTTTGCTATCTTGCATATATATATAAAAAACCCTGCAATCTACAGCTGCCACTGTGCATTCACCCCCTCAGATTATTTGATGGCAAACAAGGATGCAAAATCCAATAGCCCTCCCAAACAGACAGAAAAATAAGCCAGATTGTTGACTTATCTGACGTGCCTATGGTAAAAGAATTGTTAATCCTGAAAAACCAGATTTCTTTTCACAAGAGTCCCAGAGTACAGTTAGAAAGTCAAGTCTCAGTCTTGGAATCCATTGTAGAAAGTCCTCATTTGCTCAGCAGAAAACAATTATTGTGGTCCTTCCTAATTGAAGGAAAAGCTCTGCTGAGTACACTTTCAGCCCTCCTTGGCAGGGAATCACTTTCTCTGACAGGAAAATTGCCCCATTATCTTTAACCTGCTGATAAGGAACACCTTTGGGAGCCCTGGGGAAGAGGAACAAGGGAGAGATCTACCTCTGATGTCTATCTGCTAGTTTAGAACTGGTTGAAGGGGAGCAGCAGGCATATCTAACAGCCCTGGCTAAATCAGCCCAGTACTCCTTTGGGTTATCAAGCAGACCAGAGCTGGGAGGCGAAGAAAAACCTTCTGCAGGGGAAGTTTTTGCTGAAAGTGCTGGCACTGCATCTCTGGGATTATCCCCACAACACTAACGTATCATCTGGTTTTAAACTTCCACCCTCTGGCAATGTAGTCCCTAAAAATTCTATTCCCTCCCCTGCACCTTCTTATCCCTGACTTCTGTCTTCTTTCTAATCATGTCTGCCAGCAGACGTTGGCTAAGGCCTGCCCTGCACTACCAAACACCGGGCTGGATTAGCTACAAGCCAATAGCTGGGGGTCAGGATTAAGAGGCCAGCGTGCACTTTAATATAAGCTGCCTATAATTAATGGCATTATTAATAGCTTGACTGAAAAATTCATTAAAAAATCCATTAAAAATAAATACCCTTTTACAAAAGGCATTGCCTTGGGTAAGAAAAACAGGGGGGGAAAGATAAAGCAGAATTGATTGGTGGATTTCAGTTCAGGGAAAGACAGACCATAGTTCAAGCTGATTAAAATTGAACATTTGAGATTAAACACTCTTACCAAAATATTCTCTGTAGTTACTTAATATGAAAATATTATAAGATGTCAGATTTAGCGTTTTTTTTTTATAGAGAGAGGACTGGGCACACAATACACCAATTTGCATGGAGACATTCTAAATCAGAGGAGCTTTAGGAATTGGGTGGGATTCAGAAGTTAACTTCTGATCACAAACTCCCTCTCAAAGGCACTTGGGGCTTTGGGATGTTTCCTCTAGTTATTTACTGAATGATACATCTTAGTAAAAAGAACACACTCACATCAGAGATTCCTTTTGGTTGTACACATTTGGTAGTCCTGGCTCAACTAGTTTTTGTTCTATGGATAATCTAGTTCTATGGAAAATGGCTTCACAAAGCACATGAAGCCATTTTAGTTTTTGTGCAGAATATATTCATTTTAGATGCCATGCATCTACCCTCACATGCCTAAAACAAGCTTGTAAAGAAAAGTCTCCAATGTGGAGAGAGAACTTGTGGTACCTTAGGTAGTACAACTTTGTTCAGGTGAATACCTGGACAGTTACATGTTCCCCATTCCTGGCCTAAGAGAATAAAAAAAGTAAGCTCCCCATGATTATTTTGAAAGGGTCTCAGAATACTTCTTGGAGGCCTAAATTATGAGTTCTGCCTCAAGGAATTTGAGCTTTTGACTAGAACACAAAACTTTACTATGATAAAGCCCAGAAAGAAAGTTTCCTATAACCTACATCAAGTAGACATTGGTATTTCTCAAGGCTATGAAATTGGTATATTCATTTACATCTATTAGGACCTTCACTCCATCAGTTCTTTCATTTCTGTCTTGTGCCATTTCAGTTTTCTTCTTTAAATAAGTGGGCTTCCTCTTTCTTTACTGTGCATTCAGTCAAAAAGAATACCATCTCTATTTGTCTATCAAGCTACTCTGCAGCAAGCATCCAACCTAGCAGTGCATAAATAAGGGTTTGAAAAATTCAATTTGCTACCGGGGTAAAGTTGATACCAGGGTATCAATAATCTCCACATATTTTGCATAAATTCAAAAAATGAATGTTGATTGTTAAAATTAAGACATGTACTCTAACAATCAAACCACATTATCCTCATATGATATTGTACTATACTTCAGGAGTATAAAGTATAAACATAATTCAGTATAATGGATATGTTAGAGCCAAACTACATGCTATTTTTAGTGATTTTTTTTTTGAATTACAAGTACATCTGAATATTCTTTCTTTGAATGCAGTGTAGAGTGAAGAGATGTAACTTCATTTTCCCTTGTATTCTAATTAAACATCACTCTCACTACATAATTCCTCACAGAACATATCCCTCTAATCCTTAATTCCATTATGAGCTGTAGCTTTGAGCAGTCCAACTGTACGATTGAACTGTAGGACTAACCAAACCAATTATGGCACATCTATTTACAATCCCATTTTCTTCTCTATATTTATAATTATAAAGCAGGATATTTGTAAAGGGAGCTTTCAAATTTTGGACAAGTGGCTTCACAGCGACACCAATAGACTGGTCTTTATTCTCTGATTTGCAATATCAGCACATATTGTGCTATATTACTAGTCTACCGCACATTCCACTGAGGCTTTGCCCATACATCAAACTAAGCTAAAGAGCTTGGTAAAGGAGTATCAAGTTATTAACATCCTGTTTTCTTCTATTAAACTTCTAAGTTTAATCAGGTTGTAGCTCATTGTGTCACTTGAATACAAAAATGTTCACTCACTGGCATTTTGAGTACTTGGTCTGTATTTAAGATCTGAGGGACTTATTATTCCCAGTTTCTGGACTTTACATATGATGACTATTTTGGATCCAGACTACACATAAGTTACAATGGAGTGTGTTTGAGATTAGTACCTATCCTAGCTATTTTAGATCCATAGGTTCTAAATACTATACATTAATTATAAATATGCTCTAACTTCATAATACTAACTGTAGAGGTATTCGTCAGAAGTCATAATAATGGCAAAATGATGGCACAGAAACCATGATGTTATTCCATAAATGATCCCGTTATGTACAACTGTCTTGCTTAGCAATGGAAATTTTGGGCTCAATTGTGTTCCTAAGTCAAGGACTACCTGTATTTACGGGGGAACATTAAAACTAAGAATATATACTGCTCAAAAAAATAAAGGGAAGACAAGCAGAGGACATCCGAGATCTAAATGAATGAAATAGCCTTATTAAATACTTTGTTTTTTACATACAGTAGTTTATACACTGCTCAAACAACTAAAGGGAACACAAAACTACTGTATGTAACGAACAAAGTATTTAATAAGGCTATTTCATTCATTCAGATCTCGGATGTCTTCTGCTTGTGTTCCCTTTATTTTTTTGAGCTGTGTATATAAAATTTGGCCATGATTTTTATTTATTTTTATTTTTAATTTGATTTATATGCCGCCCTTCTCCGGAGACTCAGGGCGACTTACAATGCGTTAAGCAATAGCCTTCATACTTTTGTATATTTATACAAAGTCAGCTTATTGCCCCCACAAACTGGGTCCTCAATTTACCCACCTTAGAAAGGATGGAAGGCTGAGTCGACCTTGAGCCTGGCTAGGATTGAACTCACAGAAATTACAGGCAGCTGGTGTTAATTGCTGCCTTTAGTAGGAGGCATTAGCCCCCTATGCTACACAGGCTCGGTTCAGCATAAATGAGATCAGCATAAATCAGGAGCATCATTACTTGTACATTCAATGTCCAAGCTACAAGTATCAAAGGACTGTCTCTCATATTTCTTCCCAGTAGGGCAGAAATATTGGTTCTTGGTTCAAAATTCTTGGTTCTTTGTGCTACTGGTAATTAGACTGAAAGACAATCAAACTATTTGGATCCTGGAGACAATATTCCCCTGGTGACATGATGGTTATCTCAATACACATTTCTTGGAAATATCGTGGATGTGGTTTGTCATTGCCTTCTCCTGAGATCTTATTTTTGATAGGATTAAGTGAATGGTCTTCAATAGCCTTAGTCTAGCTTAGAATATTCACGTACCCTATTTCATCCAATTACTAATCCAGTCTGCCCTGCTTAGTTGCTGAGCCCAGACAAGGTAATGTTATCATCTGCTAAACTGATAATTGACATTTGAGTCAGATTTCAGAAATCACAATAGTTAAGATTTTCTGACAATTAATGGACAATACATTCTCAGTCACTGCCGTACTGCAAAGACATGAACTTGTAAAGAAAAGGCTTATTTTAGGCTTTTCCAAAGATGGATTAGTCACTTGTTCTTAAAAAGAAGTAGTGATGATAGAGAAAAAAATGGAAAAGTTGATAAAGTCTACAATCAATAATAGAAGCAAAAGTTTTTGAGATATACCAGGCAGAGTTAAGACTGAAGGTCAGTCTTGATGATGGCACTGATGTATCTCTCCCTCTGCCCACTTTGGAGTTATTCAAAAATCCCGCTCTTGGATCAGTAATTTCTATGAAATCATTTCAATGGGAAGTAAAGCAAAAATTCAGGAATAGTGAATGTTTAACATATGATAAATTTCATTATCTGTTCAGGTTTAAATGCCAGTTTCAGTTTTGAATTTCATATTTAAGGTTTGCAAAATAAAAATGGAAGTGGTAGTTGAATTGTGAAAGAATTCATTTCAATATGATTTCTACATTTTTTGGACCAGGAAATTCAGTTCATATTCCCCTCGCTGCTATGCATTCTAGTATTTGGTAAATGTAATCCAGTGATTAGTCCTGTATCTTTTCCTGGATACCTATGAGTACTGAAATTTAATCAAAGAATAAAGGGGCTCCTCTGCTAATTAATCTTAATCTGATTGAATTTGTTTGTAAGGTAGGTTTCCCCCATCAGCATCACTACAATTTATTTCTCTAAATAATGTGATTCCGTAGAGCTTAAATACGAAAAGGAGCAGCTAGTCTACCATCCTGCTTTGCCAGTGTCTTTCTTTTCAACTTTCCCAAGTAAAAGAATAAGAACCTTCAAGGGCTGAAGCTATTAATTGAGTGAATTGGTACATTTGTAAATTGCACATTAAAAGCATGGATTTTTAATTGGATTCTAATTGGAGCCATCCCCCATGAAAGGGTTCTATATGCTAAGGGCACCAGAAATTATCTTTGTATGCCTCTTGATTGAGACATTTCATTCAAGATTATATTTGTTAGTTTTTAGGAACATTAGGTGGCAATATAATTACTTCAGAAAATAGTAGCTGTGTATGGGAATCTGTTATTGTTAATTCCAGAGGGATAGAGGCATCCATCTACTGCATTTTGCTTTACAGCCTGAGAGTAATGCTGAAGAAGGCATTCGCCCATGTACCCAGATGGAAAGGGGACACCTTCAGAAAGGCCTCTTCTAGAAATGTATAGGCTGGGCAATTTATAGTTAGAGACCCAGCCTCTCAAAAAGGTCAGATCTCAGTCCCCAGTGTGCATTCTGATTGGCCATGTAGTTCAGAACTATTGAGAATTTAAATTCAGCAATGCCTGTAAGTCCACAGGTTACCCATCCTGTTTTAAAGAGCTATAGACTTGTTACAGTTTAACCCAGTCTAATTAAGTATTTCATTTTATGTAGCCCGGATAATACTCTGCCCATGCTAAGTAGCAATCATTTCCCCCAAAACAAAAGTTGATTGTCTTAACCATATAGATGTTCACTTCTTTTTAGAGAAAGGCATGGTTGGATTGATTTAAACTAGAGACAAACCTCCCCGCACTTTTTTTAAAGGAAGTACAAGGTGGTACCATCTGTTGTGCACGCCTCCCTCATTTTTAGACAAAAGAGGCTTTGTGGATTTACAAAGCACATTAACGATGTGTAAATACATCTTTTTGAAGGCACAAATTCCAAAAGCAAGTAATTTTTCCATTTTACCAAAGCATATATCAAGACCTTCAGATTTTTTTTCAAACAGTTCTACCATATTGGCATGGAAGGGGGAAAAAAAACTCTTCCAAAGTAAGGGTATAGTCCTGAGACTTTATCTGACAAATGAAATGATCAAAAGTGGTGTTGGGGCTAGTTTTTGCCACTTTATTATTAAATCATGTAAATATAATCCCAGAATTGTGAATTACATACATGATTCTTTACTATCCCAACAGAAGAATACTTCTATTTCCCCACAAAAGAAAGATAATTGGGCAAGCAGAGGCAAAAATTGTCTTGCATGATGTGCCGTGTTTCATTAAGGATATGTTACAGCTTAATTAAAACAATGGAATATTCATTGACCATAACATTTTTTAAAAGGTATCATATAATTTTATTTGAGACTGAATATCCCTTTGGGCTTTTCTTTCTTCCACTTGGTAGCTTTCAGAGCTCAACTATGCATCAATCAGCAAGTCACGTCATCCGAACAGCACATGTGCTGTTTGCATGCAAAAGATATCCATAAGTATTAACTAAGTTTGCAAGAGGAATTAGGATCAGTAATAAATGCTTTTCCAAAGATGCTTTGGGGAATTAAAATGTGTCTTTAGGCATTTTTTTTTCATAAAGTAGACATCATCTTGGATTTACAGTTCATGGTATTTTCTTCATCATCTCCATTGTCTTTGCTTTGAGGCTTTTGCTCAGTTTGATATGATTGACTGCCTGCAGTGAGAAGGCAGATCTAGAGGCTGTAGGGAAGTCAATGGACTTATGAACTTGAAACAAAGGAAGACAGGAAGGAACATCTGAAGTGTCAGTTGTGAGGTCAGAAATCCCAAGAGAGAAAAATTCATCAAAAAATATGCTGCTTGAAAACATTCCCCTTAACTAAAGTGAACAGAAATGATTTATAGTCACAATAAATGATTTCAAATATGAAGTTTCTCTTATATCAAAAGGACTTTAATATAGTATATTCTGACCAGATACACCTGTGGTATTGCAGGCAAAGAAAGGGATTTGCTTCATGAATCAATGACAGAATATGGATTTAGAATAGAACAGAATAACAGAGTTGGAAGGGACCTTGGAGGTCTTCTAGTCCAACCTCCTGTTCAGGCAGGAAACCCTATACCATTTCAGACAAATGGTTGTCCAATCTCTTCTTAAAAGAAGTTTTTTAAACATGATACTTAGTCACAACTCCTAATCGTGCCAGCAAGAAGTGCTAATAAATGCTGAGGCTGTATCAGCAACATTAGGTAAGCTACACTTTGCTACACTAAAAAGTGGACTAAATCCAGTTACATTGATACCTTGGTACTCATTGTTAATTGGTTCCGGGAGGCATGATGAGTACGAAAAAATTTTTCCCCATAAGGTAAGTCACAAGGCAGCTGACACCAACAAGTTTTAGCTTGTGTGTTAAGTACCAAACAAACGATGAATACCGGGACAAAATTTCCACATCAAAATGTATTGAGTCCCAAATTCTCTGAGTTTCAAAGCAGTTGAGTATCAAGCTATCACTGTAATCTGCAAGGTATTTGATTGCAACTAGCTATACTAGTCTTGGGAATTGCATGGATTGCATATTATAACTACACAGAAAAAGTTCTAATAGTGTCAAAGACAAGATTGAGATATAAATACAGACAACATGAATAAAAAAAATATATAAAGGTGCAGTTCTTTATTCCCCCTTTTGTAGAAGCTTTGAGGAAAGCCAAGACAATTTTTGAATTTTTCTTCAAATAGCTGAGATACCAGCTCTGAAATAGAGATGTCTGCTTGATATTTAGAAATTAGGTAGCCAAAATGTGTACCATCTCCTTTTCATATGAGGGGAAAATGAATATGTAGTTTTGTTTATCATATCATAATAAAGTGATTTTAATTCTTCGAGTTAACAGCAACATTTTTTTCAATGAATATGTTTCCAAAAAAAAATAAATAAATGTAATGGGATAAGCATTCAAGATGTAATTTAAAATTGCAGATTGCAAGAAGAGACTAGTAGCACAATTCTATAATGACCATGAGTTAAACAGGGCTTCTATTCAATTAAGTGGGCATAGAATTACAGATTAAGTCAGTCATTCATGAAGATCTTGTTTCTTCTCTTCTTTATATATATATATGCTGTAGAGCTTTCTATGCTGACCTTTAATAAACATAATCTTTTATGTTTGGAAAAAAATAATTGAATGTTTTGTTTCAACTGTATACAAAAATAGACTAATTAACATTAAATTTTTATATAATTCAAAGAATTATTTGAATCAAAGATTCAACTCTTTGCATTAAAATGACTTTTTTAATGCAGATTTTTTTTCCTTGAGGAAATTACATCATATTGTAATATGAACTAGATTGCCTAATAAAAGCATTATGACACATTCATACCTAGTCTTCAACTCAATTCATTACTTCTCAGACAATTTACATAGCAGTAATAAATAATTTTCTTAAACAGCCAATCTCAACTACCATTCTAAGTACCATAAAACTAAAAAGAGAAGGCATAAAATACTGATATTATATTTATCACAATTAATTTATTAATAGCTGAAAACATGATGTCCCAGGAAGATTTAATCGTATGTAGTCACCCAATTACCACTTATCAGCCAATCAACCTTCTTTGAGTAGCCCTGAAGCAACACCGCAGAGATGGTCTCTAGGCACGGTAAATACAAATTTACTCACTCTCAGCCTGCAACGCTGATTAACAATAAAGCCCCTTATGGCAGACATTCACTACCACCTAATGCTGAGAAGCAGAAAGGCAGCACTGCTGTTAAAATAATAAACCCAAACCATTTGAAGGGGAAAAGAATTACCAAAAGTTTGTTTAGGTCCTGATGCAGATTAAAAAAAAAAAAGTTGGTCCATTTATAGTTCCTAAATGATTATCCAAAATAATCATCTCCCCATGTGGGAAAGATTTTATTTACACATATTGATCATTGTTTCCTTTATATCACTATATGTTAAAAATATACAATATTAGTTGTTTGTATTATGAAGAACCTGCATGGGATGGAAACATTGAGCTTCATGAGTTTCATGAGTTTTTTTTTAAACTTATTTATCTTATTTGCTGAGGTACATCAAGACATTTGTCATGGAGATCAGCAAGATATGAAAGAGCTTAGCAAATGTTCCAGAATAGAGATTCATTTCTGAAGAGAGAACCGTTTGAAGGAGTCTTAATGTTGTGTCCCACAAATTAACAGTATCATTATTTAGCAAGCTTTTTGTTTAGAGAAGGAGCAAACTTTTTTTATTCTTTCATGAGGAAGTTGTGGCAAACTTTGAAAAAGTTTGCTGGAAATGACTTTCAAGTCACTAAAGTATATTTATTTCTTATCATTGCCTCATTATTAATCAACTAAGAAGAAATCTTACATTCAGTGGGGAACTATGGCTACTAAAGATGGGAAGTTTCTATCAGTTTCTTGGTGTTCTTATTAAGATAATTTCCAATGGCTATGTATCAAAATTGAAAATTAAAACTTCATCCTTTACATATTTCAAATTTTTCTGCCCCTTTAGAGAGAAACATTTCTGTTTTTAAAATAAATCATTTTTAAAGGAAATTCTTGTCAAAAAATTGTCCTTCAGCAGCAGTGACCGGAATCAATGATTCTTCCCTGCCTGGAGAGGTCAAAGTTGTACCTGTCTGCAAGTAACTGCTGAACATAAGGAGAAGAGCCAAAGATGTGACAGACATATGCTAGTGGCAGACACAATTCAAATCCAGACTTTTAAAAACTGAGAGTACTGATACAATGCTGTTGGTTTTTCCTTCCTTCGGACTTTTTAAATCTTAAACTTATTTGAGGTTTGTCGTTTTCTTTTAAAAAGAATCTTACTGAAAGTTCAATCCAAATATTTACCCACCTCTGCTTATCACCTAACTAATCAAAATCAACCACCTATTACACAAAGAGGTACATTTGGACAGAGTGTGTGAAAGAAAAACCATGTCAGTTTGTTGTTTTATGCATTGTAGAATGCCATCTATCCAACCCCCAATGGGAATTTAAACTAAATAATTCCAAATAAACAACCTATGTAGCTGCTCTATGTATATATTTTTGGTGGCAGTAAATTCCATTAAAATTAAATGCACCTTCTCACCAATGCAACTTTACTCAGTGTAAGGTTAAGGTGACACTGAATTAGAGAAGCATTACAAGAAGACTAACTGCTTTGCACTAAGAGAGATTATACTGCAGATCTGCTCTGGGCAGAAACCTGTTCACATCTACTACTTTTCATTGCAGCCTTGAAACTCCAAAATATGCAGACTAGCCATAGTACCTTTTTTTATTCTTAATTTTTAAAAATCAGATATTTTGGTTTTCCACATATATCGGTAGTTCTTTGCTCAGAACAGTGTTCAAAGTTAAAATGCCCATGGTTTAATTGTGTATTTCTCATTTGCATTTTTCTTTTTAAAAGAGTAGAAATGCATAAAAGTGACACTTAATGGATGCTTTATTTGATGCTTTAATTTGATGCTTTAAATACATTACTGAATTTAAATAACCAAACACCTCAGAGTTCAACTTTAAGGGTATTATTCAACCAAACTGAAGTGCTGCAAATTTAAGTCCCATTGATATCAGCACAAGCATTGTGTATGAATTTAAGAGTCTGGTTTATGCATGTTTACCTTAGAAAAACTACTTCTGAGCAAATAAATGAAGAGTCAGAATGTAGACCTCTTACCCATTATAATAGCTTCACAAAGTGTTTTAACTCTGGTTCTTTGTTCTGTCTTTGAGGTCAGAATAAGAAGAACTGCATTGTTCTTAATACCCATCTCAGGGCTCACATACAGACACCTACCCATCTGCCTGTCTCCGGTGTATCTTTACACAATGGAACAAATGGCTTGGGCGTTTGATCATTTTGAATCAGCTGCAGCTCACGTGCTACTTGCTTTCTAATTCCTTTTTGTTCTCTTATGAACTTCAGGGCCTCTAACTGCAGGGGGGATGGGACACATGGTACAACTCTCACCTACTGGTGGGGAAAATACACACTCCGGTCATCCTGTTTCTTTTTTTTTTTCTTTTCCAGGGCAAGAACAGCACAGGATTCTGAGGAAGCCTCCTTTCTTCTCCCACTTTCCCATTCTCAACTTTCCTTCTGCTTAAAATCCTGCCCCATATGAAATCATGTATACATTTTTGAAATAAATATACTGCACCCTTCTGGTAGCTCTAATAATGGATCAAAATGACATCTTGACCAGAGGTGGGTAGCCCAGGACTGCATCTCACGCACATTGTGCTTTGACAAATGGTCTGCCTCCTGGAACAAGGCTGCCTTTTAAAATAAAGAAATGCTCTGAAAGGCTATGCCGGGCGGCACATGTTGTTCTCCGTCTTCTGGGCTGTGATTTCCATATTTGCTTCCCCAACAGGAGCAGAGTTACCCCTGCCGCTGACCCCTCTAAATCGGAACCAGAGAGGTCACCCGGTAGGGTAATTTCTTCAGATCTCCAAGTTCTTCTTTGAAAATATATCCTGAGAAAGGACAAGCCAGATTTCTTCTCCATATACCTAGTGTTTTGCTGCAGGGAGTAAAGTCTGCTTTCTCACCAAGAGAACACAAACTGGGAGATTCATTTCAAATATTTTTAGGCAGCTCTTCAGTGAAATTCTCAGAAAGGTGTCGAGTGAGGATGAAATATATAAAATAACAAGAATGCAAGCTCAGGAATATTGAGCAACACTGTAACATTTGAAGATAATACTTTGAAAAACCAACATTACTTGAAATTAGATATGGATGGATGGATGGATGGATGGACAGATGGATTTGAATAAGGGCATCAGTGATGGCTCCTTGGCCAGCCTGACTGAGAAAGAAATACACATAAAGGTAGTAAGGCTGAACTGACCTTCTGTACAGGTTTCACCCAGTTCCCCAACCCCTGACTCCAACATACTTTTAGTTGGAAGTTGGATTGATCAAAAAGATAACTTTAGATTTGTATGATAGGAGGACATCCTTCAGACAGTCAGATTCTAAACTGTCTATACATCACTTTAATTAACAACTTAAAGGTTGCATTTTGTCACAATTAGAGTGTGTGTGTGTGTATGCATATGTATATGTGTGTATATACATATGTGTGTGTGTATGCATATGTATATGTGTGTGTGTGTATATATATATATATATATATATATATATATATATATATATATATATATATATATATATATATATATATATATATATATAGGGAGGGAACCTTTCTTTGTTCCACACCTATATCCCCTAGGATTTTGCTGTCTTAGGATCTACTACAAACTACTTTGAGCTTTTGCATTCTAAGAGCCACCAGCAAATAAAAAGCCAGCAATGCTTATTGTGTTTTTGTTTATGTATGAGTGTGTGGTGTGTGGATATTCTGAGACATCGATATTAATCAAGGAAACAAATTTTTACAAACATTTAGAGAAAACTTTATTTCACTTGATAACCATTTCTATATGTGGTGCTTTATTTGAACCCTGTGTGTGTGTGTGTGTGTGTGTGTGTGTGTGTGTGTGTGTGTGTTGCAGTAGATGTATCTAAGTATACATGCTCAACTTTTTTTTTTTTTTTTTTTTTTTTAGATTTTGAGGAGAAACAATTTTGTAAAAAAATATTTCCATTATTGGCATTCATCGTATGCAAAGTTGAGAGATAAAGATAAACCAGGTTGGGAGTGAGAAACTGGTGACCCATAGGCTCCCCATGGCTTCCCATTCCCTAAATACTTTCATTAGACTTAAACAAAACCTTATGTTGAAAATAGTGGAGGCCCCACTGTTCCCCACCCCCAAGCCTAATTATAATAGTAGGGGAGGAAGCTTAACCCTTTTCTGCCCACGTACTGCATCTCCCCAAAATGACTTCTGGGCAACTATTAATTTGGAAAAGTTCTTGTTGATTTGAATTGAAAACTTTTATAAAGCCTTACTGCAGCAGTTAGGAAGCAGGATACAAAGTTGAGAAGAGAGAAACTTAAACTGTTATGATCAGAAGTCGCCCCTATTGTAACTTACCTTTAGTGTAAATGACTGGGAATTCTTATCTGTTTTGAGTGGAAAGGTGCAGATTGGCATTAATCTCAGATCAGATTTCCTCTTCTTTTTTTCTTTTTAATTCCAAAATGCAAGAGTAATTTGCAGGTCACCTTAAAGGACAATGTCATGGCTGGATTAACATTTCAAATGTAAGAGGGACAAAAATCATTCTTGCCTCATACAGAATTTGGTTAGATTTATTTAAATATTTATTACGAATACAATGAATGTTACTTGGATTTAATTTCTGCTAGTATTTATCATGTCATGGATACCTGAGGAGCAGAAATACCAAATCTACTCAAAACAGAATTCATGGCTGAATTATTTTCCATCCCTAGTTGTTAGTTAGCTCGGGTTATGTTTTGTTTGTTTTGACTTTCCTAGATGAATCCTGTATTGAATTTTAATGCTTGCAGATTTTTCAGATTTCAAACATAAAACAAAACTAGTTTTAGTATAAGCAACTAATTGAAATATAGGGGGAGGGGGGAAGTCTGGTGCAATTTTGGTGTGATTCAAAATTTTATGGATACATTAGTGGAAAAAGATATCCCATTTTAGATCATCTAATTTCATATATTTATGGAACTAACAAGTCAATAACTGTCTTTAATCATAATTAATCAACATGGAACATTTTAATTCATAGGACAAATAATGTTACCAGAGCTCTAACTCTGAAAAGCATGGGAAAAAGCATGACTATACTTTGATTTTAGCTGTTCATCAAGCCACCTAACATATTTGTTTTTTTTTAAAAAAAATACATCAAAAAAGTGTCATTTGATCATCTAATGACCTCTGGTGGATGAATGTAATTGAATCAGAACATACTACAGGACATTCTGAATCGGTCATTATTGGCTTCTGTTTCATTAGTTTTCACTATAAAAAAAGTAACATCTTCTGTAAGACTTCTTGCCAAATACATCCATCTCCTAACCCTAAACTTAACCCAAGGAAGGAAAAAAAAACAGTGGCCCTACAATCCCCCCCACCAAATGGATATGGTTCCAGGAGTTAAACCAATACTTTTTATACCCCCTGCAAACTCTGAGACATTTTTCTACCTTTAAATCTTGCCCAGCCTTAAAACACCCACACAAACATTCTCCCACCCATCTGTAATAATTTCCAAGGAAGTTTATAACAACAATCAAGTTAATAATAATTATAAAGCAAACAAACCAACTATCATATGCAATGTTTATCACCTAGACATGCTTTCCAAATAGTAGCTACCTCCCATCATGAAACCAACTATCCGTACATATTGAAAATTTCCACTCCTTTCCCATCATTTTATTCTTTGACCCTTTATTCCTTCTCTACCTTCTCTCTTCCTTCAATCTAGGTTGTCTCCAAAGGCTGTGAGGGATCTCTTGTAAATCGGGGTAACAACTGTATGGAATCTTACTAATTTGATCACTGCATCAATTCTATTTTTTATAATGCAAAGCTGGCAACGAATCACCCAATAACATAAGTCCTCCAAACAACTGCATGTTCTACTTATTTGCACGTAGTGTGTCATTTGAATGCTGTTGCAAAATGTCCAGTGAAAGACATTTGACTGGTGGCAAGCACTTCCTCTTGAACAAGAGAAGCACACAATTCTCCTGTTTTTTTCCTTTATCTATTGTAGCTTCCCACACAGCTGGCTCAGTGGCAAGAAGATGCCCTGTCTTGCACAGTCAATTTGGATACAACCCATTATTTACTACAAATCCAAACAAGCTATATTTTCATGTGCTGTTTGTATTCTAATTACCTTGCAATGTTACCCAAAAGTACAATTACTATTGGGAAGGTATTACATTTTCAGGTTTTTCAGATATTTAGGAGTACAACAGTTTCTCCTTAATGATGTTTTTATGCACTGATGAGAGATGGATAGGAAATGAAGCTTGAAATCCATTGAACTTCAAATATACTGGCTATAGTGAAATGCCTATGCTCTGAAATTTCCCTTTCTCAGAATGGTGCCGCATGCTTCATGACCAAAAAAATGTGCAAAAATGGGCTCAGTAAGGGCAAATGGATAAATATTTGAGGGGAAAAAAATAATTGTTGAATGCTTATAAATAGTGCATGTAGCGAGACAAGTACATAAACATCCTGGACAGGAAAAAAGAATATGTGAACATTTGCATCAGCTTGATGTGTCAATTCATAAGTAGTGGGGTCAAACTAATTTACAGCTGAGATGGGGAGAAATGTGGTGAAAATGAAATTAATGGAATATCTAGCACTAACCTAGGAACTATAATGCCATCATCTTTTTCATGTGATGCATGAGTGGAACTATCCTTATTTATAATGCTTTTTAATAAACACTTTTTATAAACTTTGCACCATTCACTAAAGGACATTAGCATAGGAGAGTAGGTACCACAATTAAATTGACCCTAGTTGTAGAACTCAAAATTTCAATGATGTGCTAATTGAGGAGCAAGAAAATCATGTTTTCTCAAAGCCAAATGAAATATTTTTAAAAAGAAAAAGATTTTATATGAGTGGAAAATCCAATAATTTTACAAGACAAGAAATGCCTGGAAGAAATATATCTGGATTGCCATCCAGTAAATGAGGAACATTTGTAAGTGCATGCCCTCTCCTTATTGATCACCTAGCTCATGGGTGTCAAACTCACCCCATCACGTTGCCATCATGTGACATTTCACAATGTTTTCCCCATTCATGGAGCTTGCGTGAGTGTGGCCTGCATGTGATGCATCCTGCCACCAGTTTGACATCCCTGAGTCTAGCTAAATCCAATGTTTGTCCCTGCTCATACAATTTAGCAGTATGCACTATGCTTTGCTTACTGGCTTACTTATAGTAGCAATAGGGAATAATTTACAACTTGTTTTGTCCATTTTGTAATTCTAACATCTAAGCAAAAGTTTGTGAAATTTGTGATTAAGGCATCAACTGTTGAAGGGGATAGGGAGGAGAAACTGGAAAAAAAGTGTATTTTACTTAAGTCAGGGACATTATTAAAGCAATAGTAGAATCTTGCTGGTCAGCCAAGTTTTTAAAAAAAACAGATGGAATGCTGGTGCTCTTTTGCATCACTGCCTTCTGCCAGCTGCTCTTTTTAAATGAATTTAAGCTACAGTGGCAGCAACTTCAAGCATTTTTGACATGAAGGTATAACCATCGAAAACCTGTTTAAGATTATTGGTAGACCTATACCATTATCAAAGAGACTTCATTCATTCATTCATTCGTTCATTCATTCACTCATTCATTTGATTTGAATCCTCCCTTTTTGTTCAAGGTACCTAACAAGTTATACAAACACGATAGAAATAAAATGAAACCAATGCTAAAGTCAGTCAACTATTAAAAGCTCACTGAAAGATATCCATCCTTATACATTTCTAAAATGCTAAGAGAGCGGGGCCGAATGCAATTCCAAAGGGAGTATGTTCCCTAGCCTAGCAGCAATCCAGGTGAAGATTGTATCTTGGTGCACCGGAAGGGAAAGCCTCTGGAACTACTGTATGCTTGGATAGTCAGATTTGGAGTCATTTAGTGCTTCAAGACTAATAACAACACAACAACAATTGCGCTCAACTGGATCAACTGTAGATCTGTGTGGTCTTTGAGCTTTCTGAGCTTGGTCGTTTTCTTGCAGACATTTCAATACGAAACTAGGTGACATTATCAGTACATTGTTTGGTAATGAAACATTTTCAAAACCCTGAGTGAATAAAAACCAAGAAACTCAGAGAACACCAACGACTCAATAGTTCAACCCAAAGCTCTTTACTAGTACCAATTGTAGATCTTTAAATACAGAGACTAAGCCTTGTTGTGTGCTTTAAATTGGTACACCTCTTGCAGTCTCTGTGTACATAAACTATAACTTCTGGGCCATTTTTGAGTGTACTCCACAGTGGGAGAAGAAATGGCTGACATAATGGTTATGTCAGGCTGTGATTAACTTTCCTTTGTAGTGCAAAAGAGACATGCAGGAATAGCCCAAGACACAGTGCTGTCTGAGGTAGAACAGCAAATAGAATCTCCTCACATTCAAATGCACATAGTGTTTCCTATTTCCTGGAGTGACACACTCATATTTCCTGGAGTGACACACAGCAGTTTAGACCAGACAATTTTCCAACCTCAATCTCATAATGCTGCAACCTTTTACACTGCTACTCAACCCTTAGTAATACCAACAATTGCTCCTTTAGTTAGCTGGTTTGGAAAATCTTGCTTTCCAGATGACGTTCAGGACTGATTGATTGATTGATTGATTGATTTCTTCGATTTATATGCCGCCCTTCTCCGGAGACTCAGGGCGGCTTACAATGCGTTAAGCAATAGCCTTCATACTTTTGTATATACCTGCTTAGTAGGCCTTTTGGCCTCCCTTAAACGGTGTTCTTTTTTCATACAAAGTCATCTTATTGCCCCCACAATCTGGGTCCTCATTTTACCTACCACAGAAGGATGGAAGGCTGAGTCAACCTTGAGCCTGGTGAGATTTGAACTCGCAGTAATTGCAGGCAGCTGGCAGCTAAGTGCTACTTTTTAACAGCACTTTAGTCCGCTGCTCCACCAAGGACTTGCTCCAGTCCAGCACTCACCATGCTAAATGGTTCAACCTGCTCATGAATGCATCAGCCAAATTATTATAGGGCAGTATTTATTCTGCTTTCAGAATCTGTAATAGTTATGCTATGGCTAATAGCAATTGTTATTTGATGCATGTGAACTACCCATGTTCATTCTGGAAGACTGTTCTCTTGAAGTCAATTAGTTCTGGATTCCAAGAGTTGTGGCAAAAGAGGATTGAGGTGAAGCTCAATTCACCCTGGTTGAAAGGATCAAGCAACTCAATATCTGCAATATTTGACCTGGCAGTTTCCAAATATTCTATTTCATCTTGAAACCTCTAGACAAGAAAAGCAGTCCTGTATTTCTTAGGAATGATCTTGATTATTGCTAGAAACAGAATAACAATGAGAACATGATCACAAAGTTCTGGAAGGCTGTAGTGTTGCTGGCTTTTTTTGCCAGATCATGCTTTTGTCCTACTCCTTTTTGCAATTCCAGTAATATTTACCTAGGCAATGATGGAGGACATTGAACAGAACAGAACTTCTCAACTGCATCTCTCTCTCCCTCTTTGTTTCCCTCCTTTTTTTGAAGAGGCATATCCATTTTGGTAAGTCCTCTCATCCGGATTCATCATTGCCTTTCCAAAACTGTGTCTGCCTCCATGATCTAAATATTTCAAGAGGGCATTCTTAGAATGCTCCCTATCCTGAGGGAGATACATTGGACTCGGGTCAGATAGCAGGTCTTCTCTGTCATGGTAGAATATGTTCCTCCCTGGGCATTGCACTTTCTGTCCTTACATTCTGCAAAAACATTCCTAATCCACTGGGTTTTAGTCCTAATCAGTTAATTGGGTATGTCTCATCTTTATATGTTTGTTACGTTTTTATTTTTCTTATTTGTTGTTTTTCTGAGGTTTTATTAAATACTATCTTGTGATGGAGGGTCTACAAATATTGTAAACAAACAAATAAAAACCCAGAGAAAAAGAAACTCACCATGCATTCAAGTCCATCCTTTCTGCCTCAGTGAAAAATAAAACTATTTGGTTGTTATTTCTATCGCCATTTTAATAGTAATGTTCCTCACTTTTTATTTATTTGTTTGTTCTTCTACCTAGCATACAATAACAAGGTGTCTTGAATTTTTATCCTTCTAAAATTCTTCTATCAGTTATGCATTTTCTTTCATTTAATTTAAATCAATGATTCAGCATCTCAACATTGTGAATTTCTGTTTACTTTTACTTCTCTATTTTTAAAAGTACAGGTAGTCCTCGACTTACGATCATTTGTTTCATGAGTTCAGAGTTGTGGCAGGGCTGAAAAAATGACTTACCATCAGTCCTTGCACTTATGGCTGCTGGAGTACCCTACTGTCATGTGATCAACATTTGGGTGCTTGGCAACTGGTAGGTATTTATGATGGTTGCAGCTTTCCAGAGTCCATGTGGTCAACATTTGCAACCTTCTCAGAGGGTTTCTCAGGAGCAAAGTCAATGGGGGACTTGGATTTCCTTAACATGTGATTCCTTTAATGACTGTGGCAAAAGGTCATAAAATCAAACATGAGTCACTTAATGACTCCATTACTTGCAATAGAAATTCCAGTTTCAATTGTGGTTGTAAGTTGAGAACTACCTCTCTATCTTTATTGTGTTACTTTTACTCACCTTTAGTCTAAGTTGAAAACTATAGCTGCAGTTTTTTCCTCAGAGGGAGATGTTCCATGTCCCTAATTAGTTTAGTGGCACCTTTTATTGCCTGCTTTCCAGATCTATCATATTTTTTCAATATGTAGTTATGTACCAGATCATTACTATAGTAAAAAGTAAACAGTATGGTTTATTTATGTGAGTCAGCCCCAGCCATGACATCACACATTCTAAGAACTTGTTCTATCTGACTCCATATATTTCTCTACAAGGATGTCATTTGTGTACATAAAGTGCATTGCAACATTGCAAAGGCTCCATCCTCACAGATGTTCATGTTATGAAGATAGACTTCATAACAAACAAATCCGTTGCTTTGGTTTTGCTTTACTTCTGATGTTTCTGACCTACAGCTTGTTTTTTTTTAATCACCTTGTAAATTCTGGAAGGAAAGGAGAAATCTATAAAATATTTACTTACTTTTATGTTTAGTTTTCTATGCAAAATCCATGGAGGAGTGTCAATTTTAAGTATGTAGTTTCAATCCATAGTTCAGGAAGTATCAGTTGGGTAAATTTGTCTAAATGTTTGTCCAGCATAAATTCTCCAGTATGTTTAGAGAAGGCTGGTTGGGAGTAATGTGTGTGTGTGTGTGTGTGTGTGTGTGTGTGTGTGTGTGTGTTGGTGGGGTGGAGGCTTGATAGTCCATCCTTAGGGCATGAGGGAAGACGTGAAACCTTATTGTAGAATTAATAAGTAATATAAATCCTGTGTAAATAATTTTTATTAAACACCGTTGTTCTGCAAAAAATATGCAACTGTTTGAGAACTGTTTGTATGTGGCAATCTTCATAATCAATGCAAACATATCAATTCACCTTTAAATATTTTATTTAAGGTTTTTTTTTTCTTGGCAGCAACAAGAACTATTCAAAGGCAAAGAGTTACTTTTCACAAATAAGATGTCCAGCATTATTTTTTTGGAACGTATTATTAACAACAGGAGGTCCATGATATAGATCTTATATAAAACTATTCTAATGCTTGTGGTAGCTGAAATGAGATGCTTCCCCTTTCTTTGCTGCTGAGATGTGAATCAATGGAGAGCACTAGGCATACATTTAGAGAACAGATAAGTACTCAGCTGTAAATTTTGATTAAGCTTTTAATACCAAATTTCAAAGCTCATTGAATTATTTCCTCCTATAGACAGGTCCTGTGTGTTATGAACAGCTAAGTATCTTATGAAACCTGGATAATTACTTCTTATATAAACAGTCTCTTAATTTCAGTAGCCACATTTTTTTTCCTCAGGAAAACTTTTTTGCACGTGACTCAGTTTGCAATATATCACCAGCATTATATCTTCTACCTAGTGGGGACAGCTGTGTAAAATGAGCCATTATATAATGATCACAAAGATATTTTCAAATGCCTGTACTTCCTAGCCAACTTGGGTGATTATACATACATACACACACACACACACACACACACACACACACACACACACACACACACACACAACTCTGTCTAAAAAGCAGGCTATGTAAGATAGTGGGTTCCCTCTCCCTTTGCTAAGGAAGAAAATCCAAATGAGTAAATCACACACAGACACACACACACACACACACACACACACACACACGTTTTTGAATAATTGGACTTTGGCATAAGCTGTAATTCAAACTACTGATTCAGAAAATCAATCTGTTTTTCTGCAAACTAATATTTGTAATGTTTCTGTGCCTCAACTATGGAAAATTTCTTTACAAGGCTTAAGGCAGGTACAGAAAAAGCATTTCCTCTTTTAAATTTAGTCTGTTAAAATTCTGGAAAGAAGTTTTCTTTTAATTCTCCCATTAAGTATAACTGGAGGCACTCAAGATATGTATATGGAGTGTTGTATTATAGATTACAGACTGTAGTTGAAATTTGAATATTCCATTTTCCTAAGCTAATTATTCATTCATGATAAAGGGTGATTTATTCTCTCCACATACCAAATCTATATGCATATGTGTAACATATACTTTTGCTCAATAAGGGATGCATATTTCCTAGATCATGCTTCAGTTTCAGTGGCAGGTCAGAGGACACCATGACACTGTGCATGAGTTTGTTTTAGGAATATTTTCCTAGATACCTGCAATCTCCAAGTACAATTCAGTGTAAGGTACTCTAGGTTCTACCTAGATAACCCACAAATATATGCAGTAAAACATCTAAGCCATTGTAGATGCCTGGGAGCCTGATCCAATACTGACATGGAAATCAATTAAGTTTGTTAAGGCTTATTCTGCAGAGAATTGCAGTCCATACGGAACAAGGGAAATCTTTCATTGGACATCCCGATGTTTTAAAAATTGTAGTTCAGTCACAGAAGTTCTGCATTAATTTTTGCCCCGTTTGTGAAACGCTTAGAGCATAAGCACTATCATCAGATCTCATATGTAGATCCGATTTCTACTGCAGGTATTACCTGCACTCGCTAGAGTTAAAAGTGTTTTGGATGGTATGGTGTGCATGTAAATCTATTTCTGCCCCCCCCCCTTTTTTTTTTACTAGAACCTTTGTTGATCTTTATCTACTGTATGAAGTCTGAAGAAAACAATCTTTGGTTGAACATCTTTTTATGTCTAAGGAGAATGTACATGGACATGTGCTCCTAATCATGAAGCAGTTGGTAAACTCTGGCTCAATACATTATTGAAGACTCATCAGAGAAAACTGGAGAAGGACCTGGCCTGTTTGCATTCACCTTGAACACAATTAGCCTTCGCATGTTGCCTGACTTTTTGAAAAATATATATATATGGATACAAAATTTTGAACTGGAGCCACGAACATACCCATACATTGTTTTCAAATAGGCTAAGCGACATGGTCTGGAATAGAAGTTCTCAGTGGGTTGTGTTTTGGGGGGGGCTGGGGGGGTTACTTATGGCTTCATTTACCTCTGTGATCACTTTCATAGTTATTCTAAATAGATATTTACTGTAAATTATAGTAATTTTTCAATATTTGAATTTAGCACAAAGAATGAGATATGATTTTGAGAAATTAGACATATGCCTGGCAATTAACTTTGGGTGGGCCCCTCAGAAACCTACTTGCCCCCCTAGAAATATGGCATGGCCACTTGGGGATTGGCATATGGCCCACATAAAGAACCACTGATCTAAAATATCACAGCATTTGAAAATATAATGTATTCTCTGCTTAATACAGGATCGACCATGAAGGGCGCAGATATTGGATGCTCGTCATATATAATCTAACTGAGAAAGGGCTGTTGACTGTTAGATATATTTTAGTAACTAAAAAGTTGTGTACCCATTATCAGCATATTTTAAACCAACATGATCTGGAATAATTATATCTCTGATTTGTTTATTTATAAAATAACCATCTTTCCTCTTTCTGAGCATGCAGGTTCAGCTCCAGTTCAGTTGTTTCCTCTAAAGCAAATATTTGCTTTGAAAACTAATGTAAGCCTTTATTTTGAAGATGACAACGTTAACTGAAATGGCTCCTTTCTTCTGTACTCAAAGGGTTAAAGTCAAGGCAATATTGAAAGGAGCAGGGGCAGGGGGAAAAAAACATGGAAATAAAAGGTTAGTGTTTTCTGACTATTAAAGGGAGCCGGCCTTTTTTTTTTTGCTGAAATCCAATTGGTCATGCATTCCAGCAGCGTTTCCTGGCAGAGAGGAACCAAGGAAAAGCACCTGCCCTTGCCTATTGTGAACAGAAGCTGGGCCATCCCCACTTTGACCTAGCCTTTGACAATTTGTTGAAGTCTGTCATTTATTACACCATTTGCTTATGGGCTCAAAAATGTTGAGAAGAAGAGGGGAAGAGGTTGTTTCCTTAACTCCTTATGGAATGCCTCCCCCTTATAATTGAAAATTGTTGTTGCAATCCTTTTAGCTAAGAATCCTGCCAGTCTGCTCATAGTCTCAAGGCATGTCCAATAAAAACTTTTAAACACACGCCTCTCTGCCATCTCCAGTATAGTTAGTTTTGTACTGCTTCGTGCACTAGACTTCGTAACAGAGCTATAGTGCAAATAATTCTGGCAGGTAATGGAATGAGTCTAATAGAAGACAGCTGCAAAGTATCTTGGGAGATGCAACAAATAAAATTTCATCACTCAGTAGTCTGGTGGCAGAAATGTGAATTAAAGCCTAATTCTTTGAACATTTATTCTTTAGATTTTGGCTACAGAGTTTCAAAAAGTTCCTTTCCAGTTACAAAGAATTGTTCTTTTTTGCCATTCCCCAGGCTCAATAGAGGTACATGTTTACGACAGCAAATTCTATTTTTTAGGACTATAGTTCCACATTACAAAAAGATTCTTAAATATAATATTTCTTTCAAAATTGTATTGACACACATTACAATTAAATACAAAAAAATAAAAATAAAGCTGGACAACACCAAAACATACGAGTTGAAGAACCTTCAAATTTCTTGCAACATCAGCATAAGAAATGTAATATTAATTCCATTTTAAATATTCTTTGAAAGGTCCAAAAATTACAAAATAATATTTTCTCATGAATAAATTTCATTTTTAAATTATAAGAAATATCTCACATTGTAAATGTCTGGATCCGTTTAGTCTCTATAATTTTGTATTCTAGTTCTTCCATGATTTAGATATTTAATTTATACTAATTTTTATATTATTTTTAAATGTTTTCATATCATTGAATTATTGGTTTCTATTCAAGCACTCCTTCTGTTAAGGAACCTACAATTGCAGGTATCTTGGAGGCTGTTGTGGCATTTGAGATATAGTGATCAATTAGTATGCAATTAATAATAATAATTGTAACCAATATATACAATTAACCAATTGTACGTATTGTATATAACTGTATTACATATTTCATATATAATATGTAATTATTGCAAGTTGTACTCAACACATAATTGGTCAAAATCTTTATAGCAACCCTTAGAAATCAAACTGCTTTAAAGCGCTGATTGTTTGTTTAGCCCAAGCATCCCAATAAAGAAACATCCTCCCTGATATTTATAAATTCCACAGTATCAATTTGTCATATGATTTGGGATAAAAACATAATTGCTTGCTTATTAAACAACCAAATGTGCTTGACAACCTTTAAGACTAGAGACAAATGTCTGAGATAGATAGATAGATAGATAGATAGATAGATAGATAGATAGATAGATAGATAGATCCAAAAAACTCCAAAGAGGAAAATAATGGTAAGAAATCTAATTTCCAAAAATTTAGACTTTAAAATTAAAACCCAGTGATATAGTTGAAAAAATGGTAAATTAATCTGCTATCAAAACAAGCTGGCCAAATATATTTGAAGAGTTTTGCCTGCCATAGAAATGTTCTCATTAACTAATGGATTTGTGTAAAATATCTAATAGGTATTAACCTTAGAATCCTTCAAGTTATAATGATATAATGTTCATTGTAATTACATTACTCTTGCACCAATGACTTTATGGTTGTTTTGACAATTCAATGTATTTTGATGCATTTTGAGAAATATATAAATCTAAGCATGTACAAACTGTAAATCCTAATGTTTCTAGATGCAGTAACAGATCCCAAAAGCAGTAAATTATACTTGTTCCCACTAGTGGTATAACCAGAGTATAAACCATACTGTATTGGTATATGAATTCAACAATCTTTCATAATCACATTGCATAATTATGAAGGATAATCATAATATCATCACCACATAAGATTAATTTATATTCGGTGTCAAGTACCACCATACCTAAACAAGTGACAAATAACACTTGTTACATTTAGCTTAAAGATAAGCTGTGGGTCCATTAATATCTGTATTATATTTGTATCTCATGAATTTATTAGTTAATTATTTTCATCGAAGTTCACTGTCTGTGAATCTGGGAGAAAAAAGAAATTTTATATTTGTTTTGGTTTTGATATAAAGGTTTCTCTAACATGGTATACACAATTTCCATATAAATGCAAATGCAATAAATGCAATAAAACTAAACTAAACATGAGTATACATTTGTATAAACAGGTTCTGAGAAAATTCCTTGATCTACACATCATTCTTTCTGAAATTGACTTTGCTTTTGCAACCCATACTGTTTAATGTTACCAATAAATCCACTGGAAAATTCTAAAAGCAAGTATTTCAAGGCATAAACACATTCCAGTTCATGTACAGATCAGGAAACAGAAATTGAGTGACACCCAAACCAAATGAATGTCTGTACTATCCCCAATATACCTCCCAAATCTCTCCAGCTTTGGGGAAAACTCCAGGAAACCTTGCTTTTGAAAAGTTGTAGGCAGGCTAGTGGACAGCTTTGATGCAGCTTTGAAGCAGATAGCATTTCAGTGCCATCATGCAATGGTCAAGTGATAGAGGACAAAGCTCCTTTGAAGACAAAACTCAACTGAGTGCTAAACGGTCCCTGCCACAAATATGCAATGGGCTGGCCATCAAATATTCATTTGATTGTTGCCTCTTATGACTACAGGTAGCCCTCAACTTACAACCCACTTGGAACTGTAATTTCCATCAATAAGCAACACAGTCACTGAATGAGTTATCACATGACTACATCTTATTTTTTTGCTACAGTTGGTAAGTAAATCCAGCCTTCACCACTGACTATCCTTGTCAGAAGCTGACTGGAAAAGTCACAAATGATGATTTTGTGACTCCGGATGCTACAACTCTCATAAATACATGCCCATTGCAAAGCACCGGTGTGAATTGTGATCATATGATCGATCACAGGGACGCTGCGATAGTGGTAAATATAAGGACTTTTTAAAGTCACTTTTTTCAGCACCATCGTAACTTTGAACGGCTCCTGAACAAGTGTTTTTAAGTTGCAGACTACCTAAAGTCAGATCTAGCAGAAAGGAGGGAGGCTCCAAGAAGCATTAGTATCTCTTACGGAGGAAAATATGCCTCTCAAGTAGTTGATCCCTGGACAGATATATTTGGAGGGAATTTTGAACACTTTTCAATCCCATTTCAGGTAGGTGGGAGGGAAGAGGGAAGACAATGAATATCTCAGCAATACTAGTAATACTACCTTCTGTGTCTTTGTCAAACCGTACTTTTACCCTAAAATTTTCTTGCTAAATAAATTAAATATATAAGGTTTGTTTCCTAGAGATGTTGTGAAGCACTATGTAGATACTGCCTGTCATAAGAATCCTGTTAAGTTTACTGATAAGCGAACTGACTCAATCACAATTTACATTTATTTAGCCATTATACATTTATACCACTTTTCCATAATAATCGCTAAGGTGATATAGGACTGTTTGGAGAAAAACAGCAAGGTAAAGATGAATAAACCTGGTGTGACAAACTCTGATGAAAGATCATTTTTAATAATAACTTTTGACTCATGCGCATCACAAAATTGCATTTTTTGCATACACAGTGGTGTTGTTTTGTAACCTTATGCGTCACAGTGTTATCTATTGTGTATTTATTTATTACACTTCCATGTTCCTAAGTAAAAAAAGAATTACTTACACAAAAACTGTATTGAAAACCATGATTGTAATCTGCCTCTTATTCAAAATTAAACCCACAATTAACCCGCAAATCAGCACATAAATCACAATGATTAGTAAGAGAAAGGATCCCAACTTTATTAAATCAAAACCTGACCATATTAAGAATTAAGAATTATAATATTATGACTACAATTATAATATAATTAATATTTCTTATCCTTACCTAATTGGTTAAATATTCAGCTGACCAATGAAATGCATTATATGCTGCTTTTTCTGATTAGCTGTGCTTTTTAAAAACTAGCTGATCAACATGGGGCTGTTGGCAGGAATTTGATATTTATTCAGTAATTATTACTTGGAGAGATCAAACATTTGTCCTTATTCCTGCATGTACTTCAGAAATAAAACTGTCACTAACCCTTCAACATTGGCTGTATCACACGTAACATTCTCATCTTGTTTTTATTTATGTTCATGTGTTCTAAGATTGTTTAATTGTTGGTTTTATTGGTATGGGACCCCAAGCCATTTTGTGTGAGACAGGCAGTCATATACATTTCATAAATAAATAAACTACCATTACATTTCAGCTTTCAATGCTTTGAAAAGCTTACAAATCAAATACAATAAGCTGGCTAACAAAATAGCAGTTTCAAGACATTTTTCCTGATCAGAATGTCTATGTCCATCATGCTAAAGGCTTTGACTGAATCATAGGCATACCTCTATTTTTCTTTCTAAAATGTACATCGTTCAACGTTCCCTTTCTCAGAAATCATGGTGACCATGCCAGTTCCTGCAACAAGAACCCTGCATGTGTATAGCAATCATGACATTACTATCTACTTTCCGTTCATATCACTACCTTGAGTTCCTAAATGAAAGGTGGGATCTCAAACTAAAATAGAAATAAATGAATGAAAAATGGGACAAAGTAAGACTTAAATGTAACATTTAAATGTTAAATATCCATTGTTCAATCCCTTTTTTAGATCCAACTATTTGGACCTGAAGTATTTGAGGATCTTTCCACTGATGAGATCCAGTTACTTTGAGTATGTGTGTGGTTTTCCATTACCCACCCCTGGATATCTATTTTGATGAATGAAAGGTGTTCTTTGTAACCAAATCCTCTTTTCTTTGGGTGGGAGAAAGAGGAGAACAGGCATGGCACTGTATCAGAAAGCAAGGGCAGCAAAACTACATTTCAGACTGCTAGTTATAAACAGATGTTAATTTATGAGACAGAACAATGAGAATAATGTAGATGGCAACAGTAATTGTCTGTATGGTTCTTTTTATTATCATTTTAAGCAATCAAATGTCAATGTTCATTGGTTGCAAGGTTGGCCCCCAGTACATATATAACAAGGCTTTTTGTACATAACAACCCTACATCTTTGTGTTGAGAATGGAAAAAGTGTTTAGGGGGACTGTGAGAAAAAGCATCTGAATGAGAGCTGAAGCAGCTCTGCTTTTAATATTAGTATTCCTTTGATGTCCTCTGAATAAGCTGAAGTATTTGCTAGACTGAGATCTTTAAAAGCTAAACAGGTAATATAGGTGCAAATAAAACTAAATACAAAGAGAAAGAATACATCTGCTTTCAAAAATGGATGCTAAATCTAATAGTGAAGTAACTACATTTGCATTATATACAAGTAGCCCTCAACTTGCAACCCAAAATTTTGGTTGCTAAATGAGACATTTATTAAGTGAATTTTACCCCATTTTATGACCTTTCTAGCCACAGTTGTCAAGTAAATCACTGCAGTTCTTAAGTTACTGACCCAGTTGTTAAATGAATCTGGCTTCCCCATTGACTTTGCTTGTCAGAAGGTCACAAAAAGGGACCACATGACCCTGCAACCATCAAAAATATGAGTCAGTTTGCTAAGAATCTGAATTTTAGTCACATGACCATGGGGGTGCTACAAAGGTCACAGGAAAAATGGTCATAAATCAGTTTTTTTTCAATGCCATTGCAACTTTGAATGGTGATTAAATGAACTGTTGTAAGTTGAGGACTACCAGTACTATTAAATCTCTTGGTTTCATGATCTTTAATTGGGTGAAATGGTGCATCATAGGGTGCCAATTTTTGAACAAAGGCATCTCAAATGGGCTAAATGTGTCCCAAATATGAGGCCCCTGTTACCCAAGAGAATGATGCCCTGCATCTCTCATCTATAACGAAAATATATGAAGTTTTATTTTATTTATTGAATTTGTAAGGCTACCCATCTACCTAATGAAACTCTGAGGTGGGGAAAACGTACGTTTTTTAAAAATCAAGAATTGTTACACACAGAGACATAAATCCAGGTTGAGGCTTTAATAAAAGCAAAGGATGCAAAATATTTCTCCACCCAACTAAAGCTAGTTATTATTTTGAAGATATAACTACTTATTGTGAGTTGAATCATATGGTATAATATAACATCTCAAAACTGAATATCCCTATATCTCCAACCATATGTAATAAATGGGCTGTATAAGAAGTCCTTGAGTTACAACTAGTTGATTAGTGACTGTTCAAACATATGATGGACCTCCCCAGGAGTACCTGGTTTCAAAGATCCAATGGATGATGGCCCCTGCAATCACATGACTGCACGTCAGGTTCTCAGCAACCAGGCTGCATTTACAGCTGTTTGCATTCACATTAGGTTGCATGATGTTTTTACCTAGCATTTACTTCCAATTTTTGGCAAAACCAGCCCATGGTGAACAATGGGTTTGCTTAATGACTGCAGCATTTGTTTAACACCTGTGTCAGTTGCTTTACAACTGCAGTATTCATTTAACGACCCCTTTAAGGTTGTCATATCTTAGGACCATGATAGCCTTAGGACCAGGCTTCGTTAGAGTCATGAGTCAAGGACTAGCTGTAATTGAAACAGGGAAATATTTTTCAGCATCAGTGAAAATTGTGGATAAATTCAAATGTTAAACCTCTTCCCCAGTTAAATTATAAATGATTAAACCATATTGGAAAGTGGTGTAAAGCAAATCTAATCTTTCTGACTTTACTTGAGAACATGCCATCGATTGATTTTAAGTTTTCTCCAAGGGTGGCTACTTCAATTAAAGTTATATGTTGCCAGGGAACTCTTGAGACCTTGCAAATAGATTTGGAGAAATGTGTAATAAATTGCAAGTGTTTTATTAGTAGGTTCGTGTGAAAATCCTACACATTTTATACACCTGTACTCTCTTATAAATACTTGGTTATCTTCCAAGGAAACAAAAGTTTTCAGCAGTTATTTTTAAAATTTAATTAGAAAGTCTGCTGACACAATCATACCGATTTATAAAGTTAAAGATGCCCTTGAGTCAAGGTCAGCTTTTGGTAGCTACAAGGATATGTCCACACAGTTCTTCTTAACATGTGCATAGAACTGGTTTACTACTGCCTTCTTTCATACATATTGCTTGAGTTTCCAGTTCAATCTTTTGCTGCAGAACTCTATCATTCTTCCATTCAAACACTAACCCATCCCCACTCTATTTAACTACAAAATTCAGACAGGGTTAGCCATCTGCTGAGGCAAAAGTCCAAAAGCAATGCCTTACATGTTAAATGAAACTTTTCTGAATAAATTGAAACAACAGTTATATGGGGCAAGGTGAAGTGAAAATGAGATTGACTTCCAAGGAAGTGAAATACAGTTTCAAGATTGAAGGCTGGAGAGAGGCATGGCACATTTGAAAGTATTTCTTCATGTTTTAAAGAAAAAACAACAACATAATATTTCTTTACAAGCAGAAAGCTGGTGGAGAAGGGAAGAAAAGTCTGTTGGGAAGATTTTATTCAGGACAACCACCAAGAATAGTGTCATCCCCAATCTTAAATGGTGTAGTCTGTTAAGCGATTTTAGGACTCTGACATAATGCATTCTTCTGAAAAAGTAGGGCTTTTAACATTGACTAGGTGAAAATGTTTACTTTCTAAGATATAATTTTATGATGTTCAATATATTATGCAAATCCCACCATCTTCTTCAAAGTTATGTTAGGCGGTCTTAAAAAGTCAGATTATTAATGTTAAATATGATTGTACATGTAGCCCAATTCAAAATATGTCTTTATTAAAAAAAAATAACCAGTGATACTTCAAAATTTACACTTAGAATGAAAGAGCAGTAGAAAGGGTTAGGGTAGCTCTTCTTTTTTTTTATCTTCCTTGCCAAATTATGTCTGGCATATTTTTCCTCCATTTTGGAACTTTGGATCAAGAAATACAGAGAGGAGATTGTTCTTTTCTCAGTAACTAATTTAGCTTCATTTTTCCAAGAATGTACGGTATTTCTGCTTTCCTCATAGCATTCCATTTGGATTTAGAGACCAAAATTATCTTCTGCCACTTTTTGTCCATAATGATAGATTAGTTCATTAATTTTAGGTGTTAGACTTGAACTGGATCACTGGGTGACTTAAATAATCATGTTCTCTCAGCCCAACTGGAGGGATAAAATTAAAAAAGATGTATATTGTTTTTACAACTTATAGAAAAAGCAGAGTATAAATGCAATGAATAAGCAAATGCATATCCAAAGAAAGTTTAAAGAACTTGCTTATTAATGTACCTGGTTCAGATCCCTTTCCTATTCTTTTGATAAATCTGTAAAGTTTTCAGTTCTTTAAATATAGGGGTTTCCCCCCCCCCATCTTTTCTCATGTTTATTATATCACTAATGTAATATGATTTTTCACTAAACTACTCATTTCCTTTCTGTATAGATAACACACTTTTGAAAGGATGACTGACTGATTATGTAATTTTTAGTGAATTCAATTAATGCTCTTTTTCTTTTCTAAAACATAGCTCTGAAATTAGGAATGTAGCCCAGATGGTCCTTTTTTTTAATGCTAAATGATAAAGTTTCAAAAATGGGCTTACCTTCATTTCAAAAAGTTTACAGAAATTAGTTGATCTTTTTTGCCTGAATATCACAGTTTGTAAACAATGTATGTTTACCCATAGTAACATTAATATGCTTTAATACATATTATAGCAAACATTATTAGTGCAGGGGACTAAGAGAAACAAAACAAAAAGCATATATATATATATTGTATGCACTATGCATAGGTTTTTTTAAATTGTAACATAGTGCACATACTTTTATAGACTACCTTAATTGTAATGGAATGTACTGCAGCAAAACAGTATAAATCATAAAGAATACAATATAAAGAACATTTTTGTAGGCTTAATTAAAACAAAATCATGTACATGTGAAGAATATCCTTTCCCCTATAATTAAGGGGATACTTTGACTTGAACATCTTTAAGAGACAATTCATATAGGCTGGGAAAAAAATATCAAGGTATCAAAGCAGAGCTATTTCAGAAGTTGAAGTGTCTCCCTCTCAAATCCAAGTTCTATTTTGCCTGAAGAAAAGGAAGAATAAAAATAACAACCATCAAAAAGCTAGAGCATGAAACTCTTCCAGGAGTCTTCCTGAGATGCTCAAAGTGCTGTACAGCAGTTATCCGCCAAGAAACCAAATTAGCATTAATTGTATTGTGGCTTGCTGTTGTGCAATCAATGTGACTTCACCAAAGGAAACTAGTGTTGATGTCACTAGGTGGCATAGTCCTGACACATTTACAGATCATTACCTAATGCTAATAACATTTCGCAGCGAGCCTGGCTAGGGAAGGAGGGAGTCCTTTTAACGTTACTCAGCTGCCTAGGATCTCTGAGTGAGAGCTGCATCTCGGTTCCCAAAGGGTATGGACTGAAGCAGGGTTTTATCATTAGGGCTTGAAATTAAACAACAACAAACAGCCTGCACCTTGTAGAATGATGCTTAAATGCGGCGTGACAACCTTAGGGAGGATGCCAGGACCTTGATCTTGGAAATAATGATCCAAGCAACTAACAAATGCTTTTAAATCTATAAACTACTATACTTAATTTAGACTGATCTACTTTATCTGGGTTGCAAACCTCTGGATGACCACTAGAGGGCAGTAAAGTCATGCAGAAACATCACCTCCTTGCATTCTGGTGTCTGTAGTGTTATGATAGAGTTGAAGTTAACTACAGCCTTTATCCAGCCATAAACCCTATGAGGTTCAGGAGCAGAATATCCCAGACTCTGAACAAGCAGGTCTATAAAGTTGAATCTGTTAAAGAGCGGTCATGGATTTAAGCACAGTTTCTACTATAAATGTCTACATGAATTTTAGGCATGTCATGTGTCATTTGTGGGACTTATCTATTAGAAATTCATAATCTCACTCCCTGCAGATATTTGGGACTATCACACCCACAATTCCTTTCCATGATCCATGTTGGTGGATGCTGATGGGAATTAAAGAGCAAAACTTTTGGATGGGACAAGATTGCCTCCCCCTGATTAGAAACCCATATTCCTCAATCCCTAGTAACTTGACTGAGCTTCTTGTATATATGCTCTTGAAATTTCCATCCCTTATTTTGAGTTTCAATACCTGCCATTGATGAGGGGGCAACAAAAACTCACATCAGTGCACTGACGCAAGCCAAACATACAAATTGCAACTGAAGACGCCAACACTCTCTTATCACATTCTGCTACTCCTCTACTCTGATTTACTTCTCCTTAGTAAAAATTAATGAGGGAGATACTTGGAAGAGGAGTTAGCTAAAAACAGTTGTCTTAGGCAGGACCTATTACAGACAACTCCTCTTGCCTCTGGGGTGAGTGGGGTTTCCTTTGCTGTCTTCCTTGATTGTTTCATTTATATGGCAGGTTAGGCAGCCACAGAGTTTGGTTATTGCCTTTCCTCCACGTTGGATATTTTTTTCCCCTCAGCTCAAGGCCCCTCAGGGCAGTTCATCCCCACCCACAGCTGGTGTGACAGGAGGAGCTCTTCTTCCTCTTTCTCTCTCCCTCTTGGGTTCAATACTCAGAGCTGAGTGGCAAGAAGATTAACAGCCACACTATTAAGCGGGAAGCACTGTCTCAATTTCTAAATTGCTCCAGCCTTTAATAAGAGAGAGCAAAGGATGGCAATGAAGAGGGGGAAAAAAACACTCCTAAACTCGGAGCATCTTCTGGAAGCTCATGTTCTATTTCATCAAATGTTAAATTAGTTTCTTCTCTTCTCTCCCCCTCCTTGCTTTCTTTCTCTCGTTCCTTCATAAGTACATTTTCTTGTTTAATGCCAATCTTTCTGTGCTAAGAAAGGATCCTTTAATCAAATTGCAATGGGAATCCATTTAAGAGGGAAAGACAAGTGGGCTAAGCTTTATACATCAGGAAATTTCAACCCTAGGGCTGTTTGGGGAGAGTTAGCTCAGAAACTTTTGTTTTTTATCATCAGTTATTTCTGAGTATTTTCCATTAATCTTTTCACAAAACCTGTTGAGAAGAGATGGAAGAAGCCAAGGAAGGAGATTTATAACATGAAGACAGAACAGCAAGATGCGGGCTTTTCCAGGTACACACGTATAGTATATCAGCTCAAGCACTTATGCACACAATGGCTGCATGTTAAAAATACAGCAAACGCAAGAAATGTGCTGATTTTTCTGTAGGCCTTGATTGTCTCCGAAACTTGATTCACCTCATTTCTGTTTGCCATACTTTTCCTTGCATTTCTGGATATATTGGTATAATACAGACCCTAAGTTCATGTCTGAAGATATAGACAGGATCTTTGCAAATGACCAAATAGGGGAAAAAAAATATCTTCAGACATTCAATTTTGAATGGAGGCTTTCAGGCCAACAACTCAAATAAATATGAAATCACAAAGGTAGTTCTGCTGGAACTAAATTTGAATCTGTTCATCTCTCCATCTTGATGTAGCAGAATGCTGTGTTTTTTTCTTCAGTTGAAATACCTGCCCTTTGTTTCAACTGGGGCAAGTATTAAAATTTCAATTAGTTTTTATTTCTTTGGCGACAATTAGTTTAAAAACCTATTATTTGTGAAGAAAATAATCTGGGTGTAGTAGCCTTATTGGAAAATTAGGATAATTTAAGGAAGATAATTAGTCCTAACATTTCATTAATGATGTCCCCTATTTTTAATACTAAAATTTAAATTCAGTAGTAATTAGGGAACTTGTATATATTATCATTTAGATCTCAGAGAGCTTGAAAGGTTTAATGAGAAAAGTATGTATCTGTGCAAAATTGAAATAAAAATTAATTATTTTTTTAATCATTGGAAGCTATTTTCAAATGTATGGATTAAAGAAGATATCAAATGAAAAGGACAAAGTGATGGGGAACACAGTACTAATTATATTTAGTATAATACATCAATAAAATACTATGGATTGGGGTGACATAAAATGTAATAATTACATATTTAATGAATAGAATTCACTTGTTTAATGCATGGAATTCATTATTTATCTCATAAAATAAGATTTTTATTTCATTTTTTAGATTTATTTATTTATTTATCTATTTATTTATTTATTTATTTATCCCATTTATATACCGCCCTACTCCCAGAGGGACTCAGGGCAGTGAACAGCCAAGATTTCATGTATTTGTTTGCTTCCAAGACGCCGGCTTTCTCTCAGACCGCTCAACAGTCCTGGTCGCCCAATGAATGACACTGCGGTCGGGTATGCTCTGTAGCAGGATCAAGGTTTATTTCGTGCTCCAGGCTGTCACAGACATTGCTGAGTTCAACCAAGATAACATAAAGCCGGTGTCGGTGGTTCCTGCTTCCCACCCCCTTTTTAGAGTAACGCGCCGCAACGCCCTCCTATCAGCGATGCTTCCGGGTTTGCTCCTGGCGTTTATTATATATATGACGTCACCCGCCAAGTCTAGACTCCGCCCTATCCCGGCCGCAGTGTGACCGTCCGCCTAAACCCTGCCTAACACCCCCACCACCGTGAGTATCCCCTCCTTCCATAGTAGCGTCTTCGTTTCTTGCTGGTTGCCCCCTTTCAGCTCGTAACGTGCTTCTATGCTTTCCCCCCCCCGTTCTGGTATACAGTCGTTTTTCCCCCTGAAGTGTCGAGCTGGGTGGGTCTCGACATTTCTATCCTACCTCTTCAAGGAGCTTTAGGAGGTTTTTAGGAGGAGAAAAGGAGGGAGGGAGGGAGGGTAAGACAGAGAGAAAGAGAGAGATAGAAAGTGATCCAAAGTCAACCAAGTTTCCAGAATGAACTTGAACCTGGATCTACCTGAGACCAGGCCTTGCCAGCATTTCAGTCACAAACTTAATTAGTTCTGGTATGCTATATATGAAATGGGCAGCCATAATATGGATTAAATAAATAAATACATTTTAAAAACCTATTTAAATTGTACTGTATATTTTAATGGATATTAATTTACTCTGGTCACTCAAATGCTTCAAGGTTTTCCATAAGCTAAATAACAGAGGCACTAATGTGCCTGATTAATGTGTACATATAGAGGAGCTCAGAATGATAATCTGCTTTATGGACAAGGAGTTCCAAGTTAAATCTCAGATTTCTAAGAGTGGAAAGATTTTGCCATGAAACTTGGAATGACAAAAGTAGTAATCAAGTCAACAGTTTTGAACTAGATGCGTTCTATTTCTTGTGTTTATTCTCTTTTCTCCTATCCCCAAACATGATAAGAATAATAATAGCCTTTGTATCAGTAGTGCTAGGAACAGTCCCTCTGAAAGCATTTTCTTGGTTATTTTTAGGAGATGAATTGTATTTCATAAAGTACTTGTTAAATGAGGAAGTTTCCAACGTCCAGCCCTCATCTGAAACTCTGAAGAGCTGCTGCCAGAGTAGAAGAACTGGCCAAGAAGGATAAATAGTCTCAGAGCCAAGACTTGATTGAGTAAAATCATGGATGGGATAAGGACAGTCTTTTAAAGATTAGATCCCATATCAAAATGAGGGGATGTTTTTAGCGATCTCATATCTAGAATTATAGGATCTGAATTACAAAAATCCAAATGACTACTACCAGTAGTTGGCAGCAAAGTGATATCACCTAGTGATCATCTGGAGTTTTGCATCTGTTATCCTAATATTTCCCACTTGTACTTCAAAATCCTCTGTTTAGAAATTTATCCCGTCTCATTATTTCAGTAAGCAAAGTGAGTGGAGGTGGTATAAGTAAAGTCTAGAGGAATTATGAAGTTATCACAGCTTTCTTCCCACTTGTCACTTCTATCCAGGCAGTTTGCATGGACAGCTGGGATCTTTAGTATTGGGAACAATAATCTGAGCTGTCTATGGAGATTCTCAGTCTTCTAGGCCATGGTTGTCTCAAAATTGCTTTTTCAAGTGGCAACTTGACTTTCTGGTCTTTCTTTGAAGACATTTCACTGAAGAAGTTTCTTGGATGAGAAATTAAACATCTTCGAAGAAAAACTAGGAAGTCAAATTGCCTCTTGAAAAAGCATCTTTGGGAGAGTCATCTGAACTACTATTATTCTAGGGAGTGCTCTCCAACTTCACTGTTTAAACTTGAAGCAAGGTAAAAGTTACATAACCTTGCTGGACCAAAATAAAAAGATCACCCAACAATGTTCCATGTTATTAATAAGTAATTTTTAGTTAGTAATTATTATTTGCTAGTAGAAACCTAAAATAATAATCATGACAATATCAGTTTTTAGACGTTTGTAATATCTAAGGCAGGACCTTAGCTGCAACTCAACCTCAGTTTAAAGGGCCCACAGCACCACTTCATTTCAGATGTTTTAATACAAGTAACTGCCCTTCCCTTAGGAAAGTTTGAACTGGATTAAGCTACCTGCTTCTTTTGGGGGTGGAACGGGAAGGTTTACGATTAATTAATCAGATCAGATAGTTCAAAAATAAAACAAAATAAAAACTACATTTAAAATCCACCAATGTAGGTGAATGCATATGTACTGGGGGAGTGGGGGGAGCCAGTTCATTCCATATTGATCCCCTCCCCAATAGAGAACCTATGTCTTAGAGGTAGATGAAGGAGAGCATTCAGTCTGATCTCTTTTGAATGACAAAAGAGATTGCAAGGGGCAGATATCAGCAAGAACCAATCAAGAAGCTCCCCCACCCCCCCAGGTTGGAGCCAGCCTCTTCTCACCGCTGAGCTTTTGTCCTCTTTGCCAGAAGCCTGCCTGCCTGCGGGCAATATCCAGCTTTCTAATAAAGCAACCCCTTTGTCAATGACAGCAATGATTATCTCCTGCAGCTGCCCAGAGTGTTGCATTTTGTAACACAATTTGGCCTCCTTTGGCCCCTGCTTAGTCCTATTTAAAGTCCTGCAGGGGTCCCCTGTTTGATCTCTAATTGATATAATTGACTGGGAATAATCAGTGTGGCTTTATAGATTTTTATTGATAGTTAATTTTCCTTCCTCCATTGTTTCATCGAGAAGACTATAACCTAATTTACTGCTGCCCCAATGGGGATCCATCATTGCCCTTTTTGGCAAAGGCTGTTGGCAGCTTGTCACCAAAGAATCAGAAAGAGCTGTTAAACCTCCAGTGCCTACCATTATTTAGCAGCAATTTAGAGACCTAATGGGCACTATAAATTACGATCAATGACTACATATAAAATACAGTTGTTCAGCAAGGTAGTGTCATGTTATTAAACAAACCGATAGGGTGTTTGTTTGTTTGTTTTCATATGTTATTTCCCATTTACCCACATGGAGTGATTCTGAATACTGGATAAGGTTGACTGATTAGTAAAAGAAAGAGTCTCTTGCCTAGACTGAACTGTAAGAAAAATTCCTAATAGATCTTGAAAAGAGAAGGAGAATGGCCAACCATGCTTTATTTGCTCTATAAGCAATCTGAGGCTTCCAAACACTCTAAGAGAAACCACAGCTCTTGTGTCACTAGATCTGCTCTAGTGTTGCTTCAAATGCATTAAACATCAGCAAAGGAGAAGCTTCTGGATTTATAATAAGAATTAAGCAAAATAAATATAGTGGTATGTAATACATCACTCAAGGGTTCTCCCTAACCATTCTCAAACCCCAGCATATTTCAGGATAATACTGTGACAAAGTCACAGACCTTTCAGTCAAGGGCAGTGCAGTATATAGGGAGGAGTCAGACGAATACTAAAAAGTTCTGGTGGAAGAGAATATTTGTAGCTCAGGACAGAATTATGTCTTCGGTGCTCTCTGAGCTTGGCTGTTTTCTTGTAGACCTTTCATTACCAAACTAGGTAACATCATCCTCATCATCAACCTCATCAACCTTTCAATTGGTCAAAAAAGGCATTGTCCTAATATACATTTGGAAATCTTTATCACTTAGAGATAAAGTTTCCTCATTCATTCAATAAATGTTCAGTTTATTTTATGTGTGAAATATATACACCACCTCAGTCCCGACAGACTATACATGGTTTACACATTCTCCTGACTTAAACTTTCATCAACCCTGTTTAGCAACCACAGAGACAATTAAAAATCCACCCAATGCCATTTTCAAAGAGCAGAAGAGTTGTGCTATGGATAGGACTGGCCTGTGCAAAATGGCAGTTTCAATCTTTAGACATCACTAGTTGGGCTACTTTTATCAGATCTGGTAACAAATTTGTCTATATACACATTTTCCTTCCAATAGGTCAGGGTTGTTGTTGGTGGGGTGTGTGTGTGTGTGTGTGTGTGTGTGTGTGTGTGTTGTTATTGTCAGTGTGAGCATTAGCAGATGGATCTATTGTTATTTAACAAATGATGGCAGTTACAGATGGCTATAGAAAGGCACACTGGAAAGGACTTCAATCCATTCTCATAAGTCTTGCAGTTCTGATGGCTGCCTCTTGTTAATGGAAGAGCAGAAGCGAGCAGATACGGAGGGTAAAGAGAAAACAGAACTGGAATCAACAATTTTGCTAGGAATAAATCGAGGGAGATTACAAGACAGATGTATAATTCTCCACAGTCCCTAAAGTCTCTTGCGAAAAGGTGGAAATGAACTAATTTATTAGTGAAATCACATCAGGGGCAGTAATTTCATGTTAGTGAATTTACATGTAATAACATTAGATTTCCATCCCTGCATATCATCACAGCTCAGACTTCCCGGATGATGAATGAGCTGCCTAAAGAAAGATGATGGTTTGATTGTTTTCACAGCAAACAGAGCAGCATTTTAATTTCTTGCTTCTGTGTTTATTGCTTATTTGGCCCCTTGCTTAGCTTGTAAAAGCCCAGGTAAGTGGAAATGAATAAATGTAATTACTATGGGTGACAGTGGTAATCTGTGTGGGTTTTTTCATACTGGCTTTGCCAGCATTAATCTAATCAGAGGAAAAGATATGTCATTGCACTGAAGCATTGACAGAAAGCAGAAGCCCTCAGCCCCTCATTGACTGAAACAGGAAATTTGACACTGACAAAGAGCGGAATAACATGGCATGAGCTTAGGCACACCCAATGCATTGCTCTAGAACCGTTGATCTCCACATCACAATGGCTTCCCTCACTCTGTAATAGTCATACATGCAGAGTAAACTTGCATTAGTTGAAGCTCTAAGCCAAATATTGTCATAACCTGTGTCTGATCATTGGTCCATTACTGAGCATGACTGGAAGCAGAATTTGAGTATTTAAGGAAGGACAGTATACAGTTCTACTAAGAGACACTAGGAATTAAGTAGAGTACTTATAATACAAGCCACATGGGCTGGTTCTGGTTTCTGGTCCTCTCTAGGTATTGTGCAAAGCCACAATGAGCTACTTATTTCCAGGGGGAGTAGTGACTGTTTCTTGGAATAACCATATAGAAAAGGTGATTATGAATAGAAAGAAACTTCCTCTATTGATGGAGGTTCTCCAGTGCAGTTGAGGACCTGTGGAGGAAAATGCCAAGGAAAGGACTAATATATTCTTCACTTCTCTAAGCATGAATAGAATATCAGTCCACATAATATCAGAAAGAGTGTAATAGCATTTTTTTAGACTAATAAATTAAAGACATAAGTTTTTAATTGAACTGCAGCCTACTTCATCAAATACATACAGTGGCTAAAAAAAAGGCAAAGGAGTCTCTATGGATTTTACTCTTCTAGTTAGTTCCGGCTATAGGGGACAGTGCTCATCTCCATTTCAAGGCCATTGAGCCAACACTGTCTAATCTATGGTCATGTGACCATCATGACATCATGGATTGCTGTTACCTTCCCACCAAAGTGATACCTATTTGTCTACTTGCTTTCGAACTACTAGGTTGATAGGCACTGGAACAAAGAAGGGGAGCTCACTCTGTTGTGTGGTGCTCAAATCTTGAACCTGGCCTGTGGCTTTTTTAGCCAATATGCCCAACATCTTTACCACTGAGCCACTATGCTGCCTGGCTAAATTAAGGTAGAATTTAAATTGCCAGAAGTGAATCTGTAGCTCATGACCACTTATGCTTTTTAATAAAATGTGTTAGTTTAAAAAGATGATATTGCATTCCTTTGGATGTTTGGCTACCACAGATTAACAGTTCTCCTCCTACAATAGTACCAGGATGGGGCTCTAAACTGATTCAAGTCAGATTTTATATTCCGACTTGAATATTCTGATTTATACAACAGTATTCACAGCTGCAGATTTACTGGTATTTAACCTGCTAATGTTTATTCATTATTTAACTCTAATCAAGTCACTTATAAAGGAAGAGATGGGAATCTACAACATCCTATGTTCAGTACAGGATTTCCTGATTATGTTTTTCTCTGTATTTGTTGAATAGGTGTGTTCAAAAGTGTGTGTTTGGGTGGGGGGTGCAACTGCTTTAGAAAGTGTTTTTTTTTTCTCAATGATTGGTAGAAAATGATTGCATTGTAGGCAAACTGCTTAGAGATATCATGTGCAGTGCAGGGGTGAAATGCTTCCGGTTCGGACCGGATTGCCTGATCTGATAGCGATGGAGGCAGGTGATTTGGAGAGCCGGTAGCAAAAATCCCTGCCACCCCCCACCCACCCACCCCCATGCCCATCTGAGCCGCACAATCATCAGAGGCTTTTTTTTTTTTTTTACTTTTAAAAGCATTTTTTCTACAACCTCTTTGGCTGAAAAAATGCTTTTAAAAGTAAAAAAAAAAGCCTGTGATGATCGCGTGGCTCAGCTAGGATCATCAAGGGCTTTTAAAAGAAAAAAAACCCTTTTTTTCTTTTAAATGCCTCTGATGATCCAAGCTGAGTTGCCTGATCGGTAGAGACTTCTTTTTTCTTTTAAATGCTTCTAACGATCAGGCAACTCAGCTTGGATTGTCAGAGGCATTTAAAAGAAAAAAAATTTGCCTCTGATGATCCAAGCTGAGTTACTTGATTGGCAGAGGCATTTAAAAGAAAAAAAGTCTCTGCCGATCAGGCAACTCAGCTGGGATTGTCAGAGCCTTTTGAAAGCATTTTTTTACAACCTCTTTGCCTCTTTTTTTCTTTTAAAACCTTTTTTTTCTTTTAAAATAGTTTTAAAAGAAAAAAATTGGCCATGCCCACCCAGTCACATTACCCCCCCCACCCCCACCAAGTCATGCCCACAAATTTTAGATTTCACCACTGGTGCAGTGGATAATTTTTCAGAACATTTGCTATAGAATATGTGTTTTCCCATAACACATAATCAGTATGAGGAAGGAAAGAAAGAAAATAGAATTTTGATAGAAGAAAATTGACTTCTAGTCAATGGACTTACTCCCCCGCCCTCAGTGAAATGAAAAGATAATGTTTCATTATCTGAAATAGTACATCTTATAACATTCACCATATTCTTATAAATAATAATTTTAATTTGTTGCAGTGTAAAGGTTTAGTAGAAGAGTTACCAGTGTATGGGACCAAATTATGTTGAAGGAAATGAATTGAGGGTAAATAGAAAGTAAGTAAATACCCAACGGCAAATAGGGATAGAAGAGTTAGTTGCTATTAATATTCTCAAACCAACAATGGTTAACAGAAGGCAAGAGACATAATGAAAACGTGAAATGAGTGACTAACCCTCCAAAATTTGTATCATGTGATACATGAATGCTCAGGAGTTGGGAAAGAGATGCCAAAAGGGACACAGATTTCATACTTCCATTGCTTTTATTTAGTATATTGTAATTCTTCATGGCATTAATGAGGTGAAATGAATTAGAAATTCACAACAGACCTTTGGAAGTTCTCTGCTAAATTTGGGGACAAAGAAATTGAGTGGAGGATTGCAAATTGGAGAAATTTTCCAACAAGTTCTCAGAAGTAAAGACAGGAGCACTGCTATTCATAAGACCCACCAGAAGGCATTCCCCATAACATATTTTGTTGATTAAACTGAAATGTGGGGAACCAGCAAGTCTATAGACTTCATAAATAAGATTATATAGTTAAAATCAAGACAATCAGACATATCCATTGGCCATCACATAATCAATTAACTTGGTGAACATTACAGTTGATTCTTAAGAATCTGCTCAGAACTGATTTCTTTTTTGAGGACTTCCCAATGAGTTTTCTTTCTGTAGATTGAATGGAAACAGGTTGAAAGAATGGAAGAAAATTTCTGCCTATTTCTTATGTATTTATTTGAAAATGCATGTTACATGCACATGATTCAAAATGCACCTTTGAAAAACAAAGACTTGAAGTATTTGACTAGTCCTATTTAATAAAAGGATTCTCTGTTGTACAATTCCTGCTTAATCATCACCATTATTTTCAATAAACTTACAATAAATTATGAAATTAAGTACCTAGCAGTGAAATAAACAGCAGCGAAAAAGGGAAAAAATAATCTCTTAATAAAATACATATCAGGTTGTTCCAGTTTGTAAATGCATCTACTATAGCCTATAATCTATGGTGCAGCAGATTAAAGTGGTGTTAAGTGACACCAGCTGTCTGCAATTAGTGCAAGTTCAAATCTCACTAGGCTCAAGGTTGACTCAGCCTTCCATCCTTTCAGGGTAGGTAAAATAAGAATCCGGATTGTGGGGGCAATAAGCTGACTTTGTATAAAAAAGAACATCGCTTAGGGGGGACCCGAAAGCCCTACTAATCAGGTATATACAAAAGTATGAAGGCTATTGCTTAATAGCCTTGAATCTTCGGAGAAGGGCGGCATATAAATTGAACCAATAAATAAATAAAATAAATAATTGGAAAAACATCTCTGGAGCATGCTGCACTTCAATCTGACTATGTTGTCAAAACATTCCCTTGGTGTTCTGTGGCCTGAAGAGAACTGCTCAGTACTGAAGAAAACCTTAACATTCATATCATTATTGGAAGCAGCTGGTGAAATATGTCTCCAATGAAAAAGAGAAAGGTGAATGAGTTAATTTGAGAAAAGGGGTTAGTAGATGTTTCCAAATGCTCCGTAAAGGGAAGATGTTTGTAACCAATCAAGTGACAAGCATTGAGGAATTGATGCATAGTAGTAGCCCTGTCCAAATTCAAATATATACATGTTTTCCATATTACACTTTACAATGTATACATTCACATGGAAGTGCATGTGCTTGTCTGAATGAATTGTTTTCTGAATGAATTGTTTTTAAAGGTTTGCAATTGGTTGCTATGTTCTCAAAACCACACTATATATCAGAGTGAGGTATTGTATTACATTAATATCCATAATATTTCTTTAACCAATATGAAATTTCTTGGGTTTATCCTGATTATGAGCTCTGAATATTTCAGTGATTTCTCCATATAAAATTTTCATCACTACAGAAGATAAGAAAAGTGCTCATTTTTATGGATTGTCCTGTTGGTGGCAGTAGTGAAGTGAAAGTGTAGCATTGACAGAATTCACATCAGGTAAGGATTTTAAGACAGCATTTGCTATTACCAGAGATTCTCTTAATCCTTGGTGCAAAGCCTGAGGCTGACTTGGGTTTCAACACTTATCTGGACTCAGAAAAAAGCCAGCCATATGCTGGTGAAACATTCTGAACCAGCAAATGTGGAATCAGAGAAAGTAAAAGTCTCCTCTGGCATTAGCCATGTATTTAGACATATGTAAGGAAAATAAAAACTGTTATACTTAGTTTTTGATGTGATCACTTGTCAGGCAAATCCAAACAGCCCAACAGCATTAATCAAATTGAGTTACTTCCAATTAACATAGAATTAAAGGAATAGAAATTTTGCAGCAATCATTCTGCTGAATATAATCTGAAAGTCTCCCCTTTAGGCAGATAAATCAAATACCAGCATGGCCTTGAGATATAGCTACTGCTTCCATTAAAATGATTTGATCAACTTGGTTCTTATTCATCTTCCTTAAATATAAGCTAAGTGGAGCCATTTTGTTGATGCAGTGAAGAATTACATGAGAAACTGGCAACCAGCATTTCTGTTGACTCAGTAAAGTTAAAGAGGACATCAATCAGTGAGCAATAGAACTGATTGCAACAGACTCACCGATCCCTTTTTTGGGATGGGTTAAAGCAAGCCTTCAGCTGCTAAGAGGATGTGCCAAAGCCACTTCTATCATTCTTTTAAAGTCCTTGTTTTCTTTGGCTCTTTTTCCCTAGTTCAGATTTCATTAGCACCAGGAATGGGAGACAAACTAGGAAAGAAATGTAGGAGCCAGAGAGCAGACAAAGGATAAAATTTCATCTCTAAAGTGGCAGCTATTAAGTGGTACTCCTGCTCAACTGTTTAAAATGCACTTCAGGAGTAATGTGCAAATATCTTATTTTTAATATTGATAATAAATTGTACTCTAGTCTTGAGGAAACAGCTCAGTAATCCCAAATGCTGATGTGCAAATCTATTAAATCTTAGCAGTTGCTAATATTGAAGACAAGTACGTTTTGCATTTCATCAGGAGAGGAAACAGTTTACTGTATTAACATAACATGTCCTAGTAGAGTTTTATATTCTTTGCCTCTTGATATTAGATAGGAATTGATCTCAGCTGAGATGGAACTCCTTTTTTTCAATAAAAATGGATTAAGTTTGAAATTAGAGGCAGGAGAAGGAGCTTTCTTTTTTCAGTCCATTACTATCATTTTAATCCTGGGGATTGCTCTGAAGAATGCATGCAGGTGCTTCACTAGTCAGATGGTCCAGAACTTGACATGAAATACACACACACACACACACACACAGAGAGAGAGAGAGAGAGAGAGAGAGAGGAACTTCTGCTTCTTTTCAGAAAAAAAATCTCTTTCACGAGTAGTGATCTCAAGTGAACTTTAGTCAGTAATCCATGTTCAGTATATATGTATCTTTGTGCAATATGTAGATAGATTCTTCTTTGCATGTTAGAGACAATATCAAATATTTACATATTTGAGCAATATAAACACCTATCCTGTAAATATACTTTGTGATGCTTTCTCCAGTTGTTTTAGTACTATACCATAGTAGAAATTTCAGCTTAGCTGACATCTCAAAAGTTAATATAATAAAGAAAACTTTTAATAAAATAAACTCCTCCTTCTGCTAATGCTGTGCCTGGACTGGAAGGTCCACTAACTAGAAATTATTAGATAACATTACAACATTCTGTGGAGATGGGATGCATATTTTCATTACTTTCAGTAGAATACAGTAAATATAAAAGATGAAATAAAAGATTCTGGCATCCATCTTGTAAACTGTTCTACTTTCTTTTATAACTCTGAGATGTTCTTTTCTTATTTGCAGAAGGCTATCTTTTTCACATTAAGGACAACTCACCTTAACCTTCAAATAGTTACGTTTCTGTAAAATTCTGCAATTTTCATGACACATGAGCAATATGCAGATTTTGCAATACCCGCCATTATCATTGTTTCTCATCATGTTATATTATCTGCTTTTCTCCATCCTGTTCCCCAATCAAGTAGTTGGTAATGTTCATTAATATGGAGCTGAAGAATTGTAATCATTCACATGTTCAATGGCTTAACTATTTAAAAATGCAGAAATAATCCTTTTTTGTAGACACTGAGATACTTTTCTAAGCACCAAACATTCATGTCAGTAATCAGATCTGTGTATACTTTGACCTCTTGAAGTGCAGCAATATATGTAAGAAGAAGGGCACAGGTCCTTCCTCTTAGCTTAGTCTTTCTTTATTCATTGTTCATCCTTAGGAGTGAGGATGTGTGTCTCTTAGTCCATAATATAAACCACCTGCTAATCTTCCCATTTACTTTTATTGAGTTCAGTGCTTTCTTGAGTTCATAATGCTCTTCAGACTGTAATGATCATGACTTTTTTACAACAGTTGTTAGGACTACTGTTGCTACTGTGTGTTGATGTTCTTAATATGTTATTAATACTTAGCATTAAAATCCAAAAACCTTGCCAATTTTATAGCCATAATCCAAAAACATCAAAACAAATCATTTCCTGAAAAAGAGGCATTTGAACATTACAGTGCTTTGATTTAAAATCTTCTGTTATTAATAAAAATGTGGATCTTGCTGCTAATTGTAATAAAATAATTTTATTTTCTTTAAGAACAGCATGAATATTAGAGCTGTCAGATATGGGCTGCAAAAAATCAGGTGCCCTTCAGAAAAACTCTTAATGCTTTCCTACTATATAATAGCTATCCTGATATTTGCAGCTCAGATCTGGTTGCCCTGTAAATATTTTTGCATGAATTCTAGTAAACAGACCTAAGCCAGACCTATCTGCTTTAATTTGTGTATGCATATTATTAGGTATGATAAGTTTATCATGTATACACAAGATCCAGCTCCATGACTATGCATTAAAAAATTATATGGGGTATATATGACAATTTCATTCCAAATGGAGGTAACCTACACCCAGAATAAATTTGTATGAATTTCAGCAGTTAAAGATGCTGAGCTTGTCAGCTGAATAGCTGACAGCCCAGGTTTGACACCTGAACTCCACGTAATGGGGTGAGCTCCTGTTACTTGCCAAATTCCTACCCACCTAGCAGTTCAAAATCAAAATGATCCATGGTGGTGCAGTGGTTAGAGTGCAGTACTGCCAGCTACTTCTGCTGACTGCCAGCTGCCTGCAAATCCCATCAGGCTCAAGGTTGACTCAATCTTCCATTCTTCCAAGGTGGGTAAAATGAGTACCCAAACTGTTGGGAGCAATATGCTGTCTCAGTAAACTGCTTAGAGAGGGCTGTAAAGCACTGTAAAGTGGTATATAAATGCTATTGCTATCATACAAATGCAAGTAGATTAATAGGCACCACTTTAATGGGAAGTTAACAGTGTTCTGTATGCCTTTGGTATATAGCTGTGCTGGTCACATGACCATGGAAATTGTCTTTGGACAACGCTGGCTCCTTTGGCCAAGAAACTGTACCCTAGAGTTGGAATGACTGACAGGAAACCTTTACCTTTTTATATATTTTAAAGATGTCATATAAACTCACTTTCCTGAAAATAAATACATAGGATTCTTTTCCTCTGTGTTAGATGTTTAGGCAGAATGAATCTAACTAGTCAAGGATTTGGCAAAATTTCAAACATTAGGAAATAAAATAGGCTGGAGAAGCTCCAGAGGCACAGAAGTATGTTCACATAATGATCAGAGATTTGAGAGTAACACATGCACAAAATACAATTGCTGAGTTAAGTTTTTTACTCTTCCATTCTCCAGCAAGGATGATCCCATTAGATGGAATGGGATCAAAAAAGAATGTCCATGAAAAAACCTGGGAAGGAAGAGAGTTTCATAGGGAATGAAATATTTTCAGAAATGGACACAATGGTATGCAAATTGAAGGATAAAGTTCAGCTAAAATTCCCACATCCTCCATCAAAGTAATGGGAGATTCTGTAAAAAAAATAAAAAAATAACACATTTCTGTGGCAGAAACATATTGCTGGAATCAAGATCTCTCCTTTATCACAATAGTCTTTAGCAGTACATTTGCTTATTTTTTTTTTAGGAAATCTAGCTCCAGGAAGATTTGCTCAACTGATAGCAGTTATATATTTATCCAAAGAGCATGCTAAGCCAAGGAATAAAGCTACAGGCATCCCTCATGCCTGAATCACCCCTTGTCCTGCAAGGTGCACATTTTTAGGAAAGGAGGCCAATCTTACTCCAATCTTCATGTACTTTATTGGCATCTCTTTGAGAATGTCAATGTGACCTGGACAGTTTATCTGGACAGAAGAAAGCAAATATTAATATTGGTATCAGTCAGGGCTAAAGTTTAACTCTAGTGGCCTTGAAAACTTCCTTCCTTCCTTCCTTCCTTCCTTCCTTTCTCCTTCCTTCCTCTAGTGAAGGGAAGAATATAATCTCTTTCAGAGACATGATATACAGAGAAAGAAAACAATCGGTGCTATAGAAGGATTGCCAGTTTACATCAAGAATGTTGCAGTTTAGTTTCAAAGGATAAACAAATGTTCAATCTCACAAATGTGTTTTATTTATGTGCCAATAGCAACATATTATATAGATTTGAAATATATTGTGCCATTAAGTAATTAATAATTTGGTAAATATTATATAAAGCTTGTGTAAAGTAGCTTTGCTTCATTTCAATTGGATAGTTAACATTGTGGAAACAATAGTATTTCCTGCATTAGAGTGTTTCCAGGTTGCTCTTAAAAACTCCTCCAGCATTTTTAGTAGCCATAAGAGGTTTCTGTTTGTGTGCAATAAGCTTCAAGTGCATACTTGAACTGCCAAAGGAGGCCTCATCTAGCAAAGTGTGTGAGTGTATTTATGTGTGTGAGTCCATATGGACATACAGAGGAGCCAGCATGGTGTACTGATTAAGGTGATGTATCAGGAGTGGGTGGACCAGGTTCTTGTCCTCCCTTAGGCACAGAAGGTATACGACTTTGAACTTGTTTTGTCTCTAGACTGGGAAGTAAAAAAAAAACCCAAAACACCCTATCAGCACCGCACTATCAATCTGCAGTGAATTGGTATGGTAGAAGGTCCATAACCTTTATCCTGCAGTTAATTGACTCAGTGACATATATATACAGACCCAAATCAAGGAGCAACTCTAGTAATCAGAATATGAAACAAAGTAGGAAGTGTTAGTAAAGTAGGTGGTAAAGTATTAATTGTAAAAAACAAGTGTTGGATACATTTCAACTGTTCTTTGAGACAAAATTTCCCTGACAACCAGGCCAACAAATATCTATTTTTCAGAAGTGATTATTCTCTCCCACTCAGGGTATAAAGGCAAGCACAAAATGGATACACTTCAACTTCTGATTGGGAAATATATCCTGATAATTGGGCCATCAGTATCTCTACCCATCAGAATTCTTTATTCTTTGCTCACAAGTACTCTTGAGTATAGAATTCTAGTAAGGTACTAATGCTGGGAAAGATTGAGGGCAAAAGAAGAATGGGACAACAGAGAATGAAGTGACTGGATGGAATCGCTGAAGCAGTAGGTGTGAGCTTAAATGGACTCCAAAGGATGGTAGAGGACAGGAAGGCCTGGAGGAACGTTGTCCATGGGGTCACGATGGGTCGGACACAATTTCGCAGCTAACAACAACAAATATTGCCTGATGAGAGACCATCAGATTTATGTTTCTGTGAGAATTCATTCTCCTACTTGAGAAGGCAGTAGTCATCAGAGCATGGACTAACATGCTATGTTAGTCCATGCTCTGATGGGTTCAAAAACCCATCAGAATGTGATGTGTGAGACATTTCACTGTATTTTCTGCCTTTACCTTACTGAAATAATTTACCTTTCATTATATTTTAAATGATACAATTTTGTGCTTTTTCTAGGTGCTGAAATCTGTTTTTCATTGTTATAGGTCTTAACACTTATTTATTTCAGGTATTCATTATTTTATTGTAACCCTGGCTTACTTTAACCCCTAGATGTAATTTGCAATCATTACTAATCCTATTATAAATGGAATGACCCATTCCATTTTCAGCAAAGGTAAGGTTCAAGTAAATGATAATTCTGATGGGTTCTTTAACCTTATTGTAATAGTTCATGTTCTGATGAATACTACTAAAAGTAAGGTCTTCCTTGAGTCAAGCTCAGCTGGTGAGCCCATGAACATAACCATGTTTTCTTTTTGCCAAAATTTTGGGAGGAGTTTGACATTGCATAATAAAATATGTTACAGCTCAATCAGTGGTCTTATAAATGATTTTTAAAACTCTGGTTAAAAATAAAATATTTGTTTATGTTAATAGGAAGGAATTCAACATACTGAGATGTTCTTGTTATTGCCTGTAAATCATGTCCATCATTCCTGGTATTTATAGGGAGGACTAGCTGTTTAAAGCCTGTGCTTGGTTTGTTTTGTCTGGTTTTGAAGATATTTTATTTGTTTAATAAGCTACTTAATTTACTGAAACTTGGAAACAGTTGAAATTTTCACAGTAGTTTTGAACCATGAAGAATGTAGTCTTTTTGCACTGACATCACTGAAAAATCAAGTAGAAGTGCTTCTGGTAATAAAAAACATTCCTGTGGCCTATGGAAACAATTATAGGATATGGAAGCGGCCAGTATCCCATTGCACCAAATCCCATTGCACCAAGCCCATTCCTTCTATTCTCTGAAGGAAAAGACAGAAACAAAGTCATTTCAATGAACTTTCCATATCTATGATACATCTGTGATAAACAAAACATAAGCTATGGTTCATATAAATCTTACAGAAACAGAATAAGACATCAAATAGAAAATAGCTGAATGCTTTCACTATTATTATAAGATATCACAACTCTTGTGGTGTGTTCATGAAATAGGGGAACATGTAATGTTCTCTATAAACTATTCATAGATTATATTTATTTGTAGGGCATAGTTTGTTTTGATAATTGATACAGATTAGCTACAGATATTGACAATGAAACATGCTATCATTTATTGAAAGGCTTGTATAAACATTTATATGCATTTTTTATTAAATGATTATGAAAATATGTCAGAAAAACATAATAATGCTATCAAAGTGTGACAATGTAGCAAAAGTAAACATTACAAAAAATATTAGGGTAATGTAAGCGTAGCGTATACTCTGATGTACATGTGATTTTTTAATCAAATTAAGTCAGACAGAGGAGATGCAATACATTTCTAAACAGAACAAAATCAGTTTCTTCAAAGTGATCAGTGAATTGTTTTTTTTCCCCTACTATAAATTCACATCAATAATTGATATTACATATATTGCACCAGTCTCTCCAAAATACTGTTTTTTGTGTTAGGAAATCTGAACTGCAAAACAGATCTTGCCTAAAATTTCACTTATTGTTTATCATCTAATCCCAAAGGGCATACCTTGCAATCTAAGTGGCCTTGTTTTGAAATTATTTGTTTTCTTGATTCAGTTATTATAGCTTTCTTTATAGAATAACAGTTCTCTCAAGTACTTGACAACCAATATAAACAATGGCAAATAAAAGTACAATAAATATTATTTAAAAGAACAAAGCAATGTTCTCTTTCATTATTTGAGTATATAATTACAGTGATAATCACAAAATAATCCCATTATGCAAACAAATTAAGTATTAATTACCAGGGTAAATCATTTGATCTCTATAAACTGAAAAGGTAATTCTCTCAGGACATGCAAAAATCTTATTATCCACTCAAAAGACATAAAACAAAACATACACTAAAGTGTCACTAATTTCTGTGATAAATTAGACACTGATGTGATTCCAGAAGGATTCAGATATTTTGAGTTCCTCATGTGAATATTGCACAACTCCAAGAAGCGTATGGATATCTACATAGCCTTCGCAAAAACTAATAAAAACCAAGAAGGCTTTAGGGAATATTCAGCAGGAATCCAATATATGCCATTAGTTGTTAACTTTGGAGTGTGGAACTATGGGCCTTCTTTTCAGAAAAAAGAAAACCTTTTCAAAATCAGGGAGATACATACTAACTGTTATGGATTTATTGAATGACGATTATGAGCAGAGTTTTTCTCTCTTATTCAGTCAGCAGTGAATAGCAATAGCATTAGGACTGTGAAAGAAGGAGGTAAAAAGAAGTAGAAAAGAAGGAACAAGTACAATTTATTTTTCTGAAAAATCCTTTTGTTTCTCCTTTCATTAAAACTAGTAAACTATCTTTGCATGAATTCAAATTTAAAAATTGTGCAATTGCATTACTTTCAAGAATTATAAATACATTAATGAATGAAACACGCCTGCAAGATTGTATTTATAGAAAACAAAACAGAATGTAGTATGGCTACAGGAGAACTATCCAGAATTCATATGTTATTTTTAAGATTAGATTAAGTTGCAACAGATTTTTCCTTTCTTTTTAAAATACAAACACAATTTCCTACAAAAACTAATTTTGGTGAAGAAAATTAATAAAAAAACCAAAGTATTCAGCAATAATGGAATATATCTAAAGAAGTATTTCTTAAACATAGATATATTGCAAATGTTATCTAATTATAAAAGATTGGCATAAAATGTAATTTGATGGGGACAAAATGTACACAGCAGTCTACCACATGCACTTTATTCCTGTATGAATTATAATCCACAGATTAAAAAAAGACGCTGTACTGACATAGTCTAATCCAATGTTTTTTCTAAGAGATTTAACAGCCACAGTACTCTAAGAATGGAATTCAGTACTTAGAGTTTCATAAATCTATTGCAGAACTAGAATGTTTGTATAGAAATCAATCTAGCATTTCTGATATATGACCTAGAATTAAAAGTTATATTTAAAAAAGGTTTGGAAAGCATTGCTATTTGTGATTATTTCTTTATTCCTATTTTGTTAAATATTGTTTTTACCTGTTCTCTGTTCTTTTTTTCTGTTTCCATGGGAAAAACAATAAAATATATTAACCACATATCAAAAGGAAGTTATAAATTACATGAAAGCATTGAAAAATTGTAAGATTGCAGGCGTAGATGCTGTAACTGAACAAAAGGTATGGATGAAATTTGCTTATAGGTGTGCAACTTATTTAATATATGCATGAAAGGTAAATTTGTGCCTGATGGGTAGAAGAGTGATGTTACTATTTCCTAATAGAAGTGAGGAGTAGATATAAAAGGGGACTTAATTTGCTAAATGTATCTAGGAAGTTATTTGATTGCATCCAGATTAAAAGATAGGGGAGATGACAGTGAGCAAAATTTGGAAAATGCAGTATGTCTTTATGCTGAGTAGGGGATATCTAAATCATATTTTTGCTCTTTAACTATCATTGTGTATAAATGTGAAATGTATGAATGTGAGTAAGTTTATTTTATTTGTGAATATATAGAAAGATAAAATGAATAGATTTGAATTATGGAATGTTTGAACACCTATGGAGGTGAAGCTTGGTTGCAGTAAAAGTGTGTGAGAGACTAAATGGAATGCTTATAAAATGGTTCAAAATTAAGCAGGGAGTAAGAGAAGGATGTGTGATGCAAGTAAATGGGAACAGTCTGAAGGAAGTATGCTAAAGTGGTTTGGTTGTATAAAGGTATGTATAGGAACAACTGCAAAAACAAATATATGAAAGAAAAATTATTACTCAAGAAAAAACAAAACTCTAAGAATGGAATTCAGTTCATATCTTCAAATAAGGAAAATGAGAAGTTTATGTGTGAAATAGTGGAAGCAAGGACCATTTACTCAGATAGAAAGTTATGGAGAGGTACGGTGAATGAATAATATGATGTAGATCAGACCAGGGATCCCTAACCTCTGGTCCATGGCCCAGTGCTGGGCCTCTACCTGTCCAGAACTGGGCTGTGGAAGTGGTAGACAAGTGCGCATGTGCACATTTGTAAAAGTGGCACATGTGAAAACATCCCCACTCCCTCCCATTGCCACTGGCAGTCCACTGCCAGTCTACTGAGCTGGAAAGGTTGGGGAATGCTGGACAATTATATTTCCTTTCTTTTTTATCTCATGACAGTAATTTTTTGGCTTTTCCTACTCTTTTTCTATGTTGTGTATAATGCTAAAAAAAAAAGGATTATTTTTTTCTGGCCATTCCAGTTCAAAAATCAAGTTCACATGAGTAAAATAAAATCTTATAAAAGAAAAGTACTGTATATAGGAGAGAAAATTAGAATAATTTAGTAAACTCCACTAACCGGATACTTCAGATATTTCTTACCTTAGCAAAATCTTTAGCTATGGTAGTAAATAAAAATCAATCAAAGGTTGGTCAAGCATTTCCTCATTTTCATAGATAGATAGATAGATAGATAGATAGATAGATAGATCGGTCGGTCTTTGATTATCCAGGTTTTCTCCCGTGTAAAATTGGAAGTGTCTTGGCAATGTTTCAATGAAGTCTCATTCGTCATCTTCAGGCTGGTGTTTTCAGCTTCGTGCTTCTAGAAGCAATGTGTGATCACAATTGTTTCTTCCTTTTAACTGCCAGTGGGGGTGTGAACTGATTGGGTGGGAGATTGGGTGTGTTCTGATTAGGTGTAGGTGTGTTCTGTTTGGGTGGGGGCTTGGTTGTGGCCAGGTTAGTCTTAGCTGCAGGGGGATTTGAGCTGGTGAGCTGTGTTGCTGTTGTTTGGCTTTGCGTTCATGGTTGTGCCACATCTTCATGGTGGGTGTCAGTTTACTTCATGTATGGATTGGAGCACAAAGAAGCACAAAGCCGAAAACACCAGCCTGAAGATGACAAATGAGACTTTGTCGAAATGTTGCCAAGACACTTCCAATTTTACATGGGAGAAAACCTGGATAACCAAAGACCTACATACAAACACCTGCGAAAACCTCAGAAAACAAATATTGTACCTCTATGGGGAGGATATCCACCATCTGACCAGGACCTATGAAAAACCTGAAGTCCAAAGAGCTTCCATTGTATATGACCTCGCATTCCTAGGCAACTGCCGTGATAAGAATTTAATCCCCACATGCTTCCAATTGAAATTCCACTCCAACTCTGCAGCCACCAAACGCATCCTGAAAAGAAGAGAATTAGCCCTAATCAGAAATGAACTTCACACAAAAAGATTCCTCCTAGACCGAATCAACAAAGGTCTCCTCACACTTCACCTCAAACTCAGCAACAAGATGCACCCCGCACTTTGGGACAAATCCAAACAATTCGCCATCTGGAGAGCCGAAACACAGACCACCCTCAAGACAGACACACACACCAACAAACTCCGAAGACTACAAGAATGCCAAAAACAACCCCCCTCCCCGCTCACAGCCACACATGAAACGAACAGTGCATAACATCTCAGATAGGATCCTCACCAAAGCCGAAACCAATGTTCTTTCTAAAGGATTCAACTTTGCAGTCACTCCCAAACACATCCCCACTGAAACCATTATATGCGGAGTTGAAACCAGTCTGACCAAAATCAACCCTGGCAACGCTAACAGAATCAGGCTCGAAATCATCAACACTCTCTGCACCAGCAAGCCACCCAAAAACAACTTACCCAAAGAGGGACAGTCAGCACTACTTAACCTGAAAAAAGACACCAGCATAATAATCCTACCAGGAGACAAGGAAAACACCACAGTGGTTATGAACACATCTGACTACCAAACCAAATTAACCAACCTACTCCAAGACTCCACATACAAACCCCTAAACACAGATCCCACCACCTACCTGGAAAAAACCACTAGATCCAAAATAAAAGCCTCCCCCATCAGCGAAGAGATCCAGCAAAGAATCATTCCCAGAGAGAAATCATCCAGTTGCCCTAAACTCTACGGTCTCCCAAAGATACACAAAGAAGGAACCCCACTTAGACCCACAGTCAGCTCCAGAGTCTCACCTCTACAAAACCTAGTCAAATTTCTCGCCAAACAACCCTATGCAGAATCCATCACCTCACACATAAAAAACTCATTCCAGTTCATAGAGATCATAAAGAAACACAATTTACAGCCCAGCAACCTACTCGTGAGCTTCAATGTCATATCCCTCTTCACCCAAGTGCCAATCAAAGAAGCCTTGACAGCTATCCAAAACAAATATAACCCCCCCAAGCACATCCTAGATCTGACCAACCACTGCCTATCCAACACATACTTCATCTATAACAGACAAAAATACAAACAAATAGAAGGAACACCCATGGGATCATCCCTCTCACCTGTCATCGCAAACCTCTACATGGAACACTTTGAAACCCAAGCTCTAAAAAAATCTGATCGCAAACCCAAACTCTGGCTCAGATACATAGACGACACTTTCATAATCTGGCCACATGGGAAAGAAAAACTGGACAACTTCCTCACACACCTCAACAGCCTACACCCCAAAATACAGTTCATCATGGAAACAAAAGCTAACAACCAACTTCCCTTCCTGGATGTCTTAGTCTACAAGAAATCCAATGGCTCCCTAGGACACACCATCTACCAGAAGAAAACCGCTATCTGCATGCACTCTTACACCACCACCCAACACAGATCAACTCCATAGCCAAGTCACTCATCTCCAGAACAAAACACTTAGCTGATGAACAACACCTAAAAACCGAACTACACACTCTCACTAACGTACTAACATCCAATGGATTTCAAAGAAATAAGATTACCAACCTAATCCAAAAAGAAACCCCCACTAAAATCCAAGACAGAGAACAAGAAAATGGCAAAGCCCCCCTCCCATACATAAAAGGCACCACAGACAGAATTAGCAAGATCCTCCACAAACACAACATCAAGACAGCATTCTGCACAAACCAAAAAATAACCACCATCCTGAGAAACCCCAAAGACAAAATTGAGTTACAAAATCAAGGAGTATATGAAATCCCATGCCCCACCTGCCCCACCACATACATCAGACAAACCAACAGAAGAATAAGTGCACGCATTGAAAAACACAAGAACTCAGTCAGAAAAGAGGAACCAACTTCTTCCCTGGTACAACACCTTAAAGCCACAGGACATGAAATTGATTTTAAAAAGACCAGAACTATCGCCAAAACTGAACAGAATAATCAGAGATGCCATCGGGATAGAAAATCACCCACGCAGCAAGAATAAATGAGATGATACCTCCTGCCTACCAGCCATTTGGAAACCCACCCTTATTGACAAACAAGTCCCTAACACAAAGAATGACACCAGACCCACACTCACGAAAACCATACAGGATGTCACCACCACACATCCACGCAAAAAGCAAACCCAAACCCACACCAATGAGGCACGACCACAAACCAGAAGCCAAACCACAGCTGCATCATTAGCCACTTTAAACCCCTGCAATCCATAGATGAAGCAAACTGATAACCATCATGAAGATATGGCACGACCACGAATGCGAAGCCAAACAACAGCAATGCAGCTCGCCAGCTCAAATCCCCCTGCAGCTCAGACCAACCCGGCCACAACCAAGCCCCCACCCAAACAGAACACACCCCCAGCCAATCAGGACACAGCCAAGCTCCCACCCAATCAGTTCACATCCCCACTAGCAGTTAAAAGGAAGAAACAGCTGCGATCACACATTGCTCCTAGAAGCACAAAGCCAAAAACACCAGCCTGAAGATGATGAATGAGACTTCGTCAAAAGGTCACCAAGACACTTCCAATTTTATGCGGGAGAAAACCCGGATAACCAAAGACCTACATACAAACACCCGCAAAAACCTCAGAAAACAAACATAGATATATATAGATAAATATAGATAAATATAGATACATGTTCAGGTATAGATAACTGTGTTTTCCCAAAAATAAGAGCAGGTCTTATTTTCTTTTGGACCCCAAAATAAGCACTAGGGCTTATTTTTGAGGGTGCCTTATTTCTCCCCCATGTACAAGAAATCCACTTCTGCTTCCTTGTGGCAGAGCAGGAAGTGGTGTAGTGTGCCAGTGCCAGTGCTGCTGCTGTGAGGTGGGGGAATAGAACTGCCCACACACCCCACATAGGCTTACTTTAGGGTTCCTGCAGCCTGGCCACCCACTCTCCGACACCTCCCTTGCTTCACAGCTATGGCACCAGCACACTGCTCAGCCTCTTGCTCCATTGCAGCCACAAGAAAGCAGAAGAAGTGGGCCGGTGGCCAAGTGGACTCCACCTCACCTCATGGCCATGACACCACAAGCAACCAGACAGAATGGTGGATGGGTGGCTGCACAGGCACTTAAGTAGGGCTTATTTTGGGGATAGGCTTATATGAGATACACATGTAAAATCATGCTGGGGCTTATTTTTTTTGGATAGGTCTTATTTTCAGGGAAACTGTGTGTATGTGTGTGTGTGTATGCATGTATATGTATATGTATCAGTACATTAAGATACATATACATATGTTAAGATACAGAAGGCTCTTGACAGACTTGAACATTGGGCTCTATCTATTGGGTGAAAAAAGTAAGGTTCTACATTTAGGCAAGAAAAACAAAATGCACAGGTACAATATATGTGGTACCTTGCTCAATAGTGGTGACTGTGAGAAGGATCTTGGAGTCCAAGTGGACAATCACTTAAATATGAGCCAGCAGTATGCATCAGCTGCCAAAAAAGCCAACTGCATAAACAGAGGGATAGAATCAAGACCATTTGAATTGTTAATACCACTCTATAATGCCTTGGTAAGGTCACACTTGGAATACTGCATCCAGTTTTGGTCGCCATAATGTAAAAAAAGATGTGGAGACTCTAGAAAGAGTGCAGAGAAGAGCAACAAAGATGATTAGGGGACTGGAGGCTAAAACATATAAAGAATGGTTGCTGGAATTGGGTATATCTAATTTAATGAAAAGAAGGACCGGGGTGACATGATAGCAGTGTTCTAATATCTCAGGGGTTGCTACAAAGAAGAGGGAGTCAAGCTATTCTCCAAAGCACCTGAGGGCAGGACAAGAAGCAATGGGTGAAAACTAATCAAGGAGAGAAGCAACTTAGAAGTAACGATAAATTTTGTGACAGTTAGAACAATTAATCAGTGGAACAACGTGCCTCCAGAAGTTATAAATGCTCCAACACTGGAAGTTTTTAAGAAGATGTTGGATAACCATTTTTCTGAAGTGGTGTAAGGATTCCTGCCGAAGCAGGGAGTTGGATTGAAGGCCTCCAAGGTCCCTTCCAACTCTGTTATTCAATGAAACTTCAGTGTGTGTGTGTGTGTGTGTGTGTGTGTGTGTGTGTGTGTGATATCTTACAATAAATAGTTGTGGATGATGATGATACACTAATCATTTCTATTCAGGAGAAAGAAGAGAATTACTTCTTTATTTCAAAATAATTAACTTATTCAAAAACTGTTACATACTGCAATAATTCAGCTGACTACTAGCAAGAATATATATCGCAAAACTGTTGGCATTGCATAATCATATCTAGACAATCTGATTAATGTATCTTGGAAATCTTTCAGTCAGTTTCTATTTAGCCATGTATGACTGATGGCACATTCATATTAGAGTTTTTACTGTTTTAATTTTAAAGCACTCTGATTTCTTACTGAAAATTGGGGATACGTTTTTGTAAAGGGTAAGGAGAAATGAAAGTTAGATTCATGTTTATTTTTATAAGATATTGATCTATTATGTAACTCAGAAATAAATATGGGATCCTGATATGTATCATTGGTAGAAATAAATCTCCCACTTACATTTTATTAAGGAAAAAATACTCTTATAATACTCTCCCACTTACGTTTTAATAAGGAAAAAATACCAAAAGATACAGTTTGGTTCCAAGATTCTCCAGTGAAAAGATCTTAGCACCAACTAAAACACAGTTCCCAATTTTTTGATAAGGCTGGTTTTTTTAAAAAAAAATCAATATAGTGTTATAGAAATTGTAATTGCATTTTTAACTGTGAACCTCTTTAAGAGCTCTTTTAACGGAAGCAATAGGGAAACATTAAAAAAAATAAGAAAGCAAACAAGCAAATAAACAAATAAAAGATCAGCTGTAGTTGTAGAAAACCAAGTAAAGTTCTAGAGCCCAGTATGAAGACTTTGAATAGCTATTGTCCCATGTCTGGGTGATTTTAACCTCTCCCAGTTATGCAAATCTTATCTTCCTTCTCAATATGCTGTTCCTAGATCATTTGAGCATCAATGTCTGATTACTGATAATATTATGAAAGCTAGGAGTCTTTTAGTTCCGGTGTTTCGGTCCTGCAGGTAATGGAACTGTCATTCAAATGGCAAAATTATAGCTTCTGTTTAGGAGATGTGACACACAGACATCCTTAATTAATGTTCTTCTTTATTGGATCTGTCAGGAGCAACTCTTATTTTAGTATTTTATAAATTGAAGGCGATAGAATTGCTGTACGGATTGCTGTTTTTAGTGTTCATGAGCAAACCTTGAACCTCCTCCTTGGATTAAGAGAGAAATCTATTTTAGCACCGAGCAGCATCTTTGTTTACTGTTGTTATTACTCTTATTTTACCCTCAGGAAGAAAACAATATGGCACAGTAAATTATTTGGTGGAGGATCCTATGCCAGTCTTGTTTGGAGGGTGGGTGGTGGGCTGCAGAGAGTACCTCTTTCATTTTCCTCACTCTGAATATCTTCATCATTAAGTCTGCATTTTTCCCCATTGCAACATGAAAATACAGCACCCCCCCCTTCCCCCCCCTCCATATTTCCTACACTGCAGATTTTTGCATTGTCTAACCCCATTTCAGTCAATTTTCCATATCCTGCCTGCCTCGAATCCGCTGAGGGAACACACTGATGCTGTGTTTATGCTAATTTTATGCTCTCTGAGTTGTGTCTGTTATTCAAAGCAGTTGAAGCAGTTATTGCCAGTAATCTTATTCCTACTGCAGCCCCAGGGCAGACTAGGCCTCAAAATCGAGCCTGCAGACAAAGACGGAGCCATCAGTGCCTGCTGGTAAATAGCAGCTCTTTCCCACCCAATCTGATATCAGTTACTTTGCAAACACAGTAATAAAATGAAACAAATCAGATTTTCAAGGAAATAAATGAGGCTTCAATGGCAGTGACAATAGTCAGGACAACAGGATTTTAATAAGTGATACTATACATTGAGAACAGAGGAGCCTGTCACATCTCCCCTCTCCTCACCTTACTGCCCACCCAAAATTGACAGAGAGACATGAATAAATGGGCCACAGAAAATGCAGATAAAGCTGAAAATGTGGCTGGATGCTCAATGAGCTTCTTTTTTCTTACCTGGAAAGTTAAGAAAGGTTGTTCTCCTTCCTACTTTGGAGCAAAAGCAGGACTCCCACCATCCAAGCCTTTGAAGGCAGTGAGAAATTGGCTGGCTGTACCCATCTATCTCGATCACTTAGGATTTTCTGTCAAGGCAGGGCCCTTTTGCATTTTGTTCTCTGATACAAATATCTTCCAAAATACTTAGACTACAAAAAAGGAAAGGTTGTAGAAGGACTGCCACTATAGTCTATGGAGTAAAAAATTATGAGAAATCTGATAAAATCTTTTCCAAATCACACATTTTATCAAAAGGCATTAGTTTTTGCAGCTTACTTCATCACACACACACACACACACACACACACACATTATAGCTTCTATAATATGAACAAGTGAGCTTCAGCTCCTGAAAGCTGATATTTTTTAATAAAATATCTTGGCTGGGAAAAGGTCTGACAAGACTTTGTCAGAAAATGTTAAGATGAATGTAGGAGGCAGGAACAATCGGACTCCCTTCATCCTGTCATGCAGTTGTTAATTGTGCGGAGCAGGGGTCACCAACCTTTCAGACTTCAGGGATCACTAAATTCATAATTTTAAATTCCACGCAACACTAATATGATCTGCCTAATGACTGGCTGGGTGGGCGTGGGTAGGTGGTCATGTGACTGGGTGGGTGTGGCCAACTTGCGTCGAGGGGTGCCTTGCTGGCCTCTACTCTCCCCTCCCCGCCCAGCCTCTCCTTCCCTCCCCGCCCAGACTCCTTAGGGCCCCAATAGGAAGCAGTTGTTGGAGCTAAGCAGCCACCACGATAAAGAGTTGGCAAAACAGATCAGTTCAAATTGGATCTGACTGAGAAGAAGGCTCAGTAGAAAGACCTCACTGAGGACTGGGAGCATAGGCTTTCCAAGCAGAGGGAAGACCTGTGGGAGTGCAAGGCCAGGTATTGAGATGGCCAGCCAGTTCCAGGCCATGATGCAGTCCCATTGGAACAAGGCCTTCCGGCTCTTCATCACCAGCGGTGCTTCCCTCCAGCCTTAGCCCAAAGCCCCACACCAGGAGGCTGAAGCAGACCCCAAGTTGGAATTTCTGCCCCCCTCTGACCCACACAAAAAGACCCAAAAGGGGAGACTCTCTGCAGCAACACAAACGTTCATTGCACGTATCTGACTCAGGGGCCAAAATTTGAGGACCCTTGATTTAGTGCAATATAAAAAATGCAAATAATTTTTCTGAGGACCACCAACCACCAGTGGTCCACGGACCACCAGTTAATGACCGCTGGTGTAGAGAATAATGCCAGCTTTAATTACCTGCAAATGCTTTTTACCTATATTTTATCAATGGCTAGGAATAAAAATCTTGTGGCTAATGGCCTGCATATAAATCCTCACAGCCATTTGAATGGCTTCAATAAATTCACACATTTTCATCACAGAAATTTGGAGGCAAAATGATTTGCAGTTGTTTTAATGAAGCAAAAGTTAAATGTGAAGACTTTGTTGTATTCCGTCCAACCCACATTTCTTTTGTTTTAATCCACACCTCCAAACATCAAAGAAATAGTTGAAAATTTTAGTTGTGGCTTCTCTGGTAACTTCATTGTCCCTTGTGACACCCCAAAACCCAACACATTAAGGGAAAAATATGATATAGAAATCCAGCTTCTTTATGATATGGAGTTTGAATTGGGGTGATGGAGAGATGTGGGTTAATTTTAATTTCTTATTACCTTCTTCCATGCATAACAAAGCTGTAACAAAAATATCTATGTTGGATTGGGATGGGGTGGAGTGGGAGAACAACTTTAGTCATAAGTAACAAGGTAACTTAAGAACATTCATTGTGTAAGTCTATTTTAATACTATTTACTCTTTAAATGATTCCCTTCGGTACGTTTTGTGAGGAATTCTGCCTTATCTATCAAAATGTCCTATATAAGTAATTTCTGGATTTTTGGTATTATTCCTGCTTGAAACAATGGGCTACATCTAACAGATTTGCACCTTGATAATAAGACTTCCCTTAACTTTTTTCCTCCTGCATCCCCCAATTTTTCTCTTACTTTCTAAAATGTGAGACAAGTAATATGGGTAAAAGTAAGGGGGGAACCCAAAACAAAACTGAAAAAATTCCCCAATAGAAAGGAAAACATTTTATTATGGTACACAGTGCATTGTGGTTTCTACTAAATGTTTTCCTCCTCTCTCAATCTTCTCTACTCCGTCTTTATAAAAACTAAGCAAACTGTATTAATTTAGAAATGCTATAAGATGAAATGTTGTGCTGTTTTAGGTATCCTAAAGAGTAGTACAAAGTTTCAGATAAGTGTTTTCTTTCATTAAAGTTTTGTGGTGTTTTACTTTGTCTCGTTTCGGAAACCATCCAGTTCCTATAGCCAGAAGACATTTCTGAAGGCTTCCAGGTTTTGAGGTGAAATATACTGAATGGGCATTGTTAGCAAGCCCAATCTACTTCACAAATTGATGAACATGGGGATAAAATTAAATAATTCCCTGGATACATCCTGGAGCAACTTGGAAGTTGCCCCATCATAGTACATCCTGCCTCTGATAACATATTCATTGAATTTGTTAATACATACTCATATTCATTTGACTTTGCCCAGAATTTGCTGCAGGTTGCAGGTGACATCTTCTACTTAATGGTGAACACAAACACATCAGATAATAATATGGTTCAATGAAAAGAGAGGCATTTGATTACATGAGTAGCAACTTCTAGATGCTGATCTATGGATTATCCTGTCCCAGTGTGTATATCTAATAGATTTTAATAGGCATTTGACCAAACTGTGCTGTTTCCCATTAAGTAGAATTTATAAATCAGTCAACATAGCAAGTCTTGTTCAATGACTTATAAATATGTTCCTGAAGGTTTGGGTAGTTTGTATCTTCCAACTTAGGCCTCTGCTTCTTATTTGCACCCCCAAGTTCATTGTAATTCCTTTTCTTCTTAATGTGGCCTCCTTTAACATATTTAACAAATACCCTAAGCAAAGATGGGCCCAGCTTCATGAGCAATCCATTACAAACTTTCCAAGTTGCTTTGGTTACCTTGGGATTTTATTCAGCATAATTGATCTTTTTTTCAGATAAGCAGCACAAATATGCTAATTCAAGTCTGCAAGAAATTTGTTTTCATGAAACCTAAAGGAAATCTTTTTCCTTCTTCTTCTTCCTTTTCAAAGGCAATACAGCCTCATTTGTAAAAATTGCCTGGGAGATATCCAGAATCTACAGGCAATTGAGCATTTGGATAAATGGAAGCTCTGTTTACAAAAGTCTATGTTTAAAGTAATCCATATTATTTATTTATTTAAAATAGATGGGCATTCCACCTAAGCATTAAGATGCCTGAGGTGATAGATATCTACAAAGATTGAACTATAAACTTAAAAGTATAAATATAAATGAAGGAAACATGAACATTTATCTGTTTGGAAAACTGGGGTTCCCAGGAATGATTTTAAGATATTATAAATCTACTTTAGATAGATGTTATCTTTTCAGTGAAATGTTTCTTGTTTTCTTTTCTTTTTTTTGTTTTGCATAAATATTACTATTGAAGAAGGAAAAGCAAAAGCTATGGTTAACCAAGCGCACAACTCCAAAATAAATAAATAAATAAATCTAGGTGGTAATTGATTATTAATACTCACATATACAGTACAGGCATACTTTTTCCTCACTTCATTTTTATATGCATATTTACACCCAGCATGAAGCTCACTGTTTAGATAATTATCTCATTTTCTCTCAGTGTATTGGTTTTTAAATGCTATACATAGTGAGTATGCATATGAATAGGACATAAATATATAGAATATATAATATTATGAATTTTCAATGTTGTGCTTAAGCTTTTCTTCTCATATATAGGCTTGGGAAGAATTTAGTGCTAAATAAATGCTGCCTCGAACCAGGCAAGATAAAACATAAATCATTGCATTAAAAACCTCTAACAAGTCTATCTGCTTTTTGAAATGACTAGGAGATGAAAGAGAGGACTCTCATTTAAGAAGGCCCAGCGGAACAGTTCTGCATTTATATAGCTGTTATCAAAAGCAATTCATTTGGAGATCAAATAGACTGACAGATAGGACAAGCTGGGGATCACAGCTGCCTTCAGGCAGCCAAAAGGAAGGATAGTTTCCCAGTACCATCACTAATATTGGGCCTAGCTGATGCGTGTGTCTATTATGGTGCTCAGGCAATGCCAGCAGAATGTTAATGTGGACCCTCCGTTGAGGCTGCCTTTCCAGCTCAGGGAATGGAGAGAACAGATTCTTCTGTCTGGAGTTTGAAATAACATCTTCCTTTGAGCCTAGGCTGATGATATTTATTTTTGAGAAAAGGTGATGGGGCCATCAGCTGGAAAGGGTAAAAGGCAAAACTAACAACCTTCCTGATGTCCTGTATCCAAAAGATGTGCTGCGCTTGTATCTTAGACAGATTTGCTTGGCAAGTCTGCTCTATAGTCCCTTTTACTTAAACAAAGATCAAAATATCCTGAGCTGATGGCTAAATGCAATCTGCTGTTGCTCTCCAGGGACTACCAGAGATAAGATCATTAGTGTATTTGGATTTTCAGACCAAAGGGACAGTACTTAACATTTCATTCCTTCAAAGCCTTAAACTGAAAGAAGCCTGATGTCTTCCAGCATGAACTTTTCATGTGCCATCCCCCACCCCAACCCCTATTTTATGTTGAATTGTGCTTTATCATTTATTTGACTTGCATTGCCATTACTGGTATGTTTCCCAACCATCTTCTAGAGTCACACAAATGTTTGCTCTTAAAGAGAAACTCTATATAATTGTGAATTAATAGAGTCTGATTATTGTGTTGTAATTACTATAAGTTTGAACAGAAGTTGAATGAGAACTATATATCAAATCGGATACATATATGTTTATATATCTTTAGATATACACATATACCAATATTATGTACTGATACTACATATGGGCATCAAATGCTTCCATCACCACCACTGATGCTGGTTTGGATAATGAAACATCTGCAAGAGAACAAGCAAGCTCAGAGACCACCAAGGACCCCTCATTTATATATCTATATTGTTAGGGTTACCAGATATCTGAACAAGCAAAGGAGAACATGGACAATTGGAAAGGGGGTGACGACAAATTGTGGAGAATGGTGCAAAAAATTAGTATTACAAGTATCAAAAATTACTTTTTCCAGCAAAATGCTAATAATAATGTAGAAGTGAAAATGATGTACTTTTCAAATTTCACTATTGAAATATATGACAAGTCATGTTATGTATAGACCACAATGATAACAGATTTGAAGAGGCTGGATCAAAGCTGATAGTCAGAATCTAGAAATAGATTAAGTAAGGTAAATGTAGGATGTTGAGCCTGTTGATGAATGAGGGAAAGCAATTTATAAAGTCCCAGTGTATGGATTATATATGTTTGAATGACTACCATTCTAAATTTAATAAAAATCTATGATATTAAAAAGATGGAACACATTGGATTTTAAGGCTCTGCCTAATGGATGGAGGACATGAGGACAAAGAGAAAGACACATCCTCCTTTTCCCAGAGGACTGATAGCCTTATACAGTATATAGCAATAGCACTTTTATACTTCACACTGCTTTACAGCCCTCTTTAAGCGGTTTATAGAGTCAGTATATTGCCCCCAAAAATCTGGGTCCCCATTTTACCAACCTCAGAAGGATGGAAGGCTGAGTCAACCTTGAGATCAGAACTGAATACCTGGCAGTGGGCAGAGTTAACCTGCAGTACTGCATTCTAACCACTGTGCCACCATAGCTCCTATTCTCTTCTTATTGTGAAGAATTCCTTTTAATGTTTTGTCTTAAAGAAGGTTGGAGAAAAGGAATTAAGCTTGTCTTTCCTGTTTCCCAACTTTACTTTAAGTGATAGTGTATGTGTGTGTGGGGGGGAGTATCAGAGTAAATTGAAATGTCTTATAGTAGTGAAGAGTAGCATTATAAACTTTATAAATAAATTTGGATGTCTTGCCACATATGCTAATTTTAGAATAAAATCTTGGTTCCACCAGCCACATTTTATAAACTGGAGAAGTATGGGATTATCACTGTTTATAACTTTCTCTACCGTGAATTTGCCTAAATATGTTTTTGAAGCATCTAAATTTATGAATAGTATTCTATCTGGGTAGATGGCTGGTTCCCTTTTGTTTTTTCCTCAATAACAAATCTGTGAAGTAGGATGGACTAGGACACAGATATTGGCTCCAAAATCCAATAGTCAGGTACTAATATGAAACTGGGTCAGCCATGTCCTAATCGAACTATAGGTAGTCCTCAACTTTCAACAGTTCACTTATTGACCATTCAAAGTTACAACAGCATTGTAAAAAGTGACTTATGATTGTTTTGCACACTTACGACTGCTGAAGCATTCCCATGGTCATGTGATCAAAATTCAGATGCTTGGCAATTGACTCATATTTATGACTATTGCAGTGCCCCAGAGTCATGCAATCCTTTTGCAAACTTCTGACAAGCAAAGTCAATGGGGAAATCAGATTCACTTAACAACCATATTACTAACTTAACAACTGCAGTTATTCACTTAACAACTGTTACAAGAAAGGTCATAAAATGAGGCAAAATGGGGTGGGTTCTATGTACCTTTACTACCAGTTCGCAATGGGGCCACATGCATGTGCTTGCTTCACTCGTGCTTGTGCACGCTTCTGCACATGCACAGAAGCGTTTTGAAGACATCGGGGTGGGTGGGCAGAGCCTCCCTCCGGTTTTACTACCAGTTCTATAGAACTGGTCCGAACCGGGGGCAACCCACCACTGGTCTCACTTTGCAACATAATTTTTAGATATAATTGTGGTTGTAAGTTGAAGACTACCTGCATTTAACTACAATATTTTTATTTTCGGTTCCTTTCCTAATTACTCCTAATGTGCATTTTTGCTTTTTCATAATATCTTTACACTGTGATCACATTCATCAGAACTCCAAGTCCTTTTTCAGGCCAGTATGTGTCAAATGTAAAATTATTAAGTTTTAGCCAATGTGTATCAATATAAACGCAAACTAAATTATATGTACTATTTTGATGTCCATTCCATTAGTGTGGAAAGATACTTTGGTGTGTAAAGCTAATCCTGAAGAACTGTTAACCTCATCTTAATTCTCTATATAACAGGCAGCAGAAGATACTGTAACTCTGTCAGATTTTCAGGATTCTATTATTATAGAATATAACAATAAAGCTGCGTATAGAGTTTGCATCTAGAGATTATGATCTCCCATATTTTCCTTCGAACATCTAGTTTCTTCTTCAAAACAAAGGATGTTGCTGCTGCTAACTTATCTTGGAAGTTTCCAGAATTTGCTCGAAATACCTGTACATTAGGTCTCTCCCCAAATACCTATACAGTTCCGAATTTTGACTGCCGTTTTGATTTCTTTAACCCTTCCACGCATTTCCATTTGAATAATCAAATATATTTACATCTTGTTCTGGGTAAATATTTCAATAAACTGGGAATACTCCCAATTTGTGAAGGCCAAAAGTTAACTTTAATGAGCCCATAGTCACAAACAGTCTTTCAAACAGACATTCCTGAATGTGACATATTGTTCAATGTTCTAGATTGTCACCTCGTTTGTCTTCTACCACAATAATTAATTTTCATTGTTGTTATTGCTTTACCTTGGAAGCAATGTTTCTCTTCTTCCCCTGCCTAGAATCATTGTCTGTCTTTTTTTGTTAAATCTTGCCTATTATAACTGCTGCTCCTTTCCCCTCCTCTTTGAAGTTGGTTTGCAAACCTGTAACAACTGTAACAATTAGTGCCACAGTGAAGACTGCAATCTGGATTAGGTCTATACAGTGTCAGTGAGGGGACATTCTCAATTTGTGAGCCAATCATAATGATCATAGAGGGTGTTCAACACTTTTGAAAGTGTTTGTTAAGGACAATCGGTATTTTTGGCCAGTTAGTATGTCTTGGCAGGAATAGCACCCAACCTGCTTCAATCCTAAAGAGATGAAGGTCTTGGATTTTATATAAAGACTACTCCTATGCCATTTGAATTCACTGCAAAGAAATTGAATACGAAGTCTGCATGCAAACAGGATTGAATGAAATACTAATTATGGTCACTGTTCAAAGTCTCCAAGCAAATCTAATGTGGAACAAAAAACTAAGTCATTGGATTTGAATATATTTCCCAGCAGGTAGGGGAAAAATTCACTTGTTCTACAAAGTTTCCATTCCTACCTCTGCTCCCATTTTACGAACAGGAAAGTAAATCTGGAGAGTTTCACTAGATAATCATGCAAATGGAGAAAAAATTAGATGTTTCAGCCAGGAGATCAGTGGGAGGAAAAAATCTGAAACTGTTGTAAGTAACATGGGATTTTTTGTAAAAGAATGGAATGGGCATATTAGAGTTAATGCCATATATGAAGCATGTTGGTACTTGACTTTTTTTCAACTGGTAACTAACTGCACCACAAACAGGTCTCCGTTACTTCTTTTTGTAGCCATGTCCTCATGATGCTGCTTTCAGGCAACCTTAATTCATCCTTAGGTGTACTGATGGTAGTATTTTGAACAGTGGAAGTATACATAAAATACAGTTTTATTGTGAATACAAACCTATAGTGTTCACCAACCATTAGGTCAGCAATCAGGTTTGCCTGGCAGCTGTTGGCTACTATAGCCTTTGATCTCTGGGAACTGTATTGTGCTCTGGGCAGTGGGAATGTCTGGTTCTTTCAAATCAGGATTCATGTATGTATGTATGTATGTATGTATGTATGTATGTATGTATTTACTTACTTTCTTACTTATTTGCCATCCATCTTATCATAGGAGAACTCTGGCACCTTACAGTCATAAAATATGTCTATACATATACAATTAAAAGATAAATAATTAAAATCAAACATTAAAACCTAAGGACACATGGGGAGGGTGGAGTAGAGGGAGGTGGGTTCTGTTGTTACTCAATCAACCACCTCTACCACACTGTTCCCCCACTGGGGCCCCAAGCCAACAGGCAGACCCACATCTCTAGGCCCTTATGAAAGGATAGGAGAGTTGGGGCCAACCACATTGGGGGCAAGATGTTCAGGAGGAACAACAGAGAATGCCCTCCTCCTGGACCCATCAGTCAGAATAATTGGGTTGACAGGACCCTCAGCATGCCTCCTCTGCTGGCACAAGTGGGACAGGCCAATCTCAGTGAGGTGATTCAGGTCTCTGAGTCAGTCAGTGGTGAAGAAAGAATTGCATTGTGACATGAGAGACTGAGGAAATTTCTCTCTCTGGTTCTTCATGTGGAATTCTCCCCATGATAGTAAACTATTGCTTGAGCTGTTTTTATAAATGAGTTTGGTATTCTTCTTGACTATTGTGCAATCCACATCCAAAAGAAGCCATACAATTATATGCCGCAAGCTGAGTTATATAAAGTACAACTAAAATTGTTCTATCAGTATATCTCTAAGCCACACAAAGGTGGTTCATTTACATGAATTTTGCAACAACATAACTGCTTCATTTATTTATTAAACAAATGTATATGGCTGACTCCAGGCAGTTTATAGAATTAAAATTCATGCCTTGAGAATCCTAGAGAATTTGAATCCAACATTTGATCTTTAGATAGCTCCATTTCCCCCCAGTTGTTAGCTATTCAACAAGTTGTCTGAAATGGTAAAAGCCATGTACAATATATTCCTTTTTGGCAGTGCTTTCTAACCCTAGGATAGATTAGTTCCTTAGACCTAATCCTTCCCCACTTTTACCCTTGTTCAAAGCCAAATTCTGTATTTTGTTTTTTTTCTACCCATTTCATAGAGCCATATATATATATTCTCCACTGGTTCATTTTAACAAAAAAAATGTCCAGAGTTGTTTGTTATGAGATGGGCAGCAAATGAATTTAATAAATAATTTTTTTACAAAATGACAGCAACTTTTTTTAAACAAAAATTCACAAAGACTTTAGTCATAATAACAATTAAGTCTAAATCTGCCAATAAATTTATCATTGTGAAAATCACTGCCCCATTCTTCTGCATCACAGTAAAGATAGGGATAAAATGTTTACAGTGAAAATTACTGGAGTATTTTAAAGGTGGCATTTTATGCAGCACAGAATCAATAATTACTAGTAAGCTATGTCGGTCAGGCATGAAAGTTGGAAAAACAGCACAAAATACAATCACAGCTTTTCTTGTTGCTAAAAATATTCATTTTTTCCCCTCCAGGATTAACACGGGGATTATATTTTAATTTTTCAGTTACTAAACAGAAAAATATTTTACTAGAAAAGAATGGTATTAAAGAGAAATGATTCTTCATTTGCCCTTAGGCGAAGGCAGGATTTGATTTGATGTGTTACTTTGGAATCTGGATTGGTACCCAGAGATGAGAGAAGTGTTTAATATAATTTACATTTCATTTTCTCACTTGACACCAGTCTCCTGTCACTCATCAAATGAAGGGGGTTTAGCAAATAACTTTTGTCAGCATGAGAGAAGAGAGGATATTTCTAGCAATTCCCTCCCTCCCCCCTTGTATTATTAATATGCTGGACACACATACAATATAATATTTGGTAGAAACTGATAATGTTACATTGATGGGAAAATATCAGTAGCCAGTCTGAAGAGTATCAACATGACAGATAGACTGATTTTCCTCCCTTGCCTGCTTTTGACCATTAAAACTATTAAGATCAAGTCTGCAACCCCAAATAGATTCTCACAACTAGGAATTTTTTTACAGTATAGACATTTCAAAGGAGCAGCACACTCACAAATCTCTCATTTTTTTCTCTTCAACAAACATGGTTGTATAGGCCAGCTATCCTGCCCATTTGTTTCAAGGGACATTTCTCTATCAATTACACATTCTGTTCATATGAAATGGGGTTCCAAAACCATACATTTATGCCTATTTGTTCTTTAGATTTGTAGTCTAAGTGGCTAGAACTCAAAGTAGCTTGTATAGAAATCTCCCTTTATTGTATTCCCCACAACAATCTTGAGTCTAAGTGTGACTGGCCCATAATCATCTGTAAGTTTCTATGGCAAAACTTATTTTTTTCTATCCCATGTCTAATAACCGAATTGTTGCACCATATTGTCATAGTACAAATATGTACACCTTATTTGGGATAGAGGGATTGATCCTTATTCCAGTATGGTCCCTACAGATTTAAATGGATTTGATATTTCACCAATGAGAGTCTTTCATAGATAGGGACAGTTAATCATAGAAATATATCTGTAAGTATTTTAAGTAGTTTTATGACAGAATATTATATGTGGGCCTACCCTTAGAAGTTTCAACAGATGAATAATTCAGCTGCTAGAATTCCAACCAAATTTATCAAGCTGTACCTATGTTCCAAGGACTTATCATAATTCTCAATTTATTTCCAAGCCAATTCAGTTCCTAAATAGTTAGTGAAGTCCAACTATCTGAAAGAAAATCTCCTTCTATATTAATCTGCTTAACCAGCCAGGGCTTCAGAAAAAGTTTTTTCCATAAAATGTAACTGGAAGAAAGAAAGAAGGGCATTTTTAAAAGACAGCTCCAGTAACTTATGTTGCCCTGTGGAAGTAAATACTATTTTTTGCTGCCAAATTACAGGTAGTCCTCAACTTATAATCACAATTGAGCCCCAAATTTCTGTTGTTAAGTGAATCACTGAAGTTGATAAATTAGTAACTTGGTTGTTAAGTGAATCTGGCTTCCCCATTGACTCTGCTTGTCAGAAGGTCCCAAAAGAGGACCACCTGACCGTGGGCACTGCAACTGTCACAAATATGAGTCAACTGCCAAGCATTTGAATTTTGTAACTGTAATTACAGCCTATAACTGTAGGGTGATAAAACTATCAACACTTAACTATGAAATAATTGGAAAGAAATAATGAATTTAAACCCTAAACTAGTAATAGTAGCAAAATCAAAAGATTTGTTACCATGGTTTTGGCCACCAACATTTTCTTGTATAAAAAAGGGAGTACAGAAAATATAGATGAGAAACCAAATGGATGCTGCAGCCCCTTCCTTCCTGTCTTTTGCTTAATCCTATCAGCCCCAAATTGATCCACCCTGCCTTCAGACAATGCCCCCTGTAATCCCATCTGAGCCTAAGAATTGAAGCCTTCTTTACCAACCACAGTACAACCAGCCAAGTTCCTTAAATGTTGTCAAACAATCAGATCCCCAGGATTTTCCATCCTGTAGCTCTCGGTTTCTGTGAAAATCTTTGTTTCCAATTATCGTTGTCATCTTCAAACGTCTTCAAAGAAAAACAAGGAAGTCCAGTTGCCTCTTCAAAACAGAGCTGAAGAAGCTTCATAGACGAGAAATGAAAATTCTTCAAAGAAAAACAAGAAAGCCCAGTTGCCTCTTGAAAAAGGACAACTATAACCTGGTTGACTGAGAATCTCCATAGACATTTCCCATTGATCAATCCAGTTATTATTGATTAAACAGTTTGCTATTTCTCCTCAGTGTTCGGCTCTGGTCTTCTGAATTTTCCATATAAAATATCTATATGGACACAATCATTTATGTGACAGATTCAACGTATTTTTAGTTCTTGCTATCTCTTTGAATTAATGAAGCAAACATAATTTTGCCATTATATGAATGCAACCCAGTTTAAGAAATTAGATACTTATTTACACAGGCGTGTAAATAATGAATGTATTGGATTCCAGAGAATAATAGATAACTAAGATGTCTTAGTTATAAAAACTAACTTGTAAAGCAAATGTGCACCCTAATTGTATGCATATATGCACATGGATCTAGGATGCGGTGGCTCAGTGGATAAGATGCTGAGCTTGTTGATCGAAAGATCGGCAGTTCAGTGGTTCGAATCCCTAGTGCCATGTAATGGGGTGAGCTCCCATTACTTGTCCCAGCTTCTGCCAACCTAGCAGTTTGAAAGCACATAAAAAAATGCAAATAGAAAAATAGGGACCCTCTTTAGTGGGAAGGTAACAGCGTTCCGTGTGCCTTTGGCATTTAGTCAAGCCAGCCACATGGCCATGGAGACATCTTCGGACAGCCCTGGCTCTTCGGCTTTGAAATAGAGATGAGCACCACCCCCTAGAGTCAGGAACAACTAGCATATTTTTTTTAAATTTGATTTATATGCCGCCCTTCTCTGAAGACTCAGGGCGGTTTACAATGCATTAAGCAATAGTTTAATGCATTGTATATTTTATACAAAGTCAGCTTATTGCCCCCACAAACTGGGTCCTCAATTTACCTACCTTAGAAAGGATGGAAGGCTGAGTCAACCTTGAGCCTGGTGAGATTCGAACTGGTGTAATTGCAGACAGCTGGATGTTAATAACAGGCTTTAGTCTGCTTTTAGCCTGTTGAGCTATCCAGGCTCCGATGTGCAAGGGGAACTTTAACCTTTACGCACATGGAACTAGACTCATATGATCTTCACTAGAAATTACAGTAATAGCATAAAATACTTACAGTGCTAATCCAATTGAAATTTACATTATTGGATATAATTTATCAGAAATGATGGAATGATGCAAGCCTTCACTTGAAATTCTTTGCGTCTATTCATGTTGAAAATGAGAAAAGTCACTATATTGATCCCGCTTATTTTGTGAGTTCTAGTGGACTACATGCTAGGACAGCAGTTTTGGGAGATGCTAATTCCAAAGGCCAGTGTAAATTCTGAATCAACTTTTATTCATAAGACTTTGACTCATTTCTTGAAAATGGTGCTGAAAATGTCTGTCTGTATCATTTCCCATGGCCTTAGCCATGGGAAATGTTAGCATTTTAAACTACTTTATTTAGTTAAACAATTTTATAGTTTAAATGATTTTACTGATTTAATATTATTGTCTGAAATAAGGCCCACAACTAAATAAGCATATAACAAGGCAAACAAAAACAGCAGTTGATTTACCATTCTACATCTCCTCTAGCAATAGCAATAGCACTTAGATTTATATACTGCTTCACAGTGCTTTAGAGCAGTCTCCAAGTGGTTTACAAAGTCAGTATATTGCTCCCAACAATTTGGGTCCTCATTTTACTAACCTTGGAAAGATGGAAGGCCGAGTGAACCTTGAGCTGGTCACAATCGAACTGATGGAGAGTCAGCAGAGTTAGCCTGCAATATGGTATTCTAACCACTGCACCACCATAGCAATATACATAACAATATGGCTAAAATCAGTAAGTTAGGGGAATAACAGTGATCATGAAATAACAAAACACCACTAAAACCGTCTCTAGTGATTTGTGTTAGAAACAGCTCATAGGAGCATTGCTTGCCCATTGGTCTTCATTCATTCCACTCTAAAAATTAAACAAATTGTCTCTGTTTTTTATGTCTCAAAATATGCAGTTACATTAAGAATGAGAAGTCCAAAAGCAGCCAAACACTCAGGAACATTTGGATATTATGATACTGTAATTTCCTGTTTTCCCCTCACATCTTCTTCAGATCTTGTCACAGGCATCTCTTTGTGTCTTTTATGCTTTTGGTCTATGAATTGCTTTCCTTTCATTTCTTTATGCTGAACATAGTCGATTATATGCTGTTTGGTCTTCTTCCATTCATTAAGCTCCTTGATGTGAAGTTCCTGAAGCTCCAGAGACTCCCTGGTTGATTTCCTTTTATTGAGCCAATGGTCTTGTTCGATTTCATTTGCTGTTCCTGTTAATGTGGGGCTCAATGTTTTTTGATGCAACTTCTTTAATGGCTCTTCTGTAAGTTCTTCACACAGTTTTATATCTGTTAGAAAACACATAGTCTGTCAGTGATGGTAGTAAATTAATACATTCTCAGCTTTCTTAAAAGCTGCTCAACAGTTACTGGCACATGATAGAAAAACTGTGAATTGAGCCTAGATCCCAAAAAGGGAAAGGGACTAGCCAAACTATGTTTGCTGTCTTCCTTTTTCATACTTTGTCCCAGTTTAAACTTTTTATTTATTTGTTTGTTTGTTTATGTATTTATTTATCATGACATTTATTTATTGTGTTTTACATTTAATCATCTGAAAATGGTGATCATAGTCCAGAAATAAAACAAAAGAAAAAAAAGAGGACACCTATTTTCTCATTATGGTGGCCTACATATGGTGATCCTTTAAAACCAGGAATAGAATCCAGCTAATTTCCTTTGCCAATGCAAGGCTTCCTTCAGTAGAACAGGGAGGGCTAATCAGTGAATTTTTGTATGGTTGGCTTTAGAAAGGATCCTTCTGTAAGAGAATTTGGAAAATGAGCAGAGTCAAAGGAACGGAAATGGATGAAATTCATATCTTTCCTCAACCTGCTGATTAAAATCTTTTATCAACAAAGGGAAAATATTTGGATTTGGTCCTATGTCATTATGCAGTTGGATGAAAGTAGCTAAATCAAAGCAAATCTAATCTCTTAGATGATTTATGTTATATTAAGTTCTAAACTGGTTTACTCTGTTTTATATCCCTAAACACTAGTTAAAATGCCAAAAAATATATTGGCTCAAATATATTCCACGGAAAATAAAATTAGCTGGCAGAAACGAAGGAGAAATAATTACCTTTGACGGTCTCTCCATTTTCAAAAGCAACAATGTTTTAAAAGGTAGGGGATGTTTAAGAAATTAGATACTTCATGTCATGCATTTTATATTAGCTTAATATATTGTTATTCCTATTTAAAATCTGAATATATCAGGGATTTTTTTTACTGATCTTCCAGCAATTTCTTTTAAAAAATATTCTAAAGGCCTGGATTTTCTTTTGCAGAGAGAGAAAGAGAGAGAGTGAAAAAAAAAAATCTTCCCATTAATTATTTACATGCTAGCTCCAATCATTGAGGTACCTGTCATCCTTACCAGCTGAAATAAAAGTCCACTATGTAAAGGTTCCAAAGGACTATGACAGTCTCCTACTGTGATTTTATAGACAGAACTAAGTCAGCACACATTATATGTCAGAGCCAACATCAGAAAGAATCAGATCCTTTGATCTCAGACCTCCACAGGAAGCTTAGATCTCAGACAAATTAGATAAAAAATGAATTTATAGCAGATACGTATCCTAAGGCATACAGCTGAATGCTGTATTTTGAAAGAATATAGCAAATATCAAAACATACAAACTGTAGCATTTCCCTTTTTGCTCCTTCTGCTCTTCTGTAATAAATATTAATTACAATCAGAAAATGAAACTTAAAACTAGCTTCTTTCTGCTTCTTTCGTATGCAACAAGTTGAGTCCAGAAAAGCACTTGCAATTCTTTTTTGCATTCTATCTTAGTCTTACCTTCAGTCGAATAACATACCATTCTTCTCCCCAGTTTACACACACATACTTGTGCCTTCTCAAGCAATATTTTTAGAGAGAGAAAATTGAGGCTAAGCTAATTCACAAACTGCAATCTAGCCTCCAACCCTAGGACATGAATGGAAACCAAACTCTAGCCAGGTACATTCTTTGAGATCTTCTTCTTCTTCTTGTGCCATATCCATCATCAGACATTGGCGATCATGTTGGCGATCCTATTTTTATCAACAGCAATACAAAAAAGTACTGTTGAGTTTTGTTCAAACCAGTCCCTTAGATTTTGAAGCCATGATGTTTTTCTTCTGCCTGGACCTTGTTTGTCTTCAATCTTTCCTTGGAGGATTAAGTGAAGTATGATATACTTTTCCGGGTGTCGCATTATATGTCCAAAGTATTCTAACTTTTACTTTTGTATGGTTTTGATGATTTCTCTTGGCTTTCCCAGGCGGCTTATCACCTCCTCATTTCTGATTTTGTCAACCCATCTTATACATAACAGCCATCTGTGAATCCACATTTCAAATGCTTCTAGTTTCTTTAAGTGGCTTTCTGTCAGAGACCAACTCCCAACTCCATAGAGATTCTTTGAGATACACTGTATGAATGGCAGGGGTTCAAATTTGAAAAATCCCTCCACCAAAATGAATAAGAACAATATGAAATAGGTTTAAAATCATAGAGATATAAGCAATAGTGAAGAATTGTTGGACATGTTTGAAAAAACAGTATTTGACTGAAGTGTGCAAATTGTTAGTTGCTATTTCCAAATAAAAAATGATTTCTATAAATATGGAGTGAATAAATAACTGACACAGCTTAAAAAATCCTAACTTTACTTAAATTTCATTATCTACCAGACAACTGGAATAACTGAAGGAGCACAAGGAAAAAGTATGACCTGATCCAAAGATTCCATTTCACATGCAGAAAAAAAATACAATAACTTTTCTTTCTAGAGAAAGTCTTTGTTCCATTATGTAATATTGTATGAGAAAAGTGAAAAAATTCTAAACATATTTTCTGTATTTGTAATAAGACAGGAATCTGCTCAACTTCTTGCATAAGAGGAAGAATAAGAAATATCAAACAATCCATCTGTCTTTATTTTGCAAATGATTGCACAAAGTTTACCAGTGTGGGTCTAGGACAACTCGCCATAGTCAACTCACTGTGGGGCAATTCACTACTGTATTAATTGTCTCATTCAGTTACTTTTATTATTGGAGATCACATTTTCATCAAAATCATTGTAACTCTTGTATTTCTGGATTTACTTTGTTTTATTATTATTGACCATGGTTCCATCGAGTATATATAATATACAATCTATTCTAGAATAGAATAACAGAGTTGGGACCTTGGAGGCTTCTAGTCCAACCCCCTGCTTAGGCAGGAAATCCTATACCATTTCAGACAAATGGTTATCCAATCTCTTCTTAAAAACTTCCAGTGTTGGAGTATTTACAATTCTGGAGGCAAGTTGTTCCACTGATTAATTATTCTAACTGTCATGAAATTTCTCCTTAGTTCTGAATTGTTTCTCTCTTTGATTAATTTCCACCCATTGCTTCTTGTTCTACCTTCAGGTGCTTTGGAGAATAGCTTGATACCCCCTTCTTTATGGCAGCCCCTGAGATATTGGAACACTGCTATCATGTCTCCCCTAGTCCTTCTTTTCATCAAACTAGACATACCCAGTTCCTGCAACCATTCTTTATGTTTTAGTCTCCAGTCCCCTAATCCCCTTTGTTGCTCTTCTCTGCACTCTTTCTAGAGTCTCAACATCTTTTTTACATCATGGCGACCAAAACTGGATGCAGTATTCCAAGTGTGGCCTTATCACTTTACCTTATAAAGTGGTATTAACACTTCACAAGATCTTGATTCTATCCCTCTGTTTATGCAGCCTAGAACTGTGTTGGCTTTTTTGGCAGCTGTAGCACACTGCTGGCTCATATTTAAGTGATTGTCCACTAAGACTCCAAGATCCCTCTCACAGTTACTACTATTGAGCGAGGTACCACATATATTGTACCTGTGCATTTTGTTTTTCTTGCCTAAATGTAGAATCAATATTAATTTAACTTTTGTATTTGTTGAATTGTCCTGCAATGAGTTGTCTACCGGTGAGTTTGTCATGTTGAGTTATCCTGCAGCATGTTGGCTGTGGTGAGTTGGCCCATTCTGACCAGTGGAGTTCTCTTACTTTCATTCCAGGTACTCCTTTCCCCCAAAATTTTACATATAAAATTGTCTCAAATCCGTTCATTTTTCATAATTTTTTTCTATGTGGCTTTACATACTGTTTCTCAGTTTCTCTAAGGATGAATTATGACAAAATATAATGCTTGCATATATCAAAACAACAGATGTTGTGTTCTTAAGTAGCATTTTAAACAAAAGAATTGTCATGGTCTTTCATAGATAGATTGATAGATGTGTTAAATTTACAAAGGATTGATCAAAACAATTTATAGTGAAGTGTTCATAATATAGATAATATAAAACCAAGCCAATCAATATTTACTATCAATTATTTCAAGTTATATTTTTGCAATAATGAGTGTTTTAATAACTATGTCATTAAAACAATTTGTGACTTGCAAATCAAAACAACTCCTGTTTGGTTATGAACATTCAAATTTCAATAAAGGTTGTTTTATCTTTCATAGTAGTTATCAGATATCTTTTCTCCAGAATAAGTCAAACTGGACACAATGATACATATTTATAAGAAACGCAGTACAAAAATGATTGATTCATTTTGCTCAATACTACAGAGAGTCCTTGGCTTATAACAGTTCGTTTAGTGACCGTTCAAATTTCCAACGGCACTGAAAAAAGTGACTTAGCCCAGTTTTCACACTTGTAACTGTTACAGCAGCCCCATGGTCATGTGATCAAAATTCAGCTGTTTGGCAATTGACTCATGTTTATGACAGTTGCAATGTCCTGTGGTCATGTGATCCTCTTTTGTGACCTTCTGACAAGCAAAGTCAATGGGGAAGCCAGATTCATTTAACAAAAGTTTGACTAATTTAACAACTACAGTGATTCGCTTAACAACTATGGCAAGAAAAGTCATAAAATGTGGCAAAATCACTTAAGAAATATTTCACTTAGTAACAGAAAATTTGGGCTCAATGTGGTCGTAAACTGAAGACTAACTGTACGATTCAAAAATCTAAGATTTCCTTTCTGTCTTTTGAGAACCTCTGAAATAAAATGTTGGAAGATCAAATCTATGTTCTATTTGAGACAAAAGAGACTAATAGAAAACAAAAATTGTTCTCCAGGAATTACCCGCTCTCCCCCAAAAATCTAACTCTAAAATCTACATCTAAAGCAATAATTATAATAGAGGCATATATGTACATGTGCATATGTATATGCATATGCATATGTGTATACTCCAGTGGTGGGTTGCCCCCGGTTCGGACTGGTTCTATAGAACTGGTAGTAAAACCGGCGGGAGGCTACGCCCACCGACCCCTACGTCATCAGAACACTTCTGCACATGCCCAGAAGAGCGTGTGTGCACACAAGCAAATTGAGCACAGACGCGCACCCCCGTTGCGAACCAGTAGTAAAGGTAAGTAAAACTCATCCCTGACATACACATACACATACACTCTTGCTTTCTCTTTGTTTGTATGTGTACTTGGTGAGGGGGAAATGTATCAGAAAAGTCCAGCTCAGAGAATTAAATCTCTGCCAGGCAGAGGTCTAAATTATCATAGCTAAAATGTTTCAGATAAAATATGCTTTGTAACGGGATGCAGCCTTTTTGGCATTCAATAAACTCACCTTCTCTCATAGAAGTGGAATGTTCATTTCCTTTCTCAATGCAATGCTGATGGAGACCACAATTTGTTTGTTTTTCCTGTATTTGGGGGCATTTTTTATTCTTCTGAGATTGTCTGAGCTTATTTTCTACATCAAATATTTAAAAAGCTTAATGAGAATAACAGTAAACATTCATTAATTCAAATAGATTTAGTATAAATTTATGGTATGTCTATCTAGAACCATTGTTATGTATATTGTTGATTTTTACAGGAACATTTTCTCCAGAGCAATGGGTTGACAAATAAAAGTATTATAGTTATAAACAGTATAATTGAAAAAAAATAAACATAAATGCTTGAATTTTGACATTTCAACTGTTTGAAATATTAAGACGTATTAATTTGAACTGAACTGCAAAATTTCTGAACAATACATATGACTATAACTTGAAACACTTGACCACATATCTGGTTGGCAAAAATGCAACTTAAATGGTTTTTAGTCAGCTCACTATACACCCAGAGGATTACATTAATAGAGGCTTTGACCAATCATGAAACTTGGGAGGAGACCATGGAATAGTCCCTATCTTATTCTATACACCATTAGAGTGTTAGAAAAGTAAAAGAAATTCAGGGCAACATGTAATAATCAGAACCAATTACATCATATTTTAAACAGAATATATTTGACACAGCTGGGAACTGTGAAGCTGAATAAAATTCAGGCTTATTGTTTCTCATTTTTCCATCCTGGTTTCTTTCTTTCTATATCTGCATCAGATAGTCGTTTTTTAAAAAATCAACAATAATATTATTCCAGGACCTTTTTCATACTCACTGCTTCTAATTTACACTTTTTCATATAAACTTTTTGTACTTGGATTGTTTTTTTCTTCATAGCCATTCTTGTATGTTAACTTTGCCAAAATACATTTTGTGTATTTATTACTTCTAATATAAGCATCTACATACTTTTTTTCCCAAATAGCTGCTTGCCATTTTTAAAAAAAATCTAATTCCAGTTTGTGTGCTGGTTCAAGAAGAACAAAGTTGTCAATTTTGCATAAAAATGTGCAGTGGCTATTTTTTTCCTTCCTTCCACAATTTGTCTCCTGTTCCCATTTGTCTCATTCATTGGGAATGCAGCGCCAATGGTGATAGAAGAAGTGGCCCAAGAGATACTCCATCAAGAACTAGCACAGAAGGCTCAAGGCAAAGCAAATGTGGATCAGCAGAAAGCATTTCCACATCCCTGTTGTAACTGGGGGACTGCAACATTCTTTCACCAGCTATTGCTAATTGCAAAGTCTGTTTTTCCTATAAATCACAGTAGATAATCATCATGCCAATTTGTGACGTACTGTTTCTCTTGCTTTTCTTGAGCCAACAAATAAGAACAAATCCCAAAACAAGCATGGAGGCTACTGAACACAGGAGAGCAGTAAAGATGATGGCGGATTTTTCTGATACAGCAACAGGGAGAACAGTAAAAGAACTTGATTCAACGGAAAAAGCAGCACCTGAAAAAAATAAATATGTAGCTTAAAGTAATTAAAACAAAGAACACATGCTTTAAACAAATATCACAAGAAAGGAAATTGTGTCTCAGACTGTTTCACACAATAAAACAACAAAGTCATTATGAATATCAATAATAAATATCAACATTGTCAGCATTCCAAGTAATGCACCCATAGGAAGCAGAACTCCGAGGCAGGTAGATTCCTCAAAGAACAATTTATTGGATACGTCATATTGGCACAACTGCTGAAAACCAACTGAAAGTTCTTGTGGTTTTCACCTAATTAAAAAGTGAAAGTTCCCTGTTCCCCCAAGTCATCAGTCACATTGTCCAATAGATGTGCTGGCCGGTTGGTTGGTTACTCAACTCCTCCTCTCCCAGCACCTGTTGGCATGTCCTTGGTTCCCACAGGAAAACTTTTTGTTTTGACTACAAACCCCCGCTATCTATTCTCCTCCATCCCTGTCTCTTCTTCTGCCTTGTGGCAACCCTGAAGCCTCAAAGATGGCCTCAGTCAGGTTCGCTTCAGGGTTGACAAACATGCTAATATTTGATTATCTTTCTCAACAGCTGCTTTTACACTTATGTAAAAGTCCCAGGGAAAAGTCCTTTTCAGTCTCAGTCGCAACCATGCTCTCAATCTCAGTTATCTCTTTAAGTGAAAATGTCAGCAAATGAAGCTGAATGCACCTGCAAAGACATACTGTTTCATAAAAACGCAATTCAGAAACAGACAATCTGTCCATCTTATTTTTACTGGTGCAAAGAATTAATTTAATATCTTCAACGTATTGGCCCCTTGGCCTATTTCTTGAATCTATTGCTCTTATAGGGCAATTTTGACTGCCTCTTGGAGAATTCCAAATATTATTTGGTCTTTGATCAGGCATGTGTCTCTACAATACTTTGATAGGATACAAATGAATCCCAGAGCTATAGGCTAGACTAGGAAATTTTAAAAAAATCATAGAAGAAGGAAATAGGAAACATTTTCCATTGCTAAGGAAACTTTATGGAGGTATCTATGAGGTTACTGGAATTGGAGTTTTGACTCAAAAGATATTTAAATATGCAATGTGTTGCAATATTCGTAGCTCCGGTTGGTAGTTAAGCTGTTGGTTTGAGCTCTGAGCTTGGCAATTTGATTGCAAATGTTTTGTCATCATTTGAGGAGACATTGTCAGTGCGTTTGGAATTGCATTTGGAAATGTAGAGAAATGCACGAGTATATCTATACAGTTCAGGTGGAGGCTGATCTTTCCTTATTGTATTATTCCAAGAGTAACATTTTATGGTCCTTTGGTTAACTGACTTTTGATGAGGCCGATTTTTGCTTCCTGTTTCAACTTTCAGTTACAAGTAGTGTATTCCATCTTTCTGGTAGGCACCAAAATTCTCCATAATTTTTCTTTGTTTGGCAGGAGCAAGGGTGAAAAGTTGATCTCTTCTTGATATAATTATTTTCTGAGAAACAAGATGGCTTGTCAATGGCTGGGATAAAAGTGGGTTGCTCTTTACCTTCCCTTTTGCAGAATACTTGTCAGTATGAAAAGCAAAAGATCTCCTATGACAGGCATGCTAAGAATTTCATATATAAAATGAATTATGTCTCTTGATAAATGTTTTGACAACATGTTGAACCAATATAAATTGTTCTGTCACTCATTAATCAATACTACACACAGAAACCTTCCATATTTCTGCCATTCATTCATTCATCTATTTGATTCAGTTATTCAATTTATACATTCACCTATCTCAAATTCATGGCTCCGGACAGCTAACAACAGTAAAAAAAATCATTAAAACATATTTACTATAACAATGAGACACACATTCAGACTCACACATAGCTGAGGTACAAAAAAGAAAAAAAATGGAACCCCAAGAAATCAGCATAACCATTACCCAAGCTTTTCATCACATTTTTCTCCATACTCACCAAATTTAAAATTCCATATCCAATTTCTAAGATGGAATCAGTTCATTATGAATTTTCTAGAGTTCAATGAATTTCTCATTTGCCCCCACAGACCAATACTGAGAAAAGCTATTCTGAAGTTATCTTATGTAGTTTATTGATATAGATGTACTCTTTGAGTTTCATTTTAGCAATATGTAAGTGCACTATTTTCATGTTAAAATTACAGCAACATGGCTTATTTGCACTAGGGAAGAAATGTTTCTTTGAACTAAAGGAATTAAATCTAGGACCAATTATGTTTCTCTTTTAATTTGAATTATCCAAGATAAAAAGCAAAAAAAAAAAAAATAATGGGAAAATTCTCTCATTACATTGGGTGTACATAATGCGTGAATCTGCTTTTCCAACTCTTGGAATCCATCTAGAAACATACAAAAACAGATTTCATTTCACATTAGAAGTTGAAATATTGATCTATCTAAATTGATAAAAATCCCAAATCTGCCATAAAATAGGTATGTATATGGATACAGATGGACATAAATACTACAGAATTAATGAAAAGTTTTACAAATTGATCACTATTTCTAGTATAAATGAACTATTAGGCAGTTTGGATTTGAAGATGTTAATGAACTGAAATACAAATATATATCTGTTTTTATAATTTCTTAAAATCCATTACTAATGAGATTATTATTTTGCATGTGTATATGCTGTATATAAGGGACACGGTGGCTCAGTGGCTAAGACGTTGAGCTTGTTGATCGAAACGGGTGTGAGCTCCCTTTAATCATCCCAGCTTCTGCCAACCTAGCAATTCAAAAGCACATTAAAAATGCAAATAGAAAAATAGGGACCACCTTTGGTGGGAAGGTAACAGCATTCCATGCGCCTTTGGCGTTTAGTCATGCCAGCCACATGACCACGGAGATGTCTTCAGACAGCGCTGGCTCTTCGGCTTTAAAACAGAGATGAGCACCGCTCCCTAGAGTCGGGAATGACTAGCACATATGTGCGAAGGGAACTTTTACCTTTACCTTATGCTGTATTTGTGTATACTTATCTATATAGTAAGATTGGCAACATATAAATCTAATGAAATAAATAAATTACACACAGACAATACAGTTTTGATATCCCTGAGAAAGCACAAGAGCAGGTTATAGGAAGGCTTTGATCTTATCCATTGCCCGCTTAATTTCAGAAAATGTTTATTATATTATATCCATTAGACTTTTTACTAGATAAGCATCTTACCTGGAGGAGAAGTAACTTTGAAAATGAGGTGGCAGTCAGAGCAAGAGCTGGACACAATCAAATTCTGAAAGCTAGCCTGTCCATCTTCCACCTTTACTCTTGTGTTACCTGAAAATAATTTATATCCATACTTGGATTATTAACTCCTATTGAATTTCATGTACAATAGTGACAATTATTTTAAACATATTATGTTTATTAAATCAATCAACGATAAAATATGGCTAGTGGAGTTTAAATAATTTATTATATTTTAGAAAACTCAACATAATAAATGAAGATAATCTACCTTTTTCTTCCATGCAATAGGATATTACAGTGAAATCTCAATTTAGCAACCTCTGTTTGAATGCAGCAGATCAAATCTGAACAAATGTTGGAAACTGATACAAATAATGTAAAGGCCAATTATATAAATTTAGATTTAATAGTCATTTGGATTTAATGGAACCCTTGCCCCAATTTGTTATTTAAAATGGGGAGTGAGGTTGTTCAAGTGATTAGAACGCTGGGTTGACAATCAGCAAGACCACGTTCAAGATTATTGTTGCTGTGTGACGGGATGAGCTCCTGTCCTTCACTCCAGCTCTGCCCACCTAGCAGTTTGAAAGTGTGCAAACACGAATAGATGAATAGGTACCATTTCAGTGGGCTCATTAACAGCGAAACGAAAGGAGCCTCCAATTGGGCATTCCCTGGGCAATGGTGACATCACCAGCTGATCTTTTCATCACAGAAGTGCTTCGGTGCTTCTGACACAGAAGTATAGTATTTATTTAAAACTTTTATATAGTCACTCATCTTTTAACTATTTCTAGATGGCTGCCAGTAAGAAATTAAAAGACATAAAAACATTTCAAAATGATAAAATAGTAACCTGGTGCTGGTTTGTTCTAATGTGCAATCATCTAATTTTCTCCCAATGCTTGCCCAATCTTTAAAAACTACAGAAGGCCAAAAGGGTGGAGGCTACCAAATTTGAGAAAGTAGAATGCCCCATAGGGCAAAGGCCACAATGGAAAAGGCATGCTTCATAGCTCTCAACAGATGACAACATCTAGGGAAATGACTAGAATCATGCCCATCCTATCTGACATGCTACTTGTAGATCTTCTTAAGAAAAGGCAGGCCTGCAGGTAGCCAGGCCCTGTGCCATATAAGGCTTTAAAGGTGATGACCAGTACTTTGAATTGCACCCAGGAAGAAACTGGAAACCAGTGCATTTCACACAACAGAGGTTTACACGGGCAAACGTAGGGGGCCCCATTACTATGCACACTGCTGCAGTCTAGACCAATTGGAGTTTCCAGGTGTGATCTTCAAGAACAATCTCATGTACAGCATAATGCATTAATACAGATGGGCTTGTCAAATTAAGACTTTGTAATACATAGAGGAAGACTAAAGATATAGTTATTTTAGAAAGCTAAAAGCTACGCTGTTGTTATAAGACTGAAGTAAAAGATTAATTTTTTTAGATATAATATCACATTTTTTTCAGTTTTTTTTATATCATTGCTGTGGGGCAGATTCATTTTTTTTAAAAAAAAATAGCAATGTTTTTTAAGAGGGAAAAAAAAGAAATAACAATTTCTATGAACACATGGTTTTCCGTTGAGTAGCTTATTTGGGATTTCCACATCTTAAATTATCATATAATTATTTGGATATCATAACATCTTGACCACTCATAACATTCTCAATTTATAGAAGTGCCAATTTTCCAAAGGATCCTAACATCAGCATCACTGGAAGGTTTTAAGACTGCCATTTCTGAGACTGATATGAACCCCAGAGTAATATATACTGTATTTTCAAAAGGAGGTGATCTCAGCTTTCTGGCACATATGCTCCAAATCCCAGAATATTATGGATATATATGGTATTCATCTCAAAGATATCCTGGCAAGCTGGTATTTAATGCTGTAGAGAGCTAATTTGAAGCTAAACTACTTTTCAAAAAGCAGTTTGGCGGCTGTCAGATGAAGCAGGCTGAGTATGTGTGGCAGATAATTTTCTTGAAATGCAAGTTACAACAATCTATAATTGTTATAGGTTTGGGCATTTGTCAAAGGAATAAATGCAGCAAATGATTACATAGCGAACATCTGCACAGCACTCTTCTTTTATTCCTGGAGTTTATTGTCCATTAATTTGATGTATGTTTCTTTTAAAGAATGCTCCCCCCTCCAGCCTCAATCCTGTTTAGTGACTGCCCTTTATTTGAGCCTTCTTTTTCCATTAGTTTTCTTCTTTCCATTCCTTCTTTCATGGACTAATATATTTTCAGTTGGAACAAAGAAGAAAAAGTAATTTCTTAATTCAGGAAAAAAAATTAAGAAAAAATATTGAATAATATATAATGATGCTGAGTTATTCAAGAGATTGGATATGAAGTATTTTATTGTCTGGATGATTGTCAAAGCTATGACAAATTGTTAGTATCTCAATTCAGCACCTGTCCAGGGAAAAATGCTCCAGGTGTTTACCATTCTTTCCTACCAGACAAATGTCCACCCAGTGAAACAAGCAGTGCAGTTGATGTCATCAGCCAGCGTGTAAATCACAATTACCTCATTGGCTTCCTTGGCACAATGCCATCTTAATCCAGCTGAGCAACTGCCAAGGTTAATGTCAGTCACAGCAATAAGGCCATTACATTCATTGAGTAAAAGACCACAAGGGGGGCATTGGGGATCATTAAATGTATAATTGAAAGACATTTGCATACTGAATTCCTTTTCTCTATTCTCAGTCAGCCACATATCTACCTATCTGGCCTACACAGCCCTTGGAAAGGTATATTTAGCATGATCAGGGCTCACGTCTGCAAAGTCCACTTGCATCTTCAAATTGGTACACAATGGGAAGCAGCTCTGTTGCTGTTGACGACACTTATTTACCTCTTGTTTTTCAATAGCTCAGCAAGCACAGGTGGTGGTGTCACTATGGGTTGTACTTAATACCTAGTAGCCACCATTTTGAAAGAGGCAAAAATACTTCAAATCATTCAACATGTTTTTCTCTTAAGGGTTTGAATGAGTCTGAGTGGGAAGGAGAGGCAGACTTTAACACTAACCTTTTCTGCCCTCTTTATACTGAAATAATTGAGCTCACTGTTCTACTTTATATTTGCTTTTGAAATATAACTTTGGCTGAAAAAGAATATTCACTTCCTAGGACCCTATCTTGTCCTGTCAAACTATACAAAGGAAGAATCCTGCCAAATTGTTTGTTGCTGGAAATCCCACGACGTAAGAGGCTAAAGAACATTTCACTTAGAATCCACTGCAGGAGAACATTTATAGTATTGATATGTGCTTTATGGAATTCAGACAAAGTTTCTAAACATTTTATTGATCTTGGATGAAGTATGCCAATTTGGTACTTTTTACAGAGATCTCTAGCTGGCTAAAGGTGGTGTCCTGAATCTCTTCAAGCTGCATGAAATTATTTTAGTGACTGGGGCAGCACCCAAATCGATAAAAAAATTAAAAATAATAGATTAAGGATGGTAGAGTTGCAGACTATTATGAGTCCATGCTAGTTTTAAATACCTTGTTCATATGACACCAAAGTTTGAACAGTTCTTGGGTTTTACAAGACAGATACTGAATTTACTGGCATTCCATTTCTGAGTACACTTCAGATTACCTCTTACTATCTTTGAAATGTTATGTGGCATGACATCTGGTTACTTGTTATTTTCCCTCACATGGATTTGCTTATCTTTGAGGGAAAATAACAAGTAACCAGATGTCATGCCACATAACATTTCAAAGACCTCTTGTAATAAATGTTGCTTTCACAGGTAACAGAATATTTGTAAAGACTTTCTTAATGGTAGCTCCCCTAAAGCTTTCAGATCTGAATTCCATAAATCCAAGTGACTACAAGATGGAAGGAAAGAATGCAGAAAATCCTAACTCTGCTGCCGTTCTGGATATCTGAAGCTCAGCTACAATAGACCTCAGCATCCCAGGAGGGGATTTCTTATTTAGGTTATGTTAATAAATGCAGCCATTTCTAGTTCAACGTGTATATATCTGCAGTGCATATATTGTATTTGCTTGATAATTTTGCATTTGGTGAGTTTCTGCCTATTTCTAGCTTCTGATGTTGCTATTCTTTTGTTCATTTCATATCAGTGATGCCTATCCAAACCTTTCAACATAATTTCTGGGTGGTTTTTGAGGTAAGCTGTCACAATCCATGGTTTGGAAGGGAAACCTAAAGGCACAATTCTCCGTCTCTGGAAGGAAGGAAGGAAGGAAGGAAGGAAGGAAGGAAGGAAGGAAGGAAGGAGAGAGAGAGAGAGAGAGAGAGAGAGAGAGAGAGAGAGGGAGGGAGAGAGGGAGAGAGAGAGAGAGAGAGAAACTGTTATTATTTGTTATTTTATCTTTAATACTTTTACTAAGGATCATATTACAGGGCTAATCAACTGAACATAGAAAAAAAAACTATAGAACAATCCTCCTAAATTAATTGCAATATTTTCTTAAAACTGTTTAGGAAAGTAGTTTTAAAGTATTGTATTATGAAAGGACAAATAGAAACAAATACAATAAATTGTTCTGGAAATGACCATAAACGCTGAAGGCTTACTGGAAAAACAAATCAAGAGTGTTTCAGTTTCACTTTCTTCTCTGTTTCACAGATTTTGAGTAAAAAAAAGTGATTTTAATGACGTATATCAATTCATGCTATTCAACGTAGCTAGTCAAGTAATATTGGCGCCATCAAACCACCTTTTTCCTTTTACACATGAAACATCTCTGCCACTAATGCGATAGCGGGCTGGGCTGAGTTTCACATTCTGTTTTATTCTGCTATGGCTTCAGGCAGCAAAAATATAAAACAGCCATCACTGTCCTGTAGTTATTCTTGTAAATTGAAGGCAAATATTTGCCAGAGTCATTGTTGACACTGGCCTCTTTTAATATAAGTAGCATATATTAGTGATATTGTTTAAAATGTACAGTCGGTAAATGAGGAGCAGAGAGAATTGTCTAAACCAACAGTTGCAGAAGAGAGGAGGCCTGCATAATCTCAGATTAAGTAATCCAGCCTCACTCCCCATGTCTTCCAAGGTTTTCTGTCTTCTATGAAGGTTAAACAAGTCTTCTGCTAATTTTAAGCTTCATGTAATGTATTGCAGAAAATTTGCTATCAATTGCAGAGGATAAAAGGAAATTATATTGAAATTTGTAGGTCCTCTGTTTCTCTCTCCCTCTCCCTGTCTTCTTTTTCCTCTCTTTCTGTCCGTGTGTGTGTGTGTGTGTGTGTGTGTGTGTGGTGTCATGAATAAAACACTGGCAATCCTTAATAAAGGTGGAGTTGTGGAAACAGTGGGAATGGTAGATAACATTAATGGGAACCTACAACAAATTTTGGCAGCTAGTAGTAGAAATGCAAGATTCCTGAGCTACAATTAATATTACTTCTGAAAGGCTAAAAATGAAGAGACTGTGTGGAGCCTGTAGGCAAATTTCCTTTATTTCCCCTCTGATTACAACATATTCCAATTTAACCTAATTATAACAATATTCAAGAAGGTCAAAACATTTTTTTTAAAAAAATAAATCTAGGAGCCCTAGATCCTACATCAGTTTCTAACCTAAAGTATGAAGTGTATATCTTGGAATTCCATACCTGTTTGTCCAGAAAAATAATTTGTGGTTGCCTCAGCAGTGGCCTTTCCACCACTCCATTGGAGGGTTGAATCCAGACAGAGATGCTGTAAGGACGGATATAGAGGCAACTCCATGAAGTTGGGCTACTTCCATTTCTTCATCAAGGAAAAATATATTATAAAGAAAAGAAAATCATGATTAATGCTGGTTATTTCAGAAATAATTACATAGTAAGATGGACAGCCAATAAATCTTACAAATAAAAATTATTTGAATTGAAAAATTGAAATTGTCACCAAACAATTGTCACCAAATGGAGAAAGAATGTGTGAAAAATATCCATCTAGTTAGCATGCCTCAGAACTAAAAGAATGTCAAATACCAAATCCAATTAATTTGCAAGGTATATAGAAGGGGCATAGAATTCTGAAGAAACTTTTACTCCTCTATTATACAGTTCAGGGTATACTTCTAAAATATTCTTCTCATAATGTGCATTACATGCAATAGTTGGGTTAACTATATTTATTTAACAACACTGTGATTCTTTATTTTTTAGCTGTACCATGTATATAGGCACCCACCCAACTAAATTTATATTCCAGGAGTAAATCTGAAGCACCTTGGGAATATCTTTTGCATTTGAATAAAAAATATGCTTCATTTAGAGCCCACATGGCCTCCTTTCCAATTTTTTTTTGTCATTATTCTTTTTATATGTGCTTCTAATCCACTGCTACAGAGTGGTAACTTGGGGTTTGATATTGCCTCAAAATGAAAGTGAAAAGTATAAAAGCTATTTATTCAGTTCTCCTGGTGTTTGCTTTAAAATGTCTACAAACAATGGATTTATTGAGAGCCAATTCACTTTAGTTTAACTCAATTTCTTTAACAGAATTCCTTTGCATTCTGAAGCTTTTACCACATTCTTTGCAAGGGTTTTGCCCTTGCAAATTACAGTAGGAGGCAAAATAAAACTGAACTCATTTTTAAATGGCTAGTTTAAACACCTATTACTTTCTGATATAATTATTTAGGAATAACATAGCAGAATAGAAAAGTGGGTTGCAGAATATCAGGAGAGAATTATATATAGGACTTCTTAGAACTACTGTTGAAATTTATCATAGATAAACAGAAAAACTATTTTAGTGAGTCATGTAATTTAACAGATTTTTTTACCCCAGTTGGAGTGGTCATATTAAAAAAGAATTGTCTGTTCAAGAAAATAGTTTCAATATGAATCAGTTCTATCAGCCCTCAATAAGAATGTCAATACATCATTTTATTTCTCCTATCTCCACCTAAAAAAGCAATTGAAAGCCAAGGACAATGAGTAACTCATATAAATTGTTAGGGAATACACAGGGCAGTTATTATCCATGTTATTTGAGTGTAGGCATTCAGCACCTGGAGCTGCTATCTGAAGGAAGGAACTTGGAAATCCCATTGCCTCTGCGAAGGCAGAAAAATAGTATTACGGATTTTAATACCAAATGGCTTTATCTATCCAAACATAATTTCTACTATTATGAATTCATTATAGAGAATAAAAACAGAAAGAAGATACAGAGATGGAGAAACAGAGAGAGAGGAGAGAGATTCACCACTATTGCAGAGAGAGAGATGATAGATGAAAAATAAATGTGGTGTATTAAATTTAAAAACATATTATTGAATGGTAAATTTTAAAATGCATTATAGATGGATAATTTTCTGTAAGGATTTCAAGGACAAATTTAGGGGGGAGAATGAGACATTCCTTCCAATTCCAAACCCTTTAGACTTCCTCTAGCCTAAGCAAGCAGAATCAATTCCTTGAATCCAATCTAACCCTTTCATGTATTAATAGATCGCTGCCCTTTTTACTATATCTACCAATCTTTATAAATTGAACAGAAAGTACCAATTTTTCTTCCATCTCTTGTGAAAAAGATAGTGCCCCTCATGGCAGAATGCATCTTGCACTTGCAAATTTGCTTAAACTCAATATATTGCAATGACCTTGTTTCTTTCGTTTCTCTGTCTCTTTAAAAACTTGTTCTCCTGTTTCTCTTTAAAAACTGTTTTAATCCCATATTAAGATTTAATCCTTTTATGTGTATTGGGAATTCACACTGGAATCAGTATGATGGAATCTGAATGGAAAGAGTCGGAATTCTGGAAACTGGATTTGCCATCTTTCTAAAGCCAATTGCTTTAGGTTTCCAAGACATTCTTTTTTGAGATTAGGCAAATGAGATCAAGGACCAGATTCAGTAGTAATAGACTGGAAGGCAATCTCTTCCCTATTTGTAAAGGCCTAAAAATTTTGCAGATTCTGACAGGTTCTGGAGAACCATAGCAGAAATTTTGAGTTTTTTCAGAGAACTGGCAAATACCACCTTTGGCTGGCCCCAGAGTGGGGTGGGAATGGAGATTTTGCAATATCCTTCCCCCAGAAGTGGAGATGGAATGGAGATTTTGCAGTATCCTTTTCCTACCGTGCCCACTAAGCCACACCATGCCCACCAAGCCATGCCCACAATAAAAAAAAATTGAATTCCACCACTGCTTTGTACATATCCATTCATATTAAATTACAATCCATATTATGTCTAGATATCTCTGGGCAGAGATAAATGATATGGGTAGATTTATTTGAGGCAGATCTTCTTTTGGATTCTAGTAATTGATTCAGATCACATTTGAAGGCTCAGTTTTAAAAAGTCAAGAAACCAATGTTAGCAAAAAATAGGTTATTAGATATATGCACAGAGCAAGAAAATTCCTACAGGATGTTCTATCCTCCTGGTCATTTTGTCCAGTTGTTGGTTAGACTCCTTTCTTTTATTCTATTAGTAGAGTCTTTCTTATTAGGCAACAGTGCCAGTCTGTCTATCTTGTATTGGCTAAAACCATTTTTGCTGGGTTTTTTCCTCTTCATCTTCTTCTTGGTACTAGAAGTATCTTCTCATTATGAAGCACTAAGGTTTGGGTGATAGTGAAAAGAACAATATTTGTGTTTACAAATGAGCTTCAGAACAAATGAGTCTGTTCCCATGGTAGAATTCCACCTCCCTCTGTCTCTCACCCCAGAGTGGTCTGTCCCTTCCAGCCATTCTGTGGTTGCTAATGGTAACCAGATGGCCCTTTTTTGCTCCCTCAAAGCATTAAGTTTAATTCAAATTGTATGTTGTACAGATTAACAAAACTGTGGTTTACTCTGACAGTTTTACAGGCCTAAATATCTAATTTGGACTCTTAAAAAGTGGATCCAGGCAGGCCTCTACTTTGCCCCTTAAATTTAGCACCTGAGGAACAATAACTTATTAAACATAAACAGGATTGTGCCATGGGAGAGAATGTGCCAATTGGTGCAGCAGCATATCCCAAGGTAATACCGCTTTTAAACTCCGCATAAACTCCTAACAGTTTCCTAACCTAAAACTAGACCGTAGGTGGTAGAATTTTTTACGATATGTTATAATAGTGCAATAAATCTGTTAGCTTAAAATCGAATCTCCGTGGCCTTTTAGAGAAATCATCATTAAATGCGAGGCCCTCTTAATGATGCCATCTTGGTGAAATTGTTTAATCTGCAAAGAGGGTGAAAGGTCACCAAATGAATTTTTTATAATACATCAACTTGACACGCAATAGGGAAAACTGTAATAGATAAAAGCAAAGGAAAAGGGCACTGTCTTCTTCTGATAGGTCAATAGCAGCCAAGAGAGTCACTCATCCTTCCACTTTTCCTTCACTGCTCTGCTCCTTTCCCATTTAATATGGACACCCAATTAATACCTCAGTACCATAGACAACCTCATTTTAGGTGAATTATAGCCATTTCTTTCCCCCTTCCCTGAAATGAAAGTGATCACAATTCATCATAGCATTGTGCGAATTAACGTTAATTGATTCCAGTTACCAAGCATCGATGGGCCACTTATATAACCTGGGCCTTATTGGGAGCTGGAAGGGATGGAAGGAAGATTAGATTGCAATGTCCGTTGCTTTGACGACGGCAGTCAGCTGACGCCTTGTTAGGTGGTTGTACGCTTCTATTGCAAGCCCCAGTGGGGTCGTCAGTAAACTGGAGTGATGTCCAAACATCATTACATGCTGCTTCGATATTAAAGCAAAGGGATTAGCACCTTATTGCAAGCAACCTGGATTTGTCATTGTGCTGTCCTTATCCAATTTCCAGCTGATAATGTGACTATGGCCTGCAGTCACAAGGTCCTCCAGCAAATATATAAAAAATTCCAACTGCCCAACAGCTAAAGTATTTAACCCTTCACATGCTGTGTTTTCAGCCAATTAGCTGTTGCTTTCTTTAAAGAGATGTGCTAGGCATCAGGCCATGGCAAATGTCATGTGGGTCCTGACGCTCTCAACTGTGTCTTAATTTCAGGTTGTTTCACTAATTTCTCTAAATTAGCACATAGAGATACAGTTCCTCTTCTCATAGGTCTAATATATGTTGCTGTTAACACATGTGGACTTCTGATATAGATTTTTAATCTACTGAGTCAAAGATGATTGAAAAGTTCTCATGTCAGAATATATTCCTGTTCCCACTGTAATTTTATTTTATTTTTTTCCCAAGGTGCACTTTTTGATAGTTTACACCCACTCTGGACCAGAGGTAGTATTCAGCAGGTTCTGACCAGTTCTGGAGAACCAGTAGCGGAAATTTTGAGTAGTTCGAAGAACTGGTAAATACCACCTCTGACTGGCCCCGCCCCCATCTATTCTCTGCCTCTCGAGTCCCAGCTAATCAAGAGGAAATGGGGATTTTGCAGTAACCTTCCCATGGAGTGCGGAAGGAATGGAGATTTTGCAGTATCCTTCCCGTGCAACGCCCACTCAGCCACACCCACCAAGCCATGCCATGCCCAAAGAACCAGTAGTAAAAAAATTTGAATCCCACCATTGCTCTAGACCATTCTAAAATTAGTTCGGTACATGGAATTTCAATGACAAAATAAGTATGTAAAAATTGTTAAATGAGTTTATTATCTCAACTGCCTTGATGCATCTAAAAGACATCTTTCACAAGATTTAGAACTATGCCCATGTCCCATATATACAATAGCAATGATAATAACACAAGGATAGAATTTTGAATGTGGCAGTTTGGGTTTCCCCTTAACTTAGAACTTCATTCGTAATACGAGCAGATCACAAGAAGATTCCAGTAGGACTTAGTTAATTTTTTAAAAAACCCTACATTGTTTCTTTTCTGTATTGCTTCTTTTTTGAATTCTGATTACAATTCTGGAAAGTGAGGGTGTCTTGGAAAATTACAAGAGGAGATCAGGAAAAAAAATCTCTTTTGGAAATTTGAGTTCCTATTGTTTAATAGATTAATAGATTAATAGCCGATACTAATCATTTTATAGCTATGAAATGGGAAAATATCTGTTAATAAGCAGATTCAGGCTGATATGGCTTTGTTACAGATATATCAACACTTCTCATTCCAAAATTTAGAAGATATATAAACCACAAATTAACATGGTAATTTTTAAATGAATAAAGCATAAAGAAATCCAGTAATATTGTATAAAAACAAATACATGAATTTTAAAGAATTAATTTGCATTAACAAACTCTCCCCATAAGATCTGGCACCATTTAGGGAAAGAATGTTTGGCCCAAGGGAATTAAAGAGAGTTCACAGTTAATCTGGTCCAAATAAAAAACACCTGTGGCTCAGAATATGTTGAGTAATACTGAATCCAGAAAGAAGGCCTTTTAAATTAACAGTATTGCTGGTGCCAAATATATCTAAATCATATTCTTATCAGGGAATAATACTGCAAAGAAAAGTGCTGCATCTGCCCGAGTCTTTGGACATCTTTGGAGGTCTTTCTTTGGATCTCTCAACTAAGTGAAGTTGGACAAAAAGCTACAAGGAATAGAGTTTTCCTGGCTGTGCCATTACCAAGGAAGCATGCACACAATTGTATCAGTAACAAAAGAAAACATTGATGTTCTCACATGCATTGCTATAGTTTTCAAATCAGCTTGATTTTAAGTCCTTGCAAATTCCAATGTAGTATAAGGTTTTTTTTAAAAAAAATCTTTGAATCAGAGGCAGCAATTTCAGAAATGGTTGCCATTGCCTCTTCCTTGGGCTGAGAGGAAGTGATTCACTCAAGATTACCTAGCTGGCATTTATTTATTTATTTATTGGTTCGATTTATATGCCGCCCTTCTCCGGAGACTCAGGGCAGCTTACAATGCGTTAAGCAATAGCCTTCATACTTTTGTATATACCTGCTTAGTAGGGCTTTTGGCCCCCCCCAAACAGTGTTCTTTTTTATACAAAGTCAGTTTATTGTCCCCACAATCCGGATCCTCATTTTACCTACCTCAGAAGGATGGAAGGCTGAGTCAACCCTGAGCCTGGTGAGATTTGAACTTGCAGTAATTGCAGGCAGCTGGCAGCTAAGTGCTATTTAACAGTGCTTTAGTTAGCTGCTCCACCAAGGCTCCACTACCTACTACTACCACTAGATCAAACTGACTGGGGAACAATATGGAATCTTAAAATGAATATATAACCAAAAACAATCCCAAACTAACAAATTTTGTAATATAAGAACATAATATAAAATGTCTTATATATTTTTACATTCACAAATGATTTCCCTTCTGAAGCTATTTGAGGGCTTACTATGGATGGTAACTGAGAAATAATCCCCTATTCTGTTCAGTGGCCCTTCATCTAAGAAAGGGCAACAATCCTCTGCTTGTTTTTAATATTAGTTTTGACACTTTAAAATATCAGTATTTAACAATTACTTACCTAGAATTTTCTGTTGTTGGAATTGAAGCTGAGGAAACCATCACCACCAGAGAATCAACTGGCAATCTGAGAATATGCTGAAGTGTCCCAGTTTGTTGGGCATCAATTAGCGTACTCGCCAAGCTGTTTAATCTGATACTTGAATACAAGGAAGCAATCTTATATTTTAAGATGTGTAACGGATCGCTGATTTCAAGGATCAGCACTCTCAAGCCATGGGATGGATGCAAACTCCCCTGTTGGCTGGTGCTATGATGAGTGAATATGCATGACCTCTCTGGAGGACACTGATATTTCTTCTTCATACTGTTGTCTGCAATAATCCTTAATGTGTCTTCATTTCCTGAAGTACTGGAGACTGCTCTAATTTCATCCTGCCCAATTTGTAAAAAACTTGCCAATTGTTGAATAAGCACTGCCTGAGCTTTCTCTCCAATATTCTTTAATAAGGTGAAAGCAATATGAAGAGCATTGTGTGTATGTATTTCTATAGGTTCATCCCAGTGAACAGCAACATACAGAAGATTCTCCTGAAAATTGAAGTAATTAGTTCCTGTTGTGGCATTTTCCCAAAAAAGGCCGGGAAAAAACAAGACTGGTTGGATAGTGTTCTCTTTCACAAAAACTTGAAAGCTTCTTGGTTCATCATAGGAGATAGCTAAAAGTGCTCTGACAACGCCGTGACCACCATTAAAGTAGAGTCTTAATGACAAAGGAACTGGTCCAGCAAAGCAAATCTTTGAAAGGCTGTTTGATGGCAATAGAGAGTAAAATATAACAGGAAGTTCTTCGGAGCAGAAAGATCCCTCTGATATGGCTTCACTGAATGTGTCCACAAAGGTACTAGCTATCAATACAGGTGGAGAGAGCTTCCTGTGATCTAAATCCGTGTCCATATTTTCCAAAATCACCATTGCATGATCAGTTTCCTTACAGAAGTAAACATTGGATGAAGGCTTGAGAATGCATTTTCCTTCTTCTCTGTAAATGCCTGTTAAAGAATAGTTTTTAAAAAGGATTATCAGCATAGACTTAACAACTCTTATAATTTTAGTTGCCAGTCTTCCAGAACCAAACATTTTTCTCAACACAGTTTTTGAAAAGCAATTGCACATAATTTCAGTTTCCATCAAATCTGTTAGAAATTCTAGAGATTGGTGTGGAAAGGAAAAACAACAAATATTCATTTATCTATTTCTAATGGGAAAAAATAGCATAAAGGCATTTTGTTCTTAAAAAGTTGACTTTTATTTTAACTTGTGATATATGCAGTCAGTTAGATTATTAATGTGATCAGACTAGAAGAAATTTATATAACTTTGCCAAATATATCCTATTCATTGGGAGAACTTCAAATCTAAGACATTTTCATGTGAATTTATTCCATCAAAATGGAATCAATATTGCATCAATATTTTTTAAACAATGATACCAAAAGTGTATTTTTTCTCCCCAACACTTGCATTTTATCCTAAAATAGACCTTGTATTCTAATATACATATTTTCATATGCAAAAAAGAATCTGTATTCACAGAATGCTATAGTTTTCTTGAATCTAAGACTCCCAAAATTCAAAGACATGCAAAAGCTGAAGCATAACTATGTTCTGATCAACATAAACTGAAAAAATGCAAATCACATTTGTTCATTTATGTAGCTTAAGCAAAAACCTCCAGCATTGTTTCCTACAGAAAGCAGGATTTGAATGTTATATTTAATGATGAAAATAAATGAGTAAAGATTCTGAACAGAGCAGTAACTAAAATATGGTTTGGTGAAGAGACTGTTTGGAGCAGGGGCTGAAACTGATTTTCCTCATCCCAGGGGGGAAAAAAGAAGACATTCTTAAGGATAGTTCTAAAATATTTAAAAGTTACCATTAAAAAGAGCTAGTGTGCTTCAGTTTCAACAGTAAATTGTGGCTTAGAGCATATTGGTCCTTAAGAAAAAAAATGCACAGTAGAACTTACCACATTTCCCAGAAGAACCTTTGCAAAAGATAGTTATTGTGAAAGAAATTAACCCAAACCGTCTCTAGATTCTTCATTCTTCCATTTCAATACAGAAGTTTAAATACAGAAGGTACTATAAGGTATAGTTTTTAAGATGTTTTGCTTCAAACCATGCTAAATAAGAGTACATTCACATGCTGCATATATCTGCTAGGTGATCAGATGAAGACATCAACCTATTGCCTTTCTAGTAGCCTCTACTTGAAAGATAGATATTTTACCTTGCAAAAATATCATGGCCATTCTTAAAATAAAATTGGAAATTGGTAGAGCTTGTAGCATCACTGCTCCAAATATGCCAAAACAGTGTGGTACTCTCCTTTCACTAACAGGAAATGCTACATGTGGCCAAATACAAAAAGTGCTAGCAACCTCATTTTACTCTATTATGGGAGACTAAAAACATTATATGAAAGCCAAAACTGATCATGATGAGTGCATAGAAGGTTAATCACCATGTGTATATTTGGGAAAAAATAATTGACAACTGCAGATTGTGACTTGGAATGTAAATTGAGGAAATGGTAAAGAATATACACTAACAAAGGAAATGAAAGAAACAGAAATTATTTATTAAAGAAATTTATATGGCCACCCAACCCACCCACAGGTGATTCCAGGTGGCTTACAATATCAAGAATTGCTGAATACACACAAGAAAGTGACACTGTCAGCTTAATTACAATGAAAGGTCTAAACTGTGTGTCATGAAATATGAATTGGTACCAGTTAAATTGCTGTATAGAAATCTATAAATTGGTGATGGTTACATGCTTCATTCTTTTGAATGATGAAAATAGAAGAATCAGAGATGAGTTGGGAGAAAAACAGTGCAACACTAGACAACCTGTGTCCTGTTGGATCATTGTTTCAGATACCTTTCTTTACCTAAACAGAAAAACAGAATGATCATAGGCACACAAAAAGATGGCAGGAGCAGTAATGACTCCTGCTGCCTTCCCCATTGACTTTCTTTGAAGAAAATTGTCAGAGAGCATTGGAAATTAAAATCACATGATGCGGGTAACCATGACAGCATGGACACATGGCAGCAGTGGAGCAGCCACAACTTCAAACCCAGGGAAGTCATGAGAATTAGATGCATTCTGTAATTTAGCCCATTTAGAGTATGTTGGCCTATGATGCATTGTTTTGCCCAATTGAAGGTTACAATCAATCAGACAGTAGTGATACATAGATTCTGAATTACACAATTGTTTGTTTGTTGTGTTTACATATTAATGGATTGAACAGAAATGACGTCCTATGATTTAATATGAAAAAATAAAAATAGTGTAAAAGTTTTAAAACCAATAAAAATATAAGGTATGCAATCTGGGGAATTGAGAGGCATGAATAAATAGGTAGAAATGAGATAAAAGAATGCTGAAAAATTGACACACCATTTGTAGAGGCAGGAATGATTGGTATAATCTGCTTAGAAAATGATTGTTTCAAAAACACAGTTGACATATTACTCTCTGAATGCAACAAAGCAGAGGTATGAATATAAATATAAAAACTGTGACAGATCTGGTCACTTATGATTCAAGGCTATGATTAAATTAGAAATGACACAAGAGTGAATGCAAAGCAGATAATTGTCAAGAGTGAATATCTGGGGGGGGGGGGATAAATATTTAAGGAAAAAGAAGTAAAGAAAACTAGAATGAAACCAAAAAGAAAATATATATACTCTGTATGAAAATGTATTAAATGATAAAAGTAACCTCATAACAGAATGACTAGAAAATGGATGCATAGAAAGAGGATGTAGTAGTTGCTTGAAACAGAATTATATTACTTAGTGCCAGTGAAGCATTCCTAATGGGAAGTAAGGAAAATGGACTTGGTGGAATGATGAAGTGAAAGAGGCTATGGATGAGAAAAGGGAATTATTCTTGCAAAAAAATGAGGATAGAAGAATATACTTTAAGAAGCTGAAAAGAAAGTCATAAATGCTGTGAGAATATTAGAAAAAATGTAAACTGGAGAAATGTTAACTTACGAATGTGATTTGCTTAGCCATGCCACTTATTTAACATATGTGGTAAGATTAGATATTATGATTGAAAAAAGGCTGTTGTTGTTCCCCTACATAAAAAGAAAAGTAGCCTGTGTCAGGGTTCTGACCAATGCCCTAGTTAAATCATGAGCCTCAAGCCAAGCTTCAAAAGAAATTTAGTTATCTATTAAGAGCTTCATGCTGGCATGAATCAAGTGAAGCCAACTCTGACCTCACTTAATTCACATCTTGGCTCTGACCCTGTTTCCCCCTCCCCCCCAAGGTGTGTTATCAGTCACATTCCCCAACAAAGCAATTTCGTAGGTTGTAGAAGTCACTCCCTCCGGCCACTGTGGGTCCCTCTAGAGATGACCTTGATGTTACCACTGGAATGTGCTTTATTTTGACTGAAATGTAAGTTTGATGCAGCTGTGAAGCTCAGTTTTCCCATCCCCCCGCCTATGGCAAATTGAGAGCAGGTCAAGAATGCTTCGCGAGCGGACAGCCAGAGTAAATGCAAAAAGTATATACCCATGGTGGCGAACCTATGGCACACATGCCAGAGGTGGCACATAGAGCCCTCTCTGTGGGCACACAAGCCATCACTCCAGCTCAGCTCTGCCACACATGCACATGAGCCTGCCACCGGCCAACTGGTCTTTGGTCTCTCCCGTACATGTGGGGGGGGGCTCATGCAGGGGGCCGTATGTGCATGGGTGGAGGATGGGACTCATGCGGGGGGCATAAGTGCATTGCATTGTGGGGTTTGCATTTTGGCGCTTTGGGCACTTAGTCTGGAAAAGGTTAGCCATCACTATATATACCTTGATGATGTTTCACATAATTCTGATTGAAATGGAACCAGAAATGCCAATTAGCAACATTTGGGAAGTGCAGCATGGTATATGTCAGGCAAAGGTGTAAAGATCCAATTTTTTGCTCTTCAGATATGTACGAATGTCAGAAATAAAACTAATTATATATTAGTTAAGTCAGAGAAAGTGTACTGAAGAAAACTGAAGCATGGAAAGTTTTTGGAAAAATTGGATTTAAAGATCAGAATGTCCATTACTCACTTTGGCCCGACCTGTACCAGTCGGGCTTCAGGCAGGGGTACAGCACAGAAACAGCATTGGTTGCGTTGGTGGATGATCTCTGGAGGGCTCGGGACAAGGATTGCTCCTCTGTCCTGGTCCTGTTAGATCTCTCAGCGGCTTTTGATACCATTGACCATGGTATCATGCTGCAGCGGTTGAGGGGTTTAGGAATAGGGGGGCACCATCCTGCGATGGTTCTCCTCCTTCCTCTCCAACCGCTTGCAGTTTGTGTTGGCAGTGGGGTAGAGGTCGACTTCGAGGTACCTCGCATGGGGAGTGCTGCAAGGGTCAGTCCTCTCGCCCCTTCTGTTCAACGTTTATGTGAAGCCGCTGGGTGAGATCATCCGTGGTTTTGGGGTGAGAGTCCATCTGTACGCTGACAATACTCAGCTGTACATCTCCACCCCAGACCACCCCAATGATGCCCTTGATGTGATGTCTCATTGCCTAGAAGCCGTGCGGGTCTGGATGGGGAGAAATAGGCTGAGACTCAACCCTTCCAAGACGGAGTGGCTGTGGCTTCTGGTGTCACAATATAGTCAGCTGGTGCCATCACTGACTATTGGGGTGAATCCTTGCCCCCACAGAGAGGGTTTATAATCTGGGCGTCCTCCTGGATGCATGGCTATCTTTAGAAGAGCATATGACAGCCGTGGCCAGGGGGGCTTTTTATCAGGTTTGCCTGATCTGCCAGTTGCAGCCCTTTCTGGATTGTGATGCCTTGCGCACGGTCATGCACGCCCTTGTCACCTCCCAACTGGAGTACTGTAATGCTCTCTACATGGGGCTCCCCTTGAAGAGTACCTGGAGGCTCCAACTGGTCTAGAATGTGGCCATGCAAGTGGTTATGGGTGCAACCCATTGTGCCCAGGTAACACCCCTCCTGCGTGAGCTGCACTGGCTCTCAGTGGTCTTCTGGGTGCGATTCAAGGTGTTGGTTATCACCTTTAAAGTGCTCCATGGCATTGGACCTACGTACCTTCGAGACCAACTTCTGCACCAGTAGCCTCCCACCGGCCAGTCCGCTCCCACAGAGAGGGTCTCCTCAGGGTGCCAATGGCCAAGTTATGTCAGCTGGCGACACCCAGGGGGAGGGCCTTCTCTGTGGGAGCCCCTGCCCTTTGGAATGAACTGCCCCCGGAAATGCGTAAGATCTCCAACCTCCGTGTATTTCGCTGTGCCCTCAAAACCTTGTTGTTCTGCCAGGCTGGGCTATCAATGTAATAATTTTAACTGGACGTTTTAAATTTGGGGTTTTAAATTTGGGGTTTTATATTTGAGCTGAAATTATTTAATAATTTTAATTATTTTTAATTTGTTTGTCTTTGTGCTTTTAATAGGCTGTACACCGCCATGAGTCCTTTGGGAGAAGGGCGATATAGAAATAAAATTATTATTATTATTATTATTATTATTATTATTATTATTATTATTATTATTATTATGTTGTTGTTGTTGTTGTTGTTGTTGTTGTTGTTGTTTGATTTCTGCTGAAATTATTGAGTTAGTTTTATATCATTCTTTGCAATTCGCTGGTCATTCATCTGGTTGTGGAAGAGACCATTTGAGCCTCCAGTATGACAGTATGACAGTATAACAGTATGTCAATGAAGCAACAAGGTTCCCAGGACTGATTCCCTTCTTCAGGTTTCCTTATTTATACCCAGGGAGCAAAGCAACACTTAAAAGGCCTCGCTGCTGCTGTCCAAAATACTTCAGATTGTGTAGGAGCATGATTTCTGCATTGCTTCCTTCATAGAGGTAGAGGTGAATAAACAGAGTAGGGAGATGAAATGTGTCAAGCCTTAAAATATGCTTAAATAAAAGCATTCTTGATACCGTTGATGGTAGAACACTAGCTGGGGGACTTGGAACAAATATGCTGGAACAAGACTGCATCAGTTGCTATTGCTGTCCCAGCAGCACTCAGTTTCACCCGGTCATGTTTACATCCAGTTCTCCAGCTTTGCAATTTTATATTCTACCATATCCTGGATTGGGGGCAGAAGCGTTTTTATCTAAAGAAGGGTTTTGCCTGTCACTTTGAATCCACTTGTTCTGAACCCTATGCAATACATGTTGCCACAAACTTTTCTGCACAAGCATGGATGCTCCATGCAGGTGTACATAATGCAAAACTAAATAAAATTAAAAAGTAGCTCTCCAGAAAGAGAATATACATTTAGCAGTATTTACCAAATTATAAAAGTCTGGACCTGTGAAAATCAATTAGACTGTATTACATTCTCCCCCGCCCCCCAGCACCCTAAGATTATGATGGATCTTTTAGTTTGAGTGGTTCTTGTCAGGAAGGAACAGAAAAAAACTGGAACTCTTCTTGAACTATTCAACTTAATCATTGTTACCTGATCCTAGAAAACAGCTGAGCCAACCACTCACATCCACGCTCCACAACCACCCATGTGACCTGTTTCTTGCACGTCCCACTTTTGAGCCAGCCTTTCTTTAAAATGGCTGGGATCTCCATTGCTCCTTTTGTAAGCAGGTTGCTAGAATCCAGATATGTCCCTTTCTCTTGCATTGCCCCCAGCCCCTCCTCCTTCTAAAAGGCCTTATCTGCCAGTCACAATTTTTGCGGCCAGCAATTTTGATCACTTTTCAAATGAAACCCATGCTGGCCTTGGTAATCATAATGTCATTTACAATTTGCCACAAAACACGTTTATTCAGTTAGTAGCACATCGGAGAAAAGAGAACTCCATATGAACTCATCGCTGAAGGCCTAATCTGATTATTTCCTCATGAAAATCCAAGCAGGGGTGCTCGTAAGCGGGGCTGGGAAGGGAAGAGGAAAGGGAGGCCTGTGTGCAGCTGACTCTCATCATCAACACAAATAGATAAGTGACACAGGGTGTCAGGGGCAACATCTAATTCGCCTGTGGCTCTCCTTGGAGAAAAAGGCCAGAGTGGACAGGCCTTAATAAATACTGATTCACCACTGAGGATTGAGGTGACACAAGCTATTTACATTGAGGATGAAGAACCACACTGATAAATTCCAGAAGCTTCTTTCTAAGTGATCAAAATTAAATCAAACTGGTTATGTTTTTGTGTGCAAAAAAAGGGGGGGGAAGGTGGAGATGGGAAGAGGAAGGGAAGGTAAACTGGCATTCACATACCCACTGGCATACACTTGTGCCATGAAAAGTCAGGAAAACCAAAATGAAGGTGAACACCTGGGATCAAAGAAATGAGAAATATTTTCAAACCTAAGTGAATACATAAGATCAGAAAAATGAATATTTTAAATCTAAGTGAATACATGTGACAGAAGACATACATATGTATTTGGTTTACTGATTTATTTTTTAAAAATAGCATGTATTTTTGTTTATTCACTCACAAAACCCTGAACTTCATGGCAGGATATTTGCACATACTGGGTGACACAGAAGTCTGTCTTGCATCCAAGAAGAGACAAGAAACAATATGTCTGTTAACTTCATTTCTTTTCTTTTTTTTTCTATTTAAGATAGTGCACTCTCCTCTTTGAATTTTTTTTAAAAAAACACATCTTCACATCAAATTTGTTATTTTATTTAATTTACTTTTTTTTAAAAAAAAACACTCAAATTGCTCCCAGGGTTTCTGACAAATATTAACTTTGTATCAATATTTGCCCTTCCTGTCGTGAAATGAGGATTTTCCACCTCATTTCACATTTGAAAAGAAAAATATGCCATGGGGGTCCTCTACTTAGGAAAAAAAGCACCCCACACAACTCATGTCCTTTATTTAGAAAAAGGAGAAGAAGGAAAATGTTTTTTAAATGTGCCTTAAAAATAGATGTGATACTTAAAGGCACGGAGACCTTTGCTGTCTTCCAACCACTTCTGTCACCTGTTTAAAGTTTTATCTTTAAAACTGAATGAAATACATTAACATTAATGAATTCTCCTTCAGGTTGGCACAAATGTTTCCCGCAACTAATTTCTTCCATATTGTAGTTTTTGATAGATTTCAAAATACATACTTGTAAAGAACAACACAACCGTTTTTGACTAAAACAAAGAGATGTCATCAAGTTTCTCTAAAAGGTATGTTATCAACATAAAATAAATGTCATACAGTGTTATTTCCACATAGCCAGATTTGCCAGACATATATTTCTAATGCAAAATACAAATGCAGGTACACAGTAAAAATAAAAGTAGTGACATAATTAATGGGGCACTAGGTACACATTGTAGTTTGATTGCCCTGGGCAAGCCATCAGATATATTCCACCATCAGAAAGTGAGACAAATAATTCAGTAAACCATATACAGAATTATATGTTTATTTCCCTCCTGTCCAGAATATCACAATAAGATTTTGCTGTGGATCTGTATCCTGGAAAAAAGTAGCTGCTGAGTCTGATTTTAACTAAATACCATGCAAACGAGTATTAAACAGCACTTCTTTCAGTAAATATAACTTTGTTTAAGCAGGCAAATTTCCCAAACAAGTATATTTTATTTATAGCTTCCACAACTATAAATGTTTCTGTAACCAGAACACACTTTTTGTGAACGCAATTTAAGACAAGAAATATTTTTAAATGAATGGTAGTGGAATCCAGAAATTATGTCCCAATACAAGTCATAAGATATTTTGTTTTCAATTCACACAATTGTTCATGCAAATAAATATGGGGCACATTTCTCCTGTAGTCTTCATTTGAGTGTGAAACCTAATTCAAATCTCAGTTTCTCTGTATCTCAATTTAACTTCTGTGAAATGGCAATAATTTCATACAGGCTGAATCTGTCAATCCCGGAAATGTAATGAAAAAGTTAAAATTTATCATTTATCTGTGTTTACAGTTTGTTTCAATAGGCTGTCCAATACATGAATGCTAGGTGAATCTGGGATTCAGCAACAAGTTTGTGCAAGTGACTAGAAATGTGATTTTATTTTTTATTGTTAAATTCTACACAGATAAAAACCAACTCTGCCTTCTCAATGTGGGAGAAAGTGGCTTAGAAAATTTACATGACTGCAGTATGACCAATACTTTTAAGTGGTTTTTGAAAACAAGTACAATGCAAACTGATAATGGGGATAATTAAACTTTGAATATGATATTTAAGATATGAAAATACTGTAGCTGATGTACCAATATGGAAGATTGCAATAATGACTAAATATTTTGTACCCTCTCTCAAACGAGAGAGATAACAGAATGATTTATCAAGCAATAAATTTCATGTGAAAATTTCATTTTCAGCAGTATTTTTCCAGAATCTATGCCAGAATCTGACCAAGTTGCAGAAATCTTCCTAATATATAAAGACCATGTCCAGACAAGAAGAAAGCAATTGCAACTCATTTTCACATTATTAGTAAGATAACTACATAGATATATCCATGAAGTCACCAGGAATGACATCATTTTTCTTTAGGCCTGAACAGAAGTATTTCTGAATTTTAGTACATTGTAAGGATATTTGTCCAGACTTAAGTAAGACCTTTCATTATTAGAAAGCAAGGAATTCTGGTAAATATTTGTCCTATAAATCCAAATAATTTTTCCAGGCACATGAACCTCTATTCAAAGTTACACACACAGCACCAAATTGGGTTCATCCTTAATTCAGCACTTCATATTTTATTTCTATGTTATATTGCTTGCTAAGACTCCCTGAACTAATGATATAACCATTTATATAATCCAGATTATTGTGCAGAGAAAGATGCAGTATCATAGATATCTCAGAAAGGCTTCATGAGATTTGAATTAGGATTAGAATTAAATTGCTAGCAGCCACAACTTGATAACTTTCAAACTCCCTTATAAGCAAACTGGTAGCAACCTGATCTTAAATTTATGATTGGGGACTGGATAAATCTCATACTTGGAATTTTATTTCTAACTTTTGGTTTAAAAAATTGGCTTTCTTTGATTTCTGCTCTTGGCTATACCAGTTTATTTTTGTTTGGTTTTATTTTAATTTTTAAATGAAATAGATTTTTTATATATTTGTATATATAAACATTTTCCCTATAATAGTAGTAACTGGAGAACCTAGTCACAGATTATATATGGCAGTTAAAGTTGGGAGGAATAAAGTTAGAATTACTGATATTTAAAGCTTACTGTATGTGAATGGAGGGAAACTTTGGTCTAGGTAGAAGTGGGTTGGTTCAGGGGTGGGTTCTACTTACCTTTACTACCAGTTTGCAATGGGGTCATATATGTGCTTCTGCGCATGCACAGAAGCTTTCTGATGATGTCAGGGTCAGTGGGCGGAGCCTCCTGCCGGTTTTGCTACCGGTTCTATAGAACCTGTCTGAACCAGAGGCAATCCACCACTGGGTTGATCTTGAAATTTCAATCCCTCCTCAAATCCAAATGGCATGCTTTTGATTCCAAGTTTATTTAAACTTCTTCCAGTATTGCCAATAATGGAAAATGATAAAAGAAAGGGAAATGAGATCAGGTGGGATTTTGTGACTAATTTTGATAGCTTCCAATAAGGTCTTACATCACAATACTTTCTGTATAGGAAGTATTCCATATCTCATTCTTGATCATTTCTTAAAATCTATCAGTCCATTTTATCCTAAAGTACTCTAGCTATAGAAGGATCTTCTTTGGATCTTATCTATAGAATTATTTATTAGATTTCCCATTCTCTCTCTCCCCCCCCCCCCACTTCTTTCTTTTCTTCTGGCTCAGGAGCATTTAACATTTTAATATTATAGATCATGTGCATTTGCAAGCATTTGAATGACTATGTTTGCCTGTGATTGATGTATATTTTATGAGACTATTTACACACACTGTCTGTAATACAGTATATATGCATCTGTACCCTTTGTAATATGTTACATCTAATTTTTGAATTCCATCAAACCTCAAGGACTGCTTAGGATCCATAAAACTTCAGCTTCTGCAACTGTCATTGGCCTATATCTTTTATGCCTGCATATTTTATCAAACTCTTGTCACAACAAAAAATTAATAGGTATTTCTTGATTCTACCATTGTGTGAAGAACATATTTAGTAATTCAAAAAATAACCCAAGAGAATGCTCCACTTTGAATCTGAATTGAAGATTGACATTTACTCAAGGTTTCAAATTCTCATTCTTATTACTCTTTTCTGAGACAGTTCCAGTTTCTTTAAATCCTTCTTGAAGTGATTTGATAAAGTGATATCATTATTTCAAAAGCTAATTATGGTCCTACATTTCTGAGACATTTAAGAGCCTGAACCAAAGGTGCTTTTTCAAGAGGCAACTGGATCTCGATGACTGAGAATCTCCATTGACATTAAAAGACTGAAATTGCATTTTTTGTCAGCCAACAACTTCCTAATGGAGATCTGATGAGCTCTTTCCCTAGCTTCAGTTTTTAGAAAAATGTTAAAAACTGAATTATTTCAGAGAGGTTTTTTAAAACTTTATATCTGACACCATTTTACTCTTTTTTCCCTTCCCTCTTATTTCATATTTTGATTTGTTATCCTTATCATTATTGTTATATTTTATTCATTGTTTCTCATGGTTGTAGGCTTGTATTTTTATGTTGCTTTTGCAAGATAACATAACACTGTTTCAGATTAAGTACTTAAGTACTGGGTGAATGGCTGATAACACAAAAACCAAATTTGTATACAAACACTTGAGTCAGAATAATGAATAGTCAGAAAAACATGTTCTCCTAAGAATTGTGAGCTGGAGCAAGAATCCATCTGCAGAGTTATCTATAATTTCATTTAATTTCTCGCAAGTGCTATTTCATCACTAGAAAGCCCAGTTAGAAGAATAAGAAGGAAGCTCCCCAAACACAAGGATGGTTTAACATATTGTCAATTAAGTAGGAATCCCCTTATCGCAGAAGACATCACTTGGAGTCTGAAATAATGTAATTATTATTATTTCAATAAATAAATATCTATCCAATTTGTAAAGCCCCATCCGTGCCTAGAGGACAGTCAAGGCAGCTAATTGTAAAACATACAATTTTTGTAATTAATATCTGAAAAAACAACTACTTATATAAAGCCATGTAGTCCTTAATATCTTTTGGTTGGCTACCCTTGTTTTGAAATTGAAGTATAATATTTTCATCATTTTTGTTCTTTTGAAAGATAGGTATTTGTCCTGATAAAAGGAAAAACCAATGAAAAGAGGACACCCTGCAGCAGATTCAGTTTTAATTTTGCTGCTTGGAAAGCCAAGAGGGTTGGATTTAAGTTCTCCACTGATTCTAGCATCATAGCCAATCTCACATTCCTGTAATGCTGGTGGTCTGTGTAACAGCACTAGCATTCAGACACCAAGAGGCCTAGAAACTTAAATGTTTATGAGGCACATAATGGAGAGGAGCTGTTGGGTGTGGAGATCATTGTACCTGAACATGTTAAATGAATGCAGTGTAAGTTAATTAGTGGGGGAGAAAAGACAATGTGTGGCAATTAGTATGAATAGGTGATATTCATACTAATTGAGTCTCCCCTCCCAGAGGGGAGACTGGCCAAGCAAGGGGAGAAGTCAAATGGGGAATTAGTCTGGAATCTTTAGTTGACACAGGAAAGCAGGGTCCAACCTTAGCTAGTCTGGCCTAGTTGCAGATTGCCATTCTGGAAAGATTCCTGTGAAATAGGCATGAGCAACAAAATAGCTAATTAAACTCTTTGTGGGTGGATCTGGTTGTTCATACCTGACAGGTGGAGATACAATAATTCAAAAATATTTTCCCATCTTATAGTAGGAATGCATTTCGATAAATCTGCATTCTTCCAATGCAATTAGTCCTTCATTGTTTCCTCATAAGCAACTTTCTTCCACATCTCAAGCTGAAAATACTTGAAGTCTTTCTCTTTTCTGTGTCACAGAGTTTTAATGTTCTATATTATCCTCTCCAGTTATTTCTGCTTTAATATAACCTAAAGCTCACCAGTTTATTTCGACATACCCAGAGACACACAGAGCTGCCTCCAGCCCTTTCACCAGTTCTGATTGGTTGCTTCCCACAAGAGAATGCAAAACTGCATTCTTTTCAAATGCACTACCAAGCCCTGGCTCCTTCGCCATGGCATGATAAACACATCACTTCTGTTTTGAAGATGAAGCTTTGATTTCATTGGATGCCAGATCTAAAAACAAATGTGGGTTCTGCTCCAAGCCTTCTAAGCTGTAGCTATAATGGGATTTGAATGGGAAGTCCTGGACACAATAAATCTGTGCCATATGTGGCTATTTCCTGTGTCAGTTCCTTTCTCATAACCAGTGGTTTTCCCCCCAAGCCCCCCTCCATCTCATCCTTTCTTTCCCTTTCATGACCCCACACCCGGACTCTGAAATCTTGCATGGCTGCTTATCCGCCTGGGGCCCTTCCATAGCAGTTGCATAAATAAATGAATTTGACAGCAAACATCATAACAGTTAGCAAGAGTGTGCGTAATCACCACCACTGCAGCTTTGCTAGAGAAATGGAAGAGGAAGGAGCTTGTTTGTTACTACAAAATAAAAGTATGCTCTTTGACAAGCAATGAAAGAATTAATAAAATAAACTTGCAAGAGAATTGTTACCAGGTTTTGTTTTAAAGTAAAATGATTTTAAGGCTCTCATCTCTAAACATACCTACTCTCTATCTCTTTCTAAAAGATAAACTGTGGAAAGGGAAATAAATTTCCAATTGAAGGTTTCCAGAATACACAATTCCCCAGGTCAAAAACATTAAGTCAAACTCAGCCCTTCCTAAACAGGTCCAGTGTAAAATGGGATTCATCACACATACACCCACTCCTGCCAACTACATGAGAAACTTTTCTCAAACAAACACCTTTGAAAAGTGAGGATGATGTAGTCACTAAAAGCGATGCTCAAGGCAGGAAAATCTTGTCTTTCCTAGCATTCCAAACTGAGCTGAGAGAAAAATGATGCAGCAATGTTCATGAGGGTGATCTTTACTTAAAGAGAGCCAGAAAAGAGCTTCTGCCTGTAGCAATCGTTGATTACTCATCTCATTCTTCTCAAAGATAAGGTATCTTTTCTTAAGAAGGTGAAAATAGCCAGAGAGTGTGCAGATGTGCTGTAAGACAAGCTGCCTGTTCTGCATGCATTTCTTGTGACTAGATGTGAAGTAATTGAGGAAATGTCATAGTTTTCTCACACTTTTAAAGGAAAATGGGTTTTTTTCCCTCAAAAAGAAAAGAAAAGAAAATCAGTATGATTTTTATATTTTGCCAGAGGGAGTTCTCTCATCACTAATAAATGATCCTGTTCCTTTACAAAAATAAAGTCTGGAAATCAAATGCTTTCTTCAGAATAGAAATGTTATATTTAGTTATTCAAGAATTCTTCTCTGTTAGCATAGTGCACCATGAATAAGAACAAAAGCATGTGAAATGTGAAATAACCACAAGCTTAACTTCAAAATGTAAACCAATAATCACAGATGACCCAAGACCACTGCTCCTGGATCTGAGTCCAGATATTCACAAAAGAACATCAATTTATAGTTATTACACAGTATAGACTACCTTTATAATGGTATTAACACTTATATTTTCTAAACATGAATTAAAAGTATAAGGGGGACAGTCTCAAACTAGTGCTTACAACATCAGAACCACATTCTAAGGTGCAGTTTGGACTAGGCTGTTGCCAACAACAAATAAATGAAAAAAATTCAATGCAAACTATTAATATTTTTGATGCAGAGTCTATTCTGCGAATAGAATGCCTTGCATACTAAATAAATAAAAAAATATTGAAATCAGTATCATTTAGTTTATATCAGGAGTGAAATCTACTTACCTTCCCTACCAGTTCAGAAGTCCACGTGCCACGCACAGAATAAAACAGTTTCCTCTGCAATGAACTGGAAAGTTAAAGCACAACTTTTCTCCCCATATCACCTTGAACAGGCTTGGCACAGATAATGATCAGATTGCGTTTCTGCCATTACATTGCCCAGTTGAAGGCAATAAAGACAAAGCTTGATCCCCTTTACCACTGATACAATTGTAATTCATGCATTATTTGGACAGAGCATTGCAGGGTATTTGCACATAGAAAACCTGACTACTTAATAACATACTGAACAATTATATTAATAATGTTTCATAACTGCTATTCCACATGTAACTGACACTATCAATCTGGAATTGCCTGCAGGAATTAAACTTTGGGAAATGTCACAATATCTTCTTGATTATAGAATTAGACTTTTGCCTCTCCGGGTCCTCAGTAGTTATTTTTGCCCCCATTGGATAGGAAATTGGCAACTTTCTGACCTCTGAGATGTGAATCCAGGTTTGGGAGCCAATATCCAGTGAACTCTGATATTCTTCATGCTAATAGATTCTCCAAAAAATTGAACATTTTTTTTGTGGAACATTATGAACTATCAAATTGCTTAATATATATGAATCTTTATAAGACTCCCCAAGTCTAAAGAGCTCCCTTTTTAAGATTTTACACTTCAGACTTAACTTCTATTGTTAAATGTTTTTAGTGGAGCTCTCAAAATAGACAAGCAGACTTGTATAAGTTGATAGATAGAAACAATTGGGGGTTATGAATGTTGAGGTCCTACACATTTGGGGCACAATCAAGTTGGAGGAACTGGTCCAAGACTTAATTGATTTTATTGGCGATACTGGCAGCAAAACTAACCAACTAAATAAGGATGACAGTCATTGACCAAGCTTGTGTGTGTGTGTGTGTGTGTGTGTGTGTGTGTATAAAGTGTTTTTCTATCAAGACATCTGATCTACCCCAGCATGTGAGAGGGCACATTCTGCTTCCCTTTTGCCTTTCAGCTCCAATCCAGGAGCCCTCAAGCAGTCGCATTCATGACAAACTAAGTATCGAATCCAAGTAAGGATATGGCTAGCTGATGAGAACTAAATAGCTTGAAATAGATCTATACTAGTCTCCTTTTATTTCTTTATCAGCAATATATATATCTCCAGTGATTTCCAAGAAGTTGTTTTACAAATTAGTCATTTGCACAGCTAAACTTTGTCGGCAACCTAAAAAGGTTCCATGAATTGTGTTTTGTTATTTTACTTAAGAATGTACACTTTGTCTTTCCAACCAAAGATGCTTGTTCGCAACTGAAAACCAGAAGCAATACAGTCAAGTTTCATACCCTGGAGCAGTTTGTGTACTGAAACCATTTGGCATTCTGTACATTTTCTTTAAAAGGAGAAAATAGCATATGATCTAATGTTATATTAGGGCAAAATATCTAACTTATTTTCTGCAAACAAGTAATAGCCATTTTGGTTCAATAGAAAATAAAGGCAAAACTTCTATTACTAGCTCTAATCAAAGGATTTTGAGGATCAGAATTTCTTACAAATACCAAAAGTCATAGTATATTTTTTATCAGGATTTATAAGCAGCAAGCAAAATCTGTCACAGAAGGAAGAAAACCCCCCTCTTTTTTAAAAAAAGCCCTCTGAAATATGTCACTTACTAAAGAAGTACTTACCATAGAAGATCAAAACCAATACCCTAAGGAATTTGGCTTGCTTATTTATAATTTAACAATAAATAAGTGAACAATATTTTGTACAATGCCAACAACCTTGGTTTGTTCATCTAGAGCAGCAGGTTGAATCCTAGCACACAAAACTGAAATAGTGAATTACTGATGCCCATGCCTGCACTTTTTGTTCTCTATCTTACTGTTCCCAAATTAAGTTGGGAGTAGAGCATCAAGTATTAAGTAACTAAAAACTCCCATAGCAGCAGCCGCCCTTAGCATACCTTTTCCTGACACCTCAGTTCTTTGTATTGGGATATTCCAGCAATAATGACAATCAGCAGTGCTTTCTATTAGCAAACTGCTAATAGCTGAACCTCATAATTCTGTGGGAAGGCCCAAATCTGAAAATGGGAATGGAGGAAATCATAGAAGAAATGCCCAGACTACAAAAACATGGCTTTGATGTGTCAGAAGTGTAACAGATAGATGCTAAAGAAGCACATACATTTTGATGGGCAGAAAGACAAACTCAAGGTTCTGCTAATTTTTCACATTTGGGATCATCAACAATCTGTTCCAAATTGTAGTCTGGTACACTAACATTTAATGCATAGCAATTTCTCTAATAAAGAGAAATTCTGCCCCTATCCTCAGTCCCTGGGTGTTATCCTCAGCACAGAACAGCTTGCTCTACATGTAGGGTTCCTTTCACCATATTGTGTATCAGGAGCTGGCTGAACATTCAGGTGAAGTCTTTTAAAACCTGCCTAACTTGGTAAACAAGCTTCCAATACTTTATTTCTGTAGAGCACAACAGATATCACAATGTTCAGCTGGCCCAGGCTGTGTTGTTTTCCTATGTCCAGACCTTCCAAATAGGCTCAGCATGGGGGTGATTTCCTGGCATCGCAAAGACATTTCTTCTTTGATGCACAAAACCTGCTTTGAAAGCAGCTGGAGCTTCTGGTGACTTCTGCCATAGGAACTGAATCACCTGAACTTAAATTCTGGCTGGCCCAGATTTCTGAGATAGCACTACACATTAAGTTTGCTATAGGAAAACATTAGAAGTGTAGTAGGATTTTTCCAGCAACATGTAAACAGTGGATATCATGTATTAGTGTATTTTTTTTTTGGCTCAAAAGCAACAGTTTGAATTGGAAACAGCCCCTCTAAGCTGTGTCTCTATTCTTTTACATTTGAATTTGTCATCACCTCAACAATAGCCTGTCCAATCCCATTCCTGCCAAAATTCAGGCTGGGAAGCAGGGACAACTAAACACATCAACTTTCTCAAAAGAAAGAATGCTCCTTAAGACAGGTTTGACTCTTGGTTCAGGACAGGATGAAAAAGGTTTTCCTGCTTCCAGTGAGATCTATTAGAGTTAAAAAGGAAGCAGTGGAATTGGCAAGGAAAGGGCCGGTATTTTGTCCACTGGAAAGTTCCATATTTTCTAAGAAAATACCTTCAAAAGCTTTGAATCAGAGTACTTGCAAAACAATACTAGTAATAATATGATTGATACCATGTGCAAGAAAAATGAGCTGGATCTCTACCATCAGAAATTGTTTTATAATGACATCTTAAATGTTAATTTTCTTCTTCTCTTGAGTATTATGACTAAACTTTACAGCTGTTACAGAATAATGAAGTACCATGGGATAAATTTTAGAAATCAATTGCACAATGTGGAAAGCAATGTGATGCATTTCTTGTCCTCAAATGGAAGGTAAGAGTCCAGAAAGAATGATGCCAGTATGAAAATCTTTTATTCTAACATTCTTCCAGGAAACTAAAAAATATCACTGAGTTCACTCTTGAGCAACTTAATCTTCAGTTTATAGATATATTTGCTAGTACTAGAACATGATAGGTTCTGAGGGACCTTTGGATACTCCTGAACTCTAGCTTCCATTAGCATCTGACAGTTTGACCAATGTTTCAGAGATGATGGAACTTGTAATACAACAACATCTAGCACTTTGGTATTATATTGCCTTACAAAAATCATAAAATGAATTAAAGGTACTTTTCAGTGCCTTGTAAAAATAGACTTCAAGTCTAAGATAACTAACACTAAAAACCAATGAAATGTTGATGGTTACACATCTTATCCTTTGAATCCTGTTGATTGTTATTTTATGTATAATTCATTAATTACTATTACCCTGCCTTTCAGAATAACAGTCGTCTGAATCAGCTACACATTAATACAAAGAATTGTAAATAAAAGTGCAATAAATATTTAGAATTCTCCTCACAGAACAGCTGGTGGTCTACCAAATCAATTTAATTCCCAAGTCCTGGTGTCATAGCACTGCATCCCTTAGCTTAGTGATTTGCTGTTCTTTGTTGAAATTAATGTTAATTCTCCATGTAAACAAGGAAAATTAATACCTTATATAGAGTCATGGACCAGCTAGTTTCTGTATATAGAAGTCAGGTCTCTGTTTCTAAAATGCCATCAAAAATTCATAAAAATGCTTTGGCTATCCCTCTGAAACTAAAAACAATGTTGAACATTAAAATATTGCATAACTTAAGTCTTATTAATTTTAACTGATTTTATATTTATCTTTTACCATTTTGTAAATCTGTGAAGAAAATAAGGATGTTCTTTAACATTTGCAATTAATATGAACCTAATTCTTGCACTTAACTTGATGTGACTCCCAGTCCATGTCAGAGTAATGAGGCAGGTGTATAGAGGCTTCTCCTGAGAAACCACAGTCCAGCAACCTTCTGTCCCTGCTCCATCTCTATTTCATCCAGAAGAAGAGTTATTCTTGGCTCCAAGAGGAACTCTCCTTCTGAGACAATTCACAGTTTTGATCAATGTGAATTATGTTTATACTGTCATGGGGTAGGGGGTGGGGGAAGCCACATTCCTACGTATACCTGATCCTATGGGTTCTTCCTACAAGAGCCAGAACCTGCTGCTTAAATAAGCATTCACCCAAATATGCAAAGGTGTATTTAAATATAATGTGTCATGGTTCTGATTCATGTTCCCACCTTTCATCTTTCCTGCAGAAACTGATGGACACTTTTGGACAGGGCTTTTGGCCACACACACACATCTACAAAGCGGGGTATATTTCATTTTAATAGCTTTAGAGCAGATTAGCTACTGTTTTCAGGAAGGCCTTAAAGCTTGGTTTTGCCATTAAGCATGGGCACCTGTGTCAGAGCTAGTACATGGGGTGTATTCATTATTGTGAAACTAAAATCTTAGCTATGGTTGCATTATTGTGTCTTTTTACATGTTTGACATTGTTTTGGGGAAGCTTTATTTTTCCACTGTTTTAAATTGCTGTGAGCTGTCGTATATTTGAGACGTGTAGCTGTATAAGTTGATATAAATACATAAATATGGACTTTTCACACCTCCAGCATTCCCACACAACCACATTTGCAAGCCAGTGGCCTTCAAATGCATACTGGGTAACAAGGCAGAAATCAGATGTCTCAAGTCCCTTTCCAGAAGGTTGATAATGGAGTGAGCTGCTACCTTTCATTCTTTCTCATAATGTTATAAGGCAGATGTCCCCACCCTCAGGCGAGCAGCCAGCCTGCCACTCAGGATTCATTCAAATTACACTAAAACATGGCCCTGAACTGAGCGTATAACCCTCAATCCAGTGGTGTGAGGCTGCCTGTAGAGATATACAATATTTAGTTCTCAGAAAATATCTTGCCTCCAGCAGATGGAAGATTAGAAAGATAGGACAAGGAGGCAAAAGGAAAGGAGAATGATTCCATACTTGTAGAGAAAATGGTAAGGGCAATTAGAATCACCATTTGAGTTGTGATCAAAATTTTGATTCAATGCTTACTGCTGTTTCACAAAGAAGAACATAGTGGATGACTAATTGGTTTTTTTGACATGTCTCTTTAGCTTAGCTTGCTTACATTTAAATTATATACAATATTGCATTGGGGAAAAAAAAACACCGAGAAGAATAAGATGGAAAGAAGCATGCATTCTGAATGTCTTTTTCCTCAGTCGTGTAACTATGGCTGAAATCTGTTGATTTCATGAACTGCTGTGTGTGTGGTTGACATTATGTATACGTGTATAATTGATTTCTCACATATTCCTCCTTATTTAGGATGAAGCTCCCTAAAAGTATCTGCTTATAATTGTGAACTTCCCAAGACAAAAAGAACCTAACCAGATGATCACAAGATAGATGCTGCAAACAATACACTTTTGGACGCCATCTAGTGGTTATCTGGATTTTTGCAGCCCACATTGAGTAAATCTAAAGCTATAAATACCTAACCTGGATCATCACACCATTTTGGAATGACTTGCTGTTTCCTTGAGTATTCACTTGAAATAAAGAACTTATTTTATTAAAAAAAAATACATATATATGCATGAGGCACAAAGGCAGCTAGACTATTCAGTGCTAAAACTATCAGACAGTATTCCATGACAGAGCTTTAGAAACACTACACAGGATACCATTTTTGTTTGGGATGATAAATTCTAAACTTTCCAGTTTTAAAAAGCATGTTGTTAAGATTCCTGAAGCTTTTTCTAGTTTTATCAAATAGATCAATTATCTTTTCAAAATACCACTGTGGTATTTTCTACAACGTTGAAGAACAATTGCAAAATGCACACAACCAGTACCTACCAATCCCTTCTCCACCTAAAACCTTTCTCTCAGGATTGCTTTAAAGATGTAAAATCTGAGCAGAACACCCAGCTGTTTTGTGGAGTTGCTCTAAAACACCTCTTCCTTTTCAAATCTAATGTGCTGCATGTTGATGTGTGATCTTTCTGTCTATTTCTCTATCTTGCAATTTCTATGAAATCACATGCAAGAACATAGGGATTTTGCAATATTTTTCTTTAGCTATTAAAAGAAAAAGTAATGCCTAGCACCATCTGGTGGTGTCATAAGTGCCATGGTGCCTTTGGGTACCATGGTACCATGCCAGTTCTTGCCTAAGAATATGGTTCAAAGCCTCTGCTTGAGGAAGGGGACTTTTCATAAGCAGCGCTTTGCCTCAGGCTCCCCCTCCTCTTTCCATTCTCCTGGCTCTGCCTCCCTGACCTTCAGCAAGTGACTGGTTGCTGCTTTTTTCCTGATTTATTGTGGCTATTTTATATTGTTATAGTTGTTAGCTACACCATGAATCATTCTGATTAAGGGACAAGATATAAATATTTTAAGTACATAAATAAAACTACATTGGATCTTCAAGTTCACATCTAAATTTTCTAGCATCCATCAAATAATTAATTGCGTTTCAGGCAACAGTAAAAACAAAAATAAATCTAAATAGGTAAAATACACAGTCTCAGTTTTGCTCTAGGATGCATTGCACACCAGAATGGTTATTTGGCTTCCGAAAGGTAAATTATCCTAATTTCATATGCATTTGTACATCAATCCCTTATTGTTGTCTGTCACAGGCAGCACCTAATAATGGGAAAATACTATACCAAATGTATTTATAGAAATGTTAGATAGATAGAAGTGTGGAGTAGTGGGGAGAGAGACAGAGAGAGAAATCACTTCATATATTGTAATCATTTCACATAGTGATGAGAGGTGGCAGGACTATAATTACTAAAGAAGTGAAAAACATAAGAGAGAGGGAGGGAGGGAGGAAGAGAGAGAGAAGCAACTTTTGGAACAATCTCAATATAGTATTTATCTAGTATAACAAGGAAAAAGGAGAAAGGGAAGGATGAAGTTATAACAGCAGCTTTATAAAGACTAAACAAGTTCATCTTCATATATAAGGACAAAGAAGTTGAATGCTTTCTTCCACTGTATACTGTCATTTCATACTGCTTCTCCGGTAAGCTTAATGGGGAGGTCAGAAATGAAAATGGAAATTGCAGCACATGTGGAAGATTGTCCCTAACAACTCTGTGATTTTAAGGGACTTTCGAATCCTTTCCATTTTGGAGATGCTGCCTTCACAGTTTCCATTTCACACAGTTAACCAATATAATAGGCCTCCAAATTACAGAAATCCAACTTTTTTCCCCTATAGAGAACATACAACTGTCCAGGAAGCAGAATAGCATTTGAGCATAGTGTGTTGAAAAATTAATGTCCAATTCAAGCTGCTGCTTGGCATGAAGCCTGTCCCAAGATCAATCTCCAGCTTCTCAAAGTAAGGCTGCAAAAGCCCTGGGGAGCCCCTGCCAGTCCATGTCAATGGTAGGTACAGCAATAGGCCTATTCAGGATAAGACACTTCCTGTGTTTCCCCCCCCCCTTCAAACTACCACTTATTTAAACATTCTTTCTTTTTTTATTACTCAGTTTTTCAACCTCACAAAAAGGCTCCCAAGTGGTTTATAATGAAATGTAAAAAGAAAAATAGACTACATTCAAAGTCAAAACATTTAAAATTGTTTTTAATTATGCTGTTTATTTTATTGATTGATTGTAGTGTTTATTTTATTGATTGTTAGCTGCCCTGGGTTGTGTGTCAATTGGGTGAACACACAAATCTATTAAAGAAATAAATAAAGCAGTAAAACTGACAGAAAAATAAAATTAATCAGAATGCATTCAGACGCCGAGGCAAAACTTTAAATTGGATTTTTCAAAATCTTGGCATTGCATCCAAAGCTTAAAAGGGGGAGAGCTAATCCAATCTCTCTTTAAGAACTTTACGAAAGAAAAATAAAAAGCTCTGCATCAACCTCCAACCCACCATCGCAGGTAATGGAAAAACCTCCCTGATGCTGAAGATGAAAACTGAGACATGTGTTCAAGGTCTGTTTCTCTCTCTCTCCCCGCCCCCCTCTCTAAATCTGTACATTTGTAATAGCAAACTTCAGTGATTGCAGGTAGCAACCACCAGCATTTGAAATTGAGTCCTGGAAGCCAATTTAATACAATAAATTACCAGTAAAATAACCCAACTAGACATTGAAATAACAGAACCATCCTAGGGGCTGCAGAAGAAAAAAAAAGCAAAAGCATTTATTACTGTTGTTGCTGTTATTATTACTTTATCCTCCCTGTTTTATTTATAAACCAAAGCAGCAAAGATACTGAATAACTTGTTCTAATTTATAAAATATTAAGTGGGATACAAATTCTTATCTATAGGGATTTGTGTGTAAGAGCCTATAAAAACATATTTAACTGATGACTTGGGAAAGATTCTGGAAACTTTTTTTATAGAAAGATTCTTTTACAATCAGCATTGATAGAAAAGGATAGTATTGTAAGCCTCCCAGAGTCACTCAATAGTGCGATGGGTGCATAGATACATACATGCATACATAGCCACTCATAAAAGGAAAGTGTGCAACCAATACACAAGGTGAACCTGCGCAAAGGGCTTCCTTGTGCACAGTTGCTTTTCAAGCAGCAACTGTGACTCTAGGAAGATCTCCAAATTGCACAAGTTTCCCATGGGAACCAACAGCGAAAACTTTCCCAGTTCTGGGGGCCAAACAGCCACAGCCACTCAGTCTTACAAGGTTTTAGTTCAAATCTATTCCTCGCCATCCAGCTCTGAACAGCTTCCAGACACTGGGTCAGTACTATGCAAGCTTCACTAGTACAGTCAGGGTTGAGATGTTAAGCTGAGTATCATAAGTGTACTGGGTGTACATAATAAATGCATATTATTATTATGATTGGTCAAACAGGCAGCCAGAACTTTAGACTGGATTTGGCAGTTTTGTCTACCTATCAAGTCCTTCCCAAGCATTTGGGATAGGCAGATGTGTTGCTTGATGATGTTAAAGGTATCATTGTGGTTCCAAGTAAAGCTGCCTTTTACAGTTCAACTGATGGTGAATTTGTCATGGCCAGTGGTGTTGAAGTGATACTCTAAATATTTTGGCTTTGCACGCAAGGCTCCTATTATTATTGGTGCTATCTTTGCTTTCTTTAGCCACAGTCACTCTATTTCCATTTGTAGGTCTTTATATTTACTGATTTTCTCCAATTCTTTCTCTTCCACTCTGCTGTCTCCAGGTGCTGCCATGTCCACTATCCAGACTTTTTTGTCTTTCTTGTTGATAATTGTTAACTCTGGACTATTATAGTACGTGGCAAGTGCTTGTCTCTTTGAACTCTGAAGTCCCAGAGCACTTTAGCTTTTTCATTTTACTTTATCTATATTATGGTTGGTTGCATAAGATGGACTAGAGTTTGGGGCTGAAAATGAGCCTTCAGCCTATGTCTCACCACTCATAGCCATACCTTTATTTTAATTTTTTATAAATCCTGCTCCAAACCTAAACCTGTATTAGACACTCAGCTTTGTTAGGAAGTCAGTTTGAACTTCACCCAGTTTTTCATAATTGACATCTGGGAATGAGAGCAACCTTGCTCTAGAGAAAAGAAATAAAGGATTATAGAAGAACTTCCCAGGTAGATTCTTGTTCTTTACTTCTTGTTACTTGCGATTCAGATAAAGCAGAACAGTTTGAAGAGATTTAAGCACTTACTTTCTACTTCTTATCCAAATTAATCTTTATCTTCATTCCTAACATTTAGCTGAAACAAACAAAAACCTGATTTCAAGTTAATTGCAATGACTTGAGAAATATTCCTTGACAATTAAGCACAGTTCTATGCTTTGCAATTAGCTAAATTAGGTAGAGAGAGAAACTTTAGAATTAAAATGCCATTCTGAACTAACTTGCTTATCTAGAGCATGTGGTATGTAAATGAATATAATTAAAGAAAGCTTTATTCATTTTTAAAATGTACTAAAGAGTTCAAATATTCTTGGCACTCTCCAGAAAAGATCTGAACATTAAAATTTAGAATTTTACTAGGACTAGGATAGCTTAATAACTGTTCTTTTTTAAAAAGAACAGTTGGTATAGGGAGAAATGAATAATCTGGAGCAATGAGCAAAAGGGATAGATTCTGTCACTTGCATTCTCCCCATCTTGTTTATGAAGATGTTTGTCAAATTTAGGGTCTTTTAAAAAAGCCTAGCTGAACTGAATTTTCATCTAGTTACACAAGCCACACAAAGTACAGCTATTCATAACATGAAAAGAACCATGTTGCATCTGCCTTCAATGCATATGATAAAATGAGGAGCTTGGCCAAGGAAAAATGGGGCAACCCTAATTTACAAACCAGGGGAATACATAGTATGCAGTCTATGGCAAACTCAGGGCCTCCAGCCAGAATGGGTAAAATGTTTAGTTAGGAAACACAATTATTTGGCTCAGTTTGGATTCAGATATATTTTACAAGGTATGCTAAACTCACACAGCAAACAGAAGGATCGAAAGTTTTCACTACATTAGGAGCCCTGTTGGCGCAGTGGTTAGAATGCAGTATTGCAGGCAAATTCTGTCCACAGCCTAGAGTTTGATCCTAAATTCTGTAAAGCATTATGGAGCAGTAAATAAGTCTAAGTGCTAGTTGATCTAGTGTTGTGTTTTGCCCATGATTAAACTACTGAAGTATGAGCAAGATTGGAGAGGTACTTAGTTCAACAGCTGAATACTCACTTGATACTGTTTGTAATAAATCCTAATCACATTAAATTTAATAGACCCAACTATCCCTGGAATAGTTCTGTTTACAAAGCTTAGAATGAGGATAACTCAGAGTAAGCAGTAATATAGTTTACTCAAAATTGTCTTTTTCATCTTTGAATATTTAAACATAGAAGTCACTGGGCATTTGCATACAGAATTAGCTAATATTTTATTTTATATTTCCAACTACTCTTTCAAATGTTTTGAGGGAATAAGATAGTGACTGCTAATAAGCATTGACGAACCAAACAAGTGGACATCCAATTATTTTAACCACTTCTCTAAACTTTACTTATTACATTTTTATTCTCTTTATTTAATATCTTTTTATTTTACTCCAGGAAGAAGATTGTTCTTTTATGTCCTTTTCTGCATCTATCTGCCACACACCTGACACACTAATCCCTTTCAGGCTATGGCACTTTATGCAGAGTGCAGAAAAGAAGTAAATAGTAAACAAAAGAAATTAAGGACGTGATGTAAGAAAAAGAAAAGGAAATATACCTAGCCTCATTTATACCAACACCACCCATTAAAACTCTTTATATCTTTGTATTCTTACAAACTATCTTTGCTTCCATCTATCACTGGGTATTGTGCCTTGTGATTCTTGACGAGTGTATCTTGTTTTTTTATGTACACTGTGACCATATGCACCAAAGACAAATTCCTTGTGTTTCCAATCACACTTGGCCAATAAAGAATTCTATTCTATTCTATTCTATTCTATTCTATTCTGTTCTGTTCTGTTCTGTTCTGTTCTGGTCTGGTCTGGTCTGGTCTGGTCTGGTCTGGTCTGGTCTGGTCTGGTCTGGTCTGGTCTGGTCTGGTCTGGTCTGGTCTGGTCTAGTCTAGTCTAGTCTAGTCTAGTCTAGTCTAGTCTAGTCTAGTCTAGTCTAATTTCAATCCACTGCTTCATGTATTTTGTTCTTTAAACATCCATTAAGTCCATCCAAGTACAATTTGTTTTGTCTTCCCCTCTTTTTTGGCCAAGCACATATTTCATATATTGGTTCTGTAATTTGATCTTCATTCATTTGTGATGTAAGACCAAATATCAGCAAGTTATTTTTCCTACTAGTCATGCACATTTGTACTGAATTCACATATAATTCAGCTTCAACTCATTCTTGAACTAATTTCCTCTTTTTTCCTATACATACCGTATTTTTCAGAGTATAAGATACACAGAAGTATAAGACACACCTTAGTTTTTGGGGAGGAAAATAAGACAAAAGCTGATTGGTGGGTAGATCGGCCTCCCGGAATACCCCCTATCAGCTGTTCCCAAAGGTGAATTTTAGTAACAGGTTCGTTGGTTGTGAGCTTTGTGTCTTGCTTTTTTTTTCTGCCTCTGAAACTTCTGAAACTCTGTTTCAGAAAAAACTTTTTTTTCTGCCTCTGAAAGCCTCCGAAACAGAGCTTCAGAAAAAAAGGCTTTTTTTCTGAAGCTCTGTTTCGAGGCTTTTTCCGAAGCTTCTTTCAGAGGCTTCTTTCAGCCTCTGAAATCTCTGTTTGCGAGGGTGGGCGGGGCTACATTTGAAGTATAAGATGCACCCAGATTTTCACCCTCTTTTTGGGGGGGGAAAGGTACGTCTTATACTACGAAAAATACGGTACTTCTTACCAATCCCTTTTCCAATGTCTTTATACCAGCTTTAAGTTTCTTCTAATATATTGAACTTTCAATGTGTATAACTTTCATCATTCCCATACAAATCTTTAAAATATCCTTCCAAGATTCCCCCACTTCAGTGTCATCACAAAGCACTTTTTCACTCTTATTTTTAATATCATTTGTTCTTCTGGAGGCTCCTCATTTAGCCCCTTCACCTACTTCCTAAACTTTAAAAAAAAAAAAAATCACCCTATCATTTCTTGAGTCTTTTAATCTTAACTGCTTCTTGTTCTTCAACTATTCTTTGCGGTTGTTTTTTCCTCTCCATATACTTATATTTTTCTCATATTCATTATTTGACAATAATATAATTCCTCGTATGCATTTTCCTCATTCACTGCTTTTACCATTTTATCAATTCACCAAGCAATCTTTTATATACTTCCAGTTAGTGGAACTCCACATACTTTTGTGGCACTTTGTAACATAATTGTTTTCACTCTGTTTCAAGCTGCTTTCTATGTATTAAGTATATATATCTATTATATAATTAATAATGTAATATATATTAATTAAATATATTAATTAGTATAATTAATAATTATGATTATTTATATTTTAATGTAATTAATATACATATATGTATTAATTAATTTACTTGATGGGAAGATTAATGTATCTACAAATACTTTTCATCTAGTACTCAGAGTTTTTCTTATAATCGTTGAATTTTGTTTCACTTTTTTCTTTTTTATCATACTCATTTTTCTCAAGATTCATTCTTGAAATTACCAAGAAATAATCTACCTCATGTTTAGAACCTCCCCCTGTATTCTTCACTATTTTCTTTTGCAATATGAAACTATGGATTCCTGCATTTATTCATGCCCACAATATAGGTAATAAAAATGATAGTTTCTGATACTTATTTAAGATCTTTCATTCATAATTAATTAAATTAAACCTAATAATTAAACCTACAACTACACCTGCACAACTAAGATTAGGTCTCCTACATTTAAATCTATAACAGAATTCTGCTTTCTTTTGGTTGCAGACTAACATAATTATTTTACTTCCTTTTATTTCAGCCATTAATTCATACTCTTTGTTATTAGTCTTCATACATTCAAACTGCATTTTTTTTCATATGCCGTGGGCATTGCCAGATAGGCCCATGATTCATTGTTTACGTGCAATCAAATTGGTTTTTTTTTTACTCCTAGTGACTACATAGATAGATATTCTCCATGACATTGTATTCCAAAGATAGCCTTCCAAGTTTCCCAACCTTGCAGCCATCACCCTATCCTTCTTTTTTAAAAGAAATACCACATCTTGCATTAGTCTGATCCTTTTAGGCATAGACACACCACAGTGGTGGCTTACAACAAATAAAAACAATATAAACAACTATAAAACAAAAATCAAATACAGAAAATTTTGCATCACAAACACACTTTCCTGATGCAACACACAACATTTTCATTTTACCCTAGCCCAACATTTGAGGGAAGAATCAAGTCTTGAACCTCCCCAAAAGGTTAAAAGGGTGGGGGTCTGTCATGTCTCAGGGGAGAGGGTGTTGCATAGGGCAGGGATTGCAACAGAAAAGGCACACTTCCAAGGCCAAGAAGGTGCAATGTTTAACATGTGTCCTGAGAAATCATAAATGACAGCAGCATTAAAATCAACAACCTCAAGTAATTGATCTTGATAGCAAACACAGACTGAAGTTCAAAGTGTCACTAACGTTACCCCATTGAAACAACTTGAACTGCATTTTTGGACTTAGTTCTTGCAGTGTTCTTTTCTTTCTCTTTAACTAGCATCACACCATGAGGCTGATCTAAAAAGCTGAATCTTTCTATTTACTTGGCATTTGTAAAGTTGTTCTTAAAACTTAGAATTGCTCTCATTCACTAGAATAACAATTTACAAGGATTATTAAACTTTTTTTCTAAAAATCCTTTAGTATAAATGTAGCACATAGTTGTAAGGCAGTAGATATGTAGGGAAGCAGTGAATATTTGGCACAGTCCAATGTGCTGATTACCACCCGTCCCCAACTCTCTTTTTCTACCTATGAAATGGTCCTGACAAGAAAAAATCCTGAAAAATCAGTTTATAATATCAAACTCTAGTCTCACCACACTAATTATTGTATCATCATAATCTATCATTATTGCTTAAATTACTGTACAGGGTTTGCTCTCTTTTGTCAGTTGGGCTAATTGTAAATAAAATTATCATAACAAAAGTTATTTAAGACAATGCAGGAACAGAATATTTTAAAAATGAATTAGGTCACTTTAATTATTTTCACAGTTGTATTGTTTAATTGATCGCTTTATTCAACATTGTCAATTAGCCTGTCAGGCACAGAAGTTAAATTGTTAGATTGGCTTAAAAAATCCTTCCTGTCACTAAATTAATACAACTTGGATCTTCCAAGGAAGATAAAAAAAAATGAAATACCCCAAATAGGAAGAGAAATTAGTTAAGGATATAAGTAGAGGAAATAGTTGGAAAAAAGATATAAGAAGGTTGTAGATGCACTGTGCTTAAATGCCTTGTAATACATTTTTTTAAAATATAAGAACCCTACCTAACATTGGTAGGTTCTTATAAAAGTCATTTAAAAACCCATCTTTGTATTCAATTCAATATTCTTCAATTCTTTAAGTTAAGGTAAAAATTGCTATAAATGTCCATTCCACAAAAAACAAAAAAAAATTCAAATAGACAATGTTTTTCACTCTAGAGAACCAGCTGACTGAACCTCCACCATATTTACTACCTTTCTCATGTACATCACTTTTTTTTCTTTTCTGATATATATATTACTTTATGTACAATAAGAACCTGCAGTACAATAAGCTTTTTAAAAACATACTTTATCTGAAATATCTCATATTGTTGATCAACCTTGCTTCCTCAATTTCCTGTTTTCAGAACAGCTGGCTTCACTGGGTTGGTTTGGGGACAATTTGTAAAGAATAGCTATCTACCTCAGTTGGAAATATTTCAAATTAGTCAGACTTCTTGATTGCAAATATAAGGATTTATAATAAAAAAGGACATAGTCAAAACAGAGAGAATGAAAAGAAAACAAACTAATAAAGAACCTATCCATTCATAACATTTGAAATTCTGGTATTTGCTGGTATTGGAATATGTTCAAAATACATGAAAGAAATGTGTATTTCATTAAATGGTAATATTTGGAAGTCAACAGAGAAAACAAGTTTCCAAATAAAGATACAGAAGGGAACTATGCATGCAAAGCTTCCTTCCGTCTCTCACAATCTTGGCATTATATGTCTGAGACATTTCCGAAAACAAAGTTACTTTTTAAGACATTAGTCCTATACACTTACAGTTTACATTTTAAAAATAGCTGTTCTGATTGATTTTTCATTTATGCCATACTTCATTGTCTTTAATGCTTCAATGGCACAATACTTACTGTTATATGCAGTAACAGTATTCTGGCAGCCAGCAGATTTTGTGCTTGCCCTACAAAAAGTAAGAAAATAGGTACTGTACCTTTACAGGGAGGATACATGTAGATGTGGCTTACTGATGATGGCTAATGAGCCAGAAATAGCGATATAAGTCTCCAAGTCTCCAAATGGGCAAGCACAAAATCTGCTGACTGCCAGAATGAAAAGAAGAAAAAAAAAACCCCCAGAAAGTAGTGAATGTGATTTCACTCAACCAGGATTTGCAGAAACATCCTGGTTACGTAGGAAAAACCTGGCTTAAAGAAAAACATACATAAAACCTACGAAAAGTAAGAATATATATATATGCAAGTTTTGGTGTATTCGGGTCTTTTCCTGTGTAAGATTGAGAGTATCTTGGTGACGTTTCAACAAGGTCCCTCTCGTCAACTTCAGGCTGGCGTCTTCGGCTTTGTGCTTGTATGAGGAAAGAGTGATTGGAGCTGCCATCTCTCTATAAATACTGGAGTATCTCTATAAATACTCTATAAAATTGGAGCTGCCATCTCTCTATAAATACTGGTGGGGAGGAGTGGGATGCTGGCTTTGTTGCTGTGAGCGGGTTGGTTGCCTGTGTTGTTACATCTTGATTAGTTGATGGAGTTGATGTTTGCAGATTAGTCAGCTGTTTTGTAACATCCTGTGTGGGTGAGGTCCTTGATGTGTGCTCATTAGTCTTTTGTGTTTTAACGACCTGGGTAATGGACTGTGTGTTAACATCCTGAGTTCTAGTGTCGTGATATCCTGTGTTTTTTGATGTAAAGTCCTGAGCAGATGGCTGTGATGCCACATCCTGGGCTTTGGTTTGGCTCTGAGTTTGAGGTCTTGCCATGTGTTCATGGTATGTGTCAGTTTGCTTTGTGTGGGATGTTATGAAAAAGCTGACTAATTTGCAAACATCAACTAATCAAGATGTAACAACACAAGCAACCAACCCGCTCACGGCAACAAAGTTGCCAAAATACTCTCAATCTTACATGGGAAAAGACCCGAATACACCAGAACTTGCATATCTCTATCCGTGAACTATGTATATGTATATGTATGTGTGTGGGGGTGTATATATACAATATCAGTCATGATGTCTGCCTCTGAGGACAGAATATGTCCCAAATATAATAGTATGTATGTATGTATGTATGTATGTATGTATGTATGTATACATGTATACATGTATACAATGCATGTGGCTCCATTTTTCAAAAGTTTCCCTTATATTTTCAGAGCTATAATGTTTTGTATCATTGTGTAGATCCCAGTTAATTGACACATGTAGGCTTGTCCATTTTTTTTGCCCTCCAGAATCGTTTGCCTCTTTTAGTCTTGTTACAATCATAAAATTGGACTTAGTAGCCGCCTGGGATAGGGCGGCTGCTGGGGCCTTGGACCGAGTTGTGCCTTTGCAGCCTCTGACCCGGCGCTGGTCTCACTTAGCTCCTTGGTACACCGAGGAGCTGAGGAAGATGAAGCACTGGAAAAGATGCCTAGAGAGCTGTTGGAGGGCTAGTCATTCTGAATCCGACTGGACACTGGTAAGAGCTCATATTAAGAATTATCTAGTGGTGATAAAAGCGGAGAAGAGAAACTACTTTTCCGTTCTTATTGCGTCATCAGATAATCACCCAGCCGCCCTGTTTAGGGTGACCCGTTCCTTGCTTCAACAGGGGGCGCGGGAGGACCCCTTGGAGAGAAGAGCTGAGGACTTTGTACAATATCTGTATGACAAAATCGCTCAGATTCGGGAACAGCTAGACTCTGACTCCAATTGGGTAGATCCAGGGGAGGTGACCGGGGCAGGTCTTGAGAATATTACATGGGAAGAGTTTGATTCTGTGACTCCTGAGAACGTGGACTGGATACTGAGCAGCCTGAGCGCAGCCACAGGTTTATTGGACCCGTGTCCCTCCTGGCTGGTGCTGGCCTCCCGGGAGGTTACACGAGGCTGGCTCCAGGGGATTATAAATGCCTCCTTGAGTGAGGGTGTCTTCCCCATCGCCTTGAAAGAAGCGGTGGTGAGGCCCCTCCTCAAGAAGCCTTCCCTGGACCTGGCAATGTTGGTAAATTGTCCTGTCTCCAACCTTCGCTTTGTTGCGAAGGTTGTTGAGAGTGTGGTTGCGCGACAGCTGCCTCAGTACCTGGATGAATCGAGCTATCTAGATCCGTTCCAGTCGGGTTTCAGGTCCGGGTACAGCACAGAGACGGCCTTGATCGCATTGGTTGATGATCTCTGGAGTGCGCGGGACAGGGGTTGCTCCTCTGTCCTGGTCCTATTAGACCTCTCAGCGGCTTTTGATACCATCGACCATGGTATCATGCTGCACTGGTTGGAAAGGTTGGGAGTGGGGGGCACCATTTTATGGTGGTTCTCCTCCTTTCTCTCCGACCGGTCGCTGTCTGTGTTGACAGGGGGGCAGAGGTCGACCCCAAGGCCCCTTATATGTGGGGTGCTGCAAGGATCGGTCCTCTCGCCCCTTCTGTTCAACATTATGTGAAGCCACTGGGCGAGATCATCCGTGGTTTTGGGATGAAGTACCACCAGTACGCTGATGACACCCAGCTGTACATCTCCACCCCAGACCACCTTGAAGTGATGTCCCAGTGCCTGGAGGCCGTACGGATCTGGATGGGGAGGAACAGACTCAGGCTCAACCCATCCAAGACCGAGTGGCTGTGGTTTCCGGCATCCCGATATAGTCAGTTGGCGCCATCACTGATTATTGGGGCGATTCGTTGGCCCCCACAGATAGGGCTCGCAACTTGGGTGTCCTCCTGGACTCATGGCTGTCTTTAGAAGAGCATATGACAGCTGTGCCCGGGAGGACTTTTTATCAGGTCCGCCTGATTCACCAGTTGCGTCCCTTTCTGGATCGGGACTCATTACACACGGTCATTACACACGGGTGCGCTTTAAGGTTTGGTTACCACCTTTAGAGCGCTCCATGGCTAAGGACCAGGGTACTTACGGGACCGCCTTCTGCCACCAATAGCCTCTCACCGACCAGTTTGCTCCCATAGAGAGGGGCTCCTCAGGGTGCCATCGGCCAAACAATGTCGACTGGCGGCCCCCAGGGGGAGAGCCTTCTCTGTGGGGGCTCCTGCCATCTGGAACGAGCTCCCTCCAGAGATAAGGAGACTTAAAGACTTACGCACCTTCCGCCATGCCCTAAAAACATTTTTATTCCAGCAGGTTGTTCTGGCCTAACTCTCCCCTTTTAAATCGGATTTTAAAATGTTTTATATAATTGGATGTTTTAAATTTTCTTCTCTGAGCCCAAATTATTTAATTTATTTTAATAGTTTTAACTTTTATATGTTATTGTATTTTATCTTGGCTGTTCACCACCCTGAGTCGCCTCTGGGAGTAGGACGGTATATAAATTTGATAAACAAGCAAACAAACAAATAAATAAATAAAATGACTTATCTTTTTTATGTCTTGCAAAAAACAAGAGATCTACAGTATATTTCCCATGTAAAATTCTTTGTTCTTTATAATTAACTTCAAAATCTTATTCAAAAATTTTTTATATCTTTCTTTACCTCCCTCCCTCCCTCCCTCTTTTTCTATAAAAGCAATTCAACATAGTGTTTGCAGTCCTTCTATCTCTAAACATGGCACATTTGTCATAGTTGTTGCCTATCTACCAAAGTTCAGAAAGTGCTGTTATGGTAGTAAGTATCTCCTTTGAGAAACTCTGAACCCATTACAAATTAAGCTCATAGTCTTTACCTAGCAACATCACAGCAATGTCTGGGGGAAACAACAATAACCTTATAGTTTATATAGATGCTGCCATCCAATCAGACTGTCAGGCTACTTGGAATCTGTAGTTCCCATGAAGGATCTTTTCACCTGAATAATGTCAAAACTATGTGCAGCAACTTCCTAGGGTTTATGGAACTGCATTTTTCACAAAGGTTGATGATCCTACCAGAATGTCAGACTCCTTGGGAAATACTTGCCAAATATTCACCCATTGATCTCTGTCTACTAGACAGTTGCTAAAAGGCATAGAAAAGCTGAAATTCACAAAAACAGTCCTGCTATATTAGGCCTTGATGTAAATCAAGTTAGTCCAATCTGAAGGAAGGAAGGAAGGAAGGAAGGAAGGAAGGAAGGAAGGAAGGAAGGAAGGAAGAAAGAACTGGTTTGTTCCTGATATTCAGCAATTACATTATATTGCCTTTCAATAACAACTTTTAATTTACCTTATTTGGATAATAGTGTTTTTGTACTGTTTTTCAGGAATAAAACTGTAAAGTCTATATTGCTTAAATTCATTATTCACTGCCTGGGGAAAAAATCCTTTTATTTGCCCTGTTCCTACCACTAATCAGTTTTATTACTTGAACATCAGTTGTGGGATAGTAAAAGAAAAGGATTTATTCTGAGTAAATTATCAAAATACCCCATCTCTTTTTAGTTAATTTTTCATAAATAATTAAAATATATGCTTAGTTTTTTTCTTATATCAAAAATAGGTCAAGATATTATTTCAATTTAATTTCTCTTCCTTCACCTTCTTTAACAATTAAAAATAAAAACTGTCTGCAAGGAATATAAATTCTTTCATTTCCCACTATCCTGTCAGAGCTGAAGAAGCTACTTAGATGAGAAACAAAATGTCTTCAAAGAAAAAACAAGAAAGTCCAATTGCTTCCAGAAAACAACTACCTTTGGGACTCTCCTCCAGTCCTGGCCATATTTTGTTGTGGGGAGGTCTAGCAGATTGGGGGGAAAAAAATTAACACCAACAGAAGCACTTAGTTATTGACTATTTCCTGCTACTCAACTGATGCTTAATCATCTGGGCTCTTTAAAAAAATTTACAGGGGTCCCCAAATCAAATGAATCACGGCCTAAGTTTTTTTTTTACAGTAGACTAGAATGTACTTCACTGGCTATATTTGGCATTTTCCACAATATGGTAGAATATTTTTGACATTTCAGCAAATCTTTCCACAGCAAAGATTCCAAGCTTCCTAGGTTTTCACAGCCAATTTATATCTTTACAAACTCCCAATCTGTTTGTTTCTGTGAAAACTATGAAATATGTTTATGGAATAGTTCCTCCCATGCTAGCACATTACTGTAGTCTTATTCTACACTGCTTCATGTTTCCAGATTTTGCAGCAAAACATGATCCCAATGCTATTTTGCTAGGGAAGTAAAAAGGAAAAATAACTTTTATTTTTGTAACATCATTTTAAATACATATTTAAGAGTTTGTGCATATCACTGAAAACATGTTCCTATCTATATGTAAGCAGGAGATTTTATTCCAAAAATGGAAGAAAATGGGAGATTTGCACCATAATAGCAGCTGAAGATACACTTTGTCCAATTAACAATAAAGCAAAATAAATTTAATGCACAATTCAGGAGCAGAGGACTGATATAAACACAATTAAGAAATTACATAGGGCCCAAATTGGATTGATTCATTATTAATATATATATAAACACCATTTCTATGCAAATTTCATACCTCCATAGAAAAGAGAAGCTGTTAAGAAATGCTCTTCAAAGGAAACTACTCCCCGAGTGTCTCTATTCCCAGGCTTCAAATATACAGTATACTTGCTTACTTCTGGTCTTATGTGAATTTTAATTACTAGGAAACTCACCCTCTATATGTAACAGCCTGCAGGCAATTCCAAGTTCTTTGTACCTTTTATGAACTCATTTCTTTTATAAAGAGATTTGGGTCATGATTTTTGCTGACATTTTTTCCATGCCATGTTTCTTTAAAATCTCACGACAAGAACAATAAAATCAGTTCCCCTTTCTTTATCCTTGCACTTTATTTTCTAGCCTCCAGCTCACTGTGGTCAGTAGTGATTAACAGAAACAGAAAATGAGATCCCATTCACAGATGCAAACTGCTGGTTCTATTTTGAGTATATTTTTTCAGGCTTAGCTAATGTCTCTGTATTCCTTTCGGAAGGATTAATGTAACCCTCCAAAAAGTTTCATTTACTTTATTTTCCTGCCCATCTGATGGAAGTCTTACTAAATCCCAACTTGCACCACACTGGATCCCCAATATGCAATGAATGTGTGTGATGTCATAGCATAAGACTTAGGAGGGACTTGGCTACTGCCATAACCAATATCTCTTGGGGTCGTAACCAGCATGGCAGATGTGGTAATCCTGTCTAATTTTATAAAATGGAGAGATTTTACTTTCTGCAGTTAAGAAAAGGAAGTAGATTGGTATAATACTGAAACTCAGGTGAATGTGGCAGGTAGAATGCTGAAAGGAGGACAGAATAGTAAAAGAACAGCATTAGAAGGGAAACTGCTGAGGCCATCAAGTAAAACTTGTTGTGGAGATTTAAATCAATGCATTCATGAGAGATGAGTACTCAACATCTCCTTGAACACATCTAGTGAAATGGAGCTCACTTTGGTAATTCATCATCACTAACATCACTTGTTAGGGATTTTTTGAGGGGGGCATCCTGTAAATTTATGTTAATTATTCTGTATTCTATCCTTGGGGATGATAAAAAACAGACCAATATAACAGTTTTCAACTATTTGAGGGGTCTAACCAAATCAATTTTCAATCTGGCAATGCTTAGATTCAGTTTCAAAAAGGTGGGGATTTTTTTAGCACCTGGGGATGTAGCACTTGTCCATTGCTGCTTAAAGCAACAAGTTCATTTTCTAGGATCATGCAACCAATGTGGAGGCCCCATTGTGCTTCTAGTTACTTGCTATTGTACTCGATCTTGAATCATATACAGGTCTAATAAACATTGTGTCCTTCTTTTCATCCAATCATTAACATAAATGTTGAAGAAAACAGGGCATAGCACTGAACCTTATACTACTTTATGTGATACTTGCATTCTACTTTAACAAACAAACATTGATGAGCAAATCTTACTTATGTATTATAGTAACCAGTCCATGTTCAATTAGCAGGCCAATCAGAATGTCATAGAGCAGAGGTCTTCAAACTTGGCAGCTTTAAGACTTGTGACTTCAACTCCCAGAATTTCTCCAGCAAGCTGGAATCCACAAGTCTTAAAGCTGCCAAGTTTGGGGACCCCTGTCCCCAAACTTGACAGTGATGATAGAGTATATCATTAATGTTTTGCTGAAATCAAAGTATAGTCTGTCCACTGTATTCTCATGTGGCACAGATACTTCTTTGAATATACAGGTAGTCCTGGACTTTTGACAGTGATTGAGTCTGGAAACATGATTATAAATCATGCGGCTTGTTAAAATTGGTTGACCATGCTGAATTTTATGAGCCTTTTTGCAGTATATCACAACAATTGTTAAGTGAAGAGATAGTTAAGCAAATCAATGCCAGAAATGGATGTTTTTGCCAAACCTGGAAATAAATACTGATTTCCAAGGGGAAAAAAACATTTAAAATCCCAGTCATGTGACTGCAAAGACACTGCAAATGGTTGCAAATGTGGGCTGGTTGCCAAGACGCCATAGGATCCTATGACCATTGGAAGCAGGGGTCACCATTGGAACTTCTAATTCAGGTCATAAGTGGTCCTGGGGACTGGTCATAAATTAAGGACTACCTGTAGTCTTGTATGCTGTAAAAAGAACTATCTTAGAAAGGTAAGAAGCTATTTTATGTTTTTTGCTATGCATTTTTAAATTTTAACTTAAAATTTTATCAAATAAATGGTAAGTTTTTGGTGCTGCATAGAGAGGCTCATGTCACAGTCCCATCCATACCCTCAGAAAGATCCTGTGATTAGTAGTAAAATTGATATGTGAAAACACATGAAAATATACAAAAAATTGAAGAAAAGAGGGAAATGTAAAAATAAAGAGATTAGACTTTGCGGAACAATCCCTGGAAATGCTAATATAGTTGCTCTACTGTCGCAGTCACATCAGATTAATGTTAATGCAAATGGGCAAAAATTTAAAAAGTGAAGAAGTCATAAAATGTGTTTGTCTCCCAGAACATTCTAAATGTACCTTCTACAACAATTATTTTCATGCTAATATTTTCTTCGCCTGCTTCTGATAATTTGTAACTCTGGCTTGTGCTCCAAAGATGGTACACTCTGGATTGCTACACACTTAAACTGAGGCATCTATCTGATCCCTATTTTTGTCATTCTGACTGACTCTTATGAGCTAGAGGGGAAAAACTGGAGAAGGAAAGGAGTGCTTGATTAGGAACAGCACCAGCAGAACATCTGACCGAAGACTGCTTCTAATTATAGAAAATAGCCCAAAGGAGAGGGACAAGACTGGCTGGAAGGGAGAGGAAGTTGGTCCCCTCCATCCTTTATGAAATTGTCTCACTTCATTAGCAAATATCATGCCTAATTTTCTTGAATTGTTATATAATGCTATCATTTATTTCTTTCACAAATCTATATTAATTTGATATGAAAGTCATTTGGTGAATAGGTTAACGCATCAGGCTAGAAACCTGGAGACTGCGAGTTCTAATCCCATTTTAGGCACAAAGCCAACTAGGTGACCTTGGACCAGTCACTTTCTCACAAATCTAGGAAGGAGGCAATCAGGGGTGAAATCCAACAGGTTCGGATAGGTTCTGGAGAACCGGTAGCAGAAATTTTGAGCAGTTTGGAGAACCTGTAGCGAAAATTTTGAGTAATTTGGAGAACTGGCAAATACCACCTCTGGCTGGGCCCAGAGTGGGGTAGAAATAGAGATTTTGCAATATCCTTCCCCCAGAAGTGGGGAAGGTATGGAGATTTTTCAGTACCCTTCCCCTGGAGTGGGATGGGAATGGAGATTTTGCAGTATTCCTCTCCTGCCTTGCCCACCAAGCCATGCCCACCAAGCCACACCACACCCACCAAGCCATGCCCACAGAACTGGTAGTAAAAAAAAATTGGATTTCACCACTGAAGGCAATGGCAAGCTACTTCTGAAAAACCTTGCCAAAAAAATCCTGCAAGGACTTGAACGGCAGGAGGGTGGGATCCCCATATATGAAAATATGTTGGTAGTGTCACAAAACTGCATTCCCTTTACCAAATTGATTGCTTTAGTGAACAGAACAATATTTATTTACCTAACCTATACTCCACTGCAATCAGAGTACTCTTGGCAACTCACAAAATAAGAGGCGACAACATAAAAACCTAAAAGATAAGACAATTAAAACACAGGCAAAGCCTTTACATCCTTTATCCATTGAAGCTTTCTGCTTGAAACTTCACAAAAGCACTCAAATGTTTCTTTATTTGATAGTTTATTTAATCAAGCAATTGATCATTTTTGTTGCCTCCTGGATCCTTTGCTACTTTTGCATTTATGAATTTTGATGGATTTTATGGGCATATGCCATAATATGGAGGTGGTGACAGATTTTATTTTCCTGGGCTCCAAAATCACTACAGATGGGGACTACAGCCAAGAAATTAAAAGCTTCTGGGAAGGAAAGCCATGGCAAAGGTAGACAGCAACAAAAGTGTCTACAGTCAAGGCTATGGTTTTCCCAGTTGCGATGTATGGCTGTGAAAGCTGGACCATAAGAAAGGCTAAATGCCAAAGAATTGAGGCCTTTGAACTATGGTGCTGGAGAAGACTCCTGCGAGTCCCTTGGACTGCAAGGCGAACAAACAAGTCAGTCCTGGAGCAGTCAGATCAACCCTGACTGCTCTTTAGAAGGCCAGATCCTGAAGATGAAACTCAAATACTTTGGCCACCTAATGAGAAGGAAGGACTCACTGGAGAAGAACCTAACACTGGGAACGATTGAGGGCAAAAGAAGAAGGGGACAACAGAGAACAAGGTGGCTGGATGGAGTCACTGAAGCAGTAGGCGTGAGCTTAAATGGACTCCAGAGGATGGTAGAGAACAGGAAGGCCTAGAGGAACATTGTCCATGTGGTTGCGATGGGTCAGACCCAACTTTACAATTAACACCAACAACAAATGCCATAATAAATAAAGGAAGAAAGAAAAACAGGCACCAAATACATGTCATAACCCAAAAGCCATGAAGATCGCAGCAAGTAAAGAGGGGAACTAAGCGTTTTAATAATTTGCTCAGGACATAGAGGACATAGAGGAAACTGCTGGAGCAACTGTGATCTCCAAACTTTCGCTTTCCCGTTTCTCACAGCTAGCTACTTCATCTAGAAGACCCATTTCACAAAAAGCAAGGCCTTGCATTCTATCAGATTTCTCTATTATATTAGACAGAAACATTTATAAACATCTCTCCCTCTCTCTGTCCTTCACCCACTCTCAACCTCCAAATACCCCACTATACAGAAATTTCTCCTTTCTCCCAGGATCTGGGTTTTTCATTATAGGCAACTATGTTCTCTGTCCCCATGGTTTAATCCATTCTGTTTACTGTGCCCCCATTCCCATGGATTCCTTCTTCTCCTTCCCATGGTTCTATACACTTAATTATTATTATTAAACATATTGTGCAAGATTGCCCATGACATGCATTCTCTGTAGATCTGTACAAAGCAATGCCAGAAGCGATTGCCTGGATAGCTCAATTGGACATCCAGTTATGAAGCCACTACGATACCCCCATAAAATTTTACCTATAATTACATGAACGGTGTACATCTGTTTATTTCACTTCTGTCCTGTTCTCATCATATGCTAAATAATAATAATCCACTTCATTTCCCCTTTTCCTTTCTCCTTTTTGGGAGGTTTACAACATACATGCACAAGACTGAAGACTGAGTTTCCCTCTCTCTGGGTAACCAATTCAAGAATTCCCACCCAAATTCCAATAGATGTGGACCCTGCAGCACAGCAGGCAAAAGAATTAAATGCAACAGGGAAGTTCATATTAAATTAACAGCAAACCTTTCTGCCCATCCTTAAGCCCTTCAAAAGCAATAGCAGCATGCTATTGAGAAATGAGCTGTCCCCATTGCCAGTTCCTGCCTTGTGTTTATCTTCTCCATTCCCAGTAACTGCACTCCCCTGACTTCAGACCCAGCACATAGAATGAATACAGCCGTCCTTGACTGAAATGGCAGCAGCCTTAAATCAATATTTATATGGCTTTAATGTATATTGTTTAAAACTTAATCTACAAACACACCATTTGTCCTATAGCAAACATGACAGGGTTAGAGGAACAAAGCAAAAAAAGGGACTCTCCTGACAGAGAAAAAGGAAAACCAGGTTCAGTGTATTTGTGCTGGCTTCTCTTTCATATGGAATTAATGGTGGTTTAATGGGGTATGAAAGAATGTTTTACTGGAAACAATGAGGAACAATTGTCTAGCTCACGTTTCATTTCACAGGTCATTATTGCATTAAGAAGTAAATCGACCAAGTCCGGTAAATAACAGTCTGGGTATTGCTGAAAGCTTCAAACCAAACAATCTTACAGTTTTCACCTAATATCTCTGTCATTTTTAACCCTTACAGAGATCTGCTGCAGGCTAAACAATTATTATCTTCACCCACCCCTGGCAGGTAAGCATTATTCATTTTACCTTCTCTAGCAAGCCCCACCAGGCAAAGGGTTTTGCATTGTTGTTTTGTTTATTAGGCAGCCTAGCCAACTGTGTATCTGGTGGCCTTGAAAAACAACACAACTTTTAGTGAGTGCTGCAGGCATCTTTAAACAGGCTGCTTCCTCTGCAAAATTAATTGTTGCAAAACACAGCACTTCTTCTGTGTCAAGTACTGCGCACTGACACTCAGCAGTTTGTCTTCGTTATGGATATGCCAGGGAAATTTAGGGCAATACCATTCTTCAAGTTCACATGCAAATCCTGTAAAGTGTGAGGCTTATTCACTCTTGAGAAGGCCGACCTTGTTACTTACTTAATTTTCATCTGGGAACTATAAAGTCTAGCTGTCCTGTCGCCCATCTCTCAATGTATAAGCAATTACTGTACTGTTCTTTGAACAACATCAGTCAAATATATTAATCTTAAATTCCTCTGAATTCTATTTTTCACCCTATTTAAAATTCTTTTGTGACACGTCCTTATGAATTCAGTTTCTCTCAGAACAGATGTCTACAATTTAAGAATTATTTCCATTCACACGTTATAACTTTTCAGGAGGAATTCTTTCTGCTAAATCTATTTGCTTCATTTTTCAAGCATGCCTCTCACCTCTCAGTTATCCCACAGTCCAAGGAACCAGAATACCACTCAGAACCTGGATGAAATTTAGTTACCCCTCTGACAAATTGAGGGTAATTGTATGTTGTGTTTTTCTTTCAAACATGGGTTTTAAAATTCTTATTTTGAATTCATTATGTGCCATTAAGTGATTTTCAACTCCTAGCAACCACAAACCCTTTTCCCCCAAAATAAGACATCCTCTGATAATAAGCCTAATCGGACTTTTGAGCTCATGGCAATAAGGCCAAACACTTATTTCAGGGTACAAAAAAAATATAAGACAGGGTCTTATTTTCAGGTAAACACGGTAGATTTTTCTCTGCAACAATCTTTCCCTAAGCTGCTGTTTCAGATCCATTTTGAATGGATATGTAGTTTTTAATATCCATGGAGAGCATGAAAAGTCCCTTGGAGGGTTATATATAGATAGTCCTTGACTTACAACATTTATTTAATAACCATTTGAAGTTGCAACGGCACTGAAAAAAGTGATTTAGGAATATTTTTCATACTTATGGCTGTTGCAGCATCTCCATGGTCACATGATCAAAAACCGGATGCTCAGCAACTAAAATTGCAGTGTCCCCGGGTAATGTGATCATCTTTTGTGACCTTGTAACAAGCAAAGTCAATGCGGAAGCCAGATTCATTTAACAACTGTGCTACTAACTTAACAACTGCGGTGATTCACTCAATAACTGTGGCAAGTAAGATTGTAAAATGGAAAACTCACTAAACAACTGTTTTGCTTAGCAATGGAAATTTTGGGCTCAGTTGTATTTGTAAATCAAGGACTACCTGTATGTGGGGAGTTAGCAGCCTTTTCCATGATAATACAGTAGCATTCTGGAAAATGTTTTTAACTTTCTTGTAGGCCCCCTTGTTCAAAAATTAACTTCTTTTTGTGTATTAGAGGATATTGTTCCTCAAAACTATTCTGGTTTGTTTTATATTGTATTATGTTGATTTGATTGGTTGGTTGGTTGGTTGGTTGGTTGGCTGATTATGATAACAGAGGGAGGAAATTCAATTAATATCTCTTTCCTGTTCTAACACTTTTCAAGGTGCACAAAAAATAGTCATGGTAGCAGGAAAACAGTAAAAACTTAAGTTGCTTTTAGCCCCACAATGTAGACCACATCAGGAATCAACTTCACAGGGAAACTAAGACTACTTTTACTGAGAAGGGCTATAATTAAAAAAATGTTACCAGTCTGATTGTGCCATAGTTCTTGCTTCTTATATTCATATGAAGATGAAGATTTCTGTCTGAATCTCTTTGCCATATTTCTACCTGTTTCTGATTTAAGGTTTGCTTTTCCCCTCATTGCTCTGGTAACTGTATTCATCCTCAGAATCTCCATCAGTGTCATCTTGTTTATGCTCTACAATTGTTTTACATAGATACAGGAAACTCATCCCAATTGAGGAGTATAGATCAGTAGTTATCAGGAAAAGAAATTTCCTTGAATGGTGTTATTTTCAATTATCTCAACATTTTACCAAAAAGTTATCATAAAATATACGCCATAAAAATCAATGTCCCCAATTCAAGCTTGATACATAAAAATAAACCATAATATAAAAAGTTAACTGGTATATCAGCAAAGAAAAATATGGTGATAAAGCATCTCATTTGTTTTAAGAATTGAACTTCCAGGAATGAATGCTTTGGGACTCACCATAAAGTAGTACAGCAGATAAGGGACATATTATAAAGCACTTCTATAAATGATGGGTCATTAAAATTAGGAAGATATGATTTCTGTCCATGGTTTGGATTTGAAAACGAGAAGCCAATAAACAAAGAGTTTCCCAAGATGTACACGTACATTTAAGATACAGTGATGGTCAATTTCTTTTTCTTTTTTAAAAAAGTTTTTACTAATGACACTGATTATAGTTTTTACTAATAACACTGATTATTAGCTCAATGTCAAATCCTTCTAAGGGCCTTTTCTCAATGACTTCCATATACTGTATTTTTCTCCCCTAAAAGGGGCTGAAAATTTAGGTGCATCTTATACATTGAATGTAGCCACGCCCACCAACTGGCCCCTACCCTTTGGCTCTGCCTCGCAGCAGTTACCTCCTTGCAAGCAAACAGCAAGAAAAAAACAGCTCCTTTCAGCTTCAGCACAGCCTAATTAGCACAAGTTGATTGGATCAGCCTCCTGACTCTCAGCTGATTTGCTCTCAGCTGTTTTGCGCAGGGTTCTGCTGCTTGCTGCAAAGAGGTAAATTGCTGGAGCAGATTTTTTTTTTTTTGTGCTAATCAAGCTATGCTGAAAACGAAAATGAAAGTAAAGCAGGCTGTTTTCTGCAAGGAGGCAAAATTGCGCAGAGGCAGAGGCAGAGGGAGATTTCTTTTTCTTCTTTTCGTCACCAAAAAAGGTAGGTGTGTCTTATACTCCGGTGCGTCTTATACTCCAAAAAATACATCGCTTTCTAAAAAACTCTTCTGGAAATTCTTAAAATGGCAAAGATGGTTGTTTTCTGATGACAAATCAAGAAGCTTATGACCTGATATGTGCATGACCATAAAGACTGATTAAACCTGCCTTTAAAGATGTATTTGATGGACCTTGGTGTCTGACTTTGACTTGTGATTCATAATCAGGTCAACAAAAGCAGGGGGGAAGATCATGTCTGTGCAAGACAGTGAATTAATCAGCCCTCTAAGCAGCCTCTAAGACAGATCCTGAGAGAAATGCCTTTTACCCTGGAAGACATTAGACATTTTATTTAAAGATTAAACATTTTGTTTAAAGATTAAAGTTCTTTTTGTGCTTAATCGCTTTCCAGGGCAAGATGGAAAATGGGATTAATTACAGTCCCCTGCATTAAGCTCCTATCCAGCAGAAGTCATAAACGACGTAACTTTTCTGCAAAATGGCCACCATCATGAACAGCAGGCTCCAGAGATAGTAATTGTAATTAAAGAGTTTATCTGGAGTCACAGCACAGACTTAATCAGGATGGGAACTGAGCCTCACTGCATGCACTTTCAGCACATGGCTGTATAACAAAATAGCTCTTTTGAAAAGGCAGTTTACTCTAAAAAGTCTGAGCAGGACTTGATGCCGGCGGGCCTTCCATTCTCTGTGGGATTCACACAAAATCTTATTAGGTCAATTGTTTAGAAAGCATCTCTCATTAAGGGATTTCAAAACACTTGTGAAAAGTGAATAAAATTACCTTGCTCTATTGAAGAATAAATGTGGACCAGGCTGCCGTTAATACATATAAAGGTTATGTTGAATTAAGTTACTTGCCCTGGAACTAGGAGAGACATATACAATTGGAAACTGTACCCCTGAGACAATGACTCTAAATTCTTTATTGTCATACTGCCATCTTTCTGGAATAAAGACACCAAGTATATATCCAGGAATAATTGTCTTCAAATGGCCACAGTAGCACTGGATTCCTTCTAAGTCCCTGTCTCTCGCATATAAAATTCTTTAGTATTGTTGTCTACCCTTAACTAGCAACTTACCAGCATCCTGGCATGCTTGTTCCCAATCCAATTCTGATTTTTGGAAAACTGATACAGGTGAATCCAGTCCTAGGGCGCTTCCATCCAAATCTTTGAAAAGAGCTTTCCTTGACCTCCCACAAATCGCATTACCAGATGAGCCAGGTATTGATTCATTTACTCTGACAAGAAAGGAAGAAATATGAGACTTGGGAAAAATTATCCTGAACTCAGCCCAGGGAACATACCAAGCATGCCAATTACTGATATACATGAAAGTTGAATAGGAGACAGCATAATAGTGATAAAGGAAAGATTTCCCCTGTCCAGATGTCTGACTCTAGAGGGTGGTGATCATCTCTCTTTCTTAATTGAGGGAGCCATTGTTGTCCAAAAACACTTCCATGGTCATGTGACTAGCTTGACTATACACTGAGGCCAGTGGTGGGTTCTAACCAATTTTACCACTGGTTCGCATCACACACACGCTTTGTGTGCAATCGCCAAACTTGCACTTTGCCCAAGCGCATTGAGTAAAAAAACAGCTGAGGCATGGCAATCCACTCTGCCACACCTTACAACTGAGTTAAAAACAAAGGAATAAAGGTTCGCTCTCATATCAAGATTTCCGCTACTGGCTCTCCCGAACCAGGGAGAACCAGTAGCAACCCACCACTGACCATGGCATCCAGAACACTGTTACCTTCCCACCAAAGTAGTACCTATTTATCTACTCGCATTTGCATTATTTCAACCTGCTAGGTGGGCAGGAATTGGGGCAAATAATGGGAGTTCACCCTGTTGGATGGCACTCGGGTCTCAAACCTGGGCTGCAGCTTTCCAGCTGACAAATTCAGCAACTTGTAATTGTGATAATAAAAGATAAACTCTCCTCAAAAAAAGATGATGATGCATGTATGCTCCTTTAATGATTTACAGATGATATTGCAGGTGCTTTGCCTGAACGTAAAGTAATGCTTCTAAGCAGTACTGTATTGATGGGAGCTAGAATGGGGAACAACTTCAGTCTACTGAACTTCCTGAATCAGTGTTCGTATCCAGATATGCATGTTCCTTAGGATTCATTTTTTGCTCAAGTGGCAAACATAATGCAACGATATATTTTGCCAGAAAACTGTTTAATCCATTACTTGCTGTTTATATGTACCCTGTGAGCTTATGCATATTCTATTCCATTCCATTCCACTCCACTCCACTCCACTCAACTCAACTCTATTCTTCTAATAATACACATATTTATGGGAGCAGCATATACACACACACACTTATGCAACAGAAAAAAATGCATATTAAGGAAAGCAACTTGCAAAACATGTATGTGTTACAATACCATATTAAACATTTTTGAATTGATTAACTGGAGCTGAAATAAGATAAAACAAGAAATAGGAGAAAGCCACCTATGAAAAATAAATCATGGATAGTTTTACAAATTATAAATATATCAAACATAATATTGTGGAAATCTCAGCAAGAGTTATCCAAAGTGGATTACTTATAAGCGATTGTAAGTGTACCTCATTTGCAGCGGATGGAAATAGAACATATTTTGTTCCCTGATATGGAGCATTCTGGTCTGCTCAGATGTGATCAGATGCAAGATGCCTCCATGTCCGGGATTTGTCATGATGCAGATGTCTTGGTCATCAGTATAGCAACTCTTTTTAAAACTGTCAAAGGTTATATCTGATAAATGGAAAGTAAAAACAGTGTAGCATAATAAAGATGTGATACAAATAAATAAACATCTCAGGCTCAACTAAATCTTGCAGTACCGGAGCTGCATTGGTGTGTATGGTCTGTGGTATAATCTTGTTATTTTAGTTGTTGGTAGCACTTTTTCACTTTTTTGACACTTTTTTAAAAAATCCCCTAGAAGTAGAAATTACAGGTAAAATTTGTTTAACTTCACATAGGTTTGCAAATCTTTTTTCCCCTTTTAAATAAAGGATTCATGTTTTAGGATTCAGTTAAAGATCTCATTGATTCCAGTGAGAAGTTTATATCTCGGGTGCTTACTGAGTTGATACTTCAGTGTTTTGTCTAAAATTATTCGAAATGTCTTCATTTTTGTTTTGTTTTGTATTAGCAAAATACAGTTGTGTCAGTTTCTCTTCTATTTCTCAGAAGGGCAGGAGAAAATATTGTAGTAGTTGTACATAGATATCATGCTAAGCATAGTTTAGTTCAAGAGTAGCCAACAGACTGTCCTCCATCTGTCCTAAACACCAGATCTCATCAGCTCCAACTGCCATGGCGAATGACAAATAATTTGAAGAATTGTGATTCCATAGTTCTAAAGAGAGCAACTTCTACCCCTATTTTAACAAGACATGAACAAGGAAGAATGAATGGTATCAGGCCATGAACTTCTCCTTTCCTTCCTACCTTTCCTATGTAGCCAAGAGAGGAATTATGGTTAACTACAGCAAGCATGTCAACCTGGCCTATAATTATATTTAGTTATAATTATGGATAATTTAAGCAAGCCAAATAAGTCAGTTTGCCATAACAAGCAGGTTACTTTAAAGTGAATTATTTAAAATTAGTATTTTTTTTTCTTTACTTTTTTTTTTTCTTAAGGTTTTCCTCAAGTGCAGGGTCCATTTTTTTAATCAATCAATCAATCCATTGATTGGGACAGGAATTGATTTATTTTGTCACTCAAGCCTGACATCATGGGATGGGAAGAGTGAGTAGCTCAGAGTCACTCAGCCAGTTTTCATAGTCTCCTCATTTCTAGCCTGGTGTCTTAACTAGATAAAACTTGCTCTCTTAATAATATTTCATATTAATCATGTTAATATGTTTTGGGAAGAGTATGCAAAACCACATCCCAATTTATTCATTTTACATTAGATTAATCTAGTATGTACAAACTCAGTGAATATATAATATGACCATGGATTCTCATGCTTCTCATGAGATTAGGCATATATACACACATAAAACAAACACACAGAGACACACACACACTTTCATCAGCAGCATATAAACAGATTTGAGTCTTTTTTCCACTAAAATGAGTCTTTCCTTCCATAACCCTTTTGCATTAAGAAACACTGTTATTACGTAATTGTATATTTTATGGGACAAGTTCTTTGTCTCCCAACTACAACTACTTTTTCTTTTCTTTTCTTTTTTTTGTTGGTGTCATTTAAAAAATCTTAAAATTTTTCTGCTGATTATTTTAGAAAAAATATACATATGTATCTTGAAAAAAAATAAAACTGACATAAAGGTGTGTATTTTGACCTAAGACTGTATTAAAGCTTGGATTTAGATACAATAGTGTACAAAATCAGGATCAGCTGCATTGAAATCAGACCATCCCTAAGAAAGTATTCATAGGACTGGGCTTTGGTCAGTTATAATCTGCAGCACCATAATAGATCTGCTTGTCTAAAGTTTTTTTTTAAAAAAAAATATGTGAAGTTCCTAAGAATTCTTTAAATAACATTTTAACAACCAAGCACCATTTGTAGTTCCAGGATTTGATATTGTATTTATTATTTCAGTATTTATTAGACCACATTATTTATCAGCTGTTAAAATACTAACCTTGTAGAGTTGTGACTCCCATAATTATTGAATAATTTCTTATTTTATGCCATGGAGCATCAGGCCACAAATTACAGTCCAAGGTAAAAGATGGCCATAACATGCCGATTCGGCCCCTCCGGGGATTACGTGGAGCTCGGTCTGCAATTGTCACATTGGCTGAAAGAGGATGGATTCTGTCCTTGATGCAATCAAAGGAAGTGCTAGTAGCCACAAAGACAGAGTTTCTTAGTTTCAGGTGCTGTTTTTTCTGGTGACAGCGCAGCTTAGTTGATGGTCCATAAAGTACTGGCATGAGTCCCACAACATTGTCCACCAATGTCACCTTCTCAACTACTACACTTCCTACAAGATGAAACATTATCCCATAGTCATAGTTTTTGTAAGACAAAAAGCCTATAATTTTAGTGCAGTTTGGAAAGCCATCTCCTTTATATAAATGAACCCCATGAAGGCTTGAATGAGCTACATTGCCATTGTAAAGATCTTCTGCTAAGAAACATTCTTGACCTTTGATATGAAAGGCTATCCGTTCTGAACCCGCCACACTATTATTATGTAGCATAACACTTTCTACTGCATTTGTTTTGATGCCAGCAACCCAGAACTTCGAGGTTTCTGGTTGTTTGCTTAAGACAACAAGATTGCTGATGAGTTTATGATTTTGGCCTTCTAAATGTATACCATGCCCAATTGTACTGAATATCACATTATCACGTAGCAAGAGCCCACTATTTGTAATGGCTTGAATACCAACTCCACAGCTGTGGTGAATGCTGGAGGAAATTATGAAAGACTTGAAAGATGAATTTGTAATGTCAACTGATGAAGACTGTGAAGATCCAAAGTTCAAAATTTCAACATTTGAAAGTTGAAGCACACCTGCAAAATGGGAGAAGGACACATTTAAGAATCAGGACTTGGGGCGGCGGGGGTGGGGGTGGGGAGACAGGATAACCTTCCATATCTTGAAAAATAGAAACAATGGTATTCAATTAACAAAGATATTCTATTGATGCTATTTTAGAAGTTCTTAATTCATAAAACCTTAAGATAATAGTATTCCAAATTTTAAAAAAAGAAAGCAAATACAGTAACTAAGATGTTATTCAGTGATCCAGGTTTTATTTTCATTAATACCTATACTTTCCTCACTAATTATTACTATATTATCACACTATTAATAAAATAAAAAAATATTTATAATTCCCACATTCATAAAGTTGTTTTGGGTCAATTGGTGGAAGGAGGCAATGCCAAACTATTTCTGAGAAACCTTCCCAAGAAAACTGCAGGGGCTTGTCCAGGCAGTCTCTGAGAATTGGACATCATGAATGGAAGAAAGAAAAATCACCCACAATGGTAGGTTTGATGTGATAACTATCAAATGCATTCATGTTCCATGAGAAATCTAGAAGATTAAAATATGTTTATTTTAAGATATAGGGCAGTGATGACTAACCTCCTTGCCATTGTGTGTGAAAAGTGGGGGTCGCGCGGGGGGGAGAGGTTGCACGTGTGCCCACACCTATACTTCAATGCACCCCACCCACCGCACATGCATGTGTGACTCCCCTCCCCCGCTCCTTCCGCTTTTGGTACAGGATGGCATGGTGGGCCTGGTAGGTCCGTTTTTCGGCCTCCTCAGGCTTTCTTGGGGGATGGGACTAGACGTCGGGAAATGGGCCATTTCCGGCCTCTGGAGGACATCCGGGGAGGTAGGGAATGCTCTTTTCACCCTCCCCAAGCTCCTAGAAAGCCTCTGGAGCCTGGGGAGAGTGAAAAATGTGCCTTCCCCACCTCCCTGGAGACCCTCCAGAGACCGGAAATGGCCCGTTTCCTGACTTCTGGTAGGCCCAGAAGGCCTGAAAATCAGCTGTCCGGCATGCACATGTGTGCCAGAGCTGAGTTAGGGCAACGCTCACGTGCCCACTGATATGGCTCCATGTGCCACCTGTGGCACGCGTGCCATAGGTTTGCCATCACGACTATAGGGATTGAGAATGATGTGTAAAATAAATATAAATACTTAAGTACCTGCATCTTGGTTTGCATAGCCCGAAGGTCTCACCAGAAGTCTTCCTATGCAATCCATGTCAGATTTAATCTGAATGTTTCTTGTCAGAAGCCCAACCTCTGCAGCCAGGAGAATCCATTGACCATCTTCTAATCTATGGGAATGCCCTGCAGAGATCAAAATGTCAGAAAACAATAGAAGTGGAACAGGTTTAATAAACCAAACATGGGATCTCTGCTAATTCTTCCCTTATGAAAAGAGTTCATATATCCAGGCTATGTACAGTAGGAGTTCATAATTTATTGCAGTCATTTGGAAAGAGTAATTTACTTTATTATCACTTTTAGCAACATTATTTTCTCCTTATTTCATATAACAATCACTGATGCAGAGAAAAATATCAGAAGTAGGGAGCATAGTACCTCAGCTGCTTTGCGATCAGATATTTTACAAGCCTAAATCAGTTCGATGGCATCTCAAATTTAAAAGATGTTAAGTGTAAGGTCAGAGTTTATTGCACCTACCTAAAATTTTGCAAGCATTTGTAATTCTAGTAGTATGAGAGAGCAGTTAAATACAAAAATAATTGAGACAATTCATTCATTGTATAAATACTGATTGCCCACTTAAAAGTCTTAAGAAGCAACACCAGCCCTTAAACTAAGTTGAGAGGCAAAGATACAAAATGGAAATGAGATCGTACCTGCTGGTCCAATATATGTTGATTATAGTTTCGCTAGCGAAACCTAATGTATCTCTGCCCATGGCTAATATCTTCTAAAATTATCCAACCATTGTGCCAAAAGAACATAATGGGAACAGATTTTATATCACTTCAGTGATGGCTGGGTTAAACTAGGTGGTACTATAAATCACTGAGGATTGCCTATATTTAGAGTCTAGATCAGGGATGTCAAACTTGATTTCATTGAGGGCCACATCAGGGTTGTGTTTGACCTTGGGGGGTAGGCGTGGCCAGGGTGGGTATGGCCAGCTTGATGGCCCGAGCGCTCTGCCAGTGAAAACGGGTTCCCAAGCTCCATTTTTAAAAAATTTATTTAAAATTTATTTTTTTTAATTAGATTTATATGCCACCCTTTTCCGAAGACTCAGAGCGGCTTACAATGCGTTAAGCAATAGCCTTCATACTTTTGTATATTTTTTATACAAAGTCAGCATATTGTCCCCACAGACTGGGTCCTCAATTTACCTACCTTAGAAAGGATGGAAGGCTGAGTCAACCTTGAGCCTGGTGAGATTCGAACTGGTGTAATTGCAGACAGCTGGATGTTAATTACAGGCTTTAGTCTGCTTTTAGCCTGTTGAGCTATCCAGGCTCAACAGGCTAAAGAGGGTTGCAGGAGGCCGTGGCAACCAAAAATAGAGCTTGGGAGCCCGTTTTTGCTGGCAGAAGCACTGTAGGCCAGTCCTTCACTGTTTTTTCCAGGGCGGCCCCTTGGGCCAGATCTAAGTACTCCGTGGGCCAGATCCAGCCCCCAAACCTTGAGTTTGACACTCCTGGTCTAGATGCACATACTGTAGTCTTCCCTGCAACATTCTGGGTATAACACTGTACATTCATAGCCTCTACATATGAACTTAAAATCAGTTTGTAGTACTGGGGTCAGGACTCCAACCCTTGCCCTTCCAGACACAAATCTCTATTTCAACTGATTGTCTTCATAAGATAAGTACCCTATGAATAACTTGTAATTCCCATTTTGTTACTTAATTAAAGCAATGAAAACATTAAGGCACCCTAGAAAGACAACACTATTGAATAATGGCAAGTTTGTTGAGGAAAAATAATGAATGTTAAGTAGCCTTTAATGTCAGGGGTGGGTTCTAAATTTTTTTACTACCGGTTCTGTGAATGTGGCTTATTTTGTGGGCGCGGCTTGATGGTCATGTGACAATTATTTAGGGTTTAGCAGAGGCTGGGCTTTTAACTGTTTGCAGAGCTGTACCGATCTACCCATTTATTTTTTGCAGGCACTGTCTACCCATTTATTTTTGCAGGCACTGATCTACTCATGTATTTTTGCAGGCACTGGTCTACCCATTTGTTTTCTTTTAACACTGATCAGCTATAGGGCGGCCCTTTGAAGCCCCGCGGCAAGAGTTTAAACAGTTTTTTTCTCTCTAGACATCAGCTGGGACTCAGGAGGCAGCAATAGATTGGGGGTGGGGCCAAATAAAAGGTAAGAATAATGCAGGGGGGTGGCAGAACCAGTTTGGTAATATCACATTGTCACCGCTACTGGCTCGGGAGAACCGGGCCGAACCAGGAGGAACCCACTACTGTTTAATGTGCAAAAAAATAATAATCATGATAGAATCTAAGCAAAAGAGACAAATTGCATACCAATATGTCTATGGAGAAGATGTTCACGGATCCTAATGCTACGATTGTTAACGTTTTCTAAAGTGATTATTTCAGCTTGATGGGCTTCATATGAAGAGGAACTGACAACAATACTGTCCCCCGGATGCCAGTCCAAATGATCTTGCACCATAAACCTGTAAAGAATGTGAGATGAAGACATATTTAGAAGTGTAGCACTCATTTTTCTCCTGGAATAATTAAGGAAACTGAACTATAATTAAGGGAAATAATGTGTGAACAAATCTGCCCTCACAATACCATCTGTGGTACTGGATGGCAGCACAAATCTGCCATCACAGCAAGATAATGAACAAAGTTCTGGAAGGCTGAGAAGTTGAAGGTATTGTTTTACAGTTGTTCAGCTCCTTCCATTCTGTGTTGGTGGGGAAGGAAAAGTTGGGTTGTGGCCTTTGAATTATGGGATGCCAAACAGGTCATTCTTGTCTCCCCTGCTTTTCAATATCAACAGTATATAAAGTCTCTGGAAAGATCCATTCAATGGTTTCAGGTGTAGTATCATCAATAGGCTAATGCAGTGGTAAAATCCAAATTTATGTACTACTGGTTCTGTGGGCATAGCTTGGTGGGCGTGGTGTGGCTTGGTGGGCATGGCTTGGTGAGCATAGCAGGGGAAGGATACTGCAAAATCTCCCATTCCCTCTCCACTCTGGGGCCAGACAGAGGTGGTATTTTCTGGTTCTCTGAACTACTCAAAATTTCCGGTACTGGTTCTTCAGAACCTGTCAGAACTTGTTGGATTTCACCCCTGGGCTAATGACATCCGACTGGACATTGCCACCCTGAGCTATAGAGGAGATGATTCTGTTTCCCAGTGCCTGGATCCTGTCAGTTTTGATAAGAAAGAAAATATCAAAATGGAATCTTGAAAAGCTGAAATTTCTACAAATCCATCAAGGTCTTCTATCACCACCAAAACTTACTCATGTATGGGTAAACAGGGAGCAAGTCTCTGACGTAGGCGTCCTTCTGTTGGATCAGCAGGTAGAAATGTGGTCAGAGAGGTGTATGCCCAACTGGTGAGTATGCCAGTTCTGGCCTTATCTGTGGTCAGAGGACTTGGAAGTATGACCAACAGCAACTCATGCTCTTATTATCAGCCATCTAGACTACTGAAATGCCCTCTACTTGGGGCTGCCCTTAAATAATGTTTAGAAACTGAAGTTGGTTCAAAATGCCGCAGTTCAAATGCATGTCGAGAGTACATACCATTAGTTTTGTTGGTTGTCATTTGTTTTCCACGTCCAATTTAAGATGCTGATTTTGACCCATCAAATTCTTTTCTTTTGTGGAAATTTTCTTCGTGGAAACTTTCAGGACTTTCTTTGGCCAACTTCTGCTCATCTAATTTAATCAAGCAGGAGAAACCTCTGCACATCCCAAGGAGCCTTGGTGGTGCAGCAGACTAAAGTGCTGTTAAGTAGCACTTAGCTGTCAGCTGCCTGCAATTACTGTGAGTTCAAATCTCACCAGGCTCAAGGTTAACTCAGCCTTCCATCCTTCCGAGGTAGGTAAAATGAGGACCTGATTGTGGGGGCAATAAGATGACTTTGTATAAAAAAACACAGCTTGGGGGCGGGGGGGCAAAAGCCCTACTAAGCAGGAATATACAAAAGAATGAAGGCTATTGCTTAACGCATTGTAAGCCGCCCTCAGTCTCTGGAGAAGGGCGGCATAAATCGAACAAACAAACAAACAAACAAACAAACAAACAAATAAATAAATAAATAAATAAATAAATAAATAAATAAATAAATAAATATTCAAATAATTTGTGGGGCTGAAGCAAGGGGAAATTGCTTGTTTGTTTTACCTCACTATGGAGATCAAGCTGGCTCTTTCTCTACTGGTTTTCTGCAAGCTCCTAAAGATGTTTTCAGAGAGCTTTTTCAGAGAGCCTTTTACTGACTTGAATTCTTGTTGCCATCTTTTTGTAGCTTTGCTGTAGTTTTCATTTGTATATGATTTTGTATTATATTATATTCTTATGTGTGTGCCATCAAAAGTTGTTTTTAATGTGGTAACATACAAATAAGTTTAATTCAGAATCATTTTGAAATGTTGCCAGAAAGGTCCTACCGTATCCTGAATTTACTCTTCAAGTGACTCTTTGAAAAAAAAACGGGGGGGGGGGGGCCTTCAAAAAGAAACCAAAAGTAAAAATAAAAAAGAGCTTCCTTATTACCTATAATTTAACACCGACCTTTCATTTCCAGGTGCAACATCATTTCCAAGATGTGTCCATGACTTCTTCGTGTAAGCACTGTGCAACTGCAACTTCCCAAAAACACCTTGGAAAAAAGGAGAAGAAACTAGCCATGATTCAAAAGATGCTAATCTTTGCAAGATCTTCAACATGCTAGGGAGGGCTTCTCAGTTGTGCTAGAGATGTACTCATCCAAGCCATTTTGTACTGACGGAGATTGTTTGGACACTTCATAAAGTTTCCAAGGCACTTTCCTTAAAGATTACATTAGGAAGATTCCACTCTAGCAAAAGGGTGAACTGGCTTTCTGGATTACTATATAATCCATATGCTCAGGAAGATCATACCAACATTAGAATTGGAAAATGACGACTTCCTTGTGGGACTAAATACCTTGAAAAAGATAGCATATCTAGAAAATCTAATAGAAAAAAATGGAAAAGGGGGGGTATTTCCTATTTCAAATGAAAGCCTATTTACTGGCTTATCAGTTTGGTACATTGATAAGCAAACTCTTTGATGCTGAGGGTAGCAAATAGTGAAGGGTGAGGGATTGGAGCTTGTGGATATGCATATCCACAAAGCCTCCATCAGAAGTACCTAATTTACAAGCCAGGTGTATGATCAGAATACCTATTATAACTCTGTTTCAATCCTTTTCCTGCATTTTTATGGAGAAGAGATCTCTTGTAGGAATGTAAATTAATCTGTCTTCCATGCTTCCACAGTGGTCTAAAGTCTCTTCCTAACTACACATATAAACTTCTCCCAACATATACAAATGCACAACCTCACTGTCCTCTTCCCCCATCTTTCTCAACTGCATTCAATTTGTTGTGTAAATTCATCTGATGACAGAATATATGCCTTAAACACCCTATTCTTCCAAAAGCTACTAACAATCTACCAAACAACTGATGGGCAGGTTGTTGTGAGATATACCCACACCTCACACTCAAAGAAACATCAGTAGATTAGAAATCAGAAAGGGCACAAATATATTGTGGGCTGCAGGAAAACATGCTTAAATGTTTTCATGTTGCTTCAGGTTATCCACTTTTGACTTAGTAATTAAAATGCAGACACTATTTAACAAAACAGACAATTGTTGATTGATGCTAAGCATAGGACATTTTCGATTAAGGTTTTCCCAGTCCCCACTGAGGAATTCAGAAGATGGTATCCATACCAATGGTTCCAGCACCAACGTTCAAACCATTCAATCGATCACAATTTACTCTCTCAGATGCCCGAAGGAGAATGTGTACCTTTCTCCTTTCTTCTAATGGATGCTGCAGTGTGCCTAATGGGAAATTGATGAACATTAATTAATTTGTACGATACATTGGTTTCTACCCTTTTACATATTAAACATTTATCCAAGACGACTTACATAAAAGTATGAATACACATACAGGTAAATAAGAGCCAAATAAAATAAAAGCATAAATATTAACATTGCAGTACTAAAACATTTCAAACGCATAGCAAGAACAAGCTAAACCAAGTACAACAATAATATTAACATGCATGTTCCTTCTATTTCCAGCAAGCAATTAATTGTCAAAAGCCTGCCCAAGTACATGTGGCTTTCAGTGCCCTTCTTACTGTTAAAATCAAGTTAAATCAACGTTCCCCAGTGAAAACATTTGCGCATATAATAGCATTAATAATATCTCAATAGTGAACTAATTTGCCAAAAGAAATTTCAGTGAAGCAAAAAAAAAAAATCATGCTTTTTTATGTACTAAAATTAAAAAGCACTGGGTTTTATAATAATACCAAGCATTTATTCTACTGCAGGATAGAATTTATCCTATACAAAATTCATTCAGAATCTCGGAAACCATTTTTTTCCCCCGTAGCAGGGACACATTTTTTTCCAGCTCTTATTTTATGGGATTTTGATTTTGTGATTTTGTCTATGTTCTATTCTAAATCAAATAAGCTCTGGAACTTGCATAACTCACCAGATTTCACTGGTTTTTTAAATGTATGCTATAAAATTTTACCATTGGTTAAGTTTATCATCTTTATTCAAGGGAGCTGTAACAATTCTCGTGTGATCTCAGTTATATGACGAGCACTGGCACTCCATGCTCATAACAGTGGCTGAAGATGGGTAAAGGCAATCCTGTTTTTCCTTAACCAGAATAATCCAGTTAACCAGATGAAAGATAAACAGAGTAGGAGAAGGAAGAAAAGCTGTAGAAAATACAATTCTTGTCCAGTAGAAAGCAAAGACAATGGGTTGAAACTTTCTCTTCAGAGAGGATAATCTTTCTTTAAAAAAAATATTTGAATCTTTCCTTTCAGAACAGATAATAATTCTTTCTTAATTACTCTGGCTGTTCTGGCATGGATATTTGTTTTGCTTAATAATTTCAGTTTTCCCAAATTTGTTTTAAAGTTTCTTTTCTTTTTTTTCAGTAGGGTTAGTGTGAAACAGAACTAGTTTAGTAGAGAAAAAAATAGTTAATCTCAAAAATGTTTGGCATTTTTCATATATATATTTGTACTAGTGTTCAATTAACATTTTGGAAGAATCACATCTCTTTCAGAGACACAACATCTAAAGCCTAAATGAATTTTTCTGATGATATTGGAAACACAAGAAGAGAATAAAAAAGGCAACAAAGAGAGGATGGAAATAACTCTTATCTCTTAGAATGCAAAGTGAGCGGTATTCCAACTGTGAACCTATTTATTTCACCCAGGGTAGTTTACAGACTCAGAAGAAAATAGTCTAGCATGAAGCAGATACTTGAAGGAAAAAGTAGGGCAACTTCTGCCCTAGAGAAATGTAAGCAGAGTCCAGTAAGAGAATTCAGCACTCCTTTAAAATTAGAGATTAAATCAATTATACAGCCCCAAACTGCAGCAGATGTAGAATTAAACAAAGAAATCTGTGTAGAATTAGCCATCATGCCACAATAATTTAATATTCAGAAAACATGCCTTTGGTGAGGAAAAGAGAAAGTGTAATATGCATCCACAAGAATTAATCTTAGCAACCCATTTAATGAAGTGTCTATGAAAATTAATCTTGTTAGAGATACAACTAATCTTGATCCAAAATCAGGCAAATGATTCACACAAAGAGACTTAGAAAGACCACCCTGTTCAATCTGGAGGCCAATTCAGGCATCTGGAAATAGCTTGATTTACTCCAGGCTGCTCTGGAGCTGGTCTGATCAGTCCCAGAATCATCATCATCTTCATCATTATGAAAAGCAGAACTATGTTATCTCTAAAAGGAGTTCCTTGCAGCATTCAATAACATCTTGTCACCTTTAGAGATACTGTATGTCTTTCTCTTTTACTTTTTTTTTTTTTTATCAAAGACCATAGCCAGAGCAAGGGACTAAGGAGCAGCCAGACTTCCTTCTTCAGCTCTCTATCCATAATCTCTGTTGGGTCAACTCCACTACATAACAGGATAGGGCCTATGCTGTTTTCCAGAGAGGTGCAGTAGGATCATGTTTTCTGTCTCTTGACTAACCAGGCCATAATATTTCAAAACTCCCAGCAAATTGTAGTGTTTTCTATCTGATAAAAGAACTGAATCCACGACTCAGTGGCTTTCCTTGATCTGGTCCTACAGTATGTTCCCCAATCAAGAATTAAAAGGAACTTTTCCCATCATTTCACTACCAATCCAAAGCATTGAAACTGAGGAAACGGATATTGATCTAATCATAAAGCTAATTTATCAATTACAAAATCCATTCCCATCTTCCTCCTTCTCCTACCATTGTATTTTGTAAGATTTTTTTTTTTTTGAAAGATGGAGGATATCCTTATTTAAACTGCCAGCTGTAGTTTTCTCCATGGTCAAAAAACACACACCTGTCTCCTTACCAGATCATAGGAAGATTACCTGGAAAGAAAATCTGTCAATTTTTCCCCCTACCTAGGGATATATGAGCTTTAAATGGAAAATATAACCCTATCCCAATCAGCATAGCAAATCTTGCTAAAGAAAACTTTGGGACTCATGGTACAAAAATAGTGATTTGTTTGTTTGTTTGTTTGTTTGTTTGTTGTTTTGGTTTAGGCAGCTGCCAAATATCTTGAAATATTTTATAGCCATACAGATATATATTGTTTTTACATAGTTGTTGTGGCACTAGCATCTGCAGCATTTGAACAATAGATTGAGAAATAGAATTTCATGGAATATTTTGAATCAAGACAATTCATCGAATAACAATTTGTTCCAATTATTCAGCATGCTTCAGGATTCAAAATTCAGCTAGGTCCAGAGCATAGCTCCATCCTAATAAATAGTGATATCAGCATATGTTTTGTAAACAAGAAACTGTCAAATAAGCCTGCTCCCAAAGCCTAGTTTTCCATGATTTCAGAATTACAACACCTCAATTTGCAGATACATAGTTTGTGACATAGCTTTAATAACATTATTTTTAAAAGTGATAATGATAGAAAGCAGAAATTCAAAATATATGGAGGTTCCTTTTATGTCAATTGATGACTTCATGTCATCAAATTGTTGGTGTCTCTTGGTGACCATATTGATAGATTTTCTCTATGATGATCTGTCCCTAAACTGCTTCTTCAGCTCTTTCAATGGTGCACCCATTACCACTGTAACGGAATCCATTCACAAAGCTACTTGGTGATCTTTTTCTTTCTAACTTTCCCAGTATTAGAGCCTTTTCCAAACAACTAGGTCTTCACATAATGTGCCTGAATTATGATAATTTGAGCTTGATGATTTGCATATGGAGTTAGAACTCTTGATTTATTTGATGATTCATTCATTTGTTTTCTTGTAATGAGACAAGGCTATATTCTCTTAATGCATTGATGCTTTTGAATGTTGGGTGTTGTGGAAGACTCCTGAGAATACCATAGATAGACAAGAAAACAAACAAATGGATCACAGAACCAACACATCCAGAGTCACAAATTACCAGGCTCAAATTATTTCACTTGGCCTTGAGGAGATTGGGTCAGTTTTGAAAACAGTTGACCTTCTCACAAAATTTTTCAGGACATTGGAATAAGCCTCTTTTGTCAACTTAATATAGGAAACGTATCCAGGTCATTCTCATGTTTTGTTATTTGTACATTCCTTTTAATTTACTGTTATCAAACATTATCTGCCCAGCCTACAAAAGAGATACCACTCTTGGTTTTTTTACAACATGTTCACATTTTCACTTTTTAAAGGAAGATTCAGCAATGTTCCTGCATATGAAAAACTCCTTTGCCTAAAGAAAAATAAACTCCCTCTCTCACACTCTCTCTTGCCCTTGCCCCTGCCCCTGCTAAACCACATGGGGAGCAAGATTAATAATATCTTCCATAAGCAATTCTTACACTAGCTGACAGATCATCAGATTATCTTCAGAATAGTAGCTAAATTCGTTGCATTTGCCCTTATTATCAGACCTTCAAACTGTTAAAAGTTATATTATAATATATATATTTTTTCTAAGTGTTTGCTTAATGTAGCATTTCTCAAATTTGGCAACTTTCAGTTGTGTAGACTTCAAGTCCCAGAATTCTAGTAGAAGTCCACCTATCTTAAAGCTGCCAGGTTTGAGAAACAATGAGTTTCAATGAATCTATTGTCTTCTGGTAGGTTTGTTCCAATCTCTGAAATAAATGTGTAAATATGCATGCATGTGCAGTAATATATATGTGCAATATGTATATATGTGTGTATATATACATGTATACACACATACACAGGGAACTGAGTCACAAGGAATGTTTTTAATTTAGGATTTATATTTTTTCCCCAAACAAATGCTGTCTTCCAGATTCTAACGTGTTCCATCATCCTAGAGTGAATGGGAGGTGGAGGAGAGTAATACTAATATAACCATTGCTTTAGTTCAGCCATGGACTCAATTATATCAGAGTTAAAACACTTTTAGTATTCCTGGCTAAACAGTCTAGCAGTATTGCACAATTTTAATTGACCACTGCACTGTGGTAGCCAATTCTTCAGAGAGATAACAGCCAACTGGCAGTCCATGAAGCTAACTAGGGACCAAAGGGAAAATGACTAAAAAGCTACCGTATTCCCTGATTCCAGGCACTATTGGGTCATCTCCAGTACAACGGGTGCTGAAGCATACAGATTTTATACAACTAGCAGCTGCCCTCTGGATGCTGTCAGCTTCAAACAGAGAACACTTTTTGAAGAGTAGTACTCTTCAACAGACTAGCTCATTCATGTATACTGTGACTCTATAGTCAACCCTGAAACAATTCAGAACAAAACAAAGAATTGAACCTGGAAGATGATCTCTCTCTCTCTCTCTCTCTCTCTCTCTCTCTCTCCCTTCCTCCCTCCCTCCCTCCCTCTCTCTCTCTCTCTCTCTCTCTCTCTCTCTCCGTCCCTCCCGTCCTCACTCTCTTTCTCTGAGTCTATAATCTTCCTCTCCATCTATCCTATCATTAAATTTTATGTTTCTTACTGTTAAAAATTACTGTGCAAAAAGTGAGGCATGTTATAAACTTTTCTCAGTAAAACATGCTTTTAATAGTTTGTTAAAATTTAGATATTTCCAGGTTTTACAAGTTGAGTCTGTAAAAACTGTTTCCACTTTGCACTACTAATAGGTACTGTGTCTAGTCCAATAAAAATGGGTTATAAAAACATATTTCTGGATTCCCAGAATTCCCAGAATTCCCAAAACGCTAGATGAGAGATTGTGTACATCTCTCATCTAAAATTTTTGAGAGAAGAGCTATTGCTCCTCTAAACAAATGTCCCAGAAGTTCTTAGAATCTGAACTATGTTTACTAATTATGCATCTTTTTAATTTTTTAATGAACAAAATTTTCTTGCTACCTCTTTAAGAAGTCCTGTTAAACTATTATCTCATTATAAGGTAAAATAAATAAATAGATAAATAATAAAAAGTAAAAACAAAAGTTGAACATCAGCAACTACAAAGTTGCAAGGTGTATTTCTTGAATTCCTTTTATAGTATTAATGAAAGACAATTTTTACACTTGAAAGAATGATGGTTAGGATGTGTTAGAATTACAGATTTCTATAGCAAGAATAATCTGAGTTTTAAATTTTAAATGTAATAAGCTATGAATAATAGTACCATAAATTGTGAATACTAATAGGTATTAGTCTGAATACTACCTGAAGTTAAATATGGTAATCCATGCTACAATAAATAGCTCTTCTGGAATGCTACTGTTTAAACATTCCAGTTACAGTGATTTGTATTCTATCTACCTATGACAAGTACGTCCTATGCCTTGATTCTTGACATATTAATAAGAAATACACCATAACACATCCATGGCAGATCTAGAGTGGATTGAATGATAGCTATATACAGTAGCTTGAATATGTCATCTCACAGTTATAGAGATAGCCAAAGACTCTATTTTATAAGATACAGTAAGTGAAGAGATGGAACTGGCAGTACTCAAGCTATTGTTGTGGCCCTTTGGTTGGATACATTTCCCATAATACAGTGGGTCTCAACCTGCCTAATGCTGCGACCCTTTAATACAGTTCCTCATGTTGTGGTGACCCCCAACCATAAAATTATTCCTAAAACCATTGAAAATATGTGTTTTACAATGGTCTTAGGAGACCCCTGTGAAAGGGTCATTCAACCCCCAAAGGGGTCCCGACCCACAGGTTGAGAACCACTGCCATAACAGCTGCTCAAGATTTCTTTCAACCAAAATAAAGTCCAGGAATGTTACCTTTCTGGAAATCTTTCAATAGCTTTGTTTTCAGTTCTTCCTATAATAGTAATTTCCTTCATTTCCTCTTCCCAAACAGAGCCATGAAAGTAGATCCTCTCATCTAGTTTTCTCCTCCCTGTCTTGATCCATTTCAGAGCCAACTCTCTCTCTTTTGTCTCTCTTTTCTTTAATTGCCAAATGCTTCAAATTCCTAAACTGACTATTCTCGCTCATTTTTCATGAATCCCTATATTCTACTCCACCCTGAAATAATCTGAATGATAATCTTCAAGTAATTCAGTTTTAAAATTCTGCACTGATTCCACTGACATTTGCTTTCTTCTGGGTCACATGCAAAATTCATCCCATTTTGCCAAGAAACCAATAAAGAGTAAGTGTTCATGTGCTTCCGTCTATGTTAATCTGTTGGGAAACACAGCCCCTGTAATAAATCCCTTCTGACCCAAGCAGCTTTACAAAATTTATAAAGTGAGTGCTGTCTCCATCTACTCTTGGATCTTAGCTGAGAAATTCTCCAAGGCTTTTAATTAAAACCCGGGAGGTTGGGATAGCAAGTTTCAAAACTATCTCTGAGTCAAAGGAAAGGACCGACCCCATTTTACTAATTACCAAGCCTGCTTTAATTCTTATACAGTACAATTAGAAGGGACCATTTAGGCCATGGAAGCCAACCTCTGTGCAGGAATCCAAATTAAAGCATCCTAGACAGATGGTTGTCCAGTCTCTGCTTGAACACATCTAATTAAGAAGAGCTCACCAAGCTCTCTGACCCGATGATTCCACTGTCAAACTGCTCTTCTTGTTAGAAGACGTTTTTTTTAAACATCAAATTAGAATCTGCTTCCTGTAATTCCAATTATAATGTTCATTCTAGAAAGAGAGAGAACCGGCCTTGACCCTCTATGTGACATCTTCCCAATTATTTGAAGAGTGGAGTTATGTTCCTCCCACATCTTCATTTTTTTTTATCCTCAAGGCCAAACATCCTTCCCTATTTCTGTAGAGTTCTTACTTTCTTGTTCCCTGAGCAACTTCATTACCTTTCTATGAATGTATTCAGTTTCTTTGAATCTTTTGGAAACTATACTTTTCAGGTGGTTTTTCTTTTTTTTTTGTATCTCTGCTACACTTTTGTGATGGTATTTGGAAATTACCTTGGAGGTACCTTGGAGGAAGAGTTAGACAACAGTCTGATAAACAAAATTAATTTGAGTCCAAAGGAAGAGAGGAGCAAAAATGCTCAGGAGGGACACTCCCTACCTTTTGGGAGAGTAAAAGTGAAGGATGGCAGGGGTACTTTCAGACTTGAAAGATTGATGTTGGCCTTGCAAAGTAGTCAAGACAAGAACAACCAGGAGTACTAGGTCTATGTTTACCATAAGATTACATTAACATAATCTTGCAAGCCTGGAAGTACCCCGATCATTTCTCACTTTTGTTTTCCCCAAAACACAGGATGATCCTTTCACCACCTCTCCTTCTTTGGACTCAAATTTGGTTCATTAGACCATTGTCTAGGTGCAGCTTTTCCTCCTGTCCCCCAAGATCATTCCCACATACCATTACAACTTTATATTTCCTTCTGCTAAATATTTATTTGTTATTTTCAGTCCGCTTCTTTAAACTATGAAGATAAATTTGAATTGTATTTCTGTAGTCTAAGGTCCTAATTATACAGTTTTTATATCATCTGCCAATTTGATGAGTTTCAATCCCATGTCTTAACCAAATCACTAATACAAAAAGTTGAAGAATGACAATGCCGTGTATATTGAAATGCTAAGGATAATTCAGGTCAGTATTAGTATTATGCAAATTAAAGTCAGTTCAATTTCAGGATAAAAAAGGATATGAATTCCTTTTAAGTAGTGAACACATTTGGAATGTGAATAAAGGGTTGCAAGCATCACCACAAAGTAACTGCTGTATGGCCTTAGCTAATCACAAAAGGATTGTGATGGGGTAGGGACTACTAATCATAAAATATTTGAAGTTCCACATCAGGAGCTTTACTGCTCCATGCCTTAATAGTTTTATGAATGGATTACTGCAATACACTTGATGCAGAGCTATTCCTGAAGATGGTCCAGCAGCTGCCTGATTGTTAAGGAAGGTGGCTAAATCAGTTCATGTCACAGCAGTGCTTAAAATCCTGCACTGAACTATCAAACCCAATTCAAGGTGTTGAGAAAGGATTTTCTGGGCCTAACTCAATATAGGCTCTATTGCACCCCTTATCTACTAGGGGGGAAAATATCAGGTTTTCTGCTCAGTGTGAAACAGCCTTTGATTGCATTCCAATGAGCATTTATCTGGAATAGATTCCACTTTGACTAGAACAGACCCCTTTTGTGCTACAGTATGCCCAGCGTATTGCAAGAGCTTAATAAATGTTAGATAGCACGAGAACCAATTTATGATGTTATTCTTCTTTCTAGATTTCATCATTTGCCCTTAGCATATATACCTCAACATAGCTTTGTCATGCCAGAGGCTAATTAGACTTGGTTCACTTTTTTAAAAAATAAATAAATAAAAGATACAACATGCAGCATCTCTTCCAGCTATTATTATTTTTCACTTACCCACTTTCAAGACACCACCAGCAGCAATCACAATACAGGTCACGCTCAGGAGATGGCTGGTGTTTAATGAGAATTCCAATGTGCCCTGGATATAAAGACCTCGTAGGGGTGGAAGATTCATATCCACCAAGACAGTTCTGTCTTAGAAAGAAGGAAATGATGCAGAGCATTGCTTTGGTTAATATATTGCTTTTTAAAAAAAAAAGTAGCCTCCTTTTTGCATCCTTTTATAAGATTTTAAATTGAACAATAAGACTATGACTATTATTATGAATTATTTAAGTGAATTTCTGCTCCCCATCAAATTAGATCTGAATGGGGGGGGGGAGTTTACACAGTACAGAGAATTAATAAGATATGTCAAAATTTTCAAAACTTCTAATAAATAGCACACTTACGGTACTTAATATACGTGATATAATCAAGATTGAAAAAAATATATTTCTTTTTTGCATTTATACTTCACATTTGCTTCTCTCCTCACTTTATCCTCAAAGGTACAACATTGAACTTAGCTTGGGCAGAGAGAGAACAACTGGCTCCAGTGGATTTCCCCAGCCATATAACAATCCACTTGTATGAACGACATATATTCCTCCATGTACCCATACAGCAATCAGGCACATATTAATACTTCCCTTTGGGAACGCTGAGAGGGAGATGGGAAGAGACAAGAGTCATTTCTGGGCTGGGGGCTAAGGTTGGCCATTGGAAAGCAGGATGGAAAACAACAAGGAGGACAGGACTATGGGGGAAGAAAAGAACCTGTTGTTGGGAAAGATTGAAGGTAAAGGGGACGGCAGAAGATGAGATGGTTAGATAATGTCATCAATGAAATGAACATGAATTTGGGAAAACTCCAAAAGACAGTAGAGGATAGATGGGTCTAGCGTGCTAAAGTCAATGGGATCATGAAGAGTTGGACATAACTTAGGGACTGAATAAGAACAAATAGAGGAGGAAAATGATGATAGGATACAGGAGCAGGGAGTCAGGCTAAACTGGGAAGAAAGAAAAGATTGAAGGGAAGGAAGCAAAGAATGACTTCAAAGAGCAGGCATATTGAAGAATTATTACAAGTTCAAATCTCACCAGGCTTAAGGTTGACTCAGCCTTCCATCCTTTCTAAGGTAGGTAAAATGCAGACCCAGATTGTGGGGACAATAAGCTGACTTTGTATAAATATACAAAAGTATGAAGGTTATTGCTTAATGCATTGTAAGCCGCCCTGAGTCTCCAGAAAAGGGCAGCATATAAATCAAATTAAAAAAAAGAAAAGAAAAGGAATGAGGAGAATGTAGAAGTGGTATTCAAACACGGAAAGAGCAAGAATTGATACATATGTGGCTGTTCAGGCAATCCCTGACTTTTTCCTTTTCTCAGATTGGGCATTCAGAGTTTGAACTGGACTCTTCTAGAAACTACTAGACATATGGTAACTCTAATTAAAACTCTGTATTATAAAGGCCTGGTGTTCTGAATGTTTTGGGTTGCATCCAATACTAGCCATCTGTCAATGCAATGGCATCCATAAGAAGAATGGATTACCCTCCCTGTACAGTCCCAAAAAAATCACCTCCAAAGGTGATTCAGGCTGCAAAGGACAGAAAGGAGCTCAAAAAGAAATCTTTATCTCAGCAAAAAATGACATACAGTTCAGAAATATAATTAAAGCTGGAGTGTTTTTAGTGAGATGTTGAAATGGCAAGATACAGTTCATAACATATAATAGTATAAAATGATTAATACCTGCTAAACTATGTGTTAAAACAAATAGATTTAGCATTAGTTTAGATTAAACATAAAACAAAAATAATAAGTTTTATTACAACAAAAGCCTTAGTGATACCACGCAATGACGTTAACATTGTCATCTCTTATTAAAAAAATCCAGCCATATACTCCAATGAAAAAGAGAAGAATTTTCAGAAAATGTCCTTTCCCTCAGCTCATGGGTAAGTATTATTATTTATGTTGATCTTAAAAATGAAAAACCTTCAGCATTGAAATGTTGTGAGATGTGTCTCCTATAAACTGGATTATAACATACTTTTATTTATCTCTGGTACCATGCTTTGCATTAAACTGTTATTTGCTTTAGACTCTTTTAAAATCTTAATTACTCAAATGGGAAATGTAAGCAATTCAGAGTAGGTTTTAATTTGAGCAACATGTAAACATTGTAAATAAGTAAATAAAACAACAGCCATCTCCAGTTTGATTGTGGCAGGTGGTATTTGGCAGAGAGGTGTTTTTAAGAAGAGCATTCTAATGGAAAATGAGAATTAAAACAAAAGCATTTTGTTGTTATCTTTTTACTGGTTCTCATATGGAAGAGTGAGAAGACTTTTGACCTACAGTATAGACAGATTAAACCAACCAAGGCAGAGAAGAGGAACAGATTTAAAACCAATGTTCATCAACACTATCCAGAGGCAAGCTATGTTCTACTAGTATTTAACCTTTCCAGAAGTTCTCCAATATGTAATGTCATTCACTGATTTTTGGAAGCTTTGTTTTAAAAATGTTCACTTACATTTCTCAGTAGCTCTACTTTTAAATACCATGATCATGGTCTTAAAAAATAAATAAATAAAATAATATATAATAAATATTTAAAATGAGGAAAAGTGGTGAATCAATAGGTTCATTCAGTCTGCTTTCCAGGAATGAGTGTATGAGTGTGCCAAACCAATTATTCCACAAAGGGGCCAACGTTTTGTAGAAATTCTCTACAAGGTAAGATAGATAGAAAACAATTTTAGCCTCAAATCCTGGGATAGCAGAATTTATTAGAATTCTTTTCCAAAATGAGTATACGTAAAGGTTTTTTTTATAATTTAAAAAAGTACATGCCAAGATATTTAATTATGTATTTAACGAAGAGAAGGGTAAGACTCTAATTCTGATAAAGGCAAAAATCATATGAGGATAATTAATTACTAATTACTCATGTTGGAGACGATCTCAAATACCATGAGGCCTTGTCTTTCTTTCTAATGGGATGAAATAATGGGATGTTGCAAATGTGATTCCACCTCCTGGGAATCCAGGAGATAAAAATTGTATTTCTTCATGTAGAAACAAGGCACGGAACCTGAAAAATCTCTCTGTATTCCTCTGTATTAAGTAGAAGTCTGTGTTACACCTGAGGAAACTATGTGAGAATTCTATGTGATAGTAAAAGCACTGAGGGAAAGTTAAGCCAATCAGCCATCAGCTTTCTTATTTCACATGGAAACGTCCAACAGTCTGCTGCTGAAGGGACAGGACACTCCTCCCCAGTTATTTATAAATTCCACCCTCCTCCTGAAAAAGTATGGATACAGTCCTTCAGTTGACCTTTTCATCTGATATCTCAGTTCCTGAAATAGATGGAAAATTAAAGGGTGACATTTTTAGCCTGGCTCTAATTCTCAGACTCCAGACTGGTCGTGTCCATGGGGACTTCTCAGCACTGACATGCTTTGAGGACTTTTTCCAGCTCTGTCTGGTGGCTTTATTCTTTGGCTCTGATTCCCTGAGTCTATGCTAGTGCAGTTGCCTGCAGTTCTGACCTGACAAAACCACAGTGGAATATCTATTCCAGGGAGTGAAAGGCAGTCATCAATTCACTGCCGCAGCTCACTGCCTGAAGATGGAGTGGAGCTCTGAGACTGTTTGCAAGGTTTTTCTTCAAGTCTCTTGTCCAATCAGTTTTAAAGATGTAACAGTCACCAAGAAAAGCTAGGAAAGTATATGGAGAGTATGTTTGGAGATCTCAATAAATAACCGTTAACAGTCAGAGAGGTAAAGAAGGAACACACACCAATATTTACACCTACAGACCAGGAGATAATTTTTTACAGTTCAAGACTTAGACTACTACCAACACCCATACATTCAAAAGATCATTATTTCAAAGGCTTTTCTAAAAAGAATTTATCTTTTCCAGCTATTAGCAACAAAGAAAAGAAACAAAGTGGGAAAGCATTAACTCTACCTTCTTATACCATGCTAAGGACAAAAATCCATGCACATCCAAGCAGAGGATGAGGAAATGAAGTAACTATTCTTCCATTCAGACCTACCTCCAATCTCAGTAAAGTTTATACCTTTATAACCCAATATTTGTGTACATGCTCAAATGTATTTTAAAAAGACAAAACAAATGGCTGTATTATAGGAGATGGTGCTGCTAGCAACCTGTAAATGATTTTTCCTGTCATCTCTATGGATGATGAAATGGCTTTAGCAAAAGAAAAATGCATCTCACCTAGCATTCAGAAACCACATGCATCGTAATATATACCTAGTGGCTCTTGTTATTCAAATTGCAGCTAAAGCTAAAAAAAACCCAAAACAATTCTAATTCAATTAATCTTTAAATAAGCATATGGAAAATTCCACCTACTCCCAACTCTGAGTCTGTAAAGAAATTCAGTGAAGACCTTGCTAGTGAATTGTTGCTTAATAAAATTAACTCCTTTAAAACACACACACACACACACACACACACACAAACAAACAAAGCAAAGGGATTATCTTCATGTTTTAGATGAACCTTCTGTGTTTCTTCCACACTGCCTGCCACTAAACTCCAGGGATAAAAATGTTACACAACAACTCAATCTGTTTTGTAACTCAGACACCACATTATCATCAGGTCAAGTTACTAGTCAAACAAACACTGGAAAACAGATGGTTCCAACCTGAATAGAAGGCTTCTTTTCACTTCTTGTGCTATAAATAATCAAAAGAAGCAGAGGTCATGTAGATTATGAATGGGGGCTCAATTGTCCTGTATTCATACATGCAGTTTGAATGACAGCAAGGTCATTGTTGGGACCTTTATCTGAGCTATCTACTGTCACTGTATTAACAAGTTTTAAATCTTTGAGGGTGTTTAGTTTCTTTTTAGTAAACTCATCCTGTATTCTGCTGAGAAAAATTAGAGAGAAAAAGAAAGAGAAAGACCATTTAACACCATGGCATCATTTTAAATTCTCTCTCTCTCTCTCTCTCTCTCTCTCTCTCTCTCTCTCTCTCTCTCTCTCTCTCTCTCTCTCTCCCTCCCTCCCTCCCTCCCTCCCTCCCTCCCTCTCTATGTATATAGGAAATATAGGTATATATTTCATACTATGTATCTGAAAATTCTGCAGTCTCCAAAAATAGGAGAATTTGTCAGTCACTTTTTTCAGGCAGTTTCTTTTTTTCCAATGTTATATTCATTTAATTAGATTCTACAGCAATTTCTAAGCTGTTGTTCAATATAATGCATGTCTGTGTACATTTTTAGTAAGATTTTTGCCTAATATCTTTTGGTGGTAAGATTTATATTTTCCCAATACACAGGCAGAATGCACAAGACATCTTATGAGTTTTATTTTGCAGCTACAAAGTTCGCAAACCAAGATATGTGTCTAAATACATCTGTATATTTTATTTCCTAATAGGGGAAATAATGAAGTGTGGCAGACCAAAATTAGTGGGGTGTGTGTGTGTGTTTCTCTCTTTGTGTGTGTGTTAAAAGGAAACTCAACAGAACACAGATGTAAAGGAAGAGAAAGCCATCACAGAAGAAGAGATGGGAGGAAAGAGCCTACATTATAAAATAATTGCAAAGAATGTGCTTGTAACAAGGGAGGATGGGAGGAAAGAGCCTACATTATAAAATAATTGCAAAGAATGTGCTTGTAACAAAATGCATGCTGTTGACAAATATTGTTAAGATAGCCAACTGAGTTAGAAAAACATTTTTATAAGACTATGTCTTCATCCCTAATTCTTTGTCCTGTGTTACAGAGAATTTCTAAAACTTTAAAATACATGCATCCTGATTTGTAACATTTCCTTATTTCTCTAGTTTTATCCTTTTTGCATAAAGTTTTAAAGAGATAGCTAGCTAGATAGCTAGATAGCCAGACAGCTAGATAGGCAGAAAGACAGACAATGGTGTGCTGGATTAGTGAATAGACCAGATTCTAGTCTGGAAGTTGGGATGCAAAGTCAAAAATAATATATTTACCAACTCACAATGGACCAGCGTGGTGATTATGCACCATAACCTCTGATGAAGGAGCTTTCATGCCATACACAGTTCATTAATTTGGGCAAATAATTTTATATATAATTATAATGAGCCGCGGTGGCACAGTGGTTAGAATTCAGTACTGCAGGCTACTTCTGCTGACTGCCTGCAATTTGGCAGATCGAATTTCACCAGATTCAAAGTTGACTCAGCCTTCCATCCTTCCAAGGTGAGTAAACTGAGGACCCAATTGTTGGGGGCAATATGCTCTGTAAACCACTGAGAGAGCTGTAAAAGCATTGTGAACTGGTATATAAGTCTAAGTGCTATTGCTATTATTATTTCTGGCAAAATGGATAATAGAGGAATATATACGCCAGAACAACAAAAGGCTCCTTTGTAGAATTAAGAAAAGGAAAATACTTAAAGGAATGATATATAGGTCCACTGAGTAGGGAAATCTTCAAGAAAGTGACCAAACCTTATACTCTTGAGTTCACAAAATCCTCAGATCACCTTTTGTTAGATTTCATTCAATATCATCCCCACCCTTATGCAATACAATTCAGAAAATACTAGTGTTTATTTTAAAAAGATATACTTCCCATATCATGTGTTAATTTCTTTACAGAAAAAATCAGAAATAATCCAGCAGAATCGTAATGCTCTGACATAAAACAAGCTTTCTAATGACTCAGGTAGAGACACAGAATCCCTTTGATCAGCACTCCTACTTTATAAAATGTCATAAATACATCACCAAATGCTACACAGGCACAACGGAAGTATTATTACAAGAGATGCAAAGCGTGAGCATCTGTCTCTTCAAACAGAAGAAGTTCAAAGCCAAATGAGAGAGAGAGAGAGAGAGACAGAAGATTCCACCACTAAAAACAATGCCAGAGGCTACATGACATCATAAATATGCCATCTGATGCAACATACTATGGCAAGCTCCTCATTCCTTCTTCATATATTGTGCCAGGAATTTTCCACAAAATGTGAAAAAAACATGGAAAGCTGTGAATGTTGCTAGAATAAAAGCTGCTTTTATTTGTTTTACTTGTGCATAAGAAACTTGTCCTTGATTTCCTTCAATGTTATAAAAATAATTACAAATATTCCCAAAGAAAGATTCAAATACATGCTAATCTACTTTGTCCCTTTCTTCTGTAACAGAAATAACCCTAACCCTACAAATGCAGATGGCACTGAGCCAATAGTAACACATGATTCAAATGACAGGTATGAGGGGCTTTTTAAACATTTTTTAACGCTGTGAGCAATCAGCTATTGTCCATAATTGCTCTTATATATAAAACTACCCAGTGGTGGAATTCAGCCAGTTCGCACCACTTCGGGAGAACCAGTTGTTACCGTATTTTCTGGTGTATAAGATGACTGGGCGTATAAGACGACCCCCAACTTTTCCTGTTAAAATATAGGGTTTGGGCTATACTTGCCATATAAGACTACCCCTCTTCCAATGTACACCAAATAAAAATTAAAAAACATCAGATTTGATTTCAATATGGTAATTTTAATTCAAATGCTTATGACATGCAGGTACTTAGCAGGAAAACTGTCACTTAAGGCATGTTGTCATCAAACATGTAAACATAAAACAGTGCAATTGGATTGAACTTTTCCTAATTCACTCTAAAGTTGAAAAGAAAGATAAGACAATAAACCCATGGGAGCTGTCATGCTGTTTGTTTTCTAAGCTGTCAACCAAACTGGAACTGATGATGTGCTAGAACTGTGCTAGACCCAAAATGGCCCCTGCAACAAGCAGAAACCTCACACAGCCACAAAAAGCCCCCAAACCCAACTTTCACACTTTACACACACAAAATTCCACATATAGCTTTGTGAGATTTTGTGTGTTTGTGTAGTTAAGAGTGAAACACTACAGAAACACACTAAATCTCAGAAAGCTGCACAAATATTATTTTATTTTATTTTATTTTTATTTTTATATGAAAGCAGCTAAATTTAAAACTTCCTAAACTTTAAATGGCTAGGTTTAAAAAAAGAACAACTAAAAAAAAGCCAATTAAATATTTTTTTAAAAGCTCCCAAGGGGGAAAAAAACTTACCCAATAGAACAGGGGTCTCCAACCTTGGCAACTTTAAGATTTGTAGACTTCAACTCCAAGAATTCCTCAGCCAGCTTTGCTTTGCTGGATGAGGAATTCTGGGAGTTGAAGTCCACAACTCCTTGCCTGCTCGATTTGAGGCAGGGAGATTCAGTTGCTTGATGATGCAATGGACTGCAGGCAAGTGAAGCAAGGTAAGCATTGCGACTAGCAGCTAAAGTAAGCAAACTGGGGGGAGGGGATTTTTGCTACCGATTAGCAGGCAACTCAGCTGGGATCGTTAGAGCTTAGATCATCAGAGCCATTTAAAAGAAAAAACTTTTTTTCTTTTAAATGGCTCTGACGATCCTAGCTGAGCCTTTCAGGCTGGTCTGCATGGTTACAGGAGAACGACACCCGGCATATAAGACGACCCCCGACATTTGAGAAGATTTTCATGTGTTAAAAAGTCATCTTATATGCCAGAAAATACGGTAAATTTCTGAGCAGTTTGGCACACTGGTTGTTGGAAGGGCATTAGGGCAAAGAACCGGTTGTTAAATTACCTGACACACACACCAAAACTACTGTAACAGTATACACCAAAATCAATACTAAAACATGGTTTTAGAAAGGTATTGAGTTACATGTACAGAAAGTAATAAAATAGTAAAATCTTAATGTTAAGTAATTAGTACAAGACCAAAGTATTACACTAACTAATATCTTGTTGTGAATTGTAGTGGTTCTTTTTTCTTTATGTTACACTCAATTTCGGATGAAAAGTTAATCTTAGGCTTGTAATATTGATATCCTAAATGGTAATTAATGCTGGTAGATTTTTTTTCTTTTTATTTTCAATACTTTAAGCTTTCTAGAATGTTAGTAATTTTAATCATATTATACAAACATTACTCCTTAGAAATTGGCATTGAAATAGTACAATGTATTATGAATTATAGGAGTCCTTGCAGATTTAATCAACTAGTCGTTGCTGACTACAGGGGGTGGTGCTGATCTCCATTTCAAGGCCAACATGACATCACAGAGCTCTGTTATCTTCCCACTGAAGTGGTACCTATTTATCTGCTCGCATTTGCATGCTTTCCAACTGTTAGGGTAGAAGGAGCTGAGGCAAGGACAGAAGCTCACCCAGCGGTGAAATCTAATTTTTTTTGCTACTGGTTCTGTGGGCGTGTCTTGGTGTGGCTCATGTGACTGGATGGGCGTGATCAGTTTGATGTCATTCACATCACTCTGCTGTGCATGGGGCCCTTGGAGAGCGAGCGAGCAAGACAGCTTTCCAACCTCTGTTTTTGTGTGTTTGTGTGTGTGTGTGAGAGAGACAGAGACAGAGACAGAGACAGAGAGGGAAGGAGGAGGGAGCAATCTGAAGCCGAGGCACCCAAACTTCTGGCAGCGGCAGGGCAGCTTCTGAGCAGCCAGCTCCACCTGACCTAATCCCTGAGTCTCGCCATTTTCCTGCCCCCCCCACTCCCCACCCAGCTCAAGCAGCGGCTTCCCTGCTCAGCCCCAACAAGCTATGCATCCATGGTGCCTGCACCAGCATCCCGAGAGAAACAGAGATCATCGCTTGCAAGCAGACAAGCAGTGGTAGCAAGCGTATGACGTGTTGTGGGAAAAATGAGAGGTCCTGTTGTCCCGCAGAGCCTGCCGCTGCTTGGGGCAGCGGTTTGGGGGCATGGCTAGTTCACCTCCTGGTTCGGTGAACTAGCCTCAATCTCCTCTACCTGCTCACCCGAGCAGGTCCAAACCGGGAGCATTTCACCCCTGAGCTCACCCCATCAAATGGAGCTGAAGTCTCAAATCTGGGCTGCCAGTTTTTCAGCCGATAAGTCCAGCATTTTAACCACTGAGTCACCGCACCACCCCATCATCAATTATGACATTACACTAAAAGGGAGGGGGATGTAGAGTTGCCTGCACTGACATGGTGAAATTTAGAGACACTGCAACACAAACCTAACTTAAAGGAACTAGGATTATTCCTACTTTATTGAGTCAAAGGAAATGGGTATGGCCAAAAGATGAAAGGAATCATTTGCCAGGCATTCTATTCATTCTGTAGATGAATATTCCCTAGAAATGTTATTATGTTACTTTATAAAATCTATTGCTTCATTTGTTTGCAAATGTATGCTTAGTGTATAAAATCAATACTTTACACAGTCAATGAAATTTTGTTTATTGCTTAAATTTATTTCAAAATGTTTTAAATTTTATTAGAAATGGAATTAAAATTAGTGACATGGAACTACATATAATCTCTATTTTCACCTGTTTTAGGAGAAGCAAATAAGTAAAAAGTTAATGATGGAAACAGAAGAAGCCATTAACATAAGACTGTGATAAAGAATGTTAAGTATCTTTAACTATTGGAGAAAAAGCTAAATTTCAGAAAAAAATAGGCTTTAAGTTCTAAATACACATCCTACCATATATCTGAAAATGGAATACTCTTACTATCAACAATTTTTACATTATTTTATTACTTTTAATAAATCTTTACATTGTATGTTATACATGACTTCTGTTTTGGGAGGAGCACAATTGGTTTTCTTATTTACTTGTTTTAGAGGGTTTTAGTCTTAGATAATTGTTTCTGAGTCTGTTTGTACTTGTCTGAAGATTGTTCTTACAAAGATCACTATTGTAGAAGTTTGGGTTGTTACTTTGGTAATGGAGCACTTGTATTTCTAATTTACCATCATTTTCTCTGTAATGAGAATATCTCAGAAATAACCAACAGGCTATTAAAACCACACAAGCCATACTAAAGCCCTCCAATACATCTTAACAAAACTGCAATGTATACTGTGTTAAGGACTGTAACCATCACTATGTAGAAAAGACAGGCAGAAGACTAACAAAGCACATCTATGAATACCAACTAGCAGCAGAAGACACAATGAAGAATCCTTAATCTCACAACACATGGGTAGTTTTAACCATAGTCTCAACTGGGAACTGTGAGCATTGTAGACTAATCCAAGTCCAAGTCCAGAATTCTATTTATGTAAAGGCAGGGAAAATCCTCCTCACCTATTTCAACTCAATGTGTAGAAATAGTAGTTATTTTCTTTGAAAGTAAGAGTTTGTCTTGAGATGCTAAATGCTATTTCTGAATTTATGCTACATAAATGGATGAAAAAATGATTCTTTTGAAAATTCACAGTGGGAAAAATCCTCAGTCTAACATTTGCCATCTGACCTCTAATAGATTTTCCAATTTTGGAAAATCTGAGATTTGTTTGAAAAATTTGCTAAACTGGCTAATCATCCAGATCTGTTTATTGATAACAACCAATATCTGCTTTATTGCAATCAAAATGCTTTCCTAAGAAAAAGCAAGAGATACAAGAAGTTATACGGATCTTTGAAGCACATTTCATTCAAGTGAAGTTTAGAGTCAAATGCCCCTCCTCAAAGCAATGTGATCCTAATTTGTTTGCTATGTCTTTCTTCGGAGGCCTTCTCTAGCATTTTCAATAGCCTTGAGAAAAGTCTACTGTTTTCACATGACTGTATATGATATCCAATTATTACAAAACAGGCAATATTTCTCCCGAGAACATGTAGTTATGTTGGCATAAGCAACCTCCTTTCATTTATTTATACATATTTCATCTTGTGATGTCAGAAGATATGAAAATGTACATGGAGCTGTTGGTTGACAAATGAGTATTTAAATTGCAGAATAAAACAATAAAGAAATCAGAAAGTTAGAATATATTAAATTGGCTTTTTTGTATTTATATATTAGATTGGTTATCTGTATCTTTCATGTACCAAGCTCTATTGTTACAATGGCTTTATTATTAAAATATAATATATTAACAAACTATAGTTACCTGGTAAAATGATGACATCTTCATTAGCTGATGGTATACTTTTATTGTAGCCACCCCAGCCCTTTGTCACATTATTCCAGGATTCAGCAAGGGACCATCTGTAAACAGGAGGAGAAAAAGAAGAAACCGGATCTAGGAAAAAAGAAAGAATTTATTTTTGGATGTCTGCCTGCCTACCTGTCTACTTCAGGGGTGTTAAACTCAAGGCCCAGGGGCCAGATCTGGCCTACGGGGTGCTTAGATCTGGCCCACGGGGCTGCCCTGGAAGTGGTGCCTCTGCCAGCAAAAATGGAGCTTGGGAGCGCTGCATGCGCCTCCCCCCCCCCCAGGCTCCTTTTTCACTGGCAAAGAAGCCACCACAGGCACAAGTGATATAGAGTGGCCACGCCCACCCAGGCCATGCTCACTCCAGCCCCCAGAGGACAAACACAACCATGATGCAGCCCTCAATGAAATTGAGTTCAACATCCCTGGTCTATTGTCTTACTTATCTACCTACCTATCTATTTACCTACCTCAGTAAAGATTTGGCAAACCTCACTAAGATGTTTAGAAATAATGTTTATCTTCCTTAAAATGGCAACTAGTATTTTAATCATTTGTTTTAAAGTGGATATACACTTCTCAGTAGAGGTTCTCTGAAATGTCTACCTATGTGATAGAATTGTTATTCAAGGTAGATTAAATGAATATCAGGCATTAATTAAGATACAGTGAAATCAAAATTATAGATATAAATTTCCCCATTACTACCCTCCTAACCATTTTATCAACAAGAAAGAAAGCAAGTATTTAAGAGAGATTATCTTAAAGAGCAAAATATTTAGACTGGAGGTAAATGAGGCTTATAGTTCAATTAACAGAGGAGTTAATAAATTAATTGCTTAATTGCAATATCATCTTTTTTTCTGAACTTTCTAAAACACACTTTTATAATCTTTTCATTCATTTTAATTTCTCTGTCTCTGTCTCTATCTCTATCTATCTACTTGGCTTCCTATTCAGAAGTCCAATGGCAGTTGAATGTTGAAAGAAAGAAAGTGAGGGAGGAAGGAAAGAAGGAAGGAAGGAAGGAGGAAGGGAGGGAAGAAGGGAGGAAGGAAGGAAGGACAAACACTATCCTGGGAAGGGAGAATAAATCTAGGGTGTCAAAAGTTAGTCCTTTCATTTACCAGATAATTATTTAAATAAAAGTTATTTTTAGCAATGGGAAAAGATTAGATGTGATGCAGTCATGTGCATCATTGGCAGACACTAGACATGACTCTTATATAAATTTTCTATACAGAGAAATCACTGACCAGAAACACAGAAAAGTTTAAGTACCCAGAAATACATCCTATGGGTTAGAGTGAATAGTGCTCAGTCAAACAAGACTGAATTTGTAAACTGAATTTACATACCTGGTTCTGATAAAGGGAATATGTCTTCAACTTTAAATGTCACTTGGATTAGGCCTCTCCCTGTAACTAAATTTAGAAAGTTGGTAAGACATAAGAATGCCGTATAAAAGCTGAAAATTGTTCTAACTCTATAAAACAAAGGTTCTTCAATTGGGAGGAATCTCGTTTTGAAATATTCATAATATGATGCACATTGTATGAATCCATGCATTTTAAATACATTTTACACAAAAAACTGAAAAGAATCAGATGCTCAGCTAAAGAGAAAAAGTGCTAAGAAAGAGCTGTTTGTTATAGGTAATCCCTGGGAAAGGATGGGTTAAGTTTTCCCAGGCATCTTCCGCTGACAATGCTTTCCTTGTAAAACCAAGCAAAATTGTTCCTCCATTATTAAAGTTCTTTTTATCATGTTTTACTGTTAACATGATTCAAAATGTGGTTGAAGAATACTATATAAAATACACAAAACAAGATTTAGGTGTTTAACTAGACAGATATGTTCTTTTTCAAAATATTCCATTTAGTTCTGCTCCTGCCTTTTTTCATTTTCCTCCATCCAGACAATCCATATTCTTAAACCAATGAACATTTTAAGGTTTTGCCATTTTTGATTCCCCTCTCCCTTAACCATCTAAAGATAAGTAACCATGTAAAGATAAGTTTATCTTTACATTTTACTTTTGCAAAACTTTAAGTTTCCACAAAATTCTTTCTTAATTGCACAATTTCAGTTAGTAATAATCTGAAATATAACTTGCTGTTAATAAAAGAATTTATTGTTTCTGAAAATTACATTATTGTGCTGTAAGACTACCCAAATGGCATCTTCAAAGTCTTTTCCTGATCTTCTGACCTTGCAAGCACAGAAACACTTCAACCAGGATTGACACCTAGAATGATTGAGGGGACAACCCCTCCAAATGATTTGCACAGTTTTCATAATTAATTTCACTATTGAACTGCTCTTGCTATTAGGAAGCATTGAAGAATACATATAGCCAGTGTGATGTAGCAGTGAAGGTATTGGATTGGCATCAGGGAGCCCCAGATCCAGTTTTAAGTCAAACTTCAAGACCCCAGGTTTCCAAGTGGCTAGTCACTCTCTCTAACTCCCCAGGAAGTTGTCGTGGAGGAAAACATAGGAGGAGGGTTTGTTGCACATATTATCTTGAACTCCTAAAGGAAAAATGGGATATAAATCTAAAAAATGCTTACTCCTGGATTTTCAAACATATCTGCAAATTAAAAGCATGGTTTTATGATCTGAATTCTGGGACAACAGCCTGCTTCTACTTCTTGTAGCACCTTTTAGGTGCTTGAATAATGTGGTCATAGCACCACGTAGTCATTTTTTCTCAAGCCCAAATGTACCATATTACTCCAAGCTCTTCTTATAAAGTTTAATTTCAAGTTTTTTGATCATTTTCATTGTCCTTCATTGTCTTTGTTTCCGAAATTGACAGGTCAGCTCCTTTGACCCTGGCACATATAACTTCTGCCAGTCTATGGGATAGAAGCAATTGCTCCTATGGACAGTTTTGTAGAATCCCTTTGACATTGTGTATGTCATTAAATAACTAGATTATATACACTTCTCTATATGCTTAAGTTAATTGTTACTGGATAAGAGCTTCTTAATATATTTTGCCTGAGTTATCCGTAACTCGGTAGAATATTTTCTAAATGATCAAGGCAAATTGACAAAATCTTTTCAGTATACAATGAATGAGATTGGCCACCTTATTCTGTATATCAGTTTTGGTATTGCTTTTTCTCTTCAGACTTGAGAATATGTGTGATACTTCCTAGAGCAACTAAGGATGGAAAACTATAAAGCCTCTAAGTTAACGATGAACAGTTCCTGCTGTGTCTCCACGATGTCTTCCTTCACATGCTCAGCTTTCAGAATAACAATGACTTTTTTTAACTGTGAGATTCAGTTTGAAGCAAACGCTGTGTGAATTTCAGAGCCTGCCTGTGAATGATCTGGCATCTGATCTGTATTTATTGACATTAAATTTAGGGTTTAATGCACTCCTGCCACTTTTCAACAATTCACTCTAAAAGGCTTTTAACTGGCACAAAAGAAGGAGGTCATAAGTAAATTGACCTCGGACAGAATGTACAATTATTAGAGAAGGTTAGGACAAGAGCAGCTGCCGGAGCCCCACTGGCAAAGCAAAGTACTTCCAAAAGTCTGGTTATTAAGAATAGACTCAGGTTTCCCCTCTCTACCACCTCGACAAGGTCCCTTTGGTTTCCCTAAGAAGAATTATCGCCCTCCCTAGCAGCTGCAATAATTGTGTTCCTATTGTTGCACAGACCTCCTCCTGACCACCCCCTACAAGTGTCCATTGTTGAGACAGAGTCAAGTGATTAGATACTCCGGCGGATACGGTTAGGGCCCAGCTGCCTAACTGCTGACACACGAGCATCAAGGAGTGGGGGGGGTGGGGAGGAGACACACGGCTGCAAGACGGGACTCTAACATGCCAGACCTTTTACATAAGTCAAACAGAAACAAATGATGCTTTCTGGGTCCTGCTGACGGAGCAACCTCTCCTCCTTTGAAGTGGTGAGGGCTGATAGGCTTTTACAGCTTTTCCTCTTCAGCCCAAGCAAACATCCTTCTTTTGATATGAGACATGCTCATTATCTCTGCCCCATTTAATGATTTTTGATTGAAAGGTGGCAGCTCAGTTGCCAAGAGGGTAGTTAAAGAGGCTCCAAAGAGTCAGACCTACAATAAAGGCTTTCCTTATGCAGTGGCCTATATTTGGAATTTCTTAACAGCATGTTCTTGTTCTCTGCCGCAGATAAGGGCTGAGCATGAAATTCTTAATTAAGCAGTAAATAGTGTATGGGTGTCAGCAGATGCAACCTGTAGCCATGGAGACTGAGTCACATGAACAGGAGAATAGTAGGCACTAAATTAGAGGCCTTAGGCCTAGAAGTGAGTGACAGCTGAAGAATCCTACAAAGCTTGTAAATGGGATTAATTAGCTGACTAATTTTTTCAGACTATCTCCACAATTTAAAAATACAGAAAATTTCTGTTTTTATTTTAAAGGATAGTAAAAAAATCAAAACACAGATGGTCCTTTCTTGGAAAGATCTTGGGCCATTAAACTCAGAAGGAACAGAGCTGAGCTCACACAGTCCACTTTTTCTTTCAACAGAAAAAGCTCTTCATGGTTCAAACAATGACACACTTTTATTGATAAATGCAAAGAGACCAAAAATGTAGCTTAGGTGAAATAGTTATAGAGTCTCTGTTTGCAATAACTTCTGTTATTTTTGCAGTTAAGACCCTGAAGTTCTTTCAGATAAAGAACTATGTAACAAAATCATTTTCTCTCTTGTGCACAAGGGAGAGACTAAAGCCCACTTCAGGCTTCCTTGAGTTAGAAAAAGACGTTTTATTATGTGATACTCTTCATATGAAGGACCTTCATATCACTAGTCCAATTTTAGTCATGCCATGTTCTTTTTCACCTAATATTTACTACACTGGTTAAAATTGGCACAAATAACTCCAGGACTCAGTCATGCAAATAAGTTCCCATTGTTGTGTCCAGTGGGCAAACATTCCAGAGGCTAGGTTGTGTATAACAGTCAACTTTATTTCTAACGCAACTCAACAGAACCCGAAATGCAGTAAGCCGAAGAAACAGTAAGGAAACAGTAAGCACCAACAATTGCCTGACAGCTCCTTAAATAGCAGGCTGACTCCCATCTGAGCCAATCGCGAGCAGCCATTCTCCCGCTCCTTTGGCTGCTCGCGTCCTAGCCAATCCCCGACGCCTGGTAACAGACCCTGAAAGGAGGCGTCGTATTTATGAGGATCTAACACCCATGTTTAAACCACTTATTGTTATGTGCTCCCTGTTTCGCCAAGAACTTTCTGGAATAGTACAAAGAGATTTTAATTCTGGAGAAAATTTCACCTTCCTGTAGCAAGGGGTAAGCCTAACAATCGAAAAGCAATTTTCAGAAGTGACTGACTTCCAAATTGCTTCACAAAGGAACGAACTACTCAATGTGTTTAATGTGTGATGTCCATCACCAATTCCAACATCCATGTACAGTTGTTCCTTCTCAATGAGCATTATTATCAACTACAACCTTAACATTAAGTTCTTACCTAAATAAGTTAACTTGTTCATTTTCTTGTTGAAAAACCAGTCACAACCCTTGTGATGTCTATGGGAAGGAACAGCCTGGAGTAGTGACCCTTGCCTTCTTCCACAAAGCACTGTAACTTGACTGTGGACTGGCAACCCTTCATGCTCCAATAATAGGTAATTGCCAACAGCAAAATTATCAAATGTAGCTACATACTATGGAGTAGAACACAAAAAACATGCAAATGTTTATATTTCCTTTCTGAATTATATCAGGACTGCAATAAAATACACTGAAGATTGTGTAAGAGAGAAGGAAAGAGAGACACAGCAATTTTTCAGCAAACCCATAAATGCCAAAGTTTCACCTCTGCCCCTTCCCTAATTTATGAAAAAAATTGATTAGTTACAGTATTTGCTACTGAGAAATGAATAATCATTTCAGGAGCATGGCTTTGCCAATAAAAGCCACATATAATGCAGAGTTACCCAGTGTGTTTCATGCTATCTTATAGCTCCGAAATTGTCTTTCCCATTATAAAATATTCATTCTGACCTGTGAATGACCCATATCACATACAGACACTATGAATCCTATCCTCTGTACCTAATACTTCCATTAGATTAAAATGAAGTTTTATGATATTTTGGCTTCAAAATTCTTTTTTCTGTTTCCTATAACAATGTGAAACTGTAACAGTTGATGGATTAAACAAACCTTCATTACCTGCAAATTTCTTTGAAATAGAGGACTGCTGAATGACAAAGTATACATTTCTTGATCCAAAAGAAGACTCATCCAGCCATTGGCATTTGATAAAGTGTCAGATATGTAATTGACAGTGATCACCTTATTGCGACTATTAGTTACAGTTAAATTAGATGAAAAGATTGGAGAATTTCTGGAAAAAAATGAAATTTACCAGTATTTTCTAAATAATATTCACTTTGATACAGTACTTACTGTTGCTATGTTGATACATCATGTTAGCCCACTGTTGCACTTCAAATACTGTATTTAGGCATGGATCAGATAGTATAGAATGGCAACATATCCCACTTCCCCCAAGTTTTAAGTCCCATAAAAACTTTTCAAGTAGACAACCTACTTGACAATTCAGATTTGCTTGAGTGAATCCTTAATCAAGAATACCAGACAAAGTCCTGGGTATTCAACTTTTTTATTTTGGGAATTACAAGCTCCTTGCAGTTGGAAATAAAGGTAAATCCATCATTTCTAGTTTTACTAATTTTCATAGTTTCCCTCCAATTTTTGCGTCTTTCTGCATCAGAAGAAACCACAGAATTTCTGTGTAGATTTTGTAGGACTCCTCTTGCTGAATTCATTTGCAACAAATAATAACATAATAAAAACATGCCCATATAGTTTCAAATTGCTTATCAAACTCCAAAAAATGCAAATTTTGATAAACAACATATTCAATTCTGAGAGGTCCAATCTGTATAAATGTATTAAAATCAGAATAACATAACTTTATTTCCATCCCTCTTTTTCCAAAACTATGGAGGATAAGATGGATAGGCAGAATAAGACCCTTAAAAGTTAACCAATAGTTTTGATTCCTCAAAATGTCCAGGTAAATCATGAGTTGACTATTATATTATCTTTCCAAACAATGTTTTCACTTCATACTGTCAAGCTAGCCCCAAAATAGAACTACTATATTGCTAGCATAATTGAGCATTCCTACCACCATAATTAGCACCATTTTAATTTGCTCTAAATAGCCAGTGATTTTCACTGTGCCCTAAATAGCCACCAATCTACCTCTCTTTAATGTTAATGGAGCAGAGGAGGGCATGAGCATTTTTAATTCGGAGGAGCTGAGGGAGCCTGCATGGATCATTAACAGGAAAGTGTTTCATTACCAAAGGAGGAGGCAGCTCTCTAAGATCGGTTCTTCTCTTTCTGAAGAAGAAACCAGGAGGAGGTAACCACAGTGGTAATGTTAAATTAACCCTTGGCTCAAACTGCCAGGAGCCTTTCAAAAGGGTTAAAAAAGAAGAGAAAAACCTGGATGACTGATAGACAATGCTGCATTTTTATATCCTGAGAAGTTTCAATTAAGAAGCAATTTGCTACAGAAATCTGGCATGACTAGTAGATAGAACTTTACAGTCTGCGTTACAATTTACCATCATGGTTCTTTAAGCTGTTATGTAATTTAGCTCAAGTGTAGTGTGCAGAACTGTTGAACATAAATGGCTCACAAAGGGTTTGCTAAACCAATCAACAACTATGAGTAGAATAAATATTAAGTCTCCTGTTTATGTTTACCATTAGCTTACTTATCCTAAGGGGGTTCCCCCCTCCCTTCCCCCCTTTGTATTATGGCAAACACTGCGTTTAGCTCTAAATGCTTTCTGTTTGTTACCTTTGTGAAATAATCTACTACAATGATATAACTCAAGAAAATAAAGCAACAATGAAATTGGCTCAGGACGAGGCTGGTGAAACATGCATCAATATTGCAATGTATTCTTTCAGAAATAGAAATTTAATAGTATAGTAGACACCCACGACTGTCAAACTTGCATTTTGCTTAAGGCCTTTCCCAATTGATTTGAAGTACTATTCTCTCATCCTTCAGTTGTCAACACACGTACCAGCATGAAACAATAGTCCCATTGCCAATCCCTGCTCTGTCTCTTTTATCTCTGTTCACAAACACTACAGTCACCCAAATTTCTCTCAGGATAATGACTGACAGATTTTCACACATTGAGACTATGCATGGACTATGCATAGAATAAGAGGAGAAGGTGTAGTTTAACACCTGTCCACTAAGAAGAACATAAGCTTATCTTATTTACACACTGGGGATGAGTTGAACATAAGGTTATGGAGGCAAGGCAGAAAAAAGATGTGGTCAGGCCATACTTGTTCTGAGATTTTGTGCAAATACTGAAAGCATGACCGCATTCCAAAAATAGGAGTGGGATTTGGGGGTTCTCCAAACTGCACAGAATCTTAGTTCGAGGTTCTCCTGAACCCCTGTGAACCCCCAGCAGCACACTCTTGCTTAACATAATGTATTTTTATTTTTAAAAATGTATTTGTCTTGCAATTCCACTGTGTGAGATTGCTGGATGTGCCTGTCCCATTCATATGTTTTATTCCCCACAATGAAATAACTTTTCTGGTACTGGATGTTTTTTAACACATTGTTTTCTCAAGATTGCCTAAACCAGAAACTTATTTTTGCAACCTATTATCTTGCTAAAGTATGATTTCCTAAATTTTGTACAATTACACATGAGAGGGGAAAAAAAGCAAAAACTTACAGGCTAATAGACATACGATGAAAAGTAACATTTGCAAAACAACAACTGGCATTAACAGCTTGACTGGCATTGACAATTGTCCTACAGGAATCTGGAAGAATATCCAGAGAAGGAAGGATCTGACTTCCTGGTTGTCCGGTGAAAGAGCCATCTAGATCTTTGAGGATGGCACAATGAGGGAATGGAAAGGATAGCCAGTTTGGGGCATTGAGGAGGAGGACTTGTTCTGTTCTGACAGTAAAACCTCCTGAAAAAGAAGAGGAACATACTATATTATAGGACAATTAAGGAAAGCTATGAAATCCCATCCAATGAAAACTTAGAATTCAAACATTTAGAATGTGATGTTGATGTTGTTGATCAAATCAACAGCAGTTTTCTTGGCAATGTTTTCTTCTTGCTATGTCTCAGACCACCCAGTCAGCTTCTCTGCCGAGGGGTAGATATTCACCATTGTAAATACTGCTTATGATTACACACACACACATGATTATACTGTTTAATTTTAATGGATGTAAAATGCAAAAAGTTAAACATCAAAAAAGGAATAAGGATGTGTACATCTTTAAATTAAACAAAACAAACAGAATCTTGTAGCACCATTGAACAAATCTTCCATTAGTAATGCATTTCCAGAGTCTTTTGCACAATGTTTCTAACTATTGACTGTTTTCACACATTTCCATTAGCTAAAATATGTGAACTGTTTTTAGAATGCATATTTTAGCCAAGAAATTGTTAAGCAAGAGGAAAACTGCTAGGATTGGAGAAAAGACAGTAATGTTTTTTCTAGTCTCAATGGCAGGCATCTCAAATATGCAGGTATTTGAATCTAGTCACTAATTTCATGCCCTGGTTATTCCTGACTCCATATAGATTTTAAAAACTGTATATGTTCTAGTAAAGCATGGTTGCTATTATTAATATTACTACTTTATCTTTGATGTTTGCTTCCAAAAAGGAGTCTTTTATCCCACTCCAGTTCCAAGCTATTTTTATTATTATTTAAATACAATTCTCTTGGAAAGACTACAAATTGCCATGAGCATGAACAGTGAAAGTTAGGCTTATGTGACGTAGCTGAACAGTACCTTGACAAGGAGCTTTGTGTTCCTAGCACCATTCATCCCCCTGGACCCTTTATGCTTCTGGTGCTTCCTCTGGCCAGAAGAGTCTTCTGAGCATGCCTCAAAATCAACATGAAAGCAGCATTTTCTTCTTTAGAAGTGAAGGACTGCATTGCTTCACAAAACATCTTCAAAGGGGTGCTTTGCTCAGAGCCTTGTTGAAGCAAAGCATCTCTCCCAAGATTTGCTTAGCCAGAATGGAAGCCAGCTAAGGAGAGAGCTTTTTAATAATGGGAAAGGATGGGTTCCTAAACCACATTGCAACTATATTCAGTTGTCTTCAAGCACAAAGGTGGGATCCAACAGGAAATGTTAAAATATTATAATTCCAGATATTAATGGATTGCATTTCAGAGATGTGCAGTTTAGCCAATTTTGAGAAAATTGTATATTCTGTTAATCAGAAAATGTCATACCAGCTCTGCCTTTTGAAAAAGGTTATTTGACAAGCTGGATGAATTTAGTTTTCCTCTTACAAAATCAGATTGATCAAGTTGAAATTACAAATTCTTTCTTGTTATTTTCTTTATGCATTATTCAATGTGTAATTTTTTTCCTTTCTCTTTTGTGATTGTTCATTTTTATTTTATGTATGTTTGTTTGAAAATGTATGGATGTATATGTATGTATGTATATGTGTGCATATGTGTATACATATATGACAAATGACTCTGGGACTTATATCTTAGAACAGGGATGTCAAACTCAATTTCATTGAGGGCCGCATCAGGGTTGTGCTGTGACCTTGGGGGATGGGGGGTGGCCAGGCTGGGGGTGGTCAGCTTGATGTCACTCATCGGGCTCCATTTTAGCCCCAACAGCTCTCCTGGGCTCTGTCTTCAGCTGCAATGATGTCCTGCAGCCCTCTGCCAGCAAAAACGGAGCTCAGGAGGGCTGCATGGGCTGGTCCTTCATTGTTTCTAGGGCAGGCCCGCAGGCCAGATTTAAGACTCCACGGGCGAGATCTGGCCCCCGAGCCTTGAGTTTGACACCCCTATCTTAGAACAATATATTTTATTGAACACAAGTATTGAATATAAAATGCAGTCCTTTTAGCATAAAACAATGGACATGAGAACTGTGTATGTAGATATGATTGGAGCAAATTGCAATGGTGATAAGGATATATGAATTGAATTTCTGTTTTATTTGTTTTTGTTAACAGAATACCAGAGCTGGAAGGGACCTTGAAAATCTCCTAGTCCAACCCTCTGCTCAAGCATGAAAACCTATACCAGTTTCTATTTTATTTTATTTTTTGCATTTCAATATGTTCTTATGGCTAAACAATAAAGAGCTTTTCTCTTGCTGTTATAATTGTTGGGGTTGTAATTCAAGTTTCTGCAGTGCAGTGGTTAAAATGTAGTATTACAGGCAAACTCTGCCCACAACCTGGAGTTTACTCCTGATAGGGTTCAAGGTTGACTCAGCCTCCCATCCTTCCAAGGTCAGTAAAATGAGGACCCAAATTGTTGGGGACAATATGCAAATAAAGTTTGACATTTTAAACTCCCCAAAGAGTGCTGCAAAGTGCTATGGGATGGTATATAAACCTAAATGCTATTGCTATTGCTATTCTTTGAGAACTGCAAAATAAGCCTGTATCCTTTTTTATTAAAATGAATCAGGTTGGTAGAGATGTGCATGCTTGGCTTTAAAGCAAAGGAAAACCTACATATGTTTACTGCATAATAAGCCTTGTGGGGTTTAAAAACTCTTATCCGAAGTATTACACTTAGAATTTCTATTTTTATTTAGCCAATCTATTAGCTCAACGTCCTCTTGTGGCTCTCTGGATATAGAAGGTGAATTTATGCAGTGTGGGGCTTCCTCTATCCACTATGGCTCTGCAAAACTCCAGACTTCATTCATGTGAAGAGCATCCATTGATAAAAGAGGCTCTTCATTGTAGACCTTCATTTTCTACATATGGAAAACATGCTTGTCCTCAAGTGACATCAACCCCATGGTCTCTTCTGTTAACATATTCTAGCAAATGTAATGGTCCTGTTTGAAAAAGATGCATTGCCTTTGGATATGTACTGTATATATGTAAATTGATTGTTTCTTTTCTATGAACTGATATTTGTAGAAAATCCTCTTTCATACTCTTCACACTCACTTCTCATCACAACCATGTTCAGTACCGAAAATCTAACTTACCTTGACCTTGGTAACAGCCAGAACAGGTAGTAATTGCAGCACAGTTGTGACTGTCAAAGTTCATAAAGGTTGCACGTGAAATCAATAGTTCATGCTTTTGAGGAGTTTTCAGCCCTGTCAACATACAGCTTCTATCCTGCTACAAGAATGTAGACATTGGCATTATGTTTAAAAAGAACATTTGTGTAAAGTTAAGTTGTGCATTAGCATGAATTCATATGGTAATGCTGTATTTAAGACAGTTATTAAGATAACTGTCTTAAACTAGTTTAAGACAGTTATCTTAATCCATCAAGCTCAGTATAGATACTTTTAGATCCTGCCTTTTTCATGCAGAAATTGGAACATGGGTAGAAGAGTGAAGACTGCATTTAGTACAGCACTACCAAGTTCAAGTTTGCTCTGGAAACTGCATAAATAAATACTTGCAATAGTAATCTAAATTTTGTAACAATTTGGAGATCTTCTATGGATCTTCTAGTAATCTCATTATTTATTCATTCATTCACTTATCAAATTTATATGCTGCTCATAATGTCAATTACTCTTGTCCATCCACAGCATCTGTTACATTCCCATTCTTCTACTTTCCTCAAACTCACCATCATTTCTTTCGGGTCACACAAATTCATATTACATGGCCCTATTCATTCTTTCCTGCTAAGTACTTTTTACTTTTTTTTCTTATGTTATTTATTTATTATTAATTTTGTACCCAATCAACTCCCAACAGTTCTGTATGGTTCAGCCTCCATTTCACCTTTGTTAAAGGCCTGGGAGAAGAGTTAAGACTTTATAACTGTTCTAAATAACAACAAAGTGAAGGACTTCCTGATTTCAGGGAGAACCTCACTCCAGAGGGCAGACACTGCTTCAGAGAAAATAGGCTTCTAGGGTTCTGATAGATGGCACTGTTTAATTGAAGGAAACCAGAGTGTGACAATCCTATCAGACAAAATGGTTAGATACTGTGAGAATTAGGCAGTTGTCCAAGTAACCAGGCCTTATAAAATGAATGGTTTTATAGGTAACAGCCAACACTTGAATCATACCCAGAAGCAAACTGATAACCAGTGCAGTTCTTGGAGCAAAAGTGTTATATGGACATACCAAAGCATGCCCATCACTGCTCATTCTGGATCAGTTGAAGCTTCTAGGTGTTCTTCAAGGATAACCCCATGTACAACATATTGCAGTAGTCAAGCTGTGGTGATCAGAGTGTAGCAACTCTGTAAAGCACCTCCTGATCAAGAGCCTGTTCTCTGTTTATCCATGATATATGTTTTTAAAGCTTTCCATGTTTTGCCACAGTTTATCTTTGGGATGGTCAGAAAATAAAAGATGTAGAAAAATTAAAAGTTAATTTTTTTAAAAAAAATAGATCTCTAGAAATTACAATGACTTTTAAATTGCTAACAGCTATTTAGCACAAGTACACACATGACTCACATTTAAATTCCACCTATTTTTTCCTATTAATTTGCAGTGGCTGTTGAATCAATGCAAAAAGTAGGATTTTAAAATAAATAAATAATAATTGGTTAAAAGCATATTTTAAACATAAAAGGGTTGGCTGAATGGAAGATTTAGCTTTCTTGTTAAATTAATGTCATAAAGTTTTAATTGATGTTAAAGAGACATCATTATTAAAGGCTAGAATTACATAAATTAATATGTAAATTATGACAAGAAGATTCTTTATCATGAGATAATCAAAGATAATCAGCCCCCTGGGGTGATGTAAGGAACAAGGCACAGCTGAGCGCCTCAAAATCTTTTAACAGGTAATGTGGGAGAACTCAGTATCCCGAGACAGCAAAACCAAAGAAAATATTTCATTAGTGCTATAAAAGTTAGCTGCATTCTAATCTACCTATCTCCTGTTCCTCTGGTTCTCTTTGTTCTTCACACTTACAGCAATCAAAATTTAGTCTCTCTTATTCATAATACTAAAATCTATTTCAAGATTCAATTCTGCATCCATTAGATTCATTTTAAATTCCACTTTCCCAACCTTCACCTATGTAAAACAACCTTATCTCCCTTGCCTTGAGATATATTTTGGCATGCTGAAATTCTTGGAATATATAGAAAATTAGTTTGAAGACATCTTGGCATTTGGAATCTTACAATTCCAAGAAAAATAGGCTTGCCTCTAGATTTTCATATTCTGGGGTATTTTCGGCATATCATTGCCAAGGCAGCATAGGTCAATAAAAATGGAGGATGGGATGACAAATGGAGGAGGCAAGAGTAACACTATACAAAAAAATTCTCCTATTTTTTCATTATTTTGATGAAATACAAGTTTTTATTTTGAAATTTCCATTAAAGTAGAGCTTCCATTGAGGCTATGATGAACTAGATGTCCTCAAAGGAGTGGAAACAGCTACTCAAAGATAGAGCCCAGAGGACCAATGCTGGACACTGAAATCTCTCTGGAATAAAACAGAGATTGCAAAATAGCTCACTTGTTTTCTGGACAGCTGCTCCTCATAAGTAAATGGAAGAAACAGACATTTTTGCAGTTTTGTTGCAAGTTGAACAGCTGGGAGGCATGGAATGCCATCTATGCTTATAGCCACAATGTATATCAGGGGTTCCCCAACCTCTGGTCCATGGACTGGACCCAGTCCGTGGCATGCCAGAAACCACGCATGTGGCATGCCAGAAACCATGCAAACAAGCGACGGCCCATCCAGGGGATGCAGGCAACATGGGAAACCATGCCCCATTCGGTCCACAGAAAAACCTTTCTCCAAGGAACCAGTCCCTAGTGCCCAAAAGATTGGTGGTCCCTAGCCTATAAGGACAATAAGCCCAGTAGTCATTTATGGAATTTTGGTTTATAAAACCTTAGGTGAAAAAATTACTTTAGTTGGTACAAAAAACAAACAGAAAAATATTTTTTGTATATAAAATCCTCAACTAAAACCAGAACTTGTATTGATTGATGGTCATGGTAGATTTGTTGGGGTGGAGGTTAATTTACATGGGATTGAGACTTTACATTGAGACTTAATTTACATGGGATTTATATTGGGAATTTATGCCACAAATGAGGATTCTGTAAATGTATAGACATAATAAAAATAGGATATAAATAAATAAAGTGATATTCTACAAATGACCTATAGAGTAATAGAATTCTCTTAATGAATATTTGCATGGGGATTGGAATGAAGTGACTTCTAACAAATGAACAGAACTTCACAGAAAAATGTTAACATTGCTCAAGATAAATTACCCAATTTTTTTTTAATTTGATGGAAAATTTAGAGTTTTTTGATGTGTGGAGACAGAAAAATGGTAATTCAAAATAGTATACTTTCTTTTCTGATATAGATAGACCCTTTTCAAGAATAGATTTGAAATTAATATGATTTGGATTTCAAAGAATTTGGTTACTAAGACTCTCAAATCATAACTCTGTGAGCCTGGTTTATGAAAGGAAATTCAGTTCCTGAATTAGTATCCAGAAAAGCTGTGGTTTTAATTCTGTGTTCTTGGCTCTTTAACTGTGATTCTTTGGGGGGGAAATGTAACCTCATACCTTTTCATGGAAGCTGCCAATTAGTACACTGTTGACAACGGAAGTGTTTCCAAGACTTTCCACAATGTTGATACCAAAATCTTTGCAGGAAGAGATGTGGAAGTTCCAAAGCTGGAGATTGCTGGTGCTAATAATCTAATAGAATAATACTTTAGAATAATATATTAGCATTGTTTTCAAAGTCTCCCATTAGTTTCAAAGAAATGATAAATCAAGAAGGCAAACCTGTGCTCCTGCTTGATAAAATAAATTGAATTTTTAAGAAATCATCTAAAAATAATGCCAATTCTATTGATTTAGTTTTGTATGTTAGCAGATGACAAAAATTAAAGACTTTCACAAGTTTTGCTGCAAATACATTCACTATTACTACATTATCTCTCCTAAGCATAATAACATGCTCTGGGATATAGAAAATGAACACAAAAAGGAATTATTTGCACACATTTAATATCATAAAAATAACATCCAGCATTATTTAAAATACAGCAATATGATGCTGCTAATATTCAGTTTTACCATTTTCTCTTCTTTCTAGCTTTCTTTTTATCTTTTTCTGTTGTTTCTAGGAAAAAAAGAATGCATAGTACCTTCACTCCACCTTTGCACTGCCAGGCAGTAAAATTTTGGAATATAACAGGTTCTGTATTGTTTCCCTTTTGAGGGTGATATGCTGGATGTATGAGGAGTCCATACCTATTTATAGCAAAGTAAATGATGAATTCATAAACAACAAAAATAATCTAGGCAAATTTCTATCAAATGACACACTTGTTTTAATTACATGGATTGCTTATTTGATTTATCTGATTTTTATCCCATCATTTGTAGAAGAGCGTAAGATATTAGACACAGTGCTTGCTCTTCCTATTTTTCACCACCTATAAATTCAGGTGGGCTGAGACCACTTCCATAGTTAAAGGTGGACTAGAATCTGGGGGGCCCTGCTCCCAAATCGATATCTTACACACTAAACCACACTAGCGCTCATTGAGTGATTTAGCAATTCTAGCATAACAAATGAAGTCCGTTGTGTGTATTTGGAGGTGGCAGTTGATGAAATTGAATAAACAATAAACAGAAAAGGCACAATCAGGTGGAAAGAACTTTCTTTCAGGGTACATAGTTAATCAGCAGCATTTGACCATATATAGCATCCAACATATTAGGGCAGGAAAAATGCTCATTTCTAGAGTAAGCAAATATCAAAATTCTTCAAGAAAAGAGGCAAGAAACTGAATAGCAAGCTTGCTTTTAAATACAAGCATTTCAACTACTGCTTAAGGGTGTTGAATTAGGACCATTGGGAGTAGAGGAAAATAGCACTGTGTCTACCACCTTGAGCTCTGGAGGAAAGGTATGATATAACAAATAATTTAATTAACACAAGAAATGCAATACTTGCAATCCACTTCCAACCACTAAACACATTCAGCCTCAGGAAGACTTAAAATCCTGGTCTAGCCAATCTGCTCCAAAATTACAATCTTTGGTTAAGATTATTATAGCTTCTGTTCTCGACCTGTTCATGATGAGAATTTCTGCAAGAATATTGGGGGGGGGGGGGGGGTTGTGTACCTTCAAGTGAGGTTTGGACTCCTGATAATTGCCTGGATGAGTCCCTGAAGTTTTATTGGCAAGGATTTTTAGAAGTGGTTTACCATTGCCTCCTTCCTACGGTTGAGAGAAAGTGACTGGCCCAAGGTCACCCAGCTGACTTCAAGCCTAAAATGGGACTAGGGCACACAGTTTCCTGGTTTCTAGCTTGGGCTCTTAACCACAACACCAAACTTAGTTGTGGATAATCAAATTAATATAGATTAGGAGAAAAATAAATAATAATTCATGACAATTATGCATGACATTTGTTAATGAACTGAAACAATTTCATAAAGGATGGCAGGGACTCTGTGCCAATCTTTACATTGCAAATGTAATATTTTGCCAAAAACAAAAAAAAAAGATCAGAATATAGCAACATGAGAAATATTATGTATCAATGCCACATCTCTCCAATGAGTAAAACATAAGAGATGAAAATATGACAGAATGGTTTAGAATAGAAAAAGACTATATGTAACTGAAAATGAAATGAATTGTTTATATATGAGAAATGAACCATAGCATATCAATATGTTTTCATCCTGCTGGAGGAAAACCCTATTCAACATCAGAGAAAGCATTAAATACATTTTCACAATTAATCACTACAGATTTCTTGTGTATGTGCATGCTGTATATCTGTTGGCATCAGTGGTAGGTTTCAAAATTTTTTACTACCGGTTCTGTGAGTGTGGCTTGGTGGGCATGGCAGGGGAAAGATACTGTAAAATCTTCATTCCCTCCCCAATCCAGAGGAAGGTTACTGAAAAATCCTCATTTCCTCCTAATCAGCTGGGTTTTGGGAGGCAGAGAATAGATGGGGGCAGGGCCAGTCAGAATTTTTACTACCAATTCTCAGAACTACTCAAAATTTCCACTACAGGCTCTCCAGAACTGGTCAGAACCTGCTAAAACCCACCTATGGTTGGCATGTGTGAGATGACAAAATAAAATAGGCAGAAAGGAAAAAAAGATACCTAGAACAGGAATGTGCTACATTATTACTGAAGGACATCACTGGTTCTCCTAATCTTGAAGGAGGAAGGTGAAAAAAGTAACCATGTCCGGTGCCACACACCATGTTACTCTGCAGAGGAAATAGCAGTTATTATGATATCTGAACCAACTCAACAAAGATCGTAAAACACCAAGAACACCAAACAGATTTGTGTCTGTAAATCAGGAGAATTTAATATCACAAACGGCACTTTGATATCTCTATCAAATTATTGATGAAATCCATGGAGATTTCATCAATAATAGGTCTCTCTGAAAGTTGAGAAAACACATACAAATGTGCCTCCCCTCCGCCCCACAACTATTCCAAACATTGACCTCAAATCCTGGATTTCAGATTCAGTTCTTTTTAATCATGATTTAGCTCATTTTCAAAAAAAAAAAAAGAAAAATTTTGTTCCATTTCATTTCTGCAACGCTTTGAATAGTTTTTCATAATATGGACTTCCTCTATTGTAGCTACCTCTATTTTCTTCAGGGGCTCAAAGTAGCTTTGTTCCCTCACTTTTTAGCACCAGAACTACCCTGTGATATACAGTAGTTAGACTGGCTGTGGTTGGCCCCCAGGGATGGGATTCAGCTGGTTCGAACGGTTCATAGTTGCAAGGACTGGCTGGCCCCACCCACCCTGACCCTCCAAGGAGTCTCCACACAGCCATTTTGGATGCCAGGTAAGTGCAGGGCCCCTGCGGAGGTTCTGGGAGGGCGAAAAATGGGCCTCTCAGAATTTCTGAAAGTCTGGAAACAGGTCTGTTTCCGGCCTCTGGAGGGCCTCTGGAGGCCGGGGAGGCCGTTTTCACACTCCTGGAGACTTGAGGAAAGCCTCCAGAGCCTAGGGAGGGAGAAAAACACCCTCCCCTGCCGTGGTGCAGGAGGCTGAGTAGGCCACGCTCACCATGGCCACGCCCACCCAGCAACCAGGTAGAGAACCGGTTGCTAAAACTTTTGACTCCCACCCCTGGTTGGCCCCAATTTATTCAGTCAGCATTATTGTCAGATGAAAACTTGAACATAGAATTTCCCTAATTTCTTAATCAGTACTACTATTTTTCTTACTATATATTCTTTTGTATGTTTTTTGGGGGTAGAGACAGTGGTGGGATTCAGCCAGTCCGCACCACTTCAGGAGAACCGGTTGTTAACTTTCTGAGCAGTTTGCAAACTGGTTGTTAACTGGTTTTTTGCAAACTGGAAGAAATCATTAGGGCAGAGAACCGGTTGTTAAATTACTTGAATCCCACCACTGGGTGGAGAGAATAATTGAGTTCTGATTTACATTATAGATCCGAATGAGAATTAAGGTCAGTTCATCTTAAAATACAATACATAGTGTATTTATTTGAAATAAAACTATTTCATTACGAAATCAAGATTCAAAATTAGGAGAGTCTAAGACAGAAGGCAATTAACTGGGAATATTGCCTAGACATTCAGTACTAAAAAAAATCACAATGGAAATCTGATCCAGATGTGCAGTGGCCAAAAGGTGCTCACTGGTGTCATTTTAAATGCTTGCCAAGTGGTTATGTCCCCAAAGGGATTGCAAGCACAATCACAAACTCACTTGCCAGAGGTTATTGGATGAATGGCTTTGAGAACACTAGTTGTGACCTAGATCAAAGAGAATCAGTAGAATCAGTAGCCTGAGAAAGAAAGGCCCCAAATCCTATTTCCAGACTTGTGACCTATCCAGTTTTCTCACTGTCATGGTGCATGACATTTTTCTTTGGGTGGCAAAACAAAGAGATAAGAGCAATGCCTAAAGCACAAGTCTAGGCACCTTGTTACAGAAATATAGCTTTGCATATCATACTGCCCATAGCACAGTTAATGTAGAGCTTCCATTGTCAACTCATATTATGTCACTGGATATTTACCTAGAATGCCAGTGATTCAGTCCAGAAATTATTTTTAAGCCAGAGAAGGGAGGGAAGCCTGTATATTTATGCAGAGAAGGAGTAGCTTGACAGCAGTACTTTTAGACAAGTAGAAAATTTTATGTGGAAATACGTTCTTTAGGAACTTTATTTTATAAATTTCATCGTAGCTAAATATTCCCAGAAATGCCTTTCCACATGAATGTCTGATAGAATTTGGAGTACAACCAAGTTACATTTTATTCATAATATTGGCACTATACATATTTGTTTAATGCAATGTTGAAAACTAAGCAATCATTTCTATCTGCTTTGTTTCCACTTGCTTCCTCCTCTCTTTTCCAACGGATGGTTTTTTGAAAGATAGGTAGGCCCCTCTTGCACATTATTTATTCAAGGTTCATAGAGAAACTCAAAAGGTGCTTTTCCAGAGGCAACTGGACTTTCTGAGTTTCTTTTTCTTGAAAATGTTACACTTCTCATCCAAGAAGCTTCTTCAGTTCAGAACTGAACTGAAGAAATAGAAATAGAAAGAAATAGCAGAACAAGCATTAATTTAATCTACCAATCTAACTGTTGGGATGAAGAAGCTTCAAGAAAATGTATCACAATGTCATTTGGTTTTTGCTTTCCCATTGTACAATAGTATTGTCTTTATATCTTACCTCTATCAAATTATCAGGAGACTGGATATATATTCCAGCTGGGGACAGAACTTCAGTATTAGAAAGGCCATCAGCACCCAGTAGTCCAATAATTGTATTGTGTCTTATTTTATTATTGCGATGCCATGCTCCTAAAAATACAATTGCAAATTAATAAATTATTGCATAGCAGACTGCTTGTCTGTCTGTCTGTCTGTCTGCTGTCTGTCTGTCTGTCTGTTTATCTATCATCTATCTATCATCTATCTATCTTTTTGCACCCACCCTATTATTCATGGGCCTAGCTGCTACTGAATTAGGCTTAATGAAGGGATGGAGAGATGGACTGTTCTGAGGACAGCAGCGGATAAACTCAAATCCCAATAGCAGCTGCATAGCTACCAATCTGCTTGGTAAATAATTGCTGCTTTAAAAAAAAAACTTTGCTGCAGGGAAGTGAAAGTAAATGTGGGTGAGTTGTAGTTAGAGATCAAACTGAAGATTTGGACCAATATACGGAGCACTTTATTCTGCATTCTGGTAAAACAAGCGGGGGGGGGGGAGGAGTGTTTGCACATGTACTACTGTGCTTTACACACAAGTGTTCCTAAAGTTGCTGAGGCTGTATAAATGCAAAGACTACTAACATGGTGTTGATCTGGTTAATTGATTTAGCTGATGTTAAAGTACATTGTGCACGCTTTGTTGATGATGAGCTTTGTGGTGCATTTACAAATATCAAGACCCTGTTTGGCATCCTTTAACAAGCCTTTGTTCTGTTGCTTGGTGTGTGCTGCTCTTCATTTAATAATTGCTGCTGGCCTAGATATGGTTATATAATGTGCAAACATTTTTGTCCTGATCAAAATTCTTTTTTAGATGATTTTGATCTACTGGAGCATTACTGTTGTATCAAAATCATCATATTCTATATATTTATGAAAGTGTCATTATAAGCAGCCAGCAGCAGTGCTTATCTTTAATAACTGTTGAAAGCAGAAGAACAACAGATCCCATAGGAATGGGAACATAGTAAATTAAACTCAAATCTGTCTTCCTTTGACTGGATACTGCTGGTTTAGCTGGCTTCTCTATTCTCCAGGCTAAAGTGTTCCTATTCAAGAAGCTTGATTACACAAATTCACTTTCACTTGGGGTTTTTCCTCTTGCCCCCCTAACCGCAGCATGAATATGCCCTGGTAACATTTTTTTTTTTTTGCCATATCTTTCATCTTATTCCCAGCCCATACTTGAAACAGCTTACAGTTATCTTTGGCTGTTCCAGTTTTAAAGTAGGAATTTCCCAATTGTCTAGATATAGTTTTTATTAGGGATAAAAACTATAGCCAGTAAATTAGATGAAATGGTGATTGAAAACTATATCCAGTAAATAGAATGTAATTGCTGGTTTAGTTGTGGTTTATTATCCCAGGTCTTTACAGCCCATTTAGGGACCTGCAGGGATATTCCTTCCCCTCTGGTTGCTGGGAACTGTTCTTCATGATATTTGTCACTTGAGCTCCAGGAGAGACCAGGCAACTGGCTTTTGCAGAAGCATCAGTTTACATAATACCCAACCAATGCATTTGAAAATCCTCTTCAGGTCCTACCTGGTGTCATGAGAAACACAGATCTGTTTATTGTTGTATTTTAAGCAGATGTAGTGGTCTTTTTGTAAATGTTGGTTATCTGCTGCACAAAGGGTTGAATAAACCTAGGAAAAATCACCTGCATGTGCCAGCTCACATTGCTAGTTCTTCGATCATTGACAGTATTTCATATTTTTCAAGCTATACATTTTATTGGGTTTTTTTACTTTGGTGCGGGAACAGTGCCTTTGGCTACTTCATTATGGCTTTGGCTTTATTTGGTGAGGATACAATGGTTATGATGCACATCATAACCAATTACAATAGTGTGTTTTCCATGGCTCTACACTGGCTTCCTCTTGTGCCACAAGCTGTCGGGTCAGAACTGGACTCCTTGGTCACTCACTACATTGCCCTTCTCTTGAAACACTAGTTGAGGATGGAATTTACTCATTATTATCACCTCCTGTGACCTGTTAGTTTGCTGGTTGGCTGGTTGGTTGGTTGATTAGACTTGTTTGCTACCCATCTTGTCTAAAGGCAACTCTGGGTAGTTTACAAACACTAAACACTGATAAAACATTGAACAATAAAAATGCATAATAATTTACAATATAAATTATTGTATAATAATTTACAATTAAAAAGATGGGGAGGAAGGGAGCAGGATGTGCATGGGAGAGTTGGCGACATGACATCTCCAATGTTATGCATGCTGGTAGAGCCCCAGGCCCATTGGCAGAGCCAGGTCTTCAGGAAGATTAGGAAGATTAGGAAGGTGGGCACGGATCTTGATTTACTTTTGGACATGTGATTAGCTTGTATTTATAAGAGGAGGGTTTACAACAAAAAGGCACATCAGAGGTTCTCCATCCCATAATTGCCCCACTCTTGCAGTGTATTTGTGCTAGACAGATGGCTACCCCTACCATTCTAAACTCTTGTCTATACTTCTCCAAAGCTGTCCTTCTCATACAGCATCTTCTCTATGGTTGCCCTTACTTTGTGGTGTTCTCTTCCATTGAAAGAAGTGCAGCCTCTAATTTGTCAGCATTTCATAAACAAATTAAACCTATATTGCTAAAGGAGTCCTTAGCATCATCTGATTTTAATGAGGACACTAATTTGGTATTTGTGCTTTCAGTGTTATGTTTATATTTCTGACATACACCACCACAGATCTTTAGGATTGGGAGGTAAGAAAAGCCAAATAAATAAATAAATACACATGAGAATGATTGATGGCTGATTTCCCATCAGCAGGGGAAATGGAAGAGTAAATAAAATTAGAATCTGTATTAATCCTTTTCTTTAACTTGCTCTCAATAAGTTAATAAGAACAGTACCGTTTATCAATCCAATTCCAGTTGTAAAATAGGGATTAGCCATGGGCACCATGGATTACACCAACATACTTTGCTTTCAATTCAAAGACCAGTGGATAAAAATTTAATGCAGCCATCTGGATCAACGCTTTGTCCAAAAAGCTGATGGCTACCATATGTTTATGTTTGCTTTATTGCTGGATTGCCATCTTGTGATTATTTTGCAGTTGTTTTGGTTAATTTTTTATATGCTGCTTCTATTTTCGTAAGCAGTTTAGAGTAAGAGGGAGGGAGGGAGGGAGGAAGGAAGGAAGGATTTTAGAAGACATTTGTTCTATTTTGTGGGACCCAAGTCTATTTGTTTGATATGTCATGCAAATTGAATGTACCCGATGTATGATTTGATGTACCCAATGTATGATTTGATGTAGAGATTACAATGCCGGCATAGAAATCAGTTCTAGTGTAGTTATATTCAGAAATCAGTTCTAGTATAGTTATATTCCTTATCAATATGAGTTATTAAATTTTCCATAAGTTTTTTTTGTTCGGTAAAGAAGAGGTGAAATCCACAAAAAAACTAAAGCATTATGAGGAGATGAAGCTTATCAAATATGGATACCTCTCACAAAGCTACAGTCAGTGAATGTGACTTTCATTTGAAGACAATTCTACCAATCTCTGAATTCTGGAGATTTACACATTTATGTTGTTTCAGAACCAGCTGCAGATCTGTACAGTCACAAAATACTATCTAGTTTTAAGACCTTTTGCTTCCAGAGCCAAGCTGGGTATTCTTGTCAATGCTGTGGGCATACTGCTTTTTCCAGTGAGAACTTTGCCTTCTTGGATTCACAGCAACATAATTTCTCTCACATCCCATACAGCTTCAGTATCCTGTTACTATTTCAATCTATTTCAGTAGGGATTGTTTAGCTTTTATCTCTCGTTTTCTCAACCACAACAACATGCAATTCCAGTTACAATATTGAGGAAGTGCCTGTTGCAAATCAATAATACATGCTATCTTTTCATTATCACACCTCTTTGGAGCTATTGAATACAGGGAAGGAAAGGTGGCTTGATGACTTTGTGGCTCACCCTATGTAATGTTATATGGGAATGAACTTGGGCATCAGGGGGAAGAGCCATAGCTAGGGAAATGATTAGGTAAGAGGCAGATTAGTCCATAAAAAGAATGTTTTCTTGGGTTGCAAAGGGAGAAATTCACTAACAGGCTTGCAAGATTCTATTAACTAACCTTACAATAAATTAGAATTAGTCCATCTAGTCATGCTTCCTATCTGGATTACCAGAACTGGTTAGATGTTGTAATGAACTGAAAAATGCACCTATATCTGATATGTACAGAAAAAGTGAGTGGGAGTAGCAATATATTTCTTTTTATATGGAGTGGATGGTAGGAGACTTGTTACTGCAGAAGCTATGGCAGCATAGGTGCTGACTGAATGCCATTTTGCACTCTCCTGTCACAGAGCTGTAACACTAATTACCATATTTTTTGGAGTATAAGACACACTTCCCCCCCCAAAAGAGAGTGGAAATTTGGGTGAGTCTTATACATCGAATATAGCCCCACCCACCTGCCAGCCCCCACTCTTTGGCCTCTGACTTCCAGCAATTTATCTCCTTGCAGCAAGCAGCAAACAGCCCATTTCAGTTTCAGCACAGCCTGATTAGCACATGCAGTTGATCATCGGTTGGATTGGCCTCCCGACCCTCAGCTATTTCAGGCTGCAGGGATTGCCATTACATATTGCCATGCAGATTTTTTTTTCTCTTGTGCTAATCGGGCTGTGCTGAAAATGAAACTAAAGCAGGCTGTTTGCTGTTTGCTGCAAGGAGGCAAATTACTGGGAGGCAGAGGCAGAATTTTTTTTCTTGTTTTTCTCCCCAAAAAATACCATTATAAAGTCCGGAGCGTCTTATACTCCAAAAATACAGTATTTTGTGGTGATCTCTGCATTTTCTCAACATTTTGAAGTTGGCAAGCGTGGACATAACCAAAATCAAGTTCAAAGTGCATTGGAGGGGCTGGGGGATAAATGGGAGAAGTGGTAGTTTAAAGGTATCTTAATATTAGTGCTCCCCACTGAGATGGTACAGGGTGAAGCACCCAAACATTTCCATTCTTAAAATCCCCCTCTGAGTTTGCATGTTTGTAACTGGAGACAGCACAAACATAGCTTCATCTCACCTCAACCGAATTAGAAAAAGAAAAAGAAAACACCAAAAATAGTCCTATTCAGCTCTGGAGTCAGGGGTTTCAGGCTGTGTCAAATGTGTCTTTTCATTTAGTTATTCATTTGATGGAACGACTTCTGCTCCGTGATATAGTGTGCTGAAACATATCTGTGATACCACAATATCCTTTTGGTTACTAGGCTGCTGACATGTGATGCTTCCACCTTTCATCATTACTGAGTGCTTCACAAAAATGCCTTAAATACCTGTTTGCATGAAAATACCCAGACATCCACTGAACCCTTATGAAAGCTTGAGAACCTGCCTTACTAATGACTTCTATTTTGCAATTCTCTAATCTTTTAAATAATTGCTTGATATGTCATTTTCTGTTTTTATATGAATTATTATTTTTACTTGAAAATAAAATCTCTGCAAGGAAAGGGGATGGGGAAATCCTGAGTAAAAAGAGTTTCTAAAATAATATTTTTGAGCTAAAAATTTCTACAAACCCTGTAACCTTTTTTTTAAGTTCACTTACCTATTTTAATTCCATGGCCCATAATGTTGTAAAAAGTATTATTTTCAATCTTGAAATCTGATATTCCTGATAAGCTAACTCCCTGAGCAAAAGAATCCAGTACAACACATTGTTGCATATAAGATTCTAAAAAAGCAAAAAAGAAAAAGTCTTGGATTCACAACAGCAAAACTGGAAAGTGATGCAATTCCATAGTGTTTAAAAGTCTGCTTTTCAGCCAAAATTCCCATGACATATTACAGTGGATTTAAAGAGAGCAGAGGAATAAATATCATTCTAGTAGTGAGATGGACAGCATATACATTTAATAAAATAATAAAATAACATAAATACCATGTTTCTCCGAAAATAAGACCCTGTTTTGTATTTTTTTGAACCCCGAAATAAGCGCTTGGCCTTATTTTTGAAGACGTCTTATTATTTTGGGGTCAGTGGAGCAAGACAGGGCTCCTCTTGTTATCTTACCTGATTTCCAGCTCTGTCTCCCTAACCCTAACCAGAAGAAATGGCGGGGACCGGCTGTGCATGTGGTTAAATATTTTCGGGGAGGGCTTATTATCCGGGGAGGTCTTATTTTCGGGGAAACAGGGTATCAAAATTAGAATGTACCAATAGTTGTTTCAAATAGCAGCAAAATCATTTAAATCAATTACAATAAATGAAAAGCTGAGAGAAAATAACAGAAGTTTAATTACCAGTAGAAGTCTGAGTGAGTTTATGCAGGGAGTTTAACAGACTAAACTGTTAAAACTGGGAGTTTAACATAAACTAAACTAAAACCTTTTTTAGTTAAACCATTAACTAACAACAGCTTGTTTGTCCCTGGATGAAATTTTAAAAGGATGTCTATAACCAGTTTACTACTAAGTATAGATACATATACAGTTGATTAATTGGTATCACCTCACCTAAAACTGAACTTTTAAAAGAAATTCAGAGTTGGGGTCATTAGCATACTGATGCTAAAACATACTAATACTGAAATCATACTGAGTATGATTAGCATACTGATGATGAAAACAGAGAAATAATTATTAGCTACCAAAAATTTGGGGCAGGGGGGGAGCATGTCACCCACATAACTTTTTCCAAACTTTTCCAACATAGAATTATAATAAACATTTCAATCGGCAAGTAGAATTCAAATGTCCAGAAGTAATAAGTAATCATCTTTGTTTTCATCAGTGATGTTTTGATTGCACCCAGATGCAAAATAAATTTAAAACCCTGTTAAGAAAACATTTAACGCAACAATCACAATCACCTCTAGATATTAAAATGTCTTACTAGTCATTCGGGCATTTCCAACCACGGTCAGTGCACTGAAATGCTTTTGGAATGCTTGTCCCACATGATAGAACTGTACCCCTGCCAAATGTAGCAGACTCTCTTCATCATAATAGGATTCCACAATGACAATACCTCCCATGTCCTGAGACCCAGGTTTTCTTTCACTTCTCTTATAGAGGCACTTTGAGTTATCTGAAAAGTAGCAAGGGAGGTAGAAATTATTCAGAGCTAGAACTGAGACTATTCAAACATCCCAGATAAGAGATGAGAATTTCAGCAAATCACAAAGGAAATACGTAATCATCAGACTTGAAATAATTCATTAATAGGAATGGAAATCATTGTATGACATCCTTTAAGGCAGAGATCCCCAACCCCCAACCCCCGGGCCATGGACCAGTACCGCTCCATGGCCTATTAGGAATTGAACCACGCAGCTCAGGTGAGCTGCAGGCAAGCAAACAAAACCAAAAGTACCACCACCGGTCTGTGGAAAAACTGTCTTCCATGAAACTAGTCCATGATGCCAAAAAGTTTGAGGACTGCTGCTTTAAACATTGTTTTTAGACAATCTCTTGTATCAGTGTTACTGTTACTCACTCATAAAAACATTAAATGTAGAACGAAAATCATCTCTCTCCTACTACAAAAAGTATTTCAATGACAAGAATCCAATAAACTGCTTAATGTACTCAGCATGTGTCTCAAAAATTTACATAAACATAAATTATTCCTACAATTGTCTCCTTGATTAAAGGTACATTGTAAAACAGCAAATCCATTGTTCACATATATATACATTCTCTTCCACTGTCTTTGAAATGCGCTCTTATTTAAATAGTGTTTCATTTTTTTCTGCATGTTGATGCATATTTCTTACAATATCTCAAAATATTTAATATTTGGCCAAACTATTGAATTAGTTTTAAACTGTTTTAACTTTTGTATTGATGTTTTTTAATTATTGGCTGTACACCGCCCTGAGTCCTTCAGGAGAAGGACGGTATAAAAGTTGGATTAATAAATAAATAAAATACTTTTTAAAATATTCTTTCCTTTAAAACTGGGGAAGAAAGGTGTGTGCATGAATCAGATTAGTACATTAATCTAAGATACAAAATTATATTCTGAAAATGCCTCCTACATTTAATTGCTCCAGCCCTTTCCATTTGAAGCAAACAGAAAATGCCTCAGTTCGGTCTGCTTAATATTTCAATGTCATATACTGAAAAACGGATTTGTATTTATTTTTTTAGCCTGTACATGAAGTAAACCTCTGAAGGGCCTCTGAAATAATGATAAAACCCTGGGATGTTAAAAACTACAATGCTCTGCTCATTTGTTTACTTCTGTTGTCCATGGGCCTTCTTCCTCACTCACCTCCTGAAATAGCTGCTGCTTTACAGAGTTGCAGATGGGAAACTTTTTCACTTGTGACATTTCCTTGGATGACTAGATTCCTACTCAGCAATGCCACAACAGCTCTAAAAGCAAGATGCTCTTTGACAACCTGCTTCTCAGTAACAGGGTAAGAATACCTATAGGATACATAAGAATAAATACTGCTAGTTCTACCAAATTGTGTCAACGATTCCATCAATTTTTAAATGCCAGAAATAAGCTGAATTGAAGGCAGAATTTAGCCTTAATACATCCTCTAGCAGCATTAGCACTGATTCCCCTTTCTGTGATGAGTATTTAATCAGCAGACACCAGCAGTTGTCTGTATATGTTACTGTTCCAGCTGAAATGTAATTGTACCAATCCACAGTTGTATGAACTTCAAATTAACACCACATGAGCCTTGCCAACACAACACTGCCAATTCAGGCATGATTACCTTAGTGGAGATGTAATGTAGAGTTCTGTACCATTTATTTCCTTAATGGTAAGAATTTCCTTTTCCTTTTGAGTACCTTCAAAGCTTCCTCCGCATACCACAACTTCATCTCCAGGTTTCCAATCCACAAAGTCCATTAAGTCCAACTTTGTATCATTGGAGTATGCTGCTGATTTCAAATATGTGACTGATATTTTTGGGACACAGCCTGAAATATTAAATAAGATTCACATATGAGGAAAAAAAGGATGACATTTTTAAAGAATATTAAGCACAGCCCCAACCAAATCTGTAGTGTTTAAGAACATAATAAGAACAATGTATGGATTAAGAACTCGCCTTGTATTCATCTTTAAATTTTAATATAATACTGTCATTTTGCTGTATTTATACTGTAGGTGAAAAATACTAAACATTTTCATTATGTAATTTTTAATGTCATTAAAAATTACATAATGGGTTGAAAAATTAATATTCTATAATAGGGGTTTCAAACTCGTAGCCTGCAAGCTGGATACATCACGGCTAGCCATGCCCACCCCCAGTTTAGACAAAGGGGAAAAAGTTGCAATACCTCACGTGATGACAATGTGTCATCGCAAGTTTGACACCTTTGTTCTATAAGGTCCCAGGAAAGAACAAAACAATACTTTTTTGTCAAAAAAGAATTATAGTCAGCAAATCAAAGGAAGGGCACAAACTAAGGAACCCAATCTAAGCCCTGTAAAACATCCCCAACAGAATATTCTGAAGGAAATGTTAAGTCAATCCTAATACAAGGACTGTCACAACAACATCAGGTTTGAATTCCATAACTAAAAACGTTTGGCCAACCAATTATTTTCTTGTATTGTCTCCAAAACCTACAGTAGAACATATAATTAAAAATGTTTTTCTTTTTCTTTTTTTCAGATTGGAGAAGAAAATAATCTCTCTTGTGATGTTAGCCCTAGTGATGTGCTATTTCCAGCAGCACATAGGCAATATGAAGATTGCTTTTAACAATACTTCCAATGGCAAAATGAATAGCATATATCCACAACAAAAGCCTAACTAAATTTCAGTAGGAATGATTTCCATATGTACAGCATGCAATAAGGCAATAAGGCAAGTTAGAAATGAAATACTTATTTTCCTTTTCTAAACAGTTCTCTTCTCTTTTCCTTTTAGTATTCATAAATAAAAATAAGTAATAATACAGTGGAGACTTAACTATTAAACTCAAAGATATACAGTTTTCTCATATTATGAAATAAGTCAGTGCACTTTGTAACTTATCAATGTCATACTAACCAACAACTATACAGTTGGGGCAAATCTATATTCACACCTACTTTGGAAATCATAGTTCCAAAATAAATCATCACAGCATTAATAGCTTCTGGTTTCTATTTGTACAGACATCACAGTACTCAATCATTATTTGTATTCTACAATGTATTATTTGTATTCCACAACAAAGCAATTAATTTGGGGGGAATGTATTCCCATTAATATAGATAGAAATGGTTAATCATAAATTTAACCATTCTTAATCAGAAAAAAAGTCCAATACTTCCCATTAAATGCAGTTTTCTTTAAGAAAACAATTATGTAGTATTTTCACAGCTTTCTGAAATTCAGGTTTTAATATACAATTCCCTAGAAGTATGAATTCAAGATACTGTTTTTGGGGAAGCCATTTCAGAGAGGAAAAAGGAGAGTAAAGTTCTTCTATTCCACTTCAATCAAAGTGAACCTGAGTTGCTTATAAAAGCAATACAGGTGGTCCTTGTTTAGTGTCCACAACTGAGACTGACAATTCAGTTATTAAGTCAAATGGCCTTTGAATGAAACTGCAGTTCTGCTTATGATCTTTTTTCAGACCTGCAAAACTCATAAATATGAAGTTACTTCTTCATCACCATCTTAACTGCAATGAGGCACAAAATGAGGCAGTCACTAAATGAGCTCTATCTGTAAACCACCAAAATACCAATAAATATCCAAAAATCAAATTTATAACAACAATAAATAGTTAGCATACATCTCCTTGTCTATGTTGTACAATGGTGGAGCTGTATATGTTGTTCCCAGATATCCTATTAGTGGCTTTGATAAAAGTGTCTCTGAGATGAAAGTATAGCTACAATCTGCTGAACTATGTAGTAAACTGTTCATTTTAAATATAAAGGCAGATTCATTTGGTTAAGTTTTGCTTGTTAGAATGCAAAGGGAAACTGTGTGGTTGGGATAAAACAGGAAGTTTGCTGGTGTGTTGCTCATTCTTCTTGAACAAGCCAGAGTGGATGGACATGGTTCATGGTTTAAGGGACATGTTGGAATTTCCACTAGCCTCCACTGAGGATCTTCAAAGTGGATATGCAATGACAGAAATAACTCAGGGCTTAGTATTTTTATGACAATGAAGAGCCTTCTCAGTTCTTTATATTGAAATATGAAATTTCCTTCTCCAACATTTAACACAATTTTTGCATTGATTAATTAAAAATCAATTCTTTATTATTAGTCTGGAAAGCTAAGAACTCGCTCTCTCTCTCTCTCTCTCTCTCTCTCTCTCTCTCTCTCTCTCTCTCTCTCTCTCTCTCTCTCTCTCTCCCCCTCCCTCCCTCCCTCCCTGTGGTATACTGCTGAATCATTTCTACTGTCAGTTAAGTCTTGTAGGCCTCCCAACATTGTGATGGAGCCAGAAAGGAAGCCTATCAATCTAATAAATAGTAATACAAACCTTTTTTTAAGTGGTTGGGGAAATGATGAAATGGTGCATGTGAACTTGGCTTTATCTAAAATGTAAATTATGTATACTTATTAGAGGATCAGTCAATTTCTATGACAGTTGATGTCAGCCTGCAAGGTAGGGTGGGTCAGGAAACAATTAACACAAGGAATACTGGAAGCTCTGTTTTACTGTTAAAGGACATCATAACAGAATCTTGAAAGCCTGACAGTTATCTTCTTATACCAAAGAGAATCAGATAAGGTTGCATTGCATCATAAATTCTACCTCTTAGTACTTGCTTATGATAATGTATGTCAGGCCCCAGATATTTCTACAGGGATGCTGGCATTTTGGTGGGAGGAAGGGGGAGGGGAGGAATGGAGTGATCTGTATATAAAGTTTTTGCTTCTGTTTCCAGTATCTGTTTCCTGCATTACTGTGTTAATCTCTATATGAAGTTTCTGTTTCTGTTTCCTGCATTACTGTGCTAATCTCTACATGAAGTCTGTTTCTGTTTCCCTGCAATGATGTAGTATAGGAGGGGTTTGGTTAGCATTGCTTTAAATAGCTGGTTTTAAATGAGAAACTTCAGTTCTTGCCTAGATCTTGTTATCACAAACCTTCCAATAAAAGCTCCTTTTGGAACCACTGCAGTTTCAAAAGTCCTGCTTTCTTGGGAAGATTGGAGAGGCAAGACCTTACAATGTATCTTGGATGGGGTGGCACTACCACAAACAGACCTTGTGCATAATCTAGGGGTTTTCCTGGACTCACAACTCCTGCTTAAAGAGCAGGTGGCGGTTGTGGTCAGGAGGGTCTTTGCGCAACTGCAGGTTGTGCGCCAGTTATGCCCTTTCCTAGTCACTTTCCATCTTGACTATTGCAACATGCTCTACATGGGGCTGCCCTTGAAGAGCATCCAGAAGCTCCAGCTGGTGCAAAATGCATAGGTCCGCATGGTTTTGTGCAGACACTGGTGTGCACATGTATCACCTCTCCTGCAGGAGCTGCATTGGTTGCCGATTTGATTCCGGGTGCCATTCAAGGCGCTGGTTGTAGCTTTTATAGCCTTTCATCTTTGGGGATCAGGCTATCTGAGGGACCATCTCTTGCCGGTCACATCTACCCAACCCATCAGAGTGGGAAGGCAGGAAATGCTGCAGGTCCCATCCCCAAGGAAGATATACCTGGTGGGACCCAGAAGAAGGGCCTGCTCCATGGTGGCTCCCTCTCTCTGGAACATCATTCTCCCAGAGATTAGAATGGCCCCCACTCTAATATCTTCCAGAAAGGCTTGAAGACCTGGTTTTGCCAGCGGGCCTGAGGAGCCCAGAGTGGGATGGAGCCAATTAAATGGCTCATATGATCTGCTGTTGCTGGGGTGGGGGGGGGGGGGGTTGGTGGTGACTTTGTTATATTGTACTATATTAATTTATTTGATTCTTTTTGTGTGTTTTTATTGTTTTAAAAGTGGTTTTATATTCTGTAAGCCTTCCTGAGACGCCATGGGCAAATAGGTGGTAATATTAAATGAATGAATGAATGTATGAATGAATGAATGAATGAATGAATAATTTATTTGATGAAAGTACAAAATGGCAGTGCCTGTAACATGATGTCCCAATGAACATTTCATTCTTTTGGACTCATGGTGGTTAGTTGTGAACACTTCTGTTCATTTAAGCCTAAAGAAAATATTGAAAATACCAGGTTGAAGACTGAACCTTGTAGCACAACACTACACCACTAAGTGTCTCATTGAGGGATAATAAAAGTCAGTTTAAAATATTAAGAGTTCTGAGTTTATTTTATGCAGAACTGACATTGCTTACCTGAATGTCCCTTCTGGGCGTCCTGCTGGAGAATTCAATGCGTGGATTAGTTAATTAGTCAGAGACTGAGTGTATGTTCCTTTAAATTTTTCCTTGATCACGCCTCCTGTGCTCGGCTGAGGTCAGTTTTGTTCATGAAGGCAGAACAAAGGAGTCCAGATGAGAAGGAAGGAAACCCAGGCCAACCAGACCTGAAACACAGAGCTCAACAGGGTGGGTTGGATTCTCCAGCAGCGTGCCCAGAAGGGACGTTCAGGTAAGCAACGTCCGTTCTCCAGCGCGCTGCTTGGAGAATCCAAAGCGTGGGATATACCTAAACAAGTCAAATTGGGGGGGGGGGACATCAGACAGGTCTGTGGTGGCCATCGAAGTCTGAACTGACTGCAATACGTGATGACCAAAAGATGCTTCAGCCGATGCAAAGCAGTCGACCTTATAGTGCCATGATGGCGAACCTCTGGCATGTGTGCCACAGGTGGCATGTGGAGCCATATTGGTGGGCACGTGAGTGTTGCCCTAGCTCAGCTCCAGCATGCAGGTGTGCACCAGCCAACTGATTTTCAGGCCTTCCGGTCCCACCGGAAGTCAGGAAACTGGCTGTTTCTGGCCTCCAGGGGGAATGGGGAAGATTGCTTTTGCCCTCCCCAGGCTCCTAGAAAGCCTCTGGAGCCTGGGGAGGGGGAAAAAACAGATGTACCAGGGCCACCATGCCATCACGTGCCAAAAACAGGGGGAATTGTGGGAGGGTCATGTGCGCATGCGTGGGAGGGTGGGGCGCATTGAATTATGGATGTGGGCACACAGCCGTGACCCCCCAAGCTCCCCCCGCTTTTGACATGTGACGGCAAAAAGGTTAGCCATCACTGTTATAGTATCCGATAAATGGAGATAATGTCGTCCATGTGGCTGCCCTGCAGATTTCAGAGACGGAAGCCTGAGTAGCCCAAGCCGCAGTAGTAGATGCGCTTCTCGTTGAGTGGGCTAGGATTTTCCCCAGCAGGGGTTTGCCTTTGAGCATGTACACCTTACAGATGCACGCCTTCAGCCATCTCCCAATGGTGGAAGAGGAGACCTTCTTACCCAATGAAGCTGGGTTCCATTCCGGGGGGAACGAGACAAATAGGGCTTTGGACCATCGAAAGGGTGCCGTTCTTTTAATGTACCAATGAAGAGCCCTCCTAACGACCAAGGTATTCCACTGTTCTTCAAAAAGATGCCTCGGGTTGGGACAGAAATCCAGAAGAACAAGTTCTTGCGCACAATGGAACAGCAAGTTGACCTTGGGCAGAAAGGAGGGGTCCATCCACAGGATGACCCTATTAGAATGGAAGGCGCACAGGTTGTCTCTCACCGACAGGACAGCTAGCTCCGAAATCTGGTGTGTGGATGTTATCGCCACCAAGAACACGACTTTGAGTGTCAGGAAACAGAGACCAATGGATCCCAATGGCTCGAAGGGGGGTGAGGTAAGGACATGGAGCACCAGAGAAAGATCCCATGTAGGATAGCGGTGAACCACCAGAGGGCGGAGGTTGGAAACACCCCACAGGAAGCTCCTAATCCACGGGTTGCGTGAGACGGAACGTTCATCACCATTGGAGAGGACCATGTCCAGGGCCGCCACATGTCTGTGGAGTGTGCTTGGAGCCAGGCCTTTCTCGAAACCAGCGTGCAAGTAGTCCAGGACCTCAGAGGCAGATGCAGTGGATGGATCTGTGTGCTTGGCTGCGCACCAGGAACGGAACGAATGCCAAGTAGCATTGTATATTCTTGTCATAGAAGGCCACCTGGAAGCCTGGATAATAGAGATCACCCACCCCGAGAGGTTGTCCTTTGTTAGGAGGATCCTCTCAAGTGCCAAACGGTCAACTGGAGCCACTGAGACTCTGGATACAGTATGACCCCCTGGCTGAGAGAGATCCTGTCCTCTGGAATCCTCCAGAGACGGGCGATGGAGAGGCTCACTAAGTCCGCGAACCATGGCCTACGAGGCCAGTGCGGAGTGACAAGTAGGACGTCTGCCTTCTCCAGCAGGAGCTTCCAAATCACCCTCGGCAGGAGTGGGAGGGGAGGGAAGGCATAAATCAGGCCCAGAGGCCAGTGGCAGCAGAGACCATCAATGCCTTCTGCCTTGGGAACCTGGCAAAAAACCTCAGCAGGTGGGTGTTGTTCTGATGGGCAAAGAGTTTGAGGACAGGGTGACTGAACCTGTCTGACAGCTCACGGAAGGGGGACGGGTGAAGGCGCCATTCCGCATGGTCTATCTGTTGCCTGCTAAGCCAATCTGCTTAAGGATTAGCTATCCCAGAGATTATGCTCCGCCGCCAAAGACAAGATGTGCCATTCCAGTGAATAACCAGGTTGACTTCTCCAGGGGCGCGGATCGAGAACCGCCCTCGCAATTCACATGCACCTTCACAGTCACATTGTCTGTAAGGATCCAGATGTGTTGACCCTGTACCAGGGCTTGAAACCGGAGCAGGCAAGTCTGACCACACAAAGCTCAAGCCAGTAGATGTCGTTGGCTAACTCCACAGGAGACCACTGGCCCTGCATCATGTGGGACTGAAGATGTGCGCCCCACCCCAGGAGGCTTGCATCCATTGTGACTGTCACTCGTAGAGGTTCCTGGAATAGGCAGCCATTGAGCAGAGCCGACGAGGACCAACAGTGAAGGAACTGTCGCACCTCTGATGGGAGCCAGACCCACGATCTGGAATTGCTGCGGCGGGCTTTCTGGTACGGCAGGAGGTACCACTGAAATGGCCAAGAATGGAATCTTGCCCACAGAATGATAGATATGCAAGATATCATTCTTCTGAGCAAAGTCGACAGAAGGATCAGTGGTACCAACCGAAGCGAGAGGACCTGGGCTACCAAGGAACGGATGCTGCAGAGGCGGTCTTTGGACAGGAACACCATGCCTTTCTCCGAATCGATGACAGTACCCAGGTGCAAGATGTGAGTGGTTGGGTGAAGATGACTTTTGTCGAGGTTCAGAGTAAAACCGTGTATTTGTAAGGAGTGTGTCATGGCGGTAAGGTCCTGCAGGGCACGGTCGGTCGAGGACGACAGGATGAGGATGTCGTCCAGGTAATAGTAGAGTTGTACGGGGACCTGCCTGAGGGAGGCTGCCAAAGAGACTAGCATTTTCATGAATGTCCAGGGGGCCGAAGAAAGGCTGAATGGCATGGCCTGGTACTAAAAATGCTGATTGGCATATGTGAAGCAGAGGAAGCGTCGATGTGCTGCGCAGATGGGAATGTGAAGGTAAGCTTCCTTCAGGTCAAGTATTGCCATCAGATCTCCTGGTTGTATGCAATCCAATATTGACCGTAGAGATTTCATCTTGAACTGGTGGTATTTTATAAATTGTTGAGCTCTTTGAGATCTAGGATCCCCCTCCAACCCCCGGAACTCTTGGCCACCAGGAAAAATATGGAATAGAAGCCAGTACCTTGGTGTTCTATAGGAACCGGCTCTATCACGCAGATGTCCAGGAGGTGTTGGATCTCTACGGACATCAACCTCCTTTTTCCGGGTTCAGCAAAACGGGGCACTGGATGAACCTGTTCAGAGGGTTGGAGCGGAATTCCAATGTAAGTCCCAGTCTTACGGTTTGAAGGCATCTGATGTGGTCCGCTCCCACTGGTCCCTGAAGAGGCAAAGACAGCCACCAATGGGAGCCAAAGGACTACCATCACTTCCCTCTTCTGAAGGGTCTGCTGCTGGATCCCCGGAAAGGCTTCTTAAACGGGGGTTGTCTGTTGCCCCTCTCTCGGAAATTGGAACGGTCCAAGGACCTGTCATAGCCCTGGGAGTAAGAAAGATAAGTATAGGACCCACTGGGTCTGGAGTCAGTCCAAAAGGGCGGCCGTTGGAAATATGGTGTGGACCCATGGTCCGCCCGTCTATAAGAAGAGGGCATTACTTTTCATTTACCTTTATCCTCAATTAGGATAGGATCCAACGCATCGCCAAAGAGGTTGGATCCTTTAAACGGTGCAGATGCCAGATGCCACTTGAATTTGGCAACAGTGGCGAAGCCAGAGGAGGCAAGAAGAAGTGACTGAAGAGGTGAGAGCCCTAGAGGCAAACTTGGCCACATCCAAGGATGCATCAGACGTGTACTCCATGGCTGCTAACAATTTATTTATGTCCCGGTGCAGCTGTCTGTCGTCCGGAGGGAAACGGTCTTGCAGCTGACGGAGCCAAATCAACGAGGCTCGGCTAAAGAACAATGGCGAAGTGGCCGTCTTGATCGCCCAAGCAGCCGCTTGGTGGTTCTTTCTGAGAACAAGTTCCACCCTTCTGTCCTCAGAATGCAGGCAGTCTGCAATGTCATTGGACAACATGGAAGACGAAGTCAGCTGGGCCATCGGAGCATCAGCAGCAGGCAGATGCAGCAGATCTTGTAGAACAGAGGCCGAACAGTATAGCTTTTTGTCTAAAGCGTTTGGCGTGGTCAAAGAGCCTGGTACACCCCATGGGAATTGAACCAGCTCAGAAAATAATTGTGGTCATGGTATAAAGTCCTTGTCTGCCCTGGGGACCGAGAATAAGCTATCGGGAGGGCGAGAGGCTTCAGAAGGTTCAGGCTGTACAGCAGAAGTGTCCATGTTAGTCAACACCTTGGCCTTGTGGTGCAAGGATTTGAAAAGGGATGGACAGAAAAGTCTGGTCATAGGAGGTTGGTCGGAAGCCAGACCTTCGTCCTTGGAAAACTCTGTGTCCCTATGATCATCATTGTCCCAAAGCGAATCCTAGCTGTGGATGGAATCCTGATTAGCTGGAAAACTCCTGGTGATGGTCCCAGCTGGCTGAAGCTGGTACTGGAGGAGGTAGTAGAAAGGTGGAGGGCAGGCAGATGGAAGAAAGCCCGCAGTCAAAAACCTAGAAATTGTCTCTGCGACAATCGAATGGAGACCTTCTCCAGTGCGGAGGCCCGCTGCAATGGCCATGAAGGTGGCCTCAGGTGCGGGGCATGCTGTTGTCAGCCAGGTTGCAGGCAGCACTCCAGGATGGAACAGGATACCTGCTGGAGCTGTTTGGGCAACATTGTTCCTGGTGGTGGTAGTAATTGGCATATCAAGAGCACAGGTATGGTCTGCCAACACGGGCACAGAGGAGACAATTGCATAGTCAGGCGCCACCAAGTTGGGCACAGGTGTCCCCTGTAGACCCGATGTGTGGGCCCGTTGACGTGCCAGGTCAAACTGGTGTTCCAGGGCCATGTGTCTCTGTTTCTCGGCCTTATTGGATGCTAAAGGCTGCTTGGAGACAAGCACTGTCTGAGGAATGGGTGCAGATTGGTTGTGCTTAGCCTGTTACCCGCACCCTTAGATTTCTTGGGGGTGGGGGTGGCAGCTACAGGGCTGTCAGGTTGCTCCAGGTTGGAGGACAACTCCATGGTCAGCCATGGTAAGACCAGTGTTCAAGCAAGAGATGTGATTGATTGATGATACAAATATATAAAAATATTATGTAGTAAATATATATATGTGTGTGTGTGTGTGTGTGTGTGTGTGTGTATTTTTCGTTAGCCAGTTTTTTTCTACATAAACCAAGATTTTTCTGCAGCCCTAGTTCAGTGAAATCACATTCACTAGTTTCTGGGCTTTTTTTCTTCTGGAAGCCAGCAGGCCCTCTGTTGCCCATTGGGAGACTTATATAGATCTATTTCTGGCTCGTTAGCCTTCATCAGTAAGCCACACCCACATCTCATGCATCTTCCCTGTAAAGGTACAGTATTTATTTTCTTACTTTTTTGTAGGATTTATGTGTATTTTTCGTTAGCCAGGCTTTTCCTACGTAAACCAAGATTTTTCTGCAGCCCTAGTTCAGTGAAATCACATTCACTAGTTTCTGGGCTTTTTTTCTTCTGGCAGCCAGCAGGCCGTCTGTTGCCCATTGGGAGACTTATATAGATCTATTTCTGGCTCATTAGCCTTCATCAGTAAGCCACACCCACATCTCATATATCCTCCCTGTAAAGGTACAGTATTTATTTTCTTGTGTGTGTGTGTGTGTGTGTGCGTCTGTGTGTGTGTATTTATTCTATTTTTGTAGGTTTTTATGTGCACATAAAAACCTACGAAAATAAAATAAAATAAATATTTGACCGTTACAGGGCGGAGTCATGAAAGAAGGCGTGGCTGACTGATGAAGGCAAGTAAGCCAGAAATAGATCTAGCTCAGCCTCTCAGTCTCAGTCTCAATCTCTCCCAAATCTTCAAACAAACAGCAAAATGCTGCTTTAATGTTCGAGAAAGCCTAGAAACTCGTGAATGAGATTTCACTGAACTCAAGCACTGAAGAAAAGTATTTTGGCAAGCAATCCAAACAGAGTAAGACCAACAATTTGTGCAGCAATGGCTTGACAACAGTTGACAGGAAAATGAAGCCTTCCAATGACAGGCACCTCGTCTGTGTCACCAATCGCCCAAGACAGCCACTGACAAAATGCCGTGGAAAGACTGTGCAGGAAGAAGCCTCAGCTGCTCCAATTAACAAAGGTGGTGATAAAAGAGAAGCCCGAGTGACAGGGAGAGGAACTGTCGCTACGGGCAATCTGAAATGATGCAGGGCGGGAAACTGTCACTGAGGCCTCCGTGACTGGCTAAGCAGGTGACAAAATGGCGGCAGGCAGGAAACAACCCTCTTAGCCGAACACCGGGAAATCAAAGCCGCTTGGAAATTGAGCCGGGAGATCAAAGCCGCTCGGAAATTGAGTCCAGCGCTGTGCTTCATGGAAAGAGGAAAGCACGAGCAATCAATTTACCGCTCCCAGTGCAGCGAATCCCCAACTTCTTCAGAGTATGCCCTGACAGGTGGCAGTGACTCTGGAGCCACCCAAGCTGGCTGACAGGCAATAACGTGTGAAGAGGTGGTGGTGGTTATACCGGCAAGCCGGGAACCAGCACAAACACTGGCAGTAGCAATTAGAGGCAGGGATAGCCCAGAACAGACAGAGCTCTGAAATTCAATAAAGATCACCAAAGGAAACAGGGGAGCCCCTGGAGCCCCAGGGCACTCACCACCTTGACAGCCAAGCCGATGAAACAATAAGCTATAGTCCTTAATATCAAAACAATAATAATAAAGTCCAGGAGATGATATAAAGCAGGAACAATCCAAAGCATGGAGAATAATTAATCAATTAGCCAGAGCAAGCCAAAACGAGTCTCTGTAGATCGATTGAGTGAATATAACTGACCTCAGCCGAGCACAGGAGGCGTGACCAAGGAAAAAGTTTAAAGGAACATACACTCAGTCTCTGACTAATTGACTAAGAATAATCCCACACTTTGGATTCTCCAAGCAGCACACTGGAGAACTTCATCAACATAATACTTCAATGATATTCAACATGTATTACACATCTTTGTATTGTATTTTGTATTTGTATTGTATTGTATTCCCTAGAGTCGGGAACGACTAGCACATAAGTGTGAGGGGAATCTTTATCTTTTTATTGTCATAATCCAAAACACAATATTGGATCCAGGGAGGCTATCAATTAAATTCTCATCTAAGGAAGAAAACTAGACAGGAAGTACAATTGGATATATAGATTCATTGGTTAAGTCAAGGACTCGGGTGACAGGGCACTATATATATTGACATTCAGGTGTGAGGATGGCAAGATAGTGCCATCCTCAACTCATACTCAAAAGAGCATTTCATATAAATTATTAGAATAACACTGAAGTTTATTCCTGGTGGCGCATGGTGGTTAGAATGCAGTATTGCAGCCTAAGTCTGTCCACAGCCTAGAATTTGATCCTGAAGGGGCTTGAAATTGACTCAGCCTTCCATCTGTTTGAGGTTGGTAAAATGAGGACCCACATTGTTATGGGAAATATGTTGATATTTGTAAACCACTCAGAGAGTGCTGTAAAGCACTATGATGGGGCAATATATAAGTCTAAGTGCTATTGCTATTATTTTCCAAGTGAAATAAATTCCTATTTCAAGACCAGCTAAATATATGTTTCTTGAGACTAATGTCACAATGTTAAGGTACCTTAGAAGGATTTTTAACACAGCCTGTTCCCATGCCAGCATTATTATAATTTCTAGGAATGCCTGAAATGAAAGATTCATCCAAGAAGGGACAGATCCAGGGGTGAAATTCAGCAGGGTCTGACAGGTTCTGGAGAACAGTAGCAGAAATTTTGAGTAGTTCGGAGAACCGGCAAATACCACCTCTGGCTGGCCCCAGAGAGGGGTGGGAATGGAGATTTTGCAATACCCTTCCCCTAGGAATGGGGAGGGAATGGGGATTTTGCAGTATCCACGCTCACCAAGCCACACCCACCAAGCCACTCCGTGCCCGCTAAGCCACGCCCACAGAACCAGTGTCAGGTATGCTTCCTTCAGTATCCAGGAAAGGAGGACCCAGACTCCATTAGAGATTAACTGGTACTTTTACTAGATATGAAATGAACGCAACCATAGAAAGCAGGATTCTGAAGCAAAACGCGCGAAAGTTACAATTAGAAAGCATCCCCCTCCTTTGTGCACCACAAATCATCCAATCCACAGGTCTTCCAGAGGTCAGGTGGGAGCAGACGTCTGGCCGTGTCAGCATCCAGGAATGCAGTGTCCGTTGGACTGATAACAGCTTAAGGAAAGGTTTCGTTTCTCAGAAAGTTTCTTAGAAAGCCCGCGTGAGCATAAACCCCCCTCCCTCCGTTTCTATGACAACCGAAGCGGCAAAGCAAAACTAGCGAGGTTGACAACCAGTAGTAAAAAAAATTAATTTCACCACTGTCACAGATCTTATAATTTCTCTCCAGCAGCAGAGTAAGCAGATATTCCATTATAAAATAAGGCTACGTGACAAGTTAACTAAAGTAAGGCCAAAGGGGTGATCTAAAATAAATATATATGATGTCCAAAGAACTAAACATGCATCAGATAAATAGGATAAAATGAATGGAAGGACCCTTTATAATAATAATTCTTATTTTACACTGTTTCAGAATAAAAGGTATTTTACACACATCATGTTATCATTATAACAATCTTGTTATACTAATTCTGTTGATCCTGCTTTAAATTGCTGCAGGGCCAACCAGCCGTACTATTAGGCACATAGTGATAGCTGAGTTGGACAAATGATTTTGGATGTCATGAAAAGGAAGCACATTGTTTATCATTTAATAAAATATGAATATATTTTTCCTGCTAAAGAAAGATACTTGTGGGAGTTTCTCATAAGTGCCAGAATTAATTATTCAGTTAAAGATATTATATATTGTGACTTGAGGAGAAGGTCACCATTTGTTATTCTACCTCAGGCAGTAAAATGTCTTGGCCTGGCCCTGAATTTCTTCAGAATAAATATTCTTACCCTTATTTCACATATTCTGTAAATGTTGTATATATTTGTGAGGCTACTCATTTCATCTAAATATTTTGATTTAACATCATTGCAGTACATTGACCCAATGTCCCCTTCTCCTGTCTCCAATTCAGCCACCACTCATCACTCAGGCAACTAAGCAATCTTAACTGCCCCTTCTATTTTGTAGAGTATAAAAGAAATAAAGATTGCAATCTAAAATTTCATCTGGAAAAAATGCAATAAATCTGCACTATTCAAACATCAATTCTTCATAAAATTAGCATTATAATAAAAATTAACCACTAGGAGTCTGGGTCTTATAGGATAAGAACTCTGCCATACCAAGATGCTTTGGTTCAGAAAAGTATTTGCAACATTTACTTATCTCAATTTTCCTCATGTTGTTCTTAATCAGGGGTGAAATCCAGCAGGTTCTGACAGGTTCTGGAGAACCAGTAGCGGAAATGTTGAGTAGTTCGGAGAACCGGCAAATACCACCTCTGGCTGGCCCCAGAGTGGGGTGGGAATGGAGATTTTGCAATATCTTTCTCCCTGGAGTGGGGTGGGAATGGAGATTTTGCAATATCCTCCCTGGAGTGGGGTGGGAATGGAGATTTTGCAGTATCCTTCCCCTGCCACTCCCACCAAGCCACGCTCACAGAACCAGTAGTAAAAAAAAATTGGATTTCACCACTGTTCTGAACTATTACAGCTGCAAAATCCTTGGTGTGCTATGTTGCTTGTATATATGAGACTCAGGGGGGCTTACACAGAGAATCTTGAGCCAAACTTTGCTTAGCTCATGCTAGTCAATTGCAAATGGCAGAGAATATAAGCCCAATATGTGATCCCTTTCTCTCCCAAATTTGGCATTCACTAATCTTATTGCCTCTTCTCCTAAATGCTTTGATCACTCCTTAATTAGATTCTCCCTTATTCTCATTGTTTAAAAAAAGGCAATACATTTCCAGTATTTCCCTCCACATTCAGTATATTCCATTCATTTTTCTGCATTTCTTTGAATTTTATTCCATTGTGTTATTGGCAATTTTGGCATCTTTTCAGAGATAGATAATATTTTGTAGCAATTAACAAATGCACAGAAAAGGTCAAATGGTGCAAGGTGAGCTCTGTTGGTAGTGGACGGGAGGGGAGCTTCTCTGCATGTTGCAAAGCAACTTTTGTGTACATCAAAGAAACAAACCTGTAAAGATTTTCGGACTTCTCCACAATTGATCAGCTAAAAGCCAAGTATCCCTCCAATTAGAGAAAACTCATCCAAAGGAACTGGATACACTCACTTAAATTCTCCATCACTGAAGGCAAGGTAAAAGAAAAAGGACCTCATTTTCTCAGGCTAACAAAAAAAAAAAAGATTTTTTTTTAAATTGGGGGCAGTTTGTGAAGATAGTAAGCTGCAGCTTCTATCATACACTAATGATGTAATGAGCTGCTCCAGACCAGGGATATTGTATTGCATGTAGATGTATTATTTCTCAAAATACAAGCATTAAAGAATATATCCATACCATATACTATCTCAATCTCAATCTCAATCTGAATAGATCTGGAAGGGACCTTGGAGGTCTTCTAGTCCAGCCCCCTGCTCAAGCAGGAGGCCTTATACCATTTCAGACAAGTGACTGTCCATTCTCTTCTTAAAACCTCTAATGATGAAGTACCCAGAACTTCTGAAGGCAAGCTGTTCCACTCATTAATCGTCTTCACTGTTAGGAAGTTTCTCCTTAGTTCCAGGTTGCTTCTCTCCTTGATTAGTTTCTTCCCATTTTTTCTTATTCTGCCTACAGGTGCTTTGGTAAATAAGTTGACCCTCCTCCCTCCTCTTTGTGACAACCTCTCAAATACTGGAATACTGCTATCATGTCACATCTAGTCCTTCTTTTCTCTAGACTAGCCAAATCCTGCAACCATTCTTCATATATTTTAGTCTACAGGTCTTTAATCATCTTAGTTGCTCTATTTTACACTGTTCAAAGTCTGAACATCTTGTTTGTAATGTGGTGAACCAAACTGGTTGCCGTATTCCAGGTGTGGCCTTACTAAGGCTTTATAAAATGGTTTAATTTTTATTACTTGTAGAAATAGTCCAGAGTGAAAATGATATACTATCAACTTTCTGAATTGTCACAGGTTAATTCACTTTGGCTGGATTAACAAAAAAATAACATTGTATTCGCAGAAACCTTCCCTGCCATTTTAGTTATTCTCAAATTGCTCTGAAGAAGCCTCCATGGAATTCCACCTCTTTAAAACAAACTGGATTTCTTCCAAAACTTCAAATTGGTACTCATGCCAGCAAAATTTGGCACTGAAAATAAAGATGATCATCTGTAAAGAATTGAGGGATTAAAAGGACTTGAGGGAGAGATGTTTGTTCTGACAGTTTTCAAGACTATGGTCCCTCCGTGACCTAAAATATCTTGGAAGCAAAAGAATTACTACAGTTTATTCATTAGTCGTTAACACATATGATAGCACTAAAGGGCGGGGGGGGGGAAATAAAGCTATTGATCACAATTTCTAACAAAAGAAAGGTTGCTAGAGCAAAACCCCAAGATATTAAATTTATAATTATGTTTTTACCGAAAAATTTACAGCTGGAAATATTCCCAAGTGTTAAAAAATGTTTGTTCAGTATAATACCTCAATTATTCAATTCATTTTCTAAATTATTAACTGACCACTGGTCAGGCCTAAAAATGGACAAAAACAAGTTTCTTCAGTTATACAATAAATGCTATAATACTAGTAATACTATATTACTGCTTTATGTAGTATTGTACTGAATGCATAATAGTAATAGTGGTAAGCTCACTTTATATCAACAACTCTTTTCAGTAACAACCCTGTACCATAATCAGATTTTTTCCCCTGTCTCTCAGCATAAATGAGCAATCCAAAACCATAAAATAAATAGGGACAATTAAAGAAGGGGAAAAAAGGAAAAAAAATGGTTAGAATGTAATACCCAAAGGAAAAAAATGAATATAACTTTACATTTAGGATTTCTGGCATAGATAATCTATTAATAAAACATAATTATTGTACTTAATCAGTTGTGATCAGATTCAAGTAAATTTATCTTTCACTATAGAATTTTTCAAACCTATGGTAGCTTTTTAATTTTGTAAAACAGAGAAAGTTTCTACAGTGTTAAGAATCAATGCAATCCAATAAAAGACACATTTTAATTTTCCAATGTTTTTTAATAACAAACACAGCATTCAATAGTATAAACTGAGTCAATTTCATATGTTGCACCCACTTAACAGATCAATTTTTGATGAGTTCCTCATTTAAAAGGAATTTAAAAGTTCCAAGGAGATTCACCAAGTTGAAATTTAAAATCATCTTCAAGACAACGTGTTGTGCTTAGAATATATGATTCAAATTCTGTGACAGATTTGTTTATTATTAAATGAAAATATAGAGCATTCTACAAATGTTTTTAATAATCAGTGTGTAAGTTGGAAAGTATAAGCCTCTAGCACACACTGATCTGCCAAAAATTAGTGGGCATGATACAGATCTACATTGCCACAAATAACTAAATTGTACAAGTACACAAAACAATGAACCATTAAAATCATGAAGAAGCAGAGAATATTCAACTCAAAAGTGCATTTTAGCAGCACTTACTTACTCTCCATGATTTGGGTTCTCAAGTATGTTGAATTGATTAATGAGCAGAAAGAAAGAATTGAAGGCATAGAACAGATTGAATATGAGTAAACTGAGATTAATGATATCAAGGTATCAAGCTTCATGACTATTAAAATTTACCTTTAAGGCTACATACCATTTTGGAAATTCTACTCTCTGGCATGTCATCCTTTCCCAAGTTCCCAATAACAAAATAGGACAGATATATATGCAATAGTGCAACAGTGTTTATGCTGATACTGTCCACTAAAACTCACACATCAAAACTGTGCAAATTCTCTCAGACCAGTCTGGATCAATTTTGATAGAAAGGACAAAACTATGGACAAGGCCACCGAGCTAGTTTTCTCTTTGGAAACTTGTCAGGAGAGGTTTTTTAGGGAATACATATGAACAGTGCCAGAGACATTGATAAATTTCCCTTCTGAAACAATCAATAAAAAACCTTCCATCCTGTTCAGGCTTCTATTGTGGACGCAAGGGCCATAATTACATTGTCAAAAATTCAAGTTACCCCAGCTGACTGAGAACCCCTTTAACTGTGACGTTGATTGGCATGCAGTTTATGGGCAGTGTGCCCTGACTGGCAGGGAAGCTGGGTGAAGCCAAAGGCAACTGTGAAAATTCTCAATCTACTCTGACCACCCGAGTGCCAAACTGCCACTCAGAGAGAATTCTGGGAAAACCCAGAGTCATATTAACATATCAAACAGAGAAGCTGACACGTTGTTATTAAACAATCAGATTCAGCCATCGCTATGGAACAGTTCTTGCAAAATTTACTACTTGAAAGGGAAATAAGTGGGAATTATACTCCATTCTGTCTACTCAGAGACAGCTAAAAATGTTTCAAAAGCTTGTTTGTGTAATGATTTCAATGTGTGCTTAGGTACAACTATTTCAGAAATACAAAAATGTTGTCAAACAGTTCAGTTTGTTTTATTCTATAAGCCAAGTTGATCCTAAATTGTGTTTGGATTTGATGTAAGAAGCATGAAGGCGCAAAATAAGTGGTCTCTTTCCTGTCTTATTTCGAGAGTGGTGTGTGTGTGTGTGTGTGTGTGTGTGTGTGTGTGTTTCCACTATGTTCACATTAAATAGTGGATTATATACTTTCACTGAAATTTAATTGTACACAGTACACACAGTGGGATTGTGCTCAAACTGCATATAATTCTGCAACAATCCCAAGATTTGCAGCATCATTGCTAAAGTATTGAAAACCATGAAACATTTCCAATAGTGTCTCAGGGCCATGCTGCTCTCTGTTCTTCAGCTTCCTAAATAGCTGTTTTGATTTCCCACTTTCTAGCCTCAGCTGCAAACCAATGGATAAAACCATTTTGAAAACAAAGTCCTATCTGGGTTTTTTTTTTAAGTACAAAAGCACAACAAAATATGTTCATTATGGAAACAACTCTATTCTAGACAAATTCCATTTGTCTAGACAAATTCTAGACAAGGATTTTTTTGGGGGTGGGGGATGAACACAAAAAGACCCAGATAGAGTCATATACTGCAACCTACCACATAAAAGAAATGTTCCTTTTCACTGTTCCAGACCAGCCAAAGCTATACATTCATAGCTGGGGAACAGCTGTCAGGAAGAAGTACCATATTTTTGGGACTATAAGACACATTTTTTTCTCTCCTAAAAGAGGCTGAAAATTTGGGTGAGTCTTATACTCCAAATATAACCGCACGTGGTGCCCAAATGGCTACCCAGAACAGCTGCTGCCTTCTCTTACCCCTTCCGTCCTTTGCCTTCTTTAGTCACTGGAGCTCCCTCCAAAGATCAGCTGTGCTTTTGAAGCTGTTTTTCATCCCCAATGCAAGTGAAGCAATCTTCCATGCTTTGCCTGCTTTTCTAATTGCTGCTCCCTCCAACAATCAGCTGTGCTTTAGAAGCACAGCCCCAACCAATCCCAACCTCAAAACCAGCAAGCAAACTAAATGTGCTGGAACTGGCCAGATGAATACCTGGTAGGCAGAATCCCCCCTCCCCTATTTTCCTCCCCAAAGACTAAGGTGCTCTTGTGGTCTGCCAGCAGCCTGCAGAGCTGGCAGCGGAGTCGGACAGTAAGGAGGCTGAGGAAGAACATGGGCCAGTCCTTGAGGCTGGGGAAAACCCGGATGAGGGCTCTGCGTCGGAGGCAGAAATGGGGCTAGGGCCATCTGGGAGTGATGTGCAGACTCCGGAGCCTCCAGAGACAGAGGAACAGGAGGCGCCTGTTCCTAGTGCACACATGAGAAGAACTGCCAGAAGGCAAGAGCAGCTAAAGCAAGAAGGATGACTCAGGAGTATGGCCAAGAGAAGTTTGGCCCCTCCCATAAGGCTTAAAAGACCAGCAACGGCTCTTGGGCTCTTTGTCAGAAAACAACATTGATAGATTGGTTTCTTGTCTTGCTGCATTTATTCCTTGTCGGCGTCTTCTGCTTCTGAACTTTTGCCAAAAAAGCCTTTGGCTTTTTTGGCAAAAGTTAGACCAACTTTAGGCCATATTAGGCCAAAGTTGGTGATAAGGCTGAAGAATTGTGTTATGAAGAATTTGTTTTGAATTAGTTTGAACTACACTGAGAATGAGTTAATTCTCAGCTGTTCTAATAAAGTCTGTTTGTTTAGAACTGATTGCATCTGATAATACCTATTGTGGGCCTGGGTCACAACAGGTGGGCCTGGGTCACAACAGGTGGGCCTGGGTCACAACAGGTGCATCTTATACTCCGAAAATTGTGGTATAATTCGTCGCCCCCCACCTATTTCTGTACCATTCCTGTGCCCTTCCCTTGCTGGTTGGTATTAGAGCTAGACAGCTCATTGTTAGAACTGGATTAGAGATCTGAACCTGAGCATTTCACAGAAACATAGTAGAAGGGGAAAATAGGAAAGTAAGAATTTGTTCATTCTCTCCTTTTGAAATATCAGGTATAGTACAAGAAAAAAAAAGTCAATTTCACAGCATACATTCCCCAGTACTAAAGTCCAACCAGAGTGCTTATTATAAATCATACAGGTTTTGAAGAAGCCGGTTCTTTTTTATTCCAATTAGCATGCAGCCCTCGCCTAACATCAAAACATTCTGTGTATCCTGGCATTTAAAATTCAGAATTCTTGCTAGTGAACAAGAATATCTACGATGGATATAGGCAGCTTTGTTCTCTCAAGAACCTGCATGGTATACAGGGTAAGAACCAAACAACCATTTCTCTTTTTTGCAATCCTCCTATCTCTCTTATTATTTATTAAGCTATTAAATTTCTATGCTACCCATCTCACTAATACCGAGACTCTGGGAGGCTTACAATATAATAAAAAGTTTAAAAGTGCTAAACATAATTAAAATTAAAACAAAAAGATTAAAAGTTAAGAACAAGATGAGGGTGAGAATCTTCTCTACTTTGTCAGCTCCACCCACTGTAGCAGGCCCATATTGGGAGCCCAGGCCAAGCTGAAGAGCCAAGTTTTTAGGCTCTTCCGGAAGGCCAAGAGTGTGGGGATGGACATCGCCCTCTTATGGGAAAATATTGCAGAGGGCAGAGGGCAGAGGCCATAGCAGAAAAGCCTCTTGACCTGGACCCTGGGAGCTAAAATTCTTTGGCTGACAGGATCCGAAGTAGGTCCTTTCAACTGAAATGAGGGGGCAAGTTAGTCCCATCAAGATAAAGTGGTTCCTCATATATTCTCATTGACTTTCTAATACTCCATTAACTCTCTCTCTCTCAAGTAGCAAACTACAGAGGAATGGAGGCTCCTTCTTAGCTGAGAACTCAACTAATTTATTGTGGCAGACTCTCAATAACCAGCCCATGGCCATAGTTTCACTCCATGTGTTTCTTTTCCAAACTGAAGAAACAAGAACCTCCTGGATTCCTGAGAAGATTTTATATACGTAAGATCTGTTAGGTATTCACACCTACTTACATTACATTATTTTTGTATTTTGTTAAACTTGGCTTTCCGTGGCCCATTTTTGCTCCATTTATGTCAGCAGCTGGAATTTACCATGTGATTTCAGTAACAGAAGGAGGCATCACAACCCCAGAAATATATAAGTAACAACTAATTTAGCCTTAGTTGAACAAACTGGTTTTATTGAAAATTAACCCTAAATTCAGAAATGCCAGATTCAGCGTGTTTTTGTCTGATGTTATTTGGTAGAGTAAGCAATGCAAATCTTCTGCCATTTGAATGCAGATATTCCCTCCATGGCTAAATAAATCCTAAATAAATTTTAAAAATGTTCACTCCATGCTAAATAAAGTGGGTCATCTCACACCTCCTATATTTAAAAAGGGAATTTCTGGTAAGGAAGTGGAACTTTTGGACACCCAGAATAAATACACAGAAACATACATTCATTCATGGAGATTCTCTAACACACATAACAATGATCTCACAAAGACACACTTTTTAATTTGTCCGTAGGTTGTCTAGAACTGGCAGCATTTCAGAAAGGAAAAGCAAACGGTGACAGCAAAATAAAGTGACTTTTGCAGATCCCTGCTTTATCTCTTGTCTTGCATTCAAGGCTACTATTGCTATGGGTGGTTCCATCCAGTCAAATGTTCATTATTAAGTTGGATGTTGGCATTTTTATTAATCCCTTTAGATTCAAATCCACTACAAACTATGTTCCTGTTCTAGTTCATGGATGGTTAGACAGAACAGCAGCAGGGAGTTACAAAAAGAAATCTGTACCCATACTGTAAAGTTACTGTTCTAAAGAAGGAAAAGAGCAAGATTCTACGTATGTTTCTGATAGGAAGTTACAGTAGAGCTCAGATGGTACATAGGCTGATGGCCACAGTGGCCAAGAGGAGATGTGGTAGGTACAACTGACATTGTAAACCTAAATGGAGGTTGACACACTTATTTCAGATATCATATCACAGTTTCATGTCAACTATCCATTGAAACTTAGCAACAAAATTTCCGGGAGGAAAGCATTGTCTCAGCAGCCTCCTTTTATCTTAACCAATGACAATTTAAACTGATGGACCTTGAATTTCAGAAATATCTGGAGGGCCACTTGTTTCTTGCTCTGCTCTAAAACTTGGCAGTATGAATTGTGAAAGATAAGCACTTCTAAATATCTCATTATTTTTTCATTAAACCTGACCCATATTCACCACACCTATGAATATTATCAAAATGCATTTCCATTTGATAGCAAAAACTTTTCTATATAACTCACCATGCATGGACAGGGTTCCATTTCTCACAGCCAGAAATTTCGCTCCATATGGGAAAAACTCTTCGGAATAGGCACTTCCATGAAGATGGATACGGGCCATGTCACAGAATGGCTTCCTGGGAGATCCAACCTGAAGTGCTCCTCCATCAGACACAAGGATGGAATGAGCATGAAGTTCTAAGGGGCCAGGGCCAATAAATGCCAGCTTGCCACCTAAAGTGAACAACAATAACACTAACTGTAGACAGTCATAAGATGCAGTATCATTTACAGAGTAGTAAAGTCTTGATTATTATGATTTTCAGTGAAGAAAGTAAAGTTGGTTTCCTAAAACTGGAGAACACGTTCTCAATGTAACATTATAAGAAACAATGCTAGTAAAAAAGATAACAAAATGTTGATTCTGGTGTTGTTGTTTTTTCCTGTTTGACTTTAGCCTACTTTCTTCTTCTAATATAAGATCATATGATCATAAGGTTAATCAAAAGGTTGGCCTTTAAAATAATTTTATTTATTACTTTAAACATTAGAACATTATCTTCTGTATTGTATTCAGAGAGTTGGTCTCTGACAGAAAACCATTGGAAGAAACTAGAAGCATTTGAAATGTGGATTTACAGAGGGCTGTTACGTATAAATTGGGTTAACAAAATCACAAATGAGGAGGTGATAAGCTGCCTGGGAAAGCAAAGGGAAATAATCAAATAGCAAAATAAATAGCAAAAGTTAGAGTATTTTGGACATGTTGTTAGGATATGATTTGGGCCTAACAGTTGTCCAGGCAATATATGTATTCTGTGACTTTAAGTTTTAATGCTGCATCATGCTGTAATGCTGAGTCATGCTATAATTAATTGTAATTTAACAATGTATTTAAGAAGGGTACTGTAATGTATTCAGTGGATGATAAGCTGCTATCATCACGTGTGTGGGGGGGGGGGGTGGATCTGCTACCATCCAGGGTTTGTGAACCAACTACTGTTTGTTTGGTAAGAGTTTGTTTGGAGTTAACCGGTAAAGACTTGGACTGTTTAGAAGACTACGAGATTGTTTATTTCCCATTATAAAGAAAACTTTTGATAACACCAGTTTGTATGTATCTCTATCTCAGTACTCTCAGCAACGTTTCTCTGTGCACTTTACTCTGCTAGTTGTTACACAACAACAATATCCTTAACATTGGTTATGGGCCCAGGGCCAACCAGGACCAACTGGAACTAACTAGGATTTTTTCAGAGTTAAACTGAGAGCTTGTTTGAGTTTGTGAGTAGTACAAACTGTGTTTGTTATAAACAATCTACGTGAAGATGGCACTAGAACAAGCAGCAAATTTTTCCATGATAACCCGGCTGGACGGAACAAACTATGTATCCTGGTCTACAAAATGTGGTCTACTTTTGCGTAGAGAAGGACTGTGGGACATAGTTAATAATCCACCGGATGTAACAGCATGGGATCCTGCTGATGAGGAAGATGCCAAGAAATTAGCCAAGTTTAACAGAGACAATGAACGAGCTCTTTGTGTTATTGGACTGACACTGGGTGACCAGCAGCTTGTCCATATCCATGGTGAAGAGTCTGCTGCTAGGTGTTGGACCAAGTTGAAGAGACTATATGTTCGTGACTCTGTGGGTGCTCATATATATCTCACACGAAAATTATTCAACAAACATCTTCTTAAAGGGGGAGATATGATGGCTCATTTGGAATCCATGACCAGAATTTTCCAGGAGCTGCATGAAAAGGAACTTGTTTTCTCTGAACTACAACAAGTGTACATAATTCTTTCTTCTTTGGATGATGGTTATGACAACTTTGTTTCTTCATTAGAGGTTTTGTCCAGAGATGAACTGACATTGGCTGGCATAACTGGTAGGTTGTTGGAAGAATCCAAAAGAAGACAAGAAAGGGATCAGTTGAGAGTGCAACAACCAAAAGAAGATAAAATGTACCCAACTGCTTATTTTGTAAAACGTTGTTTTGCTTGTGGGGCTAAAGGGCATATAGCTAAATATTGTAAAAATAAGAAAATACCTGTTAGGGACAATAATAGACCCAAGAAGGGTTGTAATTTAGCTATATCTAGTTCAACTACTGATGTTAACCAGGATTGTTGGGTTGTTGATAGTGGTGCTTCTCAATCTATTACTAGAAATAGAAAATGTTTTGTTAAAATGGAGAAGAGTAACCAACATGTTAAACTAGCAAATGGCTGGAAGGTTAAGGTAGCTGGAGAGGGTGTTGCTCGTTGGTCATTTAGTAATGAACCATTGCCTATGTTATATATTCCTGGTTTAAAATTCAATTTATTATCTGTTAAATCTTTGGTACAATTTGGGTTTACAGTAACATTTAAAAAGGATAAGTGTCTTATAGAGAAAGATGGCAGGGTTGTTACTGCAAGTTTAGAAAATGATTTATTCATTTTAAGGGAGAACCCAGTATTGGTGGCTAAGTCTAAGTCTGTTTATAAGAATGTTAAACCACATGATGAATGTATTCATCTGTTACATCGGAGACTTGGGCACTTAAATTTCAGGATGTTAAAGAAGACAGTGCAATTATCGGAAGGGATAAAACTACAAGCTTGTAGTAAATATCTGAACTGTAATGCTGTAGTCAGCAGAAAAGTAGGGTTACACCAGCAAACCGTGTTAATGGTTTTAAAACCACAAAGCCGTTAGAGGTAGTGTTTATAGATCTAATTGGACCCAAGAAACCCAGTATAGGAGATGCGTGCTATATTCTAAGCATAGTAGACCATTATTCAAGATATGGATTCTGTTATCTTATGAAAACAAAATGCGAAACATTCCAGCATATAAAAAACTGGCTGCGTTTTGTGGAAAGGAAGCAGAAATTTAAAGTGAAATGCTTAGTGACTGATAATGGTACAGAATTCACTAACCAAAGGTTAGAAAAGTTTTTGCAGGATGCAGGGATCCAGCATAAACGATCTGCGCCGTACAGACCACAGCATAATTCCTATATTGAGAGGCGAGGACAAACATTACAAGCCATGATTAGAACTATGTTGGCAGATTCTGGTTTGCCTGAAAATTTATGGGGCGAGGCTGTTATGTGTGCTAACCATGTGCTAAACAACGTGGTTCATTCCTCTACAGGTGAAATACCATTCACCTTATGGCATGGGAGGAAACCAAATCTTAGTTATTTACACACATTTGGAGCCCCAGCTTGGGTACATATTCCATCTAGTGTTAGGAGAAAAGATCAACCAAGAACCAGAAAAATGTTTTTTGTTGGCTATGAATCAAATCATAGATCTTTTAGATTTTGGGCACAGGGTACTACTAGTGTTTACTGTAGTGCAAGTGCTAAATTTCTAGAGCACGAAGGATGGGATAAACTAGAGCGTGCAGATTTCAGACATGATAATAACGCTGTTAGGATAGAGCATCATATCCCTGATGAGAGTCCTGAGGATATAGATACTGTAGAATCCTCTATTAAGGTTGAGGAACAGGAAGTAGATTTAGGGGAGGATGAAACTGAAACATCTGAAATGAGTCCTGTATTGCCTAGAAGATCTACTAGGGAAAGGCATCCACCGGATCGATATAAGGCAACTGTAGTTTGCCAAGGTGCTGTCAAACATAAAGCATGTTGTGAAAGCTATGGATTAAGGATCTAAACTGTATATATTGTATTTAAACTGTATATATTGGCCTGTCCAAAGGGGAGCATGTTAGGATATGATTTGGGCCTAACAGTTGTCCAGGCAATATATGTGTTCTGTGACTTTAAGTTTTAATGCTGCATCATGCTGTAATGCTGAGTCATGCTATAATTAATTGTAATTTAACAATGTATTTAAGAAGGGTACTGTAATGTATTCAGTGGATGATAAGCTGCTATCATCACGTGTGTGGGTGGGTGGATCTGCTACCATTCGGGGTTTGTGAACCAACTACTGTTTGTTTGGTAAGAGTTTGTTTGGAGTTAACTGGTAAAGACTTGGACTGTTTAGAAGACTACGAGATTGTTTATTTCCCATTATAAAGAAAACTTTTGATAACACCAGTTTGTATGTATCTCTATCTCAGTGCTCTCAGCAGCGTTTCTCTGTGCACTTTACTCTGCTAGTTGTTACACAACAACAATATCCTTAACACATGTGATGCAACACCCAGCATCCTTCACTTAATCCTCCAGGGAAAGATTGAAGGCAAACGAGGTCCAGGCAGAAGAAGAACATCATGGCTTCAAAACCTAAGGGACTGGTTTGGACAAAACTCAGCAGCACTTTTTCATATGGCTATTGACAAAAATAGGATTGCCAACATGATCGCCAATGTCTGATGACGGACATGACACAACAAGAAGAAGATTGTATTCATTCAAGCTTGGAAATTTCGCCGCACTTAAATTTTAAATTTGAGCTCCTTTAAGTAACCCATGTACAAGTCTTTCAAGTTTCCCTGAACATTCCAGATTGATGTCTTTTTGTGATTTACTTCTCTGAAAAATTAATTCATTTTTACTGTTTTTCCTCTATTCTTTGGCCTCAAAACCTGTCTATTTTGCTTCTACTGTTGTTTTCACTATCAAGCTAACATGACTGATAGTCTACAGATAACTTTATTTCAGTTTCTGCTCCAACTCTGTTTTCCACTTTCTTGGGATTCTGAATCACTGTGGCAATCCATATGCTGGGAAACCTACATGCTAAATAAGATATTTTCCCTTTCAGAAAGTTAATCATTGTTTGCCTATCATTGGCAAGCACACAAAAATATTTCTATTTGCTTAAGAATGTAAGAACAATGCTGAGCAAATTGATCCACAATGAGAATTAAGTAAACTTTCTCTAAATTAGTGTCTCAAAGTAGTTATTCTCAGAGAGGAAGATTCAGTTTATGTCACACTTCAGTAGAAAGATCTTCAAATTTCTTCCTAGCCATACTTGTGAACACACATTTTTTAACATGTATTTAGGGATGGAAGACCTCTGACAACAGCTGACACAGCCAATGTCAATGCATGTGATAAAGTACAACCATAAATATACTTTTCAAGTGATATTAAAAATCTAATTTCTTTTTTCCCCAGTGGGCACTTTTTTTCTCACTGTCATTTTTGAAAAATCCAGACATTACTAAAGAGAAAGCTAATGCCTGAGTGATAAAGATATCTGTAAAGTAAGAGAGGAAGAATTGCTATGACAGGTAAAGATTACATTCCAGTCTGTTAAGCTAATTATAACATTTTTCAGAGTTTACAGGCATTTCTATCTAAACAAGTAAATGACATATAATGTGTCTCAAATGCCAGCCTTCTGAACTCATCCCTTTCTGCACTTTATTAATTTATAATAAATATTCAACTTTTACAAAGATAATACACAAGGATACATAACGGATACACACATACACACAACCTGCTTTCTTTTTTTCATAGCACTTGATCTTTTTTCATAGCACTTGATCTGTTTCCCATGAGCAGAAAATAAGAAAATAATAAGTGCTGATTAACCAAAGTATTTGGCTCCAACCTTTCTTACTGTTTATTATGACTACTCAAGAAAGCAAGGAATACGGTAACTGTCAGGTTATCCTGAAAAATAAAAATGAACTGTACTTACAGTAAATATGAGGTCTTTCAACCAAACTAAATATATAATTTAAATTCAAATATATCACTTTGGTAGAGTAAGAAGAGAGATACAGTATTTGCCATCGTCTTTCTTTTTTGAAGGAAGGAGATTAAAAGAAATATTCTAAACTTCCCAGAAGATATTAGATCTAGGCATCATCTCAGAGAAGATTTACCTTGGATTGTAACAGCATTTCATCATTTGATGATAGGGGTATAGACCAAGATGAATTCTCTGCTGCCTAGAATCCATGCAGCATCAATGAAGCCCTACCAGGAAATGCATTAATATCCCTGGAAAGGCATAGGTAATGGGACAGCAAATTTAACTCTCCCTTCTTCCATTTGGTCTTTGTTTTCTCATTCATGTCATTTTGGCACCGTTGACATAGCAAATATTTATGCTGCTTATAATAACCATAAAATATACACAAAATATATCAGCAGGCAACTGCAATGCCCTTTTGGTTCTATTGAAACCTTAGTCAAATTGGTCTGCCTGCTTGCCTGTCTTTCTTTCTTTCTTTCTTTCTTTCTTTCTTTCTTTCTTTCTTTCTTTCTTTTTCAAGAAGGGAAAAAAACCACTTTTAGATATTTGCTTTTAAAATCCATTGTATAGCAAGATGAAGAGATGAGGCAGTCTCTCTCTAAGGGAATATAGCCCAAGAAAAGGTTCTTCTGTATAGAAGATCTATGGATCGTAAGAATAAGGACTGCCATCAGATATCCATGGAAATGGTATCTGAATATAAACTCTTTGGAATAATTGAAAAGAGAGAGGAATGGAAAGAGAAGCCAAACAATATAATTTAGACATGAACTTCCTATGAAATATTCAGCATATCATTCCTATAAATTCTTATTTATATGACTTTATAAATCTAGTTATGGGAATTTCAGAGAAAATAAAAACAATCAAGGAACCACCAAGACCACTCCCACCAACACCAACAGGGCAAGCCACTGGAATATGAAATGAGAGCAAACCTCCACTCCCTACTTGCACTGATGATGGTTCCTAGTTTGGTAATGAAATGTGTACAAAAACAAACAAACAAACCCCAAGCTCAGAGAGCACCAAGGACCTCAAAGTAAAGACAACATGATGAAAAATTGTCTGCCAACCTATGAAAGCATCACACATTTCTCATTAGAAATTCCCGGGTACCACTAGCCACTCTAACATTGTACCCTAGTTGAAGGCAGACCTTATAAAGTCTTGCATTAAAATGAGTCAAAGTGTTTTTTTTTTAATCAATCACACATTCATAATGCAATAACAGTATCAATTCCAGTTCCCAATTCATCAAGCATTTAAATGGGTCCTGCATTTTTAATATGCTAGTGTTCTCTCATTAGGATTAATGAAACTCAATGTGTGCTTAAAGTCAAGCAGCGTATGAAAGCACTTTTCTGGATCAAAGCCTTCTTCCCACTCAGAGTTGCATGGAGGCAGCTGCTTGAGCATTCTCAGTCAGAAATAAACTCCCCAAACTGATGCCGATGCTGCTTGGCCATCTGCATGTGTGCCCATCTGTTCTGATGGCATGTGCTCTCCTGCAAGCTGCTTGGACTCTTCCCTAAGAGGGCCAGTGCCAAGCAATGGTGATTTAATCAGCAGCTTGAATAGAGCATCTTGTTTGGAGGAAAACTGCTCCATGTGAACCAAGCTGAAGCAGCATTGTGTTTGCCGCACTTCATCAATTGTGGGTAGGCTTGCCAAAGAAAGCAAGTACCAGAGTACCAGAAGGAAGGTTATGACCATTGCATGCAGGCATTTATGGATGGCAGGATCAGCAGTAACAGTAACAGCTGCTGTGGAAACCTATTTTTACTCATAGGGACTTTTTTACAGACTTCAGAGAACAGAATGTCGAATAAGACCAACCGCCATGGCAGTTGATCACTTCCTTGATTAATGGAGCTACAAGATCTAGTCACATTTTGACGAGGAAGTGTGGGGACTTAAAGTGACAAAAAGACAATGGAGCAAATGGAAGCCACAGTCACAGCGACAGGTCCAATTTGTGACCGTCACACATTTTGCATTTAGAAGCATGCCATGACCACTTAAAACAGGGCCGAATAAGATTAAGACAAACTGTAGTAATATCTCAACAAAATCCAATCTTGAAAGCATTTAGTTTTTCAGATCAAAGTTTACATGCGCATTTTCATAATTTTTCAGGACTTCTTTTGTGCTGTGTCCTGAAAAAGATAAATATAATACAGCTCTATATAATAATATTGATATAGTTTGGCAACTAAAAAGAGGAAGAAAAAGTTCTGCCCCAAGCAGCAGTTTATTTCCAAACAGCCGCAGATGAAGCCAAAAGAGCTCATTTCATTTGTTTGTTTGTTTGTTTGTTTGTTTGTTTGTTTTATATGCCACCGTTCTCCGGAGACTCAGGGTGTCTTACAATGCATTAAGCAATAGATTTTACAGTTTTGTTTATTAAAATATCCCTATCTAAAATAATAAAGGGGAAAGCAACTTACATGCACAAACTCCTGCCAAATTCTGACCTATCACAGTTTCTCCATGATGAGTTAAGGCATTAGTGGTGATAAGATAGCAGTTTCTCCCACATGCATTTCTCTATGTATTATTATCCACTGTTTTGATCTGCTGCAGTGTTATTATCTGCCACATTTTTTTTAAAAAAAAAGGTAGGCAAAAAAAGGTTTTATTATTCTTTCAAACTCAAATGAAACCCTTCTAAAGGCAATGAACAGCATTGCTTTTCCATAAAAGTAAATGAACTAGCAAGACACTGCGCAGCCTTTCTGCTAGGCTAGAGTCGGCCTGCCTGTAGCACAGCTTCCATTCTCATGGAAGTGATCACCCCACTTTTGTTTATGAAAGTTAAATCTCTCAGTATGGGGCAAGGGTGGATGTTGTGACTTCAGCAATGCCCCATTTGGTGCACAGCCTGCTACTTGACACACTGCCAGTGGCGAGGCTCATTTTGAACTGCATTATGATAATGTTTTATAGGACAATTTGTGAGCTAGCTCAGATTGTGGCTCATTTGAATATCTCTGGCCCAATTGCTAGTACATCTTCCTTTGTCTCCTCTCTCTTTCCCTGTATCTCTCCCATCACCACTCCAGGCTCCCTTTGTTATTTGCTTAGGTAATAACTATTGCCAAGTGGGAGGTACTACAACCATATTTTAAGCAGTAGAAGCAGGTTAGTTGAAAAGTCCAACATGCTAATTTAAAACAGTCTTGAATACCTCTGCTTCTAAAGGAAGCTTCATTGTAAGTTTGCTAAATATATTTGCTTCAGAATACAATGTGGTTCTCTCCATTATGGAATTAAAAACCAGCATACGAAGAACATATTAACTTTTTTAGTCTGAAACCAAGACTGTTTCAGGAACCATTCCTGCATTTCTAAAGCCATTTTTTCACTTGACTGTTCAAAAGGCTAATGAGTTGATAAGAAAAAGCTTTCCTGGGTTCACACGGCTATCATCCAAATAATACCATCTGAAAAATGTGTTTTACATCTCTTTCAGAAAGCCAATAAAAAAATATTACCACTATCATGAGCCATTATGTATTCCTGAAGTTAACAGTGCAAAGCACTTAGAGATTTCCTCCATTATACAAAATTCTTATCAAGGCATACTTGGAAATTCTTAACGGAAGGTGGAACATGCCCCACTGCAACCAGTGTATTGCTGTATTTTAATGTTTTACTGATATAGCAATTATTATCTAGATAATGCTATTACAGAAGTGTACATCTGTGCCTAAGAAGACATTGGCAGACCCCAGCTAGTCCTCCTGAAACGCAGGGACAATTTTCAAATACAGAGATACAGAAAAGGGGATTTGCTGCTGTTATATGAGTTTAATAAAACATCAGAGCAGGACTGAATATTAAAAGGTTCTTTGTAAAAACAAAGCAATCAGATAATAGCGGTTGACAAGTACTACATAGCCAACAATTTGGAATGATCTTACACTGGATTTCCTACACATAGCAGAGAAATGCTTTTGAACAACTGCAAGGTCCTCTCCAATTTTATGGATTCAACACATCTGTATTCAACACATTGGCTTTAAACTGGAACATAAATTAATTAAGTTCACAAGTTCACAAACTGGAAAGTATTGTCTTCCTTTCTTCCAGCTCCATTCCATCTTTCATCCTACACCAGGAGGGAACAACAAGACTCTAGTGTGGCTTTTGGAGATCTGTGGAAGGGGAACTAACAGAATTTGTCTTTTACTTAACATCCCTTGTATTTATCCCAGGATCCAAAACTCTGGTAATTTGATATAATAAAAGTCAGAGCAGTCACCACAAAGCATCAGCAACATTGTCAGTAATCAGTTCCATGTTGTTCTGTCAATAACAATAACATTATTGTGAGTACAGTAATGTTATTGTTATTACTACAGCACTAATATTACATCTTTGTATGTTAAGTGTGCAAAGATGTTAGTAAGAAAGTATTTTAGGTTAGCATTGAATAATTCCATGGAGGCAGGATACTTTTTGCTATTTTTGCTACTGTTAAATCTTGTTACTTTCGTTTGTGAGTGCATACACACAGATAGGAATGGCGAATAAATATAATTTAGTAAATTTTAGCAAGAAAGAATTTTCCCAGTGCTCCCCACATATAGCATGTGCTAGTACTCTCCTTCAGGTTTCTCTAACAATGACATTCCTTCACCTGAAAAAAAGACTTGGTTAAGAAAAAAAAGAATCAAACCTTTGACATGAAGCATATTAAGAATGCTTGTGTTAGTATCCAATAGTAAAATCTGTCCTCTTTCTACTATGACATTATCGCCATCTTGTGGTGGATGTCCATTAAGCCAGGTCAAGTTTTTTGACCATAGTCCACAAAATTGAATTTGGAAGGTGTTCTAAAATGAAACAGAAATCAAAATCATTAGCAACCCAAACATTGTGGTGGAAACAACACATTTGGATAGATCATACAATCCTTACTTTACATATCTATTTGGATTTGAGAACTTCATTTTTTTATGAATCAACTTGTGGCAAAAGTTGACCTTATATCGGTATTAGTCAAATTCAGCAACCTCCAATGGATCAAAGAAGCAATTTAAACGTCAGTTTATAAGAATAAAGACTAAACACAAACAAGGATTCAAATAGTTTAAAACATCTTTGGAGATGAAATAATTTTCAATAAACAGTTTTAAAATACTTCTGGTCAACCAAATGTATTGTAATTTATAGGGCATGAGAATTTTTTTTTAAAAATCAGAGTGATTAGCTTGGGATAGGTGGCTATACAAATTGAATAATAACTAAAAATCAACCAAGTAGGAAGTAGGAAAACTTTTCTGAGGAAGGCAACTCCATAGTTGCATAAATACAGCTAAAACAAACTGCTATCAAATAGTCACCCATTCAGTCATGGCACTGGAACCTGAAGTATCTGAAGGAAGTGGCTGTGTTGATTAAGATGTTGTGTAAATGCTATACGGAAAGAACTCTGACCATGACTGACTTAACAGACTTTTGAACCCAAAGAAGTAGCATGACATTAAAGGGAGAAGCAGAACTGTTAAGATGATTTCGTAGGAGTGGGAGACTGTGAGAAAGAGACTCAGAATAACTCTGCCTTAATCACACTAGATATTGTATACATTGTGCAGGATAATTTGTTTCAAAATTCTATTACCCTACCAGCAATCTAACTGATTTTTGCATTTTGCACTTGTCAGCCTGGCAGAGTTTGACAGTTGACTCGTATGTGAAGAAAATGACATGTTTGCAGGCCTCCTAAGGGCCAAGAGATACTGGAAAACTCCCAAATATCTCTTTGTTGTTGACTTATATGCTCACACAGATGGCTTATCCCTTCTCAAAGCTTTCATCAGATGAGATTTCATGAAATTTTGAAGTAACTTCAGACTTTTTCACTAAAAAAAAAAATTGATCCCTGTAAAGTGGATACAAACATTTTATAAGCTTTATCCCGATAATGAAATATAAATTTGTAAATGATGCTTATCACAAGAAGATGCTACTTTAAGCAAAACTGTATTACTGAGCAGTGACGCAGTGGCTCGGTGGCTAAGACACTGTGCTTGTCGATCAGAAAGTCAGCAATTCAGCAGTTCGAATCCTTAGCGCTGTGTAACAGAGTGAGCTCCTGTTACTTATTCCAGCTTCTGCCAACCTAGCAGTTCGAAAGCACTTCGACTGCAAGTACAAAAATAGGGACCACTTTGGTGGGAAGGTAACAGTGCTCTGTGTGCCTTCAGCATTTAGTCATGCCAGCTACATGACCACAGAGACGTCTTTGGACAGCACTGGCTCTTTGGCTTAGAAACGGAGATGAGCACCGCCCCTAGAGCTAGAAATGACTAGCAGGCATGTGAGGGGGAAATTTTACCTTTATATTACTGAGCAAGTTAAAAGGAGTCAACTTAACACCTGCAAATTTCATTTTACATGTTGATCTAAGTTTATTATTTTTTCCTGAAAGTGTTCCTCTGGAATTTCCAATGAGTATATGTAGCAAATGAAAGGAGAGATAGCATTATGGAAATGAGTAGCCAGGAGGTTCTGACCAGCAAAGTCTCTCCAGAAAAAGGACAGATCATAAGATCACCCACATGTACTCCAGACAGCTGATGTTTAGGAGTGGACTTCAGGAACTGAGGTTTTGTGGTCAGCTTATAAATCAAGGGATTTCAATCAAGGTCAGAGGTGTAATGTAGCATGTATTAACCAAAAAACAAAACAAAACAAAACAAAACCCAAACCTCGTATCTTAATCACTTTTGGAAATGGCTTAATTGTTTTTCAGCATTTTCACAGGATCTCATAAGGAGAAAATTAAGAGCCAAGGAAGAAATATCAAGCTTACAACCTCATGTAGAGCATGCATTAAGGACACCTGATTTGCCCGAAACTCCACTTTCTAGTTCACTTTGGATTACAAATATTCTAAATATTATAAAGATCTTTGAAGCAGTAAAGCAACTGAATGACCTAGTGAGTTTTCCTTTGACCCAGAGCAAGATTAAAATAAAAACTAAAGAAATAATTGAAAGCATTTAAACCAATTAATAGTAAAAAACCTACCAAAGATTTGAAGTATAAAAGTTTAAAAGAAATTAAGAGAGCAGTTGAATTAGGAATATTGTTTATTAGAAAGTATGTTTGAATTAATTAAATAAATAAGGCATATCTCCATGGGAATGAACCACTATTTAAATTTCCTTAAAAGAGATGATTGGCTGATTTTATTAAACAAAGAGATAAGGGTAAATTGTGCAAAATTATGTCCCTATAGAACTATGGAATGCTAAATGTGACCAAAGATTTAAGGATATAAAGAAAGGAGGAAAAAAGGTCACAATTTACTTTTTACTTTCCCTTTTTTCATTATAAATTAAAAATAGAAGAATTGCAAAAGAATATTAAGCAATTCTTCTATTTTTATAAATTAAAAATAGAAGAATTGCAAAAGAATATTACAGCATCAGTGACTAAATATGTCAAGAGAGATTTGGCGACCCTTGAAGAAATAGAGGAAAACTTTGCAAGATGAATAAAAAAAATGAAAATTATATAATTAAAAAAGTGGAAAGAAATTAAGGGGGGGGGAAATCTAAGAAATTTTGAAAATAAAGAAAATAATAAATAAAATGGGGGAAAATTTAGATGCTGTAATTAAGACAGAAACAAATCTGCCCAATTTTGAGAACACCTGGTGAAGATATTAGGGAATGTGTTGCTGAATCCTTACCATATTTTTTTTTGAATGAGATGGAGCTGTGGATAAAGTGTACATAATTAGTATAAGATATTCAAAGGTAAGAAGGTAAGAATTGGGTGTGAGATCACAGCCCCCAGAAGCTTACAGTCTCAGCGTGAAAAGCATTTGCAAGCTGATGGGACAGTTGAAGCAATGCAATTTTGCTGCCCCAAAGTCTTGTCAACTTACAAACACTTTTCACACTGAGACTGCAAGCAGGCAAAGAAACCCTGGCAGAGAGGCTGGAGAAAAGATAGCTTGCTAGATCTTTACAACCTGGCATGACAGGATGGAGGGTGGGGGTGGAATTGTAGGGATCCCAGGGGAAGGAGCATGAGATATCTCAGTGGGTCAGGGGAGGTTTTGGATGGTCTGAAGCAGTTTTTTTTTTATTTATTTTTATTTTATTTTAATTTATATGCCGCCCTTCTCCGGAGACTCAGGGCGGCTTACAGTGTGTTAAGCAATAGCCTTCATACTTTTGTATATTTATATTTATACAAAGTCAGCTTATTGCCCCCAACAAACTGGGTCCTCAATTTACCCACCTTATAAAGGATGGAAGGCTTAGTCGACCTTGAGCCTTCCTGGGATTGAACTAGCAAATAATTGCAGCAGCTGGATCTTAAATGCTGCCTTTGTAGGAGGCATTACTCCCCTACGCTACTCAGGCTCTCTTGAAGCAGTTGGTCTGTTCCATCACTAGGTCCCCCCATGGCCTTCCCCATACTGAGATACCTCATGTGCATTTCATGACCTGCACATTCAATTAGCAAATGTGTGGGCGAAAGCAGGGAGTGATCACATTCATGTTATGTGAATCACTCCAATGAATCCTCCTGTTATGAATGTAATTGGAAGGCTCCATTACATTTGTAACTTGAGGATTACCTGTATAATAATTCAGATGTAATTTTACTTAAAGAAAAACCTATCAAAATATTGCATAAAAGAAAGGAATTCATCTTTTTGGCTGTCAAATTCAAAACAGAAAAAGGTACATTTCATTGGGATAAATTGGAATGACTGGTTTTAACTTAACTAGCAGAAATTTCAATTTAACTTAGTCAAATTGTGAAGAGTGTGAAGAGATTTTCTTGAAAGGTTTAAACAGGAATTGGAAGAGATGCAAGGGGATCAAAAGAAAGCAGCTATGCAGCAAATACAGTAAGAGACTATGGAAGAAATTCCCACATTGGGCACCACAGGTATAGATTTTTCTAAGTTTGCAACATAAATATGTGTTTTAATTGTCTAATGTGGATGTAACTGGGATGAGTACTCCTCAAAAGTGAAATAAGGTATTTCATTATTTGAAAAAATAAAGTCTGCTTACAGTAAACATGTATAAGAAAAAAGGATCAAACATGGATTTATAATCGTTTGGAATAAGAATCTATTTCAGCAGAGAAGACTAAGAAAAATAGAAATGTTTTTGTATATAAACCCCCAAGTACAACTAAAGCTGATTCTGACTAATGATTATGGCAGATATGTGAAGATGGAATTAATTTGAATGAAATAAAAATTCTGATACTAGGAACACATGCCTGAAAAAACAAAGCTATACTTTTCAAAGGAAAGTGCTTTATGGGAAAAGCAATAGACTTGCCATATGAAAATTGGTATTTATTGGAAGATCGGATTGGAATGGTTTACCCTCCAAAAGACAGAATATCTGTGAAAGGAATTAAAACAACACAAGGCAAACCGCTGAAAATATTTTTTGAAATGTTAGATAATTTTGAACTTATAGACATATGGAGACATAAAGATGGGGACTGTAACAAATGCACTTATTTTTCTGAAAGACACAGAACTTTCTCAAGTATAGCTATCTTTTGGATTTCTAAAAAGCTAGTTAGGTGTAATACTAAAATGGAGATATTGCCAAAGACTTTTTTCGATCATAACCCAGTGACTTTAACATGTAGGAGAAGAGTTAGAATTTAGAGGTGGAGGCTAAATAAAACTTTATTACAAAAGGAGCCTGAGTAGCGTAGGGGGGTAATGCCTCCTACAAAGGCAGCATTTAAGATCCAGCTGCCTGCAATTACGTGAGAGTTCAATCCCAGCCAGGCTCAAGGTCAACTCAGCCTTCCATCCTTTATAAGGTGGGTAAATTGAGGACCCAGTTTGTTGGGGGCAATAAACTGACTTTGTATAAATATAAATATATAAGCCTGTATGAAGGCTATTGCTTAATGCATTATAAGCCGCCCTGAGTCTCCGGAGAAGGGCGGCATATAAATTAAATTTAAAAAAATAAAAAAAAAAGGAATCAATGATGGAGGACTGTAAAGAGAAATTGAAAGATTTTTTTTTAGAATAATCTTAATAAAGGCATCGACGTAAGGACAGTAAGGGATGCCTTTATGAAATGGCAAATTATTAAAAAGAAAGAAGTTGCAATAAGTAAAAGAAACGCACATGGCTTGTAGTTGTGCTGCTGTTCTTGATTGCTTCTTGGCCTTTTCTTATACAGTTCTGACTGATAAGACATTTTCTTTAGAATGCAGTGTAACATTCTTGAACCTTTTTCCTGGGACAAATGGTTTGCAGTCGATTTGAGCCATCGCAAATGAAGCATTTTTATTTATTTTTTCCTCCTGGCCTTACAAGTATTTTTTTTTTTTTTTGACTCTTGCTTTTCAGCATTATGTAGATTTTATCTTGTAAACAATTTATCACAAAATTGTCTATTTTTTTAAAAAAAAATCTCCTTCATATGCCTTAGCTTACTAAATTGTAGACTATTCATTTAAAATTAAGGCAACTAGTATTTGGAGCTAGTTTATCTACTAAAACTTATTTGGAATATATATGATTTGTATACAGATTTAGATCCCTCTATTTCCTCCAGACACATGCTTCATATTTTTCTGAAAAGATGCCCTTTTGCATACTGACCCCTTGTGGTCAGTAAGTCATGAGCTATTGTCATTACCACTGGATTTGCAATGCCAACTAATTGAGCCAGGTGAATCCATTTGAATGTTGTCCCACATTCAAGCTATAAAGACAACAGGAAACACCATCCTCACTGTTGAGGCAGAACAGAGTTCAGATGTTTGGAATGCATATTGATGTAGCCACCTAAAAGAGCCCAAAGATTATACTTTCCAACAAATCTCAAATCTGAAGTCAGACTGATAGTCTAGATAATAGGTTTGCCCTGAGAATTTCTGGAATCACCCAGCTACCAGCTTTTCAAGAATCTTGACTCAAACCATCATCTTTTTAATTCAAATCAAATCATTTCTATAACATAAGGAATTACAAAATATGCAGTAACTGTATTTCCATATACTGCCCCACACCCTATAAGCAGAAAGCCTAATACTGAACATCTCTTCGTTAGGTCTACCGTGTTTCCCCGAAAATAAGACCCTGTCTTATATTTTTTTGAACCTTGAAATAAGCGCTTGGCCTTATTGCCATGCACTCAAAAGCCGATTGGGTTTATTATCAGGGGATGTCTTATTTTGGGGAAAACAGGGTATGAAAATAAGAAGTGAAGAGCTACTCCATTTTATTAATATATTTTATGTATTTTAAGTTTCTAATAGTATCCCTGTCTGCTCGTGATCTCATTAGTTATATTGAACATCATTCTTGGTTAAAAAAAAAAAGGAATAAATAAATAAGCAAATGAAAAAAAATAAGTTCAGAAAACATAGTATGATGAATTACTGAATTCTTATTGACTATTTGTTCAATAAATAAATATGGTACTTTTTCTTCTTTTTGTCTGTATACATTAGAGACCTTGCCAAGAGAGCTCACTTATAAGAAATAATTCTTATAAACAGATGATAGAACAAAAATGTTTTGTGGAGGAAAAGAAAGAAAGGAAGAGAGAAAGGAAGAAAGAAAGAGAGAAAGAAAGAAAGAGAGAGAGAGAAAGAAAAAGAAAGAAAGAAAGGAAGGAAGGAAGGAAGGAAGGAAGGAAGGAAGGAAGGAAGGAAGGAAGGAAGGAAGGAAGGAACAATTGGATAAAGATTGGGGCTGTGAATTATATATATAACATAAATATCTGGCCACAGTATAAAAACAGATTTTTCCGTTCATATATTATTCTGTGAAGTCAAATATTCCCTCTTGCATTTCATTCTTCCTTCAAAATTTCATTTAATTAGGATAATTTCTAATGCTAACTGAGCCATATAATTTGGCTGCAGTTTTTATTTCTTAGATCGAAATTAAAATAGCACATACAAAATAAAACAATTACCTAAATTAAGTAATTTTTAATTTATTTTATTTTCATAAACTGGCAAGCACATGAGCTTAATCAATGCATATCAGTGCAACAAATTAAGAACCAAATAGGTAAGATCTGAATCAGATCAGATACATTATAAAAACAGTTCAATGGAAAAGAGTTTTAATTTATTAAAATTTTAGCTATGCTACATGGAAATGTAATCGTAAAACTGATATAAGGGAGAAATGATGTCAGTATAGGACTATTTCATGACTCTTGTTCCTGCTTTAAAGAAAATCTTTTTCCCCCACTTCTGCTTCCCCTGTTTCATCAAACAAGAAGCAGAACTGCCAAATTAGGTAATGTAGGCATTAATATCAATCACCAGTAAGCCAGCAGTTGGCTTTGGGTTCATGAGCTGCTATGAAGACCCTACCTGCTTTCAGCACATCTGGGCAAAATGTGCAATTGAATAGAAAAAGATATATGTGAGACATTCAGATGATATCATAAAGGAAGTCATGTATCTATGAGAGAGCGAGAGCGAGAGAGAATGTGCAGAGCATATGAAAAAAAAACACAAATGTATTTTTGATGTCCAAAAGCACTTAAAGCCAACGTTGGTTTTAGTAGCTTTCTGTAAGATTATTTTTCCAATAGTTAATCACTTAAGAATATTTATTACTAGAACAGGGCTTATTAAAATGAAAGGAATAAACTGAGTAGCAAAGTCCCCAAAAGAGAAAGAGTTGCTTGTGTCACATCTCTGCTCTGAGAGCTGCTGCACTGGTTGCCAGTTTGCTTCTGGATCCATTTCAAGGTCCTGGTTTTATCCTTTAAAGCCCTTCATGACATGAAACTAGATTATCTGAAGGATCACATCTCCTTAATTGCATCAGCTTGCCCCATTAGATCTGATATGCCATGGTACCGTAATCTAGGGATGTACATTGGTGGGACCCAGGTGACAGATCTTTTCTGCCACCTATGGAACCTTCTGCCATCTATGGAACCTTCTGCCACCTATGGTTCCACTTATGGAACCTTCTTTCACCCAAAATTAGTTTAGTTCCACTCTCTTGATGTTCTTGAAGTCCCTCAAGATCTGATTATATCATCAGGTCTAAGAATCCCAGAGAACCAGAGATATTTCTAGTTCTTTCCACTTCTGAGATAGATACATGCATTCACTCTTTGCCTGGGGTTTATAAATGTTTGCTTTTAATAACAATATTTAGTTTTTAATATTGATTCTTACATTTTTACAATGATTGTTTTACTGTATATGTGTTTTTTTTTTTCTGATTATTTTATGCCACCCAGAGTAGCTTTTTGTGAGATAGGCAATTTGATTAATAAATAAACAAACAAATAAACATTTATAGATTATGGCTGTACTGGTTGCAATTGATCTCCAAAGACCTTATGAAAGAGTTATGTTTTCACCTACTTCTAGAAGGCCATGAAGATGGAAGTCATTGCCTTAGGGAGAAAGTTATTCCAGGAAAAAAAAAAAAAGGAAACTGAAACAGAGAATGCCTACTGCTAGGCCCCCTTTTGCTTTAGCTTTTAGTAGACACTTCCCAGTATTTAGGCCCCTATTGGTAGCCAGTTTAATTAATTTAATTTAATTTAATTAATCATATTTCTATGCCGCCCAACTCCCAAGTGACTCTGGGCGGCTAGTTCCTGCAGCAGAAGTGTAATCCAGCAATATCATGACTGATGGCTGAGCATGAATATTCTTGCATTCTGGATCAGTTGAAGTTTCCAGGTAGCTTTCAAGGGAAGTCCCGTATTGAGTGAGTTACAGTAATCTAATCTAGAGATGACAAGGACTATTGTCATCAGTGATCATACTAAGTGCCAGGTAAGGTGTCATCTGAAATACTGGGTGAAGCTGTGCAAAACCTTACTGGCCAGAGTTCACAGTTGCTCTTTGAGTAGCAGCTGTGAGTCAAGCAGGTTCCTCAGATTGTGAATCTGTTATTTTTAGATGACTGCATCAAAAATCATCCAATCCCTGAATCAACAGTCAATCAGTCTTGCTTGGATTTTACCACCTCCAGACCTGAAAAACTCTACATATTAGATCATGACTTCCATGCATATCCCAATGGGCTTAGGGTAGAGATCTATAACTGAGTATCACCTGCGTATTGACGATACCTCATCCCAAATCAACATATGACCTATTCCTGTGATTTTGTGTAGGTGTTAAACTAGACAGGGAAAAGGACTGAACCCTGATGCATTCCATAATAAATGTCTCTCCACCACAACTCACCTCACCCATTAGGACTTGCCCAATTGGGTGTTCCCATGGTATTACCATGTCCCAAGCTCTCAATCCTTGTATATGGTTCAGAAAGATACTAAGAAATCTAGGACAAAGACAGCTATGCTACCTGAGTTCCACCACAGGTCATCCACAAGAATGAGAAATGAGGTTTCCATCTCATATCCAGACCATCAAAAGTCCAGGTAATCCCAGTTTTCTAGAGTCCCCTTCAACTGCAGCTCCAATATTTTCTTAATAACCGCTCCTCCCAAAGGGAAGTTTGAGATAGGACAGTAGTTGTCCAATTCTGTTGGCATCAGACCTATCCTCTTGAGGAGTGGCAAACCACAGTCTTTTTGAAGCGAACAGTCTCCCCAAGCAATAATATTAGTCAGCATGCCTTTCCAGCAGCACCTTTTCCTATTCTGTTATTTCTTTCATTATTATCAACCGTAACACAACCTCTTCAGTTCACTGGTAACTATTTAATCTTCCAACGTGTAATAGTCAAGTCTCCACTACATAGCAGTTTCTTACAGAAAGGCCTTGGCAAACAAGGCATTTTTTTTCCTATGGTGAATATTTCCTAGCATTTTAGGCCAATTGGTATTTAGAAATTTGAATAGCAATAGCAGTTATACTTATATTCCTCAGCTCCCTCTAAGAGGTTTACAGAGTCAGCATATAGTAATAGTAATGCCTCACTATATTCATAAAATCATAGTCATAGAGGCCTGGTTAGAAAAAAAAAGTTAATTAGGGCTTGAATCTCTTTATTTTTCCTTAGATATATTAGCGATACAACTTTTCTCTGCTAATATGTTCATCTACATCAGAATAAATACATACCCATTAACCATCTCTCATGTCCCTTAGATTTAAGATAAAAAGTGCACTGAGATATCTAGGAGTGTTTAAAAGCTATCCCAGCATACATACAAGAAGCAATCTAATTCACAGCCACCACCTGAGATCAATATAGTCTAGAAATTGTGTAGAATGATATAGTTAGAGTCAACCAAATAATACAAAAACTGGCTCAGCTCAAATCCATACTATAGTCGCTGGACCATATTTGTATTTCACACTAGCCACTGGACAAAGAGTCTGATGTTGGGGGTGGCGGGCAAAAACAACTCTCTTAATTTTATGTATTTGCTGTGCCAAGAAGAGACTTCCTATTATTAGTTATGGTCCATGGATGGAAGGTCAGGATGGTCAAGGCAATAGGAAATCTGTAAGTAATGTATTAACACTCCCCACCTGGTCCTACAAGAGCAAAGATGTGAGACTTTGGAACATTAAAATCAAATCACAGAGGCTGACATAACACAATAGAGCCTTGCCCCCGCCTCCATACAACCCCTCACACACTGACAGATTGCCATTTAACTAGCAAGCATGGAGAAAGTGTTCCTGTTCACAGTCACCAATGAGGGACAAGGTTAACATTTTAAGTGATGGAATACAGTGTATATATTTCCCCATGCCACAGAACTAGGACTCCAACACCACCTTTCAGAACACTTAATTTCAATGATGGAAGACGTTGTGCGTACTTTTCAGGCTGCGAACTCTTGACAGCTTCTCAGATTAATACACCAGAGAGATTTGCTTTCCCTTAGCCTTCTCCTTAGCCACCTGAAGGGAAGCAAAACCAGACATTCAGAAATGATGGAAGGGAGGAAGTACATTGTTGTTGCCAAGTTGCCTTTTTTTTTCAAGGAATGTATTAGCAACCATCTGCTCTGATTATCCGTATAGCAGTAGCCACCATATTCTTGCAAAAATAGAAATCATTATCTCCTTGAGGATACAACATTATTTACACAAACAAATGCTGATTATTTTTAGCTCTTAGGGAAATGTTTTCTGAAAATCCAGTCCCTAATTAAAAAGCAATTAGCAAAGTGAACAGAGGAATAATTTTAAAAGACGATGTAATAGTTACATCTTCTTCAATATGTATACCTATGGGTATAGGGTATGCGCTACAGACAAAAATATGTTTGCATCACTCAGTGCTCTGGTTTGAAAAGAATGCATAACAGAAGTAAACAAGGCTGATGGATAATTATCCCAAAATGCATCAGAAATGGCCAAGTATCCTGTTTGTATGATTGTCTCAAGTGTTTATTTAATATTGGCAGGAACAATTTATGCTATATTTGATTTTGCCTTGTCTTTCTTTTTTGTGCCATCCAAAATAAGCAATACCAAGAGGAAGATAACATGAATCTCAAGTGGTATAGGACAGGAGTCCCCAACCGCCGGGCCACAGCCAACTACCAGGCTGTGAGTTGTTCAGAACCTGGCCATCTGAAGCAGTGGGCAAGCATGCACGCATCTCCACTTACACAAGCAGGGGGTGAATGTGCATGCTCCATTTGTGCATATGCTCACTCTTGCCCACTGCTCACACATAACCATCCCCAGAAAGATTCCCCAAGCTGGAAAGGTTGGGGAACTCTGGTATAGGAAGCCTCACCAAATCACAAGTTACGAGTACCTATGTAAAGCTCATTTCATTGCTATGCATATTACAGAGATCAATGCTAGCTTTGAACAAAATTCTACAAAATTCTACAAAATTGTAGAATGTACTACTGATCCAATACCTATGGATTATTAAATTTATATAAATATATGGAAGGAATGCAGCTTTGAATGCTACATACTAGGCCAAGACAAGTGTTTTAATCTAAAGGGCACTTTTTAAAAACATTTTGTCCTCTGAAGATTGCAACACAACATCGTAAAAATGGCATTGTTTGATACCAGTAAGAGTTGGTATGGAACAACTTGTAGAGACGCAAATGAAGTACATATGTTTTAATCTTCACTAAAACTCATGGGGTGAAGATTCAATTGGAAATTGAACATTTTGCTGGCAAATTCAACAGGGTGATGATCTCAAGGTGTTCTTAGGCATCCATCTTTATTTTACAAACACTGAACACTCAACCTGCATGTAAGAGGCTTGGAGCTTTCTAGTGACACCATTTTCTATTGTAGATATTTATTGTTTAAAATTATATTTATTCATGTTCGTATGAAGTTAGCATATCTCAGGATGATCACATGGAAAAGCATTCTCAAATATAGTGATAAATAGTATTCCAATTTGAGCTCTTTAGTGGAATGGTGGGGAAAAGAATATTAGCCTTATCAGCAGGGAAGAATTTCATTGCTGATCATAAAGGCTTAGCTGCTCTCAAGAGCATTGCATAATAATGATTTACAGTGTTCTCTGAATATCATCTTTTTTATGATGACATGCAGATGGTTACATATGACACCTTGACTATAATGTTGAATAGCTCAATTCATCTGCCATTCACATCTGTGCTAACCATTTAGTGCCACTGCTGTTGGAGAACTTGCCACTTGGATGCAGCACATCTAACAGCCGACATTTCTCCCAACTATCTGGGGAAGAGTAAGTAGCTGCTGTTAATGGGCTAATCCAGTCTTCCCCTACTGAGTCATCCCAGAGACTACAAATCCATGGTTGACGGATGTAATGGCTAGAACAGATTACTATTATAGGTCAAAATATCTAGAAAGATCCAGGTTAAAGAAGGGTTAACTGACAAATCATGGGAGTTTGTATATTTCGATCAACTCATATTTAAGTTCCAGTTGAGGCACTCACATGTACAACAATAGTCCTCTAAAACTACGTGAACTTTTATTAAGGACTTAGATATCAGTGCCTTCAATACTTCACCAGTACTGTGTTACAGTTTAAAGATGTTCAGCATATACAGGATTGCACATTTAATAAGGGTAAAAGAGAAATTCTCTTCCAAGCTACGGTAGGGCAGCCTCCTGGGCTCTTCTAGAAGTTGGCCTGGTACGTTTGCTACTGGACTGATGAATGACACACTCTCCCACCAGCCATTATTGGATAAATCTATTTACACAGAAAATATTGACCTGGACCAGTGAAGTGGGACTGGAAACAGGAAACTAGCAGGCCCCAAAGGTAGAAACGCATTTCCAGCCAAGAGTGTTAGCAACTCAAGCTCATAAACAACAGCACTATCATTAATTACTCAGACAGGGGCAGCCACAAATACAGCCAGAAGATTCAAAAGCCAACTGGAAAGAGTTTCGCTTGTTGATGAGTTGAGAGGAGGGGAGGAAAGTGGGCAGTTTCAGGTCACCACCCATAACATGAGCCAGTTCATGGGTTGAAAAGGCTAATTTGCACATGGACAGAAGCAAAAGGAAAGCATAAATCCTGGATGGGAAAGGGGGGAGGATTGTCTCTCAGCATGGGAGTAATCACTGCAATTTCCAGACACAGAAGATACGGCACATCACCCTACTGGTAATTAATTAAGGGAATAGAATGAAATAGAATTTTGGGTTGATCAAATGGTGCTTTCACATGTGAGGGCAACAGAAAAGACAAGGGTGAAGCTATGCATGGATGCACCGTATACAGGATGGGAGGGGGGATTTTAACACCATTTCCCTTTGGTACAGGCAAACATCCCTAGCCATAAAGATACAGCCTAAAGTCACTTCTCCAATAAAATTCACAGTAGGCTATTGAATTGTATTATTATTGAATCGTTTTATTTATTATTACATTTTATTTATTTATATTTATAATCAAATTTATTACTTAAATATTGAACCAGGGACCCATAAAAAACAGACATGGCTGGTTAGTTCAAATCATTATTGTTTGTAACAACTGTGGTTTTCTCTCTCACAATTTTACATTTCTTAGTGTCCTTCTCTGCTGTCTGTGTTATTCTTGCCAGGAACACAACATTTATTGTTTCAGATCATAGGAAACATTTCTCCCAAATTTCCTATTATTCTCTTTGAATCTAATATGTAATATAATACAATTATATGAGCTTCCTGGTTTTTCACGCTGCCAACTATAATGTAGATATTCCTTTTTGTCCTTTTCCAAGACTTCCTATTCCTTGGCTGATCTGAGCAATTTATTGAAATTATAGATATTATTATCAGCATTACAGGAAACAACATCTCACCTCATTGTATAGGAATACATATAGAACTTCTCCAACTCATATAGAACTACATGTAGAACTTCTGCAACTCAAGGTCATTTCTTGCAAATGTAATAGTATCAGTATCCCATCACAAGATGCACATTTCAAAGAGGTAATATTGTAGTGGGTAAGCTTTATATTAGAGAAACCTGTCCATAATTATCAATAGTCAATAATCGAAAAATGTGAAGGCTATTACTCTTTTGTAGATGCTATCATTGAAGATAGAATAAATGGTTGAGTTACACACATTGTTTTGGACCTTATATAAGTGAAATCACATCATATTGCTACAATATGCTAATGACCAGATATTTATCACTAACTATTATTAGTAAATACCAAAACTAGCATTGGGTTTTTCACCTGGTGTTACATGCCCATTAAATTAACAGAATAACTGAGTTGGAAGGGACTTCGGAGGTCTTCTACTCCAACGTCCTGTTCAGGCAATCTCTTCTTACAAACCTCCAGTGAGGGAGCACCCACAACTTCTTAAGGCAAGCCTTTCCTCTGATTAATTGCTCTTGCTGACAGGAAATTTCTCCTTAGTTTTAGGTTGGATTGTTCACTTATGCTTTTCAAAAGAAAAAAGTAAAAGAAAGACAACATATCTGAGAGAAAGTGATTTGGGCAGAAACTGAATACCATATATTCCACCCCAACGATGCCGTGGAAGTGACCACCCCAACGATGCCGTGGAAGTGATGTCCCAGTGCCTTGAAGCCGTGCGGGTCTGGATGGGGAGAAACAGGCTTCGTCTCAACCCCTCCAAGACCGAGTGGCTGTGGCTGCCGGCGTCCCGATATAGCCAGCTGACACCATCGCTGGTCATTGGGGGCGAATCATTGGCCCCCACGGAAAGGGTGCGCAACTTGGGCGTCCTCCTGGACCCACGGCTGTCCTTGGAGGATCATACGACAGCTGTGGCCAGGGGGGCTTTCTATCAGGTTCGCCTGATACGCCAGTTGCGGCCCTTTCTAGATCGGGACTCCCTGCGCACAGTCACTCAGGCACTCGTCACCTCTCGCCTGGATTACTGCAATGCTCTCTACATGGGGCTCCCCTTGGGGTGCACCCGGAGGCTCCAACTGGTACAGAATGCGGCCGCGCGGGGAATTATGGGAGCATCGGGGCGCTCCCACGTTACACCTCTCCTGCGCGAGCTGCATTGGTTGCCGGTGGAGTTCCGGGTGCGTTTCAAGGTGTTGGTAATGACCTTTAAAGCGCTCCATGGCTTAGGACCAGGGTACTTACGGGACCGCCTTCTGCCGCCAATTGCCTCCCACCGGCCGGTTCGCTCCCACAGAGTGGGCCTCCTCAGGGTGCCAGTGTTGTGGCCCCGTCCTCTGAGCCTATCCCTTTGGAGGAAGGCAACTCTGAGCAGGAGGAAGAGGAGCCAGCCAGATCTCCCAGCCCTCCCCCTCTGGCACCGGCTCAGGTGCCAGCTGAAAGAGAGCCAAGTAGTGGGGAAACAGGTGTCTCAGATGAGAGTGAGGGAGAGACGTCATTCCTGGACGCACGCCAAAGAAGGCGAGAGAAAAGGGTACTGCAGCTGCGGCGTATGAGGAAATCCTGAGTCATTGGATTGGAGTCATAGGATCCATGACTCACTGGACCACACCCAGAAGCATATCTATTTAAGACAGTACAATGGGTCACGAAGTTCGTGACGAACAAAGCTAACTGCACAGCTAAACAAACGGAGCAACCTCGTAGTCTTGGAAGCTGGATGAACGGCAAAGCTACGTAGGTGATTTTCTTGTTTGTGTAAACCAATAAAGTCCTTGGCAGACGGTGTGCATATCGCTGCCAAGGTTGAGATAAGAACTGCAGAGTGTGCCAAGTGAGTCTTAACCCTCGGCTGGCTGTGTTTTTGTGGGTCTCTGAAGGGGGGGGACAGATCATCTTGTTCGTCACCCAAAACTCCATCGTTAACCCACGATGGACCAACAGCTGCAGCAGCAGGTACAGCAGATGCTGGAGGCCAATCAACTTCTGCAACAGCAAGTAGCACAGCTAACTGCACAACTTGCTTTGGGAAATGCTCCTGTAGCAGCTCCACCTGCTCCCCTTCCCCGTCCAAGATGCCCAGTGAACATGCCAGATAAGTTTTCTGGACAGCAGGAAATGTTCCCGGCCTTCTTGGGACAGTGCCAGCTGTACATGGCAATGCGGCCGGAGGATTTTCCGGATGACCGGGTTCGGGTGGCTTTTATTATCAGCTCCCTCTCTGGCACTGCCGCCCGATGGGCCACGCCCCTGTTGCTGCAAGACAGCCCCTTGCTTCTGGACTATCAGGGCTTTTTGCAACACCTGCGCACCATGTTTGAGGACCCCCTCCGGGTGCAGACGGCAGCGAGGCGCATCAAAGACCTCCGCCAAGGCAAGCGCCCCCTGCAGGACTATATTGCGGAGTTCCGATTGCTAGGCCAGGATTCGGCCTGGAATGAGGCGGCGCTGATGGATGCCTTCCAGGACGGCCTCTGCGATGAGATGCAGGACGAGCTGGTTCGGGTGGAGGCACCACAGACCCTGGACACGCTGGTGACCCAATGCCTGCGCATCGATGCCCGCCTACAACGGCGACGGCCCAGGAGCGGATGCGGAGACGCCAAGGGGGGTTGTGCCTCTATTGCGGCGAGGCTGGACATTTCGCCGCCTCGTGTCCCCGGAAGCGGAGTGGATCGCTCAAGCCTGTTCCGGAGCCTCGGCGTGACCAGCCGGGAAACGGGTCAGGCCTGGCCTAGGGGAAACTCTGGGTCAGGCAGGTGACCATGCCCCGCCGGAGGCGGCGGCTGTGGACTGTGAGCCCCCTCGGCACCTGATTTTGAACACCCGGGTGTTGTTGGCTAACCGGTCGGAGGGGCTCCAGGCGCACGCGCTGGTGGACTCGGGGGCCACCACGAACTTTATGGACCAGGCCTTTGTGGCCCATTACAAGGTTCCCTTGGTTCCAGTGGACCCTCCGTTGAGGGTCGAAACTATTGATGGGCGGGAACTTGTGGCGGGGCCCATCAACTTCGCTACTCAGCCCTTGCGCCTTGCCATTGGGAACCATGAGGAGGCGATCCAGTTTTATGTGACGGCGGACCTGCACTTCCCCTTGGTCCTGGGGATGGCCTGGCTTCGGGCGCACGACCCTCAGGTGGCGTGGTCGAGAAATGCCATCTCGTTCCCCAGCCTGCAGTGTGTCGACCACCTTCGCCACACCTGTGCCGGCCAGGACGTCTCTGCCCCGAACGTCTCCTTGCCTCCGGAGCTGACATCCTTCGCCGACGTGTTCAGCGAGAAGGAGGCGGATCGCTTGCCCCCGCACCGACCCTACGACTGCGCGGTGGACTTGATGCCCAACGCGCCCCTGCCCTCGGGACGCCTGTACTCCATGTCGGAGCCCGAGCTGGCCGCCTTACGGGACTTTCTGGACAAGAACCTGGCCCGTGGGTTCATCCGGCCTTCGACCTCCCCGCTCTCGGCCCCAGTCCTCTTCGTGAAAAAGAAGACGGGGGACTTGCGCCTGTGTTGCGACTACCGGCGCTTGAATGCCATCACGGTACGGAATCGCTATCCCCTGCCGCTGATCCCGGAGCTGATGGAGAGGTTGCGGGAGGCCTCGATTTTCACCAAGCTCGACCTCCGGGGAGCCTACAACCTGGTGCGGATGCGAGAGGGGGACGAGTGGAAGACGGCATTTGGCACCCGATACGGACACTTTGAATATACCGTCATGCCGTTCGGGTTGACCAACGCCCCCGCGGTCTTCCAGCACTTGATGAACGACGTGTTCCGGGACATGCTGGATCGGTTCGTGGTGATCTACCTGGATGATATTTTGATCTATTCCCGGACCCCGGAGAGTCACCTCCAGCATGTCTGCCAGGTCCTGCAGCGCCTGCGGGAGCACCAGCTCTATGCGAAGTTGGAGAAATGTTACTTCTTCCAGACTTCCATAGAGTTCCTCGGGCACATCATCACCCCCGAGGGCATCGCGATGGACCCACACAAGGTGGCGGCCTTGCGCAGTTGGGAACCCCCGCGTCGGGTGAAGGACGTCCAGCGTCTGTTGGGATTCGCCAACTACTACCGGACCTTCATCCCGGGCTTTGCCACCCTGACCGTGCCGTTGACCCAGCTCCTTCGGAAGAAGGTTCCGTTCCAGTGGGGGCCCCCGCAGCAGCAGGCCTTCGAGGTTCTCAAGCAGGCCTTTGTCACGGAGCCGGTCCTGAGGCACCCCGATCCACACCGTCCGTTCGTGGTTGAGACAGACGCGTCCAACGTGGCGATTGGAGCGGTGCTGCTACAGGCTCCGGTGGATGGTGGCACTCTTTTTCCCTGCGCTTACTACTCCCGGAAACTCACTCCTTCCGAGCGCAACTACACCATCTGGGAAAAGGAGTTGCTGGCTATCAAGGCCGCGTTCGAGGCTTGGCGACATCACCTCGAGGGGGCCCGACACCAGGTGGAGGTGCGGACGGACCATCGGAACCTGGAGCACCTCACCACGGCCAGGAATTTGAACCAGCGGCAGATCCGGTGGTCGTTGTTTTTCGCCCGGTTCAACTTCCACGTCACATACATTCCGAGCCACCTCAACCAGAGGGCGGACGCGCTATCCCGTAAGCCGGAATACTTTTGCCCAAAGGACTCCCTTTCCCCCCGGACGGTGCTGCCAGCGGACTCCTTGGCCGCGGTCCAGGAACCGGTGGACCTGCGGACTCAGGTGCTGGAAGCGCAGCGACGGGACGACTGGTCGCAGCAGCGGAGAGCGGACGTCGGCCCCGCGTCCCCATGGACCGTGGAGGAGGGCTTGCTCAGGCACCGGGGTCGGCTGTACGTGCCCACAAGTCCGCTCCGAGCCCTCGTCATGAACCAGTGCCATGACAACCCCGCGGCGGGGCACTTCGGCTTCTTTAAGACCTTGAACCTAGTGACACGGACTTTTTGGTGGCCTCGGGTACGGCACGACGTGCACGCCTACGTGACGTCCTGTGTGCCATGCCGACAGGCCAAAGCCGCGTCCGGCCCCCCTCCTGGACTCCTCCAGCCGCTGCCGACACCGGAGAGACCGTGGGGAGCCATCTCCATGGACTTCCTGACTGACCTGCCCCTGTCCGCTACGTTCACGACCGTCCTCGTGGTGGTGGATGCGCTCACGAAGATGGCACATTTCATCCCGTGCCGCGGCCTGCCCTCAGCTCGTACCACGGCTCGCCTGTTCCTGCAACACATCTTCCGCCTCCACGGCCTGCCGGACCGGGTGGTTTCGGATCGCGGGGCCCAGTTCACGGCCCGCTTCTGGAAAAGCCTGATGGCTGCGCTGGAGGTGCAGGTGTGCCTGTCGTCATCACACCACCCGGAGACTGACGGGGGCACGGAGAAGGTCATTGGCATACTGGAGCAGTACCTCCGCTGTTTTGTCAACCAGCAGCAGGACAACTGGGCCGAGTACCTTCCCCTGGCGGAGTTCGCTTTTAACAACTCCCAACATACCTCCACCCAGATGACACCGTTCCATGCCAACGTCGGGTACCATCCACGTTTTTTTCCGTTGACCATCATGGACTCCCCTGTTCCTGAGACCCGGGACTTCCTCTCGGAGCTGCAGGCGGTGCAGCAACTGGTGCGGCGGCAGCTGATCCGGGCGAAAGAGGACTATAAACGGTTCGCCGATCGCGGCCGCCGGGCGACGCCACCGCTGGAAGTTGGAGATCGGGTGTGGCTGTCCACGAAACACCTCCCCACGGACCAGCCGGTGAGGAAACTGGCCCACCGCTTTATCGGTCCCTTCCCCATCGAGGCGGTCATCAACCCGGTGGCCTATCGGTTGACTCTACCCCGCTCCATGCGGCTCCACCCCGTTTTTCATCGGTCCCTCCTGGTCCCTGAGACTCCCACTAGCCGTCTCCGCCGCCCGCCGCCGCCTGCCCCCCCAGCCGCAGCCGACGAGGACGACGCCTCGACGTATGAGGTGGACAGTATTCGGGACTCCCGTTGGCTGAAGGGGCGCTTCCAATACCTCATCGCTTGGAAAGGGTACGGGGCCGAGGATTTCACCTGGGTGGACGCATCTGCCGTTCAGGCCCCTGACCTGGTGCGGACTTTCCACGAACAGTTCCCGTCCCGACCCCATCCCGACCGTCAGACCCGGGGGAAGGGCCCTGCGGTGGGGGATAGTGTTGTGGCCCCGTCCTCTGAGCCTATCCCTTTGGAGGAAGGCAACTCTGAGCAGGAGGAAGAGGAGCCAGCCAGATCTCCCAGCCCTCCCCCTCTGGCACCGGCTCAGGTGCCAGCTGAAAGAGAGCCAAGTAGTGGGGAAACAGGTGTCTCAGATGAGAGTGAGGGAGAGACGTCATTCCTGGACGCACGCCAAAGAAGGCGAGAGAAAAGGGTACTGCAGCTGCGGCGTATGAGGAAATCCTGAGTCATTGGATTGGAGTCATAGGATCCATGACTCACTGGACCACACCCAGAAGCATATCTATTTAAGACAGTACAATGGGTCACGAAGTTCGTGACGAACAAAGCTAACTGCACAGCTAAACAAACGGAGCAACCTCGTAGTCTTGGAAGCTGGATGAACGGCAAAGCTACGTAGGTGATTTTCTTGTTTGTGTAAACCAATAAAGTCCTTGGCAGACGGTGTGCATATCGCTGCCAAGGTTGAGATAAGAACTGCAGAGTGTGCCAAGTGAGTCTTAACCCTCGGCTGGCTGTGTTTTTGTGGGTCTCTGAAGGGGGGGGACAGATCAGCCGTCAGCCAGACAATGCCGGCTGGCGACCCCCAGGGGGAGAGCCTTCTCTGTGGCAGCCCCCACCCTCTGGAACGATCTTCCTCCAGAATTGAGAATTATCTCCGACCTCCGGACGTTTCGTCGGGCCCTGAAGACGCATCTTTTTCAACTTGCCGGTTTAGCCTGATCCCTGCCGCAATTTTTAGAATTTTTAAAATTTTAAAATTTTTAATGTTTGTAGCGTTGCCGCATTTTAATATTTATTTGGTTTTAATTCTCAGCCTAACGTATATGTGTTTTAATTTTTAACTTTTATGTATTGAATTTTTATTTCGGCTGTTCACCGCCCTGAGTCCGTAAGGAGAAGGGCGGTATACAAATCTAATAAATAAATAAATAAATAAAATAAAAGAAAAACTGTAAAAGGAAGGCTCTAAAAATGAGACATTAAAAGAACTGAAAAAAGAAATGCACATTTCTGGATTTATATTAGACTGGATTGATTCCAAGAACTAGTCAGTAGGTCAATTCCAATAATATAGTCAGACTGTCCTGTTGACATGCATATAAGAGAGAGCCTGTGTAGCGTAGGGGGCTAATGCCTCCTACTAAAGGCAGCAATTAACACCAGCTGCCTGTAATTTCTGTGAGTTCAATCCTAGCCAGGCTCAAGGTCGACTCAGCCTTCCATCCTTTCTAAGGTGGGTAAATTGAGGACCCAGTTTGTTGGGGGCAATAAGCTGACTTTGTATAAAATATACAAAAGTATGAAGGCTATTGCTTAACACATTGTAAGCCGCCCTGAGTCTCCGGAGAAGGGCGGCATATAAATCAAATAAAAAAAAAAATGTAGAATCGGCATTATTTATTTCCTCTATATTTATCTACTTCATGCTCCAAAAACCAATGATGGTATAAACTTTAAAAATCACAGCAATTTTCTAACAATACATAAAACTCCTTAATAATCATAAACTCCTTACTAAAAATGTAAAACTCATAATCATAAGCACTAGGCATCCCAAATCATACAGATATTAACCCTTAAAAGCTAGAGGGTCAGTAACACAAATAAAAAGCACTGTTTTCTCTTCCAACCGAGGGAGAATATTCAATGTTCTTCCCAGAATGGGTCTACTGAATAGATAGATGTGTACCTAGTTTTAAGCCATATAGATCAAAACCAACACCTTGAATTGTACCCAGAACATACTAGTAACAAATGCAGAGTCCACGAAGAATCTTTTAATGTATAGCAGCTCTCACAAGTCAACTGTTGCATTTGCACCAAATACACCTTCAAAAAACCTTCAAAGTACCAGTTACAATAATAAACTATATAGAAGAAGAATGCTTCTTCAGGAAGATTGTGGTAAGCCAGAGTCCTATGTAAACTCAAACCTGATAAGGAAGAGCATAGAAGACTGTACTTGCAATTACTATACATGATCATTCTTCATATTCTGTTTTATGATGGCTTCCCTAATATTTTATATGCTCATCAATAAATATTACAGTACATGAAAGTGAATAATCAAAAAGTGGTGGTCAAAGTCTATCCTCTAATTAGCTTTAGAGTAACTGAGGATAATAGAGAGTTTATGAATGTTTATATAAGCCTTTTCAACAAAAATGTTAATTCTCTAATGCTTTCATTTTCTAAATGCAGAAGTTTTTGTTTAGTATATTTGGGAGGGAGGCTTAAATATAATATGAACAGATAACAATTATAGTATGCATGTGTAAGCTCTTCATTAATGAAGAATTCTGCCCATCTACTAAAAGTTATTTAATCAGATAGCAATACTATACCATGCTTATTATAGCATAACCATAAAAAGTGGAATAGATGGACAATAACATCAAGTAAAATAATATGGCACTCTGTCATACCTTTTCAGTTTTTAGATTATTTAGCCAAGTTTCTCACTTTCCACCAATGTGAAACAGATGCACAGATGTACAAAAAACAAACAAACAATGAGTGCCTGACTACTCAATTTCCAGCACCTTATCTGTTCACTTCTAACACAAAAACAATATGCTTTCTTTACCCTATCTGTATACATACAGAATATGGTGGCCTGGTTACAGCATCTTTCCTAAAAAGGTACACAGGTTTAAAAGCGGGCATAATTGCATAATGCAGTTCAGCCTGGAAGCATCAATATAGGAAATTCATCAAAACAAGTACAACTTACATAAGCTATCTAGAAAAACCAATACAATCCTAAATTGCACTAACAGAGGTACTAATACCACTCTATAAAGCCTTAGTAAGACCACACCTAGAATACTCCATCCAGTTTTGGTCACCACACTATAAAAAAGATGTTGAGACTCTAGAAAAAGTGCAGAGAAGAGCAACCAAGATGATTAGTGGACTGGAGGCTAAAACATATGAAGAACAGTTACAAGAACTGGGCATGGCTAGTCTAGTGAAGAGAAGGACCAGGGGAGATTTTGATAGCAGTGTTCCAATACTTGCGGGGCTGTCACAGAGAGAAGGGATCAAGCTATTTTCCAAAGCACCTGAAAGCCAGACAAGGAAAAATGGATGGAAACTGATGAAAGAGAGATTCAACCAGGAAATAAGGAGAAATTTTCTGACAGTGAGAACAATCAACCAATGGAACAGCTTGCCTTCTGAAGTTGTGGGAGCTTCATTGTCACAAGCTTTCAAGAAGAGACTGGACTGCCATCTGTCAGAAATGGTTTAGGGTCTCCTGCTTGGGTGATAGGTGGGATTAGATGACCTACAAGGTCCCTCCCAACTCTGTTATTCTGTTATTATTAAAGCATATTTTAAGGGTGGAGGGAGGGAAAGAGAGAAACAAGGGATTAATGTGCATCAAAGATCTATTTATTATAAAGAGGGTAACTCTCCAACAAAACAAAATAAAATAGAAAAAGAACTGAGTCCCCAAAGAAACAATCTTGGATTTGATAGCTAATATTGAGGCTACCCTGTTGCTTCCCCCCAAAATGTCCTAATTGTTCATCTAGAAATAGAGCTTTCTCTATGTCTGATGCATATAAACTGGAAGCAACAGAAAGTATATATTAGTGTTCAGACTTACTCCCTTTTATTCAATTTAGTTGAATAAAAACTCTACCACTGAAAAGTACTTGCTATAACAGTAGCAATGTTTATAGCTAGTTCATTTTGGAGTTACAGTGGTCTCATTGCAAAATGTTGTCTATCCACCCATGTGGTTACATGACTGCATCTCAGCAGCTTGAGAACCGATTCACATTTCTGACTAGTTACATGTACACTAGTTATATGTACACTAGTGCCCTGTGTACATATGACTACAATTCACGATATTTTTTGCTGGTTTCTGACATTTTTTCCCAAGATTTGCACTCATGACCAAACGCGTAACAAACATTGTAAAAATGATCATAAAACAGGGTGTGATCACGTGGGTCTCTCAACATACCGCTGCAATTCTACTCCCAATGTGGCCATAAATCAAGACTACCTGTACTTCCAGTAGATTAAGGAGACCGGTAATATAAATCAATTTTCCTTTTTGCTGCAATTTTATATCTGGCTTCTTTTTTCAGGAGTGGCACTTTCTTTACAGATTAGAGTTTCAAAAGGGACAAAGCAGCAATCATTTAAAATATGCACCAGTCAAAACGTAAAGTATAGAATCCACTTTTGAATGCACACAAAAAGTTTTCATAAAGTACTAGTAGGAGTTATGGCATAAGTTGATGGGAATGTTTCATTTTACTCACCCACATGCTAAATAATACTTTAGCAAACTGTGGGTGATTATAGAATATGCGGAAGCAATTATTAAAGAATAAAGGGAGGCATGGATTAAGGAACTGGAAAGTTTGAAGTTTTCATCTGCTGAGGAACGAAGTCTCCCAAGAAATGAGACAAGCTCGAGATCAGTCAAGCTCCTATCATTTTATAAAACAAAGAATGTATAGATTCTGAATCTTGAGAATGTTTTAGAATTTTGTGAGAAATATTGAGATAATTTAAATGTCACTGTTCTGTCCCCATCTCTCTCTCTCTCTCTCACACACACACACACACACTCAGACTGACAGTCGGGGGTTAAATAAACTGGCAGGCAACCAATTAGTCCGATAAGATGATTGGCAGCAATCCCAGCAGCTGCTTGTCAAGACCTTTTATCAACTTAGAAGAAAATACGCACCACAACAATTGTCCAGGAATAAATCTGAAGCCGAGATGCAAAGTGACTCCAAGGGATTAGTTAGTTTTGTCCATCACAGAGTATGAATGCTTAACTCACCCCCTTTTATAGTCTATGCGGTGTGGTCCAGTGAGTCAGCTAATCACAGGCACGCCTTTTCTTCTGTTGCGCACGCCTGTCTCTGCGACGCTGGCGAGGGTCCAGCCAAGACTCATTACCCTCACCACTGTCCACCTGTGGCTGCGGGGACGTGCTTGGCTCTGGGCCTATCTCTTGCCCTTCGGTGTCCTCTGGAGGCATTGCCAGAGAGGAGGGTCCTGGAGAAGGAGGCCTTGCCAATTCCTCTCCCTCATTCTCAGAGTCCTCTCCTGCTGATGACACAGGCTCAGGCAACAGAGCCACAACAGTCACAGACTTTAAACAAAGATGGCATTATATTTCTCTCTTATGCAATGTTTTACAACTTGTTAACTGTGCTGGGTTTCTCAGTTTTGCTCAAAGCCTAACCTTGTGCATCTTCTACTGTATGGGGGAAGAGAGGTGTAGCATATTTTGCATACTCTGTCCTTACACCTAGGAGCTATTTTCATTTTTTAAAATTTCCTAAATTCCTTTTTTTAAAGCAAGGCACTTTCTCCATTTAATCTGACAAAGATTGTCCTCTTAAATTGACCTTCTTCCCCCGTATTCTCTTCTCTTTCCTTCTCTTCCTTTCCCTTCCCCTACCCAACCCCACCGCAGGCTATTGCCCTCATGGCAGTAACTAGATAACACACTCTATCAGAGAGGTGTTTTTTTTAAAAAAAATCATTGGAAAGGCACTGGAGCTGATAGTGGCATCAATCCTAACCTGACACAGGCCAGGGTCAACCATTTATCTCTTCACATTGCCTGTGGATACTGAGGCAGCCATGTTAGCTTTCCTTCCACAGTTTAACAACCTTGCAGAAGTCACATCCCTTGGAAATGCTAACAATATCTGCCCTTAACCTGAGACTTTTCTTCTTGCTGCAGATAAATTGCACGGGCCTTAATGTTCTTATGGGGGGGGGGGGGACTCCAGTTTTATTTTTATTTAATTATTAAATCAAGTTACAGAGAAGATAGAATAATTGGACAGCAAGATTTAAGAAAAATCTACAAATTAATCTGGAGGGGAGGTAATGATGGATCTGTATAGTTACATTCTCTCTGCTACATAAATATTGAGGTGATGGAAGTAAATAACCACCTGCCAGGTGTAACAGACATAGAAATAAGACAGAAATCTGCCTCAGCATAGAGTAATTAGCAGCAACCAGCCAAGCTACAGCTAAGCTAAAGAAACACTAAGTGTGTATATTAACATGTTTCCTGAAAGCAGGAAAGGGGATGGCTTCGATACCTTGAATTCTCACATGCTCATAACCTTATATTCACCCACCTGCACGTAAACAATGGCAATGGTATGGAATAAAAGACTTGGAGCATCATAGTGGTTTGTAAAACAGGTATTAAGGAACATATGTTCTCCACAATTACGGCTTACTTATTGTCTTGTATACTACAATTAACAGAAAACATATCGACTGCTAACTCAATTATCGAACTTTGCATTACATTTTCAGCATGGAAGGTAGAATACAATAGCTGATGTTGAAGTAATTGTTATTATTAGCATTATTGGCACTTACAGTGATGAATGTATATGGAGATTCTCAGTCATCCAGGTCATAGTTGTCCCATGGGTGCTTTTTTTCAAGAGGCAGCTGGACTTTTTGGTTTTTCTTTGAAGATGTTTCGCTTCTCATCCAAGAACTGAAGAAGCTTGGATGAGAAGCAAAACATCTTCAAAAAAAACCCAGAAAGTCCAGTTGCCTCTTGAAAAAGCACCTTTGGGACATTACAGTAATGAAATTGTGAATTCCAACTAATCAGTCAATGCTCTTTTTAGGATAGCCAAGCTATCTCCTGTCTGTTCTGTTTTTCTATTTCTTTCCCCAGCCTCACATGCCGAACAGTAATTCAGCAATCCCTCTTTCTTGCTCATTTTTGCCTTCAATGAATCTTTTATTTTTTTCTTAATTTATGCAAATATTGATAATTACTTTATGAATAGAGGTGATTCTATTTTAATCCCAGATAGTGCTGACTGCTGTCATTATTAATAATAGATACCTGCATAAAGAGGACCTGGGCCATTCTTTACCCTGAAGTTATTATAATTAGGTTTTATCACTTTAATTTTCATTGAAAGCAGAAGGGTCCACTGAAGATAACCTAGGCTACTTTTAAAATAAAATAATGTCTCGAGTTTCAACACAACTATAGCTGGTTATCAACTTGAAAGTTTAAAAAAAGAGAAAGAGAAAATAGAGAAAATAAAAAGATGAAAGAGAGAAAAGGCAAAATCTAAAATTCCAGTTCATCACCAGTTATTAGAACAGCTAAATGAGTAGGCTTCAGAGTTCTCTACAACTCCTCCTACGGAACATAAGATAAAATAGGCAATCAAGAAAAAGATTAAGATGAAATTTCGGAATAAATAACTTGGACACTAATGGATGTTGCAGACATTATCACTATTGTTATGGGACAAAAAAACAAACATATATGCAATCTATAAATTGGTCAGTTCAAATATTTCTTTTTTAAAAAATGCATTTTTTTAAAAAAAAGTATTGAGTCTAAGGCATTTACATTCAGTTTAGTTCAGTGTAACTAGCATAAAAGATAAATACGGTACTTACTTTGCTTTTCCTCCAACAGCTTCATGCATTTGCTCCAAAAGAAGAGAATTTATGTAGGTCAGGGTTGATATGAGAGGTCCTTGGTGCTCCCTGAGCTTGCTTGTATGTTTGCAAGTGTTTCATTACCCAATTAGGCAACATCACCTAGTGAGCATAGATTTGCTCCTTGTTTGTATATCAGTAGCTTGCCCTGCTGTATCTACATTGCATGTACATTGAATCTGCCTGGAAACATTCCTTAGCTGAGCCAGTGGTCCCAGATTAAAATAGAAGTCCAGTATTTCTATTAAATCATTTTATATTATTCTTAGATTTAATCCAATAAAATGGACTAATAATTAACTATAATAGTCCACGGTTATTTAAGTCTGACCCAAACATCCCTTAAGTCTAGGAGATAATATAACTCTCATATATAATCCAGTGGTGGGTTGCCCCCGGTTCGCACCGGTTCTATAGAACTGGTAGTAAAACTGGCAGGAGGCTCTGCCCACCAACCCCAACGTCATCAGAACGCTTCTGCGCATATGTGTGGCCCCATTGCGAATCAGTAGTAAAGGTAAGTAGAACCCACCCCTGATATGGTCAACATATTTTATACAACACCTTATAATATCTTGATAGTTGACATTTTACTGGAAATTGAAAAGATAGAAATTGAGCAATATAACTTTTCAATTACTTTGCTGTATAATCATAGTACTTACGGTAGCATCTAGTCATGAGCTAATTAGGACTTATGGGACAGGTAATCAGAATTTTTTGTAGGTTAAACTGCATTATGTACAGAAACATAGGTTCCTCATGTTAATTACATGGTACAGTGAACATGTAAGGGATTTGAAAAGGAATCCTCAGTGGTTTGTGCTTTTACACACAATTTAATTATGCATACATTAATCATGATCCTGCATTAATGACAAACTCAGGTGCTGAATTGCCATGATGAAATAAGTAGCTAAAATTGGTCTCTTGAGAAGCAAGCAGATATTGACATTCTCAGGGGAAGTTTGAAATTTAAAGAACTGGTGAGTGTGTGGGGGGGGAGAGACTTTACAGAGGAAAAGAGCAGAGGTTAGTGTCAATTAAGCAAATTCAGTGGCTACACCATGCTAGGTCCTTGTTACCAGTATAAATGGAAAAACTGAAAAATGAGGTGTAGTGAGAATATTCCAAAAAAAAAAAAGTGTGACAATCTAGTAACTAAATATTTTCTCATATGTTCTATCAAGATATTTTTCAATAAATGTTACTAATTCATTTTCTATAACAAAACAATTTAACAGGAGGAGCAATGACTGATTTGAGATTTTCCTACTATTACTACAAAATTTTAAATCTGACTTTAGGCAAAATGCTCTGTATAAAGGATTCAGTTTGTATGATCTTCTCATATTATGATTTATCAAGATATAAAAATTTACGAATTCTGGGACTGAGAATGGGGTTTAAATCTATTATCAGTATTATCAGTGCTACATCCAGTTTGCAATACTGAATTCTAAAATGGGTTCTTTGCCAATGTATGCACCACTATTGATGTTAGTTTGGATACAGGGGAAGAAACATCTACTTTGTTTATGATATAACTTTCTGGGTCTTCTTTCTTTGTTTCACTTTAATATCCAAGCACATTGTCAGTATAGATATATCACATTTTGCATTGGCTAGTTTGATTGTTAAAAAATTAAAGTAAAATAAAATTGTTGGATTCTTAGTTCTTTAAGCTTGGTGGTTCTCTTGAAGATGTTTCATTACCAGACTAAATAACATTATCATTACAAGGGAGAACAGAGTTTGCTGACTTTTTATATATAGCAGCTTGCCCTGTCAGGATTTTTTGTTTTGTTTTGTTTTGTTTTTTGGAGGGGGGAGGATGGTTCTTGTTTAGGGTAGTTTTTCTGGCTGTTTTTCTGATGCTGTTTCTGCTTATCTGGCTGTTGGATGGGGTATGGCCTAGGTCAGTGATGGCTAAACTTTTTGTCGTTGCATGCCAAAAGGGTGTGCACACCCATAATGCAATGCGCGCTTAATTCCCCCATGCCCCATCCCCACGCATGCGCATGTAACCTACCCTGCCCCCATGCATGTGAACATGACCCTGCACTCCCCGTCCCCAGCGCATGCACACGCAAGTCCCTGCGCAACCTCCATCCCCACGAATGCGTGCACAACCTCCACCGTCTCCACGCACGCACATGCACATGTGACCCCCATGCTACCCCTGCCCCCGCACATGCATGCATGACCCCCACACTCTTCCTGCCCCACCTATGCACTTGCACAACCCCCACACATGCACACATGACAGCTCTCCCTCCCATGAATCATGCGCATCTCCTGCATGCGTCCTCCCACATGCATGGAAGAAATGTGAAAATCAGCTGGCCGGTTGGAGGTGCACATACATGTGCGGTGGAGGTGATCTGGGGTGACGGCTCGCATGCCTGCATAGACAACTTTGCATGCCACCTGTGGCACACATGCCATATATTTGCCATCATGGGCCTAGGTGCTTTATTTCTTTCCTAGGCGCTTGACTGTATTTTTCAAAGGGATGCTCACCTAATTCTATTGGGAGAAAATAAATTACCAGAAATTGCTAAAATATATTTTTGCTCATATGAATTTGAATTGGACCAAATGCTAACCACAAAATGAATTACTTTTCAACAGAAAGCAACCAAATGCTTTGGACTCTAGAACATTGATAATTGATCTGCATTTTCTAGTTAGCCCTTCACAGCATAGATCAACATCATTCGCAGAACACAGGAAAGGACAATATTTGTCTACTTCTACTCTCATTGCAAATTCACCCTGCATCCATGTTTTCCAACCAGAGTCTCCTATGCTCCAGAGAGTGAGGAGACTGTCACACTGTATTCCAATCTGAAGTCAGCCCCAGTTCAGATTGTCTGCAGTGCCTGGCATCTCCTTCCCTCCAGGGGCTGATCATGGCCCTGGGCAGTCATTTGCTCCTGGGCTGCTGGGCTTATAGATACAAAATCTCGTGGTTGATCCAACAATAGCTAAAGAAGTATCTCACCCAAGGTATTCATTCCCCATTCAAGCCATGACATGCTGCAGTGAGTATTGTTTCAGTGTCTGCTTAGCATGCTTCCTTTGATTTTCAACTCCTGTCTCTCAGTCTCAGTGCTGCAAACCTTGTTTCTCTTCCCTTAAAAATACCTTTAAATTATAATTTAGGATGACTGCTTCCTTGTTTCTGTGAAGCTGAACTTCCACTTCTTCCTTGTTACAAAATTTGTCTACAACTTTGGTAGGAATCTAAAGAATGGAAGAGCAACCTGTTTCTATTGCTTTGCTTTACTTTACCACACAGTGGAATGGAAGGGGAAGGGGAAGGGAAGGAAGGAGGGAGAGCTGGTGTTAAAGGAGATAATGTGAGGAAAGATAACTTTCTCATAAAGATGCAAGAAAGCAAAAGAGAAACCCAGAGAAACTCTATAACAAGGAAGAATCTAGGCGAAGAAGGAACAATCCCTAAAAAGAGAATACTGGCACAGATAGACCAGTCTGATGAGGAAGCATCCAGACAGGTTTGTCTTCCTTGGATGGATGGAAAGGGCACAAAGCAGAAGAATGACCAAACAGAATTTAAAATGATCATTTTCAGATCTGAGCACCAGCCTAGTCTTGTTGCAAACTCATTGCAAGGCCACTGGATTATCTAAAGTTGGCTTTAAAAAAGACAGCTCTGACCAGCAGCTTAGCCTGTAGTGTGGAAGTATCTTTTGCAATGAATTTATTAATGGCCAAAAGCAAGAGCAGGGAATCAGGGAACAGGTATCACATGGCTAGATTGACATTAAGATTGTATTTTTCATATGAGAAAAACTTATCTGTGAGAGTTGAAGCTGGCAAGCCTGGAAATAAAGAATGTGGGACCAGACATGGTCCTGAGGAACTTTAGTCTGCCTTCTCTAGAAGTGGGGTCAGAGAAAGCTCAAGAGTTCATGGCCAGCATGACAACCATGGGCCTCCCTTGGTTATACAGGGCCTGAGTGGCCAAGGCCCTGGATACACAATTACCTTCCCACCAAAGGTGGTCCCTATTTTTCTACTTGCATTTTTTATGTGCTTTTGAACTGCTAGGTTGGCAGAAGCTGGGACAAGTAATCCAGCACTGGGGATTTGAACAACTGAACTGCCGATCTTTCGATCAAGAAGCTCAGCGTCTTAGCCACTGAGCCACTGAGCCACCGTGTCCCTAAACCCTAAAGTACTAGAAATTTTGGTCCAGTTTCTAACTTTCTCTTCCTGAAGAAAGTTTGGTAGAAGATGGTTGTGCAAGTACTCCAGAGAACCCTGGAGGAAATGGATTACCTGGATCCTTTTTAGTCAGATTCAAACCAGGGCATGGGACCAAAACAATATATTTAAGCTTAGGTATGACCTCTGATAGGAGTGGGATTGGAGCAGTGCATTCATCCTTGTTTTTCTTGATCACTTAGTGGCTTTCATTACTGTTACTTATGAATCGAGAAGGATACCATAAGTAACAGTATTGAAAGAATGGATGGTACTATATTATGCTGAGATTTTTTTCCCCCTTTCTCTAGGATAAGCTCCCATCAGCCTTGATAGTGGAACAGAGTTTCAGCTCCTGGCCTGCTGCTTTTTGGGGTCCTGCAGGTCTCAATTCTCTCTTCTCTTGGTGTTTAATATCTATATGAAGCCATTGGGTATAGTTATTCAATGGCATGGAGTAAGGTATCAGCAGTATGCTGACAATACCTAGATCTACAGCTCCATTGCTATCTGCCCAGGCAATGCTGTGGACATTCTCTCTTGGAGATTGTGGGACTTGGATGGGAAAGAACAAACTTTAGTTCAACCCTAACAAATCTGAGTGACTTTAGGTATTACAACCAGTGATGGGTTGCTCTTGGTTCGGTCCAGTTCTTGCAAACAGGTAGTAATGGCAGCAGAAAGCTCTGCCAACCCGTCCAGATGTCATCATGGACAATCTGCACATGTGCAGAAGAACGCACGCTCCTGTTGCAGAGCAGTAGTAAAGGTAAGTGAAACCCACCCCTGATTACAACTTAAAGGACCCATGGTAGATTGCAGTATTGCAGCCTAACTCTTTCCACAGCCAGGAGTTTAATCCTGACAGGCTCAAGGTTGACTCAGCCTTCAGTCCTTCTGAGATTAATGAAATGAGGACCGAGATTGTTGGGGGCAATATGCTAACTCTGTAAACCACTTAGAGAGGGCTGTAAACCATTGTGAAGTGGTATATAAGCCTAAGTGCTGTTGATATTGCTACAGCTTCCTGATTCCAGGAATTTTCCATTTTTAATTCTGGATAGAGTTATATTTCCCCAAACAGAACCAGCACATACAGTCCAGGGAGGTGGAGAATTCATGACTCCTGTTTGTAGAAAAGTTGGCAGCTATGACCAGAGGGATCTTTACATAGCTGTCGAGCACACGCTACACTCGACACTAATCCAGGCACAATGGGCAAACAGAACATGATCCACAACATGGCAAACGGGATTGGGGAAGGTTGGGGAACACACAGAACTGGTGGTGGGTCCGGTGTCGGCGTTTAGGCGTTTCTACTCACAGGGAAGGATTTAGCAGGGATCGAGTGTGGGCATGCTGAATCCATTGACCTCCTCATTTCATGCTGATGGATCGGCAGTAGCGGTAATTATCCAAAGCGCTCACCAGCTGAATGTCATTAATACACCCCACCCAAACGGCAAGCGGAAGAACCTATAAGAGGTGCCAAATGGCAGCTTGCAGCAGCACTGACTTTATTTCGCATTATGCCAGCCAGCGCTGAGTAGGAACTGCTGTGTAGCTGGAATAAAGCCTTGATTGATTGATCCCTGCTTGTCACGGCGTCTTTTCTTCGAGCATCAGCATCAGCAGCCTAGCAGAGCTGAGAGAAGCTTTTTGTTCTTCACTTGTACCCATTCCTAGAATATGAGGCCCTGCTTGAGACATCTATGCTCTTGTCCACAGGTGTCAAACTCGATCGTGTCATGTGATGTATCATGACATTTTTTGCCTTTGCGGAGCTGGGGTGGGGGTGGCCTGCATGTATCCATCCGGCACATGGGCCGCAAGTTTGACACCCCTACTCTAGTCACTTCCTGAATGGGCTACTACAATGGCCTCTGCACTTCAGACCTGCTGTCCTTGAAGACCACCCGGTGTAGAAAGTAACAGCAAAAGCAGTCATGTTTTCTCCTCCTTTGTTGCACATTACATCTTTGCTCCATGAGCTCCATAGATTTCCAGAGTGCTTCTGGGTTCAATTCAAGGGGCTGGTTTTGTCCTATAAAGTGATTTGCTCGAGGTTCCATCTATTAAGAAGTGTTATCTGGTATAAACCCGGAAGAGAGCCTTTTCTGTTATGGCACTCATGCTTCAGAACATCATGTCCCTAGAAATCAGATTGGTCCTGACCTGCCAGGCTTCTGTAAGTCCTTAAACACTTGGTTCTGCCACTGGGGCTGACGGAAAGAGGTGGAATTCAGTCCCTAAGTTGGTTGTGTTAATTATTCTTGATAGATTTATTTTCACCATGGCTGTCCTTTGATGTTTTTGTTTTGGTTTTGCCTTTCTGTTATTTATATTTTTGAACACAATTAGCTGTTAGAATAATTCATTTGCAATGGGTAGCCATTGCATTGAACTAATAAATAAAAACTCATCAAAACATGAATATGTCCCTTCAATCAATGTCCAATGTCCAAAATGCCCAGCAAAAAGTCCCTCAATATGTAATGGCAGGAGAAAGAATGCTTAAAGCAGAAGCAACCATACTTAGACTAAGACTATAAGAAATATTAAGAAATTAATATTAATGGTTTGGAGAGGAGTGAGTGGTAGGTGTGATATTAGATATATGAGACTAAACCCTTGAAGGTTGAATCAAGAGGTGACCTCACTTTTTTGATGCTTAAATCTTCCAACTCAAAAATGCTGATGTGATTTGAAAAAGTAGGCAAAGAGGCAATAACACAATTCAACCCTATTTAATGCTCAATAAGTTCATCTTACAAAAAGTGAACTTGCAAGGAAAAAAATTAAGAAACAGCAGGAAGAATAGCTTTAAGTCTTATACAGGAAGAGAGAAAATGAATGCTTGTGCTTTTAGATTTTATCTTCCCCAAAGTAAGATGTATGGCAGCTACTGCAGAGAAAGCAATCAGATTCCCACTTCAGTCCTTACTAGTACATGCCTAGAAGTGCAAGTTGCTCACTGGTGCTTTCTCCCTCTCCTGCCATCCTAGCAGAAGGTCACTTGCCAAATAACAAAGAAGAAAACATTGCTGGGAACACTTGGAGGGAAGAGAAGGAAAAGGTTGACACGTCAAGGGTTGGATTCTGGAAATCTGTCAGATCTGGGAAAGCCATGTCCCAAAGTCAAAATCAATATTAAATGGATTCTAATAAACCAGTTCTCATCAAGGATGAGTCATAAGAGTTTGTATGGCAGTAACAGGAAAGGCCTGTGGAACAAATGCTCAGGAAATACTGTTAAGTTCTTCTCCTTAAAATTTTTCTTATATTTATTATTTCTTACATGTATAATATTATAATTTCCTACTGGTTAGTTTTTTCTGGTCTGGGAATATGTATGAAAGATATGCAAAATATTTAACGTATGAGTGATAATGCATTGCTGTCCTCATCCTTTGGTCATCATGTGATGGGATAGCCAAAAGAAGCCAAGAAATCAATTTCTGATATTATAACATAATTTCAACAATTGTGTCTATCAGAAGCCTTTAGAAAAAGAAAGTCTTACTACAGTCAACTCTGTTCCATCCAATCTGATTCATTACCCAGTTTCCAACAAGCTGCCCTTTTAACTTTCCCCAAATCCATAGTCCAGCATTTGCTGATAATATTTCATCAAACTATTTCACTCATTTAATCTACAGTGCAAATAACAGAAATCAAATGACTATTCACCCAGATGGAATAACAATAGTACTTAAACTTATATACCGCTTCATAGTGCTTTTCAGCCCTCTCTGAGCAGTTTACAGAGTCAGCATATTGCCCCCGACAATCGGATTCCTCATTTTACTGACCTCAGAGGGATGGAAGGCTGAATCAACCTTGAGCTGGTGAAAATTGAACTGCCAAATTTCTGGCAGTTGGCAGTCAGCAGAAGTAGTCTGCAATACTGCATTCTAGCCACTGTGCCACCACAGCTCCATGGTTAACACTTCAGAGGAAAGTCGGAGACTATTACTTAGCTATGTGTTCATTTGTTCTGCAGGCAGCATCTAACATGCAAAGGTAGTTTTTGCTTGGTCAAAACAAAGCAGCAGAATCTGGAAAATGCCACTAAAGCAAAATAATGTCCAGAAATATAAGGACAGTTTCTGGTATTTGCTGCAAGTCTGTTCTCAGTTCTGAAAAAAGGATATTGATTATAATAGGTTTGCAACCATGCATGCTTACATACTATATATTATACAATATATATTTTGTATACTACATTAGTAAGCCTATAAAATTCTACTTCATATACTTTCCCCCCCCCCCAAAAAAGTAAAATTAAGTAGACTTATCATTCTCAAGAATTATATAAATAATTATAATAGATAATTTGAAGCAGAGGAAGGAAAGAAAGATCTTTTGAATGGAGTTTAATAAATTGTTACTTGTGGAAGTAAAAGATCAGTTGCTTTCTCATAAAGGAAGAATGGTGAAACGTTGACATGTCATTTTCTGAATATCAGAATTTCCCCGAACTATCAACTATGTGTCAACATGAATTTATTTTGCTAATGCCAACAAAGTTAGATGCCAACTGATAAGACATTTTTTGAACCAATGCATGCAGAACTGTCTAAATTCCTTAGAGATGTCCAAGTATAAGGAAAAAGGTGAAGTCCCATTACTTTTCTGACATTTTGTACCTCTTGCTAATAGCACCATTATTGTAACCCAACATACAAGAGGCCATTAATGCATTTTTCTGACTGGCACCATTATTTCCAGTGGAAAGGGAAGGGCAGTTTGCATGACATGATTAAAGCCTTTATGTAGAAGCATTCATATACTGCACAGTGCCATAAATCTTAGCAAGAGGCTGTCAAGTAAAATTGAAACCACTTATCTGACCTATCTGCTCCTCCTCAATATATACTTCTACTTAGGCTTCAGTTGACACACTTAAGATTCTGCAATTCATATTTATTTTAGAACAGAATGGCTGTATGTGGTGTAACAAGAGAATGGCAGCATGAAGTGAATACAGTTTTCATTTCCAAAAGAACAGGAACTAACTATGTGAGCTAAACCAAATAGCTGATCTGTGTGTGTGTCTGTGTGTATTCACACACACCTACACAAACACATACATTTGCTATTTAATTGATTAATATGATCAACAGCAAATATACAAAATACAAAATCAGTATATTTCTAACAGAATGGTTTGGGAATGAGGCAATAAAATGGAGTATATTACTTCAGACTACAGTTTAGTTGTTAAAATAATGAGCCATACTGACACAGTGGTTAAAATGCAGTATTGCAGACTAATTTGTGCTGACTGCCAACTGCCAACAATTTGACAGTTCATGTCCTACCGGCTAAGACTCAGCCTTCTATCCTTCCAAAGTCAGTAAAAGGAGGACCCACAATGTTGGGGGCAATATGCTGACCCTGTAAACCACTTAGAAAGGGCTGTAAAGCACTGTGAAGCAGTATATAAATCTAAGTGCTATTGCTAAACTGTCCACAGATAATAAAAATCTATAAGGGAAGTGGAATAAAGATAATCATTGATGGCAGATAGAGAATAGCTATTTATTCTTCCTCAGAATGAAATTTATGGTGCTCATTCATTAAAGCTAATGAATGAGGAAGGCAGGAAATTGAAATCCCAAATTCACAACTTCAGACTATAATTTCTTTGTATGCATGTATTCTATGTGGAACTCTTTGCAACATGACAATGAAAATGTTTCAATGATTGTAGTAAATTCTCTGTGCATAAAATTACCCTCTATGTGCTTCTTCTCAGGATACAAAGCTATGTATTCCTACTCCTGTTAGATTACCAAAATTTACAGAGAACCCAAATCATTATTTCCAATTCCACAGATAACATTTCTGTTAATTATATAAACCATAATGCATGATTTTAACAATTAAACTGTAGTCTGAAGTAATATACTCTATTTTATTGCCTCATTCCCAAACCATTGTTAAAAACATAAACCTATCTTTACACTCACATGATTCACATGAATAGTCCCTAACTGCATTTCTCAGTGTGAAACGGTCAGCATTTCCAGTCCCTCAGCTATGTAAGGTAACAGACTTGGCAACCATTTGCATCACTAAGAAAACAAGCATTCTGGTAATGTATAGTTGTGAAGACAGCTACACAATCTTACAGTTTAATTATCTTCTTCACAAATATTTCTTTCCTGGATCATTCACATCAACAGCGCAATACAAGTAAGAGCAGCCCCATCTATTTAATGCTGCCCAGACTCTTCTGTGGCAAATAGAAATGGAACTCTTGATTGCACTCTTGCCCCCAAGCGTGGTGTGGCTTCTCGGATACAATAGCAAATAGACATCTTGATTGTTTTCTTGTGCAAAAGCTGCTAGATGGTTATCACAGAACCTCCCTCATTTCAGACCTTAATCCAAAAGATGGGAAGGTGGAAACCAATTGAATACTATGGGTGGGAGAGGGGGACTTTTAAGAGTAAAGCCACTTAAAAGTAGAACACTGGAACTAATCCCTCAGAGAGGCAGTGAGTTCCCATTCATTGAGTGTGATCAAGCAAAGAAAGGACATCTGTCAGTCATGAATCCTTTCTCTTATATTCCTACAGAGAACAGGAGTTTGGGCTTGATGGCCTACTTCTTACTTCATTAAGTTTGCAAAGAAAACTTGCCATCCCCTGCCCGCTAAAAAATCCATTTTGTCTGCCTAGTCTCTCATCCTGAATTTGGCTCTAGGACTTCAGGAAAATGTATAGTACTGGCTGAGATGAGAGATCAAAAATATCAAAAAGTAGATACTTGGCTGTCCCAGGTTTCCCTTCTCACAATATTAATTAAAGAAAGGAATGACAATAAGTAGCACATGGCCAGATCAAGACCTATCTACAAGCTAGGAAAATGTAAAGAAATCAAATTCTATATTCATTCATTCTTGGTATGACTGATGCTAATTAAATGTCTCCCACAGGCTCCATGTAAAAAGGACCAACTTACAGTCCCTGTGCAAAGTTAAAGTTTTATTCTCCTATCATTTCCACAAATTCATTTATTTAAATAATGTTTTAATTTTAAAGGATCATCCCCAGACTATTTTCTCATCTCCTAACCCTGAAACCATTTTCTACCTATCATTTCCAGAAGATAAAAGGTAAAAGGAATTACTGCTAAACTGCAAAGGCCTCTATAATGAAAAGACTTAAGTTCATGAGCTGCCTCCATGAGGGAAAAAAATCTACTCAAACTGAAAACTATGCAAGAAGATTTTCTTGTCATTTCCCCCATCTACCCAAATTTACACTAAAAATGTTTCTGTTTACTTTTATTTACTTATTCAATTTGCTACGCACGGCAATGCAATGACTCTTGACAGATTATATGTCTCCCAATTGAGGAAATCATAAGTAGGGTATACACAGGCTGAATTGAGGAAAAAGAAGGACTTCATTGGGTATTAATTATACTTACTAAAATTTAAATACACCCAATAGACATAAGTATAAGTATTCATCTGCATGAATTTATTTCTGGCCTTTGCCTTGATCTTGTCTGAACAGCACAGAACAACCAGGTTTTTGGACAAAAATGGATCTTTAAAAAAAAATCACTTGAATGTTACACAATATATATGTGTGTGTGTATGTACACATACAGTAGAATTCCTACAGCAGTCCAAATATGGAGCAAAGGGAAGAAAGACAGAAGTGTAAGCAATATTTATATTTCTTACAGATATTAATGGAATGCAGAAATGTCACGTCAGTTGATTAACTCCATGTTATTCAAAATAACACAACTCAGAAATAGTTTAAATTATTTTAATTTTTTCATAAGGACTGAAGAGGCAACATGATTTCTTTAAAAAAATCTGGCAGTATGGAAGAAGTATCTAACTCCTAGTCCATATTCCAATAAAACTTATCATCTTCCTGTTTCAGCTAGCTAATAGCCCATTGCCTGAAGAACATGAGAATAGACCATAATAACTCGGGAGGGGGGGAATCTGTGATTGTGATCTCTGATTGCAGCAACAGAGGCAGGAAGAAGCATCATTTATAAGAAAGGAGCTTGCAAAAATAAAGAGACAACAGAAAGCAATTAAATACAGCAGGCCTCATTCATATTTATTAAAATGTGGTTAACCATAGTTAAGAATTAGTTCCTTTGCTGTGCATTAGATCGGCTATTCAGTTGGAAAGCATTTAAAATTATATATTGCCTCTGCCTGGCCTAAGGTTTATTTATTTTTTTCACTTAAATGTACACAATATTACAAATTTAATTTTAAGCTGTTTGAATCAGTCTATAAAAAAGATTTGATTATACCTGAGTGTTCTGGCCCCAGTTTTTCCATATCTCAGTAATCTTGGCGGTAATTGGCTGATTAGGTCCCTCACACTCCATCTCTGCCTCAGTTTCCATGGTAATGTTACAGGAGCTATTATAGATGAGAACTTCATCTCTTTCCACTTTAGGGCTGAAACGAGAAGGGAGGTTAAATGGGGTGTCATCAATCTTAATGAAATGCAATTATTTTTACTCTTATTAATCATCGCAAGCCATTAGCTTGTGGCAACTCCAGACCACCATTTGTCAAACTTTGCAAATTTCTGTAATTTTGTTTCCATTCTTTTATTGTTTGTTTTGCTTCCCCCCTCCGTACACACACACACATACACCTTTATCTGCAAACCTTTCCAACAAAAAAATACACATAGGAAACATTTCTTAGAGATGCTGTACTGCTAGCCTCTCAAAATAACACACATACACATTCACTTCTAGGGCAGAAAACTAAAGAGAAAAGACACTGCTTGAGTCAAAGATGGAAGTAAATCCCAAGTAGCTATTTTTTCTTACTCACACTTAATCCTGGGGAATGAATAACTTGCAACTCCCTTAGGGCAAGTGCAGAAATTGGAAAACCATATAACTGGCTAACTGGTCCCTAATTCCAACTGTGAAAAAATGAGCTCATTTAGGGTTCCAATTCCTGCTACCCAGCTGATAGCAATGATGCTTTCATGCTAGCACTGGAACATTAACTTAGTAAATTAATTAAACTTACTTAACAGCCCAGGCTAAGCAGATTCGATATATGTGCCAGTTAGTTTAGTGGGGCCCCTTTCTATACAATCTCTGTTCACATTAGGAAGTGGTAGATGGAGTGAGAGATACTCATAATAATCAGGGTAAAACAAATAAAGGGTCATTCTTAATTAGCTCTCCTTGTTGACAGCTGCCTATTAGAGTGGCAAGTGTTTAAGATTCTAATATCTATGTCTATATACCGAACAATGATTAGTTTGTGTTCCAAATGCCTTAACAAATTTCAGGTTTACTAATCCTTAAGACTGTGTGCAAGGCAATCAGAACTTTGGTGCTGAAAGTTTGGCCTTTCCTGTCATCACCAAAACCAGGGAAGCATTTCCTCATTAGAGTTGCCAATTTCTTTTTACTCCTGTGTCTTAAGATGTGACTATGAAAAGATGAATCCCCATCCCCACAAGCCATGTTTGTATCTGCAAAAAAGAAAATAGTTGCAAGACTGCCTTCAGCAATATTTATTGTCTCGGTCATCAGAGGAGCTAATAAAACTGTTTATTAAATCACTCTGCAAGCTGGCCACAGGACTGTTACATTCTCACTTTTTGCTACACTTTTTGAAACCTTAACACCCCAAGAATTAGCAGGAAATGTACTAAAAATCTGGCCTGTATCCTGGGTACCCAAATCATTACAGACATCAAGACAAAACATCATTTGCTATCTAATGCAGGCCATCCTTTTTTCTTTTTTTTCTTTTTTTACTAATAAATTAATCCCAATCAAGTAAGATATGCTTATAAACAAATTCATCGGGAGCAAGGAATGTGTGGACAAGTTTGGAAATTGTAGAGAAATTGCAAAAAAAGGTATCAATAGTAAGAGCTCAGCATGGCAGAAAACCCAGATTACACCTTACTACATAGATGTCAGGTATACCTTAATTATTGTATATTCATGGAGTGTTGCACAATTGCAAGCTGAATGGTGATAACTTTCAATAATGTAGCCACTTCTCTGAACATCAGGCCAATATATGCCATTAAGAAACTGGTGCCTAGTTAATCAGGTGCACAGTGATATGTTGCTTAAAACCAGGAATTGGCAACATATTGCTTTCCGAATATGGTTTAGTTGCATGAGCCTTAGCAGTGATTGAGTATCATGAGAGTTGAAGTCCAACATTTGAAGGGCCACTGGTGGTCTATCTCTGCCTTAAATCCACAATGAGTTTGCTTGCAAAATCAATGCTTCATACAATTGCTGATATTGCATTTTTATGCAGTAAATCAACATAATTGAGATGAAAAAATATATACCTGTATTTCATAATCCCTAATCCCTAATCTCCCCCCCCATGGTATTCTGTAGATTTTGCTTTGGACCAGGCACTATGTATTTTGAAAGAAATGTGTAAGATCCCAGCTAGAGTTAGAAAAAGCTATATCTAACCTGAGAAGGAGGCCAGAAAAATGGACATGGGATGAGTTGATAGAGGTCTTGTTAGACCTTAAAGAGGAATAAGCCAAATCGTCACAAAAGAATAGGAATGGAGTGGCTGCTGTAACAACATCAGCATTTGCTTTGATTTGGATGTCACACTGGATCAGTGCTGCACCAGCTGCTTTGCAGTCTTCGCCATTCTCTTCTGCAGAATATGTCAAAGTACAGAGAACTGCTATAGATGCTGAAAAAGGAGGGTTGGGGAGGCGAGAGGACATCAACAATTAGAGAAATATAACTAGAGTCTCATTTTCCTAATTCCTTTGGTGTTGATTTACAATAGCAGTGTGATGAGCTTCATGCTATGGTGTTCCTGAAAGGCACAAGAAGGCCACCTCAAAAATTGTCTATCCCAATTGAACTATTTTCCACATTAACCAATCCTGGATTAAATTCATTAAGCACAGTGTTTAGGACATCAAAGGAAGGGGAGAACCACATTTTTTGCCCCTGGGCTGTCATGCCCTTAACTCTTTCACTGCCACCCTTAGTTTTCAGCAGTTATTGAGACTTAATAATTTTTTTGATTGTATTTCCAAAGTTAAAACACTAACTTCAACACATAAGAGGGGAAATAACAACAAACAAAGCAAAAACTATAGAAGACAAAAATATGCATTAAAAATACATATATTGTCCCTCCAGTTGAATATTGATATATACAGTATATTTAAGAATATATATAGTTTGCAAAACTAAGGTCTACAATTGATAAACTATAGCTCTACTTGCCAGGTAATTTGACCTATCATCTATTTACTGTCAAAAAATCCCAGTTAACAGATAATCCAACAACAAAACTAAAGTTAAAAGGCCTCTGTTAAATCTATTACTACATTTCACACACAGCAAGTCCCCAACGGCTTCTAATCTACCATAAATCATTGCAATCATTATCTCTGATCTTTCCAAGATCAAATATTTTTAACTGATTATTAATAATAACGTTTTTCCTTAAAATTACAACTGGGATCTTTCCCAACAATTACATTTCATTCTCAAAATCATAGTTCTCTGTTATGAATATCTCTACAGCATTTGTTTTTCAGAAGTTTTTCATGCAAGTTGAACCACAACACCTCTTAACACTTGTCTTCTGATTGAATATAATAAGTCTAATCCACAATCTCCATCAGTTTTCTTGAGAAAGTCCAATTCATCACTAATCCATATTGCCATCACTAAGCCTTTTAAATCCATGCCCCTTTCAACCTTCTCCAAAGAGGCTGCAATTCTCAAAGCTCCTTCTCCTTCAATTCTGTCAGCAACAAATTGACTTCCAATACACCCAATTGCAACTTTGATTTAGCTGCTGTTACCTATACTTGAATATCATCCTTAAATTGATTTATGACTGTTATTACATCATCAAGTCTTTTATCTACATTTTCATTCAGAGCTTGTAAGCTGAAAAGCCAGCAAACCGGAAGTAACCTGGTTCAGATTTCACCACTGCTTCCAAGAAGATTTTGACATTAGGTTGATGAGGGTCTCACCTTTCCTTTGTATCTCTTTTTGTCAGCATTGTAAAAGGTATGTAATATATAATGTTAATCCTTAATGCATTGTTATTTTCATTTTAATATAATCCAAATTTCTTTTATACCTCCACAACAAAACATAGGCAATTCCTCTCAAGAACAAAATAAGTACATGTTCTATAACAAAATATCTTCAGGAAAAATTAAGATAACATTTCCCACAGTAGAAAGTAAATAAGAAAGAGAAAATTCCTATCTCTTTAGAATAAAAAAGAGATCAGAAATATATTCAAAAGTAAAACAAAGCAGCAAAGTTCTTTTAAAAACTGGTAAATTACAAAATCCTTGCAGTAGTCCAGTGCAGATGTAAATCAAATCAGATTATTTTCATTACCAAGGAGAAAGTCTTTACGCCTCGGTTTCCATGAGGTAAAAGCAAAAGTGTTTCCTAACTGTAAAGCAAACCAATAAAAAAGGTAAAAAGTTCACAGTCCAGCAAGAGGGTATAAAATAAATTAGTGTTCAACCAGACAATTAATTAAAGATGTAGATCAAAAGCAAAAAAAAAAAAAAAAAAGTTCAAAAGTGATGTTTAAAACTGAGGCTACACAAAACAAACAAACAAAAAAAACCACCTTTCTGACAGGTAACCCAACCCTCCAAACGTGTTTTTACTAAGAATTGCAATTGTCTAGATCCCTCTTCCCAGGTAAGTACACGATCATCCAAGGGTTGTCTTGAGTCATTCCTAGTTGCTCCTGTTCAAATCTGGGGAGTGTCCTGTCAAAGAGCTGGCTTTGGCAACAAAATCAGCTGTTTGTCAGCAGGAAAAAAGTCCACCTGCCACTTGGGATGCCATTTTCTGGAGGATTCCAGCAATGATTAAATCTTGATATCTTTTCAGTTTAGCAATGGAACTGAGGAGCACCATTTGGACGGCGCTTGGGGCATCCATTGGACTTAATCTGGCCCTGATTACTTACACTAATTTTATTCTTCTAATTCTCAACAATATTTTCATAGATAATAGACAATTTTAATGGGTTCAAAAGGGTGATTTCTCCATATAAGCAATCTACATGTACCATATTATGTTCTGCATTTACTTTTTTTTTTTGTCTTGTCATTTTAAAAATCACTTTAAAAAAGGGAAGCCATTACAGCACCATATTTTATCCACAGAAGAATGAATTATACTGTCTTGGTATGTCATCTTCATAGATGAGAGGGAACAAGTTCAGAGACAGGAGCTCCCATTAATGTAGAAAATGGTCCACCCACAAGTTTTAGCTATAAAAATGAGACAATCCCCATTTTTGATTGCCCTGCAGCTGAGCTGAAAATAAATGGCTCAGGGTCCAACAGGGACAACACTTTGAGATCACTGGAACATGGAGATGATCCTGGAGTTATATAAATATCAATATAGAATTGATCTAAGTAAACACTGGTGTTATTTAGTTAAGCTTTGATATTAATAGTTCTGTTATGAATAGCACTATATCAGTCATAGTGAATGTTTCATTATACTCTCCCATTATAAACCACCATGGAAATAGTTTTGATTAAAAGATAGCATATATGTGTGTAAATTATATACATATGTATGTTATATACATATGTATGTTATATATATATGTGTGTGTACGTATGTATTATACAGACACATAAACACACACTGTATATATACAAACACACCTATACATGTATACACATACTGTATATACGTCTGATTTAGGACTGTTTGATTGGATGGTTGTTGTTACCGAGACATGGTCTTTGATTTTAAGTACTGTCTGTGTGATGTAAATTAGTGTTGTCTGTTCAGATGCTTCTGAGTCATGGTCTGGTTTTGGGCTATTTGACTGGCTGGTTATAGTTAATGAGACATGGTCCAATTTCTTGTGAGCTGATGGGTTATGATTTTTGTTGTTATGTAGTGGAATGCCTGTTTGTTCATTTTAAAATGCTATCTTTGGAATCACTGTTGATGCAGTTCTTTCGTTCTCAGTGATTGGCAGACAGAATTGATGTCAATGTGTCTGTTTATTGGCTTATTGGTGAAAAACCAGGCTTCAAGGAATTCTCTTTCTCTCCTTGATTTCATCTGGGTTACAACTGTGGTCCCGGTTAAATCAAATTTGTGACCTTCTGAGTCTTGTGGAAGGACATGAGGGAAAGTGGATTATGTCTTTAGATAGCCAGGATGTGTTCATGCAGTGTGGTTGATAGTTTTCTTCCTGTTTGGCCAACAAAATTATTTTCACAGTTGCTGCTCTGGATTTGATATATGACACCTGATCTTTGGGTTGTTTCTGTCTGCCCTTTTGATTTTGACAGAGTCCACTATCCCTCAAGATAAATAAAAATATTATGGAAATAAGATAACTATAAAGCTCTCAAGTCTATTGATTTATATTATAAATGAAGGAAACTTGACTGTTTCCTGCTTGAGGTGCTACAGTCTCCAGGATTCCTCAGCACTGGTACCATTGGTTGAGAATTCTGGATCAGCAATATCTGGAAAGTTATGGGTTCCCCACCAATGCTGAACTCATTTTCTTAAAAATACATTCCATTCAGTTCAGTGCAATTTACATGTGTGTGTGTGTGCATAACAACACTCAGACATAGTTGCACTGTAAGTTGAAAAAAAAGGAGGAATTAACTGAATGTCATTTTATATCATACCCTAACAACTGTTGACTATGGAAAAGAAAAAAGAAAAGTCACAACCTCTATACAATTCTTAAAGGACTATAGCAGCATCTTAAATCAGTTTCTAAATCTGCCAATTGGAAACGTCAATCTGGAGCTAAAGATTCTACTTCTGTTCTTGTCTGTGACACACAGTGGAAGAAGGAAGAGACATAAATAGACATTTCAGCACCTTTGTTGTTAGATCTTTCAGAGTTCTACAGAAAAAAAATTCGGAACCAACCATAAAAGAGATATATATAACTGAAGCAATCTGATTCTGGGAATTTATTCTGAATATCTGAACTGCAGGATACTCATTGTCCTTATTAAAAAGTCTTTCCTGATTGTTCTAGGATTTTTAGCAGTACCTATTGGGCTGATGACATCTATTTTTTTTTAACATCACTCTTTTTCTCAGCTTCTCAGCTTCCCCTTCTGAAACTATTAACTCAGGTTGACCTTTTTTTTTTCTGCAATGAAGATGAAGTATCCATTCAAGCTTTTCTGTCATCTCTTACCCTTGTTTACTGTTTCTTTGACTCTCTTCATCGTGATCTCTTGATCTCCTAAAATTTCTTCCATTTTAATCTTTCTAGCAATAGATTTCAGAAAATCTCTTTTTATCTCTCTTACTAGGTCCTTAACATTCATCATCAGAAGTTTGTGTTTTAGGGTTTTTTCCTAATTAAACAAAGCTTTCATATCCTACTTTAATAAGGTTAATAATCATAATGTTACCATCTCTGATGCACTTTAGGAAGAAGGCAGCAAGAGAGAAGATCAGCAAGGCTTCATATTCTGAGGAATAAAACTAGCTGTAGAATAACAAATAGGCTCTTCCTATCTCTTCAGGCCACATAACCCTGCTAGTTTAAAGCCTAGACAAAATACATTTTTGCTGTTTGCAAAAAACAGCAAGAGGAAGAGGAGATTATATCAGCAATTGTCTTAGCCTATTAACTGTTCCAGTACTACAATGCAATAAACAGATGCCAAATTGACACAAATATGAGACAGGATGAGCTGTTTCTTACAACATACAGTATTGCTTGTTGTATGAACAAGTATCTTTTTTAGTCCATGGAATCACCATCATCATGTATCTTCTCAGAGAAATGCAGACCTAATCCTAACCCAAACAACCTGGGGCCTCAGAATATTTCCTGTTCATTAAAAATATTTTGATTTTTCCACTCCAGCCTTCCCTGTGGGGAAAAAATGGTGTAAAGATTTTGCCTATTCTTGTTTTCCCTTGGGTTCATAACCACATAACCAATGTTGACTAATCTTCTTAGCCTGCCTTTGATTTAGCTCAGCTGGTTTATTGTAAAGTAAAAATCTCAAATATTTCTTCTCAAACTTTTATTTGCAGGCTGTTTCTCAAATTCTGTCTTCTTCTATTAGCAAAAGTAAGCAGTTTGTGGTTTGAAGCAACCAGCACAACACATGTAATAAAAATAAGGAAAACTCTGAGTGCGGTATCAGTAATAGTAATCAATGTTCATTTACTGACATCTAATGGTAGTTTAAAATATTGCAAGATTTAACAATTAACTATATTTCTTATGAATGAATAAAATCCAATTGGGAAATTCAATGCAATGTTTTTTCTATGTTTCATAACTTAGCTGAATTCATTTTACTCTGATCCTTAGAAAATTTATTTTTGTATAATTTAAAGTGAATGTTTCCTAAATTATTTACCACAAAAAAGTTATGTAAAATGTTAAAACTTTGTGGCAGAGAACAGTAATTCAGAAATTATATATAATTTATAATTGTGAGTTCACTTGTTTTACTTGCCGGTAAGCAAAGACAGGCAAAGGAAATGTTTTGAAAACTTAAATTTACACTAGCTTACTGTTTCTTCCCTGAAAGTGGATAGTTTCCATTTGTTCTTGTTATTAACTCCAGGTTATTTGACATGTTTATTATTTCAATATTTTACATATAAAATAAGTAAATTTATCAAAAATTTATTCATTATGAAAAACAAATTGTGCTGAATGTTGACTTTACCTTATCTAATTTTAGATGGATGTTTTTATAAGGAGAAACTGGTTTTGTAACATCCTTTATCAAATACGTTTCTGAAAGACAGCAGTCTTCTGTACAATAAATTGTTTCCTACTAGCACTTGAAATATTCTCTCCCCTTCTTTTTCCTTTTTAGGAACAAATTGTCAGCTAATTGATTATGTCTAATGTCTCTCTCTTGGCTCTGTCACTGCGTTAAGTGTTTGCCAGCTGAGCTTCCATCGTATGCATTACCGTAGCCTGCCAGAGAACTTTTTCACAGAGAAAAGACTGTCTTGTGATTTCTGAGCTACTGCGCATGTCTACATTCTTTCTTTTCTAACTTCCTTTGTTCATCTATGTGATACAACTGCTGGTAAAAGATGTAGTTAGTAAGTTTGTTTTATTTCTTTATAATAAAATGTTTCTTAGAATACATTTCTTTCTTTAAAGTATACAGTATGGAAAAACAAAATCCATCCATCTCTAATTTGGTGCAATTACCCCAGGGGGGGGGGAACAGGGCTGATTTACGCTCCGACAGGCTCATCTAGCCAATCGAGGTCTCCCTGGTTTCTTTAGCATTGTATCAGAGAATCAGTTACTCTGGCTTGTTTCTCTCACCAGGATAATCAGAGTACGTACTTTATTACTTTGACTTGTCTACAGAAAAATAAAAAAGCAACTTTACATATAATGCTAAAGAAACATATTGATATACAATTCTACAACTTTGGCTGCTGATTTTAACTTTTCGGGAAGAGAGATTATGGTTGCTTTAGAAAGGTAGGTACAGTGGTGAAATGTAAAATTTGTTACTACAAATTCTGTGGGCATGGCTTGGTGGTGGTGGGTAATATGACTGAGTAGGCGTGGTCAATTTTTTTTTACTTTTAAAATCATTTTTTCTACAACCTCTTTGGCTGAAGAGATTGTAAAAAATGCTTTTAAAGCCTCTGATGATCCCAGATGACTTGCTTGATCATCAGAGGCTTTTTTTTTTTTACTTTTAAAAACATTTTTTCGGCTGAAGAGGTTGTAAAAAAAATGCTTTTAAAAATTTTAAAAAAGCCTCTGATGATTGCATGGCTCAGCTTGGCAAAGCGGGGGGGCAGGGATTTTTGCTACTGGTTCTCTGAACCATCCGTCTCCATCGCTACCGGATTGGGCGATCCGGTCCGAACCGGGAGCATTTCACCCCTGGGTAGGTAGTTGCCTTATCATAATATTGGCAGGATAACAAGAAAGAATATAACAAGGAAAGAGTAACAAGTCAAAATGCATGGCTAATTCTAAGGCATTTTTCACCTAGTTTGCCAGGTATCACATTTTCTAGATTCTAGAGAAGGGAAGGGAAGGGAAGGGAAGGGAAGGGAAGGGAAGGGAAGGGAAGGGAAGGGAAGAGAAGAGAAGAGAAGAGAAGAGAAGAGAAGAGAAGAGAAGAGAAGAGAAGAGAAGAGAAGAGAAGAGAAGAGAAGAGAAGAGAAGAGAAGTTCTAACTTCCTTGTACACTTTAAAAAAAATGTGAACAGTGTTAAAAAATCATTAAAAACATTTGCATGTTAGGGTTTTCTTTCAAAAAAACAAATTGCATAGAAAGAGGATGAAACAGACCTAACAGTCAATAGATATGCCTGTGATGTGATAGAAATCAAAATCAGTTTATACTTGGTTAAACCCTATAACATTTTTCATGGATATGACACTGTCTTTCAAGTTCATAAAGGTGAAGGTTCCCTCACACATATGTTCTAGTCGTTTCTGGCTCTAGGGGGCGGTGCTCATATCTGTTTCTAAGCCGAAGAGCCAGCGCTGTCCAAAGACATCTCCATGGTTAAGCATAACTAAACGCCGAAGATACATGGAACATTGTTACCTTCCCACCAAAGTGGTCCCTATTTTTCTACAAGTAACAGGAGCTCACTCCGTTACGCAGCGCTAGGGATTCAAACTGCTGAACTGCCGATCTTCTGATTGACAAGCTCAGGGTCTTAGTCACTGAGCCACTGCGTCCCTAAGTTCATACTGAAGGACAATTCCTAATTTCTTACCAGTTTCATTCATTATATTTAAAACAGCAGCAAGAGAGTCACACTAATCCTTTGTACCCACAGCAGTGAGAAGCAATTGGCAATGCAGTCAAGATATTTTCTTCCTCTATCATTCTTATCAGAATTAACACATTTCAGCATTCAACTGACCATTCAAAGGCCCCGTTAAGCAGCTCAAATCAGTTGTGGTGGTCACATTCAGCATTTCACAAGGAGAACCACAAATGGTAACGGAGGTATTTCCTGGAGAAAATCCATTTCCATGTATATGTATTTCTCCTCCATTAAGATTGCCTTGAAAAAGAAATAATGTGCATAGCATTTCACAATTTGCTATTGCTAAAATTTGTCACCCACAGCTTCCTATAACATTTTGGAAATACATGTATTATGTTCTGGAAGACAATCAATAATATATAAAGATAATGACTCCCCTTGTTCCTTTCACAAATCTTTAAGGAAAGTAATATGAGTGGTCAAATACTTTGGCCACCTAAAGAGAAGGAAGGACTCACTGGAAAAGAGCCTAATGCTGGGAAAGATTGAGGGCAAAAGAAGAAGGAGACGACAGAGAATGAGATGGCTGGATGGAGTCACTGAAGCAGTAGGTGTGAGCTTAAATGGATTCTAGAGGATGGTAGAGAACACGAAGGCCTGGAGGAACGTTGTCTATGGGGTTGCGATGGGTCGGACTCGACTTCGCAACTAACAACAAAATATGAGTGTACAGATAAGATGGCATATAAGTATGAAGAGTGAAACCTTACACAAAGTATAAGCAGTTTTCATTGGTTCTTTTCAATTTATTTTCTTTTATTTTGGTCTTGGAGTGGAGCAGGAGAAAATCTTTGTTGGTAGGGGTTGTTTTTGGAAAAGTTTTTGAGCCTTTCTAAAACTCACCCAAAAGAGAGGCTTAGCATGCCTGCTTTCAATTTTGATTTGTATACAAAAATTTTGATTTGTGTTCAAAAATTTAAAAAATCATTCTTTGTATGCAGGATTTTGAGAGGTTTGGGGAGCAAAAAAAAGTAGAGCGTCTTACAGTGTCCTGAGTCTCTGATTGTGCATCCCTGTTTTATCACTCCAGACAACACAACAGATAAACTCTAAGACAGATAACAAGAAATTTAAACTGTAGTATACAAGCTGATTATTAATAATCTATTAGAATCCCACTGTTATCACCTGCAGAGCTATTGCTTTCTATGATGTATCTCTTTTAATGTGATGTATTAACACCTTGTAATATCCTTCATTTGACACTTATCACATGGTCTTGCTAGCCATCTACTTTCATGAAGCATGTATGTATGACTAAGTATGACTAAGCCATGACTAAGTATGACTAAGAAAAGTCAACATAAGGTGATGAAAGTCAGCTATGATATTTGGACTTCAAAGCTAGTAATGGTATTTTGAAGCTCAGCTGGTACAGCATTTATTCTGTAAGTAATGTGATATCACAGGTGTGATTTCTAAACATCAAACGAAAAAAAGTTTCTTACATTTTGTTGCAGGAGAACAGATTGTCATGAGAAAACATAAACATGATCTATGACTTGCAAGGAAAACCATATGTTTTATCACTTTGAGGAAAAATTCTAATCTAAAAGAAATAGCAAGTTATTTCACAAAGACAAGAAGACTCCAACCAAATATAATTCTGAAATTCTAAGTTTGCTGCTATAACTCTCAGGCCTGCTTCTTGCATCAATTCAATGAGATTACAGACTTCCGCTCCCCAGAAGCATCCACATACAGTACTTACCATGGTTGTTTTTCACTGTGATAACTGTCAGGACCAAAGTGAATACCAAACTGGAGGAGGCCCAGCCTCTCTGCACAATTCCACCTGTCACATTATATTCTCCAGTAGGAAGCTGAGGAAGCACACATTGCAAACTGGTATTATTGCCAGTAACATTGATGCAGGAAGAGCCTCCAATGAAAACGTACATGTCTTCCATTTGCCTAACTTTTGAAATCATTATTGTGAGAAACTGGCCTGTGGAAGGCAGAAGGGAGAGGAAAATTGGGGTGAATTCTTCACTGTAGCTTATTTCTCCAGCAGGATACGACATATTGTCTATGTTGAGCCCCACAATTGCAGTGCCTTGGTCTGAAGGCACAAGGCACTTAAGGGCCCAATATGTGACTTTGGTGAGGAGACATTTCTGATTTCCTACGAGAACTGAAGTGCTGCTCCTGCCTTGAAGTGCTGCACCTTCTAAGGTCAGGAGGCCTCCGCCATTGATACTGAAATTCTGCGGATAAAGATGGAGCACCACAGGAATAACTCTGAAGATATTGGAGTCTTTCTGTCTCAGGCAGGCTGAACCCCAGTTTCTGCTCAATACTGAAATGCTATGTTCTTTTGCATCGAGGCTGTGCATCTGACATTCAATACTGGTTTTGTTCAAGGAAGTTATATTGCAAGGGAGATGTCCATCCACCTCTATAAGGATTTCATCCGCTGCCCAAACTAATTTTTGAATTCTGATTGACAAGTAAATTAAGATCCTAGAAAACCTCACAGTGACAGCATCAATAACAATAGTCTTGTTTGCAAAAAGATGGAATGAGCAGTCTCCTAGGCAATGGCTATACATTCCATTGACATTAACTGTGATATTAAGAGTTTGGTGTACATTAGGAAATTGCTGATCATCCAAAAGGGGATCACTTGAAAAAAGGGCACATATTATGCTGTGTTCAGTCGAGCTTTGGATATCACAAGACAAGTTGCCTGTCAGATTTACCCAAGCAGAATTTGACCAAGATTTGAGAGAATGGCCAGATATTGTGAGCAATTGCCCACCGCACACTGAGCCAAGAGATGGAAAGATAGTCTTTATCTGTGGGTATATGATATAATGCTGCATCTCAGCTGGTATGTTGGCAAAGCCCATTTGCTTCTGGAGAACTCTCATAACATAGTGCCCTGGTTCTAGAAGACTTAGAGGTAAAGAACACTGAGACCAAGCTATAGAGTGGTTGATCTTCTGTACTTCAAGGGGACATTCCACATGTTCCAGGATAGCTACTGAATTTGTTACATTGACTCCTTCTACGCCTAGGTGCAGTCTATTGTTCAATATTTCTGTTTCAATGTTTATGATGTTTGGAGTCAAAGACCAGTTGTAAAGAAAAGTGTAATTCTTAAAGATTTTCATTTGAAATGGGTCTACTAATGACTGGTTGCCTATGTACACTTCTATATCTGCCAGAAGATTTTTGAGAATGGTATTAGATGGATGAGTGGGTGGTGGGGTCCGACATAGAATTTTATCTTCAGTTAGGCTGATTATAGCACAGGATTGAAAATCGATCAGGACCAAGACCAAGGCTGGGCTGTTGCTAAAACCTGTTCCAGAAATGGTGAGCAATGTTCCACCTAGGAAAGAGATAAAAATGTTAGCGGTTGTTAATTTTTTTCAAAATTAATATAAACTGAAAAATTATATTTCTATTGTATTAATTTGTAGTACAGAATTTCAACCTGCCGTCTGTGGGGGAGATGTCTGAGGTGGCTCAGGAGTTCATGGCTTCCATGACAGCTATGGACCTGACCCAGTTAATTCATGGCCCTACCCACACAGGGGGAAACACACTGGATCTGTTTTTTGTCTCTGGACAGTGGCTGAGAGATCTTAATATAGGGGATATAGCCATTGAACCCTTGTCATAGTCAGATCACTCTCTCCTTCGTTTCGACCTTCGGACCGCAACACCCCGTTGCAGGGAGGCGGAGCCAGTAAGATGGTTCTGCCCCAGGCGCCTGATGGAACCTGATAGGTTCCAGATGGAGCTTGGGCCATTCCCTGAGGCTCTGGCACACGCCTTGACCGGAGACCTAGTGGCCGCCTGGGATAGGGCGGCCGCTGGAGCTCTTGATCAGCTTGTGCCTTTGCGGCCTCTAACCCGGCGCCGATCTCACTTGGCTCCTTGGTTTACTGAGGAGCTGAGGGAGTTGAAGAGCCGGAAAAGATGCCTAGAGAGTAGTTGGAGGGCCAGTCTTTCTGAATCTGACCGGACACTGGTAAGATCTCATATTAGGACTTACCTAGTGGCGATAAAAGCAGCGAGATGTAGCTATTTTGCTGCTCTTATTCGTCATCAGATAATCGCCCGGGCCGCCCTGTTTAGGGTGATCCGCTCCCTGCTCCACCAGGAAGCGCGGGAGGACCCCTTGGAGGGTAGAGCCAAGGATTTTGTTCAATATCTGCAGGACAAAATCACTCAGATTCGGGAAGATCTGGACTCTGACTGGGTAGTCTCAGGAGAAGGGACCGGGGCAGGTCTTGAGAATGTTATCTGGGATGAGTTTGATCCTGTGACCCCTGAGGACGTGGACAGGATCCTGGGTGGACTGAACATGACCACGTGTTTATTGGACCCGTGTCCTTCCTGGTTAGTGCTGGCTTCCCAGGAAGTGACACGAGGCTGGCTTTATAATCCAGGGGATTATAAAGGCTTCATTGGGTGAGGGTGTCTTCCCTGCCACCTTGAAAGAGGCGGTAGTGAGGCCTCTCCTCAAGAAGCCTTCCCTGGACTAGGCAATGTTGGTAAATTATCGTCTGGTCTCCAACCTTCGCTTTGTGGGGCTTCAGGCCCGGGTACAGCACAGAAACGGCATTGGTCGCATTGGTTGATGATCTCTGGAGGGCTCGGGACAGGGGGTGCTCTCTGTCCTGGTCCTGTTAGACCTCTCAGCAGCTTTTGATACCATCGACCATGGTATCATGCTGCACCGGTTGGTAGAGATGGGGGTGGGAGGCACTGTGTTGCGGTGGTTCTCCTCCTATCTCTCCAACCGGTCGCAGTCTGTGTTGGCAGGGGGGCAGAGGTCGACCCCGAGGCCCCTTATATGTGGGGTGCCACAGGGATTGGTCCTCTCGCCCCTCCTGTTCAACATTTATGTGAAGCCGCTGGGTGAGATCATCTGTGGTTTCGGGGTGAAGTACCACCAATACGCTGATGACACCCAGCTGTACATCTCTACCCCAGACCACCCCAACGATGCCCTTAAAGTGATGTCCCTGTGCCTGGAGGCCGTGCGGATCTGGATGGGGAGGAACAGTCTCAGGCTCAACCCATCCAAGACCGAGTGGCTGTGGTTTCCGATGTCCCAATATAGTCAGTTGGCGCCATCACTGACTATTGGGGGTGAATCATTGGCCCCCACAGAGAGGGTTCGTACTTGGGCGTCCTCCTGGACTCACGGCTGTCCTTAGAAGGGCACCTGACGGCCGTGGCCAGGAGGATTTTTTATCGGGTTCTCCTGATTCGCCAGTTACATCCCTTTCTGGATCGGGACTCCTTACTCACGGTCACTCATGCCCTCGTCACTTCCCGTCTGGACTATTGTAATACTCTCTACATGGGGCTCCCCTTGAGGAGCACCCAGAGGCTCCAACTGGCACAGAGTGCGGCCGCGCGGGTGGTGATGGGAGCGACATAGCGTTCCCATGTGACACCTCTCCTGCGCAAGCTGCACTGGCTCCCGGTGGTCTTCCGGGTGCGCTTCAAGGTTTTGGTTACCACCTTCAAAGCACTCCATGGCTTAGGACCTGGGTACTTGCGGGACCGCCTACTACCACCAATAGCCTCCCACCAGCCAATACACTCTCATAGAGAGGGGCTCCTCTGGGTACCATCAGCCAAACAGTGTCGACTGGGCCCCCCAGGGGGAGAGCTTTCTCTGTGGGGACACCTACTATTTGGAACGAGCTTCCTCCGGAGATACAGAGGATCCCAGATCTGCGCACCTTCCGCCGCGCTCTTAAGACCTTTTTATTTCACCAGGCAAGCCTGGCCTAACCTCTCATCTTCTTTTAGCATTGAATTTTAATCTGTTTTAAATTGTGTGGGGTGTTTTAATTCTGTCTGGGCAAATTTATTTAATTTGATTTAATTTGGGCTTTTAAATTTTGTATACATGTATTTTTATTGTTGGCTGTACACCACCCTGAGTCCTTCGGGAGTAAGGCAGTATATAAATCTAATAAATCTAAATCTAAATCTAGAATAAGATGTCCAATGAGGCAACCCAGTTAGAGAGAAGCTTGGGATGTTAATTGTTTCAGGGTTTTGTTTTTTCCAGTACTTTAAATTCTCTATATATGTTTTATTAGTGTTTCTGAATTTTAAATTGTATATTAGTGGTTTATTGTTCTGAGATTTTGCCAATTTACTACAACACTGATCTAAACAAAACCTTAATACAAAGAGCCCTGGTGACGCAGTGGTTAGAATACAGTATTGCAGGCTGACTCTGCCCACTGCCAGGAGTTTGATCTTGAGTGGCTCAAGGTTGACTCAGCCTTCCATCCTTTCAAGGTCAATAAAATGAGGACTCAGATTGTTGGGGACAATATGCTGACACTGTAAATAGCAAAAGCCCTTAGACTTAGACCTCTTCACAGTGCTTTACAGCTCCCTCTAAGCAGTTTAAAGAATCAGCCTATTGCCCCCCACAATCTGGGTCCTCATTTTACCGTCCTCAGAAGGATAGAAGGCTGAGTCAACCTTGAGTCACTCAGAATCGAACTGGCAAGCTGCTGGCAGCTGGCAGTCAGCAGAGATAGCCTGCAGTACTGAGCACTGCGCTACCACACTTCTTAGAGAGTGCTGTAAAACACTGTGAAGCGGTATATGAGTCTAAGTGCTATTGCTATAAAGAATAAAATCATATTCAATCTCCATTTTCATATATGGCAATATGAAATAGATTGGGTCTCAAGTCCTTCACCCTTTGGTACCTTATTTATTTGCTGGATAACCCAAATTCTCCCTAGTAATCCATAGACAACCTGTCTACAACCAACTGAGGGGAAGAAAAAAATCAGCACTTATGCCAAATAAACTATGAGGTCTAGCCTATGCATTACTGTTCTGAGTGGAAAAGGTTAAGGGCAGGAATGAATCAGCCTTGGAAAGTATTTCTTTCCTCTATCCTGACATTAGGTGCTGAGATGCATCTCTTTGCTTTCTTTGCATCTAAAGGAGATGGAAGCCATTTACTCTTTAGGGGAAGCCAGGAAAACTATTTTGTTTTCTGAAATAAGATTTAACTCCACTCTCCACACTTATAAATTTTGCTAAAATAATTAGCCCCCGTGAACTCACTAATGATAATGTGAGAAAAGAAAAGGAATTGGAAGCAAAACTGGAAAATGAGAGTTGAGGATAGAAAATCATATTCTAAAATATTAATTACATAATAGAAACCAAATGGCTTAGTTTAAGATTTTTCAGTGTAAAGGTGATATATTATATTCATCCCTTAAGTAGCTAGAGGATTTAGAAAAAAACAGACAAGATACAAATATAAATATTGGACCATCTGAGCTCTCTCATAGAATAGACTGCAGGCTTCATCCATTAAATGTGAGGATAGACTGCAGGCTTTATTCATTAAATGTGTATTCATATTTTCCAGAGTCTCTTCTCAGTCATCCCAGGTTTTTTCTTCTTAAACATATACGTACAAAGCAATGACATTATTTACCTAGGAAGGAGCCACAACATGGTTCTATTCCGAAGATCTCTGTAACATACTGAATTGATGGCTCCAATCTGGAAAATAAATAAGATTTTTATTGTTAAGTGTATATGTTTTCCTCCACCATTTGCAAAAAGTTTTAATTCAGTCTTGATTAACTCAAATATCACTTGCCTAATGGAAATGGCAGATGTGATTTGCAAGATATTCAGTTCTGGGTTTGGACATGATACTGTACGTACAGAAATGCATATGTTCTTGATCGTTCACCAAAAGTCTTGCCTATACCCTCTGCTCAATTGCATGTGGTCCTCAGCTGACTTAAACAAATATGTTTTCCTTCCAGCTTCTCATGCTAGCTTACCAGAAGAACTTACCAGAAGAACTGTTTTCAAATAATAAATCTATTTCTCCATTTTTTAAGAGAGAGAGAGAGAGAGAGAGAGAGAGAGAGAGAGAGAGAGAGAGAGAGAGAGAGAGAGAGAGAGAGAGAGAGAGGGAAAATAATGTCCTACTGTGTGCAGTTTTCAGAAGGGCAGATAAATGGAAACTGCAAATACAATATTGGACATTTCCTAATAACCTAATCAAGAGAAAATTATTTATAGAGCTTTTGGTGTTGCCCAAAATACTTTCAGATCCATCTTGTCAACACATGTTGACAGATAGGCATCAGGTTCCATTCTCATTTGTCTTATTATTTCTCTTAAAATTCTTTTATATTGCAAACGTTAACTATGAAAAATCAGAGCCTCTTACCCACTTGTGTTGAGTGGGAGATGATGGAGGAATATTGAAAGTCTATGCAATCCTTCTGCAAGAGAAGGCAGCAATACACTGATTCCATGATCTGTTACTGTTTGCATTTGAACTGCAGTGTCTCCAATTTTGACCTTCACATCAAATGGAGTATAGTTGGAAAATGAAGAAATACCTATCACAAGCAGCTGACCTCCTGCAATGAAGCAAAAAAACCGAACCAGACAATGCTTTTTTGTTATAGCTAGTAACCCTCTACTCTCATAACAAACCCTCTTCCACAAATCCCGATGTCCATATTCTGTTTTATTTCCACATTGAAAGGTGGACAATATGTTTGTGTTTTAAAACATTGCCTGAAATAAAACTGTCTTCAGAGAAACTCATTTGGTTCTGCTTTTTATCTCCAAAAATACAGTTCTGTAAGATAAGGGGAAGGTGATAAGCAGGACATTGAGGCAAAAACCATCTGACAATTTAGCCTCAACACCTGGCAATCAAATGCATCATGCTCTTGATAAAAATCCCGCAACAAATCTCAGTGGCTGTTATGTCTCCATTCATTCATTCTACCAATATGCAAGTTATTGCTGCACTCAGAAAGTATTCAAGGTCAGTGTAAAGAAAGTATTTCTTTATATTGACAGTCGTCTCTCCTGTTTGCACTTGCAGCTTTGACAATTATAATTGGATATTAGATAGCCTCCTGGATCTCTCAACCTTTTTCCTTCAATGATGCGTCTAAGCAAATCTGCCAATTGGAAGCATAACTAACAGCTGGGAATGTACTAAGCAGACACAAATGTTTTATCTAGGTCTCGTTGAAAGGAAAACCCTGAAAAGGGAGCCTTTGAGACATTAATGAGAGAATCCTGAGGGTAGCAATTTTTGTATCAAAATTATCCTACCTACCCAACATGATGCCTACTGAACAGAACAGTTGTGATCTTTTTTTATTCTGAACCACTAAATTTTAACGACTTTATTGCTTAAATATGCAAAACACTTTGAAACAATACACTGAAAGATATAGACATTCTAAAAATCAAATAAGAATAGAAGGAAATAACAAAAAAAACCCACTTATTTTTCCCTTTTTACCTGTTATGCCACTTTTATTTCTGTTCATTGACACAATGCGTGGATTTAGAGAAGAGTTATAGGTAAAAGCATTGGCAAAGACAGTCAACTCATGTTCATTAATTAGGGTTAGATGAACAGTAGTATCTTCTCCTCCTCTCTAGAAGAAAAAAGAATGATAAAATATTGATAACATGTCTGTTGTCCATAAAGTAAACTAAGCACCAAGATTATGTGGGGAAAGCCCACAATAAAGAAAAAAATCTTGCAGATCTTTTTCTAAGGTTTTGAAATCAATCTCCCTCCTGTTTCTGCTTCTTAGAACTGCTATCCAAAGCACTCTGACATTGCCAACATTCTACTCTCAAAAACAGTTTGTGGCCAACTTTAGCTCTTCTAGTGCTACTGTACCACCTTGTTCTCCACTGCTCCCCCAACTAATCTTTTGCCTGAGCAGCAGTAGTTCTCTCCTGCCATCTTCCTCTTCTACCTTTCATTATTTGGAAAGCAAGAGAATGAAAGCTGGACCACATGGAAAGAGTGGGAGCCCTGATGGCTTCCCCTGTTCTGTTCTCACAAAGCTTAAGGCTGCTGCAGTGATGGGGAAGAAGTAGCTCAGGGAGTCATCTCTTCTCTTTCTCCCATCTCCTCTCAATTGCTACAGTCTAGGGAAGGCTTGTAAGGGATGCAGTGGCTCAGTGGCTAAGATGCTAAGCTTGTCAATCGACAGGTTGGCAGTTCAATGGTTTGAAACCCTAGTGACGCATAATGGGGTGAGCTCCCGTTACTTGTTCCAGCTTCTGCCACCATAGCATTTCGAAAGCACGTAAAAAATGCAAGTAAAAAGGTAGGGACCACCATTGGTGAGAAGGTAACAGCATTCTGTGCGCCTTTGGTGTTGGCCAACCATGCTGGCCACCATGCTGGCCACATGACCACGAAGATGTCTTCAGACAGTGCTGGCTCTTCAGCTTTGAAACGGAAATGAGCACTGCCCCCTAGAGTCGGGAACAACTAGCACATATGTGCAAGGGGAACCTCTACCTTTACCTTTAGGGAAGGCTTGGTGCCTGAGCACTTTCACCAATAGAGAGTTCCTTTGGGGCTCAAAGGGTTTATGCCCTAGGAGTGTTCAAAGAATAACACCCTATCATTGGATCCTCCCATCCATATCCTGGTTCATGCTATATATGTTTGCTATGTGGTTTATCCTGTCCTCATGGGAAAGGAGATACCTGCTATAGCCTTATGTATTACAGCTCAGCTACTGAGTGGCTTATGGAGAATACAGAGAAACTGTCTTGTCCTAGGAGTTGGGGGACAAGATGAGGGAAGTTCTCAGCAATGCAAATGAAAAAGTTCTCCTCCTTCTTCTGGGACTGGTTCCAGACAGTGTTGGTGGGAGGAGACGGTGTCCCTGTACTCTCTTTTTTAGCATCTACATAAAGTTGTTGGGAAAGGACATCTGATGGTGGAGTAAGTATTTTGATGATACTTGGTTTTATATCTATACCCCAGGCTATCTGAGTGATGTTTTAGACATCCTGTCCCAATGCCTAGAGGCTGTGTAGGCCTGGATGGGATGCAACAGGCTTCAGCTCAATTCAAGCAAGACTGAGTAGCTTTGGATGTCTGGACATGCTGATTCCTGGGATCTTCTATCTTTGGTTCTGGGTGGGGTGGTGCTACTTCAGAACAGACCTTGTACTCAATCTAGAGCTCCTAGATTTGTAAATCCAGCTTTGAAGAGCAACTATGGTTCAGAGGGCCTTTGCATTCTTCTGAATAAACAAATTCATTTGTTTATTCATTGATTTATTACATTTGTAGGATTGCCCATCTGATCAAATTGACCCTGATATGGGGGGACACTGCTCACAGTCACTCATGCCCTTCTGAACTCTCATCTGGACTCTTGAAATGCATTCAACATGGAACTTCCCAAGAACATTTGGAAACTTCAACTGGTGTCAAATGTAGCAGCAAGGGTGGTTGATTATTTGGTGCATATAATGCCAAATAGTGCCAAAATGCCACAGCATTTATGAGCTGTGTTGGTTGCAAGTGTGCTTTCAGGTTCAATTAAAGATTCTAGTTGGCACCTTTAAAACCCTGCATGCCTTGAAACTTTGTTACTCATGGGACCATCTCTTTATTTCTACTCAACTATTCTGGTCTAGCAAGATCAACAAATTATGCTGTTAGCCAAGAAATGCAGTGCAGCAAGGCCCAGAAAATAAGCCTTTTCTATCCCAGCGCCCACTCTTATGATTCCTCCAGAGATCAGATTGACGCAGCCCTGTTGGCCTTTCATAAGGCCTAAAGACCTGCTTCTGTGATTGGGCCAAGTTCCAGATGCTGTATAATCTAATTTTTGTATACATATTTGTGTTCTTTTTAATTCTGTTCTGCCACCCAGAGTCATTGTTGAGATGGGGAGCTATATAAATTGATTGAACAAATAAATGACAGCTAAATTAGAAATAAATCAGCTCAATGCTGCTGAACATAGAAAATAGAGGTTCAGAACAGGTTTTGGAGCAGTATAAAGTCCTTGGTGGAAGTTCAATCAGTTTGTATGCTTGTCCATAACTGCATAAGACAGAATTCGAAGCTTCCAAATAAGAATTGAAATTTCATTACAGTCATGGACTAATTAAAATAATACTGAAGGAAATGCTGAAGGAAATATGTGACAACATGCTGAAATTGACTTTACATATTTAATTCTCAAGATACATGTTTGTATCTTGACATTAGCGCTGTCTATATTCTAGTACTGTGCCCTTGTGGAATAATATACAATATAATATGAAGGGAATTCTATGCAGCCTTGTCTGTTCCAATTATGCTTAATTAAACATATCCTAAATTCTTTTCTGAAGTTACTGATCAATGAGTTATATCAGCCAATTTTATTTATAATGAGGTATGTATTAGCTGTGCCATTATAACCTTTCTTATTATTTCTAATAACAGCAGAATGTGCAACAATGAATAGGAACACATAGAAAGACAAATAATTCCAATAAACCTACCCGCAACTAATTTTATATTATCATAAGGAAAAGTAATAATTCCAAAAGGGTAAATAAAACACAGACACTCTCACTCAATCACTCACACACACACACACACACACACACACACACACACACACACGATTTTGTAGTCATCAAATCACCACAAATGAGTCTGAATTGTTATAGTCTTGCAATATAATTGAAGGTGTTATTTACCCAAGGAGGAAGCCTGCATTCCATTTTCACTGCATTGCTGGCATTGAAATTGATGGGACAAGGTTGAGAACCAAAGAGTACTGTGTTTATACCATCTAAGCCAGAACCTGATAGAATCGCTGTAAGTCCTCCTAAAAATGTACAAGGCAGGAATGAATGAAATAATTTTTAAAAAATATAGTATATATATATACACACACAGACACACTCCATAATCCCTTGTTCACCAAATTGATGGGGTGAAGTCTGGGCAACTGAATAGAGCTAACAGAGTGTTTAAATGGCCAGATGCCCTTCCTGACACCAATACAAAGCTTTCTTCAGCAGGTAAATTCTCAGTGTGCCCAGAGAGAGAACTATCTGCTTCTACCTAGGATCAAACTCACAGCCTCCTGATTGTCAGGCAAGAGCTCCACCTCTAGGCCACCAAACCACTTCATATACACACACAAACATATAATCCACGGCTATAAAAGGAGCACATTCTAGAGAATAAATACATTACAAAAACAAGAGATTTATCTTGTTTTTCTTCCATGGTGTTATATACATGGCTCAGAACTACAAATGTGATTTCCTAGAAAGAATAACAAACAAAAAAAGTCCTAGCATTTCAATGCATTTGCTCATTTTTCAACTCACTCTGCCACTGGCATAGAGTTAGAGATACAAACACTATGCCTTTGAATGGCATTTTTTTATATATATAAAAGTGCTTATCAAAAGTAAGTATGATTTAGACATACCTATCTCTGAAGCTGTTGAAGGTTCAACAGAAGTCAATCTAGGTGTAATCTTCAGGAAGATACTACTTTCTCCACTGGCATTGACTGCAAATCCAAAAGGTCTTACCAATAATGTCACTTTATACAATCCAACTTGTAATACATTCATCTGACAAAGGACATTAGTGTGGTTTGAAGTTAGGATTTTGCAAGTTAGGCTGTTTGCTTCTATGAGCAATGATTGATGGTCTGCAGTGAAGCCAGATCCTATAATGTGAATTATTATGTGTTCGGTATCACCTGAAAATTCAAAGAAAATAACATTTAATTTATTACATATTACTTTGAGTTATACCAATATAAGATGTATAGATATTACATTACATTAAAATCAACATAAAATACAATACAGTAAAATAGCAATAGCAATAGCACTTAAATTTATATACAATCCCATAGTGCTTTATAGCACTCTCTGGGTGATTTACAATGTCATCCCTCAACAATCTGGGTTGTGACTTCTGGCTGATGTTACAGCAATATCGGATGTGAGGACTGGGTTTCTGCACTCCCACACCAAGTTCTCCACCTTAGAAGGCTCCAAAAGGAGCTAAAACCACCGTGGAGTAGTGGTGAACAAAAAAGGGTTACCCTGCAGGTCGCGGAGAGTTGCAATCTCTCCCACTTGTTCCAGGGGTTTTTTTCCCGCTCCTTAACGACAAGGAGAAGAGGCAGCCAGAAATGGCTGCCATGAAACTGGGACAGCTGAGGCAACAAAGAAAGTACAAGAGCAGTGTAAATGAACAGTGAATGGAACTGGGTGAGATGATTCCTTTTTTACTCAAAATCTAACCTTAAAAAGAAAAGAGGGGGAAAATCTGAAAGAGATTCTTAACTATTTATTAAAGTGGTGAATAATCACATAGAAAAAAACTACAGACCCAAAAGAAAAGAACTAAGAGAAGAAAAGTTAAAAATTTCAAAGCACAGAAAATTGGATGACTAAATTGGGTAGGCATTATTTTGGAGAGGCATTTCATAATGCTGGATCTATCTACTTTAATACTTTAATAATTTGCACCAGTTGGGGGACCATGATGACACATATAAACCTCCAGGTAACCTTAACAACTCACTAAAAGAATGCAAATGACCAGCTGTCTGCAAGGGGTATAAAACTTCCATTCTCCACCATCCAGCTTCTTGGATGAGAAGTGAAACATCTTCAAAGAAAAACCAGAAAGTTCCATTGCCTCTTGAAAAAGTACCTTTGGGACCCACAAGAGTTGGGAGAATTTGTTGAGCCCCAAGAAAAGGCTTTTGGTTCCCATTCATTGAGGTCATCTTCAGTCATGCTTCTCAGCCAGTGACTTGGTCAGTGACTGCATACATTAATTTCCTAAAGACCAGCAAGGTTCAGACTTTATCATTCAGTCATTAGTTCCATGAAAAGTTTAGAAATTTTTGTGCTGCTTTACTTTCCCCCTGAAACCAGGAAAATTCCTATAACCTTCATGAGAATAATAGTATATCCATTTGAAGAAGCATTACCTGTTGAATAGTCAATGCTACTGACTATAGGTGTCATTTCCCTGAGATACTGAAAAGTGCATGAGCCAGAACAATTTGCTGGAATGTCATTCACTGTAACTACAACCTGAATTGACAGAAAATAGTATTAATGAAATAATGAGTAAAACAACTGAGACCCACTGAAGTTCAGAATATTAAGAATAATCAAAACCCAAACAATGACAATATTCATTGATTTTAAAACTTGTAATACAAGTAAACAGTTTTGACTGTGAACTAAAAAAATAATATTTTAATGAAGAAAGAAAAATATTCAACATAGAACACAACTATGAGCAAAATCTAGTACAGAATTCCAAACTGATTAGGAAAGGAAGATTTTGCCAAGACTAGGAGGTGGCCTATCTGAAATGAATGTGCCAGTCAAATGTTTTCAAGGGCCTTCTGAGTCTTTTGAATATGTCGCAAGCCCATTGGCCTTCTTTCAATTTAGCAGTCCTCACAGGCTTGTTTTAACTTCCAAACATTTCAAACCAGGGCTTGCATTAAACAGGTTCTAGGAGTGTAACTGTTTCTGTTATAAGCTTTATTATATACAAACTCACCTAGATTGGGACTAGAACATAAAGGAAAGAAGAGTATAATTCACAGAAGTTTCTCTTAATACCTGATAGACCCTTGAGTAAATGGAAAACAGGAGGCAAATCTATAACATTTGGGCTAAAGATCAAGTCTTTCATGACCATTTTTTTTCCTCTTTTTTCCTCTTTTTTTGTGTGTTGGGGACTTGCAAACTTTATCTTACCTCTAGAGAGTTCGATAGAGATGGTTAGAAAAATCTAACTAGAACTGGAATGAAAAGAAACTAATTTTGGCTAACCTCTTAGTAGATACACCAATATTCTTTTAAGATTTCATTAGCACCCAACACCACCATGTTTCAATAAATCATGTAAATAATCAGGTAATTTCCTTTCCAATAGAGCAGAGCTGTCAAAATCCCAGCCTGTGGACCAGGCGCATCGCACACTGGCCATACCCACACCTGGTTTAGCAAAGGGTAAAGAAGTCCCAATACATCATGTGATGCCACCATGACAACATGAATTTACATCCCTGCAATAGAGGGCCAAATGGTTTCTGTTGATTACCACTACCAATTTAAGGACATATGTAGCTCTTTCTTGACCTAACTAGTTTCTCCAAGTGTAGATGAGATTTTGTTGACTTTCTCTCAAAAGATTTTTGTTGACTTTCTCTCAATTCAGTTGGATCCAAAAGAAAAGAATCCAGATGGAGAAAACATCTATGACTCATCTATGACTTTCTAAATCAATCTTTTGCCTCATTTGAGTTCTTTCCAGCAGATGGCAATTGCTCAGATTTCTGGCATTTCACTTCTACATCAACTGGAGAGGACCCAGTTGAGATCATGTTCTACAGAAAATAACCACTAGAGAGTAGCGTAATAATCAAACTTTTATTTAAATAGCTGTACCTCATTGTTTAGTATCTATTTTGTTCCTGCTTGTACTTCACATGGATTATTTCAGGAGGAATAATAAGATAAAAATATAAACATCATTATCATCTTCCACACACATTAGGGACTTGTGGGAATTTGCAATTGCCTATATGTGGGAATCCATCATTTGCTGTCTCTTTTTCTTCATTCCACTGAAGTGACTGGAGTGAAATGAAGATCCTTTCCCTTCATCCCATATTCTTATAATAAAACAGGCAGGAAAAGTTTTTTTTTTAATCCTTCCTACATCCTACATACATACATGTACATATACATTCCTTTCAAGAAGACATGTGAATTTCATACCTGTGTAAAGTTATTGGGGGTAGCAAGCATATCTCCAAATATGGGATCAATGAAAACGCCACCATCAAATACTACATAGCTTATTATTGCTGGGTTAAGACCAGTGAGGTTTTCATCAGAGACCTTGGAAGAAAGAATTAAATAAAATTCCTTCACATTTTCTTATTTCAGTAACATGACAGTGTTTATAATTTCTTAGAATATTTATTTTTAATGTTTTAATGTTTATAATTTCTTTTCATACAGGAATCTCCTGATGTCTGATTCTGGCTATTTGCTGTTGCAGCCTAAATTACTGTAATTAATTTAGTAGTATACGCACATGGCACCAATGTGTTAATTCCTTACCTTTTCATTGGACATTGTATCTGTGAGATTTTTTTTATTCTTTCACAATAAATTCAATCACTCCTCCCCAGAAACGTCAAAATACCAGGAAAGTATATAATAAAGACACCAGGAAAGAGGAGCAGTGCATAGTAAATAATTTTTCTTTTTAAATTTCCTTCCTATCACAGGACAAACCATGTCCCTCATTGTTGCCAAGATAATATGGTCATATTCATGAAGATGTCAGGTCTCAAAGTGAGCTAGAGGCAGTCTTTACTTTGATTTTCCAAGCCTACTGTTGTGTACTGAGCCTGTTCAGCTGGATAGGCCCCCTATTGGTGTTAATCATAACGTTCGTTGTTCCCATTGGTTAAGCTGTCTGACAGCCGGTTGTCAGATGGCTTAACCAATGGGAACAATGAACATTACGATTAACACCAACAGGGGGCCTATCCTTCTGAACAGGCTCAGTACACAACACCTACCTACTTTGTGATTCCACACAACTATCTCCAAATTTAGCTACATTATTGTTGTCTTCTCCTTAAAAAATATTTTTGCATTCTTTGGATATAGTAGTAATTTCACAACTGCTACTATCTTCAGTACTTAATTTACAAACAATACTTTACCAGACAAAATCAAAGGTGACCTCATATCAAGTTCAGTTCTTAGTTACTTCATAGATACAAACATGCAGTAGAATGGCTATGGTTTGCCATTGAGGTTTTGATATCCCAGCCTAGTTTATAGATCTAGAATGCCACGGGAGTCTCCTATCCAAGTAGTACCCAGACTTGACCCTGCTTAGTTTCTGACCTTAGGTGCTGCCACCTGCTGAGACAATGTTGTAGAATTTACTGTATATACAGTAAATTTATTTAACATCTTATGCCATATCAGTCTATTCCAACCAAGTGCCCTCGACTTACATTGGCACTGCAATTACCAGAATTCCCAGGTTTGGGAATTCATTGAAGATTAATATATCTTAGAATGTGATTTTCCCCATGGCAAAAACAATTCCTGGAGTTTTGTAGATACATTCATGAAAAATTACTTTTTATAGAAAAGAAAATGACTGAGCCAAGAGTCATCGTCAAATGAGGAATAAGTCTGGAATTCTTATGTGGGCACAAGAAGGGAAAGTGTGATACACACACACACACACACCAAATGTCCTGTTCAATCTTATTGAGTCTTACTTATGTGCAAACTGCCAAACTGAAACGATTCCTGTATATAGACTTGAGCAATAAAATAGCTGATTGAATTCTTCCACGTGTGGATCTGGTTGTTCATGCCTGAAATTTATTACTTGTTACTAAAAAATCCTGATTGCTGTTCTTTATAAAAAGGAAGGGAGGGAGGGAGGGAGGAAAAGATGTGGACATATGCATTACCCAACCTATCCATTAATAACAAGCCACAAATACCTGATGGAATTACATAACTGAATATAACTTGATTTTTACTTTGTATTTTATATTTTAATTGCTGTGAGCTTGGATACAGTATCTAGATGTAATGTGGGCAACAATTTAGTATAATGGTTAAGGTTTAAAAGTAAGACTAGATCTCCTGGGACAGATGGTTTGACAGCAGTATATTATAAGACTTTACAAGCGGAATTGGTTGAGCATCTTAAGGATTTGTTTTGTAATATTCAGCAGGGGGTAAAATACCTCCCTCGTGGAAGACGGCTTTTATTTCATTGATACCTAAAGAAGAAGAATCTGTTAAACCAGAAAATTTTAGACCAATATCTCTCCTGAACACGGATTACAAAATCTACGCTAAAGCATTAGCCAACAGACTGATGCCAGTTATTCAAGATGTGATTCATGAAGACCAAGCAGGTTTTATAGAAGGTAGATACATGAAGGACAATGTCAGGCAACTCATAGATTTATTGGAATATCTTAAGAAAAATAAACAGACTTCTGCGGTGCTGGTGTTTTTGGATGCGGAGAAGGCCTTTGATCGAGTCAATTGGGATTTTCTAAAAAAGACTTTGCACAAAATGGATTTTGGGGACCAGTTTATACAAGCGATTTCGGCAATTTATCAAGAACAAATGGCACAAATTATTATTAACGGCAGTTTAACCACCAATTTCAATATACAGAAAGGAACAAGACAAGGCTGTCCATTATCCCCATTACTGTTTATTCTGACTTTGGAAGTGCTGTTGAATGCTCTACGGGACTCGGACAATCTGAATGGAATAGTTGTAAGGCAAAAAGATTACAGAACAAAGGCATTCGCAGATGATCTGGTTGTTACCCTAACACGACCTTTGGAATCAATCATACATATGAAAAACATTATAGAGGAATATGGTCTGGTTTCAGGTTTCAGCCTGAACCAGAAAAAGACTAAGATGATAGTTAAAAATATGTTGGAACCACAAAGGATTGAACTTGAAAGGTTGGCAGGCTTTGAAATAGTTACAAAGGTGAAATATCTAGGAGTTCAAGTTGCAGTATCCAATATAAAACTTTTTCAAAATAATTATGAGGAACTCTGGCATAAGATTCAAAAGGATCTTGAAACATGGAAGAAGTTGCAACTATCTTTGCTTGGTAGAATAGCAGCTGTTAAGATGAACGTTCTACCTAGATTTCTGTTTTTGTTTCAAATGATTCCGGTGCTTAAAAGTGATAAGTCTCTGATGGAATGGCAAGCAGGTTTAAATAAATTTATCTGGAATGGGAAAAAACCGAGAGTTAAACTTAAAATTATGCAAGATGTTCGTGAAAGAGGTGGCCTTAAAGTTCCAAACCTACATCTATATTATGAGGCTGCAGTGTTGACACAAGTTGGAGATTGGATTGGAACAACAAAAACAGAAATTTTGAATATAGAAGGCCACGACCTGCAATTTGGATGGCATGCATATTTACTTTATGAAGATAAGAGAGACAGAGTACTCAACAGTCATATCCTAAGATACGCTTTGATGAGAGTCTGGAAGAAGCACCAGCTTCAATTGGATTACAAAATACCTTTGTGGTTGGATCTTGGGCAGATTATGCCAAATATAAAGTCACTCGGGGGGTTGTTGTATAAAGAGATACTTTTTAATGATGGGGGCAGATGGAGTTTGAAACCTTTGAATACCCTGTTGGAAGAAGGAGTGAATTTAACTTGGTTGCAGTATTATCAACTACAAGCGAGATGGAGAGAAGATCAGAAAATTGGATTAATGTTACATGAAGAAGATTTGGTGACTCAGATAAAATGTAAAGGGCCGATGCATATTAAGCGAGTGTATAATTTACTGTTAGAAAGAGATTCAGAGGGTGAATTAGTTAAAGACTGTATGATAAAATGGGCACAGAATTTTGCAGAACCAGTAATGTTAGAAACATGGGAGAAGATTTGGGTCCAGAATGTTAAATTTACACAAGCACAGAACTTGAGGGAAAATTTTTATAAAATGTTTTACAGGTGGCATTTAGATCCTAAAAAGTTATCATGTATGTATCCAAATGTTCAACCTAAATGTTGGAGGTGTGATTGTTTGGATGCAACATATTTTCACATTTGGTGGACGTGCAGAAAATTGAAAGCATTTTGGATTAAAGTTTGGTGGGTAATGCAGAATATTTTGAGGAAGAAGCTTGAATTTTCTCCTCAGTTTTTTTTGCTGGGAATAGTTAAGGGCTGTTCATCAACTGAAACGAGATTAATTTTATACATGCTTACTGCAGCTAGATTACTAATTGGACAATATTGGAAGAAGGATAGTGTACCTACTATAGAGGAATGGATATTGAAGATGTCTAATTTTGCAGAAATGGCTAAGATCTCTGCATACCTGAAAGACAGGACCCATGAAGCTTTTGTTAAGGAGTGGAAGAAATGAGTAGAATATACGCAGAATAAATACCAAAGTAAGAAGTTTCAAGTAGTACTTGAATGATAATAAGGTTTATTAATTATATCGTTATATAATTGAATTTATATTTTTATGATGATGTATTGTTTGAAATATTTTTTGCATTTATATTACATTTTATGCTAGAATTCATATTTGTTAGATTTTTATGAGTTTTTATAAATTATGTATTTGATTAGGGGTCTAAAAGATGTCATGAGTTTAGTTTAAATTTTTTACTATTTAAGGTTAAATGTGTTACCTTATTTAATGTTTTTTCTTTTTACACTATTAAGATTGAATATTGGGAATTATAGTTAATGTTAAATATTTATATGATATTTTAACTTAAAATTTAAGATGCTCAAAGTTAGATTTTTATCAGTTCTTATAAACGATTTATGTGGTTATATATTTGGCTAGGGGGGTAATAGATGTTATAAGTTTGGAATATTTTTTTATTACTTAAGGTTAAATTTGTTACATTTTTAGCTAGATCTCACCTAAAAAGTTGTTAGTTGTTGATTGTTATATATGATTGTTTAATAGTGGAAGTCAGGGGGGGGAAGGGGGAGGGGGAGGGGAGGAAGGGAGGGGGTGGTTGTTGGGGTGTGGGGTTGGGGGGGAAGGGATATTAAAAACTGTATGGTAAAACTTTTTCAATAAAAAAAAAAGTAAGACTAGATTTGGGAATATGGTTCAATTCCACTTTTAACTATAAAAGCTCATTGGATGATTTGTAGTCAGTCCATGTATATTCTTAGGTCTGTTTTTATTTTTAATGGCAGTGTTGTACCATCACACAATATGCTATCCTCCTTTTGAACATTGATGTTATGTCACAATGCAGGAAGTAGAAGTTCTATCATGACACTGTATCACTGCTTCCATTAGACTAAATGGCTTGATACCAGCTCATCTGTGAATACCTCTGAGTCAGTTATATCCCAATCTATGTTATAAATTGATCGATGTGAAGATAAGATGAAAGAGTTATAAGCAACACCATGAGCTCCTGCAAAAAAATGTTGGAAGTCTGTTGGATGCAGTGAGGTGGTCTTTCAATTCATTTCCTCATGTGCCTACCAAAATGATGTTCCTATCAAGCAGAGAGATCCGAGTTAAATAGCTGGGAAAGTGTTGCATCAAGTAACTGGATGATTCAATAGGCTTTGGCTGTGAGATTAAAACTCTAGGTATGTTGGAGCTCATTGCGGAATTCCAGATGTAGTAAACAGCAAAATTGAAAGGATGAAGAACAATGACAAATAAATCAACCAGGGAAGCAAGAAAGACTCAGGGCTAGACTGCATCTATGAGAAGATATTGTGAATTAACAAATGTTAACTTAAAACATTCTGAATAAAATAGGTTAAACAACTGGTCTTACCCTGATAAAATTGGGCAAATCACCAATCAGTGAAGTCCAGCTCAGTGTCCATATACTTTGATAAGAATTGTGTGAAATCTTAGATACAAAAAAGTAACTGGCATTTATGTACTGAGCAGTAAAATTATCACTGAAATTTTGAAGAAGGCTGTGGAGGTGATTGGCAGAGATGGACACTGGGTTACCTGGAAGAAAATGGAAAAATAGTAAAATAAGTAAAGATGCAGATTAAAATCTGGTTTTAATCTCCAGACTGAACAGTAATTCCTAATATGATGCAAATGACATGAGTGACATAAGTATAGTATTTGGGGTTATTTGCACAAAGAAATGATGTATGTGATATTTATTTATTTATTATATTTCTATACCGCCTTTCTCCCGCAGGACTCAAGGCGGTGTACAGTCAAGAAAAAATAAAACATACAAAAAATAATACATCATAAAATTGATAATTAAAATTATAGCAAAGTTTAACCCAAATTAAATAAAACCCAGAATTATATAATATTTTAATCATTCCCAGTTAACATGCTTAGCCCCGCCTGATTGAACATCAGGGTCTTGAGGGCACAGCGGAAAGCACGGAGATTAGGGATGTTTCGTATATCAGGGGGCAGTTCATTCCACAGGGTTGGAGCCCTTACAGAGAAAGCCCTCCCCCTGGGAATCGCCAGTTGGCACAATTTGACTGATGGTACCCTGAGTAGTCCCTCCCTGTGAGAACGAACTGGTCGGTTGGAGGCTATTGGTGGCAAAAGATGGTCTCGTAAGTACAAAGGCCCTAAGTATATGTGATATCATCATGATCAATTCTAGTTATCATGACCAATTATAAATTTCAAGAATTAATCATGACCCCTTACCACATGCATTGGCAAAATGTTGATGGCAAGCCTAGATTCAAAGTTTTGGTTTTGTCTGGCTTAATATGCTGAAAATAATTATAACAATCTAATACTGCAGATCAGGGGTGAAATCCAGCAGGTTCTGACAGGTTCTGGAGAACCGGTAGTGGAAATTTTGAGCAGTTCGGAGAACCAGCAGCAGAAATTTTGAGTACTTCAGAGAACAGGCAAATACCACTTCTGGCTGGCCCCAGAGTGGGGTGGGAATTAAGATTTTGCAGTATCCTTCCCCTGTCACACCCACCAAGCCACACCACGCCATGCCCACAGAACGGTAGTAAAAAAAATTGGATTTCGCCACTGTGTCCAGGGCTGCATGTAGTCTATGGGCCACAGGTTGTACATGGCTGCCTTAGAATAATCACTGCATGTCTACAATGTTTTCTTCCTTAGCTAAGGTGGGTTTTTTTGGGGGTTTTTTTTTTATGATACCTTTAATATCCGGAATTTATCAAGGACCAAGAATTCTGGGCTGTTTGTGCATTTAAGTGGCAAATCTACATCAGATTTATAAGATATATATCTTATTTTTTATTATCAAGTTTACCTGGAATCACCGTGTCAGGCAGATGGATTTGAAAAGTTCCTCCAAGAGGTGGGCTTGCACCTTGTATCCTTTGGACTGCCAAACTGATTCCTGTCTCATTCATAGACATCAACAATTGATCGGTGCCTTCGGGTCCCTCCAAAGGCATACCTCCGCTACATGAAAAAAAGAAATGAATAAACAAAGGCAAGTTTTGCAATACTATTCCTGTCTCAGAATGGGCTACTTCAAATGCAGCTCTAGAATATTTGTTTATATGAGTCCCTTTCCAATCAGAAATCAGCAGGAAATCCATAAACAAGACACAAGTTAATACGATTGTTGCTTTTTTTCCTCATGTTTCTCAGTAAGCAACATTTGGAGACATGGTGCTTCTAATCCTCCACTATGTGTAGAGGAAAACTTCTGGAATGGCAGAGGCATTTGTTACAAAACAACCAGAAGTTTTTTATTAAGCACTTTGAATAAAATAAAGAAAACTGAGAAAAACTGAATAGAAATTCTTAAATAAATAATAGGTTTAATTACACATAGCTCAAACTTAATTTTTTATGCTTTTGTTATAGACAATTCAAATTGCTTTTCATACCTTTTATGCAAAAATAATTTTCAAATCTCATTCCAAAAAAAAGGTTACAAAGCCAACATAGTTCCATTAATACAATTCATATGCAATTAGAAATACATCATAAGAAAAATAAACCAGAAAATATTTATATTCTTACCAACACAGGAAAATACCAGTGATTAAATACAAAAACTTACAAAAGTATAAAAGTCAATAAGCAAATTATATATTTATTATTCCTAATTCTTCACATTTACAGAAAATAATGATTAACATTTCAATTCATCCATAGGACCCATCGATCAGCTGTGAAAACCTCAGCAACCACTGGATGGCAGTAGGAAAAGACATAAGACATAGAAATTCAAAGCTTTTATAGAATTTTATAGATTTTGGGAGACAGTTGAAGAGTGCATGACAAGTGCTGATTTAAGATATAATGTGGATAGTTACACTTCTAGGAAGACTTCTAGGGAAAACCTAATTTATCGACTGTGTTCAATTACATGTTTGCCATAAAGTCAATTTCCTTAGAACCCTGGATATACTTATAAACTAAGCACATGGGAAAACTTCATCCAGCATGATAATTAGTTTCTGTGCCAGTATAAAGTGTAAACAAAGGCATCAAATGTCTGCCACATATAGGCTGGATATCATCCAGTGATTCTGTGAAACTCTTGTGGAGATCAGTAGCCTTGTTTATCTTTTCTAAACCTACTACATTCATTTTCAAAACTAATCCATAGTGTCAAATAAAATTAACACATAAATCTCAGTGTTTTTCAAATCTAAATGTCCCTTTAAAAAATTCAGTCCACACATTTTTTTTTATTGAAAAAGTTTTACAATACAAAATTTTTTCCATTTTCTCCCCCCCCAATCCCCCTCCCCTACCCCTCCCATCATCCCTCCCCAACCCTTTCCCTCCCTATCCCCCCCTGACTTCCGCTACAAGTTTAAAAAAAACAAAATTTAGAACAAGGGAAAAAGAAAAAGATTATTAAATATTCAAATTGTAAATTAAACAAATTTCGAAAGAGGAAAAGAAAGAGAAGGAAGAAAGAGGGCAAAAAAGTAAAAAATAAACTAACAAGAACAGACATTAATATATTTAAACAATATTATAATAAAAAAAATAGTTATAATTAAAAACACCATTATAGTTCTATCCTAACTACACCCTTAACTAAAGAGAAAAAAAAAACCCCCAAAAACATAGAACACAAAGAATATATATGCATATGTAGTTATAATCATACAGTTATATCATAAAAAAGATTATCTTTTATTTAATTCATTTCTCAGTCTATATAATCCAAATTTCGATCTTCTCTTCAACTTGATTGATGTCAAATATATTTCCTCTCATAAATCCGCTTCAATAATCTTCATCTTGCCGCTACCCCCATCAGCAAAGTAAAACATTTCTCCACACAACCCCCCGAGTGACTTTATATAAGTAAAATCCAACCACGAAGATATTCACTCCTCTAGGAAAAAATCATTCCAACTAGCTTATACTATACCTAAAAATAGGCTTTTGCAGCCTTTCAAACAAAAGCTGCATTCCCAGATGTTCCTTTGAAATTAGTTCAAATCCTGCCACCCTTTGCAATTCAACCCTTCGGGTTATAAAATGTTTTCAAGTTCTTAGTCTTCTTCTAGACGATATAGTCCACCAAAATATATAATTGGGTAACCAATGATCGCTGCTAGTTTTGCAGCAATCTATCAAAACTCAGGATATCATGTCCAATCCAGGATAAACTTCATAGTAAAGGTTTTTATAATCCATTTTAATATGTGAGTTTAAAATTAATCCAATTTCGAATAAACTTTTAACCAGTTATTGTGCTTAATCCATTTTTTCCAAATCTTTCAATGCTTTCAGATTCAGTATCAAGCAATTCACGATGCTCTTTGAATTTATCACCTGTGGTTTCCAGTCGGATTTCTTCGTTAAATTCTAATTCCTGTCGATTAGCATCAACCCCCATGTCTTGAAGAGTATTGGACCTCTGCTGCTGGTCATCTCGATATAAAACTTTGTTTTTTGAATCTTCCTCCAGCAGTTCAAGGTCTTGTAATCCCCCAGAAACACTGGGGCATTCAGTTTTCTCATCCAAAAAATCCATAATAGAATCCTCTGGACAACCACCAAAATCTCCTTTTACTTTTAACACACTTTGATTTTCTTCTTTCTTTTCACATTTTGCAAACTCTGTTTTTGACTTTTTATTCTTGAGATGTTTCGGTGCTCCCTTAAAAATATTTTGATAAAAATATTCTGCTTTTTCAATAGTATTCAGACAATGTCTCACAGCTTGATATCTAAAAATTATACCAGTTGGAAAATCCCATCTAAATAGGATATTACTTCTCTTCAATTCCTTGACCAAAAAATCAAAATCTTTCCTGTCTTTTAAAATACAGTCCACACATTTTATTAATAGTTTAAATTAAGCTAACACTGTGGTCTTGGTTATTATATAAGTATACGTTTGTTTTGAACGACTTTCTAAGATTGCTTTAGTCTAGTATTTAAATTTAAATTGCATGCAAGATTTCTGCTAGAACTGATTTGAAAAAAAAAAGTTTCAAGATTTTCTCTCTTTTTCTCTCTCCCACACACTTACACAAGATTCAACATTTCTTCTTAATCTTGTATACCAAATTATCCCACCCTACCCATTACCCAATTTAATTCCATGATTTCCATCCAACCAATAGCTAATGAAAAATCTTTGCATGCATCCTTATTTCTATTAGAGCTTTCCTGCCTAGGCTGCATCAATCTGGATAAGTTTCAAATATCTCTTTGCTGCAATTTAGGGACTGTCTAGATTTTTTTCAATCCATATGGGATGCTATTTAAAGCCTTTCATAGGCATGCAATTCGCTTAAGTGCCATTCTTTACATGAATCTAATCACAGCACAAATATGCCCCAGCAATCTCCATTTTCCGCTCTTTTTACAATATTGCCTTAACCTGATCCCAGATTATCCCCAAGGCAGCCTTAAATCATGCTTGGCTATTCCAGTGTTAGGGTTTTCCCTGTTATTCCAACACACTTTATATTGAAGTACCAATTTACCATCTATCAAAACTTGCCTCCTCTTCCCAGTCCCAACCCAATGAACAAGAGTAAATTGATTAATGTCTTTCTACCAGCTAATATAATAGGGGGAACAAATCCAGGGGACTTCACCAATCGCTTTTTTTAACTTGTCCTGCAGACAGAAAATAAGGATCCAATCATTTGGAGTTATCTTTCCTGTGGCAGGATAAGGATCAACAGAGGTAATAGCAAAAAAATCACACTGGAACAACTTTCTGAAGAGGAGCATGGAAACTGAATTTAAGAAGTCCTAACGGGGTTTCTTGACTTGCTCTGAAAGTCCCTGAAATAAAGATGTTTTACCATATAGCTGGCCTACTTTACACATCTCAACTATTTTTAAAGTCCTATCTGGCTTGGAAGGAAGGAAGGAAGGAAGGAAGGAAGGAAGGAAGGAAGGAAGGAAGGAAGGAAGGAAGGAAGGAAATCAAAGCAAAAATATGTATAAATCTTTATTCTTACCTGAGTGAGAGAAGAGGGAGGTTCTTGTGATAATGTGCTACAAAAAAAGATACATTAAATACAGGTGGGATGCCAGTAACCAAGACAGATTCTATGAGGTTCCCATGTGGGCGAGATGACCAGGGTTCCTTCTGAAAAACTGGAAAGAAAACAGTTTTGGGATAATATTGCTATAAAAGAAAGACTTACCACTTGCCAAACTCAATATGCATATATTCTTAAAATAAAAGAAATTTCATTGTAATTTATATCAAAACTTCTCTCTACCACTGAAATAAATCTTTCTCTAGGAATTTCAACTTGCTCTTCAAAAGTTTCACAACGTTAAAGGAAATGTTTAGATAAATAAGAAGCCTTTACTGCCAATATGGAGTAGCCCTAGAAACAACAAAGAACAGATTCTGCAGAATCTAAGAATTTTACTTCTATATGTATGTGTAGCCCTGAGTTTAAATCCTTGGTTTCCTAGATAATCGGTGTCTCAGATTGGGATGTTGATGATATCTGTATAAGGTTTATGAACCAACTTTGCTTGCTCTAGCTCTTTGCTTCCTTCCCATCTTTCCAGATTGTCTTTCCCACTAACTGGATTCAGAATCTACAACTGAAACGTTTCTCAAATGTTCAATAATTATCAATAATTGAACATTATTGATAATTCTATCAAACACTTATTTCTTGATTAAAAAATATTGCTCTTGTCTTGCCCCTCAAAATTCATTTATATTTCACTGTTATATTTATCAAAAGCAAAGCAAAGAAAAAAAGCAAAATATCAGATTACCAAATACATCTTGATCTGAAACAATGATCTCATCAATGAAAAACCAGGCATATGTCTCTGTTGCAGCAGCAGGAGCTTCTACATCAACCTGGTGCAAAAACACTGAAGAATTTTTGGGAAGATCATTAAGGAATTCAGAACTATACAGACAGTCTCTCCAAAGGTTGATGCATATGAATGTCCAGCTGAAAGAGAAATATATTTTTGCATTCATCACCTCAATTTATATTAGATATCTACTTAAAAGAAATTTACAACTTTGAATAACAGGGCTATTTTTATAACTGCCAGGAAAGCAGAAATAAATATACATTATCTATATGCCCCCCCCACACACACCAAAGATCACAGATGTTTAGAAATATCAGTATCACATTTTACTCAGAAAACGCAAGTAGACATTTTTCCTAACAGTCCTGCATCTTTGATTCCATGTTCAGATTTTACTATGGGCAACATCTTAAAAGGAGTACACTTGACTTTGATAATTCCCAATCAAGTTGGGAATATTCCTGTGAATTTCCTAAACCAGTTTTCAAATTGTCATTTCATTTCATTTCATTTATTAAATTTGTATACCGCCCTTCTCCTGACGGACTCAGGGCGGCGAACAGCCAAAAATTAAAATACAAGCAATATGAAAGTTAAAAAATCTAAAACATAATTAAATCAATTTTGGCTTTCCCAATTTTAAAACCCCTCATAAAATTAACCCATTTCAAATCTTCATTAAGCCAGCCCAGCTTGCTGGAATAGAAAAGTCTTCAGGGCCTTGCGGAAAGTGCGGAGGTCCGGGATTAATCGTATCCCTGAGGGTAACTCGTTCCAGAAGGCGGGAGCCCCCACAGAGAAGGCTGTCCCCCTGGGGATGCCAGTCGACACTGCCTGACCAACGGCACCCGGAGGAGACCCTCTCTATGAGAGCGTATTGGCCGGTGGGAGGTTATCGGTGGCAGAAGGTGGTCTCGTAAGTACCCAGGTCCTAAGCCATGGAGCGCTTTAAAGATGAGAACCAAAACCTTGAAGCGCACCTGGAAGACCACTGGGAGCCAGTGCAGCTCGCGCAGGAGAGGTGTCACATGGGAGCACCAAGACGCTCCCATAATCACCTGCGCGGCCGTATTCTGGACTAGTTGGAGCCTCCGGGTGGTCCTCAAGGGGAGCCCCATGTAGAGAGCATTACAGTAGTCCAGGTGAGAAGTGACCAGGGCATGAGTGACTGTGCATAAGGAGTCCCGATCCAGAAAGGGACACAACTGGCATATCAGGCAAACCTGATAAAAAGCCCCCCTGGCCACGGCCATCATATGCTCTTCTAAAGACAGCCGTGCATCCAGAAGGACGTCCAAGTTACGAACCCTCTCTGTGGGGCCAAAGACTCATCCCCAATAGCCAGCGAAGGCACCAGCTGGCTATATCAGGATGCCGGCATCCACAGCCACTCGGACTTGGAAGGATTGAGTCGGAGCCTGTTCCTCCCCATCCAGACCCGTATGGCCTCCAGACATTGGGGCATCACTGGGGTGGTCCGGGGTGGAAATGTACAGCTGTGTGTCGTCAGCATACAGGTAACACTGCACCCCAAAACCACGGATGATCTTGCCCAGTGGCTTTACATAAATGTTGAACAGGAGCGGTGAGAGGATGCAAGGCGCCTCGAGGTCAACCTCTGCCCCCCTGCCAACACCGCAACACGGTACCTCCCACCCCCAATCCCTCCAGCCGGTGCAGCATGATACCATGGTCGATGGTATCAAAAGCCGCTGAGAGGTCTAATAGGACCAGAACAGAGGAGCAACCACTGTCCCGAGCCCTCCAGAGATCATCAACCAATGCGACCAATGCCGTCTCCGTGCTGTACCCAGGCCTGAAGCTGGACTGGAATGGATCTAGATAGACAGTATCATCCAGGTACTGTGGGAGCTGTCGCGCAACCACGCTCTTTACAACCTTTGCCAAGAAGGAAAGGTTGGAGACCGGACGATAATTTCGCAAAACAGCTGGGTCCAGAGAAGGCTTCTTGAGGAGGGGTCTCACCACCACCTCTTTCAAGGCAGGAGGCAAGAAACCCTCGCTCAAAGAAGCATTTATAATCCTCTGGAGCCAGCCTCGTGTAACCTCCCGGGTAGCCAGCACTAGCCAGGAGAGACACAGGTCCAATAAACATGTGGTTGCGTTCAACCTCCCCAGGATCCTGTCCACATCCTCAGGAGTCACAGGGTCAAACTCATCCCAGATAACAGTCTCAAGACCTGCCCCAGACACCTCGCTGGAACCGGAGTCCAAGCCTTCCCGAATCTGAGCGATTTTATCGTGCAGATACTGTACAAAATCCTCAGCCCGTCCCTGCAAGGGGTCATCCCGCGCTCCTAGATGGAGGAGGGAACGGGTCACCCTAAACAGGACAGCTGGGCAGTTATCTGCCGATGCAATAAGAGCAGAAAAGTAATTACACTTTGCCGCTTTTATCGCCACTAAGTAGGTCTTAATATGAGACCTAATTAGGGTTCGGTCAGATTCAGAGCGACTGGCCCTTCAACCACTCTCTAGGTGTCTTTTCCGGCACTTCATCTCCCTCAGCTCCTCAGAGAACCAAGGAGCTGGGCAGATCCGGCGCTGGGTCAGAGGCCACAAAGGAACGACTCAGTCCAGAGCCCCGGCGGCCATCCTATCCCAGGTGGCCACCAGGTCTTCAGTTGAGTCGTGAGCCAGTGACTCAGGAAATGGCCTAAGCTCCATCTGGAACCTATCAGGATCCATCAGGGCTTGGGGCAGAACCATCTAATCGGTTCTGCCTCCCTGCGGTGGGGTATAGCGGTCAGAAAGTCTAGCCTCAGGAGAGAATGGTCTGACCATGACAGGGGTTCAATAACTGTATCCCCTATAACCAGTCCATTAAACCACTGCCCAGAGACAAAAACCAAGTCCAGAGTGTGACCTCCCATGTGAGTAGGGCCATGAATTACTTGAGTCAGGTCCATGGCTGTCATGGAAACCATGAACTTCCGAGCCATCTCAAACGTCTCGCCGATGGACGGCAGGTTGAAATCCCCCATCACCAAAAGGTTGGGGGTATCAACCGCCACCCCGGCTATAACACTGAGAAGCTCAGGCAGGGCTGCTGTCACACTGCAGGGAGCCAGGTACACAATCAGCAAGCCCACCTGCTTCCCATGACCCCACTTCATAAGGAGAGACTCACATCCAGCTATCTGAGGTACAGTGGCCTCCCTAGGATCAAGACCTTCCTTTATAATGACCGCCACCCCCCCACCCCTACCCTCCGCCCTCGGCTGATGAAATGCATGGAAACCTGGTGGGACAACTCTACCAGAGGGATCCCCCCTTCTGGCCCAACCAGGTCTCCGTAATACCCGCCAGGTCCGCTCCTCCCTCCTGAATTAACTCACAGAGGAGGGGGGCCTTATTAACCATGGACCTGGCGTTGCACAGCATCAGCCTAAGGCTCGGGCTCTGAGACTCCAGACAACCCAGGGAGCGAGAGGAGCTTAGGGGGCCAAGGCATGCCACCGCTTGAAGACAGCGGGTGCATGCCCCCACAACACGATCTGGCCCCCTGCTCCCACCATATCTGCCCCTCCCAACCATGGTCCTGATGGAATCGCCCTCCTCCCTACCAACACTAACCCCCTCAACACTCCGCTCCGCACCTCCCGCAACATGCCTCTGTGCCGGGCCTGGCCTACACCCCTCCATCACCAAATAACCCTCCCTCCCCCCCACCCCTTAAAAATTTAGCTAGTGACAATTTTAAAAATTCCCCTCAGCCCCCTCTTTGCGGCATGCCACCTCTCGGGGTTCCAAAACCCATCATCGAGGTAGGCCCTCGATAGAGTGGAGGGCCAATCCTGCGAGAGTGGGGAATCTCACAGAACAAGAAGCTCCGCAGCCAAATACATCTTCCATAAGAGGATGAAAGCGACTGTGTCCTAAAGAGTCCAGATTAAAAGAGTCCAGTGGAGAACAAACAAGTCATAGTATAATGTAATATGATGATATAATGGGAGCATCTCAAAATCGAAGTCTAAGACCACTGTCCTCTCACAACAGAGGTCAGGGTCTCTATCCAAGTCGACACAGCACAAGGGGGGAGTTATAAAACTTAACTACCCTCTCACAGCGGTTATCCGATTGTCAGCCCCCTCTACTGGTGAGGTGGAAGTAGTAAACCAGTACAAACAGCCCAGTACAAATTGTGTTCTGTGGCACTATACATTTCCATGAGAATTTGACGGGGTCTATGAGAGAATAAGGCCAAACAAGCAAACAAAGACAAGTTCACTCAAAGGCTCTCATCAAAGCTCTGTCTCTTGATCAGAATTCTGGAATTGCTTTTCTTCTATTTTAACAGGTTCCATGACCTGAAAAAGTTTGAAACCTCCTGCCCTACAAAATGACTCTGCCAAATCAAAGTCATATACTCATTGGAATGAAACTAGAGGTTTATGGTTTGATCTCTATTCTTGAACGTAAGAACAGTTTTCCAGATATAGCTGAAATGTAATTCTCAGCTACCCGAGCCTAGTCAAATGGGGGAAGGATATTTAGACCTGTATCCCAGAAATATCTGGAAATCAAAAGCATCAAAAGAAGTGATTTTGATTCCCATTCATTAAGTACTTGTCCCATTGCCTATGTCAGAAGCATACATATTGCAGTTAATTATATTAAAAAGAAAGGGACCATGCATAAAATGAATGTTTATAGATATAGACCTTTCTGGACTGGATTTCAGATTCCATGGGCAAGTCACATGTTTCTTCACAGTATCTAGAAAGGTATTGGAATAAGACACTGCAATGTAGAGGGTATTGCTCATGTAGCCTTTGTAAGCAAAGCACAACTGTAAAGAAGGGAAAGAACAAAATTCCTCCTTAAATGATTTGTTTCTAGTATGGCTGCCAATAATACAGAACAACACATTTCCATACTCAGATTTCTTTTGAACAATGTGCTATCCTAAAACATCTGCCCCACACACACAAGTGTATTACACTTGCCCACCTTGTGTCCCTTACCATGCTTGCACAGGCCAAATGAGGCCAAATTAGATTTTCTGTTCCTGATATCTATTATGCCTGTCATCAAAGTCATCCTGTCGATTCAATATTTAGTCCTTTCACTCCTTGAAATTTCTTGGAAAAACATTACTCACGTGTGTGTATGTAGTGACATCATAAGGAGGGATTAATTGAGATGTTTTGATAAGACTTTTTGGCCTAAAATTGCTGAATCTTCCACAAAAGGGTTCTGTCCAACTGACAAGGACTCCACCGTTGACTGAATTATCAGTATCTATAGTAGAAGTGGGGAAAGTAAGGAAAAATTATATACAAAGTAAGTCCTAGAGTCCTAGACAAACCTGAGTGCAAAACTAACTTCAATAATCCAGTGCTATGAGTGACAGTCTCAGTTCTGCAAAAGAGCATTAATGCCAAAATTCAGTTGCAGCATGTAAAGACGTGCACATAACAAATTTAGTGAAAGAAGGTTCAGGTTAAGCATATAACTTAGAACATTACCCATAATATGTGATACACATTATGCAACCCAAGCGTAGGTTGCATATCTAGGTGATAAATAGGAAACCACATGCTAGTTTTGCAGCATTCAAGACCACAAGACAAGCAGGGAGAGAAGAGATAATTGTGCAAAAAGTAAGCTAACCTATGTAGCCACCTTGCACTTAATCTTCTCTAATTGTAGCCTTTTGTGACCAATTTTTATAGATTTTTTTTTTTTTTTGGTAAACTACCCTCAAAGAGATAGCACATTTTATTCATTTTAAATAAATGAAATAAACAAATAAAATAACGTTTCATTCAGTAATATAATGTATTCTTTCTTTATTTCATTTCTGACCAATATTTTATGTGTGTGTGTGTCCATATGCGCACATATGCATATGATCACACATTTAGTTTTTGGAGAAGGTCTACAGATGTTCCTTATCTTTTTTTACAGTAGCTAATTTTTTTTTCTGAAATAAAGTCTTTCAAACTGAAAATGACAAGCTTACTTTGCTCAAAACTTGCTTGCAAAAAAATATTAGCAGATGATAGCTCTATTTCACATTTTACTGAAAGAAGTTCCTCCAGTTCATGCTGCATCTGAAAAATAAATTTTTTTCTAAAAAAAAGTGCAAAGTTCCAAAACCAACCAGGACCCAAATTTAAGACATTTGGCTACCTAAAGCCAAACAACTAATGCTTTTCCCCACTATAAATCTAGTTGCATTGTACCAAAAATAAGAGAAATGATTCTAATACCGAAAGCAGATTTTATACATACTGTGTACAAAGATATGTGCACAGTTTTTAATAACATTAATATTTTTGAAATCATTTACAGTGATTAAGGGTATTTACTAATTTAGCTTGAATTATCATTCCATGTCAGAATTTAGTCTTTGAGTACATGGCATTTCAAATCCACTTCTCAAAATAGAAGCTGTGGTTCCTTACTCCTTAAACATCATGCTTCTGGGGTACCTCAACTAACCATAAAATGTCATTATAGATTTTACACCTATTTATCACTATGATCAACTTTTACGTTTGGATATCTTCCTAATTTTTCCTAATGTGTTATCTTTGCTTATAAAGTTCAATAATAGTTTTAGATGTTGAAGCTACTGTCGTATCAATCACTGCTACTATCCCAATTCTACACATTGCAATTATTAATAATTATTTTATATCCAGGAGTCTGTACTTGATCAGCAGTAACATTTGTTGACATGGGATTGCTGGTTACATTGTCCCAAGCAAGACTGAACCATCCTTTGCCAGACAATATCAGCATCTATAAAGCAAAAAGATTAAGGGTGGTTTACAAAGTATATTTATTTCTTCTGATTAAAAATGAAAACAGTTTTAACAACTTGGGATCCTTCATTCACTCCTTAACCGTATAATGAATGTAATACGTAATTCAGAAGAGTTTTGAATTTGATAACCTTGAGTCCCAGTTTAATGTATAGTTTCAAAGCAGCGAAATTTCTGCAAATAGTTTCATTTAGGGAGGAGGGAATTAAGGAACTCATGAAGTCATTCTGCAAAATGTTTGAGAATCCCTGAATTTGTTGTTTACTATTTTCTAATAATCCTAGCATCAAAACATCCATAAAATTATTGTAAGGTGCCAACAGCTGCCTCTAGACCACATGGGTGGTATATAAATTTTGATAAATAAATAAATAATAAACAAAAAACAAAACCTTTACTCTCTTTGATCAGCTAGCCATAAGTTAGGCTGCCTTGCATCCATTTGCAGGGATAAAAGGGAATAGCCTATTTTCCAATTGCTAAGAATGATCCAACATTCAGCTAATGATAAATTTTTTTAATGGGTGGAGAAATCAACATGGCTCAGACCTACCAGCAGTCACTTGTAGAACACATTGGCAGAATACAAGCAGAAAAAAAGATGAAGTCTGGTGGCACCTATGTTATGGTGGAAACTGTAATAGCCTAAAGTTTATGTATAAATACACTGAGATGGCCAAGATAAGATAAGCCTTTTTACTGCCATTTGTGAAAAACTGGTATCTAAACCTGATTTAACATTATAATTACAATGAAGGATCCTGACTTTTTTTTTAAAAAAAAGTTTTAATAAAATAGAACAAATAAAATAATAAAAACAGAAAAAAACACACAGAAACACACACACCACATTTTACAGCAATCATTCACACAACCTATGACTTTAATGCAACTCGTTGAAACAGTGGGACTTCAATTCACAATTTCAACTAGAAAATAAAATTCAAGTAACAACATTAGTTCATTGTTTCATCAGTTGACAACTGTTGTAGGGAAAACTGTGCAGAAGAAGCAAAAATTTCAAATTCAGATTATATTCTGGAATTTACCTGTATCTCTGGAAGCTGGGTAGCACTGGCTTGTATTCTGTATCTCTCTCTGTGATAAGTACCAACCACATCAGGGTTCAGCCAGGTATTGTGCAATTGAAATCCCATGCTCATTCCATTGTTTGGGGATATCCCATGATGCATAGCTTCCAAATAGTACATTGTACCAGCAATTAGCTCATATTTCTCTGATTTGGGCTTCCTAGGATGAAACCAATCTTCTTCCCAAACTGCTGACCAATCAGTGGTGCCAGTAGGAATTGATATAACTTCCACCTGTTGACCAAAAAAAAAAAAAATTACTGGCTCAGAAATTCTGAGAGTTGAAGTTCACAAGTCATAAAGAATATTTGATTCAAAAAGCAAGGGAAAATAAAATGATTTTTTCCAAATTATAGATCCAAGTATCAAGCACGAAAGCAGGAACATTCATTGAGTTTAAAGGACAGATGTTATTATTTATTACCTCTAATACAAGAATCTAGTCAACTAATGCAGGTAAAGGTAAATAGATGCTAGATAACTGTCAACAGAATTCACAGGGGGGTGGGGGATTGATTATTGTGAAAATGCAATGACTCCAAACTGAAGACATATTTAACCCCACCTTCCAGCTCAGCTTCTTCTCCTACATCTGGTGAAAGTGACAAGGAAATCTATTGTATATAATCAGGGAGCAAACTGCACACTCACTTGCACTGATGATGGTGGGTAATGGAATGTCTGCAAGCAAGTAACCAGGCTCAGAGATTATTCCACAGTTACAAAGATAATTTATTACTAGACTTTGTATCAAATAGATTAGGTCGGTCCTCTCACCCCTTCTGTTCAACATTTATGTAAAACCGCTAGGCGAGATCAGTATGCTAATGACCCTCAGCTATACATCTTCACCCCAGACCACCCCAACAATGCCCTTACTGTGATGTCCCATTGCCTGGAGGCCGTACGGATCTGGATGGGGAGAAACAAACTCAGACTCAACCCCTCCAAGACTGAGTGGCTGTGGCTTCCAGCATCCCAGTATAGTCAGCTGGTACCATCACTGACAATTGGGGATGAGACCTTGCTCCCCACAGAGACTGCCTGCAATTTGGGTGTCCTCCTGGACACATGGCAATCTTTAGCAGACCATTTGACGGCCGTGGCCAGTGGGGCCTTTTATCAGGTTCGCCTGATCCACCAGTTGCGTCCCTTTCTGGATCGGGATGCCTTGCGCACAGTCACTCATGCCCTAGTCACCTCCCGTATGGACTACTGCAATGCTCTCTGCATGGGGCTCCCCTTGAGGAGCACCCGGAGGCTCCAGCTGGTCCAGAATGTGGCCGCGTGGGTGGTTATGGGAGCAATGTGGCGCTCCCATGTGCCCCCCCCTGCATGAGCTGCACTGGCTCCCAGTGGTCTTCCAGGTGCACTTCAAGGTTTTGGTTACCACCTTTAGAGTGCTCCATGGCATCGGACCGGGGTATCTTCGAGACCGCCTTCTGCCACCAATAACCTCCCACCAACCAGTACACTCCCATAGAGAGGGGTTTCTCAGGGTGCCGTCAGCCAAACAGTGTCGACTGGTGGCCCACATGGGGAGAGGCTTCTCTGTGGGGGCACCTACCATCTGGAACGAGCTCCCCCCCAGAGATACAGAGGATCCCAGATCTGCGCACTTTTTGTCATGTTCTCAAAACATTTTTATTCCAGCAGGCTGGCCTGGCCTAACTCTCCCTTTTAAATTTTTAAATTGCTTTTAATCTGTCTCATAAATTGGGTGTTTTAAATTTGTTTTTGGGGCCAAATACAATTAATAATTTTAATGGGTTTTTTAACGTTTGTATTGTCTATACTTTATCTTGGCTGTTCACCACCCTGAGTCCTTTGGGAGTAGGGCGGTATAAAAATTTGATAATAATAATAAAAAAAAATTGATAAAGTCTCAAAACCAATATCATTGGATTTCTTTCTCTTTCTCTTTGCCTGTTACAATGTAATGAAAACTAAGTCTGCATTTAGAAAAAAACAAGGGTTCTATATTGTTCTGGAAATGAATGGAATATAAAAGATTAATATTTGTTTTAACTTTCTGCTTTAAGGATTTAATGTTAACTAATAGCTTTTTTATGACTTCAAATAAATACTTTTGCTTTATCCAAATAAATCTGTTGTTTGTATATTCAACAAAGATGTATTCAGAGACCATTTGGCACAGGGGTTTAAGCTGTAATCAAATAGGGCCATAATCCTGAAGTTATTATAATATCTGATTTAAATTTTTTTGCATACTGAACAATGAGATACCAGGAAATAGTTTATACAGAAACAATTTCATTCCTCAAAAGACAAGAAAATATATTCAAATTGGGACACAAATATTAAAAGGGACATTTTTCATCTAGTATTTCTTCTATTACAAACAGTTTAGTACCTAATAAAATATCCAAGATATCTGGGAAATACTGATCTTTTTTATGTGCAGCTACTGTATCAGATTAGTATGGAGTAGTTTCTCTGAATGTTGCCAAATTCTGTAAGTTTTATGTAAAATTAGACAAACTGTTAATCCACCACAAATCATAATATATTATTCTGTCTTTTATCATTATTTTTGATTATTATTTCTGTTTTAATGCTTTTATTTGTGGTCCTGGTCCATGACCATAATAAAGATCGATTGACTGAAGCAGTTTGGAAAATCTACTAATTAAAATTGCAATATTTCTTGCATGCCTAGAATTATTTGTCATCACATCTCCATCATTCAAGTTTTCTGTAACAATTTACAGAATAGAAAACTGGCATGCATGAGCTCTATTTATAATGAATAAAAATAATCCAATAAAATGCACTGATATAAGCTTCCAAGTTGAGAAAAGTTGATTCCAAAAGCAAAATTAAATAAAATAAAATTACTTTTTCCAATTACAGTAAAAATCCTTAATTGCTCAGTATTTGACAGATTTCTGCTATAGTCAAGCCTCATGATTAGTTTAGTTGTGTAAATCAGTTACTTGTTTTTAATTGTAAGCCAGTCAGTAAAATTAGCCTCTAATTTTGACTGGCTCTCTAATAGGAGAGGAATGCACAATTTAAAAAAAAAAAGAGTGGGGGAAATTACAGACCAGTTAATTGTAAATTTACATCTGGATATATTTTTGAAGAAGGAGCAGTATAGATTCTGTCATGCTAAGTTATATATATATTTACCTCTTGTGAGCTAGAGGTGATATGCTTAAAAATCCAATTTTCTTGGATTTTCAAAAACTAAGTTTCAGAAAAGACTCAGACATCATGGAATAATTCCCCCCCCCCCAACTAAAAAAACAGATGATAAAAATAAATGGGCAATCAAGGATATATATTGAGATGAAAATTGTTAATCTATTTGTCAGTGACATTGGAGTTGGAGCATTCACTGAACTAGCCACATTTGTTGATAACATCAAACAAGATGGTGGCAGAAAAGTTGTTTCAAGTACAGCTTAATTTTTTTTTGACTCTCCTGTACATATTCCTACATGGTAAAAACAAAAAGAAATGGAAAAAAAATTCCAGAAATGAATTTCCAAATTGGGGATTGATGGATATTAAAGTAGTAAAGTCATTTTTCAATATAAGGAAGTCTGCAGTGATAGATGTTGAAGTTAGAAACCTAACTTTGCAAATACAGTATATACAATTTGCTAACATGGTCTACATTAGTGATAAATAACAAAATAAATAATCATTCTGGTGGATGACTAAATGAAAACATTGCACATTTTGAAAAAAGACATTTTCGAGGGCTGCAGGGCATGAGTGAGTAAACTAGCCTTCTTTATATTAGTTCCCACCTTATTTCTCCAGTCTTACTGCAATTCTGGTAACAGAATAAAACAGTTTTATCTCAATGTCCTTTTAGTTCTTGGTAACCGGGCCATAAATCTTGGCTTTATTTTAAATGTATCTTTTCTTTTTGTGTGTTGATTTTTACATTATTGTTTATTGTTATTTGGGAAGATCATTGTTATTGATGATGATGTTATATGCCACCATCAGTCCCTCGAGGCTGGAGAAATTTATCAGTACTGTAGTATAAATGCATTAACAAACAAACAAGTTCCAGGAAACATTAAGAAAAACAGGGAAAGTGGTGTAAAATAAAATTGCTAGTATAGCAATGTTTATATACAAAAGCCTCTTGCAACTATAAGTGAAATAGAACAAAATTCTTTTAATCAGGGAAATATGGAGCTAAAAGACATGAGGAACAAGGCAACCCAAGTGATCAGAAAGAGAGAAAGAAGGAAGGAAGGAAGGAAGGAAGGAAGGAAGGAAGGAAGGAAGGAAGGAAGGAAGGAAGGAAGGAAGGAAGGAAGGGAAAGAAAGAAAGAAAAAAGAAAAAAAGTTCATTTAGGAAAGCTAAGTAAGACATAGAAAGCAATGATTTGCTAGATCTAATATTTTTGGTAGTGCTGGAGATCATCTCCAGAAGCAAAGCAGCTGGGGAAATGGAACAATTCTTTTGTTCTCAGGCATGTAGTTGGTATTGTGAAAAATATGCTAGAAAAATAGGGCTGAGAACTCCTTTAAAATCCCCATGATATGCTATCACTACATATTTGTACATGCCTTAAAAGATTCTGCAAAGTACCATTAGTTACTGCATATACTGTCTCAAAGCAGGGAAAGAATACTATACAGTCTCAGTTATGCATTTTGGAGCTAAAAAAAATAGAATGAAAAATTAATAGGATGTTAGCCAAACAAGCGATCAATATTTTCTGTTTTGAGTCAAAAATGGTTCTGATATTTTGCAGCAAATCTGAGTTCTGAAGATATGTATCATTTGGAATATTTCCCCTTACAACACTTAACTAGACAGTGAATCCTCCCCCCTCATGATTTCATATAAATATCTCACAGTCAAGCATTATTAGGTAGCTTCCTGATCTATTGTTCTAACCAGCCAATCAGAGCACTTAGAGCCAATCCCTCATTTGAATGGCTCCCATTATATAAATGCACAGCTAGAATGAGATCACTATCATTTGTAAGGGGGCAAGTAAGCTGAACGGGAGGGGTAACAACCAGCAAAGTCATGGCTGCTTTCCAAAGAGGCAGGAAGGCCTACTTCCGGAGGAAGAGAAGGATGCGCCAAAGAAGATACCGAAAGTTCCTAAGTAGACGAAAGAAGCATAATTCTAGGCGAGGTAGGAAAACACGAACCAGACACATAATGAGATGTGCAAGGAGCGGCTATCGAAAGAGGCGTATGCCCGTGTCCCGATATCTGGACCGAAGAATCCGAGACAATGTGCTCTCAGCCCAAAAAGCCAAGCATTCAATGACTTCCTACAGGGGCAACATCTATCACAGGAAGCCCTTGAAGGTAGGTAGACCAAGAAAGAAGAAGCATTATAACCGTACACGTTCAGCTTTTCTAAAAGCCAAACTGAAGAAGCAAAGAGCTAACAAAAAACGTGCCAAGCATTCTGCTCTTGAGAAAAAAGCCAAGAGAAGAACACGTTATTCTGATGAGGAGGTTTTCTATAGTATGGCCAACGCTTCCATGCCAAAACCAGCATCAGAAGAAAGACCAATAAAGAAACACACTGTCCGCTTCACAACTCCTGGCAACACAAAGACCGAGCCCCAAGAGGACCCCTCCCTTGATAATCAATCAAGCCAACAAACAATAACACCCAAAAAACGGGGCAGGCATTCAGCCACCCCTGTTTGCAAAAGCCGTTAATCTAGAAGAACACCCCTCACTCTTCTCTGAACCGCCTGCAGGCCCCTGGAAAAGTAAGAGAGAAGAAGTAAGAGGAAAATAACATTCCGGCCTGCCTTAAAGATCCAAGAGACCTTATAACTGACTTTTGATGAGACCACCTTCACCCCTACCAATCTGGAATAAAAATAAATTTGCTTTATCAACAGATTAGTTTGATTGAAGACTGAAAAAGGCATTTGGACAATTGCATGACAATCCGCTGGAAACAAAAGAGAATCACTTAAGTAAACCTACTCCGCTTGAGAACATTTATTTCCTTAACAACGAGGAAGCCGATTTAATGAAAAAGCACAAAACTAGAGACTTGCCATAATTTGGTAAAAAAAGGATTGACGTACTGAAGGTGTGTTTTTCCTCTCCAAGGAACATCTTAAAATAGTAATAAAGCTGGATCTTTTGAAATATGTGTTGTGGAATTCCATCAAGCATGTATGGACAAAATGGGAAAAAATATGGAGAATGGAGAAGGAAGGGATTATTCCTTCTCCTACTGTGCTGTGTGGGGGCACAGTGGTTAGAATGCAGTACTGCAGGCTAGTTCTGCTGACTGCCAGGAGTTCGATCCTGATGGGCTCAAGGTTGACTCAGCCTTCCATCCTTCCGAGGTTGGTAAAATGAGAAACCATATTGTTGGGGGCAATATGCTGACTTTGTAAACTGCTTAGAGAGGACTGTAAAGCACTATGGAACAGTATATAAGTCTAAGTGCTATTGCTATTTACAAATCAGCACCAGCCATTGATAAATAACTGCCTATTAATGTTAATTAGTTCCTGACAGAGTTAGTCTCAGTTTCCAGGCACTAAAGCACCATTAAATAGTTTAAAACTATTTATTTATTTAGCGTATGGTATATCATACATGGACTAGCAGTATAAACATTTCACTTAGTTTCCTTTGAATCACTTGATTCACTGGCAAGGACTGGAATGGGAATGGGAATGACAACAGTCAATTGTAGACAATCATTTGATATAGTGAATGAAAATTGCTACAAACATCTAAAACAGTTGTGAACTCATCCAGTACAGTATAGTATTGGTAACATAATTCCAATCAATTTATATTTAGCAGAGAGAACTCAAGCTTGCCAAAAATTCCATTCCATAAAAGGGAACCTCATCTTAAGAAATGGCAATATGCTATAAATAAATATAGCTTGGTTTCCAGATTATTATATATACATTCAACTGGGTTGCCGTTCTCTTTAGATAAGACCTATCAAAAGAATTGCTTTTTTTGTTTCCTACCCACACATCTTGTACATAAATTATAGATCTGTCTCAGAACTTAGGTAAACTGCCCAATTTTTATTTGTTTTCCATATCTCCTGAAATTATCCAATTCATTTTAAGTAGCTATATTTGGAAAGGTCCACAGTTAATTAAAAGAGGATGTACATTCCTTTCATTTCAGGCAAATTTTTGGCTTTTGGTAAGGCCAAAGTTCAAATTCCCAAAAGTGGAATTCTATGGACAGTTAACCAAGGACAATATTTTAGCATGTTGGTTTTTGATAACAGTAGCTTGTCATATGTCATACCTTTTTTCTTGGATCATCTGAGAGGCTTAGATATAAAGAAGCTTTGCCATCTGCCTGAATCCAAAATGTATAATTATTTGTCTCTGGTGCCACAAAAAACCCACGGAGTCGTGCACTGGATAGCAAAAACAAAGATATTCAACTACTTAATATCAAATAAGATTCTTCTGTTGAGTCTAAGAGGTCTGATTTGAATTAGTTAATTAGTTACCATATAAGAATCTTAACTTTAAATTAAAAGACTTTTCCTTTTTAAAAGCATCATAAAGATGTGTTCACTATTTCGGCCCAGAATATTAGAAATTTCAAGAAATGACTCATGGTGGCAAATAATCTTCTTTATTTAGGAGCCATGGTGGCAGAGTGGTTAGAATGCAGTATTGCAGGATAATCCTGTTGACTGCTGACTGCCACCAATTCGGCAGTTTCTCACCGCTCAAGGTTGACTCAGCCTTCCATCCTTCTGAGGATCGATAAAATGAGGAGCTAGATTGTTGGGGGCAATATGCTGATTCCGTAAACCGCTTAGAAAGTGCTATAAAGCACTATGAAGCGGTATATAGATCTAAGTGCTATTGCTATTACTTTACTGCTGTTAATGTTTTCTTGAATATGAATATGTCTGAGTATCTGAGGAAACAGTTAATCCATACCAAAAACAATGAAAAGCAATGGAAAGAAGGTGTTTACCAGAGCCCTTGGTATTCTATTCAAACATTCACTGTATAAAAACACTAGTGTGTAGTGTTTTCGTAATTAAATAGTAATGTGTTTCCTGATCTTGATCATACTTACATAATGGGGGGAAATGATCACATTTTAAGGAAAGGATGGACGCTTGACTCGGTAATTTTTACTCTGGAAAATAATCTTAATTATGTTAGTTGTAATGTCTATGGAGATTCTCAGTCATCCAGGTCATAGTTATCACAAAGGTGCTTTTTCAAGAGGCAACTGGGTTTTTCTTGTTTTTCTCTGAAGATGTTTCGCTTCTCATCCAAAAAGCTTCTTCAAAGCTGAAGAAGTTTCTTGGATGAGAATGAGAAGCGAAACGTCTTCAAAGAAAAACAAAGAAAATCCAATTGCCTCTTGAATAAGCACCTTTTTGTTGTGTTAATTAATGTATGGCAATTTTATCATTTATATCTATACATTTAATATTTAATCCCAAAATATGTTACTGCTTTCTTGATTTCAACTATTAATCCTTCAACTGATTTGTTACTTATCATATATATTTGTGGATAAACTGAGAATTATACGTGCCAAAATACACCCCATAATTGGGTTTGGTTTATCTGCAGATGGGCTTATTAAATAGTACATCCAGTAATACTTTTTTTTCAAAGTATCTGATTTGCCATATTTATTCATGGACACAGAAATCCTTGAATTTTTAATCAAAGTAACATGAAAAATGTGGATCTTCTTATCTCCAGATGGCAAATTTTTTCATAATATTTTAGTTAAAAATGTAAGGGCTACCTTATCCATGAACGGTTTTATATATAAATATATATATAGTATTCTACATTTGTATTTTTCTCCTTTACATACATCTATCTATGTTGTTTCTAGGAATCAAAAATGACTTGATGGCACATAACCAATCAATAAATAAAGACAGCTTTCCAAGCCAATTAAAATGCAATTTAAAGTTGATTAAATAAATGAAGCAGTGATTAAAATGGAGATTAGCTTGAGATTTTATACATATCAGGGCTGTGCAGCACTTCAGATTCAGAAATAAATGGATGCCTGTAACTTCTTTTTTTTTTATTGAAAAAGTTTTACAATACAATTTTAACCCCACAGTTACCCCCTCCCCCCCTTTCCCCCCGGCCCTCCCCCCCCTGACTTCCATTACATACAAATCATAAGTATATATCAATCATTATTAAACATTAGATATAGGTGAAATCCACGATATATATCATAACTCTAACAAAGATAAAATTAATCCACAATTCTAACTGGTAATTGAGAAAACAAATTAAACAAATAAAGTTTGTGAAATTTATAAATGCCCCCTTAAAACTACACATATATAAAAAAAATTTCCCCCTTCTTTTTATTAAAGACAGCAGTATGAGCAAAGTATATAAATTTATATCAAGTTAATATCTAGAAAACAATATAATATATATTTAACATAATAATAACAATAAGAATAATCCTTTATTTCTTCAAGCTCTATCAAGAAACTAACCAAAAATTCTTAATTTAATACTTATTCTAAACATAATGTCATCAATCAAATACTAACTGATACTTCTTAATTTGATATTTATTCTGCACATAATCCACCCATTTCTTCCAGTCCCGAACAAAAACTTCATGGGTCCTATCTTTTAAATATGCAGAAATCTTTGCCATTTCCGCAAAATTAGCCATCTTCAAAGTCCATTCTTCTATGGTAGGTACACTATCTTTTTTCCAATATTGTCCAATCAGTAACCTAGCTGCGGTAATCATGTATAAAATCAGTCTTGTTTCATTCGATGAACAATCCTTAACTATACCCAACAAAAACAATTGCGGAGAAAATTGAAGCTTCTTTTTCAAAACATTCTGCATAACCCACCAGAGTTTAATCCAAAAAGCTTTCACTTTCCTACAAGTCCACCAGATATGAAAGTATGTAGCATCCAAACAATCACACCTCCAACATTTAGGTTGAACATTTGGATACATACATGATAATTTCTTAGGATCTAAATGCCATCTATAAAACATCTTATAAAAATTTTCCCTCAGATTCTGTGCCTGCGTAAATTTAACATTCTGGACCCATATCTTTTCCCAAGTTTCTAACATCACTGGTTCTGCAAAATTCTGTGCCCATTTTATCATACAATCCTTGACTAATTCACTCTCTGAATCTCTTTCTAGCAGTAAATTATACACCCTCTTAATATGCATCGGTCCTTTCTGTTTCATCTGAATCACCAAATCTTCTTCATGTAGCATTAATCCAGTTTTCTGATCTTCTCTCCATCTCGATTGAAGTTGAGAGTACTGCAACCAAGTTAAGTTCTTCCCATCTTCCAACAGAGTTTCAAAAGATTTCAAGTTCCATCTACCCCCATCATGAAAGAGTATCTCTTTATATAACAACCCCCCGAGTGACTTTATATTTGGCATAATCTGCCCAAGATCCAACCACAAAGGTATTTTGTAATCCAACTGAAACTGGTGCTTCTTCCAAACTCTCATCAAGGCCCGTCTCAATATGTGACTTTTAAAAACATTATCCAACTTATCCTCGTAGAACAAATATGCATGCCAACCAAAATCCAAATCGTGGCCTTCTAAATTCAAAATGTCATTTTTCGTTGTTCCAAACCAATCACTCACTTGTGTCAACACTGTAGCTTTGTAATATAAAAGTAGGTTTGGAGCTTTAAGGCCACCTCTTTCACGAACATCTTGCATGATTTTAAACTTAACTCTTGGCTTTTTCTGATTCCAAATAAATTTATTTAAACCTGACTGCCATTCAGCCAGTATTTTATCACTTTTAAGCACTGGGATCATTTGAAATAAAAACAGAAATCTAGGTAGAACGTTCATCTTAATAGCTGCTATTCTTCCAAGTAAAGATAGTTGCAGTTTATTCCATATTTCAAGATCCTTTTGTATCTTATGCCACAAAACCTCCTAATTATTTTGAAAAAGTTTGATATTAGACGCTGCAACCTGAACTCCTAGATATTTCACCTTTGTAGCTATTTCAAAACCTGCCACCCTTTCCAGTTCAATCCTTTGTGGTTCCGACATATTCTTAACTATCATCTTAGTCTTTTTCTGGTTTAGTCTAAAACCTGAAACCAAACCATAGTCATCAATAATTTTTTTCATCTGGATGATTGATTCCAAAGGTCGTGTTAGGGTTACAACCAGATCGTCTGCGAATGCTTTCGTCCTATAGTTTTTTTGTTTTACAACAATTCCACTCAATTTATTCGAGTCCCGTAAAGAATTCAACAAAACTTCTAAAGTTAGAATAAACAACAGAGGAGATAACGGGCAACCTTGTCTAGTTCCTTTCTGTATCTGAAAATTAGTAGTTAAACTTCCATTAATAACCATTTGTGCTGTCTGTTCTTGGTAGATTGCCTCAATTGCTTGTACGAACTGATCTCCAAAATCCATTTTGTACAAAGTCTTTAATAGAAAATCCCAATTGACTCGATCAAAGGCTTTCTCCGCATCCAAAAATACCAGCGCCGCAGGGATCTGTATACTCTTCTCAAGATATTCCAATAAATCTATAACTTGCCGCACGTTGTCCTTCATATATCTCCCCTCAATAAAACCTGCTTGATCACTGTGAATCACCTCTTGAATAACTGGCATCAGTCTGTTGGCCAAAACTTTAGCAAAAATTTTGTAGTCCGTATTCAGGAGAGATATTGGTCTAAAATTTTCTGGTTTTGAAGAGCCGTCTTCCTTTGGTATAAGTGAGATAAAAGCGGTTTTCCAAGAGGGGGGTATTTTACCCCCCCCCCCCCGTTGTATGCTACAAAATAAGTCCTTAAGATGCTCTACCAGCTCAGATTGTAAGTTCTTATAGTATACTGCTGTCAAACCATCTGTCCCAGGAGCTTTAGCTGTTTTCAGTTGTTTAATTGCAAACAAAATCTCTTCAGAGGTTATTAAACAATTAAGTCTTTCTCTTTATTCCGATGAGATTTTTGTAACTCTCATCTTTCCAAGATATTTATCAATAAGATCCTCTTGAATATTATCTTTACGATATAAATTAGAGTAATAGTCTAAAAAAGCTTGATGAATTGACGTCTGTTGAAAAGCCTGTTTACCTTTGTATTCAATAGATTCTATTACATGAGAACTTTGTTTCTTTTTTAAAGTATATGCTAACCATCTGCCCGGTTTGTTGGCATTACAAAAAGTATTATGTCTAGCAAATTGTAAATTAGTCGCCATCTGATCAGCTATCAATATTTGAAATTGTTCTTTCAAAAGTTTTATAGTTTGCTGTAATTTCTGATCAGTCGGATTTTTTATATGCAATTGTTCTTTTGCCTTTATTTCAGCCTCCAATTCTATTCTTTTCTTTTGTCGAATTGTCCTTTGCTTAGAGTTCATATAACTCTGAACTCATATAAGCCTTACTCTTAGAGTTCAGAGTTATATGAACTCTTATTCATATAACTCTGAACTCTAAGAGTAAGGCTTATATGAGCCTTACTTGCATCCCAGACAACTTCAATAGGTGTACCTTTGTTCAAGTTCAACTGAAAAAATTCCTTCGAATGTTTTTTAAGATCCTCTATATTCTTCTCATATCTAAATAAATTCTCATTAAGTCTCCAGGATCTTCTCTCCCTCTTGCCAAAATCCATTTCCATCCATACAGGGCTATGATCAGACAGAGTTCTTGGGAAAATCTTAGTCTTAGTCATATTAGCAAATAAATCAGTCGAAGCCAGTATAAAATCAATTCTAGAAAAGGACTGATGTCTATCAGAGAAAAAAGTAAAATCCTGTTCCTTCGGATGATATATTCTCCATACATCCTTCAGTTGTAATTCTTCTTTCAATGCAGAAAAAGTCTGTGGTAATTTATTCCCCTTCTTAGCCAATGTCTTCTTATCAAGATTTGCATCAATCACTCCATTCCAATCTCCCATTATCAATAAAGATTTATAATTCCATTGCAATATTTTACTATGTAGTAATTTATAAAAGGTTTCTTGCTGCTGATTAGGGGCATAGATTCCTATCAAAAGAAACTGGACATTCTGTACATTTATTTCAACCGCAATATATCTTCCTTGATCATCCGATTCTATAAGTTTAGCTGGTATTCTTTTGGAGATATACAACACTAGTCCATTCCTTTTTTCCAAATTGGAAGAAATAAAGTGTACTCCGAATTTTGAATTTATCAAATATTTTTGGTCCTGGGTTCTGATATGAGTTTCTTGGAGGCAAACAATCTCATTTTTATATTGATTCAAATAATGAAATATTTTCCTTCTTTTCTGTGGGGAATTCAAACCATTCACATTCCACGATAAAAATCTAACTGCCATCTGAAGATTCACGAAGCTTGCCAAGGACTTGTCTAAGACTTTGTTCGACAACAGAAGTCTTAGGTCTTGCCCCTCCCACTGCTTCAGATTTTTGTGATGCCCCATTCATCCCTTTCACTTCTTGTGGCATCTGTTGTTTTTGCTTCTCTTGTCTCTGCTTTTCAGCTGCCCGGGTTACACGTTGATCTTTTGGTTCTTGCATCATCAATTCAAGGTCCGGATCCACCTCTCTTGTGGCTCTGGGATGTTTTATTCTTGGCTCTGGGAGGCCGATAAAGAAATCCTCCGATAAACCGCCTTCAGCTCCTAAGACATCCTCCGCTGCCATCACTTGGGGTACCTGTTGTTCTTGTTCCTTTGAAGGTTCTAATATCTCTTCCTCAAAATCCTTGTATTGAAAGGCTCCTTCAACTGATAACAAAGTGGATGAGCATGGTGGTGTTGGAGATCTTTTAAGAATATTGTGGAAAAAATGTTCTGCTTTTGCCAACGAATTCAGACGGTATCTAACATCCTCATATCTCAAAATAATTCCAACTGGTGCATCCCATCTGAATGGGATCTGTCTCCTTTTCAATTCATTCACCAAGAATCCATAATCTCTCCGATCTCTTAACATTTTGGGTGGTAGCTCTTTAAAAACTCCAATTTGATTGCCCTCCACCTGAATACTGGTATGAAAAGAACTTTGCAAAATATTATTTCTCAGCGTTCTGTCAGTAAAGTAAATCACAACATCTCTGGGCAAATTCCTCTGTCTCGCTACTCGAGAGTTAACCCTGTAAATCTTGTCAATTCTTTTCTCAATTAGCTCAGGTTCCATTTTTGAGATTTTGACCAAAATATCCACACAAGCAGCCCTCAAGTCCTGTCTGTTATTTTCCCTCAGACCCCTTAGTCTTATGGCAAACTCCATATTTCGAAATTGTAGCATGGTAATTTCATCCTCCATCTTTTGGTTCCTCAGGTCCACCTTAAAAAATTTCTCCTCTGCATCTTTTTTATTCTTTTGAACATCTAAATTTAGGTCATCCACTTTTTTTTCAACCACCACCAGGGCGTCAGTGAGTGCCGTTACCACTGTAGTTACATTCTGATTAAGCTTATCACTTTTTTCCTTTACAAACTGCTTCATTTCATTTTGGTTATTTTCAATCTTCACATTCAAATCTTTAATCTGATTAGCAAGAGTTGCTGTTAAGTTAGCCATAAAAGCTTTCAAATCCTCATTCCCTCCTCCTTGCATTGTACTCTGAGAGTGAGCCATTGGCTTGGCTGGTAATTCCTTTGTCTGGTGAGGAGGGGAATCCCCACCAGTTTTCTTTGAAGCCATGCCCGGAGAACACCTTAATTTCTTAAAAAAAAATCTTCCTCCCTTCCCTAAAAATCCAGTCTTTCTCCCTAGTTTTGCAGGAAGGGGGAACAGCCAAAGTTAATTTCCACTTTGAAATATTTAAAGTCTTTTGAATTAACACCAGGCAGGCTAAAGTTGTTAATTATCAGTTTCACTTTCTACTTTCGTTTCTGCTTTTTTCAGCCAAGCGCCATTTTCCTTCGCTTCCGCTCCAAATTTTAAACTGCCACTTTTTTTCCTTTGAGTCTCAGCAAGCCTTAAAACTTCTTTTCTGCAGAGTTTCCCCTTTAAAAAATTTTTCTCACCAGTTAGCCGTTACAAGATGTTTCTTGAAAGGGTGGGAAGGCTCCGGTCATCTCGCTCTGCCGCTGACAGAGGTCCCTCGGCGCGCGGAGCTTCAGCGAAGAAGATAGGGAGCCCTCATACAGAGCACCCTCCAGGGCTAAAGAAAATCCCTGGGGGTGTCCCTGGGGCTCTATCTGGGCTTCGCCGGCTCTCGCCCCCTCCAAAAGCAAAAGGGGGATTTTCTGAGCCACTAAACAGCTGTTTAGCGGCTCTAACACACGCTGAAGCCGGCAGCTACACAAGAGCCGCCCGGCAACGACGGAGTCCCACCCGGAAGTCGATGCCTGTAACTTCTTAAAGCTTCTCTACCTTCTCCCAGAACTGTACCTTTGAAAGCTCTCAGTGCAACAAAGACTCCTAAAAAGTCATTGTTCTACATCACATAGGAAGCACCCCTTGATAGATGGGACCTCCTGAAGCTTTGGCTTAAATACATAGAATACAATAAAAGCAAGACAGAGAGAGAAGCAAAATGTAAGTGTTCTTCAGTTACCTTTCTTCCTATTATATTGTGGCAAGTAATAAGTAACATTTTAGGATACTCCAGGAAAATATGACTTAAACTGGTTTAACAATAATTCCCCATTCTCATTATCACCTAGAAAGTCTGAGTTTTCACTTAGAACTGTCAGGGAAAATCTTTTGAGTATTCTAAACTCTCTCACTACCGTTCCTTTAAACTTTCACGGCAGTTGTACAAAGCAGATTAAATGTATAGATTGCAGAATAGTCAATGTTATGTTATTGCAACTGTTAGTATGAAGATGACTTAATAAAGAACACTAATTACCTAAATAGCTTCTGTTTCTCAGGCAGAAAGTTGTATGGAGAACTGGCATTAGGAACTATCTGCCAGCTATATCCTGGAATTGCTTCAGTGAAATTAGTGTCTGAACCATCCCAAACTTCAAAAAGAAGGCCCCTGTTTCCTGGTAAGTTGGAAAACAAGGATGGAATCATCAGTAAATGAACTGTAAATGTATTAGTTGATTTATAGATGTGCAAATTAACTAGTGATCAAAACCAGTCCATAACAACCTGAGTCTAAGATCTCAGCCCCACCAAGAGGTGGGTTTCAGCAGGTTCTGACCAGTTCTGGAGAACCGGTAGCGGAAATTTTGAATAGTTCAGAGAACCGGTAATAAAAATTCTGACTGGCCCCACCCCCATCCATTCTCTGCCTCCCAATTCCCAGCTGATTGGGAGAAAATGGGGATTTTGCAGTAACCTTCCCCTGGAGTGGGGTGGGAATGGAGATTTTACAGTATCCTTCCCCTGCCACGCCCACCAAGCCACACTCACCAAGCCACATCCACAGAACCGGTAGTAAAAAATTTGAAATCCACCACTGACCCCACCTCATTTCTCATTTGATCACTTGGATGGGATATAAGTTGAAGATACCTGGTTGAATTTCACTGAATGTTCTATTATTGTCTACTGCTCCAGTTGTACAGATTATCTTTTGTGGAGTAATATGTTTAATTTGGCAGGGAGTACCTGTGGAGAGGAAAGAAGACCCTGAAAATGAAAAAAATCTCAGAGCGTTTGCAACCTTCCTACACACTCACTCACATTCCAAATCATTGTATGTGCTTTTTTTATCATGTTTCCATTTTCTAAGACTTAAATGTCATGAAATTTGATTTTATCATTTTTTACCTGCAGCTGTGACTTTCATAGGTGTCTCAAAGAAGTCCCCTGTGATGGTGAGGTCAGTTCCACCACCTAGGCTGCCTGTAGCAGGAGACACTGAAGAAATGTCTGAGAGAAAAATAAAAAAGGTAATCATAGGATGGCTTTTTGTCCCTCTTCTCTCCCTTTATCTTCATGAGAACTAAGAAAGGTCAAGAAGTCTGATATGCTTTCTCCAATAATATCTCTGCCTTGGACTCAAAACAAGCAACTCTCCCTCCTGTTTCTCTTCAGACCAGTTTACATTAAGGAAAGTGATTGGTGGTCGTCATCGAGGCCAACAAATATTGGGACAGATTAGTTTCCTGTTGGCTCAAGGATTTTTGGAAAGCCATGTACGTATCTATGTCCACCTGCTAACTTTTTTAAAAATCCATTTAAAAATAATGGAATAGTTATTATTCTTTATTGAATATGAATGAGAGGGGAAAGAATAGAGATACTTTCATGGCAAAAAGTCTTCTATATCTTCTTCCTTGGACAGCTTGAGAATTTTTATATCTTTGGGACTATCTCCACTCATTACACATTCTAAAAACTTTAGAGCTGAATGTGTCCCTTCTGGTGACTGTATCCCTTTAAGTAGGTCTACTACCACCACCACCACCACCACCACCACACACACACACACACACACACACGACTCACTCCTCTTTCACTCCTTTCCCATTCTTTCCTTTCTGTCTGCCTCCAAAGTCACTCTTTAATCTCTCTCTTTTTTAAAAAAATTAATTGAAGCTTTTCCTCTTGCTGTTGTTTTGACATATCTGTGATATTGGCCAGAGTATCTGGGGCTACCCCCATTTCTGACTAATCTATATTCTTCTTCTTTGGTTTAACCACAGGTCTAGGGTGGATACCTGTCTCTACCAAAGTAGAGGCCTCTTCTAAGGGAGAATCTGTCATTTCTGCATTTTTCATGTCTACTTGTTTGTTCTAGTTTAAGCCATTTTCACCTTTTGGATATCCCACTGCTGCCGCCACTTTGGCACAAGTTCTTTTAAGTATACCCAAGTCAGTGGGTTCCAAAACATAAGAGAGCCAATACAACAACACAAGTTCCTAGGCATCACAAACATACACACACATTCACAGGGTAGTGTTCACTGCTGCCTACTACTCCACTCTTCCCCACTACTCCCACATCTCATTCTACTGTTTCTCCAATTCCAAAATTATTCCTTGTGAGTTCTATTACAGCCAAAAATATTTCTTTCTACCTGGTTCAGGCTGCTTTATTTCCACAGAGGAACACACATCTCCCTCCCTCCCTCCCTCCCTGCCCCCCCACTCTGTCTCACACACACACATACCCAAAACCTCCAATGGTCTCTCAGCAGAGTTTTTATAACCAACATTGCTGTGTAGCTGAGGAGAGGGCTTAAAGAGGCAGGACAACAGCTACATAAGTGCTGACCATTTTCTAGGCACCTTGCTCTCTCACATAAATTCATTTTAAGAAAGTCCAATAAGCTAAAAATCAATTTAATAGTTCCAAAAACAATCTAGTAACAATGCTACTAGAAAAGACATATGGATTCTAGATAAGCATATGGATCCTAGATAAGCACAATTACATCTCATAAATCTGGGATTAGACCGAAGAATATTAAAATAATACTATAGATGGTACATGCTTCTTTCCTCTTTACACTCTCAGGCTAGAAAATAATAGATTTTATTTTCATTCTTGCTGGAACTTGCCAGGTATAGGTATTTCTACATATTAGATGTTATTCAATGTATGTCCAACTCTTTACTGGGCTTGAACTCCCACAGTTGTGTAGTGATGACTATAATGCAATATGGCATGGTTAAAGCTATCTTGCAAATAAGGGTAATTTATCTGGTCCTCAACTCTCTAATCTGAGAGAACAAACAAATAAGAAAGGAAGGTGTGCCATTCATTGGATCTACAGACTTCTCTTCCTTCAAGCTGCTAAAAGTACCATATAATAGTCATCAACGTGCAAGGCCTGGAACTTCAAATATCAGTAAAGGATTGAACATATAACATATAACCCTCGACCCTCCCATCTTTTCATAAGGGCCTAAAGACATGACTCTGCCAATCAGCTTGAGGCCCCAATGGGGGAACAGCACAATGGAAGTGTTTGATTGAGTAATGACAGATCCCACCTTCCATCCCCACTCCGCCCTTGCCTTCCCCATGTGCCCTTGGTTTTAATGGCTGATTTTAACGTTTTATATTTTAACTGTATATATAACTATAAGTCGCCCAGAGTTACCCTACGGTAAGATGGGCAGCCAATAAATTTTATGAATGAATGAATGAATGAATGAATGAATGAACACTAACATTCAAGGGCTACCTATGGCCAAAATTCCAACAAGAACAATTTAGACTGTACAATGTTTCCTAGTAGTTAGTTATGAATATTAGCACTGAAATATATAACAGTTATTGATTAAACTTGTTTTCACATTCCTTCCACAATCTTTCAAAATGAAGCACTGCAAATTTTACACCAAGATAAAGCACAGTACCTGAGAATGTCTGGTACAAGAAAAGTTCCTGTTTAGCACTTATAAGCCAAGCATCTTTGTGTACTATTGACCTGCAACATCAAAACAAGAAAGATAATCAGAAATACTTAAATGAGAAGAAGGTAAAATTGGCATCCATAGATTATAACATGAGGGAGAAATTGTAACATTGTGATGAAACACTGAGAAAATTAGTGTTTAAATAAAGGATTAACTGAACCTTTTAGCAAACATATATATATAGTATGGTGCTTGTAAATCTCTTAGCTATTGATTGTTTCTTTTCCTCTTGTGCTTCTTTTCTTTTCCTTTTACAGATGTTTGATTAAAACCAAAATTCAGAAAACCAACCATTCCCATACCATTCAACTGGAAATTTGTCAGGTCAAGGACCATTCCCCAGTTTTATAGTTTGCATTGTCTACACAATTTCTTGTAATATCACTGTAGTAGGCAGGTTATTATTTTTTTTTTCTGAGACATCTCTTCCATTTCAATTGTTTGCCAAGAAATTAATAATTTCTGTTTAATTACTGATGTCTCTGATTTATAAACCTGAGCATGAAAATCATAGAACTGGAAATTGATAGATTCTGTCCCAGATCTAAGCTGCCAATTATTGGCCTGAATTTCTGATATCACATTTCATTATTGAACATAGTCTGAGGTTGCAACAGGGCCTACTGAGGAGTCCACAGCAAAGCAGAAGAAATCAAAAAGTAACGAGGCCTAAAACAGCTTTGGTGCACTTGAGGGGGGGAAAAAGTACATTCTGCATATTGCAGATTTTTAAAATGCTGGCTATCTTAGAGTCTAATATGTCCTTTTGAAAAGTAAAAGGAGGGTGTTTGGGGAATATTTCCTATAGAGAATCTTTAAGTTAAAAATAAAAATATGTTGATAGCTTGCAAAATTTCAGGATAACATTTATGAAATATTTCAGGTGTGTTCTTAGTGGAACCATAAAAGTTAAACGATAGCCAGATTTAGTGGTTAAGGCACCAGACTCTTGCTCTTAGTGTAAATTATCTCTTTAAGTTATTTCTACATTGTGCATTTCTCCTAAATATTATGGTCTGATGCTTGAAACCAGATGGGAATGAGAAGGTTTCATGAATGCAGGACATACCTAACATATGTGACATTTGGAGCAGATCATTTTTTGACACTCACCTGTCTGTCACTGATGCCCCATGTTGCCTACTGCCAAACATCTACCTAATCAGTACACCATCCAAGTGACCTAACTCCACACCTCCAGATAGCCTCTTTACTATCTCCAAATTGTCAAACAATAAGGCCCCAGTTGCCTGCATCTGGGACAGACCACTGCCCTGCCCTTGGTACACAACTACATGAAGGCATTGTAAATTAATAGGAGCTTTATTAAGCAAATGAAGGAAATTTTCATTTACTTACTTTCCCTTGTTATACACTGAAAAGCTAACATTGTGTGAACCTGTAAGAAAAGAAAACACACTTTCAGTGTAAGAACTAGAAAGCATAATTTATGAATGCTATATTTTATATTTTTTTTGTTTTTCATCAGTATAATAAACTATTTTCAGAATTCTGAATAGAATGTTTGCTTTCACTTTGACATTCTTTTCTCTAGGAAGTTATTTCTGGTCTCCCTAGCTTTCACAATGCTTTTATTTACTGTTTTACACTAGCTACTTATGTTTTGTCACAGTGGCTAGGAATGTCCACTGGAAATAAAGATAACAGGAAGAGTCAAAAAGGGAAACTAGTTGATTCCTTGCAGAAGACGACCCACACAGAGATCTTTATAAAACTGAATAAAAATATAGTAGTGTATTATTTTCTTATTTTTACTAACCAATATAATTGCCTTCTACTTCACACGCTATAGTTCCCAGGCCATCAACTAGATGAATAGGATAACTGTAAACAAAGCAAAGAAAATATTACTGAAAAGGTTAAACTGTCTTGGTTCAATTTAAGAGAGATCATATTTCTTTATTACAAAGACTTCTAAAAAGGCAAAAATACATGGATTGCAGGTCATTGTCTTCAAGGTGTTCATTGAACACAAAATCATTGAAATAATGTTAAACGCTTTTAAAGTTTTTGATCCTAGATTAGGACGTACTATATGAACTTCTGTAATCTGCAAACAATAAATGTGATGATATTTTTCTTTGCTAAAAGAGAGAATAGATGCATCTGTGTGTCCCAGCATTCAAGACTGTATATCCATGCTTAAATGAACATAAGGTACCCATTCTTTAAGAAAAATAGCTTCAACTCCTTGAATATTTTGCTTGCCGCTTCAACATCTATAATTTAACACTGACCAGAACGGATCACAATACTCAGTATGTGATTGTACCAAATATTTGTATCAAAGCATGCTGATATTGCATATGTAAAAAGGAGATGGGGGATAATTAGATAATTAATTATATATCAAGTAAGGATCAACTTCTGGTGATTACATGGACAATGTTTGCTATATTAATCTATCTCTAGGTTCCTCATTCCAAAGACATTGCTGTAATTTTTCTGATTCCATTCATCCATGCTATCTGTTGCCTTTGACTTCCCAAGCACAGCTTTTTTTTTCTGGTCCAACATCTGCTTCTCAGAATCTGAGAATTGCTTTCTCATCATTCCCTTGAGGGAGTAGCCGGTCTATATTTGGCCTGTTTCTTTTTCTTGCAGAGTAATTCCACCTCCAACTTCATGACTTGATGTTATCTTCTTTCACTTGTTGTTTTTCACTTGCTCAGAAAAATTAAGCAGTTATTTTTCAGTGTACAGCTATGTTGATAATGAAATTAAAAAGTTCTGGATAATGGATTTAAACAAACACCTGCCACATAAGAGAGAGGGAGAGGGAGAGGGAGAGGGAGAGGGAGAGAGAGAGAGAGAGAGATGGATTGCACTTAAAGACTTGAAACTGGCCTAAAAGGTTAAGTGTTACTTTTTTGTTTGTAACCAGATGCACAACACAGCTCTCACGAATGAAGATGGCATTTTCCTCAATAATGAAATGTTGTTATTTATTTTAGCTGTATGAACTGTGCCAATTGGTTTCAATGGCTTTCAGTATAACAGCAATTAAAATTAAAAATAATAATAGTGTCAAGGTCTTTTTGCCGTCTCCCATCTTCTATTGCCCACCCAGCCTCTGTACACTAACACTGGGACAATGTCTGTAATAAAATATACCAGTTTCTGAATCCCAACCTTGATCTTTTATCTATGAAGGGAAGAAGGAATCTCAGTGCATTAGATGGGGAAAGTTTTAAACACATTAACTGAACCAAGACTAATTGTTGTGTCAGAAGATAGCAAAGAATAAACTCAGGTTAATACTTGACCTATTTTCTTTTCCTGTAAAAAAAAAAAAAGTTACTATCCAGCCTCAGAACTTACAAACAATGACTTATTAAAACACTTCACAAGAAAGCTTCATTGATTTCCTGATTCCAAACAAAGGTCTTTTCACAAATTAAAAGCAGGAGGGGTTAAAAACAGACTCAGCATAGGTCTCATTGTCTCTGAATCCACACACAATGAAGTCTCACTGCCAATACTGTAATTGTCAGAACTGATTTCACAATCTGAGATTGTTTCCATCACCATCTAAACTTTCAATACCCAGCAGTCCAGTCCAGAAGGTGGCCTCAATGAATTCCATGGGACTTATTTTCAGGTGAATGAATGCAACCTAAAGCTTTTAAGGCACTTCTAAAACTAATTTATATTGAATCAAACAACCAGCACCAATACAAGACTTGTCTGGTAAACTTCTAAACTTTAAAGAATATAGTGTAAAAGAAATAATGATTTATAACTTACATGCTATGTGTCTGCTGACTGGCAAGAGAACAAATAGTTATCCAACTATTTTCTGCCTCAAGGATTACAGGCCTAGTGGTGCAAAGATATGGTTAATCAAGCCAGGGAAGAAAAGCACATTCTCTTATATTCTCTCCCTCCCTCCCTCCCTCCCTCCCTCTCCCTCCTTGTTGGAAGGAACTACCAACAGGAAAACCACACCTCCACCAACACTGGCATGGCAAGTCACATTAAATAAACAGGGAGCTAACCCCCCACTCACTAACACTGATGATGCTACTAGTTGGGAAATGAAATGTCTACAACCAAACAGCCAAGCCCAGAGAGCACCAAGGGTTCCACAATTAAACCCTGAGCTACAAATATTTTCTTCTATTGGAACTTAATCATCTCTTTCCTTTTGTCTTAAATTCAGGCACATCTCTCTCCTCTTATTTCTTCACAAAATATAACAAGAAGTTTACAAGGAAGTGAAGTGCCCTTCATTTACAGTACTATCTTCCACCAGCACTCTATGAACAAATTTAATATTATGTCCAAAACATTATGTCGGTCAGCAAAAACAATAAAATCACTTGCTTATCAGCTGTTTGAATCCCATTCAGACAATTGTGTAATCTAAACAGATTAGCAAAATATCCCTCCTGATCCCATCTTGCATAGCCACATGTCACCATCAAGAGGTCACATCTGCTTTATTCTGCTTCAAATATACAGGAAAGCAGATGGACAGAACACTTCACTATCCCTATTAACTGCATTTCCAAAATATGAGAAAATACTACAGGACATTGTAACTCAGAGAAACACTGAATACAGGTTTACCCATCAATAAAGTCCACGTTGAAATTATAAATTTCATAATCTTGGGCCAAAATCCGACCATAAATTTGTATTACATTTCCTATTGAAAAAATAAAAAGCAGAAATTAGAACGTATTGCTTCAAAAGCAAAATGAGTCTATATGAAAAATGAGAAAGGGGAGTGATGCATTGATTTGTTTGATGCAAATTCAAACCAACAAAAATGTCCTTTGTAAGAAATACAACTCAGAATAAAACATCTTTTCATTATGTGTTTTAAAAGTCTCGTTCATATATATAGGGTAGACATAGATGAACTTCAAAGTATTCCATTCCTCCCATTTGACATTGTCATTCCTCCTCTTCTTATGATAAGCTTATGATAAGATAAGTCATAATTATCTTATGTTATCTTATGATAAGATAAGTCATAATCATATGACTTATGATAAGCTTCTTTCACTTTTTACTTTTCACTTCTTTCACTTTTAAAATTTTGGATACATGGTATCACATACAGGACTGCTTTCTTCAGCTAAAATTGGCATCATGATAGACACTTTCTGGGGAAAACTGTTGCTCTTCCCTTACTTCTGCAAATTAGGAAGTTGATTCCAGAAAACTTTCTGCTGGAGATTAGATTTGCCCTAAATAAAGAGACTTTTAAGAGATGATAAAAATTTTTCTTAAAGATAGTTTAATGGGTGGATACTGTTTTGAAGTTTGAATGTATATTACCTCCAGTTGGTTTAGGATAAATTTTATTGTCATATATTGCATATTATGTGTAGAATTCTTCAAGAAATTCTTGATTCCTGATGCTCAAGTGTCCACAGAGCCAAGACAAGAAAGGTAAACAATGGCACACATGTGTTGATGTCACCATGCAAATGCCACAATGTATATACTTATATCAGAAGTTGTGATGTACAGGCAGTCCTTTACTTACAGTCACAACTGGGACCAGAATTTCCATTGGTAAGCAAGGTGATCATTAACTGAATGGTGACCAATTTTACAATCATTTTTGCCATGATTGAGTAAATCATTGCAATTGTTAAGTAAATCATGTGGTCATTAAGTGAATCTGGCTTCTCCTGTTGATTTTGCTTGGAAGATCACAAATGATGATCACATGACCCTGGGATGCTGCAACCAATATGCTAGTTGACAAGTAGCCATATTGTAAGGATTGTCTCTCCTTCCAACTTAAGAAAGTAAAAACTCTTGAAATGTGGTTGTTCAAAAGAGACCTTTTATTAAGCAGAAGTGATAGCAACCCAGTTAAAGCAAGATCTGAATACCCTTCGGCAAGACAAGTGGGATTAAAGCAGTAGAGACTCCTCCTTTTAAGTCAGAATGCAGATTTTAACCAATACACAAGTGTGAAACTGCTTTCTTTACTAGTTTCCCTGAGAACCTGAACAACCATGCATTCACACCGTTATCCTTTAAAGTGAAACAACCCACATGGCTATCATAAAAATTCCTCCATGTTAAGAGGATCTTAGGACTCTTTGGAGCCAAGATACAGGTTGTAAAATATCTGTTGACACAGGCAATGCTAGTAAATCAAATCCAAGTCTCCCCCTTCTTCCAATTGAATGGCAGTATCACTTTTAGGGATCTGACACATATTTTAATCACATGACCATGAGGATTCTGTGATGGTCATAAGGGCAAAGACCAGTCATAAGTCATTTTTTTCAGTGCCTTTGAATAGTTGCTAAATGATTGATTGTAAGTTGAGGACTACCTATATGTTAGTAACTGTTAACTTACACAATTGTATAATTATTGCACACATGTTGCTTATACATGCTGTTCTCTTTGTGGCTTCATGGATATATCCATGTAGATTTCTTGTCAACAGTACAGATATGGGTTGTCACTGCTGCCTTCTGAGATGTTCCTTTTTTGTGGGGGAATTCTCATCCAAATGCCAACTGAGATTTTTTTTTTCAAGATCAGGTTTCCTAGATACTGCAAGTTTGAAAGATTTGAAATTTTCTCCTCTTGAATTTAAATCAATGTAATCTTCAGAATGAAAATTTGTTACTTTTGAATTCACTAAAACACATTAAAATGTCTTTGGATAGTCAACCATTTCTTTTGCTTGCTTTAAACCTCCATTGTATTATCACAAAAGCATGTGGTGAAATATCAGTATGAAGGAACATAATTAAATCATTGTAGAATGTAAAATGTAACTGCAGGAAAACTATGGATACAAAGGTTCCATCTCCTGATCTTCAGCCCTACTTTTCCAGCAGTATGAGATGCTTTTATTTTCTCTTTGAAAGCCTGGCCTTTTTGCTCAACAGCAATTGAAGCCTTTGACAATTTAGCAACTCCTGCATAAATCCCGGTGAGTCCTCCCACTTCCCCATTTCTCAACAGGCTGAAAACCTGAAATCAAGGATCTTTGCTTGCCAATTGCTTATTAGGGTGGTGTTTACATTAGTATTTTACTTTTAAAGTCATTTCTTTACCTGGGACTCCATATGGGGGGTTTACTTGAAACACCACAGGTGTCTCTGCAACAGAATACTATTAAGAAAAGAATACATTATACATTTAATAATTCTTCAAAATGGAACACTTCATTCAGTTTCAATAGATTTCTAGCCCCTAAATTGAGCACCTTCTATTCAATAAAATTAGTTTAACATAGCAATGGGCTCTTAATTATAGTTCAGCAGAATAATGGGAATACTGATACTTTCTGTTCATTATGCATGTTATTGTCCTGTCACTAAAGAATTGCAAACATGTAAGCAAACTTGCAGTGCAATGTAGCATGATACTGTTTAATTTCTGAATGGTTGTGTATTTTTGCTCATAAATAATATATTTATGTTAGAGAAAAATGCCAAAATATGCAAAAAAAAAAAGGTCCCAATTTTAAAAAGCAGCAAGATGAAAATAAATAATTATAATAGATATGTAGATCAAATGTAATTCATTTAACACTGGAGAAATTATATGGGTCCACCCATTCTTAGCTACATAACATAGTTTTCAAGATTGGGCAACATTAAAGAACATGTCAATACAAACCCCATTTGGAGACTTTTCAGACTAAATTTTCTTAAGCTTGATTTTTAAATGTCTATATAAATTTTGGTGAACTTCCAAGAAAAATGATATTCCATGAGATCATAAAGCAAAACTAACCTTGAATATTTAAATTCTTCTTGGAATAAAAATAATAATATGTCACTGGTCCTGGTCATCAGAGTCTTACTACTTAAGTTATTTTATTATGTACCTGGAATGTACAGTTCTCTTCACATAATTCATCTTGGTCGGTGATACTCTGTCCATTCAAACTTAACAAGAGATGGTAAAGTCCTTCCCGTGGAGAAGATCTTCAAGTAAAATAGTGAAAACAGAGAAACACTCACTGTTAATAAAAGAGACAATGAGTTTCTCATTTTTCAATTAATTTTATAACTAAAGCTAGACTTGAGGAGGCTGTGGTTTCCTCTGCCTGATTTTCTCTGCAAAATTTGTTTGCCCTCAACTTTCTATAGTAGAGGTGAATGATAGAGAAGAAACTTCAGGATATAGAACAGCAGGTGGGAAAGGAAACTAACAATAGAACTGGATGTGAGGACGAAGAATCAAGAAGATATGGTAGCTTCAACTTAATAACTTAGCCACGTATAGTCTTATCTATTAATCTTATTGAACAGCCTTAACACTGACTGGTTTGCACACAGTAAAAAAAGGGAACAATTCTATTATTTTTACATGCCAGCTAAGAACTAAGGCTTTTCAAATATACATAAGAGCAAACAACTTCATCACTGCAACAGTTGAAGAGATCTTGTGCTTACAGTAGCACTGTACAGTTTTAAACAGAGTAAGCTTTTCCTCACATAGAAAAGAAACCCCCATGTCTTGTTGCATTTCAATTACTGATTTCGGCTCTTTCAGGGGGAAAAAAGCTGTACAAAACAAAACCAAGCAAAACTGGGTGATATGATTTTTATTTTTTATTTTTTTGGTTTGGTTGGTTTTGGTTTATTGTAAGGATGGAGGTGGAAAAAAACAAACTCTATATGGAATACAGTTACAAACTACCAGCAGAGTGCACTAGGTCAATGGTTTAAGTTAGTAATAATTATCCAGAAACCTAATCTTTAGGCTTAAATATTTTTCTTTCACTGTTCAAGTATGAGTTAGACTTGTTAATCATTATTCGTAGATTTTTAAAATGCTGACTTCCTCCTTGGCTTTTAGGTCAGAACACAGACTAAAACTATTTTACTGTTATTCATCAGTTTCTTAACAGGAATAAGTCACCAGGCCTGGGAAGCTGTAGAGCCTACTCAACAATATGACTTCTTAGTCTGTGTTGACCTTACCCACTCATCTTCAAAGGAGGAGTTGTGGTTGTTATACCACAACTCCTCTAACATCCAAATATCAAAGTCACTGGACTGCCTTGCCTTGAAATATTATATAAAACAGTACAATTATTTTACCTTTACTTTAAAATGATGATGACTCATGAGACTTATATTAAGCTTTAAATACTAATGAATCGGTTAATTCTCATTACAATAGGACTTATTCCCTGTTTAGTGTGACCAGTGAATTGAAAAAGATTTGAAAAACAAGAAGACAGGAAAGATAGAAATGAATAACATAAGCAAAGAAAACATTAATAATGTGACAATATAGAACAAAATAATTTTGTAGCCAAATGTCAAGTGAGTATTGTTATCCATATAATTCTAAAACAGGGACAGGCAACATGATGCCATCTAGATCTTTTGGCAGATAATTCCCCAACTAGTTTTCCATTGATTCTTCAGGCTATGATGATGGAAGATGAAGCCTCAAACATCTGGAGGTGACAGCTTATCTGGCCTAGTATTCTAGTCAGAATACTAGGTTTGATGGACAAAGGGATCTGGCACCAACATCTTCCTATTTCCAGTATGTTTCTGGTACATTTTTAAACTTGTTTGGATACCCACTAAGTTTAAAGGAAACTCAAAACACTCAATGGTCTATAAGAAATATCTTAACTATATAGTCATAGGCATGTAATATTATGCTCTGCTTCTAGTAATAATTATCATGCAGAAAATAATTTTACCTTGTTTGGCATTTTATGATGGACATGAAGAAACTGGCAGGCATAATGTCACACAGCACTGGAGGCAGTTCTGGATTCCATAATGCCACTTCGAGCTGTGACCAGTTGACCAAATGAGAGAGACCTAATGATAAGCAACAAACTAATAAATAAAACCTCAAATATTATTATTACTATTTATCGGATGGCACATTCACATCACATTTCGAACCTGAAATATTTTTGAAGTAAAGAAGATTGTATAGGATAAAAAGTCACTTTATAAGGTGACATAAAAATTAATAAATAAATATTGATACCCTGTTTCCCTGAAAATAAGACATCCCCTGATAATAAGCCCAATCAGGCTTTTGAGCGCATGGCAATAAGGCCAAGCGCTTATTCCACGGTTCAAAAAAATATAAGACAAGGTCTTATTTTTGGGGAAACATGGTATTCCTTTTCATAAAATGTACCAGGTTCAAATATTACTAGTATAGCACACATGTTTTCAAATGTATAATAAGGACAAATATATTAAAATATATAATATATTATCTTTTCTTTTAGCTCTTTCTTCATTTTTCATAACTTTATGGCAATTTACTAACTGGTTGCCAAATCATCCCTGGTTTTCTTTTGTTTGCATAATTATAGAACATGTGGCTTGCTGTTTCTCAGGACCAGTATTTCTATTTACACACTAGGAATGGCTCTTTGAAAACAGAAAGGTTATGCAGCCTAGGAACAAAAGGTCTGTAGTTTTGTTATTATGCTTGGCCACAAACTTCTGTAATATTTTCAACTTTGTCTGATTTCAGCATTTATTTTTTAAGGAATGCTGCCTGAGATTCAGGAGATTTAAAATTCCATCAATCTGAGCTCAACTTCTATTGATGGAAGAATCAATGCTTGGTACGGCAATCCTTTTCTAGTAAAAAGTTGTAGAGTTTCTAAGGCATGTCCTTGATTCCACCCACCTACCTGTGTGGTTTTTTTTCTTCTGTGTTTACTATTCTCAACCTTGCTAAGTATAGTCATTCCTCTCTATTCTCTGCTCACATATTATACCCAACTTTTCTTTGCCTTAAGGAAACAATTTTTTTTTTATTTTGGGGTTTTTGCAACCCATGATGTTTTAGTAAAATCATATCCATAATTTGGAAGAGTCTACCTTCTTTTTCTCACTCATGCTCAAAATCCAGCTTTCCCAGTCATACATTACTACTGGAATTTGAAATCAAAGAATTCCAAAGTGTATTTGGCAAAGACTATTCTAAAAGAGGTATTTTGCTATTCCATTTTGCTCTGAGGAATCAAATTGCGGATCAGGTAAGATGCAATTCAGCAATATCTGGAGAGCCACAAGGTTCCTAAGATAATGTTGTCCTAAAGCATGCGAAGGAACTGCTTATCTTAAAAAAAAAAAAATACCCAGCAATTGGAACAGGTATTCAAAGTACCATCAAAGTTTATTGTGATCCAGGTTCCACCACCAAGGCTGCCAGTTTTAGGTTCCATCATTAACTTTTCCAAGTTAACTAAAAAGAAAGAAAATACTGTCTGTTAAATAATGGCAGAGACAGCCACTTTTCTGATAAACAGGTAGTCCTTGCTTAATGTCGGTAATTGGGGCTAGAAATTTTGCCACAAAGTGGTACAGTTATAACACATGATGCCATGTGATGGCAATATGAGCCATCCCCGTTGCTCTGGTTAAGTGAAGTTTGTAAGTCTTTAAGCAAGGACTTTCTCACTTTGATTGGGCAGGGTAGGTAAGTGGCTGCTGCGATGTGGCACAACAGAAACAGGACCTAGGCTGGCTGCCAACAGGAGGAGGAAGTGCACAGGGACAACAGTGTGGTATGAACACGGTGGAGCCAGAGATGACTGCAATTACCATTCATTTCTCTTATATGTGCCTTGTTTTATGTTAATATTCAAACAAAAGGAATCTCATGAGATTTTCCCTTGCTTGATAGGATCAAATAGTCAGACATACTTCTGTAATGAATATGTTATATAATGATGTTGCTTCATAAAGTGGTTTCATAGAACTTACCTGCAACAAAAAGAAGCAAAGCCTTGAAAAAGAATGACATTAAAAAATCCATCTTTATCCTCCTCCTATGCTTTCAATTTGAGACTTCCTGTTGAGATTGCAACATCATAAATGATCAAAGCTCAGCAGTTTTTCCCATTTTCCCTGCAAGAGAAATATACTCTACATTCCTTTATTCACATTAGATCCCTTTGCAGCATAGAGATAGATGCCCAGTAGACATTTAACACCAGATCAGAATAGTTATATAAAACCAGGGGGGAAAAAAAACCTGTCAAAGAGAAATTTCTTCTCATGTCTTTAAATCAAAGGCATAGAAGATAGATCTGAGAAGGTACAGAAATATTCTGCTTCCCTGCATGTATGCTTCCCCATCATGCTTTTCCCTTTTGGGATAAGCAATTTTATGAGAAGCACAGAAAAGGAATGAAAAATAGTGAGTCAAATAAATTAAAGGCTGAGATAAGAAAGGAAAAAAAGGGGGGAGGAATATAGCTAAATCTAGCTTGTGCCGACACTGTGCACCTCCCTATTGCTCTATCCTTGCAGAATTACCTTTACTTCTACCGTACTATAGACAGCTTCATTTGTTGCCTTTTGTCCTTTAATTTTGTTTATCTACTCCTTATATGTTCTGTCCAGATATTTTATTCTATAAATATGACCATTCTATTTTCTTTTTTAATGGTTCCCTGAATGTCCACTATCATTCGGCACCCATTCATTATTGACCCAATGTCTACTTACACTGCATTCAACATACTTTTATATTTTTTTGGCATACTAAGAGAAAAAAGTGGCCAAAGTATACTCTTATATTCCATCTTTTTTGCTTTTTGATTAAAAAACCCAATTCTTTGCAACATATTAGTTTCTTTTTCTAACAAAATGTTCACATCTAATATGTTTCCATTAATTTTTCTGTCTTTAGTAGGAAAAAAAATTCTAACAAAATGCAAAACGCATATATCTGTTTTCTTTTTGATACTGATATATAACTTGCAATCTTTCATTCCATTCTATTTCTTCTATCAACACAACAGTCTTGGTCTTCAGGACATCATCTTTCAACTCCATACCTCTGACAGTATCATAGAATCTAAAACTTACTGAAAATTGTTTGGATTCACAGTTATCCACTTAGCCAGCTATACAAAATCAAATGCATAATCACATGTCAACCTTTAACAAGATCACACAAATTCATTTATAGAATAAACAACAAACCCTTTCCTTAAGTTTGTTTTTTTCCCACTATTCATTTTATTTGGACATTTTCTAATAGCATTCTCAAATACTGTTTCCTACACATCTCATACTTTCTTCTCTTGTACTGCAAATTCATTATTATTTATTTTACTTCTTCCTTTTCCTTCCATATTCATTTTTCCTAAGTTCCAGTTATGACACTGCCAAACAACAGTCTGTCCAATCTCAACATTTCTTATTACACTTGCATCCCTCCTTAATTTTCTCAATCTTTCCCCATTAAAAAAAATCAAATAAATCATGTTTTTAGATTTACACTTATTCTTTTGCCATGAGTACATATGAATAAAATTTATTTATTTAATATATTTAAATATTGTATTAACATATTTAAAATAAAGAAACGCTTGCTAAAAAGTCTTCATTTAGGTGTCTCCAAATAATCCACTCATTTTGTTCTATGTCTCATTTGGTCAAATAAGGTTTTCACAGAGTATTTTTTAAAAAATTAAGATCTGCCTAGGTTACCAATCACACCTATGCCATGTGCAGCATTCCACAGTGATATTAAGGATAGTAGTGGTCACTTATGTCGTATTTTGGTCAGTATGCCACAAACACAATTTTTTTTTTCTAAGGCAACTTCCCACCATTCTATGTCAGTAGCTAACATCTAGTTACTCTCATCCTAGGAAGTATATGTAGTGTCTCGGGATCCCGAGAAGTTTTGAATCTGACTTAAAGCATCTCTCTTCCATAAGAAGATAATCTCAGGCAGATTTTCTGTTTCTATTTGAAGTAATGGTGCTTATCTATCAAGGTATTAACATCTTGGATCCCTAACTAAATTCTTATGGTTGTATTAATCTGCCTATATCGGGATCAATCTATTAACATTTCGCCCTCAAAAACCCGGTATTATGTACCTCATAATGAAATTCCCTCCCAAAGAATTAATAAAGTGGCTTCTTTGTTATTATCCTTCTAGTACCAGCTACATTGGTTGGTTTTAACAAAGCATTCTGTAGATTTAATGGATTTGTTTAATTTCATTGTTGTTGCAAACAGGTCTAAAAACCAGTTCTATATGGCATATACAAATTTGGAGTGAGAGGGAGATTTCAATTATTTTCACTTCATTCACTAGCTATATGGAATGTTTTGTGGATAAAAATTTATTTCTTTAGGTCAATTTACAATGTTACAAGATTTTTCAGCTTCAGAAAAGAATAACACAAAAACCTTTGTGCTAAGCAACAAATAATGGTGTATACAGCTGGTATCCTGGCTAGAAAATCTTTCATATTTTTCTAGGTCAGTAGGTGAACAGCAGTAAGAATGGGAAAGCACATCTAGACACCCATATATCCTGGAGTCTCTCTCTTTTTCCCTTCAAATCATTAATCTACAGTAAAACAACCATCATCAATATACTTATTTCAAAATTAATAAAATTTGAAACCTACCATTATAGCATTTGTTTTTTCCCCTCTTTTTTGATCAAACATTCTGACTGTGGTATATTGAAATTCAGAATTTGTTGTTCAGTACAGTTCCTTTAAATGCATAAAATGTCATTTTGTTCCATTCTCCTTTCTGGTACAGACGAGAGGTGGTGGTGGGGGGGGGGGGAACCCATCCAAATATTACTTTCTTTTGAAAACTGGAACAAGTTGTTCCATGACCATTCTGAATGCTTGTGATAGAAAAAATAAAAGGGGGAGAAAATCCATTTTCCCTCAGGGCAAGCTTAATGATTAACATAAGCTACTTATTCTATTAAACAAACTTGCTCCAAGTCTTTCTTTTTTTAATAATCAGAATGATAAGTAGCTTAGAATAATTTTGGTAAGGCAAGAAGCATCTTATTTGATGATTTTAGTTTTTTAAAAAAAAATATTGCATTTTAATACTTTTTTTTGCTTCCTATATATGAACATTAACAGACCTTTATATATTAGACAGGTTGAGTGAAATGACTCAAGGACATGTTTCACGCAGGTGTGGTGATCTTAAACTTTTTTTTTAAAGTATAGGGTTTCTTTTTTAATTATTCAGAAATATTAACTAGAATGAAGCCACTTTTAAATGCATGCACTCTAAAAGCGCAATGCTTGTGTTGTTATAGCTGATGCACTGGAAAATTGGGAGATATTATATATCTCTGTCAATTCCAGTACTGTGAGTGAATATGATGGCCATTAATTCAACCCAAGCAAGGCAGAATTGCTGTCAGTTCCAAAGCCCATTGACTCTACAATTGTATCAACTATGACTCCCAGTGGAATTGTCCTCTCCCAGGATCAGCATATTTGCAATCTGGGGAAGAGGGTCCTCCTGGACTCACAGCTCCTGCTAGATGAGCAGATAAAAGTCATGTGTCAGTTTTACCGCCTTCAGCTTGGCACCTTGCCAGCATCCTGCCATCAAAGGCTAGGGGCAAAAAACATATATGGGACAGAGATAGGAAATTGGGAGGGGGCTGACATCTTGATAGAGACCTGAGATGCATGCAACCAGCCTGTGCTAGCCTTCAAAGCCACAAAGCCTGAGAATGGAATGTGGATTGCTCCAAACATCCAAGCAATTCTCAAAACACCTTTGTGGGTCTCTATTGGCCAAAGACAAACTGGTCAAGGGGAAAGGGCTGGGATGAGGGGTGAAAGTTTGTAAACTTTTGTGCAGAAATCTTAGTTCTAGCCTGATTTTACTGCAGCTAGTAACCTCTAGTAAATGACCTATCACTTCAACCAAATGGAGTTGAGGGTCTTTCTTTCCTAGGAACCTAACTGGGGCAGGTCTGACACCATGGCCAAGAGATTCTTTGGCCAGTTCTACCGGATGCACTAGTTATGACCTTAAAACAGGATGGGCTAAGATGCTTGTCATCTCTCATCTAGGCTTCAATTTTTTGTCTACATGGGGATATTCTTCATGACTATTCAAAAACTTCAGCTAGTTCATAATACAGCTGCACACATGCTTATTAATCAATCATGATACTTATATTACACCAGTATTGTGGGAGCGGCATTGACTATCAGTGTGCTTCCAAGTGCAATTCAAGATTTTGGCGGCAACCTTTAAGTCTTGAAAACTGGTACCTAAGAGTCCACCTTTTGCAGATACCTTCTGCTCATCTGACCTGGACAACCAAAAAGTATCTACTAATGATTCCCACCTCCCAGGAAATATGGCAGTAGGAGCTAACAATGAGTAGTTCCCTGCAGTAGCTTTTCTTTATGAAATAGGTTGCCCCCCTCTCCCCAAAAGAAGAATAGCCCCATTCTCATGGCCTCCCAGAAGCTGGTAAGAATCTGGATTTTCCAGAAGGCTTCAGGGAGTGACTGTGAAGACTTTGACACCAAAATGTTGCTTCATGAGTACTAATTATACGATGATATCACTGCATTTAATTAAAAGTCCTTCTAGCTCTACTCCAAATAAAAATATATCAGCGATTTCCAGAGAAATGTGTGTGTTTGCACTGATACAGTGTTTTTGAAAGAAAATAAAATGTTCAATTCCTGCCCCAAACAAAATTTCAAGCTTAACTAGGGAAGATTTAGCGCTTTCTGGGCACTGGATGGCGGTGCTGAGCCACAATTGAGAAAATGGGACCAGTATATATTCTGCACAAACAACATTGTCTGCAATCAATTTAGAAAATAAAATTTTTGTAAGTGACTAATTTTAGCACGAAGGCAAAGTATAGACTTGGAATCCCATTCTTTAGTTATAAAGCTAATTATGTAGAATAACTGCATTATATAGATGAGGATGTAGTACTGAATTAGGATACATTTATTAGCCTTCATAAATATTTGTTAAATAAGTTTATAATAGCTAGAAATACTATTTATGTTTAAAATTAAGACCACAAATTATCAAATTCACATAACTGAAAGAAAAAGTTAAACAGTAACAGAGTTGGAAGGGATCTTGGAGGTCATTTAGTCCAACCCCCTGATCACGCAGGAGATCTGTACTAGGGATTTGAACCGCCAAACTGCCGACCTTTTTGATTGACAAGTTCTTTATTACAATGAATGTCTAATCCTTAAGCTTGTTGCCTACTTGATTACTTTTTTGTATGAATTTGTGAAACACTATTATACTTTTAAAAAAAACTAGGAAAATTTTTAGTCACTTCAGTTGTTTACTGAGAGACCCCTGTGATGTTATTCATATGCAGATGCTGCTGAATATTTTAAAGTAGTGGGGCAGCTCCGCTCTGTGTGCAGAAACAGGGCACTGGGCCGGAAAGGGTTGATATTCAGCCATCATCATGCTAGAAAGTTAGAAATGCTTGGTAGACCAGTGCAGGGAGGAGAGGCAGTGCGCTACACTGGAGAAATGACAGTGTAGCACAGCACGCTAATTCCCCTGCCTGCCCTGGTCTAGAATAGAGTCATTTCTCCACCTTGGGTTAGAAAGAATGACTAGGAAGTTTTCCTTCTGGTCTATTGTTTGGGCGGGAAGAATGCTTAAATGTGATAGGCTGAGCTCCCAGACAGCCCTCTATATAAAGGCTGGCAGTTAGAGGGACATGAAAAGGACCTCCTTTCTGATCTTGCTGCTTACTGCACAGACTAAAAGTGTGAGTGTGTGTGCAGGAAGTGAGACTTTGGCCGGCATGTGCCATGCTTTCTCTCTAGTTAGAATTTTGCAATACATAAAGACTTTTAAATCTGCACATGAGCCCTTGTCTGTGCCTGTTTTCTTTCCATGTAAATCAACCCTCTTCTTCACTAAACAGGTGTGTAAGTTGATGGAAAGATAATGACTTGGAAAGAATATTCCTATATTCTGGTCTCAACTTCAGTCCATGCTCCTCCCAAGCTGCACATTTGCGATGCAGGCGAGTCGAGATATTTTCAAGGATTCTAGGAGTGACTTTCAAAATATGATGCATGGAAATATATAACAGTAATGGGATCTGAGCATCATGAGCCATGGGTTACCACATGAAATCTAACTGGCATTTAATGATAGGAACTAGGAGAAGAAAAGTGAACCCTATAAAGAAAAGGGGAAAAAGAAATTTGGAAGAACAGATACTTCCAAACTGCACAGTTTAAAATTAATCTGGTATTCAAGTATTCTTTCTGGATGTCTCCAGAGGTTTTCAGCTATTGGCATGACATAAAGAAAAACATTTTGTACCTTCCAATATAATCTAATTTGAATAGGAGCAGCTGACATGTTTTTTTAAAAAAAATCTGTTATGTCAAGGAGAATATAACATTAAAGGTGAGCTTATTAACACACACACACATCCCAACAAACACCCTATTTTTAGATTTTGATGACATAACTCCAGATTAGGATGTTTTAAAGAACAGCATAATGCAAACAAAACTTTGTGACTGGCTTATGATACTATTTTTATTGTTTCCAGGTAATAGTGCCTATACTATCATCCAGATAGATTGTAAGACTCTACAAGTATTCTTGCCCTTTTCATTTACACCTGTTTGTTTGTCAGTCAAGATGTTTTCCACCTCTGACCTTTTTTCCCTAATAGTACAAGATTTCTGAAATTCTGTACATTTGCCCATTCTGCTTACTGTCTAAAGAGCAGCTGCATAAACTTCAAGAAAACAGGTGCTGTTCACTCTTGCCAATGTCTTCAGGCATACAGAAAAAAAGTGCAAACCTTTCACATCTGTTAGTCTGCTTCTTAAAATGCTTGTATTTTTAAATACTTGGAAGCTTTCTCTCTAAAATAGTTACAAACTATTTTATTTATTCCCACAGTAGTCTTATGTCTAAGTATATTTATCCATGTAGCATGGCTGTATTATTTTTATACTTCTCATCTGTTCCATCATCTTCCTTTATTGGTATCATTACTATGATCATTATTACTTTGATTATTACATATTACTATGATCACTATTACTTATGATTATTATTACCTTGTTGTTTTGCATGTACACTGAGAGCTTCTGCACCAGTGACAAATTCCTTGTATGTCTATCACACTTAGCCAATAAAGTAATCTGGTCTATTCTATTCTATTCTATTCTATTCTATTCTATTCTATTCTATTCTATTCTATTCTATTCTATTCTATTCTTTTTTAGTTGTTTACATTATTCTTAGCTCACATTATTTAAGTATTTAAAGAAAAAATGTGAATATAAGGATGGTCATTAAGACCCAATTAATTAACAGATTAATGTGCAATTCTAGAATAAATTACATTTTGAATATTAACTAGATAAGATACTGAATTATGTCCTGATATCTTCCATTTCATTCCAGCCATCAGTCTTGGTATTTAAATAAAATAAGTCAATCTGCTTCTTTTTAATCCTTGATCACATTACTTTCTTCAGTTACAGTCTTTATATAGTAGCTGGTGTCACTCCCTCACTTGAGATTGTCTTCACTGCAAAGTATAAGTAATGAAATTAAGGGGATGAATGTTACATTAATAAGAGATTCATAAAATATTTCAGTTTTACTAGAACATTTCCAAATTTTTGAGGCAAATCTTATACAAAATTCACTCCAAAATGTTCAAGAAAGAGAGCAGCTGCACTGGGCCTCCCATGGCCAAAGAATCTCAGAATTTGTCTTAACCAGCAACTGCTTCCCCACCCTCACAACTGTGCAAGCAGGTGTGGAAGGCCACAATTGCTCCAATACACTCCTACCCTTGAACCTGTCTAGGTTAAAAAAAATAGGTTCTGGGCCAAAAGAGTCCAGAAATTTCTTTGGGAAAACTGAATTTTCCAGCCTTTACAGATTAAACAAATCAAGCATATTTATACATTTTAAGTTTATTTGCAATTAAACTATGAAGGCTTATGATATTGATGTATCACTTTCTCATTGTTAATATATGTAATGCATTTTTCAACCGCTTCTGTAGCGGGAAAACCCACTTTCCCAAAAGCAGGAGACAAGACCACAAAAGTTGGAGAACGCAGGTTTATTTGCTAGCAAAGATTCGGAGGATTCACATGTCAGATTCTGAACCCTGGGCTATGCCCAAGGTGTACCTTTTATGCATTTTGCAATTCTAGCCACGCCAGAGGCATTACGCTTCTGACTCTATTTCCATATATGGGTATACCGTCTGTTACTTTCCGTGTACACTTCTGGCAATATGTTTCTTATTATAAGTTCGTTACAGGGATGATATAGAACATAGGTCATTAAGCTCATCAGTACATTTAACAAGTTCCTTATTTCTGTTCCTTGTACTTTCCTGAGGTTTGCAACATAACTTCTACTCCCACGTCAACACTTCTGAGAGCAACATAATACTGTGAATAATACAATACATAGATTAATATGATTTACAGTATAAGACCCTTTTGTCGCACTTCCATATGATTGCATCTCAAGGAGATTTTCAATAATGTAAAATAAAAGACAGTCTTAAAACCATGAATTCAAATATGTGAAGTATTTTCATTAAAAAGATGGAGTGGGGTGGAAAGCCACAACAAAGTGAAATCACTTTTCCAATGTTCACAAAGGGAAAACCTGGTTACATGTCTTCAACAAGATCTGAAAGATACAACAGTAGGCATATTAAATATTTTAGGAGGATAGACAGCACGACCACCAGATGAGTTTGTAACTGGCTGAAAAGCCACATTCAAACTATAGTCCTCAATGGAATTACTTCCACGCAGAGCAAAGTAAGCAGTGGGGTTCCCCAAGATACCATTTTAGGCTCAGTACTCTTCAATATCTTCATAAATGACTTAGATGAGGGAATAGAATGGGAACTCATCAAATTTACAGATAACACTAAGCTGACAGGAATAGCCAACACCCCAGAAGAAAAGCTCAAGATCCAAAAAGATATTGACAGACTTGAACACTGGGCCTATCTAACAAAATGAAATTCAAAGTAGATAAAAGTAAGGATTTACACTTAGGCAAGAAAAACCAACTATATTGGTACAGATTAGGTGAAACTTGGCTTAATGCCAGTAACCATAAGAAGGATCTTGGAGTCCTAGTGGATAGTCACTTAAATATGAGCCAACAGTGACTAGCAGCAGACAAAAAAGCCAATGCAATCTTAAGCTGCATTAATAGAAGGACAGAATTAAGATTACATGAAGTTTTAGTACCACTTTACAAAGCCTTAGTAACTTGAAACACTGCATCCAGTTCTGGCAGTAGTGGGATTCAGCCGGTTCTCTCCGGATTGCACAAACTGGTAATGGTGACTGCGGGAGGCTCCACCCACTCGTCCGGATGTAATGCACAACTACTATGCATACACAGAAAGCTGTGCATGCACAGAATGTGCACACGTGCTCACATTTGGGAACCGGTAGGGAAGGTAAGTGGATCCCACCTCTGAGTTCTGGTCTCCACAATATAAGAATTATTCCTTGTTTTTAACTGAATACTTTTTCCTGTGTTTTATAAAGAGTCATATATAATTAGGTATCAAATATTTGATTCTCATCCTACTTGTGAATTTGAAATTAAGTAAATAATGCTTCTTAACTATAGAAAGTGCAAATATATTACTCGCGTAATAGAATTTTCAGTCCCCTATCACTTCATGAAACCTGATTAGGGAAAAAATTAATGATAATCAAGGCCAATTTTCTGCTTAGAGAAACCAATAGAAAGGAAAAGGCATTTCCTGCTGTATATCATAGAGGTAATCCTTGATTTACAACCTTTCATTTAGTGACTGTTCCAAGTTACAATGTCACTGAGAAAAAATGATTTATGACCATTTTTCACACTTACAACCATTGCAGCATTCCCATGGTCATGTGACCAAAATTCAGATGCTTGGCAACTGGCATGTATTTATGATGGTTGCAGTATCCCATAGGCATGTGATCATTTTTTTGACCTTCTGACAACCAACGTCAATAGGGAAGCCAGATTCACTTTAAAAACATGTTACTAACCTTAGACTGGCAGTGATTCACTTAACATCTGTGGTAAGAAAGGCAGTAAAATGAGGCAAAACTTATTTAAGAACTGTCCTGCTTAACAACAGCAATTTTGGACTCAATTGTGGTCATAGATTGAGGAGTACCTGTATATCAATAGATCATCAAAGTCTATTTTCAATGGTTCTCCATTACCATCTTCCCACACTTAGCACACTGTGTGAACTGCACCAATTTGGGTTTAATAACCAAATCACATTTAAACAAGGAATAATTCAGTAAAATGAGTGAACTCAATCAGAATGTGCTATATGGAATTTGTAAATACATTTTCTACGCAGACATGTTTCCCTTCACATTTGAACATTTCTGCTTGTAGATTTGTATGTTTAACCTCCTTTCCCTCTTTTGTCTACTTGTAAATCTGTTTCTTCTGACTTTCTGGTCCTGACCTATGACATATTGGAAGCCCACCTGTTTAATAAAGAATTTCAGCTATGAAGAATGATGACTGTGGCTTTTATGAAGTAGTTCAGCACTGATTTTTGGATTGCTCATTCTTCAAAGAAAGAAAGATGGCTTGAGGCAGTGATTTTTGGAAGAGGAAAATTTATATCACAAGACAACTGAGCTATATGAAGCAGAATGTATCATCAATATTTGCTACAACAGAGATACCGCTTTAGAGACATTTCTTTTTAGGAGAAGTATTCTGGCATGAGAAACTTCCGATAGCAGTTTTCTCCTAAAACACAGAGCTAAGAAATTGAAATACGTATGTGTGTATACAAATATATATACCAAAGTAATTGGGAAAAGTTGTATACATTTTCTGGAAAATGTCTTTCATTTTATTTAATTTTCTTTATTATTCATTTCTTTCTGAAACTGGAAATTGTAGTAGCAAAAAGAATAGCATTGAGTCTATTAAGTCACAATTTAATGCTGATTTAACACCAAGATTTGGCCAACATGCATTATATTTGTCTAAGTACATTTCCAGAAACTCCAATTCTTTGTTACATTTGTATAAAAATAAGGTTTTTCTTTTCATCAATGTATATTGTTGTTGTTATTGTTACTATCATTACTGTTATTCAGTATTACCTGTTTTTATTTACACCCTCATTTGCAGTGTGACAAATATTCAAGGTATCTAACAAAATTTAGAAACAAACAAAGGAGTAAAATACAGATAGTGTCAATAAAATAAACCGTAAAAGAATATAATTTTTAAAATGCCCGATACATGAAATGCCTCGTTATACATATGTTTGAAAAGTCATTTTGTTCAATTATGATATATTCTTGTCAGATGTATAGTTGAATCCTGAAATGAAATTATAAGGTTAAAAAAAAAGACTAGATTTTAACTGTACTGAAATTGCCCAATAAACATTCAAGAAAATTCTCAGATCTGAAGAAACAGTTGAATGGATATCCTAAAGCTCCTTGCATTAATTCAATTTATAAACAGATACATTACATTTGTGAGGAGGGGAGGGGTACCAACTTCTCATTTTATAGACTTCCTCATGTTCTGCTTTTTGCCATGTCCAATTGTCTGTTACTTTCTTGCCTGATTTTCCTCATATAAGTTCATTCCCTTTTTCAGTGAATTTTTGCTGGAAGTGATCAATATCAAACTGCTTATCCTACTGAATTATATAGTAAAGAAAAATACTTCTTTCTAAAAGCATCTTATGTTTGCATATCAAGATGATATCTTATATGAAACAAAATCAAAAGATAGGACAGCTGAAGAGGTGTAATTCAACAGCTCTCTGTGCTGCTGTCACTGCTAATGATTGAGGTGGACAGGAGGTGTGGATGTGGCTATGGTCCATAAAGGACGTAGACAGGTGGGAAGCCAAGCTAAGAGGCGGGGAAGTGCAACTAGTACAAAAAAGATCATGCAGGCCTTTCCAAGGCATTCCTTTTTGGAATAAATAAGAGAGAGACAGGAAAAGCTGAAATTTATATTAAGCAGCTTTACAGTGGGTGAAGAACTGTTGCCAGGAGCAAAGTTCTATATGGATTAAGAGAGAGGAATATATATATTTTAGTCAAAGCAATAGAAAATGGTGATTTAAGCAAATGCAGATATCTTAGAGAAGAAAGGAAGGAAGGAAGGAAGGAAGGAAGGAAGGAAGGAAGGAAGGAAGGAAGGAAGGAAGGAAGGAAGGAAGGAAGGAAGGAGGGAGAAGAAGAAGAAGAAGAAGAAGAAGAAGAAGAAGAAGAAGAAGAAGAAGAAGAAGAAGAAGAAGAAGAAGAAGAAGAAGAAGAAATTATTAATGTTTTTTGTATTAGTTAAAAACCCTAAACAAACTCAATTATAAATCTTAAGGCTTCTAGGAGAAATCTTTAAAGATAGAGATCTCTTGGTCTGATTCTCTGCAAAAAAAAATTCTTGGCATACTCTTTTACAAACATGGATGATGGAATTATGGGTCCATCAGCATTACAGGAAACAAGAGGATGACTCCAGTTGATTTATGAGGTATTATCAAGAATGGTTTCATTTAAGCTCTAATTGTTATTTATTGGTTTTACATATAATACCTTCAATGTGTCTTATTCTTGTACATAATGCATTAATATAGGACTATTAAGAAAGACTAGCTTTTACCTAAATAGAAAATGAAGAACCAGAGGGAGATGCAGGATACCATCAAGTATCTCTCATTAAGGAAAGTTAAGTCATTCTGTCTTTCTGCTTATAATACTACCTGTATAATAAGTTTTTGTTTATTCATAACAATAAATATAACATGTACTTTTAATGTAAATAGGCCATTTAAAATGTATGTTATTGTGTAGTCTGTGAGATTGCACTCCCATTCTTTCCAAATAGCATATGCATTAGCTGAGGGATGATATGGCTTCATTAAGCAAAGATGCTTGATGTGCTAAAGATACTAGCAATGATGCTTTGCATATTTATTCAGAAGTTAAATCTGGCTAAATTCAGTATTATAGGGCTAATTTCTAAATAGATGTGTATTAGATGGTGCATTCCATTTTGTCCCCAAAATTTAGAGAAGAAACATCTTTTGTTTACCTATGATATACAGTACCTGCAGTCAGTTTTCCAGATGCCAAGCAAACTACATTATGTTCCATTTTATGGCTTAAATATAAGCATAATTTTATTTCATCTAAAGCTATCTTGCATTTCAGAAATATTTCAGAATGTTGGTCAGAATCCTAAATAACACAGCTAGGAGTTAGTGCAGGACTACTTATAATTGAGAGCTTATTAGGCCTGTATCCTGTTACATTAATTTTAGTTGGGGAATTACATGACCACTAGTTGGTTGATCAAGGTTGAATAAATTTATGTAAGTATATAACAGTTTTGAAAACCAAAAGCAACCTTCCTTTTCAAATTTACATTCAAGCATATATTTTATGCCCATACTATGTTTCAGTAAACATTTTAAAGGAGACATCAAGTACGGTATTTTAATATAATTTATATAGAAAGTAATTCAAGGAATAAAAACATTTCAGTTTTATTCCCAGCGCCAGAAATTAAATTATTTTTTTAGCTGACATTGAAATTGACCTCTATTTATTTGGCTGTTGGATCACCCCATCTTTTGCTTGAGGTTCTTTTCTATTGTAGCTGCCTATTGCAATCTGTCATTACACTGGTGTTTTTCAACAGTTCTTGGATGGCTATCAGAGCTGAGGCATAACATAATCCTTTATCAGTGCTACTAAACTGTAAGAAGCATGAATTTATATCAGAAGGCATTTGTTTGAGGAACAGCTGGAAAGTTCTTCGATTTCCTAGCTATCTTTGCTGCACTAGCTTTTGGAATTTAAGAACAGTGGAACAGAAATAGAATGAGAAGGGCTTTTCGCTGCCAGCAAGCCAAGAAGATCCAAGCAATGTACAGTCTACCATAATTCTCAAAGAGCAGAAAGGCTACTCAGACCAACACCAGAAATCCATTGCTGTTTTTATATACTAAGTAATAGTATACTAAATGCATTAAATACTAAAAAATCACCTGGATGCCAGAAACAGCAGTGAAAAATATTTCTTACCTGATTTTCAGGAAGAACTGTGGTACCAATCAAACAAACAAATAAAACCCTTACCTGAGTATGTGGGTCTCAGAGAGTATATTTGTAGCATTTAGCCATTATCTGCAACAAGTAGTCTATAGAGTTTCAGGAAAAGAGAATTGGGTACAAACTGGAAATGTTGGGAGCCAGGAATAATATTGCAGGTTATCTAGCAGCCATACACTGTCCAATTAAATGCTTCTCCAGGTGGTCAGAAACCTGGCATGTACAGTAAAAATTAATATTTACTGTATAGAGAGGTTTTAAAGGCAATTCCCACATCTACATTGACCTTCAGGAGTCAAAAGTGGTGGTATGAGAAGTTGTTGGATAGTGGTTTAACATTCTACATTTTTTATAAAGCATCTGGGGGAAGCTCTGTATGTCTTGCTTTAAAGAGAGTTTAGAGATCAGTGTAAGGTCTTAACTAGCACAGATCGAGTAAGCCACATTTCAAGCCAATGAAACCAGAAGTTTCACTTGTGCAATCACTTCATGAACAATTGACTCTTTTAAACTTTATGATGGTACTTGAGGGATACTCTTGCCAATGCAGCTCCTCTTCCCTTTTCCTCTTTTTTTCATATGTTTTGTACTTTGCCTTTTTTTATTGTGATCTTAAGAGCCAAGCAGGTATCATGGGGAAGGGGTTAAAAGGTGATGCGTACAGCTATGATATCAAGGCCTTTCTCCCATTTTATGTGTGTCATGGCCACCATTTTTATTTTTACCTCCCCCTATGCTTACACCAGAGCAGGGCTTCTTTTAATTGATGTAAGTCATTTGATTGACGATTATTTGAAAAGCAAGATAAAAATACAGTAAGTGAATAATTAAAACTTAGTAGATATTAAGTATGTTATTTATCAAACAACCAGAAAATTTCTAACTGACAAGCAATAAAAAATATAGGAAATGTTTGGTCGCAATTGCTTAGTACTTAAATGGTCACCCATTTAGAAGGAGTAAGAAACAGCTGCATCTATCAGTCTCCCATTGTATATTACGTGCCAGGAATGGACAGATGTGTCACTCTATAGTCCAGAGATGATTGGGTTACTGTCACCAGATCAGGCTTATTCATTACATAATCACCCCTATTTATAGATGAGAATTCAACTTTGGTGTTAGTAACTTCTTCAATCTGTCCCCTTTAATTTGTTTTTTATGTGCTTATTTTTAATAAGAAAAAAATAGGAGTTAAATCTATTTTCCATTGGCCTTGCTGTTATATTACTCACCTTTCAGCAAAATCTTCTCTTTTCATTTATATTGTTCCCTGCTCTACTAATAATCAGAATGAGTCAAATCTAAATCCTATAACAGTGTTTTTCAGCTTTGTCTTGGCAACTTTGAGATTCTGTGGATGTCACTTCCAGAATTTCCCAGCCAGCGTGGTTGAAAAACAATATCCTATACCGGTAGACTGATAAAGTTTGTGGAATAATTCACACAACTGCAGTTATTACTCCTCTGCTTTGCCAGTTTGATTTCATACCCAGCTGCAAATGTTTAGACAGAGATGTGATTCATCCTTATGTGATATATTCGATCACAATGCTTGAAATAGCCCTCTCTGAGTTTGTTTCAACATTTTTAGAAAATGAGACAATATGTTGTGGTAGTAAGGGCACAACCTTGAAATGATCTTGAACTACTTAGCTCCACAGAGTCATTCTGTTGCTATGCTGGGGGCGGGGGGGGGGGGAGGGGGAGAGATTTCTTAGTAGTGGGAATCAGAAAAGTAAAACATTGATTTATCTTGGTGAATGAACTATAGCTACTATTGCTGGGAGTGCTGTTTGCCAATTAGAGTCTGCAGGAGAGTTTGCTTTTCTTCTTCTTTTACAGAACTCCCTGCAAGCAAAAGTGGGAGAGAATCAGGAGCCAAGCACTGATGGGAATCCTAGGAAAGGCCTCTGGTCACAGGTTGACCATAAGTGGGTCAAAACTATAACTTCAAAGAGGCAAGGCTGCTCCCTTTATCTCTTTCTGATTGCCAGGCAGCCTTTGTTTGGGATGGCCTGAAGTTATTAGGCCTTTTAAAAAAAATATTGTATATTTCTTTCCCAAGAAGGATCATACTTCAGTTTTTTAGACTCTGGAGCCCACAGTGAAAGGTGCCATGTACTGTCTCATTTGAGCCAATGAAATATGTTGGCCTGGTGGTTTATCTACCTTGTTTTATCTGCCCTTCCCTGTTTCTGACTCTGACTTCTGAAGGAAGAACAGTTTGCTTAGCTCTTGGAACTAACCCCTTGCAGAGTTAGACATAATTTTATTCTATGTCCAAAATAGGATATTCTCTAAGGTCATAACTTGAGCTCTCTCTGAGGAACAACCTTCACTTCCAGATCATGTCAACAACTCACCTCCTTCTAACCTTATCTCTACACCATGATTAAACCTGGTGGCATATTGAACTGAAATTACTCATAATGCTATGAGACTTCTTAATCACATTTTGATTCTTTCTCTTTAAGGAAAATATAGATAGCACTTTAGTGGTGAAATCAGAGGTAGGTTTCAAAACCCGTCACTACTGGTTTGCTCGTGGATGGTCACGTGCTTGCACGTGTGTGTGACTCTTTTGCGCATGTGCAGAAGCGTCCGAGCAGGTGGGCGGACCCTCCTGCTACCGCTGCTACCCGTTCGCTCAATCCAGGGCAAACCGGTAGCTACCCACCACTGGGTGAAATTCAAAAATTTTCCCTACGAATTCTGTGGGCATGGATTGGTGGTCATGTGACTGGGTAGGCATGGCTTGGTGGTCATGTGACTGTGGTGGGTGTGGCTTGGTGGTCATGTGAAAAAGTAAAAAAAAAGTTCCAACCATCTCGCTGCACAGCTGATTGTCATAGCTGATTGTCGGAACCTTTTTTTTACTATTTCAAGCATTTTTTTACTACCTATTGCCAAAACCAGTAGTAAAAAAATGCTTTAACATTTTTTTTAAAAAAGTTCTGAGGATCAGCTGTGCCAGTGATCATTGGACCTTTTTTAAAAACTTTTTAAAAACATTTTTCTACTACCGGTTCAGGCAAACCGATAGCATTTGCACTACCATTTCAGGCAAACTGCCCTGAACCAGTAGCATTTCACCCCATAGTACTTCCATAATGATGATTCCTCATGTCCAATTATGGTTGTTTGTCCTATTGAAAGCTACATGCAAAATTGTAACTGACTTTCCATAGACGGGATTTTTCAAGCAACCTTCCTTCCTTCCTTCCTTCCTTCCTTCCTTCCTTCCTTCCATCCATCCATCCATCCATCCATCCATCTTTGTAATAGCTATAACCCAGTCATATAGTAATTTTTCCCAGTGCTGCTTGGATTTATTATTTAATCATAAAAAAATCAGTATGAAAAACTAAAGGAAATGTAGTCATTTGTTTATGTTTGTTAAGCATTCCTATTCATATTTCTTAAGCATTTTTATTTCTTCTTTATAGATGTGGTTTTTGACATGGCACATGATCTATAAGGCATAGCTGAATGGGAAAGAAACTAATTCTCACAAAACAATAAGATAAACTTATTGTTAGAAACCACTTTAAGTGTTTATACGGTGAAAATGATACAAATTTAATATTTAAAAATAATTTTGAGACAATTCTAAATATAAGTTTAAATCATGTAAAAGAGAATCACCTAATTTTATAAAGTTGTTTTTCAGTTTTTTTGTATATATTACTAAATTTGGCCAAAAAAAGTACAAAAAGTTGTATGCATTTTTCCCAATACATTTCTATATCCTTAATCTAAACTATTTTTCAGAAAATGTAATATATCTTTCCTTTAACACTTTAATGCATTCTTTTCTCTCAATATTCATATTTTTGTAGGCAGTTTTTGAATTTCAGTCCACATTACAAAATTTGAATTTCATTGGACATTCTGTTACATTCTGTTTCACGTAGACTGCAGGAAGTGAGAAGTGAATTTTATCAAGCTTCATTTTAATACTTATTGGAAGATTAATCTGTTGTTTAGGAGCCATCTATAATAGTTGATCATTTTAAATCACATTCGGTTCTACCATCATTTAACGATGGGAGGCATGGCTGCAGACAAAATGAAAATATTCAAACATCTTTTAGGATTTGATGTATTTGACACGTGTAGAATTTGCATATCAGATTATATAGGTATGCACCAAAATTAACCAACTGTTCTGAAACTAAGGAAATATAATTATCATGTTCTAGAAATCTGAGGTCTTGCCAGAAACATCGCTCCCCCCCTTTTTTTTCCAGAAAGAAAAAAAAAATGAATGATGGCTTCAGAAAAGATGGATACAAAAAATGGAAAGGGTTACAGCTGAAAAAATATAATCTGAATCTCCAACAAAATTCTATGTTTGAACATGCAAAGTGATTGCACATTAATACCTAGAATCATCCTTTTAGTGAGAATGCATTATCAGACAAGCTTCATGATCATTAATCTTTTTTCCTGACAGAAGTGATTTTTTTTCCTTTTTGAGACAACACGCTTCTTTATAATCCCATATGAACTGCATTACTATGGAATGTAAGGAAGTGTGTGGTTTCAGAAGGATGAATCTGCACTTTGAAGAATCCTTTTCTGCTTATGTACATACCTAGGCTTCTCTCTCATAATATGGAGGCAAGAGAGAAAGAGAAAGACAGAAACAGAGAAATCAATTATGCTACAATTAAGGCTTTGTCCTGATTTCAGAAATGTGAAATATTTTTGGCTTATTGGAACGTATGCAAATAGACTGCAGTTGTCACTAAATAAATTTTTCCAATATTTTTAAAGTATATATTGGAGTATTTTAATTAGCAGTGTATGCTTTCAATTTTTTTCTCATTAAATGTCAAATGTAAACAATACCTTTTGTACCTTTGGCAAAAGAGAGAGAAAAAATAAGTGCAGATGGCAACAAATAATGTCTTTGTGTAGTTTAAAGGGGGGGTGGAATACATCTAGCAAACAGAAATTGAGGTTATACGTAAAAAAAATCCAAAATATCAAATACATTGTTTGTGAAATTGAGTAAAGAGACTCAGAATGGGGTCAGAATATGATGAAGTGTTAACACAACTTTTGTGACTTTAATTATGTCAGGATTTTTGATAGCAACAATATCACATCCTAGGGCTATAACAATGGGAAAACTATAACATATAAGAGTATGATATTCTCCTCTGTATCTGGTTATTTTAGATCCTTTTTTATATCTAGACAAAATTTGTTATTTGAAATCTTCTAATACAATATTACAGGATTTAAATCTGAAATTGGTCACTTAATGCCAGTATGAAAGAAACCTTGTACTGAGTACTTTGATTTAACATTATTGATTGATTTTATGTTGCTACAGAAAATAGAGGATACATCATAAAAGACCCATCATGCATAATCATGCCTAAATCATAGAAATCCATAAATGGCTTAAGCGACTTACAGAAAGTTGATCGAAAATACTTTTAAGTTTCACCCAGCTCACAATGAGCCTCATATATTCATTGCTTGTGGGTTCCATATAGGCGAGAAAAATGCTTCTTTTGTTGCAGTTACAAAATTGCCACGTGCCAAGGAGTTGAACAGCCCCTGGCAGCTGTCAGTCAGGTACAGCTGGAATAGCTTTACAAAAATTGAATGACAGCTGGCAGGTGATTCCAGCTGACAACAGTGTTTTCTTCAAGTAAGAGGAAAAACCCATTTCTTTCAAAGGGGAAGATAAGCACTCCTACATGTACTGGTATTGGGTTATGTCTCTGAATCCTGGATCATGCCAAATCTTGTCATTTTTAAGAAAACTAAGCTCAGATTATGTTTATTTAGCCCAGCTGCCAAAACAGAGAGCTTTTCAACTTGAAGTTCACATAAGAGTAGATAGGTTTTAGGGTCAACCTGTAACATTTGTATGATGTTTACTTGTTCTTCTGAGGATCTGGTGATGACTTCATATGTATCAGCATGTGTATATATACATTAGAAGAAAAGCATTGCTCTGGCTGGTCAAAAGGAACCAAGGCCGTCTCTTCTGGAGGTTTGGTCCCCTTCAACCAGCTATAGAAGTGCTGACCTTATTCATTACTCTACCACAACGTACATTCAACTGATTCATGTTTAGATTTTCCACTTCTGAAATCTCCAGGAAGTGCTGCCCAAAGCTTTCTATGTTAAACTGTTGTGAGGCAAAAGGAAGATGCAGATCCTTAAAACTCATACATGCCAACCCTGTGTGATTCTTTAGCAGGACTAAATGATCTGCCACAAAGCTAGCTGGCTGTTGCTGAGGAGAGCTCAGTCTCTTATTAAAGTTATTGCAATTTCTACCTTTTAAATAAGCGACAAATATAATGTTAACTAAGTCAGTACGATAATTACAGTGCTCTGGGGAAACAGACATCTTATAGATCAAGGTATGTATTCCGAATGTTTCAAATAACAGGAGAGTACTGAAAACACTTGATTGCATTTCCTAGTCCGTTCAGTTCCTTTAGTTCAATAATTCAATTCAAATGTACTTTGAATAGTCCCATTCAAACCATGAATCCATAAATTCTAAAGCCAGATTTAGAATATTGTTTGATATTCCCAATATTGTTTAAAAAATGAAATTCAGAAATAGTTGAACAATATGACTATACTAAGAAATCCCAAATCTGCAATATTTCACATACAGTTCATACTTTAGAATTATTTCCCTCAAATGTAGCAGGATTATAGTTGAGTAAGCATATGTCAATCTCAAATTAATCTAAGTGACCACCAGCTGGTAGCTCCCATGTGAATTGCAATGCAGCAGTAAACAGCATCTCCATTTATATTGGAAAATGTGAAAGATCTGTCCTTGTTATTGTTTTTGATGGTCTCCAAATACTGAAGTTGTGGCCAATATTATTCTGTATGTACAACTCACATATTGGTTATTCCACCTGTCTAGAGCCAGCTCAAGTATAGTAAGATAATTAAAGTGATATTATCATTTTAATTGTAATGCATGCAATTTTTACTATTATAAGATTAAAAGTGATACAATACATGCATAAGCTCTATTAGGAAGGGTTGGATACTTTTATTTAATGCAATTCATTTTCATAAAGTTTCCTGGTCAAATTTTAAGAAATCTCTTCATAGTCTAAATTGGTTCAATCATATCTGGAAGATCCACAAAAAACAATTTATCATGAATTAGGTCTCTTCCATATTCAGAAACTCTTCTATACTCTTCTATGCTTCTTTACTTTAAAACAACCAGTGAAGATATCTTCACTGCTTGTTTTTAAGCTTCTCTTACATTTCTGTGCAAAACCTCAACAACAATAAATTTTGTGTTTAACAAAAGATCCCAATCTTTTTCATATTACAGTTTACTGTATATGATTACATCTTTGTGTTTTATTTTTATTATTAACTTTTGAAGAATGCAGATATGAAATTGAATAAGCAAGCATTCTTTTTCCTCTTCAGAATTTTCATATTGTTTTCTTTCTTTCATTTCTACTTATTTTAAATGGCATTGTGGTTTCACTTTTATTAATATTTTTGGCTAACGTTTTAAATGCAAAGATTTTAAACATTTTTGAATGATAAAGTTACATTTATATACATGTTTTTCTAGCAACTGATTGTTTCTTTTCCTTGTTTTTTTAATCAACTAAATTGTTAGCACTTCCATTCATTATCTATCTTATCATTCAGAATCATCTATTTCTTATCATAACCCTAACCTCTAGTCATGAATCTATTAAAAAACAGATCTAAGACAGGAAAGACTGATGCTGCAACTTTCCAGATTAACTTTAAACCATGTAGCAGGAAAAACTCAGTGAGATGAATGAATTTGTTACATAATTTCCTAAAATGAATTTAGGAGGAAGTCCTTTTAATATAGAAGTTTTAAATATATATTGGCTGCATTCCAACATACTTTTCCATATATGTTCTCACTGTTTAAAAGGCACATATGTAATTCTAGATTATTTTCCTCAATAAATAAGTGAACAAGTATGGTGTTTTTGACTCGTTTGTTTAATTAGGTTTTCTTTACCTAGTTTTAGGACTTGTGTGGAGAACACACTACATTTTAGATAATTGTATGCAAACATATTGAAAATTCAAAAGGGTTCACAAATTTTTAAGTAAGGGAGAGAGGGAGGGAGGGAGGGAGAGAGAGAATTACAGTACCTTTTCAGCAGAAAAATTGTATTAAGATCTTCCATTGGGCAAGATCAATTGAGAAATTTACATATTCTATAGAATATCCTTCTATACAATGAGGATTTCATGTTTTCAGATTTGATCATTTGTCCTATTCCATTTTGTTTATTTGAACTTGAAAGTATCATAAAATGTTAAACAACATACAGTCTCTTTCACTGAGTAGTGTTTTATTTAAAGTAACATGAAGCCAAAACATTTCATAAGGTGGTATGGGAAAAACCTCCTATATAAAGCATGAGGATTAACTTTTACATGACAAAGGTCTTGCCAGAAAGTTGACCAATAGTGACTGAGGATACCTGCAGGTGGCTTCTTCTGATAAAAGATTTTACATTGGCTGTTGTATTCAGAAATCTATGTATCAATTAGGTTCTATGCTTCAATTTGTATTTGCATATTTAATGGAGCTGATGTAAAGATAACTTTATGTCAGGATTATCTAATCCCATGATAGAATTCCCGAATCTCTTTCTTTCAGACACACATATAGTGCACACATTAGGAGATCCTTGCAACATTTGAACCTGCCAATGAAGCCAAACTTTTAATAGAATCCTAGCATTCCTGTTAAATCACCAGTATAAAATATTTCTGTAAATAGCAGATGAAATGTTCTCAAGCAGGACTGTTGGGCATACTTTGTCACTCTACATTGATTCTTCACCATCCAAGAAGTAGAGCACTGAATGAACAGGATTTGCCCTTTTCTGTTGGTGAACTGATGGGAGTACTGATAGTTCATGGTGATCTTGTCAACCTCCCAGCATACCAAAGAATATAAGTAGCCACACAATCAGTTTCCAAATGGTTTGCAGCAGTAGTGGGTTCCTCTTGGTTCCACCTGGTTTCGGTAGCGATGACAATATGACATCACCAAACCCGTTCTGCCCCACCCCATCCCCACCCCCCGTGTTATTCTTATCTTTTATTTGGCCCCACCCCCAATCTATTGCTGCCTCCTGAATCCCAGCTGATGAGCTATAAGGAAAAAAACTGTTTAAAATCTTGCTGTGGGGCTTCAAAGGGCCACCCTACAGCTGATCAGTGGTAAAAGGCAGTTTGGTGGTAGACTGGTGCCTGCAAAAATAAATGAGTAGACCAGTGCCTGCAAAAATAAATGGGTAAACCAGTACAGCTCTGCAAGAAGTTAAAAGCCTGGTAGACCAGTACCTTTGCTAACTCCTAAAGAATTGTCACATGAACATCAAGCCACACCCACAAAATAAGTCACGTCCACAGAACCAGTAGTAAAAAAAATTTAGAACCCACCCCTGGTTTGCAGGGATTGCAGAAGAAGTGTGGGTTGTTTGGAAGTTCTCATAGTCAAAGTGCTCCAATATGAAGTCACATTTGTCTGGTACATAACATTATACATTTATATTAATTCAAAAGTAACATTTTCTGACAGTAAAATTGGGGTTTGAAAAAGCAGGATAGAAAAAGTATTTGGTGCCTTTGAACTTTGGTGTTAGGAAAACTCTTGAGAATAGCTTGGGCAACTAAGAAATTGAACACATGGATCTTCAAAGAAACAGAATTCTCACTTTGGGCCCAAAGGACCAGATTCAAATTATTACATTTTGAACAGATTGTGTGTGAAGGCATAAGTCTCCAGAGAAGGCTCTAATGCAGGGAAAGGTGGAAGGAAAGAGGAAAAGATGATCAATAGCAAGGTGGATGGACTAAGATACAAGGGTACGCCTGCACCATTTGAAGATTTGAAGGACCAGGTTGGGAACAGGTCTTCCTGGAGAAAATCACTCAATGGCACAAAATCAATCCAAACATCAATCAAAGCTGAAGGCCAATCAGACTTCCATTCTTGATATTAGAGAGACTTAAAGGGATGAGTGACGCATACTGCTCACATTCAGTAGTTTCGTCCCTTATAATATGATATCTCCCTAGTGAAATGAAGTTTCAGATAGATTTTTCCCAGTCTTTAAAGGTTATGTGTATGTAATAAGAATCTTAATAGTAATCCTAGCCAATTGAATATAAGTGACTCTCACATACCCATTGGGGCAATTACTATGAATTCCATATGCCCCTCTTCAGGGGGGAGAGATTTGTTTTTAAGAGAGAATAGAAGACAGATTACCAAAATGTATCCAATGCACACATACTGCCTCACCATCAAGAGAATGAACAATGGGAACAATTGTAATTTGCTGAAAAGGTGGCCTACAAAGAGGACCCATGTGAAGCTCTGCAGGTACTGGGGAAATAAGGCAGGGAAAGTATCCTAGAGTGAAATTCACCGCACCTTGCACAGAGGAAAGAAATAATGTAAATCATTGTGCATGGCAGGAAGGTTTGGAGGTATCCTCTGACTCCTCTAACAATGCTTGGTTATTAGAAGAGATGAATAGTCACCCAAAGAGATTTCTGTGTCAGTAGTCCTCCCACTCCCTCCTGCATCCAAAAGTGGTTTTCATTGATGTGAAATGTAGAATGGGCTGACTAAGCATTTAAACCTCAGTGCTTGAGCAGACGTGTAGGAGAGGTAGATGATCAAGTTGGTCTTTATTTCAAGTATTAGTTGATAAAACAAAACTCATAAAGCCACAGGGCACCACAGTCTGAAGCTCTCGGTTAGTGTTTAGTTAGATCAGGAGATATTCTTGGAAGGAACTCAAGGATGGTCTGCGGTTTTTCACTTACATCAGTCAATGAAATGAGTCTTCATTCAACAAAATCAATAGAATGAAAACATGATAAGATACCAAGAAACAGATCAAATGCAAGCTGGGTTTTTTTTGGGGGGGAGGGGCTACCATATATCTGTAATCCCAGCACAAACTGGAAGATTTAATCCAAAGAATATCAAAATGACGTTTTAGACAAATAACACAAAATAAATATATCCCAAAAAAATGAGACAAGAAAGAAAGATTCATGCGGATAGTTAGGGCTATGCAAAAGCCATCAGATACTAGTGCAATGTCCTTATTGTTGCCAAACAGATAAAAGGTAAGGGTAAAATGATCAATTTCTGATGACTTTGGGTAGCAGGTGTTATGGTGGCAGAGAGGCTCATCTGAATTTGTATAGCTTAGTTATGAGATAGGCAGATTGAAACCTCACTAGGTCTTTCTTGTACTCCCTCTCCTGCCTTACTTCTCAGCATAATTTGCAGGGGTGAAATGCTACTGGTTCACTCCAGTTTGATCAAACTGGTAGTTTAAAAAAGCTACTGGTTCATCTGAACTGGTATTTCCGACAATCAGCTGTGCCGCACAGTTTAGCTTTGCTAGAAAGCAGGAAATCCTGCTTTCTAGTGAAACTAAATCATGCCGCACAGCTGATTTCCCCCCTCACTGTTCTACTTACCTTCCCAAACCTCCTTTTGGCGCATACTGCACATGCGCATGCACAGCATGCATTTGGTGCACACTGCGCATGCACCGCCAGCAAACTGATAGCAAACCGGTTCAAATTTCACCACTGATAATTTCCCATTGGAATAAAACTTTATTTCCCACCTCCAGTCTTCCTTTTGGCAACACAGAGCACTTTGCTAGGATTGATTTCACACACACACACACACACACACACACACACACACACACACAGAACTTTCTCTGTGGCAGGTCCCAATCAGTATTGATAGGGAGTGAAAGGTCTAGCCCTTGGCTGCTATTTTGTGGTATACTGCAGGGCTCTATACTTTCTCCAGTCGTTTTCAACATCTATATGAAATCACTAGGTGAGATCATCCATCAGCAGAGTTTGAAGTATATATTGTATGCTGATGATACCCAACTCTATATTTCCACTCTTAGTAATCGAAGTGATGCTGCGGCTGCCTTCTTGCGGTGATGAAATGAATCTTATAATATAAATTAACTCTAATTTTAGAATATTTTGACTCTGGATGGGGTGACACTGTTCCCAGGAAGACCCGATTATCCTGGGCTCACAACTCCTGTTCGAGAAACAGGTGGCAGTTATAGCTAGGGCAGCCTTTGCACAACTTAGTGTTGTGTGCCAATTGTGGCCTTTCCTGGATCAGAATTACCTGAGCTCCACCATTCAGTCCCTTGTCATCTCATGGCTAGACTATTGTAATACACTCTACATGGGACTCCTCTTGAAGAGCATTTGGAAGCTATTGCTGGTGCAGAGTGCAGCAGCGTGAGTAATTTTCAGAGCCCTGAGAATGTCCACCCCATGAGCTGCATTGGTTACCAGTCTGCTTCCCAGTACAATTCAAGGTATTGATGATCACCTTTAAAGTCCTTCATGACATGAATCCAGGTTACTTGAGGGACCATCTCGCCCCACTGGGATTGGCCCATCCCATTTGTGTGGCAGAAAAGGCATGCTGTAGGTCCCGTCAGTCCAATTATTCCTGCTGATGGAATCTAGGAAGAGGGCATTCTCTGCTGTTACTCCTGCCCTCTGGAACATCTTGTCCCCCAATGTAGAGTTGGCCCCAACCCTCCTATCTTTTCATAAGGGCCTAAAAACGTGGTTCTGCTAGTCAGTTTGAAGCATGAGTGGTGGAACAACACAGTGGAGGTGGTTGATTGAGTAATAATAGATTCCCATCCTCCACCCACACTCCCTCATTATGTCTCCTTGGTTTTAATGTCTGGTTTTAACTTTTTATATTTTAACAGCATATATAACTATAAGCTGCCCACCCTATGGTAAGATGGGCTGCAAATTAAATTTATAAATGAAGAAATAAAATAAAATAAAATAAAATAATAAAATAATTAAATTAAATTAAATTAAATTAAAATAAAATAAAATAATAATAAAATAAAATAAAATAAAATAAAATAAAATAAAATAAAATAATAAAATAATAAAATAAAATAAAATAAAATAAAATAAATAAAATAAAATAATAAAATAAAATAAAATAAAATAAAATAAAATAAAATAAAATAAAATAAAATAATAAAATAAAATAAAATAAAATAAAATAAAATAAAATAAAATAAAATAAAATAAAATAAAATAATAAAATAATAAAGCAGAGAGGCTTGACCTGTATGACTCCCTACATATCAGGGCCACTAGGCTCACTTGTCATTGCCCCACAGGACTGAAGCAGCCTATTGAGAAGGTCAGAAATACTCCAAAATAGTACCTCCATTCCAAACCATAGAAACAAGCATGAAGAAAGGAATACAAAGTGAGGTTATTTCAGAAGCCTCTTTTCATTGGATAGTCATGGAAAAAGTATTGCTAAAGTTTTCTTTGTTTTTCTTTTTTATTATAACAGACCCAGAATTTCTGCATAGTATATGCAGATTTAGTGAAAACAAGTCTCGCCAGTAGAACTGCAGAAAAAAGCAATTACCAGCAACCTGCCTTCCATTGAAGACTTGTATACTGCACGAGTCAAAAAGAGGGCTGTGAAAATATTTACAGACTCCTGGCATCCTGGACATAAACTGTTTCAACTCCTACCCTCAAAACGACGCTATAGAGCACTGCACACCAGAACAACTAGACACAAGAACAGTTTTTTCCCAAACGCCATCACTTTGCTAAACGAATCATTCCCTCAACACTTTCAAACTATTCACTAAGTCTGCATTATTCTCATTGTTCCTATCACCCATCTCCTCCCACTTATGACTGTATGACTGTAACTTTGTTGCTTGTATCCTTATGATTTATATTGATTGTTTCCTAGTATGATTTGATTGCTTATTTGTACCCCATCACTATCATTAAGTGTTGTACCTTATGATTCTTGATGAACGTATCTTTGATGAATGTATCCTGTTCTTTTTATGTACACTGAGAGCATATGCACCAAAGACAAATTCCTTGAGTGTCCAATCACACTTGGCCAATAAAGAATTCTATTTCTTATTTGCCAAAAATGACAGAAAAGCAGACAGAGATTGGAGATGCACTAGACTGGAGACTGAAAAGACTCTGCAGACAGAATCAGATCCAAAATGAGATCCTGACACTTAAGCAGACACTTATTTATCCTGAAACAGGGTCAAATACTATTAACTGTGTCCCTTAGGAAGACCAGGGTAAGATACAGGATACTTAGGAAACTAAATCAGCATGGCAATTGAACCCATTACTTTGTTTGAGCAGAAGACTAACGTGATCAAGGCCACCAACTTTTGCTCCCAGGACAGAGTTTACCAGGAACCTTCAAGCCATGTTTGAGCCTGAGCTCTGCTTTCCAACTATTCCATGCTACACTTCAGTAGCTCTTTTTTTTCCCCTTCAAAAAGATCATAGCGGGTAGGTGAGTCATGTCATCCATATTATTACATGTGTCTGCTCTGGTTTAGCGTTCTATCCCATGGACTCAGGGCATCTTTTCTAAATACCAAATAGTTATATCACAATGACGATTATGTCAAAGGAAAGTAAATGGATATTTGGGGAAACAATGAATATATGGACAATTAAATATATCAACCTTTTTATTTACTACATAAATTACTGAATAAATACTGATAAACTATAAAATTTTATCCAACAATGTTTCTGGAAATGCATAAATATGGCATTATAAATACATTTTATAAATAGAGACAAAAGCATGTTTCTTCTTTGCTCCTCCTCAAGTTTTAAATATGATATGCATTGCAATTTTCAGGACATCCATGTAGACAAATAAAAACAGACTATGAATCATAGAAAATTAGTACAGAGCAATACATTCTTTTTGAAGCCAAAGAGAAAAAGGGCTTCAACTGAGATTTTTTTTTTCTGTCTTAGTGGCTGGATGGTGGACATCTGAACTCCCCTCTCCCCCCATTAAAGAAAGTGACCATTTGGTACATTCCCAGAACATTTAAATACATTTTGAAACACTATAAGAGCTCTAAATAAAATAATCTCTAACTCTAAAGGAGGCTACTTTCTGTGACATTCAGAGTTACCAATTTATTTCCAATTAGCCAAGCAAATGTTGTATCACCCTGATTACTTCAGCCAATAACATGCCACCTTTGGCCATTTTTCAGCTATATTAGAAAACCTTTTTCTGATAAGCGTTTGAAGTAGGGAAGGCACAGGTGCATCCAACAGTGATCACCTGTTTCTCCAACCAATAGCTTTGCTTGCAGCCAATATGTTTGCGTTTCAGAACCAAGATCTCCTGCTGAATAGGAACAGAGTTCATAGCATAGTTTAGATTCTTCCCCGTGGAATCCAGGCAAACGGAATAACGGCAGCTGGCTTCAGAAATTATGTGTGGAAATCTGTTAGGATCTTCCTTAACACTGTAAATTAACACAACAAAAGACAGAGAAAAATTTGGTTCACATGGCAGCAAAACCATTTCATCAAAATCAATGAAGAATTTGGAACCCTGAATGTTAATCAGCACCCATTAGGAAAAAAAAATAGGAATCTTATTTTTGTCTCCTCGGAGACAGAATCACATCACCCAGATTTCCTTAATCATATCATAAAATATGAACATAAACATTCATGGTGAATGTTTCTCAGAATTTTCTAGTTCTCTCCCCTATAGAATTATATTTTGGTTATGGTCCTGAACCAAAAAACCCAGAAAAGGCTGTTGGGTCTCCTTAACAATTACTACTACATTGCTTTTTACTCAGAAATCATATCTGATATTTATAGCATCCCTTTGTTGATGAGAAAGACAGATTTCATCTTATAAGAAAGCGCTTGAATTTGTGGCTTAGTATTATCGCTACTGTCAGCTAGAATATATCAATGAGTCAATTCCCTACGTGGCCCTATCCTGAAGAAAGACCATTCTCATCTCACATAGTAGATTTAAGAAAGGAAACATAAAGAAAGTTCTCCTTGACTGCTTTTATAGTAATGAATGTAAGTGCAAAGTCTGGAACTGGCCAACTAACAAAAAATCATATTCACAAAGCCATATTATATTCTTGCAGAGTAATAGGTGTGATCACTAAGGATCTAACAAATTGATGAACAATTCAAGTGACATTTGCCTATTCAATTAGGAATTTTCCAGTATATTTTTTTCAGAAAATGTGTATAGCTTTTACATTTGCCTCGTAAGATCTTGCAATCTTTAGAAGTTCTCATACCCCAGAATTTTTGAAGTACTCAAAAAGCATTGAGGGATTGTCACTGCCATAATGTATTGTAGCTAATATAGTTTAAAGTAAAAGGGTGAATAGTACCTGTAATCCCATGGAGAGAGAGATCTGTTTTTAACATCATGAGGCATCCTATTCATTGATTCTGCCTGAACAAGAGGTATGTGCACCTTCAATGTCTCTGGGAATTCGGTATCTTCTTGGATTACTGGCTGAGTTGGGCAATTGTCAGTCATTCTTCCTCTCCGTTTCTTATTGGTTTTATTAGTGTTTCCTTCGTGGGCTAAATTCCCCACTGCAAGTACCAATACCAGCAGAACAACCTGTAAAATAATCCATGGATGTATCAGATATAGGTAAGAGTAAAGTGTCATTTCTTGTGCAAAAAATATCCATCCTTAGTCGCTTACATTACTTTAATATTGAAGTTTAGAACTTAAGCATTAAAATAGTTGGTAGGAAGCAGTAATTAATTTGCAAATTGAGGGGCACCACAGCTCAGGATTAACTGAAATGCTGAATTATATAAAGAATTGTTTAAGACACCAGTGTGGTATTGTGGTTAAAGTGTACAATTAAGAGTGTGGAAACTCAGATTGCAATCCACCAATATCTATAGAAGCGGGACCACTATCTATGTAGTGGGACCACTACAGATACCAATCTGAACTCCTGAATGAAAAGTGAGATACAAATCAAATGATTAAGCGACAAAAAGAGAATCAAGTACAGCTCATCTTTCATATTATCAAAAATGTCTGCGATAAGTATAGTTATATAAGGAAAAAAACCTTTTTTCAGTAACCAATGGTTTTCATTTTTGATATCAAATAGATTGGAGGATTTTCATTTATGAGAAAATATTATAATAACTATAATGTGAGCATGAAAAAATTATTAAAGAAATTACAGACAGAACAAGTATGTAAATCAAATGTTAGATATCTGGAGATAAAAACAGAGGCAAAAGAATAGTTTTTAACAGCAATAAATAGTGCACTCACCAATAAGGGCAATCTTTTGGATGTCATAACTACCCTTTGTGTTGTTATTATCTCAACTTGCTTGATGCTCTACCAGTGAGATTAGTAGGTCAAACTCTGTCCATGAGTGCAATAGCATCTCCTTTTATATTATCTCCAGAACCTCAGACATTTTTTCCACTGCAATGCAGAGATAGATTTCCACTTGTGGTTCTGGGCAATTGTGGCTGACTTTTTTTTTTTAACTATTTCCTTGTAGTTACACACACACACACACACACACATTCAAGGGGATACGAAGGGGAATCCACAGGGTTTCTGGGCCAAATGATTTGTTTGAATAAAATAGAGATGTTACATAAGATAATAGCATGTTTTGTGAGTTCACCTGATCAGCTTTCAGGAATACGATGGGCAGTGTGCTATATATTCGATGATTATAGCCTATTGTTTAAAAAAGCCATTTAGAAAGCTAGCACACATTCATAATCTGTGCAACTTTAAAAAAAACATAGTCAATTTGGTCTAGTGGTTAAAGTAGTAGGATAGAAAGCAGAACATCATGAGTTCAAGTCCTGCTTTAGCCAGTGACTTTGGTCCAGTTCATCTCTCAGTCTTTTTAAGCTTCCTTATTTGCTTTTTCATAAAGATGATATTAGCACATTCAGCATGTCTCCTTTAAAGTTCAAGAAACCATGGTGGGGTTTATTTTAGCCAATACTATTTTGTTACTAGCCAATACGAGTCTCTTCAGAAACTGAACAATAGGGATTGTATTCTGGAAATCCTTGAATACACCTGCAAATATTAAGGAAGATACCAATTTGACCTGCAAAGAGGTTGACGTAACCCATAATTTTCCCAGTTGTGGAATTTTATCTAGGATCAATGTTTTCTATTATTTCCTTCTCATATCTAATGAATGTATCTTATAGTTTGATTTGTTGCTTTTTGATGCATCACATATACCAAATGTATGTATCATTTATTACCTAATATAATGATCACTTTTAATAAATGCTTATCGTTTGCCTAACAATATTTGTGATTTGCGCTGTCAAGATGGATGAAAAAGCCATCGTGTTTTCTCTCCCAAATCCAGGAACAGTTCTTCCATCCCCGTGCCAAACTCTAGTGTCTGAGTTTTAAAGGCAACACTGGTATAAAATATGGAGCGTGGCTGAGATTGAGAAAGGCACTTGTGTTTTTTTTAAAATTTGATTTATATGCCATCCTTCTTTGAAGACTCAGGGCGCTTACACTGCGTTAAGCAATAGCTTTCATACTTTTCTGTATTTTATACAAAGTCATCTTATTTCCCCCACAAACTGGGTCCTCAATTTACCTACCTTAGAAAGGATGGAAGGCTGAGTCAACCTTGAGCCTGGTGAGATTCGAACTGTGTAATTGCAGACAGCTGGATGTTAATTACGGTGCTTAGTCTGCAGAGCTAAACCAGACTCTTGTTGTGCCATGGAAATGAATCCTTCTCCATGATGTGCATGTAGCCATCAAAATGTTAGTGATGAATGAGAATAAATATTTAAGTGGTAACAGAAATGGGCTCTCACTAATTTTCTTCTTCTCCGAAGAATAATCTGGACATCACTACCATACATAAGAATAAGGCCAGATTCCTCTTCAGGTAGCAACAACTGATTACCTTGTCAGGGCTTGAGAGCTTGGATGGGGAAGATCCAGGTTTGCAGGTTACACTGTGAAGTCAAAACAGAAAAATCTCAGAAGAAGTCAATGGTAAACCACTATCACACTGTTGCCAAAAAAAAAACTTTCCAATAAGCCCCCAGGGATTGAAGGAGATTTTTATCTCATTACAGCTTTTGGATAGCACATTTTCTCTAAATGGCTGTTTCGGAATATTGTTGGGGGATAAATCATTTTCTCTCTCTACCCTTAAAGACTTTTTATGTAGTAAACATTTGTCTGTAAGCTAAATAACTGTAATTTTCAGGAAGGGGACAGAATGACAGAGTGACCTATTTTCAATTTTTTTTTTCTAACCGAATGACAGACAATGGTGAGTGTCATCAATTTGTTGTAATAGCAGGTAGTGCATCAAATGGAAAGTATTATGACAGGTAGACCAGTTGGGTTGCCTGTGAAACTTTCCCCCACACTTTCCTTGGGCTGTGATTGAGAACAAGTTCAGGGCAAGCCATTCTGCAGAACAAATCTTTCCCATCCTATTGCTGATGTCAGTTTGATGTCATTGCAAATGTAGGGGAGATGGAGGTCAGACCTAATGTGCGTGTACAGTGGGGGAAAGGAAATAGCAGCCCAGCAGGATGAGCTCTGTGCCCGCGTTGCAGTTACCGCCAAAATAGTATTATTCATGAGTCCTCTTTTGCATGAATCCCAGTTATGCTCTTTATGGTTTTACTTATTTCCTTCGGAAATGAGGTGACCTGCTCAGCACCCTGTTAACTGTACTTAAGTGAAATACAAAGCAATACAAACTGTACTTAAGTGAAATACAAAGCAGAATAAATCAGCAGCTCGTAAACATGATTTGTTTTAGCATATTTAAGTTATACTAATTTTTACCTTTTGTTTGGGCTGCTGCTCTTTCAGCCTGACACCTTTGTTCATTTGTCTGGGTTATTGCACAAACCATTTTTACTGATTTGTATTCTTAGCTATGCAGTAGCTAAGAATACGAATAGCAGTATTGATATTACTTTAGTCATTTCTTTATAGTCATTGACCTGCCCAATGTTGTAAGATAGCAAGTAAAAAACACAGTAAAACCTAATAATTAAATAATTAATTAAATAATTAAAACTGGTATGGTTAAAGTATGTCTACTTTAATTAAGCCCTTCCCAAGGATCTGCAACAGGCAGATGTTGTTCTTGCTTGAGGGTATTAGAGGTATCATTGCATGATGTAAGGTATTTCCAGTAAAGCTGCCTTTTGCCAATTGACTCATGGTGATTTTGTCAATGCCAATGATATTCAAGAGGTCTCCAGGTGTTTTGGGATTACACCCAAGGCACCCAAGGCACCTATTACTATTGGTACTGCCTTTGCTTTCTTTTGACACAGTCGTTCTACTTCTATTTGCAGATCTTCCTATTTTGTGATATTTCTGCAGTTCTTTTCTATTCTGCTGTCTCCAGATACTCCTGATTTATTTGTCTTTCTTATCAACAATTGTTAAGTGTGTTACAGGTTAGTTTTTAGTTTTAATTACTATTATTATTGTAAAACTTCTGATCAAATTGTACTTGGTACATATATTTAGAGATGAGAAATTTATTTGAAAACCATTTTAGGCAATTGACACAATGCTAATCAATGCTATAATATTTAATAAAAATGGGATTTATATTCCTTTGCAAAAATACCATTTTGTTTGGTTTCCTTGTACTGTGCAAAAGTATTAAGTTACATCAATTTACTGGTGCTTTCAGTTTCAATGAATTTGTCAGAAAGTGAAAACATGCTAGTGAAGCTCATAAAATACAAAGCCTCAGGTAGTGGGGAACTATGGTTCTTTTATGACTGGTGGACTTCTACTCCCCCCCCCCAAAATCACAGTTCCCCACCTCTGATGTACATGAATGATGGTTGACACACAGATCACAACATTGCCATGTTAATCTTGCTCTGATCATACTTAGACTGCAGTAATATGGTCCTTGGTAACTCAGGAACCTTTGGATTTTTCAAATGTCTCCCTCTGAGAATCAGAATGAAATAAATGGGCAATTTTCATCTTGGTGATAGATGCAAAATAGAATTCCCCAAAAATCCTTGTTGTAATTGGTGCCTTTTAGCTAGTTTATGAAGAAGAACAGAGGTGACCAAGTTAGTTTAAAGTATCTAAAGTATCTATGATAAGCAAAAGGATCTGAATGAAAAGACAAACCCACCGGATAAGCATGCTGATGAAGGAGGTACCTCCAAAAGGTTCCAGAGTGTTTTCTCTAGAACCTTAATGTGTGACTCCAGACATACCACAAAGAAGGATTTGCCCAGGTTCAAAATAATAAATTCACCTATGATATTTACTCCATTTTATTTCAGCGTCATTAATTGTACTGGAGGAGGGGAGGCAGTCTTGGAAGAAAAATATTGAAGAGGTAATTGAAAGTTATGCCAAGAAATCCTACTGACAAAGAAGTGCTACAGACTACAGCTCTCTCTTCTACTCACCTTGCAGCTAACCTTCCCTACTTTCCTACCACATTTTCTATTAGTAAAGTTAATGACAGATGCATGTGTTAGCATGCATACAATAGCATGTAGGTATATGCCTGATTCAGTCAAAAATCTTTTTCAGTTTAAGGGATGAATAAGATGATTGATACCCCAAGAGTCCCTCAGAGAAGAGGAGCCTTCTATCAATGCTTGGTGATCAGTTTTGGTCATCTGTGATTTTACCACTCTGAGTTTGTTCTAATGATGCAGACATCTGAAGAGTAATAAACTACCTTCTGAAATAATAATGTTTCTTAATCAAATTCAAGTTAATCAAATTTTCCCAGTTTGTTTACAATTCTTAGAATTACAAATGTATTTGGAAGGTACCATACTAGAAAAGATTGCCCTAAGATTATGGTGTCCTATAAACTAAAACCTATCACATGAAACATCCAAACCGTATTACTGATTTGCTTACTAGGTGATTTCATTTGCTCTCTATCTGCAGTTGTTGCCACATACCAAAGTATAAAACAACACAACAAGCTTGGGAAACTTCGAAAAATATGATCATAAAAGCCCAGTCCAGTACAATACCACTGAAAAAGAAAAACAAGAAACCCAAGAAGAAACCAGCATGGCTGCACAAAGATCTTTCTGATAAACTGAAAAACAAAAAGGACAAGTACAAAAAATGGAAAGAGGGATACATAACTAAGGCAGAATATCAGCAGATAGGCAGAATCTGCAAAGACGAAGTCTTGGTACCAGCCTATTTCTTGGTAACCTAGAAAAATGTGGGATAGATAGCATCACTACCAGATGGATTTGTAACTGGCTGACAAACCATACTCAATGAGTAGTCCTTAGTGGTACTACATCTACATAGAAGGAAGTAAGCAGTGGGGTACTACAGGGTTCTGTCTTAGGCCCAATACTCTTCAATATCTTCATAAACAACTTAGATGAGGGAATAGAAGGGGAATTTACCAAATTTGTGGATGATACTAAGCTGGCAGAAATAGCCAACACCCTAGATCAGCGGTCACCAACCGGTGGTCCATGAGAAAATTTTGGTGGTCCCAGGGAGCCCAGCCAAGGTTTCCTGCACTGCTCGCACTTCAGCGCTTTGACTCCCAGAGACAGGATGGGGTCCTTCAGGCAGTTAGCTTGGCCATCTGTTAGCAGAGAGAAGTGGCTGTAGTCAACCCTGGCTTTGCTGTTCATTGCAGATGCTAGATCAGTCCCCTGCAAACTCTCATCTCTCAAGGAGCACTCGCTGAAGAGGCACAGGAAAAGTCGGCCGGGCTTCTCGAGAGACGAGAGTTTGAAGGGGCTGATCTAGCATCTGTAATGGACAGCAAAGCCAGGGTTGACTACGGCTACTTCCCTCTGCTCTAGTGCTTCCTGGACGTGGTTTACCGCTCTGAGCCCCAAGCGCCCCTTCATCAGTCCCTTGCAGCAGCTCCCCTCCAGCCGGCAGGTCGAGCCCAACACCGGCTCTCATATGCCAAACCAAGCCCTTCATGTACTTCAAGCCATCCCCCATCAGAGGGACCTTCTGCCCCCAGCCTTTTGGATGAGCTGGAAATATTGGATCTTCAGAGGTTGGGTGGCTCTAGCCAGGAAGAAAAAGAAGAGCAGCAGCGATTCCAGGAGGAGGAAACCTCCCCCTCTCCTCCTCCTGGAGATATCTTTGGGGTATCTTTGTCTGACTTTTCCGTACAAAGCCGACTGGCTCTTTCCCCTTCTTTCCCTGTGCCTCTTTCGGGGGGGGGGGGGGGAGATCCCTTCCTCTTTTTGAATTCAGCTGGTGCTTTCCAAAGCTGGCTTTTCCATATTAGCTGTCCAAATCTTTGATTGTGATTTTTTAACATTATTATTTATATCGGCCATCCCTTTCCGGAGATCACCGGGCTTTAAAGACTTCTCTTTGTGTTAGATTGGTGGATAAATCCCAGGCATGAATATGCCTATGTATTTAAAATGGGAATGAGCAGAAATTCTTAAAAGAAATTTAGCATGAAGCGGGGCAACTGAGATTTGAACTGGCCTCCCGGGAGGTTACACGAGGCTGGCTCCAGGGGATTATAAATGCTTCTTTGAGTGAGGGTGCCTTTCCCACTGCCTTGAAAGAGGCAGTGGTGAGGCCCCTCCTCAAGAAGCCATCTCTGGATCCGGCTGTATTAGCTAACTATCATCTGGTCTCCAACCTTCACTTCGTGGTGAAGGTTGTTGAGAGTGTGGTGGCACGACAGCTTCCCTGGTACCAGGATGAAGCTATCTATCTGGACCCGTATCAGTCGGGCTTCAGGCAGGGGTACAGCATGGAAATGGCATTGGTCACATTGGTGGATGATCTCTGGAGGGCTCGGAATAGGGGTTGCTCCTCTGTCCTGGTCCTATTAGATCTCTCAGCGGCTTTTGATACCATCGACCATGGTATCATGCTGCACCAGTTGAGGGGGTTAGGAATAGGAGGCACTGTGCTACGGTGGTTCTCCTTCCTCTCCGACCATTCGCAGTTTGTGTTGGCAGGAGGGCAGAGGCCAACCTTGAGGCGCCTCGATTGGGGGGTGCCCCCCAAGTTCAGTCCTCTCGCCCCTTCAGTTCAACATTTATGTGAAGCTGCTGGGTGAGATCATCCGTGGTTTTGGGGTGAGAGTCCATCAGTACGCTGATAACACTCAGCTGTACATCTCCACCCCAGATCACCCCAATGATGCCCTTGATGTGATGTCCCGCTGCCTAGAGGCCGTGCGGGTCTGGATGGGGAGAAATAGGCTCAGATTCAACCCTTCCAAGACCAAGTGGCTGTGGCTTCCGGCCTCCCGATATAGTCAGCTGGTGCCGTCACTGACTATTGGGGGTGAATCTTTACCCCCCAAGAGAGGGCTCGCAATCTGGGTGTCCTCCTGGATGCACGGCTGTCTTTTAGCTTTTTATCAGGTCCGCCTGATCTGCCAGTTGCAACCCTTTTTGGACCGGGACACCTTGTGAACAGTCACTCATATCCTTGTCACCTCCCGGCTGGACTACTGTAATGCTCTCTACATGGGGCTCCCCTTGAAGAGCACCCGGAGGCTCCAACTGGTCCAGAATGCAGCCACTCGGGTAGTTATGGGTGGGACTCATTGCACCCACGTGACATCGCTCCTGTGTGAGCTACATTGGCTCCCAGTGGTCTTCCAGGTGCGATTCCAGGTGTTGGTTACCACCTTTAAAGTGCTCCATGGCTTAGGACCTGGGTACCTTCGAGACCGATTTCTGCCACCAGTAGCCTCCCACCGGCCAGTTCGCTCCCACAGAGAGGGGCTCCTCAGGGTGCCATCAGCCAAGTTATGTTGGCTGGCGACACCCAGGGGGAGGGCCTTCTCTGTGAGTGCTCCTGCCCTGTGCAATGAACTTCCCCTGGAAATACGTAAGATCTCTGACCTCCGAGTGTCTCACTGCGCTCTTAAAACCCTACTGTTCTGCCAGGCCAGGATAGCTATGTAAATGATTTTAAATTGGGTGTTTTAAATTTTTAGGTTTTAATTTTGGACCTAAGTTGTGTAATACTTTTAATTATTTTTAAATTCTATGTTTGTAGATATTGTGTTTTTAATTGACTGTACACCGCCCCGAGTCTTTCAGGAGAAGGGCAGTATAGAAATTAAATTATAAATAAATAAATAAATAAATTTGTGAGCTTTGCTTTCTTTGCTGCATTGCCTTGATTATTTTGTGCAAAAAATAATAATGGTACACCGGTTAGGATTCTAGGTTTATGCTGATTAAATTTAAAATAGGACAGTTATGAACAGTGTACTGTAATGTAGGAAAGAAATGATAAAATGGAAAAAAGCTGTAGTGCTTCCTGGATGCGGTTTACCACTCTGAGCCCCAAACGGCAAGAAACAAGGGCTGCCTTGGTGCCACCAGCTGGCACAAATATATCATGGTGAAGGCGGAATGCAGATGCCATGCAAATGCAAGTAGTACTTCACTCCTGCACCTTCCAACCATTGCCACCGCCACTTCAGCCCGCTTGGGCTGCGCCCCCCCCCCCCCCCCCCGTCTGTAACAGTACCATTATCTCATTAAGGCCAGCATGGGCTGTGCTCCTTTTCTCATGTTGCACCAACTGCAAAGTTGCACATTGCACGTGCCACCCCCTATGGTGGAGATTTCCAGCCCCACCATGGCCTGGTCCCATATTCCAGAGCTGTGATAGTCACAGGACTGGCCCTTTGGTCATCCCGGAGCAGCTCCTCCACCCGGGTGCACTGGCCTGCCAGGGAGCAGGCAGCTCCTCTGCAGGCTGGTGCACCCGGGTGGAGGAGCTGCTCTGGAATGACCAAAGGGCCAGTCCTACAGCTCTGGAATATGGGACTGACTTTCCCACCAATGTCAGCAAGCCACCGTCAATCTGCCTGTCTTTGCTTTCCTTCACTCAGATTGACCAAGTTTCTTGAGAGAAGGAACACAAAAGAGGTTTCCAGGCTGTGTGCCTAGACCAGGCACTTTCTCTCGGGCCTCCCATTTCAAGGCCTTGCAGAAGCAGACAGGTAGGCCGAAAGATGGCTGAGCCTCCCCCTCTCCCAGTGGTCCACGGAATTTAAAATTATGAGTGGTGGTCCCTGAGGTCCAAAAGATTGGAGACCTGTGCCCTAGATGATAGGCTCAAGATCCAGATGCATCTTGACAGACTTGAACCTTGAGCCCTACCTAACAAAATGAAATTCAATGTAGAGAAAAGTAAAGTCTTGCACTTAGGCAAGAAAAACCAAAAGTACACATATAAACTAGGTGATACCAGGTTAATAGCAGTAACTGTGAGAGGGAACGTGGAATCTTAGTGGACAACCAATTAAATATGAGTTGACAGTGTGCAGCAGCAACCCAAAAAGCCAATGCAATCCTAAATTGCATTAACAGAGGGATTCAATCAAGATCAAGTGAGGGACTAATACCACTCTATAAAGCCTTAATAAGACCACACCTAGAATACTGCATCCAGTTTTGGTCACCACACTATAAAAAAAAATGTTCAGACTGTAGAAAGAGTGCAGAGAAGAGCAACAAAGATTATTAGGGGACTGGAGGCTAAAAGATATGAAGAATGGTTACAGCAACTGGGCAGTGAAGAGTCTAGTGAAGACAAAGACAGGGGAGACATGATAGCAGCGTTCCAATATTTAAGGGATTGTCACAGAGAGGAGGGGCCAATCTGTTTTCCAAAGCATCTGAAGGCCAGACAAGGAATAATGGATGGAAATTGACCAAGGAGAGATTCAACCTAGAAATAAGGAGAAATTTTCTGACAGGGAGAACAACCAACCAATGGAACAGCTTGCCTTCAGAAGTTGTGGGAGCTTCATCACCACAAGCTTTCAAGAAGAGACTGGACTGCCATTTGTCAGAAATGGTGTAGGGTCTCCTGCTTGTGGGGGCGGGGGGGTTGGACTAGATGACCTACAAGGTCCCTTCCAACTCTATTAATCTGTTAATTCAAATGAGCACAAAGATAGTGCTGGCTCCAAATGCTTAGTCTGCTGAGTGAATAACTGCTATGTCCAAATAGGCCAAAACATGTAGCATCAAAATGCTTGGAACAGCCAATATGTTTGTGCAGCTAATGCTGCTATGTTTGTGCAGCTGGAAACTATTGCAACTGAGAGTAGAGGTAACAGTGAGGATCTTTCAGAGACCCAGATCTGAAGCCTCCTGGCCAGAATAAAAATAAAGACATCTGAAAACAAGGCAGCAAAAGGTAAGAGAGAAAAACATCATTTGAATGTTTTAAATAAAACAATTAGCACTTGTCTGAGGCTCCTCTGAGGTTAAAGGAATGTCCCCTGGGCAAAAGATTAATATTAAATACAATATTTCTTTTTTAAAAAATATTTATTTAATGTTTATTTCTCTTCCTATATAGTTTTTTTATATTTTTGCTTGTATATATTGTATTACACAATTACACAAATTAAATGTACTACTTCTATTATCTATCTATCTATCTATCTATCTATCTATCTATCTATCTATCTATCTATCTATCTATCTATCTATCTATCTATCTTATCTTATCTTTTTGTAATGTTTGCTTTAATATTTTTTAAAATTATCAATAGTTTGTATACCACCCTCCTTATGCTCGTTATGCACTGGCTCCCGGTGGTCTTCCGGGTGCGATTCAAGGTGTTAGTTATCACCTTTAAAGCGCTCCATGGCTTAGGACCTGGGTACTTAACGAGACCGTCTTTTGCCACCAATAGCCTCCCACCGACCAGTTCGTTCTCACAGGGAGGGACTATTCAAGGTACCGTCAGTCAAATTGTGCCGACTGGCGACTCCCAGGGGGAGGGCCTTCTCTGTAAGGGCTGCAACCCTTCGGAATGAACTGCCCCCTGATATACGAAACATCCCTAATCTCCGTGCTTTCCGCTGTGCCCTCAAGACCCTGATGTTCAATCAGTCGGGGCTAAGCATGTTAACTGGGATTGATTAAAATGTTATCTAATTCTGGGTTTTATTTAATTTGGGCTAAACTATGTTATAATTTTAATTATCAATTTTATAATGTTTATGTATCTTTTATTTTTTCTTACACCGCCTTGAGTCCTGCGGGAGAAAGGCGGTATAGAAATATAATAAATAAATAAATAAATAAATAAATAAATAAATAAATAAATAAATAAATAAATAAATAAAATATTTTATTTCATTTGAGTCCAGTGGGCCTCTTAACTGCACACATATGCACGCACACACACGTGCTCCCACACACACACACACACACACACACACACCCAAGTCCTGGCGGCGGCAGCAGCAGCAGCAGCAGCAGCAACTGAAATGTGCATGACAGAAAACTTTCAGCAGATGCAGTCTCTAATCTGGCATTTAGGATGCAACAGCATGGCTCTTCTGACAAAGGAGCTAGCTGGAAGATAAAACTGCCACCCACAGACCACAACAGATTTAGCTGACTGTACACAATAAGCACAAATGCAGAGGGTTTTTTAGATTACTATTTCATAAGCTGAATGTTTGCATATGATAATGTTTCGGTTCAGATTGATATCTTTGAAGATGATCAATTTAAAACCAGACTGTTTAAAACTGAAAACAGGCAAGCAGAAAGAAAGGAGCGAGACATAAGTTTATGCTAAAGAAATAGCAAGCTTTAAAAAAACAGCTGCATGTCTTAACCTATAATTCTAAGTATTTATTTCCGTATTAGTAACTCCTGCCTTTAGGCTATTTTATTTTTTATATTTATCATCCTATAAGATTGTATTTATAAATATTTTATATTTATTTTTAGTACGTAAAACAAATTTATAGCACATAAAACAAAGCAAGTATTCAAAAAAAGTTCTTGTAGAACTAGGAGTATCAGTATTTTAAAGAGATTTGCAGTTTGGAAATCTAAATGTATAGGGAATATAGAAATGCTCTTTTCTTGCTGAGATTTACTATTGTCAGCCTGATGTGTTTGGCATAATTATTCTAAGCGTTTGTATTTTGTTCTAGTTGGTTACTATGGCACCCACACATTATGCTAAGTCATGATTTGTTCAACTGTGTAAACTGAATAAACAATGGCAGGATTCACAAGTAATCTAAGCCAAAATGAGAACATTTTACGATTTAGAGTGGTGCGACTCCAGCCAGTGACTGCAGGAGATTGGGGGTGGGGGGGTGGGGATGGGAGGAGATGGGACGGACCAAGCACAGAATAAGGTGTGTAGGGCAGAGGGTGATTCTCATAGCTGTTTTCAAACTATGAATTCGAACCATGAATTCCTTATTGTCCCGTGGGGCTTAGGTCCCTCACTAACTTTCTCAGTCTGTGCATGCATGATTAAGGTTAGCAGGTGCTGTTTGGAAGATGACAACCTATTCCCAGATGTGAATACATCCCACAGAGGGTGACTTCTAATCCTTTTTTTCCTTCCTGGTCTTCTCTCAATTCTTATTATGTGCAGGTGGTATAAAAGAGCTGGGCTAGAGCTTCCACATTTCTTCCTTTCCCCCAGAGAAAGCCAAATCTAACTATTCTCTTTCCATAGAAGAACTCTTTGTGCAGTTCCTATGGAAGTAGTTATTGTAACAGTGTACTTGTGTCCGATTTTGGGATTTATCCTTTCTGAGAATAGTTCTTTTCTTATCCTGGATAGGACTCTATGTGTGTTATACTGTTAAGGCTTTCTTTCTGGAATGGGTTCCTTTCTGTTTGGGTGGCTTTGCTTACAATACTCAGTTGGGCTTAACCATAAACCATGTTTATTCCACCCACTTTTGCTAAAATAGTGAATCATCAACTAATCAGTCAAGCTGGGTCCACATAGCATGTTTGGGTAAAATGTGATTAGTTTTATTAATGGCACTTCTAAATTTCCCCAATGTCATGTCTCATTTACAGTAACCATCCCTGGCAAGCAGCTTCTTTATTTGCACAAGGTTGCCAGGGATACACAATAATGGGCATTTTTGAGTTTCTCCAAGCTTCTTGCTGGGCATAAATGTTCAACCTATCAGGTAGGACCACTGGTTTGCTGGCTCTATCGAGCCACCTTAACCCTATTAAAATGTTTTACATCTGATTACTCGGTCAAAATATGAGACATTACTCTATATTTCTTGACAGTGTTTCTTAATGTAAATTAAGTTTTAATAGTTTGAAGGTTCAGCCCAGCATCATTTTGTATGGTTAGATTTAGGGCTTCTTTGCATGCAGAACTTCCAGTTCTGCCTAAGTGGCAATTGTCATCAGCCATTCAGTCAGGTCCACCCTTTGGCCACTCGATGGATCAGCATTCTCCATGCCCATCTCACACTGCCTCTTTTAGATCCCCCATGTTCATCCTGGTGTCATCCTTTATAGCAGCCAGCCACCTTCCCCTTTTTCCGCTGATCACTCCAGGCACGATTGACTTTTTGAGTCAGCTCTCATGACATGACCAAAGCATGATAGCCTCTCTTTGGTGATCTCGGCTTTAATATTTTGGTGAGGTTTGGTAAAATCTGGCCCTTTAGAGAAAAAACTACTTAGCCCATTTTATGAGTTATATATAACAAAGTCGCATTATATATAGATGTAAATATAACCTACCAAACTCTGGCTGATTGGATCAGATTAATACTTGGTAGCGGGTGATTAGGGTTGTCCCTTAAATAGAAAAGTGAACCAGAAAGACAGAATGTTCCATAGGTTGAGAAGCACACTGAATGAACATGCCATGAAAGCATGTAGAACCTTCGTTTTTCTAGATGGTGAATTTATTGTTAGTTTATCAGGTTACTTTATGTTTTATGAAAATAGAGAGAAGGTAAGGATGCAGTACTTAGCAGATCAGAACTTTTGAAAAGTCCGAGTTTAGTCTTGCATATAAAAGTTAGATTCAGCTCATAACAGAAGGCAAGGTAACTTTTTTCCCTAATGAAATACATATGGAAGTCCTTTCAAAAAGAATGTAAAATAAAAGTAATAAAGGAAAAAAGGCTGGAAAATGAAAAGAGAAAGACAAGTCTATACACAAGGGGATAAAGAAATCTAGTTGTAATGAGTAGAAAAGTAATAAGACAAGACCATTTACTAACTCTTATTAAGGCTTCAGAAAGAAGTTGCAAAAAAAAAATACCAGGACAGTACCGAAATGAAATATAGTTTAGCAAATGAATGCAAAAAAAAGAGGCTTTTGGTAAATTGAGACAATAAGACTCTCTTCATAAGACGATATGAAGAAAAGTGGCAAAATGTGTAACAATCTGATATGTATCTATTCGAAAGTTAAGTCCTACTAAATTCAGTAAAACTCTTGCATAAGATTATCTCAAATCACAATTTGCAAAGTAATGTTATCTGAAGGTGATTCAGAGTAGATAGTTATGGAGGTCAAAATCCGTCTCTGAGCAGGTCAACAATATCGTATTTGCTTCTCCTGCCAAATTGAAAGCAGCAGATTAGAATTAATTCAGATTCAGCAAAAGAATTTCAGTGGCATGCAAAAGAGTCTAAATTCAAAACTTTTGTGCAGATCGTTTCCAGGATATATTGGAGAGCCAAGCCAATAATCTTGTGCAAGTATAAAAATAACTTATTGTGTCCATAACAATATTATTTAAATGTATGTAATAAATATCAAATGCATCGCCCCTGAATTCTTACATGAATTTACATTTTACATGTTAGCCTTCAGAGAACTAGAAGATCTCAAACTGAAAACACGTTTTGTTCTGTGTTTCGCTTAGTCAAGTCCTGAGTAAAAAAATGTCTAGAAATTCAAAGTAGGCTGCTGGAATATTTAATAGTTGAAAACATGATGTATGAAAGCTGCCATAAACAATGCATGTTTTATATTTATGTAATTCCATGTATTTAAATAATTATATAAAACTATTTATATAATTTGTATTGCTCAAATATTATGGTCTTTTAAGACATTATTTGAAGATCTGAAAGAGATGGAAATATAAACTGACAGTATGTAACAAAACAGAACTCGCTCAGAAATATTCTCTTTTCTCTGCTGAACACCTGGTCACCCATCATTTTTAAACATCAAGCTCATCATCTCCTTTCAACCAGTGTCTCAGCTTGAACCACTTGGAAAGACCTACATTCATGCACACATATTTAAAGGTTTTAAATTGAGACTGGTAATTGTACTCTCAGGGGGAAAAAACAGGATATTTCAATCAATTTTATTTTTGAAATGTGATTTATAAAAGGATAGTACCGCACAACCTTTTATTTAATATTTAAGCTCACTGAAACTAAATTTCAGATAATAAGCATTGGAACTGCTCCATATATGTCATGTTTTGGTATACAAACGGAATTCATGGAAAATCTGTTGTAAGATCAAACAATCTTTAGAAATAGGCTGTTTTATTCTGTATTGTAATGTGCAATGCAAACATTAAAAAGCAAAACTTTTTGCAATCTTGATATCATAAAAGAAACAGGGGCTTTTAATATTTGCAAAAATGTTCGCTAATTCTATACATTATACTTTTGGGCATGAAAAAAACACTGAGGCAGAAAGACCCAGCCTATTGCTTTCCTATTTGCCCCTTATCAGTGCTGCATTGCATTCCAGCTAGCTTCTCTTGCTTCCATTTGGAGGAAGACATGGTGACTCAGCAGTAAACTAAATGCTCATTAAGAATAGGCCCACTTTCAGAATGCTGCTGCTATTTTCCCCAACAGATAAAAGGTCCTTCTGATAGAAAAAGTTATTTTCACATTATACAATCTATCAAAAACATTTACCTAAAATTTAAAAAATATAGTTCAGGGTAGTAGGGCTTGTTATATAAAAGAGGAGATATGGTACATGTGAACACTCAACTTATTCTAATTTTAACTTTGCAAATACATTTTTATTACCACACTGGAATTTATAAATCTATCACAAAATGAAAAGAGCATTGTAAATTCATTGGTAAAATGATGTGACAAGGCTTAATGTTTAGAATAACATTACTGTACAGTGATAGCTATCTCCCTGACCTGGGTGCTTTCCAAATGCAGAGACAGGAATTCCCAAATTTCTCTTCTGCCTGGAGAATTTGGGAACCACATATCAGAATATTTAGAATAAACACTAAAGAAAGCTGTTCTATAAATGCAGATATTTTTACTAGGGGAGCCTGCATGTATCTGACAAGCAGGTGGAGCCAAAGCACTTTTAAAAAAATAAAATTTGAAGTAGGAAAATAACAAAACTGTCAACTTTATTCCCCCCACCCCATAGTTTAGTTCAGAGAAATTTGAATTTGATATGGAGCAATCAGCTAAGCCAAGATTTCTGGACAAACTACTGATGCTGCTGGAAAGAGGTTTCATCCACACCAAGCACCTAAGGGGAACATAGTAAGTCCTTCCCCTCTCTAAGAGTTGTTCTAGATCAGAAAAATTATATCATCAGACATCATGATCTGGTTATCTTCTTGCATCTGTTCCAACGCTGCTTTGACTTCAGATGATGAAAAAGGAGTTGGGTTGTCCCGGTTGATGGATTCTAGCAGGCTCTTCAGATTCACAGACTGTGCATGGGCAACTCTGAATACTTCCAAGAGGGCTGCTTTGAATGTTTTAAGCCTATGCGAGTATAAGAACAAAGTAAGGATGCTTTGAAGGAAAACCCTGCTACTACAGTGAGTGAATGAGAGCAAAAAGCAATGAAAGGGAATGAATAGGACAAGGGAGAAAAGGGCGAGGGGATTAATTAGTATAATTTCAATTTCAAGTAAGCTTTGGCGGGCACAGAGATACAATTTTATCAGCTGCTTGCAACTCTTTAAAGCAACTGCATCTTTAACTGGGATCACACTGCAGTGTGAAGCTGCACAGTCACAGGAGAAGACATGCTTTAGAGCAGGGGTGTCAAACTGGCAGCCCACGGGCCAGATGTGTCACACACAGGCCACGTCCATCCCAGCTCCATGGATGGAAAAAATGTCGTGGAACATCACACAACGGCAACGTGACATGGCGAGTTTGACACCTGTGCTTTACAGGGTTGCATATAAGATTCTGTGTACCATATATTCCAAATTACCCCTTCCAAAGTTATGCACGGTCCTTAATAGCGCTTATTTGCTGACTTCTGTATAGTCACATGAATACCAAAAACATTACATTTGAAACACAATACACAGTTTTCATCTATAAAGACAAAATAGGAAGCTGCAGTCTTCCTATTCTACAGTCTAGAATTTTCTATTTTGACCGAAACCTTATCTTGAAGATTTCACATAACATCTCATGATTTGAAGATGCCATAAATTGAGTTTGCTGGAATCAAACAAGTGTACAAGTTGAAAGGGTCAAATTAAGAACATACACTCCTTGTTCCATTCAGGAATATAAACTAAGCCATTCATTTAAGATCATCAGTGGATCCATTAGACTCTCAACACAGGACTTCCCACTTTACTCCTCTTTCCAATTGACCAGCAGTGGGTAGATGAGTGTGAGGGAGGGAGGCCTGGCTCAGAAGCACTAAATGTCCTCAATGGTCTGTGAAGTGCAAGTTATCGTACTTTATTTGGGGAGGGAGATAATAACTGAAGTAGGGAGATCTAGCATTCGGTGCTGCCAGTTCCCATCCCCTCTGGTGCCTAGGCTGCCTGATTCCCTGGCAAATGTTGAATACTTTTGGAATGGTCAGAACACCTCTTCTGAACTTGATCAGAATGATTTATTTTGAACTTGAAATTGTGTTTTTCAAGGTCAAAAATAATCTGTTTGGATGAGGTATATTTTTGCACATCACTATTTCAGATCCCCAAATCTCATTTCATTTCATTCAACTCTTATCTTGTAAGAGTCTTTGCACGCTTCCTACCTGGACTCGGGCAACTTTGATGTCATTTCATCAGTGCTTGATGCTTCAGGAACCTTGGAGGAGTGTGCCTGAACTAAAAAACATAAAAACAGGAAAATGAAATTAGTTACCAATTGGCATTAACTGATTTGTACCTTCTCTAAAAGAAGCAGACACTGTGGTCTACGGGGGAAGATATTAAAACAAGATTATTAATTTATTGCTAAAGTGGAAATTTGAGCTAAGCATGTTTGGGTTCCACTTACTGAATGGTAAAATGTGGTTTGCAGCTTACGTGAAACACGAGCCTATCCACTGCTATTTATAAACTATAGGGAACTTCACAAATTCTATATTATTCCATTTAATTATATTGTTAAACAAATCAATTTAATGTCATGTTCAGTTTATTTTTACCCAGAAAACACAAAAATAGCCCCAAGATACACCTAGTAAAGAGATAAAGATAAAGAGATAAAATAACAAGCATTTATTGGGTTTGGCATCTTTAAGATTGTCAGGACCATTTTCTTATAGCTGATTAATCTTTTTAATATGCTCATAGGCTCCGTGCACTTGAGAGCAGTCCCATACCAATTTTCCTTAGAATAAGATCCACTGATCACAGATGAATGTATTTCTTTAGAAATGCAGAGGATTATTTCTTCTTGTCTTGGTGAGCAGCACTTTTTCCTCCTCTGCTCAGAAAAACTAATCTTTATAATCAAAAGTTTATCAAACTGTTATCAAGTTTATCAAGTTAAAAAATTAATACCAACTAAAAAATATAAAAAGTACAGAGGAAAAAGAGAAAGAAACAATATTATAAAGGGGGAAAAAGATAAATAAAGAAATGACTTCTACCCCAAGGCAAGTATAATTTCAGTAACTAATCACCTTCTCTAATATTTCAGCCAAAGATCTCTTCTTCCTATATCTTACATCTCATAAAACCTCATCATTCAATCAATCTTAATCAGCAAAATTTTTTAAGATTTACAGAAATAACATATATATTTTAACCTTAATCAGATAAAATCAGTTTCATTTCTTTTTCCTTTTAATAAAAGTAATTTACCATTTTCTCAAAAACTACAACAAAAATCCTATATTTGATCTCTTACCTATAAACAAATCTTTAAAACCTCATCGTTCAAGCTTGTCAAAAATACATTAACCACCAGAAAGAGCTACATAGTAAAAATCTTAATAGTTAATCCCTTCAAATAATGTCCCATATTCATTTATTTTCTTTCTCTCCTCTCAAACACCCTTACAAGTTTAACAATATGTCTTTACTTTCAACACCATAGCTTATCACTGTCCCCCAAAATACAACAAAAAACTCTTCTTCCCTTATCTTATCTTCAAAAAAATCTTTAAAGCCTCATCGTGCAGTTCTAATCAAGAAAAACCTGTTGAGAGCTACTAGAAAGAACGTCATAAATATTTTAACCTTGATCAAATAAACTGACTTCATATTCTCTCCTTTTATTTTTAAAAGTCTTGGCGTTTATTCTCTTTTGAATAAAGTCCTAAGAACTTATTTCTTTTCATTTTCTCTTCTTTTCTTAGAAATTCCTTCGTTAGTTTAATAAGTCTCTTTTGCAAGTTCAAGGTAAGAAAGTTGTCCAAGTCACTCTTCTGATTTATTATTTGTGTGTCCCTTTTAATTACTAAGCCATCAGCTGGTTTCATTTGTAAGTAGTGTGTAACAACTTTTTCCATATCATTCTTGTATCTTGTCATTTTTAAATCCATATCCAAAGCAATCTGAGTTCACAAGCTCATCTTTATATTAACAGAAATTTCTAGGTGTGTTGTTGCAAAATATCCTTGAATTCTTCCAAAGTTAAAATACTTTTCTTCATTTTGCATTAGTAGTTCTCTTCTCCTTTAATTATAATATTCAGTTCCTGCTGGTTGCCTCTACTGTCCAGCCTTCAGTCTCCTCTTACCATGTTTTTCTCTATTCTACCACATTTGGATAGCCCACTGTGATGAAAGTTGTCATTCTGAAGCTTCTTAATATCTCAGAAGCAGCTAACAAGCTATTTACAGAATAGTTAATAATTAAGTTAATAATTATATTAAATAATAATTAAATTAAACTAATATTATTAATTAATTAATTAATAATAATTAATAAATAATAATTAAGAGAGGAAGCAGATAAACCCAATGTCCATTTGAAGGCCCTGAACTACTTGAGCAAACCTGATTTTCTTGGCTCCCCAAGCATTAAACCTGCCAGTCTTCCCATGAAGGACACCTATATGGAGTACTATTGGCAATTCCAGGTGTCCACCCCACTCCTCACCCCATTTATCCAGAGAGGAATTTCAAGGTGCCAATCCATTTTTCGACTCCTGCTGTAGTCATTGGCTCTGTTAAAAGCGAAACTGTCTTTAGTCCACCATTGCTTCCATGGATATCCCAATCTTTCAAAATCTATAAAACCTCTTGGGAAAGTCAGCTTTTATTAAGCTGACTCACAAGATATGAAGATAGTATGATATTATATAGCTATCCTAACCTTATGTGTAGCTACTACACATATCCTGGACAACAATAATAATGAGTAAGGAAGATTTAGACTCCATCAAGCCATATATATCATTGGATTCCGTGATTGCCATGCTAAAACTATTTCAGTTTGAGGATGTCATGCATTCAAATTCCTTATGGAAAAAAATCAGTTACTGTAGGAAGGATTGGAGATATTAGAAAATAAGGCTGGCTAAAAACAAGCTGGATATATGAAATAAAATACAAATACTCCTTATTTAGTGATTGGCTTGTTTAGCAACTATTTACAATTGTAAGTGTTGAAAAAGTAACATTGGGACCAATCCTCACGTTAATGGTATTTTTAGGTCTGTAAAGCAAAGGATAGCTAAAGTAAGATTGTAAAGCACAGGTGATTTCACTTAGCAATCCTTCACTTAATGACCAAGTTGCCAATCACAATTGTGGTTGTTTAACAAGGACTACCTATACTGGTTAAAAACTACATTAAAAAATCTAAAAGAATGGAAACAGAAAATCTATCAAGCCTTTGAAAGATGTGACCAAACTGATGAAGACAGTCAAATATAAAGAAATCATTTCCAAACTCCAGAGTACTTTAAAATTCATAGCAAAACAGATTTAGTTTGCCTGAATCTATTCATTTATCAGTCTGAAAGAAATGTCTTACTTTCTGGCATTTCTGCTTCTGTATCACTGAAGTCATAAGGATCATGTGTTTCTCCTTCTGTGGGTGATTGCTTGCTGGAATCTGTCTTCCTTCTGTAGAAGAGCATCAAGTTAATAGTAAGCCTTTTAATTAATGATCTTCAAAATATATTCATTTAGAAGATTTACACAGTGATTTAATTTGGATAACTGCAACTCAGCACAAAATACACCAAATTAAAATCTATCCCAAAATATGGTAGTTGAGAACCAGGCAATATCAACACAAGGCAAAATCCAGAAGTCAATGTATCAACAATATGATATCAGGGCTCACTTAATCATACAGTCTTGTCTCCCAGATGTGTTCATCTATTGTATTGCCCTAATATCTAGGAGAAAATCCCATTTTTAAAAGCTTTCTGTTGGCTAAATATTATTCTTTGGGGCTGATGAAAATGCATTCCATTTCTTCTAAAGAGGCCATTCTGAACAACAATTATGGATAATGCCACCCATTAATAAAGAGGAAATGAAGCCTCTACATCTGTTTTGGTAACAGGAAATAGCTACTAAGTTTAGGATTCTCAGGTGCCACGTGGTTCAACAGTATTTGATGTTAGTATGCAAATCAAGACAAGTCAGTATATGCAAGATATAACAGGTCTCAAAAGCATAACCAGATTCCAAGGTTAGAAATAAGCAGCTTCAGGGAAACAATTCAAGTTAATCCCATTTGAACAGGCTGATGAAAAAGACCAATTATTCAATTCCATATTAACCCTAACAGTCTGTTTGCCATTTCTGCAGGATCAAGGATTTTTTTTTTCAATTAAGGATTTATTTTAAAATCTTGTTTTTTAAGTTCCTCTGTAACACTTTTCTTATCTACCTCTTTTTCTGTCTTTCTTCCCTTTCTTGGGACATTTCACCATCTGTTTCTTCTTCTGGGTCCTCTTCAGTCTGCTTTTTCCGCTTCTTTTCTTTTTCCAGAACCTTTGAAAGTAGAGAAACCAAAGAGTCCATATCTGGGCCAATCAACGGCTGCTCTGAAGCCTAGGGTGATCGGAGTTTCATAGAGGAAGACAAGAGCCAAATGATTCCTTCCTCCAAGGATGGGAATCCCTAATAGTTTTAAGTAATAATTTCAGCCTCAAAAGAAATAAAACCATCAGTATTTTAGTTTCAACAGATGTAACTGCCATAAAGACATGGCATCTCCCACAATAGGATTAAAGCTACAAAGAAAAATCTCAAAACAGTGAATTGTAAATTTGGATCAAAATCAGATGGCCATTCACACACTGTGTAATCCTGTCACAAGGCTGTCTACAGCACAACCTTCATCTCTTTCATAAGCACTTCAGACACACCAAAGAAGTAATTAGTCATTCATGATAGGTATAGCTTCTACAGACGCTACAAGTCTCGGCTGCTGGCAATGACTGAAAATGAAACCAATGACCTATATTGGCATCCAAATAAGGGGAGACAGATTCCTGTACATGCTCGAGTGGGACTGTTCATGCCATCTCTTCTTCTCATATCCTTTGGCTTTGATTAATTTTATCTACTGATCATGATATAAATTGGGGTATTACACATGACAAGTAATAGTATCAGTAACATCGGTTGAATACAGGTAATCCTTGATTTACAAGTTTACAGTTGATTTACAGTTTATTTAGTTCAAAGTTATAAGAAATGTGACTTATGGCCATAGTTCAGAGTTACGACTTTTGTAGCATCCCCATGATCACGTGATCAAAATTTAAATGCTTGGCAACTGGTTCATATTTATGACCATTGCCATGTCCTCGAGTCATGTGATCCCCTTTTGAGACCTTTCAACAAGCAAAGGCAATGGGGAAGCCAGGTTCTCTTAACACTCATTACTAACTAATCAATTGCAATGATTCCCTTAACAACTATGGCAAGAAAGTTGTTAAAATGGGGCACAATACTCACTTAACCAATATCTCACTTAATAACAGAAATTTGGGGCTCAATTGTAGTTGTAAGTCGCAGACTACCTGTACTGAAGACACTTCTACATTCAAATATGCAAACCAACCACTATTTGGGGTCAGCCCAACTTTGATTTTTTTCTTACAACTCTTGTCTACTTACTTTTTTGAAATAAGCAAATTGTACCAGCTCTACAGCAGCTTTGGCATCCTGCTTCTCAATTATTTTACTCATCCTGGCTTTAGCGTGTGCAGTTGAGAGCCGGATCAATGTCTCTAGAGTTCGGGCTGTAATAGGGGAAGTCTAAAAAGAGCAAGTAAAAATCTTAATGCTTTCGAGGATGAAATGATGAGAAGATGATCAACATTCAAAGTGTTGTGCTCATGTACAGATGTGACCATGTTTGGTGCAGTACAACAGTTCTTTTAAGACTGGATCCTATTCATGGACTACAGACTTACCATTCATACAGCTTTTAGATTAGATTGGAATTCTATGAGATTGCTGTGTATAAAAATGGGGAGCACACCCCCCGAATCCTGGCCTAGCACTCTACAAAGGGGTGTCAAACTTGATTTTGAGGGCCGCATCAGAGTTGTGTTTGACCTCAACGGGACAGGGTGGGCGTGGCCAGCTTGATGTCACTCATGTTGGGGGCACCTGTAGTGGCCCGTGCACTCTGCCAGCGAAAATGGGCTCCCGAGCTCCGTTTTTGGCTGCCACGGCCTCCTGCAACCCTCTTGCCAATGAAAATGGAGCTCGCGGCCCTCAGTTTGGAAGCCCGTTCTCACTGACAGAAGCACTGAAGGCCAGTCCTTTGCTTTTCCAGGGTGGCCCCGCGGGCCAGAACTAAGTACCCATGCGGGCCAGATTCGGGCCCCGGGCCTTGAGTGTGACACCCCTGCTCTACAGCACACCAGATGGCCTATTTTATGAGCCTTTCCAATGTACAGAGATCATGAAATCTGCAGCATTTCTGCTTCTCTTATTCCACGCAGAAGGGGATTTCCTGTCGAAATGATAAAGGAAGATTTCTAGACTGAATTATGATTCTCAAAGCAGTGCACATTGCAAAAAGAGAGAGAGAGAGAGAGAGAGAGAGAGAAAGGGAGGGAGGGAGAGAGCGAGCGAGCGAGCGCTTGATTGTGACTTACCCTGGCATTGTCAGAGCTGATTTGCTCCTGACTGCGAAGGGAAGAATATTCCTGGGCTATGAGGGCTGCTGCTTCCTCAGTCAAAACTGGCTTCAGCATCTTGGCAAAATGAATGTACTTCCTCATGAACTCCATGCTTACGATCTTCTCTCTGAGTTCGATCAAACAAAATCCATAAACTTCCATTTATTAGAGGATAACAGGAGTCTAATTGCCACCTCTGGGGATTCTTGACTGGGAATCACTGATTTGTAGTTAAACTGAAACAGCATGCTGTGGGCAGATACTGAGAAGCAGAGATAAAGACGGATTCAAAACTAACAGGTTGACTTATCCGTTAAGAGACTGTGGCTGCTGGAATTATGCTCCTTGATACTAGTCTTAATACCCTGACAGTGGAAATATAGGATGCAACTATAAAGCAATTCCTGAACTCACACTCTGTCAGACCTGCCTCAGCTTGGGTCTCTAAGTAAGAACCTGGGTGGATAAAAATCGATGATTTAAAAAAAATAATAAAAAAGTCAGATTTTTAAAAATTTAAATCATATTTTTTAAATTTTTATCAGGTTTATTTTAATAAAATGCTTTCGGAGTAAAAATCTATCTAAAGACAGTTTTCTATTTAAGATACATTAATAATTTAGTTTATTCAGCTATTATGTTGCATGAGGTTGTATAGTCTGCAATATTGGGACTGAGAGACAACAGCAGGTCAGAGGAGGAGCTGCTGCGGGACAGAGATGACAGTTGCTCTTTAAAAATTATATTTTAAATCAACTTGATTTAAATCAACCTTTTTACTAGTGATTTAAATCATAATTTAAATCATGATTTAAATCAAATCCACCCTGGTAAGAACTATCCTTTACACCATCAGGTTGACAAATGTATAGTTTATTAGAAGCCAAATGAAATACAGTAGGGAGAAGCCAGAAGTGAAATTCATGTGCCAAAATCCCAAGTGTAACTTTTTCCTCCCAAAAGGTGCCTCCCATAGTTGGTCCCCTCATGTCTAATTAAATTTAAATCAAAGAGATGTTTTTAGAACAGCCTCCTGAGGGATGCAGCTGCGCTCCATTCGCGAACAGTTGACCCTGGGACTGCGTTCTGAAAGGAACGGTGAACTTTCATTCCTGTTAAATATACTCCCCTCCCACCTGGTCCCCAGAGTTCATGGCAGACTGGCACCAAAAGAAGTTCTCAAAGTATAGTAGCGGTACCTGACAGAATCTCTCTTCTTCCTCTTCATGCACTGTTTGATAAAACAGTGAGTGAAGGAAATACTTACTTCCGTCTCCGAGGTCCATGCAGTAGGTCATCATGTCTTTCATACACTTGTAGCTCCTGATCTTCCTCCTCGGTAAAGGAAGGGTCCTCAGTTGCTAGTAATTCAACTGCACTGCCTAAAGGCATGGCTAGAAAAGTAAGGGGAAATGTTTCCTCATAACAAATGTTATCTAGAATATATCAATTTAATCAATAGATTAAACAACACTTTGTCCATTGCAACATATAAAATAATCTGATTTTTGTGACTTTTAAAATAAGCCAGAAAAGTTTTATCAAAGATCATGGAGAATATGTTTGACCCAGTTGACAGATTTCAAGGAAGTCAAGGAACTTACCATCTCCATCCTGTTCACCGGCTGCTCTATAACGATGCATTCGCAAGACATGGTCGGAGATTTCCCGATCTTGTTCTGGATCCATTTGATCCAAAACAATGAAGAGCAAATCAAATCGGGACAGCAAAGAATCCTGAAGGCCGATATTATCCATGGGAGTTTTGTATTGGTCATACTGCAAAGATGCAGGGAAATGTTAGTGAATTAGCAGCTCTTAACTGTAAATAGGAGAGGCAGTACTGCTAGAATGTTAAGGGGAGAGTAGGGGGAGGGAAAGAGAGAGAGAGAAGAGGGAGGGGGAGAGAGAGAGAAAGAGAGAGGGGGGGGGACCAAAAATCCAAATCTTGTACTGCTTCAATATTATACTTTTATTTTGAGCACAGCAGTTATAGAGCAAGGCCAGTCAAAACTTGTTCTTTAGCAAAATAGTCACATAATTCAAAATTTTATTTTCTGTCTCCCTTCTGCATGCTACGTAAGAAGTGATTTTTGTATATGCTGTACAATTTATCTTTTTTCAGTTGGGTTTTTAATGTAAGCACAAATAGACTTTGTTTTATTACACAGACTAAGTACATTTATGAAACTGCGATTCATGGAGCAGAGAAACATTCAATAACAATGCAGTATGTAATAAGTAAAAAAAAAAAACCCCAATGGAATACAGCATTGAAAAAGGGCAGACAATATTCCAGTAGGATTATAATCTTCATAGAACTGGATTACCAAGTGCAAGCAAATAGTAACATATGGACTAACTCTGGAGAATTCAATGAAGTATTGCTGTGTGCCACAAAAGCAGGCATGGAAACATATAACCAGTTGAAAAATCATTCAGACTTTAAAAAAATCCTGTTTCAGAATTTTGGGCCCACAGTAAGCAACTAAATCAATATAATTATTGTATATATATATATATATTAATTATAATTATTGTGTGTGTGTATATATATATATATATATATATATATATATATATATATATATATATATATATATATATATATATATATATTATATAAAAATATAATGACAGGAAGTTGCCATCTAGCTTATCTAAACAAAATTTTTTCCATGCTTACCCTTCCATAGACTGGATTCGCAGCAGCTAATACACTGCAACGGGCATTGAGCTGGGCCTGAATGCCTGCTTTGGCAATAGTAACACGGCCTTGCTCCATCACTTCATGGATAGCAGTACGATCAATATCAGACATCTTATCGAATTCATCAATGCACACCACTCCACGGTCAGCCAAGACCATGGCACCAGCTTCCAGACAACGTTCTCCTAAGGATGGGGAAACAAAGAGAGGGAGAGAAAGTATATAAAGGTTAAACAGAATGCTCCCATGCGTTCCTAAGTCAGGGTTGGACTATTAAAGTTCTCAAGATATGTTGCATGTATTTTTAGAGGGGCAAGCCCCTTGTGGCAGGTCATAAATCACGTGTCCACCAGTTTCCAGTTTCAGTCTTTCCCAGTTCCATGCATGTAGAGGTTGTAGCACTCGAGCGAGCCAGTGATGGTGAGAAGACATAAGTCCACAATGTCTCTGCAGCTCAAGCCCAATGTCCTAAGTCCTATGCTTGATAGTTCATAAAACAATCCCTGATTTGAGATGATTATGGGAAGATGTTGCACCGATACGGAGGGGGGAAAAGCGGAACCAGCATTGGATGTCAATGATGTCAGGCTGTTTGCATTTTGAGACCTTGGTGTCCCAAGTCTCGCTCATTTGGTAACCGGTGACCACAGAAACATCCATGATCCATAGCTGATTCACTGTGGTTTTATGAATGAAGCGCAGGATGGGATGATTGGTTTGAGACATGGATGGATGCTTTGTTTGCACAAAAGTTGATCAAGATGTTGTAAGATGCGATTATGACATGTACATCCCGATCAGGTGTCACCTCGCAAACTTGCAGGACATGACTAATTGTCTCAAGGATCCGGCAGGCTCCTCTGAGAGTAAGCTGCACCTCAATTGGATCCCCCTAATATATGAACAGGGGAACACTCGGGTGGGGCATAATAGCCATTCATAGCTGGTCACATCGATATTCGGGGCACTCAGCTCTTGACCGTTGATTGAATTTGAAAGCGCAATCTTCTACTTTTCTTGCACCTCAGCCTTAGTTGTTACCACTGTAGCACTGACTCTGCATCTTTGATGGGCAGCTACAGCCATCGTCTTACTGCTGCCCAGATCAAATAGTCCAGTTTTTTCAGTGTATTCCTATGCACATGAACCAGTATGAGTTTGTATATAAATTTAGGGACTAAGTATGTTTTCAACGGCTTAAGCTGCAGCTGTCACTTAAGTGGTGCCTGCGAAAGCTCTTGGGGAGCAGATAATCCAACCTGCCAGTATGCTTGGGGATTACTCTGCCTTTTCAGTTAAACTGGAGGCCAAGATAGCGAATGGAGTTATCCGGCCCAAGAGGGTTGATGGTACTTCCCTCACAGTTATAGGTGGTTGGTAAAAGGGGCATCCACTTATATTTGCCATCTTTAATGATAGTAAGGCCAACAGAATTCTTGGCATTGAGAGTCATACCAGCTTTATGGAGGCTCCAGACAAAAGAAGGAGGTTTTCTTAGACCCTGGTGGACTTCTCTGCTAATAAGACTAGGTCATCAGGAGAGGCTATGCTGTTATCTGATGGCCATCAAAGTCATACCCAACGCTGGGTAGTAAAACTTTAACAATATCTTCAACGACCGTAGTAAAGAGGAGTGGAGATAGAGGATCACCTTGCTGGACTCCTCTGCCGCATGTGGTGGTAATTCCTGCAAGTTGCACGGTGGACCACTCATACATAAACACCTTTCTACTACTGCTCCATTCTCTGAAAGAAATAGTAATATTATCCCATCTCCTACAGAAAAGCCAAGGTAGTTCGAAAGTTAACACACACACACACACACACACCCGTATGATCACTTCTCAAAAACAGTACCCATAATCTTTTCAAAGTAAAATGATTTAATTTTAAAAAAAGTATTTTTAAAAAAGAAAATATCTTGTTGCTTTTAAATCTTAATGTGAGATTAACCAATTCTAGCAAAGTTTCAGGTGTTATAGGAAGGTCCTGGATAATAAGGGCTAGGTGGCTAAAAAACACGACAGTCCCTGATCATGATGCTGCAATAAAATGAAGGTGGGTTGTTATTGCTGCCCACTGGGGTGAGTTTTATTTTCCAATCTGACCTAAAGTCCTGGAGTTCCTGGTACTTTCCAGTTCAATGCCTAACCAGGACTGACCTTACTTATTTTACAGTCCAAAGCATGACAGGATTTTGAGTTATTTCATCTATAATATATATTAGAAGTAATTATGAAGGATTTGATATCTTCACTCTTTTATGATAAATAATATTCTGCTCACCATACCAGTAGCAGTCCAAATGACAAATAATAAGAGGGAATTGTCTTGCCTGCCCATTTCAAATTTAGCCCAATTAACGCTGGCTAGAGATTTAATTTGTTAGCATAATACTGCATCACTAGACCACTATTTTACTTATATCTCAAGCTCTTTGTTCGCTGCTATTCAAAATTTTAAAATAGACAACTTATCAATAGTAGGCATAAACTGAATCAATCAATCCTCTTGGCTGCAGTGAGATTTTCAGCTGCTTTTTCCCTTGAGTGAACCACCTGTTCCCTTTGCACATCATTTGCTTCTAATTTCTCACCAGTTTCCTGATCTGTTGTGACAGCAGCAGTCAAGCCTACTCCAGAAGAACCCCTGCCAGTAGTGGGAATGGCCCGGGGAGCTGTACATAATACATAACGTAACAACTGAGACTTTGCAACAGAAGGGTCACCTGAAAATACAAGAGACATAGGCTGTTTAGAACATAGAATCATACAGAAGGGACCTCTGAGATCTTCTAGCCCAGCCCTCTGCTAAAGACAGGAGTCTTATACCATGCCAGTCAAATGGTTGTCTAGTCTATTGTTGGTTGTCTAGTCCACTAGTGATGGATCAGCCACAACCACAACCACAAGAGGCAATCTATTCCATTGCTTAATTGTTCATTGTCAGAAAATTTCTCCTTATTTCTAGGTTGCATCTCCCTTTGACAAGCTTCCACCCGTTACTTCTTGTCCTACCCTACGATGACCTAGAGAATAAGTCAATCCCCTCTTCTTTGTGACAGCCCCTCAAGTACTGGAAGACAGTTATGTCCCCCCCAATCCTCTTCTTTGATAGATTAGACATTCTAGGTCCCTCAAATTCTACATAATTGCCAGCTATGCTCTCCTATTATAGGATATGATCAGTGTTTCTGGAACATTCCAAATATGAGACCTCCATTACATACCAATCAGTAGGATATTAATGTCCCCTCGGAGCCGGCTTCCATTCTCCAACACTTTTTCGACTCCTCCCAGGAGCATACACAGAATTGCCTTCTTGATGTACTCATGCCCATGAATGCTGGGAGCCAAAGATTTTGAAAGCTGTTCAAAAACATCCTTGATGCAGGAAACAAATGGGACATTGTTGAACCAGAATATCCACATAGAAGTCAAAAAACAGTATGAAAGGGGGGGGGAGGGAAAGGGGGGGTTACCCTATTTTTTCATAACAAGTATTGCTTCATCAAAAATTAAAATATTTCATGCTATCTCAAAAATGTGAACTTGGGGTAGAAAGACCAAATTTATTTCTTAACAGTTTGCTATATCACTGAAAATTATATGTAGGAGGCTATGTTCCTCTCACTTTTTAGCCATCAAACACAGGTTATCTTGCTACAATATGTAAACTACTTGAGAGGCATATTTTTTTAAAAAGGCCAATGTAAAGAAAGAACCTAACATTAAAAGAACGCAAGGTAAAATATGTATACACTCCAAAGAGAAACAGGTGTATATGCATATGGTATGTACAGTAATGTAACTAAATTTAAGCAAGAATGGGCCCCATAAATACTGTATGTCACACAGCAAGGCAAATGCAAACATTGGTGTACGGTTTCTAAAATTTATAAATGCCGAAAAACAGTTGAAGTTCAAAGAAGGGGGAAGACAGAAATCAAATATTTATCTATATTATTTTTAATTGTTCAATCCTTTTCTATTTATTAATTACCAATAATACAATGGAAACTTATACTTTTCATATTGTTAACAGCAATTCAATGTGTTTTGAGGTCCTGGAAATCAGACAGCTGTCAACTGTGGGAACCTTCAGAGTCGGTTTTCACCAGATTTGGGCCAATATATCTCCAATAAAGCTATTCTTTGAGGAATTCATCTGCCTCAGAGTTATGCTTGTTATGGGTCTATTACTTGGAATCCTGACATTAGTATACAAATTTAATGAATTATTTGTTTAGCATGGTCAACTGTACTGAGCATGAATTTCATAACCTCAGGTTTTTTGTCCATTTATATATTCTGAAACTTTTTTTAAAAAAATACAAATATACATACTTTTCAATTACTTTTAAATTAATCATATTTGTACTTTAAGACATACCAACACTGAGCACAACAAACCCTAAATTTCTATGAACATGTGTAACAAGTAAAATGCCAGCATCCAGTTTACCTTTGAGTGCTGTTTGCTGAATTTTTTAATCTTGCTAACATCTCTAGATGAATATTCAGGCTGGACCTCCTTGCTCATTTGCTTTACTTGGCAAGCAATCAGGATGGTCCTGGAAAGAAAGAAATCAAGACAATCACTCTTTTTCTTTTTATATTTAAACATGTCCCTGCAGCTTCATAGGAGCACTAATACCCATAATATAAATGTTATTAGCTAAACAAATACCAGATTAATTTAAGACTTCTACTGCATTGAATTTCAAGAGTGGGAGGAATCTGGCAGATTCTGATGTTGAGCAGACAGTCCAACATGAAGACCCTATAGCTGTGTCAAAGCTCAGGCAAATATTTAAAAAACAACAATCTTCCAAACACAATTTTTTAATTTTTAAACTCAGTTTAGAATGAAAGAAAATTCTTTAGCATTATTTTATGTAGATGCCATCCTTACTGACAGATTAAATTATTTTCTTGAATACAAGGCTTGAAGGTTGCTGGGAAAGCAGATTCTAAAAAGCCAAATTTTTAGAAGGACTACAAAATAAAAGCAATGACATTGTTCTGGAAAATGGTTTTGTTGTAGGAGAGCTTGATGCAACATGGGTTTCAAGGCTTGGTACACCAACCAAAAGCCAATAAGGCAGCTTATGCTACTAACCGAAATGTCCCTGAAGTGTAGCCACCCTTCTTGCTTGGCAGACAACGGAAAGTCCCAATGATCTGTACTCGGTCTCCTGGCTTTACTTTGTCCACCAAGTCATCATCTAAAATGATGTCTACAGAACGAGGAAGTTGTCCAGCTGGTGCTTTCTCTGGCATCTCCTGGATTGTGATGGTTTGATGATCTTTGTAAGTTGATAGGCCGAATTCTGTCTCGAGAGGATTGTTTTCTTCATCCTACAAAAAAAGTACTTTGTTTCTTTAATTAGTTTTTAAAGGGTTTTTTTGTTTACTTGCTGAAAAAAAGGGATTTGAATTTGTATTTCCCATATAAATATGCTACCCAGATTATTTGAATTCCTGAATACATGCTGTCCCAGCAGCATTATTTAGATTTTAAAGTGGTACATAGCATTAAATACCGAGCACCAAATTTGATGTCGAAGAATATTTAACTAAATCATGTCTATATCCTTCTAATATCTTTTAGAATTCTTTCATAATAGTCACAACTTTTCTAGGAGCTTTGAAAGGTTTCTGAATCCACACAGCTCACCTTGGTGGGATAAACAGCAGAGGATGGAAAAGCTTCCAGGGAAGTCAAATCTGTGTATCGCCGCTCAATGGTTTTCTTGGTAGCAGGGCAGTAATGCACACTTCGAACAACCTTTGGGCGCACCAAAGAGCCTACATGAGGATAGAAACAAAAAAGTATCTGGAAATAAAGAAAAAGGCTAGACAACCTCAGTCTGAACACTCATTTCAGATTTTCCCATGCTGGATTGCAAAACATTGCATGTTTATATTGATGTAACATACCAGGTCTTTTCACATCAATTGCACACTCAATCCCATTAGATTTGTTTTAATATATTCCTAGACTATCATTTTAAAGATAACAGCTGAGAGTCTTTTTTAAATGCATTGCAATCTGCTCTAAGACTTTGAAAAACGTAAAAACATTTAACACAAGTACTTCCAAATGATTCTTTTGAATAATATTCTCAATGGCTTAAGAGCTGAGGTGGCGCAGTGGTTAAGAGTGCAGTACTGCAGGCGACTTCAGCTGACTGCTAGCTGCAGTTCAGCAGTTCAAATCTCACTGGCTCAAGACTGACTCAGCCTTCCATCCTTCCAAGGTGGGCAAAATGAGGACCCAAATTGTTGGAGGCAATATGCTGACTCTGTAAACCGCTTAGAGAGGGCTGTAAAAGCACTATGAAGCGCTATATAAGTCTAAGTGCTATTGCTATTCTAATCCTGAATGTATAATGTTTAGCTTTACTGGAACAATTCTTACTTAAGTGTTTATTTCACTCTGTTACAAAACGCTGGAGAGAAATCCTGTATTCATGGAGTACATTGGATAATATATTGTTAACGGAAAAGCAGGTATCATCATGTTCATTCCTCCCCCCCTACGCGCCCCCCCCCCAATTTGTAAAACTGGAAGAATTACTGCTTTTTAAACAGAATCATTCACCCATTTGGAATCAAAAGCTGCTTTGAACAGCTTTTAGTGCACAGACTGCTTACTCACATTTTGTAACAATACCCTCCACACAGACAATACAGCTGAGAAACTGGGATGTCAACGTCCGAGGTGTCACATGTTTAGATCCAAAGCTGCCTTCTAACCCAATATAAAAATCTTCATACTGCTTCGAATATGTAGCATCCACAGAAGCAACAAAGTCTTTCAAGGCACGCTGGAAAGCCAGCAACTCTTCAAAGGCACTGTTCAGCAAACTGTAGCAAAGATGAAAAAGAGTTTTAACAGTCCTGTCAGAAAAAGCCTATATCGTAACAGGAAAACAATTCTCATTAAAACAACCCTATCAAGAATTAACAACATTGTTAATTCCCAGTGTTCCTTTCAAAATAAAGATTGTATTGCGTATGCTAACCACCTTTTAAATTTTCCTATACTGCACTTACCTAGAACTTTTATTATCACCCTGAGTTATAGTTAAAGATCAGAAATTAGGCCCTCACTTACTCAATGACAAGCATCAGAGAAAGTCTAGCCATAAAAACACCAATTTTACAAGCTAGAAAGGATATTTTGATTATCACTGAGAATTATTATTTGTTTTTAAATTAAAAAGTTTTTTTAATTTATTAAACATTTAAAACATTGGACACAGTGTAACCATCCTGATCTTAACATATCCATACATATTCTTTCAATGACAAATATAATTGCTATTTAACATACAGTGCTACTTTGTTCTTATATACATATCCCTTGTCTTCATTTACTATCTATTTACTATCTGTTTACTATTTACATTTATTAACACTATCCAGTACTAATTCTACAAACCCTAAATCTTTTTTGTTCCAACTCCTTTTCTCCTATAATACACATTATTCCAGATTTTATAGTATACTGTCTCATTCTTGTTTTTGAGTTCTAATGTGAGCCTGTCCATTTCTGCACACGTCAAAATCTTCCTTGTTATTTCTTCTTCCGGGGCGATTTCTTCCTTTTTCCAGTATTGTGCATAAATTGTTAATTTTAATAAGACCAGCACTGTAGAAAATTTTGTTTATAGCATGTTTCTTATTGTATAAGAAAAGGAATATATAGATTAATGCCCAGATGGATTAACAACAATATTTAAATAATAAATACACTTTGTCATTGTATACGTATACACAGTATACACATACAACGAAATTTACTTGACACCCAAAGACCAGGTCCCACACACATAATCCCCAGCACACTCCCACCCACCACAATTCCCCACCTCTAAAACCACCCAAACATCTACACAACAGACCAAGTAATACTGCCCAACAGTTCACTGATGGTGGCCCTTTAGCTCATTGTTGAGTGCAATTATAGCTCTGGGATAAAAACTATTCAGAAAATATGTGATCCGAGTTTTAATTGTTCTGTATCTTCTGCCAGAAGGCAACAGTCCAAAAAGATTGCAAGCAGGATGGGAAGAGTCTCTGAGAATGTTATGCAACTTCCTCAAACAGCGAAATTCGAAGATGTTGTCCAGGGCTGGTAGCTGGAGTCCGATAATATTCTTGGCAGTTTTAATGATTCTCTGTAGAGCTTTTTTGTCCGCTACAGAGCTATTCCCATACCATGCAAGAATGCCGAATGTCAGGACATTCTCAATGGTGCTGCGATAGTAGGACAGAAGTAGATACTGAGATAGATTTATCTTCCTGAGCATTCTCAGGAAGTACAGCCTCTTCTGTGCCTTCTTCACAAGCATGTTAGCATTCATAGCCCATGAGAGGTCCTCTGAGATATAGGTGCCCAGAAATTTAAAACTACCCACCCTCTCCACCTCCTCACCATTTACGTACAGTGGTAGATGTACATCTCTCTTCCTCCTGAAGTCAATTATAAGTTCTTTAGTTTTTGTGGTGTTAAGTGTGAGATTATTTTCATTACACCACAATGTCAGCCCTTGTACCTCCTTCCTGTAAGGAGACTCATTGTTCTTATTAATGAGCCCCACCACTGTTGTGTCATCCGCAAATTTAATAATTGCATTGGTGTTATACAGTGGGGTGCAGTCATGCGTGTACAAGGAATAAAGGAAAGGGCTTAGCACATAACCCTGGAGGGCTCCTGTGCTTAATATCAGAGTAGAGGAATGGTGAGATCCCATCCTTACTGACTGTGGCCTCCCTTCAGAAAATCCCTTATCCACAAGCAAATCCTCTGATTTATCCCCAAACTGGACATTTTAAAAAACAACCTGTTGGGTAGAATGGTGTTAAAGGCAGAGCTATAATCCAAATAACAGCCTTGCGTATGTCCCCTGTTGTTCCAAGTGATTCAGTACAGTATGGACAACATTCCAAGAATAGAAATAAAGATATGGATGCTCTTTTAATGCTTTTATTATTCTATGCACATCAGTGAAATTGGGGAATTAGAAAAGCCTGGTTACAGCAACTGCCCAACTTTATTTGTATTCAAAAACCTCCGAGTTGGCCTTGTTAGTACATGGACTGAAGATTTCCAGCAAATTCTCTGGCAGTATTTTACATGCTGAGAAACCAAAAAAAGTCCTAGGTGACTAGTCCCTAGGAGTCAAATTCATCACAAGACCAACTTCACCATTTTATTTTGCCATCACACAAGCAGATTAAATTTCCCAATTTGTTAACATAATCCAAATGATCTAGCTTTGACATTTAAATATTTCACAGATATTGTATTACGGACTATTCTTCCGCTTCTTATTTATAAAAGCTAAAATCTCCAGGAGATTCTTCAAATCGAAACTTCATTTCTTCAAGTCACTGTCTAAAAACTTGACATTAAAATAAGACCTGAAACATGGTAAAAGCATCTTCATGTGTAAGCAAAATTACCTCTGCAAATAGTCATTCCTTCCAATGATGGAATTCATTAATGCAATAAAACTGCCATTAAATAACAGCATTTTGTCTTGGGATGACTTAAGGACATATTTTAGCCTTAAAGTAGATTATAGGAATATTTAACAAGGAATATTTAACAAGACCAGGAATATTTAGCAGGGGCTGGGTCAGCCATTATCTTAGAATCAGAATAAAAGGCACAACTCAGAAAAACGTTCTGTAGTGCAGAGGTGTCAAACTGGTAGTCCACAGGCCAGAGGCATCCCGTGCAGGCCATGCCAACCCCGGTTCCACAAAGGCAAAAAAGTCTCAGTACGTCATGTGGTGTGAACAAGTTTGACACCCGTGCTATAGCGATTCAATTACACCATAATTACCAGAAGAGAGATGGGTTTGTGTGTACAGACTATGATTATTGAGAACTTTCCTTGTTTGGTTCACAAAGAAAATAATGGTCCAGAGTGATTCCAAACACAAAACATGATTGCCTCCAAAAACTCCTAAATGAGACAGGGACTGGAAGACATACATAAGCTACCTAAGATTCATTTTCAGGAGAAATTTGGGGGGCAGGAAGGACAAATATTTTTCTAACATTCATATTCTTACCGACTGGCTCTTTTCTCATTCTTTCTGCGGAGGTCATTGATATTCACAATCAGACGATGCCCATTGTCATTAATCATGTCCCGGACTTTACTCTGGTAAATTCCCTGATCTTCCTGGAAGGAGGGTAGATAAGAAGAACTGTTTAGACAATATTAATTCATTTATTCTGAAAATGAATAAATTCCACTTCCTCATGGTTTATTCAACGTTCTCTAAGTGAAGCTGGATTGCGTTTCCTGTCATTCTCAGTGATACAAGTTGAACTGGATGGAGAATAACTATCACAATGCTTAAAGTTTTGCATCAAGTTTATTTAGTGAAATTGTATCATATTCAAATTTATTAAACTAAGTACTTTCTCTTTCTGCAGTCACTTTAATAAGACTATGTACTATATTGCATCTGTCTACAACTCCTTAAACCACTTTTTCAGCATCATACAGCAGCTGCATACAACAGCCACACAAACCTTTGGAAAGATGCAGCTGCTATATGGAATGGAAACAGGTGCTATACTTGTATTCCTGCATGTTTCAGAGCACTATGCATCCTCTAAATAAATAATTTTGCTCTTGTTCTACAAAGATTGGTCACCCAATCAAAAAAAGAAAAAGAAAATTAAAAACATATAGACCAAACTATCTTTGCATTCACTGGAAGAAAGATAATAGAATTCAGGGTATCTACAAAAAAATACATGGAACATACAGAAGTGAACCTGAAAAGCTATTGACAATAAATGTGCCATTCACAAAGCTCAGAGGACACCTTTCTAATAAAAGTACACAATTTTCCCAATTTCACCCAAAAAATGAAACACTACAACTAAGCAACTCTTCAGATTTTTAAAGGTAGTTTTACAATTCTAAATAAAATGAGGCCTCTCTGCTGGTCTGGAATAATAAGTGATAAAGAACTTCCAACATCACAACAGTTATTACCCACCCCATTCAATTTGTATTTACTGAGGACAATGAGGAGACACAATTTCACTTTCACTTACAGAAAAGAACTGAATAAGCCATGTGCAGCTGGAAGTTCTCTAGGCCCTTAACCAGGGAAAATTTCTGGGTTCACTTATTCTCTCTCAGTGAAAAGAAGGAACTCTCCATCTAATGCAAAATAAATAAATAGAGGGTATATAGGTAGTCCTCGATTTACAACAGTTCACTTAATGACTGTTCAAAGTTACAATGGCCCTGAAAAAAGTTACTTATAATCATGTTTCCCGCTTACGAACGTGGTAGCATCCCCATGGTCATGTGATTAATATTCAGATGCTTGGCAACTGATTCATATTTATGACTTTTGCAATGTTCCCGGGGTCATGTGTCCTTCTGACAAGCAAAGTCAATGGGGAAGGCAGATTCACTTAACAACCATGTTATTACCTTAACAATTGAAGTGATTCACTTAACAATTGTGGCAGGAAAGACCGTAAAATGGAGCAAAACTCACAAATGTTTCACTTAGCAACAGAAATGTTGGGCTTACTTGTGGTCGTAAGTCAAGGACTACCTGTATTTTATTACTTCAGTAAGCCCTGTCCAGGTCTTTTTCTCCTTTAAGAGAACGAATTAGTTTCTTCTTTCTCACTGCCATTATTCTAGGGCAGGGGTGTCAAACTCAGGGCCCACAGGCCAGATGAGTCACACACTGCCCACGCAGAGTTTAGCAAAAGGGGGAAAAAATTGCCCCCTTGACAACACGAGTCTGACACTCCTGTTCTAGGGAGCTAGGATCCCACATGAATTTAAATGGCAGTTCAGGTTGCTTTGGTCTTAATTCCTATCCTTTCCTCTTCTGTGTCATATTGTATATGTTGTGTATCTTGTATCTTGTATATATGTTATGTATCTTGTGTATCATGTTGTTTCAGGTGAGAGCAGGCACTTTTCAGATGTTTTTGATTTCCACTTCCATTATTAGTTCTATAATTAGAATGGGCAATAGAAAAAGAATCATGGGCAGTTTTAGCTAAAATTTGACTTGCAAAAGCAAGATTTTACAAATTTACAATCAAATTTGGTCCCTCATGATTTTATTGATAAATTTAAGTGTTAGCCTACAGCACAAGTATTTCATAGAAATCCTGCATCCAAGAGTTAAGCATTCCAAATGAAGCCTATATCAGGTTAGCCTCTATTGATTGCTCCCTTCCAAGGGACTGGCCTACCATGGAAGACAACTGCATGAAAGAGGATTAAAACAACGTGTATAAACTATTATTAAGCAGCTAAACACCATTATTTGTTCCCTGCTTCGCAAATTATTTGGGGCTGTGGAATTACACCTACATATTCTTAATGAAACAGATTGAAACTCATCAGCTACTTCTTCCATAGGCTGTAATACAACTTCATCAGAGCAACGGGCTTTATCTCCATTAGAAAATAAATAATCTAATCCCATTTTAACTCCTCACGAAGTAGACTCTACCTACTTTGGGTAGAGAAAAGTGCTTTTTCTGAAATGATCATTACTCCAGCCCTCCCACGACAAGATCTTGCTAATCAGCATTTTTACCGCTTAGCAGCAAGGCTATCGCCTGGATAAGCACAAGCTCTCCGACTCCTGCTCACCTCATCATCCAAAAAGTCCAAGTAATCTCGCTGAGCTTCTCGCAATTCAGCATCATCCAAAGTAGTTGGCGCGGGCGCTGCCATCTCAGACTCGAGCTCAATTCCTCCCTAGGAATTGCTTTTGCTTCTACGCCTAAACAGGCAACCTCACTACAGCGCTTCCTATTACTCTACTTGGCGCGAAAACCTGACCCTTTTTCCCGCCAAACGGCACGGCGACTTTGCCGTCTCCCCGCCCCCGACGTTTCATAGTTACTGCACCCAGCGACCAATAAAATCGCGCACATTTTACTCTTACTGGCGCGAACGTTCCGAAATAATCGCCAATCGGTGAAGAAGCGGCTATGCGGGTGAGTTCGATGCGCGTATATTTTGGCGAAAGGTATTGTGGGAACTGTAGTGTCTGAAACTCAATTATTCGGGTTTTTGTTTGAATTGTCCATTTTTCCGTTTATAAACTGAAGTCTCACTTGGAAGAGGTATGGTCCCCCCACCTAAATTTAAAAAGAGAAAAAGCACACGGGAGATACAATACTTTCTTTAGAGAGAGACCAAAAAAATTTATTCTTCAATGGTACAGTCGACCGGAAAAGGCGGAGTGACTTTGCTTTCCATATTTATAATGGGAAGCGTAGCTTATTTATACCTTAATTCAAACTTGTGTGTTTCATGAAATATTATGGTATAATAATAATAAAAAAATACAATGTTTCAACACTGTAATTCAAACAGGGAAATTTCTACAAAAAACAAGCTGTTAATTTTAATGTGTTATTTCAGCTTTTCTCAAGCATTTCAGTAGTACTGCAAAACTTATTACAAACTCTGTTATCAAGAGGTATCTGCAACTTACATTGCAGAGTTTTTCATTGTGATTAACCCTGTGATTAATCTAAGTATTAGACCTGATCTGCAAAGATTCGAATACCCACTAGATGTTGGGAATAGGATTTAGAAAATCTAAATTGCTTGCTGCCATCAGGGGTCGTTTGGATTTTTGAACCCCTTTATTCAAGATTTCGCAATTCTTAACCCAAATTTGTCTTTGAATAAAAGAGAACAAAATGGGGGGAAAATAACTTTTATTTCTATCTACTGTAGCAGCTAGCTACCTAAGTGAAACCATCAGCAATATTTTCAGTTCTCTAAAATTAGTCTCAGTTCCTCTCCAGGAGGGGGAGCATTTCTTCATCTGTTTCTGTTTAAAATTTTAATTTGTATGGGGAAAGGCCAATGAACAACTCTTCAGAGTCAAACCCATCTGGAGGATGGAGGGTATCAGAACCATACTAATTGGAAGGAAAAATTACTTCCTTTTTTCTGCAATACCTCATTCCTGATTTTATAAAACTGCCTCCATATTTATTCTACAACAGGGGTGTCAAACTCGATTTCATTGAGGGCTGCATCAGGGTTGTGTTCAAGCTCGGGACCAAGTGCTAAGACAGGACTTCCTTCAGACCCTCCCTTCCTCTCATTATAATCTCCTTCCTTCCTTCCTTCCTTCCTTCCTTCCTTCCTTCCTTCCTTCCTTCCTTCCTTCCTTCCTTCCTTCTCCCTTCCTTGCTCTCTTCCCATCTTTCCTTCTTTGTCTTTCCTCTTTCCCTTTCTCCTTTCCTGTCCCCTCTTGGATGCTCAAATGCAAAAGGGGAAATATTTCTCGATGCCTCCTTGCCTTGTGGTCAAATGCCACTTTTGTTAGTAGTTTGTTTTACTAGCATTCTACCAGCGAAAATCGAGCGGGAGGGGCACGTGTGCAGCCCTCCATTTGCTGTCGCGACGGCCTCCTGCAGCCCTCTGCCACCAAAAACAGAGCTCTGATAAATGGGTGAGAGATCACTAGGAAATTACAGAATTATAAGTTAGACTGAGAAAATGAAAAAAGTTCCCAGGAAGCACCAAATGCAAACCAAATTCTGAAAGAAGAAAATATTTGTAGCTCAGGGTTGAACTCTGGGGTCCTTGGTACTCTCTGAGCTTGACCTGTGTAAACAAAGAACCTGGAAATATTTTTACTGCAATGATTGGAAGAGGTATAATGACCATTATCTTCATAGCAAGAGAATGATTCAGCAGTGAAGCCTGGAGCAACAGAAGCACCTTTAAAAACCAGTTATGGGTGTTTGCATTACAATTCAGCTCATGTTTAAGAAACAGGATAACATCCATTATTTTTTACCTGCTAGGTTTACACTGAAAATAGCTGGGTGTGTTGAGAGATTTTATTTGGAAGAATAAAATCTTGTAAGGTCTTGTATGCAATTATAGTGCCTTCAAATCAATCTTGACTCTTTAAAACTTCCTGGACTGGTTCCTGCAGTTTTCTTGGCAAGTGTTTCCCCCCAAAGTACGGTAGTTTGTTTCCTAGGCCTGAGACAGATTGTTTTGTGCCTAGCACAGAACTAGAACTTACCATCTCCCAGTTTCTAGCCTGGTACCTTAACCATTATACCAAACTGGCTCTTGTAAGCATTTATAATGCTCTATTTATTACTGAGGAGAGGAAGTGATGCACTAGATTGATGGCCAGAGCAGTGGTGAAATCCTGCCGGTTCTGTCCGGCTTGCGCGAACCGGTAGTGCTGCTGGTGCATGGTTTGGTGAACTGGTAGCAGCGGTAGTGCGAGGCTCTGCCCACCCGCCCGGATGTCATTACTTCCTGGTTTTTAACCCTCTGTGCATGCACGAAGCCTTCTGCACATGCACAGAGGGTCAAAAATCGGACGTGACGATGGCGCCCACACTTCTGAACTGATAGGGAAGGTAAGTAGATTTCACTCCTGGGCCAGATATGTCAGAGGATGCCGTGTCAGAAGATACTCTGTGGTCTTCCTTTGATATCTATACAGTCTCTTCATACACATCATCTAACTATCAGTCCAATCAGATTTGTTGATATATTTTTAGTTGTTGATCTTTAATAAGAGGATCCTCAAAATACTGGCTCTTAATGATACGTTCCTCAATGGATATGGTGGTCTTCAATGGTATGTTCCTCAAAAGTCGTTGAAACTATTTTCTTGTGTATCTTGCGCACTTGCCAGTTTGTTTTCCTCATTTGGAAAACCAATTTACTGTAGTGGTTAAGGCCTCCAGCTAGTAACTGGAAAATTTGTAAGTTGTAGTCGTGCCTTAAGCATGAAGCCAGATGGGTTCACCTTGGGATAGTCACTTTCTCTCAGACCCAAGAAGAAGGCAAGGTAAATCACTTCCACAAGTCTTGACAAGAAACCAGCAGGGACTTGTCCAGGCAGTCACCAGGAGTCTATTTGACTCAAAGAAACAAAATAGTGATTATTTCATCATTTGGGCATTTCACTTTCTAAACAAAGTGCTCTTTTTCTTCTAACATGACACTGTCATGCTTGCATCTGTTTTTAAAGTTGATAGTATGTTTTCTAATCCATAGTAATTATTCAGTTTTACCTTTTATTACTATATAAAGGGAACTCCTCCCCACTCTGGTGTTTAGAGAGATTAGACCCTCTTGAATTTTTGTTCCAACTTCCTGTTTTATAGTCCCTTCATGTTTTAATAGTTTCTTATTTAACAGTTTGGATCCTGCTGAACGTCTTTGTCTGTTTTCCAATTTCATATATTGGTTCAGCAACACGCTGTATGTCTTTCACTTTAGATTCGAAATGCATCTTAGAATTTGTTGTGCAGAGATTAGGATGGCTCAGTAGCCTATCTGAATGTTTGGAATTAGTCTAATAATATTAGCTACTCCATAGATAGTGTGATCTGACTTGATTCCTGGATCTGGAGAGGAATTGAAAAATGGATTGCATTTTTCCATAATGTAGCAAACAAAGGCAACTTTCTCAAAGTAGACCTTTAGGAGGTAAGGTGTGTCAAATTTCATAAAAACATCAGTGCAACAAATGTCAAGCTACATACAGGTAAAAAGACTCCCTTGAGTTGCGTTTGACTCTTGATAATTTCATATTTATATTGATGGAAGGCTCTTGGCAACAATACAGAAGTGGTTTGCCATTTACTTTCTTCAGAATAATCTGAATTCCCATTCTATCCCACAGCCCTGGGATTTCCAAGCACTAATACGGACTCTCACTGTAGAAAGCCACGGCGATGGCTTTGGAGAAGCTATGCAGAGTCTGTCACAGAAACACATGTTGAGTCTGGGAAACAAGGAACACATTAAGAACTCAGCCTGCTTCTACCCTAATTCACTGCAGTAGAAAAGGAAAGGAAGGCAAAACAGAGTCACGTTTTCAAGATTCTATTACTGTAGCCTATAGAAATAAAGTGTAGTTCCAGTTAGACTACTAAAATCGGCTTCCTAACATGGACTACCCTGAAGAATTGGCATCCATACAAGTGCTAAGCCAGTCCTACTTGCTTGTATTTCACAAAGTCAGTGAGACTATGGCTACCTGCTGAATATTCTATTATTCCTTTAAGTGTAGATAAAAATGGCAGGGATAGAAGGTGACAAGTTCTGGGAAAATAATATAGGGAAATAAAGCAGTCAACTAAAATGTAAATAGGATAGCAAAGGAAGAGAAGATTGGAATGAAGAATGGTTTCAGTGATTTTTAAATAATTACTTGAGAAGGATAAATGACGATTGACTTTATTTGGTAAGTAGTCACTTGAGTAGAACTGTAGGTTAATAAATGAATATGTTTTAGAACAAGCAAGACGGGTGAATAAATAGCAAAGGACAGGACAGATCAAATGAAATAAAGAATAAATAAACTAGGATGGGTTGGCCATCTAATGCAGCACTGAAAAAAAAGATAGACAGGCAGGCAGAGATAAAATACTAAGAAGCAGGTAGCAAAATTAAGACTTCTTCATCCGATTATTTCTCAATTTCTGAAGAGATTGTGTTTTGGATGACTAATGGTGGCCTGATTGCAAATTTCACACATCCTTTTTTTTAGCTTCCCCCCTCCAAATTTCTGCCCCTGGGTTTTTCAAAAAGCCTTTTTTCCACTGCATTTGCAAAAACAGAATTTCAGTGAGGATATGAACTAAGGTCATATTGGCCCATTCACTTTTAGGCCTGTGAAAATGGTTTCCCAACTACCCTGCTTCTTCTCAGGATTTGAGTACCTGCCCAATCCATCCAATGTCTGTACCTAGAATTGGCTAGAACTCTTGATAAAACCTTTTCTGTGCATTTTTTTTTATTTTATTCTCTACGTTAAGATCACTTAGAGTATTTTAGTCTGAGGGAACAAAGCAAGATTTCAGAGTCTTCTCACTAAGAGTGATTTCTTTGCTAGAATCTAGCTTTTGAACTTATTTTACATGTTTCATTCCTTGATGAAAAGAATTTAGTTTGGTCTTTCTTTTTCTTCATAATTTATACTCAGAGATGGACATATCCCACTGATTTCTCCATTACACCAGATTTCCTGCAAATCAAAAACTCTTTTTCACAAATATATCCATGTATAATAAACAGTGTGAGAACAGAGGAAGGAAACAATGATGAAGGATCAGAAGAAGAGAACAAAGGGAGAGAGGGAGAGAGGAAGGAAGGAAGAGGGAGAAAGAGTGAAGAAGAAATAGAAGGAAGGATGAAGAGGGATGAACAGCGAGAGGGAGGGAGAAAAGAAGGAATGATGAAAGAAACTAGAAGGGAGAAAGAAGGAAGGTAATGACAGGGAGGGAGGTGTGAGATGACAGGCTACCTACCAAATGGCCAGCACCTATCCCTTTAAGGCCTCTCTGTAGCCAGTTCAGCAATTGTTGGGTATAAAAGGAGAGGCAGCTGGGGTTAATGGAGTTGATAGGTGGAAGAGAGGGAAAGGTGTGTGTGTATAAAGTAGTCTCAAGTAGATAGAAAAAGATACTGCTCTCCACCAGTAGGACTCACAAGGAATAGTAACTGAAGTAGTAGAGGTAATAGAAGTGGAAAAGAGCAGAGTAGTAATCAGTGAGTAATCAGCCTTTGAGTGTTTATGTGTGTGTGTTGCATGAGGACCTGTGTGGTTGACTTGACTGCCTTGAGTTTTAGAGCCCACTGATTTGGGTATACATAAAAGAACTGTGACAGGAAGGGAGGGAGGAGGGAGGGAGAAAAGGAATTAAGGAAGCGGGAGAGGAGGCAAGGAAAGAGGAAGAGCGCAAGGAGGCAAAAAAGGAAGTAACCTATCACAATATAATATACAGCTGTATGACATTTGTATGGTGTGATGAATGCCATCAAGGCACTGAATAGCTAAAATATAAAAAGAAAAAATGTAATTAAAAGCATATTAAAACATTTTAAAATATTAAAAGCCACTAGTGATTATAAGACAGCTTGAGGCACCATATTTCTGATGATTACTTTAAACAAATATTTTTGTGTCTATACTATGATTTGGAGATTCAGCCAAAAAAGAAAAGTTCAAGTCCTTGCCCAACACCCACAAGTCCATCACATGGTCCAATCAAACATCATCCCAACTAGGGATGCCTCTCAGGTCCAGCCTAATGTTGTTATGACTGTCACCCATACTCCATACAATCCCTCCTCCCAATTTCCCACAATAGTAAACGTGGCAGGTCTGAAGGCCTAATACAAAAGATGGATTCCAGGCCTGACATATTGATCCATTCAGAAGTATGAATTTCTGGTGAAAATATACTATTTTCCTACTCAGACTGAAAGTTTTCTAAACGACTTTGGCTGCATTTTTAAAAAATTGAAGATTACTTGAGAATGTTATAATATCAGAGATTTCCCAAGTTGATTATTAGGTCCAGTCACCCAATTTTTATTAATATAAAGATTGGACTGTCTTTGTAGTGAGTTTCCCAAAACCATTGAGAGTCAGGGTGTCAGCTTCTCAGTGCTGACATAGTAAAGAGGGGGTTAAATTCCTGTGAGATTATTAAGAGAGAGTGCCGTAGAGTGATTTAGATAATGACCAATAGGATAAGGAAGCAAGCCAGGAAAGGGAGGGATGATGGAGCAGAGGTCATTTCCTGGCTGCATATGAGTCCGTGAAGACGTTGTTCTAACAAATAAAAGTTTTTTTTTCTTTATTATCAAAATGTGAGAGGCATCTAATTTCGTTCAGACAACTCTAGCGTGACAGACAGCCAGGAAAAATATCTTCCTGTTTTTTAAAACAAAAAGAAATGCTCTCTTCAAAAGCTTTTCTTCTAAAAATATTTATGCATTCCTAAGCTACTGCCGACGTTGGCAGACCTTCAGATGTCTCCGTGGGTAAACAACCCTTATCAGACGCCATGGAAGAAACAATCTCCACCGGAGGTTTGCCTCAGAAAAGGAAAAAATTATGATGCCTTTTGCTGGACTCCAATCAAGTGGCAGGTAAGGGGGGAAGGTTCTATGGCTCTCCAAATGGCAGCATAGCCCCCCCACACACACACACACAAGGAAAAAAAAAGATGAGAGAAGAAAGCTCCAAAATGCACGCAGGGCTTCCCTCCCTGCTCAGCAAGCAACCCAGCCCAGCCACGGCATCACTCCCCTGCACCCAAATGGGAGATGATGAAGAAGCCCAAAGGCACCGTGGGCAGGCTCACAGACCCCCGCAATGGGAGGAGAGGCCACTGAGGGTGGAACCACCCCGATTCAGAGGGAAATTTGATGGGGATCCGGACCTGCTAGCTCAATTTCTCGATGCAGCTGAGATTTACATCGAGCGCTACGCACACCTTTACCCTTTCCCCAGGGCCCTGGTCAGTGCCATCTCAGAAGGTCTGGAGGGAGAAGCAAGGAGCTGGTCAGCAGCCCAGTACAAATACAGGGCCCCCCAACTGCAAGATGCAGATGGTTTCTTACAACTGCTGCGAGCCCGTTTCGAAGAAACAGGGGACAATCCCTATGTAGAAGATGAGCTCAGGCACCTAATGCAGAGGGGGAAGCCTGTCCAAGAACATATCCGTGAGTTCAGGAAAGTTGTTGGGACTTTACCTCCTTTGCCTGAACGACTGCTAGTATACTTCTTTAGAACAAGCTTAGATAAGCAAATCGCCCAAGTGACTGCTTATCGAGATATTCTGAACCGACTGTCTGACTGGTTCCGGATAGCGACGCAAGTTGAGAGAGGGCTACGTGCCAACAACATGCTAAAACAACCACAGGCAAAGGAGAAAACCCAGCTGGACCAGGAACCGTCTATCAGACCCGAAACTACAGCATCACGGGCCACCCAGAGGCCATCCACCCCACGGAGTCCACTGAGGTGCTACAGGTGTGGGGGAGTTGGGCATTTGGCAGCAGCTTGTGGAACCCCGGGGCCAAAAACAGGGCCCCCGGCCAAGGTACGACTGGAACGAGGACCCGGGCACACCACCAAGGCACCATTAAGACTTTCCCCGACTGCAGAAGTTTTTGCCCATCTGACTGAAAATAGGGGGAGCTCCGACGATGCGAATTGACCCCCCGAACTGTATGAGGGCGATGACGATGGTGAAAACGACCCAATGGTGAGCGCACCCATCCACCCTTTTCTTTTCCCCATATGCCTAACAGCCCCAAAAACAGGTACCCAAGGGACTTTTCAAGCCTTAGTAGATTCGGGTTGCACGAGGTGCCTGATTAACCTACCCACAGTCCTAAAACTGGGGATCCGGGCTAAAAGGCTCAGCCACCCAATCCGTTTTCAGCAAGTTGATGGATCCCTACTAGGGGGGGCGGATGCCACACATTTGACCGAGCCGGTGAAGCTGGAGCTAGCGGATCACTGGGAAATGATTCGGTTCATAATAGCCCCCAAGATGACCAACCCAGTCATACTGGGACTCTCCTGGCTGGACAAGTGGGGCCCCACCATCTGGTGGCAAGAAGGGACCCACAGACTGAGGATAGCAAGGGGACCCCACCCCCTCCCACCACAACCAGAGAAAACGGCCCCTCCTCCCACCCAGGGGGTCCAACCCCTCCCTCTAGAGGGACAAAAGACGCCTCCAACACAGGTGCCCAACCTGCCCTGTAAAGGGACAACAGAGCAACTGGCGGCCACCTCCAGCACCTCCCACAGCCAGAACCAGATCCCAAAAAAGTACCAAGACTTGGCAGAAGTATTTAGCGAGACCGAGTGTGACGTACTACCACCCCACCGCGACGCCGATTGCGCTATCGAAATCATCCCTGGTTCGAAACTACCAAAACCTAAATTGTACGCCATGACACCCCGTGAAATGCAAGAACTGCGAAAGTACATAGACAAGAACCTACAAAGGGGTTTTATCGAACCAGCCAAACCACGGGTAGCAGCACCAGTTTTCTTCAGGGAGAAGAAAGACGGCTCCATGCGTCTGGTGGTCGATTTTCGTGGGATAAACTGTGTCTCCGTGCACAACTTATACCCCCTCCCCCTCATGAAAGACATGCTAGCTCACTTGGCCAAAGGGAAGGTTTTTACCAAACTAGACCTTCGTGAAGCCTACTACCGCATACGCATCAAGGAAGGAGACGAGTGGAAGACAGCATTTAATTGCCCCCTAGGAAGTTTTCAATTTAAAGTGATGCCTTTCGGACTACAGGGAGCACCGGCGGTGTTCATGCAACTGATAAATGAAGTTTCACATGATCACCTTTATAAGGGGGTCCTCGTCTACCTGGACGACATTCTCATTTACACAGAAACCATAGACGAACACATACCCCTCATCCGCCAGGTGCTCGAAAAACTGCTGAAAGCGAACCTATATGTCAAACTGTCGAAATGCGAGTTCCACCAGTCACGGCTAGACTACTTAGGTTACCGAGTGTCCAATGAGGGGATAGAAATGGACCCAGCCAAAGTACAATCGGTCCTTGACTGGCGCCCCCCACGCACCCGCAGACAACTGCAAAGCTTCTTGGGGTTCGCGAACTTCTACAGACAATTTATCCCCTTTTGCAAAAATTGCCAAACCTCTAACCGACCTCTTAAAAACAGGGAGTCCAGCAACAAAACCTCGCCCAGGACAGCCTCTACAGTGGAGCCCGGCCTGTCTACAAGCCTTCGAAACACTAAAAGAAATGTTTGCAAAAGAACCAGTCTTGAAACATCCTGACCCCAACCAGTCTTTCGTCATCCAAACAGATGCCAGCGACGTGGCAGTGGGAGCGGTTCTACTCCAAAAGAACAGCCAAGGGAACCTTCAGCCCTGTGCTTACACTTCCCGCAAATTCACCGACACAGAGAGACGCTGGGCAGCATGGGAAAAGGAAGCGTTTGCAGTGAGGTGGGCGCTGTTGACCTGGCGACATCTGCTAGAAGGAAACCAGACAGCGTTCGAGGTTTGGACTGACCATAAAAATCTGGAGGCCCTTAGGACCCCGCGGAAATTATCACCCAGACAAGTCTGATGGGCCCAATACTTCAATCGGTTCAACTTCGAGCTAAAACACATCCCAGGGGGGAAGAATTTTCTGGCCGATGCCCTCTCCCGAATGCCCCAGTACAACAGCGAACGGGAGCAGGTGGTGAATGCCATCATCCCCTCACCTCAAGGAGTGGGTCAAGTAACCACCAGACGCCAGCATCGCGACCAGCAGGGCCAACCAGCGGGTGACCTGACGACACAGCTCAAAACAGAGACATTGGCGGACCCCTGGTTCCGAGACAATCAGCATCTTTTGACAAGGAGGAACGACGTAGCATGGAAAGGGACGAAACTTTACGTCCCAGAAACTCTACGCACCCTAGTCCTCAAAAGGAGCCACGATGTTAGACCAGCAGGCCATTTCGGTTTTCTAAAGACTCTGCACTTAGTACGAAGACAATTTTGGTGGCCTCACATGAGGAAAGACGTGGACAGCTATGTGAAGAGCTGCACCATCTGTGCCACGATGAAAACCCGACCAGGAAAACCTCCTGGGTTACTGCAGCCAGTAGCTGAACCGACAAGACCATGGGAGGAGATTGCAATGGACTTTATAGTAGAGCTGCCAAAGAGTGGCGGAAACACAGTGATCTGGACCGTAATAGATTTATTCTCCAAACAGGCACATTTCATACCCTGTAGTGGGCTACTCTCAGCCCGCCAATTGGCCAAGCTGTTTGTGAAACACATCTACCGCTTGCATGGAGTACCCAGAAGAATCATCTCCGACCGAGGTGTCCAGTTCACAGCGAAATTTTGGAGGGAATTCCTACGATCCATAGGATCATCCCAAGGTCTCAGCTCAGCATTTCACCTGAGCACCAATGGCGGGGCGGAGAGACTGAATGCCATGATAGAGCAGTACTTGAGGTGCTATGTAGACTACCAACAGTCGAACTGGGCAGACTTCCTATCTTTTGCGGAGGTCGCGTACAACAATGCTGTCCACAGTAGTACAGGACTAACCCCATTCAAGGTAGTGAGCGGTATGGATTTTGTCCCCATGCCAGAATATCCCAGGGAACCCCCTTCTTCAGTCAGTTTGAACGACTAGATGGCGATGCTAAGAGAATCCTGGGAGAACGTCAAAAAGGCATTAGACAAGGCGGCACAGGCTTATAAGAAGCAAGCAGATAAGCACCGAGCCCCTCAAAGACCGTTCCGAGTAGGAGAGAAGGTCTACCTCTCCACCAAGTACTTGAGACTCAAACTCCCAACTAGGAAATTGGGCCCGAAATTTATAGGACCATTTCCTATAGTAGAAATAATCAACCCGGTCACGGTACAATTGCAGTTGCCCCGGTTACTAGGAAAGATACACCCCGTTTCTCACAGTAGTCTTCTGAAGCCTGTGGTGGGGTCAACTTTAAGGCCGGTGCCACGTGATCCCCCAGGGCCCTTGATCATTGGGGGCCAAACTCATTATGAAGTACAGCGAATTCTCGATTCGAGGTGGCACAGAGGCCGCCTCCAATACTTAATTAAGTGGAAGGGTTACCCATCGTCAGAAGCATCATGGGTGAAGAGCACGAACATTCAAGCTGACCGCCTTATAGCTAAATTCCATGCAGATCACCCAGACAGGCCGGGAGGGGGTGGGACACAGTCCCAGACGGGGTAATGGTATTAGATCTGTTGTTTTATCTTGTGCAAGTTTTGCTGAAGAATGAAGGGAGATGGGCCGGATGTCAGCTTCTCAGTGCTGACATAGTAAAGAGGGGGTTAAATTCCTGTGAGATTATTAAGAGAGAGTGCCGTAGAGTGATTTAGATAATGACCAATAGGATAAGGAAGCAAGCCAGGAAAGGGAGGGATGATGGAGCAGAGGTCATTTCCTGGCTGCATATGAGTCCGTGAAGACGTTGTTCTAACAAATAAAAGTTTTTTTTTCTTTATTATCAAAATGTGAGAGGCATCTAATTTCGTTCAGACAACTCTAGCGTGACACAGGGGACATATAAATTTAATAAATTATTTTGATTGGTTAGAGAATCAGCCAGATGTTTAGACTGAATCTGGCAATTTTGTCCACCTATCGAATCCTTTCCAAGGACCTGGGTTACTAAAATGTTGTTTGATGGAGCTAAAGATATTGTCGCAGGATATAAGCTTTCCAAATAAAACTATCTTTTGCTATTGACGGATGGGGATTTGGTCAATGCTAATACTACTCCTGATGTTTCAGAATTGCACCTAAGGCGCTAATCACTATTAATATCATCTTTATTTTCTTTGCCACAGTCATTCTACTTCTGTTTGCAGATCTTTCTATTCCGTGATTTTTCTTCAGTCCTTTCTATTCTTATCTTATTCCTATTCTTATGTCCAAAGATGCTTTGGAAAAAATGAAACAGTTATATTGTAGTCATTTTCAAATCATAGCAAATTTCCTCATGCAAAGAAATAACATATTCCAGAGAATAAGAAATTCCCTGATGATGGACTTTAGCATGAACCCAAAAACTTGGAAGAATAAACCTTTGGTCCTGGTGACTGACTCAGACTGGATCTTGCAACAATATCCTGAGATACATGTGAATGAAGGGACATACCTTCATTCGCAAAAGAAGTAACTGTCTAAACCTTATTCACCAATATTCAATATTCAATAATATGAGCCCCGGTGGCGCAATGGTTAGAGTGCAGTACTGCAGGCTACTTCTGTTGACTGCCGGCTGCCTGCAATTTGGCAGTTCAAATCTCATCAGGCTCAAAGCTGACTCAACCTTCCATCCTTCCAAGATGGATAAAATGAGGACCCAGTTGTGGGGGCAATATGCTGATTCTGTAAACTGCTTAGAGAGGGCTGTAAAGTAGAGGTGGGTTGCTCCCGGTTCGCACCGGATCTCAAGAACCGGTAGTAAAACAATTTAATAGTTCGGAGAACCGATAATAAGATTGGCTGACCACACCCCCGAACCGGTTCCCGGCCCGGTCGCCATTCGCTTACCCCGCCCACTCCCAATCTATTGCTGCTTCCTGAGTCCCAGCTGATGGCTAGAGGGAAAAAAAAACTGTTTAAACTCTTGCCGCGGGGCTTCAAAGGGCCGCCCTACAGCTGATCAGTGTTAAAACAAATGAGTAGACCGGTGCCTGCAAAAATAGAAAAAAACAGTCCCTTTCAGCTTCAGGTTAATTACCACAAGTTGATTAGATCGGCATAGCTGCAAAGAGAGCTGGAGCAGGTTTTTTCCCCCTAGCTATGCTTAAAAGTGAAACTGAAAGTAAAGCAGGGTCTTTGCTGTAAGGTGACAAAATGAGGCAGAGAGATTTCTTTTTCCTCACCAAAAAAGGTAGGTGCAAAACTGCAAACAATGGGAAATTTAGCGCAAAAGGGGAGAGTTCAAGATTTTAAAACACAAAAGAAAAAAAGCTCTATTTAACTAGGGAATTCTAATAATTGAGATACTATTAATTGTATATTGTGTTGAAAGCAGAAATGGTTAAGTTGTGGTTTGGAGGAATATATGGGGGAAATTATTTGGTTTATTATTATTGGTAAATATAATTAATTGATTTGTAAGAAATTGAATTGCATGGAAATAACTGGAATATTCATGTTCATATAGATTAATATACAAAAAAGATAGTTATATAACTGATTTATATTAAAATGTTGAATTTGTATTAAACAACTGTAATATTACATAACCAATATGAGGATGGATATCAAAATAGATGACAATGGGAAGGGGTATAATATAGAATAGAAGGGAAAAATTGAATTTGATTAACATTAGAGATGAGGATGAAGGGTAATACTGGTTTTTTTAAAACATAGATGAGGAATAAATATGGCAAAAAGGAAATATAGAAATTGTAAATTTAATTGAAATGATTAAACACTGTTTAAATTTGTGAACTGGCCAAATACTCTGTTCAAAGAAAATACATTGTATGTTTGTATGTGTGTTTCTAATTATTGCTATTTATTCATATTTGTTCTCTTTTATTCTTTAAAATTTAACAATTCATTCTTTATCTTAATATCTTTATATTTGTTTGAGGTTGGCTTTCTTCCCTTTCATCTTTTTTATTGCTGTACATCTTTTTTATTGTACAGCAATCTTTCTCCTCAAACCTACCACCTCTCTCTTTTCTTTCCTTCTTACTTTCTCTTCCTCCGCTTCTTCTCCTCCCTATTTCCTCTTCCTTTCTCCTTCTCCTCCTCTCTTCCTCCCTCTCTTACCCTCACTCCTACTCTAATTTCCCTTCCCTTCCTTCATCCCTCTTTATTGCTGTATCCTTTTATGCATATGGACTACTCAGAGGGCTGAAAAAGTTATTTTTGACTGGTCCTCACAGTTTTGACCAGTCCTCAAACTTACAACTGTCCTCACATTTTATGTTTTTTACCCTATCTTATCACCATGGTGAAGAGAAGCAGTTGTGAAATGAGTGACATGGTTGTTAAGAATGCTGCACGGGCATAAATGTGAGGATGGTCGTAAGTGTGAGGACCAGTCATAAGTGCGAGGACCTGTCAGAAATGACTTTTTTCAGTCCTCTGAGTAGTCCCTGTACACATAGCCATGGCCACCCGGTCACATGACCAGCTAGCCATGCCCACCCAGTCACATGACCTCCAAGCCACACCCACAAAATAAGCCACGCCCACAGAACCGGTAGTAAAAAATTTAGAACCCACCCCTGCTGTAAAGTGGCATAAGTGCTATTGCTAAGTGCTATTCATCACTCTATATCAATAGAGAAAAGTAAAGCAAAGGGAAAGAATTAGAACAGTAACTGTTCTACTTTAAGATTTCTTAATCTAGGAACCCTAGATAAGCAAACATGAAAAGAAATTATCTTGCTCTCATGCTGATATGACATTCTGCATTGACTTCAGCATTAAGGCCAAACATAGTCATATCAATCAATTCACACAAAAGTTGGGACCCAAATGTTTGCATCAGCATTAGATTAGTGAGCTGTTCTGTATATTGGTATAACAAGGTGTGGAAGCATATAGATTGATTAGCAGCTCTGAATGAAAGTAATGATTCAACAATTGTGGGAGACATATATCATGGCCATTCATCCTAGATGGATTTTATAATTGAAAGAAGAGGTAAGCATTGGATTACATGGTTTCTCTCCCCCTCCCCCCCCCGCCCCACCCTGCCCCAAATCTGAGGCTTCTTGGCCTAGATGAATTGAGATAACAGTTCTCAGAATCTCAGCCAGAATACAAGAATTGCTGTCCTAACATACTGCAGTAAGGAAGGCTGTGGAAAGTTGAAAATATACTGTACATAGGCATAAGCTGATCATAGTCATAGTCATAGTAACTTTTTCACAATGAGGAATGATGTTCTCTGACAAGTAAATACTCTGCTCATTTTTATTTAGCTAGGAGTTCCTTTTTGGATTTAAGATTGGCAGGGTTATAACCAGATATCTCATCTTCCTGGATTCAAGAAATTGTACTCTGATTCTGTTTTCAAATAAAGTACACAGTTTGTATTGTTACCATATAAAGTTCAACTACCAGTACATAGGCAGACATTACATAGGCAATGTAAACAGTAGACTCTTCTAGAGTCACATACAAGTAAAATGGTTGGCTACATAAATTGACTTAATTAATTGCCCCTATGCTTTTGCAAAAGAAAACTAAGATCATGGGATCTGGCCCTCTCAATTCCTGGCAAATAGATGGGGAAGAAATGGAGGTAATGACAGATTTTATTTTCCTGGGCTCCAAGATCACCGCAGATGAGGACTGCAGCCAAGAAATTAAAAGATGTTTGCTCCTGGGGAGGAAAGCCATGGCAAAGCTAGACAGCATACTAAAAAGCAGAGACATCACCCTGCCAACAATAGTGCGTATAGTCAGTGCTATGGTTTTTCCAGTTGCAATGTATGGATGTGAAAGTTGGACCATAAGGAAGGCTAAGAGCCAAAGAATTGAGGCCTTTGAACTATGGTGCTGGAGAAGACTCCTGTGAGTCCCTTGGACTGCAAGGCAATCAAACCAGTCAGTCCTAGAGGAGAATAACCCTGACTGCTCTTTAGAAGGCCAGATCTTGAAGATGAAACTCAAATATTTTTGAGTTTTTGGCCACCTAATGAGAAGGACTCACTGGAGAAGAGCCTAATGCTGGGAAAGATTGAGGGCAAAAGAAGAAGGGGATGACAGACAATGAGGTGGCTGGATGGAGTGACTGAAGTAGTCGGTGTGAGTTTAAATGGACTCCAGAGGATGGTAGAGGACAGGAAGGCCTGGAGGAATATTGTCCATAGGGTCACGATGGGTCGGACACGACTTCACAACTAACAACAACAACAAATGCTTTTGTAGATCAGTGTTATATTTAAGTTTCACATAAATCATAAACTATCATGAAACAATATTTGGAGTAAAAATACTTTTACACACAATCTAAGTAAATTTAGCAATAAATACTGATTTGTATCAGAATGCCCAATTCCTTTTCTTCTGATCCCACTCATGAAGACAGTCACACCATTAAAGCCTTGGCTGGAATTATAGTTAGTAACTTTAAATAGAGTGCCCAGAACATTTCCCTTGTGGTCATCATGTCATCCTTGCTTCTTCTTTTTCTCTGCGTGTTTGGTTATCATATGAGATTCAGATGATATTTGGAAGAACAGGAATTCCCTTTTCTTCTTTTTACCAAGGAAAGCAGTTTTCAATAGGAAACTGGAAACAGAATTTTCTACTGAGGGACATTTGTGGGTCAAATTACTACAGAAGCAATACTCTAGTTATCCCACTTTCAAATTCAGAAGAGCTGCAGTAATACGGGTGTCCAGGCTGTATGCTGCCAATCTCTTGGAATACTTTGGGACTTCGTTTTGGTAAATTGTGTGTGACATTTGAAGTATGCATCAGAGCAGGAAGGCACTCCTGAGAACCAAATTCAGTTTTAATAATCCTGTCTGAGATGAAAAAATACAGAGAAGGAGGCAATGCAGCAATCCAAAGTTGTTGGACAGTGTGTGCCAAAAGTCTGGAGCTATAAAATATGTACAAAAAACACAATACCCTTGGGGGGTGGGATCAGATGAAAAATAGTAAACAGATGAGAATAGTAGAAAGTTTCATTCCAGTGTTGAAAAGCAGCTGGGATAGTAGCAGGGCTGTGGAGTTGGGAGATAAATGTTCCGACTCCGACTCCAACTCCTCAGTTTTTTGTGCTTCCGACTCCGACTCCAGGTACCCAAAATTTCCTCCGACTTCGACTCCTCGACTCCGACTCCACAGCACTGGATAGTAGAGAAGGGTAGTCAGGAAATGATTATAATCTATCTCAACTCCTGTTGCAAAAAGCAGCTATCTTTTCATCCCTTTTGTCATGCAAAAGTCTCTGATATATAATTTTTTATGCCGCCATCCATACTCCTTTAATCAGAAATCAAGTATTTTTTTTTTCCAATTTTAAATGATGTTTTTCTAGTGGAAGGACAACAGCTCAGCAAATTTCTAGTTTGCCCTATACTCTCTGCTTTCTTGATATGCCCCATGCACTGATGTGTACAGCCCCTAGATCTTTCCCTCAAAGCTGATATATTATAATTTTAAATATGATAAAAAGTCAAATTAATTTTTAAATCTTGTCTTATTTTGTCACTACTTTGTCCTATTCTCCACTCTTCATATTTTGGAGGACAGCCCTACACTTGAACTCAAGGGTGAAGTATGACCTTTTCTCCCATCAAATTATGCAGAACTCCATACTATAGTGCTAATAGAAAAATTTGATCTAATCATGGATTAGATATATAGGCTATGGACTTTTCTTCAGAGGAATGTACAATAGCCTGGTATCAAACTATAATTTCAATTAATCAAAATAATCACAAGACCATACATCGAAATTCCTTATTTAGCCATCTCCCACTGTTGGTGCAAGATGAATAGGTCTATCAATATGGAATGTATATATAATAACAGGGAACAAAGGAAGTAAAAGTAAGTAATTAAAACTAAGAAACTAAATTATGGAACTAAAACTAAGGAGCTAACTAAAATTAAAAAGAGCAAATGGCTTAGAGTCAAGTTGTATGATCTTCAGTTGAAATGATTGTGATTGTTGGTTGACTTTATAACTGGCTAATGGACAACAGATTAGGAAAAGGGAATGAATGCCAGGGTTTAGATGGAAAGGTGAGAATTGGCAAGGATGTGGCCAATCCACTTTTGGGTTGTGAATCCTAGCACTGATACCCAAGGGCCAAACATTATACTACTGTAGAGATTGTGGCAGGTCTCCCAGGCATCACACAGGGAAATTATAAAAGACAATCTAGTCAGTCTTCTTTCCAGCATTCAAAACCTAGAAATAGAAAATTCAAATGGTGAACAGGATATTCTAAACAAAAATTCAAAAATCGTTTGTGGATTAAATAATCTCTACAATGAAGACCCAATGTAATTTTCTAAATCATAGTAAAACTAAGAAATGCTGACAGCTGCCTGCCTGAGTAGATGCCACAGAAATGTCATTGTAGTTACAAGCATTCAGATGATTGGATTTATTCCATTTTGTTGGAAAAATAACTGATGTAAGAAAATCTTTATAGTAAGTAATAGTCAAGGAATGACAAGAACTACACACCCTTTGCAAGCAAGATTTTAGAACTGATAAGAAGGCAAAGGCATTTCTGCTGAGTCACAGAAGTGATCTGTTACAGAGAGGGTTTGCCTTTGTCTTCCAGGAATTTTAGTTAACTTTCCAGTCTAGCTTGTAGTCCTAGGATTAAGCAAAGTCAACAATTCCTACCTTCCAGTTGCTCTGACATCTGTAGTTATTAAAACCTTTGAAAGGTTAGTGCTGGCCCACCTGGAAACTATCACAGATGTGCTGTGAGATCCCTTGAAAATTGCCTTCCAAGCAAATAGATCAGCAGAGGATGCTGTTAATATGGCTCTGCACTACATCTTACAACATCTTGAATCTCCAAGAATCTATGCAAGGGTCCTTTTTGTTGACTTCAGCTCGGCATTCAATACCATCATTCCAGATATTCTTCTCACTAAACTGACTCAACTAGCTGTGCGTGACCACACCTGTAAATGGATTATAAGCTTTCTAACAGATAGGAAGCATCAAGTGAAGCTAGGCAAAATTGGATGCCTGTACAATTAGCACAGGTGGCCCCCAGGGTTGTATGCCCTCTCAATTACTCTTCTCTCTATACACCAATGACTGCGTCTCAAAGGATCCCTCTATCCTTCTAAGTTTGAAGATGATACAACTGTCATTGGTCTCATTCAAGATGGTGATGAATCTGCATACAGATTGGAAGTTGAACAATTGGCCCTGTTGTTTACTTATTTATTTATTTATTAAATGTATATACCGCCCTTCTCCTAGTGGACTCAGGGCGGTGTACAGCCAAGAATAAAAAGCACTCCAATACAAAATTTAAAATATTAATAAAAGAATTAAATAATTTTGGCCCAAATTTTAAAAACCCAATAGGCAATTAAAATTTAAAACCCATAAAACTTTAAGCTTAAAAAAGCTTAAAGTTTTATGGGTTGTGCGGCCAGAACAATCATGAACAGAACATACTCAAAATTATAGAAATGATTAATAGATTTTAGGAGAAGCCCTCCTATTCTACCATCTCTTACAATACTAGACAACACAATATCAACAATGGAGACCATCAAGGTTCTGGGTTTTATAATCTCCCAGGACTTGAAATGGACACCTAACATCAAAATGTCATTGAAAAGCACAAAAAGAATGTTCTTCCTGCACCCACTCAGAAAGCTCAGACTGCCCAAGGTGTTGATACAATTCTACAGAAAAATAATTGAGTCTGTCATTTGTACTTCTATAACTGTCTCTCTTATGTACTGGAGACAAATTCTTTGTGTGTCCGATCACTCTTAGCCAATTAAGAATTCCTATGCTATGCTATGCTATGCTATGCTATGCTATCCTTCTAAGTTTCAGGGTTCCAAGTAACACTCCCAACAAAAGAAAACTCAGAGGCTAGCAATTCCTCAAAGTTCCATTTTATTAGAGATGTCATATTGGCACGTCTGGGAAAACCTGAATCTGAGAGTTCCGAGTTTTCCCCACCCAAAACAAAGTCAAAGATCCATCCCCTGAGCCCACAAGCCCATCACATAGTCCAATCAATTCATTGTCCCAACTAGAGACAACCCCAGTCACTCCCATCCAGGTCCAGGCTGAATGTCCATAACTCCCAGAGAAAGAAATGTTGTTATGGCTAATCCTCCACCGACTCCATGTAATCCCCTCTCCTGTTTTCCCAGGCACTAAATGTGGCAGCCCTGAAGCTCCAAAGAAAAAGATGGCTTCTAAGGCTAACACTAAGATTATTTAAAGTTGGTTACTTGTTAACACCTACTTGGGTACTCCAAACCTATTTTTATTTTACTTATTTTTTGTGCTTTAGAGTTTGTACTAATTCCTGAGACTGCCTGGACAAATTCCTGCAGTCTTTTGGCAAAATTTCAGAAATGGTTTGTCTTTGTTCCCCTTCCTAGGGCTGAGAAAGAATGAGTGGCCCAAGCTCACCCTCCCCCCCCCCAGGTTTTGTGTCTAAGGTGGTACTAGGACTTCCAGTCTCCAAGTTTCTTTCTCTTAAAATTACCAGACATTTATATTTAAATTGCACTGGTTGTGGGATTAATATCAGTTAGTCAGCACATAACAAATCCACAAGACATATTGAATCAATTTCGGTATCCATCTCTTTAAATGTAAAAATAGAAGATGCTAAGATCTCACATTGTAGGATATCCTTTACATGTTAAAGAGGGCCTCATGTGAAGATGGGACTTGTAATGGCATCTCAGTATTGCTCATTTTATGAAAACAGAATTTAACCAACCTTTGATTGTCCTGATCCAAGCAGGATCACATCAGGAAATCTTGGGGAATGACGGTGCAGGCAAATTTAGAAGTTTAAAATATCCAAGATTTAATGGGAAAACCTGCCCAGTTGCCAAGAGAAATATGTGGACATGTTTGTGAAATCATAGTCAACTCAAGGAATCTTATAAGCTTCTGTTGTGTAAATAGAAACTCAACATAGATAATAGGGGTGGGTTTTAAAATGTTTTACTACCAGCTCTGTGGGTGTGGTTTATTTTGTGGGCATGGCTTGATGGTCATGTGACAATTCTTTAGGATTTAGCAAAGGTACTGGTCTACCAGGTTTTTAACTGTTTGCAGAACTGTACTGGTCTACTCATTTGTTTTTGGAGGCACCGATCTACACCACACTACCTTTTAACACTGATCAGCTGTAGGGCGGCCCTTTGAAGCTCCGCAGCAGGAGTTTAAACAGTTTTTTTCCTTCTAGCTGATCAACTGGGACTCGGGAGGCAGCAATAGATTGGGGGCGGGGCCAAATAAAAGGTAAGAACAATGTGGGAGGGGGAGCAGGGGGGCCCAGCTCCCAAACAAAGAGAACCAGTTTGGTGACGTCATATCGTCACCGCTACCAGCTCCGCCGAACCGGGCCAAACCGGGCTGAACCCACCACTGATAGACAAGAAAACTGTATGCAAGAGGAAGATTTATTTATTTATGAGATTGGCATGGCCATCCAACTCAAACAGTTGCGATTCTGGGCAATGTATACTAAACAAAATTAAAATAACTATAAATAGGTGCTCAGCAACCCACAAATTACATTAGAACGCTCTACCTGGGAACTCCAAAGATAAGCAGCTATGTTACACTCTGCTGAATATTACCTAGGAAGGTACATCAGCCTTCCTTTTGGGCAGGTACTTCTGTTATGCTAAAAATTGGTTCATTTCCACATTTCAGCATTATTTGCCCATATTGCTTTTCCCATACCTAAAAGAAAGGAATGATTAAAATATATTTTTAGCAGCAGGAGATAATAACACTATCTCTCCGACCTCCACGTCCCAAACAAACATCATTTTTTTTAGAACATCAAAGAATTTTATTGCAGAAGATGGTTTTTTTCACACATGCTCCTGTGAAATTAAAATATAAATTCATTCAAAAGATATTGAAGGTCTAATAAAAGACCAAAGGCTTGGATAGTCATGGTATTTTTCCTCCCTGTGGGTCTTTTAATGCTGATGATTGCTGATTATTGTCACAGAGCTTACAAATTAGATTTGAAAAGATATTTGGAAACATACAATAGGGGCTATTGAAGATTTAACTGTGGAAAAATACAAGCAGCACACCTTTTACAACAATGTAATGAAAGAGTGAACATGTGACTATTTCAAATGCTACACCATGCATGACAATCAACTTTTACTGTGCCAAGGTGAGTGTTTTTCTAGTCTGCTTGTGTCTGTGGAAGACTACGACTCATTATCCAAATCTCATATTTCCCTCCACATGATTGCAAAATGTTGATAATGGTCCTCTAGGTAGGCATGCAGGTTTGTTTTAATTCTAGTCCTATCTTGGTCACAAAGCCAGCTTGATGACCTTGGACTAATCATTTTCTCTCAGTTTAGGAGGGAGGCACTGGCAAACCACTTCTAAAAAAACCTTGCTATGGAAACTACAGGGACTTGTCCAGGTAGTCTCTGAGATTTGGAGATGATTGAATGAAACAAAGACACACACAGAGAGGGAGGAAGGGCGGGAGAGGGGGAGAATTTGCTTTTTTTGGATCAACCATGTGTTGATCCCCTGGTTGTAACAAGAACTGACCAACTGGTTTGTTGCCCAAAGCAAAACGTTGTGGGATGAGAGAAAGAGAGCCTGGCCTAAAGTCACCCAGCCAGCTTTCATACCTAATGTGGGACTAGAAGTCTTTGTCTCCCTGTTTCAGTCTAGTGCCTTAACCACTATAGCAAATTGGCTCTCCCTCCCTCTCTCTCTATATATACCACAGTGGTGAGTTGTCCCCGGTTCGGAGCGGTTCACAAGAACCGGTAGTAAAACCCACCATCCCAGATAGCGTCATCAGTGATCTGTGCTTGTGCAGAAGCTTCTGTACAAGCACCGAAGACACGCGCACAAGCGAAGGGATTGCGTATGTGTTATCCCGTTGTGAACCGGTAGTAAAGTTAAGTAGAACCCCCCCCTTGATATACCAGTATATGAATATAGGATTTTAAAGTGATAATTGATCCATGGTGTGCTAGTACCTGATTACATACTTGTGCCTCTGGGAAAAACTTCTGGTTACATGAGTAATTTCCATCCCCCAGTGCCTTTCACAATGAACAGCCCTTTAATCTCCTATAATTATGATGACCATATTTTCTTGGAAAAAAGTAAAGGACAACCTGAAAAAGGGACAAATCTGAAAAGCGGTTCATAACAGTGAAAAATGTAACTGTTTATATTTGTACCTTTTCTTCACAAAGGAAAATTCAATAGCTAAGACAAGAAAAAACTGTGCAAAAACCCATATTCTAAGACAGCGGTCACCGGTAATCCGTGAGAAAATTTTGGTGGTCCGCAGAAAAACTGTTTGCATTTTTTATATTGCATTAAATCAGGGGTGCTCATACTACAGATCCTGGGCCGGATACATGCAATGAATGTTTGTGTTGCTGCAGAGTGTCTCCCCCTTTGGGGTCATTTCATGTGGGTCGGAGGGGGGCAGAAATTCTCACTTGGGGTCTGCTTCAGCCTCCTGGTGCGGGGCTTTGGACAAACGCTGGAGGGATGTGCCGCTGGTGGCAAAGAACCGGAGGGCCTCATTCCAGTGGGACTACATCATGGCCTGGAATTGGCTGACCATCTTAGCCCGCTGAGCCTCCAAGCACTGGTACCTGGCCTTGCACTCCTGCAGGTCTTCCCTGTGCTTGGAAAGACTATGCTCGTAGTCCTTAGTGAGGTGTTTCTGCTAAGCCTTCTTGGATCCAATTTGAACTGAGCCAGCTGTTTTGCCAACTCTTTCTCGTAGTGGCTGCTTAGCTCCAACAACTGTTTCCTGTTGGGGCCCTAAGGAGCTGGGTGGGCAGGTGAGGAGTGACTGGGAGTCGAGGGGTGAGTAGAGGCTGGCGAAGCGTCCCTCGATGCAAGTGACATCGAGTTGGCTATGCCAACCAAGTCACATGACTACCTAGCCACACTCACCCAGCCCATCATAAGGCAGATCGTATTAGTGGTCCGCGGGATTTAAAATTATGAATTTAGTGGTCCCTGCGGTCCAAGAGATTGGTGACCCCTGTTCTAAGATAAGTACATTTGTTTTAAAAAGACAATTCAATTTCCATATTTTTCACAAAACAGCAGCTCCCTGTCTACTGTAAAAGTTAAATGATGAAAATAAAGGACAAATGTTGGCTTTTGAGAAAGAAACAAATCTAAAAGACTCTTTTCTGAAATACAGGACTTTCCTTTTACAATAAAGGGCATATGGTCACTAGACCTATCATATACAGCTTGCCCCTATAATGGATGATTTTACCCCGCTAGGCCTCTGAACGCGAGAAGTCCAAGCATCGGAGGGTTTGGCGAACTTCTCAGCGGAGTAGTGCCTGCAGGTATGCGATTCGACAAAAGGGACAGGTGAGGCAGGGGCGGGGCGCCGTCGTCGCGTGTGGCGGGCGGTGCAGGTGGCCGTTCCGAGCGTCCCTCGCCTTCCTGTCTTCGCGGACTGGGGAGCAACTGTCGGAAGGAGTGTGGGAGGAGTCGGTGTGCAGAGTAACGCAGCGCAGCGCAGATACCCGGGCGGCCGTGCAAGGCCCCTAGTCTCCGCCGCATCCCTGCAAGAACTAAGAAGGGAGGCAGAGAGAGAGAGGCGTTTGTCTCGTCTTTCTTCCTCCGAAGCAAGCTCAGGTTTTGTCCAGAATCGCTGCTGCGCCTGGAGAAGGTGGAAGAAACAACCTTACGGCGAAACAGGAGACTGGAATGAAGCGCCTGGAGCAAGAGTCTCCATCCATCCGTCGCCCCGAGTGGAGATGGCGAGTCATCTGACTTGAAGTGCCCGTAATCTCGCTGCTTCTTTGGGGTACTTTTCAGTGAGTGTTTGAACCGGGACTCTGGTTGCATTTCATTTGCCCCGGTAGCTTTGGAGGCAGCGCTTCGGAGTATGAGTAGGTTTCTTTCACTGGTCGCTCCTGAAGCTGGAGCAACACGTTCACTGCTATTTGATCTCCCAAGCCTCTTTCAGTTCGCCCTCCCCGCCGCTCGCAATAAATTAGTTCCTGTTTGAAAGAAGACCTCTTCTTGCTCGTCTGTTGCAAATGATCCTTGGTTGCTTTCTTTCCGGCAGACTACTTGTTCTGGGTGTGTGTGTGTGTGTATGCGCGCGCGCGCGCCCGCGTGTGTTTTGTTTGTGTCTTGGATTCGTGGGCGGCGGTGACGTTATGCCGCTACATCTTCCAACTGTAATGCATTGCTTACAAGTAGTTCTTGCAACGGTTTGGGATAATGAAGAATCTGGCAGCCCACAGAGTAAGTACGGGGAAACGGTGAAAACCCTCGTTTTCCTTTGGGCGATTTGGATTGCTGCTGGACTGAGCGGAGAACTCAACCTGAGTGGTTAAACCCTCCTTTCCCTCGGCTTCGCCGTGACGGGTCCCAGGCAATTTAGTAGAAATCAGAATTCAGAGGCGAGAACTGTAAGGGGCTTTGTAATCACAGGCAGGTATGTTGGAGGAAATCCTTTCGAAGTGTCGTTTGCATAATATGATTTACTGCTCCTCAGAGCTGTGATCATTTCTACCCAGAACTACAAGAGAAGGACTTCTTGAATGACCCTAGTGGAGATGAGGGATGCAGCCTTGTTAGAAATTTTTCCTTCATCGTTCTTCCTTTTAGTTCATTAGCCACAGAATGCCTCCAGACAAGTCTCTGCAGTTTTCTTATCAAGATTTTAGAAGTGGCTTGCCATTGTCTTCTTCACAGAACTGAGAGAGAGAGTGCTGCCACTTAGAACTCACAATATCCTGATTTCTAGTCCTGTGCCTTAAGCACTACACTAAACTGGCAGTCTTGCATCTTAGTTGTTCATAGGGCCTTAGAAAATTCAATGACAGGTAAAAGGGTAAGAGTTATTCCTTCCTTCCAAAAAATCCACAGGGAGCATAATTTAAACAATTGTAATGGCTGCTGGTATGTTTTGCGGAACAACTTACAGTCAATCAAATTGCTACCAAGGGGGTGGATTTGAGCTGAGAGAAGCAGCATCAATTCATGTGCTCCTGTTTGCGGGGGCGGGGGGGGGTTTCTGTCTGTATTACAACTGAGTTGGTTCAAAGATCTAGCTCCGGAGGAAATGAGTTCAGCTTCATCTTTATTGAATTTGGGGGACTTTTAATAACCTGCAATGTTTGGGGATATGGGGGGATTTTTAAAAATATCGTGTTGGGATATTACTCTTTTTTTAAGAACATGCTTAAATAATAACTTGAAGGTTACTCATGAACAGAAAAGCGATTTATTAATCCTATTAGTTAAATACGGTTATACTGTTCCTCTTTTTTGCTATTGTAATAAACTACTGTTAGTTTTTCTGAATGACTTCTAGTAGTTTTTTGTTCTTTAGTATATGATCTAAACCTGAGTTCCCTGTTTGGTCCTGAATCTCTTATACCTTATTTATGACTTGTTATTTTAAAATGAATTTTTAAAGTTTAATTTTTGTACTGTTTTTTCCTTAGTGTCATTACACAGCTTTGATTAAAGGATAAAAATATTTTAATTTTAAAAAATATAAAAAAAATATTGCTGTCACATGAACAAAAAAAAAGTTTGTTTATGCTTCTGGCATTGACTCCAGACAGTTTAGTGCCAAGTAATTCTTGTTTCTTACTCCCAATCTCTGGACAAGCCTGAATGAAAATTCAGGAACAATCTTAATTTGCAGAGTCTAGATTGGAAAGTCATTAAAGTTTTGGAAAATGAAGCTTGAGCTGTTTGGGTACCTTATGCGTAATTCATATGAGCTTGGTGCATTACAAGAAAATTGATTCCTACTATGCAGTAAATATGTTTATTTATTTGATTTATATTTTACCTTTTATTTTGAGGGTCAAGGTAGCATACATACTGTAGGGTTCCCCTGTTCTGTTTTTCCCCACAACAACAATCTATGATTTAGGGTGGTCTAGGATGGTGTGACTGCTCCAAAGTTACCAGGAAGCTTCTAGATTTGAGGATAGGCTAAGATCTGCTTCCTGCTCATAATCCATCTCCTCAACTACTACGCCGCACTTCATCTTGGATTAGTTTTTTACTTCCCAATGTAAATATTATTATTGATGGAAAAAGTGGATTGTTAGACATACAATACATGAAGCTATATTCAATGTTTCTGTCTCAATTACCATACAAATGACTGAATAATAAGTAAAATTAGATGGGAAAACATGGAGCCTTGTTGGAAGTTGAACATTTTGGGAGTTGAAATTCCAAACATCTGGAAAGATACTAGCTTGGGAAATGGGACTCCCTATTAAGTACAATACAAAATTATATTCATCCAAATGGGAATTTTTCTTCTTGTGGTTAGGCAGTTTTTGGACAATAGGCATAGAGTTTGGCTTGGATATCCAAGTTTCTTAATCCTTGAAAATTCTGCAATATTCTGTAAAATTCTCTAAAACTTCTGGAACAGGATTTTCCCCACTATAAACAATTACCAGCTAGTATTGTACATAGAAACATTTGGTAAAGAATGCTGAGGTTTTGCCATGGCAAATCAGTTGCTTTCTTGGTAGTATGGCTCTATGTCAGGGGTTGGTTCAACTTTCATTTACTACTGATTCGCAGCGGGAGTGTGCGCATGCTTGCTTCGCTCACACACACGCTTCTGCACATGTGCAGATCACCCACAATGATGTGAGTGGGCGGAGCCTCCCACCGGCTTTACTACTGGTTCTATAGAACCAGACCAAACTGGGAGCAACTCACCACTGGTCTATGTTGAGGTAGAGTTGGTATGGTGGTTACGGCATCCGGCCAGAAAATGTGAGTGTGTGAGTGCTAATCGTGCCTTGGGCACAAAGCCAGCTGGGTGACCTTGAGCCAGTCACTTTTCCTCAGCTCTAGGAAGCAGGCAAGCACAAACCACTTCTGAAAACTTTGCCAAGATAATTGCAGACATTAGTCCAGGAAGTTGCCAGGAGTTAATAATGACTCAACATGATATATATAGAGAGAGATAAATAATAGATTAGGTTAAATTAGATTAGGATAGATAGGGAGAGGAATAGGGAGAGAGAGATAAAAAGTTGAGATTGAGAACATGCTTATTAAAGGTTAGATACTTTGCTGCTTCCCATTGGCTATACTGGTTCTGCATACAGTATAGACCCCGCCTTCCTGTTCTCTGGAGGCTCAGAATGAGTTTTGCATAATCCTGTGATGAAATACAATTGCAAGTGAACCGTTGCTCTCATTTGTATTTTTTTTACATTAACATATCTTTTCTTGCATTTTTCATAATCCTATTTTTTTCAGTTCTTGGGGTTGTTTGTATTAGTTTTCTTTTTTTTCTTTTATTAAAACGTATGAATTTATGTGAAAAGTCTCTTCAGCACTGCCTCATCATGTTCATCATTCCCTGTCTCCCCAGAGGATATTTAATTGATATACACTACATTTGATCTTAGCTAAAAGACTGAGAAGTGATATAACTGTTATGAGCATATTTTCTTGCTATGTGAAAAAACCCCATACATTTTGCAATGAGCTTGTTTGAGTCATCTGCTTACTCGCGTTTCTTTTCTGAGCTACATAGGGGAAGGTTGATTCCTTCCTCAGCCGCAAGCCATGCTGGGCTTTTCCTTATTTTCTTTTGCTGAAATTTCCTCTGCTGAATTTCAGTGGCTTAATGATGAAATATCATTGACACAATTTCACATCACGTTGAAGTTGTTTCTTACAGAATTATAAAAAAATGTCCTAAAATAAGCTGATTTTTAAAATGATCATACAAGTGAAACTCAAAAAATTAGAATTTCTTGCAAAAGTTGATTTATTTCCGTAATGCAACTTAAAAGGTGAAATTAATATATGAGATAGACTTAATTCATGCAAAGCGAGATAGTTCAAACCTTGATTTGTCATAATTTTGATGATTATGGCTTACAGCTCATGAAAACCCCAAGTTCACAATCTCAGAAAATTAGAACATTGTGAAAAGGTTCAATATTCTAGGCTCAAAGTGTCCCACTCTAATCAGCTAATTAAACCATAACACCTGCAAAGGGTTCCTGAGCCTTTAAATGGTCTCTCAGTCTGGTTCAGTAGGAATCACAATCATGGGAAAGACTGCTGACCTGACAGTTGTGCAGAAAACCATCATTGACACCCTCCATAAGAAGGGAAAGCCTCAAAAAGAAATTGCAAAAGAAGTTGGATCAAAGCTCATTAATAGAAAGTTATGTGGAAGGGAAAAGTGTGGAAGAAAAAGGTGCACAATCAGAAGGGATGACTGCAGCCTGGAGAGGATTGTCAGGAAAAGGCCATTCAAAAGTGTTGGGGACTTTCACAAGGAGTGGATTGAGGCTGGAGTCAGTGCATCAAGAGCCACCACACACAGACGGATCCTGGACATAGGCTTCAAATGTCGTATTCCTCTTGTCAGGCCGCTACTGAACCACAAACAACGTCAGAAGCATCTTTCCTGGACTAAGGACACAAAAAACCTGGTCTGTTGCTCAGTGGTCCAAAGTCCTCTTTTCTGATGAGAGAAACTTTTGCATCTCATTTGGAAACCAAGGACCCAGAGTCTGGAGGAAGAATGGAGAGGCACACACTGCAAGATGCTTGAAGCCCAGTGTGAAGTTTCCACAGTCTTTGTTGATTTGGGGGAGACATGTCATCTGCTGGTGTTGGTCCACTGTGCTTCATTAAATCCAGGTTCAACGCAGCCATCTACCAGGAGATTTTGGAACACATCATGCTTTCTTCGGCTGACAAGCTTTATGGGAATACTGACTTCATTTTCCAGCAGGACTTGGCACCTGCCCACACTGCCAAAAGTACCAAAACCTGGTTCAATGACCATGGGATTACTGTGCTTGATTAGCCAGCAAACTCGCTTGACCTGAACCGCATAGAGAATCTATGGGGCATTGCCAAAAGAAAGATGAGAGACATTAGACCGAACAATGCAGAAGAGCTGAAGGCTGCTATTGAAGCATCCTGGTCTTCCATAACACCTCAGCAGTGCCACAGGATGATAGCATCCATGCCAAGTTGCATTGAGGCAGTAATTGATGCAAAAGGGGCCCAAACCAAGTACTGAGTACATATGCATGCTTATACTTTTCAGAGATCCAATATTATTCTATGTACAATCCTTGTTTTATTGATTTCATGTAATATTCTAATTTTCTGAGATTGTGAATTTGGGGTTTTCATGAGCTGTAAGCCATAATCATCAAAATTATGATAAATCAAGGCTTGAACTATCTCGCTTTGCATGTAATGACTATCTCATATATTAGTTTCACCTTTTAAGGTACATTACTGAAATAAATGAACTTTTGCACGATATTCTAATTTTTCGAGTTTCACCTGTACATCTAGAAAAAACAAATGGAAAGCTCCATCCTCAGTGTTAGGTGGTGGCATTAATTATCAAAATGTTTCCCAACCCAGTTCACAGCCTAGGATTTGACTATTGAACAACAAAACATGTATGTTGTTTTTATTCTTTTGGCAAAGTCCAGTTCACTGATTACACAAGCTATGTGTTCAGAAACAAAGTTGGTCAATGGAGTTGAAATAAATGCTAGTTAGATTGAAGGAAATATATGCAATCCTATTTCCCCTTTTGGGGGAATAGAATACGAATTGACACACTTGTTGTATTAACTGATCTGGAGACTCAGCTTGCAAAACTGAATCCATCAAGCATTTTTATTGGCTTCCTGGTGATACTACTAAACATTAAGTAAGTTTTTACTGTATAAGAATAATGCTTTTTTTCACTCAAAAGGAGGCAAAGAGATGCTAAGCCATTATAGCTGGAGATTGCCACCCTATATTCAAAATGCAAAGAGAGATGCAATTTATTGTTCTTGGATTGCCAATTCATCATAATATTAATACTTTTTCAAATTGTTGACTTTTTATATTATTGATTTATAGTTTATTGTACATCACTCAGAATCTGATGGGCAGCCATATAAATAGGGTGACTAAATAAATAGTATTTGTGTAAATATTTAGCACCTGGACATATGTGTGATGATGTTGGAGAGCAACTGTCCCAGTTGGGAGGAGGGTTCAAGCAGGGAATTAGTCTGGACTCATTACATAAAAACAAGAGGACAATGAGTAGTGTAGGGGGCTAATGCCTCCTACTAAAGGCAGCAATTAAGATCCAGTTGCCTGCAATTTCTGTGAGTTCAATCCTAGCCAGGCTCAAGGTCGACTCAGCCTTCCATCCTTTCTAAGGTGGGTAAATTGAGGACCCAGTTTGTGGGGGCAATAAGCTGACTTTGTATAAATATACAGAAGTATGAAGGCTATTGCTTAACGCACTGTAGGCCGCCCTGAGTCTCTGGAGAAGGGTGGCATATAAATCAAATTTTTAAAAAAATGTCTGATCTCCCCTAAATTTCTTTGAGCCTTATCTAGTGTTTCCCAGGCAAAGCTGCAAGCCTGGGGAGATTCCTTTGAAATAGGCATAGAACAATAAAGTAGCTAGTTTGATAAGCCCTACATTTGTAGGTCTGGTTTGTTCACACCTAACAACCCATAACTGTTAAGTTTTTACTGCTGGTTGCTAGGACAGTGAGGAGTCTTGAAGGGGTACTTTCCTTAGCTTGAAGCAACCATTCAAGACTTATTGACTGTTGAATCTCTTGATATTTACCAAATGTGTGACTGAGCAGCTGTTTCAAGGGCTTTTTAACTATATCCATAGATGCAAAAGTAATGTTGAGAGAAAATACCTTCCTGTTTCAAGCAGAGCCACTACTACTAATTGAATCCATCTTTTAGTCCAGTTTGTGGTGGCCTTGCAAAACAGTCTACTGGACAGTGGAATCATTATATATCCTAGATGCTTATGTGAAGAGCAAGTCTGAAAATATCCTCCTGCATGTTAATTATTGAAATGGCCCATATATAATTGAGTGGTCATTGTCATTCAAATTCTGTTTTCAGGTGTCTGTGTGCACTTTTGATTGAAGGTATCTATATATCTAGAAAAGGGGTAGAACATAAACAGTTCAAATTGACTTTATTTTTCAAATCAAAATAAATACATAGAAAAAATTGTCAGGTTCAGTTTGCTGTTTACGGAGATTATTTTATACTACTGATTTGAGAGTGACACATAAAAATAAAATATTTAGAACTCCTTATCAGGAAATTTTTTTCTAATTAGTTTGTGGTGGATTATATATAAAAGGAAGGAAGAGAGAAAAGCATTTATTACCTGAATTCAAATTTATTTTTCTCCTAGAGCTATTTTAAAAGTAGGAGAGAAAAGTATTCCAGATCCCAATTATAAAAATGGAGAACTGGTGGCTGGAAGCAGTTTAAAAATTAAAAATGGATAAATTCTGAGCTACAAACATTAGCTTTCAGAATCTACTATAGAAGGAAAGAAAAGGATGAATTATTATGACCTGCGTAACTGTCCCTCCTTCTGATCAGCATGATGATAACAATGTGTTGAAGAACACAGTTTGTACAAATATAGAACTCAGTTCTTTTTATGTAGAATGTTGATAATTGTTCATTATTAAATAATTTTGCAGGAATGAAAAATCAGCATGTGTTTATTTAGAACTTCTATTGTAGCGTGGTAAAAAAATAAAAATAAAAAAGGGTACTTGAGATATTAGAAAAAACTCAAGATTTTAAAAAATTTCCCACACACTCCTAATTATGTATACCAGACAGTGTCCTTTCCTGCCTGCTTTTTTTTTTTTTTTTTTTGCATTTGAGTTACCAGGCAACTTGCATACAAATGCTGTTGTTTGGGACTGAGGCTGAAATGCATGCCCTCTCAACTGAATATAGCTTTTCAGCAAAATGCTACACCCACACAGAAAAGAAGAGAATAGAAGCTTTGTGGAAGTGCAACAGTAAATGCTGACCAAGGATTTTTCCGTCTGTAATGTTAATTGCCTATTGCTTTGTTCATCATTGGCACATGACAGCTGAAATTAAGCAAGTTCTTATTTTCTAATATGTAGCCTGGAATCTGGCATGAAGGAATCTGTGAGTTTTAACTTTCTCTTATTTTCTATTTATTAAAAAGTTTATAATCCTGCATTATGATGCTTATTATTAATTATTGCTGTTTACTGTTGTTGCTGTAGTTGAAGTTTGTATAACTGAAAAATTCATCTTGCTGGTCCAGAAATTACAGAACAAGGGGCATAAGGAATTTTGGATGCTTCAAGAATAAATAAAACATTTCATTGAACGGAAGGAAGGAAGGAAGGAAGGAAGGGAGGGAGGGAGGGAGGGAGGGAGGGAGGGAGGGAGGGAGGGAGGGAGGGAGGGAGGGAAAATACCTGGAATCCTGTTAGTTGAGATAAAATCTCAGATATATTTATTTATTGCAAGGTGGAAGAAGTTGTACATATTGGTAGACTCCATCTTCCTGCAGTTTACTGAGGATGGCTAGAGTCAAGTTGTCAGGAAGAGCTCAAAGCCAGTTACATATGAAGACACTCATTTTAACCATCACTAGGCGATGGAGGTATATGAATCTGATAATGGACAAACAGTCTAGATTTTATCTTGTTGAGAAATGTGTTTGATGACCAGTTTGAACAAGTATTTGGTATGCAGTATAATTCAGTAAAAAGTGAATCCTCAGTCAAGTTGAGCTATGGACACATCTGTTCAGTGTTCTTCTCATCATGCATTGCCTTCTTGATTTCCTACTCTTGCTCAAAGTGGTTTCCCACTCAAGTGCTAGCTAGACTATTCCTGTATAGCTTTCTGAATTGGTTAAAGTCTGCTGGGTGGTGTCACTGCTGTTTCAATAGTTATAGAAAGTACTGTATAATAGACATTTTGTTTCTGTTGTAAGTTATTAACTGTAGTAAAAGACTAAAGATAAGTTAGGTTGGCAGAAGGAAAAAAAATAGCTTATGTAATGGATGTTGAATAATAGATATTTCTGCTCAGAAAACTGAAAACTATCAAAAACAGAATGGAGTGGAGTTATATTAGTATATTACTTTAACATCCCTCCATCAATGTGCTGTGATTGGAAAACTATGGTAAAATGATTCCCTCCAATTAGAAGTAAGGTGTCACAGTACAAAGCCAGTTGGGTGACTTTCAGCCAGTCACTCTTTCTTAGCCCAACCCACCTCCACTGGGTTGTTGTAGGGAAAATAAGAGGAGGAAAATGGGTTGGATATTGTTTGCTGCCTTGAGTTATTTTAAAAATAATAACATCAGGATAAAAACAAAAAAAAATCACTCTTTTTTTCACCTTACCCTAATGTCTTCCTTTTTGTGAAATCTTGGATCAGAATGCTACACCTTTGTAGTCTGATCTGTTTTTCTATTTGTATCCAAATTGTTAATTGAACTTGGACATCTCTCTGAAACAAGCCATTAATTTGGGATAGAACTAAGCATAATGCATACTCAAATAAATAAATGAATGTGATGTACAGGAACTTTCAACTGAAGTTTCTTCGACTGTTTCATCTATTGTTTTGTCAGCAATGAGAGTACAAAAGAGGGCGAGACGAAAAATGGGAACTCCTCCTTGATTTCGGTTTATTTAGGGTAAAGCTAAGTGTATATAATTTGTTTTACCACATTGGCATTTTGATAATATAAAGAGCCTCATAAGTATATGAGAAAAAGAGACAGATGGATGCTCCTTAAAATAAATGCTGCAAGATGGTCTCTGATTTTTTTAAACTCGGCTTTTAATTAGAGTTAACATGACTATTAAAATTCCCCATGGCATTTTTTTAATTTGAAGGGAGAAGAGTATAGCAGATGCAATCCTCTTAATCTGTATTTGAAAGCAAGTCTTCCCAACACTTCAGGAACTTTTAGTATGTTGTCAAAATTGCATACTCTGGGCCAGCCTCAGTATGTTATGTTATGTCTGTCTGTCTGTCTGTCTGTCTCTCTGTCTGTCTGTCTGTCTGTCTGTCTGTCTGTCTGTCTGTCTATCTATCTATCTATCTATCTATCTATCTATCTATCTATCTATCTATTAATCATGTCTGTTTGTTTTGTTCCCTCCTTAAGATCAGACATGGACCAAATGAACTCGTGCGGAGAATGATCCAGGCAAAAATTGTCCCATATGCTATTATCCAAGAAGAATCTCCCATTGGTGCCAGTAGGTTTTCATGTGTGTGTATATAGGTATGTAGGAATATACTAATATTAATGGAAGAGATGTAGGAAATTGGGAGGAAGGAGTTGAGCTGAGCTTTCCCACTCAAGTGTTACTGTTCTGATGAAATGGAGGACCATCTGCATTTATTAAAGGTAGAAAACAGCTTTGTTTCCCAAGCTCATTTAGTATAACATCACATCTAATTTGTTTTTTAGTGCTGAATGAATGAAATTGGCTATATGGAAGGGGATCAGCATTACAAAGCTTTAAAACAAATGGATAAAAAAATAATTGTGGGATTTCCTTTAATGTATACAACTAATATATGCTGAACTTTAAGATATGAAAGTAGAAAATCAGGCTAGCAGGTTAATAGTACTTGTCTTAGAATAACTGAAAGTAATCTGAGTTATTTGTATTGAAGACTTTTTTAATTGGGAACGATGAGTTACAGTGTGATTGACATAGATTGTGTAGTCTTTTCCCATTTTAAGAAAGGTGGAATGGTTTTACTGAAATTTAATAATGATATACTATTCAAAAAGTGAATGTTTCAGAAAGGAACTTCCAGAGAATGAGGTCAGTGTAAAAAACACTGAGATATTAGAAGTAAACAAAACTCAAGAACAAGAATATCACACAACAATATGATCAGCAGAAATATTCTTATTTTCCAAACAAATGAAGATATTTCTCCTAAGTATTCCTCATGGTTTTATGAGATATGTCTATTTCATCTAGCATCATGCTTAAAACATAAGCTTTAGAAATACGAGTATCAGTCCTCCATGCTTGCCATTGAGATATCTGGCACAGCTATTACTTTGTTTCTGAGACAGTCACATTAGTCATTACTCCAGTCATTACTGACTCTGAGATTCAATATATGGTTAGTAACCTATGCACTTTTGTAAATAGGAGTATTTGAAAACTATTTGAACTAGGACTCAGGATGTTGAATCCTGCAGTGATTTACTTATACTAAATGTGCTTAAACTTGAGATTTCAATCTTTGTATGTTGTTTCATTTTAGCTATCATCAAACTTGTTCTTGACATTTAAGGATGCAGCATTGTTTTGGATATTACATAATTATCACTATAATTATGTCGTAAGAATGGGAGATTGATTATATAAATCCCAGTATTTTTTGGAAGTAATTTTTGGGGGTGAATGTGAAAATAATTTGGGGTTACTATGTTTGAACACCCTTTATACCTCTATACTCGACTCTTTCTCTGGCATTATTTTCTGATGGAAATAATTTCAGTATACCTGCTGTTTTTCTCTGTATCAAAATTTAGGAATAACTTAGATGCAGTACTTTTTTTTTTTTTTTGATAGAACAGTCACAAATGTAAATGGGAGTGATTTTTTAAGGATTTGTTTCTTAAAACTTTGTTGGGGGCGTCAAATTATACACTTTCCAAATACATTAATTTCACAATGGTTATAATGTATCCAAATATTCTTTTCAGAATCAAGTGACTTTAAAAAAATGGAATAACAATGCTAATTTTGATTAATAAATGGAAACCAACTTGTGAAAAGCAAAAAAGGCAGTTTGACTGTTCAATAAGATCCATTTATGTTCATTTAGGATATAAGTCTGTAATACAACACAACATGAAAGAGAACATTATGGATTAAGCATCATTTTTTTCTTTTTTTAAATGGAAGATGGGAATGCAGTTTTTGAATCCTAATTTATTTATTTATTTATTGAATTTCTATACCGCCCTTCTCCCAAAGGACTCAGGGCGGTGAACAGATTAAGATTTCATATACATATAATATATTATATATGTGTGTATGTATGTGTGTGTGTGTGTGTGTATATATATATATATATATATATATACATTGTGTGTTATAAACAATAAATAATAAATTGAGTCAACTTGATGTATCTACTAAGACCTGGGCATAGAATTTAGATGTTTATGCTAGCCCTGCTTGTTGAAACAGAAAGGTCTTCAGGGCACGTTGGAAAGTGCGAAGATCTGGGATTATTCGTATTCCAGGTGGTATTTTGTTCCAAAGTGTAGGTGCCCCCACAGAGAAGGCTCTCTCCCTTGGAACTACTAGATGACATTGTTTTAATGATGGTACTATGAGTAGGCCTACTCTGTGAGAGCGTATTGGTTGGGGGGAGGTTATCGGTTGCAGCAGGTGGTCTCATAAGTACTCAAGTCCTAAGCCATGGAGCACTTTAAAGGTAAGAACCAACACCTTGAAGCGCACTTGGAAGGCCACCGGAAGCCAGTGCAGCTCGCATAGAAGAGGTGTTACATGCGAGCACCATGTTGCTACCATAATTACTCACGCAGCTGCATTCTGGACCAGTTGGAGCTTCCGGGTGCACTTCAAGAGGAGCCCCATGTAGAGAGCATTGCAGTAGTCAAGTTGGGAAATGACGAGGGCTTGAATGACTGTGCGTAATGAGTCCCGGTCTAGAAAGGGACACAATTGGCGAATCAGGCGAACCTGATAGAAAGTTCCTCTGGCCATGGCTGTTATATGATCTTCTAAAGACAGTCATGCATCCAGGAGGATGCCTAAATTGCGAGCTTTCTCTGCAGGGGTCAATGACTCATCCCCAATAGTTAGTGATGGGACTAACTGGCTGTACCGGGACGCCGGTAGCCACAGCCACTCAGTCTTGGAAGGGTTGAGTCGAAGCCTGTTTCTCCCCATCCAGACCCGTATGGCCTCAAGGCACCAGGACATCACTTCAGGGGCATCATTGGGGTGGTTTGTGGTGGAGATGTACAGCTGAGTGTCATCAGCGTACAGATGACATCGCACCCCAAAACCACGGATGATCTCCCCCAACGGCTTCACATAAATGTTGAACAGGAGAGGCGAGAGGACTGACCCCTGTGGCACCCCACAAGTAAGGGGCCTCGAGGTCGATCTCTGTCCACCTGTCAACACTGACTGCGACCTGTCAGAGAGGTAGGACGAGAACCACCGTAAAACGGTGCCTCCCACTCCCAGCCCCTCCAACCGGTGCAGCATGATACCATGATCAATGGTATCAAAAGCCACTGAGAGATCTAATAGGACCAGGATAGAGGAACATCCCTTATCCCGAGCCCTCCAGAGATCATCAACCAATGCGACCAATGCTGTTTCTGTGCTGTATCCAGGCCTGAAGCCGGACTGGAACGAGTCTAGATAGACAGCTTCATCCAGGTACTGTGGGAGCTGTCGTGCCACCACACTTTCGACAACCTTTGCTAAAAAGCGAAGGTTGGAGACTGGACGGTAGTTTGCTAGAACAGCTGGATCCAGAGAGGGCTTCTTAAGGAGGGGTCTCACCACTGCCTCTTTCAAGGTGGGAGGTAAGAATCCCTCGCTCAGAGAAGCGTTAATAATTCTCTGGAGCCAGCTACATGTAACCTCCCGGGTAGCCAGCACTAGCCAGGAAGGGCACGGGTCCAATAAACATATGGTCGCATTCAGCTTCCCCAGTAACCTGTCCACGTCCTCAGGAGTCACAGTATCAAACTCATCCCAGATAATGTTCTCAAGATCTGACCTCATCATTTCATCCGAATTAACCCAGTTAGAGTCCAGGCCTTCCCGAATCTGAGCGATTTTATCGTGCAGATATTGTGCAAAATCCTCAGCTCGTCCTTGCAGAGGGTCTTCCCGGGCTCTCAGCTGGAGTAGAGAGCGGGTAACCCTAAACAAGGCGGCTGGGCGATTATCTGCCGATGCAATAAGAGCGGAAAAATAGTTACATTTTGCCGCTTTTATCGCCACTAAGTAGGTCTTAATGTAAGATCTCACTAGTGTTCGGTCGGATTCAGAATGGCTGGTCCTCCACCTGCTCTCTAGGCGTCTTTTCTGGAGTTTCATCCCCCTCAGTTCATCAGAGAATCAAGGAGCTGGGTAGGTTCGACGCCAGGTCAGAGGCCGCAAAGGCACGACCCGGTCTAAAGCACCAGCAGCCATCCTATCCCAGGATGCCACTAGGTCTTCAGCCGAGTCATGAGCCAAGGTCTCAGGAAATGAGCCAAGGTCTCAGGAAATGGCCCAAGCTCAATCCGGAATCTATCAGGATCCATCAGGCGCCTGGGGCAGAACCATTTAATTGATTCCGCCTCCCTGCAGTGGGTTGTGGTGGTCAGGAGGTCAAGCCTAAGGAGAGAATGGTCTGACCATGACAAGGGTTCGATGACTATATCCCCTATATCTAAACCATTCAGCCACTGGTCAGAGATAAAGATCAAATCCAGAGTGTATCCCCCCCATGTAAGTAGGGCCATTAACTAATTGGGTCAGGTCCATGGCCGTCATGGAAGCCATAAACTCCCGAGCCCATTCAGACATTTCACCAATGGATGGCAGGTTGAAATCTCCCATAACCAGTAGCTTAGGAGTCTCAACTGCCACCTCGGCTATTACGTTGAGGAGCTCAGGCAGGGCTGCTGATACGTGGCAGGGTGCCAGGTACGCAATCAACAGGCCCATCTGTAAACCATAACCTCACTTCACGAGGAGGGACTCACATCCGGTTGTTTGAGGGACAGTGATTTCCCTAGGGTCAAGACCTTCCTTTATAATGACCGCCACACCTCCACCCATGCCTCGAGTTCTTGGCTGATGGAATGCGTAGAAACCTGGTGGGCACATTTCTACGAGGGGGACCCCCCCTCTTCATTGCCCAACCAGGTCTCTGTAATATCTGCCAGGTCCACTTTCCCCTCTTGAATTAGGTCACAAATGAGGGGGGCTTTGTTAGCCACAGACCTGGCGTTGCATAACATCAGCCTAAGACTCGGGCTCAGAGACCTTGAGCAACCCAAGGAAGAGCTTTGGAGGTCGGAGCACGCCACCGCTTGAAGATAGTGGGTGCGTACCTCCCTGACTTGATGTGGCCTCCTGCTCCCACCATATCTGCCCCTCCCAACCAAAACCTTGATGGAACAGCCCATTTCCATGCCAGTATTAAATCTGCCTATTCCCAGTTCCGAGTTTCCTATGATGTAATTTTGTGTTGACTTTGGCTTCACTTTTGGAAAATTATTTACTAATCACTCCCTCTGTGGATTGCCCCCCAAATCCACATGATCCACCCTGTTTATGCCCACCCCCCTTTCAAAAGCCATTAAAATCTTGGTTAGAAAATTAGATAAGAAAGCCCTTAATCCCCTCTTAGCACCGTGCCACCTCTCGGGATTCCAAAATCCGTCATCAAGGATTGAGTCCCATCATACCATCCTTATTGCCACCTTCTTTCTCCAGTTGTTTGTCCTAAGGGCTTGACTTTGATAGTTTCTCTAAATATGGTGACATATAGAGATTATAAATATTTGCCTCTGTGTATTCTTCATTTTCCTTATTATTAATATTGTTCACATTCTTATCACTTCAGGAATCATCTAAATGATGACAGCTATTCTGGAACGGATCAGCACCTTGTCCATCAGCGGACAACAACTCCGTCGACTTCCTCAGCTCCTAGAAGAAGGCTTTCCCAAGATGCCTTGCACAGTTAAAGAATCTGATGTGCCCCAACTGTTCAGAGAACCCTACATCCAAGCTGGCTATCGCCCCACTGGTCAGGGTTGGCGCTATTATTTCTTCAGCCTCTTCCAAAAACATAATGAGGTTGTTAATGTTTGGACTCACCTTCTGGCTGCTTTGGCAGTGCTGCTGAGATTTAATGTATTTGCTGAAGCAGAGGACTTGTCTCTGGAGATCCGCTCCTTACCTCTCTTCATCTTTGTCCTTTCGTCTGTTACATATCTGACATGCAGCCTCTTAGCTCATCTCTTGCAGTCCAAGTCAGAAATATCACATTATACTTTCTATTTTGTGGATTATGTTGGAGTCAGCATCTACCAATACGGAAGCGCCCTGGCCCATTTCTACTACAGCTCCGACCAAGCCTGGTATGACAAGTTTTGGCTTTTCTTCTTGCCAGCAGCTGCTTTCTGTGGATGGCTCTCGTGTGCTGGCTGTTGCTATGCCAAGTACCGCTACCGGCGCCCCTATCCCATCATGAGGAAAGTGTGTCAAGTGATCCCAGCGGGATTGGCATTCATCTTGGACATCAGTCCTGTGGCCCACCGTGTGATTATGTGCCACCTTGAAGGCTGTGAGGAGTTGGCTGCTTGGTATCACACCTTCCAGATACTTTTCTTCCTAGTCAGTGCTTATTTCTTTTCTTGTCCAGTTCCTGAAAAATATTTCCCTGGTTCCTGTGATATTGTTGGTCATGCCCATCAAATTTTTCACACCTTCCTTGCTATTTGCACTCTCTCACAATTGGAAGCCATCTTCTTGGATTACAAGAACAGGCAAGATATTTTATTCATGCGACATGGATCTCTCTCCATCATTCTGTCTTGTGGCTCCTTTTTTGGCTTAGTTGCTTGTAGTGCTATCACTGCACTACTATTGCAGCGCAAAATCAAGGAGGAACTGGCCATGAAGGCATCCTGAGAGACTGACAGAAACAGGGTTCAGTCCTGATGTGCTTGAAGAAAAGTAGGAAGAGGAAAGTTTATTCAAGTACTGTATATAAAGTGGTTTTCTTTATAAATTATAATCAAGGAATTGATTACAGGCAGGCACTAATTTATTAAATATGCCTTATGCCCTAAACATTTTTACTAACTGTGCCTATTGCTGGCCAAAGGGCATTTAGGATACTTAATTGAAGGCAGATTTTTCTAAATGGTCTTTTATTTATTTACAGAAATTTGTATTATATGAAAGAGGATACTAATCACTAACTAGAAGAGTAGAGGATTGCCATAGACTTGCACATTTATAAAGCTCTTATCTCATTGGGAAATTGGAATTGTGTCTAGGTTATACTACTTCAGAATATAAACTAGGATGGGGTCACATAAAAGAAAAAGATTCCTTCACACATTGGGTCAAAGTTCCTAATTTACTAGTTTACATGTAGGGATTTTTTTTAAATCTTAAATCATAAGACTCATTACTTGCAGTCTGAAATGGTACAAAGTAGCCATAGGTTTCTGACTTCAGTGAGCAAAGATTATGGTGAAGGTTGACATAGTTGATAATCTCATTTGGTCCGTTTCATTTTAGCTGTGGCCTTGATACCACTGGTATCTATACAGCTCAAGTAGTGCTGAATCTTCCCCTGAGTTGTAAGCTTCAGAAATAGTGTGGTGGTAGAATAACAGTCATAATTTGGTAGTTGTCACCTGTTAATCATTCAAGCCCAGGTTAGCTGAAGCAAAGAAGGTAGAAGTCTCAAAAGTAGCAGAAGTTACTAGCCTCTTCATGAGTTGTTTTATGATGTTAATGAAGAAATAGTCATCTGAAAACACAGGACAAACAGCGCTATCATTGCTATCAAAATAGGATCCTATTTTCAAGGTTTATAGTGTCGCTCAAAGGCACTATTTTATCATTTCAACACTGATTAGCAGCTATGACTATAAATAACATCTAGTGTTTTTCCTGTTTGTTGTCCATAAAGCCTCTTTTCTTCCTAATTCATTTCTGCATGCCTTCACTCATATTGTCAAAATGTTAGTTTTCCTGGTTCCTTCTTGATTTTAGGTATCATTGTGTCACTCAAACAAAGCCATTCGGGACTTTTACAACCTGAATGTTATTCTGACAACCAAGATAAGGGTACTTCTTCCCTGTTTAAGCACCAAGTTAAATAATTAGAGAAGGAACAGTTTGATTGTAAAAAAGTATTACATGGACAAGTACCATGCCATAGTACCAACGACACATTTTCCTAACCAGTTTTATTTGTGCTTTTCATCACTAGAAGTCCAATTGGGTTGTGCTTTGAGTCTTGTGTGGTATTTAATTACTATTTATTTCCTCTCTTCCAAACACAAATACCATACCCAAATAGAAATTGCAGCTGTGGAATATTTTATTTATTTAATGTTGTTTCCTGAAATGTTACTTAGGAGACTAAGGAGACTAGCATATAATTGAAAGGTGTGTGCCAAACTTGGTTTCTGGTGGTGCTGGGAAGTGGAAATCATTTTGCATGTGTGCAGTCTGGCCTGTTTCCCATCTTACTCTCCTTAATATGCAGTATATCAGTTATCTAAGATGTCCATGTTTACACCTACTCAAATTTTGGTGAAAATACTTGACATATAGGTACAAAAACAAATGCAATCCAAGCTGGATTCAACAAAAATAATAATAGTTTTTTTATGTATTAGAAATGGGTCCAGTCACAAGAAATTTAAACCGTTTTCTGCCAGCATAAACATTGAAAATGTTTGTTAAGAATGTATAAACTGTAGGAAGAAAATAAATAAATCCATCAATTAAATTCTATGGGCTGTATGAAAATTCAGTGATTTTATATCACCACCTAGTGGCATAATCAACTAAGATTTTTCTAATAGCTGGATTGGCTTTGAGAATTTTAATTAGGTTGCTACTCAGCAGAGATACTTTTCATTAAGATGTTTCTAACCAAAGTCAATAAACAGACTATGCTTATTTTTTCATAGAACATACATTATCCTTACTGTTAACTAATTTGCATTATTTTCTGTGATTTCATAAATGATATCTTTGTTTCACAGCAGTTTTCATTGAACATGTATTTCATACCTGTAACTTGGTTGCTTACAAAGTGACATACATTAAAAAGTTTAAGCTACTCCAATTTAATCCATTGTAAAATGTGTACTATAATCAGCATTAGTCAAACTGCAGAGATCCCTCAAATATAATTTTAAAGATGAAAGCACTCTTAAAATATATGGCTGGTTATTTAAGAAAAATTGCTGTGTACTAAATTTCTTAAAATTGTCCTTCAGACTTCTTTGGATATCTGCCTCTGATAATTCCTAGGTCCTTTTACTGCTAGTTCTGTACATACACAAAATGTTATAATTAGGACTGATGAATTCAAGTGAATTTATTACTATTAGAAATAAACGTGATGAATAAAAGGACTGGTTTTTAGCACCTTTTCAAATAGTTAAAGCAGCCATGTCTTGAAAAAGGTTCATGTAGCTATTTCAGGAACTAATCCTGGTTGATTTTGCATACTTATGCTTGCACAATAACTTTGTTAGCCCAGTGATGCAGAGATCACATGGAGCACTCCTGAAGCAGCCACATGCCATTTTGAGAGACTTTAGAAAGCCTTACTGATTTTACTTTACAGTTACATGGATCTAAAGCAACTTTTTCTAATTATTGTTTTTTCATTCCAAAGTGGTATGATCTGGCTGGTTTTAGATTCTGGAAATCAGGGCTGTGGAGTCGGGAGAATTGGGACATTTAAACTTGCTTTTTTAAAAAATTCTAATCTAAATTTAGTAGGAGTCGGTGCATTGTTTGCCGACTCCGACTCCAGGTACCCAAAATTTCCTCCGACTCCGACTCCACAGCCCTGCTGGAAATTGAAGTCTAGAATACACAGAGAACAGTAGGCTGGGCACTGCTAGTCTAGTATTAATAACAATCATTACAGATATAATCCAAATTATTATTAGAGTTCCACCATTATGAACTTTTTTATATATATAAAACTAGCCTTGCTATCAACAGGCTTATGCCTATTTTGCAGTTGTTAACTTCAGCTTTATTTGGATTTGACATCCAAACATTGTGGTAGCAGACTTACATGTTATTTCCAATACTTCAAATAATATGTGGTGGTTTCAAGTGTGCCTTGGATTTTTTTATCTTCCAGAGGCAGTTTTAAAAATATATATGTTTAAGATAGGCATTATTTGTTACTAAAATGAAATGATAAGTGAGTTTTTTATTTTCTTTCTTTTTAAAAAGATCGTTAGTTTTAGAATTATATGAACAACTTCTGTATTAAATTCTTGAAATCTGCATTGTTGAGAACATTTGAAAAACTATACGGTGTTATAAACTACTGAAGTGTAGAATGGGAAGAGGATATCTTAAGTAAAGTTAAAGAAATTGATGTTTTATGTGAAATTTGTTTATATCAAAATGTTTATATATCAAAATATGGCTTCTGTATTATTTGCAAGATTAAGGGAGAGTGTTAGTAAAAAAATTGGAGAAAACCTTGATGCTTCTGCAGACATACAAGTATTTAATGCTTGTATCATGCTAAAAATGTCATTTTCATTCAAGGTTCTGATAGATGTAATTATTACAACACTGAGTACAAAGTATTATTGCACTTTTTCCCCCTGTGGAGACCTCAGAAATCAAATCACAATCCATCAGAATTGAGCAAATATTCAGGTGAGCGACAATGATGTTTCCCTTTTGCATTAAACAAACTCACAGTGTTTGTAATTACAGAATATTCTTGTGGTTAAAGCAACCAGGAATGATTGCATTAGTCTAGTTTAGAGATTTACACAATGCACTGAATGTACTGAACAGTGGTGGGATTCAAATTTTTTTACTACCGGTTCTGTGGGCGTGGCTTGGTTGGCATGGTATGGCATGGCTTGGTGGGCATGGCAGGGGAAGGATACTATAAAATCTCCATTCGCTCCCCACTCCAGGGGAAGGTTACTGCAAAATCCCCATTTCCTCCTGATCAGCTGGGACTTGGGAGTCAGAGAATAGATGGGGCCAGGGCCAGTTAGAAGTGGTATTTACCGGTTCTCCGAACTACTCAAAATTTCCACTACTGGTTCTCCAGAACTGGTCAGCACCTGCTGAATACCACCTCTGGTGCTAATCCATACTGGGTAGTTTTTTGCAGGACACTGAGCCATAAACTATTTTAGCTTAAAAGTGCCTTCACATTTCACATAATGACCACACATCTAATTGTGTAACAGAGCTATTGTAAGAGTTCAGTACATGTAACAATACATTAAAGACATAGATTTACTGTGGATAGAAGGTTTTCTCATTAATTTTTCCTTAAGGCAAGTATGCTTAGATATGAAGCCTTTTTCCAACTAATTCCCAATTTTGTAATTTCCAAACCAAGATTTACCCTTGAAAAAAATGTAATTTTCTGCTAATTTTATTTTTTAATATTTTTCTCACTGTCCTGTGAGTGGAATAATCATCATTCAACTTTACGCCTCTGAAAAACTACACAGATTTTTCATAAATCATACAAATGATAATGCATATAGATAAAACTTTCTGTGACTCAAAATGACTCCCCTCTTAAAGTTTTATGAATACTGTGGGACACACATAATGACTGGTATGCAAAAATATTATATAACTGTAATGCACAAATATTTTCCTGAACGCTTATCTAACAGTGCTTTATCATTTTTAAAACAACGGTTTTCTGTCAACTTCATTTTTTTCTTGAATACCTTTGTACATATTGCTGTGTGGACCAATATGTGTGAATCTAAAGATAATGACAAAATGGGAGTGAGTTCTGAGATTGGATCATGGAAGAAGGAAATGAGCCTGCTATGCTCGATTAATATTTGAGATCTTATATCATCCTGGACAAATGGTTGTTAAGTCCTTTCTTGAATAACTTCAGTGATGGTGCATCCACAATTCTGGGAGTCAAGCTGTTCTGTTGATTAATTGTTCTGTCAGGAACTTTCTCCTTAGTTCCAGATTAGAGGTCTGGAGAAACTTCCTGATAGTGAGAACAATTAATCAATAGAACAGTTTGCCTCCTGGAGTCTTGGCTGCATCATTGGTGGATGTTTTCAAAAAAGTATTTGACAACTATTGGTGCAAGTTACTTGCCTTCAATGTTCTTGTATTTAATCTCTGCATAGAAGTCTTGATATACGTTTTTCCAATTTTTCTGGTTTTGCTGTAAAGGCACCTCTTCACCGTGCTTCTGGATTTTTTGATTTGGTTTGTTGCTAGTCACTTATGGATGTACATGGTTTCAAGAAGGCTATTTGTAGTGTTTGAGTTTTCTAGCAGGTTTGAGGTTTTTTTTTTTTTTTTTTTTTGCAAATTGTGATTTTTATGGAGATGAAACCTCAGCTTCTAGCAACCTTGATTTAATGAAAGGATTCATGTGCAACAGAAAATATGCATTTCACTCTCAAATTTGCAAAGTCTGTCCAGACATTACATCATTAAATGTAAATTGATGCAAGGGATACAAATATATTATCCAAATAATTGTGCAAATGGCATACACTGATATTACTGTAATGGCATGCATTTAGATTCAGCAGACATTTAGGTTTACAGATATCCGCTCCCCACAAATCATCCATTAATTCAAGTTTCACTATAGATAAATTATGACATGGTAAATAGAAAAGGCAGGTTCGGATGCTACCCTCCTTATTTTCCGAAATGGTCTTTATCACCATGCAAACAAGAAATTAAGCAATGTTATTTTTCGCAAATTGCATCTGAAGAAAAAAAATGACATGGTAGAATATTGGAAGTGGGAAGGGAATACTGCATGATGTTATGTACAGTAGTACATAACAGCGGACAATCAGGAAGTCTAATAGAATTCTAAGAGAAATAACGTCTTTCTAATATATATTCACATTCTTACCGTCCTAATTACCGAGTTTTTAAACCCACGCACCTACTTTCCGCATGCGCCCCCAAACTCCACCCGACGTAAACTTTGCTGCAGAGATTAGGCTTACTCTCTCGTGTCAATCCTCTACGTAGGAGCAAAGCTGCAACTGTTGAACCACAATAAAAGCAATTACAGTACAACCAAACTTCAAGCCAGGCTGTTTATATCCAGACATTTCTTTCCCTCAATCTAGCGCTACTGAAAGACGATACGACAGGGCTGGGAGGGTGGGTGAGATAATCTAGCAACACGACGACTCGAGCCAAACTCAACCGCGGGTAGATGAAAAGCGGCACCTGAACCTACCAACCGAGTTGAGCGCCTCGGTCGCTACTGCGCAAGCGCTCTTAGAAAAAAATGAAAGCCCAACTGTTGATTGTTACCGAGGAAACGGCGTTGCTTAGTTACCCGTGGAAGAGGATCCGTCCCTTGCCAAGCCCTTCGCTGCTCGACCGTCCATCATGAGCCTCCAGCCGGTGCAAGGTTTGCCGCTTGTTCCGGGCTCGTCCTTTCGGGACCCGACGGTGAGGAAAATCTCCTTTTTTCTTTCCACATCACATAGAAATAGGTAGCGATGTGACCCATTAGACTAAGCGTCTCCCAGAGTCTCCCCTGAGTCTTGCGGACTTGGTCAGAGACAACGATCAACGCCATCCTTTAAGAGAGAGATACTTCATAAATAATCCCACCTTCCTGTCATTGAATGTGGCAGCTCTAGGTCTTTAAAATATGGCTTTTACGGTCTCTAAAAGGCCTTTCAATCCATTTTGTAGCCATCTGTATTTTTAAAATAGGACCCAGTTTGTGGGTGCAATAAGCTGACTTTGTATAAAATATACAAAAATATGAAGGCTATTGCTTAACACATTGTAAGCTGCCCTGAGTCTCCGGAGAAGGGCGGCATATAAATCTAATTAAAAATAAAAAAAAAATAAAAGACAAACCGGATAGCTCCAATGTTAGAAGATTTCTTAACAAAAGTAACAGAAGGGCGATAACATTTTAAGAGAAAAAGCATTGAATAGCCTCCTGCCTTATCAGCTCTTACTACCAAATATTAAAATGATTGAATGTTTTTAATGTTTTTAATGTAATATTAAACATATCAGACATGGATGTGATACATCATCTTATGCAAACTCATACATCTCACCAATAAAGGAGAATATTAGTAGCTCAGGATTGAAAGGAGGGGTCCTTGAGCTTGGTTGTTTTCTTGCAGACGTCTATGGAGATTCTGAGTCATCCAGGTCATGGTTGTCTCAAAGGAGCTTTTTTTCTTTCTTTTCTTTTCTGTTCCCAAGAGGCAATGGGACTTTTTGGCTTTTCTTTGAAGACGTTTTGCTTGTCATCCAAGAAGCTTCTTCAACTCCATTTTCTTTTCTTGCAGATGTTTCATTATGTTGGGACTGATGATGTTATCTAGTTTGGGTAGTGAAATATCTGTAAGAAAACAACCAAGCTCAGAAAGCACAAAGGACTCCTCATACGTCTCATTAAAATTTACATCAATATGTTAAATGTAGTCCAAGAGTATTATTAAAGAGTATTATTAAAACATATTTTACTTCAATATTCCTTTTATTTTTAATTTTTCTAAATATAGTCCTCATTAAAAAATGTTTGAAATTCTATGGTCCTGAAGAGTTTAAAACTGTTGTAGAGGTTGTGAACTATTATTATTAAAATATACCATTAATTATATATTTTTGAGGTAAAAAATTACCTTAATGTATTTTTTAAATCGTTACTATATGGGAGGGTCTTAAATGAAATTTAGCTCTAAAGACAAATATATTTGAGACAAGGCAATTGAAAAATAAATGTATTATTTTAGATACATCAGTCTGGTCAGCATTTGAGTATATATTTTTGTTGTTCTTTAGAAAACTGCTTTTCATCGTTCTCAAACTCTAGATTTCAAGAATGGTTTTGCCTTTAAGAAACTTCCAACTGTGGGGATAGGTGGAAATCGGCTTTATGTAAACCAGTTGTCTCAAGCTGAACTTGATGAATTATCCAATAAGAGACCCACCTTAACTTATGGTGAACCTAAACAAGCCCCACCTTCAGATTTCATCCCAGCACACGTGGCTTTTGACAAAAAGGTATTTTCTCAAACATCTGATTTCAGGTACAGGTATTTATTGCAAAATCAAGTGTTTAAGATTAGCTGTTTATTTCTGATATCTATTTGTTAGCATGAAAGTAGTCCATATCAAGAAACAAACTTTGAAAAGACTGCTGAGTATCTCTTATTTGCAGGTTATAATCATAGCTTCCTGAAAGACTGTCATACTTCCCTTTTTATAATATACAGAATTAAAAATGTCTTTCTCAGGCTCACTTCTTTTTATCTATTAACAGAAAATGACATTAAATATCTTGCTTTCCTTCACCTTCATTATTTCTACTTTCCTGTATACTATCAATAGTTTATTTACATGTTTTAAGACTTGTAATGTAGAGTCATATTCAAGTACATCCTCTTCCTTGCGGCACATCTCTGGGCCAGTCATTCGGTTTAGCCTACTTCACGGAGACAGAATGGATCAACATATGAGCAACCTCCAAGTTATACTTTGGTGGTGGTGGGGTTGTAGGCAGTTTTAATTCTACAAAAATAAATGTTACAATGCAGAATTTAATATACGCTGTTAATGCTGTGTAAAAAGACTTCCGCTTCTACATTTAAAGTGACAATAAAATTATTCTAAATGCAGCTTGAACACCTATAGAAAATTAAAACATGTTATGTTGGTTGTATTCTTGTCAGTCAAAAGTTACTTATATTTATACTTACATTTATAGCTGTATCTTCCACAATTATAACATCATAGGATACAAAAGAAAATTTGCCATAGTATTAGCTTGGTGTTAAATAGAAATTCCCTAGCTTCTATAAAGATAGTGCAGCTTTTTGTAAACTTACATTTAATATTAGTAGAATATACAGTAATACATTTCTGTCATTTGACGATCTCACATAGCATCAAATGGGTTTCCTGTCATTTTTATCATTAATATAATTCTCCTTATATAGGGGTTTGTTTGTTTGTTACTAGGTGCTCAAATTTGATGGATACTTTCAAGAAGATGTTCCTATGTCTACAGAAGAGCATTTCCGCATTCGTCAAGTGGGCATTTATTACTATTTGGAAGATGATAGCATGTCTGTCATGGAACCCATTGTTGAAAACTCAGGGATTCCTCAGGGCAAGTTCATCAAGAGACAGCGTTTGCCCAAAAATGATCGTGGGGATCATTATCATTGGAAAGATCTGAATCGAGGAATTAATATTACTATCTATGGCAAGACTTTCCGGATAGTTGACTGTGATCGATTCACCCAGGTACTGTAATCTTGGTTGCTAATCTACAGCATTACAGTAATAAATTATTCCTAATATAGGGATAAAATAAAGTTTTAACTACAATAAAATATATAATTTGAAGACAGGAATTACCACCATAAGTAGCATTGTGTATATGTGATTTGTTTTTAGAATTATGAAACATATTTTTACCCATGCTACATTATCAGCTGAATTCTTATAATGGTTATTTTTTATTCTTGTACACTTTCACAGTAGTTTTAGTAACTTATTTTATTTACATTTGATTGAGATCTCTGTCTTTCTCTGTCTGCCTGTCCCTCTCTCTAGCTCTTGATAATATAGGAGGTATGTTTTGAGAATAAAAACAATGGGATCTCTTAAAAAGAACCTAAACTTCTGTTCGTTCATAGAATAACATTTTACTCAGTTTTACTAAGGTTAATAAAGCTATGGCAGATAAGGCAGTGCAGGTTTTTTTTTTTTTTTGCAAGTTCTGAAGTTTCTTGCCTTATTTCAGTAACATGGGAAGACATTTTTAGTATGCCCACCACAGATTGCAGTTTCACCCCCAAATGCAACTTTAAGGCAGTCTTGCCGTATGATTTCTTATTGTGCTTATTTGTATATTAACAATGTGATTACTGCTTTACAGACTTTTTTGGAAAGCCAAGGAATTGAACTAAACCCTCCAGAGCGAATGATTTTTGATCCTTATATAGAGCTACGTAAAATGCCTCCACGTATGTATGTCACCCCCTCAGATTTTGATCAACTTAAGCAGTTTTTGGCATTTGACAAAAAGGTGAGCTTTAGGTTTGTTTCATATTACACATAATCTACTTTTTTGTGTATTCAAAACATTTTAAGCAGCAAACAAAATCTATCCCCCTCCCCGCAGAAAATAAATAAAATTACAGTAAATGAAGCTGTGAAAAAGTAAGTAGCAAGTACAATTGTAAAACATACTTAAAATGGGAGAAAATTAAATTATAGGGGCTATATAATTTTCATATATTTAGAGCATATCAGAGGAGATGCTAAAAAGTGCAGAAGTGAAACTCTGAGGGCCTCTTTGTCAGTGATAATAAAGCTATGTAATTACTGAGTGAGTTTTCTGCTTTTCATCTTCAAAGATAGTAAAGATATTTTTGGTGAAGTTTACAAGTCATTTTACTTTTACTTGAAGTAAAATTTTATAAATGGTAAAATTACAAATAGTTTTCATTTAACAGCATTTGGGACTGAAATTTCTGTTGCTAAATGAGGTCATAAAGTGCAATGTCACATGATTGTGCCACTTAGCAACAGAAATCCCAGCACACTCAGACGCCATTATTAAGCAAATCACTGTGGGTTGTTAAGCGAGGACATTACATGGTTGCTTTTTGTGACCTGCTGACTTCCCCACTGACTTTACTTGTAGGAAGTTGGCAAAGGTCACAAACTGGGGTGCTGCAGCGTAATTGCAAACCAGATATCAAGCCTCCAGTTTATGATCACATGAATGTGGGAATGCAATGCTTTCCATGAGTATTGGTCATACCTACCACTCATTCAGTGCCATCATAAAGTTTGAATGGTCACTGAACAAATGCTTGTTAAATGAGGACCATCTGCAGCCGTGCGGGTTGTTATGGGACCCTCCCATTACTCCTGGGCAACACCTCTTTTGTGCGAGCTGCACTGGCTGCTGGTGTCCTTCCGGATCCGCTTCAAGGTTGGCTGTCGGCCCCCAGGTCAAGGACGTTCTCTCCACACTTTCTGTGCCGGCCTGAAGACATGGCTTTTTCATTAAATTCCCTGACTGATTATGGGGTTTTTAACTTTGGGGATTTTAAATTGGAGTGTATTTTAGAATTTTGTTATTGTTGTTTTAACTATGTGAGCTGCCCCGAGTCCCATGGGAGAAGGGCGGCATATAAATTTTAATAATAAATAAATAAATAGATAAATTTGTCTCCAAAATCATATGAGCCTGCACATTTAATAGATTTAATCAATGGCCTGCTACTTTATGTTGTTTTGTTGAAATTTCAATGTGACTCTTTTTTGTCTTAACTGTAATTGTAAGGAAGATACGATTTTGTCCCCTTTATTAAGTTATGATTCACTTTGATTGTGAGACATCATGCTTATATGAGAAAAGTTTCTATTCTTCCATGAAGAGAATGAACCCTTCACATTTTTTTTCAGGTTCTTCGTTTTTATGCCATTTGGGATGACACTCGGAACATGTTTGGTGAAAGCCGGAGATTTATTATCCACTACTACTTGGCAGATGACACAGTGGAGGTGCGGGAAGTTCATGAACGAAATGATGGCAGAGATCCTTTCCCAGTCCTGATAAGACGCCAGCGCCTGCCCAAAACTTTTTTGGAGAAGAAAGGTACTAACTTTCTCTGGTTGACAATTCTAGGATAATATGTATATAAATAAATATTTTTTAGAATAATATGTATATAAATAAAAAGTTTAGTGCCTTCAAGATCTTCATACAAATATTTTTAGATATAATATGAATCTATTAACATTTGCTACACAAAATATACAACTTGGGAATCAGCTGTAACAAGATAAGGAAGCCATATGTTTTCAGAGAGGCTGATATACTAAAATAGTAAAATAAGAGTGCATTTATTCAGTCATTCAGTCAGATGCACTATTGAAGTACTCATTTCTAATTATACTGTTTTATAAAGTATTGAAATGAACCCATGCTTGCCTTTCCTAAAGTTAATGCAGCTTTTTCAGATGCTGGCTAAATGATATTTGGCAATATGTTCTCAGATGCTATTGAAATCAGGTCCATGATAATACATAAAACTGATTGTCTTAAAAATGTGAGCATTTTCCAGTGTCTAAATATGTCTTCATTTGGAATAAACAGCAGCAATGGAAATCTTACTAAACTGCCTTTTTTTTTTTTTGCAAGAAAACTTCCCAACCTGTGTGCTGGAGATTTCTGATCAGGAGGTCTTAGAATGGTTTACAGCTAAAGATTTTGCAGTTGGCAAATCCACTACTCTACTTGGACGTACTTTTTTCATCTATGACTGTGATGAGTTCACTCGACAATTCTATCAAGATAAATTTGGCATCACTGACTTCCAGGCAGTTGATGTAAAGAAGCCATTCCCAGAGGAAATCAAACAGGTAAAGGGGGAAAATAAAGAAGAAAATGCAAAAGTGGCCAGTTTTTAATTAAACGGCAAGGAAATGGAGGTCAGAACATGGAGTAGGACTGAGAGGAAGGACTGACAAGCAGTGGAAATGAGAGTTGATAGAGAAATTCCAGAAAGCAAGTCAGTCTTCATAGACACAAAGAATAGAAGTACTAGGAAGCATTGCTTACACTAAGTCAAAGTATTACTGTTTATTCACTTGCCAATGGATAAAAGTTTCAAAATACCTAGTAGAGAGTTTAACTTATGGTGACAAAGATTGCTTTTCAAATGTTATTTATTTAGAAATAATAAGTAAGAATGTAGTAGAAGTTAAAAACAGGTAGGAAGTGTCAGATATCAATTCAGCTAGACTATGTTTTTTATTATCTCTTCCGTCTCTTCTTTTCAAATGAAGAATGCTTTTTGCTATTTTTTACTCTCCAAATGCAGTTCTTCTAGTTGGAAGAGTGATTGGAGATGAACATTTCATTTGCATCTGTCCCTTGAATAAAATTTCCAAATTTATTAGAAAATAAACAATTCTACATTGAATTGTTTTGTCAGTGACTAGACAAACTAAGAAGAACAGAAACATGTCAATGCTATTTCCTAGGAACAGAATCTCCTAGTTATAAACATAATGGTGTCTTACCCACCCCATTTTTGCTTTTACTGATGCTACACAACAGAGTACAGTAAGGTTCTTTAAAAACTTTAAAACATTTGAATTTATTTAAATTTACTTTTAAATATTTTTTTAAAAAAACTTTTAAACATTTCATTTTACAATATTGTGAGTAAAGGTTCATGGTTCAATATTGTACTTTTTTTCTTGGCTTATTTTATGTACAGATAATTCCTCCCTACAATGGTTATGGTTTCCTTGAAGACTCTCTTCAAAACTGTTTCAGTTTGATTCCACAACCCCCTAGAAAAAATATTATTAAAATGCTAGAGAATGACCACAAAATTTTGCGCTATGCTGTTAGAATGGTGAGTTGTCATGATTTACAGTTTTCAGAGTGATTATTGAGTTGGGGATTAGAAGTTCTTTTAATTTTACCTCCAATGGTAAAGGTCCAAGGAGTAAAATTTCAGTGTATTAAGAAGTATTCATGTATACGAGTTTTTAATTTAAACTCTTGATGACTTTCACAACCTGATGAAATTGCTGAAAGAAGATCAATCCCTAATAATAATAAAAACTCTAACTCTTATTTCTCACAATGAAAAATAGAAGCAGGTGTTAAAATATTATATCAGATAGTTTTTCAATTCAAAGCAATATGGATACATAGAATCTGATTAAAATTGAGAATTTTCAAATAGGGAGTTTATGTATACAGTATAGTTTGCCTTGGCTGATTGAGGATATCTATTGGGACTCGATATTTAGTTCTCAGCTTAAGTAACTATAGTCCTTTTTTGTTGCTTTCATTTCAGAACGTCTAATGATTTTATTACTGTATGATTGCATTTCAGAAGATTTTCAATAGTGAGAGCAACTGTAATGTGTATAAAACCAGAAACAAGATAAAAGATAGATGTCCTATCAAAGGAATAAGTTTTCATTAAGTACTCAGGTCTGCCACACGGTATAGGAACTTGATTAAATCATAAGTTACACAGGGTCCATCAGTGTGATGTGGCTGTTAAATAGGTTAATGAAGTCTTAAACTGTATTAACAGAATTATAAAGTCCAGAAAATTGCCGAACAAAATTTAGTTAAATAGACATCTTCATGGAGAGTGATATAAATGTAATTTGCGTTGAACAGAGAATACATGACTTCTGAGGTCATTACCTGATCTATGATTTGAACAATTTAAATAATGATTCAATTGGCTATTCAGTTGCTTTTTACACAATGGATTAATTCAGTATGACTGAGAATTCTGGGAGTTTCAGTACCTTCAAGAAGATGTCATTTTGGGAATAGCCAAACATGAGCAAGCCCTTTAAGCACAGTGTATTTTGCAGTTTACATTTGACCTTTAATCTGTCCAGGAATCCTCAAACCCTGAAGACAGCAAGAGGCATTTTGTCCTCTCCTATTGCCTCGCTACTGACATGATAAGCATTTATGAACCACCGGTGCGCAATTCAGGAATTATTGGTGGCAAATACCTATGCAAAACCAGAATCCCAAAGCCAGGATCTTCTACAGACGATCCTGTTTATTATGAACCTGCCGATTTAACCATAGGCACTATGATAGAAGGTAAGTAGAAAGATGGAGTATAAATATTTTAGAAGTGAATATTTTGGCACATATTCATTCTTCATTTTTTGCATAAGAAATGTTTTTCTCTGTTAGAATTATTCAAAAGAATATAGCAAGTTAGATAAGTTTTCTCCAATTTCCCTTGCTTTCATTAGGTACTGTTGAGCTATTTGAGCTGTAAAGTTCACAGGTGACATATCTTTTCAGGTTATTTAGAACCTGGTTTTTGGAGAGGGATCTGACTTCGATATCCCTTGAAATGATAAAATGCCATTTTACTGACAAATAAACAAAGCACTAAGAAATGGCAGAGGTAAAACATATTGTTACAGCTTATGTGTACAGCCGTACACATTTTCCTCAGATCAGAATAGAAATCAAAATGTTGATAGAAAGTAACTGTAGTCACATGGTTCTTGTCCTGTTTTGGCAGGTATGGCTAGCTTGCTTCACATTTTCCTTCAGTTGTTTTGCAAAACAAAAAACAGGTTGTTGAGCTGCAAGTTTAGTTAAAACCTTTTACTTCTTGGACTGCAAGAAGAAAACAGCCAGTCATCTATGGCAAGGGTGGTTCCATACCATCTTTTCCATTTATGGAGCTTCAAGGATTCCACCAATGCAATTCAATGGCATGTTGATATTTTCCATATTTCTATTTTTCATGTGTCACTGAAAATGTTTAAAATAAGCACGTTATGCTATTGCTAGTCTTAAAGCACCTTTGGGTGCTTTTAAAAATTCCAAAATATCCAGCTTTGCCCCTCCACCAATGTTGCCACATCACTACCGGTGTTGTTGAGAATTTAAAAGGCTAAAAAAATGTTCACCATCCCCACCTCTGAAAAAATTGCACGAGTTTAATCTATATTTCTGGAACTGGCAGATAGTTGGTCATGATGATGACAGATTGTCTCTTTTATGCAGTATTTGGCCACAGGTTCATTATTGTGGATGCAGATAATTATGTGTTGAATTATATGGAAAGTAATTTGGAAAGCTTCCCAGCATCTGTTGTGCAGTCTATGAGAAATCATTTTGCACCCCGCATGGCAGCAATAGAGGAAATAAAGAGGTGAGCACTTGAAGAAAATATCCATAGAAAATGTTCCATACCTAATATTAATTATGCTGATTCAGCAGCTGTTAGTCTGAGGATGATGGAAGATATTCCCTTTACCTGATCTTAGACAATAAATCAATAGCTATTATCACTTCACCTTCAAACATCACAAGTAGTCGCAGCTTTCATAAAGAGGGGCTTACACTATGGACCCATTCCAGTTACCAGAGAATAGTATCAGGAAAAGGTACTTGCTTTCATCCTCCACCAAAGTTGCACATGGTTATTGTGAATAAAATAAGGCTGGACATGATAAACTATTCATATTTTCTTTCAAGTTCCTAGATGAGTTAACTATCCTTGTAGATGATATTCAATCAGATTGAATAAATCTAAGATAATTATTACTGAAACATTTTATTTATGTCACTACTACTTACATGGAATGAGAAGTAACAGTTCTATTAGAGAAAAATTGGAATTGAATTTTAATTAAAAAAGACACAGGGGAAAAGAATGGTGATTTATCTGGAAGAGTAAAATCAAAATCGGTTGTTTAAAATCTGATAAATCTGCAAAAGTTATGTTGAAATGGTTTATGATTTGTTTTCAGCCACCTAATTAGTAGGCTGATTAAAAATTTAGTAGAGCGGTCAGAGTGCATTGCAAATTGGGGGTATTCATTGTTAGTGTAAAATGTACCTGCATTACTGTGACATAGAAATAAATTTTAAGAATGGCTTTTCTTTTGAACGGCAGATGATAAATTTTGTCCATTTAGTTGTAAGTCCTAATATCTCCACAGACCCCCAATGCTATCCATAGAGAATGTGCCTCACCATAGTTAGATTAAAATGCAGGTGATTGATCATAATTTTAAGAAGTATTTCAAGATGCTTGAGTCTTGAAGATATCATATGACATCCTAGTTCTTTCTCCCTCTAGGTTAACTTCCAATGAGCCTGACCCGCAGGAACTAGCTGCATTATTGGAGCAGATTCAGGAACACATGAGGCGGCATAATTATCTGCCAGACAGCAGTATGCAGGAAGCTTTCCTTCAGCAAGATAAAGATGGCTCAGGGCTTCTAAACAAAACAGAATTCTTTGCCCTTTGTGACCATTTTAAAATACCAACTGATGACCCAATTTTCCAAAAGGTAAAAAGTGTGAGCTGGTAATCTGTTCTATCTGTAAGCCAAGGTTGATCAACAGTGAGAACAATGATAGAAATATTCAAAAGGAGAAATAACTGTATTTAGGCTTTTGAATTTGGAAATACAGGTAACAGGGTATTAATAGTGTATGGAGATACTGGTACATCTGTTCCTTCCATAATTCTACCCATATGACTCAGAGACTGGGACCAATCTAAAATCATTGTGGCTATACATTTACTTTCATTTGTTTCTTTATAGTACCGATAAAAAAGATAATTGTGGCATAATACAGAATAGAATATAGAATAACAGAGTTGGAAGGGACCTTGGAGGTCTTCTAGTCCAACCCTCTGCCCAAGCAGGAGACCCTATACCATTGTGGACAAATGGCTGTCCAATCTTTTCTTAAAAACCTCCAGTATTAAATGTTATATGTCCTATATGATGGATAGTTACAATCTGGAATGTATCTTTATAGAGATTTCTTGCCAATTCATATTGTAATTAATAGAATTTTTCTAAGTTTATCAAAGCAGCGGGAAGTTACTGCATATTTTCATGAGTGTCACTTGCTTGATTTCTGTTAGGAGTTTAGGAGTGACAAATTTTAGAATTTAGAATTTAGAGTGGTTTGTATTAGCCATTTTCTGAAATCCTTTTATATATTCACAATTTAGCTATTATTAAATGATATGCTATTGCAGTTTGCTTGTGGCATTCCATGTTTTTAAAAATTGATTTATCTCATTTGAGTCCCAGTACTGGTGATTTATTATGTGAGAATTGTCATTTGCAGCACTAATTATTTAGCTAAAACGTTCCAAAGTCATTCCCATATTGTTATGTACAAGTACATTGCTAAGCAATGTAGTTCTAAAACTTGACATCATGGGATCACGTTGTTTAGCAACAGCAATTCTGGCATTCACCATTGCTGTCATTAACTAAATTCCATTGGTCATTAATCAAGGATCCATCCTAATCCCAGCTTGATCCTTCTTAGCCCCAAGCCTTGGTTCTTCCAAGGTAAGGGACTCCTTTCCCTACAACTCCTCTCCCAACTGCCTATTCCCCCAATCTCTGCCCTCTGGGTCAGCCTGCACCCTGTATTGAAGGGTGGCAAGCAACTTCAGAACCTCACAGCTGTGGGACTGCTTGCTATGTTGCAGCTCAGAGGCTGCAAGAAATCCTTGAGCTGCAGCCACCTTGGGAAGCCACAGCCTGGCCCAGCAAAGCCTCAGCTGTCCCAAGAAACCCCAGCCAACCCAGTTTAAGTGACCCTGCATTCAGAAGTCCCTGGTGCTGTAGCTGAACTTTGCTGTCTTCCTGCTGCTGCTGCTGGCACATGCCTGGCCACTTGAGGCCTTCTTGCCCAGGTCTCATCAGGATACTGCAACTTGTGAATTGGGAAAAACCTCATGTGGCTAGCAGCAACAACCTTGCAAAGCCTGGGCACTCTAGGTCAACAGTGGGAGCAAGAAAATGATAAAGTTCAGGTAGGGTGGTGGAGCCCACAGTGGCAGGGGCTGTGGAGAACAGGGAGCCAAAGGGCAGAAATGGGGAAGTTAGGTGGATGACGGGTGTTTACGTGTCCCTGCAGTTGTGTGGGTGGACTGCTAAACACCTGAATTTTGATCACCAGTGAAAGGGGCCCCTGCAACAGCCATAACTTCAGAGACTGATATAAATACTATTTGCTCAGCACTGCTGTAACTTCAGTCACTGAATAATTCATCATAACTCAAGGACAATCTGTATTTAACTTAATTGTACGTGTTCTTTACAAATCCTATTGTTATTCTTTTTCATTTCAGTTTAAAAGAACATTGATTACCCTTGATTTTTTCCCCCACTTTAGCTAGTATGCTACTTAGATATCAAATTTTATTTGAATAGCAGGGACTTCGTTTGGATTTTGTAACAAGCAATAGATTTGAAAAAGAAATTGAAATGTGAGAAAGAAAAAGAAAGAAATGTGATTAAAAAAAATTAACTGGGTAAAACTGCATTATTTCAGTATTTGGAAGGCAGCCAATTGTTTCCTTCTCCCAATAGCATATTATATCTGTGTTTTTACATACCCCATCCAGCAATTTAAAAAAAAAATATTCAAAAAGGAAACAGCCTGACTTTTGTTTTGTTCTACTCTGAAGATTAGAAACAAAAATCTTACTACTGCAGATTAACTGTACATGCTTAGGACATATGGCAATTTTAAAAACATGAAAGTACAGCGCTTGCAACTTTTCATTGGTTTCTCTCTCTCTCTCTCTTTTTTTGCAGCTTATTAAAATGTGTTCTCATGGGGAAAATCAGATAAGATACTCTGACTTCCTCAGAGCTTTCCAGTGTTGATTAGTTCAAAACTAGCAGTTACCAGCTGTACAAGATCAATTTCAATTAAAAACGCTAATTACTGAAAGCTGCTTTGGTATTCCTTCCTTTTTCTATCATATACTCAATTTACCATTTTCCAGATTACTTGACAAAAAGAGTCTATTACAGCTCTGATCCTTCTAGTAGAGTGAGGGTGGTTATCTCAATTCATATAATTATGGGTAGATCTTAATTTTATTGCCTGGGAAGCAAATGACACTTGTGGGATTCTGTGTCAATGTAACTATCCTTTAGTCCTTTAGTAATAGACCTACTTTATCAATTATGAACAATATGCCTGTCTCCCACAGTATATCCCAGCTGGTTCAGTCTGGCAGGGTTGGCGTGCTCTGGGTTCCATCTTTCAGGTCCCTGGAAATGTGCCTTCTCTGTAGCAGCGCCTGTGTTCTGGAATGCGGTTCCCCTGAGATTTGTATGACTCACACTACTGACTCCAAATGTGTGGCTTTTCACTGAGGTCTTCAGTGAGTGCAATTGACATTCCTTTTCTTTCTTTGTTTCCATCCATAATTGGGTTGTTACTTGTTTTAAAATGTTTTTAACAATTTGTAAACCATCTGGAGTTGCTGGGAGTCGGGTGGCATGTAAATTTATTTTATTATTATAACAAATGTACAGAAAAGTTAAATCCCTTAACCATTCATCTTATGCCCCAGTGAAGTTGAAAACTTCACGTGGGTGGGGGGGGGGCACGGATGACGACATTTAATGGCAGTCTATTATTAATATGATTTCCTTCCTGTTGCATGAAGCAAATAAAATTATAAGCCTTCATTTAAGAAAGGATAAAACTTACTTAAGATTACATATAAGAACCAAGCAAGCTTTATTTTATATGTTTCAACGGAGCCACTACACTTGTTCTGTCCAGAATTTTCTTCTTTGGGACTTCTTACAATCTCAGCATATTCCATAGGAGTTTCAAACATGTTCAAATATTCTGATATTACTCAGCCAAGCAGGAAGCCTGCAGCAATGAACACCAAGCTGTTTAAGAACTATATTTGCATAGTTCATGGCGAAGAAGAAATTAGTAGTGAATGAACAATGGTACTTTTCATCATTCTATGCCTTTTTTTATTTCAGAAAAATAGTTGTATCACAGATTGCTTTCATAAAAGCACTTTAACAATAACAAAAAAATCATAAACAAATTGGATTTTTCAATGGTGGGAATAAAACATTGAGAAAAAAAAATCCCCAAAAATTGTCCCTTCCCTCCCTGCAAACCAGGAGACAACAAGATTAAATTTAAATATGCAAAATTAGTCTTAGATTTGGTCCATAATTAGAATTACTAATGGGAAAAAACCCAACCATGTACACTTCTAATATAACGTTTTCTGCACTATACTGTCATTTGTAGAACAATTATAATACTTAATTTCTGAAGAAGGTCAACAAAACAAAGCCCTTAGAAATAACCCTGATGTAGCTGTGGTTTCAGGATAATAAAGATTTTTTCTTCTTCTGGAAGACACAAAAGAATGTATAGAGGTAAACGGTTTTTCACTTAATAGTATCAGAAACAGAACAAAATCTTAATTTCAATCAGACTGACAGCAAATTATTTGCAACCTTCACAACGCATTTTACATAACACTATAATTTGTTTAAAAAACAAAGCCTAAAAAAATTGTATGGGTAGGACATTTAATTATTTTGCTAGCTGCTTTATCCCATGGATAGTTCAAAGAAAAGCAAACCATATACTATTTCCAAAATCACAAAGATTTACTACTTACTGAGCTTCGGAACACTTAGTTAGATCTCAATATTATGCTACAAAACTATTGATCCATCTAGGCCAGGGATAAGCAAATTTGTGTCTATTGCAACTTCTTGAACCCATCATGTTCCCTAACTTTTTAAAAACAGTTTCAATTTTTTTTAAAAAAAATAATAAAATTGGGAAGGTGGCATACTTTAAAGTGAAGCACCAGCCTCTAGCATTATCTGCAACCCTGAGGTCCCATTGGGGTAACAAATAATAACTTGGGGCTAATTCACCATTTGTTAAATGGGTATTTTGTGACCGACCATATCTAACCTGACACTCATTCTGCAAACATGCTCAGCATATGTTCTCAAAATTCCAAACATACTTTGACCCAAAACATTTGCTTACCCTTGACCTAGAACAAGAAAGAAAGGAAAGGCACTATGAGGTTCTCCGCGCTTAATCCTGTGTTAAAGAAAAAATAAATCCCCGAGCTAACGATGTTGCCTCCAACCCAACAAATATAATTACATTGTAGAGAACTACTTTTCCCATTTCTTTCCCTCAAGATGAGATCACTCACAACAGAACATAAATCGATACAACTTTTTAAATTGAGTAGTGGGAGAAGCAGAGTATAGAGGAACCAAGTAAATTAAGATTCAGGCTCTTATTATTTAATTTAGAGTGAGACTACGCTTACTCATACAAAGGCAACCTTAGGTTAAAATCCCATTTGTGTTGGTGGGTTTTCTCTCTTTAGATCCACACACAATATCTACTGAGACAGCAATTTGAAGCAGACCATTAGTGCTGGAGAGGAAAGGTAACTCCCTCTAAGTTATTTTCACTTGTATTATAACACCAAGATCTTTTATTTTGAGAATGAAAGCACCCAAAAGTAGAAGGCAATTCTCCATAAAAGGTGGCACAAATTGGTGATGTCTTACGTATATGTAACTTTTGCTTAGAATTGCAGTTTCAATGACCGCATAGTGCTTTTTAAAGGCCCCGTTCCTAAATAATTAAAAAACTAAGCAGAACATCTAATTCTAGCAACAGACCCTGTGAAAGATGCTCAAAAACAGTTGTTCAAAAAGTTTTAGAACTACAGTGACACATTCAAAATTAAAACCAAGAGCATCTAGTCTGCTATGAAAATGTTTGTGATATTATGGATTGTTCCATACTACAAAAGAGATTCTTGTGTCTAGAATAGTTCCAACAATTATACTCATCAAGCAACTACTTATGGTTAAAAAGGCATAGAAATTGAAGCAAAGCATCCAGCAAAAGCTGCCCCCTTTTTGAATAGCTAAACTAGTGCATACATTTTAAGTGAACTACAACAATACATATACAAAGAAAAACCAATCTGAAAGATAAAAAGATTGGAAAGTCTATGTGATAATGTAAGGCACTTGCACAAAATTGTACTACAATTGAGAACCTGGTGCTGGATGAAAGGAGTTGAACTAACTGGGTCAAGGTAAGACCTATTTGGAGGCTTTTTTTGCAGCTTTCTAGAACAAGTTCTTTGGGAAACTTAAGTCTTTTGACTGAGCTTGGTGCAAAGTCAGAAAGCTCCATTTAACTAAGATCAGAATTAACAAAAAGGATAAGGAATTCCAATTTAGAACACTGATGTAAAGAATTGGTGTATAAGAAAGCCTACAAATTGTACATCTATTTTGGGACTCCCAAAGCACTCCCAAAAAGATGCAAGTAAAATATTTGGCTAGATTTTTTTTTTTTTTTACATTTTGCATTTTGGTAGCTTTGGGGAAAAACTGAAAAGAGTGCAGTGAATTCATTATGTTTCCAGAGACTCAAAACACTTAAAAATCAGGGCAATTTTATTATACCTATTATTGCAAGATGATCATCAACATGCCACACAGGCCCAAGAGTGGTTCTTCTGGTGGTAGAAGCCATACATATCTGCTTTGCAATAGTGGTGGGCTTTCTGTTAGGTGCAAGCAATAGAGTTATCACATTCACATAAGAATGTAAGTTGGCCCACCATGTCTGACCTACTTAGCACCATCCCTAACACAGTTTACTCCTTCACTCCTATATAAAAATGATATAGATGAGGTATATTTAAAACTCAGTAAGAGCTAAGGAATGACAGGCACACTATGGTATAGTTGATTTCAGCTCAGAAGGGATCTGATCTGAACATTTCAAGATTTTGGTGGAGAAAAAAATAGCTCTCTGTACAGTCTCAAGTAGTGTCAAACAGCATTAAAGTCCATTGCAAGAGAAGGCTAAAGAGACATATGATTCTTCAGAGATACAAATATTGTAAGCAATTTATAGAGTCTTCTTCACCTCTTAAAGCCCCCCCCCCCCAAAATTTTACAGCTAAGCCATATCCCTGACTCATGAAACTTATCGCTACTCATTAATCATGCACTGCTCTCTGCTAAGACTGCAGCAATCCCTCTTAACAGCTGATCTAAATGCAAACCAGAGTCCTCTGGCAGGATGAAACTCATGGCTAATGTATTTGGTTTGGCAGGTCTTAACTTATGCAGACCTACTTTAGACACAATAAAAGCATTCACAAAAAGGAGTAGTTGGGTTAAACCCTGGGACACCCAACCACTAAGTATGTATTCTATTGATTTCATTCAATCTATTAATGAAATAGATATTTCTATTCCAAATTATGGCAAAAGAGCATTGAAATCCAAAGTTTCTTCTTTGTATTATTTGAAAAGCAGAACAACATCGTAAAATGATCCAGTTACACTAGGGCTTAAAACAGGACATAGTCATGAAGCAACTCTGCTGAATAAAATATGCTTAAGCATACACAAAGGAGAACAGAAGACACTTTTCATTAAAACAAAAAACATTAAAGATGTACAAAGTAACTCTAAAAGTTTTGTTTGAACAACCCCAATTTTTTTGTAGGTACCAAATCAAGTTAACTAAAAGAAATGTAGGAATGGGTGGCTTCCGAGGTAGATTTCACTTTTTAATATCATCCACCAGCTTTACAAATTGTGCTCTCCCCTTTTGAGACATTATTCCTTCTCTCCCCTCCCCTATCTTTCATAATTGAACCTCATGGAACCTGCTAAGCAACTAGGAACTAAATTGCCTTCAATCTGAATAAAAACAATCACTATAGTTTTAGAAATAAGAACAATAGGATAGGCATAGATTCAGAACCTATTAGATGCAGCTTAGAAAAAGAGGTGCTTGGGAAAACAAATGATAGGTTGCAATTCTATACCACAATGAAATGGAATAAGCCTATCTGAATTTGCTGGAATTTACTTCTGAGAAAATATGCATAGGAGTACATTTCATAGACAAAATATTACTATTCTATGATTGGATGATGTTAAACATGAATGACTCAAACAACAAGGCTACACTAGCACTTCCTTAAGAAAGTCAAAAGATAAAATCTTCAACATGAAAGAAATTATCCTCTTGTGAACGTATCACTGTCTTCTCTTCTTCACTAGTAAAAATGCCCTGAGCTCCTTTTTAAATGAACGGAGAAACTTCTCCCTTCCCTCAAGATGCTATAGGCTGAGACTTCCTAAGCCAATGAAGATGAAAATCATACTTCACTCATACTAAACTGACAGGACAAGTACATTCTCCTTTTTTTAAAAAGGAAAATTCAATTGTTTCTAAGAAAACTAATTCTGTTTTAGGACCAGAAGAGAAAGATAAGAAAGAGGACCATATCTGTTCCAGTCTTCAGAAGCTACAAATGAAACTTTAACTTTAAAACTGAGCATGATAAATCACAAACAGATAAAAGTAACCATCTGTATCTTTCTATTATGTTTTGAAAACCTGACATATCCATTTTACAAAGCTTACTGAATGGGTTACAGATTAGAAGATGCTCTTTGAACAGGATTAAAACTGCATTTCTTTCAAAACTTATCCTTGCAAGAGTGCTTTTCTAGAGAAACAAGAATTTACAGTCCCTCAGATCTACTCCCAGAACCAAATTCCATCATGGGCTGAGGCTGTAATCTCTTCAAGCCAAAAAACAGATGCAAGGAAGTGAAGGAGAAAAAAAGGTATGTTGGGAAGACGGTTCTAAAAAAAACAAACTCACACACACACACACACACACACACACACACACACACACACACACACATTTCTGGGGGCATGAAAACAAGCAAAACTTTTTTTTTAATTGCACAATACACAACAGAACAAGGAAAAGCTTTTGGTGTTCTTAAGCCTCTCTGTCAAGGATGAAGGCCTTTTGGTTATTGCAAAAAGAGACAGAGACAGAAAGACATGAGGATGGGAGAGGAGAGAGACCAAGCTTGTTCACTCTGTGGGCACATCACTTGAGGTGAAGCATTGTGAGGACAGAAGAGAGGAAGGTGCTTCTTATTTCCAGAGTCCTCATTCTTGCACCTCTGTCTCCTCCTCAAATATCCCATGTCGGCTGTGCTTTGGCTCTACGGAGACTTGAGTTTCTTGTTCCGTGGTGAGGTACCGTTTTCTGCCTTTACTACTCCATTTTCATGGTAACCTGTAATGGAGAGTGGGGAATAATAACGAGAAATTTGTTTTAATAGATTGGTTTCTCTATCATGTTTCTTGAAAGGCAGACAGTGGTAGCTGATAAGAGGCTTCCAGTTAGGTCACTGAGACACGGTCTTCTTCAGAAATGTCCTGTCACCTCATAGCCCACTGCAGATTTCCCAACCTTGTGTTCCCCAAATGTGTAGGACTGAATTCTCTAGAATCTTCAACTAGCAGAGCTACTGAGTGAAATCACAGTGAAAAAGGCTCCTTTGCATAACCCACAACACAATAAAGTAAATAGAAGCAGCATAACAGGAAGTATTTCTAGCATAGCAGTAGCATTGATGCCACTGCTGAACCAAAAAGATTGAGCCAGCATAAGTCGCTTATTTATATTCTTTAATTCAACAAAATATTTGCATATTGATATGCATTATGTTATTTATCACTGCCTTTTATATGTATAATAAAAGTGAATTAAACTATATTGCATATTCATGGAAATAATTCCTTGAATGAAATGCACACACTTTGGTGCTGGATGACTAGGTGCAGATCACAGAAGGTCCATTGTTTAAAGGAGACATTTTCTCTTCCCTGCTTCCAAATCTTTGATATTTTTTCCTATGTAAGAAACTTGATTCTTGTAATTTTTCATTCTTATTAAATACTTTTATTAAAGTGTTTAATTATAAATCTACTTCCAAATAAGTTATTTTAGCCCATCAACATTTAGCAATTGAACTGATTAATAAGAGGCATTCTGCAGCTTTAGTACATGGCTAATTGGGCCGGATGCTCACCAGATTCCCTTTTCATTGTCTTTACTTGCTGTTTGAAGTGGACAGTGGCTGGAACCCTTTTTCTAGTGTTTTGCTCATTCCAGTATTCACGCCAGCGTCGCAACTGGAAATGAATGAAGCGCCACATCATCCAGGCCTGTGAGAAACACACCAGAAGCAACACACCCATCCTAGGAGGAGGCAAGGCAAACATATTTGGAATAAGCACATTTGGATCTGGTCTGTTCTAGGGTGAGAATCATCACCTGCATGCAGTCACAGCTCCTTCGGGAGTGAGCCACGGAGGAGCCCTGCTCACTTTTCCTCAATGATCACTTGATCAGTCCTCTGTTAACTGAGAAACAGAGAAGAGAGGGCTGTTTCTCTGCTGTTAATGGCAGGAACCAGTGACTCTGTTTAGCAATACAACTTCCCCAGGAAAATAAGCATGGTCAGTAGGAGGGATGATAAAGCTTTACCGCAAAAGTCAAGACCAATCCCAAAGTTACAGCAACTTAATTTGTCTTGGAAATAGTTTTCTTTTTAGAATGACTTTATCTTAAGATAAGATAAATTGAGGTTGGCAAACCCCAAGAAGCTGGTCCCTTTCTACAGTCTACTTGTATATTGGTAGGCAGGATTTTTGTTTTGCTCTGCAACTATGCACAAAATCTTTAAAATCGGGTAGCTGTCTTTATTCAGATGCGTCATCGCACAACAAATTATCAAGCTTATTACTTTAAAATTGTTGTCTTCATTTACCTAGAACATGAGTTCTATAATAATATCACTGTTTTATATATAACAGCTTTAAGCATATTCTTCACACCCGTTTTTTGTATCCAATAAAAATCCAGGAATGTAACAAAATAGTGACCAATTAATTTTTATGATTACTTTATGATTAGTCAATCACAGAAGATTAGGCTGGGCTATGGGAGACTTCATGCCCACCCCTTTCTAGAATGAATTCCTTACATGCCTTCCTATTAATATTAATCCTGGTTAAGCATTGTATCAAAATTAATGCTACAAAGCAATTTCCCCCTAGCCAGGATTGCTTTGTCCATCAGTTTTAAAACAATAGTGAAGAGGGGACTTCTCAACAAAGGCCAATCCCCTATCAACAATGGTGTCACTGTATTGGTTAACAGCATTAAAGCCATCAAGGCAAGAGTTTTTACTAAAGAAATATGTACGGAAGAAGAAGCAATAATGCTGCTACTTTTCTCCAATCTATTTATCATGAGTAAGTAATGTGAATAATTACATCTATTCTAAATGAACAGAGATGAAATGACAATCCCTATTTTTTTCTAATCACCAAGCCATCTTTCTTCAGCATCCAGAACTCATAAAAAACTTACCTGAAAAGCAAAGTGTTGAAGTTTCCTTTTTCAGGGTTAAATGCCTGGTTCTCCACTCGAGCCAGCCCAAAGCCAATGACCAGCACAGAAAGGGTGAGGGTGAAAAGTCGTGAGATGACAAAAACTACTGCCCATGCATTAAACCTTATGAAATTGAAAAAAAAATGATTCTTCCATTAAAATGTGTCATATTTCACTTTATAGCAATTGTCACTATATGCTATTCTCTGGAAGATTGTCATAGTAACTTGACTTCTGCATCAGGAGATCTGACATATCAATCACTAAGAATGCAGATCTTCCAGTAACATCAAAAGCTGAGATCAATCATCTCTTTTTTGATAAACAGATTTGTATCAAGTATTGAATGTTTGAAATTGTCCATGTAATTCTTTATCCTCATAGATTGAAATCTATGGTTTTTCCTACTTAGTAGAAAAAGGAATTTTATTCCCAAACTAATAAACCACCCCATTCAAGTTATGTTAGCAGTCGCTTTATTTTAGCAGTAAAACATGATACAACACATTAGAAAGGACAATCCAGCTCCAGGATTACAAAAAAGTTTACTGGTGAATTTTAAAAGAATTCTTTGGCCACATTATCCAAATTTCATCCAAGAACACTTACAACTTTTCATTGTTTTCATCTGTGAAATAAAAAAGCCGAGCCATGTGGAAGAGGAATTCAGCAACATACTGCAGCAGCAACAAGATCAGTCCCAGGCGTGTGAGGCTAGAGACAAGGAGGAAAAATGTCTCATGTTTGTTGAACTTTCTCCACGAAAACACAATGAGTGAGCAAAACTAGGTATGGATAATGGACAGAAGTGTTAATAAATCATATCTCACCCTTCCCTTACAAAATCCATCAATGAATCTTGATGTGTTTTATCGAACACCTGCAACTCCTAAATGAAAATAACATATGTGCAATATGGACCAAAGCCAATGGCATTTGTTTCCGAAAATACTTATATTTTTAAAAATGTAAAAGATTGAGATTGGTCCAAAGTCACTCAGAGATAGCTTTTGTACCTAAATCGGGATTGGAACTCATAGTCTCCCAGTTAACCTGCTGTATTAAGAAAAGTAACAGAAAACAGAATAACAGAGTTAGGAGGGTCCTTGGAGGTCATCTAGTTCCTGCTTAGGCAGGAAACCCTACATCACTTCAGACAAATGGTTATTCAATAGCTTTTTAAAAACTTCCAGTGGTGGAACATCCATAACTTCTGGAGGCAAGTTGTTCCACTGATTAATTGTTCTAACTGTCAGGAAATTTTTCTTTAGTTCTAGGTTGCTTCTCTCCTTTAGTTACCACCCATTGCTTCTTGTCCTGCCCTTGTCTTGCCCTCAGGTGCTTTGGAGAATAGCTTGACTCTCTCTTCTTTGTGACAGCCCCTGATATATTGAAAGACTGCTATCATGTCACCCCTAGTCCTTCTTTTCATTAAACTAGACATATCCAGTTCCTGCAGCCATTCTTCATATGTTTTAGCCTCCAGTCCCCTAATCATCTTTGTTGCTCTTCTCTGCACTCTTTCTAGAGTCTCCACATCTTTTTTACATTGTGGCAACCAAAACTGGATGCAGTATTCCAAGTGTGGCCTTACCAAGGCATTATAAAGTGGTATTAACACTTCACGTGATCTTGATTCTATCCTTGTGTTTATGCAGCCTAGAACTGCATTGGCTTCTTTAACAGCTGCTGCATGCTGCTGGCTCATATTTAAATGGTTGTCCACTAGGACTCCAAGATCCCTCTCACAGTTACTACTATTGAGAGAGGTACCACATATACTGTAAAACTACTCAGTAACACTTACTTTAAGAGATATGCTCCTGATATATGCACTAGATAAAGGGCGATGTATTGCAACTGACGTGGAATTTCTTCCTAGGAAATAAGGAAAAGTCACTGTTAATTTTAAGAATACAGGAAACTGGTTGTATATATCTGCATTATCTTAAGTTGCTCCCAAAGCAACTGGGGATTAGAATCAGGATTATTCATAAGCATTATACGAATCCATTTTCAAAACCTTCGGTTCAGCCTGAACCTGTGAGTTCTCATGGTAACATTATAGCTGAGTAGAGGAGAATGATTCTGTCCAGCAGTTTGGTTTCTGTCTGAGCTACAGGAGCAGGGAAGCTCCCTGTATTTTCTGCCACACTGGCAGATTATGCATTTATTTAATCAATTTGCTAATGGACTAACGGGGTCCCTGTTGTAGGTGGAGAAGTGGTAGTATACGTATACTACAAAAGAACAGTTTTGTAGTAGTGAATTTGGGGGTAATTATTTCAATCTCTGAAACGTTATCTTAAAGTAAGAGTGAAGAGAAAGCTCCTTGAGTTAGCACTCACCTTTCGCACTTTCTGGAAATATAATTCAGGTAATGTATGCAGCCAGTAGGACAACTGACAAAGGTAGAAAAACTTAACCTGGAACCTAGAATGTAACAAATAATAGCATTGAGCAAACAGTTACTGTAAATATTTCTTCTTTTCTTCCTACTGTGTTATGAACATCCCCTTAGGAAGCAGCCTGCTATGTTGTTTTAGGAAACAGCAACAAGTTTACTTTGGAATATAACAACTATCCATCAATATGTAGCATCCTATAGTAGTTGGTAATACCTACTCTACTCCCAAGTAATTAAATTACCAAGCATCAGTGGTGTTATTTGCACCATAATTTCTTTCTATGTTAGAAGGAGAAGGGAAACAAGCTATTTTTGCTAATTGTATGCAATACCCCATTGTATTTTGATTCCACAAACAGAGAAGCACATACCCACATTATATTACTATGCTTTCTCTAGGAAAAGATGCAAGTTCCATGCTTGAACAGGTTGTTACCTATATAATGGGCATGAGCTTTTGCTGGACATCATAAACAGGAATCACAATATTAGTGGCAGTCCAATTTTAATTCAATGCAATTATTTAGTACCTTATAGGACAAAAACTTTAGGAACCCTGGGATAAATATAGTCACTGTCTCAAACTACACACTATATCCAAAGGATATAAGTAGAATCAGGTGGCAACCAAGCATAATAAAATCTAAAATAATTTCTTTCCTAGCTGTATGCTTTTTGTGGAGCTATTGACAGCGCATTAAATGGAGAAAGACATACATGGGTAGAGTCATCCCACTTCTCCATTTAGCCAATGGTGCTCTTCTTGCCATTTTGTCATAAAACTAAAATAAACCTGAGAGAGAGAGAAAAGAGAAAACTCTAGTCTTACCCAGATGTGTCAAGTGTCTGTAATTGTCCTGTGTCATCCTTCTACCCAATACAACTCCTGTTCCTCTCAGAAACGTGAGGTGCCTCCTCACTGCTAGGTAGACTCTGCAACTCTTGGAGCTTGGGATGTCTTAAAAAAGCTAGGTTTGTGCTTGCAATCTTGGGATTGTTCACACGAGGGAGCTATGAGATTGCTTTAGAAGCTCTGAAGCCCTGAATGCCCTGTTTTTGCTACCATTACTCACTGCTGACCTCAGATAGCCAAGAGGAAGGAAGTGGTTTTGTTCAGTTGTACAATAGTTATGCTGTGGCTCTCTTGAAGGGTAGAAATAAAAAGTTACCAAAGCATTAAATACTTACGGGAGATGAACATGAGGGTAGCTTTCCCATAGACTTTTGGGGTTTGATAAGTATCCTTCCTAGAGAGAGTAAGAAAATCAGAGGAAGACACATAGGTCAGCAGCCATCTTTGCTACAATGACCTTTACATAAATTCTTGTGGCTCATGATAAAGCATTGTATTTTTCGGATTGTAAGATGCACTGGTGTATAAGACACACCAAGATTTTGAAGAGATAAGCAAGAAAAAAAAGTTTTGCCCTCCCCAGGGGTTTTCGCGGAGTGCAGAGGGTTTGGGAGGCCAAAAATGGGCCCGTTTTTGCAAAAACGGGCATTTTTGCCTTCCCCAGCTCAAAGGAACACTCTGCAGGCCTCCCAAAACCTCTGCACGCCCTGTTTTTATGAAAAATGGGCCCATTTCTTGCAAAAATGGGATGCGCAGAGCGGGGCTTCAGGAGGCCAAAAATGGCTGTATTCAGTGTATAAGACACACCAACACTTCCACCCTATTTTAGGAGGGAAAAAAGTGTGTCTTATACTCCGAAAAGTACAGTAATCATCAGCAATCCTGATAATCCATCTAGCTGTTTTTGATTGGTTCTTCTGAACTGGTTTTTAAATTCTCCCTTTTCCTCAGAGGCAAAGGCCTATAGACTCAGGTGAGAGAAGAACTTGTGATCTCCAGCAGTAGGCTGGCCTGCTCATGTGGGCTCTCTTCCTGGCTGCCCTCTTTTTGCCATTACTGTGGCAAGGCAATTCTGGGAATCAAGGCAATTCTGGGAATCCCAAGGGCAAGATCCAGAACGAGAGTCCAGTATGTTGGCCAAGCTGGAGGAAGAGGAAGATGGAACTCGCTGTTGCCCTCAGAACCAACTGTTGCTTAATTCAGATAATATTCCCGCTGATATCCAAGTGACTGGGAATTTATTTATCAAAAGCTAAAGAGCCTTCTGCAAAAGCAAATCAGTTGTAGATGAGGAGACTAACCACTCTTTTCTTTGAGAGCCCAGATAATTCCTATTATTGAATGGTTTAAAGGTAAAGTCACTTTGTTTAAAAGAAATGAGAAAGGTGAATCCATCTTGGGGAAGACTCACTATACAGGTAGTCCTTGACTTATAAACATTGGTTAATGACCGTTTGAAGTTACTATGGCACTGAAAAAAAGTGACTGTTTTTCACATTTGGGATCACTGCAGCATCCCCGTGATCATGTGATCAAAATTCGGACACTTGGCAACTAGCATATATTTATGACAGTTTCATGGTCCCGGGGTCATATGGTCAACATTGGTAATATTCCCACCTGGCTTTTAACAAGCAAAGTCAATGGGGGTAGCCAGATTTGTTTAACAACCACATAATTCTGAAGTGATTCACTTAACAACTGTGGCAAAATAGTCATAAAAATGGGAGCAACTCATTTAACAAATGTCTTGCTTAGCAATGGAAATTTTGGGCTCAATTGTGGTCATACATCGAGGACCATCTGTATTTTAAACTTAGCTTTAGATTATAGTAACAATTTCCCAAGATACTTTATAATCTTAATCACTCATATAAACAATGTGGTGGGAAGGAGTATCTGCAAAGGGTACAGGATACCTCCAAAGATGGGAAGGGGTTAAAATAATAATTATTCTCCTTTTTTCCCCTACACTCTTTTCCCCCCATGACACTACGTATGCTGCTTAAAAGGTTTAGATGAAAGGTCTCCAAAGTTTTGGGCAATTTTGGAATTATGAGACTATTTTGAGAGTATCTTCACAACAGGCACTCTAACATATTTCATACTCCTACCTTTCAATTTCCCCATAAGAGTAACCCTGTGAAATGGGTTAGGCAGAGAGAATGAGTAGCCCAAACTTAGCCAGCAGAATTTCATGCTTAATGAAAGTCTAGAACTCCCAGGCTCCTAGTTTCTAGGCCAGCACCTTGATGCTTCACCATTACACCAACCCATGTCTCTTGGAAAAACTTAACGGCATTCTTGGAAGCAAAGATACTTATTGGAAGCAAATATATGTGTCCTTATATTGCAAGATCGAATCTGAATCAGTCACCCAGAACCTCTGATCTGGTCTCTGATCAGATTGGATCTTGCAAAGGTACTTCTAGATTATACTGCTTTGTTTTGCAGCATGTTACTTTTCCTTTTCTTTTAATTTAAATATTTTAAAAGTAGTTATTTATTAAATGTTTCCAAAGAAGAAAACCCAGCTCTATAAGGTTATTCTTTTTCTTTGTAATAGGCTACTCTATGCATTTCAGAGCTATTTCATATGTTTGTAGAAGATGATCCAGAATATGATGTAGTTCAACGTGTTAACCCCTTCTGAGTTTTATCAGTTCAGTTCCCAACATATGGGTTTCTGGATACACTGCAACCCCAGAACATGTTCATTTAGGAACACAAAGTTGTTCATGTTCCAAGCAACTCAAGAGATACACATATCAGCCTATTCCCCAGGAAAATCCTACAACATTACATATTCTCATGTGAAATTTTTGTATATCTCTAACATGTTAGATGGATTGGAAATCTGGTAGGCCCAAGGAAGCGGTTTGGAGTGACAAACCTTTGGAGGTTTGGAGGGACCTTCAGGCATCATTTTTAAGATCATTGTGTAAATTCATAATACAGATGCCAGAAAAAGTAATCCAATCAAACAGGAAGGAATAAAGCAGTTTTTATTAATTGTGTGATCATCAATCATTTGTTCTGATAGCAAATAAGACTGTCACAGTAGCATTTTTCTTACAGATTACCATTGGAAACTAACAAAGGTGATGGCTGCTAATTGTAAGCCTATTTTTGAGCAGCATCATATATCTGTTTGGAAAAAGAGAAAGTGGGAATAGAAAAAATTCACAGTTTCATCTAGCAGAAGATTCACACTCTTATGAGTCTGTTCCTAGAAAGCAAAGAGTAGGAGCTAAACACATTAGTACCTCTTTCTACCCTATAAACACAGATTTCTAAGGGGGTAGAAGAAAAACTACGGAAAAAAGGAAAACCCAAAATGGATTGGAAATCTAGACACCAAATTATCCAGAAACCCATCTGCTGAGACCTGAATTTACAACCTCAGAAGTGTATAAAGAAGCAATCCCAATTTCTAATATTATGGCTCTATAACTTGCAGATTAACAGCTTTAACCAATTTCTTAGGCAACAAGAGGCCCTAGTTAAGACATCAAGGAATAAAAGGGTGGCATGTGGAAAGTGCAGAAAGGGAAAAGCTTGATTAACAAAAGCCACAAATTAAAGTAATTCAGCTTGTTTGCTTTCAAGGCAGATGGACCGGAAGCTGTGAGAAATGGAAGCAATGGGACAGACACTCCCACCTCCTTCATTTTGAAAAGGACTTTTGGAAGTTCAGCTGTTCCTCTCAAAACATCACTTCAACTAATTAAATCAACAAGAAATAGAATGATGATAATAAATGCACTGTAATAACTGCAATAATAGCTGCTTTTAAAGTGGTTTTCCTAGCCATTGCTAAAAACATTTAACTTGCCAGTGTATTTACAAAGCATCAAATAATTAGTGAAAAATTAGGAAAAGAAAGCAGAACAGGAAGATTTGTACTGTATTTATTTATTAACTTACAAAAATTTATACAGCCACCTAATTCATTCTCAGTGACTCCATAACTGTAACAAAATATTTATTATACACAACCCACATCAAGAAGATCAAGGAACTGAACCAAACGAGATTCCTTAATAATTGAAAGCATACTTAGTTCATACCACTGCACTCAACGTTTTGCACATTTGGATAGCACTTGAATATATAGTTCCTAATTCATTGGAATATTTGCTCACTCTTAAGTACAAAATGCAAACATAACTAAGATGGGGGAAAGATATGTTCATAAGTTTTAAAACCAGTTGAAATTCATCTAACAGTCCAATTTGACACTTTTATGATAAGACATGTGGAGCATTTGCATCCAAAGTAGAAGGTAATTCAGACCCAATACTGGCATGCTAATACCTCCTTAACATGCATGTTATATTTTTTTAGACTAGTCTGAATACAAAATGGCATAGCTTCTTAAGGGCATTACCAGCAGGTAAAACTGACATGCCTATGATGAAGTACCTTTCTTGCTTTGGAACCAAATGCACACCTCTAAGAAAAAATGTTTTAATTATGTTTTGAGGTACTAAAATTTATCATAATATTCAAAGAGGAGGACTAGAATTCTTGATTAGTGTCCCCAGAATCCACTTCATAATATGCCACCATCTTTCAATGATATGACAATATTGCACTAATTATGGAGTGGTGGGAATTTAACACTGAAACTTTCCTTGATAGATACTATCTGGTATGCTTTGATACTATCTGGTATACTCATTCTTCACATTATCTTCCCCATATTCCTAAACTTGCAATTTCTGTCATGCTTTCTGATGCTGCTGTGTTGCTTTTCTGCTTTACCGCTCACTTTCTCCCAGTATTTATTTATTTATTTATTTATTTGTTTGTTTGTTTGATTGATTTATATACCGCCCTTCTCCTGACGGACTCAGGGCGGTTAACAGCCGAATAAAAAATCAGTACACAAAAGTTAAAAAATTATAAAACACATATAACTTTGGCTGAAAATTAAAACAAATAAATATTAAAATACAACAACTCTACGGACTCTAAAATTTTTTTAAAAAAATTCAACAGGGATCAGGCTAAACTGGCAAGCTGGAAAAGATAAGTTTTTAGGGCCTGACGAAAAGTCCGGAGGTCGGAGATTGTTCTCAGTTCTGGAGGAAGATCATTCCAGAGGGTAGGGGCTGCCACAGAGAAGGCTCTCCCCCTGGGGGTCGCCAGCCGGCATTGTCTGGTTGACGGCACCCTGAGGAGGCCCTCTCTGTGGGAGCGAACTGGCCGGTGGGAGGCAATTAGTGGCAGAAGGTGGTCCCGTAAGTACCCTGGTCCTAAGCCATGGAGCACTTTAAAAGTGATTACCAACACCTTGAAACGCACCCGGAAGTCCACCGGCAACCAATGCAGCTTGCGCAGGAGAGGTGTCACGTGGGAGCGTCCCGTCGCTCCCATAATCCCCCATGCGGCCGCATTCTGCACCAGTTGGAGCCTCCGGGTGCACCCCAAGGGGAACTCCATGTAGAGAGCATTGCAGTAGTCCAGGCGAGAGGTGACGAGCGCCTGAATGACTGTGCGAGGGAGTCCCGATCTAGAAAGGGCCGCAACTGGCGTATCAGGCGAACCTGATAGAAAGTGCCCCTGGCCACAGCTGTCGTGTGATCTTCTAAGGACAGCCGTGGGTCCAGGAGGACGCCCAAGTTGCGCACCCTTTCCGTGGGAGCCAATGATTCGCCCCCAATAACCAGTGATGGTGTCAGCTGGCTATATCGGGACGCCGGCAGCCACAGCCACTTGGTCTTGGAGGGGTTGAGTCGAAGCCTGTTTCTCCCCATCCAGACCCGCACGGCTTCAAGGCACTGGGACATCACTTCCACGGCATCGTTGGGGTGGTCTGGGATGGAAATGTACAGCTGAGTATCGTCAGCGTACTGATGGAACTCCACCCCAAAACCACGGATGATCTCACCCAGCGGCTTTACATAAATGTTGAACAGGAGGGGTGAGAGGACCGATCCCTGCGGCACCCCACACACTAGGCGCCTCGGGGTCGACCGCTGCCCCCGTCAACACAGATTGCGACCGGTCGGAGAGGTAGGAGGAGAACCACCGTAAAACGGTGCCCCCCACCCCCAGTCCCTCCAACCGGCGCAACATGATACCATGGTCGACGCCATGGTCGATGGTATCAAATGGTATTTAATCCCTTTGATCTCCACTTGCCACTTTGCTTCTTCCACTTTCTCCAGTCATGTACTACAGCTCCTGATGTATTCCACAAAGTACAATCACTAATGCCAAAAAAGTTTAATGTTGATGCATCAAAATGATTTCTTCACATACTATTGCTGGGTGAGTTGAAAATGTGTCTGCTTCCAACTTCTGAAAAACCATATATTGTGAGCTGTCCAAAGTTAATTTGGATGCAGGAGATGGACATTTTCCTCAAATTCATCCCTATTCTGTCGCAAAGGATTATTTAAACCTCTATACTGCATGCAAATCTCATTCAGCAAAGTTCTGCTAAAGATTTTTGACATTTACTGCAAGCTAAATTTAGGCCTAAAATACCATATTTGATACTAGGGGAAAAAGTCAAGCAATAACTTCTGAAACAAAAGACCCACAGATCTGGAATATTTTCACTGGCTATGAAGAACTCCTTTAATCAATACATCATTGTATTGTTTTCATTGTTCTATAAATCATTCATATTCTGATTAATGTTTTGAAAGATGAAAATTCAGTCCTTTTCTAATTATGTCTTTAAAACTAATATAGACTACAGCCTGTCACATTCTTTTTCTGCATAGATTAACATCTTTTTCTGCATAGATTAATGCAGAAAGAATGTGTGTAGTAACATTCTTACTAGCCCAGTTTCGAGGGGAAGGGGGAAAGGAGAGGAGAGGAGGAAATGGGGAAGGGGAGGGGAAGGGAGTGGGAATGAAGCAGGGAAGAATAGATTAAGGTAACTTACTGTTATTATTACATACAAGCACCAAACCATAGAGGCAAGATGAAATGCTACCAGCTGTCCAGATTCATTGAACTTGCTGTGCTTGATTTTGGAAAGATGAAGTCGACGGTTAATTTTCTAGGGAAAAAGAAGAAATCAATAAAAACAGGAAAAAAAGCCATAAACATTTCACCCCACTACCCAGGAAAAAAGCAAAGAGAAAGCATGAGCAGAGCTTGACGGATATGCATTACACCAGCTCAGGAAATGACCTGGAGATCTAACAGGGGGTGTCACACATTTTGACCTGGATTATGATTCAGTATCTATTATTACTGCTGGCCATTCTCCTTCCATGCAAAATGAAACAGGATTCCCAATTTATTCATCCCAGGCTTCCCAGAGACAGGAACAGAATTTTATGCAGGATTTTGGACCAGGACGCAAAGACAGGCATGTTCATCATGGGTGACTGTGGCAACTCTCTTTCACTTGGAAATAAGCAGAAGCTGCTGGATATTTTAGTATTGGTTTTATATCACAAATTCCATTTTTAAATTGAACAGTGTGTTTTCTAGGTAACAAAACTGCTAACATTTAAACATCCTCATAACCATTATGATCATATCAACATATCAACATATAATAGATACTATCAATCATTGTTATAAAGTATACTATCTTCCATATTAGCATCAATTATATAAGCATCAAAATGTTTACTAATCAATTTTTCTTTCTCATATAATCCATATAGCTGCTGGATATTTTAGAATTGCCTCTAAGCTGTAACCAAACATACCAGAAGATGCTTGAAGCAGTTCACAAAGGTCTTTGCCTCCCTTTAACCAAACAAGCTACCGTATTTTTCAGAGTATAAAACGCACCTACTTTTTTTGGTGAGGAAAAGAAGAAAAAGAAATCTCCCTCTGCCTCTCTGCAATTTTGCCTCGTTGTAGCAAACAGCAAACAGCCTGCTTTACTTTCATTTTCATTTTCAGTAGCTTGTTTAGCACAAAGGAAAAAAAAATCTGCTCCAGCAATTTACCTCTTTGCAGCAAGCAGCAGAGCTCTACTCAAAGCAGCAGAGAGCAAATCAGCTCTCTGGGAGGCAGATGCAATCAACTTGTGCTAATTAGGCTGTGCTGAAGCTAAAAGGAGATGTTTTTTCTTACTGTTTGCTTGCAAGGAGGTAACTGCTGCGAGGCAGAGACCAAAGGGTGGGGGCCAGTGGGTAGACGGGGCTACATTCAGTGTATAAACACACCTAAATTTTCATCTCCTTTTAGGGGGGAAAAGGGTGCATCTTATACTCCAAAAAATACAGTATCTTTACTAGCGACCCACGAGCAGGATGGAGAAGACAGGACACTGCAAACACCAAGCTGTGACCAGAAATTCTCTCCCACCCACCATATGGGGTGGGGAAGAGAGGAAAAGCTTTCCCACTCCCTCCAACAAGAAGGAACATGCCTGTAGAGAAAACTGACTTTACCCCAGGCAAGGGAAAGGAAAAAAGGAAAAATGGAAAAGATCCAAAGGCCTGATAGGTTAAAAGGACAGTTTATATAATTCAAGAAGGGGAAAATTCACACCTGCCCACCTCATGCTTTAATAAAGTTCAATGCAAAACAAAAACTTTAAAGTGACTTTACAATCTCAGTTGTAACACAGGATTAGAAATGTGGGGGAAGGGGAGGTTTGTGCCAAAGGTTCATGCACCTTCGGTTTTCTATTGAGCCCGACTTACATCCAGTGCATATTCCTGCACCACAGCATGCAGAATGATTGCTATGAAGATGTAGAAGAGGATTGTAACCAAATCCTTCAGCCCGTAGTGATAAAGAACAATTTCACCATCTAAAGGAAAGGAAATGGGGAGTGGGGGAAACAGATAAAAATCAAAAAATTAAGCTGAGAAACCATTTAGAAACCAAGACTTTTCAAGGCAGATACAAAGAAGCAGAACCAAAGAAGGAAAGAGCAAGTTTAACGCTGGCAAGAGACAGAAATTAAACCTATGAATATTAATCAGTTTGGCTGCATAGGGGGCAACTATGAATGTATACAGGTTTGCCCTGTGCTCCCACTAGTTCAAAATGAAAACTCATTTGATCATCTAAGTTATCTACAAGTATTTGTATGTATAGGTAGTCCTCGACTTACAGCTACTGCTTACTGACTGTTCAAAGTTACAATGGCACTGAAAAAAGTGATTTATGGCCGTTTTCCACACTTATGACTGTGGCAGTGGTCATGTGATCAAAATTGATGAGGGTTGCTATATCCCAGCGTCATGTGATCAGCTTTTGCAACCTTCTGAGAAGCAAAGTGAATGGGGAAGTCAGCTGCACTTAACTGTGGCAAGAAAGATCGTAAAATGGGGCAAAACCCACTTAAAATTGTCTTGCCTAGCAACAGAAATTTTGGGCTCAATTGTGGTTGTAAATCTAGGATTACCTGTACATATCAACAGGCATATATATCTGTTGTCAATCTCAGTACTCATTATCTGTGCTACATAAGAATTGTGACTCATTCTAGACTGAACTGTTATTAGACACTGAACAGATGCATTCTAATCTCTTTTTTACATTTTTTTTTTTACAGAATTTACTAACTTTGGCCCTGTGTTAGATCACTTTACAAGATTTATAGAGGAAATGACTACAGTCCTCATTATCTGTGGTACACATGAAGGCTTCATTGTTTAGAAGCTACTATGTTGGGAACTAGGGGATATGTAGTTCCAGCACATCTGGAAGGCTGATTATTTTACTCATATGGAAATATTTTTATTTTAAGTTTCCTTGGTTCTATATGTTTGTGCATACCTATACGTGTGAGCATGTGAATGTTTATGTTTGCCTATTAGATGCACAGTAAAGATATTTACCCCACAATTAATAGAAATCCAGTTTGTGGTTACAACCACATAGGTTTTGAGATGAGTGAAACCTGAGCATGCTGACTACCAGGCAGAGGTTTTCAATTCAGTGGACTAAATACTCTTACCTGCTGTCAGCACACTGACATTATACTGAGGTAAGATGAACAAGAAGGCAGTCTTGGCTGTAACCTGTGAAGGTAAAATACATTTCTGTGTTAGCTTGCTTCATTCCAGTATTATAATGACAATTCAATAAGTCAAGCATTCTTTCAGGCAAAACCAGATTCTCAAGTGGCCTTAAAAGCTTTCACAAAAGAGGACTGTTATAATGAAACCTACAAATGATCAAGTTTTATATATACACATATATACATACATACATACATACATACATACATACATACATACATACATACATATGTAGTCCTTGCTTTACAACCGTAATGAGCCTGGAATTACAATTGTATGTTGTGCTGATCATTAAGCAGGTCATCACTCGACTATGCCCAATTTTATGACCTTATTTTTGTAGCAATCATTAGGCAAACACCATGGTCAAAAAGTGAACACATTGTCCTCAACGTGACTTTTTTTTTGGGGGGGGGGCAGAAACCAGAAGAAAACAGTGGTTTCTGGCAATAAATGTCATTAATTGTGGTCATGTGACAGTGGGATACTGCAAACATAAGACATAAATGTGGGCCAATTGCTGAGTGTCCCAAATGCAATCATGTAAGGTAGGTGGGGCAGCCATTACATCTTTGAATTTAGGTCATAATTGCCTTTTGGGAGGAGGTCATCGTAACCACTTGTAAGTCAAAGACTACATGTAGTAGAAACGAAATATAATTTTAGCCTTCATGATTTTATGTTGACATCTGAAATAATATAGTTCCCTTGAACTATAGATTGTAAGAAATATTTTTACAAACTTGAGTTCTCTGTCCTCCACCACTCTAATCTTTAGGAATGCTTGAGGAATAACAACTGAACAGGAGCTTCCTCTTCAGTATGTAGTTTGCTGCCCCATACATATAATTAATGAATCATATCAGACTGGCTCTGTCCTAGAAACTAACTTTTGGCCCGGAACTACTTTCCGGTAATTCATTTTATTCAAAATGTTAGCTATGTGTCGAATATTATTTAGCTATAGGTGGAATACAGGTCTTTTATATAAAAATCTCTGAAATACATGCATTTCAAACCTAGCATGCTATATTGACGAATATTAGAAGAATTGAGTACTACATGGACCCACTGGTCTGATAATCTAGCAATATGAGTTATCAGAAGTTTCTCATCATTGTACATCATCTAAATTTATAATTATTGGTGAAAACTTGTGGTAAATTCTGGATACCAATTTATTAACATTTTAATGGATTTTAAATTAGTTTCTTTGTTATAGATGCATAAAATTATTGACTGAAAAGTCTGCAAACTGCTTATCTAATTTAATTTACTCAATCACAGAAGCACTTTAATTAAATTAAATCAATTCTGAAATTGATTTAAACTATTATATTTAATTACATTTCATGTATATACAAGACGTCCCATTTACTAGTGGTATCCTTTATTCTCCTGCAAAATTTACACAAACAAACTTTATAATATTTATTGAATAGAATGGAATAGAATGTATCTTTTCTTTTACATATCTTTTCTTTTATGTACACTGAGAGCATATGCACCAAGACAAATTCCTTGTGTGTCCAATCATACTTGGCCAATAAAAAATTCTCTTCTGTTCTGTTCTGTTCTCTTCTCTTCTCTTTATTGCAAGGGATTAGTATCCTGGCAATATTAATCAAATATTTCCATTACTGTCTGAAGGTCTGGAATGCAGTTCAACAGATAACTACAAGCTTCCAAATTCCTGATGGCTGCACTTCATTAACAAATATATCTCCACGACACAAATACATTCTCCAGACTTCACCAACCTGACCTCGAATCTGGGAGATAACAACTGTTATGATAGATAAACTATTATGCTTATAACCATACAGATTCAACACAACAGATCTGAATGTTGCCTTGAATCAAAGAAGAGACTTAGAAAGTTAAAATAACATAGCATATGAAGAGAATACTGGCCAAACTCTGTTTGAAGAAAGATAACTGGAGACTACAAACCTGCCAAGTAAATGTTCCTGAAAAGAACTAATCACAAAACAAAACATTTGCTTTAGATAAATAGTACCAGTATTTAAGGGCCATCCTCAGCCAAAAAAATGCTTGCTTGCAAATGATAATTTTGTTGTGTGAAATTTTGGAAGCTTATCCCTAAAAGATGGAATTGCATTTGTAAATATAATTCTTACTTCAAAGTTTCAAGAACCGGCCTTTTTACAAGGAGAGGGGGGAACAAATTCAAAGGAGTTTTGAAACAAACTTGCACCTTTCCCCTTACAATTGAACAGGTCTCATCATCCTAAAAACATTTATGTGCTTACAATTTTTATCTCATTCAGTTAAAAATTAAGAAATAGGCCAAGAAAAGCCATAGCTTTCATTTCAGTCAAAGTCTTGAGTAACTAGGCCCCGATGAAGCCCAACTCAAATCAGGCATTATTCTAAAGGGTGCAAACCAAATCATAAGGTATTATTTATTTGTTTGTTTGTTTGTTTAAATTTGTTTGCTGCCTATCTTGCTTGAAAACAACTCTGGAAAACTTACAACGTTAAAAGCAATGCAAGCATAAAAGACAAATATTTCTAATATTGATAAAAATTACAATCCAAGTGAAGTTGCAGTTAACAGATGGGGAGGGAGGGAAGAAGGATGCTGGGGGGAGGGGGGAGATGGGATTTTCTCATAATTCAACAATCATCTCCAGTATAACACTCCTCTGTTGGGACCCCAAGCCAGCCAGGCTTTCAGGCCCTTACAGGTAGTCTTCAATTTATGACTGGTAACTTGGTGGCCATTCAAAGTTACAATGGACCCTGCAAAAGGTACTTACAATCCAGTTCTGAAGTTCCAATATATGTCCCCTGTGGTCACATGACCACACTTTATGATTTTATTTTATCTTTTTTTGCTGGAAACTGACATTTGCTCATGTTTTTAGCAAAGATGTCCCATAGCAAACAATATGTCCATTTTACGGCAATGGCATTCATTTAACAACCATGGTGTTCACTTAAGAATTACCACAAAAAGTAATAAAATTGGATCTGGTCACGGTCTATTACAGTCCTAAGTATGACTGCAATTTCATTAGTTTCAACTGAATTTAAACTTCCAAGGAAAATCCACAAACAATCTTGCCGCCAAACAACTGGAGAAAATTCTACAAGTGATATTTGCTCAACTGCCCACCTCTGTGGACACATTCTTATCAGGTACACCAGAACTGCCCCACCTGTATACTCCAGATGGTTCAACACCTAGAACTTCCCTGCCAGCATCACCATTGCTCAAATTTCAGCAGCTGAACTCCATATATCTGGAAAGTGTCTAGACAGAGGAAAGACTGATCTATATATTTGGACCATATATAGAAATGTGATAGAAGGTCAACATTTTCTGTAAATAGAGCCTCAGCTTCCTATATTCGTTCAAGCTTCCTTTATTCAGGGAATAAAGCCAGTTGTGGGAGAACAAAACTTGTGACAGTACTGATAAGGAAATGTTGACTTCCACATGTTCAAAATTATGGAACAAATGGCACAATAGAAGAAAAATGCAAATGTAAGAAACAGCTTTTAGAAGGAAAGAGATTTGTTTTATTGTATCTATTGCCTAGTGGCTACTACAAGAAGAGAAAATTTATATCATCTAAATATTAAACTAAACTTCTCATAATTCTTTCTTATTGACCCTGATGGATGGGGCAAATGAGACACTACCACATTGTGTACCCAGACTAAAAGTTTCATAGCTTTCATCAATTTGGAAAAGAAGGGAAGGAAATGAAATGCAAGAAACTAGCCAGTTTAGATAGTCAGAAATGCTATTTTAAACCCATGGAAGGATAAAAATGCATTTTTGCACAAAGGATTTCACTCAAAGAATATTTAGTTGTTTCAGCTAGCTACCTGTACTAGAAAGAAAAAAATATCATTTGTGAGGAAGGTTATATTCTCTCATATATTGGAGGGACCTCATCTAGGAGTGAAGAAGGAATCAGAATTAGAATCAGAATAGAGCTGGAAGGGACCTTGGAGGTCTAGTTCAACTTGCTGCTCAAGCAGGAGACCCTATGCCTATGATGGCGAACCTATGGCACGAGTGCCACAAGTGGCATGTGGAACCATATCAGTGGGCATGTGAGGTCAGCTCCAGCACGCATGTGTGGGCCCACCAGAAGTCAAGAAACATGCTGTTTCCGGCCTCCGGAGGGCCTCTAGGGGAGGTGGGGAAGGCTGTTTTTGTCCTCCCCAGGCTCCTAGAAAGGCTCTGGAGCCTGGGGAGAGCGAAAAATGGGCCTACTGGGCCCACTGCGCCATCATGTGCTAAAAGCAGGGAGAGCATGAGGTGGGGGGCACATAGAATTATGGATGTGTGCAAACATTTGTGTGTCCCCCCACCCACCCCACACCCACTTTTGGCACACGATGGCCAAAAGGTTACCCATCACTGCTCTATGCCATTTCAGACAACTGGCTGTCCAGTCACCTCCAGTGATGAAAAACCCACAACTTCTGAAGGCAAGCTAGTCCACTGGTTAATTGTTCTCACTGTCAGGAAGTTTCTCCTTAATTCCAGATTGCTTCTCTCCTTTAGTTTCCATCAATCGGCTCATATTTAAGTGATCATCCACTAGGACTCCAAGATCCTTCTCACAGTTACTGTTTTTGAAAAGGGTTTCACCTAATCTGTACTTGTAGCGTTGGTTTTTCCTGCCTAAGTGTAAAACCTTGCTTTTCTCCACATTAAATTTCATGTTGCTGTTCAAGTCAGTCAAGATCTTTTTGGATCCCGAGCTTGTCTTCTGGGGGGTTGGCTATTCCTGCCAGCTTAGTGTCATTTGCAAATTTGATGAGTTCTCCTTCTATTCCCTCATCTAACTCATTTATAAAGATATTGAAGAGTATTGGGCCTAAGATGGAGCCTTGTGGTTAGATATGGAACCTGGCACTTACATTTGTTTTAACAGAATGGTTTAAATATATTAGGAAATAGACTCAAACAATATGGGGGCAATGACACTACGACTGATGATTTGTGAGATTATGCTGATGTTTTGCACAGAACCCAAAGGTCATATGAGATTGCAGCCACTTTGTGCTGGTTGCATGCACATCTCCATGTTTCATTTCTGCTGGGTTTGCATATTCTGTAGGAATCCCCATTCCCCAGCACAATGGAGTTCAATCCATAACATGGAATTTAATGGCGCTATCAGCACTGCAATAAAATGTGGCAGTAAGATCCTAATCTTCTTTACATTTTATATTAATTTGAAACTTTTTTTTCCTAGCAAAGATCACAGCCACATTTGAATGCACTGCAAAGAAAAACATGACTAACATTTATTGAAACCTTTTAGTTAAATTGCTTGTGTGTATTTTTCACTTCCAAAAGTATTATTGTTTCTCATGATAAGACACTTGAAACAGAGACCCACAGCTGCATCCAGTCAACTGTAAGAAACAGATACTTTGAGGGGGAAAAAAAAGGAAAGAGGAGAACAATCCATTAGTCCATCACACTTATCAGGCCAGATATTTCTCTTTGAAAACTACTCTGTATTTAATTATTTTCTACTATTAGCCTTTCTTGTATATTTTTATTTTTTTCAATGGACTGTTTCAAAAAAATAGTAACATCACAAATGGAATAAAAAGCAGTAATTTCAAGGAGGAAAGGAGAACTCAGCATACGTCTGAGTCTCCTAATATTGCTGGGCTATTCCACATCTTCTGAAGTTCAGCCAACATTGAGGCACAAGGAAAATGTTGTGAGTGGCGTCGGACACTTACACAAAGTGAAAATTGTGCTTTGCTCTATGCTCTGATGAAACACTGTGTGGCTAAGGAATTCAGTTGGACCATTTTTTTCCAACCAAAGTGGAAGATGGATCATTTAGAAGATGAGGGGGTTCCTAAATGTTTTACTATCACACTGCCATTTAATTGTAATGTATACAATGTCTCTAAAAATCCAAACACAAATGAACGACGAGAAGAATATGATAAAATTTTGGGAAATTTGTATATCCCTATTCTGCAACAATAATTCTGAAGCTGAAAGGCTATCCCAGCTGCTTTGCTCAACCTCCCAGTTTATCAGCTCACTCAGTTACTTGCTGCATTCAAGGCCATGGCACCTCCTCAGCTTTCTGCTGCCCTTTTGACAATGAGTGACAGGGACTTTTGGATAATGAATTTAGAAAAGGCTCATGGAAGGTTGATCTTGTATATGGTAATCACAGAAAGATTACTATATGCAAAAAGATGGAAGACTACTGAAAAACCCACAATGCATGAATGAATGGCAGAAATGGCTAAACTGACCTACAGGAAGTCCTTGTTTAGTGACCATTCAAAGTTATGACAGACCCCACCCCCTCACCCGGGCAAGCTACTTATAACCTGGTTCCAGAGTTCCATGACTGCTTATTCTTCCACTGTCACATGACCATATTTTGGGCATTGGCAACAGGCTCACCTTTATGGCCTGTTGCAATATTCTGTGGTCATGTGATCATGATTTATTGGGGGGGGGGAGGTGTTTGCTGGTTTCCTGCAAAAATGCTCATAGGAATACATGGATTCATTTAACGACTGCCACATTCAGTTAACAATCACCATGTTCACTTAATAACTGCCACAAAAAAAGTAATAAAATTGGATCCAGTCATGTAGGTACCTTGATTTACAATTGTCATGACTTAGGACAAAAATTTCAGGCTCCATTATAATTGTAAGTCAGGGCAAAAACAATTACTTTTCTGAAAAACTGGAAACCTTTTATAGACCGTTTACTAAAAGAAGAATAAAAGTGAAATGATGATTGAATGAGTGAAAATGATTAGGATTAAATAAGGGGCTGAAGGGTTCTAAGCAATAGTCAATAGGAAGGAACACAATGGGTCTGTTAATATCTATTAAAAAGTGATTTGGGTACAATTTAGTTTCTTTAGTTATCTCTCTTAGCTTTTTCTTTGTACTTTTTTCTTTTTTTTTTCTTTCTTTTTAAAACTGTATCTTACCTATGTGGAAAAAAAATTAATGACAATCATTTTTTAAAAGACATAGGGAACTTGTTTACCCAATTGCATCATTTTGTTCCACTCGGTCAGACAGGGAGAGTATGGTATGTTCTAGATCCCATTAATTAAAGATTTTGCCTGGAGGGATCCAGGAAGAGAACGTTCTCTGCTTCAGCAGAACATCTTATCCCGAGAGGTAAGACAGGTTCCCACTCTCTTGGCCTTCCCAAAGAGAGAGTTAAGACTTGGCTCTGTCAACTGGTATGTTTGTCAAAAACTGATATGTAACCCTGTGGTAGTTGGTGACATGAGGGTCACTTCCCGTCCTATTAAATTTGTAATATTTTAATATTAACTTTGTTCTTAATACTGTTTTATTTTTGTTTTTTATTTATGCCTTTATATGACTTTTTATATTTTTGTGGTAAATGGCTCAAAGTCACTTAGATGAGACAGGCAGTGTAGAAATGTAGCAAGCAAGCAAGCAAGCAAGAAAGAAAGAAAGAAAGCAACCCTGTGACAAAAACAGAGAAAGAAATTGAATGACTAGTTGTTGTAAAAACAAACCTAGTGTCAGCCCTATGAGGGAGACACAGAAAACTAAAAGCTACTTTTATTAGATTGCTTTGATAATGGATCTTCCTTGGATCATCCTTCTCTCTGTGAAGGTCATCCTCTTTAAACTCTACATCCAACGAGACAAAAGATGAGGATGAGATTCAGACTGAAAGTAATTTTGTGCCCCTCACTGGTCAGCTGAGGTAGAACTAACCATTAACGGAAGATGCAGTCAATAATCCTCTTTCTGTGGGCAAACATTGCATATGAAACATGGGAAGGATGAATAAGCCAGGTAGCTATATCCCTCATTATCGTCGCCCTCAACCTATCAAACATCCAGAAGAAAAAAATGAAGTAGCAGGAAGTTACAGAAGGCTCACCACTGATTCCAATGCTGCTGCACACTGAATGGGAATAACTTGGAGGGAGGGGAATCTACTTTTGTTCATCTGAATTCAAATCAACTCCCTATCTGGCCAGGGAAGGGGGTGTGTGTATTTGTGTCTGTGTCTTACTTCTTTTTTCTGTAACCTAGGTCTTGGACATTATGTGGGCTGAATGAAAAGTAATGACTATACCTTCATAACTTCAACTTAAATAATGATATTTTAATAAATGAAACAGGATAATAATCCATGAAATTAGCTCTTTTGTTAACCTATATTTAATTTTCCTCATAATCACAACCATTCACTATGTATGCACTTCTACTAACAATGAGCAAAATTCTTAAAGCTAACACAAAGGAACTCAACAAGGTTCTAAAAGTTCTTTCCATCTCTTCATTTGAGTCCAACAGGTTCCCACAAAACTATTTCTTCAGTTCTGGAAATGCTCAATTAAACAGTGGAAAGCTGCATGGTGTTAAGTCTGGACTGTATAGCAAACTTTGCAATTGCCTCAACTCATGACAAATATTGTGGCAAGCAGTTCAATCACGACACATTATTCAAAGCACAGTCACAAGTACTCACTGCAAGCTTCCATTTCACAAAAAGTAGCAGCACAACCTTTTTTCACAGCAACATCAACTGAAGCAAAAGAATCTATGCTAAAGAACATATCAAAGCTTATAGAACAACAGCACTGTTGATGACTTATAATGGTGGAGGCACTACTTTTCATTCATGCCATTTAGAAATAGAGAGCTGATTTTGGAGGGAGGGAGGAGATTGTATGTGATCATATAATCTCATTCTGTAGGTGGAATGAGTTAGAAATGTTCCAAAAAATTTTGCATGAAATTATTTGAATAATTTAAGTACCGTATTTTCCGGCCTATAAGACGACTGGGCGTATAAGACGACCCCTGACTTTTCCTGTAAAAATATAGGGCTTGGGGTATACTTGCTCTATAAGATGACCCCTCTTCCAACGCACACCAAATAAAAATTAAAAACATCAACTGGCTCACCCACAATGTAAAAGCAGCTGTGCTAGACCCAAAATGGCCCCTGCAACAAGCAGGAACCTCACACAGCCACAAAAAGCCCAAAAAAACAACTTTTACACTTTACACACACAAAATTCCACATACAGCTTTGTGAGATTTTGTGTGTTTGTGTAGTTAGAGTGAAACACTACAGAAACACACTAAATCTCAGAAAGCTGCACAAATATTATTTTATTTTATTTTTATTTTTATATGAAAGCTAAATTTAAAACTTCCTAGCCTAAAACTTAGACCTAGCCTTTAAATGGCTAGGTCTAAAAAAGAACAACTAAAAAACCCCCCAGTTAACTATTTTTTTAAAGCTCCCAAAGGGGAAAAAAAACTTACCCAATAGAACAGGGGTCCCCAACCTTGGCAACTTTAAGACTTGTAGACTTCAACTCCCAGAATTCCTCAGCCAGCTTTGCTTTGCTGGCTGAGTAATTCTGGGAGTTAAAGTCCACAACTCCCTGCCTGCTTGATTGCAGGCAGGGAGATTTAGTTGCTTGCTGATGCAATGAATTGCAGGCAAGGCAAGGCAAGCTTTGTGGCTAGCAGCTAAGGTAAGCAAGCTGGGGGGGGGGGGGGGGATTTTTTCTATGTACCAATTGGCAGGCAAAAATTAGCAGCTGGGATGGCCAGCGTTGTGTAAAAGGAAAGTTTTTCCCTTTTACAGGGGGCTTGCCTGTAACTCAGCTGGTTAGCGGCAACTCAGCAGGCAATTCAGCTTGGCTCCTTAGAGCCATTTAAGGCTCGTCAAAACCTTTCTGGCTGGTCTGCCTGGTTACAGGAGACCGACACCCGGCGTATAAGACGACCCCCGACATTTGAGAAGATTTTTGTGTGTTAGAAAGTTGTCTTATACGCCGGAAAATACGGTATTTTTAAAGCAACTGTTTGAAATAACATTAGTAGCCATTAATACTATTAATAGGTTGTTTTGATCCACACTCAAACAGAATAATACTAGCTATAATAATGTATACTGCATTTTCCTAAATTGCAATGTGAGAAATATTTTATAGTTGAAATGATGTTGTAGAATATAAAATAACTTCATACAGGTGGTGTTAAAAAGTGAGATTCTACGGAACTTCGATGCTCTTGAAACAAAGCCTTTGTACAACATAGCCTCTTTTCCTCATGTTTCTCAAATTCTTCTGTCTTTTCATTAGACAAAAGATGTTTGATGTTTTCAAGAAAATCAAAGCATCAGCCAAAAAGTAGAGGTATGAGAAGTTCCTTCAATTCATATACATTCTCTTTCCTTAAACTCTAGATTTCAGAGCAAAACTTTAGTCCAAATTAAGGGACCATGCCTGTTTCAGACATGGTTTCTGACTGGGGAAAAATTATTATTTTCAAATATGTATTGACAAATATAAATGTATATTTATACCACATGTATACCTAATTCTATTTATCTAAAACCAAAGTACAGTATACTTGGAATAGCAAAGTGGTTAAAAGAGTGCATTTGGCTGATCTTCTTTGATAACTGTTTCTCCAAAAGATCCAAAAGATCAAAATTCACTCTTCTGCCATTTTAACCAATGGTATCAACATTAATAGTTAAAGCATTTGACAGTTTCTTTCCTGGAACCACGGAGATCCATGGTACTTACTGGAACCACAGTATTTACGAGATCGCCTTCTGCCACTGATAGCCTCCCACCGGCCAATACGCTCTCACAGAGAGGGACTCCTCAGGGTGCCGTCGGTCAAATTATGTCGATTGGCGACCCCCAGGGGGAGGGCCTTCTCTGTGGGGGCTCCTACCCTATGGAATGAACTGCCCCTGGAGATACGTAGGATCCCCAACCTCCAAACTTTTCACCATGCCCTTAAGACTCTACTATTTCAACAGGCTGGGCTGACGAAATAAGTAAATTTTAATTGGGTATTTTAATTCTGGGAGTTTAAAAAAAAAAAACTACGGCCAAAATATTTAATTCGTTTTAAACTTTTTTAAATTTATGGTATATGGTGTTTTTATTCTGGCTGTACACTGCCCTGAGTCCTGCGGGAGAAGGGCGGTATCAAAATTTAATTAATTAATTAATTAATTAAATAAATAAATAAACCAGAAGCAGCAGTAGAGATTTTGCAAGCTCTATCACCTCATTTTTTTTATTTATTTATTTTGCTACCAACCTGGCTTCCATTGAGGACCTGTATACTGCACGAGTCAAAAAGAGGGCTGTGAAAATATTTACAGACCCCTCGCATCCTGGACATAAACTGTTTCAACTCCCACCCTCAAAACGATGCTATAGAGCACTGCACACCAGAACAACTAGACACAAGAAGTTTTTTCCCGAATGTCATCACTCTGCTAAACAAATAATTCCCTCAACACTGTCAAACTATTTACTAAGTCTGCCCTACTATTAATCTTTTTATCGTTCCCACCACCCATCTCCTTCCACTTATGACTGTATGACTGTAATTCTGTTGCTTGTATCCTTACAATTTATATTGATATTGTTTCCTGATTGCTTATTTGCACTCTATGACTATCATTAAGTGTTGTACCTTATGATTCTTGATGAACGTATCTTTTCTTTTATGTACACTGAGAGCATATGCACCAAGACAAATTCCTTGTGTGTCCAATCACACTTGGCCAATAAAAAATTCTATTCTGTTCTGTTCTGTTCTGTTACATTCTATTCTATTCTATTCTATTCTATTCTATTCTATTCTATTCTATTCTATTCTATTCTATTCTATTCTCATTCATGTGTGGAATGAGGACTTGGGCTTAATGAATCACAAGATAAAGAGTTTGTCCCTGGCAGTACAAAATAAATGTTATTCATTTGTGCCTTTAGTAGATGTAATGACTATCTTTATCTCAAGGGTCAAAGCACAATGGTTGTTCAAGAGAAAGAAAAAGAAACCAGAACACTACCCCAAGAGGAGAACAGAGTTTGTTCTATGAAGAGAATGTGGGAAGGGTCTGTAGACTAAGCAACACTTGGGTCAATCTCAGAAGTTATCAAAATCCCATAAGCCTGAAGAACAGAAGAAAACAGACCCTTGGTATCCAGAGTTAAGTACAGTTATGTTCAAAATAAAGAATATTTTGCTGCTATAAAGCTATACAAACGAAGAAGCAAGACAATAATCAATAAAGATTCAGTACAATGAAGGCAGCCTGAGGGGATTCCTGATTTCCCAGTTTATTTGGTTTTGATTGCTAAAACAATACAAAAGCCACAAAAGTAAATACTGACTGGAAAAATAAACGTTGTCATGAGAGCTGCCCCAATAGTACTTTGATAAAGGGATCATTCTCGGAGACGGGAAAGCTTCCAAATTACGCAATTTTTCCAGTGAAGGCTATATATCAATCACTTTATCAGTAGTCAGGTAGTGACCATGCAGTTAAATACATATTTGCATAGATCATAGACCACTTAATGTAATCAATAATGGAAAACAAAAGTCTTATTAAATTAATCAAATCAATAGAGAAAATGAAACACTTATGATCTGACCTTTCTACAATAATTTGGTATATTATTCTGTAAGGATGGAAGTATATGATGCGTCCATTTTTTTAATGAAAGAATTACATTATAAAACAAAAACGGCCAAGAATTTATGAGTACAGATAGTCCTCGACTTGCAACCACAATTGAGTTCAACATTTCTGTTAAGTAAAACATTTGTTAAGTGACTTTGCCCCCATTTTACAATCTTTCTTGCCATAGTTGTTAAGCGAATCACAATAGTTGTTAAATTAGTCAAACTGTTGTTAAATTAATTTGGCTTCCCCATTGACTTTGCTTGTTGGAAGTTTAGGACTGCCTGTATTTCAACTTGGCAACGGACTCACATTTATGACGGTTGCAGTATTGTGTGGTGATCTTTTGCAACCTTCCGACAAGTAAAGTCAATGGGGAAGCCAGATTCACTTAACAACTGTGTTACTAACTTAACAACTGCACTAATTCACTTAACAACTGTGACACGAATGGATGTAAAATGGGGCAAAAGTCACTTAACAAATGTCTCACTTAGCAACAGAAATTTTGGACTCAATTGTGGTCGTATTTTGAGGACTACCTGTAGTGTATAGAGTTGGTGAAGGAAAGGACGATTTGTAAAGGCAAAAGATTTAAAGAAATAAAATAAATTATACTGGTATGTATTACTCTTATGTTTCCTTTTTCTTTTTCTTACCTCCTGTTTTTCTTCAGCCTACCTTTTTTTTTAATGTGCTTTTTATGACATTGCTTCTTTGAAAGGATGACAGGGATGTATGCATTACAAATTGTTGGTGCACAGATCTCAATTTAGCAGATGGTGGATATATTGTAACAGGCAAAATCAGTTGTAACTAAAATAGTATGAATGGTTTGCATCATTTTTATCAATTTATACTACTGGACTTAGCAACACAAATTGATGGAAATGATACAGTATATATTTAACAATTAAACAAATATACACTGTATCATTTCTACTAATTTGTGTTGCCACAGAAATTATGCAATTGTGAAATTATGATACAGAAATATCAAAAATCTGAATTTAAAGACATTTGGGAGTAATGATTAATGGTCTGTTGAACTGAAGATTTAGTGTATATACGTAGAATTAATTCTGGTTCCATAAGGTATCTGTATGGCTCAAAAGTTCTAGACATTTACAATATTTTTGTGATTTCAAATACAGTAAATTAAAATAATAGAGAAGTCTGATAAGGTTGAACCAATATCTGGAGAAGCCTTGAGTTTTCATTTATGTATAGTGCAGTTTTAAAGAAGGAAAGTATAAATAATAGCTTTTATGCAAGCTTTTGTGTTTAAAATATTTTGCAAGATTTGTTTCCTCATACATAAGTGTCGAGCAGGACAACATTCACCCATTACAGAATTGAGAAGCTTGAAATGAAATGTACTTTCATTTCTTTACGAAATCTCTCATGTTGCAGATGGGGGTGGGGGAACTCATTTTAAGCTAAGTGTTAGTAATTTATGTAGCAGAAAGAAAAGAGAAGCACCCCAGTATTTTCTTGAGGCTCACTCACCTGACTTTCTGGCTAGTTTAAATTGAGGTAATCTTCCAAGATCAACAAACTATCGGTACTAATTTTTGCTTAAGCAGTTATAAGATCAACAGCACCTTTCATTGACTGATTAAATGGTTTATCACTGTACATTTCTCATACGGAAACTTATTTACCACCTTTTAGTACAAGTAGAAGCAAACAAGACAAATCTAATCAATATTCTAGTTCACAAAGAGGAAAGGTCCTTTGGAATCCTTAATATTTATTTTAAAAAAAAAAACAGTTTTATGCAACGGATTTCAGAATGAATATCTTTGCCAGCTCAGTTTTCTAATTAAAAGGATCCTGTTCTTCCCTCCCCTTTCAAACCATTAATGTTTCTGCCCATTGGTAATGACTTGTTAATTCAAGGGAATGGAACTGAAGAGGAGAGGAAGGGGAGAGTGAGAGAGCAAGAGAGCGAGAGAGGGGGGGGGAGAGAGGGGGGAGTAGAGAAATTTCTCCAAGTTGCAAGCTTAAAGCCATCTGTCTCTCCCCCTCCCTTCTCACCTCAGTTTGCTTTGAAACGTGGCACTGAGCTGCAAGGGATGGAGGGGGACGGGACGGGCAGGAGGAGTGTGCATGCATGTTAACTGTCAAGTTCTCAATCACACTGAGCCTCTCGTAGAGGGACTGTTGGCAGGAGCAGCCAGACTCCAGCCAGGATAGTCTGAAGGACCCAGGCTTGTGTCGCAACAGCCAGACCTCCTCCCTTGCCTGGAAAGCAGTGGGACAGCAAGCTGGAAAGCCGAAGGCGGAGCTCAGCATTCCTGGCATTTCTGTGCAAAGTGGCAGCACTGCAAGGCAAAAGGCCTCAGTCTGCCTGGAGAGAGCACTTGGAAGGAGCCCCAGTGAGGCAGAGGAGGGGGAGAGAAAGCCTCCATTCACAACTCTCCAAATCTGGTTGCAGAGATGGAATTTGGGATGGTCTGAAGTTCAAAAAGGAACCTTCCAGCTGTAGCCCCAAAAGGCGGGCCAGCACTAGAACCAGACAAGAGTGGAGTTCAAGAAGCGAAATGAGAGGAAACAAAGGCTGAGGAAAATGTGCATTTGGTTTACAAAGAAGTGGCTGGAGGGGGTGGGGGGAACAGAAAGCAAAAGGAGGAGGAGGTGGAAATGATTTGGAAAATAAAGCAAGTCCGCCTTTCTTAAAGCCAAGCCTGTATCTACAGTAGTACTGGCCTTCTTCCCCCGTGAAGGGAATTTGTTGGGCTGGGGAGGACCAGGAAGAACAAAACAAGCAATGAAGAAGAGGAAAAAAAGAATGGGAAAAAAAAGAGAGGCAGGACTAGCGTCACACTGCACTCTAAGATAGGACACAACCTGAATTCCAGAAAGCCTTAGGGGCAAGTAACAGATGGGGGGAAATTATGAAATTTGTTACGTGTATATAATCACAGACCTTCTCTTTAAATGGAAATAAATTGAAATGAATATAAGATCTAGGCATTTCCTGGCCTCATCCACTATGTTTGCTCTCTTCCCAAAGTTAATGTGACTCTCATTTCACAAAATCAGCACCTCATGCTAAACTACAGTACAGGTTGGGTTGGGTTGGGTTTTGGCTAAGCAAGTAGTGTGAACTCAGAAAACTGTGGATTTTGTGAAATCAAGATTAAAAAAAACACAGTTTAGTTTAATCCTTTAGTCATTTCTATAAAAGGCCACGTGGGTCAATATAGATCCAGAGAATGCATCTGCTGCTTTCCAAACAACACAAATTTGAGAGATTAAAATTAGTCTGCCAGAGCTTTCTTACTGTGCATAAAGAGTATGGAAGAAATGAAGTTAATATACAGCCAGGGATTTTAATTGCAACTTTACCAGCCTGCATAAGTGATAGAAGTAGTATAATCCACACCATAGGTCTTTTTGCCCACATGACAAGAAGCCATTTGAAGAAAAAAGACTTTTCCCAGGACATCTGCCACTTTCTGGGTCAGTGCCCCCATCATTTTTTTTAACAAGCAAAAGGCAATCATCCAGATGTCCTAATCCCATGAATCAAACAAGTAAATAGAGCAGACACCCCCCACCCCAGGCAACCTGGTTCCCTCCAATGAACCAGAGAATGCTGGGAGTCATAGCAGAACTTCGAAGGCATCAAGTACCAACATGTACACCTATGGGACCAGTGCCAGTATTGCAACAATGATCAGCATTTTTTCTTGGAAGGATAAAACAAATACTTCTTGGATTTGCAAATGCTCCCAGACAACCCAAAAAGGAGCCAGCTCCAACTTCCACAATATGTATGCATCCAAGACATCTACCTCAAAGCCAAAACTGAGTTGATTACATGTGGAGAGCTGATAGTGTGGAGAGTTGATAAGTGTCTGAGTCCAAACCGCACTTTAAGGGCATAGACAGGGCAATCTAAAACTGCAAAAAAAATTATGGCCTTAAACCTTAACAGTTCTGTTGCTGACATGTTGTTTTAAAACACCTCTCCCTCTGTGCATGATACACTCACACTTTTGCTCTCTCTCTATAGAGTGTCTCTTAATATTGTTGGTAAAGTGATCATTCTAATCATTTTAAGGAAAGAGATTGGCATAATTGGGAAATATCAGGTTTTTAGCCAAACCGGAAAAAGCAGGGCTCATGTTTCATGGTATGAACCATTCAATACTGTCTCTGATATAACCAAATATAAGCTAATAATATTATGGGATGGATGGATTTAGATGGAGGATGGGGTTTTTTCCCCAAACTTTCAGGCCACAGGACTTATTAATTCATATCTGTCTGTCTCTCTCCCAAAATCCCTGATGAAGAGGCAGTCACTCTCTGTAAATCTATCCTACCTCATAAGGTTCTTGTGGAAAAAGCTAGGAAGACAGAATGTAGTATAGACCAATTTAACCCTCTTAAAGTAAGGTAGGATAAAAATCTAATAAATATACTAAAATAAAAGTAATGTCTTTCCCTGCCAAAGGAGAGAAAGATCTAAACAGACTGTCCCTTAATTGCTCATAAACACATCATATCAGTGGATCAGCAACTCTTTATCTTTAAAAAATCTCTTTTACTTTCATGCTTTGAGGAAAGATTATTGAAATAAATCTTTTCATCCATATCAGTCCTAATCTTGCTTCAATATCCTTCTGCCAAATCAATTAGGTATACTTATGTAAGGAACAGAGCGATTTTACTAGTAACTCTACAGCTGTGTCATACTTTCTCCCATGATTGCAAAGTTTTAAACAGGTTTTTAAAAATCAATAGTTCAAAATAATGCTGTGCATACCTTTTCATTTCATTCACTAATAATTTTTATAATTGAAATTTTGTTTTATATGAAATGTTCATATATAATATTGCAGTTAAATAAATCTAAGAGGCTCAATTAAAGGTTGCAAGGCATAAAATCCAAAAGAATGCTCTTTAGTCCTTGTTGGTATTATACAACAGCACATGATAGAATACAATTCTTTAGATTGTAGGATACTATTGCTATGGAGGTGATAATATCTAAGTCAATTTCTGTTGCATTACTGATCTAAAGATCGTTATAAAATATTACATTGCTAAAGAACATTCTCAGAATTCTCTAGATTCCAAAGAATATTAAGTGTGATTGATCCAAGTACATTAGACTGCAATAAAATAACAAGATCCAATAACTGAACTCAACCATAATAATCTTGATAATGTAAGGCTGTTGGCATCTCTGTTCTCATAAGAAATATAAATGATGAAACATAGAACAAAGGTTCTAAAAGCACATACCAGCCACAGTTGCTTGCTACTAGTGATCACATATAAACAATGTTCTTAGAATCCCCCAGGGATGCCCAAATAGAAAAATTAATGGAAGACAAGGATAATAATAATGTTGATATATGCAGATCTCCTGCCCAGATCCAGAGGAGATCAGTTAAATTAAATCAGTATTCAGATTGAGGTAGGGAAGATTGAAGTAACATACCATGAAGACCGAGTACAATAGGCAAATGAGCAAAAGAAGTCTAGTCAAAATATGATGTTGAAAACTCAGGGAGATGTTTGTAAAAAAATATTGAGAAAGAGTGACAAATTGGGAACAAGTGTACAGTATATCTCTTAATGAAGAGTCATGCCTGGCTCAAGAAAGCTGCTGTTACAGAAAAAGGTGGAAATCAGAAAAATCCAGATCTTCCAGGCAGATTTTTTTAAAAAATCAATTCTCTTTTAATTTTAAGGTTGTACAATGATCATACATTACCCATTACAGAAGTCAAAAGGGGAAAATGCAAAATGGATAAACAAAACTTAATATGACACTGCATTTTCTGTCTTTCTCAGCCTAAATCTGCATTTCACAATTTCAGTAATTTTAAGATGTTTGTACTTCAACTCCCAGAACTCCCCAGCCAGCCAGCCAGCCAGCCAGCCAGCAAGACTAGACTAGACTGGACTAGATGACCTGAATAGAGAGAATACACCAAAATGGAATGCAGTCAGCCAGACCCTTGCTACAGCATGAGTCCCTCTTCTACACATTGCTAGAGAACAGAATTAAAACAAACAAATAAAGGAGGTGGCCTGAAAGCTGTGATAAGTCTTAATACTTTCAATCCCTCCCTGTCACAGTATTGCACATAAATTATGAACAACAGGGTTTATTTATTTATTTGCACGGGAGTCATTCATTTCAGGATCAATTCTGAACAGTTTGTACCTACAGCCAGGATTCTGAACAAAACGGATTCAGGTTTGTCCACATTCTAGAGGGAAAATGAGAATGTGCCTATAGTCATCTCATTACTTCTCAAGACCCTAGCTCCAGATTTACCTGATGCACATCCTGATTAGCAACTAGTCCTCATATCTAACTTCCTCTGAATAGCAGTTGTCAGGGAACATAAACAGAACAGTGTCACTGTACTCATGTCCTGTTGGTGAGCACTGACTGTGGTGAGTCTAGAATGCTAGACTAGGATGGCCTGATCCAGCAAAGCTCATAAGGGGAGCAGGAACCAGGTTCAAATTGCCCCTGGGTAGAGGAGATACAGGAAAGAAGCCATTAAACATTAAACAGATCTCAATTAGATGAATTTCTCTTGATAAGTTATCATAGCTTTAAAAAGATCTGTATCAGTTCTTTGCCCTTAGGGCAAGCAACTCTGCCTAATTCTGGCACCTAGTATCCTGCCAAAAAGTGGAAGGAAGAGCTGCTGCCTCTCTCTGGTAGTTCAATGCGAAGGGCTGAACACACTCCATCCAGTCTTAACAGCTGTAGTATGGGTAGGAGAGAGGAGCAGCTGCTTTTAGCCTTTTGCTTATTTGAGTAGACAACTGTGCATTAGAGGCAATTGCCTCCACTGCCGCACACCCTCTCCTCATGGCAGGAAGAATAAATCTCTTCCCAATTGCTTTTTATTCAGGGAAAGAGGACAAAGACCGAGTGGGGTGCTGTGGACTCAGGTCTTCCTTGCTGCACCTCCACAGTTCACTCACTTTGCTTGAACAGATCAATCCTTCCCCTCCACCCTCCACTTTTTCTCCAAAGGGGGAAAAGTTGCGGTATGTATTTGTTTAACTCAGGGGTCCCCAACCCCTGGCCCCTGGACTGGCACCGAGCCACAGCATGCCAGAAATCAGGCCACACAAACAAACAAAACCTCATCTGAAGGATGCAGGCAGTATGCGAAACCACACCCCCTCCAATCCACAGAAAAAACACTCTCCATTGAACTGGTTCCCTGGTGCCCAAAAGGCTGGGGGCTGCTGGTTTAACTGAGCCCTTAAAGAAGCCACCTTTTCCTCTCTCCCTCTCTTTGGACACTAGGGCTATGTGGAGGTGATCGTTAAGTTCACACAACCTGCTTAGTCAGTAAATTGAAAAAGTTAAGGGAGAGCTATGTGCCTTTATCTTAAACTGCTTCCCACCCACCACCCACCACCCACCCCCGCAAACTTATTCACTACTAGGGCCAGAAACTTTCAAATTGTTTTGGTTCCCCCCCCCCCCCCAAATTCAAAACAGAACCAATTCTGGTTCTAATAATCTGATGCTAATTATTAAACCACAAATGACCAGACTAAGGTGACAACACATAAATCTGTGTTGATCTCTTCTGGTGATTAGTTTGTTGTGCGAACATGACCCAAGCTCACTTTTCACCCAAGAGCAAAAATCAGCAGAATCAGAAGTTCTTGGCAACTGTCTCTCCTGCTTGTTTATCTAAATGGGCCTATGAGTAACAGAGATGGCTAAAATAAGCTGCTGCCAGTCCCTTCACTCCCCCTAATGGCACAGTCTATGAGATTGAATGCTGTGGACAAAATGTTACTCCCCCAGCCTTCTAGAGAAAAGGAGCAAGCAAAGGAAGACTAGTTGTTTTTCACAGCTGCAGCAACATTGCTTGCTCTGTCACCCTGGCTGGGAATCAGCCATGGAAATGGTCATCTGCACCATCCAAAAGGGGGCTGGGTTCAAACGATACTGTAACAGTTAGGTTTCTGCAGCATATTGAGCCATAAACCAAGGTTTACAGAGCACAGTAACTGGGTTGGATCACAAACCACATCATGACTTACTGCAGTGCTAATTCCATTCATAGGGTGCCAACAACAGGTGTTCCTTACAACTGATGCTCTTCCACTCACTATGAAGCAGTAACCTCCACCCAAGTCAACCAAGGGGAAGATGGCAGCTCCTCTGATCTATCACTCCACTGTCTGCTTTGGTAGGTGAAGAGAGTTGCTGAAGGGACAAACTTCCCAAGAAGCCCTCCTGCTAACAGTGACAACTCATCAAGATTTGGTCTTGATGGCAGTTGCCTAGAAAGTCTGGCTCTCCATGAAAGGCTCTGAATCAGGACAGGGCAAAGATTTAAAGCTTGGGAGAAAGTTCGGAGAATGAAGAGAACGAAAATCTCAGAATGGAAAGCGGATTTCCAGGCTAGATCTTCAAATCCAGGCAGCCAAGTTTAAACTCCAGGGGGCGGGAGGGCTCCCAAGCGGGAAGAATAAATAGCAGTGTAATTTTCTGGTTTAATACCGTATCATCCAGGAATGGAATCCGGGAGAGCGACTGAGAGATAAGAGAGCGAGAAGGGAGAGATGTCCCAAGCGGGAAAGACAGAGGAAATGGCAAAAGCCTTCGCGGTGGAAGGAAATCGCTTGATACCTCCCTCCCCTGGAGCCAGAGGGAGCATTCATCAGGAGAACCATGCAGCCATAGAACCCGGCAGGACCCCCTTTTCCCAAGGAGAAGACGACTGGTATCCCCCCGGCAGGGGCTGCTCACCTCGAACATAAGCGAGATCAACACGCAGAGCACCAGGCAGAAGCCGATGTCAGCGTGGTTGTGGATGAGAAACTCCTGGCTGAAGAGCGGGTGGCTTTTCGCCCGCCTGCGGAACGCCATGGCCGGCAGGGACGCGAGCGAGCGGCCCGGCCCCACCGCCCTTGCCTCCGCCCAGCGTCGCCAACTTCTCCCGGGCCCCTGGACAACTTCGCAAGCAAGGCAGACCGGGGCCAGAACCCGACCCCCACCCTGCGCAGGCGCCGCTCTTGCCGGCTGGCTGGCTGGCTGGCTGCTCGGCCCCGCCTGGCTTAACCCTCTATCTGCCTGCCCGGGTTGAGGCGAGCGAACGAGCGGGCCGGAGACTCAGGTCCTTGCGCGGCGTGGCTGGAAACGCCGCCTCCTGCCAAAGTCCGGCCTTGCAGATTCTCCCAGACCAGGACCTCCCCTGCTGAAGCCCAGCCTAGTTTCGTGGCACCATCATCCTTCCCAGGAGAGTTCCTACTGCCGGGCAGGCGAGCAAGCTTGGTGGACAGGGAATCTCTGACCATGGTTAAAAGAACCCCGCAGTTCCATTTAGACGCTACTGGATGGTAGCTGTTGATGTAGCAGCTCGTTAGGAGTGCATGGTGAAAAACAACAGAAAAGGATTCAAAAGTTTCAGTGTCGGAGATTTGGGTGTGTAAGGAGACAGTCCAATTCGAGTCATGCTTTATTCTGCAGTTATTGTCATCGAACTTATTCCCAAACGTACATGATCAGTGTGCCTTCCAAAAGTGAACTATACACTTTTTCCCGTTGTCGCCCTGTATTTTTAAAAAATAAACTTCTTGGGGAATCTGTTAACTTTATCTCAAACTACCTTAATAAAACATAAGATAAATAAGCTATTTTTTCTCCATAGGGATCTTCCCCATAACTATCCAAGTTGCTCTGGATAGCAAGATGGGTGACTTGCATATGTAATAAATAAATGTAAATAAAAAAGCTAATCGGCCAGATAATGTGCCATACAGAAAGGGCCTTAGGAGTTAGCTTCCCATGTCAAAAACCGATATAACTTATTTGTTAAAAGGAAAGGGCTTTCCTTTTAACAAATAAAAGCACACATACAACAAACATCTGAAATATTATTTTTTTCCTTGTTCTATCGTTATACTATTACAGCCACTGTTTCATCTGCCTACCTTTAATACAGCCTTCTATAATATTTATTTTTTATTTTATTTTATTATTAAAGTTTATTAATCTCTGCTCAATAATTCTCTGCGCCTAATAATTCTTGAGTTAAGCGCTGTTAGTCATGCTGCTCTCTGCTCAGGACAGCAAAGAACGGAAAAATCTTGAGACAAAGGAGAGGTATGAAAACAGCCTGCATCTCAGGATCACCTTTGAATAGAGAGACAAGCAAAAAACCACAGCATATCATTAAGAATTCATAAAGCTAATTTTGCACCATAGGGATAAACTTCACTTACCAATCAACTTGTTTAGTGGCCATTTAAAGTTATAATGGTGCTGGAAAAAGAAACTTTATGACCAGTCCTCAGATTTATGACCTTTTCGGCATCCGTGCAGTCACATGATTTCCATTTGCCTACTTCATAACGGGCTTCTAACAAGCAGAGTCAATGGAGAAGCTGGCAGTAAATTCGCAAGTCACAATAATGTGACATCTCACTTAATGATCCGTGATACTTTGCATAAAGATGGCAGCAGAAGTGACCATCACAGTCACATGATGTCTCAGTGACTGTGTCACTTAGGACAGAAGAGGTGGTCCCAGTGTTAAACAAGGTCTATCTAATTCCATCTTTCTTCTGAAAAAAATCAGGGTGGCTTACATGAGTCTTGTCAACATTTCTGCTCAAAGCAAATTTGTGCAAGTCTGTGGAACAACAAGTGTCTTTCCTTAGCTGAAAATGAGGCCTTCCCATCCTAGATCAAGAGGCTGCAGCACCCTGGTTCAACTATGAATAGAGGTTTTATACAGTGTTCTGGAGCTAGAATGCTGCAAACAATATAACCCACCTACAACTTAAGAACCTCTTTACAGATAGTCCTCATCTGACAAGCATTCATTTAATGACTGTTTAAAGTTACAACAGCACTAAAAAAAGTGACTTTTGACCAATGTTCACAGTTACGACCATTGTAGCATCCCATGGACAAGTGATCAAAATTTGGACACTTGGCAACTGGCATGTATTTATGATCATGTGATCACCATTGGTAATCTTACCATCTGGCTTCTGACAAGCAAAATCAACGGGGAAGCTGGTTTCACTTAATAACTATGTGCTACACTTAACTTCAGTGATTTGCTTAACAACGGTGGCAAAAAGGTTGTAACGTGAGGCAAAACTCAACCACTGCCTTGCTTAGCAGTGGAAATTTTGGGCTCAGTTGTGGTTGTAAATCGAGGACTGTCTATATTTAAAACCAGCATAGAAGATGGAAAAAGAAATGATTTTCTAGGGTAACTGCGGAACAGCTGAAAATATTAAAATGACTCTGAAGCCCAGGACCAAAAATTGTCTTTCTCTAATTGGATCATGCATTGTGTACTTGTAATCAGTATACAGATAGATTAACAGAATTGGAAGGGACCTTGCAAGTCATCACCCCTCTACCCAAGCAGGAGATTCTACATCTGTCTCTACCTAGGATCGAATTCACAACCTCCTCATTGTGAGGCAAGACCTCCACCTCTAGGTTTTATTATAATCATATGTTTCATGTTTCGTATTCAATAATTAGAAGGGAATGGTTTAAGTCAGAAAGTGTAATATAGGGGCAAAAATCTCCATGGCATGGCCATAATAAATATTGGGGCACCAATCTAATGTTAAAGTGTTTGATATTGTTTATGCTATTTTTTCCTCTATTTTTTGTTAATTTAGAATGGCTTTGCTATGTTTTTAAAATTTGCAAACTTTGTAAACTGTTCTGAAAACTATTGTTAACTTAATAAAATTAATGCATAATTTCCAGTTTCAGTCATGAAGTTGCAGCCCTATGCAGAGTTAAGTGTTTGGTGTATGTGTCTTTTAACCTATTTATTATGATGATTTGTCCTGAGGCAGTTACTCTCTTTTGAGCCCAAAATAGGAGGAGGGAATATACAATGGCTTGAACTCCTGAATAGAGTACAGGGTATAAACAAAGGCAGACAAATAAACCAATCTTCTTGCAGTCCAAATCATAGTTTAGGTATTCTCTCCTAATGAAAGTGAAACTACAGTTTCACTTTCGAACTCTCTTACAGTTTCATGCCAGGAGGAAACTACTAAATTTAGAAATGGACAGTTTACACCTGTCTAATATGTACTGAGTCTTTTGAAAAGTTTTCTGAGATTTAAATTCCACTCTGCATTGAGGCTTCCTTAATGTGTGCAGGGTGCAGTGCAGTCCTTAAATATTTACTTAGCAATACAGGGTTTTTTAAAACTTCATTTCTTCATTTGTGCCATGCCAGGCAAAATGGCATATGGTGGCGAAGCAAGGTTGGCAGCCATCTCAGTGGCTTTGAAGCTGCTCATGACTTGACCAATGCTTTTTGAAGATTTTTTCAGGTTAAAATATGTTTTATAATTTAAAAAAAAAATTATTGGAGGGAGGGAAGACTGAGGTTCACATCCTTAATGTTCTTATTTTTTCTTTGCATAACCACACAAATAAAAAAAAGCAGGTGAAGTTACTGTGATTGGAATTTGGTTGCCACCTCTACCTCCTATCTCTATGGCCAGTTGTCTGAAGTTGTTTTACACTTTAATCAATGGTGTGGTTCAGATGTCATGTTTGTCCTAACTTCCATTTTGGTGACTATTATGATTTCAGAAATCCAAGCTTGTGCATTAAAGCAACTAATAGAAGAACAAACAATTTTCATTATTTTTTTATTAATATAGCATTTAAATAACTATTATTTCCTTGTCTTGATTTTGAATCCAGATATTCCCAAAGTAATTTGGAATGCATAATTGAACAATCACAGAGAGAATTAAGGTGCCTCCCAGATCCTAGATTTACATTCTGACAATGGAACAGCTGAGCTTGCAATATTGCTATCACGTAACTTCCATTTTCCATAAAAGGAACTAATGCTTGATTAGCCTTCTCTGTCATGAGACTGGAAGAAATTAGTTGCTGTTTTGTGAGTGTGTTTCTTTCCCTTAAAAGTTTTTTTTTTCAAAAACATCTGAAGTTCTAGATTTTTTTTTTTTTAATCTTCCTTGGAAATGCACATATGTTTTAAATCCCTAAAGCTTATGTGATTCAGCAAAAAGGAAGAGACTGAAACAATCAGTTGGGCTGAGTTACATTCAACATTCCTGATCTATTACGTGTCAGCCTGCTGCTTCATGGAACTGGGGGAGTCTGTCTTTCAAAACTTGCTTCAATAGAGACATTTTACCATTGATAGTCTTTTAAATTTCCTGAAACATGACAAAGAGAGCAGAGGAGCCAAAAGATTATATTTTCAAAATTATATGTAGATATGTGAGACTCCAGACATAACAAGGGGCTCAGGAGCTGTTGTGGAAACAAAATCAACTGCTAGATAAAGGAGAGAATAGCAAGTCCCCAAGCTCAAGTATCAAGAAATACAGGAGAATTCTTCAATCTGCTATAAAGACTGCTTTCTCAGCATTTACCTTTACTGATTTCTGCAGGAATTACTTTTAAGAAAGAATTGGGATATAGTGCTAATGCAGCTTAATCTATTTACATTTCCACACAAAAAGTACCACTATATTCTATGAGATCAGGCTACAAAAATGTTTAGAAATGCAACTTTACCAGTGGTGGGATTCAAGTAATTTAACAACCGGTTCTCTGCCCTAATAATTTCTTCCAACAACCAGTTTGCCAAACTGCTCAAAAAATTAACAACCGGTTCTCCCGAAGTGGTGCTAACTGGCTGAATCCCATCACTGAACTTTACCCATTTTCTATCGTAAACACTTTCCTAGAATAAATAGTGGGGGGGGGGGGGGGGACTTCTCTTCAGAAAAATCGTAAAAAACAGATCCAGGATTTTTTCATTTGGTTTATTAACCCAAATATATAAAATAATAGTAAGATCAATGCCTTAAAATTCCATAGAGAAATAGAGGATACAATTAAATAAGCTGAAATACGGTTGTATTTCTGTATCATATTAGACATTTGGGTTGTGACAGTGATTTTACGAGAGGGAAAGTCATATTTTTTATTGATTTGGAAAATATCAACAAGAGGATAAGTCCCTACAAGCCCCTTATTTAATTGCTTGTACTATATCTGTGATGGCAAACCTATGACATGCGTGCCAGAGGTAGCACACAGCGCCCTCTCTGTGGAAACGTGAGCCGTCACTCCAGCTCAGCTCTGCTGTGCATGCGTGGGCACCTCCCACTGGCCAGCTGGTCTTCGGGTCTCAGCTGTATATATGGGGGGGAGGGGTGAATGCAGGGCCATGCACTAATCCACAGGGGGTGGGGTGTATGCACAGGGCTGCACACGCATTGCATTTTGGAGATTTGGGTGCACTAGAGCGCATTCACACGCATACTTTGGACACTCGGTCCAGAAAAGTTTAGCCATCACTGTACTATATTGTCAAAAAAGAGAGGAAAAATATACCACTAAAGCACTTCATCAGATCCTGCCAGCCTTCTATTTTAGAATGATTACTTAAGGTGGTGACTACCCTCTGTCAATTCCTGGGAAGAGTAACACATTGTTTGTTTATTTTCTTTGTTTATTTTGGTTGGTTGGTTGGTTTGTGCCTTTGAGTCAGTGTTGACTGTGGTTTGCCATTGCCTTCTTGCTAAGGCTGAAAATGAGCAACTGCCCAAGATCACCCAGCTGGCTTTGTGACCAAAACATGGTTAAAACTCATGGCCTCTCAGTTTCTAGGTTGATGCTTTAACCACTACACCAGACTAGCTCTTAACCCACCCTTATCTCTGTTATATTAAGAAACTATTCACAAGGCCCATCATTTGCCCCAACCTAGGAGGGATTTAAAGGGCATACCAAATCAGGAGAGACAGATGTAAACTCCAGACCTTTATCTGAGAAATGACTGAGTTTTGGTCTTTTGCATGCTAGATTAGACATTTCAAAGCCACATATTTCAAAACCTGAACAGTGAACTATAGTATTTCAGTTTTTTTAAGGACAGTGTCACTAACCCCAGCTTTATATACAACAGCATAACCTATATAGCAGTGGTGGGTTGCTACTGCTTTGCCCCAGATCAAACTGGTAGCGGCGGTGGCAGGAAGCTCCGCCCACCTGTCCGGGCACTTCTGCGCATGCTTAGAAGCGTCGCGCAATTAGTTTTTTTTAATAAGAGTTACTTACCTTATTATGATTATAATCCCTAGATGCAGGATTATTGTAGCTCCAAGAAACCCTGTACTGAATTGCCATTCAAAAAAAGAATTTCTGTAAGCTACAGTAATCCTATGTCTAGAGATATTATAACTTACATTTACAGACCCACAAGCCAGGACCAGTTCCAAAACAAACTGACCTTTTCCCAGAACCTTTCTTAGATGCATCTAATTGAAATCTGAGGAGCATTACCCAAATAGTAGCATCTCCATGCTGTGTAAATTACTCTGAAATGGATTATTATATACTGCTAATGCACCATGTCTCTACTTTTGGAAAATAATGCTGAAACCAGGCAAGGCAATTCTATCTCTTAGAGTCTAAGATTTCATTTCTGTTTCCTGATCACATTTTGTTTTAACCCTGGGACTGGTTGGAGTAAATTGGTGCTTGGTAGACATCCCATCCCATGCCCTTTGTCTGATAGTTACCAGCATCAGAAAGAGTCAGCCTCAGAAAGGTGGAGGAAGTGGGAGGGAAATGTGATACTGGAATTTATCCAATAAAGTTTAAGCTTACTCGCTGATCAAAAGGGAAAAGGGATCAAACACAATTTTATTCCCTGACATAATCAGTCTCTCTTGAAAAAAATATGTGTGAAAAATGATGTGAAAAATGAGTGCCACCTATTGGTAGAAACACAGATGATAAATTCCAGAAATCAGCCAATCAAATGCAGCACAAATAATAGTAATTGTACATAACAATGAACACCATTTATTTCACCAACATAAAACAAACAGGTCTTTTTATTCTTTGATGCTTACTTCCAAAATCACAAGCATTGCTTTATACTGCTTATTCTTCTTTCATTGGTGCCATGACTAGCAGAGTTCTTACTGCTTATATTTTCTAATGTCTTCAGCATCATCAACACAGCAATTACCCATCCCATTGTTGCATCGACCAACATAGACTTCGACAGGATGGCAGAGGGTATGTCGGCAAACCCCTTTTAGTCTTCTACATCGCCCGGTGCCTTCAAAGAAAACAGGAGTTGTTGTCAATTTTATATTTCCTTTTCTAATTTCCTGCTTTTAATGACTTTGGCTTAGTATTTTTAAATCCTTTTCTACATTTGTTCTGTTGCTAATCAAAGAAAGGAACTGCTTAATAGGAATGTACATCTGAATTAATTTTTCTAGTGCTCCTTTACAGAAGAGATGTTATGAAACCTGAGAACACATATGCATTTATGTACACTGATAAAGAAGATTAATAATTAGATTTCTAAGTAAGAAAAGAAAAATGTAAGGAAGGATTTTTTAAAAAAAATATTAGTAAGCCAATATCTTTGCCACTGTCAATGATAGACAAAACCAGAAAACAATATGCAGAAATTAATTAACATTTTCATTCCAACTATTACTGGGAATATCTAGTAATTGATTGCATTGGGAAGTCCACATAATTTTATTTTATCACAGAATGATGCAGTTAGTTTTAGCATGCATAGCCATGTTCTATACAACTTCATGTCCTTCATGTTCAATACTTTGTGTCAGAGCACCATTTGCATGAATACAAATTATATGTATAATTGGTTTCCATTTGCAATTTCCTTACCTGTACAGAAATCACTCCAGGTAGTCCTTGACTTAGCACCCATTGTTTAACGACCCCTCAAAGTTACAACAGACTCCTCCCCCCCCAAAGGTATTAATATTGATCCGGTTTCAAAATTATGACACTGCCTCTCCCTGCAATCACATGACCATATTTTGGACGCCTGGCAACCACTCTGCACTTGCATTCATTTGCAGCACACTGAAGTCACATGCCCGTAATTTATGATGATTTGCCAGAAACTGGTGTTTACTTCCAGCTAAACCCGCCCCTTAGCAAACAATGGATTCACAGAATAACCATAACATTCACTCTATGATTGGGGCATTCATTTTTCAACTGCTTTATTGACTGCCAGGCTCAATTATCGCAAAGCAATAGCACTTAGACTTATATACTACTCCATAGTGCTTTGCAGCATTCTCTGAGCGGTTTACAACCTCAGTATATTGCCCCCAACAATCTGGCTTTTCATTTTACCAACCTTAGAAGGCTGGAAGGTTGAGTCAACTTTGAGCCAGTCAGGATTGAACTCCTGGTGTGTGGGCAGAATTAGCCTGCAATACTGCATTCTACCACCAATTATAATTGTAACTTGAAGACTCTCTACCAAGAATCTTTGATATTACCTAAGAGTTCAAATACTGTTTTGTTTTTTTAAAAAGTAACAGTTTCCACATTCAGTTCAGTTCAATACCATTCACACATGAAGCTTGGGTTGTATGTTGCTCTTGAATATTTCTTCCAATTGTCACACTTTATTTTCTTCATCATCTGCCTCTAACCATTTCGTAGGATAAGTTACATAGCTTTACACAACTGTGGTTCATTACAATTACAATTACAGTTTAAAGTTCTCATCTTATATATATCACCTGGAAACAATCCCTTTGGAAAGCAAATCTGTATGTAACTGGTTAGAAATTGTACAGAAATTTCATTGAGAAATACTCAGTTTAGAATTTAGAGTGAAATTGCATTGAACAATTGTTTAATTAGAACAAATTATCTAAATATTTCATCTAAACAAAACCTGAGAGTTAAAATGGAAAAAATTAATTTAGATTGCCTTCTAATGCAAACATGCATTTTTACAGTCTACAGAATGAATCCCATGCATACTAGGCACAGGTTAGATGGCAAATAAATTTAACAAATTAAATCTTGGAAATAATAATTACTGTTTTTTTAAATGTCATAAAGCACAAGTCAGTAGTAGAAACAATGAAAAAGGAAGTATCTCCAAAAGGAAATATCTGAGAAATATTGGCATTCTTACCTGATTTGTCCAGGTACACTGAATGGAACAAGAAAAAGATAAGTAGAAAAACATAAAAAACCTTCATGCTGACAGAGGAATAACTGGGATTGGTTTGTCACTAGAGAAAGAAAAATTAAAACAATATAAGGACTCAATAGAGAAAACGTTTCACTACATTATTTGTATTTTAAGAATTTTCCTCAGGCTGAGTTTGATTTGTTTGTTTGCAATCAAATGTATGGTCTGGAATTTTTTCATCATACTTTCTGGCAGGGGTGAAATGCTCTCGGTTCGGACCGGATTGCCTGATCCGGTAGCAATGGTGGCGGGTGGTTTGGAGAACCGTTAGCAAAAATCCCTGCGCCCGCCGCCCCGATGCTCAGCTGAGTTGCACGATCATCAGAGGCTTTTTTTTTAACTTTTAAAAGCATCTACAACCTCTTCTGACGAAAAAATGTTTTTAAAAGTAAAAATAAAAAAGCCTTTGATGATCGCATGGCTCAGCTGGGATCCTCAGAGGCTTTTCAAAGCATTTTTTTTGCAAAGAGGTGGTTTTTAAAATGCTTTGAAAAGTCTCTGACGATCCCAGCTGAGTTGCCTGATGGGCAAAGAGGCATTTTTAAAAAAGCCTCTCTGACGATCCCACCTGAGTTGCCTGATTGCCAGAGGCTTTTCAAAGCATTAGAAAAAATGCTTTGAAAAGGTTTTTTTTAAAAGTTGGCTGCGCCCACCCAGTCACGTTACACCTCCCCACCAAGCCACGCCCATAGAACCAGTAGTAACACATTTTACAATTCACCCCTGCTTTCTGGTTTCCATGAATGCCTCAAAAACCTAATTTCTGTGGCTCTTAGAGAATGCTATCATGGTACGGCTGAAAACTGGCACTACAATTTTCCAGTTTTCAAGCATAAATTAACAGGCAAGAAAGCTTTCACAGATACTTTTATTCTTTAAAAATCCTTACTCCCTGAACTGAAAAAAATGGACCCCATTTCCTCCCCACTCTCTTTTTTTAAAAATAAGTGTTATTAATTTTCTATTAATTACATTTCTTAGTGCTTAATAAACATCGTGTTGCCTGGGTATCCCCCCCTCTCTTAGCGATGACTCCTGATTGTTGCTATATCCCAAGTGATTCCTGGAAACCAACATTTATTTGTTTACTTATTTATATTTTCAAAGAATCTGGGTACTTAACAATAAAAAATCATCAAGGGAAAAAGAGGCCCTTCAAAAGTAATAAATAAACTCACAAATCCACTCATTAAATAAACCAAGTACAGAAGCAAAATTATGAAGAAAGAAAAGAAAAAAGAAAAACATATCTGCCAAATTCAAATTTTCAATCATAGTGCACGGCACAAACAGCTGGCAGTTCAAACCGGCCCTTTAGTGCTCTAAATCTCTCCCAAACAAACCTCAAACAGCCTCTGGTCACAATTAGTCCAGCCCAGCACTGTCTGCACCAAGGCTCCATGTTAATAGATCCCAAATTTATTTTAAAAAACAAGAACAAAGCAAGGAGTTCAGGGAGCAAAAGATCCAGATAATCAGTCTACACTGATTCTTGGCAAGTTCAAACGACGGCACACAACACCCCAGACACTCAGCATTTGTTCCTGACAAATGCCCCACCCCACAGCATCTCCTTAAGTCTCATTCCCCAGGTATGCTTGGTGAAGTTGGGCGGGGCACTCTTGTGAGTGGCCTTCTCCATCTGAGCTGATCCCGTCTCCTCTGCATTGTCCAAGCCCTTGCATCAGGAGTGGGTGATTCTTGCTCCTCGGCTGAGCTCTGTCCCTCCCTGACGGCAGGCCTTGCTAATTCCAAACAGCCTTGCCTGGATTGACTCTGCCCTTCCCCAGTTTCCTCCAAGGCTAACGGGGCTGCTCTCTGCCAGTTCTTGTTCCAGCTCATCTTCCATGGCAGAATCAGACTCTGATGGGGATATGACAGTATGTATTTCTCCTGCATTTGATAAACAAGCACCCTAGTAAGACCACACCTGGATACTGCAACCAATTTTGGTCACCATACTACAAAAAAGATGTTTAGACTTTGGAAAAAGTTGCAGAGAAGAGCAACTAGGATGATCAAAGGCGAAAACTTCTGGTTTGGCATCGTGGCGAGACAGTCGGGGAATTAGCGGGTTCCGATGAGTGCCACGAAAACCCCGGCTGCTGAACCACTGCAGATGGGTCTTCAGTCTGGAACCATCCTACAGGGATGTGGAAGAAAGAGAGGCACCTCAGATGACTGAGAGGAACAGGCAAGTTCCTCGGAGGTCAGAGGGAACTCTCTGTGAGTCGGCAGTGGGGGGTGAGAGCCGTGGCAGCTGCCACGAAGCTGGGACAACCGGACTAAGTGTAGAGCTGGAGAGAAGAAAGAAACGGAACTGAGTCTTTTTGAAGCCGGGTGAGTGACAGCCAACTCAGGCTTGAATAACAACAAGAGAAACATCTTACAATTATAAGACCCCTAGTGGGTAATAGTGGCTAAGGAGCACAGGGGCAAAGAAGATTTTGAAATGTAACTTTGAGGAGATAAAAACCCAATGGAAAATTTACTTTTGAACAAACTATTTGGAAACTTTAAACAATTAGATATGGTCAAAGGATTGGAAAGAAATAAAGAGACCCTTTTCCCCCTTTCTTTTTTAAATTGCAAGAAAAACAAAAAGAATGGATAATAAACTTTAAAAAGAGAAAAAAGTGATGTATAAATAAAAGGGGAAAAAGGAAAAAAGAAGTGAGAAGAGCTATTTTAATTTAGACGACTTTAAATATGAACTGATACTTTTAAACTGAAAAAGAAAAAGAGAAGGTAAGTAAGATTGGTATGTAATTGCAACAAAATGGATACTTGTTAAGCAATTGGAAATTGTGGATTGCAGAAAGACACCGTCTGGAGTAAAAAGGAACATTGCAACTTGGTTCTTTGTTTTGGAAAATTGTGAACTTTACAGATAACAACTGTGAGAATTTGTGGAGGAGGATTTTCTTGTCTACAAGAGGTTTGACTTTTGGAGGAATAAAAGAAATAGAAGGGAAAACAACGGAACTTGTATAATTAGAATAAGTATTTGACTAGGAGAATTAAAAAAGAGAAATAACGATAATGTTGCATAAAGGATAAAAAGTCGAGGATATAAAAATTGAAATGGAATATACATGAGTAGACAAGAAAATGAAGATGGAGAAATATGATAAAGAAGTGGAAAATAAAGAAGATAAAGACATTGTGATTAAAAGTGAATAAATAATTGAACATGTGAATAGTAATAATAAAGGAGGTCTCTAGAGATTATATTGAGATTAACAATAACATAATGATGATTATATTGAGATAAACAATGATACAATGATGATTACATGGGGATTAACAGTGAATGATAAGAGAATAAAAGATTGGGAAATATTAAGGAAATTAAAAAAATCCAGGACCTGGATTTATAAAATGACTATACTGAGATTAATAAATATGAGAAGAAATATGTTACAGACTTTTAGAAATGAAATAGGGATTGAAGTTAAAATATAGGTAAATTAGACTATATTAAAATAAAATATAGCAATGGACATAATGAACCAAGATGTTAGAAGGTACTACTTGAGAAAATTTATGGTTATAATAATTTGGATATTGTTTAAATACCTATAACAATTGTTATAATTTGAATATTTTAAATAATATATTTACAAAAGTTAAAGATGATTATGCTGGGATTAACAGTGAGAAAAATAAAGATGATTACACTGGGATTAGCAGTGGAACAAAGATGATTACACTGGGATTAGCAGTGAGAAAAATAAAGATGATCACACTGGGATTAACAGCGAAATAAAGATGATTACACTGGGATTAGAAGTGAGAAAAATAAAGAGGATCACACTGGGATTAACAGTGGAATAAAGATGAGTACACTGGGATTAACAGTGGAAGGATAAAAGAAAAGGTTAAATTAGAAAATTGACAGCTACAATAATTGGGATACATTTTTTACTTAAGTAAAAAAAGAAAGAAAATTGAAACAATATATGATTATGATTTATAAGCAAAAATTACTTAATTGGTGTTATATAAATGGTACGGTTTAATAGAAAGAATTTGGAATAATAGAGAAATTGCATTAAATAGCATTATTTGAACTAAGAACTGTTTAAATGTTAAATTGCTATATTTTTAAGATTAAAGATAAGATTTAAATTTGATAAAGTAATAATGGAATAAGGATTTAATGAGTATCATGAAATATAAATGTTTGAACTGTACTGAAATATATTACGAGTTATTAAATGAATTAAGATTTAAGGTGTGTTAATTGAAGGGTAATTGTTTTGATTAAGTACCGTATTTTCCGGGGTATAAGACGACTTTCTAACACACAAAAATCTTCTCAAAAGTTGGGGGTCGTCTTATACGCCGGGTGTCGGTCTCCTGTAACCAGGCAGACCAGCCCGAAAGGCTTTGACGAGCCTTAAATGGCTCTAAGGAGCCAAGCTGAATTGCCTGCTGAGTTGCCGCTAATCAGCTAAATTACACGCAAGCCCTGTGTAAAACGGAAAAACTTCCCTTTTACACAACGCTGGTGCAGCTGGGATCGCCAGAGCTTGGATGGCCAAGCCCCGTGTAAAAGGGAAAAACTTTTCTTTTACACAACGCTGGCCATCCCAGCTGCTAATTTTTGCCTGCTAATTGCTCCGTAGCAAAAATCCCCCCCACCTCCAGCTTGCTTACCTTAGCTGCTAGCCCCAACGCTTGCCTTGCCTTGCCTGCAATCCATTGCATCAGCAAGCAACTAAATCTCCCTGCCTGTTTGCAGGGAGATTTAGTTGCTTGCTGATGCAAGCAACTTGTGGACTTCAACTCCCAGAATTACTCAGCCAGCAAAGCAAAGCTGGCTGAGGAATTCTGGGAGTTGAAGTCTACAAGTCTTAAAGTTGCCAAGGTTGGAGACCCCTGTTCTATTGGGTAAGTTTTTTCCCCCCTTTGGGAGCTTTAAAAAAAATAGTTAATTGGGGGGTTTTTTAGTTGTTCTTTTTTAGACCTAGCCATTTAAAGGCTAGGTTTAAGTTTTAGGCTAGGAAGTTTTAAATTTAGCTTTCATATAAAAATAAAAATAAAAATAATAAAAATAAAAATAAAAATAATAAAAATAAAAATAAATAAAAATAAAATGTGTGCAACTTTCTGAGATTTAATGTGTTTCTGTAGTGTTTCACTCTAACTACACAAACACACAAAATCTCACAAAGCTGTATGTGGAATTTTGTGTGTGTAAACCCACAATGTAAAAGTTGTTTTTTTGGGCTTTTTGTGGCTGTGTGAGGTTCCTGCTTATTGCAGGGGCCATTTTGGGTCTAGCACAGCTGCTTTTACATTGTGGGTGAGTCAGTTGATGTTTTTTAATTTTTATTTGGTGTGCGTTGGAAGAGGGGTCGTCTTATACAGCAAGTATAGCCCAAACCCTATATTTTTACAGGAAAAGTTGGGGGTCGTCTTATACGCCCAGTCGTCTTATACGCCGGAAAATACGGTAAATATATGTTAATTTTTTTTTTAAAGATGGTATTAGTTGAATACGTGATTTAAGATTAGAAATAAGTGTTATGGCAAAATAGAATAGATAAAATTTTGTTAAAAATGATGAAAAATTGAACAAATTGATGACCAGATCAAAGCTCTGTTCCGAAAAGATATAATTCGTATGTTTGGGAAAAAAATTTAAAAAATTTATTTATTAAAAAAAAAGATGATCAAAAACCTGGAGACTAAAACGTATGATGAACAGCTGTAGGATTTGAGTTTGGCTAATCTAAAGAAAAGAAAAATTAGGAGTGACATGACTACAAATGTTATAGAGTAAATGGACACAAGCAAGCCCACTCTTTCTGTTTTCCTGACCAGGTGACAGCATGACATGTTTGTTTATGATCAAGCCTCTATCTCTCTAGTCATTTTCTCCAATGGTGTAGTGAGCTCCAGGCATGATCTTGGAGAAATTAAATGAAGACAAGAGTTGCATAAGCAGAACCATGCTTTAAGCCTAGGACACAGTGACACTATAAGACTAAATAGCCTGTTATTAACATTCAGCTGTCTGCAATTATTGCAAGTTTGAAGCTCCCCAGGCTCAAGGTTGACTCAGCCTTCCATCCTTTCTAAGGTAGGTAAATTGAGGACCCAGTTTGTGGGGGTAATAAGCTGACTTTATATAAAATATACAAAAGTATGAAGGCTATTGCTTAACGCATTGTAAGCTGCCCTGAGTCTCCGGAGAAGGGCGGCATATAAATCTAATTTTTTAAAAAAGAAAAGAAACAAACTCCAGTTGGCCCCAACATATTCTGTTACTAAGCCTACATCAATAAAGGAGTCTTCCTATCTAACTTGTGGAGCCTGACCTGGACTAAATTGAAGGTCTGAGAAACTGCTTCACAAATTGCTTTCAAAATTATGCACTCAGGCAGTCCTACTGTATGCACATCTTTAGTTCTGCTCACATGATACACTTAGACACAACTGAGGCTATCAATTCTGAAAGATTGGCAAACTCACAAAACAAGAAGTACATCGATTTCTGAAAAAATCTTTATTGCTAGTAGAAAACTGTAACAGAATCTTAAAAGCCTACCCAAGTAGTTCTGCCATATAACTCATAATTATGGCAGAGTTACTCTGAGTTTCTTTCTCATGGTCTCCTCCTCTGCTGGATTCAGGATTCTTCTATAACAGCCCTATTTCATCCCATAACTGTCTTGCTGCCTCAGTTGAACTACAGAGAAAGGATGTGATGGCCAGCTCTGACTCAGGGGAGTTGGACTACTGTTGATGTTGATGTTGATGTTGTCTATTTCACATTTTTCTAGCTTACCATGAAATAGATTGTGGTCTACTTTGTCAAATGCCTTACTGAAATCTAAGTATACTATGTCCACAACATTTCACAATTTAGTGACTTTATCAAAGAATGAAATAAGATTGGTTTGGCATGAATTTGTTTTTAACAAACCTGTGCTGCTACTAGTTATAACTTTATTTGCTTCTAGTTGGTCACAGATCTGTTTTTTGATTATATTTTCCAGAATCTTCCCAAGTATTGATGTTAGACTGATTTCAGACTGAAGAAGCTTCAAGCACCCAGCAATCAGCTTCAGGCTGATCCACCCAACAATCACTAAGAACAGTTGTTCCCCTCCTGCCCCCTCATCTCCTTGTGTCCAAAGATGATGAACTGGAACTGGAAAAAACACAGGAGTGAAATGCTCCCGGTTTGGACTGGATTGCCCGATCTGGTAGCGATGGAGGCGGGTGGTTCGGAGAACTGGTAGCAAAAATTTCCACCCTCCCCCATGCCCAGCTGAGCCACACAATCATCAGAGGCTTTTTTTAATTTTTAAAAGCATTTTTTTCTATAACTACGGCTGAAAAAAATGCTTTTAAAAGTAAAAAAAAAAGCCTCTGATGATCGCGCAGCTCATCAAAGGCATTTAAAAGAAAAAAAGCCTTGTTTTCTTTTAAATGCTCTGATGATCCCAGCTGAGTTCCCTCTGCTGATCAGGGAATTCAGCTGGGATTGTCAGAGCCTTTTGAAAACATTTTTTTACAACCACTTAGCCGAAGAGGTTGTAGAAAAAATGGTTTTAAAAGTAAAAAAATAAAATGGCCACGCCCAACCAGTCACATTACCCCTCCAAGCCACACCCACAGAACCAGTAGTAAGAAATTTTAGATTTCACCCCTGAGAAAACACCTAACTCCAGAACATCCTGTATGCAAAACACTGGTGCATAGCAACAGTGTTTACCATTTGCTTTACATGCCAGATACTGTATGTTCCCAGCTTTAATTAAATCCACCAAATTGGACTCTATTTAAGAACAGCTGCTAGTTGACTTTGAACCGTGGCTGACAATCTATTCACAATGTTGATAATTTTGGACTGTGCCCCAATGACATATCTAACAAATGCACTCAACTCTGGATACTGGAAATCCTTTACAAGCAAGTTTCCAGGAGTTTTGGGGACTCCTCACAAACTGTGTGTGTGATTGCACACTTGCCTGCTGCTGCTCACATTTGCATCATTTAAAGTAAAGCCTTTCAAATGAACTCTTTTGCATGGTGTAGAAAATGAATAAGAAGCAATAAAGTATCAGAAGGCTGAGTAATATGTGCTTCCTTCTCAGCACCCCTAAGTGAAACTTTACGATATGTAGGAGGGAGCAGTTCTATCACCATTTCTGAAGAAAATGTAACCTCCATTATCCATGCATGAAAATATGAGGGGGATTATCTTGGTCTTTAGCACAAGAAGCAAAATGCCAGTTTTATTTTTGATGGCTGCATATACCAACCTTCATTTTGGTATGAGTAATATATTGTTAAATAACAACATGTGGTTGGTTATGATAGTTTTGGAATTAAGCAACTTCAAGTGCCATAGAGTAGAGAAAACCACAGTTGAGGATGTGCAGTTTACAGATAACTGATTCAGGTACTTCTAATGCAATTACTGAAAGTCACAGTCTATTGAAAACTGGGATGTTCAAAAACATATATGTAAGTACCATACCTCAGGTCTACTTTGAAATTGGTCAGTGCAATTATATCTTTGATATGATTATAACTACCTGATTAGCATTTGATTATTTGATCCATGGTCCTGTTGATGAAAGACAATTCCCAGCATTCTTTACATCCGGTTATAGTAGTCCTTAAATTGCCAAGTATTCTCTAATTCCAGAACATTTAGGAAACCACAAGTTCTGCACACTAATTTAATGTTATGCAAAAAGCTCCTTTTTATCAAATCCACACAAGAGAAATAAAGCGAAATGGCCAATTGAGCTGGCAATCCTTTAGAAGCTGCATCATGTTATTAATGGGCTTAACTCAATGCTCTCTGTAGGCGTTGAACTTCAACTCACAGAATTCCCAGCCAATACAGCCTTTAAGAATGGGGTTTGAAGTCCTCTCAAGTGCACCAGGCTGGGAAAGACTGGCTTCAACATACAGAGGTTTTTGTTGCCTTTGGTTCTGGGGGCATTTCAGCATATTTTCAAAGGAAATATCACTCATGAGGCCACAGCTTGCTTGGGGGAACTTGTTTCAACAAAGTAGCTTAGCAGGAAAGTCTCAACTGGCTTCCGGATTACTTAGACTGAACTGAAGCATATTAAAAATATATGGATATGAATATACTGTACATCTGCCAATGAAATAAAGTAAAGCTTGATTCAGGAAAATAGAAATATACAGTTCTGGAGAGATTCAAAAGGATACTTTTTCAGGTATTGGAAAGTAGGAAAACAGGGACTAAACATTCTAGAACAAATGAGTGACTACTTTTAACTAAGTGGGAAAGTGTCCACAATGAATTTTATTGAAAAATAAAAAGCAACTCATCCCGCATATGACAAAATTTCTTTTCTTGTATCTTCTTTCTACTTCTTTTTCATGTTTGGTGTATGTATTGCCAAACCTTATTTATCTCTATTCATTAATACATTCCAGTGAATTTGGTAGCACCCCCCCCTCCCCCATAAAAAGCTTCTCAGAAGATTTCACTGATTGAATAGTTTCTAAAAGTTGGGAAATTGTGGGTAATTTCCAGTTTGATTGGCACCCAACAAACAGTAGTCATTCCCTATATCCATATCATACATGCCACTAAGTTCAGCTGGCAAAAAATATAGCTTGAGGTTTCTTTATTAAACATGGCAAACTTTAAAAAACAATTAGCTGACAAAACCCAGATAAAAGGCAGTGAAAAAAGAGAGAGATACGACTTACAGGCAGCAATTTATATTATTCCATCTATTTATCTCTATATATCAAAAGGCTTCATAGAGTAACTTTTGGTTATTCCAAGTTTAATTCAAGAGCACAGCAATAGCAGAACAGAGATGGAAAGCAGAACATATGGTCACCTCTCCTACACTCTAGGAGTGTATCATTAAAAAAAGAATTTGATGGATGGGCACGAAATATTCAACATTGTATTAGGGGTATAATTCTCATCACCCCAATCATCAAGGCTAGCTATGCTATTTTAGAATGAAGGCACATGTAATCCAAAATGTCTGAAAATCCTGTAACACATTTGGACAATTCCTAAGGAGCACCATGGAAAGCAATTAAATTCAGTGGGGTAATATCATATAGGGGTGACCTATGAGTGAATTGGACAGCTATATAAATAAGTTTAATACAGTTGGACTGCTATATACATTTGTTTAATAAATTAAATCAATAAACATGAATCTTTACCTGATCTTTCCTTTTTTCCTCTGGTGATGAATCTATAATAATAGGCTGTCCCCCAGCAAGATGAAATTGGAGTCTTTGTGGTATTTATAAAAATATATCCTACCCTTCAAGAGCAGCCACCAGCTTCTGCCACTAGTCTCAGTTTGGCCTCCAATGGATGCACAATAGAACTTTCAGAGAGCAGCCCTGTGACGTCATCATTTGTGACATTCCAGGCTAGGCTTTAAATAAGTCCCTCCCTGGCTACTTGCACCAGTGGATTTGCTCATTTGAAAGTTCTATATTTAATCTTTATTTATAATCCACAAGGTAGGGAAAATAATGTATCATTTCAACAAGTGGAGGAAATGTTGTTGTTTTCTAGAGCAAAAGATGTATTTGAACAATATGAATGTGGTCATAGCAACAGTAAAATAGGGCAAGCGGTTAAAATGCCTTAACCTAATTTTTTTTAAAATATTGTTTTCTATAACTATACTGTGATTGTAAACCAGCAATTCAAATTATAAGCATATTCTTATTCTTTAATGTCATATTTCATTAATATACATATAAAATTATGTTTAATTTTTTTCTTGCATATTTCCATTGAACTAGAACCAATTAGCATATTCTCTGTAGACAAATATCAATTTGAATTATATGAATTTGAATAATGCAATCATATCGTGGGATTCATTAACTTCACTAATCAAAACCTACCTGTATATAGCAATTGCCAAGGTGGTTGCAATCTCCCATAAACCAATAAAAAATTATGCCTCCATAAGGACCGAAAGCTAACAGGCTGGAGCAGTATTTGGTGCTCTAAGAACAGTTTTTCTCCAAGCCCAAGTTTCGTAAAATATTCAAATAATAAATGAGAGGTTATTCATCCATGTACTTGATGCTACTAAAAAAGTGTCCAAATGGCTTCTAACATTTCCAATAAGAAAGTGCTATAATATCTATTCCTTTTTTCAACTGATTTTTGATGATAAGAAAAAAGATGGAAAATGTTATAGGAATTGTACAAATGGAAAACGGTACCCGTGACATTTTGATTAGCACACTAATTAAACATTACTTGGCTCTCATGATTATTAAGAGGATACCTAACTGTTATATAAACTCTACTTAAAGAGCACTAGTTAATGGTTCCTTATCTTAGGGAAGGAAAGTATCAAGTGGAAACCTCCATTTTAATTCTAGGGCCTATTTTCCTCAAAATTTTTAATAGCATCTTGAAGAAGGGGGCCAAAGAAATGCTGATGAAATTTATACATGATACAAGACCATCAGAAGATTCCAGACTATGCAGTAGATATGACACAAAATTGAGTGGAATAGACAATATCCTTCAATACATAAATAAAATTCAAACTTTTTTTTATAATGGGCTGAAAACAACAGAAAGAAATTTAACAGTGACAAATGCAAAGCGATACAAATGTACAAAACTTTATCATTAACTAAGAAGTGCAGTGGTGCTTATGAATAATAAGTTCTGATTTTTCCGAGACTACTCAGTTTTCAGTTTTCTCAGATTTTCCTTTGGGATGGGTGTCCTCAGTTTAACAAGGGGTAACTGCTAAATTTTATTTCCTTCCAGCAATCTATAAAGCTTGAATACAGGGAGAAGAAAATAAGCCAAAAAGGAAGTACATTTCTAATCATTGTCAGGCAAACTAACCCCCTGATTTTTGTTATAGATGTTTGACTGCATGTCAGGTGATTGGCTGATCTTTCACCCTTCTCTTCCCATTTCCTCCAGACAGCTTCATTTCCCAAGAAGCCCACCAACAAGACTTCTATCTCCACAGCCAGGGAGCACTACCTCTGAAAATACTGAGGCTTGGCAAAGCTTTTCCAAAAGGAATTCAAAACCTTTGATTCTTTCCTGAACACATCTCTAAGCTGGAGTGCACATCCATCGGACTCCGTCCATGTTAAGCACACGTCATGGGTTTTATTTCTTTTCCTAAAAGAATATTGCTCTTACAGGAAATCAATAGTCACAAGGAAAACTTTTAGCTTCTCTGGAAGGAGGAAATTAGTTACCTTCAGAACTTTCAATGCCATACATTCAGAAGTAGTTGACTTTTCTATTCAGCGGTGAGGCTTATTGGGAGGGGAAAAGATGGCACAGAATACACCAATCCCTCCCCTGAAACAAAATCACATTAAATTGTGTAAATGGGACAAAACTGTCCAGCTTCATTGCTGTGGAGAAGGTAAGCCTAAGACTAGGGAAATTTATGTTGACATATTTTTCTCCTAACTTGACTTTCCAATCATTATGGAGGCATTATTTAGATGAAAATCTTATACAGTTCCATGCTGTTTCAAATCAGAGATATATTTCTGATGGCCTATCCAATATTTTCATAATCCAAATGATTTCCTCTGGGTAACTACGATTGAATCTTCCTGAGAATGTTTAAGAATGACAAATGCAGTGCAGAACTTGCCACCTGTATGATGTTCTCAGCAAATCATCTTAACTTTCTGAGCACAGGTACTGTATATTGGAAGACTCTTTTTTCCCATGACATGGATACAGTTTTGCCCTTTGTGCACATGCAAATTTGTTACCTGTTTCAACTGTTTGGAAACAGTCTGTTTACCAGTTTATGAAGGGTATTGTTCACAGAAAATGGCAAATGGTGCTGCATTTAAAAAATGTTCTGTATTCATAGCTCTGTTCTTAGATTCTGTAAATTGGATGAAGAGCTCATTGATACTCAGAGGGACTTTAAAATTATTTGACTTTCTGTGGTAGGTTACAATTCCCACCATAAGGTATTGAGAAATCACAAGCACATATTTCACAGAAGTAATGGACATTTCCTTTCTTGAATTGTAGGTCTTCTGCTTTTTGTGGAATATGAGGAACTGGGTAGTTCTGCTTGATCAAGCATAGTGAAGCAGTATGTACTGATTTTCCTTTCCTTTTTCCCATATAACATTCCCATGCTACTGACTTCCATAACTGATTCAGTCTCAATTGTTTATTTGACTTATATCACATCTTTAGTTCAGAAGTGTGACAACAACCACTGAAATAGGGTAAGGTGAGAAAGAGTGACTGATACAAAGATAGTCAATGAGCTTTTATCACTCACTAAGGTGGAGTAGAATAAGTTATTTATCACCTGTATTCAGAGGTGGTATTCAGCTGGTTCGGACTGGTTTAAGCAAACCGGTAGCAGAAATCACGGGTGGCCCACCCACCCCAGCTATATGCTGTCATATTTAGGCATGTTTTTAGGCCAGGCACATGCGTGGAAGGCACATGCACAAGCAAAGTGCATACGTGGAAGGCCGGGCGCATTCGCAGAGGTGCGCATGGTCACATTTTTGGTGCTGGGCGAACTGGTAGGTAAATTATGTGAATCCCAACTTTGCATATTGTTGGATCTATCGCTTTGTGTTTTGGGTGAACAACTACATCCTGGAGGATGGGGCAGGGTGCGGAGAGGAGTAGAAAGAAAAACAAAAATCTTTGGGTATTGGCCTGCATAGTGAAAGAACTATGTCCCTATTTTTAAATTTAAAATCATTAAAACAATGTGACATGCTGCAAATTCTCTCCCTCCTTACCCATCTTTTTATTTTATAAAAAGATTAACGTAATAACAGAACTGGAAGGAACTTGGAGGTCTTCTAGCCTAATCTCCTACTCAAGTAGAAGGCCCTATACCATTCCAGACAACCGTCCAATCTCTTCTTAAAAACCTCCAGTGATGGAGAGTGCTCACAACTTTAGAAGGCAAAATGTTCCACTGACTAATTGCCAGAAATCAGGAATTTTTTTCCTTAGTTCTAGGTTAGATGTCTCTTTGATAAATTTCCATCCATAACCTCTTGTCCTGCTTTTGGATACTTTAATGAATAGGTTGACCCCCTCTTCTTTGGGGCAGTCCCTTAGATATTGGAAGACTGCTATCATGTCAGCCCCAGTCTTTTTCTTTGTTAGAATAGACATTCCAGATTTCTGCAGCTGTTCTTCATATATTTTAGCCTACAATCCCCTTATCATCTTTGTGCTCTTCTCTGCACTCTTTCTAGGATCTCAACATCTATTTGTATCATGGTGACCAAAACTGTAAGCAATATTCCAAGTGTGGTTTCACCAGTGCAACATAAAGTGGCACTAACATCTCATGTAACCTCGAATACAGAAGATAAAGATTACAAAAAGTAAACAAATATTGAAATAAAAAAAGCAATTAATAAAAAATCTCCAAATTACTAAATGATATTTTATACTTTTTCAATAAGTATAAGCTGACTTTGTATAAAAAAAGAACACCGCTTTTGGGGGGGGGGGAAGCCCTACTAAAGTAGGTATATACAAAAGTTTGAAGGCTATTGCTTAACACATTGTAAACCGCGCTGAGTCTCCGGAGAAGGGCGGCATATAAATCGAACCAATAAATAAATAAATAAATAAATAAATAAAATTTCTCAAAATAATTCTGCTACTATCCAGGATTGCAATACTTTTGTTTTCTTCTTCATCAAAAGGGGAATATCACATCCAGGCTATAGTAGATATAATTACAATTAATCCTGGAATATTTGAGACTGGGCCAATTATTGTTAAATAGGCTCAATAGAGTTTCTTATTATATTAGAAAGGATGTTAAAATTTGTGGTTATCATTAGATTTACCATTAGATGGCAGTAGCACTTCTCACTCAATGAGCAAAACAGTCAAGCTCAAATACAAGGCATTGGTAGAATGCATGATTGTACATACTGACTGTTTCTCAAACTTGGCAACTTTAAGATACATAGACTTCATGCCCCTGAATTCCCCAAACAGCTGTTTGAAGAAGGTGGAGAAACACTGCCCTAAACAGAGAAGCTCAACTGATGGAAGTGAGCCAGGTATTCTGATCAAACTTAGCCTATGTCCTAATCTGAAAATGAGATAAAGTATTTGAGGGGGTGAAGACATTGGGAGAAAGCACAGCTGCACCTTCAGAGGAATTCTTATTGAGTCTGGCCAAGACAGATTAGTAAGAATATTTTTTAGTTTGAGGTTTTTAAAGTGTACATTTTCCTAAATCCACAAAATACCTTAGATACCCAGGAAATTCCAAAGTTGTAGCTAAATTGGGAATCAAAGCAATATTGCAGAAGACAATCACAAACTATTCTCTGTAATGATCAAGAAATTACATGGATTTATCTATAAAGTCACCCAGAACTTTAAAGAAGTTTTTTTCCACTGTGATATCATCAACAAAATCATGCTGGCTTCCATAATAGCATAATTATGATTTGCCCAAGTAAGAACAAGGAAAATATGGTGGAAGGGGAAAAATGTCAGAAGAATGGCATCAAAAAGTTTGACTCAGTTGGAATAAGTCAGAAAAGGGTTATATGTTCCCTAACAAAGAAACTCATTTGCTCACTTCAACTTGGCTTTGAGAATCAATAAAGAATTCACCGTGGAACTGGTGAAGCCCACACCAATCAACCAAAATAAATTTAAATAGAATTTTCCCTACATGGAAAAGGAGGTAGAGTTAGATGCTTGGTTACTGCAAATAATATTAGCCTACAACCTGGGACTTTGCATTCTAGAATAGCCAAACATAACACACCAGGGGTGAAATCCAGCAAGTTTTAACAGGTTATGGAAAATCGGTAGCGGAAATTTTGAGTAGTTTGGAGTAGTTTGGGCCAGACAGAGGTGGCAAATACCACCTCTGTCTGGCCCCAGAGTGGGGTGGGAATGGAGATTTTGCAATATCCTTCCCCTGCCAGGCCCACCAAGCTCCCCCACCCCCCAGAACCAGTAGAGAAAAATTTTGAATTTCACTCCTGACTTACAATTATTATCAATCAGGATTATCACCTTTATTATCACTGGGAGAAAGTGGCTAAGTTTCAAATCAAAACAATTTGTGGCATAACTTCCTTTTATTTCTAAATAACACAGGCATAGCAAGTGTTCTCTCAGAAAAGATATAAAAAGAAATAATTTCTTTTACTGACAAATTTACTAACTTTAGGAGGAAGGTAGAAGCAACAGCCAGCAATGTGCTGAAAATGGTAAGATAATATAAAAGTTGTTAATAGATATTGTTAATGGTATCTCCTTAAACCTGTTTTTTTCATAAACCTCAAGATCATAATGTTTGAGGTATTTGGATAACATAGGCTCCAATCATATATAGCATTTAGGGCATTATCCCCAACTTCAGAAAGAGAATCAAGTTACTCTTCTGGCTTTTCCTCTTGGCTTCCAAGGGTACCACTTTAATCAGAAAATTTGGACTTTCTAAAGCCTTGAAACAGATGTGCAGCAGAAGATGCCAAGGACATGAAGAATACCAATTGGAAGAAATTTTGTACCAGTTCTTCAATACAAAGAAATGTTTTGAAAAGCAGGAAGTGGTAAAGAGCTATAAACAACTCTCAAATTACATTCTGGCAGGATTTTGAATTATTTGGAATGTTATGATGTCAATGCTAGAACTGAAGATTTGTTTTTAGCTTGGCATTCCTTTATTTTTATCTGATTTATATCCCATTATACTCTAGGGGCTCATTTTAGCTTTGGGTAGTTTTTCTGTGAACCTTTTTGAGTTGTTCAGTTGAAATGTTCACCCATCTTTGAATCTGCAAAAAACTATAGAGCCAGTGGTGGGATTCAAGTAATTTAACAACTGGTTCTTTGCCCTAATGATTTCTTCCAATAACCAGTTTGCCAAACTGTTCAGAAAGTTAACAAACAAAAGTAATAAGCAAACTGACTAATTAATTCCAGATGCCCTTCCTCTTTAATATGTGACAAACTGATCATAGTGCCTAAGCAGGAATGAGGTGGATCTGTCAGCAGGATTCTACTCACCATTTCCAGATTCCTTCTTGGTCCTCTCCTTTTGTGCCTTATTTGGTTATAATCCCAGTTCGATAAAATAATACTTTAAAGAAACAAATAGGTGTCATAGTCATACTCACAAGCAGTACTTTTATCTAGAATGTACCTTCTTTTCTTTGTGTATGTAATAAATGCTGGCATACAGATGCTTGAGTGTTCTAATAGATACCGTGTTTTCCCGAAAATAAGACCCTCTCTTATATTTTTCTGAACCCCAAAATAAGTGCTTGACCTTATTTTCAGGGAGGTCTTATTATTTTGTGGTGCATGGGGCAAGACGGGGCTCCTCTTGCCATCTTACCTGATTTCCAGCTCTGTCTCCCTAACCCTAACCAGAGGAAATGGTGGGGATTGTCTGCGCATGTGGTTAAATATTTTTGGGGAGGGTTTATTTTTTTGAGGGGGGGGGCTTATTTTAGCACATGTGCTCAAAAGCCTGATTGGGCTTATTATCAGGGGATGTCTTATTTTCAAGGAAACAGGATAGTTAGGGAATTTGTCCTATCATGTCATGCTAGTTCATTATTATGCCATTTAAATGTTCCACTATTAAATATCCTTACAGTTTCACATGCAAGTGTCCAGCTCTTTAGCGAGAGACCATAATAGAATGAGCGCAAAGAAGGCTGTCTAATGGTCAGAGCACATTTGAGAGTTCACATCAGCTTGGAACAGCCATTTAGAACCTCCCATCCATTTCTGATCATTTGACACTGCTACTAATGTAATGTGCAGCATGGTAAAGCTTAATATAATTTACACATCCTATGGCTCTTGTGGTTGCTTTTAGACAAATGAAGAATATAGAATTTTAGCACTTTTCTAACTATTGACAACTTAAACTGTCTAACTAATAGGCTGGGGATAGGTTAGAGGCAACATTATGGGGATATGGCAGAAAAAGAAGATCCAAAACATATTTGTACCATGGTTAGGTAAGCATGCGAGAAGACCAATTTGATTCTCCTCCAAATGCATGGATTTCAACTCTGGAATTTCCAAGCCAGCGTGACCATTGCTAAGAATTCTAAATGTGGAAATTCACAAATCTGGAGAGAAATCTGAAGACAGTGCAAACTGGTTCAGAGGATAAATGAGACTAAACAGAATGTTTATTATAAGCAGGCCATTTGTTTAAAAATGCATTGAGAGCTAGTTTGGCCTACTAGTTAAGGCACCAGGCTGGAAACCAAGAGACTGGGAGTTCTAGTGCTGCTGTATCACGAAAGCTGTCTGGGTGACTTTGGACCAGTCATTCTATTTCAAACCACAATGGCAGGCTCAGATAACAAGCCAGTTGGTCAATTTCTGTCACAACCAATAAAACTCTCTTGATTGGGGCGGGGGGGGGGGAGGATTTTGCAGGTACGGGAAAATGCTAGAAAGAAAAAACAATCAATTTAAAAATGCATCATAAGTAACTTGCCCAAAAAGCCACCCAAAGGTCAATGCTTATTTCAAGTTTCATACAGGAATCTCTTCCACTGAAAAAATTGTGAGTTTATTAAATGTATTGTGTATATTAGAACAGCTGAAGCAATATAACAGTATATCTAAAATACAGACAGCGTGTGTGTGTTTAACTGATAGAAATATGCATGTGGTTATTATACCTGAAACCATAATTAAATATGCACCCATGTATGTAATTTAAGTGCTATCAATATAGTATCCTTCAATAGCTGTTGATCCTGGAGCTTTTTTTTGAAAAGCAAGCTTGTGTCTTAGAAACTTGGAAAAGGAAAATGAGGACATAAATTTAATCTGCCATATTATTGGCAGATTAAATTTAATCTGCCATATTATTGGCATATTATTTATTTAATTTTAGGATTAGGGTTTTAGTTATAGTTTTGAAATTCACTATAAGTTCTATCATGACTTAGCTAATGTGTTAAACCTGTCTCTTTTACATTTAAACAATGTGGTGGGAAATCTTCCAACAATGCTAACAAAGAAGCTATAAAAACGCAGAGCAAAATCTAGTCACAGAGAAAAGTGAGTAGTGGATAGTAAGTAAATATAAAGACACTATTTTCTTTCAAATCCAGAGTAGATTTCACGTATTTTATCTTGTTACAAATCACTGTTGGAATATTCTATGGAGATACTATATATTATTAAGTTGTAATTCTCATTGCATCAAAAACACTCTAATTTTTTTATTCTTTACACAGTACATGGTATGAAGGGTTTCTGTGCACCTGGCCCAGGTTGCTTACTCATTTTATTGGTAGCTGTAAAAGGGGATGAGTAGTAATATTGTTTTGTACTTTTGATTACACACCTTTTAGTTTCCTGCAGAAAAATCCTGTATGGCTTAATTTCTGAGACAATGACACCTTTATATAAACTGAAATATTATATGTACAGAATAGAATACTATTGTCATTCAGGACTTTCGTATTGCTATGTGATTCCTATTACAGGCAATAATGCATATATTTAAGATTTGTTTTAGAAATGATTCCTAGTTCTGTACCAAAGAAAGAAAATAAAAGATCTTGCTGGATATGTTTATAAAAACTCTTTATAAAATTGAAACAAAGAATCTCAGATATAATATTAGCTCTTGCAGTTTAGAGAGGATAAGTAGCACCATACTAATATATTGTGGCAAAAGCTATAACCTGAAAAACTAACAACTTTTTGCCAACATGAGTTTTGGTGGACTGAAGAGTGTACTAGCACATGGGTCATCCGATTCCAAAGTATGATTTAGCTTTTCAAATATCCCATAGAATTTATTTTATCCCATAGAAATATAGTGCTGTTGAATGCTGGCAGCTCATTAAAGCATTCTATTCCCTCTGAAATAGTTTCTCATTTTTTTATTATTAAGATTTTGTGTGCATGTGGGTATTTAATAAATCAAGAACTGAACAGTGAACTGAGTGACTTTTAAGAATTCTATAAAAGGCAGACAGCCTTATTGAATTATGAGGAAACAAGACAATGCACCCAATCAGCATTCAATTTGGCAAATAATATCCCTGTCATGCGGAGGAAGTTGACTTAATGCCATAGGGGAAATTTTGATTTGTACAAAGGCATATTTGTACATAGCCTTAATACAACTTTATCTTCTTATCATTTTATCATTACTTGCAGAAGCCCTCCCAAATAATACAATTGACTTGAGGAGAGAATTAATCTCATTCTGGGTGAAGTCACAATGCCAGATTTTAACCTGGTGACATATCAGCAATATGTAGAATATCTCACACTCACTGTTGAACACAGTCATTTAAAAAATGAGAAGCAAAGTGTACACTCCCACACATCTACATCACTTATATAACATGAACTGTAGTGCCTTTGGATTGGATATGGTTACTGATTAAGTATGCCTGAGATCTGGTAATGTTGCTTGGTTACTTTGGGCTGCCGATAGACCAGAATGTCCACAGAAGCTGGAAAGTCCTTTAGAATAATAAAGGAAGCATCACAATGCAATTTCTGCCCCTTGGGTCTATGTATGGAATTTCTCAATCCATATATAGAAGGCTTGGAGTTTGTGTTAATGTTGCAATGCACATTTTGCTGTTTCTTCCCACTATGTCCTTGTGGGTGCCAATGCTTGTAATGTGTTGCAGTTCTTGCAGTTTCAATAAAATTAGTTTTTCCTGACATTTCAATCAGACAGAAAAACTTGCTCTGATTCAAGTGTCCTTGGTTTGGTCAATTAAAATAACCACATTACTAATGAAGTATGTAAGGGTAACATTTTATTGGCTGTATTTAAAATCAAACCATGTTGTTTCTCAAACATTAAAGAGGGAAAAAGCCATAGACAAAGATGGTTCAATTCAGCTAAAATTACTTTCAGTTACAATCTAAAACTATTTATTTTTAATTCAACTCATATTAAATTGAAGTAAAATGTCAATGTGTCATTTTATTCTTTATTTAAATTAATGTTTCTACTTTTTGAATAATGTTCAAAGATGCTTACCTTTTACAATAGTAAGAAATTGAGTAAAATGGTGGCTGACAAAAACTCTTCTCTATTCAATGTTGTTTATATTGACTATAAAGCCTCAGAAGGAGAAAGCACCTAACTGATTTAATTTGTGCTGATCTCAAAAGCATGGGTACATCTAGGAATGCTTTCTTCAAGGAATTTATTTCATTCCCAGCCTAGCCAATTGCACTGGAATTCCCATATGGTTTCCACATGCAAGTATTTAGTAAGGCTAGAAACTATGAAACTATGAATTCTAGTCCCACCTTAGGACAAAGTCAGTGGATGACCTTGGGCTAGTCACTCTGCCTCAACTCTAGGAAGAAGGCAAAGGCAGACCACTTCTGAAAAACTTCAATCAGAAAACTGCAGGGACTTGTCCAGACAGTCAGCAGGCGTCAACACTGACCTGAAGACAAAAGCAAACAAACAAAAAAAATTCCTCTGTCAACCTGGCTTAAGCTCTGGATCAGCAAAATTTGGGAAGTGATGCAGTGGTGGGATTCAACCGGTTCGCAACACTTCGGCCAAACCGCTTGTTAAATTGCTCCATTGAGAAAAGAGGCAGTTTTCATTGAAACAACCTATCGTTTCAAAGTACATTTCTTTTTACAAACTTTAGCTGTGACCAACAGAGCTGGGAAGGAATTTCTGTGTTCAGAGTTGCTTTCATCAGGGTGGCTTTTTTTCCCCTTTGGCCTTCTGTAGAGAGATAAGAAAGACTGACAGCTGTTTAGTTCATTCACATTAATGTTTATGTGCAAACACAAAGTTTGTGTTCTTTAAACCCATCCACAACTGTTTTTAGTGCCAGAGTCATTTGGATCAAATTTATAGGAAGAGCAGGCCTGTCACTGAGAATTTTCTGTTACAGACTTTAAGTCAGGGTTTTAAAGTTCTATCCCCAATTCTGGGGCTTCCATATTTCCAAAGTAGATTTCTGGTCACATGAAATAACTACAACTGATGTATAATATGGAAGTCCCAAGACTCATTAATCCATTCAATCTTATGCAGCATATACATTTTGAAGTTCTCTCTCACTCTGTCTCCCTCCTTTTCACTTGTTTGCTTACATATTTGCAGTGTTTCCATGTGATCATAACTTCACATCTCTAGGCCCTTCCTTTATAAAACAAAATGTAAAAAGCCGACGTCATTATAACTCATAAAACAACAATAACGTCTAAATGAGCTCCCTGCTCATTTGATAAGAAGTGTAGATGCTAGTCTCCAGTTAGAAAAGCCACATATTAACTCCTTTTCAAAGGGAGATTAAAGTTGGGGCAAACTGGACTTTGGAGAGAACCAAGAACCAAGACACGGCACTACCAGTTAGTTCTAACCCCAACTCCTTTCACCTCATGAACCAAAGGAACCTGGAAGATCCCCTTTCAAGTAGGCCAGCCAGATTCAAATGGGAAGAAATAGGGCCCCTTAATGAAAAAAGTGGAGGAAGATTTCATAAATAACCTTAAACTTGAACTAAATTTGATTGTTTCATGGCCTTCCATAAACTCTGAGCTTCTGCATCCTTCCGGTATGATTTTTCCATTTCTGACCTTATCCCTAGTCTGGTATTTCCTTCCTGTTTTCTACCATGTTCCATCTTCATTGGCATATAGGCAAAATTCAAATTTCATAAAAGGAAAACACTCCCATTATCATAGGTTTCAGATAGTTTCCAAATCACAGTTCTTGCATTAATTTTTCTGCTCACTGCTTTTGATAGGAACACCCTATAAGAAGTTTCCAATCATTTTTTTTCCTTTCAGAATTACATCTATGGCAAGACTGAAAGCATAGTAATTTAGTTTTCATCTTGGGTCCTGGAAAAAGTAGTTACAGAAAATGAAACTACACCTGCCCAAATCCCATTCAGTCTAGCCATTCTGGGTTATTCTCCTCACATGTCAAAGTAGGTGAAGTCTGTCTTAGAAGCAATGCCTTCTCTACTTCTGTGAAGTGTGTAGGAAGTGTAGGAAGAATGTTCTTATCAGTTCAGAGCAGTTCTCTAACAGTTATTCAGTCTATGCAGTAGGAGCAGTACTGGCACGATCATCATGAACTTGTTGCAAATAGTCTCCTTTGCAGTAAATATCAGATGTATGTATTTAATATTTGTTTGAGAGGCAGGACAATCTTGTAGACAGTTCTGAAAGTTCATCAGAACAATCTGGTTTCAAACTCTAAGTATCCACTGAAAGCTTCCAAGAATTAGGTGAACTAGACAGGTTTATTTTTATCTAGCTGTTATCTACATTATTTCTCTGAACATAGCTCCCTGTTTCCTCCCAGGAGATGAGAAAAATGCCTAAATCACTTATTTGACTTTCTTGAGATGGACCATCCTGAAATATCACTACTGCTACTGTCGTACATTTTTTCCTGAGGGGAAGGGGTTCCTTCTCTAGATTAGAACTGAATATGGTCTACACAGAAATCTGGGGATTTAATTTAATTATGACAATTTACACCAGATACAAATATATGTGTATCATGAATGCATTTCTGCTATTTTTCTATTTATGATCCCCACAAAGGCTGTCCCATAACACCAGGTTAAAAGCTGGTAGCAAGAAAAGAAATACTGTAGTAATGAAAGAAAACTTGTTTCTATCTGAATTCAAACCAGCAAATTCTTGCTACTTGAACTCCCAAGACCCTCCTATGATAATGGGCTGCAGCAGTGATTAGGAGCCAAAGCTGGGAGAAAGCAAGAAAGGAACTTTAATTGTAAAGCTGGCTGCTGTGTTTGCATATAACTGCACTTTAATGCTTTAACTTGGTAAACACCATTATGTTTTTGAAAAATTATATCTAAAGTATAAGAAAAGTAAATGGCTGTTTTGATAATATGTAATCATCTGTGTGAAGAAGAGAATGGAATCAAACCACATGCATAACCAATTTAGTTAATCATCTGATGTGAACTTTATTTAATTTGGGTAGTTATTGACTCAGTGGTTCAGTGCATTTCTTCTGAATGGGGCAATCAATTTAACTACTGAAAATAAAGCAGCTATGGAGGGCAATGATCAAGGATTGAAAGGAAGGGGTTGCCCCTGCTTAGTGACACTTGCCAACTGGAGCAGAGGCATTAACTAACATTTACGGGTTGTCATCTCTTCTCCCATCATTCAGTTTTGAGGCAAAGCAAGAAAGCCTCAGCTGCATTTGCTGCAGACTAGGGAAGCATTGAACATGTCATGCATTCCTGTTATCTTGAAAGGGTGAGTAGCTTCTGCTTATGCTGGGGCAAGCAAGAAGTGCTGACCAGCCTACTGGGAGGATGGAACATGGAAACATCTCTGGAAACTGGAGTGAAAAGAAACTAAAACAGATTTTAACTCCAAGGTAGCTTTGGGATTTAGAGCTAGTTTGATGAAGTGATAGACCGGGAGTGGGGAGGTTTAGTCCTAGTTCTACTTAGTCATGGAAGCCAATGGGAAGTCTCTGGGCCAATCACTCTCTCTCAGCCCTAGGAAGAAGGCAAGGCCAACCAATTTCAAAAATGTTGCAGGGAAAACCACATGAATTTGTCTATACACTCACAAGGAATCAAGACTGATTTTAAGGGGCAGGGGTGGTGATGCATGGGGATGGGAAGAGGAAACTTTGGAATTATTGCACAAATAGCAGCAGGAATGCCTTTGACCTAGTACGTTATTCAACTTCTACCAGCCTGTGGATGGATTGGCAGACAAAACAAGTTTTGTTAACTATCTGAAGGATTACAACATGAATTCGGCTATTATATGCCACTCCCATGTCAGTTAGAAGCTTTGCAGTTTTATTGATCCTATTAAAAGAGAAAAGCTGAAACTGAGAGGCCCATGTAACTGGCAAGTCATTAAGTGTGTGCCTCTTCAGGTGAATCCAGACAGGTGTGTCATACTTCAATTCTCCTTTAATTCATTTCATAAGAGTAATTTTATCTCTTCCAAAGCAGTAGAAACCTGGTTCATCAGTCAAAGATGAGAGGGTTTTTTTGTCATCCATCTACACTTGTTAGTTACTATTAGCTCTAGCAGAGATCATCCATCAGAATGGGGTTTAGCGGATGGCTGTGTGAAATTGAAAGCCCATAGTGCAGTACCCTTCTTCATATATGCCCTTCATTAAAATTCAGTCATCCCATTTTGAGGTTAATATTATTATTTCCTACTCTCCTACCAATTAATGGTGCTGGTATAAATCTTTACTCTGGGAAGTGGAGGAGCACCAAGGGTCAGTTGAGCGAAGAGAACCCTCAACAATATGTCTATGAGAAATGTCAGGTTTTGCAAACATGTCCTTTCATTTCCTGAGGCTTTAATTCATTCCTACCAAGAATTTATATCTAGCATACACACAGATTCTCACTGCCTGTTTAGTTGCAAATAATTGTTTAGATATGGGTGTCTCTGAGAAAAACAATGAGCTATAATGCAAATTCTCTCCCTTTTGTCAGAGTGTTGCAACATTGCAGGCAAGTATGTAAGTGATGGAGTTTAAATTACATTAAGTTGAACCTTTTGTCCTTTTGATGAAACATCCAGCTTCAGCACATATTTCTGTGCCTAGACAATTAATGTGACTAATAATGCAAATAGTGGATAGTTTGCTAATAAAGGATCCCCTTCCCTTTCTATTCCCATCTGTGATCCATCTTTCTTTTATCTGAAATGAACAAGTATGCAAAGCCTTGTATGATTCAGTTTGGCAAAGAATTTTGAATATTATAGCACTTGAACAATGGGAAAACATGTGGGCAAAAGTTTTTAAATTTACACTTAATTATAATCTAAAAGATTTTTTTTAAATAAAATGATGTACTGATGTACTGTTGGTATCTAACACTGAACAAATTGTCAAGAATGTATAAAGATACTTAAAAGGAATGTTGGAAATGTAATGGTAAAGAAGAAACATTTTGCCATTTATGGTGGACATGTGAGAAAGCAAAGAAATACTGCAGTAGGATTCACATCTTAATACAGAAGATTCTTAAAGTGAATATAAAGGTAACAGACTTTTCTTTTAGACTTAATGGATAAGGAACTTGAAAAAAACTTCAATATTATATGCGTTGACATCAGCAAGAATACTTTATGCACAGAAATGGAAGGATACTTTGGTTCCCACAATGGACGAATGGCTGCAAAACTTGATAGAGTGAGCAGAGATGGCTAAATTAACTGCTTTGATTAAAGAAAAGAATACAATTAATTTTGATTCTATTTGGAACCACTTTTGGACTTGTGTTCGAGGTGGGGAAAAAATGAAACTTTGATTTTAAGTTTTGCTAATTAGATAGACTTGTTGTTGTAGAATTATAACAATAGTTGTTATAAAATTATGACCTGAAAAGTTAGAACAAGGAAAAAAACACCAAGAGTATAAGAAGAAGAGTAGAAGCCTTGTAGGCTTGGAACACAATCCAAATACACGTAGTCCTTGAGTTACAACAGTTTACTTAGTGATGATTCAAATCCCCCCAAAGTACTTATGACACAGTCCCAAAGTTACAAATGTTGTAGCACCATGGCAATTGTTTACCCTTACCACCGACTGCAGAGACACTGCAATATTTCCTTTGCCTATTTCCCTCCCTCCAGAGATCTACCATGTTATCCCGAAAATAAGACCCTGCCTGTCTTATATTTTTTTGAATCCCAAAATAAGCACTTGGCCTTATTTTTGGGGAGGTCTTATTATTTTGAGGTGCATGGGGTAGGACAGGGCTCCTCATGCCATCTTACCTGATTTCCAGCTCTGTTTCCCTAACCTAACCAGAAGAAATGGTGGGGACCAGCTGTGTATGCGGTTAAATATTTTCAGGGAGGGCTTATTTTAGCACATGTGCTCAAAAGCCTGATTAGGTTTATTATAAGGGGATGTCTTATTTTCAGGGAAACAGGATAATAGGCACTGGCACTGCTATGCTAGCCCACTGGCTCTTCTCCACCCTGTTACTGATCACTCACCTTCTGAAGATCCAGAGTTCCAGAATAGGCTGACCACTCTGTCTCTCTCGTCAGGCAAGAGAGCCTGACGAGAGAGACTTCTCCAGCCTCTCTGCCATGGGGTTTGCCTGCTCCCGGTGCTCCAAAAGTGGGATGAGCATGCCCTGCTCAGTTTGACTGACTCACCGAGGCTGCCTGTGCAGCACACCTGATCTCCTTTTGGAGCACCGGGGCAGTGATCACGCACTGCTTGAAGCCTTCCATCCCTTTGCAAAAACTTTTGACACAGAACAGAGGCCTGAAGAAGTGCAATCTCCCGAAGGAGGCCTGAAGGAGCAGACAAAGAAACCCTAGCAGAGAGGCTGGAGAGGAGACAGTTTGCCTGGTTAAGATCTTCTAATGGTAAATGAATCTCCACAGGCCCAGTTCCTGTGGAGACCCAGTGGGGCAGGATGGGGAGGGGAAGCACAAGATATCTCAGTGTGTCAGGGAGGCCTTGGGGGGGTCGGAAGTACCATGGTCTTCCCTACCCTAAGACAGGTGAAAGATGAGATGGAATTCATCTGGATGACCTGGAAAATGTACTAAAGGGAGCATAGCAACCATATCATAAAGATCCCTACAGAATACACACTTAACAAGACATGCCCAGGGATGCTTTTCAGAGGAGTTGTAGTAAACCTATGTTCCAGCAAGGCAGATGGGGAAACTAGGAGAGAATGTTCCATAATCATTAGACCATTCCAAGGTGGCAAATTATTATAATTTTTTTGGACTTTTAGATTTAGGGCATATTGTCATTGCACACTTAAGCTGCTAACATCCTGTACTCATGACAATTCAACTGTAAGGAGGCTTAAGAAAATCTTAATTGAAATGCTTTGCAACCATTCAGAAGTTCCAGGACCTTATTTATTTTGTTATAGAGTTATACATAACTCTATAGTTAAGAAAAGGCCATAAGTCATTGGATCGTCCAGTAGCATCGGCTCCAAGATAAAATTAAATTTAGCAAGAATATTGAGGAAGCCATTGCAATCTTCACCTTAGTTGGACCAACCTCTAGCTGCCAGGCAGCTTTATAGGTACACTCAAGTATCTGAAATACTATTTTCAGGAACTGAGGTAGTGTTGTTTCTTACAATGTAGTTGGGGTATGGTTTTGAGCACCATATAAAACTGAGCCTATGACTCAGATTCTAATAGTTTGATGGCAGTGGGCAAAAAACTGTTTTCTTTTCAGTAGAAGGCAAAAAAAAAAAAATACTAGCAGCACTTCTTTCGCAAAATATGATTAAAAGTGTGTATCAGATTCAGCTGAATCCCAAATAGAACTGGATTGATTTAGTGTTGGCATCAATCAAAGTGAGAGTCTTTGAAGAATATTAATTGTCGGTTTTCCTGAAACTGCAGTAGTTGAATTTATGTAAATAAAGATGAAGGAAAGGAGGTTTCTGTATATATGACAGAACTATTGTATAGTTAGTTCACTTTTTATTAATTTTGTTTGTTAACTGTTTGCTTGGAAAAGTGTAGCTTAGCTGCTTAGCTGAGAAATACTGGCTATTCACATTCTACTTTCTATGCCAAAATATGTTTCACATCTGTTTTCCATTCACGTCCTATTGTAATTCTATTAAGAAATAAATTAGGAAAACAGTCTTACACTCAGTTTCATTACTCATCAATCTGTAACCTCTTTGCTTTTTTTTTTTTTGAAAACACACAAGTTTCTTACTTATGATCTGGATGATTTGCCAAAGGACTCCCTTCAAAAAGAAACCATTTTGATAAGCTTTGAAATAACAGAATAGAATAACAGAATAACAGAGTTGGAAGAGACCTTGAGGTCTTCTAGTCCAACCCCTGCATGAGCAGGAAATCCTATACCATTTTGAATAAATAGCTGTCCCATCTTTTCTTAAAAATTTCCAGTGATGGAGTACCACAATGATGTTGGTAGCAACAATTTATATTGGCAGCAATATTTCAGTGGAAGATTGCAAAATACAGCTGCAGCATTGCTAATCTCTCTTTATTACAACATAAAGAGAATATTTTGTTAATTCTGATTTTATTCCCTGTTCCTCATTCCTAGAGCTTTATTCCATATTTGAAAACCATTAACGGACAGAAGAAATATGTACCATGAAAATTTTTTATATTATTTCATAAATATAAATCCTAAATGCCTTTCCATTGACTTTAAAAGGAACTGATTTTCCAGACTCTTTTTGCAACATTAATTAGTCATTAAAGAACAGGAAAGCTGACCCTCCAAATTATGTTCTAGGTCAAAAGGAAACACTGGAGTTGACCTTGAGACTTTACTGTTGTCATACTGACAATTACGCAACTGATATTTGGGGTATCTAGAGACTCATATGCAGTCAATTTAGACCTTAACTTAGTTTGTGTGTGTGTTTATGTGGGGTGATAGCAGAGGTGGTATTCAGCTGGTTCTGACCAGTTTTGGAGAACTGGTAGTGGAAATTTTGAGTAGTTCGGAGAACCGCTAAATACCACCTCTGACTGGCCCCACCCCCTTCTGAGTCCCAGCTGATAGGGTGAGAATGGAGATTTTACAGTATCCTTCCCCTGCCACGCCCACAAAGCCACACCCACAGAACTGGTAGTAAAAAAAATTGAATCCCACCACTGGGTGGTAGTGGTTCGAAAATGACTAACAATTCACAATGGCCCTACACTTTGGTCATCCTAACTCTGCTAGAAAATTTGTTATTCCTCCAGATTTTTGTGGGCAAGACTCTGAAAGCCTTTCACTGTGATAGTTCAACAAGTTCCTATGTTTTCAGGATCACTCAAACTGTTTGATAGATTTTTAAGAAAGATTATCTAACAAAGTAAGTAACTATCTTGTATTAAGAACAGCAGATATGGAACTCACACAACATACTGTTTTACCTAAAACAGTAATTCTAGCGTTTACCATTATACTTTGAAAATCCTTCTTATCTTCCCTGCAAATGAAACAAATTCAGCATTCAATGCACCTTGGGTCCCATCAATTAAGAAATAACTTCTAGCAAGACCCAGGAATTGTGCCTTCTCTGTCACAGGACTTCTGCTCTGGAATAATATCCTCCCAGAGATCCATATGGCTCCTATTCTTCAGAAAGCTATTGAAAACCTGTTCTAGGCTTGAGAAGATGGATGGTTGAGCCCTTGTTGATTTTTTTTAAAAAAATTGTTTGCTTATATATCTACTTGTGAATGAATTATTTTTATTTTACTGTTTTGTTCTTTTTAATTGTAAGTCACAGTTATTAGGAGTCAGTAGCCTCTAAACTGATTAAATAAATAACTACTTTTTAGTTCAAATTTGATAATCCTACCAGTTTTTGTGTCTCAGTCTAATATGATAAGATGTGTACATCAGATTCAGCTGCATCGTTAGCCACTTTAAACCCCTCCAATCCATACATGAAGCAGACTGACACCCAGCTGAAGAGCTCTCATGGCCACAAACACGAAGCCAAACAATAACAACACAGCTCACCAGCTCAAATCCTCCTGCACCTCAGACTAAGCCGAGCACAACCAAGCCCCCACCCAAACAGAACACACCCCCAGCCAATCAGAGCACAACCAACCCCTCATCCAATCAGAGCATAGCCAAGCCCCTAACCAATCAGAGCACACCTCCACCCAATCAGAACACAGCCAAGCTCCCACCCAATCAGCTCACATCCCCACTAGCAGTTATAAGGAAGAGACAGCTGCAATCTCACATTGCTCCTGGAAGCACGAAGCCGAGAACACCAGCCTGAAGATGACGAATGAAACGTTGCCAAGATACTTCCAATTTTACGCGGGAGAAGACCCGAATAACCAAAGACCTACATACAAACACCCGCGAAAACCTCAGAAAACAAATATATATATATATATAAGAAAGAAAGAAAAAAAGAAAGAAAACTTTTCTACACTGCTTTCCATTAAACATAATAATCAGTAACCATGATACCTATTCTTTAGAAAACATGTGCATTTATTATTTAGAGTATGTGTCATTTCCAAAGCAATTTCTTTTCTTTGCTAACACTCTGAAATTATACAAGGGTCCTAGCTTGGACCAACTTTTTATGCAGTGTGCCATTTCATAATAATTAATTCTCCTCTATTCAAATACAGAGGTCTTTATTTGAGCCCTCCCCACCCTTCCCATATAAATACCATTCTTGTATAGTACCACATTTGATCCATTAATCTAAACTTTGATCACTTGAGATAAATCAGTTCTATGAAAAAAATGAAAGTCGTCAGTGTTTGTTTTAAAACAAAAGAATTTGAAATTTATTTGAAATTAATCATGAGATTACTTGATTTCTAGTTACTGTCTAGGCTGCTGATTCTAACTGAATTCAGACTTGTCAAATGAAGCAGCCCATGGGTGAAATCTAAAATTTGTTAGTACCGGTTCTCTGGGCGTTGCTTGGTGGTGGTGGAAATGTGACTGGGTGGGCGCGGCCAATTTTTTTTTAACTTTTAAAAGCATTTTTTCTACAACCTTAAGAGGTTGCAGAAAAAAATGCTTTTAGAACCCTCTGATGATCGCGCGGTTCAGCTGGGATCGCCAGAGGCTTTTAAAGGCATTTTTTTTCCTACCTCCTCTTTGGCCGAAGTGCTTGTAGGAAAAAAAGCTTTTAAAAGCCTCTGACGATCCCAGCTGAACCGCGCGATCATCAGAGGCTTTTTTTTACTTTTAAAAGCATTTTTTCTACAACCTCTTTGGCTAAAAAAAATGCTTTTAAAAGTAAAAAAAAAAAAGCCTCTGATGATTGCTCAGCTTAGCTGGGCATGGGGGGAGGTGCAGGGATTTTTGTTACCAGTTCTCCGAACCACCTGCTATCATCGCTACCAGATCGGGCGATCTGGTCCAAACCGGGAGCATTTCACCCCTGAAGCTGCCTACAAAATAGCAGGGTGCTATTCAAATTGAACAAATTGATGGGGGTCTTTGCTCAGCCATATTATAAATGTTTATTCATTTTAAAACATTCCACAAAACAACAGAATAACAGAGTTGAACAGAACCTTGGAGGTCTTCTAATCCAAACCGATGCTCAAACAGGAAACCCTATACCATTTCAGGCAAATGGCTGTCCAGTCTCCTCTTAAAAATCTTTAGTGATGGAGCGCCCACAAGTTCTGGAGGCAATTCATTCCACTAACATTTCTTAAAAATTTATGTTTACAACTTCTGAAGGCACGATTTTCCACTGATTAATTGTTCTAACTGTCAGGAAATTTCTCCTTAGTTCTAGGCTGCTTCTCTCTTTGATTAGTTTCCACCCATTGTTTCTTCTCCTGCCCTCAGGTCCTTTGGAGAGTAGCTTGATTCCCTCTTCTTTGTGGCAACCCCTGAGATATAGGAACACTGCTATCAAGTCTCCCCTAGTCCTTCTTTTCACTAAACTAGACATACCTAATTTCTGCAACCATTCTTCATATGTTTTAGCCTTAAAATATTTTAAAAGAACTAGTTCAAACATCATTTCCACTGTAATAAGTCTTATTTTATATTTATGTGTATATTTCTGTACACTTGCATATTAGAAAATAAAAAAAGGAAGGTTCAACTTTTAAAAAAGTGTTATCTGTCTGTAGTAGTACATTTTTGTCTTATCTTTGAAAACATATGGTTGCGGACACAATGTGTACCTTTAACACTATTGAAAGACTTTTTGGAATTTGCACATAGACACAAATTTATGTATTAATTTAACTTGTTATGTATTTTAAACAAGATGTATGAGAAAGTATTCAAACATATGATATTAAAACAATACAAGTTGGAGTCATTTGATTTGTTTGATCATTTCCTTGCATTATATAGATATAAAAAATTTTATTCTGGAAAACTTTTGAAGGAAGGGATATAAATCTTAAAGATGAATAAGAAAAAAGTTTTCTAAGCAGGAACCATTTAGTAAACTTAAGTACCTCCTTCAGTAGGCTTGGTGTTTTACAAGCAGGAGGTTATGCTATGTCATTATGCAACCCAGCTTAAAACGAACAGCAAGTTGTAGGAGTTGTCCTTATCATTCTTTGCCAAACTCCAGCAAGGATGCCCTCTTCAAATTCTTTCTCCACCAATATGCGGATCAGGTTCCCTGTTCTTGCCATTCTTTTACAAGTGATCATTATCATTTTATTTGGAATATTTGTGAGATATCAACCAGCGGACAGATGGAGCGAGCCATCAGTCAATATAGGATTGTATCCAAGTAAGTGGCACCATTGGCTAATAAACTATAGCAATCTGGTAACAGTTAGCTGCCTTTTGGGTTTTCCTAACACTGTGCATAACTTAATTAGGAGCTTCTTGAGCTCTCATTCACTGTGTACTTTGTACATCCTATACTTGGAGGCACAAGTCTCATTCAAAAGCTAAAGTTTCCTTCTGAGGCAGGCACGTCATTCTGAATAAGCGGCATAGTGCAAAATAATGCATATGTGCAAATTTGAAATACCCTAATGGGAAAATCTTGGTACAGATGTGATGCTTCTGTTAATTTTGTTGATAGCTAACTAGCCATTTGACATATTCTTTCTGAATATGTCTTAACTTCCCATTTCTAGGAAGTTCATAGAATTTTATGAGTGGGTATGTATTGGAATTTGAATTTCTCTGACATCTCATAGCCTGCCTTGGACTCCTATCTTCCACCTACTCAAAGACATCTGTTCACTTGCAGATTAAAACGGCAAGGATATCTTACCATGGAGTAAGTGTCCCATGTGTTTCTGGCACATTGGCCAGAATGGGAGACTTCTTTATTTCTGAAACTGTGAGATCCACAAATGAATTCTTACAAATTATATTGAAGGAGCTTTATGCTAACTGTAGTCTGGCATCACCTCTATGTATTAAAGTATGCCATTAGCCATTAAATATGGTAGGATAAATATTTACCTACATTTTCACTATTTAGGGTTAATGCTCTAGGATGTTTTGTATATGTTTTTAAGATATTACTACTCAGATTTATTATTGTCTTTGTTGAATGGGGATACATTCTGTGAAGAAGGATGAACCTACTTATAGTTGGTACAATTCTCTTTTGAATGGAAGAAACAGCATTAAGCCATGTGCAGGCATACTGCCCTTTGAGTCAATCTATATGGCTATGTGGTTTGCTTGGCAGCAAGGCATAAATAGTGTGCCACTGTCTTCTTCTAAGACTATTTTCAGTCTTAGGTTGTCCTATTGATTTCCCAATCAATATGAACCAAGTTTGACTCTGCTTTGTTGGCCAAGTTTAATTAATTAAACCAAAACATTAATGTAATTAGGACATTTATCCTGAACATGCTCCTATCAATCCAGGAACATACAAAAAACTAAATTACAACATTTTTAGAGGAAACGTTTTTCAATTCCCTTACCTTTATATGTGATATAGTAGCTTCAGACAATGGAATAATAAACTATATGTCTCTAACATACCTAGACTGTGATTTAGGTTGCAATTTTTTTGAGAAGTTACCTTATATGATACATTTTATGTATCAAACCCAGAACTATTTTTTCTGTTTGATAATGGTTTACCAGGATCTCAACTCAAACCCTTTTTTAAAAAACTCTTGCTATTTATTCCTTCTAATTGAAGAAACTATAGATAGAAGATATGTTTTTCTGTTTTAAAATATATGATCTGTCATTCCCCACTTCCCATTTCCATTCAATTGTATCCAGTTCTCAGACTCCCTGGACAAGTCTCTGAGTTTTGCAGTTCTCTTGGAAAGGTTTGCTATTCCCTTTTTCTTAGGGCCTGAAATAAAGTGACTAGTCCCAACTCTCTCAGCTGGCTTAGTGTCTAAGGCAAGACTAGAACTCACGGTCTCCCATTTTTTTAACCTGAAGTTTGAACCTCTACACCAAACTAGCTACTAAATATAGACCTCCCAAATTCACTATTTTTAAAATCATTGTTAAAAAAGTGGAAGTGTTAATACATGTATGACTCTTCCAAGAACCAAATGACCTCAGATCCAGACAAGTTTCACTCTATGTGGTAATTATTGCTTAAGACTTGTCTTATCATCAAGATTTTATCTACAAACCATCTTGTAATTTCCTGAAATATTATTACATGCTTACATATATATTGATTTGATAATTTGATAATTTCTGAAATTCAGAAATTTGGTAATTTCTGATAAAGAAAATGCTCTGTAAATTTTTGGTATTAAGGCATATTCTGCTTCCATTCATGGTTTTTTAAATCAAAGCCACTGCATCCATCTCCCTCTCTTTCTCTTTAAATATAATAAATGTTGCTTCCTTTTCTATGGCGTTTACAGTACATGCAATACTTTTTGTATATGGTTAGATTGTCTAAACCAGGGATCTCCAACCTTGGCAACTTTAGACTCATGGACTGCAATTCCCAGAATTCTCAACAAAGCTGGCTGAGGAATTCTGGGAGTTGAAGTCCATGAGACTTAAAATTGCCAAGGTTGGAGACTCCTAGTCTAAACTATTATCTAAAGACTTCGCAATGCAGATAATTATGACTAATTGCCATTGTGTGAAACTGCATACTTTAGTGAGAATTTGGTATGTGCCTGCAAGTCTTACAAATATGCAGTGAGGCACTGGAAGAAATGAGAAATTGTGAACAACTACCTGGCTTCAAAAAAATATGAGCCCTCAAATTGTTAAAACAATCATCATAGTTAAAAAATTAAGAAAAAAATTAATCAGTTGATTGCAAAAACATTTGTAATACAGAGGCTGCAATGAAGTTCATGCAAGGCTAAAAAGGATAAAGTTAAGCTAAACAGTTAAATACAGGGTGCAGGAAAAGGACTCCTCAAAGACAAAACATAAAAGCGGAGAAGTAGATGATATAAGCTGATTTTGGAAGGTACTGTGGTAGACTTGACTGCGGAAAGAAGAAATGGATGACTTGAGGATTTGACCAACCATCCCTGATAGAGTGGTGGAGAGTGATTGCAGATTCTTCCTCCTGGACATCAGAATTGTGAAGTAGCATCTCTTCAAATTTGGGTACAAGTGGAATCTGGGAGAATGGTGATTAATAGAGATGCTTGAATATATTAGAGCAACTTGACAGAGGGAGATGTGGATAGAAAAGAATAGTGGATATGAAGTTACTTTGTCAAGACCAAGCACAGGAAGAATAAATAGGTTTGGTGGGGTTGGATGCTGAGGATGAGAAGAAATGGAGTAAATTAGGCATCCCTATATGTTACCTAAAAGTAGGAGGTGTAGGGAAGTAAGGAAATAGAGAGGAGAAATAGTATTGAGCTAGTGATGAAAAGATAATGTGGGAAGCAGAAATGTTATCCTAAAGAAGGGTGCATTGAAACTTGAGACCAATCAATGCTTCCAACCTTCTAGATCTCATCTCGGCAACAAGGTAGTGGGGATTTAGTGAACTGTGAATTCCAACTCTGCTTGATTTAATCATCTCTCCTTGTCTTGGGTTTGAGGGCAAACCTGGTATGTACAACAGAACCTGGATAGGTCAGGAGGATAGTATAACACTGGATAGTATAACACTATCTGAAACGTGTTCATCTGGTTAACAGGCACTGAACCAGCCATGACTTTAGGAAAAGGAAGGATGGATAACTATCAGTTGTCCACAGATCCCACACTGATCTGGGATAGGTGAAATTGTATGCTGCCTAGGGTCACCTCATGTGAGATAAGTGGCCACATAAATTTACTAAATAAATACATAAAAATAGATATGTAAATAACTGGCTGTAAATTCTTACTCATAAGCTTAGCCTCAAGGAACAAGTTGAGGGTGTTGATATTGCACTGGGTTTATTGCTGCACAGCTTCATTCCTGACTGAGCTGCTGAACCTCATCATAGGGCTGGCATTTTAAGTGCCCATCCTATTAGTTTTGAGAGACATCTTGAGGGGTGAGTTCAGATGTCTCATGGCTACTATCCTGTTTTCCCCAAAATAAGGCATCCCCTAATAATAAACCCAATCGGGCTTTTGAGCGCATGGCAATAAGGCCAAGCACTTATTTCAGGGTTCAAAAAAATATAAGGCAAGGTCTTATTTTCGAGGAAACATGGTATGAATTTACAAACCTTGTCTTCCATGATCATGGGCTCAGATGATGATGGGATCAACATATTTCAGAGTAACTGAAATGTGACAGGAGACATTTTTCTCAATCCTTTGTCATAATCAGATCATTCTCTGGTTTACCTGTCAGCCAGTACCAATGACCTCCACAGGAAGGATGGACCCATTTGATTGGCCCACCCCAATCAAAGGTGCATAGTGGGGTGGGTTTGCAAAGGTTACTTGGGGATTATTTCAAATTCTGCTCACTGTACCAAGGAAACACAGTGGTTTACCAGAGATCCAGAATATGAAACTGCAGAAGAGATTATAAATCTGCAGCCTACATTGAGGCTGACGAAGATGAATGTGACTGAACATGGGGAAGAGCTGAAATTCTAGTCTACATTATAGCAAGAAAAGCAGTGGAGTGAGATTTCTTTTCCCTTATTGTATTTGGTAAAGTTGATTTGGCAGAAAATCAGGCCAAAAATTGAATACTGGGCTACCACTGTAATGAATTCAAACAAAATTGAAAGGATGAAAGTGTTTGTATTCATTCAGAGTTGGATGTTAGCTGAAGGAGAGTTAACGCAAGCCTTATTTAATGAGCTTATCTGGAACTGCTTTGATCCTATCTTTCCTAAAAGAATGGATATGCTTAGTATCCTGTTTGGTGTACCACTTCTAAATTATACCCCTACTTTTATCTGCTTAGTAAAAATCTCCAGAAAAGTTACTTGAAACCGGGTTCAAGTATTGCTTAATGCATTCGTGATCAAGATGATTGTGTCACCAGCCAGTAGTGCATTCTCTCCTCAAGAAACTATTGTTCAAACTAATTTTTCTGAATAACCAGTACCCAGTCTTGAATCTTCTTCTCTGAAGAAAATTTGTTGAGAACTTGGTGAGATTGCAACTGCAGAAAGCCCTGGATGAAATGGATTATGTATACCCTTTCAGTAGAGGTTATGTTCTAGGCATGAGATAGAAATCACATGGGTCACCCATGATATTTGATTTTGGTGGGGCCACAATATTCCTTTTTGCAATCATGGACTTCTTGAATTCATGGCTCCATGCACTCTACGAAAGACTGCCTTTGAAGATCATTCAGCTTGTCCAGTTAGTTATGCATACATTCATTTTTGTAATACTATAGGAGTTGCATTGGTTGCTGATTAGCTTGTGGTACAATTCAAATTACTAATCATAGTTTTTAAAGCCCTATATGATTCAAGGCCCTGGATATCTCTGAGAGCACCTCAGAGATGGATTGAGGTTGTTTATCTAGTGAGAAGACTTGCTGAGGGTCCCAGAACTGAAGGAATGTCCAGACTGCTTTATTCCTATGAAGCTTTTTGAAGAAAACAGCGGCCCTTCATTTGTTGTTATAGAAATGGCTAGTTTATACTATTATGGAAAAGTAAGAAATTGAAGTTCAATATTAATGCTTTATTCTACTGCAACAGAGGAAGTCAATGCCTTTTTTAACTTTTTCCCTCTCTTCTTCACATCTCTTTTCCCCTTCCCCTCCCCTCTGTGTCCTACTATTTGCTTTTGCATTTTTGTATTTTATTGTATAAAATAATAAAATGTTAAAATGAAAGAGTGGACTTTCAGAGGAGCATTTGTGGATAACATGAAAGGACACAGTACCCCAGAGATGCTCTGAGCTTAGATGTTGTTAGTTATTCCTTATATCTCTTTTCTTACTTCTATAATTGTATTCTTTCTCTCTGCCTCTGTCTCTTTCTCTCTCTGTATATATGTTTGCATGTGTATAGAGTCACTCAGAGTCTTTGAATTGGAACAGCATATAAATCAGAGTAATACAATACCATCTGCTGGCTCCAGTTATGATTTAATTACTCTTATGTAAGTCAAATAGCAGGAGGGGGTTATAGAATGGAGAGAAAAGGTAGCTCTGGGGATGTTTCAGATATTTCACTCAGAAATATATAAAGTATCTTCATTCTGTGTAGGAAAGGAAAGATGGCAGGAATGATGTTTGAAATCAAGACAGCAGAAAGTTCTGGTAGCAGGAAGACTACTTATGATATATATATATAAAAAGCCACTGAAGGGAAGACAGATTTTGTGCAAAGAACTCCTGAGCATCAGTTAACAGCTTGGCCAATATGGAGCATGAGAAGCTGGAAGTTTTGGTGCATGAGAAACTAGATGAGGGAATCTCCCAGTGCTTTTTGGTGGTGTGAATGATGGCTTGGACGGTCAAGAAGAGGAGAAGTTGAGAGAAGCAGTTTGAAGACTAGAAAGGAGTCTGATGGGAGAGGGAGAGAAGAAGATTACTCAAGACTCTGTGTCAAGGCAATTACAGCGAGCTTATTTGCTAAGTGAGCAGTTACAGTTGGGCTGTTTAAACTTGTAATGACCTTGAAAAATATTCTGCACCTCTAAAGTGGCTTATTCAATAGCCCAATGTGTTTAAAGTTGTAGTCTTCATTGCCTGTTTGCTGTTTCTTAATAAAGTAAATAAAATTCTACCAGGTTCTCACTTGAAAAGTGGCTTTTTCCCCTTACTCAATACCTCTAAAAGGCAGAGAAATTGCTCTTAAATTTCAGACAGTTAAAACCACCTACCCTCTTTCAGGATAATCCATTCCATTCTACCCCCCCCCCCCCCATTTGCTCCTGAAACTATTAGCACTTCATGGCCACTGAATGTAACTGCTTCTTATGAATGGATAATGGATAAGGAAAGGCACTTTGTGAACATTTGTGCTACATAAGCAACCTCTCTCCTTCCCTCCCTCCCTCCCTCCCTTCCTCCCTCCCTCCCTCCCTCCTTCCTTCCTTCCCTCCCTCCTTCCCTCCCTCCCTCCCAGTGGTGGGTTCCTCCTGGTTCTGCCCAGTTCTGCCGAGCTGGTAGCGGTGATGATATGACATCACCGAACCAGTTCTGCCGCCCCCCCAGCCCCCCCATGTTATTTTTATCTTTTATTTGGCCCCACCCCCAAATCTATTGCTGCCTCCTGAGTCCCAACTGATGGGCTATAAGGAAAAAAAAACTGTTTAAACTCTTGCTGCGGGGCTTTAAAGGGCTGCCCTGCAGCTGATCAGTGGTAAAAGGCAGTTTGATGGTAGACCGGTGCCTCCAAAAACAAATGAGTAGACCGATGCCTGCAAAAATAAATGGGTAGACTGATACAGCTCTGCAAGCAGTTAAAAGCCTGGTAGACCAGTTCCAGGCTTTTTCTAAAGAATTGTCACATGACCATCAAGCCACACCCACAAAATAAGCCACGCCCACAGAACCAGTAGTAAAAAATTTTAGAACCCACCCCTGCTCCCTCCCTTCTTCCTTCCTCCCTCCCTCCCTCCCTCCCTCCCTTCTTTCTTTTATGATGATGTTACCAGAAGTAATTGTCCCTTTTCAAACTTTGAAAAAGCAGAAAGAAATTGCCAGGAGAAATTTAATTACTGATGCTGCCTATTTTTCTCATAATTTTTTTCCCTAGTCTTTCAGGATGTTCATGTGATGATATTTATTGGGTTTGGTTTCCTGATGACCTTCCTGAAAAAATATGGCTTCAGCAGTGTTGGCATCAACTTGCTCATTGCTGCCTTGGGCCTTCAGTGGGGCATTCTCTTACAAGGATTTTGGCACATGATAGCAAATAATGTCCATAATACCATTGAAAGGTAAGGAGCATACCCTGGGAAGCACAAGTGACTTGAATATTAAGATTAGTTACCAAGAGTTTCCTACAAGTAAATTTTTAATAGAATTTCCAGAAGTGTTGTGCTACAGACAGCACTGTGGTATAAATCATAGTGAGCTAGAGATGGTGAATGGTGTTAGATTGTCAAGTATATTTGTCTTAAAAACATTATGTCCCATATCAACTTCTTAAGATGTTCAGTCCTTCTAATGATTTTTAGACTTATTTCCTCCATCTGAGATAGAACCTGTGGTAGTTAAAGAAATCTAGGAACCCTAGTTAAGAAACACATTCTCTAAAGAAATATTCCTTCTACTTCTTGGCTTTTAGCAAGGATAGGCACCTCTGACTCCACAAACATTACTGTATTGAATTATACAGTATCTTCTAGAAGCAAGGGTTACTGCAAGTTGTATTTATTTAATATCAGGAAGGCCTTAAAATTCACCACCCCTAATTTAAACACTAAGTAGGTAAGCAAGCAAATAAACAAATAAATAAACAATAAATATTTTTTAAAAAGCAACACTAGTATTATGTGGCATATTTTAAGCCTTTCATTGGTATGGCTGAACTTCCTGAAATGATGGTCCTTTTAAAATTTATTTTTGGAGTACAAATCTATCACCGCTGAAAGGAGTGTCAGTGGTATATTTCCTCAAGGGGATGCTATGTTCATTGAACTTCAACAATCTTTTTGCGAAAAGAAAAGCAAATCCGTTGCCAGGAAGAAATATTTTCTGAAACTGGAAATGCAGAGTACAGCTAGTAATTTCATTGTTATAACTATCACATACATTAGCAATAGGCACTGGTATACACTAATTTCTTATCTTTGACTATTTCATGCACTTTTTAAAAGCAAGATATTGCTTTCTACATTTAGAGATAGTATTTTGATCATCAATGTACTATTCATATTGTCCCATCGTGTAAGAAAAAAAGCTTGCCTAATTTTCTAAATTAAAAACATCAGCCAATCCCTTTTGCATGTCCAGATAAGGGCATTCTTAGTTAACCAAAACTTCTCCTGAAGTTAATTGTTGGAAGGTGGTGCAATAAATTTCTGGTGAATAAGAAGAGTTGCAGAGATTTCAGGACCTCAGTTTTCTAAAAAGACAATGAAATAGAGAAAATTCTGCACCAGATTATTTGCAATTATTAAAAACCTGTTTCAATAAGGTATTAGAGTCTTGTCATCATTATTAAGCCACGATATGGTATTTTTAAATATATATTTACTGGTTTTCTTTCAAGATGTTCAGGAGCAGACTAGACATGATAACAGTTTTTTCCTGCTGCTGTTCCATCTCACCTTTTTCCAAATTTTCCTTGTAATATTTTCTGCAGTATAGTATTAGCAATAGCACCTAGATTTACGTACTGCTTCATAGCGCTTTATAGCCCTCTCTAAGTGGTTTACAGAGTCAGCATATTGCCCCCAACAATTTGAGTCCTCATTTTACTAACCTCAAAAGGATGGCAAGCTGAGTCAACCTTGAGCCGGTAGGGATCAAACTCCTGGCAGTGGGCAGAGTCAGCCTGCAATAATGCATTCTAACCACTGCACCATCACGGCTCTTGAAATGTAAATTCCAAGGCAAAGAAGCACTTTATAAGAGAAATGCAGAAAGAGAATAAAAAGAGAAAGATGGCAGTTCTGTACCTCTTTTAATAGCTCATTTTGGCATCCAGACTTTCTTATGGTCAAATTGCTCATTATTTGTTCAGAAGGTATTATTTACACATCTTCTTATGGCTTTAATGCACCATCAGATAATGAATAGGAGCAAGAGTACTCATCCTAAGAATAAGTTCCTATGCTCCTTACTCAGCAATGATACTGAGTCAACAACTGTTTTTAACTTGGATTCAGACCAGGAACTCCTTCATCTAGTTCTTGAGAAAGCTGACATCTAAGGCCAGCATCAGAAAATAAAGCAGTATAAAGCCAGCTAGAGTCCAGCAAGCTCAACTTAAGGAGCATCCTGCTAATTGGAGTCACAGTAGATATGTAGGATGCCACCTGAGCTTGGAAAAGTAACTAGGATAGTATTGTTCTAGTTACCTTTCCAAAAACCCTAGTCCAGCAGGGTTTTACTGATTCTCTGTCTTAGAATACACAATTACAAAACTTTCCTGAAAGCAGAATTCATTCATTAAGTTTTAGCTCTTCTTTACTTTCTCTCTACCTCCGGTTGAGTTTACTTGTATGTCAACCAATATATCCAGTCAATGAACAAGCAAAGATACAAAATTTATCACTTTGAGAAAATATGAATGGATTTAAAACAAATAAAAACAGTAATTCATGAAGCCAGAATAACTATTTTAAATAAAAAACATGAATAAGTAACATTTATTTTGCATCTTTATGTGCTTTATTAATAGTCGCTATCTGAATAGATATATAACCTGTATGTTTTGATTTTATCTCATTAAATCAAAAGTATGATAAATGCAGACTTCAGCACAGCAGCTGTCTTGATCTCATTTGGAGCCATCCTGGGGAAAACAAGTCCAGTTCAGATGCTGATTTTAACAATGTTTGAAATTACTATATTCGTATGCAATGAACATCTTGTAGTGAATGTGCTAAAGGTAGGAATTTTCTGGCTTCTATTTTACTGTGATCTACATGTCATTTTATAAGGGGACCCTGTCTTCTAGGTCACTTTTTAATTTTTGGTATGCTGGGCTTTAAGACCTTCTCTGACAATGACTACCTTGTCTGTCTTCCTTTGGAAGAACATTTTGATTTGAGTGCTGCATTATATTTCCATGAAAAGGAAATGCCCAGTTCTGAGAAATTGTATGGGTCTTTTGTCTTTTTCCCCATGAGAAAAAAACAGGTTTAATGAAAAACAAACCCCACTGGGTGAAAATTAATCAGTAAGAGGGAGATGAAGATTAAAAATCCACCAGGTCTATTCCACTCTGGATTAGGAATCACCAGACAGGTTTTTTTTTTTTTTAATATCCAGAATCTATTTCCATACCATAATAGAATGCATTAAGAATGAATCAACATTTCTGCAGACTAAATTAAAGAAACAGATCTCTTCTTTAGAAATCTGCCCTCTCCATGCCAAGTGTTTCCAGCAAGAGAAGGCACTTCCAACAAATCCAAGAAATGGATGACTCTAGAACTTGTTAAGTAATTCCTAACCCATCTTCTCTCAGGGACAGCCAACCAATATGTCTCCCAGTTTATTTACGTATCAAATTTATATCATCTCACAAATATGATCTTGTGCAGCATAAAATAAACAAAATAAATCTAAAACAACAATTTAAAACAATTCAACATAACTATAAATAAGACCATGGGAACATCTTACACACAATACAACCATTTCATGGTCGCCATTTGTCAGTTTCATCCATGAAAATCTTCCTGTTGGTTTTCCTGTTCTAAATGGAAATACTGAGTTTAGAAGCAACCTGTGGCCGAACACACAAAGCTGTATACAAGCAGAATCTGATAGCCTTCTGCTTTCTCTGCTTTGTAAGTATCCAGAGGGCATTCAAATGACCACTTTTAAAACATAATGCAACAATAATGGTATTTAGAAGGAAATCCAGTCCCTTCCAAGCCAGGACAAGAAAAAAAAAGCCAAACATATGTGTTTGCTTGAAGTAGAGGTGAAATTTATTTCTGAGAGCACAATATAGAAAGAGTACCAGATCAGCAATAGGAGGTAGACACCCTGAGTTCTCCCCAGGGGTGAAATCCAGCAGGTTCTGACAGGTTCTGGAGAACTGGTACCGGAAATTTTGAGTAGTTCGGAGAACCGGCAAATACCACCTCTGGTTGGCCCCAGAGTGGGGTGGGAATGGAGATTTTGCAATATCTTTCCCCTGCCACACCCACCAAGCCACACCACGCCCACCAAGCTACACCCACAGAACTGGTAGTAAAAAAATGTGGATTTCACTACTGGTCCTTCCCTGTAAATTCCTTATATAGGAAAACCTTGCCTTTGTTCTAGGCAGAACAAACCTGCCCTTTAGGAATCCTTGGAAATTGACTGGTTCTCCAAAGGGACTCATTCTGGGATCAGGTGCCTGCTGAGCTGTAGTTTTCCATTTATTTCCTGCTCAATTAGCATTATATTAGCAGTCTCATGGAGGAAAGGATTTTTTTGTTTATTAATGAGTGCAATTTCTGGTATTCTGAAAGGAATGTTTACCTGAAACAGTCAAAGGCTGCTGCCTTTGATCCATTTCAACCTCTTTGTCAAGTTTTTTACCTTTCGTTTTAGTATAATTTCTCATCCTTAGCTTTGTGGCTATGGGATTGGGACTGAGGAATAAGAGAAGATTGAATGTCAGGGAAGATTGGAGAATAGGACAAATGTTTGCAAAAGATCATGAACTGAACAAAAGCCAGAGACTTGGGATCAGAGCTCCAAATACTAAACATAGGCATCACATCTTTGTATCCATCTTTATTACCTTGTTGTGGCACAAGATCCCTCTCCTCAAATTCACAACTTTCCATGACTACAGAGATCCTGGGAAAAACAAATTTGGGCAAATTGAAAGACACAGCATGGATTCCTTATTTGCCCAACAAATAATGAATTTCACTCTTGCAAGTTCAGGTGGTGATAACACCAAGACCACTCCCACTAGCACTGACTGGGCAAGCCACTAGAATATAAAATGTGAGCAAACCCCACTCCCTACTAGCACTGATGATGTTCCCTAGTTTGGATAACAAAAGGTCTGCAAGACAACAACCAAGCTTAAAATTATCTGACCAAGATTTATAATTACTAGAGGAGGTTTTTGTTGCATGTACTGTTGTCTCCAGAAAAATAATCTTCAACAGAAAATAGTGCGTAATTTTTTCCCCAAGCTGAATAAATTAATTGAATTGCTTCAACGTGGTCAGCCGAATCAAATATTTCAAACATTTCAGTTTAATTTCAATTAATCTCCATCTTTTTTTCTCCTGTTCAATCATGTCTGATTCCTGGAGACTGCTTGGAGAAGTCCCTGCATTTTTGGCAAGGTTTTTCAGAAGTGATTTGCCATTGCCTCCTTCTTAGAGCTGAGAGAAAGTGACAGGCCCGAGTTCACCCAGCTAACTTTGTGCACAAGCTGGGTTTCATGTTCCCCCCAATTTCTAGCCAAATTGGCTCTTCCAAGTCTGATGTTTTCTGGATAGCTTATGTCCATTCAAAGCAGAAATAAAAGTCTGATCTTTAATTTTAACTGTTAGCTTTAACAATTTTTAACAGACAAAACACTGGCCTATCTAACAAAATGGAATTCAATGGTGAGAAAATTAAGGTTTTACACTTAGGCAAGAAAAAACAGATACACAGGTACAGATTAGGTTGAACTGGACTCAATAGCAGTAACTGCAAGAAGGATCTTGAGTCCTAGTGGACTTAAATATGAACCAGCAGTATGCTGCAGCTGCCAAAAAAGCCAGTGCAACCCTAAACTGCATTAACAGAGGGATAGAATCAAGATCACATGCAGTGTTAATACCAATTTATAAGGCCTTGGTAAGGCCTCAATTGGAATGTTGTGTCCAGTTTTGGTCACCATAATATAAAAAAGATGTTGGGACTCTGAAATCAGTGCAGAGAAGAACAACAAAGATGGTTAGAAGCTGGAGGCTAAAACGTAAGGAAGAATGGTTGCAGGAATCAGGTAAGTCTAGTCTAATGAAAAGAAGGACTAAGGGTGACATGATAAAAATATTTCAGGGGCTGTCACAAAGAAGAGGGGGTCAACCAGGGGTGAAATGCTCCCGGTTTGGACCGGATCACCCGATCTGGTAGTGATGGCGGTGGGTGGTTCGAAGAACCGGTAGCAAAAATCCCTGCGCCCCACCTCCATCCCCATGCCCAGCTGAGCCGCACAATCATTAGAGGCATTTTTTTTAACTTTTAAAAGCATTTTTTCTAAAACCTCTTCCGATGAAAAAAAATGCTTTTAAAAATTAAAAAAAAAAAGCCTCTGATGATCACGCGGCTCAGCTGGGATCATCAGAAGCTTTTCAAAGCTTTTTTTTCCTGCAGCCTCTTGGCCAAAGAAGTGGTTAAAAAAAAATTCTTTGAAAAGTCTCTGACGTTCCCAGCTGAGTTCCCTGATCGGCAGAGAGGCTTTTCAAAGCATTAGAAAAAATGCCATGTCCACCCAGTCACATTATCCGACCACCACCAAGCCACGCCCACAGAACAGATTTTACACTTCACCCCTGGGGTCAGCCTATTTTCCAAAGCACCAGAAGGCAAGACAAGAAACAATGCATGGGAAGTAACCAAGGAGAGAAACAATCTAGAACTAAGGGGAAATTTCCTGACAGTTAGAACAATTAACCAGTGAAACACCTTGCCTTCAGAAGCTGTGGGTGCTCCATCACTTGAGGTTTTTAAGAAGAGATTGGACAGCCATTTGTCCAGAATGGTATAGGATCTCCTTCAAGGTCCCTTCCAACTCTGTTATTCTGTTATTCATGTAAGGTATTCTAGTAATTTCAGTGACCTAAAGATGGCACCAATGCTCTATCATGAACCTATTACGTACCTTTAACATATCAGATCTGATAAAGAACACACACACACCCAATTTTTCTTACTAGAGAAGTACATTGTAATCTGTACATATATAATCTAATATCCCAAATCAGCCTTTTGGCACTAAGCATAGTAAGAGAAAATTCTATACACCTCTTTGCATAATTGCTCTGGTACAGTGACACCACTGCTTCAGATACTGACACACAGATGCAAAGACATATTTGTTTATTAAAATCCATGTATGCATATGTCCAGAGTCATTGACTGAGATGGATGGCTATTGAAATGAAATGAAACAAACAAACAAACAAACAAACATGTACTAGTGTGCTGTTTGTTTGGAAGGCTATGGTGGAATGGTGATTCATTGCAGCTAAGTGCTAAAGAAACTCATGCTAATATTTTGCAGGCCACAGATACTGGGGCATCCATGACTATTCATGCTTTCGGAGCTTATTTTGGGTTGGCTGTATCCAGAATCCTCTACCGGCCGGGCTTGAAAAATGGACATCCTAAAGAAGGTTCTGTTTACCATTCAGACCTATTTGCTATGATTGGTGAGTGAGCACTTCATTGTTTGGTAAATTCCATGGAGCTGTTTTTAGCTAATTAATTAACTTGATTTTAATAACTATCTTGAACTGATCGACAAATCTCAAAATAAAAATGACTGCAATAGAAACAATCAAATATCAATCAATTAAAAGCAGAATGTACTGCCCTTTGTGTTGAAATGTTGGTAGAATGAAGTGAAAGGGGAAGAAAAGCCTCACATCCATCCATAGACCTCAGTTGCTACTTCTGTGAAGTATTGCCTCATTGCAAGGGGTGGGGGTCATGCACCCCATGTATTTGCGTATATAACAGTGGTGGGTTACTCCCAGTTCGGCCCAGTTCTCCTGAGCCGGGAGCGGTGACGATATGATGTCATATCATCACCAGTTCTGTCTCCCCGCCCCCTCCATGCCCTTCCACCCCTGCGCCCCCCCACCCTTGCATTATTCTTACCTTTTATTTGGCCCCACCCCCAATCTATTGCTGCCTCCTGAGTGCCAGCTGATGGCTAGAAGGAAAAAAAAAACTGATAAACTCTTGCAGTGGGGCTTCAAAGGGCCATCCTACAGCTGATCAGTATTAAAAGAAAACAAATGAGTTGACCAGTGCCTGCAAAAATAAATGGGTAGACCAGTGCCTGCAAAAAATAAATGGGTAATCAGTACAGCTCTGCAAGCAGTTAAAAGCCTGGTAGACCAGTACCTCTGCTAAATCCTAAATAATTGTCACATGACCATCAAGCCATGCTCACAAAATAAGCCATACCCACAGAACCAGTAGTAAAAAATTTTAGAACCCTGATACATAGGTTATGTTTTTCTGAACGTTACCTCTTTTTTTCTAGTCAAACAGATTCTTCATTCTAGATGCCTTTTGTCCTAAATGAGACATCAGCATTTAATAAGTGATCTCAAAGTAACTTTGACTCAGATTCATTATCATCTGGATGTTATGTTAAAGATTGAAAACATGACCTGTAATGTAAGCAGCAAAATTTCCCCCAAAAGCTGTAAAACTGAAATATTACTCAGACTGTTTATATTTATAGCAGGAACTCAAAGCTGCTTTGCCTCTCTATCTATATCTGCTCAATTTCAAGTGATACAGGTAGTCCTCAGGTTATGACTGATCATTTACCGGTAGCAACCATTGAAACGTATCACTGAGGGCTATTTACAATCCAGATTCAAAGTTCCAATGGTTTCCCCCACAATCACATGACCGAACTTCAAGTGTTCAGTAACCAAGCTGTATTTATTGCAGCATCCTGCAGTCACATAACTGTTTTACAGAAGTTTTCTTCTGGATTTATTTAATTTTGCACCAATTTTTGTCCATATTCATTTTCTATCCAATAATAAAATTGCCCCCATATGTTGTAATATTCCGATTCTTCCTTCCCTTTAATTGCTAATGTTTATTCATTTCTGCACATTCTAATATTTTCCTAATTATTTCTCCCTCTGTAGGGATTTTTTCAGCTTTTCCAATTTTGTGCAAATACAATTCTCGCTGCAGTTATTACATGAATAATCAAATATACCTTTTCTTTACTAATTTTCTCAGGTAAAATACCCAACCGAAACAGCTCTGGTTTTAAATCAATATGTTGCTGAGTCATTGTCTCTAACCAAATCCGAATTTTTGCCCAATAATTTCTCGCTTCGGCACATGTCCACCACATATGGTAATATGTCTGGTGACATTTCCAACACTTAGTTGATTTATCTTTAAACATTTTTACCAAGCTTTCTGGTGACATATGCCATCTATAGAACATTTTATACTAATTCTCTTTGTATGCTGTTGCCATTGTTAACTTACAGTTTCTTTCCCATAGTTGCTGCCATTTATCTAACTCTATTGAGTCTGTCAATTCTTATTCTGTCTTAAGCACAAAACTAGCTGGGTGACCTTGAGCCAGTCCCTCTCTCTGAGCCCTACAAAGCAGGCGAGGGAAACCACTTCCAAAATTTTGCCCTGACAACTGGCGCAAAGCCAGGCAGTTGCCAAGAATCAAGACTGACACATTTCTTCTTTCAGGTACTCTTTTCCTTTGGCTCTTTTGGCCCAGTTTTAACTCGGCCATTGCGAAATCAGCAGAAGAGCAACAGAGGGCAATCATGAACACCTACTTCTCTTTAGCAGCATGCACCGTCGCCACATTTGCTTTCTCTATTCTGGTTGAACACCGAGGCAAACTGGACATGGTAAGCATTGGCTTGAACTCCGGGGATAGACATCTCCTTGAACTAACCAACAAGCTTTACAGCAGAATAATAGAGTTTCTCAAAAGATTGTTACATCTTATTAATCCAAGCCAAGCTGTTCCAACTTGAATGTTATAAAAGAACATAAGAACATATATCTGCTACAAAAATACACTAGGCGCAAAAAGTAATTAGCTACATGTTAAGGATTTGCTAATGTGTTGATAGAGATCTGGGCACTTTGAAAATCATTTGGAGGAAGTGCTTCAGATCTTGCTTAAGCAGAGCATCTCTCTCCTGGACAGCCTGAAAAGAAATATGTCTGCTCTAAATGTGGCATTAATAACGCCCTATTTGATAATTTGAATAATTAAAGCAGCACTTTTTCATAGCTCATGCAAGCTTGGAAAAAAAAAGTGCATTTTAATGACTAGCAGGCAAGTATTGTGCTTTCATGTGGTTTAAAATATTTCTTCTGAAACTATCTTAGAGGTTTAAACTTCAGCTGGATGTACAGTATATATGTACAGTATTTATAGACATCCTACATTACAAATACTACGATGAAATTCTGCAGGAGGTTATTTTAAAGATAAATTTAGAAACTCTGACTTAAAAAGTTCCTTAGAGCACAAAAAGTTTCTGAGATGAGTCGTTATTTCTTGTTTGTCATTTTGCACAAGCCACATTTAAACAACTTTTCACTTTCCCCTCCCCCACTTACACCCCAAGCATAAGTTAGCTTTCTAGCTACATTTTCTCTCAGAACACTAATTTCTGAAAGTATCATCTTCAAAACAGACAGAAATATTAGCATTTGAGAAGTGCCTAAAAAAAAACAAAAACAAACAACACCTGCTTGAGCAAACAAGTTTCACTCTGCACATTGGGTCAGGATGTGCAATATGAAATTATAATAATCAAATTCTTTAAGTATACTAACTGATCACAATTTTTTGCAAAATATTGCCATTGCCAATATGAATCTGCCCAGTCCTTAAGATTGGTCTATGTCAGTGATGGCTAACCTTTTTGCCATCACATGCCAGGAGAAGGGTGGGGGTGGGGGAGGTTTGCGTGTGCCCACACCCATAATTCTATGCACTCTGCCCTGTGCATGCGCACACAATCCCCCTCCCCCCTGCTCCTGGCACGTGATGGCTAGGAGTCTCTGGATGCTGGGGACAGCAAAAAATGTCACTTTCTGTCCCATCGGGAGTTGGGAAATGGGCCGTTTCAGGCCTTCGGAGGGCCTCTAAGGGAGTGGGAAAGGTTGTTTTTGCCCTTCCCAGATGCATAGAGAGGATCTGGAGCTAGATGAGAAAGAAAAACGGGCCTTCCCCAGCCACCCAGGCCCTCCGGAGGCATGAAACAGCCTGTTTCCCTACTTCTGGTGGGCCCAGAAGGCCCGAAAATCAGCTGGCCAGCACGTGCATGCACGCCAGGGCTGAGCTGGCGTGCCCACTAATATGGCTACGTGTGACACCTGTGGCACATACCTGTGGCTCATGCACACACATCATGGGTCTATGTGGATGCTTCTGTAATACATCATACACAAGGTCTTCTTGGTGATGGCACCTTAATTCTTGATTGCTTTCTGAGGGAAGTTCAAGCAACTGTTTGTGCTCTTGTTTTGAGATTACTGAACTTCAATTGAAGGTAGTTTCTGCTGTTTTAATTTGTTATTTCTCATTTTATTTCTACTATATACCCTGTTTCCCCCAAAATAAGACATCCCCTGATAATAAGCCCAATCGGGCTTTTGAATGGATAGCAATAAGGCCAAGTGCTTATTTCAAGGTTCAAAAAAATATAAGACAGGCTCTTATTTTGGGGGAAACACGGTATTTACATTTGTTTTCTGTGCTATTTATTTCAAGTAGTGCTTTATTGTTATTTTATGGTGACCCTTTTTTTTTCAGACCTCTTTGTAAAAGAATGGACTTACAGAATTTAAATAATCAAATAGCAAGAATTTAGCCATGCTTTCGTTATCTCATAATGTAGTTGTCAGCTCTGCCTGATTTGGCTTGGTGCCTCACAAGCTCCTGCCATCAAAGGCTGGAAGTGTGAGGTGGGGGGGGGGCGGGGAGTGGGGGAAGAGGATGAAAGGGCAATAAATAAAACTGTATGTATACGTGATGGGAAAACAGGAGGGGGGAATGACAGGTGCAGTATCTCACAACCAGGCACCCTGAGAAATATGTGGATTACCCCAAAACATCTCAGTGTTCTCAAAATGACTTGGCAAGCTCCAGTTAGCTAGAAATGCACTGGTTACAAGGGGAGAGATGGGCTGTAGGTGAATCTTTTTTTTTTTTTTTTTGTATCTTGCGAGAGTGGCAGAATTCAGATCTGGCTTGATTTTACAGCCTACACCATTAGTAAAAGAACCCTTTGCTTTAACCAAATGGAGTCAAGGGCCTTTTTTTCTCTAAGGAATCGGATTGGGGCAGATCTGACAAGGATCATAATAGTGGCTACAATTATACAATTATATACAGTACATTTGATTGATTGATTCTATACCATCAAGTCAGGATAGATTCTTAGTGACCATACAGATATCACAGACATATGAATATTTGATGTGTGATATCACAGAGATATCACAGGGATAGGAATAGCCAAATTCCAATAACCACGGATTACAAATCAACAGGATTGTTATCACAATGATATCACTTGGATAATGAGATTTCCGAATACGGAAAGTAGAATTCTTGTTGATTCCACTATTGTTTAGTGAGCGTTTCTTGCCATAGAGAATGAGAAATAATGAACAGGGTGAAATTGTTTCTTTATCCAACAATTAAAAGTATCAGGATCCTACTTTTCATTACTTAAATTCTGTGCATATTTAACATATATGAAACTCCCAAGTTTTATTTATAAGCGTTAAAACAGAAAACAAATTATATAAGGTTGATGAAACACTGCCAAAAAGAGAGCATGTATTCATAGTTTTTAAACTAGCGGCAGGTCATATATTCTGTATAGATCAGTTTAGGGGTGAAATGTAAAATTTGTTACTACCAGTTCTGTGGGTGTGGCTTGGTGGTGGGGTAATGTGACTGGGTGGGTGTGGCCAACTTTTTTTAAAAAAACTTTTCAAAGCATTTTTTCTAATGCTTTGAAAAGCCTCTGCTGATCAGGCAACTCAGCTGGGATTGTCAGAGACTTTTCAAAGCATTTTTTTTACCACCTCTTCGGCCAAGAGGTTGCAGAAAAAAATGCTTTGAAAAGCCGCTGATGATCCCAGCTGAGCGACACGATCATCAGAGGCTTTTTTTTTTTACTTTTAAAAACATTTTTTCATCGGAAGAGGTTGTAGAAAAATGCTTTTAAAAGTAAAAAAAAAAGCCTCTGATGATCGTGCGGCTCAGCTGGGCATGGGGGTGGGGGGTGGGGGGGTTCGGGGATTTTTGCTAGTGGTTCTCTGAACCACCCGCCGCCATCACTACCGGATTGGGCGATCCGGTCCGAACTGGGAGCATTTCACCCCTGGATCAGTTCCAGGCTGCTTCTCTAATAAATGAAACTTGATCACTAGAAATACAGATTTGTGGTTCTGGAGATCATGGGTTGGTCTGATCCTTATAAGGCTGTGTTCTTAAATATCTTATTTCAAGGGTCATACATGGTTGCCATCATGAACTGCTGCACAATTCCTATGGTACAGATCATTTAAAGCAAATTGATAATCCTGTGCTTCAGCCAAAAATCCTTTCCCTTGGCGTTAGAGATCTCCTCTTACTGGTCATATTTTATGTCTCCCGCAGGTACACATTCAAAATGCCACCTTGGCAGGTGGTGTTGCTGTGGGTTCATGTGCTGACCTGGACATCTTGCCTGTTGGGGCTTTATTAATTGGTAGCATAGCAGGAATCATCTCAGTTCTTGGATATAAGTATTTATCTGTGAGTATTTTTTGTAAAGAAAAGTAATTCTCTCTCCTCCAAATTCCCAGGATCTGTCAGGTTTGTATCAGGGATAGAGACCCCACACAGAGAAGGCCTATTTTCAAGACACACTTGGTAGATGGCTTCTTGAGGAAGGATTTTCTGCACCCTTGAGTGGGATAGGGAAAATCTATACTGGATAGCTTTCTTAAAAGTACTCAAGCCTTGAGCTATATTGGCATTATGGGGAATAATTGCATTTGGAAATATATAAGTAGCCAGTGCAACCAGTAGCTTTGAATTATAGTTATACGTAATATTATACTATGCACTTTCAATCAGAAAGAAGTCTGTGGAAGACCTTGATTCATGTCTGTTTAAGTGAGACTGAGTGTTGGGTTTTAAGTCTATTCTATTATTCCAGTGAAAGCAGAATACTTGCATCCCATCCCATCTGTTTGTAGGACAGCAGACTCAAATCAATGTTTAAAGAACTTGCATTGCACTGTACATATATTTTATAAAACATGCTAGCTTGTGTAGAATGGAAAGTGAAAAAGAAGACAAGCAAGGTTTATTTTCTTTTAATGGTTATTACAAAATAATCTTTTGTTCTCTTCTAGCCATTGCTGGCCTCAGCACTGAAAATTCAAGACACCTGTGGTGTCCATAATCTACATGGTTTACCTGGACTATTGGGAGGCATTGCAAGTATCATTGCAGCTGCTGTGCAGGTTAACAGCAAGTAAGTTTTTTTTAAATTGTATTTTACTGTCATTTAACTGACTAGACAGATTTATAGACCACTTTGAAAGAGACATTCTCATCAAGTAGATTGCAAAAATATTTCACTTGGCAAAGATCTTAAACAGTTTTTCTCTGCCAGTAAAACTATCTTTATAACAAGATTGATAGTGATGCCTTGGCAAAACCAAAGAATAAGGCTCAAAGTAATCAAGCTCTCCAACCACAAAAGAAAAAATAAGTTTGGTTGGTAATCTGTTTATTGTTTAAGCGGCCAATCAGGGGTACTGGAATTTGACCAAGCCCAAGGCCAGTTTTCCCCAAATTTAGCAACTTTAAGATGAGTGGACTTCAACTCCCAGAATCCCCAACTACAAGGGCTATCTAGGAAATTCTGGAAGTTGAGGTCTACTCATCTTAAAGTTGCTAAAGTTGGGAAGCATCATTAATCATTTAGTAACATCATCACAGCAGTGTTTGTGAGTCCTTTGGGCAAGAGGGGAACTGAAACTATATGAAGTCCTGAGGAATAAAAAATGGTAGGAAGGGGAAAATAGAAATGAAAGAAAGTCCCTTGTGATTTGTATTCCTTTCCCATTCATCAACCTTGCATGTTCTTAGATGATCATAAAACATTTGAATGGGCTGTTTTGCAAAACACACTGGCAGAAGCAAAGTAGCTCTCTGCAAAGGGTTAAAGCGGATGCACCTTCAAAGTCTTTCCTAGTAGTCTGCATGTGGTATACACTTCCACAGCTGTTTGTTGCTGAGTTAGGTAGAAGTGACTTTTGTGTGTACACATACATCTGAACAACCAGACACAGTCATCGAAGAAGTCTGCGTGAGGTTTCCAGATGACACAAAGTACATTTGTTCTCTTTACAGTGTATCTGTTGGGATGCAGGCTGCTGCTCTAGGCTGCTCTGTTGCAATTGCTATGGTAGGAGGAGCATTTACAGGTTAGTAAAATAAAGACATCTCCAGGAAATGGTGAACTTCATGCAGATCACAACTTTTATAGATGAATGGATGAATAAGATGCAGATTTATAGCATCTTCAAAAAAACTGAACAAGAATTTGCAGAATTGTTCCTTCTTAGGTGCTTACTTAATGAAATAACATGCTATTATAACTAATGTATTGTTTTTAGAAAAAAAACCCCACTGCTTTGCTAGTGGAGCATCATTTGCAGGTCTAGAATACAGTTGCTCCTCTGTATTGTATGCAATCTTTATTTCTCTTATTATAGAAAATGTTCCCACTGATAACCTTCAATGTGTTTCCTCTTCACGATACAGGATTAATAGTCAACTTGCCTTTCCTGGGACAGCCACCTGATCAGAACTGCTATGATGACTCTGTATATTGGGAGGTAGGACACATTTCAAACAATGGAGAAGAGCTGCATTGTGGCAACTTATACACCTTTTTTCCCACTAGGATGTCTGTTAGCTTCCAATTTTTATCACATAGAATCACATGTTATCACCTGATCCTTAGAATTGATTCCAGATTTTGTTTTGCTGAATGGAGAATTGAAAAGATAAAGAGTTGCTTGTGTTAGGATCAACTATAGTTCTATTCTTTTCACAACTTTGCTAAGGTTATTCTGGGCTGAAAAAATGTGATGAGTCAATTTTTAAAAATGTTTCTACTGTCATATCATGCTCATCCAGATTCTGACATCACAGATGTGGTACTATAGATCTTCTTTAATCAATGCTTTTCTTTCTCCCTCTCTCTTTTTCTCTCTCTTCTAGAATATGTTTCCCCCCCAATTTCAGAGTCCTCTTATTATTTTCCTTACTATTCTGTCCCATTGTGCATTTCATGGTTGTTCCAACTGTTCCAATTCTTCCCCATTCTTATTTTTCTGTTTCTTTCAGAAACCCATTTCTTAATATATTTTTTCCATTTCTCACATAACTATGTTTCAAAGCATGTATATCATCTTATTTACATACACAGAGACTTGATTAAATGAACACACTGGCTTCCCTACAACCTCAAACTACATTTTTACATTTCAAATGTATCATGAAGGAGTGTGTGTGTGTGTCTTAAACTTTTCTTCCCCGTATACCAACTGCTATGTCAGGTCCTGTTTCCCCAGTACTGCTACTAACCTCCTCAACTACAGAAACATCACATGAATGATGTGAGGAACAGGATATGGAGTTTGTTGTCTTTCAGTATTCTAGCTCTCCTTTTTTTCTGTACTTCCTCATTCGTGATTTTGCTGAATTCATCAACAATGGCGCATATGGCTTGATGCATCTATCATCTAGTAATCTATGTGGTTTTGCAGCATAAAACTCTGCTTTAGATGATGGCCATCTATTTCTCTCTGGATAAAACAGACTTATGTCACCAGTAGTATGATACTATCTAGGTTTTGGGATGAGGTAAATTTTTGGCTTATTTTTTAATAGATATTTTAGAAATTGGGCTGTATTTTTATCAATACAGAGAAAATAGCTTAATTACACCTCCTGGAGGCTTAGCATAAGTATCTGCTGTTTAAATTGGTATATGTGAGCTTTAAAACACAACTTTTCAACAATGTGGTTTTGGGAAACCAAGGGGGATATAAACATGCAAAGAGGATCAGGGTTGCATAGTGCTATGGTTGTCTATCTCTTCTTGAGATGTTTCCAAAACTTGTTTAAGTTAATGTTTTTTTCTAATGACAACCATGTTCCTACAGATGGGTACAAAAGGGAATAAAAGATGGAAAGACATTTATTTAATCAATTTGACAAATGATCAAAATATCAGAAACATAAGAGACAATTCTTCAGTTGTATCACGAGTAATGGTGCAACTGTGGCTACTTTGATATATTGATACATGAAATCAACAACCTGGTATAAAAGAGGTACAGCCCTACTGGGACATTTCCTCAACAAATTCGCATTTGATAATTTGGGCTTATAAAGTAGAACAATGCCAGTTCCCAATGGATTATGTCTAGAGATATAGTAATGCAGAGAGAGAGAGAGGGAGAGGAAGGGAGGGAGGGAGGAGGGAGAAGGAGGGAGGGAGACACTCAAAAGCCTCAGTTAAATTCAGTTGGGGTAAAATCAGGTCAGAAATAGTTAAATATCACCTACTTGCATAAATCTCTGTATGCTATTCCTTCTAGATTCCCATTCAAGAAGGAGCACCTCTGGGAAGCAATATAGATTATGAAGAGGATCCCAGCAAACGCACTGTAGAAGCATAGAAAGAATTATATATGTGCATTTTTTCCATATGATTTTTTCAATATCTGATAAAATATCCATCACATGTTATTTTTTCTTTCTTTCTATTTTTATTATGTTGCTGAAAAATAAAGTCAGAAAAAAACCTTTTATGGACTTTTTGCTGAATAAGGAAAATATGCTTGTGATTTATGGGCTTGATGATTATGGAAAGCAGAGAGTTATAATGTAACCTTAGAGACAGAGGATAAAGTCCAAATGCATCTATAAGTGCTGTAAAGATTAGAACTTATTTAAAAAAATATCTTGTCTTTTTCTCTTCTGTTTCTTTCCTTTCTCTTACTTTATTTTCTTTATTTTTCAAATGTTGTTATTTTGTAAAAAAAAAAAGAACTTCAATAAAAATTTATTAAAAAATAAGAAAAGAGAAAAAAAGCCAGAACAAACCACAATCCTATAATTTTTCAGGCAAACATTCTGAGAATTATTTTGCAGCTCACACTCCATAAGTTACTTTATGTACTGTATATTGCGCTAAAGTATTCATAGCTGGAGTGTAAAGTCCAGTGTTACTGCTAGAAAACTTTCTGCATCAGCAGTCATTTCAAAATCTGACTTTTAATCCATAAAAGTTTTCAGATGAGAGTTACAATAGCACTGAATAACAAGTGGTGGCACAGTGGTTAGAATACAGTATTGCAGGCTAATTCTGATGACTGTCGACTGCCAGCATTGCAGCAGTTCAAATCTCACCAGGCTCAAGCTTGACTCAGCCTTCCATCCTTCCGAGGTGGGTAAAATGAGGACTCAGATTGTTGGGGGCAATATGCTGCTTCTGTAAACCGCTTAGACATGGCTGTAAAGCACTGTGAAGTGGTATATAAGTCTAAGTGCTATTGCTATTTCTACTTACAACAAGTCCTCCCATTTTCAGCTGTTATAGTGTCTATGGTGGTTATGATTGTGATTTTCAACATTCTTTTTGAGGTATTCATGAGCAAAGTCAATTGCGAAGCCAATAAGAACTTGGAAGTTACAGTCATGAGAGTACAGTTTTTGCTCATCAACCTGCAAAGTCCTTGCTTAATGATGGCAGTTGAAACTGCCAAAATTGCTGTTATTAAGTGATCCAGTCATGTGACACCACACTTCTGGGCCCAACTGCCATTGTAAGTCAAGAACTACAGTATGACAGAAGCTTCAGCATCACAGCTTCATGGGAAGTGAGTGGAAGCAAAAATCTCTCAATTTTCCTCTATTGCTATCACAGTGAAATGAATTCCAAATATTTTTAGGCAAATCAATTGTGCTACCCAGTGAAATATAGGTAGGAGGAGAAAGAACGAAATTTTATTTCTATGATTCCTTGAAGGAACCTATGTCAGTTTTAATTGGTAGAGAGCCAGCAAGATTGCCTTTAAAATTTAGAATTATGCTACCTGTATCAAGGAAGGAGAAGCTTGCATAAATACATTTGGACTTAGAGAAATAGCTTTTAAGAAGTTATGCAACAGAAAGCAAATACTGAAATTTTGGGATGAACATAGTAAAAAAAAAAATCACTTCATATTTATCACCTCTTGCCTGTTATTAAGCATTTGTTTTAATGGAGATGAAAAGTACAGAGAAATGACAGAGAAACATTAATTATTAATAAGATGAAAATGAATTATTTTGAGGTCCTTTCTTTGGAATGGGCAAAATTTATTATTTTCAAATAAGAATATTTTGAAAAGAATTGCAAAAAACAAATTGATGGAATTGATGGAAGTTGAAAATCTCCTAACACAAATCTTTGTTATGCCATAAGCTGTTGGTGAAATATAACTCAGCAAGTGATTAAGTTTAAGGCTGTATGTTTAAATGAAAGTACATGTACTTCATAGTTTACATATGTATTATACATAGATACATACTTTATATTAAAAGTCCTAAATGTTTAATGTGATTTGTAGCATTGGCATTGATATGTATATGTTATGTGGCTTCCCCCTTTAGTTGCTTGCTTTTTTCATTCATTTCTCAAAAAATATTCCATACTAAATATTAAAGAAAAAAAAGTATGTGCATCAGACAGAGCTGAATCAAGCAACCATTCTCTGGGCTTTCTCTGACAGCCAGCTACACTGCTTTTCAAAACTCAAATTAGTATTGAAAGGGTACTGATTAGTACCATTTGCACTAAGGGTACAAATTAGTATTGTAAAGGTAGATTATGATTACTATGAGTTCAAATAATGTGATATTTAACAGTGTGAATCGGGTGGGTTCTACTTACCTTTACTACTGGTTCACAATGGGATCATGCACGCATGCGCAAATCGCCGATGACAACATCCAGGTGGGCGGGGGTGGAGTGGGGGATGGGGATGGGCCGAGGTAGCATTCATCCCACGCTGCTATTGCCCGGGCGGCTGTCACTCAGAGGCAGAGAGCTTAGCGATTGGCGGCAGGCTACCGGTTCTTCTGAACTGGTCCAAACTGGGGGCAACCCACTACTGGTGTGGATTGTAAATTGAGACCAGGCTGTGTTTAATGCAACCTAAATTTAAGTTGAGGACCCAGTTTGTTGGGGACAATAAGCTGACTTTGTATAAATATAAATATACAAAAGTATGAAGGCTATTGCTTAACGCATTGTAAGCCGCCCTGAGTCTCCGGAGAAGGGCGGCATATAAATCAAATTAAAAAAAAAAGTTTCTGTGAGTATGTATGTAGTCAAGAATGAGCCTTCAGCTGCTAATTCTTGTGTGTGCAGAATGAAGAAAAAGAAGAATCCGTCATAGGAAAACCATACAGACTTTTAAAAGAATAGGCTTGTTATTATATAAAAACAAAACAAAAAAATGTAATTGAACAACATGAATGCTAAAATAAGAGCAGATGTTGGAATACCTGAATCTATGGTAAATTTTTTGTTTTTGTTTTGCCTCCCATAACTACTTGACTTTGTGTACTGTAAATTGTTGATTATTTTTATCCCTTATTTTAAGATTTCATTGACATGCATATAAACAATTATAATTACAATTATAATTGCCTATTTCTGTTGAGCTGGAACCAATTACCTTATTTTCTATAGAAATATCACTTTGAATAATGTGAATTGAATAATGTGACCATTTCATAGGATTTATTAATTGCCACCAATTGAGACACATCTATATCTTTAATGCATTTTTATAGCTCTATTTTATCCATTTTAATGGATCCTTTAGTGGACAAGGGCTGTCAGAACATTTGCTGAGCAAGCCAACTAACCTGAAGAATTTTTCTTTTTAAGCTGAAGTATCAGTCATTATCCTGTTTTAAAACTGTACTATACCATTCTCTCTCCTCTTGCATCTGACTATATGCAAATGCTGAACTAACATATAAAGCCTTTTTTTCTCACTTTTCAGAAAGAACGTTTTAAAAAGTTGAATAAGTTTCCTAATAGTTTTTGATGTTTTTTCTTAATATGGACTTCTTGTAAAATTATAACATCCATCTCCAATTTATGCAATTTTGTGAATATGTGTGTTCTTTTGGTTGGTGAATTTAGTCTGTTTATGTTAATTGAGGTCATCTTTAGTTCTTCTTCCATTATTGTTTTCTACTGTCTGTTGTTCTTAGTCTTCTTGTGTTTCTTGTAATTACTTGTGTCTTTTCCCTCACTCCCTCTCTTTCAATTCTTTCTCTCTCCAATCTTCTTTTTTCTTCTTGATCACTTTCTTCTTTTTCTGTCCGGTGTTCCTCTTGATTCTTAGTCTCTAATTCTTCTCTGCTTTCCTGTTCCTTTTCCAACACAAAATGCTGATCAAAAAAGTCTTTTGCTTTTTCTAAACTGTCAATTTTGTATTTTTTTTCCTGCCAGGAAATCTGTAACCCTTCCGGTATTAGCCATCGGAACAATATTTTATATTTATTCAATTATAATTTTTGGTCTCTTATCTTTCTTGGGATTTGTTTGAGAGTCATAATTTCCCTTTCTTTGTATACAATTGTCCCTTCTCTCATCTTCCTGTACATATCTTCTTTTATGGATTTTTTTGTGAATCTAATATGTATTTCTTTAGGCAACTTGTGTCTTCACGCATAATTGGTGTGAACTCTGTAGATTTCATCCATGTCTCTTTGAACGCCTTCCTTATCCCTCTGGGTTGCTTCTGCTAGTATCTCTGTCATCAGTTCTCCTAGGTCTTCATCTTTTTGTTCCTCTACATTCTGGAATCTGAGGAAAAAAGATGCCTTTTCCATTCCTAAATATATTAATGAGTCTTCAAATCCTTGTTGATTGACCCTTGATTTTGCTCCATCTTTTCCATTCTCTTGTCTGTGCTCTATTTTCTCCTCCACATTTTGGATCCTTTGCTCGTTTTCCACAATGTTCTGTTGTATTTTCCCAATCTTCTCATCCATTTTCTTAACATTATCTTTTATTTCTCTCACATCTATCCTGAGTTCTTCATGATCTTTTCTTGTTTCTTCATGGTTATTAGCTATGGACTCTTGCGTTTTGTTCATTCCCTCTTGAATCATTGCTAGTACTGACTGAATGTTTTGCATGTTAAGGATGGAGGTTGCCTTTTCTTTTTCTGCCTCTGACGTGGTATCAACTGGCCTTTGCTGTGCTGGAGAAGCTGAGAGTGTCATCTGGTTTGAGGGTATCTTCTTGCTTGTCTTAGTGATCGTTGATGAACCTGTAGTTGCCATTTGTACTTTTTGTATTATCTGCCCCCAAAATTTCATATACTGATTTGTTATTTAGATCTTTGTGTTTCTATCTCTATTTAATGCTCAAATTGTAGCGTCTAACAATCCTAAAATAATGCCCAAATGAGATAATATTTACTATTTGCTACGTTGCTATTTCTCTATCACACAATCAAAATCTCTCTATATATTTCTGTATACTTATTCACAGTTTTAAATAACTTTACATTTTTGCAATATTCTTATATAAGGGAAGGGAGAAGTAGTGGGGGGAGATGAGGGAAAAGTTTAAGATTTCAGCAATTCATTAATTCAAGAATAAATTTTCAGCAATTCATTAATAATAACAATTTTTCTTTTATAATTAATTACTCTACTATTAAGTTACTATTAGCTAATGTCAATTACCCTTAATTACTGTACACAATGTATTTTGTTCAGTATATATTATCAATCTAATTTAAGTATAAGTCTAAGTGTGCAAGATAATAAAAGGCTAAATAGTATGATAAATCACTGTATAAACACAGAAACTGGACTAACAAATATATATAGCAATCTAAACAATATATATGTCACTTTTTACTTAATATTTATTAATTAATAGTTAATTAATAATTAATAATCAAGTTTAAATAGCTGGATTTTACTTCATTAACTATTATCTTTCCTCCTTTTATAGTATCTTTTTCTTTCAGTCTTGCATCATTCCAATTTCTTCCCTCTGTTAATTGTATCCAATGTCCTTTAAGTTAAGTATCCAAATGTCCAACACTTAAAATGTCCAGTTCCAAGTGTCCAAATATGGTCCAAAAGTTCAGTAAAAAGACCATAATAGAATTAATTGAGCTGCACCACTCGTTAATTTCCAGATAGGAAGGTTCTGTGTAACAGTCAGCTATTCACTCAGCTCCTCTGTATCCACTGCCAGTCGTTCGCCTCGTCACAATCTCCACTTTTTTTAAAAAAAATGATTTATATGCCGCCCTTCTCCGGAGACTCAAGGCGGCTTACAATGCGTTAAGCAATAGCCTTCATACTTTTGTATATATATACAAAGTCAGTTTATTGCCCCCACAAACTGGGTCCTCAATTTACCTACCTTAGAAAGGATGGAAGGCTGAGTTAACCTTGAGCCTTTAAGTCTGAAAACTTAACTTTTGACACAGAACTCAGATTTGCAAAAGAAACATATATTCATGTTCCCAACAGTCTGAAAAGCACAAAAACACATTCAATTTTCAAATATGCACTTTCTCTGAGAAGATAGACCAATCTGTATGTCACAATAGGCAGTAGGACTCAATTAAGACAGAAAATGTAACTTTTGACACAGAGCTCAGATTTGCAAAAGAAACATATATTCATGTTCCCCACGGTTTGAAAAGGCCAAAACACATTCAATTTTCAAATACAAATTTTCTCTGAAGAGTTAGATCAAAGCTGTTTTTCAGAACTAGACTCAATTCAGACAGAAAATGTAACTTTTGACACAGAACTCAGATTTGCAAAAGAAACACATATTCATGTTCCCCACATTCAATTTTCAAATACAAACTTTCCCTGAGGAGATAAACCAATCTGTATCTCACAATTGGCAGTAGGACTCAATTAAGCCAGAAAATGTAACTTTTGACACACTGCTCAGATTTGCAAAATAAACACATATTCAGAAACATATTTACTATCTAGTATGGGATAAATGGTACACTTGGTTGGAAGACAGGAAAACGGAAAGACAGGACTAGGAGGCAATCAGTGAAACCTAAGATAGATATAGAAACACAAATTACTTAAGGTAGGCCAATAGTGATTCAATTAAAAAATTTAGACACAATGAGAAAACCCAACCAGGGAGGAGTCAAAATATAAATGAAAAATATGTAACAGATTACAGTTGTGATAACTTTGACAAGATGTATACCTGATTTTTTGTTTATATGTTTTGTATGTCTTGTTGTTACTTGTTTTGTTTTGTTTGTATTTTCAAATAAATAAAAAATTAAAAAAAAAATAGTGTCTGGATCGGCTTCCTAATCGAAAATATTGGAACTCTGAGAATGGAGCACCGTTCTCTTGTTCCTGGTATGATGACATCACTGCTGGAAGTCTCAAAGCATTTTTTAACCACCTCTTCCGCTGAAGAGGTTGCAGAAAAAAATGCTTTAAAAGTCTCTTTGATGATCCCAGCTGAGTTGACTGATCATCACAGAGACTTTTAAAACATTTTTTTCTGCAACTTCTTTTGGGGAAGAGATGGTTAAAAAAAATTCTTTGAAAAGGCTCTGACGATCCCAGCTGAGCCACACATCATCAGTGTCTTTTTTTTTTAACTTTTAAAAGCATTTTTTTGGTGGAAGAAGTTGTAGAAAAAATGCTTTTAAAAGTAAAAAAAAAAAGAGTCTGATGATCGTATGGCTCAGCTGGGCATGGTGTGTGTGTGGGCGGCACAGGGATTTTTGCTAGCGGTTCTCCGAACCACCCGCCATCATTGCTACCGGATCGGGCGATCCACTCCGAACCGGGAGCATTTCACTCCTGGCCTGAGGGCTAGATTAGATTTAGCCCATGGGGCTGCCCTGGCAACAGTGAAGGACTGGCCTGCAGTGCCTCTGGCAGCAAAAATGGAGGTTGGGAAGGTTGTGTGCTGCCCTCCCAAGCTCCATTTTCGCTGGCAGAGGGTTGCAGGAGGCTGTTGCAGCTGAAAACAGAGGTTGGGAGCCTGTTTTTGCTGACAGAGCGCTTGGGCCTCCACAGGCACCCCTGATATGAGTGATGTTGACCTGGCCATGCCCACCCTGGCCACAACCACTTGCCCACCCCCCCAAAGTCAAACACAACCTTGTTGTGGCCCTCAATGAATTCAAGTTTGACACCCCTGCTGTGGAGCATGAGATTGTGTATCTACTGTAAGAATAAATCGAACAAAGTTAAATTCAGAAGAAAGGACTTTCAAATGGCTCAAGTAAAATAACATTTCCCCCCATTTGTCTTTGTCTGGATTTATTGGTGAGGACAAATCTCTGGGCATGTTTAGTTCTGTTCCTGTAAAGAGTTCAATGGTAAAAATGCTCAAAAAATTCTGATATGCTTTCAAAGTACCTTACTAACTACAGTTTAATAATTACCAAGGATGATTTTGAAATATTTGGTCTTCCTTTCTAACATTAAGGGGCCTGTTCTTACAAGTAATCTTCATTTTCAGCTAAACTCAAGAGTTTAATGCTTCTGTCCTGGACTGTTATAGTTGGCAGACACTCTCCTTGATTGTATTGTGTGGCAAACTTTTTACAAGAACCACAAAAGAACGTGCCAATTAAAAAGAAATGGATTGGATTGTTTCTGTTTCAATACTGTTCCTATCAACACTTATGATTATACTCCTTTTCAAAATGGGCAACCCCTGGAAAAAGAGCTCCAAAGATTGTCCACCAGGACCCAGGCCTTTGCCTATTGTTGGAAACCTTCACATAATGGATCTGAAAAAACCTTACCAGACAATGTTAGAGATAATTATTTTTTTTATCCTTTCCATTGAAGTGCAAAATTGCAGCATTCTGTAACCTTCATAACCCATGGAAATGAAAGCCTGCTCCAACCAAAGAGAAGTGGGAGAAGAATGGAATGTTCTTATTAAACCAAATGGCTCATGCCATTTTCTCCAGATATCACCTAGGTCAATGACAGGAAACTTGTGTCTATCAATTTCTTGATAATCAAATGGGTAGTGACCACAGTCAGCCTGGCCAGCCTGAACAACATTCATCTCTAAAACAAACACTGAGGTACTGCCTTCTATTCTCCAGAAAAGTACCTTAAATGCAAAATCAACTATAAATTAATATTCAGTGGTCTTCTGAATATTAATATATACAATTTATGTTGCATTTTAGGTACTTACCAGAATGTCTTCTGATAAGAGAAAGCTTGTTAGTGCTAATTGACCTCCAGCCTGTCTCTTTATGAACTGCAAACAATCTTTTTCCTTATTAACATCTTAAAATGTATGCCCCTTCTGTCATCAGACCTCATTTAAATGGATATACATGTAATATGTGTGACTGCATGGAGCTGATTTACTGTGCAAAAGAGGGGTGCCTTTTATCCTGTCCAATCAACTTTTCCCTTGCATTTTCTTTGATGTATTGGCTATAAAATGGAATGTAAACTACGGATTTGGGTTCCCTCTTTGAATGAGAGGAGTCCCTTTTATCAGAATATTCTAATAAATTGTAATTTAATGATCTTTCCGTCTTGGACTGTCTCATTGGAAAATATGCATGCCAAGGCCCGAGCCTAAAAACCACATTGTGCCTTCATTCCAATGGAAAAAAAAAAGAATTGCAATCAGCCACCATTTTTAATATTAAAGAATGTTTGTAAATATGTGTAACTGGCCAGTTTCCTCTACCATCCCACATCTGATCCATCTACGTTAATTCTGTTTAGGAGATTATGGAAATTGAAGTCTAAACCTATGGAAAGCGACTAGGTTGGGCCATCAATGAGATCCACAGATAACTTCCTCTCAATAGACACTAGACTGGCAATCTCTTGTCTAGGCCAAGGGATCGTTTTTGCATAAACAAAGTATCCTCTAAACATATAAGAAGCAAAACTCAATCATTGCTAGATAACTCTGAAGTTGGTCTGAAAATATATAGCCAGACATAAAGCATGAGAGTCCCTGCATGTATAGGGAAAAAAATCAGAGAAAGATAAATGCAGAGGACACGACTCTCAAGTAAAAGAGCATTTTCCCCCTCATCCCTTTTTTGGGACTTAACTGGTGAGGAGAAACTTCAACGTGTTCACAGTTCCATACCTGTGAAGAGTTAAATGGAGGAATGCCAGAGAAATTCTGGTATTTTTCAAAAACATCTTATTATCTATAGTTTAATCATTAGCAAGGATGACTGTGAGATACTCGGTCTGCCTTTCTAACATAAAGGGGTCCATTCCTTCACTTAATCTTAGCTTTCAGCCTGAGTCAAGAATGTAATGCTTTGATCCTATTTGGACCTTTTCAGTTGGCAGAAATTCTCCTTGATTGTATTGTGTGGCAAACTTTTTATTAGAACCACAAAAGAACTTGCCAATTAAAAAGAAATGGATTGGATTGTTTCTGTTTCAGTACTGTTCCTATCTACACTTATGATTATGCTCCTTTTCAAAATGGGCAACCCCTGGAAGAAGAGCTCCAAAGATTGTCCACCAGGACCCAGGCCTTTGCCTATTGTTGGAAATCTTCACATAATGGATCTGAAGAAACCTTACCAGACAATGTTAGAGGTAATTATTTTTTTTTATCCTTTCCATAGAAGGGCAAAATTGCAGCATTCTGTAACCTTCGTAAACCATGGAAATGAAAGCTTGCTCCAACCAAAGAAAAGTGGGAGAAGAATGGAATGCTCTTATTAAACCAAATGGCTCATGCCATTCTTTCCAGATATCACCTAGCTCAATGACAGGAAACTTGTGTCTATCAATTTCTTGATAATCAAATGCGTAGTGACCACAGTCAGCCTGGCCAGTGGAACAACATTCATCTCTAAAACAAACACTGAGGCACTGCCTTGTATTCTCATAATGTTTTATCTGTATTTTTATAGGTGTTATATAATTTTATCTTTTTAATATTGTAGGCCACACAGAGTTACCTTCTGATGAGATAGGCAGCCAATAATAATTAATAATGATTAATTTAGAACATATTCTTAATAAAAAATACCTCTGTCTCTCTCATACTTTCTTTTTTCCAGCTATCAAAACAGTATGGACCCATATTCAAAATCCAACTGGGACTCCAGAAAATGGTAGTGCTAACAGGATTTGAAACGATAAAGGAAGCTCTGGTGAATAAGGCTGATGTGTTTGCTGAGAGGGCTCCTTTCCCCATGTTTGATGAGTTTTCAAAGGGGTTTGGTGAGGACCTTCATTTCATGTCAATACAATTTGCAAACATACAATGGAGACTTTGTGCCAACATCACCACAGGAACAATATGAATTAAAATTGACTGAAATTGGGAAAACATACGAAGTGTGGGACTGGTATTCATAACACAGAAAGTGACCTCAATGGCTCTCTCAGTCTCTGCTGTATGCTTAAGAAAGAATTTATAATGCTTTGTAGAACAATGAAGATTCCAATCAGAGATGAAAATAACACCTAAATGACAACCAAGTAATCAGCTTGTATTGATTATCTGCAAGGAAGCATTCAGTACCCTAATATAGAGGCTGCTTGAGTCAAGGACAGCCATTTTAGAGCTCTTAGATAAGTCCCAGTATCTCAAATATTGAGTTGAAAGTGACCCCAATCCGTATTTCTTACAAGCACTAGTTACAAAAAACAAAGCAAAATATGGCTCTGCTAAGATTTAATGCTGTTTGTTATCTATTCTGGAATGATATTGTATATTCAATAGAATAAACAATTGAATAAACATTGTATATTGTGGAATGAATGATCACATGGGATGGGTTTTTTAAAGATATATTTCTTTATTTTCTTTAAAAAGTGACTAGCCAGTTCTCCGAATTGGAATGGTCTCTGTAATCACTCTGTTAAGTGGATTTCTTCCTCAAACTCTTCCTCTAACAATTATGAAAATATTTTGGGGGCAGAGATATTTATCTTTTTGCCATGCATGATTTAGATCAGTGTTTCCTAAACAAGCCAACTTTTGGATGTATGGATTTGATCTCACAGAATTGGATGGGGAATTCTGGGAGATGAAGTCCATATAGTTTAACATTGCCAAGGTTGAGAAATACTGATTTAGGCAAACTCTAAGGCAACAAGACTTGGAAATTAACTAAGTATTTAAGAAATGTTCCTTGGGTTTTGGAAGATCCAGAGGGATGATGGTAGGGAGTGCATTTCTTCACCATCAGTTGAAATTTTGCATATTTTTGTTTTTCAGGAATAGGTTTTTCCCATGGTGAGAACTGGAGGGTGATGAGGCATTTCATGTTAACCACCTTACGGGACTATGGGATGGGTAAGAGGTCTATGGAAAGCAGAATAGCTGAAGAGTGCAGTTTCGTGGTAAAGAAGTTTGAATCTTACAAAGGTGTGTTGGTGTTTCTTCTGGAGTTCAAAAACTTATCTATCTTATGTTATCTTGAAGGGGTTGAGGTCCCTGCATGACATACTCCAAACTTTCAACTCATAGCTCTTTTTCAATAGTTTTTATTCAACAGTTTAAAAGATAATAAAAACTCAAATCAGAAAAAACATAGAAAATAGAAAAAACACAAAGTGTGAAGAGTAAAGGAGAGAATGAGAAAGCAGAGAAGAAAAAGAAAAGAAAAGAGATAGAAAAAAAGAATATTGAAAGAAGTGACCCCTATCTTCCTTGCAACAAATTGCAGCAAAATTAATCGCTTCCTACCCCTGTAACAAGTGTGTCAAACTTAATTTCATTGAGGGCCGCATCTGGGTTGTGTTTGACATTGTGTGTGTGTGTGTGTGTGTGTGTGTGTGTGTGTGTGTCCAGGATGCACATGGCCAGCTGGCCATCACTCATGTGGGGGATGCCAGTGGAGGCCTGAGCACTCTGCCAATGAAAACAGGCTCCATTTTTGGCTGCAACAGCCTCCTGCAACCCTCTGCCAGCAAAAACAGAGCTCGCTGCATGTGGCATAATGGTTCACTTCTTCCCATAACTTGCCTCTTCTTATCCATTCACAAAACTCATTGTGATTTCTGTCCAAATATTAGTAAAATGCCCATAAAGAGTTTCCAGAAGTTTATAAAAATATTGTTTTTAACCTTGATCAAACAAATCAACTAAGCAAGTCAATATTTAAACAAAACAAGTCAATATTCTCATTTTTTGCTTCTAAGAGTCTTAGTTTTAAATTCAAGTTGCTATCATAGGATTGAATCTCAATTTAATCTTTCTGCCATTTCAAAATATCTTTCAAGATTTTAGAAATCCTCTTTTGTAAATTTAAAACTAAACCCTTGCCCTTTTAATTTTTTGTTCGTCATTTGTGCTTCCACTATACCATCTCTATTTTATAATTTTCCATTTTTTCATTTTCCAGGATTTCTTCATAATGTAGGATTTCTATCCCTTCTTTCTTCTCTTTTCTTTTTCCTTCCTGAAACATTGGTCATTTCTAGTGGCTTATTTCTATGTCCACAGAGTCTCAAGATTTACTCTTCAACTGTTTTCTGTTAATTAAACAATTTGTATTCTTACAAAGGTATTGTTTTGTTTTCTCAGTTTTTTAAAAAAACTTAACAAAAATCTTAATATTCCAAATTCATCTGGTCTTTTACATTATTTAAAACTTTGTCTGAAGGTTGTCTGCAGTTGTCTGAAGACTGAATAATTGTAATTGTACTATTTTTTGTTGTTAGTTTGAGAGAAGTTTCTCTGCCCATCCAGGCAGCTTCATCAGTCAGAGGAAGCCAGTTAGGCAGAGAGTCATTGGAATGTACCAACTCCTGCCGCACTAAACTCAGGGATTTCCTCCCCAAAGAGTGTTGCAATATGAAGATTCATCTCTTCATATTGCAACTCCTGCTCCACTAAACTCAGGGATTTCCTCCCCAAAGAGTGTTGCAATATGAAGATTCATCTCTTTATCCATTCACATCAACCAATTTATAAGACAACTCAACAAGTCACTGCAAGAATAAATTGATGCTAGAATCAAGACAATGAAATATGTTAATTTGGTTTTTATTATATTTTGATGAAATTCCAAATTTGATGTCTAGGAAAACCATTTGAATTCAGAGGAATTATGACTGCAGCTGTTGGCAATATCATAGTATCCCTTTTACTTGGGAAGCGATATGACTATGAAGATCCAAAATTTATTAAATTGTTGAGCTTGGCAACAGAAAATAACAGGCTTATGGGAAGCCCTTCAATGCAGGTAATTAACATTCATTTCAAAAGTATTAACAGCTTATTTATTTATTTATTTATTTATTTATTTATTTATTTATTTATAATTTAATTTCTATACCGCCCTTCTCCCGAAGGACTTGGGGTGGTGTACAGCCAATTAAAACACAATATATATATATATCAATTTAAAAACCAATTAAAAGTAGTAAACAATTTTGGCTCAGAATTAAAACCCAAAATTAAAATACCCAATTTAAAATAATTTACAAGGATAGCCCAGCCTGGCGGAACAGTAGGGTTTTAAGCTCATATATTATATAGGAAAAGCAGTGTGCCTTATTCAGGATTCACTGCAAAAACATTTAAAAGTTTTAACAAATTGGCCCAGGCTTCCAGGAAGCCCTACAATCAGTGGTGGGTTGCTCCTGGTTCGCAAGAACCAGTAGTAAAAACATTTAGTAGTTCGGAGAACCGGTAATAAGATTGGCTGGCCACGCCCCTGAACCGTTCCCGGTCCGGTCGCCGCTCACTTACCCTGCCCACTGTCATTGCCCGCATGCAGCCCCGGGACTCTGCCCTTTACCAACCAGGAGTGCTGCTGCCAGTCGCTGAGTCAGAGTCTCTCGGATGGGCGGGAGGTGAGATCTGGCATCGCAGGCATGGGAGACTGTGACAGCTGGGCAAGCCCATTCTCTCTTGGCTGCTTGGAAAAAACAGTGAGAAAGCAGAGGATGAGGAAGTTGGGAAGCCATGAAATGGGACTGAAGGAAGGAACGGAATGAATAATTCAAGCAGTATATTGGTCTTTCCATACAATGGAAGGAGCAGCAGACTGGGGCTTCAATCCCTTCCCCTGGAGGTCTGGGCCATGCCAAAAGCCCGCTTGGGCAGGGAGACAGGGAAGCCCTGGACTGCCTATTCTTGCCGCCCCCCCCCTTTGACCCCAGCAACAACAGTTCTTGTGCTGCCACTTCTCTGGCAGAACCCTGGACCAGCTGGCGGGGCAGAGAGGGCACGGGCAGGCTGTGGCCATTCTCGCCAGCTAAGAGACAGGCTGCTCCCTCAAGTAAAAAAAAAAAAAGAAGAAAGTAAAAAAAAAGTTGGCCACACCCCACCCAGTCACATTACCCTCACAAGCCACGCCCACAAAATAACCCACACCCATTGTGTGGCCTATCCCATCCCTGCCTACAATGGAAGTAATGTTTATTCATTTGTAAAGTATTAACAGCTCATTTATTGTATAGGAAAGGCAGTGTGAATTATTCAGGATTCACTGCAAAATCCAGAATCTAATGACTAATATTGAAAACCTTTTTTTTTTAAATGATGCAGTTTTCCCATAATTCTTTCACTGAGTATACAAGTATGTATGGAGGCATGCCAAATGTATAGATACTACATCTTGCTTGCAGTGGAAACATGGTGCAATTTTGGTTCTATTTCCCAGGCAACTTCCTGGAAAATAATAAGAAAGAAAAATGTGGTTCAATCACTAAGAACAAATGGATGAACAATGTATAGGTTAATGAGAACAATACCATATCAGCAATTATATACCACTCCATAGTGCTTTACATAACACTCTGGACAGTTTACAATATCAAGCACATTGCTCCCAACAATCTGAGTCCTCATTTTACTGACCTTGGAAGGATGGAAAACTAAGCCAACCTTGAGCCCTGTCAGGATCAAACTCTAGGCTATGGGCAGAGTTAGACTGCAATACTGCATTCTAACAGCTGCATCATCATGGCTACATATATCTACGGCAGGCCTTCCATAATTATCCACCAAAGAAATTAAAAAGCCCATATCTATCTACATTGTAGTTGTTTGCTATTGTAATATATGAGAGACATCATTTGGGAGGCCTATCAGAATCTGCATTCTAGATATGTGACTTCTTTTTTATATCTTTCAGCTATATAACCTATTTCCTATGCTTGGCTATTTTTTTGTCACTCGTAAGAAAGTCCGGAATAACAGAAAGGAATTGTATGCTTTCATCAATGAAAACTTCATCCAATGTTTCAACAATCTGGATGAAAACGACACAAGAAACTTTATTGATTCATATCTTGTACAACAGCAACAGGTAATGAAATGTCCTAGAAATGGCAGCTTGAAGTTTTCCATCAAATTGCAGAAATGAATTTGTAAATGGAAACACAGGTACTTGACAAGAATATTTATTATCGAAGACAACTAACTTAGCAAATTGGCAATGGTCTCCAAAAATTGAGCAAGCATTCATTTTGCCTGATTTTTAGCACTCTAATTTTGAAAAGTTTGTATTATGGTCACTAACCAGGACTACTGCAGTTACCAATCACCACTTAGCCTAATCTTTTTAGTTCTTGATGACCCCGGTATAATTGTAGTCTAGAATTCATGATTTCCTACTTTTTACCTGATGCCATAACCACTACACCAAACTGGTTCTCTATTTTCACTTACATATACCTTGTGTAATAATTTATATATATATATATATATACATACATAACATACAATCCAGATTTAGAAACTGATAGTCGTTCAGTCATTCACTAAAATGACTCATTCATTCATTGAGGAATGGAATGAATCTTTTCCAATGATAGTTATGAGATTGAAGATAATAAAAAATAAATGTGTGGAAGTTTAACCTCCTAGGTCCATGATGGCGAACCTATGGCACGAGTGCCTGAAGTGGCATGTAGAGCCATGCTGCCTGGCACATGTGGCATTACCCATTACTTTTCCGGGTTTCTGGCGTGCATGCACACACACTGATCAGCTGGCATTTATTTATTTATTTATTGGTTTAATTTATATGCTGCCCTTCTCCGGAGACTCAGGGCAGCTTACAATGCGTTAAGCAATAGCCTTCATATTCTGTATATACCTGCTTAGTAGGGCTTTCGGGGGGCCCTAAGCAGTGTTCTTTTTTATACAAAGTCAGCTTACTGCCCTCACAATCCGGGTGCTCATTTTACCTACCGCGAAAGGATGGAAGGCTGAGTCAACCTTGAGCCTGGTGAGAATTGAACTCGCAGTAATTGCAGGCAGCTGGTGCTAGATAACAGCCCTTTAGTCTGCTGTGCCACCAAAGCTCTTTCTGCGTATGGCAGTGCCGGAAACCGGAAGAGATGGTCTTCCATTTTCTGGCATGAGCACGCACACTGGCCAGCTGATTGGCATGTGTGCATATATGGCAGTAACCGGAAGACTTCCTGGGAGGTGCGCATGTGTGCGCCTGAACCCGGAAGTATCTTATCCAGTGTGTGCATGCCCCCTGGGTAGCTCCTCCTCCTGGTTGCAGCCCTGACAAGTGTGCGCATGCATAGGTGTGTGCACGAAGTGCTCCCTTTTTGGCACTCGGTGCTGAAAGGTTCGCCATCATTGTCCTAGGTAATAATTTCCATGTAGATAATCATTGATAAAGCTTCACACAGACATTAAATAGGATTAGAATAGAATGAGATCTAACTTCAAAGTTTAATTGGATCTGAGTATAGCCAAGAAGAAAGAGAGGTACTACAGCATTATTATCCTCTATATAAACAGCCACAGTACCATTTTGGAAACAAAGAGAAAACATTCCGAAAATGCTATTAAGGAGAATTAGAAAAGAATTACACTCTTCATGTAACTTTTGCAATAAGAGTTTTGATTGTTTCAGTCACCTACTTCACCTGAACATGTATCGGAATTTTTTCAATCAGCTTCTTGTAAATATATTTGAAGCAACAGTGGCAACACCTTTTCAACCATTGTCCTTAAAAGAAGGATACAAATAAATAGTTGGTAGTTTTTAAGAATTTTTAACTCCAGTGTGAGGTTTTTTTTTTAATGGTTACATTAACCTTTTCAAGGCATTTGGCATTCACTCCTCCTGTCAAACTGTTTATAACATACTCTTTGCCCATGTAGAAAATCTCCTCAACCTAGCAGAGACTAAGATTGTACAAACATTATGAATTCAAAATGGTCTGAGTTGGGAACTATTTTAGCCTTTAAGTTTGCATATTTCTAATGCATGTCATTTTATTATATCTTTTCACAAAGCAAATTGTAAAACAATTCCAGAGAAGGCTGCTTTGTCTTTGCAATCTGTCCTGGAATGCATCACTCCAAGACAAATTTTAGAACCATTTTTAAAACCAGTTTTTTCTTTTAATTCTAGGAAAGGAAGACTAAAAACAATGGGTATTTCAACTATAAAAATTTAGAAGAGTCTGTGATAAATCTATTTGTTGCTGGTGTGGAAACAATAACAAGCACTCTATTTTGGGCCTTTACTCTGATGATGAAGCACCCTTTAATTCAGAGTAAGTGCTTTACAATTTGTTAGCTTCCATTAGTTTAGCACATCTTGCTTTCAGTTAGGCAATATTAGATGTGGTATAACTAAATTACAGTGACTTTGGTAATGCCTAAATAAAGGGGGCAAAAAAGATAAATAGTTCTATTTCCTATTTTGTGGACTGATCTGAATTATTTGTAAGATCCTGCCTCTACTCCCCATTCAAGAAAGTACGGACTCTTGAGACAGCAGCATTTCAAAAGGAACCTTTTATTGAAAGGAAGTGATTGCAAGACAAAAGTATAGCAGGCTCTAAAGTCCCCTTAGGCAATTCTGTTAGGATACAGGAGTCAGAAACCCCTCCCTTCAGTCAGATGTTGAATGAGCCAATCCACAGCTGTGAAGATGTTGTGAAGATGGTCATCCTGGGAAGGAGATGAGGGGCTGTTCCCAGGTGCTTCTTTCAGGAGGCTTCAGAATTGAGACAAAACAGATGGCCCTCCTCTCTTATACATTCCCCAAAGGTAAATCAAAGCACAGGGCAGAAAGCTGTCAGAGCTAAAGTTATAAACTAAGGGATTACAGGATATGTAGGAAGCAGGAAGAGGGTAATAAGTGAATAAATGATCCAAGCCCTCCTCCCCACAGAAATGGCAGTATCAGAATAGGGATCTGACATCATGCAAAAGCACAAATGGAACACCTGGCTACAGCACCTTAAAGCAATTGCATCCTTTCCAGGGTCTGCATTCCTCTCTGTGCTCTGGAGCATTCTATAGCTCTAGAACAGGTATATCAAACTCAATTTCATTGAGGGCCGCATCAGGGTTATGGTTGACCTCGGGGGGCCAGTGTGTCAGGGGATGTGGCTAGGGTGGGTGTGGCCAGCTTCCTGCCTCTTTCTCATTCCTATCTCCCTTCTTTCCCTCCCTCCCTCCGGCTCCCTTCCCTCCCCTTTCTCTCCTGCCCACCCTCCCTCCCTTCCCTTGCTCTCTCCTCCCCTTCTCTCTTTCTCATTCCCAAAGCCCTCCCTCCTTCCTTCCTCCCTCCCTCCCTTCCCTTCCTCTCCCCTTCCCTCCCCTTTCTCTCCTTCTCATATCCATCTCCTTCCTTCCTTCCTTCCTTCCTTCCTTCCTTCCTTCCTTCCTTCCTGCCTGCCTGCCTGCCCGCCCGCCTGCCTGCCTGCCTGCCTGCCTGCTACTGGAAAACTATAATGGTACAAGAAGTCAGCATCTAAAGTCTCAATCTACAACTATCATATTATTTATAATATGTATAGCCTCTTCAAATGAAAGAGACTCCAGTCAGGGCACATCTAGTGAATTTACTATACATCATCAGTTTCCAGAGGAAATCCTGCCCATTGTACACATTATCACAATTTAATATTTCCAAAAGTTAGTACCATATCCAACACACTGAGAATATCTTTTTTTTAAATTTTTTTTATAAATTTTTATTTATATATACAGACTAAACAAAACAATAAAACAGTAAAACAAACTAAACAATAAAACAGTAAAACATACAAAACATAAACATATAAACACAAAATCAAATATTTATCCAAATTATTGCAACTGTAGTCTGTAATCTTATTTCACGATTTAACTCCTCCTTATTTGGTCTTTCCCTTCTATCTATCTTTCTGGTTTATTATTGACTTGTATGTGTACTATGTTTTCCTCTTTCTATATTTGGTAGTTCAATTTACTTCCTGACCCTTTTTCTCTTTTCTATTTTCCAACCAACAATACCACCTTTTCCATACTAGATAGTAATCATGTTCCTCCCTATTTTGTAGTTCCTTAGTGAGTTTATCTAATCCTGCACATTCCATGGTTTTGCTAATTACCCTATCTTCTGTCGGTATCTCACTACTCTTCCAGTATTGTGCGTATAGTATTCGTGCTGCTGTTATCATATGTATAATTAAATATGTTATTTCTTTTTCATATTGTCTGTTTAGTATTCCAAGTAGAAAGGTTTCTGGTCTTATTTCTATCTTTTGCTGTATGGTTTCTTCTATCTGGGATCTAATCATTTGCCAGTATTGTTTTGCCATTGGGCAGGTCCACCACATATGATAGTAAGTGCCTTTATGAAGTTTGCATTTCCAGCATGTTGATGGTGTATTGGGGAACATTCTTGCTAATCTGGCTGGTGGCAGATGCCACCTATAGAACATTTTGTAGAGATTTTCTTTGTATAATACAGACATTGTCAATTTATAGTTTATTGTCCATAATTTTTGCCATTTGTCTAGTTCGATACTGTAGCCGAAATTTTTTGACCAGGTTATCATGTTTTCTTTCACTACCTCTTCTTCTAATTTATATCCTCGTAGATAATTATAGATTTTTTAAATTAGTTTGTCTTGTGTCCCTTGCAAAATTTTGTCCAGTTCAGTTTGACCTTTTTGGAATCCAAATTGAGTCAAATCTTTTTTATATCTTGATTTAATTTGTGCATATGGCTACCAGTCAATGTCTGTACCCATCTCCTTCAGTTCTTGCCTTGTTCTTAGTTCCCCCGTGTGGTTTAGCAGCTCTTGGTAGGTTTTCATTTTACTACTGTCCATGGCGTTTGGGTAAATCTGGGCTTCCATTGTTGACAGCCATTCCGGGATTTTATTATAATGTATCTTTTTAATACCTTGCCATGTTTGATATAATGATTGTCTGATTGTGTGTCTCTGGAAATAATCATGTTTTTTATCTGTGCCTTCCCAGAGGAAGGCATGCCATCCTCGCTGTAGGTCAAATCCTTCAAGACTCAGCAATCTTTGATTTTTTAGATCCATCCATTCCTTTATCCAAATTAATACTGATGCTTTGTAGTAAGATTCCCAGTCGGGTAGTGCCAATCCTCCTCTTTCTCTTGTATCTTGTAAATGCTTTAGTTTGATTCGTGCTTTCTTCCCTTGCCATATGTAGTCAGCTATTAATTTGTTGAAGTCCTTAAAAAATTTTTTTCCCTGAGAATATCTTACTGGATGTCATTGTTTATTATCTCAGAAAAGGTCCAAGAAGAAATAACAAATGTTGTTGGCTATGCTCAACCAAGAGCTGAACACCGAACAAAAATGCCATACACAGATGCTGTAGTCCATGAAGTTCAACGATATGCTGATGTCCTTCCCTTAAACTTGCCCCATGCAACTACAGTGGATGTTACCTTTAAGGGCTATTTCTTTCCGAAGGTGATGTATCTGTATTGTTCTCTTTCTAGTCCTAGCTAGTTACATGCATTCCATTTATTACAATACAACAATAAATGATATTCAAAAGTTTTCGTAAATCACTTGCCACAGACTCTATTAATTTTAGGAATATAGTAATTTGGCATATTTGTTTTAATTCAAACTCTATGGAGGCACAAGCTTGCATATAGATAGAGTAGGGTGTATGTATGTTTGTTTGTTTGTTTGTTTGTTTATTTATTTATTTATTCATATTTCTATGCCGCCCACTCTCCAAAGACTCTGGGCGGCTTACACCAAAGACAGTATACTAAATAGCATATTGCCCCCAACAATCTGGGTCCTTATGCGGGGCAGAGTTATATTAATCTATGATAGCCAAAAAAACCAGAGCTTATATCACCATAATGATCAAATAGGAGTGCAAGTTATTCTTAAGAATAATTAAGTGATGATGTTTCTCATAGATCCTAATACATTCTCAGAGAATATGTATTCAAAGTGAAGCCTTTTCATTTTGCCATCCTTATGTAATATATGAGAATATGCTGTGTAAGGAATATTTGCAGGAATGAAGATTCTTAAATTTTAATGTTCGGAAAGTTTCCTTGGATTAGGAAGTTGTCCATTGCAGATATTTAATTCTCTGTACATAGATGGGAACACAGGGAGAATGGGAGAGTACATGGATAAAATAAGTTTAAAAGTCCTCAGTGTACCTTCCTAAAACTAAGAACTATGGAACTCAGTGGCATTTACTACTAAGAAAGCAAATGTAGATTTTTGTGCTTGCACAAAGTCCAGCACAAATGCCTATAATAAATCCATTTTATTGTTGCAAGTAGAAACAATGACCCAAGGAAGTTCAACAATTCAAAAATATAGTTCAGATTAGGTGATTGGGGAGAATAGTGCCTCTAAGCACCACATTGAAAATTTCAGCATTATAGAATAACTTGGCGCATTATATAGCAGCTTTATTTCTAAATTATCCATTGCTTTCTGTTAATAGGGCACCTATGTGATTCCCTTGCTGACTTCTGTGCTCCATGATGAATCTCAGTGGGAGAGACCTCATGACTTCTACCCTGAACATTTTCTCAACGCTGAAGGAAAATTTGTAAAAAGAGATGTATTCATGCCTTTCTCTGCAGGTAGCCATTTTTTAAAATAAATATTGAATCAAATAATAGTTAGCTTTTCTCCCTGATTAAAATCTCCCAAAGAGGCTAATAGTGCAAGAACTAATGCACAATACCATTTAGGTTTTATTCTGCTCCAAGAGCTCCCTGCTACATATTGGCTCAGATGCCACCCAGGTTAACAAAGTCTGTGGAAAATGTTGGAGTTCCTGACTATCTGGTGAAAAATGGGCTACAGGACTCTGGACTATTGGCTGAGCAACCAGGGCCAACAGGTGCAGAACTAATGGAAAAAAAGATGTTTACCCATCACAAATACACAGTGATTGAAAACAAAGAATAATGATCTGTTATTACAGATCAAGTCCAACAACAAGAGGTTATATGAAACAAATGCACCAGTTCTGGAAAGAACAACATCCAAAATCAGACCTGAATGTAGTATGGGTTGACTACAAAATGGCATTTGACTCTCTGCCATTGGATAATCATGCCTATAAATTACAGGAATCAGTAGAAAGATCAGAAAGTTTGTGGAATGATCGATGGCATAATGGAAGACACAATTGCAGGTCAATGATGGGAGACTGGGAGAGGATAATATTAAAACAGAAATATTTCAAGGAGATTTATTACTACCACTACTATTTGTCATTGTATTGTTTCCTCTGTCAACAATACTGAATATCTCAGGTCCTAGCTATCAAACATCAAAAACATCTGCCAGACTATTCCACCTCATTTACATAAAGAATCCGAAACGGTATGGAAAAACTCCATCTGAAATAGAATTGCTGCTCAACACTGTCTGTATATATAATCAAGATATTGCAATGGAGTTTGGATTGGACAAATGTGCCACACTCACTATCGAACAAGGAAAAATAGTGAAAACTGAAGGAATCAAGATGCCCCACAAAAATAACATTAAGATTTTGGATTAAAATGATCACTACAAATACCTGTGTATCCTTCAAGCTGACAATATCAAGCACACTGAAGTCAATAAAAAGATTAGAGGTGAATACATCAAAAATATGAAGAAGATCTTAAAGTCCAAACTCAATGGAGGAAATATCATTAAGACAATCAACACCTGGGCAATTCCAGTCATTAGATATAAAGCTGGAATAGTGGACTGGATTTAAGCAGAAGTAAAAGCAATGGTTGGAAGACCAGAAAAATAATGACAATGAATCATGCCCTTCATCTCACAGCAACATTGACAGACTCTACCTATCATGGCAAATAAGTGAGAGTGGAATGTTGCAAGTACATCAGATGGCTGAAGAAGAAAAAAGGACTTTGGAAGAATATTTGAAAGACAATAAATAAGATACACTGAAGTTAGTATGTCAGGAAGGCTTAATGACTACTGGAGAGACCAAACTGGCCTACAAGAAAGACCAAATGAGGAACAGAATGGAGGCATGGGAAGACATGGCTAGTACATTAAAAAATAGCAGTGAAAGCTGATAATAACAAGACCTGGCAATGGCCAAGAGCAGGCAAGTTGAAGAAAGGGACCGAGGGACTAATTCTGGCTGCACAAATCAAGCCTTAAGGACAAATGCTACAAAGCCAGAATTGAGAACACAGCAACAGACAGTAAGTGCCACCTCTGCAAAGAAACTGAAGAAACAGTGGACCACCTGGTAAGCTGTTGCAAGAAGATTGCATAGATTGACTACAAACAGTAGGCATGACAAAGTAGCAGCAATGGTGCACTGGAAGATCTGCAAGAAATTTAATTTGCCTGCAAGCAAGAACGGATGGGATCATAAAATAAGAAAGTCATAGAAAATGAAGAAGTTAAATTGCCCTGGGATTTTAGAATTCAAACAGACAGGCACCTGCCACATAATGCCTCAGACTTAACAATTGTCAATCAGAAAGACAAAAAAGCCTGGATAGAGGATGTGGCAGTGCCTGGAGACAGCAGAAGAGAAGAGAAAGAACTGGAGAAGATAACAAAATACAAAGACTTAGAAACAGAAATAGAACAACTGTGGCAAAAGAAAGCAAAAGTAATACCAATAGTAACAGGGGCCTTGGGTGCAATCCCAAAACAACTGGAGCACCACTTGAACACCATTGGCATTGACAAATTCACCATTAGTCAATTTCAAAAGGCAGCTTTACTGGGAACAGCTTCCATCCTGCAATGATATCTATAACACCATCAAACATCAGATCTGCCTATTCCAGGTCCTTGGTAAAGGTTCAATAGATCAGGGGTATCAAATTGGCGACCCACAGGCGAGATGCATCACGTGCAGGCCACGCCCATCCTAGCTCTGCAAAGGGGAAAAACATTGTGAAATGTCACTTGATGGCAACAGACATAGCGAGTTTGACACCCGTGCGATAGATAGGCAAAAATGCCAAACCCAGTCTGAACATCAGACTAACTGCAAATAATAATAGTAATAATAATAATAATAACCCACAAAACAAACCAACTGATGTATGCAGCAGCCATCATAACCACCAAAGAACTGGGGTTGAAAATACAAAAGAACCAAAGAGGCAAGAAGGGGAAGCCTAAGTGGAAAATTCGGTTAGAATTGAAGATAAAAAAATTACGTGGAGATTTGAGCAACTTGAAGAACCTAAGGCAAGGTCAGTTAAAGAACAAGCAGGTCAAAAGCAGCCTGGAAGCAAGATACCATCTGAAGAATAAGGAAATTGCGGTAGTAATTGAAGAGCTGAAGCAGAGGGTTGTTGCCATCACCGAAAAGATTAAAAGGTATGAAAACCGAGTAACTCAGTTCAAAGAAAACTCACAGTTCAGAGCAAATCAGCACCAGTTTTATAAGAGCTTAGAAAATAGAGAAGGAATAACAACAAATGAAAAGCCTGATAAAGAGAAAGCTCTGAAATTCTAGAAGAATTTGTGGGAAAACAACAAGAAGCATAACAGAAATGCAAAATGGCTCAAACAGGTTGAGAACTGTATTAAAGTGCATAAAATGGAAGACATGAAAATAACAAAAGCAATCGTGCAAAGACAGTCAAGAAAAGTGAAGAACTGGAGTGCACCTGGGCCAGATGAGCTACATGGCTTCTGGTTAAAGGCACTTACAAGTGTGCACAAAAGATTGGCAACCCAGATGAACCAGGTCCTAAAAACACCTGAAAATGATGAATGGATGACAACTGGAAGAACATTTTTGATCCAAAAAGATAAAGAAAAAGGAAAGGACCCTGGAAACTATAGGCCAATCACCTGTTTGCCAACAACATACAAGCTTCTTACTGGTATCATTGCAAACCAAATCTATAGATACCTGGAAAGAAATAACTTGCTTCCTGTAGAACAGAAAGGATGCTGCAAAAACTCAAGAGGAACAAAGGATCAACTGCTGATTGACAAGCTAATCCTAAAGAACTCAAAGAAAAGACGAACCAACCTCTTCATGGCTTGGATAGACTATAAGAAAGCGTTTGACTCAGTTCCCCATAGCTGGATCAAGAAATGCCTGGAAATCTTTGGCATCAGCAGAAACATACAAAAATTCATGGAATCTTCAATGAACCTCTGGAAAACAAAACTTATGGCTAATGAAGAAGAACTAGGTGAAGTTGAAATTAAACAAGGCATTTTCCAGGGCGATTCCCTTTCCCCCCTACTTTTTATACTCTCAATGCTACCACTGACAATCATTTTGAAAAATCTGAGCTGTGGATACGAACTTGCAAAGAAAGGACTGAAAATCTCGCACTTGATGTACATGGATGATTTGAAGCTCTTTGGTAAAACAAAAGCTAAACTGAATTTATTAACTGAACACACAAAAGAATTTAGCCAAGACATTGGTATGCAGTTTGGAATTGACAAATGTGCAACAATAGCAACCAAAGCAGGTAAGATCATAGAAGAGGATGGAATAGAACTAGAGAATGAAGAAACGATAAAGGCAGTAAAATCAGAAGAAGGCTACAAGTACTTGGGGATTTTAGAGGCCTCTGACTTAATGCATAATAAAGTCAAGGAAATAACTTCAGCCAAGTACATTCGGCGAATTCGTAAGATATTAATGTCCAAACTGAGTGGAGGAAACATCATAAAAGCCATAAATACCTGGGCTATACCTGTGATTCGATACTCTGCAGGAATAATTGACTGGACCCAGATGGAGTTAGACAATTTGGACAGAAAAACAAGGAAGCTTATGACAATGAATCATGCCTTGCACCCTAAAAGTGATGTTGACCGATTATATTTACCAAGAGCAGAGGGTGGTCGAGGACTCCTACAAGTAAAGCAGACTGTGGAAGAAGAAAAATGCAGCTTGAATGATTACATCCAGAAAAGTGAAGAACCAATGATTAAGGAAGTAAATAAAGGAGGCCTTTTAAAGACAACTAAAACAAAAGCAGAATATAAGAAAGAAGTAATTGAGCAGCGAGCTGAAAATTGGAAAAGCAAAGCTCTGCATGGCCAATACTTGAAAAGTATTGAAGGCAAAGATGACCAGAAACTAACTTGGAATTGGTTAAGATCAGGAGTACTGAAAAAAGAAACAGAAAGCTTTATTTTGGCAGCTCAAGAACAAGCCCTAGCCACAAACTGCATGAAGGCAAAAATTCAACATGTTACCACCAACAGCAAATGCCGCCTCTGTAATGAGAAAGATGAGACAGTCGACCACCTGATCAGTGGATGCAGCAAAATTTCACAAACCGACTACCTACAACGCCATAACCGTGTTGCTAAGATCATTCACTGGAAATTGTGCCAGAAGTTTGGATTTGAGTACAGCAAAAACCACTGGGAACATCAGGTTGAGAAAGTTCTAGAGAATGAGAAACTCAAGATCTTATGGGACTTTAGGATTCAGACTGACAGGCACTTGGTCCACAACACACCTGACATAACGGTAGTTGAAAAGAAAAAAGTATGGTTCATTGACATTGCAGTACCTGGTGATGCACGGATTGAAGATAAGCAGCAAGAAAAAACACAAAGTACCGGGACTTGCAAATCGAAGTTGAGCGACTATGGAAAAAGAAATCATGTGTTGTTCCAATTGTAATTGGAGCCCTTGGAGCAATACCCAAAGGGCTACCCCGCTATTTAGAAATTCTAAATTTACCGGACTTGAACATTTTGACTCTGCAAAAAACCACCTTACTCGGAACAGCTTACATCCTCCGACGATATCTTAACAGTTCCTAGGTCCTTGGTTAGGACTCGAGCTGCTGAGCTATTAACCAGCCTCAAAGACTGTGAATCTCACTACAAATTAACCAATAATAATAATAATAATAATAATAATAATAATAATAATAATAATAATAATAATAAAAACTGTTCCAACACCTGAACAAACTGACCAACCAGTGGAAGAAACCAACATACAAGATGAAATTCCTCCTGTGCAACAACTCGAAAGTGTAGAGCTAAGTGATCTAGCAAAAATGCTGAAAGAAAAGATTGAAAACCACATAAAAGACTACGTACCATTCTCAAAGTGCATAGCAAATGAGTGAAAAGTCTACTTTTTTTATAAAATTTGATTTATATGCCGCCCTTCTCCGGAGACTCAGGGCGGTTTACAATGTATTAAGCAATAAGCAACTAACTGCCATGAACAGCATTTTAATATCCATCCCATCCAACACACCATATGAAATCAACCAACTAATGTATAGCACAGCCATCATTATAACTGCAGAACTGAGTTATAAAATGCCAAAAAAGAAACCCACTGGAACACCAAAGTGGAAAATTCGACTTGAAAATAAAATAAAAAAAAAACTACGAGTGGATGTGAGCAATCTGAAGTACTTGAAAGAAGAAAAACTAAATAACAAAAACCTGAAAAATAGTTTACACAATAAATACAACCTGGAGGAAAAAACAATAATGGAAATCAATGTGTAATAGCAACAGCAAAGAAAATTGAAAGATACAAAGGATTAAACAATATCATGAAAATGTCCACTTTAGAAGAAACCAACACCTCTTGTACCAGTCCCTTGATGAAAATTGAGTCCAAACTAATATTCACCCATGTAAAAAAAAAAAAACTTTGAACTTTTGGAAAGAACTGTGAGAAAACCCAGTGGAACATAATAAAACTGCCTCCTGGATCAAAGATATGCAACAACAAACAACACGAAACAAAATGGAAAATATTGTAATCACAACTGACATGGTTGCAAAACAAGCAAAGAAGGTCAAGAACTGGAGTGCACCTGGCCTGAATGAACTGCATGGATATTGCAGTAAAATACCTGACCAGCGTCCATTATTGCATGGACACTCAATTTGATCAAATGCTTCAAAATGCAGCAAGCGAAGAATGGTTAACAGCTGGTCAAACATACTTGATAATGAAAGATCCAGAAAAGGGCACACAGCCAAGCAACTATCGCCCAATTACTTGTCTGCCAACAACATTCAAACTTTTTACAGGAATACTGGCAAATTCAGTATTCAATCATCTGATGGAAAGCAATTTGTATCCAGTAGAACAAAAAGGAAATTATAAAAAATCAAGAGGAACAAAGGATCAGCTGCTCATTGACAAAATGGTACTAAAAATGCAAAATGAAGAAAAAAAATTAAATATGGCATGGATTGATTACAAGAAGGCATTTGACTCATTATCCCTCAGCTGGATTAACACCTGTCTGGAAAATTTTGGAATCAGCAAAAATATTTCTACATTTTTGAAAGCAAATATGCAAAAATGGAAAACAGTTCTAACAGCAAATGGGGAGAACATTGGTGAAGTCAACATCAGATGAGGAATCTTCCAGAGGGACTCACTTTCACCACTACTGTTCAACATCCTATTAATTCCATTGACAATAATCCTACGAAACACAAAACTGGGATACCAAATATCAAGCCAACATGGCAAGATAAACCTTCTACTATACATGGATGACTTAAAAATGTATGCGAAAAGCCCCACTGAACTTAAATACTCAACACAGTTCAACTGTTCAGCAGCGACATCAAACTGAACTTTGGACTTGAAAAATGTGCCATATTATCCATGCAACAAGGAAAAATGAAAAAAATAGAAGGAATAGAACTGGGAAATGGAAACATAGTAAAAGCATTAGCAAAGGATGATGGTTACAAATACCTAGGCATATTGGAAGCGGATAACATCTTGAATGGAAAAGTCAAAGAGTCAATGCAAAAGGAATACATCAGGAGGGTCCACAAAATATTAAAATCAAAACTGAATGCTGGAATCATACATGGGCAGTCTCAGTGATACGCTACTCAGCTGAATCATCAACTGGACTTTGACTGAACTGGAAAACTTGGACCAGAAAACGCGCAAACTTTTCAATATATACCAAGTTTTACATCCACGAGTGACATTGACAGGTTGTACCTGCCAAGAAAAATAGGGGCCAGAGTAGGGGTGAAATCTAAAATTTGTTACTACTGGTTCTGTGGGCATGGCTTGGTGGTGATGGTGGTAATGTGACTGGGTGGGCGTGGCCAACTTTTTTTTTTTTAGTTTAAGAAGTTGCAGAAAAAAATGCTTTGAAAAGCCTCTGATGATTCTAGTTGAGTCGCGTGATCATCAGAGGCTGTTTTTTTACTTTTAAAAGCATTTTTTTTGGCCAAAGAGGTTGTAGAAAAAATGCTTTTAAAAGTAAACAAAAAAGCCTCTGATGGTCGCGCGACTCAGTTGGGCATGGGAGGGGGGGGGGGGGAAACGCAGGGATTTTTGCTACCAGTTCTCTGAACCACCTGCCGCCATCGCTACTGGTCTGAACCGTGAGCATTTCACCCCTGGGGCAGAGAACTATTGCAAATCCATCAAACTATAGAAGAAGAAAAACGATGTTTGAATGATTATGTGATCCAAAGTACAGAAAAATTGCTTGCAGGCTGTGAAAACAGAGAACATTATAAAAACAACAGAAACAAAGGCAGAATATAAGGAAAAACAGCTGGATGACAGATTAAATAAGTGGAAAACCAAAACTTTGCATAGACAACACTTGAAAAACATTGAAGGAAAATGAGATGAGAACTTTACATGGGCATGTCCTAAGATGGGAACCAACAAGAAAGAAACGGAAGGTTTAATACTCGTTCCTCAAGAACAAGCACTACAAACTAATGCCATGAAAGCAAAGATACAAAAATCCACCGACAATCCAAACTACTGACTTTGCAACAACAAAGTCGAAACTGTTTAATATGTGAATGCAGCAAAATCGCACAAACTGATTACAAAGCTAGACACGACTGAGTTGCTAAATTAATCCACTGGTCATTATGTAAAAAATACGAATTTCCTGTATCCAAAAAGTCATGGGAACATAGAGTGGAAAAAGTTATAGAAAATGAGAAGGTGAAGATCTTGTGGGAGTTTCACTTGGAACACAACACGCCAGATATCACAGTTGTTGAAAACCGAAACGTACAATTTATTGACCTTACCAGGAGATGCCAGAGTCGAAGAAAAAGAAGTGGAAAAAATCATGAAAGATCGTGACCTGGCCATCGAAACTACACGGCTATGGATGAAACATGTAACAGTGATACCCATTGTCATTGGGGCACTTGATACTATGTTGAAGAATTTTATAAGATACATCAACAAACTGCAGCTTCTGCAGCCACACCAGTGGAACTGCAAAAAACTGCGCTACTTGGAACATTGTACATTTTAAGAAGGTACTTGGTTAACCATTAGCACCAGTCAATGGTATTTGTGATGCATTTTTGAATGTTTAGTTGACTGAGTTTCATGTTTAATGAATAAAGTAAATAATAATAATAATAACAACAACAACAATAATAATAACAACACCATTAGTAGTAGTAGTAATAATTTTATCAATTTATTTATTGAATTATTGACACACTTCTGATATCCATTATAAGGGTGCCCTTAGTGGCAGCTGATCAGCATTATTTTTCTGTATGATTAGTCAGTAAAATCTCAATTTTATAGTGAACTCTCAAACCAATGTATCACAAGAAGGTAGAATAAAATGTTATTTAAAAAATTAATAATCCTGTTCCTTGTTACAGGTCGAAGAATATGTCCAGGTGAGACCCTTGCCAAAACAGAAATATTCATGTTCTTCACTAGTCTTCTTCAGAAATTCACCCTTCAACCAGCTCCTGGATTATCAGAAGAAGACCTGGACTTGACCCGTGAAGTTGGGCTTACCTCAACTCCCAAGACTTACACATTATGTGCTCTACCACATTCTTAAGAGTAGGAACATTTAGTGTTACAGTAATCTGAATTGCTCAGCTGCTTCTGTCTCTTTTGGAGCATTTTGGTGGCCTTCATTTATGCCTTCTCTGAAACATTAAAGATAGCACATATCATTGTGATGAGTCCCATCAAATCAGTAGTAGACAAAGGATACATTAAAATGGGCTGTTAGTTATTGTATCAATCACTATAAAGAAAAATCAACAAAGTGGTCCAATTATTTTGACCAATGATTACATTAAACTTGAAATCCCCTCTCTTTCTTTCCCTGTAGCATGGCTGTAGCGTAAGGATCTTATCTGTGTAAGTACTGTAGGAACAGGCAATGGGGATACAATAAATGAGAACCAACCTCAATTCCTCTTTTTGATTATGACTTATTCATTGTTGTTGTATTTTCCCACTTTACCAAAGTTTAATTATGAGAGTAATTTGTTCCCCACATACCAAAACAGATTATTTTGGGTTTGATGTAGTCCTGTAAACAGGACTGTTCCCTGCTTCTCTTGCTAAGTCATCTGTGAAGTGAAATGATGGCTATCAAGGGGAAAAACTTTGAACAGGACAACTGTGAATCCACTTTCATTCATCCTGAAAGATAAAAAAATTAGGATTAGGATTGGGTTCAATTTGGAACTTCAAAGATGTATTTTATATTGGAAAAACTATTGAAATTTCAAAATATTTTATTCCTTGCTTTTTTTTTTATTGTATTTTATATTTTCCTTTTATTCCCCCATTCCTTTTTTAGTTATTTTTACTTAGGCTTCCTTTTTATATATACTGTTCATATGTGTTCTCAAATGTAATCTATACAAAAAATGTATTCAATTTTTTTTTAAAAAAATAACTGGGAGATAAAGAATTCCTCTAGCTGAGTTAGTCATAGATAGCTGGAGTAACGAAGGAGAGAATTAAAATTATTTATAAATAAGAACTTGCCATCTCTAAAACCTTTCTTATCAGTGTAGTACTTCAAATGACAACCATGCATGCAAACATCTATAGATAAACAAAACCAGCTGCTTTCCAAATATGAGTTTGATCTTCCTTGCTTGCATTCCCAGTCTCCAAAGATGAATGTTGCACATTTTATAAATTAGGTATCTTTTCCTAGACAATTAGGTATCTTTTCCTCTTTACAGCAGTGATGGCTGAGAGGAAAGAGTGTATTAATTGTTTGCTAACAATGTTTGGTTAGACAGTAATAGAGCATTTTGCAACACCAGAGCTGTAATCTTTGCTCAGCCTTGGCTCTTCATTATGTCCAGTTTTAAACTCCTGATTAGATATGGAGTTTGTTGCTTCTGTTAAAGCATCAAACTGTTAGAGATATTTTCTGTGTGTGTCTGAGTAATGCTTGTTGCACACTTAGTTTTTTCTGCTTATTTTGTAGAATAAAATGCAACCCAGAAAAGTACCTAAAATGCAAAATCAACTATGAATTAATATTCAGTGGTCATCTGAATATTAATGTATACAATTTATGTTGTGTTTTAGGTACTTACCAGAATGTCTTCTGATAAGAGAAAGCTTGTTAGTGCTAATTGACCTCTAGCCTGTCTCTTTATGAACTGCAAACAATCTTTTTCCTTATTAACATCTTAAAATGTATGCCTCTTCTGTCATCAGACCTTATTTAAATAGATATATATGTAACATGTGTGACTTCATGGAGCTGATTTACTGTGCAAAAGAGGGGTGCCTTTTATCCTGTCCAATCAACTTTTCCCTTGCATTTTCTTTGATGTATTGGCTATAAAATGGAATTAAACTACGGATTTGGGTTCCCTCTTTGAATGAGAGGAGTCCCTTTTATCAGAATAATCTAATAAATTGTAAATAAATGATCTTCCAGTCTTGGTCTGTCTCATTGGAAAATATGCATGCCAAGGCACAAGCCTAAAAACCACAGTTGGCCTTCATTCCAATGGAAAAAAAAAAGAATTGCAATCAGCCACCATTTTTATATTAAAGAATGTTTGTAAATATGTGTAACTGGCCAGTTTCCTCTACCGCCCCACATCTGATCCATCTACGTTAATTCTGTTTAGGAGATTATGGAAATTGAAGTCTAAACCTATGGAAAGCGACTAGGTTGGGCCACCAATGAGATCCACAGATAATTTCCTCTCAATAGACACTAGACTGGCAATCTCTTGTCTAGGCCAAGGGATCGTTTTTGCATAAACAAAGTATCCTCTAAACATATAAGAAGCAAAACTGAGTCATTACTGGATAACTCTGAAGTTGGTCTGAAAATATATAGCCAGACATAAAGCCTGAGAGTCTCTGCATGTATAGGGAAAAAAAATCAGAGAAAGATAAATGCAGAGGACACGACCCTCAAGTAAAAGAGCATTTTCCCCCTCATCCCTTTTTTGGGACTTAACTGGTGAGGAGAAACCTCAATGTGTTCACAGTTCCATACCTGTGAAGAGTTAAATGGAGGAATGCCAGAGAAATTCTGGTATTTTTCAAAAACATCTTATTATCTATAGTTTAATCATTAGCAAGGATGACTGTGAGATACTCGGTCTGCCTTTCTAACATAAAGGGGTCCCTTCCTTCACTTAATCTTAGCTTTCAGCCTGAGTCAAGAATGTAATGCTTTGATCCTATTTGGACCTTTTCAGTTGGCAGAAATTCTCCTTGATTGTATTGTGTGGCAAACTTTTTATTAGAACCACAAAAGAACTTGCCAATTAAAAAGAAATGGATTGGATTGTTTCTGTTTCAGTACTGTTCCTATCTACACTTATGATTATGCTTCTTTTCAAAATGGGCAACCCCTGGAAGAAGAGCTCCAAAGATTGTCCACCAGGACCCAGGCCTTTGCCTATTGTTGGAAACCTTCACATAATGGATCTGTAGAAACCTTACCAGACAATGTTAGAGGTAACTTTTCCATCTTTCTGTTGCAGGGCAAAATTGCAGCATTCTGTGACTTTTGTAAGCAAGGGAAATGACAACTTGCTCTGACCAAAGATAAATGAGAAACAGATGGAATGTTCTTATTAAACCAAATGGTTCATTCAGACAAATAAAAGAATGTCCTATTCATTCTTTTTTTTCTAATCTAATCCCTGAACCTAGACAGATCTTGATAGATAGCAATGAAATATATCACTGTAGAATGGATAGTTTTGAGATGAAAGCTTTGAAATGTGTGCAATAATGTTCAGTTCATGTTCAAACAAAAATATGGTATAATTTTCAGTAAACAATTCTATATATACATATAAAAATGTGTAAATACATTATATTAGAAATACCATGTTTTAGGGGTAAATTTAAACAAAAATGCATTTAAACAAAAATGCATTTCTTTCAGAAAGTTACCCAAAAATTAACTGCACCTCAAAAGTATATTTGGACAAGGAATGTAATGTAATATAATGGAATGGAATAGAATAGAATAGAATAGAATAGAATAGAATAGAATAGAATAGAATAGAATAGAATAGAATAGAATTGCATATCAGAGTTGGAAGGGACCTTGGAGGTCTTCTAGACCAAGACCCTGATTAGGCAGGAAACCCTATACCATTTCAGACAAATGGTTGCCCAATCTTTTCTTAAAAACATCTGTTTACAACTTCTGGAGGCACGTTTTTCCACTGATTAATTGTTCTAATTGTCAGGAAATTTCTCCTTAGTTCTAGGCTGCTTCTTTCTTTGATTAGTTTCCACCCATTGCTTCTTGTCCTGCCCTCAGGTGCTTTGGAGAATAACTTGACTTCCTCTTCTTTGTGGCAGCCCCTGAGATATTGGAAGACTGCTATCATGTCACCCCTGGTTCTTCTTTTCATCAAACTAGACATACCTAGTTCCTGCAGCCAATCTTCATATGTTTTAGCCTCCAGTCCCCTAATCATCTTTGTTGCTTTTCTCTACAGTCTTTCTAGAGTCTCAACATTTTTTTTTACATCGTGGTGACCAAAACTGGATGCAGTATACCAAGTGTGGCCTTACCAAGGCATTATAAAGTGGTATTAACACTTCATGTGATCTTGATTCTATCCCTCTGTTTATGCAGCCTAGGACTGTGTTGGCTTTTTTGGCAGCTGCAGCACACTGCTGGTTCATATTTAAATGACTGTCCACTAGGACTCTAAGATCCCTCTCACAGTTACTACTATTGAGCGAAGTACATATACTGTATCTGTGCATTTTGTTTTTCTTACCTAAATATAGAACCTTACTTTTTTCATCATTGAATTTCATTCTGTTATATAGTGCACAATGTTCAATTCTGTCAAGTTCCTTCTGTATCTTAAGCCTATCTTTAAAATTGGTTAACTGAGGGAAACCGAAATGGATCCATTTATTAAATGTTCAGAGGATTCAAAGAGTTTCATGAATGAAAGCAAGTGATCAAATGCCTTCTAAAAAAGATGGGTGGGTAACAAAAGGGGACAGCGCCTATTCCTACCAGAATTCAGTCACAACTTTGGAAATTCATCCAATAGCTAAAACTCCCCAGTCCTCTCTATCCTTGGCTTTCTCATACTCCCTCTAGCAGGGGTCCCCAATCCTGGGCTGTGGCCCACTACTGTTGCCATACAAGTATTGGGCAAGCAGCCGCACATACAGCTCCACTTGCACAAGTGGCAGATGCTTGCACTTCTGCACGAAGCTCCATTTGTGTGAGCAGCGGGCGCTCATGCTCACATGCAAAGTTTCATTTGTATGAGTGATGGGTGCTCAGACTCCTGTGCAAAGCTCCATTTACACATGGACCTGCCAATCACCTGGAACCATTTCCTCTTCCCCCCACCAGTCCACCAAACTGGAGAGGTTCAGGACTGCTTCTCATAATCCCCCTCTCTCCACCTCTTTCTTCTTCCATTTATCTCTTTTCACAGAGAATTCTACTTCCAGCATCTCTTCTCAATCATTCTCCACAAACTTCTTGGCTTCACTCTCCCATATCTTGCTTTCCAAATTAATGATCTTTTGGAAGCAGATATCTCTGTGTCCTGTGGGCTAGTGGGAAACTTTTGTCATAGACATTATATGAAAAAACTGCAGGGGAAAGTTTGAGGGTATTGAAGCATTGTTTCAACATCTACTACCTACACTTACCGTCCTTGCATCTACCTATCAAACTTGCACCTATACCTACCATAGTACTGCCTTATCTCTGAAGGTATTTACCCATGTTGTAGGGCTGCAATACTGTTATCCTTCTCATCTTTTTGTATTACCTTTTCCTATTGGTATCTTATGATTATATTACTTCGTTGCTTTTCATGTACACTGAGAACTTAAGCACTGGAGACAAATTCCTTGTGTATCCAATCACCCTTGGCCAATAAAGTATTGCATTGCATTGCATTGCATTGCATTGCATTGCATTGCATTGCATTGCATTGCATTGCATTGCATTGCATTGCATTCCAGCTAGAAGGAAATGATTGTGGTGCTATGATCCATGAACATTCTGGTTCAAACACATTCTTAATAACTTATTTTCAGTTCATTTCAAAGAGCAGTTCTTCTATTGTGTATTACTGAAATCTACCATAGAATCTGCAGCAAAGTCTTATTTACATGGCCTGTACATTTTATAAATGGTCTTTTTTCTTGGATAAATATTAAACAAATAAATATTTCTTAGATAAATAGATAAATATTTTTATTATTGTAAACTTGTATTTTTATCTATGATATGTAAGTTATATTCTCATTGTGCTTTATAAAGGATCACTTTTTTTGATCACAGCTATCTCTCTCATACTTCCTTTTTTCCAGCTATCGAAGCAGTATGGACCTGTGTTTAAAATCCATCTGGGAGTCCAGAAAATAGTGTTGCTAACTGGATATGAGACCATAAAGGAAGCTCTGGTGAATAAGGCTGATGTGTTTGCTGAGAGGGCCACTGTCCCCATATTTGAGGAGCTTTCAGGGGTTTTTGGTGAGGACCCTCATTTCATGTCAGTACAATTTGGAAACATGTGACTGTACAATCGAGCATTTGTAACAAAGGTATTACAGGAGCAGAATAAATTATAATCGACTGAAACTGAATTGACTGAAACTGGTTTTCAATTTAGAAATAACTAAACTTTTTCCAAAATAATAACTGAAAGAGATATAAGGAAACATAGGGAAAAATAAAAGGTGTTTTTTTAAAAAAATGATAATAAGTATACATACTGTAGGAACAGAAAAAGGAAAAACCATGTCAGAAACTAAATATAGGAAGCAACTACAGAAAAATAGTATAACAGAATAACAGATTTGGAAGGGACCTTGAAGGTCTTCTAGACCAACCCCCTGCCTAAGCAGGAAATCCTACACCACTTTAGACAAATGGTTATCCAATATCTAGTGTTCTGGAGGCCACTATAGTATAGCTCTTGCTAAGATATATTGTTGTTAGTTAGATAATTCTGTATATTCTGGAATAAACAATACCCTAGGGTGGGTTTTTCAAAAATATATTTCTTTGCTATCTTTAATACGTCACTAGCCAATTTTCTGCATTGGGATGGTCTTTGGAATCATTCTGTAAAATGGGACCACAGACATTTTCCTCTCACAATTATCAGGATATTTTGGGGCAGAATTACTTGGATCTCTCCCAGGCATGGCTTAGGTCAATGTTTCCATACATACCAACTTTAAGATATGCGTATTTCAATTTACAGAATTGGTGGGGAATTCTAGGAATTGAAGCACACACATTTTAAAGCTGAAAAGGTTGAGAAACTCTGACTTAGACAAACACTAAGGTAACAATATCAGAAAATGGAACTGAATGTTTAAGAAATGTTCCTTGGGTTGGAAGAGCCAACTGGTAAGGAGTACCTTTCTTCACAATCAGTTGACATTTTGCGTATTCTTTGGTTTTTCAGGAATAGCTTTATCCCATGGTGAGAATTGGAGGATGATGAGGCATTTCATGTTAACCACATTATGGGACTATGGGATGGGTAAGAGGTCTATGGAAAGCAAAATAGCTGAAGAGTGCAGTTTCCTGGTAAAGAAGTTTGAATCTTATAAAGGTGAGTTGGTGTTTCTTCTGGGACTCAAGAACTTATCTATCTTATGTTATCTTGAAGGGGTTGAGATTTCTTCATGACATATTCCAGACTTCCAGAACTTTAGTTCTTTTTAAATAGTTTTTATTGAACAATATTCAAAATTCAAAACTATACAAGTATGTATGGAAGTATATCAAATATTTATGTCCTATATCAAATGTTTCTTGCAATAGGAACTTGGCACAACTCTGGTTCCATTTTCCAGACAATTTACAGAAGAAGTACAAGAAAGACTAGAATCTAATTCAAATGTGTTTCAAGCGTGAGCTGCACTGGCTTCCGGTTGTCTTCTGGGTGCGCTTCAAGATGTTGGTGACCATCTTTAAAGCACTCCATGGCTTAGGGCCTGGATATTTGCGAGACTGCCTTCTGCCGCCAATAGCCTCCCACTGGCCAGTACACTCGCACAGAGAGGGCTTCCTCAGGGTGTCGTCGGCCAGACAATGTCGGCTGGCAACCCCCAGAGGGAGAGCCTTCTCTGTGGCGGCACCCGCCCTCTGGAATGACCTATCCCCGGAGATTTACAGGATATCAGACCTCTGGACTTTTCATCAGGCCCTTAAAACCCACTTGTTTCATCTAGCCAGACTGACTTGATCCCATCCTCTGTTTTAAATTGGAACTGATTTTAAATTGGATTGTTTTAATTGTCGGCCAAAATTATTTAATATTTTTTAAAATTGTTTTAAATTTTATATATATCATGTTTTACTTTGGCTGTTCACCACCCTGAATCCGCGAGGAGAAGGGCGGTTTATAAATTGAAATAAATTGAAATAATAAATAAATTACTAACAACTAATAGATGAAAATTTTGTATGTTAATGAGAGCAACTCATTATTAACTAGAGCTGTCTATGACAGGACCCCCAAAATTCCCCACCAAATTTTTAGTGGAAAAATTTTCTGGACATGGCATATTGCAAGCTCTATCTTTAAGGAAACTGAAAGAAAGTCTATCTTTGAATTGTAATTGTTCTATATTATTAAGTTTTCTGGTGTAATATATAAACAGATCATTTGTAAAGTCTATCCAAAATTATATTCTAGGTATATGACTTCTTTATTATCTCTTGTTATTTTGTATCTTACAGCTGTATAACATGTTTCCCATGTTTGGCTTCCTTTTTGGTGCTCGTAAGAAAATCTTGAAGAACGGAAGGGAATTTCATGCTTTTGTCAATGAAAATTTCATCCAATGTCTCAATAATCTGGATGAGAATGATACAAGAAACTTTATTGATTCATATCTTGTACAACAGCAACAGGTAATGAAATGTGCAGAAATGGCAGCTTGAAGTTTTCCATAAAATTTTACAAATGCAAGTACCCGCAATTGGCAAGAATCCTTATTACAGGAAAAAGCAAACCTAGCAAATTGGCAAGGGTCTTCAAATATTGAGCAATCATTCACTTTGCCTAGTGTTTAGTACTCTTATTTTGAAAGTTTTGTATTATAGTCACTAACCAGTTTGATTGCAGTCACTGATCACCATTCAGCCTGATCTTCCAAGCAATTGAGAACTCTAGGAAAATAAGAATCCAGAAGAATCTTTTAATTTCTTGTAGATTATAATGTTGGGACCCCCATAATGAATTCTTCTTGTATATGGATATAAATAAAGAAAAAATTGCTTTGAATGCCTACAAGTTGGCACACATTTGAAGAGCATTATATTTAATTATGATGAAGGGGTTTTTTTATTCTTAGAAAATTTGCACAAAAAAGAGATAGTTGCATATATTGATAGTTACATATACCCCAATAAGAGCATTATTGGGGTAGTTACAGTACATCAATTGCATAGAAAGTAATACACTGTATTTCAGGAAAAAATATGTTCAAAGACTGTTACAATAACAACTACTAATTATTGTAGTAGGGTTTCTTTAAAAAGTGATTTAAAACACAATAAATAAATTATGAATATATTAAATATTGGCCAGATTTAAATTAAGAACTCTCATGTGAATAATTATTTATAAAATGTGTAGCAATCCCAAAGTGGGGATGACCGTATCAAATAGGATTTAAACTAGAACATTTTAGGACTCAAAAGGCACCTGTATTGAGAATGCACATTTGTAGAATCCTGTGAAGATTCTGTCAATAGGTTATATCCATTAAATCTTAATGACTAGCAGACAGGATTACCCACATTGGGGATTTTAGGATTATACAATAATTTGGTACATTATATACCATCTTGATTTTTTAAATCACCCATTGCTTTCTCTTTATAGGGCACCCATGTCATTCCCTTGCTGACATCTGTGCTCCATGATGAATCTCAGTGGGAGAGACCTCATGACTTCTATCCTGAGCATTTTCTCAACACTGAAGGAAAAATTGTAAAAAGAAATGCATTCATGCCTTTCTCTGCAGGTAGCAGCTTATTTTAAATTATATTAAAATGATGTTCAGCTTTTCTCCTTGATTAAAATCTCCCAAAGTGGCTAATAGGAGTAAAATTTAATAGCAATAGTTTTTTAGCTGTTATTTTAGGTCACTCCTAACTTAGAAATTTCCTGTGAGGAAGGTGATAATAATAGTATTAATAATAATTTATTAAATTTATATGCTCACAGTTCAGAAAACTAATAAAGGCACAGACATTAAAGGATCCAGCATGTATATGTGAACATTTCTGCTTTTAATTTCATTGGCAGGGCATCTTAAGATTTTTTAAATAAATAATCACTCTGGGAAACAGAAATATTTACACCTGCTGTTTCAGCACTGCAATGCAAGTCATGATATACTTCAGTTTTGCAGATCAATGATAGGGGTATTTTCAGTGGCAGTACATCACTCTTTCAGAGTTTGCATTATTCTTCAATCTCATTAGCCAACATGATCTTGCTACATTGTAATCTCTCTTCTTGGGTTGGAATTGTTATTCTGAATTTTACAGTGAATTCTCAAACCAATATGTCATAAGAAGGTGAAATAAAATACTGCTAACAAAACTAATAAACCCAAATCCTCTGTTCTCTACTCCTTGTTATAGGTCAGAGAGTATGTCCAGGTGAGACCCTTGCCAAAACATAAGTATTCATGTTCTTTGCTAGTCTTCTGCAGAGATTCACCCTCTAGTCAGCTCCTGGAATATCAAAAGAAGACCTGGACATGACCCGTGAAGTTGGGCTTACCACACCTCCCAAGACTTACATATTATGTGCTCTACCACATTTCTAAAAACAAAGGATATTCAAAGACTCATGAGTCTGTATCTGTCTCCCTTGGAGCCTTTTTCCCCCCTGCAACGTCTAGTTTTGGATATGGTCTTTATATATGCTCTCTTAAATGTTAAGAATATTACATATCTGAGTTCCATAAGATGTAGTAAACAAAATTCATAGTAGCAAACATTAAAATTTATTTTTTAATTGGAATGTATGATCATCAATTTCCAAGAAGAAAAGCCAGTTCCCAAATGAGTAATACTATGAGTAGCAGACAAAGAATACATAAGAATTGGCTCTTAGTTGTTATATCAATCACTACACAGGGACAATAAAAAAAACCCTGCCCTCTTGTTTTTCTTTAATTTACACTTGTCTTTAAAGCATTAAAAAGCTTGTTTGCAGCTAAATCTATGTGTTCAGATGAAAAGCAGTGAAAATCTGATTTGGACAAAGCATTTAAGTCCCAGCTGTATAGACAAAATATATTTTATTTTTTATTAGGAAGGTATGAACATTTATTTCAAAGAAGAAAACTGGTTCCCAAATGTTCAAGAAAATTGGATTCGTTCCCAATATTGACTCCTCTCATTCATTTATGAAATATATTGGATATTTATGGCTACATTTTCCTATCTTTTGTATGACCAACTTTTATTATTATGGTTTAACTATAAATTTCTCCCAACACAACTAACAGAAGAGCTTGAAGAAAATCTGCAAATTTTAATTTATTGAAAAAGTTTTACAATACAATTTTAACCCCACAATTATCCCCCTCCCCCCCTTTCCCCCCAACCCTCCCCCCCTGACTTCCGTTACATACAAATCATAAGTATATATCAATCATTATTAAACATTAGATATAGGTGAGATCCACAATATGTATCATAACTCTGACAATAAAATTAATCCAGAATTCTAACTAATAATAAGAAAACAAATTAAACAAGTAAAGTTTATAAAATTTATAAATGCCCCCTTAAAACTACACATGTATAAAAATTTTCCCCATCGTTTTATCAAGGACAGCAGTATAAACAAAGTATATAAATTTCTATCAAGTTAATATCTAAGAAACAATATTTAACCTAGTAATAACAGTAAGAGTGATCCTTTATTTCTTCAAACTCTATCAAGAAGCTAACCAAAAATTCTTAATTTAGTATTTATTCTAAACATAATCATCCCATTTTTGTGAATGTCCTCAATCAAATACTAACTGGTACTTCTTAGTTTGATATTTGTTCTGCACATAATCCACCCATTTCTTCCAGTCCCGAACAAAAACTTCATGGGTCCTATCTTTTAAATATGCAGAAATCTTTGCCATTTCCGCAAAGTTAGCCATCTTCAAAGTCCATTCTTCTATAGTCGGTACACTATCTTTTTTCCAATATTGTCCAATCAGTAATCTAGCTGCAGTAATCATATATAAAATCAGTCTTGTTTCATTCGGTGAACAATCCTTAACTATACCCAACAAAAACAATTGCGGAGAAAATTGAAGCTTCTTTTTCAGAACATTCTGCATAACCCACCAAAGTTTAATCCAGAAAGCTTTCACTTTCCTGCAAGTCCACCAGATATGAAAATATGTAGCATCCAAACAATCACACCTCCAACATTTAGGTTGAACATTTGGATACATACATGATAATTTCTTAGGATCTAAATGCCATCTATAAAACATCTTATAAAAATTTTCCCTCAGATTCTGTGCCTGCGTAAATTTAACATTCTGGACCCAGATCTTTTCCCACGTTTCCAACATCACTGGTTCTGCAAAATTCTGTGCCCATTTTATCATACAATCCTTAACTAATTCACTCTCTGAATCTCTTTCTAACAGTAAATTATACACCCTCTTAATATGCATCGGTCCTTTCTGTTTCATCTGTATCACCAAATCTTCTTCATGTAACATTAATCCAATTTTCTGATCTTCTCTCCATCTCGATTGAAGTTGAGAATACTCCAACCAAGTTAAGTTCTTCCCATCTTCCAACAGAGTTTTAAAAGATTTCAAATTCCATCTGCCCCCATCATTAAAAAGTATCTCTTTATATAACAACCCCCCGAGTGACTTTATATTTGGCATAATCTGCCCAAGATCCAACCACAAAGGTATTTTGTAATCCAACTGAGACTGGTGCTTCTTCCAAACTCTCATCAAGGCCCGTCTCAATATGTGACTTTTAAAAACGTTATCCCGCTTGTCCTCGTAAAACAAATATGCGTGCCAACCAAAGTCCAAATTGTGGCCTTCTAAATTCAAAATGTCATTTTTCGTTATTCCAAACCAGTCACCCACTTGAGTCAACACTGTAGCTTCATAATATAAAAGTAGGTTTGGAGCTTTAAGGCCACCTCTTTCACGAACATCTTGCATGATTTTAAACTTAACTCTTGGCTTTTTCTGATTCCAAATAAATTTATTTAGACCTGACTGCCATTCAGTCAATATTTTATCACTTTGAAGCACTGGAATCATTTGAAATAAAAACAGAAATCTAGGTAGAACGTTCATCTTAATAGCTGCTATTCTTCTGAGTAAAGATAGTTGCAGTTTCTTCCATATTTCAAGATCCTTTTGTATCTTATGCCACAAAGCCTCATAATTATTTTGAAAAAGTTTAATATTAGACGCTGCAACCTGGACTCCTAGATATTTCACCTTTGTAGCTATTTCAAAGCCTGCCACCCTTTCCAATTCAATTCTTTGTGGTTCCGACATATTCTTAACTATCATCTTAGTCTTTTTCTGGTTTAGTCTGAAACCTGAGACCAAACCATAATCATCAATAATTTTTTTCATCTGGATGATTGATTCCAAAGGTCGTGTTAGGGTTACAACCAGATCGTCTGCGAATGCTTTCGTCCTATAGTCTTTTTGCTTTACAACAATTCCACTCAATTTGTTTGAGTCCCGTAAAGAATTCAACAAAACTTCTAAGGTTAAGATAAACAACAATGGAGATAGCGGGCAACCTTGTCTAGTTCCTTTCTGTATCTGAAAATTAGTAGTTAAACTTCCATTAATAACCATTTGTGCTGTCTGTTCTTGATAGATTGCCTCAATTGCTTGTACAAACTGAACTCCGAAGTCCATTTTATACAAAGTCTTTAATAAAAAATCCCAATTGACTCGATCAAAGGCTTTCTCCGCATCCAAAAATACCAGCGCCGCAGGGATCTGTTTACTCTTCTCAAGATATTCCAGTAAATCTATAACTTGCCGCACGTTGTCCTTCATGTATCTCCCCTCAATAAAACCTGCTTGATCACTATGAATCACCTCTTGGATAACTGGCATCAATCTGTTGGCCAGAACTTTAGCAAAAATTTTGTAATCCGTATTCAGGAGAGATATTGGTCTAAAATTTTCTGGTTTTGAAAAGCCGTCTTCCTTTGGTATAAGTGAAATAAAGGCCGTTTTCCAGGAGGGGGGTATTTTACCCCCCCCCCCCATTGTATACTACAAAATAAGTCCTTCAGATGCTCTACCAACTCAGATTGTAAGTTCTTATAATATACTGCTGTCAAACCATCCGTCCCAGGAGCTTTAGCTGTGTTCAGTTGTTTAATTGCAAACAAGATCTCTTCAGAGGTTATTAAACAATTAAGTCTTTCCCTTTGTTCCGATGAAATTTTTGTAACTCTCATCTTTCCAAGATATTTATCAATAAGGTCCTCTTGAATATTATCTTTACGATACAAATTTGAATAATAGTCTAAAAAAGCTTGATGAATTGACTTCTGTTGAAAAACCTGTTTACCTTTGTATTCAATAGATTCTATTACACGAGAACTTTGTTTCTTTTTTAGAGTATATGCTAACCATCTGCCCGGTTTGTTAGCATTACAAAAGGTATTATGTCTAGCAAATTGCAAATTAGTCGCCGTCTGATCAGCTATCAATATTTGAAATTGTTCTTTCAAAAGTTTTATAGTTTGCTGTAGTTTCTGATCAGTCGGATTTTTTATATGCAGTTGTTCTTTTGCCTTTATTTCAGCCTCCAATTCTATTCTTTTCTTTTGTCGAATTATCCTTTGCTTAGAATTCATATAAATCAGTACACCTCTCATATAAGCCTTACTTGCATCCCAAACAACTTCAATAGGTGTACCTTTATTCAAATTCAGCTGGAAAAATTCCTTCAGATGTTTTTTAAGATCCTCTATATTCTTCTCATACCTAAATAAATTCTCATTAAGTCTCCAGGATCTTCTCTCCCTCTTGCCAAAATCCATTTCCATCCATACAGGGCTATGATCAGACAGAGTTCTTGGAAAAATCTTAGTCTTAGTCGTATTAGAAAATAAATCAGTAGAAGCCAGTATAAAGTCAATTCTAGAAAAGGACTGATGTCTATCAGAAAAGAAAGTAAAATCCTGTTCCTTCGGATGATGTATTCTCCATACATCCTTCAGTTGTAATTCTTCTTTCAATGCAAAAAAAGTCTGTGGTAATTTATTCCCCTTCTTAGCCAATGTCTTCTTATCAAGATTTGCATCGATGACTCCATTCCAATCTCCCATTATCAATAAAGATTTATAATTCCATTGCAATATTTTGCTATGTAGTAATTTATAAATAGTTTCTTGCTGCTGGTTAGGGGCATAGATTCCTATTAAAAGAAACTGAACATTCTGTACATTTATTTCGACCGCAATATATCTTCCTTGATCATCCACTTCTACAAGTTTAGCTGGTATTCTTTTAGAAATATACAACACTAGTCCATTCCTTTTTGCCAAATTAGAAGAAATAAAGTGTACTCCAAGTTTTGAATTTATCAAATATTTTTGATCCTGGGTTCTAATATGAGTTTCTTGGAGGCAAACAATTTCATTTTTATATTGACTCAAATAGTGAAATATTTTCCTTCTTTTCTGTGGGGAATTCAAACCATTCACATTCCACGATAAAAATCTAACTGCCATCTGAAAATTCACGAAGCTTGCCAAGGACTTGTCTAAGACTTTGTTCAACAACAGAAGTCTTAGGTCTTGCCCCTCCCACTGCTTCAGATTTTTGTGGTGCCCCATCCATCCCTTTCACTTCTTGTGGCATCTCGAACATCTGTTGTTTTTGCTTCTCTTGTCTCTGCTTTTCAGCTGCCCGGGTTACACGTTGATCTTTTGGTTCTTGCATCATCAATTCAAGGTCCGGATCCACCTCTCTTGTTGCTCTGGGATGTTTTGTTCTTGGCTCTGGGAGGCCGATAAAAAAATCCTCCGTTAAACCACCTTCAGCTCCTAAAACATCCTCCACTGCCAACTCTTGAGTTGCCTGTTGCTCTTGTTCCTTTGAAGGTTCTAATGTCTCTTCCTCGAAATCCTTGTATTGGAAGGCTCCTTCTACTGAGAACAATGTGGATGAGCATGGTGGTGTTGGAGATCTTTTAAGAATATTGTGAAAAAAGTGTTGTGCTTTTGCCAACGAATTCAAACGGTATCTAACATCCTCATATCTCAGGATAATTCCCACTGGTGCATCCCATCTGAATGGGATCTGTCTCCTTTTCAATTCATTCACCAAGAAGCCATAATCTCTCCGATCTCTTAACATTTTAGGTGGTAGTTCTTTAAAAACTCCAATTTGATTGCCCTCCACCTGAATAGTGGTATGAAAAGAGCTACGCAAAATATCATTTCTCAGCGTTCTGTCAGTAAAATAAATCACAACATCTCTGGGCAAATTCCTCTGTCTCGCTACTTGAGAGTTAACCCTGTAAATCTTGTCAATTCTTTTCTCAATTAGCTCAGGTTCCAGTTTTGAGATTTTGGCCAAAATATCCACACAAGCAGCCCTCAAATCCTGTCTGTTATTTTCCCTCAGACCCCTTAGTCTTATGGCAAACTCCATATTTCGAAATTGTAGCATGGTAATTTCCTCTTCCATCTTTTGGTTCCTCAGATCCACCTTAAAAAATTTCTCCTCTGCATCTTTTTTATTCTTTTGCACATCTAAATTTAGGTCATCCACTTTTTTTCCAACCACCACCAAAGCATCAGTGAGAGCCGTTACCACTGTAGTTACATTCTGATTCAGCTTATCACTTTTTTCCTTTACAAACTGCTTCATTTCATTTTGATTATTTTCAATCTTCACATTCAAATCTTTAATCTGATTAGCAAGAGTTGCTGTTAAATTGGCCATGAAAGCTTTCAAATCCTCATTCCCTCCTCCTTGCATTGTACTCTGAGACTGAGCTATTGGCTTGGCTGGTAATTCCTTTGTCTGGTGAGGAGGGGAATCCCCACCAGTTTTCTTTGAAGCCATGCCTGGAGAACACCTTAATTTCTTAAAAAAAGAAAATCTTCCTCCCTTCCCTAAAAATCCAGTCTTTCTCCCCAGTTTTGCAGGAAGGGGGAACAGCCAAAGTTCTTTTCCACTTTAAAATATTCAAAGTCTTTTGAGTTAACACCAGGCAGGCTTAAGTTGTTAATTATCAGTTTCACTTTCTAGTTTCGTTTCTGCTCTTTCAGCCAAGCGCCATTTTCCGCTCCAAATTTTAAACTGCCACTTTTTTTCCTTTAAGTCTCAGCAAGCCTTAAAACTCCTTTTTTTTGCAAAATTTCCCCTTTAAAAAGTTTTTCTCACCAATTAGCCGTTGCAAGATGTTTTTTAAAGGGATGGGATGATTCCGATCGTCTCGCTCTGCCGCTGACAGAGGTCCCTCGGCGCGCGGAGCTTCAGCGAAGAGGATAGGGAGCCCTCACACAGAGCACCTTCCAGGGCTAAAAAAAAACCCCTGGGGGTGTCTCTGGGGCTCTACCTGGACTTCGCCGGCTCTTGCCCCCTCCTAAAACAAAAGGGGGATTTTCCAAGCCGCTAAACAGCTGTTTAGCGGCTCTAACGCACGCGGAGGCCGGCAGCTATATGAAAGCCGCCCGGCGACGTCGGAGTCCCACCCGGAAGTCCGAAAATCTGCAAATTTTAAAAGGACAAGTTTGGGACTTTTTCTTCATGAACATTAACAAGGTTGAGAAATCCTTGAGAAAAAGAGAAGCTTGTAACTACTTGACAAACATTCTAGAGAAGAAAAAGATTTTATTTTATGAAGACAAGCTGGAAGGAGTGACTTAAACTTAATGAGTCAATTGGAATTAGGATGGATTTTTATCAGTTTGATATTTGTAATTGAATCTTAATCTAAAGTTTGCATTTTTTCCTTTATATATAATGCTTAGCTAACTCTTCTAAGTCTTTAAACCAAATTATCTCATACTATCTTAAAACCTTTCTGGTTTGTTAGTCACAAGGGTTTCATAGATCAGAGCCCACTTCCCCAGGTCACCTAGAAACTTTAACTGAGCAAAAACACAGCAGTACACACAGGCCCCAGAATTCTTTCTTGTAACATTACTGCTGTGTGAGTTTCTTTCTGGGGGCAATTCAAGATGCTGACTGTCACTTTTAAAGCCCTAGATGGCATAGAACCAGGTTATTTGAGGAATTCATGGATTGTATATACCAAGGGTGTCAAACTCAAGGCCCAGGGGCCGGATCCGGTCCATGGGGTGCTTAGATCTGGTCTGATCTAGCCCTGGAAATAGCAAAGGACTGGCTCGCAGTGCCTCTGCCAGTGAAAATGGAGCTCATGAGGGCTGTGTGCAGCCCTCCTGAGTTGCCAGTTTCTGCTGGCAGAGGATTGCAGGATATTGTCACAGCCGAAAATGGAGCTTGGGAGCCCGTTAATCGCTGGCAGAGCTTTCGGGCCACAACAGGTGCACCAACATAAGTGACATCGAGCTGGCCATGCCCCCCAACCCCCCCGAGGTCAAACACAACCCTGATGCGACAGCCAAGAAAATCAAGTTTGACACCCTTGGTATATATAATCCAGCTGGATTGTATAGATGGGTTCATTCTAGGTTCACCTATTAAACACTGTCTTCTGGTCAGACCTCATAAGTGAACCTTTTCCCGCCTGAAATATGGAGGGCCTATACGCCTCTTCTTTCCATAAGGTCTTGAAGACCTAGTTTTTCTCTAGACATTGGGTCAGAGAAGGCAAGTCAAGCCCCACCCTTATTTTTTTATTTTATTTATTTATTTATTTTTTTGAGAGGAACCTAGGTTTGTGATACAGTTTTAATTTTTTGGGTTACATTCCCCCCCCCCCAAAAAAAACCCCTCCTAACATGTAGAATGTCAAACCTGAATATTTTTTCTTTTAAAGTTTTTTATTTTTATACAACTCATTGCGTGAATGGTTAGATACCAGGGTATCATACATTTAAATACGTTATTGTTAAACACAACAATATTATTCATAATAATTACATTTCATTTTCATTTCTAATTTTACTAACTCATAACTTCTACTATCACCCTTCAGTTCTAAATCTTCTCATAGTTTTTCCATATGTTATATCATCTTAATATCTATTTTTACTATTTTCCCCCCTCTTAGTTCTACTTCTCTTTTAGCTTCCCCCTCCCCTTCACCTATCATTCTAGAGTGAATGTCAAGCCTGAATTTTATTGGGGTGTGGGATTGTTTGTATCCTTGGGGATTCTGACATGAATTCAGTTTGACACAGTTTGGAGCTGAAGGAGGGGAGAGCCAAAGGGTATAGAGCCTTCAGCCAAAACAGTATAGCTAATGGATGAATCAAGTACATTCCAATGGCTGGCCAACTGGTGGAAGAGAAGAGAAGTCACCAGGCAACTGACTCTCATCTTGGTTGGACAATGTGACAGTTTGTTTTGGAAAATGAAAAAAACTATTACTTATATTCGGGTGGAAAGCACAGAAACTTTCAGTACTGGCTTTCCACTAGTAGTGCCAAGATGATGTATCTAAATAAATTTGTTCTTTGAGGAAATGCAATGCCACAGAGTTCGATGTAATGGGTGCATTACTTGGAGCCTGACATACAAGAGCTGTTCTGGCCCCGTGCCCAGAAAGAACCCCCCCTCAGACACCCAGAGGCTAAGGAACTGGCAGGCAACCAAGGGAGATGATAACAAAATGACGGCAGCACTCCGCAGTTGCTTGCCAACGTGTTTATTACACAGTCCGTCACATACACACCACAGCTAAGACGCCGGGCCGATTCAACACCGGGATCCACGTATCTTTGTTTTTGTTCGTCACAAAGATATGTCTACGATCGCTTGCTTATATAGTCTACTAAGAGGCGTGGTCCCCCAGCCAATCATGACCACGCCCTTTCCTCTGCTGGGCTCTCCTGTCTCTCCGACGCTGGCGAGGATCCAACCAAAACTCGCTGCCCTCGTCAATGTCCTCCTGTGGCTGCGGGGATGAGCTTGGCTCTGGGCCTATCTCCTGCCCTTCGGTGTCCTCCGGAGGCATTGCCAGAGAGGAGAGTCCTGGAGAAGGAGGCCTTGCCAACTCCTCTCCCTCACTCTCAGAGTCCTCCCCTGCTGATGACGCAGGCTCAGGCAATGGAGCCACAACACTATCCCCCACTGCAGGGCCCTTCCCCCGCCGCTGACGGTCCGGATGCGGTCGGGACGGGAACTGCGCATGGAAAGCCCGTACCAAGTCAGGAGCCTGTACGGAGGAAGCGTCCACCCAGGAGAAATCCTCAGGCCCGTACCCCTTCCAGGCAATAAGGTACTGGAAACGGCCCTTCAGCCAACGGGAGTCCCGAATGCTGTCCACCTCGTACGTCGCGGAGCCGTCGTCGGCAACCGTGGTCGAGGGAGCAGGTGCCGTCGGGCGTCGGAGGCGGCACAGCGGAGCCTCAGGGACCAGAAGGGACCGATGGAACACAGGGTGGAGCCGCATCGACCGGGGCAGGGTCAACCGGTAGGCCACCGGGCTGATGACCGCCTCGATGGGGAAGGGTCCGATGAAACGGTGGTCTAGCTTCTTCGCCGGCCGGTCTGTGGGGAGGTGCTTCGTGGACAGCCACACCCGATCCCCAACCTCCAGCGGCGGCGTGGCCCGTCGAGAGCGGTCGGCGACCCGTTTATAGTCCTCCTTCGCCCGGATCAGCTGCCGACGCACCAGCTGCTGCACCGCTTGCAGCTCCGAGAGGAAGTCCTGGGTCTCGGGAACAGGGGAATCCAAGAGGGACAGAGGGAACAGCCGTGGATGGTATCCCACGTTGGCATGGAACGGGGTCATCTGGGTGGAGGTGTGTTGGGAGTTGTTGAAGGCGAACTCCGCCAGGGGAAGGTACTCGGCCCAGTTGTCCTGCTGCTGATTGACGTAGCAGTGGAGGTACTGCTCCAGGATGCCGATGACCTTCTCTGTCCCCCCGTCAGTCTCCGGATGGTGCGCCGACGACAGACACACCTGCACCTCCAACGCGGCCATCAGGCTTTTCCAGAAGCGGGCCATGAACTGGGCCCCACGGTCGGAAACCACTCTGTCCGGCAGGCCGTGGAGGCGGAAAACGTGCTGCAGGAACAATCGGGCTGTGGTGCGGGCCGATGGCAGTCCACGGCACGGAATAAATTGTGCCATCTTTGTGAGCATGTCCACCACCACGAGAACGGTAGTGAATGTGGTGGACGGTGGCAGGTCCGTCAGGAAGTCCATAGAGATGGCTCCCCAGGGTCTCTCTGGTGTCGGCAGCGGCTGGAGAAGTCCAGGCGGTGGGCCTGACGCGGCTTTGGCCTGTCGGCACGGCACGCAGGATGTCACGTACGCGTGCACGTCGTGCCATACCCGAGGTCACCAGAAAGTCCGCGTCACCAAGTTCAGCGTCTTAAAGAACCCAAAATGTCCTGCCGCGGGGTTGTCATGGCACTGATTCATAACGATGGCTCGGAGCGGACTCGTGGGCACGTACAGCCGGCCTCGGTGTTTTAACAAGCCCTCCTCCAAAGTCCAAGGGGAGGCAGGGCCGACTTCCGCCTGCCGCTGTTGCGACCAGGCATCCTGGCGCTGTGCTTCCCGCACCTGAGCCCGCAAGTCCATGGGTTCCTGGGCTGCGGCCAAGGATTCCGCTGGCAGCACCGTCCGCAGAGGCAGGGAGACCTTCGGAGAGAAGTACTCCGGCTTGCGGGACAAGGCGTCCGCCCGCACGTTGTGGCCACTCGGGATGTAGGTCACGTGGAAGTTGAACCGGGCGAAAAACAACGACCACCGGATCTGCCGCTGGTTCAACTTCCTGGCCGTCGTGAGGTGCTCCAGGTTCCGATGGTCTGTCCGCACCTCCACCTGGTGTCGGGCCCCCTCGAGATGATGCCGCCAAGCCTCGAACGCGGCCTTGATAGCTAGCAACTCTTTCTCCCAGATGGTATAGTTGCGCTCGGACGGATTGAGTTTCCGGGAGTAATAAGCGCAGGGAAAAAGAGTGCCACCATCCTCCAGGGCCTGTAACAGCACCGCCCCAATCGCCACATTGGACGCATCCGTTTCAACCACAAACGGACGATGTGGATTGGGGTGCCTCAGGACAGGTTCCGTAACGAAGGCCTGCTTCAGAGCCTCGAAGGCCTGCTGCTGCGGGGGACCCCATTGAAACGGAACCTTCTTCCGAAGGAGCTGGGTCATCGGCAAGGTCAGGGTGGCGAAGCCCGGGATGAAGGTTCGATAGTAGTTGGCGAACCCCAACAGACGCTGGATGTCCTTCACCCGATGAGGGGGTTCCCAACTAATCAAGGCCTCCACCTTACGCGGGTCCATCGCGATGCCTTCCGGGGAGATGATGTGCCCAAGGAACTCTATGGAAGTCTGGAAGAAGAGACATTTCTCCAACTTCGCATAGAGTTGGTGCTCCCGCAGGCGCTGCAGAACCTGGCGGACGTGCTGGACGTGGTTCTCCGGGGACCGGGAGTAGATCAGGATGTCATCGAGATAAATGACCACGAACCGATCCAACATGTCTCGGAACACATCGTTCATCAGATGCTGGAAGACCGCAGGGGCATTGGTCAACCCGAATGGCATGACAGTATATTCAAAGTGTCCGTATCGGGTGCCAAATGCCGTCTTCCACTCGTCCCCCTCTCGCATCCGCACCAGGTTGTAGGCTCCCCGGAGGTCAAGCTTGGTGAAAATCGAGGCCTCCCGCAACCTCTCCATCAGCTCCGGGATGAGCGGCAGGGGGTAGCGATTCCGTACGGTGATGGCGTTTAACCGCCAGTAGTCGCAACAAAGGTGTAGGTCCCCCGTCTTCTTCTTCACAAAGAGGACTGGGGCCGAGAGAGGGGAGGATGAAGGTCGGATGAACCCTCGGGCCAAGTTTTTGTCCAGGAAGTCCCGTAGGGCGGCTAATTCGGGCTCCGACATCGAGTACAGACGTCCCGTGGGCAGGGGCGCGTTGGGCACCAGATCCACTGGGCAGTCATAGGGTCGATGCGGGGGTAAGCGGTCCGCCTCCTTTTCACTGAACACGTCAGCGAAGGACGTCAGCTCAGGAAGTAAAGAGATGGCAGGGGTGGAGACGTCCTGGCCGGCACAGGTGTGGCGGCTGTGGTCGACGCACTGCAGGCTCGGGAAGGAGATGGCGTTCTTCGACCAGGCCACCTGCGGATCGTGCGCCCGAAGCCAGGCCATCCCCAGGACCACTGTCACGTAAAAACGGATCGCCTCCTTGTGGGCCCCAATGGCGAGGCGCAAGGGCTGAGTCGCGAACTTAATGGGCCCCGCCACAAGTTCCCGCCCATCGATCGTCTCGACTCTCAACGGAGGGTCCACTGGAACCAAGGGGACCGCAAAATGGGCCACAAAGGCCTGGTCCATAAAGTTCGTGGTCGCCCCCGAGTCCACCAGCGCATGTGCCGGAAGCCCCTCCGACCGGTCGGCCAACAACACCCGGGTGTCCAGGATTAGGTGTCGAGGGGGCCCCGAGTCCACCTCCGCTGAATCAGGCGGGGCAGTGATACGTACCCGACCTAAGGTTTCCCCCAGGCCGGGCCTGCCCCGTTTCCCGGCTGGTCCCGCCGAGATTCAGGAACAGGCGTGAGCGTCCCACTACGCTTCTTGGGGCATGAAGCGGCAAAGTGTCCAGCCTCCCCGCAATAGAGGCATAATCCCCCTTGGCGTCTCCGCATCCGCTCTGGGGCTGTCAGGCGAGGTCGGGCCACTCCCAGCTCCATGGGCTCCTCCGCAGGCGCCACAAAGCGCGGGGTGACCCGGGACGCTGTCGGTGCAGGACACGGGGGTACTTGGATGGGCTGACGGATCTTGCGCCGTTGGAAACGGGCATCAATGCGCAAGCACTGCACGACTAGGACATCGAGGGTCTGAGGCGTCTCCACACGAACCAGCTCATCCTGCAGGTCATCGGACAGGCCATCCTGGAAAGCGTCCCTGAGCGCTGCATCATTCCAATCTGAGTCCTGGCCCAGAAGCCGAAATTCAGCCACATATTCCTGCAGGGGGCGTTTCCCTTGACGGAGATCTTTGATGCGCCTGGCTGCTGTCTGGGTCTTCAGGGGGTCCTCATACATCACCCTCAGATGTTGCCAAAAGCCCTGATAGTCTGCCAACAAGGGGCTATTCTGCAGCAACAGAGGTGTGGCCCATCGGGCGGCATTGCCGGAGAGGAGGTTGATAACAAACGCCACCCGAGCCCGGTCATCTGGAAAATCCTCCGGCCTCATTGCCATAAACAGCTGGCATTGTCCCATGAAAGCCGGGAACATCTCCTGTTGCCCAGAGAATTTATCAGGCACACTGATAGGGCTTTTCCGACGAGGAGGAGGGGGAGGAGGAACAGCTGCAGGCACATTTCCCCCAGCCAGTTGGGCAGTCAACTGGCCAACCTGCTGCTGCAGGAGCTGGTTATCAGCTTGCAACTGTTGGATAATTTGCTGCAGCTGTGGATCCATCGTGGTAACGATGAGTTAACTTTTTTGCTGGTGACGAACAAGATGTTCTGGCCCCGTGCCCAGAAAGAACCCCCCCTCAGACACCCAGAGGCTAAGGAAATGGCAGGCAACCAAGGGAGATGATAACAAAATGACGGCAGCACTCCGCAGTTGCTTGCCAACGTGTTTATTACACAGTCCGTCACATACACACCACAGCTAAGACGCCGGGCCGATTCAACACCGGGATCCACGTATCTTTGTTTTTGTTCGTCACAAAGATATGTCTACGATCGCTTGCTTATATAGTCTACTAAGAGGCGTGGTCCCCCAGCCAATCACGACCACGCCCTTTCCTCTGCTGGGCTCTCCTGTCTCTCCGACGCTGGCGAGGGTCCAACCAAAACTGCCCTCGTCAATGTCCTCCTGTGGCTGCGGGGACGAGCTTGGCTCTGGGCCTATCTCCTGCCCTTCGGTGTCCTCCGGAGGCATTGCCAGAGAGGAGAGTCCTGGAGAAGGAGGCCTTGCCAACTCCTCTCCCTCACTCTCAGAGTCCTCCCCTGCTGATGACGCAGGCTCAGGCAACGGAGCCACAACAAGAGCCATGGTGGCACAGTGGTTAGAATGCAGTACTGCAGGCTAACTCACTGTTCACTCCAGGAGTTCAATTCTGAGAGACTCAAGGTTGACTCAGCCTTCCATCCTTTTGAGGTCAGTAAAATGAGAGGCCAGGTTGTGGGGCAATATGCTAACTCTGTAAACCACTTAGAGAGGGCTGTAAAGCATCATGAAGCAGTACGTAAGTCTAAGTGCTATTGCTATTGCTATTGCTACAGAGCTCTGCTAGAAGAATTATTCACAGACACCTGGGTTAAAAGAAGGAGGTGTTATTATTATTTATAAGCAAGCAATAGGTATCTCTAAGCTGTTCTAGTTTGATAATTAGGGCATTATTTCAAAAGACAACAACTTATATAATCATCCACAGATAAAATCAGTTGTTTTTCAGGTATGATTTCTATCTTTCTTGCTTTGCATCTCCAGCTTCTAAATATGCAAGTTACACATTTTACAATCTTTTCCTAGATAAAACCTTTTTACAGCAATGGCTGAGAGGAAAGAATTTGTCAGGTGTTGTTAAAAATGTTTAGTTAGTCAGTAATGGAGTCCTATGCAACAACGGAACAGTGATCTTTGCTCAACCTTGGCTTCTCTCTTAATGTATCTTGTTCGTGATTAAGCTCCTGATGTTTCTAATTAAAGTAGTAGCCTCTTGGAGGTATTGTGTATGTATGTGCTTGTGTTTAATGCTTGTCCACACATTGTTTTTTCTGATTCTTAAGTAGGATTATAATCATAACCAATGCAGTGAGTGTTAAATGACGAAGGATCCTGAAGTTCAGAAATACTTTTCCACTAATAGGATTTCAGAACTCTAATCATTCATGATTTTAAGTAAAGAAAACTAAAGAAGAAAAACTGGAAGAACTATGACTGCTACTATAATTATAGCAAATGTCCAGTCCCAGGCCAAGCACACAGAAATACACTGAGAGGTGGTTGCAAAATTAACTGATAAGTTTTGTGAAGTAAAGAAGCAAACAGCAAAGGAAACGTGACCACAAATAAACATGTGTGCACAAGGTCACCCCACCCCAACACACACCCAGTAGATAAAGAAGTCCCCTTGTTTATCTATTACAAGTTCAGCAGTCTTGTAATAAGAATTCCAGTTCAGAACATCAGACACAACAGTGGAATTCCAAAAGTCAAACATTGCAAAAGGGTCATCAGCTGGCAGATCTAGAGTAAAAGTCATGAGGTTTCAAACCAGGAATGAAGGTGCACTGAATGGATGAATGAAGCCAGTCATCCACAAAGAGGTTTGAGCTTGCTGTTTCTTGATAGTCAGTTAATAATTATTTCTTAAATAGAAGAGGAGCCCTGCAGAGTGCCTCTGTTCTGCTCTGCTCTTTATAGAATGAGTCCTGAAGATGAGGACTCCTCTTCTTCAGGAACTTGTGGCAGCTGTGCCTACTGCTTACTAGACAACCCAACCTCATTTGTATGTAACTCCTCAGGCAATGGTTTGAGCCACTAGAGGATTTATCTCCTCATTGTCTCTTGTGAGTCTGACAACAAGCCATGACAGCAAGATAGGAAATAAAAGGGAATTACGCTAAGGGTAAGGGATTCAAAAGACTTAGGGAAATGGTGCAAGTTGCTTCCAGATTTAGATTTTTCATGCAAGCCTTACTCAATTCATGTCTGAATACTATATTATTCATAATTGTACCCATTATAGCTGTTTGGTGAAAGTGAAGAGAACACCCTAGTACTGAAAAGATAGTGAAGAAAATTGACTGATAAAGAAAAGAACAGCAGTCTCCTCCTGGCTACTGTTTTTGATGAAAACATTTGGATAATCATCATAATAAAACAACCTTTTTAGGCTACTACATAAGCCAGGAATTAGCAGTGAGGCTTTTTAGAAGGAGAGGGGGAAGAGGAAGGAGAGAGAGGTTATCATTTTTAAAATCTATTTATTTTATTTATTTATTTGTCAAGCATATATAAGGTAACAGATAAAAGTATAAACATAATTATGAATACATGAAATGGATACAAATAAAAAGGGAAATTAGGACAGGGATGGTAGGCACGTTGGTGTGCTTATGCACGCCCCTTACAGGCCTCTTAGGAATGGGGTGAGGTCAACAGTAGTTAAAAAAAAAGTTGTAAAAAAACCCAGTTTTGCTGAATAAGCAACAAGGCAGGACTTTAACCACAACCCATGAACCATAGGATTCTATCAGTCAACCTGCTAGACAATTTGGCTCTTAGCTGCTCATGTGATTTTTATTGTGCCAGCTGGTCATCTGGACTGAAGCCCTGAGGACTTAGCCCCTGATCTTCCATTTCCAAATTCTAAGTGAATTCAATGCTTGCTAAACCTAAAAAAGGGAATCAAAATCTTCAATTGGCTCCAAGGTGGCTAGACTATTTTTTAAAAAGCTGAGACAGATACATCATCTTTCATACCCTATCTGCTATATTTCTCTCAGTGAATGTGGGCATGCCTTTTCATCCATATGAGATAATGGAAACAAATCTTGAAAGCCACAGAAAACTTCCAAATTATAGGAGCAGTTCAATAATGGATAAAGAGAAGTGAAATGCTCCCTTTGTTGATATAGTCAAGCAAAGCATGTCAACCATGTTTTGGAATACCTTTGCCTTAGGCCTTGGGTTTTGTAAAGTTGTGACAACCTTCAGATTTCTATATCAGTGATACAATTATATTTTCTGATTTAAGGTTCTCTTGACATTTCATGGGAGATATTTGAAGTTGAGGTTGAGATCCATCTGAAGGGCAAAATAACGGCGGGTAGACAAAACCATACCTGTGGTGATTGTGGTACTTCTGGAGAAAAGAGTCAAATGTCTTATCCAGAACAGCTGGGAAGTAAAGCCATGGCCTAGAGAATTGTGTGGTCAAGAAACTGAAGCCTTGGGACATTGGCCATGACACCTGAGAATTTACTTGGATCAAAATCAGTATTAATGCATTTTCACAAATCTTCCACAAGTTGAAGTTCAATAATTATGCAAATGGATTCACAATGTTTTCTTTATTCTGCAAATAAATAATATTAACAATCCTGGACATTGGTTTACTTAGGGCCCAAATGACTAGACAAACTTTTTCATTTGGAGATTAAGATATCATCCATTTGAATTACAAAGTAATCTCATTCAAATAGAGGAAATCAAATACATGAAAGAGAAAAGTTAATGATTCACTGGAATCATATTTATACTATCTCCATGGTACTGCAACATTTTCAGATATTTGTGCAGGCATTATATTATGCAGGAACTATATTTGATCTAATAGTATTGCATTTTCCATTTTAAATACTACAGAAAGTATTTACTGAAAGAAAATGGATTGGACTCAACTTGTTTCTGTATCACTCTTCTTTATTCTTCTGACTGTATTCCTTTTGAAAATGAACAGTTCCTCGAATAACAACTCCCAAAATCTTCCACCAAGACCAAGAATTTTACCCTTTCTTGGAAATCTCCACATTATGGATATGAAAAGACCACACAGAACAATGCTAAAGGTAATGTGTTGAAATTATGACTGAAAGCAACTAAACCGACAAGACAAAATTGGGTCAAGAGATTTTGGAGATATTCTGATTTTATGTTATTGTTTAATATGATTGTAACTGTACTATATTATATTATGCATAGAATTACAAGATCTTGGCAAACTTAGTTATCCCTTTTGTGGACATAATCCTATCAATGGGCAGATAAATTGAGAGAGATTTTTGGTTGTTTTTTTAAGGGGTGGGTGGGATTAATATCTTTTTCTGGGGTCAATGTTTGTGAATTGCAAGAGGTGGTAGAATAAGGTTGCTCCACTGCCTTTCAATGTATTAAAATTTACTTGGTTCCTACATTAGGAATACTATGATTTGAAAGCAGAGATCTCTGGGAGAGAATGGGTAGGAAACACATTAAAATATATTCATGGCCATTAGAAATGAACAAATGCAGCAACAAATAGTCAACATTCTTCCTTTCTCCCCATGTTGATTATTAGCAAAAGAGTTTTCCATGACAATTTGACTGGAAAGTTTCATCATGTCTGTTAAAAGTTCAGCAAACTCAGGAAGATGCAAGGTATTGAGATATTATGGAGATGGTGGAACACAATGCTGCTCTGCGCTGCTGATTGATCCATTTGATAGTTATAAATTTAGCTTATTAAATGTTTGAAATAAACACAGACTCTTTATGGTTCTCTATTTTGTCCTTGGATTGCTGATTCAGTAAAGTATCTGAATCAGGAAGATGTTGATGGAACATGACAAAGAGCATTTTCTGCTTTGAGCCCACCCTTGAATTGATGTTTCCATTACAATTAAATAAGTAATTGGGCTTATTGTACTTCATTGGTAAGGAACGGAATGGCTTTTTGCTCTTCCAATTATGGGCCTTGTGGAAAATTTTCTTTCAGACTAAAAGTTGGAATGTTGATCATGATGACTGCTGATGTATTTGGGTTTGTGCTGATATCTCAGTTTCTGGAAGAGCACCAGGAATAATGATTCTCTCAGGCAGTAAAGGATCACATTATTCCAGTCTCTCTCTTTCCCACTATCTTAATAAGATAAGTTGCTACTTTATCTACCTAAAAAGTGTAGCACACAAGATACTTTCAAACAATAAAAACAACAACAACATGATTTTATTCTTATATCTGTGAAACATGATTTGCATCTGATGTCTGTTACTGTGCATAAAGGGTTTTTCATGGTGATCTTCTCTTTTTTCCTCCTTGTGTTCAATTCTAGTTGTCAAAAGTATATGGCCCAGTCTTTAGGATTCAACTGGGATGCCAGAAAATAGTGGTATTGGCAGGATACAAAACAGTGAAGGAAGCTCTTGTGAATCACGCTGATGCATTTGCAGAGAGGCCAAATATCCATCTTTCTGATGAAATTCACGAGGGCTTTGGTAAGCTTTTCTCATTCTATATATCAGGCAGTATACCTTGTCAATATCTGTCTAGATCTGTGAAAATAAAAATAGTTAGTATGGAGATGGCATAGGAGATTTGTGTTGGAGAACATAGGAGACAAAATAGAAACTAAGAGCCTGACTGCCCTAAGATAGGACTGAAAAGGAGAAAAAGAGAATTGAAATCAATTCTGCAAAGTTTTAACCTATACTTTTCCTGATTTCTTTCAACCACCCTTGGACAATTTGGTCTCCACACTGGATGGTTGGAGAAACAGAGTTTGTAAATAAGGAACTGTTTGTAATTTTCTGAGTTAACAGAAAAGCTTCACATGAAACTTCATATGCATTTCCCACACTAACTTTCTGACTCTGTACTATGCAAAAACAAGTGCCATAAACATTCTGTTCATTATAATGGCAGAATTTTTCAGTAGTGCAAATATGTCTTTTAGTTTTGCACTTTCTCTTTAGGTATTCTTTTTTCTCATGGGGAGAATTGGAAAGTGATGCGCCGCTTTACCTTATCTGCACTACGGGACTATGGAATGGGCAAGAGGAGTATAGAGGATAAAATAATTGAAGAGTGCAGGATCCTGATAAAGACATTTGAATCTTATGAAGGTGAGTTGATGTTTCCTTCTGATGATTCACCTGGAGCTATACATTTAGAGATTTATTGCAGAAAAGTTAACTGTCTACCTCTAGAGCTACCAATGAAGTTCCTCAAATTCTATTTAATATTCCTTTGCCCAATATCTCCATGTACTCCAGCACTGGCTATCAGTTTCCTAGAAAAATGTACTGTGCCTAAGGTGGGAAGACTTTGCCATTGAAGTGTCTTTTAAAGCTGATGTTCTTTCATAGCCATACATTAATTTTAATAACTTTGTTTAATTGTAATATTTGCTATATAGGACAACCATTTGAGAATGCAGCAATTATGAATTCCGCTGTTGGCAATATCATAGTGTCCTTTATACTTGGCAAGCGATATCAGTATGAAGACCCCACATTTCAAAGACTAATAAGCTTAATCAATGAAAATGTCCGGCTTGCAGGAAGCCCTTCTGTCTTGGTAAATTATTTTTCAATTTTAAAAGGAGTTCATTGTGTGTTCACTAGGTTATCTTTAATGTAGTGTGGGATTTATAATAAATATTGCATGTGTTTTAAGGTACACTATGACAGAAAAAGCCCCGATGTCTTATATACTATATGCAACTATTTCCCACTATGAAATATGAATAGTTTTAGTAAAAATGCTTACATTGCCCACATGAAAATTATTCAGGTTTCTTCATGACTCTTTTTATCCTTTTTGTATTTTTCAGTTCTATAATATGTTCCCCCTGTTTGGCTTTCTTCTTGGTGCTCGTAACATACTTCTGAATAACAAAAAGGAATTGTTTGGTTTCATAAAGACCACTTTCATAGAACACCTCAAAGTTCTGGATGAAAATGATCAGAGGAGCTTTATTGATTCATTTCTTGTCCGACAGGCAGAGGTAAGGAAGTGTTTCATGCCAGGAATTCCAAGTTGGGGGGCCTTGGTACTCTCTGAGCTTGGTTGTTTTCTTGCAGTTTTTTCATCACCCAAACTTGGTAACTAGATAATTAGCACTTATTATGTTACCTAATTCGAGTAATGAAACTTCTGCAAGGAAAACAACCAATCTCAAACAGTACCAAGGACCCCTCATTTGAAACTTGAGCTACAGATGTTCTTTATTGTTAATTCCAAATGAGCTTTTCATATCATATTCATACCTTTAAAGCAGGAAATAAAAGCTCATTTTTAACTGACAATTGAAACTTCTAAACTGAAAACCAAGGAACTTTCCTTTTTAAAAAAAGTCCCAAATAGTACATTTTGAGGGTTATATTAAAGAGCTACATGTAGAATAAAACATCTGTTGCAAAGCATTTGTTTAAAGTATTAATTTCCTCAATTTAAATGAAGCCCATCTAAACAAATCTGTTGCTTCTGTTGCTGCTCCTCTTTATAATAATAATAATAATGATGATGATGATGATGATTTATATTGATATTGTTTCCGGATTGCTTATTCGTACCCTATGAATATCATTAAGTGTTATAGCTTATGATTCTTGATGAATGTATCTTGCCTTTTTATGTACACTGAGAGCATATGCCCCAAAGACAAACCACACTTGGCCAATAAAAAATTCTAATTCTAATTCTAATTCTAATAATAATAATAATAATAAATTGGCACAATCATCTAAGTTGCGCTATCTGTTGCTACACCTTTACTGAGATACAATGAAAATGAGATATGTTTTAAAAATAATTACCTCCCAAATCATGTCTTTTTTCCAAGACATCTTTTGGAAAGCAACAAGTATTTGTAAAGGTCTTATTTAACGAAAGTCCTGTTTAGGCACAGATACAATGCCAGGCAATTATGAAATAATGATTTTTGATCATGTAGGAGCTCAATGGGGGGGGGGGGGGGGCTGTCTTTTGAAAACAGTGCTGAACATTTGGCTTGTTTTTCATGTTTGAAGAAGCTTCAATATGATGGAGAGATTCAAACACCCGCCCCCCCCAGTGCTTATCAGAGATATTTTCCTTCTCTAGGAGTATTTCATTTATTTACTTATTGAGTTTCTGAAGCTTCAAAGCATAGGGAAAGGAAGGAAGGAAGGAAGGAGAGATCTTCTTTGGCATCTCTGATGAAACATGCTTCCTTTAGCCAATACTCAGGTGTTAGCATCAGTAATTATTCTGTCAATTGACTGGAAGAGTTTCCATCCTAGAACCTTGCCATTCTGATATCTCCAATCTGGTTGCTTGTCGTCTTTGCTTATTTATTTTGAGATAACTGGACTGAAAGCAAAAATTCATTGATTTACCTTTGTAAACTAGTCTTGGTATTTTTAGCAAAAAGTGGAAGAAAATGAAGATTCCTCCTTACCTTGGGGGTTGTAATAGAAGACCTTCAAGGTACTTTCCAACCCTATATTTTATGAAAATATGAATTTCTAGAAGATTTTTAATAAATGACATGCACATTATTTCCATTTCTATGAACATCTTAATTACAAATCATAGGGAGCTCAGTACTTTATGGTGTTTAAAGCTACCATTCCCACAATCCTTTTTATTGATTTAGAAAGCTAGGGACTGAAATCCAAAATTCTGAGAGATGCTCTTATTGTTCAGTGTTCTCCAGCTTTCTGCTATTTAGTTGATGAGAATATACCGAATTTGCTTAAATAGACTATTTATATATTGCAGGAGAAGAAAAACAAAGCAGAAACGTATTTTCATAATGAAAACCTAACTGCTGTTGTGAATAACCTATTTGCTGCTGGGATGGACACGACTTCAACCACATTGCGCTGGGCCATACTACTAATGATGAAATATCCTGACATTCAGAGTAAGCACTTTTCATTTGGCTGGATATCAATATTCAAATATTTGGTTAAATTAAAGTATAATGCAATGAAACGTGATCTACAAAAGTAAAATTTTATGGCTGACCATTGTTGTCAAACAAGGAGTAATGTGTTGAACGGTGTGGAATTTCTTTGCACAGTTCCTTTGTTGTCTATTGACATCCTTTGTTACTTGGAACATTCATTTAGCTAGGCCAGTGAGAGAGAACCTATGACACGCATGTCAAAGGTGATATGCCATGAAGTTTTGGATGACGTACCAACGTTTACCAATACCTAAGAACTATTCATGAAAGCACGCCCCATTCTTACAAAAGTTGTAGAGGCTGTGGAGACACATGAGAATAAGGACCTGCTCTTGTATGGCCTCCAGAGCCTCTGAAATCATGTGAGAACAAGGCATGCTTTTGTGTGATTTGGGTAGTCTGCAGAAGAGCTACTTCAAGAATAAAGGACTCATGAAACTCAAACTGTCCTGAGTAGGGCACAGGAGACTGTCAACAGAAAAAAAAAATCCCACCATATGAATGTAAATGTTGCACAGCAAATCCTGAGGTACTGGGCAATGAGGACAATTGTGCCATTCCCTAATCCCCATGCACCTTACTGAACAGCATGAGGTGGCCTGTTTGAGTATCAATATCAATGGTGGGATTCAACTAACTTAACAATGGGTTCTTTCTAATGATTGTGTTGACGTGGCTGGGGGGCTATCATGTGACTGAGTGGGTGTGGCCAACTCAATGTCACTCACAACAAGGTGGGGCGGCACAGGCGGGTTGAAGCGGCGGTGGCAATGGCCAGAGTCTGAGACTTATCTTAGTGCAGCAACAGCAACCATAATTCTCTGATGCCTCATCTCTTGCTGGGTTTCGTTGCCCGACAGTCAGAGTTTTTAAAAAAGATTTTGCAGCAAGAAATGGCGGGTGGCTACTTCCGACCTTTGTTGATGCAGGTGGGCATGACTCTGCTCTGAGACACTGGCCTGCCGCCGCTGCCTCTTTGCCGGCTGCAAATTAAAACATTAACAAACATCTTATAATTGTTTTACTTTCCTAGATAAGGTCTATGAAGAAATTTCAAGAATCATTGGGTCTGCTCAGCCAAGGATTGAACATCGAGCAAAGATGCCTTATACTGATGCAGTTATTCATGAAACTCAAAGGTTTGCTGATATTGTTCCAGCAAATGTAGCACGAGCAACTACAGTAGATATAACCTTCCAAGGCTTTTTCATTCCAAAGGTGATTAGTCTCATATAAGTGCTTTGTTCATTCAGTGTTGATTAGTGTATCCCTCTGAATTATTATGTCCAACCAGATCACCCTCTGCAGTTGACTGCAAACTGACAGCAAACAGTACTCCTTATTAGCACTGATGATGTTACCTAGTTAGGATAATGAAACGTCTGTAAGAAAAGAAGCAAGCTTAGAGACCCTCAAGGACCACTCACTATTATAAGTCCTTCATTCCGAAGCTACTCAACACATAACCACCCCCAAGAAATTAAATTACCGTAGGATTTTTTTAGGGAGGAGCAGCTCTTCTAGAGCACACATTGATAATCCCCCAATTTCTCCTTCCTCCAAAGAAATTTTCTATCTGCCAAACCTGATTCCTAGCTGGCAGGTCCAATGTTGTGCTGTCTCTGTAATGCTATTCATAGAGACATCTAACTGGTCATAACAATTCACCTGGAAGTGTTCCATTCCCACACATTGGGAAATTCATGTATTTGGGATGGCTTTTTAAGCTTTCATATTAACGAAAGAGGAGTGCTAATTGTTTAATAATTCATTAATACCTGCAGGGCACACACATCGTTCCCTTGCTGACTTCTGTGCTCCATGATGAATCCCAGTGGGAGAAACCTCATGAATTCTACCCTGAGCATTTTCTTGACTCTGAAGGAAAATTTGTGAAGAGGGATGCATTCATGCCTTTCTCTGCAGGTAACATCTTCTATCATACTTGTATATAATCAATGGGAGTTTCAATAACAGATTCTTCCTTTTACAACATTATTTGTAAAGAAATCACCAGAATAAGCCACTCAACATTCTAAAAATGGCAAAAACTATAACAGCAAACTATTTTTAGGGATTCAGTGTACAGGACATGTACTGGAGGTTCATTTTTTAAAAACTACATTATTCCTATACAATTAATCTCTATTGTAAAATTTTGGATTAGTTCATTTTCATGCATATGATTTGTCATCTCTGAGTCACCATTTCATGGCAAGAACTGCAAAATGTTATTGAAGAACCACTGAAACCACTTTCCATGTCTTTGTTCATTGTTGCAGGTCGGAGAATCTGCCTAGGTGAGACCCTTGCCAAAATGGAGCTCTTTCTGTTCTTTACCAGCCTCTTGCAGAGATTCACTTTCCAGCCACCCCCTGGAATATCGAAAAAAGACCTGGACTTGACACCAGCAATTGGGTTTACAGCTCCTCCTATGCCTTATAAATTGTGTGCTCTGCCTCGTTCATAACATGAATCATAATGTTAGTTTCTAGATTCCTTCACTTCCATATGTGTATTTGTGATTTTTTCAATCTTTTCTTCTAACCAGTTTCTTGATGGAAATGTGCTATGATTATTCATACATTTTAAAGCTTACATGCCACTTTGCAAAGCACAATAAAAGTGTGATTTTGAGATAAACGGTAGTTGAAAAATGGATTTTAGTTTTTGTGACATTCCCTGTACATAATAAGCAATAGCTAACATTAACAGTAGAAGAATAACAGGAGTCAGTAGAAACAGCTTTGTGCAAAGATCGGTGGCACAATGGAAAACACAGTTGCTGGTCAAAGGTCATAGATTGGGAGAGATTATTTCAAGATAGACATTTTTCAAGGAGACTCTCCATCACCGCTACTGTTTCTTATTGCACTAATTCCTCTGTCAACACCACTCGGGCCATGGCTATCAAACATGAAAAACATCTGCTAGAATATGTCACCTCCTTTAGACGGATGATCTGAAACTGTATGGAAAAACACCATCTGAAATAGAATTGTTGCTCAAGACAGCCAATATATTGCAATGGGGTTTGGACTGAACAGATGTACTACCCTTACCATCAAACCAGGGAAAAATAGTGGAAACTGATGGAATCAAGATGCCCATGGAAATAATATGAAAAGTTTGGATGAAGCCAATTACTACAAATTTCTGTGCATCCTTCAAGCTGACAACATCAAGCACACTGAAGCCAAGAAAAATGGTTAGAAGTGAATACATCAAGAGGGTGAAGAAGATTATAAAGTTTTAACTCAGTGGGGGAAATACTATGAAGACAATTAACACCTGGACAATTTCAATCATTAGCTACACAGCTGGAATAATGGACTGGATTCAAGAAGAACAAAAATCCCTACAGTAGATAGGAAGACCAGAAAAATAATGACAATGAATCATGCCCTTCATCCATGCAATGACATTGAAAGTCTATACTTACCAAGGAAAATAGATGGGCATGGAATGTTCCAAGTACACCACATGGTTGAAGAAATAAAAAGGACCATTGGAAAAATATCTGAAGGACAGTGAAAAAGTTGCAAGAAAGACCAGATGAAGAACAAAAAAGAAGCATGGGAAGACAAAGGATTACCTGGCCAGTATATTAAAAAAATAGCAAAGCAAATAATAACAAGAATTAGCAATGGTTAAGAGCAGGGAAGTTGAAGAAAGAGACTAAGGGGCTCATTCTGGTCGCACATGACCAAACCTTAAGAAAAAAATGCATACAAAGCCAGAATTGAGAAGACAGCAATAGATACAGTAGCAAGTGCTGTCTCTGTGAAGAAGCTAAAGAATCAGTGGATCATCTGGTTAGCTGATGCAAAATTGCACAGACTGACTACAAATAATGACGTGACAAAGTAGCATCAATAGTGCACTGAAAAATCTGCAAGAAATACCTATTGCCTACAATCAAGAACTCGTGGAACCACAAAATACAGAAAGTAACAGAAAATGAAGATGCTAAAGTATTCTGCAACTTTAGAATTCCAGCTGATAGGCACCTGCCAAATAATGTCCCAGACAAACAATTGTCAATTGTCAATAAGAAAGACTGGCTAGTTGGACATAGCAGCAGCTGCAAACAGCAAAATAGAAGGAACTAAAGAATATAGTAAAATACAAAGACTTGCAAATAGAAATAGAACAACTGTGGCAAAATAAAACAAAGGTAGTGCAGATAGTAATAGATACCTTGGGTGCACTCTCAAAACAAATTGAGCACCACTTGTACACAATCAACATTGTCAAAATCACTATCAATCAATTGTAAAAGGCAGCTTTTATCATCCTACACCATCAAATATCAACATCTGCCTATCCCAGGTCCTTTGACAGAACTTGATAGGTTGATAAAAATGCCAATTCCAATCTAAACATCTGGCTGTGCGACCAACAATAATAATAATCAACCAAATTGTGTCTTTGAGTTAATAAAAACATCAGATTAGGTGACAAACTGATCATTATGTAAAATATGTACTGTAAGTAATGAAAAAGAGACAAAATGTGTCAGTTCAATACAAAACACTTCTCTATAATTTCAAGTCATTAATGTTTTGATTTTCATGGAAAAGATTATTTAAAAAATAATAAGAAAATCAATTCACATTTAACATTATTACCTTAATCAGGGAATGTTATTTGAAAAAAAATATGAAAAACAGAAAACTGTGTATTATGAAATAATTTACATCAAAGAATAGTAATAAACCAAGAGGACCTCAAGTTCCACTATGTACTCTCAGGGGTGGAGCCACCCTGTCAGAGATATCCCTGGAGATGTTGGATGACTTCATTGTACAAACAGGCAACCATGTCTTGCTGGGATTTAATTCTATGCCTAACAGTCATGTTAGATGCTAATAGTCTCCAGATACCGGGTGAAGGCATCAAAGGCATCTCTTGCATATCAACATGATGATAGTTATTTACTCTAAATTTATGGAAGACCTATTCCAGTAGTTTATTTATTTATTTATTTATTTATTGGTTCAATTTATATGCAGTTCCTTCTCTGGAGACTCAGGGCAGCTTACAATGTGTTAAGCAATAGCCTTCATACTTTTGTATATACCTGCTTAGTAGGGCTTCCAGGCACCCCTAAGCGGTGTTCTTTTTTTATACAAAATCAGTTTATTGCCCCCACAATCCAGGTCCTCATTTTACCTACCTCGAAAGGATGGAAGGCTGAATCAACCTTGAGTCTGGTGAGATTCGAACTCGCAGTAATTGCAGGCAGCTGGCAGCTAAGTGCTACTTAACAGTGCTTTAGTCTGCTGCTCCACCAAGGCTCTTCTAGTTTCATCTAAACATTTTAATTGATAGAAGGGAAAGATCCATATTGTCTGTACCTTCAAAACAATCAACTGAAACTCCCCACTAAGGTAGAGTGAAATCACTGTAAAATTGTACCTCGTAGGAAGAAGGCTACCATCGTCTATGTATCGAAGGATGCTAAGGGGTCTAATATTACTAGGAATGGAGCAGTACTCTCTCCAGATCAAAGAAAAGTCAACTGCAAAGGCAACCAATATATCTGACCCACACCTAGGTCTGACCCTTAACATAAAAGGATTAAGCTAATTGGCTTCCTAGGGGTGCTAACAGGATATGATGTCAGTAGACAAAAAGGAGTTGGGTTATAGTTAAAGGGGGTCAATTACAGGTTCTTTTCAGTCCCCCACTCCACCCTAGCGAGATACTGTTATTCTAGATCTAGTTTCTCATAGCTCTAAATATCACATATCAGAGACAAGTGGGATGGAGACCTAGCCCACAAGTCTCCAAGAAACACTAGAAACTTATTAATATGTTTGGATTCCACAGACCAAAACCAATCTGAGGCAAGATTCAGGTCCAGTCATCATGTTGGATTTTGCCTAGTAAGAGTCAATAGATGGTTGAAACTAAGAAATTCTATTTGAAAGCACTGGGCAAACTGATTACAGAAGTCAGGAAGAAGTTCTATCTATTGCCATCTTTGCAGCATGGAGTAGTCCATTCTAAACAAGTAACAATAAGAGTAACAGAATTGGAAGGGACCTTGGACCCTAGTCCTTGGACCCAAGGGACTAGGGATCTCTAGTCCAACCCCCCACTCACGCAGGAGATCTAGATTACAGATTAACAGAGTTGGAAGGGGCTTTGTAGATCATCTATCCAATCCCCCACCCAAGCAGGAGACCCTACACCATTTCTGACAGATGGCAGTCCAGTCTCTTCTTGAAAGCTTCCAATGATGAAGCCCCCACAACTTCTGATGGCAAGCTGTTCCATTGGTTGATAGCTCACACTGTCAGAAAAATTCTCCTTATTTCCAGGTTGAATCTCTCCTAGTTCAGTTTCCATTCATTATTCCTTGTCTGGCTTTCAGGTGCTTTGGAAAATAGGTTGACTCCTTCCTCTCTTTGGCAGCCCCTCAAATATTGGAACATTGCTATCTCTTCTGGTCCTGCTTTTCACTAGAATAGCCACGCCCAGTTCCTGTAACCATTCTTAATGTTGTACCAGTGGTGGGTTGCTCCCAGTTTGCACCAGTTCGTAAGAACTGGTAGTAAAATTTTTTAGTAGTTTGGAGAACCGGTAATAACATTGGCTGACCACGCCCCTGAACCAGTCCCCAGCCCGGCCACTTGTTTACCCCGCCCATCTCATCAGAGGCTTTACTTTTAAAAGCATTTTTTCTACAACCTCTTCGGCTGAAAAAATGCTTTTAAAAGTAAAAAAAAAAGCCTCTGATGATCGTGCGGTTCAGCTGGGATCTCAGAGGCTTTTAAAGGCATTTTTTCTGCAACCCCTTTGGCCGAATAGGTTGTAAGAAAAAAAATGTCTTTAAAAACCTCTGGTGATCCCAGCTGACTTGCCTGATCGTCAGAAGCTTCTAAAAGCATTTTTTTCTGCAACCTCTTAAGGTTGTAGAAAAAAAATGCTTTTAAAAGTAAAAAAAAAGAAAAAAAAGTTGGCCACGCCCACCCAGTCACATTACCCCCCCCACAAGCCACACCTACAAAATAAGCCATGTCCATAGGACCGGTAGTAAAAAATTTTAGAACCCACCCGTGTTGTATCCTCCAGTCCCCTAATCATCTTGATTGCTCTTCTCTGCACTTTTTCTTGAGTCTCAACATCTTTTTTATAGTGTGGTGAACAAAATGGGATGCGGTATTCTAGGTATGGTCTTACTAAGGCTTTATAGAGTGGTATTAGTACCTCACTTGATCTTGATTGTATCCCTCTGTTAATGCAATTTAGGATTGCATTGGCTTTTTTGGCTGCTGCTGCACACTTTTGGCTCATATTTAATTGGAGTCCACTAAGCCTCCAAGTTCCCTCTCACAATGAGCCTGGATAGTTTAACAGACTAAAAGCATTGTGATTAACACCAGCTGTCTGCAATTACTGTAAGTTCGAATCTCACCAGGCTCAAGGTTGACTTAGCCTTCCATCCTTTCTAAGGTAGGTAAATTGAGGACCCAGTTTGTGGGGGCAATAAACTGACTTTGTATAAATATAAATATACAAAAGTATGAAGGCTATGCTTAACGCATTGTAAGCCGCCCTGAGTCTCCGGAGAAGGGCGGCATATAAATCAAATTTTAAAAAAAATACTGCTATTAAGCCTGGTTTCACCCAGTCTATATGTGTACTTTTGGTTTTTCTTGTCTAAGACTTTACTTTTCTTTACACTGAATTTCATTTTGTTAGATAGGACCCAGTCTGTCAAAATCCATCTGGTTCTTGAGTCTATCATCTAGGGTAGATGATAAGATACTGATTAACAATCTGCTTCAAAAGGAGGAAGAATAGTATAGACTCATATTGCAGAACAGACTCATATTATTATAATGGAATAGCATATTGCAGCTCATCAACTGTTTGGTGAAGCTTATATTTCTTAATGGATGCTGCAGATGTTGCTTTGGTGATCAAGCATTCTTGGAAATGGGGGGACAGACAGACAGAGAGGACTTTCTCCTTCTTCTCAGTAACCTTGTCTCCAGCAGGAATAATCATAGGAAACTACAGTACATAGTAAAACAGTTGCATTAGTTTATTGCATCTCAGCAGATACTAAGTAGGTGTGTGCTTATTATCAGGTTACATACATGCAAAGGGGAATGGGGTTAGGCTGAAGAATTTGGGAAAGTCCCTATTTATTAGTACATGCAATATGGTGAGTGCGCGCGTGCACCCCCACTTGCACGAGCGGCATCCCAAAGGCTGCTCTTCTATCTTCCGTGAAAGGAGCTGCGCTTGTGTGCCGCCCCGTCACTCAGGCGGTTCCCCACACCATCCCACCCCACCCCGCCCCGCGACGGGCGGGTAAACCGCCAGTTCCTGATACTCTAGTGACAGCAGAGGCTGAATGAGACCATCGCGCCCTGCTCAGCTTCCCTGACCCTCACCAAGACTGCCTGCGCAGGACAGTCGAGTGTCGGACAGCCTCGGTAAGTCTGAAGGAGCACAAGACCACATCCACAAAGGCTTCTCTTATCCGTGCCAAAAGCCGTTGCAAACGGATGAAAGGCTTGGGGGCAGGGGCGGGGGATGGGGGGCGGGGGATGGGGGGCGGGATCTCGCGCTGCTTCAGACCTGCTGTCCCTTTACAAAAGCTTTCGGAGCGGAAAAGCCTGAAGGGCTTCGCACCCCAAAGGCTTCTCTTTTCTTCCCTCCTCTCTTGCATGACTGGAGCTGCGCGCGTGTACGGGTCACACAGACCTGTTTCCCTCTCACCTCCTTACCGGGCTGCCAAGCCTCTAAAAGACCGCTGTTCTAGAGATTATTTACTCCTATCTGTCACAGACTCCTTAATGGATAAACCAGTGTCTCACTTACAAGATGAGACTGAAATGTCCGACTGCTCCTATTCTGTCATAGGTTAAAAGCCTCCCTCTTATCACGTGTCTCCAAAAACTAACTCACAGTAACATATAGGTATGCACATCACCAGTAGTTGTCTCTAAAGAACAGTAATTCTCTAGTTCATTAGTTCCCAGTCCTGCAATCTGGGCCTCTGAAGGGCTTCAAACATCATCCAATCATCTCAGAAATACATCTCATGTCCTGTATTTGACGACTATCATTTCATAATAAGTGATGTCTTATCACATAGATCAGCAACTTGAGGTCAAGATCACTACTAATTTCTACTCTGGACCGCAGGGAGCCAGAAGTAAGGCAATTGGGTCAGAAATGGATTGACACATTGTTCTTCTCCCTTTCTTTGTAATGGCCATCCAGTGCCTTCTACCCTTGACCTGCCACAATCAAATCTAAATTTGTCAATCCCCCAATCCCCCCCCATGTAATCTAAACATTTGAACGTGTTAACAATTTACACATTTTTTCATAACTAATAATTCCTGATTCTCAGCAATTTGTTCCAGACACTCATCATGTGACAAGCAACATGGTTTTGAAGGGGAAAACATGTTGAAGATCATATGTGACAGTATAACGCTATGGACAGAAGTCCACTAGCATAATTATTTAAAAGCAACATTCCTAGAGCTATCGTTCCAGTATAATATAATGTTCTCCAAATGTTTTCTGACCAAGCTATTCAACAGAATTTATAAGGGATAAACCTTTGCTCAAGTTCAGATGGATAATTCGTTTTGAATATTTAAAACTCAGTTGGAATTCAAAGAAAAGCATTTGAATTACAGCAGCCATTGCAAAGTATTCTTTATACTCTTGAGGAAGCAAAAAAACTTAAATGCTCTACTTTTTATTTTGGTTTTATCGGTAAGGTAACCAGAAAATGTTTGTTAATAGGCAGACCAATAACCTTAATCATTATCAGATAATTTTCTATACCAAAATAATACTTAATTCTAATTAGATTATTGCATTTGGCAAAAGCAGAATATAAAGAGGGTTGAACTTTGATGTTGAAGAAAATTGCTGAGAATGCCATGGATAATTAAGACAAAAAACAAATGGATCCTAGAACAAATCAATCCTTCCTTCCTTCCTTCCTTCCTTCCTTCCTTCCTTCCTTCCTTCCTTCCTTCATTCATTCTCTCTGTCTCTTTCTATTTTTATTAAAGTACTTTGAACAAAATAAAAACAATGCAAATATTAAAAAAGAAAATAAAGAATAGTGAATAAGTAAAAAGAAAAAGGAATGGTTTCTAATCTTTTTGACAGCAGTTATAAAAGCATTTATATTTGTGGGGGGAAAAATCCTGTTCAGTTCCAAGCTGGGAGAAAGATGCTGGTAATAAAATGGAGGCTGACTGGTTGGCTGTTTATTTGGTTTCCAGAAATTTCAGTGACAACAGCATATCTCTGAGTTAGCTAACAAAATGGCTGAGTGAGTGGATGGATCTTTATAGGGTTTTGGGGGTTTGTGATTGAGATGCTCCAGGGAGTTGTGCAATGTAGTGAGCCTTGTGTCTTTTACTATTTCAATGGTGGTGGATTAATCCAATTATGTCCTAAAGGTCATGTCTTGTCCTTAGAATTTGGGTGGGGGAATGTAGATTTTAATCCCATCAGCTCCAGCCTTCTGTGCATTTTGTTTATGAATAGATTGACCCAGTCTTCCTGAATGGATTCAAAATCTGCATTCCTAAAGGTCATCCTCTTCAAGCTTCTTGTTTGAAGATGTTTTCCTAGGGCAGGAAGACTGGTGCTGCTTTCTGCCTTTGTTAAGATTTTTCTCCATTTCTCCTTTGGGGAAATATAATATTCTGCCTCTTTTAATATTCAGAATAAACAATATTTTAATCTGGGGAGGGGGCATCCCACATATTATTATTATTTATATCCCTCCCTCCCTGTATTATTTGTGTTTGTTATATTCTCTGTAAAACCTTTAATAAAATATATTTTAAAAAGAGTAATATGGATAAAGTATCTTTGCATCTTTGAATTATCTGTTATCATGGTGTTTTGACCTTGTAATTATAATATCATTTTTCTCTTTTTCTTCCCTCAATTTATATGCCGATTATTTCTCTGGCCTATTTGCAAATTCAACATTCTTTTGCTTTACATAATTTATTATTACTTTCATTTCTCTTATTGTTAATAGGAAGACTGATCACTGTATTTTTTAATATATTGTAAAGTAGTTTTCTGGGAATTTTTAAAATAGTTCTTTCATTATTACCTCATCTAAAATTGTTTGTAAAATGTCCTCCATAAAAGCTTTACTTGCATCTCCAACCCTCTTTGGGTCTGTATCTTTATTAAATCATCACCGAAAAAAGTCTTTTAACTCCTTTTTGCAATATCCAAGTGTGAATATTCTCTAGCATCAGCATTTTTGTGTCTCCATGCATCTACAAGATCTATGTTGTCCATCATACATATATCAAATTGGAATTTATCTCATATCTATTTTAACAACTTTTTCAGAACTTCTATTCATATGCTGATGCCCTTCTTTAGCCTAAAAGAACCAAATTGCAGCCTTTTATGATGATCCACAATGCATCATTAGTCCTTTGTTGCCACTCATGGGCAAATGCCAAGAAAGCTGCCAGTAGAAATGTGAGCTTTTAAAAAAAATTGTGTGTCAGCTCCCACTACAACATCTTTTTCACATATAAGGTTACATAACTCTCCAAATTAAAGTGTCCCAAGCCAAGAGGAAATACAACACAGAAACTTGTTTACTTAAATAAGATATCATATGTAGAGTACAAGAAATACATCCTGCTCCCCATTCAGATAACCAGAGTCATGGAAAATTCCCCAACATAATGTGAAATGATTGAATAACTATTCAACAAGGCATGCCTGTGTTGCTTCTGGGCCCAGTTAATTTGATGCAATTTACTTGGTTCCTTGACTAAACAGTGAACATTAACCCCTGAAGATTCTGTTAATTATTGTTTTAAACATGAAGATTTCACAATAAGTAGTGTACTCAGTAAAAGCAATTATAACAGATTATTAACATCTGTCTAAAATTTGTCACATTGGGGAGTGAAAAGGTGTTTAAACCTATTTGGAAACCTTTCTGAGTTTAAACTATGTAGACTTCCCCATAGACGTATATCAGGAAATTCTGAGTCAAATTAAACTAAGGCAAAGGTTGCTGAGTATGTATGTCAATATGATTTATTTATTTATGTATTTATGTATTTATTAAATTTATATACCGCCCTTCTCCTAGTGGACTCAGGGCGGTATACAGCCAAGAATAAAAAGCACTCCAATACAAAATTTAAAATATTAATAAAAGAATTAAATAATTTTGGCCCAATAAATTTAAAAAACCCAATAGGCAATTAAAATTTAAAACCCATAAAACTTTAAACTTAAAAAGGGGGGGGGGTTACGCCAGCCCAGCTTGACAAAATAAAAAAGTTTTTAGGGCATGGCGGAAAGCCCGGAGATCAGGTATCGTACGGATCTCCGGGGGCAAATCGTCCCAGAGGGCTGGTGCTGCCACAGAGAAAGCTCTCCCCCTGGGTGTCACCAGCTGACATTGTCTGGCTGACGGCACCCTGAGGAGTCCCTCTCTGTGGGAGCGAACTGGCCGGTGGGAGGCTATCGGTGGCAGAAGGCGGTCCCGCAAGTACCCAGGCCCTATGCCATGGAGCGTTTTAAAGATGGTCACCAACACCTTGAAGCGCACCCGGAAGACCACCAGAAGCCAATGCAGCTCACGCAGGAGAGGTGTCACATGGGAGCGCCCCCTTGCTCCCATAATCCCCCACGCGGCCGCATTCTGCACCAGTTGGAGCCTCCAGGTGCACCTCAAGGGGAGCCCCATGTAGAGAGCATTGCAGTAGTCCAGGCGGGAAATGACGAGTGCCTGAGTGACTGTGCGTAAGGAGTCCCGATCTAGATAGGGATGCAACTGGCGTATCAGGCGAGCCTGATAAAAAGCCCCCCTGGCCACAGCCGTCACATGCTCCTCCAAAGACAGCCGTGCAGCCAGGAGGACGCTCAAGTTGCGAGCCCTATCCGTGGGGGCCAATGACTCGCCCCCAATGGTCAGTGATGGAGTCAACTGGCCATATCGGGACGCCGGAAGCCACAGCCACTCGGTCTTGGAGGGGTTGAGTTGGAGCCTGTTGCCCCACATCCAGATCCACACGGCCTCCAGGCATCGGGACATCACTTCCACGGCATCGTTGGGGTGGCCTGGGGTGGAGAAGTACAGCTGAGTATCATCAGCGTACTGATGGAACTTCACCCCAAAGCCACGGATATGATGATTCAGTATAAATAGTAGCTGGGATATGTCTAATGCAATGCTTTGAAATTCATGCTTGTTTCATTTCAATTTACAGAAGTCATTGCAATTACTACTGAAAACTGCTCTGTGAAAGGAAATGGATTGGATTGGACCCATTTTAATATTATTACTATTTATTCTTGCAATTATGTTCCTTTTGAAAAAGGGCAGTTCCTGGAATAACAACTGCCCCAATCTCCCCCCGGGACCCAGGACCATATCCATTTTGGGAAATCTGCACATGATGGATCTGAAGAGGCCTCACAAAACAATGATAGAGGTAAAGCCTGATCATTAAGAAGGATGAAGGTTCTTTGCCAAAGTTTACTTGCCATAAATTTGTGGATACTGAATTAAGTTTCATGTGTTCCCTGTTGGTTTTCATCTTTATGCAAATGTTTAAAAAGGGAGGATTTATTTGGTATTTAAATTCATTTAAATTTTACAGGAGGATTATTCCAAGAAAAGCAATTTGTTAGAGGGTTCCAATTTTACTCAAATTTGAAGAGATGGATAAAAAGCCCTTGAACTCTTGGGGAAATATAAATGAGCATATTCTTTAAGTTCTTTCTTTAAGAACTTCACACAATCAGCTTCAAAAACTAGGAACAATTAGAAAGTTTTTGTGTGATCCTTTCAACAACCTGGCAGAGGCCCAGTTTCTCTTTTAAGAAATCCCACTGTATGTCTAGACCCCTTTAAAACTTTCAAGTTTTAAAATGTATCAGTTTGATATGATCTAGTGTGCAAGCATCCTTTTACTACAAGTATTTTTATTTGTTTTATATAATTATATGTGGTACATTTAAAAGTACTAACCAAAATAACAGCTTCATAATGTGATATAAAAAAGAAAAGAAAAGAACATGACCTCAATCTTGGAACTGTGATACATGATTTTTAAAACAAAATTCTACCTATGTGAGTCTAATTGTTGATCAAAATTGTCTCTTTTTTTTCATCTGCTATATCCCAGTTGTCAAAACAATATGGTCCCATTTTTCGTCTTAAAATGGGATTCCAGGAAATGGTGGTGCTGACTGGCTATGAGACGGTCAAAGAGGCTCTAGTGAACCAGGCAGACGCATTTGGAGAGAGAGCCTCCGTCCCCTTTTTTGAGGATGTTGCAAAGGGCTTTGGTGAGTTGTTTCATTTTGGATTGTAGCTGGCGTTCTTTGCAGATGTGCAATCAGTGCTGTGGAGACATTTTCATAGGTAGTAACATAAAAGGACTAGGAAACTTGTGGAGATCCAATCCAGAGAGTGACCACTTCTACCAGGTCTAGTCGTCACTAGGGAGAGCTGGAGAATAAAAAGACAAGACAGCATTGCACTAATAGCATGAGTCACACACCCACAACAGTTTTGATTCTGTTTGTTTTTTTGTTTTTTTGTTTTTTGTTTTGTTTCCTTTTTTTGCAAATTTGGGGTCCTGGCGTTTTGTCTACATTTTTCTCTTTGTATACATAGTTTTGCTTATTTCTGTTCCCCAATATTAATTTTTATTCATATGAATAAAAATTAATTCATTTATGATCAAGGATCATTTCTCCATAAGTTATGTACAATGTGCACAACACAGAGATGCATTGCCACAGAATCCATTTTAAAAAACAGTACTTCAATGATATTAGCCCCAAGCTATGGAATGGAGAATTTGCAATGCTTATTTCAAGTGTCTAGTGAGTGTTGGGACTGGTTCATTTGTAGATTTTTCTTTCTCTGTGTGTGCATGTGTGTGTGTGTTTCTCCCAAAGCTCCACTCCACTTAGATCATAATCTGCCATGTCTTTTGCAAGAGACCCCTGGCTATTTTACACCTGGACTTTAGCACTTACTTATATAGACAGCATTTTTTTTTAAAAAAAATACCTTCAGTACAAAGTATCCCCAATGCTTCAGGAAAGAGATGAATAAGTGTTTTGGTATAAAGACCACATGTGGGTTTCTACACTCTTCATTTCTGATGCTGTATAACAACGCTGGAAATAACTTCAGGAATTATTCTTCAGGTATTATTTTTTCTCATGGTGAGAACTGGAAAGTGATGCGACGGTTCGCATTATCCACATTACGGGACTATGGAATGGGCAAGAGGACCATTGAAGGCAAAATCACAGAAGAGTGCAGTGTCTTAATGAAGACAATTGAGACCTATGCAGGTGGGTTGGTGTTTCCTCCTGATGCTCTTTTGGAGCATCTTTCAGGACAAAAGATGCTCCAAAAGAAACTAGCTTCATTGTGTTATATCAAATGAACAAGGGCTGCTTTTGAAACGCTTTCCCTATAAGATTTAAGAAACAATTCTTAAATCCATTTTCCCTATAAATTTGCTTCATTGTCTAATGTATGCTAAGTAAGATTTTTCTTGAATTACTATTTGTCTAAACCTAACACATGTCAAATCCTTCTGGTAGCATTCATATAAAAAACAATTTCTAATTCTATATTCTTGAATATGGTGCAGAGCAACTTTTAAGAGTAGACCAAAGCAGTTTCCTTATTGTTGATCACCTATATTACAAAAATTTCACCAGACTGGCTGTATTCCCTTGGGAACCAATAGATAAGTCTTCACAAGTCTGGTCTATGGTATTTCCTTCCTTGGAGCAACTCTATATTGTCACACTTTTAACTCTCCCATTTTCTTTAGCCAGTGATTCCACCACATCTAGTATGTGCTAATGGTTTCTTTTTAGTAAAAGTTCTAGGGTAAAATTAATTGAGGAATGTTAGGTTTGCATACCTATACATAAACATGAAAATGTGTTGCATGCTTAGACATATTAGAACAATAAAGTTATAGTTTCTCCTGCTTTGGATCTATTTTGCAGTTTCTCAAGGAACAAAAGCATATAATTTACTTTTATTAAGTGACCTAGAATACATACTTCATATCCTACTAAATTCACCAATAAAAGTATCACTTCTAAATGGTCAATATTGGACTCTCTATTACTGTTAGTTTAGCATAGTCATAAGGCTCAAACTGCAATTGATTCATTTATTCAGCATCACACCTCACTAGCAATTAACATAAAAAAGAAAGAATTCCCTATTTTCCAAAATATTAGTCCCTAAATAATTTCAACTGATAACATTTGTTATATACGTTGCAGTATTTGGGCTGAAAACTTCTGTGTGACCATAGGATAGTAACAAAAAGATACACAAAGCTCTAAACGTTTAACTTATGGTTCTCTGCATTTTTGCAATTCAGAAATGATCTGAATAAAACTTACTATCCATTGACATGAGAAATAGGAAAAAATAGATGCCCCGTGATATAAAATTAATCTTAAAAATTAAAGCTTATTTCTCTTGTTGTCAAATGAGGTTTCACTTGGATACTATTTATATATACCTACAAACTCATCATGCTGTTTGCTTTTTGTTAAGACATTTGCAATAAAGAAAGACAATTTTTTTTTAACAAAAGCAATATATAGTGTCTACAAACACTGTTCACTCTACTTCCCTATACTATTCTAGCTTTGCAAATCATATGTCCTATCACCAGGTCAATACAGGGCTTTCTACATTGTCTTCTGTCCTTCTTCTCATCACCCTACTTTTGAGGATTTCCTTTACTCCATCCAGCCACAATATACTTGATCTTCCATCTCCTCTCAACCCATTCATGCTTCTTAATAAATTAGTTTTGTACTTTGATTTGCTTTCATTTTCTCTGTATAACTAAACTGCCTAAATATGCTTCTTTTATTTATTTATTATATTTCTATACCGTCTTTCTCCCGCAGGACTCAAGGCGGTGTACATTCAAGAAAAAATAAAAGATACATAAACATCATAAAATTGATAATTAAAATTATAACATAGTTTAGCCCAAATTAAATAAAACCCAGAATTAGATAATATTTTAAACATTCCCAGTTAACATGTTTAGCGTGTTATTTGCCATTGCATCCATCTTATTTTTTGTTTCTTCTGATATATGAATTTCCATATAACCAAGTGGGCAGAAGCTTTCTCTTATACCCAGCAAATTTGATGCTCCCTGATCAACGTTGAACTCTTTGCTGCACTTGCCATTTATTCTCCTGCATGTTTTTAATGCACCATGACCTATTCTTACCATATTCAGCGCTCAGCTGCCAACTCATGGAAAATAAAGCATAAACCAGTTTTCTTAACATTAATATCAATAATATACAATAAACTACCTGCTCATGTCTACTTGTGTCTAGTTTAGTTAAATTTAATTTATTCAAGTACACACATTCTCATTTGAAGAGAATTTCTCCAACTAAATCAACAAACCACCTTGTCATATTTTTGAAAATACAATGTAAAATATACAGAGGAAGGAGTTGAATTGTATCACAGATACTAAGTCCATGTAGGGTTGCATCTATGCAAATGTATTTCAACTTCTTATAGGAATATATTTAAATTCAATCATCTGGAATATAAAGTTTAGGGCATAGTTATTTGAAGAGCTGCTTGTATTCCATAGTTTCCACTCAGCCAGTTTGTGCTAGCAGAGTTGGTGTGCTCCAGGTTCCTTCAATGAAGCAGTGCCATTTGTTAGGCTGCAGGAAACACACCTTCTGTGTTGTGGCACCCTTTGAAATCCATGTGGGTTCTACTTCACTGGTATTCCATAAGGCCTTGAAGGCTCGTTTGTTCTCTCAGACCTTGAATAAAGTGGATGGAATGTCTTTTTGAATGTGTTTTTATATTGAGCTACCGGATTCCACCTTGGTGCAGGGTTTTTGAATTGTTTGCTTGTGTTTATTATATGGTGAGTTGCCCAGAATTAGTCTGGAGTCAGGATAGGCACCTAAATAGCACTGATGATGTTACCTAGTTTGGTAATGAAATGTTTGCAAGAAAACAGTTTAGAGAACACCAAGGACCCCAGAGTTACTAATCTATGTTCAGAAACTCCACTGTGCCTTTGTAATAATGAGTTACCATTCAAATACTTTTTTCCCATTTCTTAACTTAAATATCTCTAATTTCATCAATACTGTCTGTAAGCTTTTATGGTGAATGTTTCCTTTATGTAATCTGACTCTGAGTCTAAATGCAGTGAAGAGCAACTTTAATCCTGGCATCTTTTTTCACAGTCCTTTTTAAACTTACTTTTCATTGTTCAGGAAAACCATTTGATATCACAACAATAATGGGAGCTGCTGTTTCCAATATCATTGTTTCTATTTTATTTGGCAAGCGATATGACTATGAAGATGCCACATTTCTACGACTACTGAAGCTATTCAGTGAAAATATCCAACTTTCAGGAACCTTTGATATTTTGGTAATCTCGTTTTTCATTTGAAGAAAAAATTCGTGACATGGAGGCAGCATAATGTGTGTCATTGAGCCCTTTTTTCACTGCCATATATATTTCTGTATGTATACTTAAAGAAGGCTTAATTCCATTATTCTCTCAATATTTAAAAATTGATAAGTGGAACCTTCTAATTATCATCCAATTAGTTTTCTTTTAGTAAATAGCAAACTATAGAATATGGCAGGTATTTATACCATAATTTTTTTAATAGACTGTGCTCAAATACCATAACTGTTTGAACACTATGGTCTGATGAAATGTTACAATCTGCCAAATGGAGTGGTCTCTGTTGTCTTCATAGATTTAGAGGTGACTTTGACTATATCTCTCAAAATAAGTTTAGGGGGGAAAATTAGCCTCTATTTTTGATCTCGAAGTGATTATGATATTACATCAAAACTTGACCAGGATAATTGGGAATGAATACACCCTATTAGAACTCAAAGACAAAAGTGAATCAAAATACTATGAAGTCTGGAATAAATTTTATAATTGGTTAGATAAGAGGATAACAAATGTCTGGAAATGTATATACAGTATCGATGTTTATTAATATATCAATGTATATTGAACTTGTGAATGTAAATACATGCATAGTTGGTTAGGAAGTAAAATACTGTATACTTGATACATAATGAAGTAGGAGATATGTAAATTTGTATATAGAGCAAGAAATAGATTATTTATTAACTTGATTTTGATGTAAATGTTAGAAACCAGAGACATTGAGCAATGTCCATTATTTTACTTTTAAAAAATATCAGATTTTCATCCTCCATAAAATAAATAAAACAACTCCTTGCTCAAGCAGGAGGCCTTGACAAATTCTGGACAAATCTCTTCTTAAAAACCTTATTAATGGAGCACCCACAACTTTTAAAATCAAGCTGTTCCACTGATTAATTGTTATCATTATCAGAGAAAAATTCTCCTGACTTCCAGGTTGGGTATCTTCTTGATAGGTTTCTATTTGCTCATTTTTGTAAAGGAATTGTTCATCATGAGAGATCACTCTCTCGGTTACCACTGTTGAGCCATTCTATACACATGCATTTCTTTTGTTTTGTTTTTGCTTTAGTGTAAAGCCTTACTTTTCTCACTCCTGAATTGCATTTTGTTGGACAGAGCCCAGTGATCAAATCTGTCAGAATATTTTTGAATCTTGAGCCTTTCTCTTACAGTGTTGACTATTCATTCCCAGCATGGTGTTGCCTGCAAATTTGATTAGTTTTCCTCCTATTCCTTCATCTAAATTGCTTATGAAGAGTACTGAGCCAAAACAGAATCTTGGGACAGCCCAATGCATGCTTCCCTCCAAATAGATGTAGTTCCATTGAGGACTACATGATGATTGCAAGAGACAGTTGTGAGCCCATCTGGTGGTGAAGCTGTCTATCCCACATTTTTCTATATTACCAAGAAGTAGGTTGTGGTTTATTTTGTCATATGCTTTACTGAAGTCCAAGGATACTATATCCACACATTTCACTAGTCCATTAGTTTAGTCATTGTTAAAGAATGACTAATTTTGTTAAAGAATGAGATGAGATTTGTCTGGCATGATCTGTTTTTCCCCATCCGTGTTGCCATCCAGTAATAGCCTTGCTTATTTCTAGGTATTCACAGATCCATTGTTTGATTATCTTTTCCAGGATTTTCCCAGGTATTGATATCAGGCTGATTGATTTGTAATTTCCTAGATCCATTCTTTTTTGCTTTTTTGAAGATGGGAATCACATCAGTTCTTTGGTAGTTCCTCGGTGTCCCAGGTGTTTGAAAGATATGGCTCAGTGTTTCCAACATCAGGTCTGCCAGCTCCTGGGATGTACTCCATTTAATACTGGGGACTTGAACTCATCTAGGGTGGATTGATGTTGTTTTACCATTTTCTTGCCTATTTTGATTTGTATTCCTAATCTGTGTTTTATGGGACTGCTTTTAATAGATTGGACTGGTTTTCCCCCCACTTTTTGGAAAGACAAATGCAAAGAATGAAGTAAGGAGTTCTGCTTTCTCCCTGCTGCCGGTCACCTCCTTGCCAGCTTTTTCCATTATTGGACTGATCATTTCCTTGGGTTTTTTCTTGGTTTTTTTACATGTTGAAAGAAACTTTGTTTTAATATTTTTTTAAATTTGTTGCAAGTCAACAAATGGATTCCATACCCCCAGAATACATTTCAATCTCTCATATGAAAAAGATACTTGTACATCTCATATCCACTATAAACACATAGGCAATAAGAATTCATAACCTCAATTATAAGAAATTTTAATTCCTCTCACATAATGAAGAAGTCACTGTTTTTATTTTGTTAGATGCATCAATGGTACAATCTCTATCTGCTGGTAGAATTTCTATCTGTGTCTTTAGTCTGAATGGTTTCTTCTTTTTTATAGTTTTGGTTGTTTTGGTTTCATGTGATTCTTTATGCATGGATTTTAATTGTATATTCTTAAATGTTTGTTACCTTGGACTCAGATAATAAAGCAAACAACAATAACAATATCATCATATTATTACAAAGCATACTCCTTGTCATGGATGTTTGCAGCAAAATTGCATCCAAAGGGTGACATGAACATGATATCAGGATTAAAATTCCACTCTTATGTAGCTGCATGCAAACTTCTCAGTGATGTATGCAAATCACTTTAACAACTTCATGATGCAAACTTCAACATTTCCTCTCCCTCCCTCTACCTGCTTATGAATACACTCAGATGGGAAGGATGGGAGCCTTCATTGCAAATAATTTCTCCGTCTTTTTTTTCCCTTTATACTGCACAACCCTAAAAGTACTAAAGAGACCAGAACTTAATTTGGCTTCAATATAAATAATTATACTGATCATTTCCATTGCTTGTTGGGGAATCAACAGATGTGAGCAAGAGGAACTCATTCAATAATATGTTAAAAAATATGCACTTCCTCTTCCAATAACTATGTGGAATTTCAATCCCTGGGATTTGGGCCTCAATGAATTGGAAATACTGATTATCCATAGTTCTCCCTCAATCATATGTTTTTTTATTACTGTGATTTATTTGTATAGACATATGGACAAAATGTATTCACTCAATGTCCACCTGAGAAATGTACTCAAAATATTCAAATTCCTTAATATATTTTTCTTCTATCATTATTTCAGATACATAATATGTTTCCTAGGTTGGGGCTCCTTTTGAGTTCTCGTAAGATAAGACTGAACAATAGAAAGGAATTCCATACTTTCCTACAGGCCACTTTTATAGAACATCTCAATGATCTTGATGAAAATGACCAGAGGAGTTTTATTGATTCATTTCTTGTTCGGCAAAGAGAGGTAATGGATTATTTATAAATGTCTGGAATTATCAATATTTGTTTTTACACATTTTAAAAAGGTACCTCCATATAAACTACATGCAGATTGTTTAAGAACCTTGCTTTAGGAAAGTAGAAGAAAACTAATTTTAAGCAGTTTCATTCTTGCTTCATTTCTTTGTTTCATAGTCTGCAGCACTAAAGGCAAAGCCAATTAAATTTCCCCATTAAAAATATCCTCAATAGAGAAGGATAGGGTCTATTCTGGGTGGCTCCAAGGAATTTCCATTTGGAGATATTTAGGATCAACCCTTCAATGCAGCGTGTGAACATTTTTTGCCTTTAAATATATGACTTCAGAATTTTTTTTCCCATTCCAGTTAATGTTTGAAACACAGTGTCTCTCAATTTGTTTTTTTATTTTTTAAATTTTTTTTAATTTATATGCCGCCCTTCTCCGGAGACTCAGGGCGGCTTACAATGCGTTAAGCAATAGCCTTCATACTTTTGTATATTTATACAAAGTCAGCTTATTGCCCCCACAAACTGGGTCCTCAATTTACCCACCTTAGAAAGGATGGAAGGCTGAGTCGACCTTGAGCCTGGCTAGGATTGAACTCGCAGAAATTGCAGGCAGCTGGATGTTAATTGCTGCCTTTAGTAGGAGGCATTAGCTCCTTACGCTACTCAGGCTCCTTTTGGGACTACAAACTCCAATAATCCTTTATCATTTTGTAAAAGGGAGCAGATTTGGAGGGCAATATATTATCCATTCAAGAAGTAGCCTCTCAGCCTTCTGGAATTTACATCACATCAATACACTAAGTTTCCTTGCTGGTGTTTTTTCTTGGTACAATTTAGGAGAAGAAGAAGAAGACTACTGAGGGATATTTCCACTACGAAAACTTTAGAAGTGTTGTGAGTAATTTATTTGTTGCTGGTATGGAAACAACTTCAAGTACTCTGCGCTGGGCCATACTCCTAATGATGAAATTCCCAGGAATTCAGAGTATGTTTCATTTTATTGCTTTTCACGCTATTGCCTACAACTTAAATAATGATGCTTCTGGAAAGGGGATCAAGTATCCTTTCCAATAAGAAACATAAAATATGTTTGCAGCAATTAGCATATACAGAACTAATTCAGAAATCTTTATGGGAATTTATTGCTTGGAAAATTTAATAAAAATATCATAGTTTGAAAAGGAAATTCAACTTTTGAAATATGTTTTACTGTAATATAAATTAGTTAACAAAATTGCCACTAAATATGGAAAAATGATCTGACTTGATCATTAAGCTTTGAACAATTTGCAGTAAGTGTTCGTTTTAGCTTTCTGGGGTACTATGAAAGTCCAGTGATAAAACATCTTACACCAGGTTTCTCTGTGTGTAAACGTGATGCTCTTTTTTCTATTGATATTTCCATTGTTTGCATATATGTATACATGTAAATCCTGCATCCATTATGTTCCCATCCTATAATGAACCAAGACTGATCAAATTTTCTATGAACCATAATGTATTTTAGTTATGATCAAGACACATCTCTACATGGTTCACTCAACATTTCATTCTGGCTTGAAAATTAGAGTTTGGTACAATGGTTACTGCATCAAGTTAGAAACCAGGGTTTTGTGAGTTCTAGTCCTGCCTTGGGCACAAAAGCCACCTGGGTGACCTTGGGCCAGTCACTCTAAGCCCAACCCCCCTCATAAGGTTGTCCTTTTAGTGCAATCAGGTGGTGGAAGGAGTATTAGGAATGTTTGCTCCCTTGAATTACTTATAAAATAATAAAGGTGGGATAAAGATATAATAAATAAAAAAGAAATCAACACAGATTTGTATCACCAAATCTCTACTAAAAGTCCATGGATCCATAGCCTTTTCTTCTAATGTTGCAGAAGTAATATTTCTTTTTTTAAAAGTTTTTTTAATTGTTTACACAAACAAACAAACACACAATGTATTTTTTCTGAACAGAGTATTTGCCAGTTCACAAATTTAAACAGTTTTTAGTCATTTCAACTAAATTTATAATTTATATATTCCCTTTTTGCCATAATATTTATTCTCTTTATTTTTAAAAAACCACTATTACCCTTCATCCTAACTTCTAATTTTAACTAAAATCAATTTTTCCCTTCATCTCTATATTAAACCCCTTAAATTTAAAATCTCACAAATATAATTCCTAGTATTCTCTTATATTCCTTTAATATAATCACTAATGTTTTCCATTGTCAGTTGTTTCAATATCTAATATCTTAATACAAATCAATTCATTATGTGGTGTTACAATCATTCATTTCTTATAAAAAAAGTAAACCCAATTGTTTTATACCATACATTTCCTTAAATCTTATTCCAAATAACACAATTCAACTTCTTAATAAAAATCAGTTAATTATATAGCCATCTTTTCTCTTTATATAATAATAATAAACCAAATAACTTTCTACTGTATAATTCCTTGAATCTTATCTCTGATTTTCAATTATTTTATCAAACATATGTATTTATACTTCTTCAAACGACATCTTAATCATTTCTGCTTTCATCACAATCTAATTAGTTCATAATACAATATCATTTCATTTTTCCTTTTTTGATTAGGTTCCAAATATGCAATTAAAAATATTCCAATTGTTACAATTTCCCTAATTAAATTTGGAGATATTCTAGCTGTTATCCTCTAATTTATTAAACTTATTCATATTTCTAAAACTTATCATTATATAAATTCCAACAATGCAATTAAGAATATTCCAACTGTTACAATATCCGTAATTTTAATTAAAAATATTCAAACTATTACATATTTCTAAAAATTATTTCAATTCATCAATTCTTATTTCAGTTCTAAGTTCAGTTCTATATGTAACATATTCCTCTTTCATTTCTTTCTCCCTTTCCCCCTTTCTATTTTTTTCTTTTTCTTCCCCCTTCTTTTCTTTTGTGTTTTAGAATCCTGAACTCTCCTGTTTTGCCCTGTATTTCCCATTATTTTCCATCTCTCTTCCCTTTTTCTTATTTTCCTACTGTTAGTCCCAATGTTATCATTTTGTGTTTCAAAGTCATGGACTCTTCTATTTTGCCCTATGTTTCCTGTTGTTTTCCATCCCTTCTCCCTCTTTTCTGTCTTTCCACTGTTAATCCCAGTGTAATCATTTAAGTTTTTTATATTCTTTCTATTCCACCCTTTTCCCCCTCTTTGTCTCTTTCCACCTTTTCTATTTTTTCCATTGCTAATTCCAATCTTTAAAATTCTCCTTTTTATTATTACTACCCACATCATCATTTAATTTTCCATAGTCAATCTCGTTGTCTTTGTCATCTTCTTTATTTTCAGTCTCTGTGTCTTGCTTCTCATTCGTTATTTCCTTGTCAGCTTGAATATACTCTAACACAATTTTCTCCATGCATCATTGTAATTATTTCCCTTACTTCTGTTTTCAGTGACAAATACATCATTTTCATCATTTCTCTAATTTCCATTTTATCCTTTCTGGATTAATATTGTTCCAATTAAAAGTTTCGTTGTATTCTTCTTTTTTTAATAATAAAAGTCAAGCCACTTACAGACAAACAAATCCTCCTTAGAAGTTGTTGTTCACGGCTGTTATCACCAACCAAGAAGTTGTTGTTCACGGCTGTTATCACCAACAAAGTTCAAGGTTTTTTCCAAAGCAAAAGTTCATTGTTGTAATGATCTTATTTCTCCTGTAGATGTCTGTCTACAATCCACAATTCCAATCCGCAGCCTAAAAAAATATCCATTCTGTTTGCAATCTACATTAACAGTTTTTGCTAATTTTCCCCCTTTTCTTCTTTTTACCTTTATATATGCCAAATCAGTTTTAAGGTCCAATCCAAATTATACAGTCCGTTTCCCCTCCCCCCTTTTTTTGGTACAAAACTTCTATTACAGGGCTTAATTTCCAATTTCTCTTTAGTTTTTCTCCAACGTTCAAAAAAGGATCTGCTTACTTTATTTCCAATCCTTTACACAGTTATGGGGTTTTATTGCAGAAGAAACATTTCTGACTGCACTAAAGCAGATTGAAATGTCTACAAAAAAACTTTACCATATTTAGAAATTGTCACTAACAATAACATTTTATACCTTTTATTTTTTCTTTAATATATGATCAAGTTTAATCATGTTTTAGTATCAGTATCAAAAAATACCCACAGTTCTGATTGTTTAAATATATATTATTGATTTTTTCTGCCAGGGAAGGTCCAAGAAGAAATTGCAAAAGAGATTGGGGCTCGTCAGCCAAGGACAGAAGACCGGGTCAATGTGCCTTATACTGATGCCGTAATTCATGAAGTTCAAAGGTTTGCTGATATTGTTCCAAGCAATTTGCCCCATGAAACCACCATGGACATAACTTTCAAAGGCTTCTTCATCCCCAAGGTGACTAGTCTGAAATCACTACATAGTACAAGATTTAGTCTATTTTTTATAGTGTAAGGTAGAATTTTGTTAGAGTACTATGCAGTTTTTACTAACTATGGCAGTTAAACTTTTTTGAACATGTGCATTTTTCCATGCTTAGCATATACCTCTCATTATTTAAAAATCCATACATTTGCAATATCTCCTTTAAAATTTTGAAAATTTCTATAGGAATGTATTAAATAGACACACCTTTAATATAGTTCTTTTCCTTTCAATGTTTAGGGAATGCAGATTGTTCCATTGCTATCATCAGTGCTCCATGATGAATCCCAATGGGAAAAACCCTATGAATTCTATCCTGAGCATTTTCTTGATGCTGAAGGAAGATTTGTGAAAAAAGATGCCTTCATGCCTTTCTCTGCAGGTAAGATTCTCTGTACATGTGTGATTGTGTCCAGTAATAAGCAGCCCTTCTTTGGAAAAAAAATCTTCACAAGAGATCATGGAACGTTTAAAGAGCAACAACAACAATAAAACTTCAATTGAATTGTCTTCATTTAACAAATTTTGATATAATTTTGAGCTTTTTTTGGATAATTCTGGTACAAGACTTGAACTGGCTTCAAATTATTCAAAGGTGGGTAATAAAAGGTATGAGTCTCTAGCTGTTTGCAATTCCTGAGAAGGTTATTAGGGTTTTCAGGTTGAAAAGAAAAATTAGCCTGAGGAGAAAAAAAAAATGATTATGTGGTGTCTGGGAAGAATACAGAGTGTAAATCAAAATCTATACTTAATATTGCCAAAGTGAAAGAGAAGCTGAGATCTGTATCTTTTCATACAATATAGATTTTATCAATACATCAGCAGAAGTATGGCAGAAAAGCACAGGAAAATAGAGTCACCATGGAGTGCAATGGTATGTGCACTGTGGTGTTAAGGAATGTGGCAATCAGGTATTTAATTGCTAGCCAACCTCAGAATGTAAGTTCCATTGAAGTATATTTATGTAATTTAATAAATGCAACGTATTGTTGAGAAACCTTTTGTGAGGTTTTAAATGAACCAATGGAAATGATAAAGCCATACAGAAGGATTTTAAATCCACTTATTTAGGAAGCTTGCTTATACTGCCACAGATTTACACTGCCAATGAGACGTGAATCAATCCTCCAGCTCGTGCACAAGGAACATTCTGGCAACCAACAATTTGTGGAATTGTGGACTCCTTGGTACTTTCTGAGCTTGGTTGTTTGCTTCCAGACATTTCACTACACAGCTAGGCAACATCATCAGCACAAATGATTGTGGTGTTTGTTTCCTGCTTGTATTGCCCTGCCAGCATTCATGGAAATTTGGTTTTATCCTTGGTAGTTCCTTGATTAGGTTATTGTTTACTGTTTGATTGTTTGTCTGATGTTAATCCATGTTTGGTTTTTTATATTTTTATGTGTTGGCTGCTAGAGAGGATGTATTCTGGTTTTTTCTTTCTTCTAGCTTTTTTATTATTTTAAATGGCGAGTAAAAGTGGCTTTTCTCTGTCTATTGATGGCTGATTTGTCTCAAGCTTCCTAGAGCAGGGGTGTCAAACTCATATCGTCATGGCAACATCATATGACATATCGGGACTTTTTTCTCCTTTGCTAAACTAGGCATGGCCAGCACGTGCTGCAGGAGTTTGAAAGCCCTGCCCTAGAGCTACTGGATTTAGTTTGGTCTAGGATGCTTATACTTTCTCAGTTTTGAGTTTTGAGCACATGGACAGACTTTGAGTCTCCTGCATTTTTTTCCTCTTGAGCTACTGAATCTTTTGGATTTTAAAGTTGTTTTGGAAGGTTTTTAATTGCTTTCTGTACAACAGTGATACATTGTGGTTGTAACAGGCTGTTGGTTGTTTCTGAGATGCTTTTGATGAATCTTAGAAATATTCTTTTCATAACTTACGTTGATTATGCTGTAGTGTGTTTAGTTGTCAGAAGCTTTTTGATAACCCTGAGCTCAACCCTGAGCTACATATATTCTTTTCTATAGGAGTTTATGGAATCACATTTTATTTCACTGGAAATAGCTTTGGGATAAAATATTCATGCAGCAGTGTTAATTTTAATAATATTAATTTTACCCCATCAATTTAATGGAATTTTAATCCATCTTTTCCTAACTACTGCAACATTTCCAGCACTTTCAATATAATACAGCTAGTGACTTTGATTGCCATTTGGATTTTACAGATCTAACCCATGCCCCAAATGATCTGTTAAAAAGATGTATTCCTGCAATTGTAGTCATGACATCTACAGTGAGATGCTTCTTTTCAGGGCATCTGTGTAGAAGGGTACTTATCAAAATTTGTCCTTCTTTTAAGATTATCATGATTCTGATTCTATCAATTCTTATTTTATTGTTGTACTTTTGTCTGTTTTCATATCAATGTTCTGTCATAAGGGGCATGCATAAGAGCACCAGCGTACCTACCATCCCTGTGCTAATGTTCCTTTTAAGTGTATTCATTTTGTGTATTCAATTCATGCTTATGCTTATAACTTTCCTTTTTGCTGATCTCTCCATGGCCATATGACATTGGGAAGCTATGTAAAACAGTTTAAGAAACCAATAAATAACATTTTTGCCATGTATTCTTTCTTCCAGGTCGGAGAGTATGTGCAGGTGAGAACCTTGCTAAAATGGAGCTCTTCCTCTTCTTTACCAGCCTCTTGCAGAAATTTACCTTCCAGCCACCCCCAGGAACATCTAAAGATGATTTAGACATGACCCCAGCAATTGGGTTTATAACATCTCCTGTGCCCTATAAGACCTGTGCCATTCCATGTTCATAAAATACAAGATGTTCATAATACCACTTCTCAGTCTTGGATAATGTGATTCTGTATGGTTTTGGTTTAAAAGATTGTTTGAAACTTTTAATTACTTAAATTCATTTTTAAGCAATATAAATTGTCCTCCAAATATATATATATATATATATATATATATATATATATATATATATATATATATATATGTGTGTGTGTGTGTGTGTGTGTGTGTGTGTGTGTGTGTGTGTGTGTGTGTGTGTGTGTGCGTGTGTGTGTATGCAGTTTGCCCATAAGCACCAAACCGAGAACATCAGCCAGAAGATGACGAATGCGATTTCATCGAAACGTCGCTACTACCCTTCTAAAGATATATTTACAATTACATGGGAAGAAACCCAAGATATTATCTGTACACAGACACAGACACACATGTCAAATGCTTTACCCTGTATTTTGCTCTGGGAAGTGGGGGGAGGGAGGGTTGGAGGGGGGAAGGTTGGGGGGAGGAGGGAGGGGGAAGGGGAAACATTTGTAAAATTTATTAAAACTTTTCAATTAAAAAAAAATTGAAGAAAAGACATTATGCCACTGACAGAAATGAGCAACACATTTTATACAGTCCAAAAAAACACCCAAGAGTTAGTTCAAAAATTTGTAACATTGAAATAAAAAAGTTGACAGGCAGCCAGTTATGTTACCAGGCTAGTTGTTTAACTGGGATAAAAGATTGAATTAGAATCTCTGATGGCTGAATTGATCAAATTTGCACTCAATGTTATATTCAGAAAAAGATTGGTATAATATGTGGTGGTGCAATGATTAGAATGCAGTACTGCAGGCTACTTCTGCTGATCATTGATTGCCAGCAGTTTGGCAGTATGGGTGTCACTGGCTCAAGACTGACTCAGCCTTCCATACTTCCGAGGTGGGTAAAATGAGGACCCAGATCGTTGGGGGCAATATGCTGACTCTGTAAACTGCTTAGAGAGAGCTGTAAAGCAGTATGAAGCGGTATGTAAGTCTAAGTGCTATTGCTATTGCTACTGATGGTACATTTCTCTGGTGTTGGTTACCAGAATAAAAAATTCATTCTCTATTGCCGTGATGGCGAACCTATGGCACGCATGCCACAGGTGGCACATGGAGCCATATCTGAGGGCACGCGAGCCGTTGCCCTAGCTAAGCTCCAGCACACATGCACCAGCTGATTTTTGGCTGGCCCTGCCCATGCTGCCCCCCCTCCCAGGAGTCTCTATGTGTCCTGTTTTGGATGTCAGGTAAATACAGGGCTTGTGTGGAGGCTCTGGAGGGCATTTTTGGCCTCTGGGGGGGAGGGGAGGCTGTTTTTGCCTTCCCCAGACTCCAGGAAATCCTCTGGAGCCTGGGAGGCGGGCAAAAAACAGACCTACTGGGCCTATCAGAAGTTTAGAAATTGGCTGTTTCCAGTCTCTGGAGGCTTCAGTGAGGGCTGCTAAATTCAAAAGGATTATGGGGGGGATCATGTGCACATGCGTGGGGCATGGGGAGACATTGAATTATGGGTGTGGGCTTGCATGTACATGACACCCCCCCCCGTACTCCCTCCATTTTTGGTACAAAACGGCAAAAAGATTAGCCATAACTTCTCTATTGCATTGATGGAAATAATAATTATTGTGGATTATTTTTTTCATATTTTGTGGAAATGTTATAAATGTTATAAAATCCAATAATACTGGTGGCTGCCTTTCTTTTTAACTTAAATAACTTTTATGTTACCATAAAGTATACTCATTTGGCTTTGTCTATGGCAAACATCTTAAATCAGGCAGAAAATATTGCAATTTAGGATTTGAGCTATACCTGTTAATCACTACATAATAATCCCATTTATATAACAGCATACAATGCTTTTCAAATTTTCAAATTGTAGACTTATATTAACATCTTTTTGAATTTTTAGTTAATGTCACTATGTTTGAAAATCTCCTTTTAATCTATTTTTCTTCATTATGTTATCTTCTAGATTTTCTTTAAAATTGCAGGAGTAATAAATGAACAAAAGAAAAATTGTAATTAATTAAATAATTAGCTACGTGTAGATAGAAATTCGAAGATTTGCATAAAAAGTCAGTTCAGTCTAGCAGTTAAGGCATCAGGCTATGAGACTGTGAGTTCAAATCCTGCCTTAAATATGAAAGCCAGCTGGGTGATTTTGGGCTAGTCACTCTATCTCACAGGTTTGTTGTTGGAAAATAAAATGAGGAAGTAATATCAGGTTTGTTCATTGCTTAAAGTTGTTTATAAAAATAATAAAGATAGGAAATAAATGAAATAAATAAATAAAATGGTTCATGGATATATAATACTCTTCATTTGTAATTATATTGACTCATGCCTAAACACAAGGAGGGAGGAACATAGGTAAATTTCACCTCCTTCTGACAACCTGCTTTGCTGGAAAGTGAGTGCAACAAGACTTGACCTGCCCTTAGACACTTTCCATGCAGCCAAAAGGCAATACGTACAGCAAGGATGGCATATTCTTTTCTGCCTCATATGCAGAAATACGTAGAAATTTGAGAATGTAATAATTATTAATAAAAACTCATAGATATGATTAGGGGTGCTATCAGCAGGTTCTGACAGGTTCTGGAGAACCGGTAGCAGAAATTTTGAATAGTTTGGAGAACCAGCAAATACCACTTCTAGTTGGCCCCAGAGTGGGGTGGGAATGGGGATTTTGCACTATCCTTCCCCTGGAGTGGGGTGGGAATGGGGATTTTGCAGTATCCTTCCCCTGCCATGCCCACCAAGCCATGCTCACAGAACTGGTAATAAAAAAAAATGAATTCCACCACTGGGTATGATACACATATTGTACAAATATGTGGGAATCAATTAAAAAAAGAAAGAAAGTAACATGATCTAGGTTTTTATCCACCGATTGCTGTTTGGTGAACCACAAAACAGAATTCAAAGACTCAGCTGTTGCAGAGTGTTCTCTACATGGGAGAGAGGGGGGGATCTTTATTTCTTTTTATCCATAATTTAACCTGAAAATATTTGTTGATGCCCCTTCCTCTCTGGAGGAAGAAACAGAGGTCTGAAGACAGCTCTTCAAAAAAGGGAGGGAACTACCGCAATGGAATGAAAAGCCAGCAGTAGATTGGTTCTTTAATAATTTCAAGCAAAGAGAGGACTTGGGTCACCCATAAGTTACAGAAAGTTCCTCTTCCTATTCTTTCTTTCCATTCTTTTTTAGTTTGTATTAGTTTTTACAATTGTAATTATAACTGTTAATAAAATTAGTATTAAAAATATTTGTTGATAACAATGTTAGAAGAACAATTATTTCATTGCCTAGGCTTGGACTCCATAGCACTGGAGCACTTGGGAATGCCAGTCTTCCATAATGGAGAGCAAACACAATTCCCTTGATTGATCCTATCCAGAATGTTTTCCGGAGCTTACTGGAAGGAAGGCAGAACTGGCAGCTAGTGGAGCCAATTGGCAAGCCCAAATCAGCAAGTATCAAAAGCAGCCATATTTCCTCAGCTTGTAAGATGGACGGGGAAAAAAAAAATCTAACTGCAACCATGAATGGCAATTTGCAGATATTGCCCCCACTTCTGTGCCAGCCTTGTGCAAATGTCCAAGACAGCTGCCAATTGAGAGGGTTTTTTTTTAAAAAAAATCCTGTGTGGCAGCTCTCACAACATATTTTCCAGCCCTCCCATACAGATACAAGCAAAGAGAAAGTCTGTCACAAAACCTGTTTGGCCCAAGTAAGAGTTTATGAAGAAAATTAAAACATTCTCCTCTTCTCTTACTGACCAGAGAAACATAGTAATTTGTTATTTTAAATTCACCTTTTAACACAGAGTTAAAAAGATGTTGAGACTTTTGGAAACAGTTCAAAGAAGAGCAACTAAAATGATAAAAAGCCTGGAGACTAAAACATACAAAGAACAGCTGCAGGATTTGAGTTTGGCTAGTGACTAGTTTAAAGAAAAGAAGAATTAGGGGTGATATGATAGCAGTATTCCAGTATTTGAGAGGCTGCCACAAAGAAGGAGAAGTCAAATTATTCCCCAAAGCACCAGATAAAAGGACAAGAAACAATGGTTGGAAACTAATCAAAGAGAGAAACAACTGGAATTAAGGAGAAACTTCCTAACAGTGAGGACAATTAACCAGTGGAACAATTTGCTTGCAGAAATTGTGGGCGCTCTATCACTGGATATTTTAAAGAAGAGTCTAGACCAGGGGTCTGCAATGGGTGGGTTCTACGTACCTTTATTACCAGTTCACAATGGGACTGCGTGCATGCACAGAAGCTTCCTGATGACGTCGGGATCAATGGGCAGAGTCTCCTGCCAGTTTTACTACTGGTTCTATAGAACCGGTTCGAACGGGGGCAACCCACCACTGGTCTGCAATCTTAAACACTCAAAAAGCCATTTGGACCCGTTTTCTACAGAAAAGAAAATATTGGGAGCCACAAAACCTGGGTGGGCTTGGGCAACTCAACATCACTTCCATCCAGTCACATGACCTGCCCCAGCCATGTCTACCTGGGTTTTGTGGCTCCAGGTGTTTTCTGTGGGTCTCTCTCTCTCTCTCTCTCTCTCACTCACTCACTCTCCTGTTTTTCTCTTTTCCCCTCCCTCTCTCTTCCTCTTTCTTTCTTTCTTTCTTTCTTTCTTTCTTTCTTTCTTTCTTTCTTTCTTTCTTTCTTTCTCTCCCCTTCTCTTTCATTTACTTTCCTCTTTTCCCTCTCTCTCATTCTCTCTCTCCAGCTCTTTCTCATTTTTCTTTCCCTCTCCTTCTCTCTCCCTTCTCTCCCTCATATTTCTCTTTTTTTCCTCTCTCTCATTCTCTCCCTCCATCATTTTCTCATTTCTTTCTCTTTTTCTCCCCTTTTCTCTCTCTCCCTTTCATTTGTTTTCCTCTACCGCCCTCCCTTCCTCCCTCCCTCCCTCCCTCCCTCCCTCCCTCCCTCCCTTCCTTCCTTCCTTCCTTCCTTCCTTCCTTCCTTCCTTCCTTCCTTCCTTCCTCTCCCTCTTTTCTATCTCATTTGTTTCCCTCTTTTCCCTCTCTTATTTCTCTCTCTCCCTCTCTCTTCCTTCTCTCTCATTTGTTTTTCTTTTTCCTCTCTCTCATTCTCTCCAGTGGTGGGTTCTAACTAGTTTTACCACTGGTTTGCATCACACACGCGCTTTGCTGCCCTGAGACGCTGCCCTGGGCTGATGCTCCGCATTGTAAATGGCATCCCCTCCACCTCCTGAAGCCCATTACGATGTGAAGCATCGGCCGCAACCAGTCCAGACCAGTGTCTTGGGGAGGAGCGCAAGTGACATGTCTCCCCAAGCAACCAAGGTGCGCCCAGCACTAAGAAGTGCCAGAAGAAGTGCCCTCGAGTTGAAAGACAAGTACAGGGCCACTTCCCTCTTGTTCAGAACAAGTCTCCATCCCCGCTGTCACCCTTACTTTCTCAGGCTACATGAGGAATGACTGGAAGGGGGAGGGAGAGGGGCAGAGCCAACCAGCCAACAGGGAGCCACAGCAGGGGGATGAAAGAGCCACATGTGGCTTTGGGGCCGCAGGTTGCCGACACACAGTCTAGATAGTCACTTATCTAAAATGGTATAGGTTCTCCTGTTTGAGCAGGGAACTGGACTTGAAGACCTCAAAGGTCCCTTCCAGCTCATTTTATTCTATTCTAAACCAATCCTGTTATTCATGGGAAAACAGCTGAATAGTTATTCATTTAGTAGTAATTAATTTGATTCCATTTATTTATGTATCAATGTATTTATTTATCAGTCATATTTATAGTAAAATATTTATTCCTGAAGGTTCTGTTATATATTTTTATAGATTTCATGAAGATTTCACAATCCCTCCTAAATATTATTTCTATACATCTATATTAAAAGATGGATTTTTGATTGTGCTTTCACAAAGATGTGAAACTGGTTTGCTAAGTTTTCATAAACCCATGCAAGGCCAGGTCAAATTACTGGGGAGGAAAAAAACAAGGGCGAGATTCAGAAGGACTTGTACTTTCTGTCTGTTGATTCAGTAGGCACAGTTGCTTTGAAATACACTGGAGTTATTTCAGCTTACAAAATTCCTTATAATAGTTGCTTACAACTGCTTAGTAAAAGAATGGATTTCACTGGAGCAATTTTGACATTACTACTATTTATTCTTGCAATTACGTTTCTTTTGAAAAAGAACAGTTCCAGGAATAAGAGCTCCCGCAATCTCCCTCCGGGACCCACGACTATACCCATTTTGGGAAATCTACATATGATGGATCTGAAGAAGCCTTTCAAAACAATGATAGAGGTAAAGCCTGTGATTAACAAGCATAAATATTCTTTGCAACAACTTGTTGGGGTGGGATAAAAACTTGGTAACTTGTTTAGGTAAGTCTGGGATGGGCTGAGGTCCACATAGAATATGTAATACTTGCATTTTGTATTTTGTAGTAGTGTAGCACTGGCTCACTAAAATGGGTTTTCTTTCTTTTCTTTCTTAATTTGCCTTATTTCTCCTTTTCTCCCTCTTTTAAATGTATTGTTAATAATTGGCCGTAAACCCAGCCTAGCAAAAAGAATGTAAAAAGCCTTTCTTTTAGAAACTGGGACCTTGTGGAAGTGCTTGACAGGAAAAAAACAGCTTCATTTACAATTAATGAACAAAACAAGTATTAGTTGGAAAAGTACTGTGAATGTATCTTATCCATACCCATTCTGACATTTTTTTCCCTTGCTTTCAGGTTTGTTCAAAATACAATGCTCTTTTTAATCATTATGCTTACATAATATTGGATGTCTAATTTTTCATGATGTAACTGGGCAGATGATTTTCCTTAAGTCAACCAGCTTTTACTTTAAAGTTTCTTTGTTGTGCCAACTATAAAAGTAAATGTAAATCTTTGTTCCAGGTTCATTTCTCAAAAGGGAATCATTGTTAATTGAAATGTTTCAAATAAATCATAAATTAATTTTTTTAAAAGTGGAAACTTAAAGGACAAACCTCCACAGGTCTGAAAATGATATTTAGTGCTGTTTATGTCCCAGGGTTTCAGATTCAACGATCAGACAGAATTGCAGAAACATCTGGTAAAAAGAAGGGAGGTGGCTTATGCTTATATATCAACAACAGGTGGTCTCAGGATATAAATATAATATATAAATTCTGTGACGAAACCCTAGAGACATTATCAACTGCAAACCATACTATTCACCTCATGAATTTTCCTCATTTCTTCTAATTGCTGTTTATGTCCCACCACAAACCTGTGTAAACAAGGCATTACGAACTCTAGCTGACCAAATTATGAAGGTTGAAGCCAAATACCCCGATTCATTGGCCATTATTTTGGGAGATCTAAACAAAGCATACTTATGGAAAGAGCTACCAAAATACTTTCAGCATGTCTATTTTCCCACTAGAGGCAAGAATTCTTTAGACCATTGTTACACAACACTAAAAGATATTTATCAGTCTTTACCATGAGCAGTTGTGGGACACTCTGATCATTGCAAGGTTCACCTTGTACGTCCTTACAGGCAAAGACTTAAAACCACAAACTAACAATTAAATCAGTGAAGACCTGAACTGAGGAGGTGAAGTTAAAGTACATGCCTGCCTTGACTGCACTGATTGGAATGTTTTTGAAAGTACCTCTGCAGACTTAGATGAACTCACAGAGACATCATGTAACATCATATGTCAGCTTCTCTGAAAACCTATGTGTACCGACAAGGAATTTGCGAATATATAGTAACAACAAACCTTGATTCACAGCTAAACTTAAACAGCTGTGTTGTTCCAAAGAGGAAGCCTACAGAAAAGGTGATAAAATGCTGTACAATCAGGCCAGAAATGTATTAACAAGGGAGATCAAAACAGCAAAAGGAAGCTACTCTGAAAAGCTAAGGAATCAGTTCTCAACAAATGAACCAACAAACATGTGGAAAACTCTTAAAATATCACTGACTACGGCAAACCTCCTTCCCAGGCTGAAGGAAATCAGCAATTGGCAGATGACCTGAACGTGTTTTACTGCAGGTTTGAAAGGAAACTGCAGCCACCTATCTCCACAACCACCATCTCAGACACACCAACAACAGCCAAGCCTCCTACAAGTGACCCCATCCCATTGGGTTCACAAACCCTAGTGATCACAGAAAAGGAAGCACAAGACCTATTTTACAGACAAAAGCCAGGAAAAGCTCCAGGTCCAGACAAGATAACTCCTTGCTTAAAAATCTGTGCTGACTAATTGGCTCCCATTTCACCCATATTTTTAATAAATTGCTAGAGATGTGCTATGTTCCTTCTTGCTTCAAACACTCTACTATCATCCCAGTGCTGAAGAAGCCCACCATCAAGGAACTGAATGACTACAGATCAGTTGCTCTAACATCTGTAGTTATGAAAACCTTTGAAAGGCTAGTGCTGTCCCACTTGAAAACCATAACGGATCCGCTGTTAGACCCCCTGCAATTTGCATACTGAGCAAATAGATCAACAGATGATGCTCTTAATATGGCTCTACACTACATCTTTCAACATCTTGAATCTCCAAAGACCTATCCAAGGGTCCTCTTTGTAGGTTTTAGTTCAGCATTCAACACCATCATTCTAGACAGTTTTCTAACTAAGCTAATCCAGCTAGAGGTACCTGAACACATTTGTAAGTGGATCATAAGCTTCCTAACAGACAGGAAACAGCAGGTGAAGCTAAGTAGAATCACATCAGATACCTGTACAATTAGCACAGGCCCCGCAAGGCTCTTTTCTCTCTCCACTTCTCTTCTCTCTATATACCAAAGACTGCATCTCAAACAATCCATCTGTTAAACTACTGAAGTTTGCAGATGACACAACAGTGATCAGTCTCATTCGAGAGAATGATGAATCCACATACAGATGGGAGGTTGAAGAACTAGCCTCGTGGTGCGACCAGAACAATCTGGAACTGAACTCACTCAAAACTGTAGAAATGGTGGTGGACTTTAGGAGAAACCCTCCCATACTACCACCTCTTACAATACTAGACAGCACAGTATCAACGGTAGAGATCTTCAAATTTCTAGGTTCTACCATATCTCAAGACCTAAAATGGACACCTAACATCAAAAACATCATCAAAAAAGCACAACAAAGAATGTTCTTTCTGCACCAAATCAGAAAGCTTAAACTGCCCAAGGATCTACTGATACAGTTCTACAGAGAAATTATTGAGTCTGTCATCTGCCCCTCTATAACTGTCTGGTTTGGTTCTGCAACCCAACAAGGCAGACACAGACTTCAGAGGATAATTAGAACTGCAGAAAAAGCAATTGCTACCAACCTGCCTTCCAGTGAGGGCCTGTATATTGCACGAGTCAATATGAAATGAAAATATTTACAGACCCTTCGCATCCTGGATATAAACTGTTTCAACTCCTACCCTCAAAACGAAGCTATAGAGCACTGCACAGAACAACTAGACACAGAACAATTTTTCCCCGAATGCCATCACTCTGCTAAACAAATAATTCGCTCAACACTGTCAAACTAGTCTGCTTTACTATTAATCTCATCGTTCCTATCACCCAACTCCTCCCACTTATGACTGTATGACTGTAATCTTGTTGTTGGTATCCTTACGATTTATATTGGCTGTTTCCTAATATGATTTGATTGCATATTTGTTCCCTATGACTATCATCAAGTGTTGTACATTATGATTCTTGATGAACATATCTTTCCTTTTATGTACACTGAGAGCGTATGCACCAAGACAAATTCCTTGTGTGTCCAATCACACTTGGCCAATAAAGAATTCTCTTCTGACTTCCGGTGGCGCCTCCGTCGTTGTCGGCGGTCTCTTTATGACCACCGGCCTCCCGGCGCATTAAGAGCCGCCGCACAACAGGCAGGCGGCTCGAAAAACCCGCTCTTTATTTTAAAGAGCGGGGAGAGTTTCTGGGGGTGAGGTTGAGCTCCCTGAGTTGCCCCAGGAACTTCTCTTTTCTCCTGGGGAAGGCTCAGAGCGATGGCTCCCTATCCACCCCCAGAGTTTGCTCCGCGCCGAGAGGGATCTCCGCTAATTAGTTAATTAGCGGAGCCAGATGTCGTGAGCAACATCAGGACTGAACTGACAACTCAAACAAGCTGGACAAGGAAGAAGGTAAGTGTAATACAAGTATGGATTTTTTTTTACTGATTTTTTGGAGGAGGAAGGAAGAGAAAGGGGAAGGAGAGGATGAAGAGTGAAAGTGTTTTTAAGATGGCGACCGGCTCTGCTTGAAGGAAAATTGAGAGCGGAAAGTGAAAGTAGAGCTTAGGGCTGAGAGATTTTAAAAGAAACATTTTGCTATTGAATAGAATTAAAGAAACAAAGGTTGATTTAAATGGATTTTTCCTGCTTTTTTTTATTGAAGTAAGAAGAATTTCTTTGGTCTTTTTGAAAAGTAAAGATGACTCCTAAACCTAAAGGAAGGGGGGGCTCCCCCATGAGTCAGTTGAACAAAGCTGAAATGACTCATCTGCAGAGACTTACAGATGTGGATTTAAAAGATTTAATAACAAGGTCTCTAGAGAGTGTTGTTGACAAGATAAAAGGTTCACAGAACCAACTCCTTGAGGAGTTGGTTTCTGGGAGTTGGTTTCTGGGAAATATGACCAATTAAGTCAAACTATTGCTCAAGTAGCTTCAGATCTTTCAAGTGTGGTGGTTGCAATGGGGAAGAAAATGACTGAGATTAGTAGTAAATTTGAATCCCAGATACAAGAATTACAAGGAAAATTTCTGGAAGCTGAGGCCAAAAATCAGAATTTACAGAAAGATGTTATTATGCTTCAAATAAAAGCTATGGAATCTGCAATTAGATTAAGAGGTATAAGAGAAAACAAGAGAGAAAATTTAAGAACAATTTGTGCAAAGGCCTTTGCAGAATTACTAAAGCTAGAAGATGAACCAATTTTGGGTTGTATAGAGAAAGTTTACAGAGTCAACTCACGTGTAGCTAAACAAAGGAATTTGCCTAGAGATGTTGTTGTTTATTTTACTGATAAAAGATTGAGAGATGATATTTTACAAAAGTCCTACTCTGACAGAGTGCAGGTAGAAGGTATACAAATCAGTATTTTTAAAGAGTTACCACCGGAGGTTCTAAAGGACAGAAAAGAGTTTGCTTTTTTGGTCAAGGAATTGAAGAGAAGTAATATTCCATTTAGATGGGATTTACCAGTTGGTATAATTTTTAGATATCATGGTGTGAGACATTGTCTGAATACCATTGAAAAAGCAGAATATTTTTACCAAAATATTTTTAAGGGAGCCCCGGAATATCTCAAGAATAAAAAACAAAAAAGAGAGTCTACAAAATGCAAACAGAAAGAAGAAATTCAAAGTGTGTTAAAAAAAAAAGGAGCATCAGGTGGTTGTCCAGAGGATTCTATTATGGACTCTTCAGATGAGAAAATTGAGCATCCCAGTGACCTTAGAGGGGGAGCGCAGGACCTTGAACTGCTGGAGGAAGATTTAAAAAATAAAACTACGCTTCGAGATGAACAGCAGCAGAGGCCCAGTGCTCCTCAAGAAGTGGGGGGTGATGCTAATCAACAGGAACTAGAAGTTAATGAGGAAATCCGACTGGAAACCACAGATGATAAATTTAAGGAGTATCATGAATTGTTTGATATTGTAACAGAAAGCATTGAAAGATTTGGAAAAAATGGATTATAAAAATTCTTTAAGAAGTTTATTTTGAAGACTTGAGCTATGGTAGATATCCGTTAAAATTTTGGAGATGTATAACAATTTGTTAAAAGTTTATCCTGAGTTGGACTGACATTAAACTTATATATCAAAATGGATTATAAGAATCTTACCATAAAGTTTATCCTGAATTGGACTTAATATCCTGAGTGTCAATAGATTGCTGCAATATCAGCAGCGATCACTGGTTACCCTATTATACATCTTTTTGTGGAATTCATCATCTAGGAGAAGACAATGAAATTGAAAACATCTTACAACCCGAAGGAATGAATTGTAAAGGGTGGCAGGATTTGAAAGAGCTTTAAAGGAATATCTGGGAATGCGGTTCCTAGTTTGTTTTTTTCTTCTTCAAGGCCTGAATCTTAAGAGGAGCTGCAAAGGATTTTTCCTATTTTTAGGTGTTACAGTTTAAGCTAGTTTGAATGATTCTACCTACAGGAGTGAATACCTTTGTGGTTGGATATTATTTATATAAAATCACTCAGGGGGTTGTGTGGAGAAATGTTTTACCTTGCTGATGGGGGCAGCTGGAAGATGAAGCTTATCAAAATTGGATTTATGTTGGAGGAAATATATTCAACTTTAATCAAGACGAAGAGAAGACTGAAATTTGGATTATGGACATTGAAAAATGAATTAAACAAAAGATAATTTTTTTCTTATGATATAATTGTCTGATTATAATTATATATGCATAATTATATACATTATATTGTATGTTTTATGTTTTTTGCTTTTTAGTTTAGGGGTGTAGTTAGGATAAAATTATAATGGTTATTATTGGTTTTCTTTATTACAACATTGTTAATTTTAGAAACATATTAATATTTATAGGTCTACTGTTTTATTTTTTGGTTATAGTTATTAGGTTTCTTTTGTTCATTTGTTCTTTTTTCTTTTTTTCTTCCTTTCCTTCCTTCTCTTCCTCTTTCGAATTTTTTTCAATTTAGAATTTAAATACTTAATATTTTTTTCTTTTCTCTTGTTTTAAATTTTGTCTTTTAAAATTTGTAGCAGAAGTCAGGGGGGATGGGGAAGGAAGGGGTTGGGGTAGAGGGAGATAACGGGAGGGGCTGGGAGGTGGGGATTGGGGGGGGTGAAAATGAAAATTTTTTTGTATTGTAAAACTTTTTCAATTAAAAAAAAAGAATTATCTTCTCTTCTCTTCTCTTCGGAGTGTGGTTTGTGTGTATGTCTGAATGTTGAGTCATTTTTAAGACATGGAGAGTGGAAAACCCTCCAACAATAAACAAAAAGACCTTATTCAAAAAGATTTGGAAAGTGGAGCTCATTGGCTTGTCAAAATTCCCTGAAATAATAATTATTCTGCCTGAAGAAAGCATGGAGTGAAATATTTTTTTGTGGAATTGTTTATACAAGCAGTTGAGCAGTTGTACAATGGAGGAAAAATGTGTGAGTATGCTAATGTTAAATTAAATTAGTGGGAATATGTACATGTGTTGAACCAGGGGTGAAATGCTCCCAGTTCAGACCAGATTGCCTGATCCGGTAGCGATGGCGACGGGTGGTTCAGAGAACCGGTAGCAAAAATCTCTGCCCCCCCATGCCCAGCTGAGCCACACGATCATCAGATGCTTTTTTTTTTTTACTTTTAAAAGTATTTTTTCTACAACCTCTTCCAATGAAAAATGCTTTTAAAAGTAAAAAAAAAAAGCCTCTGATGATTGCACGGCTCAGCTGGGATCAACAGAGGCTTTTCAAAGTATTTTTTTCTGCAACCTCTTGGCTGAAGAGGTTGTAAAAAAAATGCTTTGAAAAGTCTCTGACGATCCCAGCTGAGTTGCCTGATCGGCAGAGGCTTTTCAAAGCATTAGAAAAAATGCGTTGAAAAGTTAAAAAAAAAAAGTTGGCCACGCCCACCCGGTCACATTACCCTCCCCACCAAGCCACATCCACAGAACCAGTAGTAACAAATTTTACATTTCACCCGTGTGTTGAACATGTGCACACACACAAGAGTGAAAGGTTAACAGTTACATTATAAATGTTTTTATTGTTTCTGTGTGATCTCTTGAACAAGATGTCAGAGGCTCAGTTTCTCTTTTATGAAATTCTACTATATATCCAGGATTACTGTATGCTCAAGGCACTTTTCCAACTTGTGGAATGGAAGAGAATACCTTGTGCAGGTTTCATCTTCATAGTATGTCCTGGACAAATGACCCTTTAAAACATATTAATTTAATTTAATTTAATTTATCGCATTTCTTGCCGCCCAACTCCCAAGGGACTCTGGGCAGCTTACAGCAAAAATAATGTGAATAATGAACATTATAAAATTATTATTAAAAACCATTCCCCCCCCGTTTGACATACATTTCTAATGTGTGAGAATCTTTTATTACATAAGATTTTTCATAATTATATTAAATTAGGTCATATGGAAATTAAAAATTGTAAAGAAGAATATACTATCAAAATTTTCAATAGAATAGAAAAAGGAAATATTGTCATCTCCACCTTTGAATTTTGACTCGTAGTTTCTTAAAACCTTCTACATATTTGAGTCTAATTATTAATCAAAATGGCCTCTTGTTTTCCTTCTGCTGAATTCCAGTGGTCAAAAGAATATGGTCCCATTTTCCGCATCAAACTGGGTTTCCAGGAGATGGTGGTGCTGACTGGCTATGAGACGGTCAAAGAGGCTCTAGTGAACCAGGCAGACGCATTTGGAGAGAGAGCCTCCGTCCCCTTTTTTGAGGATGTTGCAAAGGGCTTTGGTGAGTTGTTTCATTTTGGATTGTAGCTGGCATTCTTTGCAGATGTGCAATCAGTGACATGGAGACATTTTCATAGGTAGTAACATAAAAGGACTAGGAAGCTTGTGGAAATCCAATCCAGAGAGTGACCCTTATAAAATCTTTCTTTAATCACTTTGACTACACTAGTCATTACTAGGGGGAGCTGGAGACAAGCCAGCCTTATAATAACAACCCGCAGACACAAATCTGCATCAGGTTTGGTTTGTTTGTTTTACAATTTTGGGGTCTGGAAGGTCCTGATGTCTGCATTTTTCAGCATAGGTCCCCTCAATATGCATAGTTTTTCCTGCTGTCCCAGGAAAAACCAGTCTGATGCATTTGTAGAGAGAGCTACCATCCCTGTTTTTTGAAGAAGCAACAAAAGGATTTTGTGAGTTACTTCATTCTGGATCATAGTCAGCAATCCTCTATGATCAGTATCATGAGGAAATTTTCACCAGAGGTTTTCACCAGCAAAACCTCAGATGAGCAAAGCAGCCTTTGGAAACCCAACCAGGATGAAAATCCAACTGAAACCTTTCTTGTGCCACTGTAGCTTAAAACCCTCAGTGTCAATGGAGGGAACTGGAGATACAACCTTTTCTTTTTCTAATGTTTTTGCAAGTGTCTCCCCCCTTAATATACATTTTTCCCCATCACTTATTCCATCATAACATTCATCTGATGCACTGCATGGAAATGCACTGCCACAGAAGCTATTACAAATCTATATATTTATTATTCTATGTCAAAAGACACACAGGAAGACACATATGATGACAATATTATCTGCAGTGTTGGAAGTGTGTGCCTGAGTAAGGAACAATTAATTTAAACATGTTCTAACTGGATATTGAAGAGAGTATTGGGAAAGGCACCAAGATAACTACCATTAACACAAACAGAATTATTGATGAAATCCCAATATTTACTGCACCAGCTTGATTCCTCCCATACCATGCATAGAAAACACAGGTAGGAGGATATCCCATGGAATGGACTCACTTGGTAATTGCATTCACGAGCAAGTTTTAAAACATTTCAAATTTCAAAGCCCTTCAATTTAGGCATCAGCAAAAGAAGATTATATATGAGGGAGTATTAACTACTGTTGTAACTGTAGCACGTTTGCTAATTAAAACACACATGGGAAATAATTATTCAACCAAGATTAAAATTAATTTGTTATTTTGTGGCTTGTGAAACAAGAAGAACTAGTTTGTCTAGGCAGCCAAGCATTAATAGAAAAATGCAGGTCACTCACAAGATATCTCCCAAGGCCCTATTTCCATCATCTCCTGCCATCTCTCCTGGCAGGAGGGGCCTGTGTGTTTTCATTGGTGATCTGCAATTCAAAATTCATTGAAACATATTTTTTTTTAAAAAAAAAACTTTTGAGGATATTTTCAAGCATGGTTAGAAAATATCCACAAAATTTGAATCCTACAGGAAAAAATAAATACATGTTTAGTTGAAGATCACTTAGAAACAAATGTTTTTTCACTTCCTGTAAGTGTCATGAAAATGTGATGCCTTCTGCGCTTTCATTAGCAAATCAGGTTTTGCAATTGGAGTCACTGATGGATGCTGGATCCATACGGAAGTAAATTCTATGGAACACAGAAGAGATAGTGAGATTTTTCCATATAAACTGCTATCTTTATGTTTGGTTTATGAATAAACTAGCTGAGAGTTAGGATTACATCAAGGTCACATTTGCTCAAACAACCTTTCAGGGCCTTAAATTCATCTGAATCATATCTTTACAATATACAAAATTAGAGAATAACATAGCTGGAAGGTACCTTAGAGGTTTTCTACTCCAACCACCTACTCAGGCAAGAGAAATTAGTAAACTATAAGACACATAAGATTATGCCAAGTTTTTTGATTGGCTGTGTTCAAATACCATAGTGCCCAAACACTTATGGTCTCACTATGGTCACTATGGTAACATTTCATGTTATATCTGCCCAATGGAGTGATCTCTTTTGCTTTCATAGATCTAAAGGTGGCTTTGACTCTATATCCCAAGATAAACTCTGGGTAAAATTGGCTTCTACATTTGATCTATGTTTTCCAAAAGCGGTCATTATATTACATCAGGATTTGACCAGGATAATAGAAATAGGGAGTGAATAGGCCATATCCCCAACTGTAAAGGAATCAAGGAAAAATAAGTACAGAATAACAGAGTTGGAAGGATCTTGGAGGTCTTCTACTCTAACCCCTTGTTCAAGCAGGAAACTCTGTATCATTGATGGGGAATCTTTTCTAGAATTGCAGTGTTATTGTTGTTTTATTACAGGGACCAAAACTGGTCCAAATGGAGTCTTACCAAAGCAGTATAAAGTGGTATTATGACATCCTGTGACCTTGATACTATCCCTCTTTATCCCTCTGTTGATGCAGCCTTGGACTACATTAGATTTTTTTGGCACCCACACCATATTGGCAGCTCATATTTAAGTGGTTGTCCACTAGGGGACTCCTAGATCCCTCTCACGGTTAGAGCTGTTGAGTTTAATCACTTTTTTGGAGTATTTGCTTAATTTTTTTTACAGATTGATGACATTAAGACCCTTTTGACCAGAAAATTCATCCAAATTTAGTAGGTGAATTTCTGCATCATTAAGAGATAATGTCAATTTGATTTTAATTTTTTTAAAATCCATCCACCAGATGGATTTGTGACTGGCTAACACGCTGCACTCAACATGTAGTCTTTAGTGGAACTACATCTGCATGGAGGGAAGTAAGCAGGGAGGCACCCCCAAGGTTATGTTTTAGACCCAAATAAATGATTTAGATGAGTGAATAGAAAGGGAAGTCATCAAATTTGCAGATGACACCAAGCTAGCATGAATAGCAGAGAACCCAGAAGATAGGCTCAAGATCTGGATGGATCTTGACAGACTTGGACACTGGACCCTATCTAACAAAATAAAATTCAATGTAGAGAAAAATAAGGTTTTATACTTAGGCAAGAAAAACCATATGCGCAGGTATAGATTAGGTAAAACTTGGCTCAATAGCAAAATCAGCAAGAGGGATCTTGGAGTCCTAGTGGATTTATATATGAGAACTGCAACAAAAATGATTAGGGGGCAGGAGCAGAGGTGGGATTCAGCCAGTTCTGTCTGGTTCGGGCAAACTGGTAGTGGCAACTGTGGGAGGCTCTGCCCACCCACCTGGACATAATATGCAAGCACTGCACATGCTCAGACAGCCATGCGCATGTGCAGACAAGGCACGTGCACTCACAATTCCGAACCAGTAGGGAAGGTAAGTGAATCCCAACTCTGGGCAGGAGGTTAAAACATGAAAAACTGTTGCAGGAAATGTGCATGTCTAGTCGAATGAAAAGAAGGACTACAGGTGACATGATATCATTTTTCCATTATTTGAGGGACTGTCCCAAAGAAGGGATAGGCACGAGAAGGCAAGACAAAAATCAATGGATGGAAAGTAATCAAGAAGAGAAACAATCTAGAACTAAGCAAAAATTTCCTGACAGTGAGAACAATTAATCAGTGGAATGACTTGCTTTAGAAATTGTGCGTGCTCCATCGCTGGAGGCTCTTAAACAAAGACTGGACAACCATTTGTCCGAAAGTTTCCTGCTTGGGGGTTGGACTAAAAGACTTCCAAGGTCCCTTCCTATTCTATTCTATTCTATTCTATTCTATTCTATTCTATTCTATTCTATTCTATTCTATTCTATTCTATTCTATTCTATTCTACTCTACTCTACTCTACTCTACTCTACTCTACTCTACTCTACTGAATGGATTGCCACATAGTCCAAAATATTTATTTTTGAAAAATAATAATGTATTAAGAGGCCAGAAGGATTTGGAATTATAGTTTTGAATAATTTAGAACCCGCAGTCCGTAGTCCATTAAGAACCGGGTTGTGCAAACAAGTGAAGCTTCATCTATGCATGTGCAGGATCTAGTTAGTGTGTGAAACCCAGTCTGAGGAAAAATTGTTTTCCAAAGTCCCTAAGTGCCCAAAAGTTGAGGCCCACCGATTTAGAAGATATTTACTCCTAAAGAAATGGAGATTGCTTTCATTTTTGTTTTGTAGGCTAGCTATCAAAGAGAGAGGAAAAAGAAAATTGAGGAGAAATACTTAGCATAAACTTTGAAAAACTTGTCAGCCAGGTTTTGGGACAGAGTGGATGAAATGCTTGATAAAATTGACAGAGCAGTCTATTAGGGACGAGTCATTGACCCTCACAGAGGGGGCTCGCAACTTGGGCGTCCTCCTGGACACACGGCCGTGGCCTGGGGGGCTTTTCATCAGATTCGCCTGATACGCCAGTTGCGCCCCTTTCTGGATCGGGATTCCTTATGCACAGTCACTCGTCACTTCTTGCCTGGACTAGTGTAACCCTCTCTACATGGGGCTCCCCTTGAGGAGCACCCGGAGGCTCCAACTGGTCCAGAATGCGGCCGCGCGGATGATTATGGGAGCGACATGGCGCTCTCATATAACACCTCTCCTGCGTGACCTGCACTGGCTCCCGGTGGTCTTCTGGGTGCGCTTCAAGGTGTTGGTTCTCACCTTTAAAGTGCTCCATGGCTTAGGGCCAGGGTATTTATGAGACCGCCTTCTGCTACCGATAATCTCCCACCAGCCAATTCGCTTTCACAGAGAGGGCCTCCTCAGGGTGCCATCGGTCAAGCAATGTTGGCTGGCGGCCCCCAGGGGGAGAGCCTTCTCTGTGGAAGCACCCGCCCTCTGGAATGAGCTACCTCCCGGAATATGACTGATCCCGGATCTCCGCACTTTCCGTAAGGCCCTGAAGACATTTTTATTTCAGCAAGCCGGCCTAGCCTAAATAGGTTTCTTATGGGTTAGTTTTTAATTTGTTTAGCCTTGGGGTTTTAAATTGGGAGGCCAATTGATTTAATTTATTTTTAGCTATCTTAACTTCTATATTGTATGTTATTTTAAATTTCAGCGGTGGGCGGTATATAAATTTAAATAAATAAATAAATAAATAAATAAATAAATAAATATTGAAGCTATGAAACAAAAATGAGCTGCAAAGGATTTTAAAATTATATTTCACAATATATCCCCTTTTTTCTTTAGGTCTTATTTTTGCTCATGGTGAGAACTGGAAAGTGATGCGACGGTTTACATTATCCACTTTACGGGAGCACGGAATGGGCAAGAGGATAATTGAAGACAAAATCACAGAAGAGTGCAGTGTCTTAACAAAGACAATGGAGACTTATGCAGGTTGGCTGGGATTTCCTCCTAATCTCTACTGGAGCATCTTCCTGGACAAATGTAGAATGGGAAATAATTTCCTCAGATTATATCAAATAAACAAAGAGTTTCTTTTGGGGGAAGATACTTTCTTTCCAACAATTCCTAAGTCATTGTTTTCTCCCTTAAAATTGTCTAATTTTTGCTAAGTATATTTACAGAAATATGACTTATGGATGGCAAAATGGTTCCAGAGGACCTGAATTCAGTATAATGAAACAGTTTCTCATAAATGACAGTTCTAAACTTACTCTTCTGTACAGATTCCTCTAGAGACTCTATTTACAGCGGGTTGCAAGTCCTTCCTCTGAGCAGGAAAATGTCTTGTAAATTGGAGTTAATTCTCTCCACTTTGGGTGAAGGATAATCAAATGGCAGTTTCTTAAAGAACAGAAAGATATAATCTAAAGTTATTAAGTGATGTAGAGAAAACATATTTTACCCATGTTCTCCAACAGAAGTATTATCTTTGAATTGTCAGTATGGAATCCCCTCTTATTTTTAGCATAGTCATAACATCAAGCTGCAATGGTGCACCTACTCAGCTGCACACCACACAAGTAACTAATATAGAAGGAATCTCGTATTTTCCAAAATATTAGTTGTTAAAGCCCTACAATGTCAAATGTGCCTAGCACACAATATCTGGGTTGCAAACATCTGGATAATTATGGGATAGCAGAAGGATATACAAAGTTCTCATCATTTGCATTTTTGCAACCCAGAAATGACATGGATAAAATTGTCTTGAGGAAAAAGAAGTAAGAGGGGTATGTGATATAAAAATAATCTAGAAAACTAAAAGTTTTTTGTCTGACTGCCAAATGTGTTTCCACTTATGGAGCATGCCTACATATCTACAAACTCAGTGTTGCAATAAAGAAAGGCTTGAGAAAAATACAATATCTAATTTATTAAGCGTCTATATAGGTATCTGCCTTCAAGGTTTTAAAATTTTAGTCTTTTTCTTCTAACATTCTGAGTGAATGGTATTTTGGCTGTTCTGTTCTCAGATTTGAGTGTGGGAAGTGGCTGCAGTTTTATTTTAATCATTCTGTCCTTCCTTTTGTGAATTATTGGTTACGTACAACCCTAAGTATCTTCACTGAAATCTATTATAATTTCCTCCTATATACCTACTTTTCCTTCCTTCATATTATGAAGCTCAGTAGCTATTTGATCTTTAAAAAGGCAATCATTTAATGAGGAAGCATCACAATAACTTTGCCAAGTATTTTATCCTCAAGTAGTTCAATGAAATCATAATGGATGTATGGTCAGATACTGCAATTTTTCCTCTGGGACAATGAATCACTCTTTAAATACTTTTGAAAATTTTTTAATCGAAATACTTCCAATGTCATCAGCTCTAGCTATGGCCTTCTATGATAAATGCTGCCTTTATGTAAGATGATTTTGAGTATAAATGCAGGAAAAAGCAGATTTAATCCTGGTTTGATTCACAATTCTTTTTTATCTATTGTTTTGCCAAGGAAAACCCTTTGACATCACAATTCTGACAGCTGCTGTTTCCAACATCATAGTTTCTATTCTACTTGGGAAACGCTATGAATATGAAGATATCACATTTGTAAAACTAGTGAAGAACAACAGTGAAAATATTCAGCTTTCAGGAAGCCCTGCTATATTGGTAATATAAGTTTTTTTTATTTGAAAAAAATGTCATGAAAAACAGACAGCACAATGACTTAGATGAGGGAATGGAAAGGGGACTCATCAAATTTGCAGATGACATGCTGGCAGGAATAGTCAACAGCCACGAAGACAAGTTAAGGATCCAAAAAGATCTTGACAGACTTGAACAATGGGCCCTATCCAACAACATGAAATTTAATGTAGAGAAAAGCAAGGTTTTACATTTAGACAGGAAAAACCAAAGGTACAAGTACAGATTAGGCAAAACCTGGCTCAAAAACAGTAACTATGAGAGGGACCTTGGAGTCCTAGTGGATTATCACTTAAATATGAGCCAGCAATATATGGCAGCAGCCAAAAAAGTGAATACAATTCTTAGTTGTATAAACAGAGGGATAGAATCAAAATCGTGTGAAGTATTAGTACCACTTTATAAAACCTTAATAAGACCATACCTGAAATACTGCATTTAGTTTTGGACACATTACGAAAAAAATGTTGAGACTTTGGGAAAAGTGCAAAGAAGAGCAACTAAGATAATTAAGGGCCTGGAGACAAAAATATATGAAGAATGATTGCAAGAATTGGGCATGTTTAGTTTAGAGAAAAAATGTAATGGGGGCCACATGATAGTAGTATTCCAGTATTTGAGCAGCTGCCGCAAAAAGAAGGAGGTCAGCTTATTTTGCAAAGCACCAGAAGGGCAAGAAAAGAAACAATGGGTGGAAACTAATCAAGGAGAGAAGCAATCTGGAATTAAGAGGAAACTTTCTAACAATGGAACAGCTTGCCTTCAGAAGTTGTAGGTGCTTCATCACTGGAGATTTTTAAGATGATAGCCTTAAGATGAAATGATATAAGGTCTCTTGCTTGAGCAGGGAGTTGGACTAGTACTGTCTAGCACCTATAGCACTAGCACCTATAGCAAGATGATGATATTGGGATTCATATCCTTCCCTTATGTAGTTGCATGCAAGTATGGAAACTGCTTTTTAACATGAGCTCATGATGTATGCCTCATCATTTCCTCTTCCTTGCAAGTCTTGCAAAGACTTGTGAAATTAAGAGCCTTCGCTGCAAATACCTTTCCTTTTCTTTATACAGTACTTTATACAGTACTTTACAGTACAGTCTAGCATGTACTAGACTGCTCCCTTGACTAAGACTTGTGTTGAATTTCTTACAATGTTGGTTCACATCGCTTGTTTGGAAATCAACACAATGTGACCACAGAAACTCATTCAATAGTATAGTAGAAAATAAGCACTCCCTCTTTCAAAACCTGTGTGGAGGTTTAGTCCAAAGAATTTGGGGCTTAGTGAATTAGCAATATTGACTATCCAAAGCTCATTCAGTCATGTGATCTTGCTTATTATCATGGGGTTTTGTTTTGTAGACTTGGGGAACATAACCATCTTTGAGATGTCCACCTGAGAAATTCTAAGTATTCAACTTCCATAATATGTGTTTTCCTTTATCATTCTTTCAGCTATACAATTTGTTTCCCCAGTTGGGGTTCCTTTTGACTACTCCTAAATTAATGATAAAGAAGCAAAATGAGCTCCATGACTTCATAAAGACTATCTTGAAAGAATATTCCCAAGATCTTGATGAAAATGATCAGAGGAATTTCATCAAATCATTTCTTCTTCGGCAAAGAGAAGTAATAAATTATTTTATATGTGTGTGTCTAAACATATCTTAAAAATTTACCTCCATAGAAACTACCTGCAGATTGGTTAAGGTCCTTGTTTCAGAAATACAGAAGGAAACACAACTTTTAATCTCCCCCCCCCACATTAAAATCCTATAAATATTTACCCTTTTTTGGAGAAGTTACTTGTGTCAATGGTTTCCAGGGGTGGGCTTCAAAAATTTTAGCAAGGACTTCTCTGCCTGGCTGCTGGGTGAGTGTGGCCTAGTAAGCCTCCTGCATCACAGTGGGCGGGGGCATTTTTGCTCTCCCGGGGCTTTCCTCGATCCCCTGGGAAGGTGAAAACAACCTCCCCAGGCTCCATAGGCCCTCTGGAGGCTGGAAATGGGCCCGAACTGCACCGAATTGCAAAGAACAGCCCTGTTTCCACCTTTCCGAACTTCTGGTAGGCCCATTTTTCACCGTCCCTGAGTCTCTGCGTGCACCCTGGACTTACCTCATCCAAAACAGGCAGTGTACCCCTGGGGGGGGGGGAGGCTGGGCAGGGCCAGCCAGGAGTGGGATTTGAGGGTTCTCCCGAACTGCACAGAATTTTAGCTAGAGGTTCTCCCGAAGCCCTGCAAACCCCCAAGCAGTCCACCCCTGATAGTTTCTCTGTATGTATAATTGTTTCATATTAGAGTTTTCCCTTCTAGGAATCCAGTAATGTTGGGGCAACTGAAACCATTGGGGGAAGATATTAACTACATATGAAGATTTCATAGACTTTAGGAATATTGATTATGTGAGTAGGTTGTGTTTCCTTACTTGAATTTTCTTTATATACTTCAGGAGAATATGAATATAAAAAATGATGGATATTTCCGTAATGAAAACCTTATAGGTCTTGTAGATGATTTATTTGGTGCTGGTACAGAAACAGTAGCAAACACTCTGTGCTGGGCCATACTCCTAATGATGAAATTCCCAGGAATTCAGAGTAAGTACTTTCATTTCATTGATTTCCAATAAAAATATAAAAAGAATTGATAAATAATTGTTTGCATTTGGAATGTTACTTGAATGAAGTGACAGAGATGAACCAAGAATACTCTCTAGAACAAGGGTGTTAAACTTGTGGCCCAAGGGCCAGATGCATCACATGCAGGCCATGCCCACCCCAGCTCCGTGGAGGGGGAAAACATTGTAAAACATCACATGACAGCAACCTGCAATGGCAAGTTTGACACCCGTGCTCTAGAGTGTCAATATATTTTTTATATTGTAGTGACCAAAATTGGATGTAGTATTTCAACTATGGTTTTACCAGCATTATAAAATGATACTAATACTTCATGTGACCTTGATATTGTCCCTCTGTTGACTGCATTGGCTTTTTTGGCAACTGCAGCACACAGCTGGCTCATACTTAAATGGTGGTCCAATAGGAGACCTCGCTCTCTCTCACAGTCACTGCTTTTCTTTTTAGCCATTCAAATATTTTATTAGTTTATCAAAATAGTAAAGTACAGAAGTACAAAGAAAAATGAAAAGAAAGGTGGAAAAGGAATAGAAAAAAAATTAGGGTAAGGGGGAAAAGAAAAAGAAAAGCATTGACTTCTGACTCCTTTTGGTGCAGTAGAATAAATTAGTGACATAAAGCCTCAACTTTTTATTTTTATATAATAATAAACACTAGCCATTTATATAACAACAAACCTATCTAATCAGCAAAACCCTAAATCAAAGTTTCATTTTTTCTACCTCAAGCACAAAGTTCAAAAGCAGTTTCCAAATAGTAACAAAATTAATTATGTTCTCTAATCAAAGCAGTCAATTCAGCCACATCTGTCAACTCCATAATTTTTGCAGCCATTCATCTATTGTAAAAATCAAAGCGTCCTTTCATTTTTGTGCATAAACTATTCTTACTGCCATCAACATATATGACATCAAACTTCCATTCCCTGCCCGAGTTCTTTATCCATTAAGCCTAAGAGAAAAGTTTCTGGTGGAAAAGTCTACCAGTCTGCCCTTAGTACCTTTCTTTTCTGAAAAAGGCTTCCTGGGGTAACACCCAAAGGTGTCTCAGAGAACCTATTTCAAACTTTTAGGCTGGCACATCTAAAAAAAGTAATTATTGAAATCAACATTTACTTTAACCTAATCATACTATAAATAGTTATGCCATAACTATAATAGTTAATCCATGACCCTCCAGCTCCAGTGACCTCTTAATTTGAGAGTCACCCACTCTTGTCAATGTACAATTCAAATCTGGTAAACCCAAACTTCCTCTTTTTTAGCGTCTTGGAGTAATTTATATCTAATTCTTGTTTCCCCCCTCCCTTGCTATATAAACTTAGGGATGTCCATCTCCCATTGTTTAAATGGAGTATCAGTTATAAATATTTGTAAAATCTGAAACAGAAAAAGCATCTTTGCTAAAACATTGATCTTAATTACAGAAATTCTACTGCACCAATAACGATAGTTACAACTTATCCCATCTTAATAATTCTTTTCTAATATCATTCCAAAGAGACATAAAGTTATTTTGAAGCAGTTTAGCATTTGTATTTGTTAATATAACCCCGGGTATTTCACTTTTTTCTCCACCTTAAAACCGAACTTTTTAGTCAATATTTCATAATCCTGAGAGGTCATATTCTTAACAAACATTATTGTTTTCTGTTTATTTATTTTAAAGCCCACTAAGGCTCCAAACACATTTAGTTTTTTCATCAAATATTCTACATTGGTTTAGCGCCATGATGGTGAACCTATGGCACGTGTGCCACAAGTGGCACATGGAGCCATTTCTGCGGGCATGTGAGCTGTTGCTCTAGATCAGCTCTACTGCGCATGCATGCGCGCCTCCTGCTGGCCATGATCTCTGCCGCATATGTGGGAGATGCACGTGCATGCCCATGCTGCCCCTCCCCTCCCAACCCCGTTTTGGATGCCAGGTAAGTACAAGGCTTGCACGGAGGCTCTGGGAGGATGAAAAATGGGCCGTCCTTGTTTCAAGCCTCTGGCGGGCCGGGGAAGACTGTTTTCACCCTCCTGGACACTCCAGGAAAGCCTCCAGAGCCTCCGGAGCCTGTGGAGGGTGAAAAACAGGCCTACTGGAAGTCCGGAAATGGGCTATTTCCAGTCTCCGGAGGCTTCAGGGAGGCCTGCTAGGCCCAAAATGGGACAGGAGGAGGTTGCAATATGAAAATATTTGTGTGGTAGAAAATTTTAACACAATTGTAGACGCAGAATTTGATTACAAAAGCAAAAAAAGTAAAAAAGTAAAAAAGCTAGAAAAACACTTCCAAAAACTTTCTTTAAAATGGCAGAAAAAATAAGTATTCAAGATGTATGGAGAGGGATAAATCATAAAAGAAATCAATACTCATTTTATTCAAATAAACATATTGTATGTCTTGGTCAAGAAGAGATATGATATGGCTGTCACCAGAGTTAAAGTCAAATGTGCAAGAAATAGGAATAAAGCAAACACTTGGGCAGATCATAACCAAGTGAGAGTTAAGTGGAAAGGACAAAAGACAAAATGGAGATGGACATTGAATCAATCAATATTAAAAGATAAGGAATTTATACAAAATATGGAAAGAGAAATCGACTTTTTTTTCCAAAGAGAATAGGAAAGAAGAAACTTCATTACAAAATGTATGGGGCACTGCTAAAATGTGTATTCAGAGATTAGCTCTAATGTTGCAGCAAATCTTGTTACCAATTCAGGACACAAGACTGCAAAGGGTTGGAGAAACAAGTTTCTGCGCAAAGTGTTCAGAGCATTAACATGTCAAATTCTGAATCCTGGACTATGCCCAAGGTGTGACTTTTATACATTTTGCAACCCCAGCCCCTAGCTATACCAGAGCAAAACATAACAAAGAAAGGAGACGTTTTTCATAATTAGTTATCTTACTACCCTCTCCCATATGAGGGTAGGGTATTATCTTACACCATCTGTTACCTTTGGTAGACACTTCTTGCAATTTGTTCTTTTACAGGAATTATCTGGCACATAGGTCATTAAGTTCATAGTTACATTTAGCAAGTTCTCTGTACTTTCCTAAGGCTTGCAATGTATAAGCAAGATAACTTCTGCTAATTCTGTTAATACGTTTATGGTATTTTTCATACTGCCTCAATAACATATACAGGGGAAAAAACAAGAAAAAGAAACAAAATGAAAAGATGTTACTAGAAGAACATAAGAGACTGGAATTAGAATTACAGAAAGAATCAAACAAAAAGACTTTAAAAAATCAAATGGAACTAATAAAACATTAAATGTATCTATTAGATAAAGAAGAACTGGCACAAAAAATCAAAAATGCTAAACAGAATTAATGTCAACTCGCAAAGCATCCCTGGCCTGCTCTCAAATTGACATAGGCAAGGGGAATGGGAAAACAACCATTGCAGCATCAGCAAGGGAGCACTTCAGTCAAAACAAAAGCACATTCCAGCCATCTCTCTGTCAAAGGCCATCTCTGCAGTTACCCACAATGGCCAGAGGGGAGTGATCTCTACAACCCGTGAAATTGCTTCATTGGAGGATGTGACTGATGTGACCTTGGGGGGAAGGGATAAACAGGGTCAGAGCCAGGATGTAAATTAAGTGAGGTCAGAGTTGGCTTCACTTGGAACGTGCCAACATGAAGCTCCTAATAATAACTGGATTTCTTTTGAAGCTTGGCTCGAGGTTCATGATTTAATTAGATCGGAACCCTGACGATTTCTTTGAAAATGCTAATAAACCAGGAAGATGATTGGCATATGAATTGAAAACAGAGAAAGAGAAGAAATTGATGAATGAAAACAGAGAAAGAGAAGAAATTGATACATATATTGGTAGATGAGAAAGGAACTTTACATTACCAAAATGAGGACAAAAAAGTAATAATTCAAGACTATTATGAAAAGCTGTATGAGCAGGAGAAAGTTTCAGAAGAGAAAATTAAACAATATTTGGAAAAAGCGGAATTACCTAAAGTACCAGAAACAGTGAAAACTATGTTAAATGAACAAATATCAATGATGGAATTGTTAGCTATTAAAATCTGTGGACTTTGGTGAGAGATTTATTAACATGATAAAAGCAATAGACCACAAACAAAGGCAAAGGTGATGGAGATGGAGATATAACATAGAGTTCTAATATTTAAAAAGGCACAAGACAAGGATGTCCACTATCTCCTTTACTATTTATATTGACATTGGAAGTGTTAAATAGAAATATTAGACAAGATATAGAAATTAAAGATATGGAATTAAAAAGGAACAATACAAGTTACAGGCATTCGCAGATGATTTGGTTTTTATTCTGGAAGACCAGCAAGAAAGTAGACTTAAATTAATTAGAAAAATAAAAGAATATGGTGAAGTTGCAGGATTGAAAATAAATAAAGAAAAAACCAAAATAATAGTTTAAAATGTTACAGACATACAGAAAAAAGAACTAACGAGGAAAATAGGTATACAGTTAGTTAAGAAAGTTAAGTATTTAGGAATCCAACTAATGGCAAGGTATGTAATGATTAAAGCAGATAATTATTATAAATTGGCGCAACAAATTAAAACAGATTTGGAGAAGTGGGGAAATCTACAATTGTCATTGATGAGAAGAATAGCCACTATAAAAATGAATATTTTGCCAAGAATACTATATTTAATTCAAACAATACCAAAAAAACTGGAAAAAAATACTTTGAAGAATTAAATAAAACAATATTAAAATATATTTGGCAAGAGAAAAAAGCAAGGATAAGTTTGAAAATGTTGCAAGATTCTAAAAATAGAGGTGGTTTTGTGCTAAAAGATTGGGAATTGTACTACCAGGCTTTGATACTTACTTGGGTGAAAGAATGGATTGGTTTGAGGAACAAAAGACTATTGTCCTTGGAAGGAAATGATCTCCAACTAGGTTGACATGCTTTTTTATGGTATGGAAAAAACAGAATACATAGCTACTTCCGAAGACATTATATTAGAAATGTGTTATTATTAGTATGGGAGAAAATTAAAGAACAACACTATTTGAAAATACTGGTCTGGCTCTCCACAATGGAGGCACTGATTTATCCAAATGTTATTGATATAGAGAATGTTACCAGATATCAAGATATTTTAAATGAAAAGGGGGAACTTAAAACTAAGCAGAAACTCAGTGATCAAGAGATCGAGATAACATGGTGGTCATATGTGCACATACAATCTAGATATGAGAAGGATGTTCACATGTATGGTTTCTATAAAGAATCAACAGAATTAGATCAGATATTAACAGGGATGAAAAACTAATAAAGAAAACATGTAGCTATTTGTTAAATATTAAGATGGAAGATGAATAAGTAAAAGAGACAATGATAGTATGGGCTAAAAACTTTGGCTATCTGATTGAGTTAGATAAATGTCAGAAACCATGGGACAGAAACTATAAATTAACAATGTTTACTGCATACAAAGGAAATCTTTATAAAATGTTTAATAGATGGCATTTTCTGCACTCAAGGTTGTTTAAGGATAAGTCTGCAAAATGTTGGAAATGCCATCAGACACCTGGTTTGTAGTACCATATGTGGTGGACATGCCCAAAAGCAAAAAAATATTGGACAAAAATACATGATAAAACAGCATTTTGATTTGAAACCAGAGACATTTTCTCTGGGCATTATACTGGACAAGTACAATAAAGGGAATGTATATTTGATTTTACATGTACTGACTGTAGCTAGAATTGTATTTGCACAACAATGGAAAAGTGAAGAGATCCCAACTGATGAAAATGTACTAGATTAAAAAATACTAGAATGTGCAGAAATTTAATTAAGGAAAAGAAAGAAACTGGATATTTTTTTACTTGTGACATTTTATCAATAATTAGCTGACAAAAACAGGAGCAAGGAAGAGGGAAATATATGGAAGGATCAGTGATGTAAGGAAGGTATGTTAAATTGGTTAAACTTTACTTTACTTTACTTTATTTGGATTTATATACTGCCCTTCTCCTTACGGACTCAGGGCGGTGTACAGCCAATTAAAAAACAAACATGCAAAAGTTAAAAATTTCCTAAAATAACAATACAAATGGCCATAGAATTAAAACTAACTTCATATTAAAATAAATTCTAAAATGATAAAATACTATAGGAATCAGGCTAAGCCGGCGAGCTGAAAGAGATGGGTTTTTAAAGCCCGCCGGAAGGTCGGGAGGTCAGAGATTGTTCTTAACTCTGGAGGCAGATCATTCCAGAGGGTGGGTGCTGCCACAGAGAAGGCTCTCCCCCTGGGGGTCGCCAGCCGGCATTGTCTGGCTGACGGCACCCTGAGGAGGCCCTCTCTGTGGGAGCGAACCGGCCGGTGGGAGGCAATTGGCGGCAGAAGGTGGTCCCGTAAGTACCCTGGCCCTAAGCCATGGAGCGCTTTAAAGGTGGTTACCAACACCTTGAAACGCACCCGAAAGTCCACCGGCAGCCAATGCAGCTCGCGCAGGAGAGGTGTCACGTGGGAGCATCCCGTCGCTCCCATAATCCCCCGCGCGGCCGCATTCTGCACCAGTTGGAGCCTCCGGGTGCATCCCAAGGGGAGCCCCATGTAGAGAGCATTACAGTAGTCCAGACGGGAATATAATATTATTGTTATTATTTGATACTAATGATACTATTATTTGATACTAATGTAATGAATACTGTTGTAAACACTTTAACTATTATTTCCTAAAATGACTTGTACCCAGAGAACACACTGTTCAATTGAAATTGGAATTTTTATATGTTATAAAATAAAATAAAAACTTATTTTTTAAAAAATAGTTTTCTGAATGACAGAGTGCCAGCGTCTGGATTTCTGAGTGGGTAACATACCAGAAGGCAGGCATGGGTTCTGAGAAGGCACGCCCCACCATTAATTGATGGACCCAAACTGTGTCTATTTGCCCAATTTTACCAGTAGTTTAATTGCACTCCGAAGTCTACTACAGCTAGTCCAATAGGCTCATATAGATATAATGAGGCACAAAAATGTCATCTTTGCTGTTACATACTGGCCTTGATATAATCTCTGAGAGATCTTCAAGAAAGCCACATGTATAACAGATTACAATAGTCCATTCATGAAATGACTAATGCATGAATGATTGTCTGAAGAGCCATGATCAAGTATCACAGTCAGTAACTACTATATTATTCTGAATTTAGAATGTATAAACTCCCATTTAAAACAAAAATCAGACAAGGAGTCATATTTGTCATTTTGTTCTCCCAGGTAAGGTCCAAGAAGAAATCGCAAAAGAGATTGGGGTTCGTCAGCCAAGGACAGAAGACCGAACCAAATTGCCTTATACTGATGCAGTAATTCATGAAATTCAAAGGTTTGCTGACATTGTTCCCACCAATTTGCCCCATGCTACCTCCATGGACGTAACTTTCAGAGGCTTCTTCATTCCCAAGGTGATTAGTCTGAAATCACTGCATTAGACAAGGCCTAACCTTTTTTTAAACATACAAGATTTTTATTGCTTATTTTTATTTTCTTTAAAATAGTAACAGTAACAGAAAAAGAAAAATAACAAAACAGAGACATATATTATAAAAATACACAAGAGGTTAAAAAAGTAACTGGAAAAAATACAACAGAAAAAATAATTGCAAAGAGATTGGAGTTTCTCAGCTGTAGACACACCACCAAGCAAAATGCCTTACATTGATGAAGTTCAAAGGTTTGCTGACATTGCTCCATCCAATTTGCCACATGCAACAATCATGGACATAACATTCAAAGGCTTTCTCATCCCCAAAGTGATCAGTCTAAAATCACTGCATTGCATAAGATCTAATTTATCATGTACAGTGTGGTAGGAGAATCAGTCCTTAAATGAATGGAATGGGCTAAATCAAGTTGATCTATAGTGCTACAAGGCCACACAGCCTTTTATCCCTTTAGAAAAAACACTCATAGATGCATCTCTCTAAGTGCCAAAGGCAGATGTTTTTCTTTGGTATCTGGTATTCCCAAACTGCCCCCACCTCTTGATTTATGAGAGATGCTTTTCTCTCTTGTTTTATTTTATTATTTATTTTATTTTGCTGTTCTCTTGGTTTGTTGCTTTATGTCCACTGTTTCCCTTCAGTAAGCCTTTATTATTTGTTTTGGATCCTGCATTCGGAGTGTACAAGTTTAAGGTATAATGTAAAATACAGCTTAAGACCTATTTAGAATTGGTACAACTGATAATCTATTAATCTGCCTGATGTTTTAATTTTTTGAACCTGTCCATTTCTCCATGCACAATAATTAAATCAATATATATATTTGCAATACAATTTTTACAATATAGTTTTAATATTTTAACATTGTATGTTGCTCCAGACCCAATAATATTTTAAAAATCACTGTAATATATATCACGCCGTGATCACAAAATCTCCAGAACCGTAAAGCCTACAAACTTGAAATTTGGCACGTTTGTTCCTTTTGGCTTCTACGTGCTTGCTAAGAAGGGATTTTTCAAAATGACCATCAGATCATTAGTATTTCTTATATTATTATTAACACACTCTGATACTAATTAGTTAGACGTTCTACTCCTCCTTCCAACCAGAAAATAATTCTGGAGAGAATGGGATAGGATAGGAGAGGCTTCTGTGGGGCAAGGCTGAGGGACAGAAGGGGATAGGATAGGAGAGGCTTCTGTGGAGCAAGCCTGAGGGAGAGAAAGGGATAGGATCAGTGGTGAAATGTAAAATTTGTTACTACCGGTTCTGTGGGCGTGGCTTGGTGGTGGTGGGGTAATGTGACTGGGTGGGTGTGGCCAACTTTTTTTTTACTTTTAAAAGCATTTTTTCTACCTTAAGAGGATGCAGAAAAAAATACTTTTAAAAGCCTCTGACGATCCCAGCTGAGCCGCGCGATCATCAGAGGCTTTTTTTTTACTTTTAAAAGCATTTTTTCAGCCGAAGAGGTTGTAGAAAAAATGCTTTTAAAAGTAAAAAAAAAAAAGCCTCTGATGAGCGTGCGGCTCAGCTGCACATGGGGGGGGGGGACAGGATTTTTGCTACTGGTCCTCCAAACCACCCACGGCCATCACTACTGGATTGGGTGATTTGGTCCGAACCGGGAGCGTTTCATCCCTGGATAGGATGGGGAGGCTTTTGTGGGGCAAGCCTGAGGGAGAGAAGGGGATAGGATAGGAGATGAGTCTGATCATTAATTTTCAAGCTGTAAGTGTCGATTTATCAAACCTGATCACATAGTTTCATAGGGGAGCATGGTTATTCAGCTAGTAATATATAATATAATATAGCCATTTACTATATATACTCCTTTTCATATAATGTTTTTATCCTTTCCATTTTTAGGGAATGTATATACTTCCATTGCTGACGTCTGTTCTCCATGATGAATCTCAGTGGGAGAAACCTCATGAATTCTACCCTGAACATTTTCTTGACTCTGAAGGCAAATTTGTGAAGAGGGATGCATTCATGCCATTTTCTGCAGGTAAGATTTTCTGATGTCATAGATTATGCTCTATAAAAAGGCAACCCTTAACACCTTGTTTGAAAAGAAAACAATTGATAAAAGCTGGATCTCATAGACCTTATTTTGACAAAGTTTAGGCCTCATAGACAACATGTGTGGCTAGGCTCATTGAGACACTACTATTTTGAGGAGAAGGCGTGGCTGGCATCAGGCGATATGGTGTAGATTCTGGGTGTCTAGGAGAACACCGATATACTAGCCAATTCTGGGGATCCCCAGGGATCATAGCTGTCTTGTGGATACAGTGAAGAACGAAGACACTGGCTGGCATGGATAGGGAATGAGCAAGTTCCCTGAAGTGCCGGCATTAGTCTTCGACGTTAGTCTCCTTCGTTGGTAAGGAAGGCAACCATTAAGGAACTGTCACAAGCCAGAATGGCTACGATCTGAAAGAGGAAATACAATAAATGGTAATTGAATGGAGTATTGCCACCGGGTGAGTAATGGGCCAATTCACAAATAAAAGGAAAAAAATCTTTGACAGCTTGAAGAGATTGTAGCAGAGATTGGCAACTAATTAGCACAGAGACTAAAGTGGAGAGAAAAAAAACAAACAAACTTTAAAAATTAAGCCTAAAGCCTGGAAAAAATCTTCCATTCTGAGTTAAAACTGGATCTGGGGGGAAAAAAATAAATCAAGGAAAAGAAGATAGAAAAAAAACACAGCAGAATTATTTAATTTAAAGAGTGAATGCTTTTGTGTATTGCAAGATGGCTATTTTGTTATGGAAATTATGAATCGGAGAAACAGCTGCTAGAGGGGGAACTTAAGCGAAGAGAGAGAAAAAAGGAACTGTAAAATCAAACCTAAAGCCCTAAAAGGAATCTTCCACCTGGATTTATAATTGGATTTTGAAAAATAAGAATAAGACAAGGAAAAAGGAGACAGAAAAATTTTTTCTTAAACAATAAAGGACTTAATTTGGAAAATCGAAAATAAGCATTCCTGTGGATTATAAAATGGATATTTTATTCTAGAAGACTAGTGAACCGGAGAAAGACATCTGTTGGTGGAAGGAGCATGAGAGAGAGGCATGGCAATGCATATTGGTGCAGCTGAAGCAAGGTTAAAGAGACAAAGACTAAAACTGTGCTGGCTCAAGTAAATATTTGAAGTGGACATTATTTCTTTTAAAGAGATATTATATGGACTTTGAAACCTGAAGTATATGTAAATGAAAAGAATAAGCTTAAAAATCCTAACCTTTTAAAATTGAAAATATGGAGAATTGGGAGGATGAAAATGAGACACTAAGGGAGATGTTTCAAAAAATAAGGGAGGCATTTAAGGGAAATAAAGAAGCAAAGGATTGGTTAGATTGCAAAAAAGAAAAGAAAGAGAAAAGATGAATGAGAAGCAAGAGAAACAAGGAGATAATATTGAAAAGGAAATAATTGGAAAAAAAGATAAAGATGATTACACTGGGTTCAATAGTGATAGAATAAAAATGGATATGGGAAAATACATCTCAAAAATGAAGAGAAGAGAAATAAATGGGGAAAGATTGAGAATGAAAAGTAATAGAGTTAAAATTAAGGGAAAAAGGTTGAAGGGGAGATATAAGAAAAGGAAAAAGAAGAAGGTAAAGAAATGGGAGAAAGAGAGGAAAACATCAAGAAAAAGAACGGTCAAGGAATTGAAGAGAAGCAATATCCCATTTAGATGGGACCTACCAGTCGGTATAATTTTCAGATACCATGGCGTGAGACATTGTTTGAATACTATTGAAAAAGCGGAATATTTTTACAAAAATATTTTTAAGGGAGCCCCGGAATATGTTAAGAATAAAAAACATGAAAGAGAGTCTGCAAAATGCAAACAGAAGGAAGAAATTCAAAGTGTGTTAGAAGAAAAAGGAGCACTAGGTGGTTGTCCAGAGGATTCTATTATGGATTTTCCAGATGAGAAAATTGAGCATCCCAGTGACCCTAGAGGGGGAGTACTGGACCTTGAACTGTTGGAGCAAGAATTAAAAAATAAAATTACAACTCGAGATGAGCAACAGCAGAGGCCCAGTGCTTTTCAAGAGATGGGGGGTGATGCCAATCAACAGGAACTAGAAGCTAATGAGGAAATTCGACTGGAAACCACTGATGGGCAATACAAGGAGATTCATGAAATTTTTGAATCTTTTGCAGAAAGGATTGAAAAATTTGGAAATAGATTATAAATTTTTAAAGTTCATCCTGAGTTGGATTTATATTTGATTTATATATCAAATGGATTATAAACATTTTCTACAAAGTTTATCCTGAGTTGGACTTAACATCCTGAGAAAGGTAAACAGATTGCTGCAATATAAGCAGCGATCTGTGGTTACCCTATTATAGTTTTTTCATTATCTAGAAGAAGAGAATAAAGATGAAAACATCTTGGAACCTGAAGGAAGGAAGTGGACAGGGTGACAGGATTTGAAAGAGCTTCAAAGGAATATCTCGGAATGTGGTTTGTAGTTTTCTTTTATATATATATATATAAGGTTTGAAATTTAGGAGGAGCTGCATTTGGTTTTTTTTCCTTTTTTTAGGTGGCACAGTATAAGCTAGTTTGAATGTTCTACCTAGAGGAATATAAAATACCTTCGTGGTTGGATATTATTAATATAAAGTCACTCGGGGGGATTTTTTTGTGTGGAGAGATGTTTTTTTTGCTGATGGGGGCAGCTGGAAGATGAAGCTTATTGGAATTGGATTTACGTTAGAAGAAAGTATATTTAACTTCAATCAAGACGAAGAGAAGATTAACATGGATTATTGAGATAGAAAAAATTTTTTTTGGATATAATTGTATAATTATAATTATATATGTATAATCATATATATTACATCTTATTAGAATAGAGATATGTTTTATGTTTTGGGTCTTTTAGTTAAGGGGTGTAGTTGGGATAAAATTACTTGATATGAATATGGATTTATAAGGGGGATTGTTATGGTATATGATTAGTAATGTTAATATTAATGGATTACAGAAAGGTATGATATTTTTTAATTGGGTTTGAATATTATAAGTATCTTACTGATTGATAAAGAATATTGTTGGTTGGTTGATGAGGTAAATTTTATTATTATTAATTTTTTTTATTACAATATTGTTAACTTTAGAAAAATCTTATTATTTATAGGTTTATTTGTGATATTACTTTGTCATATGTACTGGTTTTTTTCTTTTCTTCTTTTTAAATTTTTCTTCCTTTATTTTTTAATTTTTTTTATATATAAATCTGTAGCGGAAGTTAAGGGGGGGATGGGGTGGGGAAAGGGGTTGTGGGGGAGGGAGGTAGAGGGAGGTAGGGGGGAAGGGGGGGTTGGGGGGAAAAATGGAAAAAAATTTGTATTGTAAAACTTTTTCAATAAAAAAAAAAGAAAAAAGAAAAAGAACGGTGGAGAGACTAAGAGAAAATAGTTAAGAGTCAGTGAAAATGTTAATTTGTTAATAAAGAGAAGGATGCTAGTTGTAGAAAAAAAAATTTTTTTTTAATTTGATTTATATGCCGCCCTTCTCCGGAGACTCAGGGCGGCTTATAATGCATTAAGCAATAGCCTTCATACTTTTGTATATTTATACAAAGTCAGCTTATTGGCCCCACAAACTGGGTCCTCAATTTACCCACCTTAGAAAGGATGGAAGGCTGAGTTGACCTTGAGCCTGGTGAGACCCGAACTGGTATAATTGCAGGCAGCTGGATGTTAAATGCTGCCTTAGTAGGAGGCATTAGCCTCCTACGCCACTCAGGCTATTATACATACAAATTGTATGTAAAAAAGCTGTTAAATGAAAAATAGCAAATGATATACTTGTAAGAAGTAAAGTAGAAAAAAATATTGTTAAAAGTAAAAAGTCTAAGGATTGGAAGATTGTTTGACTAAAGATTTAAAAGAAAAAATGGAATAAGATGAAATATACTGCTAATAATTAAAAAGATGAGGGGAAATTTTGAGAAATATATTTATTTATTTATTTATTGGTTCGATTTATACGCCGCTCTTCTCCAGAGATTCAGGGCGGCTTACAATGCGTTAAGCAGTAGCCTTCATACTTTTGTATATACCTGCTTAGTAGGGCTTTCGCCCCCCCTCTCAAGCTGTGTTCTTTTTTATACAGTCAGTTTATTGCCCCCACAATCCTCATTTTACCTACCTCGAAAGGATGGAAGGCTGAGTCAATCTTGAGCCTGGTGAGATTTGAACTTGCAGTAATTGCAGGCAGCTGGTGCTAGTTAACAGCACTTTAGTCTGCTGGGCCACCAAGGCTCTTGATAAATGAAAGAAAGACTGGGGTTGCCTGGATTCCATAGTGGAAAATATAAAATTGAAAATTGAAAATGAATACAGCAATAGAGAGAGATGAAGGAAGGAGAAGAGAGATGGAAGGAGGAAGGAGAGATGGAAGGAGGGAAGGAAGAGAAGGGAGGAAGGAAGGGAAGGGAAACTAGAGTAGGAGTGAGAGTAAGAGAGGGAGGAAGAGAGGAGGAGAAGGAGAAAGGAATGGGAAGTAGGGAGGAGGAGAAGAGGAGGGGAAAAGAAAGTAAGAAAGTAAGAAGAGAGAAAGGTGCTATGTTTGAGGAGAAAGATTGCTGTACAATAAAAAAGATGAAATGGAAGAAAGGCAACCCTGAACAAATATAAGATAAAGAATGAATTTTTTAAAGAATAATAGAGAATGAATATGAATAAATAGCAATAATTAGAATTTAAGGGCAAATGGAGATATTGTTTATGTAAGCAAGCATAGAAATATTGAGATGATAAAAGAAAAGAGGAAAAAAGATTTTGGCATAAACTATAATTGAGTAAAATGTATTTGAATTTGATTAATTGTATAAGATAAGATACGGCCAATACTCTGTTCAAAAAAGATGTGGGTAATTGTGTGTGGGGGGGGGGGGGGGCACCAATAAAACATGTTTTTTTTTAAAAAAAGAGAGACTACTATGTGATTTCTGAGTCTGCCAGGGGAATCCTCAACTCTGGGGCATGAGTTACTGTTATTCCTGCTGAATTCAATATCAGCATCTCTGCATTTTGGCAGTTCAGGATGAATTTTATCTTCTTTGCTTATTGGGGTCTTCAGACAGAGACAGCTTAGGTCTTCTTAAAAGAAAAGCTTTTCTTAGCATTTCTTAAGCTTTTATTCTTAGGTCATAGCAATGTAGCAGAGTATAAAATGCAAAAAAAGCAAAATATAATAAGATGGTTAAAAAAAGAGTTAGAGAGAAGGGACTGGATTAAAATTAAACTAGGGCTTCAATTACGTACATTTAAAATGTTTATTTCTAAATTTAAATGACAACAGAGCAAAATTAGCATCTTGATTTCTAATGCTTTCAAATCCTTGAGATACAAGCTCTTGAGCTCACCTATTGATTGTAGTTTGGCCCTGATTTCATTGTAAGATGGGCCAGTGGAGGACAGAGTGAATAATGTTTTCCCCTTGACAGACCACACAGGGACAGAGATGCTGTTCTACAGGGTGCTTACCAGTGGTGAGTTGCTCCCGGTTTGCCCCGGTTCGGACGAATCAGTAGTGGCGGCACCCAGACGTCATAAAAAATGCTCTGTGCATGTGCAGAAGCACTGCACACTCCCAATAGCGAACCGGGTAGCATCGGGGTTTGAATCCCACTACTGGTGCTTACCAAATCTTCCTTCAAGTCTGCTGCCAATGGATGTAAGGAAATGATAATATTCATAAGATTCTAAGGGTGGCCTCAGAGTTTTTATTGTACAGGTAGTCCTTGATTTACAACCTCAATTGAGCAATTTCTGTTCCTAAGTGATACATTTGTTAAGTGAGTTTTGCCCCCCCATTTTATGACCTTGTCAAGTTGTTAAGTGAATCTCTGCAATTGTTAAGTTAGAATCAGTTGTTAAGTGAACCAGTTGTTAAGGTGAATCTGTTAATTGAATCTCCATTGCCTTTCTTTGTCACAAGGTCTCAAAAGGTGACCCCAGGCACACTGCAACCATCATAAATATGAGTTAGTTGCCAAACATTTGAATTTTGATTCAAGGACATTGTAACTTCGAAGGGTCACTAAATGAACTTTTGTAAATTGAAAATTACCTGCAATGGCACCAGGATGAAAATATAGGTGACTACACCACAATTGGATATTTATTAGCATCCTTTTCAAAAAGCCTTTCTCTGAAGTTTTTCTCTATTCAAAGAACTAATCCTCCCCCCCCCCCCCCCGCCGCTCCCAAAGAGCAGAGCTTTAGATAAGCAGAAGAGATGTCCTGGAGAGGCCTAAAATCTTCCCCATGAAGTTATTTTTGGATTATGTCCAATTGCGTAATAATCTACTCATCCCAACACTTATCTTGGCTCTATCAATATCTGAAGCACCTTACCCTACAATATTTTAATTGTTCTCTTCGGGAATCAAAAATCTTAAGGATTATACTCAAACCTGTTTTCCATCTGCAAGACTTATCAAATGTGGTACCTAGATAGTTGAAGGAGGGGCATTATTGGTTTTGGCATTAATTTTTTGACTTTATTTTCAGAATCAGAAATCTGCTACCATTTATTAGTTGGAAGAATTCTCTGAATATCTGAATATTGCCAAGAATTATTTATAGATGATGATTTTTAAAGCATGGAATATTATTATAGAAAAAATGTGGATACTTTGAAAGAAATTTTTAAAAAGGAAAGAAAAAGTTTTTTTTCTTTTTTATTAATAAGCGTGGTTTAAAATGCTGTAAGTTATAAGAAATATGAAGACTATGAATGAATCTTTGATTATCAATAAGAATTACTGATAGATTTAACAATTACAGAAAATTGTTTCTTTAAAATGGTTAAAAATATTATGCTTTATAGAAAATAAGAAAATGTGAATGAAACTGAATATTGTTAAGAACTATTTATACAAATTCATTTTTAAAGCGAGAAACGTGATTAATAGAAAAATGTGGATACTTTGAAAGAATTTTCTAAAAAATATTAATGTGTTTTAATGGTTATAGAAAATGGTTTGGAAATTCGTTTTAAAATGTTGTTTTTTATAGCATACAAGAGAATGGGAATGAATTCTTGAATAACAACAAAATTTGTTAATGTATTATTATCTTAAATTGCTAAAGAAATATGATTTTGGGAATTAAATGGTAAAAACTAAATTGTGAATGTGTTAAATATAAGGTTAGGAGTGGAGGAAAGCATCCCCTGGAGAGCAGCTGTTAACCAGTTAAAAATAAACCTAGGAGGAATGGAGGAGGCAATGCTCGGGAGCAGTTAGAGCCAAACTGCGAACCAGTTAATATAAGGTAGGGAGTGGAGGTAAGCATCCCTGGAAAACAGCTGATCAAGCTGTGAACCAGCCAAAAATAAACCTAGGAGGAGTACAGGAGGCAATGCTGGGGACCAGTTAAAGCTAAACTGAGAACCAGTTAAATATAGGGTAAGGAGTGGAGGAAAGCATCCCTGGAAAACAGCTCACTATGCTGTGCTCCAGCAAAAATAAACCTAGGAGGAGAGGAGGAGATATACTGGGGAGCAGTTAAAGCTAAACTGTGAGCCAGTGAAATATAGGTTAGGAGTGGAGGGAAGCATCCCTGGAAAACAGCTGAAAAACTGTTATGAAGCCAAAAATAAAACTAGGAGGAGTGAAGGAGAAAATATTGGAAGCAGTTAAAACTAACTGCGACCCAGCCAATAAATAAGGTCAGGAGTGGAGGAAAGCATTTCTGCAAACCAGCTAATTAAGCAGCAATCCAGCTAAAAATAAACCTAGGAGGAATGAAGGAGATACTTTTGAAGAATGGATATTGACTTTAAAATGTCTTTAGAGAGGAATGAAATATTTTATATTGGTTATTAGATGTGTTTTAAAAGAAATATTGATTTGATTTGGGTCTTTGAAGTACAGAAAATACATGAAATAATGATTATTTAAAATGATAAATGAATACTATAAAGTGCTGTTTGGAGTTGAAGTTTAAGAATTAAGGTGACTACATAGTAAAAACTTAAATGATAGAATAAGATGTCAGATTGGATGATAAAAATTGGGTTTAGATTTGTTTTTTGTTGTTGTTTTTGTTGTTTTTTCCTTTTCCTTTGTCATTCTTGTTATTTTTTGGTTTGCTTTATGATGCTTATAGATGAAATTGTGAATTTATACTTATGTTATACCGGGCCAAACTCTTGCTCCAAAAAGATGTTGTTTTATGTTTTATGTTTTATGTTTTAAAAATAAATAAAAATTAAAAAAAAATCTTAAGGATTATACTCAAACCTGTTTTCCACCTGCAAGACTAATCAAGTGCGGTACCTAAGATAGTTGAAGGAGGGGCATTACTGGTTTTGGCATTAATTTTTTGACTTTATTTTCAGATTCAGAAATCTGCTACCATTTATTTGTTGGAAAAATTCTCTGTCTCCATTCCTTTACTGCATTTTTACTTGTTTCTATAACTTTGATCTGTTATCTTTTTTCTTGTATGCTGATCTCTCTATGACCAAAGAATATTGCAAAACCCTGTGAAATAGTTTAATAAACCAATAAACATAAATCTCTCTCTCTCTCTCTCTCTCTCTCTCTCTCTCTCTCTCTCTCTCTCTCTCTCTCTCTCTCTCTCTCTCTCTCTCTCTCTCTCTCTCTGCCATCTATGCTTTCTTCCAGGTCGGAGAGTATGTGCAGGTGAGACCCTTGCCAAAATGGAGCTCTTCCTCTTCTTTACGAGCCTCTTGCAGAAATTTACCTTCCAGACACCCCCAGGAACATCTAAAGATGAGCTGGACCTGACCCCTGTTGTTGGACTTACCTTCACTCCCATGCCGTACAAGACTTGTGCTGTGTTACGCTGATCTAACACAAAAAACTATAACAAGCTGTTTTCTCAGTCTTGAATTGCCTTCATTTTGAGAGGCACAATTTAACAAAGAATCCAGTATTGTCTACGTTTCATGTTTTGTTTAGAACAGGAGTCACCAACCTTTTGGACCTCAGGGACCACTAAATTCATAATTTTAAATCCCACAGACCACTAATATGAATTCAGCCGCCACTCGCTGAAGCGCCTGGATCCCCAGAGATGGGATGGGGTCCTTCAGGCACTTAGTTTGGCCAGCTGTTTCTAAAACCTTAAACACTCAAGGAACCATTTGGACCTGTTTCCCACAGAAAACAAAACACCAGGATCACTCTCTCTCTCCCCCGCTCTCTTTTATCTGTCAGCCTCTCCCATCTCTCTTTCTCTCTCTCTCATGTCTCTCCCCCATCTCTTTGTCTGTCTCTCTCATCTCTTTTTTTCTCTCTCTCATTGCTCTCTGTCTCTCTTTCTCTCCCTCTCCCCCCTCACTCTTTGTATCTCTCTCTCCTCTCTTCCTCCTCTGTCTCTCTTTCTCTCATCTCTCTTTCTCTCTCTCTTGTTTAACTCTCCCACACTCTGTCTATCTCATCTCTTTTTTTCTCTCTCATCTCTCTCTCCCCCTCTTCTTTCTCTCTCTCATCTCTTTCTCTCTCTTTCATCTCTCTTTCATCTCTCTCTCTCTCTCATCTCTCTCCCTCTCCCTCTTTGTCTGTCTGTCTCTCATCTCTCTCTCCCCCTCTTCTTTCTCTCTCTCATTTCTTTCTCTCTCATCTCTCTCTCTCTCTCTCTCTCTCTCTCTCTCTGTATCTCTCTCTCTCTCACTCAGCTCTCTCTCTGTCTCTCTCTCTCATTCTGATTCTCCAGCACTCTCTGGGTCTCATGGGTGCTTCTTCAGACTTTGTTGGTGCTGGGTGCACCTCAGTCACTCAGGGAGATGCATGATCTGCTCTCTGCCCCAAGACACTCACCCGAGCCAGCTGCAGCTGACCCAGCATTGTAATGGGCTCCAGGAGGTGAAGGGGATGCCGTCTCCCCCATTGTGAAGTGCGCTAAATTTAACTGTGCTGCAAGAGCAGTGGGCAGGCCATGGAGGCACCAACAACAGCAGTGGAGAGAAACAGCCAGGCCAGTGTCTTGGGGCTGAGAGGAAGTCACGTGTTTTCCAGAGAGACCGAGGTGCATGGAGCACCAACAAGGGCCAGAAGAAATGCCTGTAAGACCCAGCAAGAGATGAAGCTTCACTCCTATTCTGGAATATGGAGTGAATCTCCATCCCCCGCCCTTCCCTTCTCAGACCAGGCGAGGAGTGATGGGGAGGGGAGGGAGAGAGGCTGGGCCAGCCACTGGTGGTTTCAGCCAACAGGAAGCCACAGCAGGGGGAAGAAAGAACCGTGGGTTGCTGACACCCGTTGCTTCGGCTTACCTACACCGCCACCCCCCCTGCACCATTACTTCATTCTGGCCAGTTAGGGCTGCGTTATTCCTTGCATGTTGTATCACCTGCAAAGTTGCAAGTTGTACGTACCTCCCTCTATGGCAGAGATTTCCAGCCCCATCATGAGCTGCCTGGCTGGTCCCATATTCCAGAGCTGTAGTTACAGAACTGGCCACCCCAGAGCAGCTCCTCCACTTGGGTGCACTGCGGACCACCAAAATTTTCTCGGTTGGTGACCTCTGGTTTAGAAGATGAATGGTAATAACCTATAAATTCATGAAATGTAGATTCTGATAGGCAAGAATATAATCAGGAAATGCTGATCAAAATATTAACTCCAATAACAAATGAGATTCAGCAATATTCAAGAACTTCCTTTTTCTTGGAAAGGAGCTATCTAACAGGAGGAATGACCCAACTTTTCCAAAACCATATTGACCCATTTCATTACATAATGTAGATAATAAAATCTTTACCATAAAAACACTAAATGTGATTCTAAATAAACTGGTACCGATTGATGAGACTGGGTTTGTTCCTAAGACATACATGAACTATAATGATAGATGGACTGGGGGAGTGAGAATAAGAGTTGGGGATGGTCGGTATTCTAAGGGAAGATGGGACACAGTGACATCATGGTGATGACAAGCATGGGAAGATATAATCAGATGCAGCAGGCACTCTTGGGGAAGGCTGTCCTGGTTTTTGGTATCATTGTTGCATTCCAGCCCCTTCTGCTTCCACCCCCAAGACTTTGCATCCTAGTTTTCATGGCCCCATGTTTTGTTGCTGATTCCCAATGCCAGTTTAATGTGTAATAAGGATGACCTGGCATGCAGTATCAGACCCAGTATCTGTTTAAGAGGATTTATTTACAGATAGTACAACAAAATGTAGCTACACTGCTATGGAAGTTTATTGCAGCATATTAAAGTTAATGCCCTTTCAAGTTTGGGGGCAGTTTTAATCAATATAAGTATTTTGCTTTAACAGGAAGAGTTTGCTTTAAAAAAAAAGTACTTAGGAAGAACAGATCAATCTTGTGGGATTTCCAGGTCCTTGATATGTTATTTAAATGCACTAAGTGCATATTTGTGCCCTGTCATTAGGAGCACTTCCCTGGAGAAGCCAAGATACTGAAGTTTTGGTGAAATGGTCCTGAACCATACTGATTCCTCCGTAAGGAAAAAAATACAATATAATATGTGGAGAAAAAGAATATGTTTAACTAATGTGCTATAATTTAAGTCCATGCACCTGTTTCGACTTTAGATAATCCTGCCTTCCTCCTTAGTACTACTTTTGGGACACAGTGAAATATAGCTTTTAGGAATTTGGACTGCATCCTTTCCAGAGGACTAAAAGGAGAATAAGGACCCAGCTGACCATTAAAGAGTAGCTGTGTGCAAGCCTTAGCTAAATTTAGCTTCAGTGCTGCTGCAATATACTGTACTCCTCTGGAGAAATGAAATGATTGACTTGCTACTATTTAAAAAAAAAAACATTTTGAATAACAGGGTCTCCGTAAAAGTCTTGGGAATGTCTCTTGCAGTGAAGAATTTACACTACCTGAACCAGGGGTGGGTTCTACTTACCTTTACTACCGGTTTGCAAAGGGCCGTGTGCACGCTCTTCTGTGCAAGCACAGAAGCTTCTGCACATGCGCAGAAGCATTTTCATGATGTCACGGTCAGTGGGCAGGGGCTCCCGCCGGTTTTACTACCGGTTCTATAGAATTGGTGCAAACCAGGGGCAACACACCACTGACCTGAACCCATTATTCATGCCGGGAATACTTTCTTTTTCTACATTCTTGAATAGCTAGTTTTCTATAATATAACAATGTCTTATAAATGGAAATTCTCGGATTGCTTTTCTGAATAATTAAGGGAAGAGTGTTAGGGCAGTAATCCAGCATGTAAAGATGAAAACATGGGCAAGTGAATTGCTGCTCCTCCCTGCTTTGTGTCAATGATAATGATATTGCAGTTTCTCCAAAAAATAAACACATAATAGTACATATATTATACCCTACCAAATTCTCTAACAAAGGTATTACTTTTCAGTTGTGATAGGCTTAACTCCGTTATAAAGATCAAACTAGAATTGATGCAGTTGCTCATTAATGCACCTCACTAGTGGCTAATAAAGACAAAGAAGTAATTCCATATTCTTCAAAATACCAATCCTTGAAGACCCCCAGTTTATGAGTTCTGTTATGTGAGTCTAGCATACAATATCAGCAGAAAGTACACAAAGTTTTAACATTGGCATATATGGTTGTTTATATTTTTTCATCCCAAAATAGTAATATATTTACTTTCAAACATTTGAGAATTTTCAAGTGAAATAAAATCTCTGGGTTCTAGCCTAACCACCACAGAAAATTATTTTGATTCCTTAAAATTAAATTAATTGGTTTTGGTTTAGAACAATTAAGTTTACAGCAAGAAAGAACATGTTAATTTTGGCACAGTTGATTCATATTATTCTCTAGACTACATATCTACCATCATGGATCAATTCTTTCTACTCTTCTTAATGGCACATACTAAAGTTAAACTTGAATTGAATTGATGAGGTCCTCAAAAAGAAAAATGAGACATGAACAATCTTTGTTACGCTTTCTCCTCTCCTTCTCCCCCTTCTCTTCTCTCAGAAGCCAAAGAAGATCTGTTCAAGAAAATCAAAGAAGCAAATGAGAATTTTAGTCTCTTTCTGAACATCAAAAAACCCAAGCTCGTGACCACTGCAAGGAATGGAAATATTAAAATAGAAATTGATGGTGAAGAGATAGAATGTGTGGAAAAAATCACTTTCGTAGAGTCACAGATTGCTCAAAACAGTAAATGCAGCTGAGAAATAAAATGTCAGATTGCACTGGGTCACACAACAATGATGAACATGAGTCAAATATGGAAAAGCAAGGACATCAGCCTGGCAATCAAATGTAAGTTACTCAGCTCTATTGTGTTCCCTATCCTTATCTTTGGTTGTGAATGTTGGACCCTAAAAAAGCAAGACAGAAAGAAAATCAATTGAACTGTGGTACTGAAGAAGGCTCCTTCATATTCCTTGCAAAGCAAAGTTGAGGAAGAAGCAAGTACTGGAACATATTATACCAGACATGTCAGTGGAAGGAACAATCACAAAACTGTGTTTCACTTATTTTGTCCATGTCATGCAGGGGAATTTACTGGAGAAAGCAATTTTGTTTGGAAGAGTTAATGGTAAAAGAAAAACAGACCAACAAAGAACATGGTGGCTGGACACCTTCAAAACTGATACCAGCCAGATCTAGAACAACTCAAAGAAGTAGTGCAACATAGAAAGATGTGGAAAGATGTAGCCCGTTGATGCACCATGAAAGATATGGAGATAAAGATAATCAGACACACTGAAAGGATATCATCATCATCATCATCATCATCCAATTCAAACATTTTTTGGACAGGTCATTCTCTCTCAGCCCACCTGACAGGGTTGTTGTAGGGGGATAATAGGAGAAGGAAGGAATATTGGGTCTGTTTGTCAGTTTAAGTTCATGAAAATAATAAGCACACAAACAAACAAACAAATGGTGTAATGGATATGTGCTATTGTTCATTTGTCATTAAGCTGAGTCATGTCTAAATAAAAGGGTAAGTTTCTCCACATTCTCACAATCTGCTTTGCTGGAGAGTGACTGCAACAGGACTTCACCTGCCCAGAGTCTCTTTCTGTGCAGCAAAAGGACAATAAACACAATAAGGATGGGGCAAAGTTCTTTTTCATTCTACTTCCTCATATGTAAAAATTCAAGGATCTAAGGTGTAATATCTATGGGAATGTGAGAATCAATTAAAGAAAGTAACATCATGTAGCTTTTGATCCACCCACTGCTGTTTTGAAAATCACAGCCATTTGCCAAGATCTGAGGCAGAGCTCCCTGATCTCGGTGTTACAAAATCTCTCTTGTTTTGTTTTGGGTAGAACTTGCATTGTATCAATAACAGCCAGAGAACAGAATCAAGGACTGGAAACAAGAGGGGAACCTGTAACACTCAGAGAGCTAAATAACTATGTTTTTCAAGAGTAAAGGATAGATACAAGAATGAAAATGTACAGATTTTTCCAAGAGACTCTGAACTAAAGACAACCTGTCTTCTGAAAGTATTCTGCAAAAATGAAAAGTATTCCCTTAATTAATGCTTGACCAATAGGCAGGTGTTTTAGGATTGCCCTTTGGGTGTAAACTTTCACATTTATTGGAAGCTTTTGTAACTGCAATTTGTAGTGCTTTCCAGGAAAATAACTCTGCAAGGATGTGATATGCTTGGGGCTAGAAATTGGAAAGGAGCTTTGGAGGTAACAAAGGCATATACAGCACACTCATTGATACCTTCTAGAAGCTACAGCTTTTCCAGGACCATGCATTCCCAAACAGTTTCATGTTTAAGGACCTGCTTAAAGTGCATCAGTGCCCACTTCAGCTACATACCCTCTTTGAAGGCAGAGACCATATAATAGGCATAGCAAAGGTTTCAAGTTTTCACCTTAGGTGTTGCAGCAGAGAAGAATGTCTCTCACTCTGTCTTGGGCAAAAAGTGATGGATATGTTGTGTCCAAAAATAATTGATCCAAAGGTGCCAACACTCAATGCTTTTGAGTTTAGAGATAAAAGCCTGTGATGGAAAGTCTCTAATTGTAGAAGAAACTATGCAGACATTTAAAATCTCAGAACTGGTTAATGGTTAGATTCAGCACCAGGGAAACTTAAGGGGGTTGCTAAATGACATACCATATTTTTTGGAGTATAAGACGCACCTTTCCCCCGCTAAAAAGGGGTGAAAATTTAGGTGCATTTTATTCACTGAATGTAGCCCTGCCCACCCCTGGCCCCCACCCTTTGGCCTGTGCCTTGCAGCAGTTACTCCTTGCAAGCAAACAACAAGAAAAAACAGTTCCTTTCAGCTTCAGCATAGACTAATTAGATCGGCTTCCTGACTCTCAGCTGATTTGCTCTCAACAGCAGAGGCCTGTTTTGCGCAGGCCTCTGCTGCTTTTTTCAAGGAAGAAAATTGCTGGAGCAGATTTTTTTTTCCCCTTGTGCTAATCAAGCTATGCTGAAAATGAAACTGAAAGTAAAGCAGGGTGTTTGCTGTTTGCTGTTTGATGCAATGAGACAAAATTAGGCAGAGGCAGAGAGAGATTACTTTTTCTTCTTTTTCCTCACCAAAAAAGGTAGGTGCAAACAATGGGAAATTTAGGGCAAAAGAGGAGAGTTCAAGATTTTAAATACAAAAGAAAAAAAGGAGAAAGAAAAAGGCAAAAATAAAAATGTGAAGGGAGAAAAAGAAATGAAAGAGAAAAATGTTATACATATTTAGAATTGAAATATGAATAGTAGTAAGAAATAAATGGGAAATCATGATTGTAAAAATGAAATGAATAATAATTGGAATATTTGTCCTTTTATTTTTGAAATCTAGACAATGATAAGTTTTTATTTTTTTTATTTTTTTTAGAAATATGAATAAGTATAAACTGTAACAGTTGAAATACCTTTAATGTATATGGTGGTGAAAGTAAAAAGGATTAAGTTATTGCTTGGATAATAGCTAGAACACTTTAAAATTTAATTAGGGAAATTGTAATGATTGAAATATTTTTAATTATATATTGTGATGAAAGTAGAAATGATTAAGTTGTGATTTGGAGGATTATATGGGCAAAACTATGTGGGTTATTGGGAGAGTTTAAGATGTGAAAATGAGTAACGTAAGAGGAGAAAATTATTTGGTTTATTATTATTGGTAAATATAATTAATTGATTTGTAAGAAATTGGATTGCATGGAAATAATTGGAATATTCAAGTTCATATTGATTAATATACAAAAAAGATAGTTATATAACTAATTGATTTATATTAAAATGTTGAATTTGTATTAAATAATTGTAATATTACATAATTAACCAATGTGAGGATGGATATAAAAATAGATGACATTGGGAAGGGGTATAATATAGAAAAGAAGGGAAAAATTGAATTTGATTAAGATTAGAGATGAGGATGAAGGGTAATATTGGTTTTTTAAAAAAAAATAGATGATGAATAAATATGGCAAAAAGGAAATATAAAAATTGTAAATTTAATTGAAATGACTAAACACTGTTTAGATTTGTGAACCAGCCAAATACTCTGTTCAAAGAAAATACATTTTATGTTTGTGTGTTTGTCTAAAAAAATAATAATAATAAAAAATTTTTTAAAAAGCACCAAAAAAGATATGTGTGTCTTATACTTCGAAAAATACGGTATATGTAAATATTAAAAGCAAAGGAAAAAAGACATGAGCAAAGTGATTTGAATCAATACAATGAAGGGTTGCTCTGGGAAATGAAATATCCAACTTAACACAAGGAAATGTCTTACATGCAACAAATTTGAAGAAATGAATTGCTTTGCATGTGTGTCATACTCAAGAGCTGAGAAAAGTTACAAAGCACAGTGATTCCCAATCAGCTTATTTATCCGCAAATTTGTCATGCCATCCCAATTATCACAACTCTGGGTACTTTACTAAAAGAGAATTCTGGAGAACCAATGCCAACAAAGCCAGAAGCCCAACATCCCCCCCTGGTGGTTTTTTCTGGCATTTCATCTACCATAGAGATGCTTGGGATTTATGCACAATCATGTGGTATTGGAACAATCCAATCCAGGGCCTTGTTTATATGCCTATTCCAGGCCCTGTTAAAAAACACAGGCAAACTATCCATCAGCTCTCTGGGACAAATCTCAGGCTCTCTCTGAAACTCTAAAGGATGCATTAGATACCAGGATGGACCAAGTGAATAAATTCCATGTCATTTTATTTCCATGTTTTTTGTTTGTATCAGTTTTTACTATTGTAATTATAATCCTCAATAAAATTAATATTAAAATATTTGTTGATAAGCAGTAATGTTAGACAAGCAACTAATCATTTCATTGCCTGGGCTTAATTGGAATCCATGGCACTGGAGAACTTGGGAATTCAAACCTTCTATAATTGAGAGCAAACACAATTCCTTCGATTGATCCCATCCAGAATGTTTTCTGGAGCTTACTGGAAGAATGGATGAACTGGCAGCTGGTGGAGCCAATTGGCAAGCCCAAATCAGCAAGTATGTGCCAACATTGTACAAATGCCAAGACAGTTGCCAATCAAGATGAGGGGTTTTAACAGCATGGCAGCTCTGACCTACAGTGTACTTTCCATTCCTTCTATACAGATACCCTCCAGCCAATTCCACAAGTGGCAAGAAAGTCACCGAAACCTGTTTAGCTCAAATAAGAGAGCATGCAAAACACTAAAATGCATTCTTCTTCTCACTCAGATGACCACAGAGACATAGAAATTCTTTAACATCCTGGGAAAACATTGGTTGAATGTTTACTTAAGAAGGCACATCTCTGTTTTTCTCTATATCCAGTAGTGATTAATTTGATTAGTTACTTATTAGTTTATTTATCATTTTTAGGTGGTTGTCCTTAACTAAATAACAGAAAAAGAAAATATCATCTCTGCCTTTGAATTTTGACTCATACTTTCTTAAACGTCTTCTACATATATGAGTCTAATTGTTGATCAAAATGGCCTCTTTGTTTTTCTTCTCCTGTTCCAGTGGTCAAAAGAATATGGTCCCATTTTTCACATCAAACTGCGATTCCAGGAGATGGTGGTGCTGACCGGCTATGAGACAGTTAAAGAAGCTCTAGTGAACCAGGCTGATGCATTTGCAGATAAATGTATTTGTTCCCATTTTTAAAGATACAACAAAAGGGTTTGGTGAGTTATTTCATTCTAGATTGTAGTTGATAAATCTTTGATCTGAACTTTTCATTTGAGGTTTTCACCAGAAGAATCTCAGATGAGTGAAATAGCTTCCAGAAATCCAACCAGTATGAAAATACAACTAAAACCTTTCATGTGCCACTATGAAAGGTCTCTTAATATCAGTAGAGGGACCTGGAGATAAAAAGCTTTGTCAATATTGTAATAAGCCCATGAGCCTTGCATGCTGCTTACTAACATGTTTGGGGTTTTTTTGTCAATCACCATATTCTGCATGTCATACATTTTAATACAAATAAAATATTTTAATCATATTTGTTACATTTAGCAAACATACACATATTCATATTGAATTAATCTTTCATTATTTATTTCATTCAAATTCTAATTTCCCCTCTTATTATTATTTCTCCCTTCTCTGCCCTTCTTCGTTGTCTAGTTTCCAAAATATCTACTCTTGCCCCTATCTCTCTCCCATAAGAATCTTCCTGGTTCTCTGGTTCCTTTTTTTAATTCCCTTGGAATACTCTCCCCTTGGCTTATTATCCTTATTATCCTTAACAATCCTTATTATTTTTGTTATTATCTCCTCCTTATCATCTTGTTTCATTTGTTTTGTCTTCATTTTTTCATCTACTCTTTCAGTTGGCTCCTCCTCTTCCTGGGCACCTGGATCAGTCATTGTCCTTTGTGTTATATTTTCCTGCATTCCATTCATGCTTTCTATTCGGTTCATAATTTCCTTGAAATGTCTTATCAGTTTCTCCCTTGTACTTTGAATTGCTGACACTGTCTCTTCACAAATTCCACTCCTTTCTCTTTGATGAAGCATCTCATTATATTTTATTGTATCTCTCTTTTGTCCAATAAGCCAAAGACCATATATTCAAGCCTATAGTTGTGAAGTTTCCGAGAGATGCTCTAATTAATTCATGAGCCACGAACCAAACTTCAAAAGAAATGCAGTCATTAATTAGGAGCAGCGTTTCAGCAATATTCAGGTGCAGTTAGAACTAATCCCACGTAGATTTACATCCCCCTATGACCCTTTCTCTCCCCTCCTCCCTGGCCATGTCATTAATCACATTCTCCAAGTAACTGCTTTGGCTGGCTGTGAAACCCAACACTCTCCTACTGATTGCAGTAAGAAAGCATCTGTGGAATGTAGTTTCAGTTAGGGAAATCAATCAGCTCCATCAGTTCTCCCTCCCTCCTGCTCATGGCAACTTGAAAGCTTTGCAAGTTGACACTGGAGCTGTCCGCGGCTTCAGCCACTGATGTGTGCTTAATTTTCCCGCTCTAGCTACTGGCTCCTGATTGGTCCTTGTGCCCATCTATTCAATACTTAACGCTCCCCTTCCCAAGTGGATTGTCCAAAAGATGTTTTAGGTCATTCCTAAGCCCTCCCATTCAAATTTAGGGAGCAACACTGTCAGAGAACCAGCTTTGGCATCAAAATCAGCAGATTGTCAGCAGGAAAAGGAAAGATTCCTACTGTTCAGCAACTATCTTGGGGAGGAGCCTCAGGATATTAGATTTTTCATATATAGGACTAATGAAATGTGATATCTAGATAGTTAAAAGAGGGGCGTTATTCCATTTGTTAGCAAATTTGTAGCTGTTGGACTTACTTCCATTCCCCTGCCTTTCAAGACCTGTGCTGCGCTGATCTCACAGGGAGGAAAAAGTATAATAAGCTGTTTTCTCCACCCCTGGAATGCCTTTACTTTGACAAAAAGGCAAAAGTTTACAACAGAATTCAATATTTTCTATGTTTCATGCATTGTTTAAAACATGAATGGTAATGGTCTATAAACTCATTGAATGTTGATTCCAATAGTAAGGAAATCATGAAAAGCAAAGTGCTTTTTCTTTTATTTGGGGCCATTTGTTTTCTTTGCCTTTTACTGCTTTTTGTCTTCTTCAGTTTTCTGTTTCTGATTTTAGCACCAGTTCTAAAGTTTAGCACCAATCAAAATGTTCAGGCATCTTAGCTGGTGACTATGGAATCCTTCAGAATTTGGAATCTTTGCATAAACTTCCATTTTAAAACACACGTCAAACAATTTTGGGATCAGTCACGCGCTCTCAGCCTAACCCAACTCACAGGGTGTTGTGGGGAAAATCAGAGGAAGAAGGAGGATTGGTTATGAGTTCATCAGTTTGAGTTGCTTATAGAAATAATAAAGATGGAAAATATACAAAAATGTAATAAAAATAATGGATATGTAGTACTCTTCATATGTCATTAAATTGAGTCATGTCTAACTACAAGGAAGGAGGGAAGCAGAGGTACCTCCTTGTCACAGTTTTCTTTTCTACAGAGTGATTGCTTTCTGTGCAGCCAAAACACAACAAGGATGGGACAAAATTAGTACATTCATTCCCATTCTACCTCCACGCATGTAAAAATGCAAGGGTATAATAATTATTAATGCAAACTCATAGGTATGTTATACATATTGTGGGAATGTGTGGAAATCAATTAAACAAAAAAAAAAAGGTAAAATGATGTAGCTTTTAATTCACCCACTGTTCTTTTGTGAACCACAGTCATTTGCCAAGAGAACTGTTCTGAGGCAGAGTTCCCTGAACTTCTTGCACAAAGCCTCTCTTATTTCGAGCAGAACTTGCACTGTATCAATCAAACCCAGAGAAAAGAATCAAGGACTGAGAACAAGAGGCATTGAATTAAAGAGCCTCTCTTCTGAAAATATTCAATCTCACAACTATTCCATTCTGCAAAAAATGAAAAGTATGTCCTTAATTGCCACTTGACTGACAGACAGATTTATACAATAGAATAGATTTTTTTTATTGGCCAAGTGTGATTGGACACACAAGGAATTTGTCTTGGTGCATATACTCTCAGTGTACATAAAAGAAAAGATACATTCATCATATGTTATACACATCTAAAAAACTGTAGTACAAACATGTGAAACTGGTTTGGTAACTTTTGTAGTTTTCACTGTTTGTATAACACATGCCAGGAAAGGATCAAATTCCTGTTGGGGAAAAAAACAAGGGAAAAGTTCAGAAGTCCTTTATTGAACAGAGCAGTCTGAGGATTCAGTAGAAAGAGTAGCTGGCTCGGCCTACTGCATTGCTTTGAAATACATGCTGGAATCATTGCAGATTTCAAAATTCCTTGTAATTTTCACTGAAGATTTCTTATTAAAGGGATATGGATTGGACTGGAGCAATTTTAACTTTATTCCTATTTATTTTTGCAATTATGTTCCTTTTGAAAAAGAACAGCTTCAGGAATAAGAGCTCCCTCAATCTCCCTCCGGGACCCAGAACTATACCTATTTTGGGAAATCTGCACATGATGGATCTGAAGAGGCCTTACAGAACATTGATAGAGGTAAAGTCTGTTCATTAACAAGTCTCTTTACTGTTATTTGCCAAAACCTATTGGGATGGGACTAAATCCTGGTAACATGGTCAGGTAAGTCTTCCTGATGGTGTTTACTGTATGTAAAATGTTCAAAAACTGGAGATCAAGTTGAATACATTTAAATATTTTATGTTCAAACTCCCAGGAACTTGTGGGGAAATGTAAATGTTCTTAAACTGAATGACTTGATATCTGTATGTACTTAGAGACATTTCTATATTTGCACTTTAAGCAGAAGTCATTAAATCTATTTCTGCAGTTTACAATACCACAAACACAATTTTCTTACAACTGTTTATAAAGGGTAGCATTCCTGATTTTCAAATTCATTTGCAAGAACATATTTTAAGTTCTGTCCTTAAGAAATTCTTATGATCACTTTCAAAAACCACTAGTGGCACCACTGGAAAGTTTTTGGGTGATCTTTTCCACAACATGTTGGAAGCACAGTTTCTCTTTTATGAAATTCTACTCTATGTCCAGCTCAAAAGGCTTAATCGTATTTTCCAAACTGAGGAATATAAGTGTATCTCTTTTGCTAGCATTATCACCATGAAAACAGAGGACTCAAATGACACTTGCCATAAATGTAAAGAGATTAGATTACTTGAGGAAAAAGTGAAGCCCGTGGAGCCAAGCCAAGCCACTAAAACTCCAGACACTCTGAGTTTCAATGGTGAACATGATAAACATAACAAACTCCTATTAAATTCAGAAGACTCTATGTAAACAGAGCATACCAAAGAATATGAATCAGAAGTCCCTATCCAAACAGAACACAGTAAGGAAGATTAAAAGAAAAGGCAACAACAATAGTAGCATGTCACACTAAGGGCTAACCCCCACTCTCCCAAAGAAAAAGATAATGTCTGCTCTCTCTGGATCTGAGTAAATGATTTCATATTCTACCCAGAAAGCAACCATGTAAACACTTGAAGAAAAGACTCTGCTAAATGTACCAGTGCCAAGAAGAAAAGTAGGTCAGACTTCCCCAAAGGAAAAAACACATATGTTGGCAATCAGAGATTCACTACTTAAAGGAACAGAGTGAAAAATTTGTAGACTAGTCAAATTCTGTGGAATAAAGTAGAGTAGAGAGAATAGAATAGAATAGAATAGAATAGAATAGAATAGAATAGAATAGAATAGAATAGAATAGAATAGAATAGAATAGAATACTTTATTTGGCGAAATGCAGTTAGACACACAAAGAATTTGTTTGCAGGGCAGAAGCTCTCAATGTATATGTAAAGCAACAGAGTAATAATCATAATGATACCAATAAGAGGGGGTAGTAATGAAGATGGGAATGATGATGATAATAATAATACTGCAGCCATACAGCATGGGTAAATATACGTATAGTGGCTTCCTGAGGGAAGGAGTTGAAGCCGTTTATGTCCAGGATGTGAGGGGTCTGTAAATATTTTTTCCTTCTAAACTCTGAGATATACAAATCTTCTACGGAAGTCATGCTGATTACAATTGTTTTTCTGCAATTCTAACAATCCATTGGACACTATACTTTCCCTGTTTAATTGCTATACCAAACCAGACAGTTATCAAAGTACAGATGACAGACTCAGTTATTCCTCTGTAGCAGTGGTGGGTTGCCCCCAGTTCAGACTAGTTCTCAAGACAGAACCGGTTTTAGTAGTAAAACCGGCAGGAGGCTCCACTCACTGACCCAGATGTCATGAAAGTATTATTTATTTATTTATTTATTTATTGGTTCGATTTATATGCCGCCCTTCTCTAGAGATTCAGGGCAGTTTACAATGCGTTAAGCAATAGCCTTCATACTTCTGTATATACCTGCTTAGTAGGGCTTTGCCCCCCCCCCCGCCCCCAGCGGTGTTCTTTTTTATACAAAGTCATCTTATTGCCTCCACAATCGGGGTCCTCATTTTACCTGCCTCAAAAGGATGGAAGGCTGAGTCAATCTTGAGCCTGGTAAGATTTGAACTTGCAGTAATTGCAGGCAACTGGTGCTACTTAAACAGCACTTTAGTCTGCTGCGCCACCAAGGCTCTTTGTAGATAGATCTGCGCATGGGCACGATGTGAACCAGTAGAACCCACCCCTGCTCTGTAGAATTCTATCACCAGCTCTTGGGACAGTCTGAACTTTCTAAGTTGACACAGGAAGAACATTCTTTCTTGTGCCTTTTTAATGATGGTTCTAATGTTAAGGGTCTATTTCAAACCTTGGGAATTTGGATTATAGAATCCAAAACCTACTGCTGATACTGTGCTGTCAAATATAGTAAGAGGTGGTAGAGTAGGAGGGCTCTTCATAAAATCCACTCTCATCTCCACAGTTAAAATCATGTTCAGTTCCATATTGTTCCGGTGATACCAGTTGTTAACCTCCCTTCTATATGCAGACTCATCACCATCTCAAATAAGACTAATGATTGTGGTATCATCTACAAACTTCAGTACTTTAACAGAGGGGTCCTTAGAGATGTAGTCGTTGGTGCAGAGAGAGAAAAACAATGAAGAGAGCACATAGCCCTGGGGAGCACCTCTGCTTATCAACTAGGTGCTCGATTGATTTTCCCAAACTTCACCTATTGCTTCCTTTTGCCAAAAAGCTAATAATCCACCTACAAGTACAGACAGGTACAGTTAGATGAGTCAGTTTGGAGTGAAAAATTTGAAATAATGGGATCAAATCCTGAATTGAAGTCTATGAAAAGGTTCCGTGCATAGTTCCCAGGGATTCAAGATATTGCAACATGTAGTAAAGTGCTATATTGACAGAATCATTGCCAAACTATTTGCTTGGTAGGCAAACTGCAAGCTATCTAACAGCGGATCTGTGTTGATTTTCAGATGGGCCAATACTAATCTCTCAAAGGTCTTCATAACTACAGATGTTAGAGCAAATGGTCTGTAATCTTTCAGCTCCTTGATGGAGGGTTTCTTCGGAACTGAAATGAACCAAGACTTGCAACAATGTCAATAATAACAGTAATAATAATAAAGCTTCTTTCAACCTGTAAAAAATTAGAAAAAATTCAAGGAAATGATTGGCTACTAATTGAGATAGATAGAAATGAGGGGTAGAAGGGAAAAGTAGAACTGCTTCATTCTTTCTTTGCATCTGTCTTCACATGAAAGGAAAAAATAGCCAAACCTACCAAAAGCAGACCTGTAAATGACAGACTAAGAATGTAAATCAAAATAGGCAAGAAAATGATAAGACAACACCTGTCTACCTTAGATGAGTTCAAATCACCAGGACAAGATGGATTACATCCCAGAATTTTGAAGGAGCTGGCACACGTGATATCAGAACCACTGAATCATATCCTTCAAAGATCCTGAAACTGCTGGAAAATATCAGAGGACTGTAAAAGAGCTGATGTGATTTCCATCTTCAAAAATGGGGGAATAGACACAGGAAACTACAAATCAATCAGCTTGACATCAATACTTGGGGGGGATCCTGGAAAAGGTAATGAAGCAGTGGATCTGCGAACACCTAGAAGCAAGCAAAGTTAGCCTGACTAGGTGGCTCAGTGGGTAAGACACTGAGCTTGTCAATCAGAAAGGTTGGCAGTTCAGCGGTTCGAATCCTAGTATAGGTCTCCTGCGTGAGCAGGAGTTGGACTAGATGACCTCTAAGATCCCTTCTAGATGACCTCTAAAATGATCTCTAAGATCCCTTCCAACTCTGTTACTGTTAAGTTGCCCCCTGTTAAGTTATATCCAGAAGCCAACATGAGTTTGTCAAAAACAACTCATGCCAAACAAATCTTACTTCATTCTTTGACAAAGTGACTAAATTAGTGTACCAGAAAAATTCTACTTGGACCTTAGTAAGTCATTTGACAAAGTGGACCACAACCTATTACTTTGTCAGTTAGAAAAATGTGCAATAATTCACAACTACACCAGATGGATTTGTAACTAGCTAACTACTAACTAACTCAAAATCTATCCTCAATGGAACATCTACATGGAGAGAAGTATGCAGTGATCTTATCCCAAGATTCTGTCTTAAGCCCAGTACTCTTCAACACCTTCATAAACAATTTAGGCAAAAGGATAGAAGGGGAATTCAACACATTTGCAGATGACACCAAGCTAGTGGGAAGAGCCAACACTTTAGAAGATAGGTGAAGATCCAGAAAGATCTTGACAGATTTGAACACTGAGCCCTATGCAACAAAATGCAATTCAGGAACGAGTAAGGTTTTACACTTAAGCAAGAAAAACCAAATGCACAGGCATAGAATAAGTGGCTGAACAACAGCAACTGTGAGAGGGATCTAGGAGTCTGAGTCTGACAACCACTTAAGTATGAGCCAGCATATGTTGAAGTTGCCAGAAATGTCAGTGCAGTTCTAGGTTGTATCAACAGAAGAATAGTATTAAGATCACGTAAAGTACTTCTCCATACTGCCTAGGTAAGGCCACAACTGAAATATTGCATTCAGTCCTGGTCAAAAAAAGATTTTGAGACTCTAGAAAGAGTGCAGAGAAGAGCAACAAAGATGATTGGGGGTCCTAGTCGACAAGGAGTAATGGGTGGAAGTTTGTTAAAGATAGATACAACCTAGAACAGGGGTGTCGAGCTCAATTTCATTGAAGGCTGCATCAGGTTGTGTTTGACCTCGGAGGGCCAGGGTGTGTGTGTGGCCAGGGGTGGATATGGACATGGTGGGCATTTGACACAGGCTCAAGATGCATTTTTCCCACTTTTCTTTCTTTCCACAGTTGATTCCTATAACCATTTTCCTATCTCTTCTACCAGATATTACTGGCAAACATTTATTACTTATTCTTCATACTCCACTAAACTTTTTATTTCTAAATTTATACCCTATTGTTTAATAGTAAAATGTTTTCCAGGCAGAAAAGCTATTTATGCTGTTGAATTTTTATTATTCAACTAATAATAAAAATACAATAGCATAAATAACATAATAATACAAGATCTAACAGCAGAGGTAAATTTCCAGGATATTAAATAGAAATGGCTGTCAATTATAGATAGCTGATTATAGATGTAAAATCTACAGTATATAAAATCTGGCATTAAACTGTAGTATTAACATAGGATGTTTCTCGTTTTCTATTCAGATTAGGCACTTATGTGAGGCCACATAATTGGAATCCAGTCCAATCCAGTCCTCCTGCAGCACTCTGTTGGCCAAAATCGGGCCGCGCAGCCTGTTTTTGGCCTCCCCAGACTCCTGCAGCACTCAGCCAGCCAAAAATGGCCCACACAGAGGCCCCACATGGCTTATTTTGGGCTGGAGAGTGCTGCTGGAAGACGGGGAGGCAAAAAATTGGCTGCACTGGAGCTGCATGTGCTCCTGTTGGCCCATTTTGGCTGGCAGAGGCATTGTGGGCTTGTTCTTTGATATTTCCAGGCCAACCCTGCAGGCCAGATTTAAGCACCCCACATGCCGGATTTGGACTGCAGGCCTTGAGTTTGACACCCCTGACTTAAAAGTTAGGATAAATTTTCTGACAGTGAGAACAATTAATCAATGGAATAGTTTGCCTTCTGGGTTTGTGGGTTTTAAAAAATATATGGGACAACAATTTAATGGGGATGGTATAAGCCAATCACCTTGAGCAGAGGCTTGGACTAGAACAGAGGCTCCCAACCTTTTGGGTGCCAGGAACCAGTTCTACGGAGTGTGGTTTTTCCACAGTTCAGGATGAAATGGTTTTCTGCACTGCCTGGATCCTCTTGTGTGCAGGTGGTACTTTGCTCACTTGCACAACATGATTCTTGGCAGGGTGCGGACTAGTATAAATCAGCAGCGTGGGAGCTGGGGACCCCCAGACTAGAAGACTTCCAAGACTTGAAGCTCTATGGTTCTATATGATTCATAGTATATCCTATAGAAAGGACCTTGTTCCAACATATAGAAACCTTCTCACATCTTTTCTACTGAGCATTTTTAAATTAATGTTAAATATAAACCATATAAATATTAAAAATTATAAAGAAGCTTATGCCATCTCAATTCTCAATAGAACAGAAAAAGGAAATATCATCTCTGCCTTTGAATTTCGACTCATACTTTCTTAAACGTCTTCTACATATGTGAGTCTAATTGTTGATCAAAATGGCCTTTTTGTTTTTCTTCTGCTGTTCCAGTGGTCAAAAGAATATGGTCCCATTTTTCGCATCAAACTGGGATTCCAGGAGATGGTGGTGCTAACCGGCTATGAGACAGTCAAAGAAGCTCTAGTGAACCAGGCTGATGCATTTGCAGATAGGCCTGTCATTCCCATTTTTGACGATGCAGTGAAAGGATATGGTGAGTTATTTCATTCTGGATTTTAGTTGACAAACCTTGTATGGGAAACTTTTCATTTGAAGTTTTCACCAAAAGAATCTCAGATGAGTGAGATAACTTCTGCAAATCCAACCAGGATGAAAATCCAACTAAAACCTTTTTAGTGCCAGCATGACTTTGTCCCTTAATGCCAATGGAGGTAACTGGAGATAAAAAAAAACCCTGTATCTATATTGTACCAAGCCCATGAGCCTTGCACACTGCTCATCATCACCATGTTTGAGTCTGTTTATTTGCAAATTTGGGGGTGGGGGACAGGTGGATGGAGGAATCCCAGTGGAAGGTGTGTTTTTTCTGCTCATATGTAGGTAATCCTTCACTTACAACTATTTGTTTAGTGACCATTAGAAGCTACAATGGCACTGAAAAAGTAACTCATGACCATTTTTCACACTTACAACCATTGCAGCATCCCAGTGGTCACATGATCAAAAGTCAAATGCTTGGCAACTGGCATGTGTTTATGACAGTTGCAATGTCCCAGGGTCATGTGATCACTTTTTGTGACCTTCTGACATGCAAAGTCAACAGGCAAGCCAGTTTCAGTAATCATGGTTGTGTTAACAAGTTAAGAACTGCACTGATTCATTTAACTACAGTGGCAAGAAAGGTCATAAAATGGGGCAAAACTCACTTAATAATTGCCTTGGTTAGCAACAGAAATTTTGGGCTCCACTGTGGTCGTGTTTGTTTGTTTGTTTATTTATTTATTAGATTTATATACCGCCCTGCTCCTTGCGGACTCAGGGTGGTGAACAGCCAGAAATAAAAAGCAGATTACACAAAAGTTAAAATTTTAAAAGCAACTAATATAAATTTGGCCCATAGTTAAAAACAGTTCAATTAAAATTAATATCAAAAACTCTAAAAGAACTCTAAATTTTTTTACATGGGATCAGGCCAGGCCGGCTAGCTGGAAAAAGTACATTGTTAAGGCCCGACGAAAAGTCCGGAAGTCAGAGATCGTTCGCAACTCTGGAGGAAGGTCGTTCCAGAGGGTGGGAGCTACCACAGAGGAGGCCCTCTCTGTGGGAGCGAACCGGCCAGTGGGAGGCAATTGGTGGCAGAAGGTGGTCCCGTAAGTACCCTGGTCCTAAGCCATGGAGCGCTTTAAAGATGATTACCAACACCTTGAAGCGCACCCGGAAGTCCACCGGCAGCCAATGCAGCTCCCGCAGGAAAGGTGTCACATGGGAGTGCCTGACGCTCCCATAATCCCCCGCGCGGCCGCATTCTGCACCAGTTGGAGCCTCCGGGTGCACCCCAAGGGGAGACCCATGTAAAGAGCATTACAATAGTCCAGGCAAGAAGTGACGAGCGCTTGAGTGATTGTGCGTAAGGAGTCCCAATCTAGAAAGGGTCGCAGCTGGCATTGAGGGCTATCTGTACATAGTGGTAGATACTGTACCTTTTTTAATGCATTTTTTTTGCCACTTTCTCCCCCTTAATAGATTTTTTTTCCATTCCTCATGGGGCATTTCGTTTGGGTTTGTCAGATTTGAAACTGTACATTGATGTCTGTTGTTTGGTCTGGTTTAAAGAGTGGGTGACTCTCCAAAACAAGAGGTTACTTGATCTGGAGAACTATGAATTAAGCTTTGGATGGCGTGCCTTATGGTATGATAAGGTTAAATTAAATGTTGATTTCAAGAAGCACTTTCTATAAATATAATGTTCTCCACAAAGATGCCTCTTTGGGTGTCACCCCAGGAAACTTTTTTTCGAAAAGTGATGGTAGTGAAGCCAGACAGGTGGACCTACGGTCAAAAACACCTTTTAATTATGGTGAACCTACCCTCAAATCCAAAGAGGAGTTGGAATTTGAAGGATGTGTCTGTCATTGGTTTACATATTTACAGTTGAAAGGTTTAAATTACATAAAATTAAGTTATAGATTTGACATGATTGATTGATTGAATTTATTTGCCACCCATCTCATAACCAAATGATTTTGGGCAACTTACAGCATAAAAAAATATTAAAATCCTAACAAATAAATATCTCTATAATAATAAAAATGAAAATCCCAATCAAGATAAAATTATGTTTAAAAAATGGGGAGGGAGAGAACAGGATGCGTGTGGGGAGATGGGATTCATCAACCACCTCCAATGTGATGCTCCCTTGTTAGGGCCATGAGATGTTTGGCAGAGTCTTCAGTCTCCTGCAGAAGGTCAGAAGGTCAGAAGGGTGGGAGTCAATCTCACCTCAGTGGTGGGATGTTCCAAAGGGCAGGAGCCACGGCAGAGAAGGTCCTTTTCCTCAATCCTGCCAGCTGGAATTCCTTCATTGATGGGGCCCACAGTATGCCTCCTCTGCTGGTGTAGGTGGGGAGGCCAATCCCATTGAGGTGAGAATGTTCCTCAAGTAACCTGGACCCATGTCATGCAGGGCTTTAAAGGTAATAACCAGCACTTTAAATTGCACCTGTAAATAGACCAGCAGCCAGTGCAGTTCATAGAGGAAGAGTGTAACATGGGCAACCTAGGGACCCCAAGAACTGCCTGTGTCATCACATTCTGCACCAGCTGAAGCTTCTGAATGCTCTTCAAAGGTAACATCATGTAGAGAGCATTGCAGTAATCCAGATGTGGGATGATCAGGGCTTGAATGACTGAGCATAGGGACTACTGATACAGTACAATTTTGTATTACAACTAGCACAAAAACCAAACTTGTGCAAAGGCTCTTCTAGCTGCAAAAAGTTGAACTTTGCAAAACATGAACTGGAAACTCTATTGTGTGATAATGATGAATACATTATTGCTAAGTTGTATACATTGTTATTGAAATTGAATTTAGAGAATGAATATGTGAAGCATTGTATGATCCAATGAGCAAAGCATTTTACATTATAAATCTATATTATATATTTATTACTTTAGGGCAACACACATAGAGAAACACTAAAAAATGACAATATTACCTGCAGTGTTGGAAGTAGGTGACGTGAATAAGAAAGAATTGGTTTTAACATTTTTCTATTGGATACTGAAGAGGGTGTTCACTACAAAAGAAACCAGATAATTACCATTGATAAACCATTATTAATGTAATCTAAATATTTCTTGCATCAGTGCAATTCTTCTCATGCCATTCAAAGAGAGCCAAAGTAGTGGCCAGGAGGAAATCCCATGGAATGGGCTCACAAAATGGCTGCTTTCATTGGGCAAGTTTTAGGGCCTTTCAAAGCCCTTCAATCTACACATCAGCGAAGATTACGAAGATTACATATAAAACAAGATTAACTATGCTGCTAATTGTATACTGTGAAATTACTTTTCACTTCCTATAAGTTCCATGGCAATCTGATGCCTTGTGGGCTTTTGTTAACTAATAAGACAGCATTTGTGAATGGATTTGCTGCTGAATGCTGAATAAAACCTGAAGTAATCTAGTTGAAATTATCCATGTGACTCAAGACAGCCACTCCTCATGAATAGACCATCAATACTGCCATTTTTGTCATCCGCTTATGAGAAGGCGGAATGGCTGAGATTTGGGACTACATCAAGCTCACATTCATTCAAGCAACCTTATTCCTTAAATTCTGCCATACCATATATCTTAATCCCCCTCTTTTTGAATATTTGCTTAATTTTTTTTACATATTGAAGAAATTAGAATCCTCTTCATCAGCTACAGTATGCCTTATTGTACTCATTGGTTAATTTCTGCATCCTTAAAAGATACTGTCAATTTGATTTTCAAAATATGAGATTATTTTGGGACTATGCAACAAAAGATTGCCTGGTATATAGATTTTTGAAAATTAATAAAAGATTATGGGTCAGAAGGATTTGGAATTATAGTTTTGAATAAATTGGAAGATACATGCTCATGGGAAAATGGAGATTGCTTTCATTTTTTGTTTTGTTTTGTTTTGTTTTGATAATGAGATATTGAAGGCTGGACATCAAAGGTGAGGATAAAGAAAATGGGGCTGAAATCCTTAGCACAAACTTTGAAATACCTTTTAGTCACGTTTTTGGACAGAATGGATGAAATGCTTGACCAAATTAACAGAGCATGTTTTAATGAAGTAAAACAAGAATGAGTTGTGACAGATGATAAAATTATGTTTCACTATCTTACCCCTTTTCTCTTCAGGTCTTGTTACTGCTAATGGTGAGAACTGGAAAGTGATGCGGCGGTTTACATTATCCACATTACGGGACTATGGAATGGGAAAGAGGACCATTGAAGACAAAATCATTGAAGAGTGCAGTGTCTTAACAAAGACAATAGAGACTTATGCAGGTGGGTTAGTATGCTGTAATGGAGCATTTTCTGGGATAAATGTAGAACGGTAAATAATTTCTGTAGATTGTCAGAATATTCATGACTGGGAAGACATGGTAACAAGGTCAGCCAATGAATAGGCATAGCAACTAAATCAGCCAATTGGGAGCTGAGAGAGAGTGGAGCCAGGGCATGTCTTAGTCTGCAGCTTCTTATTCTGTGCAGAGAAACAAAACTGAAACCGGTGTCTGTGCAGGCTGTCTGCTCTGCGGAAATGAAACTGTGAATCTGCTATTGGTATTGTAAACTTACTTCATGTATTATTCTTGTATATAAAGAAGTTAATGAATCCTGCTGAATCAATTTATCTGTGTGTGCTTCTGGATTTGATTTTTGCAAGAAACTCTCACACAGATTATATCAAATGAACAAGGAGTGTGTTGGGAGTATCTTCTCTCAGACAATTCTTAAACTCATTGTTTTCTCCCTATAAATATGCTTTCTTGTCCAATTTATGCTAAGTATATTTATAGAAATGTGACTTACAGATGGCAAAATGGTTCCATACATTGAATAGTTAATTCAATGTAACATGACAGTCTCTAATCAATAGCACTTCTAGACTTACTCTTCAATACCTATACAAAATTCTCATCATTGACATTTTATACAGGTTCTTTGTATTTTTGCATCCCAGAAATGATATGGATAAAATTGAGTTGAGGAAAAAGAGATTAGAAGTGCCTGTGATAAAATAATAATAATCTAGAACAGGGTTCCCACCCCCCAGTTTGGAACTGGGCTGCACGAATGGCGGGTGAGTGCATGAGCTTACACACAGCTCCTATCTCCCCTCCCCCCCAAGACTGCTGATCTAGAAAACTAAAAGTTCTTCATCTAACTGCCAAATGAGTTTGCATTTATGGAGTATGTCTACATGTCTACAAACTGATCTTGCTTTTTTGCTTTTCGGTATATCAGTTGGAATAAAGAAAGATATGAGATCATCTAGTTTATTAAATTATAGGCATCTGCCTTCCAGGGTTAGAATTCTAGTCTTTTCCTTCTGTAACATTCAGAGTGAATTGTATTTTGGCTGTTGTGTTCAGAGATTTGAGAGTGGGAAGTGACTATGGTATTATCTTAATCATTCTGTTCTGCCCTCACAAACAATTGGTTAGATACAACCATAAGTATCTGCATTGAGATCTATTATAATTTCCTCCTACATAATATACCTACTTTTTCTTCCTTCATTTTATGAAGCTCAGATGCTATTTGATATTTAAAACTGCAATCATTTAATGAGGAATAACTTTGCAAAGTATTTTATCCTCAAGGAATTACGAAATTGCAAAGAAAATATCATTGATGTATGGTCAGATATTTCAATTCTGTCTCTGAAGAACTAAAATACCCTTTAAACTTTTGCATATTTTTAATGTAAATACTTCAAAACTTTCAGCACAAACTAAAGTTTTCTATGATAAATGCTCCATTTAAACAAGCTGATTTTGAATATAAACAGTAAATTTTTTGATCTATTGTTTTTGCCTAGGAAAACCCTTTGACGTCACAACTATTCTGAGTGCTGCTGTTTCCAACATCATAGTTTGTATTCTACTTGGGAAACGCTATGAATATGAAGACGCCACATTTTTGCGACTATTGAAGATAGTAAATGAAAGTCTTCAGCTTTCGGGAAGTCCTGCTGCATTGGTAATCAGTTTTTTTATTTTAAAAAAATGTCACAAAAAACAGGCAGCAGAATGTGTGTCATTCAAGCTTTATTGAGAAGCAGAGCATGTTACTTCTGATGGGCATCTGTAGCAAGATTTCATCCAAAGGCAATATGAACATGATGACATCTGGATTCAAATCCTGCCCTTACATAGTTGTATGTAAACATCTTATTCAAGTTTGAAAATCACTTTTAGCATCACGACCTCATGATGCATGCTTCATCTTTTCCTTCCTGTTCCTTGCAAAGACATGTGAACTTGGAGAAGTGGGAGCCTTCATTGCAAATACCTTTCCATCATTCTTTTACTCTACACAACTTTACATATATTAAATAGCTCCCTTATTTAGAACTTTTGCTGAGTTTCTTTTATTGATTATTCTTATTCCTTGTTTGGGAATCCAAATGATGTAGTAGAAAATAAGCACATCCTCTCCCAAAACCTGCCTAGAGATTTAGTCCATGGGATTTGGGGCTTAGTGAATTAGCAATATTGATTATCCAAAGCTTATTCAGTCATGTGATCTTGCATATTATTGGGGGGTTTGTTTGTTTTATAGTTTGAGTTGTCCATCTCAGAAATTCAAAGTATTCACTTTGATAATATGTGTTTTTCTTTTATCATTCTTTCAGCTATACAATTTGTTTCCCAAGTTGGGGTTCCTTTTGGGTGCTCCTAAAAAAATAATGAAAAATGAAAAAGAGTTCCAAGATTTCATAAAGACCACCTTCATAGAATATCTCCAAGATCTTGATGAAAATGACCAAAGAAATTTTATTGAATCATTTCTTGTTCGGCAAAAACAGGTAATGGTATATTTTATAGGTATAATTATTGTTTTTTTAAATATATATTTTACAAATATGCCTTCATATAAACTACTTGCTAAGATCCTTGTTTTGAAAATATGGAAGGAAACAAATTTCTAAAGCAATTTTAATCATTCACTCTTTGTTACTTTATTTCAGAATCTGCAGCTACTTAAAACTTCACCCAGATTGATTTCTTTCTCCATTAAAAATGCTGTAAATATTGATCTCTTTCTAGAGGAGTAGGCCCAAGTGGGGATAGGAGTGGGTGATTCCTTTGTGCCACTCTTTTCTCCTTCTCTGCAACTGTTTGATTTTAGAGTTTTTCTTCTAGAAATCCAGTAGTGTTGGGGCAACTATAACTTCTCAGGTAGGCACATATGAAGTGCCGTCTGAGATTTCAAGAATATGTGTTATGTGGTTAGGTTGAGTTTCCTTACTAGTATTTTCTTTATACACTTCAGGAGAATATGAAGATGACACATGGTGGATATTTCCATAACGAAAATCTTATAGGTCTTGTAGATGATTTATTTGCTGCTGGTACAGACACAACAGCAAACACTCTGCGCTGGGCCATACTCCTAATGATGAAGCACCCAGAAATCCAGAGTAAGCACTTTCATTTCATTGACTTGCAATAAATATATAAAAATGACTGAAAAAGAATTGTTGGCATCTGGAATGTTACTTGAACAAAGGGAAAGTAGTGAACCAAGAATTAAGTTGTTTTTCAAATGATCAAGACAACATTGATCTCACTAAAAGTAAATAAACTTATCTCCCAAATGAAATTGAGTTTTAATAAACTCAAACCATTTAAAGCTACACAGACATTATTAAAATGTTTTTTGTATTTTTTTTTGTTTCCTTTTTATTAGTTATAAATTTTTAAAGGGAAAATTTGCCCTTCCTACCCTAGTATGAGGCAAGAGGGAAGTGACTTTCTATTAAGAACAATGTATTTCAATTGTGATCTGACTTTGACACATCTTTATGAGCTCCAAATTACATTTCATTCTTTCTCTGAGCTGAAAGAATAAACTAATAGTCAATCATTAGTTCATCTCTTCTCTAAATGGAAATATTCTTAAAAGGAGGAGAAAGAGGGAATAAGTGTTAACACAGAAGATCATAGATTAATATCATGGGATATGCAGCACAGACAGAATAGAACAGAATAGTATATAAACTTGATTAGACATACAATAAAGTAAAGATAATACTGACATTGATCGTGAATAATAACATCCCTGTTATGAAAATACATGATCTCAAACCCTTAGGGTCACTCCCTAATTTACATGAATGGAGAGCCGATAAGTATGTGAGCAAATTTATTTTTCCAAAAATTGTTATAGATATCTCCAAAAAATTGGCACCAGTTGACATCTATAATTCTGAAACCATTTTTTTTCCTGTGGACATTGCAGCAATACAGAATTTTGCCTCTGCGCACATGGTAGCCGGGTTTGAGTCTTGGAGGAGAAAGCCTACATAAAAGTCATCTGTCCTCCCTGGCAATCTCTCTAGTAAGGGGAGAATATATATTGACCTACATACTCTGTATAACTCACAGTACAATAAAACATGTGAGATATCTTCGATTTCTCCTTTTCCACATATGCATACCTGTTCTGCTATTGGTGTTCTCTTGTACCTACCCTGGAGAAGTGCTGAGGGGACAATATTAAATCTGGCTCTGAAGAAAGCTATTCTTTGTTTTGGGAAGATCAGTTCATTTTCGAGACGGTATTTATGAGACTCGTCTTCTGCCATCAGTAACCTCTCACTGACTAGTATGCTCCCATAGAGAGGGGCTTCTCGGGGTGCCCTCAGTCAAGCAATGTCGACTGGTGGCCCCCAGGGGGAGAGCCTTCTCTGTGGGGGCACCTACTATCTGGAACAAGCTCCCACCGGAATTATGGAGGATCCTGGATCTGCGCAGTTTCCGCCGTGCCCTTAAAATATTCTTATTTAAACAGGCGGGCCTGTCCTAATCTTCCCTTTTTAAACTGTTTCAAATCTATCCTAAATTGGGTGTTTTAAATTATTGGGCCAAAATATTTATTATATTCTAAATGTTTTTTAACATTGCACTTCATCTGCACTTCATCTGACTGTTTACTGCCCTGAGTCCTTCGGGAGTAGGACGGTATATAAATTTAATAAAATAAAATAAATAAATAATAAAATAATTTAGATATCTTGCTGATTCCCACATACACTGCTTGATTCTGTCCCTACTATGGACAGGCAGCCTATTTAATTCTTCTTGGAACTCTATGTCCTTCATTCTGTCAATCACTACTTGCTTTCCTTTGTCAAAGCCGAGGGACATTAAGAATACCGAGAGCCCATAAGAGCCTAGCTTGTGATCTATCACCTGTTTCCAGGGGGAGGGGGAGCACAAACATACATTGCTTCATGACATTATCTTTTAATAGTGCAGATGAAATATTTCTGGATGTACCTAAGCAAATTATGAACTCCATAGGTGATATCACTTTTAAAACTACCACTAATAATATTTTCTGTATCTTTGTTATAGTTCTGTCATATATATATATTTTTCTCTATATCTTTGTGATGTTCTCTCCTATATAATTTTGCTTTGTTCCTCAATATGTAACAAAATTCCTTCATGGTTTAGCACCAGTTCTCCAAATATTTATTTTTAATTTTGCTTTTATTTAGCAATTTGGGGATCACATGACTGTGGTGGTTCTGAGTTGCTTATAATTTACAAAGAAAGAAAGAAAAAATCAAAAATCGCCTGAAGACTTAGAAAAAAACAAAAGCCATCTAACCAGGGCTCCAACCTCAACCTATCATAAAATCAAGAGAAAAGCCAGATTCTCAGTAGTTTTCTGAATAACAGATTAACATATTAACAGAGTTGGAAGGTCATCTAGTCCAACCTCCCACCCAAGCAGGAAACCCTACACCATTTCTGACAAATGGCAGTCCAATCTCTTCTTGAAAGTCTCAAATGATGAAGCTCCCACAACTTCCGAAGGCAACTTCTGTTCCATTGGTTGATTGTTCTCACTCTCAGAAAATTTCTCCTTATTTCTAGGTTGAATCTCTCCTTGATTAGTTTCCATCCATTATTTCTTGTCTGGCCTTCGGATGCTTTGGAAAATAGCTTGACCCCGCCCCCCCTTCTGTGGCAGCCCCTCAAATATTGGAACACTGTTATCATGTCTCCCCTGGTTCTTCTCTTCACTAGACTAGCCATGCTGAGTACTTCCAACTGTTCATCAAATATTTTAGCCACCAGTCCCCTAATCATCTTGGTTGCTCTTCTCTGCACTTTTTCTAGAATCTCAACATCTTTTTTATAGTGTGGTGACCAAAACTGGATGCAGTACTCTAGATGTGGTCTTACTAAAGCTTTATAGAGTGGTATTAGTACCTCACTTGATCTTGATTGTATCCCCTGTTAATGCAATTTAGGCTATTTTTGGCTGTCACCGCACACTACTGGCTCATATTTAACTGGTTGTCCACTAAGACTCCAAGATCCTTCTCACAGTTATTGCTATTAATACTGGTTTCACCCAGTCTATATGTTTACTTCAAAGTGACAGCAATGACATCAGAGTGCCAGCAATCTGAATCTGAGTGGTAGCTTTCCAGAGCGCAGGCATCAGTTCTGAGAAGGCATGCTTCCTGGAGTCCCACTAGATGCCATTAATTGAAGGACCGAATTGGGCAATCTCACCAGCATTTGAATTGCATTCAGAATCCTACTACAATTGGTCCCCTAGGTTCACATGGGCATAATGAGGAGTGCAAATCATTATCTATATTGCCACATACCAGGCTGGAGATAATGTCTGAGTGGCCTGCAAGATTTCCAAATGTACAGCAGACTACAATAGTCCATTGGTAAATAATGCATGGGTGATTGTTTGAAGGATTTTCATTCAAGGATTACAGGCAGTGACTGTTGTTTTCATTCAGAATTAGAGTTTATACATTAACTCCGATTTAAAACAAAATTCAAAAAAAGGAATCACCTTGATCATTTTGTTTTCCTAGGAAAGGTCCAAGAGGAAATTGCAAAAGAGATTGGTGATATCCAACCAAGGACAGATCACCGAGCCAAAATGCCTTACACTGATGCTGTAATTCATGAAATTCAAAGATTTGGTGATATTGTTCCATCCAATTTGCCACATTCAACCACCATGGATATAACTTTGAAAGGCTTCTTCATCCCCAAGGTGATCAGTCTAAAATCAATGTATTATATAGGTACTAGTCTTTCGTGTACAATGTGGTGGAAAAAAGCAGATCTTTAATTAATGAAATTGGCTAAAACAAGTTATAACGCCAGAGACTCTTATATTATTAGAATAATTTCCATAGATGCCAATGGGAGATGCTTTCCTTTGGCATCTGGCAATCCCAAACTGCCCTACATCTTGATATATGAGAGACACTTTCTTCCTTTGTTTCATTCTTTCATTTCTTCCTCTCTTAGTTTATTGCTTTATAGCCCCTCCTTGTCTTCTGTTAGTCTTGAATATTGGTTTTGGGGCCTGAATTTTGATTCCACAAATGTAAGGTAAAGTGTTTCAATATAGTAAAACACAACTTATTTTTTATTTTTTTATTTAGAAAATTTATATAGCTATCTTCTCACGGTAACTCTAGGCAACTTAGAATCAATAAAAATAAAATATAAAATAAAATAAAATAAAATAAAATAAAATAAAATAAAATAAAATAATAAAATAAAATAAAATAAAATAAAATAAAATAAAATAAAATAAAATAATAAAATAAAATAAAATAAAATAAAATAAAATAAAATAAAATAAAATAAAATAAAATAAAATAAAATAAAATAAAATAAAAACAATGACCCCACCCCAGCAGCAGCACACAATTAAATAAGGCATTTGATGGGCTCCATTGCATCCCAGGCCCGCTGGCAAAACCAAGCCTTTAGGGCTTCCAAAAGGTTGCTAAACTGGTGGCCAGTCTAATTTCTGCAGGGATGATGTTCCAGAGGGAAGGCCATTCTTCTGGGTCCTGCCAGATGTAACTCCTTAGTGAGGGAACTCACAACATTCCTTGCCTCCCTGTTCTAGTGGATCAGGTGGAAGTAATCAGCAAGAGATGATCCCTCAGTTAACCTGGTCCCAAGCAAATCAGCAACCAATGCAGTTCCCATAGCAAAGGTGACACATATGCACACTGGGATAAGCTCAAAACCACATGGCCCACTGCATTTGGGACCAACCGGAGCTTCCAGATATAATAGTCAAGACAGGAGGTGACGAGGGCATAAGTGATGATGAGAGGAATTGTTGGTCCAGGAATGGGTGTAAATCAGGGGTGAAATGCTATCGGTTCAGTCCGGTTCCCCAAACCAGTAGTAAAAAATGTAAAAAAACTCGTTCCAACGATCAGCTGAGTGACGTGCAATTGTCGGAACTTTTTTTTTTTAGCATTTTTTAATACCGGTTCTCTGGAATTGGTAGTTAAAAATGCTTTTAAAAAGTAAAAAAAAGTTCCAAAGATCATGCGTCACTCAGCTGATTGTCGGAACTTTTTTAAAAAAACTTTTAAGGCATTTTTTACTACCAGGTCTCCGCTGCACATTTGGTGTGCAGCGCGCATGCTCAATCAGCGAACCAGTAGTAAACGGGTTCAGATTTCACCTCTGGTGTAAATGGTGCATAATCTGCAGACGTGCAAAGGTCCTCCTGGCCATGACTTCCACTTGCTTTTCAAGCTGGACTCATGAGTCAACAGAGAACCCCCAGATTATGCACTGAGTCTGTAAGTGGCAGTGCCACCTCATCCAAGGCCAAAGGTGGCTATTTCCATGGACCAAAGAACCCCAAACCCAGAGTCACTCTGTCTTGCCAAGTTTCAATTTTAACCCATCGCTCCCCATTTCTTTGTTGTTTTCATTTTTAATATAATCCAACTTTTGTTTATACTTGGACTTTGACAACAAAACTTAGTCAATTCTTCTCAAGGACAAAAGAAGTAGATGTCCATAAAAAATGACCATGGGAAAAATTAAAATATTATTTCTCAGAATAGAGAGTAAATAGAAAATAAAGTGAACATTTCTATTTTTTTAGAAAGAAAAAAAAGATTAAAGATATCTACAACAGAAAAATCAGATAGCAAAATTCTTTTAAGAACTGGTAAAATACAAAATCCTTGCAGTAGAAATATGATACAAATGTAAATCAAATCAAATCAAATCATTTCACTACCAAAGAGAACGTTTTTGAGCCATTGGTTTCCATGTAGCAAAAAGGAAAACTGTTTCATAACTCCAAAGCAAAGCAGTAAGAGGAGGTAAAAAAATTACATTTATAGTCTAGCAAGGTGTGTGTGTGTGTAAAATAAATCGGTGTACAACCAGATAATTAATTAAACATGCAAGTCAAAAGCAAAAAAAAAAAAGTGATGTTTAAAACTGAGGTGCATTCGCTGTGTGGAAAAATGAATATATATGGAGACTTCATCGAAACGTCACCAAGAAACTTCCAATTTTACATGGGAGAAGACCCGAATAACCAAAGACCTATATATATATATATATATATTTAAAATATTATTTTGAATATAAAATATTGCTCCAGATCCAATGCTCACTTCTCAATAAACACCTTACAACACTTTACAAAATTCATGTATTAATTTTTATAGTCATGCATTACCGTATTTTTCAGAGTATAAGATGCACCTTTTTACCCCCAAAAGTGGGTGAAAATTTAGGTGCATCTTATACACCAAATGTAGCCCTGCCCACCCACTGGCCCCCACCCTTTGGCCTCTGCCTCCCAGAATTTACCTCCTTGCAAGCATACAGCAAGAAAAAACAGCCCCATTCAGCTTCAGCATAGGCTAATTAGCACAAGTTGATTAGATCGGCCTCCCGACTCTCAGCTGATTTGCTCTCAGATGTTTTGTGCAGGCTCTTTTGCAAGCTCTTGTTTTGCAAGCTCTTTGCTTGCTGCAAAGAGGGCTGGAGCAGTATTTTTTTCCCTAGCTAAAACAAAACTGAAAGTAAAGCAGGCTCTGCTGCAACGTGACAAAAACTGGACAACTTCCTCACACACCTCAACACCTTACACCCCAAAATACATTTCACCATGGAAACAGAAGCAAACAACCAACTTCCCTTCCTGGATGTCTTAGTCTACAGGGAATCCAGTGGCTCCCTAGGACACACTATCTACCAGAAGAAAACACACACAAACCGCTATCTGCACGCACTCTCACACCACCACCCAGCCCAGATCAACTCCGTAGCCAAGACACTCATCTCTGGAACAAAACGCTTAGCTGACGAACAACACCTAAAAACCGAACTACACACTCTCACTAATGTACTAACATCCAATGGATTCCAAAGAAATAAGATTACCAACCTAATCCAAAAAGAAACCCCCACTAAAATTCAAGACAGAGAACAAGAAAACGGCAAAGCCCTCCTTCCATACATAAAAGGCACCACTGACAGAATAAGCAAAATCCTGCACAAGCACAACATCAAGACAGCATTCTGCACAAAACGAAAAATATACACCATCCTAAGGAACCCCAAAGACAAAATTGAGTTAGAAAATCAAGGAATATATGAAATCCCATGCACCGCCTGCCCCACCACATACATCGGACAAACCAACAGAAGAATAAGTGCACACATTGAAGAACACAAGAACTCAGTCAGAAAAGAGGAACCAACTTCTTCCCTGGGCCAACACCTCAAAGCCACAGGACATGAAATTGACTTTAAAAATACCAGAACTATTGCCAAAACTGAACACTTTAACAACAGAATAATCAGAGAAGCCAAGGCCCACACAGCATGAACAAACGAGATGATACCTCCTGCCTACCAGCCATTTGGAAACCTGCCCTTATTGACAAACAAGTCCCTAACACGAGGAATGACACCAGACCCACACTCACGAGAGCCACACAGGATGTTACCACCACACATCCATGCAGAAAACAAACCCACACTGATGATGAAGCGCGACCAAGGACCAGAAGCCAGACCACAGCTGCATCATTAGCCACTTTAAACCCCTCCAATCCATACATGAAGCAGAGTGACACCCACCATGAAGATGTAGCACAAACACGAAGCCAAACAACAGCAATGCAGCTCACCAGCTCAAATCCCCCTGCAACTCAGACTAATCTGAAGACAACCAAGCCCCCACCCAAACAGAACACACCCCCAGCCAATCAGAGCACAGCCAACCCCCCATCCAATCAGAGCACAGTCAAGCCCCAATCAATCAGAACACACCTCCACCCAATCAGAACACAGCCAAGCTCCCACCCAATCAGTTCACACTCCCACTAGCAGTTAAAAGGAAGAAACAGTTGTGATCTCACATTGCTCCTAGAAGCACGAAGCCGAAGACACCAGCCTGAAGATGACGAATGAGACTTCGTCGAAACTTCGCCAAGACACTTCCAATTTTACACGGGAGAAGACCCGAATAACCAAAGTCCTACATATAGATATAGATATATATAATATTATTTTGAATATAAAATATTGCTCCAGGTCCAATGCTCACTTCTCAATAAACACTTTACAAAATCCATGTATTAATTTTTATAGTCATACATTACCATATTTTTCAGAGTATAAGATTTACCTTTTTACCCCCCCCCCCAAAAGAGGGTGAAAATTTAGGTGCATCTTATACACCAAATGTAGCCCTGCCCACCCACTGGCCCCCACTCTTTGGCCTCTGCCTCCCAGCAGTTACCTCCTTGCAAGCAAACAGCAAGAAAAAACAGCCCCATTCAGCTTTAGCATTGGCTAATTAGCACAAGTTGATTAGATCGGCCTCCCAATTCTCAGCTGATTTGCTCTGAGCTGTTTTGCACAGGCTCTTTTGCAAGCTCTTGTTTTGCAAGCTCTTTGCTTGCTGTAAAGAGTGCTGGAGCAGTTTTTTTTCCCCTAGCTAAAACAAAACTGAAAGTAAAGCAAGCTCTGTTGCAACGTGACAAAATGAGGCAGGAAGAGAGATTTCTTTTTCTTTTTGCTCACCAAAAAAGGTAGGTGCAAACAATTTATTGGTTAGGGCAAAAGAGGAGAGTTCAAGATTTTAAAACACAAAAGACAAAAAGGTCTATTTAACTAGGGAATTGTAATATTTATTGTTTCTTTATTTATTGGTTCCATTTATATGCCGCCCTTCTCCGGAGACTCAGGGCGGCTTACAATGCGTTAATAATTGAGATGCTATTAATTGTATATTGTGTTGAAAGCAGAAATGGTTAAGTTATGATTTGGAGGAATATATGGGGAAATTATTTGGTTTATTATTTGGTTTATTATAATTGATTTGTAAGAAATTGGATTGCCTGGAAATAATTGGAATATTCATATTCATATTGATTAATACACAAAAAAGATAGTTATAACTAATTGATTTATATAAAAATGTTGAATTTGTATTAAACAATTGTAATATTAAATAATTAACCAATGTGAGGATGGATATAAAAATAGATGACAATGGGAAGGGGTATAATTAGAATAGAAGGGAAAAATTGAATTTGATTAAGATTAGAGATGAGAATGAAGGGTAATATTGGTTTTTTTAAAAAAATAGATGAGGAATAAATATGGCAAAAAGGAAATATAGAAATTGTAAATTTAATTGAAATGACTAAACAGTTTAAATTTGTGAACCAACCAAATACTCTGTTCAAAGAAAATACATTGTATGTTTGTATGTGTGCTTGTTTAAAAAATTTTAAAAAACCCCTTTTTAAAAAAAAACAACCAAAAAAGATAGGTGCGTCTTATACTCCAAAAAATATGGTAATTGGTCATATTCCTTTTCATATCATCTTTTATCCTTTCTCTTTATAGGGCACCCATGTCATTCCCTTGCTGACTTCTGTGCTCCATGATGAATCCCAGTGGGAGAAACCTTATGAATTCTACCCCGAGCATTTTCTTGACTCTGAAGGAAAATTTGTGAAGAGGGATGCATTCATGCCTTTCTCTGCAGGTAAGATTCTCTGATGTCATAGATTATGTTCCATATCCCCGCAGCAAATTTTTGGTATTGAGATGTCCTGCAAAGAGATGGCAGCAGTGAGTTGGTGATGGCGAGAAGGTTGCTCCCAGCTGGCCACATTGAGCTCACAGTGTCGCATCATCCTAGACCCTTTTGATTATGTGATCACAAGGAACCTGCAATGGTAGTAAGTGTGAAAAATGGTCACAAGTCACTTTTTTCAGTGCTTAACTTGGAACAGTCACTGAACAAACCATTGTAAGTCGAAGACTGTCTCCATTTCTTTAATACATCTTTACTTCTATCAGTATCTTTGATCTGTCATTGTTTACCTGTGTGCTGATCTTTCCATGGCCATAGGACATTGAAAAAAATCTGTGAAATAGTTTTTAAAAAAACAATAAACCCTCATTGTTTTTGCCATCTATGCTTTCTTCCAGGTCGAAGAATATGTGCAGGTGAGACCCTTGCCAAAATGGAGCTTTTCCTCTTCTTTACCAGCCTCTTGCAGAAATTTACCTTCCAGCCACCCCCAGGAACATCTAAAGATGAGCTGGACCTGACCCCTCGTGTTGGACTTATCTCCCCTCCCATGCCTTACAAGACCTGTGCTGTGTTATGCTGATCTGACAATATATACATTACTTATATTACAATATATGTATCAGTTATCAATATATCTACATCTATATCTAACTATATCTATATCATCTATATCTATACCTAGCTAGCTACATCTATCATCTATCTGCCTATTATCTGTCTGTCTGTCTATCATCTATCTCGTCTCTCAGTCTTCAGTTTGACAGAGGCAACATTTAACAATATAATTCAATACTGTCTACATTTCATGTGTTATTTAGAAGATAAATGGAAATGATCTATAATCTCATGAAATGTAGATTCTGATAGGGAAGAATAGTTTAGGAAATCATGAAAAGCAATTTTTTTTTTAAAAAAAGGACCATTTATTTCCTTTGCTCTTTACTATTTTTTGTCTTCAACTTTCTGTTTCTGTTTAGAACTTTTTGTCTCTTTTGCTTTAATTAAGAAATGCAATTCAAATTACATTTTAAAAAGCAGTATTATTTTTTTTTCCTGCAATAGCAATTTATGTATTTGCTTGCACACCACCCAGAGTTCCTCTGTGATGGTCATGCTTTAAAAATTTAGTCAAGAAATAATATTCAACTGAATGTATTCAATTATATTCTTTTTTTAAACAAAAATATAATAATTTAGTTATGATAGAAGTAGTAATGATAATTATAATTTAAAAGTTTGCTCTAGACATGTTAATATAACCAGTAAATTCTGGCCAAAATATTAATGTGGATAACAAATGAGCCACTTTCAAGAAGTAGAACTGAGTGCTAATGACCAGATGACTGCAAGAAATATAAATTCTTTCATCCTCCACCATTCAATCAAGAAGCTTCTTGGTTGTGAAGCAAAACTTCTTCAAGTCCAGTTGCCTTTTGAAAAAGCACCTTTGGGACAACCATGACCAGGATGACTTAGAAGCTCCATGGACAAATGAGATTCAGCAACATTCAAGAATTTTCTTTTTCTTGGAAAGGAGCTTTAATTTCTTTGCTATCTAATAGGAGGAATAACCCAATTTGTCCAAAACCATACTGACCCATCTCATTAGATAATGTAGATGAGAAAGTCTTTACCACAAAAACAATAAATGTGCTTCTAAATAAACTGGTATAGATTGTTGAGACTGGATTTGTTCCTAAGACTTACATGAACTATAATGAAAGATGTACCGGGGGAGTGAGGACAAAGATTGGGGATGGTGGCTATTCTAAGGAGGGAAGGAAATAGTGACTGCAAGATGATGACAAGCATGGAAAGTTATCATCAGACACAGCTGCAGGTGACTCTTAGGAAGCTGCCCTCAAGTTTGTATCACCATAGCATTCCAGCCCCTTCTGCTTCTCCACAAGACTTGGCCATCAGAGCATCCATGGCCCCAGGTTTCTTGCTGATTCCAAATGCCCGTAATAAGGATGATCTGGCATACATTACTGAGAATTGACTGGGGGTCTATGTTTTGGGAGGAGAGGTGGTCATAGCAAGGTGTTCACCTGGGTTGATATTCCAGGGCAGGATATCTGTGTAACTATTGCCATGCTAGAGATGGTTCAAGAGTTCATGTCCAGTATGGCAACCTTGGATCTTTGTCTCATGCACAATAATAAGATGAGGTGATGAGATGAGATGAGATAAGATAAGATAACTTCATTGTCATTGAAAGAGCTTGAAAGAGGCTCTTCATTGAAAGAGCCTTGGTGGCGCAGCAGCTTAAAGTGGTGTTAAAGTGACACCAGCTGCCTGCAATTACTGCAAGTTCGAATGTCACCAGGCTCAAGGTTGATTCAGCCTTCCATCCTTTCAAGGTAGGTAAAATGAGGACCCAGATTGTGGGGGCAATAAGCTGACTTTGTATAAAAAAAGAACACTGCTTGGGGGCCCCGAAAGCCCTGCTAAGCAGGTATATACAAAAGTACGAAGGCTATTGCTTAACTCATTGTAAGTCACCCTGACTCCGGAGAAGGGCGGCATATAAATTATTTTTTTAAACAAATTGTTTATTGTGAGCGCATCAGCCCACATTAAAAATGAAATTCTGTTGACTTCCTATGGTGATATCACTGTGAAGGAGAGCAAAGGAACGGGCTCCATTCCTGAAGTCTGAATTTTCCTGCTGAGAAGCCTCTAAAAGGTACTGTCAATCCCAGAGAGATTGATAGGAGAAAGGGGAAACTTTGAGGACCTCGGGGACATCCTTGAGATAGACAGGGAAGAAACCAGCCATCTTGGCCAGTTCAAAATGATGACAGCCGCAGAGTTGGAAGCAGAAATTGGAAAAGCAACATAGCAGCATTGGTGCGAGAAGTGCTACAGTGTGATTGTTGAACGGGGGAGCTGAACTATCGAGACTTCAAAGCACAAGGCAGGAATTTTACTGGCATGTTCATGCCCCTGATTTAGTTTTTCACTTTCATCAGCACTTCCCCAACTAGCAAAAGCTTACCAAGTTATTAGTCCCACCCGCCCTAGTTTTTGCATCAGATTTTGCATGAGGAATCTGTCAAGGAAGCTATTAACCAGCCCTTCTACATTCCTCCTGGGGCAGCTGTGACACTCAGCTACAATTGGCCTTCCACATCTTGCCTTCAATTCCCTGGAAAGGGAGAGGACCTCTAATAATGTTTTTGTGTTGTGTCTTTGTGTTATGAAAACTCAGTCTATAAAGACACAACACAGGAAAGGGAAAACAGCATAGAAAAGCCAATATAAGAAGAGAGGGCAAAGTGGAGGGATTGGTGAGCCTGAGGGAGGGGCCAAATACATCATCAGTCAGAAGTCCCCTCATGTTCACAAGATTTGTAAGTCCAGCTCACCTTGAATTCCTTTGACTCTTACCTATCACCAATTTGCTTTGACAGATTCCTGTAGAGTTTAAGCTTACAATAAATCTTTATATTCACTTGACCTATTTGGATTTTCTGATATCCCTGGCACTTGACATAATGTTAGATTAGCAACCAATTGTTTTGTTGCCTTGGCTTAATCGGAATCCATGGCAATGGAATACTTGGAATCCAAGCCTTTCATAATGCAGAGTAAACACAATTTTCTTGATTGATTCCATCTAGAATATTTTTGGAGCTTACTGGAAGAATTGGTGAACTGACAGCTGGTGGATCCAATTGGCAAGCCTAATTTAGCAAGTAACAAAAGCAACCATGTTTTTTCAGTATGTTAAGTTAGAGGAAATGAAAAGAATAAAATTGCAGTCATGAACGATAATTTGTATACATCACTCCCACATTCATGCCAACCTTGTTCAATTGGCAGAAGCCAATTGAGATGAAGGGTTTAAACTATATAACAGCAATCACCTACAAAGTATCTTCCAGACCTCAAATACAGAAAGATCTACATAACCCTTCAACACTCCAGTCCCACAAACAAAGGAAAAGTCTATCACAGAAACCTGCTTGGCCCAAATAAGAGATCAGACAGAAAATTAAAATATATCCCTTTTGTTACTGACCTGAGAGATATATGAATTGTTTAATACCAAAACGTTGGCTGAATGGTTTCTCACTTAGTAATGATTAATTTGATTCCATTTCTTTACCTATGTATATATGTATTTATTTATCAGTCATATTTATATGGCCATCTTTAACTAAAAAGTAAAATATTTATTCCAGAAGGTTTTGTTAGATATTGCTTACAGGCATGAAGATTTTGCAATTCATCCTGTATCCCATAATTTTAATAGATTCATTATATACTTTATATTGATCTTAAAAAGCTTGGTTATTGTTAAGGATGTTGTTGTGTTACCAACCAGCAGAGTATAGTGCACAGAGAAACGTTGCTGAGAGCAATGAAATAAGAGATACGTGCAAACTGGTTTATCAAAAGTTTACTTTGTACTGGAAAATAAACAATCTCGTAGTCTTTTAAATAGTCCAAGTCTTTGCCAGTTAAATCAGTCCAGTAATACAAAAAGCTTCTTACCACACAAACATAGTTGGTTAGAATAACAAGCTTACTCTGGTTCACAAACCATGATGGTAGCAGATCCACCCACACACGATGATAGCACAATAGTAGCATATTATCAACTGAATACATTACAGTAACTTTCTTAAATACGTTTACAACTAATTACAGCATGACTCAGCATTACAATGATGCAGCATTAAAACTTAAAGTCACAGAACACATATATTGCCTGGACAATCTGTTAGGCTCAAACCATATCCTAACATCCTCCCCTTTGGACAGGCCAATATATACAGTTTAGATCCTCAATCCATAGCTTTCACAACATGTTTTATGTTTGATAACACCTTAAGCTTTGGTAAAATTATCAGCAATATTGTCTTCCGACATACAATATTTCAGTTTAACCATGTTGCTTTGGATTCTCTGACGAACGTTCAGATACTGAATGTCAGTATACTTAGATCTTATTTTAACTGCTAAATTAGTTGCCATTTTTATAGCAGCTTGGTTGTCCTCATGTATTACAATTGGATAATCCATCTTTAAACCAATATCCATTGTTAGTTGTTTGTAATAAATCAGATCAGTGCATACCAGTGATAAACATGAGAATTCTGCCTCCATAATAGATAGACTAATATGTTTTTGACGAATTGATTTCCAGCCAATCAAACAATTGCCTAACATTATAGCTATACCTGATGTGGACTTTCTAGTGGTCACATCAGCAGCGAAACTGGCATCAGCATACGCGCTCAGTACTAAATCTTGGTTAGGTTCTAGATACAATGCATAATGCATCGTCATTTTCAGATTTCTTAGTATACCCTGTATAGCCTGCCAATGCTATCAGTTGGCTCTGCATTATACCGCACTAATTGGTTTACTCCAAATGATATAACAAGTCTCGACTAATTGCTTATAAGAGACTGATAGATCTTACTAAATTTAGGACTTTGGATTTCTTCCTGTTGAAAATCCTGTGCCATAGGCTTCTTGGCTGTCTTACATAGCTCCATTCCATAACGCTTCAACATCTGGCTTATTTTGCTAGACTGAGATATTTTATAACCTCTAGCTGTTTGACTAATATCTAGTCCCAAATAATGCCTGATATTCCCTAAATTTCTGATCTTGAATTTAGTTTGTAATTGTTTAACAATATCTATGGCTTCCTTGTCAGTCTTTGTTATTATGGCTATATCATCTGTAAACAATAACAAAAATGATACTAACCCATTATTTTCTCTTTTAAAGAGACATTTATCCGCTACACCTTCATGAAAATCAATCTTATTTAGCTCTTTAACTATACATTGATTCCACTCAAACCCTGATTGTCTCAAACCATAAAGGCTTTTATTTAATTTCCAACAATCAGTTTGGTTTTGTGTTTCAACTCCTAAAGGCTTCCTCATATAGATGGTGTGCCTTAATGGAGCATGCAAGTATGCCATCTCCACATCTATATGGTTAATACTATATTTATTCTTAGCTGCCCATACTAGCATTGTTCTTAAAGTACTAGCATGTAAACTAGGAGCAAAAACCTCATCAAAATCTTTTTCGGTCTGAGAAAAACCTTAAGCTACAAGGCGAGCTTTATGCTACAAACCTTAAGCTATAAGACAGCTTTACTGTCCCATCTATACTTTTCTTAATTTTGTAAACCCATCTACAACCTATTAATTTCTCACCAGGTGGCAATTTAACAGTTTCATAAACACCTAACTCAGTCAATGAATTAATTTCCTTACTCATTGCCTCCTCCCACGCCTTCTGCTCCTTTTCAGGATAAAGCCTGATATCATCATAACTTGAAGGTTCTATGTTAACCTGGCAAACTACAGTTGCTTTAAAGGCTGGTGGATGCCTTTCCCTAGTAGATCTTCTAGGTAATATAGGTACCTAGATCTTCTAGGTAATATAGGACTCACTGCAGATGTTGCAGATATAGGACTCACTGCAGATGTTTCAGTCTCATCCTCCCCTAAACTGACTTCCTGTTCTTCAACCTTAATAGAGGATTCTACAGCATCTATATCCTCAGGAATATCATCACGGATATGATGCTCTATACTAACAGTATTATTATCCTGTCTGAAATCTGCATGGTCTAGTATATCCCATCCTTCGTGCTCTAGAAATTTAGCACTTGCACTACAGTAAACACTATTAGTACCCTGTGCCCAAAATCTGAAAGATCTATGATTTGATTCATAGCCAACAAAAAACATTTTTCTGGCTCTTTGTTGATCTTTTCTCCTAACACTAGATGGAATATGTACCCAAGCTGGGGCTCCAAATGTGTGTAAATAACTAAGATTTGGTTTTCTCCCATGCCATAAGGTGAATGGTATTTCACCTGTAGAGGAATGTACCATGTTGTTTAGCACATGGTTAGCACACATAACAGCCTCACCCCATAAATTTTCAGGCAAACCAGAATCTGCCAACATAGTTCTAATCATGGCTTGTAATGTTTGGCCTCGTCTCTCAATATAAGAATTAAGCTGTGGTCTGTATGGAGCAGACCGTTTATGCGGGATCCCTGCATCCTGCAAAAACTTTTCTAACCTTTGGTTAGTGAATTCTGTACCATTAGTGAATTCTGTACCATTATCGGTCACTAAGCATTTAACTTTAAATTTCTGTTTCCTTTCCACAAAACGCAGCCAGTTGTTTATATGCTGGAATGTTTCACATTTTGTTTTTATAAGATAACAGAATCCGTATCTTGAGTAATGGTCTACTATGCTTAGAATATAGCAGGCACCTCCTATACTGGGTTTCTTGGGTCCAATTAGGTCTACAAACACTACCTCTAATGGCTTTGTAGTTTTAAAACCATTAACACAGTTTGCTGGTGTAACCCTACTTTTTTGCTGACTACAGGCATTGCAATTCAAATATTTACTACATGCTTGTAGTTTTATCCCTTCAGATAAATGAATTGTTTTCTTTAACATCCTGAAATTTAAATGCCCAAGTCTCCGATGTAACAGATGAATACATTCATCATGTGGTTTAACATTCTTATAAACAGACTTAGACTTAGCCATCAATACTGGGTTCTCCCTTAAAATGAATAAATCATTTTCTAAACCTGCAGTAACAACCTTGCCATCTTTCTCTATAAAATACTTATCATGTTTAAATGTTACTGTAAACCCAAATTGCAATAAAGATTTAACAGTTAATAAATGGAATTTTAAACCAGGAATATATAACATAGGCAATGGTTCATTACTAAATGACCAATGAGCAACATCCTCTCCAGCTACCTTAACCTTCCAGCCATTTGCTAGTTTAACATGTTGGTTATTCTTCTCCATTTTAACAAAAAAAAATTCTATTTCTAGTAATAGATTGAGAAGCACCACTATCAACAACCCAACAATCCTGGTTTACATCAGTAGTTGAACTGGATATAGCTAAATTACAACCCTTCTTGGGTCTATTATTGTCCCTAACAGACATTTTTTATTTTTACAATACTTAGCTATATGCCCTTTAGCCCCACAAGCAAAACAACGTTTTACAAAATAAGCAGTTGAGTACATTTTATCTTCTTTTGGTTGTTGCACTCTCAACTGATCCCTTTCTTGTCTTCTTTTGGATTCTTTCAATAACCTACTGGTTATGCCAGCCAAAGTCAGTTCATCTCTGGACAAAACCTCTATTGAAGAAACATAGTTGTCATAACTATCGTCCAAAGAAGAAAGAATTATATAAACTTGTTGTAGTTCAGAGAAAACAAGTTCCTTTTCATGCAGCTCCTGGAAAATTCTGGTCATGGATTCCAAATGAGCCATCATATCTCCCCCTTTAAGAAGATGTTGTTTAAATAATTTTCATGTGAGATATATATGAGCACCCACAGAATCACAAACATATAGTCTCTTCAACTTGGTCCAACACCTAGCAGCAGACTCTTCACCACGAACATGGACAAGCTCCTGGTCACCCAATGTCAGTCCAATAATACAAAGAGCTCATTCATTGTCTCTGTTAAATTTGGCTAATTTCTTGGCATCTTCCTCATCAGCAGGATCCCATGCTGTTACATCCAGTGGATTATTAGCTATGTCCCACAGTCCTTCTCTACACAAAAGTAGATTACATTTTGTAGATCAGGATACATAGTTTGTTCCGTCCAGCTGGGTTATCATGGAAAAATTTGCTGCTTGTTCTAGTGCCATCTTCACTTGGATTGTTTATCAAAAATATAGTTTGTACTACTCACATTAATTCTCAGTTTAACTCTGAAAAATCCTAGTTAGTTCTGGTTGGTCCTGGTTGGCTCTGGGCCCATAACCAATGTTAAGGATATTGTTGTTGTGTTACAAACTAGCAGAGTAGAGTGCACAGAGAAACGTTGCTGAGAGCAATGAAATAAGAGATATGTGCAAACTGATAGTTGGTTAGAATAACAAGCTCACTCTGGTTCACAAACCATGATGGTAGCAGATCCACCCACACACGATGATAGCACAATGGTAGCATATCATCAACTGAATACATTACAGTACTGTTATAGAAATTAAGACTCACAAGATTTCCGTGGGTGATCAGAGAGGTTTATTGCGCAAGGTTCAGTGCAACACAAGAAGCAAACACCGAATGAACGAAAGATTCTGATGCAGTTATTTTATTCATACAGTTCTGACAGCCCACAGCCCCCCTCCCCGTTTCCATACTATACTATGCTTACTAACTTGTGTTCTTGCTAAGTGCTGTGCAACCCTAGCTAAGCTTCCTGTCAAGCTTCCTGCCATTAGGTATATGGTTACCTCTGCTTGGCTAAGTGTGATCTTTATCTTTCCAACTGAGGAAGACTTGTTATTTCTGCAGTTTCACCTTTTGAACTTAATACTAAAGAAAGGGGTCCTTCAGAGATCATCTAGACTGACCCCGTATTATATTACTTTTATATCCAATTTCATTATTCTAGTACCTTTGTTAAATATGTTTACAACTAATTACAGCATGACTCAGCATTAAAACTTAAACTGACAGAACACATATATTGCCTGGACAATCTATTAGCCTCAAACCATATCCTAACAGTTATTATGTAATACAAATAAGTAGAACTGGTTTGATAAGCTTTTGATGATTTCACTATTTGTGTAACACATGTTGGAACAGATGAAATTCCTACTGGAAAAAACACAAGGGCATAGTTCAAAAGTCCTTTATTGAACAGAGCAGTCTGAGGATTTAGTAGAAAGAGTAGCTGGCTCTGCCTATTGCATTGCTGTGAAATACATGCTGGAATCATTTCAGTTTTCAAAATTCCTTGTAATTTTCACTGAAGACTGCATACTGAAAGGAAATGGATTGGACTGGAGCAATTTTAACTTTATGCCTATTTATTTTTGCAATGATGTTCCTTTTGAAAAAGAACAGTTCCAGGAATAAGAGCTCCCCCAATCTCCCTCCGGGACCCAGAACTTTACCTATTTTGGGAAATCTGCACATGGTGGATCTGAAGAATCCTTACAGAACAATGTTAGAGGTAAAGCCTGTTCATTAACAAGTCTCTTCACTGTTATTTGCCAAAACCTAATGGGATGGGACCAAATTCTGGTAACATGGTTGGGTAAGTCTCCCTCGCGGTGTTTACTGTATGTAAAATGTTCAAATACTGGAGATCAAGCTGAATACATTTAAATATTTTATGTTCAAACTCCCAGGAACTTGTGGGGAAATGTAAATGTTCTTAAACTGAATGACTTGGTATCTGTATATACTTAAAGATGTTTCTATGTTTGCATTTTAAGCAGAAATCATTAAATCTATTTCTACAGCTTATAATACCACAATTAATCAATTGAATGAATAATTTTCTGACTATTTAGATTTGCAGAAATGGTCAAATCCTAAGGAGCCTTTGGGGAAATATAAATGCTCTTAAGCTTGAATGACTGGAGATGTACTTAAAGGAACTCCCATGTTTGCACGTTTTAAGCAGAATTATAAGCCATTAAATGGATTTCTGCAGTGGCCAATACACAACCAAACTTAAGGGCAGAACAAGAAGTAATGGGTGGAAACTTGTTAAAGAGAGATGCAACCTAGAAATTAGGACATATTTTCTGACAGTGAGAACAATTAATCAATGGAATAACCTGCCTCCTGGAGTTGTGGGTGCTCCACCACCGGAGGCTTTCAAAAATATACTGGACAACAATTTGACTGGGATGGTATAAGGCTCCTGCCTTGAGTAGAGGGTTGGAATAGAAGACTTCCAGGGTCCCTTCTAGCCCTAAGATTCTATGATTCACAGTATGTCCTGCATAGATGATGTTGTTCCACATATTAGAACTCTTTTCTCAACTTGACAAGCATTTCTATTGTGAGGATCTTTTATTATATAAGCATTTTTAAATGTTAAATATAGAGCATATGAAAATTTAAAAAATATAAAGAATAATATACCATCACAATTCTCAATAGAATAGAAAAAGGAAATTTTTTGACATGTAGTTTCTTAAACATTTTCTACATATGTGATTCCAATTATTGATTAAAATTGTCTCTTTGATTCCCTTCTGCTGAATTCCAGTGGTCAAAAGAATATGGTCCCGTTTTCCGTATCAAACTGGGATTGCAGGAGATGGTGGTGCTGACTGGCTATGAGACGGTCAAAGAGGCTCTGGTGAATCAGGCAGATGCATTTGCAGAGAGGCCCTTTGTTCCCATTTTGGAAGAGGCAGCAAAGGGGTTTGGTGAGTTATTTCATTTTGCATTGTAGTTGACAAACCTTTCAGTGTGTGATCAGTATAGATTTTTTTCATTTGAGGTTTGCACCGGAAGAATCTCAGATGAATGAAATAGCTTCTGAAAATCCAACCAGGATGAAAATCCAACTAAAATCTTTCTTGTGCCACTGTGGCTTTGTCCCTCAGTGCCAATGTTACCCCACTTCAGAATAAAAAGCTGTGTCAATATCATATCAAGCCCTTGAGCCTCACATGCTGCTCACCACCATGTTTCATTCTGCCTATTGACAAATTTGGGGGTGGGGGATGGGTGTTTGAGGAATTGCATAGGAAGGATTTCTGTCTGCCTCTCTCCTCATATACATGGTTATACTGTAAGGTCCCAAAATATACTTTTATTTATTTATTTTTTTTGTAAAAAAAAAAAATATTTTTTTCCAACATAAACAGAAAACAGAAATTTTTTTTAGAATGAAGTCTTGGTCTAGTCGTAAATGGGTACCCTAATTTAACAAATGAAAAACAAGCAATTTTAACGAAAATTTCAACATCTTAATCTTTCTATTATCTCATCATACATCCTAATATCCTACTAAAACAAATCTCCTCTTTTTTTATATCCCTTGCTCCTTTTAGCATCAACATTAAACACAAAGACAATCTATTCTATTAATCTATATATTTACCTTACAATTTTATCACCACAAATCTTAATTTCAAAATATATACAACTCAATTTTTATTTCAATTTATTAATCAAAATTTCTTTCTATTTTTCTCATTTTCTGAACCCAAACTATCATGTTATATTCTTAAACTTTTACACAGAGATCTCAAAATTTACCATTTCATTTTAATTATCACCCAACATTTTCTTTTTTTTTTCCACCCCTTGTTAATAATTATTCTTCAATATATTCTCCTCATTCTCCTCCATTACTCCACCTGTTATTTGTCTGATTTCCAGCATAGCATATTTTGGCTGAGTTTTCAGCATATTGTTCACCTTAACTCCCCCTTTTATTTGGCTGATTAACAGCATTTTTTATTTTGGCTGATTAACAGCATTCTCCTCCTCAACTCCACCTATTATTTGGCTAGTTTCCAGCATTTCATTGTTTGGCTGATTCCTTAGCATATTCTCCTCCATGAACTCCAATTTCTATTCTACTAACCTATTAAGAATTTCTTTTTCCAAATATTATCTTTTAACCCACTGTCTCAACTATACTCTTCCAGGGTGTATTTCCATCTATTTCTTAATATTAATCATCCCCAGTATATATCAAGTATAATCACAATTGTAATTTCCATCTGTGTACCTTAATGCATTATCTTAAATCATTAAGCATTAATCATAATTATCATCCACCACTTTGTTATCAAATTAAAACTAATGCATGTTACAACAAATTATGCTTTTAGGAACATATCAATGTTAATCACCTTAACTTCCAATTTCAATTTTATAATATTTCTATCTTTATTTACCATGAACACTTATTTTTATTTAAAGCTCATTTAAATTTTGAAACATTTAAACAATTAAACATCCAAATGTTGCTATCCAATTTATCTGTTTTGCTTCTTCTCTTCCTTATCTGTCCATATGCATTTCAATTCAAAGTCAATACTTCCACGCTTAAAACTCTGCATATCCTTTTAATTCCATTGTAAAGTCTGCTTCCAGTAAAGACATCGGCTTCTCATCTTCTGTTGCTGCGCCAAAAATTTTATTGCTGTGATATTTAATTAAAAGTCTATTAAATGTTGTATCTCTTCTTTCTTTGTAAAACCATCAAAGGACAGAATAGGGATCTCCAAAGTTGAAAAAACCATAGTTCTTTTCAAAGTAATTCACAATATGTAGCAAGTCAAATAGGTTCTTTTCAGAGAAAGCAAATTTCCACAAAGAGCACTTTCACTTAGTCACAGTTTCAATCACCATTTTGAAACTTTTATGTAACAATCTGTTTGATCTCTTTGTCTGGCTTTTAAAGGGGGCAAATCCTTAGTTTGCTTTTTTTCTTTTCAAGTTCTCAGTTTTTTTTAAAAAAAAGTATCAGGCTTTATTTAGTTAATAAGCAATTCCCTCCAATCAATTGGTGGTGAAATACAGTTCTTAAAGGGTTTAAAACTTCTTCCCCTCCCTTTTTTCCCCCAAAAATCTTCAAGCCCCTCAGGTCTTCAGCCGCTAAGTAAGTCTGGGAATCTTATTTAAATATCCTCATTAACGCATTGTTTCTCACCTGGGCTGGTGTCACTCTCCCGGCTCCCAAGCACTTCATCCTTTCTTCCTTCCTCCTGCACTTTGCTTATCCCGATTTGTCGCAGCCTCGGGGCAGCCGCCATGGCTGCCATCCCCCACTGCTGACTTAGAGGGTTGCTTCTGGCCTCCGAGGAACTTGCCTGTTCCTCTCGGCCGCCCAAGGGGTCCCTCCTTTTCCCCCTGTCCCTTCAGGACAGGGTAGGTCCACAGACCTGTCAGCAGCAGTTAACCAGATGGGGTTTTGGCAAGGCTACTTTTGCTAACAAATAGTGTAAAGCAAGTCTATTCTGGGATATTGCTGTTTTCAACAGAGAGTGCTGTTTAACTAAGAAATTTAGAGCACTAGCAGTTGTATTAGATATCATTGCAATCATTGGCTGTAACCTTACAATTCTATTCAGCATATAAAGGGAGTTCTGTACCATCATTTGCCCAGGTGGCTGGTCTGTATACCTGAACTATTATTTCTGGAGGCCAGTCATCCTTCTGTGGCCTACGTCCACATAAAATAGGTATACCCAGTCTTTCATCTTGTTGTATGGGCAGTAAAAAAAGGAAGAAAAATAGATTTCACAGTTCCTAGTACACATGCTTCATACCATTGGCTAAGCAATTGCACATAGGCAAATTTTCTATTTATCCAATACAGTTTAGTTTAGTTTAGTTTAGTTTATTAGATTTATATACCGCCCTTCTCCTGACGGACTCAGGGCGGTGAACAGCCAAACATTAAAACATTAAAATACAAGCAATATAAAAGTTAAAAATAATCTAAAAACGTAATTAAATCAAATTTTGGCTTCCCCAAGTTTAAAATCCCTCCTAAAATTCACCCATTAAAATCTACGTTAAGCCCGGCTTCCTGGAATAGAAAAGTCTTTAATGCCTTTAATATAAGCCTTTAATAAGCCTTTAATAATATAAGCCTTTAATGCCTTTAATATAAGACACCTGGAGCATGCCAATTAAGAGTTACCACATCCGTCCACCCACTCAGTCTAGTTATATTTTCAAATGGGTTACTAGATTGCGTCAGGTTAATTCCAGACTGAAAAGTAACAATAAGCAAAGAAAATACCTTTACGTGTAATATGATTTTTCACACTTATCATTGCATTATATTCTTCTCATATTAGTCCTATGCATAAGAAAATTATTGAATCATTGCATTAAATTAATCCATTCTATATCTTCAGGGATTATGATATCACTATCTCCTAGGACTACTGTGTTCAAGTCAGGTTGGTCTGATTCAATGCCTCAATTCTCCAGTGTAGGATAGATACTGTATATACATAGGAATAGAGTTTCTATAGGGGGCAATCCCTTGCACATTTACACAAGCACAGTGTCCCATTATTCCCCACAGGTGTGTATAAGTTCACAATTACAACAAGATTAACAACAACATTCAGTGATATAGTTACAATCAGAGGACCAACGCAAACTGGAGAGTGTGAAATTGCACAGCTTCTATTGGAACCTTCAGATGGAATAAGAGAGGCCACCACTCAGGCTGGAAAGACCAAAAAGTTGCTGCAACAAGAAAAATCACAAACAAAACCCATTCAAGCCACAATGACCACACCAGTTTTTGGAAAGGTTTATTCTCAGCAGGTCTTCTTCAGGAATCACTTGCCACTCTTTAAGTTCTTCCACTGGTCCTTTTACATGGGTGTAGTGGTCCACCCTTTGTCTTTAGGTTGGACTGCTGTTTTAGTAGTCAGTAGGATGTGGTAGGACCTGTCCCAGTCTTGGCTAAGTCTGTCCTCACGTCAGGTTTTATCAGGACCCAATCACCAGGCTGGAACTTATGAACAGCAAAATTGAGAGGTAGGGTTTGAGCTAGGAGTCCTTTGTTTCTGAGGTAGGGCTGTGTTCTCCATTTGGCTATATTAGCCCAGTGGGCTAATATAGCCAAATGGAGAACACAGCCCTATTCTTGTTATTAGGTTACTAGGTTATTTGTTCCAAACAGGCTACCAGCATGGTTTGCCATTTTTCCCAGGAGAACACAGCCCTATTCTTGTTACTAGGTTATTTGTTCCAAACAGGCTACCAGCATGGTTGGCCATTTTTCCCAGGGGATTCCTTTCTGTCAGTTTGAAACCTGACTAGACTCTCTGTCTTTCTGAGGAGATTTCCCACACCTTTCCATCGGTGCGAAGCCTAACCAAACTCTCTCTTTTTCCCTAAGAGATTTCCCAAACCTCCCCTGTGGGTCCGAAGTTTGGTCAGAGCTCTCTCCTGCACTACAGATTCTTATTCCAACAGTCATACTCCTTTCAAAATGTAGGCAAACCTCTATTAGGTATTTCCCACATTGCAGTCACACACATACACAAGGCAACACGCCCCTTCCCAAGAAAAAAAAAAATTCACCAGACCCAGAAGAGCTCAGTTCCATAACCCCCACAGTGCAAGCCTCTTTGTTAGGCGTTCAGGTCAGGCAGAATCAGAGCCTGCCAGCAAATGACCAGATCTAAGTCACTGAATAAATTGTTCCAGGAGCGCTCTTGACTTCGGTACTGGTCCAAGCTGGCTTCTTCCGTCTGCCTTTAATGAAGGCCACCAAGCCTTCAGCTACATTCAGCTTCCTCAGTTTGTGGAAGCTGAATGTAGCCACCTTGAAGAAACTTTGCCTTCAAGCTCCACTTCGGGCACCAGAAATGTAAGGTCCAAAAATATACTTGAGTCACCAAAATGCCAAAGAGAGAGACTCAAGACGAGGCTTGCCAAAAAACAGATTTTATTTATGGCCAAAAACAAAATACTGGGTGAAACTATATCCAGAACACATAGATACAATTCATGCGAGGAGATAGCCACACCTTGGGGAAGGTATGGCGTCCTTTTATACCCTCTGAGGCATCAGCTTAGTACCCAATTCTGGCTCCCTAGTTTAGGTTCGAGTATTCGTTGTTGCCCTGCAAGGGAATAGAAACTTCCCAATTAGTCATCCTTGAGCATTCCTTTGTTTTCTCAATTGGCCATTTGGCCCCCTGGTTCTGCAAGGCAGGAGCTTATCCAGATCAAACATAAATTAGGGCTGAGGTGTAAATTATCATTGGAGATATGTACCATGCTCTTAGATGGCACAAGAAAAAACAGGAAGAAGATTGATATGGGTTCAGGTCAAATGGCAGGGACATATGTTTGACAAATACCAGATACATTACAGAGGCCTAATAACAGAATATGTTTGTTACAGGAGATACAAATATAAAGGCATAATATATGTGACACAAATATAAAGGCATATATGTATTACAGGAATCTAATGGTTACAGAATCTAGTATACCAATATATCATATTCTAGTATTATTTATTATATCCTTCTTATTGTTTCCCTACAGCACAAACCTTTTCTTTGTGCAATGTTTTTGCCAGTGTCTCTCAGAGATTAAGACCATTTCGACCAGCTAGGACTCACTGGTGAATTTCTGCATCCTTAAAAGATACTGTAAATTTGCTTTTAAGTTTTTAAAATGTATGATGTTTGGACTAGGCAGAAAAAAAGTGTTTGGTATATGATATTTTTGAAAAATAATAATGTATTAAGATGCCACATGACTTGGAATTATAGTTTTGAATCATTTATAAGATATTTGCATATGGAAAAATAATTATTGCTTTCATTTTTGCTTTGTTTTTTTTTTCTTTTTTCTTTGCTAAGGAGATGCTGAAGGCTGGATAGCAAAAGCAGAGGATAAAGGAAATGGAGTAGAACTCCTTAACACAAACTGAAACACCTTTCAGTAGTGGTGGACTACTGCTGATTCGGACTGGTTCAAGCAAACCAGTAGTTGCAACCTGTGGGTGGGCCCGAGTGGGCCTGTCATCCACCCACCCGCCCAGGCACAGTCCCATCCACTATTGCTGTGATTTTTTTTTAAAAAAATTAATTTATATACCGCCCTTCTCAGGGCGGCTTACAATGCATTAAGCAATAGCCTTCATATTTTTGTATATACCTGCTTAGTAGGGCTTTCGCCCCCCCCCCAAAGACTTTTTTTATACAAAGTCATCTTATTGGGTCCTCATTTTACCTACCTTGAAAGGATAGGAGGCTGAGTCAACATTTTGATGCCACATCAGGGGTGAAATGCTCCTGGTTCGTCACTGCCGCTCTCATCGCCCTCCCTCCCTGCCTATCTGCAGACATCTGCCTGCCCCCCTGGAGTAGTGTTGCTCCATCGCCATTCGCTTTCTTCCTTCTTCAGCCACAAAACAAAAGTGAACAGTGGCGATGGGGCTTTGGGAGGGCAGATGGACATATTCATTATAGTTGTCAGCTGCAGATGTCTGCCTGACCTCCTGAAGTACCACTGCTGTGAACAAAAGAACCCCATTGTGCTGCTCCTCCTCCTGCAGCCAAATGTGCCTAGTGGTGCATGTCCTTTCCTCAAATGGGCTGTGTATGGAGAGCTTGGCAAGAGAGAGAGCAAGAGAGGTCTCCAATCTGTGTGTGTGAGAGAGAGAGAGGAAGGGAGGGACCGATTTGAAGCTGAGGCACCCAAGCTTCTGGCAGTGGCGGGGGCGGCTTCAGAGCAGCCCTGAGTCACCCAGCTCCACCTGACTTACTCCCTGAGTCTCACCATTCTCCTCACACACTCCCACCCCACTCAAGCAGGCTGAGCAGGGAAGCCATTGTCATGCCACTTCCCCTTGCTTCCTCAAGTGCAAAGCCTAGGCCATGTGCTTCCTCACCGGGCTCGCCATCGGCAAAGAACCATGTGCCCAACAGCTGCTCAATGCTCCATGTGCAGCATCGCCCAGCCACCAGTGGGGACAGAGCAGCCAGGCCAGGGGCAGGAATGATTTCCACAGACCCCATCACTGCTTGAGCAGGTAGGATGACACTGAGGACTTGGAAAAGAAAAACCATGAGATTTTGTGCTCGCCAGTTGGCCCTGCAGTGGTGACTTGAAATGTCCAACTAAAGTTGTGCTTGCTGGTGAATGTTGGGGTGGGGGCTTTGGCTGCAGCACTGCTCCAGCCAGCTAGCCCAAGCCCAAGCTGGGCTGGCTGCTCCATCCCCACCAGTGGCTGGGCGATACTGAGTGTAGGGTATTGAGTGGCTGTTGGGCGAGTGGCTCTTTGCTGGTGGCCAGCCCAGTGAGGAAGCACATGGCCTTGGCTTAGTGCTTGAGGAAGTGAGGGGGAGTGGCATGACAGCAGCTTCCCTGCTCAGCCTCGACAAGCTATGCAACCATCGTGCCTGTATCAGCATACCGAGAAAAGTAGAGAAGATCACCACTTGCAAGCAGACAAGCAGAGGTAGCAAGTGTACGCCATGCCATGGGAAAAATAAAAGGCTGTGTTGTCCCACAGAGCCTGCCACTGCTCGAGTGGAGGGGGTGCAGGGGGCGAAGAGAACGGCAAGATTCAGGGAGTAGGTCAGGTGGAGCTGGCTGACTCAGGGCTACTCAGAAGCTGCCCCCGTTGCTGCCAGAAGTTTGGGTACCTCGGCTTCAGATCCCTCCCTCCCTCCCTCCCTCCCTCACAAACACACAAACAGATGTTGGAGAGCTCTCTTGCTCACTCTCTCTTCAAGTGCCCCATGCAGGCATTTTATAAGGAGGATTGGCACGGGGGATGCGCGGCCCTCCGGGATGGAGAGCAGGGCAAGAGAAGGCTCCGAAGTTCACTTGGGAAGTCAAGCCAGAGGGAAACTCAAAGCGTTGGGGGCTTCAGAAAGGCAGAATGTGCTTCAGAATGTGCAACTCCTGACTCTAACAGTGAGTGACATCAAGTTGGCCATGCCCACCCGGTCACATGATCACTAAGCCACGACCACCAAGCCACACCCACAGAACCGGTAGCAAAAAAAAATGAGATTTCACCCCTGAGCCACATGCATGTCTGAGAGGTGCACACGAGCAAATTGCCATGTTTTTTGATGCTGCATGCATGAGCATTCACATTTCCAGTGCTGGAAGAACTGGTTGTTACAGTATGTGACACCCACCTCTGCCTTTCAGCCAGTACCTTGGACAGACTGGATGAAATGCTTGATCAAATTGATAGAACATATTTTAATGAAGTTGTAAAACAAGAATGAGCAAAGGATGATAAAATTATATTTCACTATCTTATCCATTTTCTCTTCAGGTCTTGTTTTTGCTCAGGGTGAGCACTGGAAAGTGCTGCGACGGTTTACATTATCCACATTACGGGACCATGGAATGGGCAAGAGGACCATTGAGGACAAAATCACAGAAGAGTGCAGTGTCTTAACAAAGACAATGGAGACTTATGCAGGTGGGTCAGTATACTGTAATGGAGCATCTTCTGGGATAAATGTAGAACAGGAAATAAATTCTGCAGATTACATCAAGTGACCAAGGTATCTTCTCTAAAACAATTCTTAAACCCATTGTTTTTCCCTATAAATATGTTTCATTGTCCAACTTATGCTAAGTATATTTACAGAAATATGTCTTATTGATGGAAATGTGGTCCAGAGGACTTGAATTGTTAATTCAGTGTAATATGACAGTCTCTCATCAATCACTTCTAGACTTATTCTTCTTTAGAGACTTATCTAAGCATGAAAATGTGTTGTAAACTGGAGTTCTTGCTCCACCATGCTTTTGGTCAAGCCATTTGATCTTTAAAACTGCAATAATTTAATGAGGATGCTTTGCAATAACTTTGCTAAATATTTTATCCTCAAGGAGTTCAATAGTTGCAAAGAAAACATCACTGATGCATGGTCAGATATTATAGCTCTGATTCTGAGAAAATGAATTATCATTGAAATATTTTTTCATATTTTTAATATAAATACTTTCAATGTTATCAGCACTAGCTATAGCTTTATGTGAGCAATGCTCCCTTTATGTAAGCTGATTTTAAGTAGAAATGGAGTAAAAAACAGATTTAATCCTAATTTTATTCACAATTTTTTTAACCTATTGTTTTTGTCCAGGAAAACCCTTTGACATCACAAGAATTCTCACTGCTGCTGTTTCCAACATCATAGTTTCTATTCTACTTGGGAAACGCTATGAATATGAAGATGCCACATTTTTACGACTACTGAAGATAATGAGGGAAAATATTCAGCTTATAGGAAGCCCTGCTATGTTGGTAATTTAATTATATATTTGGCAAAAAAATGCCATGAAAAACAGGCAGCAGAATCTGTGTCATTCAAGCTTTGTTGAAAAGCAAAGTATGTTGCTTCATAGCATTGTTTTGACAAAAATGTTTGAGATTTCCACCTGAAAAATTCAAAATATTCAACTTCCATAATATGTGTTTTTATTTATCATTCTTTTAGCTATATAATATGTTTCCCAAGTTGGGGTTCCTTTTGGGTGCTCGTAAAACAATAATGAAGAATAAAAAGGAGCTCGATGATTTCATACGGACCACATTCATAGAATATCTCCAAGACCTTGATGAAAATGACCAGAGGAATTTTGTTGAATCATTTCTTGTTCGGCAAAGACAGGTAATAGATTATTTTACCCATATCTGTTATTACCAATTTTTTAAAAAAATTTTTTAAAAATGAACCTCCATATATACATGTATACATATATACATTTTATTTATTTATACATATATACATGGCATAGGCCCGGGGTACTTACAGGCTGTTGCCTTCCTCCCATCGTCCTGTGCGCTCCTACAGAGCGGGCCTCTTCCGGGAGCCGTCAGCCAAACAATGTGGGCTGGCGGCCCCCAGGGGGAGGGCTTTCTCTGTCAGAGCCCCGACCCTCTGGAATAGTTTGCCCACTGACCTCAGGATGGCCCCCGACCTCCTCTCCTTTTGCCGTGGACTAAAGATGTGGCTGTTCCAACAATCTGATCGAGGGGTTGTATAGTTTTACAATTTTAGAATGGTTTTAATGGGGATTTCAATTAATTTTAATTCATTTTAGTGTGATTTGTATTGATGATTGTTGTATGTAAGCCGCCCTGAGTCCTCAGGGAGAATGGCGGCATATAAATGCCAATAATAAATAAATAAATAAATAAATATACTATCTGCAGGTTGGTTAAAATATTTTTTTCAGAAATATAGAACAAAACAAATTTCCAAAGCAATTTTAACTATTCCCTCTTTATTACTATATTTCAGAATCTGCAATTACTTAAAACCACACTCAGATTGATTTCTCTCTCCATTAAAAATGCCCTAAATATTGATCCCTTTCTGGAGGAGTGAGTCAAAGTGGGGGTGGGAATGGGTAAATCCTTTGTGCCAATCATTTCTCTTTCTGTGCAACTGTTTGATTTCCTTCTAGAAATCCAGTAAATTTGGGACAACTATAACCTTTCAGGGAGGCTATTACCCACATATGAAGTGCCCTGTTAGTTTTCAGGAATATTAATCATGTGGACGGATTGAGTTCTCTTATTAGTATTTTCTTTATACACTTCAGGAGAATATGAAGATGACACATGATGGATATTTCAGTAATGAAAATCTTATAGGACTTGTAGATGATTTATTTGGTGCTGGAACAGACACAACGTCAAACACTCTGCGCTGGGCCATACTCCTAATGATGAAGTATCCAGAAATTCAGAGTAAGCACTTTCATAATATTGGCTTGCAATAAAAATTAAAAATGACTGAAAAAGAATGGTTGGCATTTGGCACGCTACTTGAATGAAGACAAAGTGATGAGCCAAGAATTAAGTTCCCTTAATTTGGAAATGAATAGAATAGAATAGAATAGAATAGAATAGAATAGAATAGAATAGAATAGAATAGAATAGAATAGAATAGAATAGAATAGAATAGAATAGAATAGAATAGAATAGGTTTATTGGCCAAGTGTGATTGGACACACAATGATTTTGTCTTTGATGCATAAGGTCTCAGTATATATACAAACAATAAGCTACAATAATTCAAACTACAAGGTAATAATAACTGTAAGATTCCAAAGGAGTAGGTAGTGGAAAAGATGGGAAGGATAATAATAATAATACAGCCAGACTACATGGGTAAATATCCTTAGACATAAGACAATAGCAGAGGTATTTGGCATGAGGGGGAAAAAACTGTCCCTGTGTCTAGTTGTTTTAACATGCAATGTCCTATAGTAGCGTCCTGAGGGGAGAAGGTGAAACAGTTTATGTTCAGGATATGAGGGATCTGTAGATATTATCTCAGCCCTCTTTCTGGCTCATGAAATATGCAGGTCCTGAGTTAAAGCAGATTGATTGCAATTGTTTTTTCTGCATTTTTCTATCCATTTAGTTGTAGTACTGAACCAGGCAGTTATAGAAGTACAAATGACAGACTCAATAATTCCTCAGTGCAACTATATCAACAGCTCCTGAATTTCCTGAGTTCATAAAGGAAGAACATCCTTTGTTGTGCCTTTTAATGATAGTTCTAATGTTAGGTGTCCATTTCAAATCCTGGGAGATTATAGAACTCAGAAATTTGAAGGATTCTACTTCTGATAACTCTGCTGTCAAATATAGTAAGAGGTGGTAGGATAGAGGGGCTCCTTCCAAAATCCACTTTTATCTCTACTTTTTTAAGTGTTCATCTCCAGTTTTTCCAGATGCACCATAGTGCCAGTTATTCAACCTCCCATCTCTGTACAGACTTATTATCATCTTGAATGAGGCCAATGACTGCTGTATCATCTGCAAACAAAAAACAAATACCCTCTCCCCCCCCCAAAAAAAAATACCCCAGACAAGACAACTTTGATCTCATGGAAGGTAAATAAACTAAACTTACATCACAAATGAAAATATCGGAGAACATCAGAAAACCTTTCAGAGGTTGAAAACCCAACAGCAAATGATTATGTTTCTTTCTGCAAGATACCAAATGTACTCAAGGATTCATATGTGCTGGATTTCTAAGGTTCTCACTATTAAAGAAATGAATCATTTTGGAGATGCAAACGAGACAGGGGACCTTATAACATTACATCAGAAAACAGATTGAAAGAAGAAAGATGACAGCAAAAGATTAAAGGAACAGTTACATTCCTGATTAACAGCGTGTAATATTTGAACTATTTTCAAATTTTTGAAGGAATTAAATACTAAGAACAAAATAAATGGAGGAAATAAGTGAAGGAAAATCTCTTCCCTAAATGGAAATATTCTTACAAGGAGAAAGAAGAGGAAAAGTGCAAACACATGAGGTAACAGATTAATATCATGAAATATCAAGCACAAACATACTTGGCTTCATCACCTTATTTTCTTTTTCTTTTTTTAATATTTTCTATTATTTTTTTTCTTTCAAAACAAAAAAGAAAATAGTGCAGGTGAAATATGTTTGGAAGTACTTATGCAAATTTTGAACTCTACAGAAGGTATGACTTTTATAATTGCCACAAATAATACTTCTGTATCTTTGTAATATTTCTCTCATATATGAATTTGTTCTCTATTTCCTTCTGATATTTCCTCCTATAGGAATCTGCTTTGTTCCTCTAATATCTGACAATGTTCCTTCACGGTTTGGCACCAGTTCTTCAAAGAAAAAAATATTTTGTTTTTATTCAGCAATTTGGAGACCACATGATTACTGGCGGTTTAAAAAGATCAGTACAAAAAGAAAAAAAAAGATAAATGACCTAAAGATCTAGAAAAACCAAAAGCCATCTAATCAGGGCTCCAACCTCAACCTATCACAAACTCCTGGGGAAAGCCAGGTCTTCAATAGTTTTCTGAATGACATCAGAGTGCCAATAATCTGGATCTCTTCCAAGAAAGCACCCTTCCTGGAGTCTCACTAGATGCCTTTAATTTATGGACCTAAAGTGTGCCCACTTGCCCAATCTCACCAACATTCAAATTGCACTCAGAAAGCTATTACAAGTAGCCCAGTGGGCTTACATGGGCATAATGATGCATGCAAATCACTATCTATCCTGGGCTGGGTATAATCTCTGAATGGTCTGCAAGACTTCCAGGTAGATGAGAGTAGTCCATTTGTAAAGTGAATAATGAATGTGGCCGCGCGGGTGGTGATGGAGCAACGTGGCACTCCTATGTGACTCCACTCCTGCGTGAGCTGCACTGGCTCCCAGTGGTCTTCTGGGTGCGCTTCAAGGTTCTGGTTACTATCTTCAAAGCGCTCCATGGCTTAGGACCAGGGTATCTTCGGGACCGCCTTCTGCCACCAATAGCCTCTCACCGACCAGTCCATTCCCACAGAGAGAGGCTCCTCAGGGTGCCGTCAGCCAAACAGTGTTGACTGGTGACCCCCAGGGGGAGAGCCTTCTCTGTGGGGGCACCAGCCATCTGGAACGAGCTCCCCCCTGAGATAAGGATACAAGACCTATGTACCTCCGCCGCGATCTAAAAACGTTCCTATTTCATCAGGCTGGCCTGGCTTAAACCTCCCTTTATAATGGGTTTTATATTGGGTTTTTAAATGTCTTTTATAATTGGATTTTAATTGCCTTCAGCCTAATTATTTAATTTATTTTAATTTTAACTTTTGTATGACATTGTATTTTAATCGGCTGTTCATCACCCTGAGTCCCTTCGGGGAGTAGGGCGGTATACAAATTTGAATAAAAACTAAACTAAATAATGTAGGAATGACTGTCTGAAGGGCATTCATCCAAGGATCACAATCAGTGACTATTGCATCATTCAGAATTTAGAATGTATGCATTAACTTCCACTTAAAATAAAATTCAAAAAATGAATCATTTTGATACATAATATCATTTTGTTCTTCCAGGTAAGATCCAAGCAGAAATTGCAAGAGAGATTGGTGATATTGAACCAAGGACTGACCACCGTGTCAAAATGCCTTATACCGATGCTGTAATTCATGAATTTCAAAGATTTGCTGATATTATTCCCTCCAATTTGCCACGTGCAACTACCATGGATATAACTTTCAAAGGCTTCTTTATCCCCAAGGTGATTAATCGGAAATCACTGTATTATATGAGATCTAGTCTGTTGTGTTCACTGGGTAGAAAAAAGTAGTCCTTAATTAATGGAATTGGCTAAATCAATTATAAGGCCACAGACTGTTATCTTATTAGAACACTTTCCATAGATATATCTCTCCAGGTGTCAATAGGAGATTTTATTTTTGGGGGCATCTTGCATTCTGAAACTGCCCCACCTCTTGATTCATGAGAGGTACTTTCTTCTCTTGCTTTCTTCTTTTATTTCTTCCTCATCTTGGTTTGTTGCTTTATTTCCCCTCTTTGTCTTCAGTAAGCCTTCATTATTTTTGGGGTCCTGAATTTTCTTGATATTTGTTTCTTATTTTTATTTCCAAAACTAAAAAGTAAAAGTATATAATGTGCAAAAGTATAATAATATTTCCCACAATAGAGAGTAAATAGAAATGGAAAAATCCCTATTTATTTAAAAAGAAAAAGAAAAAAGATCCAAGTTATATAAAAAAGAAAAATGAAAGTTATTTTAAGAACTAGTAAAATACAAGATCCTTGGCAGTAAAAATCAGATGCAAATATAAATCAAATCAACTCAATAATGAAGTTATTAAGGAGAAAGTCTTTGCACGATAGGTTGCCATGCAGCAAAAGTGAAATTCTTTGATAACTCTAAAGCAAAGCAGTAGAAAGAGATACAAAGTTCACATTTGTAGCCCAGGAAGGGGTGCATAAAATAAATCAGTGTTCAACTAGATGGTTAATTGAAAATGTAAATCAAATGCAAAAAGGTGATGCTTAAAAACCAATGTGTGTCTAAAGAGTACACTGACGGGAAAATATGGAGATGGAAATATAGTTTTAATATATTTTTTAAATTGAATATTGGTCCAAGCCCAATAATTATTTCTCAATAAACACGTTACAAAATCCCAGGATTAATTTCCATAGACATGCATTAAATGGACAGATTCCTTTCCATATCAACTTTTATCCTTTCATTTTTTTTAGGGCACATATATCACTCCCTTGCTGACGTCTGTGCTCCATGATGAATCCCAGTGGGAGAAACCTCATGAATTCTACCCTGAACATTTTCTTGACTCTGAAGGAAAATTTGTGAAGAGGGATGCATTCATGCCTTTTTCTGCAGGTAAGATTCTCTGATGTCACAGATTATGTTCCATAAAAGGCAACCCTTAACACCTTGTTTGAAAAGAAAACAATTTGTACAATCTTGATCTCATAGACCTTACAATATTTTGACAAAGTTTAGGCCTCATGGACAACATGTGTGGCCAGGCTCATTCAGGGACTAGTTCAGGGTTTCCAACCTTAAACATTCAAAGAGCCATTTCCCACAGAAAAGAAAACACTGGGAGCCACAAAACCTGGTGGATGTGGCCAACTCAATGTCACTCACTCCTACCCAGTCACATGACACCTGTAGCCATGGCTACTTAGCTGGTCATTAGGGCAGAGGTCACTTGTTAAGAAACACTGGGAGCCACAAAACCCTTTTGACAGGTCTCTCTCTCTCTCCCCTCTCTCTGCATCCCTCTATATCTCTCTCTTTCCCCTCCCTCTCTTCCCCCGTCTCTGTATCTCTCTCTGTGTCTATCTCTCTATCTCCCTCTCCCTCTTCCTCCCTCTCTCTGTCTCTCCCCCTCCCCCTCTCAACTCCCTCTCTATATCTATCTCTCTGTGTTTCTCTCTCTCCCATCTCCCCCTCTCTCTGAATCTATCTCTGTGTAGCTCCCCCCACCTCGATTCTGATATGAGGTATCAGGCAGACCATGAGGTTCTCTTGAAGCACCTTGCACAGCATAGTGAACTTTAGCACACTTCACAATGGGGTCCCCTCCTCCTCCTGGAGCCCATTACGACATGGAGATACAATGCGACTCTGCCCCACTTGCCCCTAACAACATATCACAAAAAAAGGAGGAGGAGGAGGAAAAGGGGGTGGAGGGAAGCCTCCACGGTAGTTCACACTCATTCCTCAACAAGGCCAGATTCCCCCCCACACACAAAAAAAGAGAAAGAAACAAAGAAAAAGAGTAGTGAAAAGCCCAAGGAGAGCTCAATGGCTTTCTGAGAGAAAGAGGATACACACATACACACAGAGAGAGAGATACAACACAGAGAAAGACACACACACATACGCACATGCACAGACATAGAGAGAGATACAGAGAGAGGGGGAGACCGGGTGATGGGTGAGCGTCTTTGGTGAGGGTCCTCTGGCTTTATCTGAGCCTGACCCCCAGGGTGGGCATGCTAGGTTCGACAGGCCATCCCCCTTTTCCTGCTGCCCTGAGTTTCTTAAAACTGTTGCTGGGTGCTGCAGGCCCATTCCCCTTTCCTGTCCTCCTGGATCCCATTCCCACCCCACCAATCCTCGTGTTAGCGAGGCCAGCATCGGTCATAGCCGGGTCAGGCCAGTGTCTAACGGCGGAGAGGAGGTTGCGTGTCTCCCCAAGTGACTGAGGCATGCCCAGAACTAAAAAGGGCTGGAAGAAGTTCCAGCAAGAGTGAGGTGTCGGAGAATCATCCCGGCCACTTCTCCATCCCCCGCCGTTGCTCTTACCTTCTCAGGCCAGGTGTGAAGTGACTGGGAGGGGAGGGCAAGGTGCGGGGCCAGCCAGTGATGGGACAGGGAGCCGCAGCAGAGGGCCCAAAGAGCTGCATGTGGCTCTGGAGCCATGGGTTGCTGACATCCAGACTAGTTGATTCCAATGTTTCCCTGGGCAATTATCAACCCTGTGCATGAGTTACTGTTATTCCTGCTATGCACAGGTAGCCCTTGACTTACAACCTCAATTGAAAACAAAATTTCTGTTGCTAAATGATATATTTGTTTAGTGAATTTTGCCCCATTTTACAGCTTTTTTTGCCAGGTTGTTAAGTGAATTACTGTGGTTGTTAAGCTAGAACTGGTTGCTAAGTGAATCTGGCTTCCTCATTGCCTTTCTTTGTCACAAGGCCTCAAAAGGTGACTCAGGGACAATGCAACCGTCATAAATATGAGTTAGTTGCCAGGCATTTGAATTTTGATCACATGACCATGGTGATGCTGCAATAGTTGTAAGAGTGTAACTTCGAAGGCTCACTAAATGAATGCTTGTAAATTGAAGATTACCTGCAATGGCACCAGTAGATGACTGCACCACCATTGGATATTTATTAGCATCCTTTTCAAAAAGCCTTTCTCTGAATTTTTTTTCCATTCCAAGAACTAATTTCCCCTCCCAAAGAGCAGAGAATTAAATAAGCAGAAGGGATGCCCTGGAAAGGCCTAAAATCTTCCCCATGAAGTTATTTTTGGATTATGTCCAATGGAGTAATAATCCACTCATCCCAACACATATCTTGGCTCCATCAATATCTGAACAAGCACCTTATCCTACAATATTTTAATTGCTTTCTTCGGGAATCAAAAATCTTAAGGATAATACCCACATCTGTTTTTCCAGCGTTGGCATTAATTTTTGGACTTTATCTTCAAATTCAGAAATCTGCTGCCATTTATTAGTTGGAAAAATTCTCTGTCTCCATTCCTTTACTGCATTTTTACTTCTTTCCATATCTTTGATCTGTTATCTTTTTTTTCCTGTATGCTGATCTCTCTATGACCAAGAATATTGGGAAACCCTGTGAAATAGTTTAAGAAACCAATAAACATAAATCTCTCTCTCTCTCTCTCTCTCTCTCTCTCTCTCTCTCACTCTCTCTCTCCCATCAATGCTTTCTTCCAGGTCGAAGAGTATGTGCAGGTGAGAACCTTGCCAAAATGGAACTCTTCCTCTTCTTTACCAGCCTCTTGCAGAAATTTACCTTCCAGCCACCCCCAGGAATGTCTAAAGATGAGCTGGACCTGACCCCTATTGCTGGATTTATCTCCACTCCCGTGCCGTACAAGACTTGTGCTGTGTTACGCTGATCTGACACAAAAAACTATAACAAGTTGTTTTCTTAGTCTTGAATTCCCTTCATTTTGAGAGGCACAATTTAACAAAGAATCCAGTATTGTCTATGTTTTATGTGTTGTTTAGAAGATGAATGGTAATGTAAGAACATAATACTAGTAAAATAAGTAGAATTACTGGGACATAATAATAACTTGCTGTTTTGCTTCTATAAGAATTGCTTTGCTAAGAATTAGAATGGCCTCTGCCATTTGCTCCTTACTTGTTTTTCTGTACCATTCTGCGCTTGGTGGATATCTCAAGAAGTGGGATTTCTAAGCACGCAGCCCCTCTGTTGCTAAGCACCCAACCCCCCTGTTTCTTGCTGCACTACCAAAGGAGGGATGGACCAGGGGGCCAGAATTGGGTACCAAATTGATGCCTGAAGGTATAAAAGCACTCCATACCTTCCCCAATGTGTGTCTATTCCTCACCTGCATTGGCATAGCCAGCTGGCTCCAATGCTGACTATTGGTGGTGAGACCTTGGCCCCCACAGAGAGGGCCTGCAACTTGGGTGTCCTCCTGGATGCGCGGCTGTTGCTAGAAGAGCATGTGATGGCTGTGGCCAGGGGGCTTTTTATCAGGTTCGCATTATTCACCAGTTGCACCCCTTTCTGGACCAGGACTCCTTGCGCAAGGTCACTCATGCCCTCGTCACTTCCCGTCTGGACTACTGTAATGCTCTCTACATGGGGCTCCCCTTGAAGAGCACTCGGAGGCTACAACTGGTGCAGAATGCGGCCATACGGGCGATTATGGGAGCGACTCAGCGCACCCATATAACACCCTTCTTGCGCGACTTGCACTAGCTTCCAGTGGTCTTCCGGGTGTGAATCAAGGTGGTGGTAATCACCTTCAAAGTGCTCCATGGCTTAGGACCCAGGTACTTACGAGACTGCCTTCTGCTGCCGATCGCCTCCCATCAGCCAATACGCTCCCACAGAGAGGGACTCCTCAGGGTGCCGTCTGTCAAACAGTGTCGACTGGCGGCCCCCAGGGGGAGAGCCTTCTCTGTAGGGGCACCTGCCCTCTGGAACGAATTGCCCCCGGAAATACGGATGATCCCTGACCTATGCACCTTTCACCATGCCCTCAAGATGCTATTGTTCCAACAAGCTGGGCTGGCCTAAACATGATTTTTAATTGGGGTTTATTTTTTAACGATTATGGCCAAATTGTTTAATATATTTTTAAAATTGCTTTTAAATTTTAAAATAAAATATTGGGTTTGTTTTATTGTTGGCTGTGCACCGTCCTGAGTCCTTCAGGAGAAGGGTAGTATAGAAATTAAATAAATAAATAAATAAATAAATAAATAAATAAATAAATAAATAAATAAATAACAACAACAACAACAACAACAACAACAACAACAATAATAATAATAATAATAATAATAATAATAATAATAATTGTATGTATGTTCTGAATATAGCTTCACCCAGTATTTTGTTTTTGGGCAAAAATAAAATCTGCTTCTTTTTGCAAACCTCGTCTTGAATCTCACTCTTTTTTGCATCGCATTGGCTCAGGGAAACTTCTGGGACCTTACAGTAATAACCTATAAATTCATGAAATGTAGATTCTGATAGGAAAGAATATAATCTGGAAATTCTGATCAAAATATTAACTCCGATAAGAAATGAGATTCAGCAGCAAAAACTTGAATTGGGAATGGTGGGTATTCTAAGGGGAGAAGGCACACAGTGACATCATGGTGATGACAAGCATGGTCAGACACAGCAACTGATCACTTTTGGAGAAGGCTGTCCTAGTGTTTGGTATCATTGTCACATTGCAGCCCCTTCTGCTTCCCCCCAAGACTTTGCATCCTAGTTTTCATGGCCCCATGTTTTCTTGCTGATTCCCAATGCCAGTTTAATGTGTAATAAGACTGACTGGCATACATTATTGGCTGGGGGTCTATATTGTGGGAAGCGAGTGCTCATAGATATGTGAATCACCTGGGTAGGTCATCAGTACATATTCCTGGACAGGATGTGGTCTGTAATTATTGCCATGCTAGAGCCCCAGATGCCTTCCAGGATGCTATTCCATAAATGAATAGGCATAAAATCCTAAACAGAGTTGAGCCATAGAGATCAGATGGGAGTGCTGCTTTTATACTGGTATGCCTCAGCTTCTCTACCTGACTTGCTTTAGTCCATGGCCAGAGCATTGGTGGTTGCTGAAGTTTCCAAGCCTTGTACTCTTGAGGAATTTCATTTTGTCTTTCCTTGACTAAAAATGTGGCTTAGATATTTACAGCACTATGGCAATAGTGGACCTTTTGATGGTGTTACTTACAACTCTCTATTTTGAGTCAGGACAGCAGCCATGTGATCTAGGCTTCAGAAATATGAAGTGTTTGATTCCATTTGCTGGATTCCTTAACTGAATAGTGAAACATTTACCACAAAGGCTCAGAAAATATTAACATCTGTCCTAAAATCTTGTGTTTTTGAATTGTTACACAGTTCTAACAAATTAAATTTGTTTGCAAAGATTTTGTAAATTCCATCTCTACATAATGTTAGGAAAGTTCAGATAAAATTTCTGGGGAGGAGAGAGAAAACTAGGCCAAAGATTGGAGATTCTCTCTTATATAGGAAGTCTGATGATTCGCTAGAAAAGTAAATGGGTTATGCTTAATGCAGTGCTTTGAAATACATGCTTTAGCAGATTAATAGAGTTGGAAGGGGCCTTGTAGGTCATCTAGTCCAATCCCCCACCCAAGCATGAGACCCTACATCTGACAAATGACAGTCCAATTTCTTTTTGAAAGTCTCAAGTGATGAAGCTTCCACAACTTCCAAAGACAATCTGTTCCATTGGTTGATTTTTCTCATTGTCAGGAAATTTCTCCTTATTTCTAAGTTGAATCTCTCCTTGATCAATTTCTATCCATTATTCCTTGTCTGGCCTTCAGGTGCTTTGGAAAATAGCTTGACCTCCCCCTCTCTGTGGCAGCCCCTCAAATTCTGAAACACTGCTATCATGTCTCCCCTGGTCCTTTTCACTAGACTTCATTATACCAAGTACTTGCAACCGTTCATTTTATGTTTTAGCCTAATCCCTAATCATCTTGATTGCTCTTCTCTGTACTTTTTTTTTTTTTTTTTGGAGTCTCAACATCTTTTTTATAGTGTTGTGATCAAAACTGGATGCAGTTAATACAGAGGAATACAATTTTAGGATTGCATTGGCTTTTTTGGCTGGTGCCGCACACTGATAAATATGCTAGTTTATATTTAACTGGTTGTGCACTAAGACTCCAAGATCCCTCTCATAGTTACTGCTATTAAGCCTAGTTTCACCCAGTCTATATGTGTACTTTTGGTTTCTCTTACCTAAGTCTAAAAATTTACTTTTCTCTACATTGAATTTCATTTTGTTAGATAGGGTCCAGTGTTCAAGTTTGTCAAGATCCATCTGCAACTTGAGCCTATCATTTAGGTTGTTGGCTATTCCTGCCATCTTAGTATCATCTGCAAATTTGCTAAGTTCCCCTGCTATTCCTTCATCTAAGTTGTTTATGAACATGTTGAAGAGTATAGACATAGACCCATTAAGGACTACTCATTGGGTATGGTTTGTTAGCCAGTTATGAGTCCATTTGATTATGACGCTATCTATCCCACTTTTTTCTAGCTTACCAAAAAATAGGCTGTGATCTACTTTATTGAATGTTTTGCTGAAGTCTAAGTATAATGTTCACAGTATTTTGTTGATCTACTAATTTAGTCACTATGTTGAAGAATGAAATAAGATTGGTTTGATATGATCTGTTTTTAACAAACTCGCTGACTGCTAGTTATTACTTTACTCATTTCTAGATGTTGACAGATCTGGGTTTTTTTTATTATTATTATTTTTTCCAGTATCTTCCCAGGTCTTGATTGGTCTACAGTTTGCTGGGTCTGGTTTTTTTTCCCCTCTTTTGAAAATGGGAACCACATCAGCTCTTTTTTATCTCCTGTATCTCTTCAGTTTGTGGATAACATTGTAATTATTACAGAAAACTGCTCACTAAAAGGAAAGTAAATGGATTGATCTAATTTTAATATTATTACTATTTATCCTTGTAAAAACATGACTTTTGAAAAAGGATAGTTCTGAAATAAAATCTCCCCCAATCTTTCCTAGAGCTGTGGTGGTGCAGTGGTTAGAATGCAGTACTGCAGGCTACTTCTGCTGACTGCTGGCTGCCTGCAATTTGGCAATTCGAATCTCATGTGTGAGAATTGCAGGCTCAAGGTTGACTCAGCCTTCCATCCCTCTGAGGTTGGTAAAATGAGGACCTGGTTTGTTGAGGGCAATGTGCTGATTCTGTAAACCACTTACAGAAGGTGCTGTAAAGCACCGTGAAGTGGTATATAAGTCTAAATGCTATTGCTATTGCTATTTCCCAAGATCCAGGACCCATTTTAGGAAATCTACACATGATGTATCTTACAGAACAAGAATAGAAGTAGAGCCTGATGATTAACAAGCATAAATGCTGTTTGCTAAAATCTGTTGAGATTGGATACATCTTGGTAACTTGCATAAGTAAGTCTCATGCGTTCTCTGATGCTTTAATGTGTATAGAAAAGTTTAAAAGAGGTGGGAGCTGGGGGAGCTTTAGCTGGTATTACCATTCTTGTTCAGCTTTGTATGTAAATCCACCAAGATATGAATAATAAAATAAAAGAGCAGAGCAGAGCAGAGCAGAGCAGAGCAGAGCAGAGCAGAGCAGAGCAGAATAACAGAGTTGGAAGAAATCTTGGAAGTGTTTTGGCCAATCCCCTGGTTAGGCAGGAAACCCTACACCATTTCAGACAAATGGTTATCCAATCCCTTCTTAAAAACTTCCAGTATTGGAGAATTTACAGCTTCTGGAGGCAAGCTGTTCCACTGATTAATTGTTCTAACTGTCAGGAAATTTATCCTTACTTCTTAGTTGCTTCTCTCCTTGTTTAGTTTCCACCATTGTTTCTTATTCTACCCTCAGGTGCTTTGGAGAATAGCTTGACTCCCTCTTCTTTGTGGCAACCCCTGAGAAATTGGAACACTGCTATCATGTTTCCCCTAGTCCTCCTTTTCATCAGACTAGACATACCAGTTCCAGCAACCGTTCTTTATATGTTTTAGCCTCCAATCCCCTAATCATCTTTGTTCTTCTTCTCTGCACTCTTTCTAGAATCTCAACATCTTTTTTACACTGTAGAAACCAAAACTGGATGCAGTATTCCAAGTGTGGCCTTATCAAGGCATTATAAAGTGATATTAACATTTCACATGATCTTGATTCTATCTCTCTGTTTATGCAGCCGAGATCTGTGTTGGCTTTTTGGCAGCTGCAGCACACTGCTGGCTCATATTTAAATGATTGTGCACTAGGACTCTAAGATCCCTCTCACAATTATTACTATTTTTTTATTTATAAAAGTTTTTTATTTTATAGACAAACAAACATAAAATACATAATCAATCAACCGGTATATCATCTGAGTACATCTTTTGTGTCTTCTTCCTACTCCTCCACTATTCATCGTATCTTATCAAAGACGCCATTGAAAGTGAATAAAAATGTCCAAATGCTATTTTATTTGGCCTGGATGTCTGATGATATCACAAAGGTTCGCAACATTATAAGAAACTCCAATAAACCAAACATCTCCCCTGATGACATCATCAAAATTTCAAGAGATGGCCCTGAGTTCAAATACAACAACAACAACAACAACAACAACAACAACAACAACAAACACTGGGAGAGGACTTCCAGTTTGACGTCGCAGCGAGACAGTCAGGTAACAACTTCAGCTGACAAACTGCCACCAATGGGTCTTCGGACCGGAACCATCCTGCAGGAGCAGGGATGGAAGAGATGCACCTCGGTTGACCAGAGGAACAGGCAAGTTCCTCGGAGGTCAGAGAGAGCTCTCTGTGAGTTGGCAGTGGGGGGCGGCAGCCATGGCAGCTGCCACGAAGCTGAGACAAACCGAGAAAGTGATGTGCAGGAGGAAAGTAATAGGAGCCTATAGCTCAGCAGACTAATAGCATTGTGATTAACTCCAGCTGTCTGCAATTACTGTAAGTTTGAATCTCACCAGGCTCAAGGTTGACTCAGCCTTCCATCCTTTCTAAGGTAGGTAAATTGAGGACCCAGTTTGTGGGGGCAATAAGCTGACTTTGTATAAAATATACAAAAAGTATGAAGGCTATTGCTTAACGCATTGTAAGCCACCCTGAGTCTCCGGAGAAGGGCGGCATATAAATCAAATTAAAAAAAAGTGGAAAAGAGTGATGCCTTTTGAAGCCAGGTGAGTGTCAACCAACCCAGGCTTGAAACAACGTTTGGAGGTCTTTACTTTGTAAGGTCTCTAGCTTTAAATCAGCGGCTGCAAAGCTAAGGGGCATAGAAGACTACAAGATGAAATTTTCAAAAGAAAAGGAAAAGACCCGATTGACAATTGATATTTGAATAGACTAAATTTGAAAAATAAACATTGAGACTTGGTTTAAAATTGAACAACTTTAAATTTGCATTAGACTTTTAAAGAAAAGAAGATAAAGAAGGATTACCATTTTTAAAACACAGAGGAAGGAGAGAATTGGGCTGGAATGTTCTATAATTGAAACAAAATGGTGATTTGCATACTAAAATAAATTGTGGATTGTAGAAGGACACCTTCTGGTCTAAAAAGATACATTGTAACTGGCTTCTTGTTTGGGAACATTCTGAATACTTCAGGTGACAACCGTGGGTTTTTGGAGATGGAACTGTTTTTTCTTCGTCTGCAGATGATTTGACTTTGTTGGAAAAAGGGGAAGGTATGATGGAACTCTTATAATTGGACTAATTGGCACAGGAACAAAAGAAGTTAAATGGCGCAGGAACAAAAGAAGAAAACGGATGTGATTTGTTTGAATTAAAAGTAAGAAATTGATATATGGAGAACTAAATTGTAAACATTGAAACTGAAATGGAATATATGTTACAGACAAGGAAAGGAGGAATGATATACACATGGCTGGAAAAAAGAAGATAGAAATAATATGACTAAAAATAAAGCAATGCATAAATGGGTAGTAATAATAAAAAGGTTTTCAATAAAAATGAATATGAATATGAGAAGAATTTGATATAATATGTAAAAATTGAAATAAAGAAAAGAGTAAGAATGTGGAAGAAATAGAATATATTAACAGAAATTTACTAATACATATAAGGAAGAGTTTGGGGTAAGAATTAAGCCTCAATGTTAAATTGTTATAAAGATGATAATGATAATATGATTGAATATTAACAAGTAATGTATTGATGGATGGCAAAATTTAAAAAAGGGGTGATTATGCTGATAAGCAGCAAACTAAGGTGATATGCTGGGATAGACAGCAAAACATAGAGAATTATACTGGGTATAACAGTAAAATACAAAGAAAATTATGCTGGGTTTGACAGCAAAACAAGATGATTATACTGGGAATAACAGTAAAGATAAAAATAATTCTGCTGGGATTGACAGCAAAAATGATGATTATACTGGGAATAACAGTAAAATTTAAGAAGACAATGCTGTGATTAACAGCCAAAAGAGGATGATTAAGAGAAAGATCATATGCTGGGATAAACTTTTGGAAATAAAGGTGATCATGCTGGAGTTGATATTAATAATGAAATGAACATGTTGTGATTAAAAAGGTTAAGTTGAGATAAATAGAAAAATGAAGATAATAAATGCTAACAGTTAAAATACTGCGTAACTATTTTGTTGATTTATGTTTTTAAGATATATCCATCCATGTCAAAAGGAAAAGAAATTGAAATGATATTGAATTAAGGATTTTAAGATTAGTGTGATGGGTTTTAAGAATTTTTTCTTTTTTTAGATAGAATTTAGGGCAATAATATTAGAGATAATGTTAAATTATGTTTTTTGAAAATTAAGATTTGTGGTGAAATAATAGAAGGTAATTGATTTGTGTAAAATGATGTAAGTTAGGAAAAAAATCTTTTTTTCTTTTCTTTTTTATAATTAGCGGGGATCTGGGAAAAGCTTTTGTTAAAGAGGAATTAGTAATTGTATCTACCTATGACCAAATCAATGGCTCATTCTGAAGAGATTTTTGTATGTTTGTATATTAAAAAAAAATAAAAAATTGTTAAAAAAAAAGAAAGAAAGAAAGAAAAAACACTGGGAGCCACAAAACCTGGGTGGATGTGGCCAACTCAATGTCACTCTCTCCCACCCAGTCACATGATCCCTGTAGCCATCCATCCAACCCCCCATCATCCAAAACTAGGCACGCATGCTACTTAATGCAAGAAGCCTTGTAAATAAAATACCTGAATTCCTCCTCTTACTAAATACGGCTATATTCGTCATTATATTTGTCTGTTAAACTTGGCTGAACACATCCTTCCCTGACTCCATTACTACAGTAAGAGGCTATCATGTTTACCGATCAGTTCGTGAAATCCATAGAGGAGGTGGTGTTGATATCTTCTACAAAAAGTCCCTACATTTAAAAAATATTCAAATTACACATGAACTTGCTCTTCCTGAGACCATTGTCTATGATCTGTCCTTAAATATCACATTTCGATTCTTACTTTGTTACAGAGCCCCAGATTACGACATCGAACATGCGAACAAGTTAACTACTAACCTGGGCAGCCTCCTACCCACACCTAATAATCTTTCTTGGTGACCTTAACTTACCACTTATTAATTGGACCCTATATGAATGTACAACTGACTCTATACATGCAACCCTATACAATACTATAATTAATCCGGGATTTGATCAACTAGTAACTAACAACACTAGACTCAACAATTGCCTTGATCTCATCTTCTGCAACAGTTTAAATTCAATTATGTACTACAAATAAAAGAACCATTCTCCAACAGCGACCACAGCATGATTGACTTTTGTCTCAACTTACGCCCTCTCAAAAATCATCATAATGATGGGATTCCCAGTTATAACTTTAAAAAAGCCAACTATGATCTCATAGACAATGAACACTCATATCTTGATTGGCAAAATCTATTCTCTGGCTGTAATACTGCTGATGAGCATTACAACCTTGTCTTGCATGGTCAAAAGAATCATTAAACTTTATGTACCACTAATATCCCCGAAAACCAGAAAAAATAAACTACCAATAACAATAAGGAAATTACAATCCAGAAAAAAATCTCTTTGGTGAAAAAATGAAACAAACTATGTGGCTAACTTCAAAAACCACTACAAAAACTTATGGCAACAAATAAAGACTCAATGCACCAATTATCACATCAAGCAAGAAGAAAACCTTCTACACACAAAATCCACCCATGCCTTCTATAATTTTATAAACAACAAACTTAAAGACTTGAGATCTATCCCACCCCTAAAAGGACCAAACAATGAAGATTGTATTGATGAAACCATTAAAGCCAATCTCTTTAACACGTTCTTCAGCTCAGTCTTTGTAAACAGCAACAACACATAACCAATATTTCCCAATTGTACTACAGACAATTACAAGGATTACGGTGATTTTATACATATTGATTTTACAGAAGACAATGTTGAAAAGGCACTACACAATCTAAAACCATCTCTATCTATTGGACCTGATGGAGTATGTGGATACTTCTTAAAAAAGCTTTCCACTGCAATTGCAGAAAATCTAAGCATAACTTTTGAAAAATCTTTCAGTACCAACTCCTTGCCCTACTAATGGTCACAAACCAAGGTCATCCCTATCTTCAAAAAGGGAGACCCTAGCCTAGTTGAAAATTACAGACCAATCTCTTTATGTTATGTCACCTGCAAAGTCATGAAATCAATCATTAACCAATCTATTACCCTACACCTAGAGACAAACAACTTACTTTCTAATTCACTTTTAGTAAACTAAAATCCTATGGCATTTCTGGACTCCTACATAAATGAATAGCTGCCTTCCTGACAAACAGACAACAAGCAGTCAAAATAGGAAGCGCTCTATCAAATCCTGTAGATATTAATAGTGGTGTTTCCCAAGGCAGTGTTTTAGGTCCAACACTCTTCATACTTTACATAAATGACCTTTGTGATCATATTAAAAGCAACTGTATTCTCTTCACTGATGACGTTAAACTATTCAACACCACCAACAATGCAACTCCCCTTCAAAAAGATCTTGACTATGTGTCAGATTGGTCTAACAAGTGGCAGCTTCAAATCTCAACCAACAAATGCTCTGTCTTGCACATTGGCAAAAAATAAAAATTTAAAATCAAAACATAAAATACAAATTAGATGGACATGACCTTGTAGATGACCCTTGTAGAGTGACCACACACACACAAAGGTTGAGGATGTATGTGGTGATTTTATTGTCTTACATAGTGACATTATATAATTCGTTACATACAAGTTACAACATACTTGGCAGCATATCTTTAGTTCACAGAATATTCCAGGTAACTAGAATCTTTAATTAATCATTACTGCTTTAGTTAAGGACTTATAATGTTAAACTTTAATTAAAGTCTAATGCACATATATCTCATTTCCTCTCCCCCGTTCCTCTTATTTAGAGAGTTAGGGTCTTAATGCCTACATGCAAATAACCTTCGTTATCTGAGGTTTGCCATCCAAGATAGGAAAATTCCTGCACAAATGCAGACTCCTACGTGTCCTCTCTTTTTATTTTATTTTTGAGGGGACAAAGATTTTTGTATATATCACATTTGGTGAGGAGGCAGAGAGAAAGGAGCAGGACGAAACATAGCAATTAATGAGGGAATACACTGAATGAAACAACAGCAAGCAACTAACATGACAATAATAATTACAGCATAAAAAAACAACTGCTTAAGCCAGGACCAATCAGGTAGTCAACTGGTCAACCAGTCAAATGAAAAGGAAATAGCATGAACATTATTCTGAAAATATGATTGGAGTTTAGCAAGTTCATTTTCAATGGTTCTGTTCAAAGAGTGAAAATGAACAGCACATCCAGGATTGCCAACAAGTTTACAAAAACCTCCTTGTCATGCTAATAAATAGTCAATGGCAAAACGTTGCTGGAGCACATCCTGATTCAGGTCCTCAATTTCATGTTGGAGATCACTAACAATAGCAGCAGTGGCATTAATTGATTTCTCCAGGTGACATGTTAAACCCAGGATAGAATGTCTATTTACTTGAACTATAATTCCAGGGTAAGAACAAATGAATCCAGTATCAGTCATATCAGAAGCGTTAAAAATAAGAAAATTATCAGGATACATTTCAGGCACAATATTAGGCCCATACAAAGAATTAAAAGTTCCCCAGAGCCAATAATAGTCAGTACAATAAGTATAATTCCCTACTTTTGATAAAATATGTCGAGCCTTAGGGTAATCATTCCAATTGTTAAGCCAAGTATGGCGAGCATAACAGCAAAAACATAAGCCTCTAGTATATTGATTAGTATGAAGATAATGCCAACAAACAGCATTAAGTTGCGTTGGTGCCTTAAAAAATAACCAAGAATAATGAATGGTTTGCAATTGTGAAACAATAAAGGAAGTTGAAGTTATTAAATCAGGTATGAAAGCAACTTGACCAAAAGCCATAGGAGGCTCATAGTACAGGGTGACATTAGTACCGTGAACCAAAAACATATATTGAGCATGATGAACCCAGAGATTAGGATTAAGTTGTATAGGCTGAGTGTTATTCAAAGCAGTAACAGAACTAAGAAAAGACAAGAGAATACAAAAAAGAATTGTGACAGAATTAGCTGTAATAATAGCAAAACCAGCAGCAACTAGATTTTCAGGAGTCTGAGGTAGGTCAGCTTAAGCCAATTGTTGTTGAGCTTGGTATGTTGTGGCTTTTAACAAGAACATCTGAAAAAGATTCTACAAGAGTTAAATAATTCCAAGTAAATAAGGCAACAGATAATAAATGTTGAATTTTTCGCAAATGGTAAGGACCAGTCTCATTCTGCAGCTGCCTCTGCAAAAAGGACTTAAAAGTTCGATGGGCATGTTCCACAATTCTAGGAGCTTTTGGTAATGAATATAAAACTTCTCCAAGATAATTCGAGAAGGCAATATGATAACTTTCAGATATCATCATAAAATGATCATGTTCAATGTTTGTACAAGTGAAGGCAATGCCTATCAAATCCTGTCCAATCAGTTGGAAAACACGCTTTCGGCCTTTTATAATCAATTCTTCTAAGGCAGACTGGTAGGGATAAATGTTTCTAGGTGGAGTAGCAGATAAATTTAACCACGCATGAATAGTTATTTTTAATGTGCTCTTAACAGTATATAAACAAACATCCAGTAGGCAATGGAGAAGTAGGAAGAATAGCTAAGCACAATCCTGCTTCTACTGACTCAATTCAATCAACATATTGTTGCTTAACTTTGTCCAAGATGAGCTGTAAGCACCTTTTTTGATCATTCATCAAATGAACTGTGTCACCAGGGGATTGCGCTCCTTTTAAGGGTTGGAATAGAGGTAACATATCACCAGTTGTTATGCAGAAGAAAGGTTTAGCCCAGTTAATAATACCTAGCAACTTTTGCCATTGAACTAAAGTGTAAGACTTTTGTACTTTTAAATCAGGCAATACTGGAATGGAAGAAGCTTTCAGTAATCTATGACCCAAGTATAAGTAAGGTTCAGTTTTCTGATTTTTTTCATCTGCAATAAACAACCCCTTCTGTGCAACAATAGTTTTTAATTCCTGGAGAAGGGCTGAGGAGCAGCTATTAAAATATCATCCATGTAATGATAAACCAAATAAGATGGAAATTTCTCACAAAATGGCTGCAGTGCATTGTCCACAAAATACTGGCACAAAGTAGGAGAATTAAGCATGCCGTGTGGTAAAACATGCCAATGATATCGTTTGGTTGGCATGCTATTATTAAAAATACCACACGGGGGCAGTAGAGAGCCACTTAAGGGGAAGAGCCATCATCCAAAATCAATTTTGTATTTTAAAAAAGAAAGGAGGTAACAGGCTGAAGTAAAGCCACAGAAGGAGAGGTAGAGTTTGAGGATAGTTCATCCAAACCTGAATAAAAAGAGTTCCAGTGTAATCAGAATCAATAACACCAGGGACTTACAAAACACCCCTTTTTATGAGCTGAAGATTGAGGTAAGATAAGATCCAGATAAACCACAGGGAAGAGGGCCCTTAAATTGAGAAGGAATCCATTTAACCTCCAAAGGAAATTTAAATTCCACAGATTCCTGAGTTATTAAATCAAGCCCAGCATTACCTGCTGTGGCTGGAACTGTGGAAGAGAGGTTGGGGGAGGAGACATGGATATGGGGAAGGCACTCTTTTGGCTCTGTCCCAAACAATATATTGTATTGAAGTCAAAATCATTTGGAAAACTGGCTTCCAATCCTCAGGAAACATAGTATATTCATGTTTTATTCCTTCCACCAAGCCTCTGGCAAAATTACCACTAATATCATAATCAGTGATAGCCTTTTTTAGTTCTCTTAAAATTTCATAAGGTAGTCCTTCCCATTCTGCAATCTGCTGTCCTGCCAATTGGCCCTGGCCCTGATGATATTGTATAGGACATACAGACAACAATTTTGCAAGTTCTTCCCCAGGCATGGAGGAATCCTGTTTACAGGATTTCACCATCTTCTGAAAAGAAGACTGAACAACAGAGTTAGAAGGTTTAGTAATCTGACCTGTGTCAGTAGGAGCTGAAGGAGACAAAGGCACATATTCTGGAGAGGAAGAAGGACAGACAACAGCATTGGAATAACTTGGAGGTGAAGGTGTTAAAAGAGACAGTTCAGCAATTCCAAATTTTTCCACTGCATATCTACATAAATACCATACCTGCAAAATCTCTACCTTAACTCTTGGTTCAGTATGTAAAACTTTCCCAATTTTTTCCCAATCAGATAATCTTAAAAATCCTTTTTCTGGATACCATAAACACTTATTTGCAATCTCCTGGACCAGCCGTAAGAGACTGCTTTGTGGCACATCAGTGTGATTTTTCTTAAGTAAATAGCTTAATTCTTCAGCATGCTTTCTTTGTCCCTCAGAAAGCGAGGCCCCCATACTTACAGAATTTTTTTTTAAAAAAAGTTGAAGAAGCCACAAGAGCTGTTGGTGCAGCAAAGTCCTTGCCTGATGAAGTAAGGGTCCCTGTTCAGTTCGCCACTTGTAGAGTGACCACACTGCTTTCCATCTTTGTGCAAATGCTATCCTTGCTGCAGTTATAACATGTATAATCAAATATGTATTTTCTTTACTAAATTTCTCTGGTAAGATACGAAATAGGAACAGTTCAGGTTTTAAATCCATATTTTGTTGTATCATTTCTTTTAACCATGTTTTAATTTTAATCCAATAATTTCTCGCTTCTGGACATGTCTATCACATATGATTTTTGCCAGTTTTTCAAATGGCATGTGCCATCTGTAAAACATTTAGCATTGATTCTCCTTATATGCTGTGGACGTTGTTAATTTATAATTCCTTTCCTGCCATTTATCTAACTCAATTGAATATCCAATTTTTTTTGCCCAAGCTATCATTGTTTCTTTTACCTGTTCTTCTTCTAATTTAATACTAAGTAGGTGATTATATATTTTTAAAATTATTTTTTCATCTGTCCTGTGAGTATCGTATCCAGTTCTGTCATTTCTAAATAAAAACCATATAGTTTAGCACATTTTTCATATCTTGCATTATGTAGTATTAATGCTTCCATTGTTGATAACCATGTTGATATTTTCAAATAATATTTATCTCTAAACTTCTCCCACACTAGTAATAATGCATTTCTTACATAGTGTCTTTGAAAATAAGTATGCATCTTGCTTCTGCCATACCATAAAAAGGCATGCCATCCCAATTGTAAATCATGACCTTCCAAAGTTAATAGTCGTATTTCTTAATCCAAGCCATTCTCTCATCCAAGTCAATGCTGCTTCCTGGTAATATAGTTTCCAATTCGGCAGTCCAAATCTCCATGTAATCTTGTAACATTTTTATGTTGATTCTTGCTTTCTTCCCTTGCCATATAAATTTCCTTACTATTTTGTTAAGATGTCCAAAATATGTCTTTCCCACTTTTATCAGTATTGTCTGAAATAAAAACAATAGTCTTGGTAATATATTCATCTTAATTATCACAACAATTACTACTATTGAGCAAGGTACCACATATACCATACCTGTGCATTTGTTTTTCTTGCCTAAATGTAGAATCTTACTATTTTCACCATTGAATTTCATTTTGTTAGAAAGCACCCAATGTTTAGGTCTGTGAAGATCCTTCTGTATTGTAAGCCTATCTTCTGGAGTGTTGGCTCCAACACTCCTGCCAGCTTTGTGTCATCTGCAAATTTGATAAGTTCCCCATCTATCCCCTCATCCAAATCATTGATGAAGATGTTGAAGAGTACTGGGCCTAAAACAGAGCCTTGGGGTACCCCACTGCATACTTCCCTCCATGTAGATGCAGTTCCATTGTGGACCACATATTGAGTGCGGTTGGTCAGTCTGTTACGAATCCATCTGGTGGTGATGCTGTCTAACCCACATTTTTCTACTTTATCAAGTAGTAGGTTGCGGTCTACTTTATCAAATGCTTTATGGAAGTCCAGGTAAATTATATCGACAACATTCTTCTGGTCCACTAATTTTGTCACTTTGTCAAAGAATGCAATAAGATTAGTCTGGCATGATTTGTTTTTGACAAACCCATGTTGGCTTTTGGTTATTACTTCGTTTGCTTCTAGGCATTTGCTGATTTTTTGCTTGATTATCTTTTCCAGAATCTTCCCTGGTATTGAGGTCAGGCCGATAGGTCTGTATTTTCCTGGATCTATTTTTTCTGTCGTTTTGAAGATGGGAACTACATCAGCTCTTTTCCAGTCCTCTGACAGTTCCTCAGTGCTCCAGGATCTTTGAAAGATATAGTTCAGTGGTTCTGAGATCTCGTCTGCCAGTTCCTTCAGAACCTTGGGGTGTAATCCTTCCAGTCCTGGTGAATTGAACTCATCTAGGGTAGAAAGGTGCTCACTTACCATTTTCTTGCCTATTTTAATTTGTGTTCAAATCTGTTTTTTGTGGTGCTGTTTTTGATAGGTTGGACAGTTTTTTCCCTTTGTATAAAGACAGAAGTAAAAAATGAGTTAAGTAGTTCTGCTTTCTCCCTGTTGTTAGTCACCTTCTTGCCAATATCTCCCAGCAATGGACCAATTACTTCCTTGACTTTTTTCTTGTTTTAACATGTTGGAAGAAGCTTTTTTGGCAGGCCTAGTTTTTACTTTTTTCACAAGCCTTTGTTCATTGTTATCCTTAGCTTTCCTTACTTCACCTTTGCAGACTCGGGCTATTTACTGATAATCTGCCTTAGTTATGTGCCCCTCTTTCACTTTTTATACTTGTCCTTTTTGTCTTTCAAAAGATTAAAAAAAAGAGTTTGTTTTTAAAAAAGAATTGGAAGGGACCTTGGAGGTCTTCTAATCTAGCACCCTGCTTAGGCAGAAAACCTTATATCATTTCAGATGGTAGTTTCAATGTTATCCAGTGTACTTTACTCCTGAACAAATATATTAACAAGGCACAGAACATGTCAGTGTGTAAGAAATTATGAGCGGTGATAGCCATAACAACAAGACAGCCAATGGGAACTGTTTGGTGACTAAGAAACAGGACCTGTTGTGAGCCAGGGGAAATGGCTCGGAGCTTGGGAGTGGCTTAGATTGACTGATCTGTATATATATAAGCTTGCTCATTGGTGAAATCTGAACTGGTTTGCTACCAGTTCTCTGGCCACAGATTTTCACTGCATGCAAAATGCACCAAAAGCATGCTGCATGCACACTAGCAGTGCGCACAAAAAGGAGGCTTGGAAAGGTAAGTAGAATAGGGAGGGGGGAAATCAGCTGTGGTGCACAATTTAGCTTTGCTAGAAAGCAGGATTTCCTTCACCGCTTCACCTGAACTGGAGCAAACCAGTAGCATTTCAACCCTGAGCTTGTTTCTGTGATGTTGATTCTGTGTTTCTGTGAGTTTTGGTTCTGGCTTCTGCTGCATGGGTATTGTATACATGCATCATCCTTTATAGTACTGTATATAAAGAAGTTTCTTTTATAAATGAATCTTGCTGAATTTTTTACTTGTGTGCTGGTTAGATTGCTGCAAACTCTAAAAGGTTATGGGCCCAGAGCACACCAAGCACACAGTAAAAATTGAACTGTAATTAAGCTGAAGGACAGCCTATGTTATAAAGAAAAGAGAACAGGGTTGAGAAGGCTTGCAGGATGGCTGGTGAGTTTGAGGAGAACTCTCTGCCTCAATAGGGACAAAATAATTATAATTCTCGAATGTAGCTGATTTAAAAATTGCAAAGAGTTTTGGCTGAAATTGAGAAGTGTGCATGTGAATGTGCACTGGGCATAAAACAGGATAATCTGTATGTGTTGCAGGGACAAAAGGTTGAATGTGCCCACACATTTGGAAATATGGCACAACATGATTCATGCATTCATCTCTTGCTTAGAAAGCTTGGTCATGCCAGCTTCAGAGTTTTGCAAAAGTTGCAACAGTTTGGAGAAGGTTTAAACTTAAAAGGGTGTAAGGCATACTAGGACTGTGCAGTATGTAAATCATCAAAGTCCAGGGCATTCCCAGTAAGCAAGAGTAGCACAAGTCAGACAACAAAAGCTCTAGAGCTGATACATGCAGATTTGGTGGGGCCAATGCAAGCCAGTTTGGGAGGAGCAAAGCATGCACTGGACATTGTAGATGACTACAGCAGATTTGGTTTCTGCTATTTACTAAAGAGTAAAACAGAGGTGCTAAAGAAATTTAAGCAATGGGTAAGCTTCGTAGAAAGGAGATATAAACAACAGGTATGGAAAGTTTTGCTTCGGACCAATTTACAACATATTAATAGGGACTTTGGGACTTTTTTTATGGATTTAAATTGTTATGTGTATGGATTTTGACGGGAGATTCAAACTACAATGGGTCACTTCTGATTGGTCAGCTCCCTGGCCAGCAGAGTATTTAAGGAGAGCTGTTTGCCTGTAACCTTTGCTGAAGACTCACTGTGCATTAAAGAGCTGTTGTCACTACCTTGTTTCTGCCGCCTCAATCGCCCAACACAACATAAATAAAATTGAGAACTTCTTTACGAAAGAAGCCTTGATAGACTCACGAGAAGAAAAAGACTCTATTCTATGAAGATAAGGTCACTGGAAGCTTTTAAGAAGAGACTGGACAGTCTCTTCTTCAGTGTCTGAAATGGTAGAGGATCTCCTGCTGGACTAGAAGTCCTCCAAGGTTCCTTCCAACTTTGTTATTCTATGTTCTGTGTTTATTCCATGTTCCCTTATTTTTCCCTTTGTCTTAGCAAGTTAATAGCAAATAAAACTAGGAGAAAAGTTGCCCTTCATATCTTCATATCATATACTGATCTTATAAAGCTGGGTTATTATATAATATAGGTGGAACCGGTTTGGTAAGCTTTTGATGATTTCGCTGTTTGTGTAACACACGTTGGGACAGATCAAATTCCTACTGAAAAAAAAAAACAAGAGAAAAGTTCAGAAGTCCTTTACTGAACAGAACAGTCTGAGGATTCAGTAGAAAGAGGAGCTGGGCTCTGCCTACTGCATTGCTTTGAAATACATGCTGGAATCATTTCAGATTTCAAAATTCCTTGTAATTTTCACTGAAGGCTCCTTACTGAAAGAAAATGGATTGGATCGGAGCAATTTTAACTTTATTCCTTTTTATTTTTGCAATTATGTTCCTTTTGAAAAAGAACAGTTCCAGGAATAAGAGCTCCCCCAATCTCCCTCCGGGACCCAGAACTTTACCTATTTTGGGAAATCTGCACATGATGGATATGAAGAGGCCTTACAGAACAATGTTAGAGGTAAAGCCTGTTCATTAACAAGTCTCTTTACCATTCTTTCCCAAAACTTGTTGGGATGGGACAAAAACCTTATAGCTTGGACGGGCAAGTCTGATGTGCTCCTTGATGGTGTTTACTGTATATGGAAATGTTCAAAAAATGGAGATTTAGCTGATATCTGAATACATTTAAATATTCTGGAAGGATTATTTCAAGAAAATCTTTTTGTTAATCAATGTAAAATGTTCTAATTGAATCAATAATTTTCTGATTATTTAGATTTGCAGACATGTTCAAATCCTAAGGAGCTTTTGGGGAAATATAAATGCTCTTAAGCTTGAATAAGATCAGTTTAGATCAGTGGTGGGTTGCTACCTGTTCTTCCTGGTTCTTGAGGACCGGTAGTGGGAATTTTGAATAGTTCGGAGAACTGGTAAATACCACCTCTGCCTGGCCCCACCCCCAATCTATTTGCTGCCTCCCAACTCCGAGCTGATCAGCTAGAAGGAAAAAATCAGGGCTCACTTCTCAGACAGGAGATCACTTGGCAAAGAAGAAGGGGGGGGAAAAAAAACTCTGTTGCTTTAAATTGACAACCCAAGAAGCAGCTGCTGGAAGGAGGTTTTTACTTGCAGAAGCGAAGTGACATTCAGCAGTTCGTTTTTGGGTCAGTTGAACGACAAACTGGATAAGAGGAGGGATTCTTATATGGTTCTATGTTTTGTGTTTCTAAAAAGGTTTGGGTGATTTCCATTGTGAAATATGCTGTCTTGAATGTGTTTTCTGCCTGCTTTTAAGCCGGAAGTTAACCGAATTTCCGGCTTCCACTTTCTATTATCTCTAAGCACCGGTAGCTGGTTTCTTCTTACAAAGTTTGTGTTAGATCGGCGCAGGAAAGAAGAAGTGACCAGCAGGGTTCAATTAACAGGTTTAATAACAAGAACTGAACAGCTTGTGCGCTGCCGGAGCTCTCCTTATATACACTCCGGCAGACGCACCGCCCACTGACAGGGATTCAAAACTCCCGCCGAAGGATCCTCAGCCAATCCCATAAGGACATAACACTCCTCCCCCCTAGTTCTTAGTCAGTCGATCAGGGAAATAGTCACTAAGATAAACAGGACGTCGACGTGCCCGCGTAGACCTGCGCAGTTCACAGTCAAGATGGACACTCTCCCGGACGGAGGGTGTCTGCTCTGCTCGGGGCTTCTTCCCCGGTGCCGGGCTGGATCTGGCCGTCGAGGACGCGGGCACTGTGTCCGAACCTCCGGCCGGGTCACGGACCTCCGCCTGCGGGCGATGCTGGTCTGCCTCGTTCCTGCACGGATCGTGGAGCCGCCGGTGTGGATCCCTGCTCTTGACCGGTCCGGAACTCCTGAGCCACGGTAGGTCCCTGGGTCTCCCTCGGGTCCCCTCTGGGCTGGGGTCGCGCCGGTCTGGGTCAGGGTGCGGGTCCGGCGGTGGTGGTTGGGTTGAGCCCCCGGGTTCTCCGGTCGAGTCCGGCTTACTCCCGGGGCGGCAGGCGGACAGAAAAGGTGACTGGTCGGCTCGGTCGGGGTGGCGTAGGCCTACCTTGCAGGGGCGGTGTAGGCCCTCTCTGCGCGGTTGGTCTGGTGGTGGTGCCGAATGTTCCCTCTGGCCGCTGGGCTGCTCGACCTGGTCGGGTTGGCGTTGGCCTACCCTGCCGGGGTGTTGGAGGCCTTCCTTGCAGGGTTGGTTTTCTGCGCGGTTGGCGGGTTGTTGTAGGGCCTCCTGGAATGTTGGCTGGAGGTCCCCATCTCTGGGCTGCCGGTTGCCCACTTCGCAGGGTTGACGTTGGCTTCCCCTGCTGGGTTGTCCCCGGTCTACTTGCCTTGCCGGATCTGGTATTAGGCTAGGTGCCGGGGTGTTTGTTCTTCCCTTGGGTCGCCGGTCTCCCTCGTCTGGGAGGTTTAGGCCTACTTCGCCAGGGTGGTTTTGGCCTGCCTCGTCGGGGTGGTTTAGGCCTACTGCGGCGGGGTGGTTTAGGCCTACCTCGTCGGGGTGGTTTAGGCCTACTGCACCGGGATGGTTTAGGCCTACCTCGTCGGGGTGGTTTAGGCCTACTGTGCCGGGGTGGTTTAGGCCTACTGCGCCGGGGTGGTTTAGGCCTACCTCGTCGGGGTGGTTTAGGCCTACTGCGCCGGGGTGGTTTAGGCCTACCTCGTCGGGGTGGTTTTCGCTCACTTCCCTCCACCTTTTGCGGAGCTGGTCGAGATGACGTCTCACGATCTGTCCATCGTCCAGCTCAACGCGGTAGGATTTGGGACCGGTTGTGCTGTGTACTGTAGCTTTAAGCCATTTAGGCGAGCCGTGGAAATTAAGAGCGAAGACGGCATCACCGACGGAAAACTGGCGAAGTTGGCGACTGGCGGATGCGGGCACCTCAGAGGAGTATTGTGGGTGCAGTCTGTCCAGGGGTGACCGGAGTCTCCTGCCCATTAAAAGTTCGGCGGGGCATTTTCGGGTGGCAGAGTGAGGTGTGATATGCTGGGTAAGCAAAAAAGTGTCAATGCGCTCCTGCCAGTCACCCGGGCGCATCTTGGCGAGTGACTCCTTCGTGAGCCGCACCATCCGTTCAGCCTGCCCATTTCCGGCCGGTCTGTAAGGGGCAGAGAGGGCATGGCGGATGCCCAAGCCAGCCAGGAAAGCTTCCATGGGCACGGACGTAAGTTGGGGCCCGTTGTCTGAGACCAACACGTCTGGGAGTCCATGGGTCGCGAAGAGGCGCCGGAGGGCACGGATGGTAGCTTCTGTTGTGGTGGATGCCATGGGGACGACTTCCAACCACTTGGAGTAGGCATCAACCACGATGAGGAGGTGGTGCCCATGAATGGGGCCAGCAAAGTCTATGTGAATGCGCGACCAGGGGGAGCTCGGAGTCTCCCAGGGCATCGGGTCAGATTGAGGCGGGGCGGCTCTGACTTCTTGGCACGGGCTACACCTGGCGACCCAATGTTCAATGTCTTTGTCCAGTGACGGCCACCAGACGTAGCTCCGTGCCAGGGCTTTCATCCGGACTATGCCCGGGTGTCCTTTGTGCAGCGCAGCAAGAGTCCTTCGTTGCAGAGTGCTGGGAATCAGCACCCTATCTCCCCATAGTAAACAGCCGCGCATGGTGGACAGCTCCCCTTGCTTGCGGCTGAACGGGCTGAAGTCGTCGCTGTCAATTCGAGTCGGCCAGCCTCTCAGGACCCAGGAGTGGACTTGCCGGAGGATGGGGTCAGCTCGCGTGTGCGTCGCTACGTCGGCAGATGTCACGGGACAGTTGCTGTCGTTGTCAATATGCAGCAGCTCGAGCGTGGGGGCCGGGTCTTCCACGGATTCGGCGGATGGGCACCTGCTCAACGCGTCGGCGTTTGCGATGGCTTTACCAGGCTGGTGGACGAGGCTGTAGGAGTAGCCGGCGAGGAATATGGACCAGCGCGTCATCCGGGGGGACATGAATGCTGGGGTCTGCTTGTCCCCTGCTAGTAGGCCGAGGAGAGGCTTGTGATCGGTGACAATGGTGAATTGCCGTCCATACAGGTATTCGTGGAAGCGCTTCACCCCTGCAACAATAGCCAACGCCTCTTTGTCCAGTTGGCTGTAGTTGCGCTCAGCACTAGACATAGTCTTTGAGAAAAATGCGATGGGGGCTTCACGACCGGTAGGCAGTTCGTGGCTGAGCACAGCGCCAACTCCGTACGGGGAAGCGTCACAGGTCAGTCTGAGGGGCAGTGTCTCATTGTATTGAATGAGCACACTGTCAGAGGTCAGAAGTTGCTTAACGGCTCTGAATGCAGACTCTTCCTCACGTCCCCACCTCCAGGAAACCGCCTTCGCCAGCAAGCGATGGAGCGGCTCAGCAACAGTGGCTTTCCACTGGAGGAAAATAGCGTAGAAGTTAAGCAATCCAAGGAAAGCCTGAAGCTCCGCTTTGTTTTTGGGGCTGGGAGCTTCATGGATAGCTTTAACTTTTGATTTGGTGGGGTGGATGCCAGAACTATCTATCAGATAGCCCAGGAACTCGACTTCCTGTACCCCAATGATGCACTTGTCCCTCCGGACTCTCAAGCCCTTCTCCCTGAAACGCTGGAGAACTAGCCTCAGCCGGTCCAGGAGTTGAGCCTTTGAGTCCCCAGAGATCAGTACATCATCGAAATAAGGCACCACCCCTGGAACGCCTTGGAGAAGGCGTTCCATCATGGATTGGAAAATGCCTGGGGCTGCACTGACTCCAAACTGGAGACGGTTGCACTTAAACGCGCCTCTATGGGTGACAATAGTCTGTGCCTCCGCCGTTTCCTGATCTACTGGCAGTTGCTGGTAAGCCTGGGCCAGGTCCAGTTTTGCAAAAATTTTGCCCTTGCCGAGTGAGTGCAGCAAATGTTGCACTACTGGCACGGGGTATGCGCTCTGCGGCAACGCCTTATTGATGGTCACTTTGTAGTCGGCGCAGATGCGCACAGATCCATCCTGCTTCATGGGAGTCACAATGGGAGTTTCCCATGAAGCATGATCGATGGGTTCCAGGATACCTTGGGCAATCAGCTTATCTAGCTGAGCGTCTACTTTAGCCCGCAAGGCAAATGGAACCCGGCGGGGCTTGAGCCGAATTGGGGTTACCCCCTTGTCCAGATTAAAGGAGATGGGTTTCCCTGAAAAGGTCCCTAACTTACCATCGAAGACTTCTTGGAACTCTCCGATGAGTGAGTCGAGTTCGCCTGAGCTAATCTGGTGGATGCCTCCAATAGAAAGCCCCAGCGGCTGGAACCACTCCACGCCCAGCAGGGTCGGGCGGCTATGCTCCACGACGGTTATGGGAAGCTGGCCCTGGAACTGCTTGAAGGCGATCCGGAGGTTGGTTCTCCCGATGACGCCGATGGGGTTGCCGCCGAAGTCCACCAGCTTGGAGTGCAGAGGTTCAAGTTGGCGCTTGGAGAGATTCGGTTTCAGTCTCTTGACCTGGTGCCAGTCGATGATCGAATAGACGGAGCCTGAGTCGACTTCCATCGTGCACGGCAAGCCTTCTGCCAACAGTGTCACGTGGAATTTTGTGGCACTGTTGGTGCTGGTGAGGGCGATCGTTGTCTGGTTCACAGCGCCGCCATGATAACTGTTGCGGTCGTCGCGATTTTGCTGGATTGAGGACCATTTGGATGACCTCTGGGAGTCGCGATGACTTTCTGGATTCTGGGGCTTGATCGATTCAGGAACCGGATTAGAGGCTCTGCATGCCTCCGCGATGTGCCCCCTCTTAAGACAGCGTCTGCAGGTGGCATCCCGCCAGCGACAGGATTGGCGGGGATGGTGTCCCTTGCAACTGCCGCACTGAGCGGTGCGGCGGCCATCTTTTTGAATTTCCCGCCTAGGTGGGCGGGAAACTTTCAAAACGGTCGACTCTCCCTCTGAATCGGTTGGTGTGGCAGAGTCCTTGGACGATTCAGATGACGGTTTGCGGATCTTATGGATCCCTCGTGACTGGAGCATGGCAGCAGCGGCGGTCTCGGATGTTTCAGCAGCCGTAGCCTCCTCAAGAACGTCCTTCAGGGACAGTATTTTTCTGCTCAGGAACTTCTTTTGGAGGTTGGCATCTCTCATCCCGAAGACGATCCCGTCGCGTAAGGCATTGTCAACGTTCTCAAATTCGCAGTTCGCAGCGATTTGACGCAATGCCGCCACAAAGTCTTTAAGCGATTCGCCTTCCTTCTGATTACGTTGGCGGAAGGTAAAGCGGTTCGATATGGGGGTGCCCGTTGGTGCATAGTGGTCTTGCAGGGCAGTCTGCAGATCCACCCAGGACATGACTTCAATGTCCCTGGGTGCGACGAGGTTGACGGCGAGTTCCAGAACGTCGGAGCCGCAGTGAGCGAGGAAGAGAGCCCTCTTCCTCTCGTCGTCTAGGCTGTTGTAGCCGTTTCCCCGGAGGAATTGGCGGAAACGTATCATATACGAACTCCACTTCTCCCGGCTGGGGTTGAAGGGAGCCAGCGAGGCGAACGGCGCTTGCGGCGTTGCCATTTCTCAGACCGCATCGAGTGACTTCAGCTCGTTATGGCGATCGTGCCACGCGGAGGTTCTTCTCTAGACCTTCGTCGCCAGTGTTAGATCGGCGCAGGAAAGAAGAAGTGACCAGCAGGGTTCAATTAACAGGTTTAATAACAAGAACTGAACAGCTTGTGCGCTGCCGGAGCTCTCCTTATATACACTCCGGCAGACGCACCGCCCACTGACAGGGATTCAAAACTCCCGCCGAAGGATCCTCAGCCAATCCCAGGCGGATGTCCTTATAAGGACATAACAGTTTCCTTTATGCAGCTGGCAGGAATATGGAACGAGTGTCAGCAGGTTCCTGTTAGCAGCTTGATTTTTCCTTGCTTTTCCTTACTTTTCTGGCAGCCTTTTCTTATGAGTAATATTTTATTTGGGGAAATGAAGAAGGGGGAGTTTGATTCCTTCCCAGAGCAGGTTAGTGGGGTAGGGTGGGAATGGGGATTTTGAAGTAACTTTCCCCTGGAGTGGGGAGGGAATGGAGATTTTGCAGTATCCTTCCCTGTCATGCCCACCACACCATGCCCCCAAGCCACACCCACAGAACCAGTAGTAAAAAAAATTTGAAACCCACCACTGCATAAATCCATCTTAACATGCTATTTCTGGTATGTAATGTTTTGTATACATACAGAGAAAGAAGCATTCTTGTAATCTTTGACTTTTAGGCTTGCTGTCAAACATCAGCCATAATACTAATGACTGTTTTAAACAATATGCAGGTTGTATTACATGAATGGCTATTTTATATGTGAAATTATGACTGAAATATTTCTGCACATATATTGGTTTCTCCTTAGTTTTAGGTTGCTTCTCTCTTTGTTCAGTTTCCATCCATTGCTTCTTGTTTCGCCTTCTGGTGCTTTGGAAAATACATTGCCTCCCCCCTCTTTTTGGCAGCCCCTTAAAAGCCTGTTGCCTATCACACTCTTGGGCAAAGCAGGTGAACCATTTCCTCCTTTCAGTGGTCCATGAAAGTGCATCTATAGTATGTAGATAATACAATTGAAAAAACGGTGAACAACATTTTTACAGAACTATAGATACGTTGAGGCTGGGTGTGATAAGGAATGGCTGGGAGGGGAGGGGCAAGCTGAGGCACCCTTGACATGAGTGACATTGAGTTGGCCACACCTACCCAATTACATAACTATCAAGCCCACAACATAAACCACGCCCACAGAACTGGTAGTAAAAATTTTTAGAACCCACCCCGGCTGGAGATGTATTTAGAAACATTCCCATGTTTGCACATTTTAAGCAGAATTATAAGCCATTAAATCGATTTCTGCAGTGGCCAATACACAACCAAAATTTAGGGCAGAACAAGAAGTAATGGGTGGAAACTTGTTAAAGAGAGATACAACCTAGAAATTAGGACATATTTTCTGACAGTGAGAACAATTAATCAATGGAATAACCTGCCTCCTGGAGTTGTGGGTACTCCAGCACCGGAGGCTTTCAAAATATACTGGACAACAATTTGACTGGGATGGTATAAGGCTCCTGCCTTGAGTAGAGGGTTGGAATAGAAGACCTCCAAGATCCCTTCTAGCCCTATGATTCTATGATTCACAGTATGTCCTGCACAGATGATATTGTTCCAACATATTAGAAACCTTTTCTCAACTTGACAAGCATTTCTATTGTGATGATCTTTTATTATATAAGCTTTTTAAAATGCTAAATATAGAACATATGAAAATTTAAAAAATATAAAGAATAATATACCATCACAATTCTCAAAAGAATAGAAAATGGAAATGACATTATATGTGCCTCTGAATTATGACATGTAGTTTCTTAAACATTTTCTACATATGTGATTCCAATTATTGATTAAAATTGTCTCTTTGATTCCCTTCTGCTGAATTCCAGTGGTCAAAAGAATATGGTCCCGTTTTCCGTATCAAACTGGGATTGCAGGAGATGGTGGTGCTGACTGGCTATGAGACGGTCAAAGAGGCTCTGGTGAATCAGGCAGATGCATTTTCAGAGAGGCCCTTTGTTCCCGTTTTTGAAAAGGCAGCAAAGAGGTGTGGTGAGTTATTTCATTTTGCATTGTAGTTGACAAACCTTTCAGTGTGTGATCAATATAGATTTTTTTCATTTGAGGTTTGCACCGGAAGAATCTCAGATAAATGAAATAGCTTCTGAAAATCCAACCAGGATGAAAATCCAATTAAAACCTTTCTTGTGCCACTGTGGCTTTGTCCCTCAGTGCCAATACCTCAGTGCCAATACTTCAGAATAAAAAGCTGTGTCAATATTGTATCAAGCCCCTGAGCCTCACATGCTGCTCACCACGTTTCATTCTGCCTATTGACAAATTTGGGGGTGGGGGATGGGTGTTTGAGGAATTGTATAGGAAGGATTTCTGCCTGTCTCTCTCCTCATATACATGGTTCTACAAACCTTTTCTTTGTGCAATGTTTTTGCCAGTATCTGTCAGAGATTAAGCCCCTTTCAACCAGCTATTACTCCCTGGTGAATTTCTGCATCCTTAAAAGATACTTAAATTTGCTTTCAGGTTTTTAAAATGTATGATGTTTGGACTAGGCAGAAAAAAAGTGTTTAGTATATGAATTTTTGAAAAATGATTATGTATTAAGATGCCAGATGATTTGGAATGATAGTTTTGATTCATTTAGAAGATATTTGCATATGGAAAAATGATGATTGCTTACAGTTTTGCTTTATTTGTTCATATTGTTTTGATAAAGAGATGCTGAAGGCTGGATAGCAAAAGCAGAGGATAAAGGAAATGGAGTAGAAATCTTTAATACAAACTTTGAAATACCTTTCAGCCTACTTCCTGGACAGACCGGATGAAACATTTGATCAAATAGATAGAACATGTTTTAATGAAGTTGTAAAACAAGAATGAGCAAAGGATGATAAAATTATATTTCACTATCTTACCCATTTTCTCTTCAGGTCTTGTTTTTGCTCAGGGTGAGGATTGGAAAGTGATGCGACGGTTTACATTATCCACATTACGGGACCATGGAATGGGCAAGAGGACCATTGAGGACAAAATCACAGAAGAGTGCAGTGTCTTAACAAAGACAATGGAGACTTATGCAGGTGGGTCAGTATACTGTAATGGAGCATCTTCTGGGATAAAGGTAGAAAAGGAAATAGATTCTGCAGATTATATCAAGTGACCAAGGTACCTTCTCTAAAACAATTCTTAAACTCATTGTTTTTTCCCTATAAATATGCTTCCTTGTCCAACTTATGCTAAGTATATTTACAGAAATGTAATTTATGGTTCCAAACTGGTTCCAGAGGACTTGAATTGTTAATTCAGTGTAATACAACAGTCTCTCATCAATCACTTCTAGACTTAGTCTTCTTTAGAGACTCCTCTAAATCCTCCATTTAGAGGGGGTTGCAAGTCCTTCATCTAAGCATGAAAATGTGTTGTAAACTGGAGTTCTTGCTCCTCCCTGCTTTAAGTCAAGTTATTTGATCTTTAAAACTTTAAAACAATAATTTAATGAGGATGCATTGCAATAACTTTGCTAAATATTTTATCCTCAAGAAGTTCAACTATTGCAAAGAAAACATCACTGATGCATGGTCAGATATTACAGCTCTGATTCTGGGAAAATGCATTACCACTGAAATATTTTTTTAATATTTTTAATATAAATAGAAGTATTCCAATGTTATCCGCACTAGCTATAGCTTTCAGTGAGCAATGATCCAGATTTTGATTTTGAGTATGAATGCAGTAGAAAACAAATTTAATCCTGGTTTTATTCACAATTTTTTTAATCTATTGTTTTTGTCCAGGAAAACCCTTTGACATCACAAAAATTCTCACTGCTGCTGTTTCCAACATCATAATTTCTATTCTATTTGGGAAACGCTATGAATATGAAGATGCCATATTTTTACAACTACTGAAGATAACTGAGGAAATTCTTCACCTTGGGGAAAGCCCTGCTGTGTTGGTAATTTAATTTCATATTTGGCAGAAAAATGCCATGAAAAACAGGTAGCAGAATCTGTTTTATTCAAGCTTTGTTGAAAAGCAAAGCATGTTGCTTCATAGCATTGTTTCGACAAAAATGTTTGAGATTTCCACCTGAAAAATTCAAAATGTTCAACTTCCATAATATATGTTTTTCTTTATCTTCTTTTAGCTATATAATGTGTTTCCCAAGTTGGGGTTCCTTTTGGGTGCTCGTAAAACAATAATGAAGAAACAAAAGGAGCTCCATGATTTCATACAGACCACCTTCATAGAATATCTCCAAGACCTTGATGAAAATGACCAGAGGAATTTTATTGAATCATTTCTTGTTCGGCAAAGACAGGTAATGGATTATTTTACCCATATCTGTTATTACCATTTTTTTAAAAAAATATTTTAAAAATGAAACTCCATATATACAATCTGTGGGTTGGTTAAAATATTTCTTTCAGAAATATAGAACAAAACAAATTTCCAAAGCAATTTTAACCATTCCCTCTTTATTACTTTATTTCAGAATCTGCAGCTACTTAAAACTACACCCAGATTGATTTCTCTCTCCATTAAAAATCCCTAAATACTGTATTGATCCCTTTCTGGAAGAGTGGGTCCAAGTGGGGGTGGGAATGGGTGAACCCTTTGTGCCAATCGTTTCTCTTTATGTGCAACTGTTTGATTTCCTTCTAGAAATCCAGTAAATTTGGGACAACTATAACCTCTCAGGGAGGCTATTAACTACATATGAAGTGCCCTCTTAGATTTCAGGAATATTGATCATGTGGGTAGATTGAGCTCTCTTACTAGTATTTTCTTTATACATTTCAGGAGAATATGAAGATGACACATGATAGATATTTCAGTAATGAAAATCTTATAGGACTTGTAGATGATTTATTTGGTGCTGGTACAGAAACAATGTCGAACACTCTGCGCTGGGCCATACTCCTGATGATGAAGTACCCAGAAATTCAGAGTAAGCACTTTCATAATATTGGCTTGCAATAAAAATTAAAAAAAGACTGAAAAAGAATGGTTGGCTTTTGGCACACTACTTGAATGAAGGCAAAGTGATGAGCCAAGAATTAAGTTGCCTTAATTTGGAATGGAATGGAATGGAATGGAATGGAATGGAATGGAATGGAATAGAATAGAATAGAATAGAATAGAATAGAATAGAATAGAATAGAATAGAATAGAATAGAATAGAATAGAATAGAATAGAATAGCTTTATTGGCCAAGTGTGACACACAATGATTTTGTCTTTGGTGCATAAGGTCTCAGTATACATATAAATAATAAGCGTACATTCAAACTATAAGGTAATAATAACTGTAAAATTCCAAAGGAGTAGGTAGTGGAAAAACTAGGAAGGATAATAATAATACAGCTAGACTACATGGGTAAATATCCTTAGACATAAGACAGTAGTGTGGTAATTAGGTATTCAGCAGAGTTTTGGCATGAGGGGGAAAAAACTGTCCCTGTGTCTAGTTGTTTTGACATGCAATGCCCTATAGTAGCGTCCTGAGGGGAGGAGGTAAAAAAGTTTATGTCCAGGATGTGAGGGATCTGTAGATATTATCCCAGCCCTCATTCTGACTCATGCAATATGCAGGTCCTCAGTTTAAAGCAGATTGATTGCAATTGTTTTTTCTGAATTCCTAATTATCCATTTAGTTGTAGTACTAAACCAGGCAGTTGTAGAAGTACAAATAACAGACTAAATAATTCCTCAGTGCAACTTTGATCTCATGGAAGGTAAATAAACTAAACTTACATCACAAATGAAAATGAGTTTTAATAAACTCCATACACCCTTTTTAATTTTTAAGCCTTTTATATCTTGATCATTTCTAATTTTTATTAATAGTATCTCTAAAGTTAGAATAAATAGAAGTGGAGAAAGTCAGCATTCTTTTCTTACCCCTTTTGTTATATCAAATTTTTCTGTGGTGTCCCCATTCATTATCACTTTTGCTGTTTGCGTTGAATAAATTTTTTCTACCATCTTTATGAATTTCTCCCTGAATTTCATATTTTTTTTATTGAAAAAGTTTTACAATACAGTTTTTTCATTTCCCACCCATTTCCCCCCTCCCACCCACCCCCCTTCCCTTCCCTTCCCTTCCCACCCCTCCCTTCCCTCCCTTAACTTCCATTTAGTAAATGTATATAAAATTATTCTATCAAATATTTGCTAAACATAAATTTGTCAAGTATTTTAAACAACCCCAATCCCCCTCACCCCCCCGTTGACTTCCGCTACAATTTTTTTTAAAAAAAAACCTTACTTATATTAAACTAAAAAAGATACAGTGAAACGTTTAGTAATATAATAAAAAGACTAATAATAATAAAAATATTTACCTCATTTACCAATTTTACCTCAAATACTCAGTTATCCATCAATAATACTCTTTTAATCTTTAAACCCCACTACAAAATGTTATAACATCCATATCTAATAATTTTCTATATCAGACACTTAATTTTTTAATCCTTTCTTTCATCTTGATTAAAGTTAGATACATTCCAATTACCTTCCTCGCCACAAAAAAAAGAAAAAAAAGAAAAAAATCTTAATAATTATTTACATAAATCAGACCCCCTTAATATATACTAATAAGATATATAACAATCATAACTAATAGTTTTCTCCTGAATTTCACATTTTTTAATTGTGTAGTAATAATTTCCAATTTAAATTATCAAATGCTTTCTGGGCATCTAGGAAAACCAGTGCAGCTTGTTTTTCTGGGCGTGCCTCATAGTACTCCAGTGTATTTATAATCGTTCTCATGTTATATTTTATCTGTCGTCTTGGTAAAAAAACATTTTGGTCTGAATGGATACGTTCATTTAAAACTCTTTTGACTCTTTTTGATATAATCGAGGCAAATATTTTATAATCCATATTTAGTAATGAGATGGGTCTGTAGTTTTTGATTTGTTGACGATCTGTATCTTCCTTTGGAATAAGGGTAATAAGTGCTTCTGTCTATGTTGGTGGTAATTTGGCTTCTTCAAGTGCTTCATTAAATATTTCTAACCATTCTAACATTTCTTGTGTATTTTTATACAACTCGAGAGGAATTCCATCTGGGCCGGGTGATTTGTTATTTTTTTTTTGCTTCTTCAATGCCGCCTCTAGTTCCGTTGTAGTTAGTGTTCCACTTAGCATCTCTCTTTGCTCTTCTATAATTTGGTTTATGCTCAGTGTGTCTAGATATTGTTTGACTTTGTCTTCTGCAATATTATCTTGGGAATATAGTTTTGTAAAAAAAATTCTTGTATTATATTCTTTTTTCTTCCCTTCTATGTTGCATCGTTCCTTTCTTGTCCTGTAGTTGGTATTTTATCCTTTTCTTTTTTTAATTTGTATGCTAATCACCATCCTGGTTTATTTGCATGCTCAAAAAAAATTTGTTTAGCCATCCTAATTATCTATGCCATTTCTTCTTGCGTTATCAAGTTGAATTTGTGTTTTATATAATCTCTTTTTTCTTTTGTCTTATTGTTCTGGAGCTCTTTCTGTAGTTCGAGTTCTGCTTTATAAAGTTCTTACTGTAGCATCTCTTGTGGATATTTCCTTTTCTTTCTTTCTTTTTGCTGCATACACTATTGTTAGTCCACATATGTAAGCTTTTGTGGTGTCCCACAGATTTTGTAGCAATGTGCCTTCTTTTTTGTTTACCATAAAAAATGATCTCAGCTCTTTTCCTAACATTTGTCTGTATTCTTTATAATTTAATAAGTTTTGGTTCATTCTCCATCTTTTTTTCTTTTTCTGTCCTTTCCATATTATTTTTATTGGATTATGATCCGCCCAGTTATTGGTCTCTATTTCTATTTCTTCTATCTCTTTCTGCAAACCTGGTGTCATCCATGCCATGTCAATCCTTGACCAAGACTGGTGCAGATTTGAATAAAATGTATATTGGCTCTTTGTCCCATGTATTTCTCTCCAGGCATCCTGTAAATTTAGTTCTGATGTCATTTCAAAGAAAAATTTTGGTAATATGTTTTACTTCTTGTTGTTTTTCTTATTACTTTTATAATCTTTTTTAATATCTGCTATTTTGTTAAAGTCACCAATTATGCATATATTTTCATATTCCATTTCCGTTATTTTGTTATGTATTTTTTTTATAAAATTCACATTGGTTATTGTTTGGTGCATATATTATTTGCTTTTGCTCTGTTTCTAAGTCTATCATTAAAATTCTACCCTCTTCATCTGCATATATTAGTCTTTATTTTTTGTTTGACATATGTTGCGATTCCTCTTTTTTTTTTTTTGCATGTGTTAGTGTTGTATAAAGTTTTCCTATTTTTGGATTTTCAAGTAATTTACTATGTTCTTTTGTAATGTGTACTTCTTGTAAGCATATGACATCAATATCTAATTTCCGAAATTTGGCAAAGGTTTGTATTCTTTTCCTTGGTGAGTTAGTCCGTTTATGATTATAGAAAGCATTTTAATTTCTTCTTCCATTTTTTATTTGTATTGTTTTCTTGTGTTTCTTGTTTCCCTCTGTACTCTCCCTCTTGCGCCTTCCTGTTCTATTTGTTCTCTTTCCTGTGTCCTTTTTTCTTCTTCTTCTCTCTCTCTCTTTTTCCTCTTTTTGATCTTCTTCCTGGCTTCTACTCTCCACCTCTTCTCTACTCTCTTGTTCCTCTTCAGTTATGAAATGATGTTCATAAAATTATTGCGCTTTATCCAGTGTATCTATTTTAAAAAAAATTTCTTGCCATGTGATTAGGATGCCTTCCAGCACCAGCCACCTATACATAACCTTGTATCTGGTTAATTGAGATGTTAGAAACTGGTATTGTCGTCTTTGATTTCTCACCCTTCATGTATTTGTTTCAATGTTATTATACAATGTTATCTTTCCCCTTGTATATTATCAGTTCTTCCCTCGTTTTTTTTGTATATTTCATCCCTTATTGCTCTCTTAGTAAACCTTACATGTACTTCGTTGGCTAGTCTGTATCTTGGTGCATAATTAGTATTCACTCTGTATATTAGTATGCATTTTTGCTCCCTTGTTTCCATTTTTCGGTCTACTTGTTCCATTTTTGTTTCTACTGATTTTATCCTCTGTTCATTTTCTGTAATCGCTTGTTGTATGCTCCCTATTTTGTCATCCATACAACAAGCGATTACAGAAAATGATATCTCCTTTCAGTTCTCCCATTTCTCCCATTTCAGTCTTAATTTCTTCAGGATGTTTTTTTGTTTCCTCATGATTGTTTGCTATCGCCTCTTGCATTTTAGTCATTGTTTCTTAAATCATTAGCAAGGTTGTTTGCATATTCTGGACACTCAATGCCGAACCTGTTTTCTCCATCCCCAGAATACTCGTTATTGATCTTTGGTTCAAGGGAGAGGACATTGCAGATGCCGGTTTTGAAGCTGTTTTTTCCCCTATCTTGGTTATGGTAGTTGTCCTTGTCATTTTTATCACTTGGCAGATATTTTTCAACAGTGATATACAGTTTTAATTCAAATTAACTTAAGTTTAAGATTAAAGTTTAGTTATTAGTTCTAACACTCCCAAAGTACTTTATATATCTAAATATAGCAATATATTAATGTAAAATTAACTTCAGTGTTATATAAATATATCAAGGATATCTGTAGACTTATGTATTACACACACACGCACGTAATTTTAGATTACTATAATTATTATAATCAATATACTTGTTATAACATAAATTTCTTCTTATACCTTAATACTTTAGCACAGTTTAATTAACAGTAAATATATATGTATGAAAATATAAATATAGATAGATGGGACATTGGTCCTATCTGAGACACACCTTCTCATTGGGTGGAGACAGCAGCCAGGATGGGTTGTGCTCATCTGTTCAGGTTGCTAGACTGAGCCTGTCAAAGTTGTTAAGTCCCGCGCTTGTTACTGGGCAGACCCACCTTTTGGTGAAGACAAGAAGACAGGCTCGGCGTGTGGGAGATCAAACAAGAAAGGAACGAAAGGCAAGGACAAGGAGACCAGACTGGCAAAGGGGAGGGTCTGGCTGCTGTCTCCACCCAACGAGAAGGTGCATCTCAGGTAGGATCAACATCCCTTCTCCATTGTGGGTGGAGACAGCAGCCAGGATGGGACATACCCAACAGCTGGGAGGGACCAGGCTGGTCTGAAGAATCCTCCCCCCAGAGAATCCTCTACAGCACCCGATGACCAAAAGCGGCAGCTGCCGAAGCAAACTTGTTCAGTTTATAGTGCTGGATGAATGGAGAAGGCGAAGTCCATGTCGCTGCCCTGCAGATGTTGAGCAGAGAGGCCTGTGTGGCCCAAGCCGCTGATATCGCAGCGCTGCAAGTAGAATGTGCAGTCAGTCGAGGAGGTCTCAGTAAAGAATGTAGTTTGTATGCCTTGGCTATCGTCTGCCAGATCCAATGTCCGATAGTCTTTGTTGACACTTTGCAACCTAAGGAAACCGGCAGGAAGGAGACAAAGAGCGATTCTGTAGCGCCCATTGTACATTCAGAGAGTGCCACTGCCATTTGAGCCAGTGAGTCAGGCAAGGACAAAAGTCAGGCAGGACCAGTCCTGCATTCGGTGGAAGGTCGTATTGACCTTGGGCATGAATGTAGGGTCCAGACAGAGTACCACACGATCCTCGTGAAACACACAGAGGTCATGACAGACGGAGAGGGTGGCCAGCTCCGAGGTGCGGCGAGCCGAGGTAATAGCTACCAAAAAGGCAAAAGCCTTTTACAAGTCAAAAGCCGCAGGCTATTTGTCCACAAGGGCTCGTATGGGGCACCCATAAGAGAATTAAGAACGACAGAAAGGTCCCAGGTAGGGTACTGATGCAGAACAGGTGGACATAGATTGGTGGCACCCCACAGGAACTGGCGAATCAAGGGGTGCTGTGCCAAGGAAGACAATGACCCAAAGGTGAGTATTGATAATATCACTGCCACCTGTCTCCGCAATGTATTAGGAGAAGGTCCTTTCGAAAGGCTCTCTTGAAGAAACACCAGTACATCCATGATAGAGGCCTGGAGGGGAAGAACCCTGGTCCGATCACACCATGAACAAAAGGCCCGCCAGGTGGCTGAGTAGATTCGGTCCATAGAAGGCCATCGCGAAGCCTGAATGGTGCGGATCACATCTGGTGGGATGTTGACATCTCCTAGGGTGCACCGCTCAATTGCCAAATGGTCAGACACAGCCATTGCAGGTCCAGGTGTCTCACTGCCCCTTGAGTCAGGGCATCCTCCGGTTGAGGTAGCTGCCAAGGCGGGGCTATTGATAACGACACTAGGTCTGCAAACCAAGGCCTGCGGGGCCAATGCGGGGCCAGAAGGATGATGTCCGCTCACTCCAGCAACAGCTTGCGAATCACACAGGCAAGCAGGGAGACTGGAAGGAATGCATAGAGTAGCCCCGGCGGCCATGGGAAGCGTAGAGCATCTGTGGCCTCTGCCTTCAGTGACGGGTACTGTGAGATGAAGCATGGGAGCTGAGCATTGTCTGACATGGCAGAGAGGTCGATCACTGGAATCCCAAAGTGAGTGGCAACCTGGCGGAAGATGCGAGGGTGGAGACGCCACTCCGTGTGATACAGTCGCCGACAGCTCAGCCAATCCACCTGTACATTGGCGACACTGGGAATGTGTTCCACCCTTAAAGATGCGAGGTGATTCTCCAACCAGAGGCCCAATCTCAGTTTTCCGACATCAGGGAACGGGATCTCATGCCCCCTTGGCGATTGATATGGGCCTTTGCCGTAATGTTGTCCGTGAGGACCGCGACGTCGGAGGTGGAGATGAGATGGTAAAAGGCCCGAAGGGCCAGGTAGACAGCCCGAAGTTCCAGCCAGTTGATGGGGAGATGGTCATTGGTGCTGGTCCAGGTGCCCTGCGCTATCTGACCTAGGCAATGAGCCCCCCAGCCCAGGAGGCTGGCATCCGTTGTCACTACCACTCTCTGTGGATCAAAGAATAGGCAACATTGTGATATTGCCAGAGATCTCCACCACCCTAGGGACCTGATCCCCCTTCTGGGAACAAGAATGGCTGCATTGAAGTGCCTTTGCCCACCTTCTGCAATGGCAAAAGAAACCACTGAAGTTCCCTTGAGTGAAATTGGGCCCAGGGCACTATAGAGATTGCCGAGATCATCTTGTCCAGGAGTTGTGACAGGACAAGGGGAGACACAGATGTAACCCTTTCAACCCTAGACACCACGGACCACAAGCTATCCTGCTGCTCAGGTGAGAGGTAAACCCTCCCCACCACTGAATCTATCAGAGCACCCAGATGAATCAAACAGATAGTAGGAACTAGGTGACTTTTCTCCAAGTTAATGGAGAAGCCATGGGCAGCCAGGGTTTGAAGAGTAAGCTGCAAATCAGAGGAAGCCTGGCGCGGAGGAGAAGACAAAATTAAGATATCATCTAAATAGGAGTGTAGACAAATGGACTTGGCCCTAAGGAATGCTGTTAAAGCAGCCAACACCTTAGTAAAGGTACAAGGGGCAGACAAAAGGCCAAAGGGCAAGGCCCGATACTGGTAATGGCGCCCTGCGTAGCAGAACCGAAGAAACCTCCTATGGGAGGGGAGGATGGGAATGTGGAGATAGTCCTTGGTGAGGTCTATGGAAGAGAGGAGATCGCCCCCCTAACACTGTCATGGTTCTTAAAGACTGCATCTTGAACTTGAACCCCTAACACTGTCATGGTTCTTAAAGACTGCATCTTGAACTTGTGGTATACAACATACCGGTTCAGACATTAAGGTCCGGAATAGGTCTCAACCCCTCCGATGACTTCGGAACCAGAAAAACATGGGAATAAAATCCTGTCCCCTGTTCAACATCAGGTACTGGTTGGATAACCCTGATTGAAAGGAGATGCTAAACCTCCAAGTCCATAAGGGACTATTTGTCAATGTCATGAGAAAGCGGACAGTGCACAAAGTACATCGGGGGAGGGGAGAGAAATTAAATGGCCAACCCAGATCGCAAAGTGGCCAGGACCCATTGATCGGAAGTGGTACCTTCCCAAACAGGAGCAAAAAGGGCCAATCTGCCCCCTTTGGGAGGATCTGGGATGCAGTTAATGATGATGCCTGGAGAAACGACCTCCTCCCCCTTCAAAAGGGCCATTTGTAAACAAAAGTCCTACCTCTGGGCACCCTGTTCTGAGCTCCCTGCTGTCTGAGCTCCCCCTGCGGTCTGGCAGAGGGAATGGTAAAATGAGCTCTCTCATAGGATCGAGGCTGGGGATGGGATGGGTAGGGGTGGAACCTCGACTTCCCCCTACAGAATACCACCGGAAGGACCTTCCTTTTGTCCTTTGTCTTGGTGAGGAATGCATCAAGGGGATCCCCAAATAGCTTGGAACCAGCGAAGGAAACTGAAGGCAGACGCCACTTATACCTGGCATCAACTTGCCAATGACGAAGCCAGACTAGGTGATGGGCTGTAATGGAAGAGATGAGGGTCTTAGCCGTGAAGCAGGTGGCATTAAGGGAAGCATCCACTGAGAACTGTGTGGTAGCTATAATCTTGTTAAGATCCTGCCAGACGCGAACATCCTCAGTCGCTAAGTTCTCTTGTAGGTGACGAAGCCATAGGAGAGTAGTGCGATTAAAGAAAGATGCTATAGATGCCGCCCAAATGGCCCAAACCGCACCTTGGTGCGCCCGTTGCAACACTTGCTTCACTCGGTGCTCCTCCGGATGGAGCCCTTCATCTGGATTGCCAGGAATTGCAGTGTGAGGTAAGAGTGCAGCCACTGGAGCATCTACCATCAGACACCGTAGGAACTAAAGCTGATCCAGGAGATAACCACTGTTTCCAAATAACATCGAGGAACAGAAGAGGGGTAGGAATGGTGTCTAATGGCCTGGAAGGTTCAGCGAACAAAGGATCCAGAGCCCCCTTGCCCGTACTCAGAGTGGCCGGTTGTGGAGACGGAGAGCTCAGTTGAGCCGTAGTGATAGCTTTGTGCAGTAACGATTTAAACAAAGCTTGTGGAAACAAGCCCATGAATGTGGGCTGGTCCGGAGGAAGACCTTCGTCTTCTGACAAATCGAAATCATGGGATACCTCCTCGGCCTGCGATGACACATGGCTCAAAATGGAAGAAACTGGAGAATCTGGAGCTTCTATGGAGAGCGCGTCTTCTTGTGTAGCATCCACCCAGGGAGGAGACGCAGCAGAGCAGACAGAAACCGCTCTGTTGCCAGGAAGAGTTTGAGAAGCCAAGGAATGTTGTACTGCTGCCACAATTATCTGTTGAATCTGGTCCAGAGAGAGAAAATAAGGTTGTTGCAGCCCAACAGGGCTAGTTCCAGGTGGGAGAGGTGCGGACACCATCTTGGGAGAAGGCAGCAGTGCATGTGGAGGCAGACCCGAATCTGATGTCAGTCCAGGGTCCGGAGCCAAAGAAGCTCCCCACAGATCATCCAGTTGAATCACTGCCGGACAATCCTTGAGGGAATGCTGATCCACCTGTACCCCAGGATCAGATATGGTATCTGCATGAGAAGAAGTCGTAACCATCTCCATGGAAGACAGCTGTTGCCTGGTCGCCTTGGCACACAGCTTTTGTAATATCTTAATGAGCTTCCGTAAGGGAAGGGCGAGAGTGAGAAGATCTATGGTGAGGCCGGAAAGCATCTGAGCCTGCTGGACTAGAGGAGGAACTTGAAGTAAACTCCTTCCTCATTGCAGAGGCCTCTTGATGATGGAGGTCCTCAGCGCACTCTGCCTTGCGACCATGCTTTGACTTGTGAGAAGCCTTAGGTATAATTAATCACAACAGTGATAACCCAGAGTAGGTGCCAGTCAGAAGGTAAGGGGCAAAAGGTGGCAAGGAGTAAGCCATCCAGAAGGCACAGGCCCAAGCCTAGAGGCCTCAATCAATGGGCACCTGGTAGAGGCAGGCTAGACTAGCAGCCAGCAGCGAGCCCCAATGGGAGCACAACAACTCTACTTAAAATGGCAAGGCACACAGACTTGCAAGTCCAATGGCAGCCCTGTGATAGCAGCAAGTGTGAACAAGCCAGCAGAAATTAGAAGCTCCACCAATGGTAACTTCCAAGGAAGGGCAGCTGTGCTGACCAAGGGGCGCAAAGCCCCACGAGAAAGCGGAATAAAACAGCTGCAGCAATAGACCTCAGCTGTGCCTAAGCAGCTGGCTAAACGTGCTGATAGATCCAAGCTGGTAGAGCCGATAGAGCAGCTAGTTAGGTTTTGCGCCAAATGTTAGTTCAAATTGAACGGGCCCAGCAACAGCAGAAGACCAAGCAAGTCAGCGCCAATGGTATAAAAGGAGAACTGGGAGCGTGAAGCTCCACAAGTCGCTGCTGGGTGTGAGAGACTACACAATCAATCTCCAATCTCCGAGAAAGAGGGGCCAGTCACCAATGAGAAATACGGTCATGAGGGGAAATTCAAAATGGCCGCCAGGAGACACTGAAGGAAGCGCGAAGCTCCACAAATGGCAATCGAGCCTCAAAAGCCAAAATCGAGCCTTTGGAAGGCAAAGTGGCACGAGTTGTTAACGTGGATTAATATAGGTAAGGGCTTTAGCCATAGGAGCGCAAAGCTCCATAAGTAATAAAATAAAATAAAGGGCTATGAGGGAGAAGCCTAAATGGTGCTGGGAGACACCGAAGGGAGCGCGAAGCTCTACAAACCGCCAGTCAGCTTTCAAAACATTGGTGAAATAAAATGGCTCATCCAAGGGAGCGCGAACCTCCACCAGTCCCCAAAGGCTCCAAATGAAATTAAACTTTAATAATAATAACCGAAGATGGAGGGAACTGAATAACCCTCCCCCCGAGATAACCAGCAGAGCCAGTTATTGGGGCAAAAGTCTTAGTGTATCAAATCAAAATCCAAAGAAGTCCAGTAACGATCCGGGACGAAATACCATTAAATCCAACAACAAAGTGCACAGGTGAAAAAGCAAAAAGCCAACAAAGGGATAGAAATGGCAAGAGGAACAGTCCCATACTCCTGTCCAGGCTGACAGACTGAGCCAAAAGCTGGGTCTGCCCAGTAACAAGGGCAGGACTTAACAACTTTGACAGGCTCAGTCTAGCAACCTGAACAGATGAGCACAACCCATCCTGGCTGATGTCTCCACCCACAATGGAGAATTAAATATATAAATATAAATATTATTTTATAATATACAAAGATTATTATCAAAGTTTAGCTCTTAACATCAATATTCCCTCACTTAATCACATTGGTTATAATCACTTGTTTGTTATAATTAATTAAATATCACTAATCTTATATTTCATAGAATTTCTATATTGTTTCACACTGTTTTGTTCTTTCATTCAGTCTTTTCTTATGTCAATACAATACAGTGTTCCATCAGTCTTACTTTCAACTTGTTTCTAATTTGTCATACAGTCCATTGGTGAATTCCACTAGGTGGCATCTCTTGTACTATCCAATAGCCCCTCTTTATTGGTGTTCTCAGTTATCTCAATTATACAGTTCTACAGTTACATTCTTTATATAATTATAATATTATCCAAGTTCCAAAAGAAAGAAAGAAAAAATGCTGCTGATGTATGTCAATGTTCATCGCTCCTCTGGAGTCTCACTTTTAATCCATTTATACATATCAAAGTTCTTGGTGTTCCTATTGAAACAACTAAGTTTCCCTGCTTCTTAATCACCACCGTTCAGGTCAAATTATCCTTTGTCATATGTCACCATTCCTTATAATCCTGTAAAGTTTCACTTTATTCCTTCACCAAATTATTTAAATCTGAAATCCTAGGTCTTCACTTCCATGCGCTGTCATCATTTAACTCCGCAACTCTGCTCTATTCTGCTCTTTAGTCACCACTGCCTTCCGGGAAAAATCTGCCCTTTTCCTTAGAGTCTATCTCTTTCCACTTCACCAATCCTCACCTCCTTTCTGTGGATATTTTGACCGCTGATATCAGCTGCTGCTTTTTCACTTTTTCCTTCCTGCTCTTGTGGCTGTCACTGCTCCAATACGGCCAATTTCTTCTCCACCAGTTTTAGTGATTCCCTCCTATCCTTTCAGGGGATTGCTTTCACCCCAATGTCTTCCGAATGTCCTCTTCTTCTTGCCGATCTCTCCGGGATTGGCTCCTGGCAGAGAAATTTTGGGTTTCTGGTATGAAGCTCCCGTAACTTTTTAGTCCCCTCAGTATTATTTTCTAATAGTGCAAGTGAAATATGTTTGGATGCACTTATGCAAATTTTAAACTCTACAGAAGATATGACTTTTATAATTACCACTAATAACGCTTTCTGTATCTTTGTAATATTTCCCTCATATATGAATTTGTTCTCTATATCCTTCTGATATTTCTTCCCATAGGAATCTGCTTTGTTCCTCTAATATCTGACAAAGTTCCTTCATGGTTTGGCACCAGTTCTTCAAAGAAAAAAAAATATTTTGTTTTTATTCAGCAATTTGGAAACTACATGACTTCTGGCGATTTAAAAAGATCAGTACAAAAAGAAAAAAAAAATCATAAATGACCTAAAGATCTAGAAAAACCAAAAGCCATCTAATCAGGGCTCCAACCTCAACCTATCACAAACTCCTGGGGAAAGCCAGGTCTTCAATAGTTTTCTGAATGACATCAGAGTGCCAGTAATCTGGATCTCTTCCAAGAAGGCACCCTTCCTGGAGTCTCACTAGATGCCTTTAATTTATGGACCTAAAGTGTGTCCACTTGCCCAATCTCACCAACACTCAAATTGCACTCAGAAGCCTATTACAAGTAGCCCAGTGGGCTCACATGGGCATAATGATGCACTCAAATCACTATCTATCCTGGGCTGAGTATAATCTCTGAATGGTCTGCAAGACTTCCAGGTAGATGAGAATAGTCCATTTGTAAAGTGAATCATGTATGAATGACCGTCTGAAGGGCATTCATCCAAGGATCACAATCAGTGACTATTATATTCAGAATTTAGAGTGTATGCATTAACTTCCACTTAAAACAAAATTCAAAAAAAAAAAAAGAATCATCTTGATAGATAATATCTTTTTGTTCTCCCAGGTAAGATCCAAGCAGAAATTGCAAGAGAGATTGGTGATATTCAACCAAGGACTGACCACCGAGTCAAAATGCCTTACACCGATGCTGTAATTCATGAATTTCAAAGATTTGCTGATATTATTCCCACCAATTTGCCACATGCAACTACTATGGATATAACTTTCAAAGGTTTCTTTATCCCCAAGGTGATTAATTGGAAACCACTGTATTATATGAAATCTAGTCAGTGGTGGGATTCAATTTTTTTTCAAGTCATTTCTGACCGTCCTTGCACTTTTGACCGGTTCTCTCACTTACAACTGTCCTCACATTTATGCCCGTTGCAGCATTTTTAACTGCGTCACTCATTTCACAACTGCGGTGCTTCTCTTCACCATGGTGACAAGATAGGGCACAAAACATAAAATGTGAGGACAGTCATAAATGAGAGGACCGGTCAAAAATAACTTTTTCAGAAATCACTTTTTCAGTTTGAAAAAAATGATTTCTGACAGGTCCTTGCAGTTTTGACCAATCCTTATGACTGGTCATCAGTTATGCCTGTTGCAGCATTCTTAACAACTGGGTCACTCATTTCACAATTGCGATGCTTCCTATGACCGGGTGGGCATGGCCAGGTGGTCATGCGACTGGGTGGGTGTGTCCAACTCAGCATCACTTCTTTGCCCAATGGCAATAAGTGTGAAAAATGGTCATAAGTCACTTTTTTCAGTGCCATTGTAACTGTTGTAAATCAAGGATTACCTGTACAAAAGTACAAAAAGCTTCATTGCTTGCAAAAATCTGCCCTAAATACCAATCATTAGATTAGAAATACCTGCAAGCTGGAGTTACAAATCAGGTAGGATGCCAGAACACGTTGAGGAATTAAAATAGTTAAAATTCAATAACTATCAGCAGCGAACTCTTGCTCATAAAGTGAAACCTTTTAGCAGAGAGGTCATTTAAGTTCTCCAGAAAGAGCACACCCAGGAGAAGCAATCCTTAGATCCATTTGCACCACTTAAAGATACCAGCTGGTCTCACTCACCTCATAAGATATCCCAAGGAAATCATCCAGATTTAAGGAAAGATCACATGCCCCCCAGAAAGGCAGTAAAAAAATCAGTGCCAAGTTTGCATCCTGCCTCTTGGAAGTACACCCCAAAAAGGATAGTGCCAAGAACCACTAAAGCAGTGAAGGAAGACCGCCTCCCCAGATAGAAACAGCACTTGAGATAAGCCTAACTACAAAGAAAGCAATTACACTAGAATGAAGCAAAGGAGCAAACACAGTAGCTGTTGCTTGTTAAACCAATTACAATAGACACAGGAACTAGCCAGAATTCTGAAGCTGCTTCTTTTCAGGAACAGAGATTAACATTTTCCCTTCCAAACAAAGTGAAATAGGGAAAATTATCCCATCAATAAACACGAGATTAAACATCACCAAGCACAGAATTAAACTTCACCAAAAAACCAGTTTTAGACCAAAAGTCAGAAAGGATATGTAAACTTATTGTTGTCAATCTTTCTAGCTAGTCAAGAAGCCTTCCTGAGTGGCATTCATCTTGGTTCCTTGTCATTAAAAGCTTCTACTTCATTATTCAATTATTTCTTCAAAGTGCTGATCATTGCATCCTGGCTGGAAGAACTCCAACAGAGAAGTATTTCTTCCCAACAGCAGTGTAAAAATCTTAAAATAACCCTTCCCCTTTAAGAAAGTCAAGCAAAGAGGGGAAAAGAGACAGTAAGTCTAGGCGTACTGCCAAGAATGGTAATAAGAGTCAATGGAGAGACAGTTTCTGTAAGCAGGGCAATAAAGATTAGGCTAGAAATAACACTAGAATGTTGTTATTCCTTACACGATTAACCCTGTAAAGTGGCAGAGGTGGGGGGAGATTTCTTCTAACAACCAGTTCTCGGAACTGCTTAACTACTTAACAACTGGTTCTAACAAACCAGTGCGAACCGGTAGAATATGGTGTTCATTGGGTAGAAAAAAGTAGTTCTTAATTAATGGAATTATAAGGCCCCAGACTGTTATCATTGAAACACTTTCCATAGATGCATCTCTCCAGGTGTCAATAGGAGATTTTATTTTTGGGGGCATCTGGCATTCTGAAACTGCCACACCGCTTGATTCATGAGAAGTACTTTCTTCTCTTGCTTTATTCTTTTATTTCTTCTCAACTTGGTTTGTTGCTTTATTTCCCCTCTTTATCTTCAGTAAGCCTTCATTATTTGGGGGGGGGCTGCATTTTCTTGATATTTGTGTCTTATTTTTATTTCCAAAACTAAAAAGTAGTATATAATGTGCATATTCAAAATCTTTGATTTATTATTGTTTTCATTTTTAAATATAATCCAAATTTCTTTTATAGCCAGACATTGACAAGAAAACATTGGCAACGCCTCTAAAGGACAAAAAAAGTAGATGTTTCATAACAAAATGGCCACAGAAAAATTAAGATATTTCCCACAATAGAGAGCAAATAGAAATGGAAAATCCCCATTTATTTAAAAAGAAAAAAGATCAAAAATATATAAAAAAGAAAAATGAAACAGTTAAGAACTAGTAAAATACAAAATCCTTGGCGGTAGAAATCTGATGCAAATATAAATCAAATCAACTCAATAGTGAAGTTATCAAGGAGAAAGTCTTTGTATGATAGGTTGTCATGCAGCAAAAGCGAAATTGTTTGTAACTCCAAAGCAAAGCAGTAAAAAGAAATAAAAAGTTCACATTTGTAGCCCAGCAAGGGGTGCATAAAATAAATCAGTGTTCAAGCAGATGGTTAATTGAAAATGTAAATCAAATGCAAAAAAGTGATGCTTAAAAACCAAGGTGTATCTAAAGAGTACACTGATGGGAAAAGATGGAGATGGAAATATAGTTTTAATATATTTTTTAAATTGAATATTGCTCCAAGCCCAATAATTATTTCTCAATAAACACGTTACAAAATTCCAGGATTAATTTCCATAGCCATGCATTAAACGGACATACTCCTTTTCATATATTGTTTTTATCCTTTCCATTTTTAGGAAATGTACATACTTCCAATGCTGACTTCTGTTCTCCATGATGAATCTCAGTGGGAGAAACCTCATGAATTCTATCCTGAGCATTTTCTTGACTCTGAAGGAAAATTTGTGAAGAGGGATGCATTCATGCCATTTTCTGCTGGTAAGATTCTCTGATGTCATGGATTATGTTCCATAAAAGGCAACCAATGATGGGTTGCTCCCGGTTCGGACTGGTTTGCAAGAACCAGTAGTAAAACCAGCAGGAGGCCCTGCCCACTGCCCCGGATACTGTCGTTGGCGATCTGTGCATGCACAGAAGCAAGGTGCATGAGCCAAGTAAGTGCACATACATGATCCCATTATGAACCTGTAGTAAAGATAAATAGAACCACTCCTGAAGGCAGCCCTTAACACCTTGTTTGAAAAGAAAACAATTTATACAATCTTAATCTCATAAACCTTAACAGTATTTTGACAAAGTTTAGGCCTCATGGACAACATGTGTGGCCAGGTTCATTCAGGGACTAGTTCAGGGCCTGCAACCTTAAACTCTCAAAGATCCATTTGGACCCATTTCCCATAGAAAAGAAAACACCGGGAACCACAAAACCTGGGTGGGCATGGCCAACTCAATATCACTCACTCCCACCCAGTCACATGACCTCCTGGCCATGCCTATCTAACCGATCATTAGGGCAGAGAACACTTGTTAAAAAACACCGGGACCCACAAAATCCTTTTGACATCTCTCTCTCTCTCTCTCTCTCTCTCTCTCTCTCTCTCTCTCTCTCCCCCCTCTCTCTGCATCTCTCTATGGCTCCATCTTTCTCCCTCCCTCTCCCCCCCCAATATCTCTTTGTGTGTATTTCTCTATCTACCCATGTATCTCTCTCTCTGTGCCTCTCTCTCTCCCTATTTCCCCCTCCCTCTCTGTATCTTTCTCTGTATCTATCTCTATCTCTCTCTCCTCTCTATCTCCTCTCTGTGTATCTCTAACTCTCTCACCCCCCCATATCTCTCTCTGTGTCTCTCCCCCTACCCATCTCTCTCTGTATTTGTGTGTGTGTTTGTGTCCCACTATCTCCCTCTCTGTGTTTCTCTCTCTATGTCTCTCTCTTCCCTCTCCCTCTCTTCCCCTCTCTCTGTATCTCTGTCTATGTCTCTTCCCCCTTTCTCCCCCTCTCTCTGTATCTCTGTCTCTCTCTCTTTGTATATCTCTCTCCCTCTTTCTCTCCCTCTCTCTGTATCTCTCTCTGTATCTCTCTCTATGTCTCTCTCTGTGTTATCTCTCCCCCACACACACATTCTGATATGAGGCGTTAGGCAGGCCATGAGGCACTCTCGCAGTGTCTTGCACAGCACAGTGAACTTTAGCATACTTCACAATGGGGATATGGGGGTCCCCTCCTCCTCCTGGAACCCATTATGACATGGAGACACAATGCAACCCTCACCCCAAGCAGCAGAATGAGGCTTACATCTCTGAGTCCAAAGCAGGGGGAGGTGAGGGCTGCTTGCCTGCACAAAGGCAACTACAGGGCCACCTCACTTCTACACTAAGGCTCCAACTATCACTTTGCTGTGCCCCCCTCCCCCCACAGCTCTTTGGTCAAGTGCCATGGGCGCAAGCTGCAGCCTGAAGCAGCAGGAGGTGAAGGCTGCCTTGAGCACAAATGTGGTGCAAAGGCAAGAACAGGGCCACTTTGCTTCTGCACAAAGGCTCCAGAGACCTTCCTCCTCTCACAATCCCCTGACTGTGGGAGGGCCCGGAGGTTGTGCATGAGTGGGGAGCCCCTCCTAGAGTGAGCAGCCAGGCTCAGCCAAAGCACAGCAAAGGTGGATGCGGGGCAGGCATCTGCTCACTTGAGGAGGGTCTCTCCACTCGTACACACCCTCCAGTCCCCACCACAGCTGGCCCGGGGGTCATGAAAGAAGGAGGGGGAGGAGGAGGAGGGAAGTCTCTGCCATGGCTCATACTCATTCCTCAGCCAGGCCAGATTTCCAAAAAGAAGAAAGAAAAGGAGTAGCAAAGAGCCCCAAGGAAAGCTCAAGGAAAGCTTTCCGAGAGAGGAGACAGAGAGAGAGGGAGGGACGGAGGGAAAGAGAGAGGGGGGGTAGGAACAGATGCACAGAGAGAGAGAGAGAGAGTGGGGGGGAGACCGGGTAATGGGTCTCTGGCTTTTTCCGAGCCTGACCCCCAGGGTGGCATGCAAGGTTCGGTGGGTCCACCCCCCTTTTCCTGCTGCCCTGAGCTTCTTAAGGCTGCGGTTGGGCATTGCAGGCCCATTCCCCTTTCCATCGTCCTGTCCTCCTGGATCCCATTCCCACCCAACCAGCCTCGTGTTAGCGAGGCCTGTGTCGGTCATGGCTGTGTTGGGCCAGTGTCTCATGGTGGAGAGCAGGTTGCACGTCTCCCAAAGTGACCGAGGCACACCCAGAACCAACAAGTGTTGGAAGAAGCTCCAGCAAGAGTGAGGTGTCAGAAAATCAACCCTGGCCACTTCTCCATCTCCAGCCATTAATCTTACCTTCTCAGGCCAGGCGAGGAGTGACTGGGAAGAAAGGGCAACTTGCAGGGCCAGCCAGTGATAGGACAGGGAACTGCAGCAGAGGGTCCAAAGAGCTGCATGCGGCTCTGGAGCCAGAGGTTGCCGACACCCAGACTATTCCAATCATCAAGCCTGTGCATGAGTTACTGTTATTCCTACTATGCTCAGTATCAGCATTTCTGCATTTTGGCAGTCTGGGATGAATCTTGTTTTTCAGCTTCCTGGCTGACTGGAACTTTCAGATGGACCAGACTTTGGTTCTTCATAGCTTGACCCCTTTATTAGCTTTTCTTAAGCTTTTACTGTTAGATCATAGCAATGTATCAGAGCATAAAGTGCACCAAAGCAAAATAAATAAGATGGTAAAGAAAGGGCGTCAGAGAGAAGGGAAATTGAACCAGGGCTAAATTAAATACATTTAAAAAATTCTTTCTAAGTTTAAATGACAACAAAATAAAAAGAGAATCCTGAGTTCTAGTGCTTTGAAACACATCTGAAAAAATCTAATTCAGTCATTTGAAGTCCAAGCCCTTGAATTCAACTACCGTCAGTAGTTTGGTCCTGATTTCATTATAAGCTGGACAGTGAGGACAGAGGGAATAATATTTTCCCCTTGACAGAGTACACAGAGATGTTATTCAACAGGACACTTAGCAAATCTTCCTACAAACTAACACAGTGTGGCACTAATAATATTCATAACATTCTAGGAGAGGCTTCAGAGTTTTTATTCTTCAGGTAGCCCTTAATTTACAATCTCAATTGAGCCCAAAGTTTCTGTTGCTAAATGATACATTTGTTTAATGAATTTTGCCCCATTTTTCAACTTTTCTTGCCAGATTGTTAAGTGAATCACTGCAGTTGTTAAGTTAGAACCAGTTGTTAAGTGAATCTGGCTTCCCCGTTGCCTTTCTTTGTCACAAGGTGTCAAAAGGTGACTCAGGGACACAGCAACTGTCATAAATATGAGTTATTTGCAAGGTGTTTGAATTTTGATCACGTGACCATGGCGATGCTGCAACAGTAGTAAGAGTATAACGCTTGTAAATTGAAGGTTACCTGCAATGGCACCAGGATGAAAATATAGGTGACTGCACCACAATTGGATATTTATTAGCATCATTTTCAAAAAGCTTTTCTCTGAAATTTTTTTCTATTCCAAGAACTAATTTCCCCTCCCAAAGAGCAGAGAATTAGATAAGCAGAAGGGATGCCCTGGAAAGGCCTAAAATCTTCCCCATGAAGTTATTTTTGGATTATGTCCAACGGAGTAATAATCCACTCATCCCAACACATATCTTGGCTCCATCAATATCTGAACAAGCACCTTACCCTACAATATTTTAATTGCTCTCTTCGGGAATCAAAAATCTTAAGGATAATACCCACATCTGTTTTCTGGTGTCGGCATTCATTTTTTTACTTTATCTTCAAATTCAGAAATCTGCTGCCATTTATTAGTTTGAAAATTCTGTGTTCATTCCTTTACTGCATTTTTACTTCTTTTCATATCTTTGATCTGTTATTTTTTTTCCCCTGTATGCTGATCTCTCTATGACCAAAGAATATTGGGAAACCCTCTGAAATAGTTTAAAAAACCAATAAACACAAATCCCTCCTTTGTTTGGCTATCTATGCTTTCTTCCAGGTCGGAGAGTATGTGCAGGTGAGAACCTTGCCAAAATGGAGCTCTTCCTCTTCTTTACCAGCCTCTTGCAGAAATTTACCTTCCAGCCACCCCCAGGAACATGTAAAGATGAGCTGGACCTGACCCCTGTTTTTGGAATTATCTCTACTCCCATGCCGTACAAGACTTGTGCTGTGTTACGCTGATCTGACACAAAAAACTATAACAAGTTGTTTTCTCAGTCTTGAATTGCCTTCATTTTGAGAGGCACAATTTAATAAAGAATCCAGTATTGTCTATGTTTCATGTGTTGTTTAGTAGATGAATGGTAATGTGGGGACATAATAATAGTAAAATAAGTAGAATTACTGGGACATAATAAATTTTTGCTTCTGTAAGAATTGCTTTGCTAAGAATTGGAATTGCCTCTGCCATTTGCTCCTTACTTGTTTTTCTGTACCACTCCATGCCTGGTGGATATCTCAAGAAGCGGGATTTCTAAGCACCCAGCCCCTCTGGTGCTAAGCACTCAACTGCACTATTCCTTGCTTCACTACCAAAGAAAGGGATGAGCCAGGGAGCCAGAATTGGGTACCAAACTGATGACTGAAGGTATAAAAGCTCTCCATACCTTCCCCAAGGTGTGGCTTTTCCTCACATGCATTGTATCTGTATGTTCTGGATATAGCTTCACCTAGTATTTTGTTTTTGGCCAAAAATAAAATCATCTTCTTTTTGCAAACCTCATCTTGAGTCACACTCTCTTTGACATCTCAGTGTTTCCGGGAAACTTCTGGGACCTTACAGTAATAACCTATAAATTCATGAAATGTAGATTCTGATAGGAAAGAATATAATCAGGAAATTCTGATCAAAATATTAACACTGGTAACAAATGAGATACAGCAACATTCAAGAACTTCCTTCTTCGGGGGGATTTGGCCTTCCAAACTGGAAACAATATCATCAAGCAGCAACACTTGTATGGGTGAGTGACTGGATACATCTAAAAAATAGGAGGTTGTTAATACTGGAAGGCCATGACATGCAGATAGGGTGGCATGCTATCCTCTGGGGAGAGAATACAAAGTTCACTGGTACCTCCAGAAGCATTTTATCAGATGGGCACTTTTAGATGTGTGGGTTAAAACTAAGCAATGTAATATGGAGGTTCTGGATTGGATATTGACATTGGAGATGCTCACACACTCAAATTTTATTAAGTTAGGAAGAGTTGTTACATACAAAGATTTGTTAAATGAAAGTGAAGAATTGAATTCCAGGAATAAATTGAACGACGAAGGAATCGAACTCGAATTTTGGGCATATCTCCAAGTACAATCAAAATACATGAAAGACAAGAAAGAATGGGGCTTAAAAATAGAGCTCACAAAATTAGGTAAAATTATATTAAGAATTGAGGAGAAGGCAATAAGGAAAATATATCAGTATTTGCTAGAACAGGATATGTTAGAAGAACAAGTAAAAGAAACTATTGGAGTAAACATTTTGGCTATAGCATTGATCTAGACAATTGGCACAATCTATGGGAAAGAAATATAAAAATTACTCTAGCTACTACGTACAGAGAAAATTTATACAAGATGTTCTATAGGTGGCATCACCACCTATATGACTTAATCACCATAGTGACCCATCTCATTACATAATGCAGATAATAAAGTCTTTACCTCAAAAACACTAAATGTGCTTCTAAATAAACTGGTACTGATTGATGAGACTGGGTTTGTTCCTAAGGCATACATGAACTATAACGATAGATCCACTGGGGGAGTGAGGACAAGAGTTGGGGATGGTGGATATTCTAAGGGAAAAAGGCACACAGTGACATCATGGTGATGACAAGCATGGGGAGATATAATCAGACACAGCAGCAGATCATTCTTGGAGAAGGCTGTCCTAGTGTTTGGTATCATTGTTACATTCCAGCCCCTTCTGCTTCCTCCCAAGACTTTGCATCCTAGTTTTCATGGCCCCATGTTTTCTTGCTGATTCCTAATGCAAGTTTAATGTGTAATAAGACTGACTGGCATACATTATTGGCTGGGGGTCTATGTTGTGGGAAGGGAGCATTCATAGATATGTGAACCACCTGGGTAGGTCATCAGTTCATATTCCAGGGCAGGATGTGGTCTGTAATTATTGCCACGCTAAAGTCCCAGATGCAGGGGTTAAATTCAACTGGCTTGGACGATCTCAGGAGAGCCGGTAGGGACCATTTGAATTGGTTCGCCAAACTGGTAAAAATCATCCTAGGTTGGCCACATCCACATCCAACCTTGGAGAGTTATTCAGGGCTGGCAGCAATGTTCTCTTCGTTGTTGTCATCCATCCCTCTCTCTCTCTCTCTCACACACACACACAGGTCCCTCACCCACCCAACCCTCCCAAGGGAGCCACATCCCTTCACTAACCTGTTTTCCAACTCTATTCTCCACTGTGTGTTCAGGACAAGAAAAGTAGTCTGTTGGATTACAGTAAAATAAATACATACATACATACATACATACATACATACATACATACATACATACTGGTAGTTCAGACCTTCCAACTTCTCATGAAAAAAAAATCTCGCAACGTTGGAAGGTTTTTTTTACCGTAGTCCCAAAGACTACTTTTCTTGCCTTGCAGGTGACAGTGGAGAACGGAGCTGAAAAGTAAGTTAGTGAAGGGATGTGGCTGCCTTGGGAGGGTTGGGAGGGTGAGGGACCCGTGTGTGTGAGAGAGAGAGGGAGGACGATGACGACAGAAACAACATTGCTGCCAGCCCTGGATAACTCTCCGAGGTTGGATTGGATCTCTCTCTCTCCCTCTCTCTCCCTCCCCCCTCTCTCTCACACACACACCATTCTTTCTTTGGGATCTCAACATAGATGCCCCTCCCAGGATTGCAAGGCTGAAGGCTTTGGATGAAGAATTTTGGGGATGTGTGTCTGTGCTGCGATCCCAAGTGCAATGCCCATTGACTTTCTTGCCAAAAAGATCACAGAAGATGATCACATGACCCCAGAACATTGCAACTGTCATAAATACATGCTAGTTTCCAAGTGTCTGAATTTTGATCACATGACCATGGGGATGTTGCAATGGACGTAAGTGTGAAAGATGGTCACAAGTCAATTTTTTCAATGTTGTTCTAACTTTGAATGGTCACTAAATGAATGGTTGCAAGTGGAGGACTACCTATGTCAATTTATTCCTGTTTTGTACTGTGAAACATGCTATTTAGCTAGTATATGTGAAATTGGTTACCAGCTAGGAAGTATTCTAGCTTTTCTTACATGAAATCTGCCTATAGCTTTACATCTGTAAGTCTGGTTTTAAGATTCTGATCATATAAAGCTAATAATTCAAAATTAATTTTTTATTGATAAAATGCTGTCTCATCTCTTCATCTTGACACTGGATATGGGATCTGCAGCAAAAAGAAGGCTGGGGAATTCTGGAGGTTGAAGTCCATACATGTAGCCCTTGATTTAACAACCATTCCATCCACCCTCTGTTCCCACCTCCCATTTCATGAGGCCAATAACTTTATTCTGGAAATTACATGTTCAGAAGGGAGCCGAATCCAGTAGACTCCTTGAAATTGATAGGATTAACTTCTGCATATACAGGTAGTCCTCAATTTACAACAGTTCATTTAGGGCCATTTGAAGTTACAATGGCACTGAAATGACATGACCACATGACCACCTACTTATTAGTTCAATTTATTATTAGTTCAATTTATATGCCGCCCTTCTCCTGAGACTCAGGGCAGCTTATAATGCATTAAGCAATAGCCTTCATACTTTTGTATATACCTACTTAGTAGGGCTTTCAGACCCCCCCCCCAAGCGGTGTTCTTTTTTATACAAAGTCAGCTTATTGCCCCCACAATCCAGATCCTCATTTTACCTACCTCAAAAGGATGGAAGGCTGAGTCAACCTTGAGCCTGGTAAGATTCAAACTTGCAGTAATTGCAGGCAGCTGGTGCTATTTAACAGCACTTTAGTCTGCTGCACTACCAAGGCACCTAGCCACACCCACCCAGTCACGTGACCACATAGCCATGCCCACCAAGTCACACCCACAGAACTGGTAGAGAAAAATTTTGAATTTCACCCCTGATGCAGACATTTAAAATCTCAGAACTGATTAATGGTCAGATTTAGCACCAGGGAAACTTAAGGGGGTTGTTAAATGACATATTTGTAAATATTAAAAGCAAAGGAAAAAAGACAGGAGCAAAGTGATTTGAATCAATACAATGAAGGATTGCACTGCAACATGTAATATCCAGCTTAACACAAAAAATCCAGCTTTACATGCAAAAAATTTGAAGAAATGGATTGCTTTGCAGTTGTGCGTCATACTCAAGAGCTGAGAAAAGTTACAAATCATAGTGATTCCCAATCAGCTTATTTATTCACAAATTTGTCATGCCATCCCAATTATCACAACTCTGGGTACTTTACTAAAAGAGAAGTCTGGAGAATCAATGCCAGCAATTGCAGAAGCCCAACATCCTCCGGTGGTTTCTTCTGGCATTTCATCTAGCAAAGAGACCCTTGGGATTTATGCACAATCACAAGTGGTATTGGAGCAATCCAGTCCAGGGCCTTGTTTACATGCCTATTCCAGGCAGTGTCAAGAAACACAGGCAAACTACTGAGACTTCTGGTTTGGCATCGCGGTGAGACAATTGGGGAATTAGTGGGCTCTGATGAGCTCCATGAAAACCTCGGCTGACAAACCGCTGCCAATGGGTCTGTGGACCAGAACTGTCCTGCAGGGATGGGGAAGAAAGAGAGGCACCTCAGATGACCAAGAGGAACAGGCAAGTTCCTCGAAGGTCAGAGGAAACTCTCTGTGACTTGGCGGTAGGGGACAGCAGCCATAGTGGCTGCCACGAAGCTGGGACAACCGGACTAAGTATAGAGCTGGAGAGGGAAGAGGAGTGGAATGGAGTTTTTTTGAAGCCTGGTGAGTGACAGCCAACGAAATAACAACAAGGGAAACATCTTTTAATTATAAGACCCCTAATGATAAATATTAGCTAAGGAGCATGGGGGCAAAGAAGATTTTGAAATGTAACTTTAAAGAGATGAATACCCAATAGAAAATAGATTTTTAAAGAAACTATTTGGAAACCTTAAACAATCTGAGAATGGTCAAAGGATTGGGAAGAAATAAAGAGATCCTTTTTTTTCCTTTTCTCTTTTTATATTTCAAAAAAACAACAACAAAGAGAATTGTTAATAAGCTTTAAAAAAGAAGTGATGAACAAATAAAAGGGGGAAGGGGGGTGGAAAGAAGTGAGAAGAGTTATTTAAATTTGGACTGGACTTTAAATATGGATTGATATTTTTAAACCTAAAAGAAAAAGAGAAGCTAAACAAGATTGTTATGTAATTGAAACAAAATGGATACTGGATAGCTCAACAGACTAAAAGCTTGTTATTAACATTCAGCTGTCTGCAATTATTGCAAGTTTGAATCTCACCAGGCTCAAGGTTGACTTAGCCTTCCATCCTTTCTAAGGTAGGTAAATTGAGGACCCAGTTTGTGGGGCCAATAAATTGACTTTATATAAAATATACAAAAGTATGAAGGCTATTGCTTAACACATTGTAAGCCGCCCTGAGTCTCTGGAGAAGGGCGGCATATAAATCTAATTTTAAAAAAAAAACTTTTTAAACAACCTGAAATTGTGGATTGCACAGAGACACCATCTGGAATAAAAAGGAATATTGCAACTTGGTTTTTGCTTTGGAAAATTGTGGACTTCACAGATAACATCCGTGAGAACTTGTGAAGGAAGATTTTCTTGCCTAAAAGCAGTTTGATTTTTGGAAGAAAAAAATAAATAAAAAGAAGGGAACACAATAGAACTCTTATAATTGGAAGAATATTAACTTAAAAAGAAAAATGGCATAGGAATTAGAGAAGGAACAATTGATCTAGACTTGGACAATGGAAATAAGAGAAATAATTATAATGTTACTGAAGACAAAAATTTGAGGATACAGAAGTTGAAATGGAGTATATACAAGTGGACAAGAAAATGAAGATGGAGGAATAAGACATAGAGGTGGAGAATAAAGAAGATAAAGATAATGTGATTAAATATGAACAAGTAACTGAACATGTGAATAGTAATAATAAAAAGGAGGTCTCTAGAGATTATATTGAGATTAACAATAACACAATGATGATTATTCTGGGATTAACAGTGAATGATAAAAAAAAAGGTTGAAAAATATTAAGGAAAATAAAAAAGTCCAGGACTTGGATTTATAAAACTATATTGAGATTAATAAATGTGAGAAGAAATATGTTACAGATACTTAGAAATGAAATATGGATTGAAGTTAAAATATATGAGAAATAGACTATGTGAAAAGAAAATATATTAATGGATATGATGAAATAATTTTTATTAAGATGTTGGATGATATTATTTGAAGAAATTGATAGTTATAATAATTGGGATACTGTTTAAATACTTATAGAGATTACATTGGGATTAACAGTAAAAAAATAAAGATGATTATACTGGGATTAACAATAGAATGATAAAAGAAAAGGTTGAATTAGATTATGAAAAAAGAAAATATATCAATGGATATAATGTATCATTTTTTATTAAGATGTTGGATGATATCATTTGAGAAAATTGATAGCTATAATAATTGGGATATTGTTTAAATACGTATAATAATTGTAATAATTTGAACATTTTTTACTTAAGCAAAAAAGAAAAGAAAATTGAAATAATATATGATTATGATTTACAAACAAAAATTACTTTTGGTGTTTATTTATTTATTTATTTTATTTTATTGATTTGATTTGATTTATATGCCACCCTTCTTCGGAGACTCAGAGCGGTTTACAATGCATTAAGCAATAGCCTTCATACTTTTGTATATACCTGCTTAGTAGGGCTTTTGCCCCCCCCCCCCCCAAGCGGTGTTCTTTTTTATACAAAGTCAGTTTATTGCCCCCACAATTCAGGTCCTCGTGGGAAGGCTGAGTCAACCTTGAGCCTGGTGAGATTCGAACTTGCAGTAATTGCAGGGAGCTGGCAGTTAAGTGCTATTTAACAGTTTATAAAAATGGTATGGTTAAATAGAATTTAGGGAAATAATTGGGAAAACATGTTAAATAGCATTATTTGAATTAAGAACTATGTTTAAATGTTAAATTGCTATATTTTTTCGATTAGTGATAAGATTTAAATTTGATAAAGTAATAATGGAATAAAGAATTAATGAGCATTACATGAAGTAATATATAAATGTAAGGAAGTTTTAGAAATAGCAATAATTTTGGAATATAAACATATTTGAACTGTATTGTTAATAGTGAGGATTTAGAGTAAAAATTCTGTAATGTATCATGAGGTAGGTTAATAGAAGGTAATTATATTGATTAAGTAAATATGAGTAAACTCTTTCTAAAGTGGTATTAGGTGAAATATGTGATTTAAGATTAAGGAATAAGTGTTATGGCAAAATAGAATATATAAAATTTTGTTAAAGATGACAAAAAATTGAACAAATCGATGATTGGATCAAAGCTCTGTTACGAAAAGATGTAATTTGTATGTTTGAAAAAAAAACTTTTTGAAAAAAAAACAACACAGGCAAGCTACCCATCATCTCTCTGGAACAAACCTCAGGCTTTTTCTGGAATTCTCTGGAAGGATAAGGGGTGACATGATAGCAATCCTCATAAAGTATACTCAGTTGGCTTTGCCAATGCGGTAATTATTATATAATAATGATATTTATATAATGACATACTAGTGCTTTTTAAATTTTCAAATTGTAGATTTATATTAACACCCTTTTTAATTTTTAGCTAACTTGACTATAGAATAGAATAAAGTAGAGCTGGCAGGGACCTTGGAGGTCCTCTAGTCCAGCCCCCTGCTCATGCAAGATGTTTGTATGTTTGTAAACCTCCTTTTAATCTGTTCTTGTTCATTATATTCTTCTCTAGATTTTCTTTGTACTTGCAGAAGAAATATATTTTAAAAGGTTATTAAAATGATATGTTAAGTTGTGGAGTAATTAGATTCATGAGTTCGGTATAAAACTGCATAAGTACATATAGATGAAAAGTTTTGTATAAAAAGCAAATTTGTTCTAGTGGTTAAGGCACCAAGCTAGAACACAGTGAACCACTGTGAGTTCAAGTCCTGCCTTAGGCATAAAAACTGGCTGGGTGACTTTGGGCCAATCACTCTCTCTCACCCCAACTCACCAAACTTGGTTGATGTTGTGGGGAGGAAGAAAGAGTATTAAGTATGTTTGCTGCTTTATGTTTATAAAAATAATAAAGGCAGAAAACAAATATCAATCCATCAATGAGTTTAATGGCTGAACATATAGTACTCTTCATTTGTCCCTCCTTTGAGTCATGTTTAAACACAAGGAGGAAGGGAAACATAGGAAAGTTTCTCTTCCTTGCTTGAGAGTGACTACTTCACCTGCCCACACACTCCTTCTGTGCAGTCGAAAGGGAATAAACACAATAAGGATGGGGCAAAATACAGTATATTCTTTTTCATCCTACCTCCACATATGTAGAAATCCAAGGGTGTAATAATGATTAATAAGAATGCATAGGTGTGAGATACATATTTGGGGAATGTGTGGGAGTCAATTAAACAGAGAAAGTAACATGATCTAGTATTTGATTCACGGGCTGCTCTATTGTGAAATGCAACTCCCTGACTTCTGCGTTACAAAATCTCTCTTGTTTTGAGTAGAAGGGGCGTTGGTCCTACCTGACACGCACCTTCTCGTTGGGTGGAGACAGCAGCCAGGAGTGGGTTCAGCTCGTGCCAATCAGATAAGGACTGAGCCTGTCAAAGCTAAATCCCGCCCCTTAGCACAGGGCTTCCCAGCTTTGTGAAGGATGAAGACAGGCTAAGTGTGGAAGAAATTACAAACAAGAATTAAAATCATCCAGACTGTAAGGGAGGGACTGGCTGCTGTCTCCACCCAACGAGAAGGTGCGTGTCAGGTAGGACCAACGCCCCTTCTCCATTGTGAGGTGGAGACAGCAGCCAGGAGTGGGACATACCTAAGATTAACGTCCCAAATTCAGGGTGGGACAGTCTGGACCAATGACTCTCCATCACCCATAACCTTCTGAAGCACTCTGCGTCCAAACGAAGCTTCAGCTGACGCAAATTGGTCGATTTTGTAATGATGAATGAATGGTGATGGCGTAGTCCAAGTAGCGGCCCTGCATATTTCAAGTAGAGAAGCTTGAGTTGTCCAGGCTGCCGAGGTTGAAGCGCTTCTTGTCGAATGAGCCGTTATCGCCGAAGGTGGAATCAAAGATTGAAGTTCATATGCAGTAGCTATTGTGTACCTGATCCAACGACCTATCGTTGACGAGGATACTTTGGATCCCAAGGATGCAGGAAGAAATGACACAAAGAGGGATTCGGATCATCGAAAGTCCGCTGTACGTGCTAGATAAATACGAAGGGCCCTGTGAATGTCTAACGTATGCCATTTCAGTTCCAAAGGGTGCGAAGGATGCGGACAGAAGTTTGGTAGAATCAACTCCTGTAAACGATGGAATGTTGAATTGACTTTTGGTATGAATGTGGGATCTAACCTTAGAATTACTCGGTCCTCATGAAAAATACATAAATCGCTCCTCATTGACAAAGCCGCAAGCTCTGAAATGCGGCGAGCAGAGGTAATTGCTACTAGAAAGGATACTTTGCATGACAGCAGTCGAAGACTGGCCGTTTGTAAAGGTTCATATGGAGGACCCGTGAGTGAGTTTAACACAATAGTCAGGTCCCAAGTGGGATATCTGTGTAAAGGAGGTGGACATAGGTTGGATGCCCCTCGAAGAAAACGCTTAACAAGTGGATGTTGTGATAGAGGATGAAGGGAGTTGAGGGATAACAATGACGAGATTGCAGCTACCTGTCGCCTTAAAGTATTCGGTGCAAGTCCTTTAAGTAAACCTGCCCTCAGGAACCTGAGAACGTGCGTCACAGAAGCTTTAAGCGGAACAATGTCCTGAGAAGAGCACCAGTCACAGAACGCCTTCCATGTGGCCGAATAGATTCTATTAGTGGAAGGACGACGAGAGGCCTGGATTATACTAATTACATCAAGTGGGACCTCGCTGCGCTGGAGCTCGCTCCGCTCAACCGCCAAGCGGTCAGCTGTAGCCACTGGGGGTCTGGGTGTAGTATTTGTCCCTGGCTGAGGCAATCGGTCGGACAAGGAAGCGTCCACTGAGGAGCCACTGACAGGTTCACAAGGTCGGAGAACCATGATCTCCGAGGCCAGTGCGGAGCTATCAAAATTATCTCTGCTTTTTCCCAAACCATCTTCCTGAGGACTCTCAGGAGGAGGGGGATCGGAGGAAAGGCAAACAGGAGGCCTGGAGGCCATGGAGAACGTAGAGCATCTACTGCTTCTGCCTGAGGAACACGGTACCGGGAAAAAAATCTGGGTAGCTGAGCGTTTTCTGTGGATGCGAAAAGGTCTACCACCGGTCTTCCGAAGTGAATCATGATTGCCTGAAATATCCGTGGATGGAGATGCCATTCTGATTGATCCAGCAACTGACGACTCAGCCAGTCCGCTTGAATGTTCGACTCTCCCGAAATATGTTCTGCTTTGAGGGAGAGTAAATGACGTTCCGCCCAAAGACAAAGTTGTTTGGCTTCCGACATCAGCAACCGAGATCTGGTGCCCCCTTGGCGATTTATATGAGCCTTTGTGGAGACGTTGTCGGTTAAGTTCAATACATGAGCACCCGCCACTAGATGATGGAAGGTTCGAAGAGCAAGAACAACCGCACGGAGTTCCAGCCAATTTATGCTCCGTGACGCTTCTTTGGGGGACCACCTGCCTTGAGCCACTTGAGTCTTGCAATGTGCGCCCCATCCGAGCTTGCTGGCGTCGGTGGTGACAATTATCCAGTCTCTGTCCAGGAAAAAACACCCTTTGGAAATGGCCTTGGAGCGCCACCATCGAAGGGATGCAAGCACCTCCCTGGGTATGGAGATTCTGGTCGGAGAGGTGCCCTTCCCCGACTTCTGTAAAGGTAAAAGAAACCACTGAAGCTCCCTCAAGTGGAATCTAGCCCAGGGGATAATATCTATAGCCGAAACCATCTTGCCTAACAATTTAGAAAGGACTAAGGGGGAAGCCCTCTTATCCCATATGATAGTAGTCACCATAGATGACAAACCTTTTTGACGTTCTTTTGATAAATAAACTTTGCCTTCAGCAGAATCTATGATTGCTCCTAAGTGAACAATCCTAGTGGAAGGGGTCAGATGGCTCTTTTCAATATTAATAGAAAACCCATGGGTCGACAGTGTCTGAATGGTAAGACCCAGGTCCGACCGGGCTTGAAGGGAGGAAGATGACATAATCAGGATGTCATCCAGATAACACTGGAGACGTATAGATTGGAGTCTAAGTGAAGCTGCTAGAGCCGCCAATATCTTAGTGAAGGTACGTGGGGCTGATGAAAGCCCAAAGGGGAGAGCTCTATACTGAAAATGTTTCCCTTCGTAACAGAAGCGAAGGAACTTTCTATGGGCAATTCGTATAGGGATATGCAGGTAAGCTTCAGTTAAATCAATGGAACAGAGGAGATCGCCCCTCCGAATGCCGTCTAAAATGGATCGTAAAGATTGCATTTTGAAACGTCTGTACACCACGAATTGGTTCAAACGCTTAAGGTCCAGAATGGGTCTCCACCCACCTGAGGATTTAGGAACGAGAAAGACCCGAGAGTAGAACCCTTGGCCCCACTCCTCATGAGGCACCGGTTGAATGGCCCTAATATTCAGAAGATGGTCAATAGCCGATTTCGTGAGGGATCTACGCTCGGAGCTACTCGACCTGGGACAACGGATGAAGGAAGAAGGAGGGGTGGAGACAAATTCGATGGCCAAACCAGATCTAATGGAGGCCAGGACCCAACAATCAGAAGTAGTGTGTTCCCACGTGGTGGCGAAGAGGCCCAATCTGCCGCCCACGGGAGGATCCGGAACATCACTAGCGACGGCGACGGAATGAATGACCCCCTCCCCCTCGAAAGGGCCGTTTTGACATGAAAGGTCTACCCCTTCCCTGTTTATCCTGAAAACCTCGTTGCCTGGAATTAAACTGACTCATACCCCTAGAAGATCCGGGACCCCCATCCGAAGGACGGAACTGGTTACGAGGTGGGTAAGGTGAGTATCTGGAATCTCCCCTACGAAAAAAGGTGGGTAAAACTTTTCTTTTGTCCTTGGTCTCTATTAGGAAAGCTTCTAGAGGTTCCCCAAACAACTTTTCCCCCAAAAAGGGAACAGATGCCAAACGCCATTTATGCCGGGTGTCAGAAGGCCAATGACGCAGCCAAATCAGTCGACGTGCAGCTACAGTTGAGGCTAAGGATTTGGAAGCGAAGCGAACAGAATTCAACGTTGCATCCGCAGAGAATTGAACTGCTGCAACTATCTTGTTGATGTCTTGACGAAGTTTAGGATCAGACGTAGAAAGCTTGTCCTGAAGTTGACGTAACCAAAGAAGTGTAGAACGATTAAAGAACGATGCGGTGGAAGCAGAACGAATGGCCCATGAAGCCGCCAAATGAGCTCGCTGGAGGACTTGCTCTGATCGTCGTTCCTCAGGACGAAGATTCTCCTCAGGATCACCTGGAGCTGTAGAATGAGAAAGTAATGCAGCAACCGGAGCGTCCACTGTGGGAATCTGAAGTAAGGTGGATAAATCAGATGAAACGGAGAAATTCTTCCGATCTGTGGTAGATGGTACAGGTGCCGAAGTTGGAGAAACCCATTGTTTCCTGATAACGTCTAGAAAGAGAGGTGGTGTAGGTATTGACGTTACTGATTTAGGAGGCTCTGCAAATAAGGGATTTAGCGTACCCTCAGGTGGAGTAGGTTTAGGATGGGAAGAATTACTCAACTGAGCTGCATTAATCGCCTTAAATAAAAGGGATTTAAACAGGTTTTGAGGAAACAGACCAGTAAAAGGAGGCTGTTCCGGAGGCAGATCCTCGTCTTCCGATAGTTGTGGTTCCTGAGAATCAGGATCAGCATAGAGAGAAGGACGACTCACGCCAGAAGGAGTTGGAGAATGAGAAGCAGCTATAGATAACAAGTCGTCTTCACCTTCGCCTTCTGAAGAGGGCGATGAGTGGGATACAACCGATATAGCAGATGCTTGGTCAGAATGAGACAATTTATGGGCAGCTAAGGACTGTTGCACAGCTGCTGTGATCATCTTTTGAATGTCCTCTGGTCGAAGGACAGTGTGAAATTGATCAGACATTGGCTCGACCTTCGGAAGAGAGTTAACTGGAGCAGAATCTGCAAGTGGAGGAGGTTGATTAGTTGTAGTTTGTGGATTAGGATCTGAAGTAAGTGAATCCACTCTAATGCCTGGACCCCAGAGATCATCAGTATGAATGTCCAAGGGACAATCTTGAAGGGAAATTTGGTCAGGGGTAAGTGGTGATTGCAGAGGATCCACTTCCAAGACCATAGGGTCAGGCCTAGATGATGGAATCTGGAGGACGTTAGTTTTAGATCCCCGCTTCTTTAAAAAATTATCCCTGCGCAGGTTAGCACGGGAGGAAGACAGATGAGCACCTTTGTGAAGAGTCATGGCATTATTGGGCTCAGAGACTTCTGGACCTGAAAGTTCAGCTATAGAGGAGACCCCCGACTCTATTTGAGCAGACAAGGACTGCTGCTGTACAGAGGCCTTGCGGCCATGTTTGCTCTTGCCTGTTGCTTTAGGCATGGCTAAAGTAGGACAATGAGTATAAATCACTCTCACTTGAAGTACCAAAATGGCCGCCTAAATTGCTTCTGATAATTGTAATAAATTTGTTGCCCTTGAAATTCCGATTATGGCAACAGTCCAGCAAGGTATTAATTTCTCTAGGAAATTTGTAAGATTTCAATAAGGAAGTTGAGGCGTTATGTCCTAATTACAAAGGGACACAGAAAAAAATCAAGGTCGTTATGTGAAAAATTCGCCACAAAATGGCGGCCACGCCCACAATCAAGGGAAGCGCGAGAGCTCCACAGTTAATTTCAGTTCAAAGGGGCAAACCTTGAAATGTAGTAAGAGCCCAGCAAAGGACCTGCCAATTATGCTAGGTCCAAGGAGTCGCTGAGGCAGGCAAAGGCAGCAGCGATTTTTTTTTTTTTAAACTGAGGGGGATAGGAATTATTCCCCCCCCCCCAACTTAAGCTCACAATTTAATGGAGATTATAGCCGGAGAGAGTGTAATTATCTCCACAGTGCCAATAGGACTCGCCTCAATTAAATAAAACAGCAAGCCTTAGCTACAAGAGGCTTTCTGCCGAAATTAGAAAGGAAGGCAGTAAAGGACCCGCTATTTAAGCAAGGTCCGACAAACAGCTGAGGCAGTTAACGGCCTCAAATAGTAATTTAAAGGGGAAGAACGGTATTTCTCCCTCAGAATAAACGAACTTTGAAATGGAGGCGTCTGTGAGTGAAACGGGAGCGCAACAGCTCCGCTGAATTAAACAAGTTCGCTTTAAATGCCAGGAGCCTTAATTAGGCTAATTTAAGCGGCTCTAGCTCCCCACGGGAGCGCTACGCTCCACCACCCCCACTAAATGGCCAGTGGAGGGATAAAATTTTTAAAACTTAAAGGGGGAGAATCCTGTAAGGGGCAAACCTCCTCACTCAGAAATCAATCAGATGTCCAGAGAGCCACAGAATGGTCAAAGAGAACGGTCCAAAGGTCAAAAGCCGAAAAATCCAAAAATTTTGAAGATCATAGGAAAAAAGGGTGAAGGAGAAATTTTCCACACAACAGTCCAGTCTGAAGGACTGAGCAAAGCTAGGAAGCCCCGTGCTAAGGGGCGGGATTTAGCTTTGACAGGCTCAGTCCTTATCTGATTGGCACGAGCTGAACCCACTCCTGGCTGCTGTCTCCACCTCACAATGGAGAACATGCACTATATCAGTCAAAGCTAGAGCAGAATCAAGGACTGAGAACAAGAGAGGAACCTGTAACACTCAGGCAGTTACTAACTATGTTTTCATGAGTAAAGGACAGAGTCAAGGCTGAGAATACACACCATTTTCCAAGAGACAATGAACTAAAGAGAGCCTGTCTTCTGAAAGTATTCAATCTCACTTTTTATTTCATTCTGCAAAAATGAAAAATACTTCCTTAATTTCCACTTGACTGATAGGCAGGAATTTTAGGATTGACAACTGGGTGACAACTTCTGAGAAAGTTTGGACTGGAAGTTGGAAAGATGCTTTGGAGGGGGAAAAGATACTCATTGACACCGTCTAAAAACTGCAGTTTTTCCGAGGCTCATTTGTTAGCCATGGATTCCCAAATAGATTCCATTTTAAGGACCTGCTTAAAGTGCATCAGTGCCCACTCCAGTTACACACCCTTTTTGAAACCAGAGGCCCATAATAGGCATAGCAATGGTTTCAAGCTTTCACCTTAGCTGTTGGAGCAGAGAAAAATGTCTCTCATTCTGTCTTGGGCAAAATTGATGGATATGTTGCATCCAAGAAAATTGATTCAAAGGTGCCAGCATAGGGAACAGATGCTTTTGAGTTTAGAGATAAAAGCCTGTGATGGAGAAGCCTCTAATCTTAGAAGAAACTATGCAGATGTTTAAAACCTCAGAACAAGTTAATTTTCAGATTCAGCATCAGGGAAACTTAAAAGGGTTGCTAAATTACATATTTATGACATAAATGACATAAGGGACACAGTGGTTCAGTGGCTAAGGCACTGAGCTTGTCTATTGAAAGGTTGGCAGTTCAGTGGTTCGAATCCCTAGTGCTACGTAGCAGGATGAGCTCCCGTTACTTGTCCCAGCTTCTGCCAACCTAGCAGTTCGAAAGCATGTAAAAATGCAAGTAGAAAAATAGGGACTTTGGTGGGAAGGTATTAGTGTTCCGTATGCCTTTGGCATTTAGTCATGCCGGCCATATGACCATGGAGACGTCTTCGGACAGTGCTGGCTATTCGGCTTTGAAACAGAGATGAGCACCACCCCCTAGAGTCAGGAACAACTGGCATATATGTGCGAGGGGAACCTTTTCCTTTACCTTAAATGACATATATGGAAATATTAAAAACAAAGGAAAAAACACATGAGCAAAGTAATTTGAACCAATACAATGAAGGGTTGCTCTGGGACATGAAATATTCAGCTTATCAAAAGGAAATGTCTTATATGCAACAAATTTGAAGAAATTGATTGCTTTGCAGTTGAGTGTCATACTCAAGAGCTGAGAAAAATTACAAAGCACAGTGATTCCCAATCAGCTTATTTATTTATTATTATTTATTCATAATTTTTTCATGCCACCCCAGTTATCACAATTCTAGGTGGTTTATTAAAAAAAATTCTGGAGAATCAATGACAAGAAAGCCAAAACCCCAACATCCCCCTAGTGTTCTCTTCTGGCATTTCATCTACCAGAGAGACCCTTGCGATTGATGCACAATCACAAGTGGCATTGGAGCAATTCAATCAAGACCTTTGTTACATGCCTATTCCAGTCAGTGACAAGAAACACCAGCAAATTACCTATCAGCTTTCTGAGATGAACTTAAGCTCCTTCTGGAATTCTAAAGTGTGCATTGGAATGGATATGACCGAGTGGATATGTCCTACTTCCACTGGGAATAGGCAGCCAAACAACATATCATTATCTAACCAGAGCAAAGTATTAATGAAAAAGTTCTCCACATACAGATCATATCACAACTGTTCTGAAATAAAAGCCCGGCCTAATGAACCCCAGTGTGTTTGGCTCTAATTGAGCTGGGTCAAGTGATGGTTGCTAAGGTGGCCATGAACTCCTGAATTGTCCCAGATTTCCTGCCACCAGGAATGAGATTGAAATTCCCAAGAATGCTAGACTTAGATTCTCCATTGCCGACTGGCAATGAAACTTAGCAACTCAACCCAATTATAGCCAAATTTCAACCAGAAGTTGCACATCCAGCTATTTGGTTGTCTTGGTCATACATGCCAGATCATCCATCTCATCCATCAATAAATTATGAATAACGAAGATCTTAGTTCAAACATATGTTATTTATTTATTTATTTATTTATTTAATTATTTTTATTAAACATTTTCCAACTTTAAAAACCATAAATAATACAAATAAAAGAAAAAGAAAAAAACAAACAACACAACAGTATAATACAATTTTACAGCTTGTCATATCATCATGTATATTCTGCTTTTGTAATTCACAAAATTACAAAATTTTGTCTTCTCATAGATTTTTAAACACTTCTAATAATAATATAGTAATTATGTTAAAATGATATAATACATTCTGATTATACATATATTATAGTCAATGATTTTAAAACTTTTATTTATTGTTTTGGCTTCTATTCTCCAGCCACTTGTACAATCTACTCCAAGTTTTATAATAATCCGATTCTTCTTTTTCATTTAACTCCATGGTCATCCTATCCATTTCAGCACATTCCAGTATCTTTCTAATTACCATTTCCTCTGAGGGGGTATTTATTTGTTTCCAGTTTTGTGCAAAAGCGATCCTAGCTGCAGTTAGTATGTGTAATATTGTGTATTGATAACTTTTTCCCATTTTTTAATCTAATATGCCTAATAAACATAATTCTGGTTTCAATTCTATTTTATGTTCCGTAATTTCTTCCAGCCATTCTTTAACTTTAAACCAATATTTCCTGGCATTGAGACATGTCCACCACATGTGATAGAATGTTCCAGATCTATGTCTACATCTCCAACACTCAGGGGATAAATTTGGGAACATTTTAGCCAATCTCGCTGGGGGTAAATGCCAGCTAACAGGGCATTTCTTACTAGGTGCTTCTGGAAATATGAAAGGGATTTATTTTTCCCTTCTCAGAGGAAGGCATGCCAGCTCAGTTGGAAATCGTGGCCTTCTATCATTAATATCCTTTTGTTTTTCAGTTGGATCCAATCCTTGAGCCACATCATGGCTGCAACCTGATAGTAAAGCTCCCAATCCAGGAAGCCGATGCCTCCTTTATTTCTGTTAGTTTTAGTTTTATGCGGGCTTTTTTCCTTAACCAAATAAATTTGGATACCATTTTGTTTAATTGTGAAAAAAAAATCCCTAATTTTATTGGTATTGTTTGAAAGAGATACAGTAATTTAGGTAATATATTCATTTTAATCGTTGAAATTCTGCTAATTAATTGTATCTGTAATTTAGCCCAATTGTCCAAATCTTTTTGTATTTGTTGTAAGTCTGTTGTAGTTATCTTCTTTTATCTTAGTACATTTTGCCGTTAACCATATTCCCAAATATCTAATTTTTTGGGCCCTCAAAATCCCCAATTTCTCCTCCAGTTCTTCAATTTCTCTATTAGTAAGATTCTTGGTTAACATCTTAGTTTTCTCTTTACTTATCTTAAACCCTGATACTTTACCAAATTGTTTTATTTCCTGTAATAAAATTTGCCCAATTTCTAAAGAGTCTTCTATGATGAATGCCTGATCATCCACAAAGGCTTGTGCCTTGTAGTTCTCCTTTTTAATTTTTAATCCCTTTATTTCCTGGTTTTGCTTGATTTGTAGCATTAACGACTCCATTGAGAGAATGAATAGCAGAGGGGATAGGGGACATCCCTGTCTCATCCCTATAGTTATATTGAAACCTTATGTCAATTCTCCATTTAGTATTATTCTTGCCATCTGGCTTGAGTAAATTGCTCTAATCATTCCAATAAATTTTTCTTTGAAATTCATCACTACTAACTGATTTATCAGAAAATCCCAATTCAAGTTATTGAACGCTTTTTGTGCATCAATAAAAATCACTGCCAATTGTTTCCCTGGATGTGCCTCATAATATTCCAATACATTCATTATGGCTCGTATCTTAGTTTTTATGTGCCTATTAGGTAAGAATTCATTTTGGTCTGAATGTATAATTTCATTAAAGATATTTTTAATTCTTTCTGCCATTATTGCCACAAATATTTTGTAATCAGCATTCAACAACGAGATTGGCCTGTAATTTTGAATCTTCTGTGTATCAGCATTATCTTTGGGGATAACTATTATGAGTGCCTCTGTCCAGGATTTGGTATTTTGGCTTGCTCTAATGTTCATTATGTACCTCTATTGAAGTACATATGTTGAAGTTGAATTAAGTTAGTAAGATCCTCAAAAAGAAAGAGGTGAGAAGTTTAAAAACAGAAGATGCATTACATTGTATACGGTTGTGGTGGAGGCATGGGTGGTTTATAAGAATAGAATAGGTTGTATTTTTCTGCATACTCAGGGTCCAAAGTGAGACCAGCATATGTATAATTTGGTATGGGTTTATTATGGTATCTTAATTGGGATGTGTAGTTTTTTTTTGTTTGAACAAGTTATGGGTAGTAATAATTGAAATAATAATAATAGAAACAGTCCAACGTCTAGACTGCTTAGCTTCCTTGTTTGCACCTACTTTGTCTAACCATCAAGCATCTTTTTGTCGAGTCTAAGTTGAATTGGTCATGCTTTTGAAAAAAAAAAACACAAAGGTTCCACACAGTCAAATGAGAGATAGAGTAAATTTTTTAAAAAGCAGTACTAATAAAAAACAACAACTTTTAGTATTATTGAGAATTTTTTTCATAAAAAGTAAAAAATATTTATTCAGAGACAGTTATTCCTAGATTTGGTGGAATAGAATAGCAGATATTTCAAGATGGGAAAAGCTGCAACTGTCAGGTTGGGTTGAATGTCTTGCCAAGGCTTAAGTTTTTGTTCGAATGAATTCCAATAAGAACTGGGAAAAAGACACTAGATCACTGGCACAGATTATTTTACATGGTCTGATTAAAGTTTGAGTAGTAAAATTCAAAAAAGTATAACCCTTGAAAAAGTGTATTGAACAGGCAACTAGTTGTGTTACCAGGGAAAATATTTAGATAGTTTAATAAGGGAAAACACTCATGTTATATGCCTTCAACACATTGAAGTACTGATGTCAATCTGTTGGAATGTAAATATCTCTGTTAAAAATGTATGACCTCCGTTTTTTAAAATGTGGAGGAGATGGCACCACCAATGGCTGCCTCAGTGAAATGCTCTCTAATGGTTTCTTTATTTTTTATTATTCTCTGCGATTCTCCATGGATTTCATACTCATGAGACCATCTGGTAAGAATTAAGCAATGTTTCTTTAAGGAGCACCTTTCTGTAACTTCACCCCCCTATCTTTACAAATGTGGAAGAGATTCTAACAGAGGAAGAAGCAAATTCTCCAGAGCAATGGATTACCAAAAACAAATGGAGACAGCGGAGACAGAGACGAGTGAAAAGAGCAGGAATTTTGAATAGGCTATGGAAAAGGGGGGAAAACCCCCTCTCCCTTCAATCTTTCTGACTAATTTATGTTCAATTGCTAATAAGATGGATGAAATACTCCATCTTATGCATTTTATGAAATGCAGATGCAATTCTGATTTTTACAACTCAGCAGCTCTCTGCTTTACTGAAACCTGGCTAAATGAAGAAATTGATGACAACAGCGTGCATAACTCAGGGTTTCAGATACAAAGAGTAGACAGAATTGCAGAATCATCAGTTTAAAGATGGGAGGAGGCTTATGTTTATATATCAATAACAGCTAGTCTCAGCATATAACTATAATATATAAATTCTGTGATGAAAACTTAGAGTCTTTACTTATCAACTCTAAGCCATTTTATTTTCCATGAGAATTCCCCTCATTTCTCCTAATTTCTGTGTATGTTCCTCCACAAGTCTGTGTAAACAGGCATTACAAACTCTAGCTGACCAGACTATGGAGGCTGAAGCCAAATACCCAGATTCACTGGCCTTTATTCTAGGTGATTTCAACAAAGGTAACTTAAGGAAAGAGCTTCCAAAAATATTTTCAGCATGTCAATTGTCCCACTAGAGGCAAGAATACTTTAGACCATTGCTACACAACACTAAAAGATGTTTCTCAGTTCTTACCATGAGCATCTGTGGGATACTCTGATCAGTAAATAATTCACCTTGTACCTGCTTACAGGCAAAGACTTAAAACCACAAAATCAACAATTAAATCAGTGGGGATCTGGACTAAGGAGGCAAAGCTAAAGCTACAAGCCTGCCTTGACTGCACCGATTGGAATGTTTTCAAAAATACCTCTGCAGACTTAGATGAACTCACAGATACTGTAACATCATATGTCAGCTTCTATGAAGACCTATCTGTACTGACCAGGAACTTGTGAATACACAGTAACAATAAACCTTGGTTCACAGCTAAACTTAAGCAGATATGTTGTACCAAAGAGGAAACCTATGGAAAAGGTGATAGAATGCTATATAATCAGGTCAGAAATGTATTAACAAGAGAGATCAGAGCAGCAAAAAGAAGCTATTCTGAAAAGCTAAGAAATCAGTTCTCAACAAATGAACCAGCAAACATGTGGAAAACTCTTAAAATATAACTGATTACGGCAAACCTCCTTCCCAGGCTGAAGGAAATCAACATCTGGCAAATGACCTGATCATGTTTTACTGCAGGTTTGAAAGGAAACTACAGACATCTATCTCCGTTCCAGACACACCAACAACAGCCAAACCCACTACAACTGACCCCATCCCATTGGGTTCACAACCCCTCATGATCACAGAAAAGGAAGTGCAAGATCTATTTCAGAGACAGAAGCCAGGAAAAGCACCAGACCCAGACAAGATAACTCCTTTTTGCTTAAAAGTCTGTGCTGACTAACTGGCCCCCATCTTTATCTGAATTTTTAATAAATCACTAGAGATGTGCCATGTTCCTTCTTACTTCAAACGCTCCACTATCATCCCAGTGCCGAAGAAGCCCTACATCAAGGAACTGAATGACAACAGACCAGTTGCTCTAACATCTGTAGTTATGAAAACTTTTGAAAGGCTACTGATGTCCCACATGAAAACCATCACAGATCCACGGTTAGACCCCCTGCAATTTGCATACCGAGCAAATAGATCAACAGATGATGCTGTTAATATGGCTTTGCACTACATCCTGCAACATCTTAAATCTCCAAAGACCTACGCAAGGGTCCTCTTTGTAGACTTTACTTCAGCATTCAATACCATCATACTGGACATTCTCCGAACTAAACTAAATCAGCTAGCAGTACCTGAACACACCTGTAAGCGGATCACAAGTTTCCTAACAGACAGGAAGCAGCAGATGAAGCTAGGGTTGTGGTCCGCCAGCAGCCTGTGGACCTGATAGTGGAGTCGGACAGTGAGGAGGCTGGGGAGGACAATGGGCCAGTCCTGGAGTCAGGGGAAGGCCCGGATGAGGGTTCTGCATCAGAGGCAGAGATGGGGCCAGGGCCATTTGGGAGCCTCCAGAGGCAGAAAGCAGAGAGGCAGAGGAACAGGAGGGGCCTGTTCCTAGTGCACACACGCGAAGAGCTGCCAGAAGGCAAGAGCAGCTGAAGCAAAAAGGGTGACTCAGGAGTAAGGCCAGAAGATGATTGGCCACTCTGATAAGGCTTAAAAGAGCAGCAACGAGCCATTGGGTTCTTTGTAGAAAACCAACGTAGATTCCAGTGCTTCTTGTTAGTGTCTCTTAAACTTTTGGGGGGTTTTGCCAAGAAAAGCCTTTGGCAGGTTGTGAAAGACACCAAATTGGTGATAAGGCCATAGGACTGGTTATGAAGAATTTAGTTTTGGACTAAGCTGAGAATGAATTAATTCTCAGCTGTTTTAATAAAATAAGTTTGTTCAGGACTGAATGGTGTTTGGTAATCACTATGTGGGCTTCGGTAACAACAGTTAGGCAAAATCACATCAGATACCTGTACAATTACCACAGGAGACCCCAAAGGCTGTGTGCTCTCTTCACTTCTCTTCTCTATATATACCAATGAGTGCATCTCAAACGATCCATCTGTTAAACTACTGAAGTTTGCAGATGAGACAACAGTGATTGGTCTCATTCGAGACAATGATGAATTCAGATGGGAGGTTGAAAAACTAGCCTTATGGTGCGACCAGAACAATCTGGAACTGAACACACTCAAAACCGTAGAAATGGTGGTAGACTTTAGGAGAAATCCTACCATACTACCACCTCTTACAATATTAGACAACACAGTATCAACAGTAGAAATCTTCAAATTTCTGGGTTCTATCATATCTCAAGACTTAAAATGGACACCTAATAACAAAAACATCATGAAAAAGCACAACAAAGAATGTTCTTTCTGCACCAACTCAGGAAGCTCAAACTGCCCAAGAAATTGCTGATACTGTTCTACAGAGGAATTATTGAATCTGTTATCTACACCTCTGTAATTGTCTGGTTTGGTTCTGCAACCCAACAAGACAGACACAGACTTCAGAAAATAATTAGAAGTGCAGAAAAAAAGAATTACTACCAACCTGCCTTCCACTGAGGACCTGTATACTGCATGAGTCAAAAGGAGGACTGTGAAAATATTTTCAGAACCCTCACATCCTGGACATAAATTGTTTCAACTCCTACCCTCAAAATGACACTATAGAGCACTTCACACCAATACAACTAGACACAAGAACAGGTTTTTTTTTCTGAACTCCATCACTCTGCTAAACAAATAATTCCTCAACACTGTCAAACTATTCACTAAGGCTGCATTACTGTTACTATTAATCTTCTCACCATTCCTATCACCCATCTCCTCTCACTTATGACTGTATAACTGTAACTTTGTTGCTTGTAACCTTACAATTTATATTAATATTGATTGTTTCCTGACTGCTAATTTGTACCCTATGACTATCATTAAGTGTTGTACCTTACAATTCTTGATGAATGTATCTTGTCTTTCTATGTACACTGAGGGCATATGCACCAAAGACAAATTCCTTGTGTGTCCAATCACACTTGGCCAATAAAAAATTCTATTCTATTCTATTCTATTCTATTCTATTCTATTCTATTCTATTCTATTCTATTCTATTCTATTCTATTCTATTCTATTCTAAGGAAAAATTGTATAGGAAAGATAATAATGCCATTTATAAAGGCTGATTTCTGCCAATATAAAAAAATGAATATATCATGTAGCAAAACCTATGTAACCTATGCCAATATAAAAAAAATGAATATATCGTGTAGCAAAACCTATGTAAAGGAAAACATGTATCTTATGTCTAGAAAAATGCATAAATAGAAAAGATAAAATACCCATTATTTTGGCTCTAAATGAAGACACATTTGTTCAATGATAATTGGGGCATCTGCCTTAAAATATCTATTTTAAAAGAACATAAAAGGAAGGAAGGATTGCACAAGGGAAGATGTTCATAGTGATACAGCAAAAACTATTGTAATAAGTCAATGCTGTCCAATCTATTGATAATGATTAACTAGATTGTTAAATCAAAAAACTTATAAAAGTGGGGCAGAGAAGCAGTCCCATTGTGACCATCCATCCAAAGCTAATCAACAATTTTGTATTGAATAAACATATTTCCTTTGACCTCTACTGATCAATAGTGAATTTTACCAAATTCTCGATTTAGGAAATGACTCAAAGGGAAAAGGTGCCTGATTCATCTGACAAAATTTAAAAAATAATTTCAGATTTAAACAGTGCATAACAACATATCCACATCTGTGTATTAAATTTAAAAAAAAGATCTCAAGCAAGAATGAATATGTACCACACAAACCTCACCAAAGCAAGCAATTGGTTTTGAAGTGTGCTAAAGTATCTGTAAGAAAAAAAGTGAGTTTAGAATTCATTGCAGAGAAGCTGAACTAATACTTTGCTCTCATCTTCACCGGAGATGAATTACAACAGACCTTGACTCTGAGCTCCCATTCTTAGGAAGGGAATCTGATTAACTGGGCCATAAAGATATGAGAAGATAAGTAGTACTAGGTCTTATTGGCCAACTGAACTAGGTCCTGATAACATCTGCCCAAGGTTTATTAAGGAGCTTATGACCGAGATGTTAGATGTCCTAACTCAGGGGTGTTAAACTTGATTTCATTGAATCAGAGTTGTGTTTGACCTTGGGGACTGGGGGGGAGGGGCATAGTCAGGGTGGGCATGGCCAGCTTGATGTCACTCATGTCAGGGGCCACCTGAGGTGGCCAAGTGCTAAGGCAGGACTTCTCTCAGACCCTCCTTAATCTTATTATAATCTCCTTCCTCCCTCCCTCCCTCCCCCCCCTCCCTCCCTCCCTTCCTTTTCTTCTTTTTCCTTCCCTCTTCATTCTCTTTCTTCTTCCTTCACCTCTTCCCTTATTTTTCCTTCCTTGCTTCTTCCCATCTTTCCTTCTTTTTCTTTTTCTTTCCTCTTTTCCTTTCTATTTTCCTGTCCCTTCTTACATGCTCAAATGCAAAAGGGGAAACATTTCTCCTTTTGTTTTGTTTTTAATTTGTTTTTAGCCCTCTGCCAGCAAAAATGGAGCCTGGGATGACCGCATGTGGCCTACAATGGCCCTGTTTTCAGCCATGATGTCCTCCTGCCGCCCTCTACCAGTGAAAGCAGAGCCCAAGTCACTGTGCAGAGCTCTTCTGAGCTCCATTTTCACCGACAGAGGCACCACGGGCTGGTCCTTTTTTGTTTCCAGATTGGCCCCACAGGCCAGATCTAAGAACCCCACAGACCAGATCCGGCCTATAGGCCTTGTGTTTGATACCTCTGTCCTAACCAAATATGCAACCTGTTTGTATATTAGCCTCTTTAGTTGAGGGCTGGAATTGGCCAATGTAACTCCAACTTTTACAAATGACTTATTGAAAAATCCAAGAAATTAGAACACAAGCATATGTTCCAGGGATGATAGTGGAAACTTCTAATAAAGATTAAATTATCAACAGAACAGAACAGAACAGAATTCTTTATTGGTCAAGTGTGATTAGACACACAAGGAATTTGTTTTTGGTTCATACGCTCTTGGTGTACATAAAAGAAAAATACATTCATCAAGAATCATAAGGTACAACACTTAATGATAGTCATAGGGAAACAGTCACTATAAATCTTAAGGATACCAGCAGCAAGGTTACGATCATACAGTCATAAGTGTGAGGAGATGGGTGATATGAATGATGAGAAGATTAATAGTAATGCAACCTAATGTGAATAGTTTGACATTGTTGAAGGAATTATTTGTTTAGCAGATTGATGGTGTTCAGAAAAAAACTGTTCTCGTGTCTAGTTGTCTTGATGTGCAGTGCTCTATAGTGTCATTTTGAGGGTAGGAGCTGAAACAATTTATGTCCAGGATGCGAGGGGTCTGTAAGTATTTTCACAGCCTTCTTTTTCACTCGTGCAGTATACACATCCTCAATGGAAGGCAGGTTTGTTGTTTTTTCTGCAGTTCTAATTATCCTCTGAACTCTGTGTCTGTCTTGTTGGGTTGCAGAACCAAATCAGACAGTTATAGAGGTGCAGATGACAGACTCAATAATTCCTCTATAGAACTGTATTAGCAGCTCCTTGGACAATTTAAGCTTCCTGAGTTGGCGCAGAAAGAAAATTCTCTGTTGTGCTTCTCTGATGACATTTTTCATGATAGGTGTCCATTTTCGGTCTTGAGATATGATAGAACCTAGAAACATGAAGGTCTTTACTGTTGATACTGTGTTATCTAGTATTGTAAAAGGTGGTAGTTTGGGAAGGTTTCTTCTAAAGTCTACCACCATTTCTATGGTTTTGAGTGTGTTCAGTTTCAGATTGTTCCGGTCATACCACAAGGCTAGTTGTTCAACCTCATGTTTGTATGTGGATTCATCATTGTCTCAAATGAGACCAATCAATGTTGTAATAAAATTTTTTTAAAAAACCATTAGAGAGTATTTCACCGAGGCAGCCACCTGCGGTACCATCTTGGAAATCAGACATCTGAAGTCACAGACTTTTCTCAAGGATTAGGGTATTGAATGAGGCTTCACTAGACAAGGATCCTGCATAACTACTGGAGATTTCTGAGAATATTAATAAACATATGGATAAGGAGGAGCCAATACACATCATTTACTTTAAAAAGTCTTACATTAATGGAATGGGTGCCAGAATGGGAGATACCATTCAAAGTGAGTGTAAAGTGATACACATTGGTGCCAAAATCTGATTACTCATACAAACCAATGGGATCAGAGTCATCAGTGGCTGATGAGGAAAGAAACCTTGGAGCAATGATAGGTCATGGGAATCAATGGCTACTAGTCTTGATGGGAGTCTGACTGCCTCAAAAGACCACTCCCTAAGAGACTAAAGGGCTTCCTGGTGCAGTTGGTTGCCCATTGTGAGAACAGACTGTTGGACTAGATGGTTTAGGATTTAAATCCATCAGAGTATTGTTTATGTCCTTATTTAATGGACTTTACAATATATCGATAAAGAATTTTGCAAATATAAATATTTTGATAGGAACAAGGTATGCCTGATATCAAAGTTCTAAATGTCTTCTTCTAATTTATAGGATTAATAATCACACTGGTTCAAAAATATTGGGATAGTTAGAATAGTAGCTGAATGTATCATCACCTTGATGATATTTCATTCATTGAGTGTTACCCTCAGTTCTTCCTGCATCACATCTATTAGGCTTCACATTTGGGCTCAGCAGGAAAGGATGGTTTTCTAAATAATTCAAGTCCTGGTTCATTATCTCAGTCTGAGTTGACAGAACACTCACTAACATCACCTGGCTACATTCAAATTTTCATTGCAGAATAAAATGAAGCTTCACCAAAAAAAAAAAAAAAAAATGCTATTCAGTGCAATCAGAAAGTATTGCAGACTTTATATTTGTGTAGGGGAGCCAAAGTAGTAAAAATACTCGTCTTTGCATTTGTTTTTATCAGTAAAATGGCTAGAATATATTTTTGACACGTAGACCTTCAATCACTCACTCACTCACTCAATCAATCAATCAATCAATCAGATTAGCTTTAAAATGAAAATAATGCCTCTTTTATTCTATCCCATAGCACTAGAAAACATCCAAGTGATTCCTAAGGGGGAGCAAAACCAACCCACATATTTTACCACTTCTAGAATATTTTCTAGAAGAGGTAAAATATGTGAACATATTTTACCTCTTCTAGAAAATTTTCATATTTTGAACATATACATAAGGTGGAAGCAAGGATTTATGTTGCTTCTATGCACATGCCTGAAGAATTTAGTTCTCTAAAAGGGCTATTTAAGATAATCCACAATGCATCACCACTATTTAGTGCCCAATTCCTATCATAAGCCATTCATTCATATACTGGGATTTTGTTTCGTAGGAGAACATCTAACAAAATCCTCCTATATCAGAGTGATCCAAGCAAAGAGAAATTACATCTCAGAAAACAATGTGGTGACAGAAATAACAGATGAAGCAGAAAATGGGAAAAAGTCCTCACTTCTTTCTCAGTTGATTGGGCAGAAATGGGAAATTATCTAGAATTGTGTGAAAATATCAGCTGAATAATTACTCAAGGAGATATGTCCCTGTTGCTCTTTGGATCCAGTATATTAATGGACTAAATTATTCCATTTTCTGGATTCCTTATCTGAAATCTTGTTAACTAACAAGAGGATTTCATAATCCAAATAGTGTTTCAAGTATTGGATTGCTGGGCAGTTCAAAGAAGTTTAAATCTGTTTTGCAATGCCTTCATTTAAGGATAAGCACCACCCACACCGTAAGACAGTGAATGGTAAACAATCAATTATAAATCAAATTCCTAGGGAGGAGATAGAAAACCAAAGCAAGGTTGAAAGTGATTTAACAAAAGGGGCAGTCTGATGATTCAGTAGAAACACTAGCTGAGTTTCTGCTTAGTGCAATAGTTTGAAATACATGTTTGTATTATTTCAGTTTGCAGATTTCATTATAATTGTTACTGAAAACTGCTTCTGAAAAGAAATGGCTTGGTTTGGACTTGTTTTATTATTATTATTATTCATTCTTACAGTTTTATTACTTTTCAAAATGGGTTGTTCTCAGAGTAACAGCTCCCAAAAGCTTCCACCTGGACCCAGGACCATACCCTTTTTGGGAAATCTGCACATAATGGATCTCAAGAGGCCTTTCAAGACAATGATAAAGGTAAACATGATGATTAACAACTATGAATGTTCTTTACCAAAGTGTACTGATGTTGGTATAAAAGTTTAGCAATTTATCAGATTATCCAGTTAATTGGAATAAGATTGATATGCTCCCTGTTGGTTCTAAGGAGTCTATGGAAATGTATAAAAATGACATTAACTTGATGTTTGCATTTGTTTATATATGCCGCAAGGATTATACAAACAAAAATATTTGTTAATAGGATTTTTTCTAATTTTTATCTGAAACTTGAAAGGGTGGTTAAAATTTCCTATGACTATGTAGAGGAAGGAAAATGTAAAAATCTTACATTGATATCTGTATTAATATAATAATCTGTAGCTTAACATATTTTAATAACATATATTCTTAGTGAAATGCCCATTATTCAAAAACTTTAGCTGCTATTTCCTGCTCCAGAGAATTTTTCCAAAACAGCTAGTGAAAAACATAATTTTGAACCTTATTCAGAGTTTTTTAATTCCAACTTAAATATGACAAGGTTCAAAGAATTAAAGGTTTGGAAATACCTTCCCTCCCCCTGCTAATGATTTGCAGCCTGCTTTAAAATTTTGAAGTTTCTACTTTCTATTCCAAGTTAAACCAGTAAAATTAGAGAAAAACTTTTTTGAAGCCTTAAATAAAATAGTTACCAAATTTATATGGTAGGGAAAAAGACTGAGAATTAGACTTAAATTCTACAGGACACAAAAGATAAAGGAGGAGTAGCACTCCCAGAATGGGAAACATATTATCAAGCCTCTTGCATAACCTGGCTAAAAGAGTGGATAGAGTTAAGGAATAAAAGAACACTAGTAATCGAGGGACATGATCTACAAGTGGGATGGCATGCATTCCTTTGGGATGGAAAACATAAAACACATAGCTATTTCATAAGACATATACTAAGGAATGCATTGCTACTAATTCTGTTAAAAAAAATCAGCATTACACAAAAATACCAATTTGGATCTCACCTATAGAAGCATTAAAACATCCAAATTTAACTGAATGGGTTAAGATAATGAGATATAGAGATATACTAAAAGAACAAGGAAATTTGAAATCGAAACAGGAATTGGAACATGATCTTAGTAGAGGAATTGATTGGTGGACATACATGCAAATTCAGTCTAAATATGAAGAACATTCAAAATTATATGAAGTACAAAACAAGCAACATGAATTGGATAAAATTATACAATGGACAGAGGAGAAATTAATTAGTAGGATATACAGATTTTTACTGTGATATAAGATGGAAGCGGAAGTAGTTAAAGATACAATGATCAAATGGGGAAAAAAATTTAATCGTACAATAGAATTGGAGAGATGGGAAACAATTTGGCAAATAAATACAAAATTAAAATGAGAGAATATGTGATAAATGGTGTCATTACAGACTGCATTAAAAAAATCCTTCATCCATTGATAATATCAGTTCATTGCTGAACATGTGAGATAGTTTAAAGTTCCCATTTCTTACAGCATAAATGGAGACATTTGTAAACAGGATTACTGGGAAGGAATGAGTAGTAGACATAATGTTTCAAGACAGAAGCAAATATATTGATAAAGTACTCCATGTTATTTTTAAGCGAATCCCTGTTTTTGTGGTAAGTAGCTAATTCTTCCAAGCCATTTGGATTGGAAGACCCCTATCAGCTCTGTCTTGTCCTTTAGAATTAAACAGATATGCTAGCAACCTTCACTAGCAATGAAAGATAGTAGAGAGGGTTCTGCAGCAGCTGAGGAAAATAACATACCACATGAAGTCCAACATGAATGATTAATAACATAATGAAATTGTGGTACCTGAAGAACAACTCTTGAGGTTGGAAGTCAGACTTTTCCTGCTTTAGGAGGCAATGGTGTCAGACTCTTCCTATCATTTTAGGAAAGATTACAAAGCACCAGAAGTTTCCTGATTTAGACACAGGATGGATCTGGAAATAACTGCTGGCATTTTATTTTATAGGCATTTCTTAAAACTGTTTCATTTTCTTGAGATGTTAAAGCTTATGCACAGCTGAGCAATCAATGTGCCATGTTGTGTGCAGTGGATCAAGAATGGTGTTGCATGGAGGAATAAAAATTAATATATCAGAAATTGTTATTATAGAAAATGTTCTTCCTGCATAGCTTCTTTAAAATTTCCAAAACATGACCAAATTCTGTCATGAGTATCAAATGGACAATAGTATTTGTATGCTTGTTTTTTTAAAAAAGAACAGTGTAATAACTTATAACGCAAAAGAAAGGAAGAAATACTTCAATCTTGGATTTGTGAGACATGACTTGTAACAGAATTTTCCTTATGTGAGACTAATTGTGGATCAAAACTGCCTCTCATTTTTCATCTGCTGAATTCCAGTTGTCAAAAGAATATGGTCCCGTTTTCCGTCTTCAAATGGGATGCCAGGAAATGGTGGTGCTGACTGGCTATGAGACGGTCAAAGAGGCTTTGGTGAACCAGGCAGAGGCATTTGCAGAGAGAGCTATTGCCCCCATTTCTGAGGACTATGCAAAGGGTTTTGGTAAGTTGTTTATTCTGGATTGCAGGTGACACTCCTTGCAAAACTCTAATCAATATTATGTACAACTCACTCGGAAATACAATGAAAATATCATGGTAATAAATGGTAGGGAACAGTATTAAAAAAGAACATTTTTCAACCAATGTGTGTGCTTACACCCAAACTTCTTGCACCAAACTAAGAGTCTTGCTGCCCAAGAGAACTTTATCTAAAGGAGATGGCAGCAGCCAGTATCTTTGCAGCTCTTCTTTCTCTCCCCCCTCCCTCTGTCACTCCCTGTGTGTCTCATGGTTTGCTTAGCAACAAACCATGTCACATAGCAACCTTTTCACCAGAACTATTTACAGTTGATAAACAAGGATTACATATAGAATGTTTCCTCTGAAGTTTTCATAGAAGAGAATTTGGACAGCTTCTGGAAAGCACAACAGGTTGATGTGACTTAATCTCTCAGTGCCAACAGACAGAGGCATCCAGAGAACAAAAGATATAGCGATATTTTATTTATTAAATTTAATGGCCACCCATCTTACTACAGGATAACTCTGTAAGGAATAATTGTACTACCAGTAAGAATCCAAACCTTGAACCTGTTTGTTTTACTTGTTTCAAATTTGGGGTGCAGGAAATCACAGTATAATGCGTGTATTGTTTTTCATTTGCCCCAAATGTTGAAATTAGCTGGTCCACTGTCTAAGGAAGGAAGGGGGGCAGGGGACTGTTCTCCCAGAGTTCAATTTGGATTATCTCCTATTATTTCTCCTTGCAAGAGACACCAGGGCAGAGATGGGTTTCAGCAGGTTCTGACCAGTTCTGGAGAACCGGTAGTGGATTTTTTTTTTGCATAATTTTTTTTATTTTTATTTCTCATAAACGTATTTAAGTGTACAGTCTCTTATCCATCATTAATCATTGATCATTCATCTTATCCTTTAACTTTCATTTTTATTTGTTCGGGGCTACTCTTTTACCATTTCCTCTCTTTTGTTTTACCACAATCTTTCCTCTTCTTCCCTCCTCTTTCTTTTTCTGTCCCTTTCTACTTTCTTCATTGCTCCTCCCCTCCCCTTCTATTTCCCTCCCATTCCCCTACTCCTCTCTTCTTCCTCTCTTCTATCCCCCTCTCTCCTTTCCTCTCTTCTCCCCTTCTTCCCCCTCTATTCCTCTCTCCTTTCCCACACCTTTGTTGTATCCATTTTCAATTTAATCTAGAATGGTATTCGAGCAGCCCCGATTTTCTATTTACATATATCTTCATTTCAAATTCTTTTTTATTTAATAATTACGTCTGTTTTATCATTCATGTACACTTTTATAGTAACTCTTTTTCTTTTTCCCCCTTCCCCCTTTTCCATTTACCTAGGCATCATCTGAGTTTCTATTCTTATTGTCTTTTCTCTTATTTATCTTTTCCCTATCCACTTCCTCTCTCTATCTTTATTTATATTTCTCTTCTAACCAATCATAAAAACTTCCCCATATCTTGAAATACATTGATTCCTCTTTATCTTTTATTCTCAATGTTAATCTATTCATTTCTGCAATTTCTAAAATTTTCTTTATTATCTCTCCTTCTGATGGGATTTTGTCTGCTTTCTAGTTTTTTGCACATACTATTCTAGCCGCTGTTATTATGTGAATCATCAAATATATATCTTCTTTGCTATATTTCTCCAGTATTATTCCCAATAAGAATATCTCTGGTCTTAGCTCTATTTGTTGCTGTAGCATTTCCTCTAACCATATCTGTATTTTAACCCAATAGTTCTTCACTTCTTTACATGTCCACCACATATGGTAATATGATCCTGGCAGCTGATGACATTTCCAACATTTAGCTGATTTATTTTTAAACATTTTAGGTAATCTTTCTGGTGACATATGCCATCTATAAAACATTTTATACAAATTTTCTTTATATGCGGTTGCCATTGTTACTCTATATTTCTCTCCCATAATTGTTGCCATTTCTCCAATTCAATAGTATAAGCAAAGTTTTTTGCCCATGCTATCATTGTTTCTTTTACTTCATCTTCTAATTCTATTCACAATAAATAATTATATAATTTCTTAATCATTTTTTCATCTGTTCCTGTCAATATCTCATCCAATTCTGATTTCCCCAAATTAAAGCCATACTGTTTACGGTCTGCTTCAAATCTTGCTTCTATTTGCAATCTTGTATTCCAATCTGTCTCAATCCCTTGTTTTTCTAACTCTTGCTTTTGTTTCAATTCTCCCCGTCCTGTTAATATATCCTTATAGCTAACAATATTCCCCATATTTACAATATTTGGATATGTCAAAGCTTCTATTGTTGAAAGCCACATTGGTATATTCAAATAATGTTTTTCTTTCACTCTCTCCCACACTAATAACAAACCATTTCTTATATAATGTCTCTGGAAATATTCATGTATCCTTTGTTTCCCATACCATAGGAAAGTGTGCCAACCTAGTTGTAATTTATGTCCCTCCTACGTCAATAGTCTTATGTTTCTCAATAAAATCCATTCCTTAATCCACGTTAACGCAGCTGCTTGATAATATAGTTCCCAATTCGGTAGTCCAAACCCACCTCTAATTCTTGCATCTTGTAGCTTTTTTGTATTAATTTTTGCTCTTTTTCCTTGCCATACATATTTCCATATTATTCTCTTCAAATTTTCAAAATACTTTTTCTCCACTTTTATTTGTATCGTTTGAAAGAGAAATAACAATTTTGGTAATATGTTCATCTTTATTAATGTTATTCTTCCCATTAATGATAGTTGCAGATTCCTCAATTTCTCCAAGTCTGTTTCAATTTGTTTTTTTTTCAATTTACCATAATTATCTTCCTTGATAGTTACACATCTTGACATTAAATAAATACCCAAATACTTCACTTTCTTCACTATTTGAATGTCCAGTTTCTCCATCATTTCCTTTTTTTTATTTTCTCTCATATTTTTTTACTAATACTTTTGTCTTGTCTTTATTAATTTTCAATCCTGCTACTTTTCCATATTCTTCTATTTGCTCAATCAGCTCTGGAGCTGTCTCTATTGGATCTTCCATAATAAACACCAAATCATCCACAAATGCTTGCAATTTATATTCTTCTTTTTAAATTTTCATTCCTTTTATGTCCTTGTCCTGTCTCACTTTTCTATTTAAAATCTCTAGTGTAAAATTATGGTACCTGAGAATTTGCACAGCCAAGTCAGTAGTAAATGTTGAAATTTGCTGGTCCACTGTCTAAGGAAGGAAGGAGGGCTGTTCTCCCAGAGTTCAATTTGGATTATCTCCTATTATTTCTCCTTGCAAGAGACACCAGGGCAGAGGTGGGTTTCAGCAGGTTCTGACCAGTTCTGGAGAACCGGTAGCGTAAATTTTGAGTAGTTCGGAGAACCAGTAAATACCACCTCTGACTGGCTCAGCCCCCATCAATTCTCTGCCTCCTGAGTCCCAGCTGATCAGGAGGAAATGGGGATTTTGCAGTATCCTTTCCCTGGTGTGGGGAGGGAATAGAGATTTTACAGTATCCTTCCCTTGCCATGCCCACCAAGTCTTGCCCACCAAACCTTAACATGCCCACCAAGCCTTGCCCAATAGTAAAAAATTTTGAAACCCACCACTGCACCAGGGTTATTTTTACATGAACTGTAATCCTTACTCATCATAGGCAGCTTAAACTTTAAACTTCACACTTAAGTAGCCACCTGATGAGAGCATGAACACTTCACTTGCTATGCTAGAAGTAAATAAAAATAAACAGTAATAGTAAATAACCACTTTCCATTCCCTTCAATTTTTCTACTCTTCAGATATAGGCATTATAAAGAATGCCTATAAAGAATTTTCCTGGTTCAAACTGATCTTCGACTTGAACTCTTATTTCTAATTTGACCTCTTATTTACCTCTCCAGGTGTTATTTTTGCTCATGGTGAGAACTGGAGAAAAATGCGGCAGTTTTCAATATCTGCATTACGGGATTATGGAATGGGCAAGAGGATTGTTGAAGACAAAATCAGTGAAGAGTGCAGTGTCTTGATAAAAACATATGAGACATATGAAGGTGAGTTGGTATTCCATCCTACAGACTTACCAGTTATCTTTCAAGACAATCTATGTATAGAAGATCTAGAGGAATCTTCAGAAAAATATGCCAATAACTGTTATTTATGAGGAATTGTTATACTAAATTAGCTATTGAAGTTTACAGAAGGATAAATTGTTTCCAATATGAGCACTGCTGTTGTGTATGAAAAAATGTTAGGAATTGGACTTACTTGTTCCTCCAGGCTTTCAGTCAGTGATACTCATGTTATCCAATTAAGTAGAATAAGTTAAAAACCTAAGCACTAAACCAACACCATTCACCACAATTCTTGGCTCTCCAAGTGATCCACTTTCCGGTATCCTCTCATTCATTCTCACCCAGGCACTCCTGTACTTTAACACTCTCCCTATCACCACAAGATCACATTGAGATTATTGCACAATTTCCTCTTAAACTCATGGCCCAGAATTCTATTATCTTCATTCCATGGAACATAATATGCAACTATCACCAATATTTAAACTCCTATTTTGATCCCACATGTCAGGCATATCAAATTTTGAAAGAATGAAGCATGAATATGACTAATAAAAATTATCAACATCTTTCTCTGTATTTAATGACATTATTATAGTAGCTTCCACCTTAATACTACATTTTTTTCTCATTAACAAATCATTGCTTGCAATGAATAAATATTAAATGATCAGAGTGCATTACACTTGCCAAAACCTTTCTGGAATCAGCAATATTTCCATATGTTGTTTAGAAATACATTGGTCACGATCATCATCTGCTTTAGGAATTAGGTAGTGGAAACTGCATTAAGAAAGAGTGACAAAATAGTGGCTGCAAAATCTTCTGAGAAATATATCAAAGTTAACCTATCAAAATACCTGTACATCCTTTATAAGTCTAGTGTCTATTAGTTCTGTTGACAATTTCAGCTTATCTTTATGGTCCAGCACTCTCTGTTTCAAATTACATGACACTTCTGCAATGATGGGTGGGGAGTTAGGTCCTTAAAACATCTTATTGTAACAGTTTCGAATTTTGCAAGGAATACAATCAGCAGAAACAAATTGTGCTCATAACAGCAGAAACAAATTATAAACAAAAGTTAGTTTCCTCTCTGATGGGAAGAGCTGGAACTCTGTTCTTCACTATAGAGAGGAAAACTGTGCTCTGAAGCCTTAGATTTATTTGTTAAAACTTTGGTATTACTCATTTTAGTTTTCATGCTGCCAGCAACATGGTCTATCTTTAGCTGTTCTTCCATTTGCACACTGAACACAGGGACTAGAATGCTGCTGCTCCATTTTACATGTCATCAGAAATGTAACTGCTTTTCACTCCAAATGATGCATGTCTCTAGGACTACATTAATGTGTAATTACTTCTGATTTTAATGGGATGGGTTACAGAATTATTCTTTGTGTTACTGTCAGTAAATTTTAATTCATATATCTATGTTCTCTTGCTAACTTCTATGCAGAGTATAAACTAGTTTTTATGATAAATGCTAGATATAAGCAATCTAAAGGTGACAAAGAGCAGGTCTAATTCTGGGATTCTTTCACAATTCTGTTTCAATTTATTGCTCATGACCAGGAAAGCCATTTGACCCAGGAACAATTTTGAAAGCTGCAGCCGCCAATATCATAGTTTCTTTTTTACTTGGCAAGAGATTTGAATATGAAGATGCTACACTTCTAAGACTACTCGAGTTAATTGAAGAAAATTTACACCTTGTAGGAACCCCTTCTACGTTGGTAATGTAATCTTTCATATGAAGAAAAATGTCATCTCTACAGTTTCTTAAGGTTCAATTTGTGAGATTTGGATCTTAATTAATTAATAAACTTGATTTATCATAACTTTAGCACCCATGTATTTCATAATTGATGATAATGATGGTGATTTTGGAGACTATTTGGATAACAATGCTTTGAGATATCTATCAGAAAATATATTCATAGTATTCAGTTCTGTTAATTTGCTACTTCTCTTATTATACTATCCTGTTTCAGGTGTATACTGTGTTTCCCAAGTTGGGATTCCTTTTGGATGCTCATAAAAAAATAATGAATAACCGAAAAGAGTTCCATGAATTCATACAGGCCACTTTCCTTGAAAACCTCAAAGAGTTTGATGAAAATAATCAGAGGACTTTTATTGATGCATTTCTTATTCGGCAGAAAAAGGTAATAAAGCATTTTAAGTATGCAAGGAATTGTAACTGATGTTTTTTCTTTCACATGTTTTAAAAATATTCTGGCTGGTGCCAGAATACATGCAGCTGGAGAAAATCATTGCTTTAAAAATGTCCAAGAAAACAATTTCTTGGAGTGAAAGCAAGGAGTGAATATGTGAGTATAGTTTGGAATTTGTGTAATCGCATTCTCAGGTTCTGTGGGGATATAAACTTGAAACAAAAATAATAAAAATTAATAACCTCTGCCCGCAAGGACACTATTAAACAGCGAAAGCTGATTAAAACAGTGATCATGATTAAAACTATATGAAACAACATTCAAGAGGGGCTGTAGGCACCTCCAGGGTATGAGAGTTCCCATTATTTGGCAGCTCCACATCTTCCTCAATTCCTGAGACATGGCTCTCCGCAAGTCTTCGTGCAGCATCCTTGATGGCCAACAGATTCACTGTTTGTGTGATTTTTTAGACATTGCAGTCTAAGGAAATCCATGGAAAAGTGAAGGTGAGCTCTGAAACCAGAAGTCTTTCTTCTTCATGTGAGTTAAAATTAAATCACTCTTCATGAAAGAAAGCATTGAGCTGGCATACATTGAGAAGAACTGGTGGAGAGAGGTGGGGGATGTTAATCACAATTTTTCTCCAAACTCATTCCTGTTTCTTCCATTATCACCATTCTCTGGAACATAACGTGCAACAGCCACTCAGCATATGCACTTCCTTACACAGCCACAGCAAAAGGATGTCCTGTGTTAATGAATCCTGACATTACATTTCTGCTGTAATTGATTCTAATTTTAATCCCCCTGCATACATTGATATATGCTAATCTACAAGATGAAGCTGTCTTCATTTAGATCAAGTTCCTTTTCCATTTTCTCTTAAATTCCAAAACAGGAAACATTTTAATTTTTCTTTATTTCAATTCGTTCAGTAATTCATGGTCTTTACCATATGTTTCTCATTATCACAAGTTACAGTCTTCTTTAGCCCTGGCCATAAACAGATGTGTCCATAAACCCTGGCATCAGTGTGGTGTTGTTTAGAGGGGCAAGTGGAGAGATTTACCCCAGAAAATCCCTGCTGGCTTCCCATTATCTTTATGGAGGAAAAAGCAAGGAAGATTGCAAAAAGCAAGCACGTAATAACAGTCACTGAACTATAGTAAGTGTTAGATCATGGCTGCCAAGCACCCAAAGCAGCATTATGTAATTGTGGGACTGCTCAGATGGTTGGAGCTAAAAGAATTGGTTACAACCACCATTTGTTTACTATCATTTTAACTTGAAATGCTCCTGGAATGAATGGTCATAAGTTAAAGACTATTTGTATATGTGACATATTCAGGATGCTTATATTTTGCTTTAGTTTGTTTAATAAAGCTTTATATAAGCAGAAATCTCGAGTCTAGATTTAATCATACTAATAATCACTGTACCTATATTGATAGCCTTTCCCCCCATTATAAATAATAAACCTAAAATTTATTTCAGATAAGCAATACACTCTCCTACAGTTTTTGTGAAGAACAACTCTCACAATCTCCTGACACTGGAAATTTGGAGTCCACTGTAACATCTGTCCATGTATGTAGATTATAGACATACATTAAATGTCCTTGGTATCTTTTCTTTATACTCTTCAGGAGAATAAGAAGTCAACAGATAGCTATTTCCATAACGATAACCTTATAGGTCTTGTGGATAACCTATTTATTGCTGGCATGGATACTACTTCAAACACTTTGTACTGGACCTTACTCCTAATGATGAAGTATCCAGATGTTCAGAGTAAGCCGTTTTCATTTGACTGATTTTCAATAAAGGTATATAATTACCTGCCAAAATAACATGGGGATGGGAGAATAAGAAGCAAGAATGAGTTGCCTCATCTATTTATATTTGAGGGAATTAATGTGATGTGAGAGTGATTATAACCCTGATGGCAAACTGGTTGCCCCAATTCAGCTTTACCACACATGCACGTGCACCTCCCACCACCCAGCTGGTTATTGAGTTTCTGCCGTGCCTGTGTGGGGCGTGGGCACGTGCAGGGGGGCATGTGCATGTGCAAGGGGTGGGGTACATGGGGGCAGGACACGTGCGCATGCATGGGGGCAGGGGGAGCACGTGCACATGCATGTGGGGGCGGGCATGTGAGGACGGGGTAAATGCGGACATTCCATTTTGGTGGTTCAGCGCATGCCTGTGAGCTTTTGGCACTCCATCCGGAAAAGGTTACCCATCACTGGATTATATAATCTCACCATATGAAGGGTTTATACATGTACTTTCAGAGATTTCTGAAAAATGTACAGACACAGAATGTGTGTTATGCACCTATCACCTCTCATTACCGCTGAATATGAGCTAAGACTGAAGAGAGTTTTCTGCTAAGAATTATACATTCCAAGCACAATACTCCCTTGATTGATTTCTTATATCTCACTAATCATTTCATAATCTCTATACCTTAAAATATAAATAATCTGTGATAAATCAACATTTTTTTGCATGGGCATAATCATAGAATAATACATATGGTGAATAAAAAGGGGGAAAGTACCAAGAGAAAAATTACAAACATAGATCACAAATGATTATCTTCAGATCTTTACTATAAATGTCCTTTGGAATTTTTGCATAAACTTCAATTTAAAGCAAAATTGAAATTATGGAATCATCTTGATGTGATCCTATTTTCCCAGGGAGAGTCCAAGAAGAAATTGCAAAAGAGATTGGGATTCGTCAGCCAAGGATAGAAGACCGATTCAAAATGTCTTATACCAATGCAGTAATTCATGAAATTCAAAGGTTTGCTGATATTGTTCCAACCAATTTGCCCCATGCAACCACCAAAGACATAACTTTCAAAGGCTTCTTCATTCCCAAGGTGATTGCTGTGAAATAATCCCAATGTTAATGTTCCAATCTTACTTTGTACAGTATAAACAATTTATGACCATAATTGAGCCCACAATTTTAATCATAAGTCATGATGGACATAAAGTGCACCATTTATGACCTTGTTTGTGGCACTCATTAAGCAAACATAGAGGTCATAAAGTGAATGCTGTGGTCATTAAGTGGACCCAGTATTCACTGTAGCACCTTTTGGTCAGAAACTGAAAGTAAATGCCAGTTTCTTGCAAAAACATAAATTGCAGTCATTTGATCATGGGAGGCTTCAAACAATCATAAATGTGGTCTGGTTGCCAAGTACCCAAAATATGATTACATGACCATACTGGGTAAGAAGCCCAGGATATTGGAACTCCAAATTATTGTTTTTCAGGGTCTGTTGTAAGTGCAACCAGTTGCTAGCTGATCAGTAGTAAGTTGAGCAGTCCCTGTAAGTAAAATGAAGTTTTAAATCCTGTTGAACCCTGAATGTAGCTGATAATCTATTTGCTTCTTTTTTCCTTAAAGTTTTTTGAACTAGTATGTTTCTCCATGCATAGTATTTATCATACTATTAATACTACAGTATATTTTAAGTATATAATACTATAGCACCATGTTTCCCCAAAAATAAGACTGGGTCTTATTTTCTTTTGCCCCCACCCTCCACCCCCCACAAATGGCTAGGGTTTCTTTTCCGGGGGTCTTGATTTTTTAAATACTTTTATATAAAAAGTTTTTTATTTTTCAGTTACAAAGATAAACATTCCATATTTCCTTATGCAGTGTATCATCTGGGTACAAACATCTCTGTGCAATATTGTTCCTTATTTGCCACATCTTTCATATTCACATTAACATTATTTCTCTAAACTTAATATTATGATGTATTAAACCATTGAACATTGTAAAACTCTCCATTTTCTTCTTAATATCTTTTAGTAATAATACCACATTAATATTAAACATCATTATTCACATCATAGATTTTCTAACAATTTCCATCTTATTTATATCTCTATCTTAATATATTTTCTACTTATTCTTTGGTCTTCTTCATTTCCAAATTCCTTTTTTATTCTTCAGCCATTGATAAAATACTTCCCATATCATATAATATTCAGTTTGCTCTTTTTCCTTAATTGCTAATATTAATCTGTTCATTTCTGCACATTCTAATATTTTCCTTATTACCTTCTCATCAATGGAAATCTCTCCACTTTTTCAATATTATGCCAATACAATTCTAACTGCAGTTAATACATTAATAAATAAATATACATTCTCTTTATTATAAATTTCAGGTAAAATTCCTAGCAGAAATATTTCTGGTTTCAACTCAATATATTGTTGTATCATCTCTTCCAACCATATCTTAATTTTTGTCCAATACTTCTTTGCTTCTGCACATGTCCACCACATATGATAGTAAGATCCAGGTATTTGGTGGCACTTCCAACATTTAGCTGATTTATCTTTAAACATCTTTGCCAACCTCACTGGCGGTAAATGCCATCTGTAAAACATCTTATACAAATTCTCTTTATATGCAGTTGACATCATTAATTTATCATTCCTATCTCACAATTTCTGCCATTTATCTAGTTCTATGGCATTGACACAGGCTGCCCCTGAGGCCTTATTCGGACACCCCTAGACCAACATTTTATATCACTTTATAAGTAGATTGACCTTTACTTATTTCTATCTCTGTTGCAAGATCGGGAAAGTACTAAATCTATTGCCAAATGTACTTGTATGCTTAATGACCTATGTATCATCTAACATAAGGGTAAGACACGTGAGAAGGTACCGAAACTAACAGATGGTGTAAGATATACTAGCCTAAACCTTATATGGAATATGTACTAAAGGATAACTTCTTTTTTCTGTATCCTGTTTTGATATACTCTGTACGTGCATAAGAAACTGTATGCCTCAGTGAAGCTAAGATTGCAAAACCTATAAAAGAAAGACCCTGGGCATAGCCCGGGGCTCAGACTTTGTCAAGCTATTACTCTGAGCCTATTGCTAGCAATAAACCTGTGTTCTCTATCTTCCATGGTCCTGTCTCCTGATTAAAGGGAATTGGGTTCTCCCGACACATTGCCTCCCACTTTGGGAATCGGGTTTTCCCATAACAACATAACCAAAGTTTTTTGCCCATACTTTCATTGTCTCTTTTACTTGTTCCTCTTCCAATTTTATACCCAAGAAGTAATTATAAAGTTTCTTTATTAACCTTTCTTCTGTTCCTTTTAAGATTTTATCTAACTCTGTTAATTCTTTGTAAAAACTCTGTAATTTAGCATCTTTCTCGTATCTAGATTGTATCTGCACATGTGGATACCACGATAAATCTATCCCTTGCTCACTCATTTCTTCTTTCATTTTAAGTCCCCCTTCTTCATTCAAGATATCTTTTTATCTGACAATATTTCCCATATTAATAATATTTGGGTGAATCAATGCTTCCATTGTTGAAAGCAAAACTAGTATCCTCAAATAATGTTGTTCTTTAATTTTCTCTCACACCAATAATAATGCATTCCTTATATAATGTCTCTGAAAATATCCATGTAACTTATTTTCCCCATACCATAATAATGCATGCCACCCCAGTTGTAAATCGTGTCCTTCCGAAGTCAATAACCTTATATTCCTCAATACAATCCATACTAGTACTGCAGCCGGATAATACAATTCCCAGTTTGGTAATCCAAAGCCTCCTCTACTTCTTATATTTTGCATCATTTTCAAACCAATTCTTGCTTTTTTCCCTTGCCAAATATACTTATGTATACTTTATTAAATTCCACAAAATATTTGTTTTCCAGTTTTATCGGAATTGTCTGGAATAAATACAATAATCTTGGCAATATATTCATTTTGATTGTTACTATTCTTCCTACCAGAGATAATTGCAGATTCTTCCACTTCCACAAAACAATTGCTAGCAACCTGCCTTCCATTGTATACTGCACAAGTCAAAAAGTGGGCTGTGAAAATATTTACAGACCCCTCACATCCTGAACATAAATTGTTTCAACTCCTACCCTCAAAACGACGCTATAGAACATTGTACACCAGAACAACTTGACACAAGAACAGTTTTTTTCCCTGAATGCCATCACTCTGCTAAACAAATAATTCCCTCGACACTATCAAACTATCTCCTATCTTATTCCCTTCTCTCCCTCAGCCTTGCCCCACAGAAACATCGCCTATCCTATCCCCTTCTCTCCAGTGGTGGGATTCAAGTAATTTAACAACCGGTTCTCTGCCGTAATGATTTCTTCCAATAATCAGTTCACCAAACTGCTCAGAAAGTTAACAACTGGTTCTCCCGAAATGGTGCCAACTGGCTGAATCCCACCACTGCTTCTCTCCCTCAGCCTTGTCCCACAAGAGCCTGTCCTATGCTATCCCATTCTCTCCAGTTATTTTCAAGTTTAGAGGGGGAGTAGAATGTCTAACTAATTAGCATCAGAGTGTGTTATAATAATATAAGAAATACTAATGCTCATTTTGAAAAATCCTTTCTTAGTGAGCACCTAGAAGCCAAGAGGAACATAACTGGCAAATTTCAAGTTCGTAGACTTTATGGTTCTGGACATTTTGTGATTACATTATGAGTGGTTTTCGCTTTATATATATATATATAAATAGAATTGGAAGTATCTTGGCGATGTTTCGACGAAGTCTCATTCGTCATCTTCAGGCTGGTGTTCTTGACTTCATGCTTCCAAGAGCAATGTGAAGCAATGTAGTCAACAGCCTACACCCCAAAATACAGTTCACCATGGAAACGGAAGCGAACAACCAACTTCCCTTCCTGGATGTCTTAGTCTACAGGAAATCTGATGGCTCCCTAGGACACACTATCTACAGAAAAAACACACACAAACCGCTATCTGCATGCACTCTCACACCACCACCCAGCCCAGATCAACTCTGTAGCCAAGACACTCATCTACAGAACAAAACGCCTAGCTGACGAACAACAACTAAAAACCGAACTACACACTCTCACTAACGTACTAACATCCAATGGATTCCAAAGAAATAAGATTACCAACCTAATCCAAAAAGAAACCCCCACTAAAATTCAAGACAGAGAACAAGAAAACGGCAAAGCCCTCCTCTCATACATAAAAGGCACCACAGACAGAATAAGCAAAATCCTCCACAAACATAACATCAAGACAGCATTCTGCACAAACCGAAAAATATCCACCATCCTAAGGAACCCCAAAGACAAAATTGAGTTAGAAAACCAAGGAGTATATGAAATCCCATGCACCGCCTGCCCCACCACATACATCGGACAAACCAACAGAAGAATAAGTGCACGCATTGAAGAACCCAAAAACTCAGTCTAAAAAGAGGAACCAACTTCTTCCCTGGTCCAACACTTTAAAGCCACAGGACATGAAATTGACTTTAAAAAGACCAGAACTATTGCCAAAACTGAACACTTTAATAACAGAATAATCAGAGAAGCCATCGAGATAGAAAAATGCCCATACAGCATGAACAAACAAGATGATACCTCCCGCCTACCAGCCATTTGGAAACCCTCCCTTATTGACAAACGAGTCCCTAACATGATGAATGACACCAGACCCACACTCACAAGAGCCACACAGGATGTCACCACCACACATCCACGCAGAAAGCAGACTCAAACCCACACTGATAATGAGGCACGACCAAGGACTAGAAGCCAGTGTCGGGTATGCTTCCTTCAGTATCCAGGAAAGGAAAACCCAGACTTCATCATAGATTAAAGTATGGTACTTTTAGTAGATATGAAATGAACGCAACCATGGAAAGCAGGATTCTGAGGCAAAAAGCGCGAAAATTACATATAGAAAGCGTCCCCTCCCACTGTTCACCATAAATCATCCAATCCAAAGGTCTCCCAGAGGTCAGGTGGGAGCAAACATCTGGCCGTGTCAGCATCCAGGAATGCAGTGTCCGTTGGCCTGATAACAGCTTAGGAATTGGTTTCGTTTCTTAGATTCATTCAAAGCCCCGTAGCCTAAAACCCCCCTCCCTCCGTTTCTATGACAGCCGAAGCAAGCAAGTCAAAGCTAGCGAGGTTGACATTTGGCCCCCCCTTCAAAAAAGATGACCTCTAGTCCTGAAAGAGAGAAAAGAAGAGGTAATATCACAACAATTAATAACTATCATTACTTAAGGTTTATCAGGGTATTTGGTGTGAAACAACTGCACTTTTCTAGGTGCCCGAACATCACATTTATTCACCCATTCAGCTTGTGATAACTTGAAGTGTTTCCATGCCACCAGATACTGCACTTTGCCATGATGTTTTCTAGAGTCCAAAATCTCTTTTACTTCAAAATGTTGTTCCCCTTCAATGAGGATGGGAACGGGAGGAGGTTCTTTGGTTGGACGTAGAGGGGACGAATGTTCTAGTTTCAGTAAACTAACATGAAACACTGGATGAATTCGTCGTAAGTTCTTGGGTAAATCTAATTCAACTGTCACTGGGTTAATGATCCGGGTAATTGGGAAAGGGCCCACATACTTAGGTCCAAGCTTCTTTGATTTCTGAGGAGTTTGCAAATACTTGGTAGAAAGATAAACCATGTCCCCCATTTATAAACATGCGCAGGGCACCTCTTTCTGTCAGCTTGGGTTTTATGGGCTTGGTGAGCATCATCTAAAGCTTTTCGAGTTACTGCCCAAGTCCCTCGTAATTGTTCGATCCACTCAATTAGAGAAGGGTTCTGTGGGTTATCGTGAGGTAACTCTGGGATTGGCACAAATTCCTGGCCAGAAGCCACCTTGAAAGGAGTGAAACCTGTGCTGCTATGTATGGAATTATTATATGCCACCTCTGCAAATGGCAGCAAGTCTACCCAGTTATCTTGCTGGTAATTTATATAACATCTCAGATACTGTTCTAGTACAGCATTGGTTCTTTCACAGACCCCATTGGTCTGGGGGTGATGAGCGGAGCTTAATCCTTGGGCGGAGCCTATCAGCATCAGGAATTCTTTCCAAAAACTGGAGGTGAACTGTACTCCCCTGTCTGAAATTATACGTTTCGGAGCTCCATGTAGCCTATATACATGTTGAATAAACATTTTTGCAAGGGTTTTTGCTGATGGGATCTTAGAACATGGGATAAAATGCACCTGTTTGGAAAACAAATCAGTCACTACCCATATAACTGTGCACCCCCCACTTTCTGGAAGGTCCACAATGAAGTCCATGGATATTTCTTTCCAAGGGGCAGTGGGTCTGGCTACACTTTGGAGTAGACCAGGTGACTTCCCCGGAGGTCTCTTAGCTGAGGCACACACTGGACAGCTCGCTACATATGCCTCTGTGTCTTTTTTGAGCGGAGGCCACCAAAACTGTCTTTTAACAAGATGTAAGGTTTTGACAAATCCAAAGTGTCCCGCCACTTTGGAATCATGGGCGTGTTGCAGAACGGTTACTCGTAGGCTGGCTGGAATGTACAATTTAGCTCCAATCCAAGCCAGACCATCACGAAGTGTACATTCGTTTGAGTGGGCTTGGAACCACTCATCGGTTTTTAAAGTCTCTTGTAGTTTCTGGAGCAAATCACCCGAGAGGCTTGGGTCACTCTTCGACTGTGTTCGGGTAGTTACTGGTGCCGCCAGTTGGGCTAACGGGACAATTGGACGAACCACTTCTTCCCTGGTGCTGTTGTATTGAGGCAATCTGGACAGAGTGTCTGCCATGAAGTTCTTCCCACCAGGGAGGTAACGCAAGGTGAAGTTAAAATGGTTGAAGTGTTGGGCCCAGCAAACTTGTTTTGGCGACAGCTTACGTGGGGTTTTCAAAGCCTCGAGATTTTTATGATCAGTCCATACTTCAAAAGGATCCTTAGCTCCTTCGAGAAATTGTCTCCAGGTTAGAAGTGCCCAGCGTACAGCGAAAGCCTCTTTCTCCCATATGGCCCATCTCCTTTCAGTTTCGGACAGTTTCCGGGATGTGTAGGCACAAGGCTGTAGTTTCCCATCTGCATTCTTTTGCAGAAGTACGGCCCCTACTGCAACGTCACTGGCATCTGCCTGTACTACGAAAGGTTCATCCATGTCCGGGTGTTTGAGGACTGGTTCGGCAGCAAACAGCTGTTTCAGTTTTTCAAATGCTGCCTGGCAGTCCATAGTCCATTCAAGAGGTTTGGAGGGTTTTGGTTTTCCTTCACCTTTGGTTTTCAGGAGATTAGTTATTGGCAGTGCGATTTTGGCAAACGAGGGGATGAACTGTCGATAAAAGTTAGCAAACCCCAAGAAACTTTGTAATTGCTTGCGGGTGCATGGCGCCGTCCATTCTAACACCGCCTGAACCTTTGCAGGGTCCATTTCTATTCCCCCCTGGGAGATGCGATATCCAAGATAGTCAATCTTGTTTTGATGGAATTCACACTTAGAAAGTTTTGCATACAGTTCAGCAGCCCTGAGTTTTTTCAGAACAGTGTGCACTAATTTCACGTGGTCGGCCATGTTTTCAGAGTAGATGAGAATGTCATCCAAATAAACCAGCACCCCCTTGTACAAATGCTCATGCAAAACTTCATTGATCAATTGCATGAATACCGCAGGAGCCCCTTGTAGCCCAAAAGGGAGTACTCGGAACTGGAAACATCCCAGTGGGCAGTTAAATGCAGTTTTCCATTCATCCCCCTCCTTAATTCGCACTCTGTAGTAAGCTTCCCGTAAGTCTAGTTTGGTGAAAATCTTTCCCTTCCCTAAGTGCGCCAACATGTCCTTCATGAGGGGTAAGGGGTAGACATTTTCCACGCAAATCGTGTTTAAGTTTCTATAATCAACTACTAAACGAAAGGAACCATCTTTCTTCTCCTGAAACAGAACTGGTGCGGCCACCCGTGGTCTAGCTGGTTGGATGAAACCCCGTTCTAGGTTTTTGTCAATGAAATTTCGTAGTTCCTCCAGTTCACGAGGGGTCATAGGGTAAATTTTTGGCTTAGGGAGCTTTACAATGATACAGTCCGTAGCCCTGTGGGGGGGTAGCACATCCGAGGCTTTCTCACTAAAGACTTCATGGAGATCCCAATACTCCTTTGGAATTTTCTCCTCCCCTTCAATGTGGTCTATTGCCATCTCTGCTTCTTCGGGCTCCTCTCTGCCCTCAAGGGGGGGGCGTTCTTTCCTCTCTAGTGGTGGTTTCCCAGCACAAATGTCCAAGACCCCCATTTTCCAGTTAATTCGCGGGTTCCATTTACATAACCAGGGCAGGCCAAGTATGAGGGGTCGTTCCATGCTAGGGGCCACAATAAAACTGAGAGTCTCTACGTGGTCCCCTAATTTCATTTCAATGGGTTCCGTTATGAAACTGGTTGGCACCCCCCCTGCCATCGACCCATCTAGCTGACAAAACGCAATAGGCCTTTTCAGTGCTTTAAGTCCCAGGCCCATCTTCTCTACTACTTTTGGGCTGATAATGCATCTGGTGCACCCAGAGTCTAATAAGGCTGGCATCTGTGCATGAGCCCCTGTGGATGGCATCCTTAGTTCTATGGGGATGAGCAGGGGGCCCTCAGTGTGACTCATCAGATCATCGGAGTCGGAGTCGGTCTCGCTGTCGTCCGCGTTGGTCGGAATTCCCAACTCACCCTTGGCCCAGGGAGCGAACTCAATGACTTCCCCTTCCAGCGCAGCTTCACGAACCTTTGTGGATGTTTTGTCCGTCTTCTTAGGCCCTCTGCTGGTAGGTTTTGGCACTTGCTTGGAGGAACACTCAGCAGCCCGGTGACCTTCCATGCCACACTTGAAACACGTGAAGGGTTTTGGCTTGGGTTTGGACTCCACCCTCCCACCAGCCATCTTTGGGGCTTCCTTGCAGTAGGAGGAGGATGAAGGCTCCCCAGCACGCCCTGTTCGGAGTCGACTTCAGCCTATCTCAATTTCCACATCCTCAGCTGCTATATACCAACTGTGCAGATCTTCGGGGACCCCCCGCGCTCTACAGTCATGGTAGATTTCCTCATTCAGTTCGTCTTTGAAACTCTCCAGCAGAGCTATTTCTGACCACCCTGTCATGTATGGCGCTAGCTCCCGAAATTCTTGGGTGTATTCCGCTACCAATCTCCGGCCCTGCTGGATACTTTTCATTCGGAATCTTGCCTTCCACTCAGTTAGGTGGTCCTCAAAACGCCTCCTAAGGGCTGTCATGAACTGGTTGTAATTTCGCAGCAGGGGGGAATTGTTATTGTGGAGGACCACTATCCATTCAGCTGCCACTCCCTCTAAGGCACTAGTGACAGATCTCACTCAGGCTGCATCCGACAGGTAGTCCTCCCCCCAGTCCTGCATGTGATTCCACACTTGAGTTAAGAAAAGCCCCAGGGTTTTCGGGTCTCCTCCATATTTTCCAGGCGGCGGGGGGGGATTTTTGGTTTCTTGCGCCTGCGGGGTGGGGTCCCCAGGACTGCCGCATCCCTCGCTTGAGTACCAAAATCAGCTCACACCCCCACTAGCAGTTAAAAGGATGAGACAGCTGCGATCTCACATTGCTCCTGGAAGCATGAAGCCGAGAACACCAGCCTGAAGATGACGAATGAGACTTTGTCGAAACGTCGCCAAGACACTTCCAATTCTATGCAGGAGAAGACCCGAATAATCAAAGACCTACATATGTATGTATGTATGTATGTATATGTAGGTCTTTGGTTTTTTATATATATATACATATACATATACATATACATATACATATACATATACATATACATATACATATACATACATACACATACACATACACATACACACATACATACATACATACATACATACATATATATATATATATATATATATATACACATATACATACATACCTACATACATACCTACATACATATGTCTTTGGTTATTCGGGTGAGCTGCGTTGTTGTTGTTGTTGTTGTTTGTGGCCATGAGAGCTCTTCCTGTTGGGTGTCAGTCTGGTTCATGTATTGATTGCTCCTGGAAGCATGAAGCCGAAACACCAGCCTGAAGACGACGAATGAGACTTCGTCGAAACGTCACCAAGACACTTCCAATTTTGCAAGGGAGAAGACCCAAATAACCAAAGACCTACATATATATATCTGTTTTGAAGATCAATTTTTATTGTCATTAAAGATTTTGATGAATTTGCCTTATTACCAAAGGAAGAACAAGATTTAATTTCAGATCTTACAGTATTTTATTCATGATGATCAATGTGGATTTCTACATAGAGGACAACTTAGGGACAATATGAGAATTGTTTTGGATATAATGGAGTATGCCTAATAAGAAACCAGTAGCTCTGATCTTTTCGGATGCTGAGAAAGCCTTCGAAAATTTAAACTGGGATTTTATGTTCAGAGTTGTGGAAGATATGGCCTTTCGGGATAATTCTCTTGGAGGAATTAAATCTATTTCTACATCCCAGAAAACACATATTACTAGTTTTGATACTACAGGAACCCCAGAATGGTATAGAACATCTAATAAAGAAACTGAACCATTTGGGCATATTAGCTGGTTTTAAAATTAATCAAAAGAAGAGAAAGATGTTCACGATAAAATAATAGAAAAAAGAATTTAAAAATAGAGAAGAGCTCACAATGACCAATAGGAATTGCATATTGTTTTAGAAAATATGTTAAAATATGGAGTGATGTTACAAAAGACTTAGCAAGTTGGACCAAATTACTGTCATTATTGGGTAGACTTTTTGTTATTAAGATGAATATCTTATTAAGGATATTATTTTTATTTCAAACTATGCTGATGTTGTCAATTGTTTTACCTTTAAAAACATAAGATTTCATTATAATAATTTCTACAACAATGTGTCAAATGGAAAATACTCTTCTTTATGCAATTTCAATATTTAGGGGAAGTACATCATTCCATTGCTGACCTCTGTGCTCCATGATGAATCTCAGTGGGAGAAACCTCATGAATTCTACCCTGAGCATTTTCTTAACTCTGAAGGAAAATTTGTGAAGAGGGATGCATTCATGCCTTTCTCTGCAGGTAACATCACATTTTAATAATCCTTTGAGGCAATGTGACTATGGAAAGCCATGTAAATTAGTTTAAGAAGACAAAAAACCCACCTTTTTTGCCATCTATGCTTTCTTCCAGGTCAGAGAGTATGTGCTGGTGAGAACCTTGCCAAAATGGAGCTCTTCCTTTTCTTTACCAACCTCCTCCAGAGATTTACCTTCCAGCCACCTTCAGGAACATCTAAAGATGATCTGGACCTGACTCCTGCTCTTGGACTTACCACCCCTCCCATGCCTTACAAGATCTGTGCTGTGTTATCTTGATCTGACAGGGAAAAAACTCATAATAAGCTGTTTTCTCACCTTTTAAATAGCTATATTTTGACAGAGAGGCAAAATCTGACAACCTGATTCCATATTACCTGATTATAATATTCATTATATTTATTTTATTTGAATTCCACCTTTATTATTTTTACAAATAACTCAAGGAGGAGAACATATCCAATACACTATCCTACTCTTATTTTCCCAAAGCTCTTTGGACTAAGGGGAGAGACTGGCCCAGAGTCATCCCAGCTGAACTCACAATTTCCTGGTTATTAACCCAAAGTCACCCAGCTGGATTTCATTGCTAAAGTAGGACCTGAATTCACAATCTCCTGTTTTCTAGGCTGGTGTCTTAACCACTAGACCAAACTATCTATTGTTTAGGTTTCATGTGTTGCATAAAAGATGAATAGCAGTAATCTATAGAAACATAAAATATAGGTTCTCATAGGGAAGAACAGTGAGAAATCATGAAAAGCAAAGAGCTTTGTATGATATTACTTAATTTTTTGTTTTGGGGTCATTTGTTTCCTTTGGCTTTTACTATGTTTTCTCCTTTCTGTTTCTGGTTAGAAATTTTTTGTTTCTTTTTCTTTGAGTATTTTAATTATTTTTTTAAACAAGCAGTCTCTCTCTCTCTCTCTTTTGCAATAATCATAATTGTAAATTCATATATTTGCTTTATAAACCTAGTTATCATTTCTATTATTTCTTCAAAAACCAATAAAATAATATTTTATAAGTGGAAATTCCATGGGGCCTCCAGCAACAAATCAGGGTGGGGGTGGGGCATCTTGTCAAACCAATGACACAGAGCTGAATGCAGCATAACCTAACATCTCTTTGCCCATACCTCCTGAGGAAGTCCCACAAGGCAAGCATCATTAAATGGGGTCAGTGTCATCCACTCTGAACAATACCACCCCCCAGGAGCTGATGCAGGACTTATATGAGACAAACCCCCCTTTAGAGGAGGCTATAATTGCTGCTGCTGATGATCTTCCAGCCCTACATAATAGCAATAGCACTTAGACTTATATACCTCTTCATAGTGTTTTTACAGCCCTCTCTAAGCAGTTTACAAAGTAAGCATATTGCCCCCAACAATCTGGGTCCTCATTTTACCCACCTCAGAAGGATGGAAAGCTGAGTCAATCTTGAGCCTGTTGAGATAATAACCTCACAGCTTCCTCTTGTCAAAACCATACCTCCTGAAGGGCCTCTAATGACTCTCCTCTTTCACGTCTAACCTGGAAAATTGACAGTTGGTCATCCCATCAAAAGATCAGCTTTTTTAAAAAAAAAACTATATATCACAATTTGTTGTCCTCTTCCTACAAGGAACTTGGGTTTCTTCAGAGGTGAAGCTATATGGTTACTGGGTTAACTCTATCTCCGCTTTCCTGAGCAAAGCAGGTGGAATATCTAAATGTATTATGACTCTAGTTAGCACAATCTTGCAATTCAGATGTGTCTCATTACCTTCTTTACAGCCATGGGTTGTGGCTTCCTTGCCCTCATCCAAACCAGATGAGATTTTGCTTTTTAATATTTCCACTATTCAATAATTCTAACTCTGACATTCCACTGGAAATTTTTAAGAGCTATCCATCAAGGTTTGATAGTTATGATACCCAGATAAAAATTTAAATTAAATGGGAAAAAAGCCCAGAAGCGTCGCAGCGAGACCAGCTGGAAAAATAGTCGGCTCTGGCAAGTTCCATGAAAATCCAGCCAGATAAACTGCTGTCGGGCGGGTCTTCAGAACCATCCTATAGGAACAGTAAAGAAGGAGAGGTGCTTCAGGCGACCAAGAGGAACAGGCAAGTTCCTCAAAAGGTCGGAGGCTGCTCTTCAAACCAGCAGCAGGGATGGCGGCCACTAAAAAATGACCGCTCTGAAGCTGGGGCAACTGGAATAAGATCTTTGTGCAGGAGCAGTGTTTGAACAGAGTGCTGGTACTGGGTGAGTGATTGGCCAACTCACAGGGAGATGTGTGAGGAATTAATTGAGATGTTTAAAAATGTGTGAATCATTAATGGGGAACAAAAAGTCAGAAATTTTGCTAGAACACACAAAACAGAAAAAAGAGAATATAAACGAGAAGCAAGAAAATAATGTTGAAGGAAAAGGAATTGAATGTAAAAAGTTAGATGATTACACTGGGATTTACAGTGGCAAAAAAAGAGTGGATGGGGGAGAATATCCCCCAAAAAAGAAGCAATCAAAGGGAAGAGAAGAAAATGGGAAAAGATTAGGAAAATCTTGGGTATTTTCCCAAGATGAGAGTAGTAAGTAATAGACTCAAAAGTTAGAAAAAGGATTCAGGAGAAAAGATACAATAAATATATAAAAAAAGAAAGAATAAATTAAAAGAATGGGATGAAAGGAGAAAATTATTAAGAAGTGGAATTTTGGAGAGATCAAAAGAAAATGGTTAAAAGAGGAAGAATAGTGGAAAGGAGGAAGGGAAATAAGGTATATATTAGTAGATCTAAAGAAACTGTATTAATATTATTAATTCTGAATGTAAGTAGTGAATATGATGATGTATATTGCTTGTTGTAAAAAAGAACAGTAGATGAAATATGAAGTGGCAATTTGGTTTAATTATGAAAATAACTGAAATCAAGAGGAAAATTGAAACATTAAAAAGTGTGATGGGGATTTTGAAAAAAAATATGTTGTAAATGATGAAATTAAATAATTGATGCTATAGTAAGAAATCAGGAATTAAGTGAGGATAGTGATATTGTTTATCATGTATTAAGAAGAGATTAAGATAAAATGTGAAAGGTCAATTAAAGTAAAGGGTTTCAATGTAAGAATTGAATATGATGAAGTACATTGTTCAGAGCCAAAAAGTTGATAGGGATTTTGAGAAGTACTGTATATTTTTAAAATGGAGAAATAAGATAATTAATTGATGTTACATTAAGAAATCAGGAACTGAAGGGGGATGGTGATATTGTTTATATATTCTGTATTAAGAAGAGATAAAGATAAGATAAAGAAGTAGGGAAATAGAATATTATGGCTGAAATTGAGATACGTAAATTGTACTTTGAAAAAACATATTAATAATATGTGTGTATATGTAACACACATTATATGTGTGTTATATTATATGTAACATACATATATAATATATGTATATCTGTCGAGAGCTAAACTGCTCAAACCAAGCTATATTCGATGACCCCAAGGGAGCTGGAGGAATTGTGGTTGTTTATTGACAAGAACCTTATCGGCATGTTCAGCCAGCCAGCATAACCTTGGGTAGCGTCCCCCATCCTATTTTGAGAAAAGAAGGATGGGATGCTTTGTTTATGCATTGATTATAGAGAGACAGGCTTTCCTAAACCTACATGTGACTGACCAGGGGCTTAGCTCAAGTGACCAGCCCCAAATGAGTGGAAGGTGTGAACATAAGAATTCAGTATTGGAATAGTACCTCAGATGCTATATTAATTATCAACAGGATAACTGCACTAATTTATTGCCTTTTGCAGAAGTTGCATATAACAATTTTATGCATAGTAGCATGAGGTTCATCCCTTTCAGAGTAGCTACAGGATAAGAGTTTAATCTAATGCCCAAAGTATCCCTCATTGACCCCCCGGTTTCCTCATTAAAGGAGTGGGTTTCTCAGATACGAAATACATGGCCCATGGTGAGAAAATCTTGAGTGGATGCCCAGGGATTTACAAAAAACAGCCCACAAGAAGTGAGCAGTACTCAAGCTGTTCCATATTAGTGATCAAGTTTATTTCTCCACTGATTATCTACAGTCACTACAGCCGTTGAAGAAACTAGGAGCCAAGAAGTAATCTCTGGAATAAATTAAAAAGTACCACTACTGGTAGATGCCTCCTGTATATCATGCAAAAATTACATTCCAACTCCATTTTAAAAGTGAGGTGTAACCCTCAAGGGACTTTATCTGGTTCTGTAAGCATACAAAAAGGAATACACCAGGGATGTATCTTGGCCAGTGGTGGGATTCAGCCGGTTCGCACTAGTTCAGCTGAACCTGTTATTAATTTTTTGTGTAGTTCAGCGAACCGGTTGCTCCCACAACTGGCTGCTCCCCCCCGCCCCCTCCCCCGGGTTGCCATTCAGGGTGGGGAGCAGGGTTGGGTTCTAAAATTTTTACTACCGGTTCTATGGGTGTAGCTTATTCTGTGGGCGTGGGTTGATGGTCATGTGACAGTGGGTGTGGCTTGATGGTCATGTGACTGGGTAGGCGTGGCCAATTCAATGTCACTCACGTCAAGGGGTGCCTCACCTGGCCCCTCCCCTCCCAGCCATTCCATGTCACACCAGCCTCAACGTATCTATATTCTGTAAAAATGTTGTTCACCTTTTTTTCAATTTTATTATCTACATACTATAGATGCACTTTCATGGACCACTGAAAGGAGGAAATGACTCATATGCTTTGCCCAAGAATGTGATAGGCAATAGGCTTTTAAGGGGCTGCCAGAAAGAAGGGGGGGCAATGTATTTTCCAAAGCACCAGAAGGCAAAACAAGAAGCAATGGATGTAAACTGAACAAAGAGAGAAGCAACCTAAAACTAAGGAGAAACTTCCTGACAGTGTGAACCAATATAGGCGCAGGAATATTTCAGTCATAATTTCACATATAAAATAGCCAATCATGTAATACAACCTGCATGTTGTTCAAAACAGTCATTAGTATTATGGCTGATGTTTGACAACAAGCCTAAAAGTCAAAGATTACAAGAGTGCTTCTTTCTCTATATGTATACAAAACTGCACATACCAGGAATAGCATATTAAGATGGACTTATGCAGTGGTGGGTTTTAAATTTTTTTACTATTGGTTCCGTGGGTGTGGCTTGGTGGGCATGGCGGGTGCGACATGGAAAGGATACTGCAAAATCCCCGTTCCCTCCCCACCCCATTAACCTGCCGGGATTTTAGAACAAAGACCTGGCCATATGTTGAATCACCTCAGAAGAGAGAACATGCTTTCTGAACAGGGGGACAAACTACCATCCTTTTACATTAGGAAATGGGACAGATTATGAAATAAGGATGCATCTCAACATGACTCAGGATGATTCACCTTGACTGTAAGTCTGGGTTTGAGGATATCCTAATAAACGATCTGTATGAAACCTGTTTGCTAGAGTTTATCTGCCTGTTCCCAGTGGAGCCAGAGGCCTGGGGAACAGAACAATAAAAGGATGTAGATGCCTGACCCCTCCCCTTTCTCTCTCTTGCAGCATTGATGGACATTCTGTTTGAGTGGAAATGCATCTCTTCTCTGCACAGAACCTATAAAAAGACTTTGTTTGCATCTAACTGAGACCTTTGTTTAACCACAAAAGTGACAAACTTGCTTTCCTTTTCTTTGCCTGACTGAAGATTATGCTCAGCGGTAAAAGGCAGAAAGAGAAAGACACTTCTTGTGCTAGCTAAGAAGATTGCACTGCCATAAAGGGGCCCAGGACTGCATGTTTGAATCACCTTTCACAGTAAAAGGACAGAAAGAGAAAGACACTTCTTGTGCTAGCTAAGAAGATTGCACTGCCATAAAGGGGCCCACGGCTGCATGTTTCAATCACCTTCACAAAGTTTGTGCGTATGTTGCTTCAGAAGTTCACCTCATCAGTAAAATGAAAAAGCCTTATTTTAACACAAAGCAATCCAAGCCACCTAGGCTTTTGGAGAATGCTGCTGCTTTGAATCTTGCTTGAATAAAATACTGGAAAGCTAAATCCCCTTTTACAGAGCAAGCAACTGAAGCCCAAAGGAACCCAAGTCGAGGAAAGCCTCTTAGGGTCTCCAAATCGGACAGTTGCTTTGCAGCTCTATACAAAGGAACACGCGGAAACCAGTTTAACCCAAGCATTAGTTAGGTAACAGCTCCCTAGTGGCCAAAGGTGTACTGCATCCACCACTCCAGTGGCCAAAAGGCGAACTGCATGACGTCTCCTAGAGTTAACAGGGGTGCTATGTTATCTATGCAAAAGTGACCAGCACCAAACCGCCTTGCATCTAGACCACGAGTCGACACCATGACCAATTCCTGCTCCACGGTCAGCTCTTACTTTACGGCGGACTCCTACCCCCATTCCAACTAATGAGTCTCAGAATGACAATGAAACGAACCCAGAAACGACAACAAGTGTCAACTGCACTTCGGTATGTGGACACTCACCGTCACCTCGTTCATGCCACCCGATCTGCCTAGCTAAAGTCTATCCAGCTGGACGCCCAGAAGAAGCAGTGAAAATGTATGTGGTAGTGGATGCACAGAGCAACCAATCATTAGCCAAATCAGCTTTCTTCGACCACTTTGACATTCAATCCAAAGCAACACACTTCACAATGTTGACATGTATGGGGGTACAGCACACGGCGGGGAGGAAAGCTACCGGATTCTGCATAGAATCAATTGATGGGAATGCTAAATTTACATTGCCATTCTCTGCTAGAATGTGATGCTTTACCAAACAACCGCAGTCAAATCACGACACCAGAGGTATTAAGCAATATACCTCACCTGAGACACATGGCTAATCTCTTCCCTGCCCTAGACCCTGAAGCCGAAATCCTGCTCCTGTTGGGTGAAGATGCCCCCGAAGCCTTCTCTCCCCAGGCAGTGGTCAAAGGCCCAGCCAGCTCTCCATGTGCCCTCAAGACAGAACTTGGATGGTCCATCATAGGACCTGTTTGTATCGACCAGCTACGAGACCCCTGTGACTTCTAGCAAGTAGTTCTAGACCAGTCACTAACCTGGAACTGCTGCGAAAAAGATCTTGAAGACTGAACATCAAGCTTTGCATGAATTGTGTCTACCTTACTGTTGCATTGTTTGATGATATAACTTTGTTCATCTTAGTCAATTAGATAGTTACATTGCATTGTTTTCTGCTATGCCTTTGTTTATCTTAGTTAAGCAGTTAGTTAGTAGTGGAATTTATAATTCCAGGTGGGGAGTGTGCTGTTACAGTTAGTGAGTTGTGGTGAGTTAGTTACCTTAAGAATTAAGAGCTGTCTCCTTAAGAGATTGCATTGTGGGAGATGTAGTGAGAGATTGCATTATGGGAAATGTAGTCCATGACATGTGACCATATCTGTGTACCCGATTGGTCACTGAGGCTTTCTGCTGGGATTTTAGAACAAAGACCGGGCTATATGCTGAATTACCTTAGAAGAGAGAACATGCTTTCTGAACAGGGGGACAAACTACCATCCTTTTACACTAGGAAATGGGACAGATTATGAAATAAGGATGCATCTCAACATGACTCAGCATGATTCACCTTGACTTGGATGGTCCATCATAGGACCTGTTTTATCTGCCTGTTCCCAGTGGAGCCAGAGGCCTGGGGAACAGAACACAGGCTCTGAGTCCCTCTAACCAAAAAGGGTTTATCAATAGAAGAGAATATTTGTAGCTCAGGGTTGAACTGTGGGGTCCTTGGTGCTGTCTGAGCTTGATGATTTTCTTGCAGATATTTCATTACCAAACTAGTTAATATCATCAGTATTAGAAGGGTGTGGAGTTTGCTCTTATTTTCACATACTAGTGGCTTACCCTGTCAGTTGCTTCACAAACAGTATTTTGATTGGTGCCAGGTCTCTACAGCTTCAGGCAGAGAAGGGCTATTTTGCATCTCTCCCTCAAATGTTCTTTAAAATACAGTTTCCCAGCATTCCTTTAGGAACCTCCAACATGCAACTGTAGTTACTCATCCTAAAATGAATCCTCTTTACCTGGAGCTTCAAAATTTGATGTTTGCTGGGAAGATGTGTAGCTAAAAGTCAGTCTACATTTAGTGTACATCTGACTTCAGGGATATTTCTTCATAACCAAACAAAAGTGTATTTTCTGTGCAGTTCACACCTCTTGCTCGCTGGATCTGGATGTCACACAGCAAAGCCCAAATTCTGTAATTAACCCCCGCACCCCATTTTGATTAGCAGAGTGCTGTAGGAGGCTGAGTGCTGTCACATCTCTTGGCCACGCCCCCTCAGACATAATGTCAGGTGTGCCTCCATTCAAAAATCATGAAAGAAAAACCCCACCTCCATGTTTGTAGAGAAAGGTACTTTTACTGAGTATGAACTGAATGCAGCAAAAGAAAAGAAAAGTCTGAGGCAATAGGTGTGAAAATTCCATATTGAAAGCATCCCCAAATCCCAAGGACCCAGTTCAGTGTCCAATCCACATCTCCCCAAGGTATTAAGGGGGGTACTTCTTCAGATGGCCCCATCTATCTGGTATGCCAGAATAGTTGACCTTGACAGCTATCAGCTCTCTCTGCAGCTGCTATGAAGACAGTGAGAATTTTTCTTTTTCAAGACATCTCCACCAGCTCACTCCCCCCCACCACAAATACCAGCAATGCCTCCCCCCTCTCATTACAATGGCAGCCGAAAACAAGCAAGCATCATAGAGGCTGACACATGCCCACCCAGCCAGTCATTAGGGCAGAGAACCAGTTGTTAAATTATTTGAATCCCACCACTGACCCTTCCTTTTTCAATCTTTATATTACCGTAATTTTTTTACCTTTTGCAAACTTGCATCTTCCTAATTTAGCATAATACAAAATCCCAATACTTCTTTATGCTGACAATGACACTATCATTTCACCAATTGGACTGAAGGAAGCTATGCCAGCAATAATAAAACATAGTAGACAAAATAATCTGGTCCTCAATTTTGATAAATCGAAAATCCTAATTTTTGCCAAAAGAGCTATTCAATACTCCTGGAGAGTATTAAAGGGCATAACCTAGAATAGGTCAATCTATTTAAATACCACGGGGTGGTTTCCCATATCAAAGGTACTTGGAAGGCACACCTGGACCACCCAATGAAATCAGCCTTTACTTGGAAGGCACACCTGGACCACCCAATGAAATCAGCCTTTACTTGGAAGGCACACCTGGACCACCCAATGAAATCAGCCTTTTGGTCCTCAAATGCCATAATTTTTTTTTTATTTTATTTTTTTTTTTTTGTATGCAGGTCGAGGACAATTTCTGCACATGCCCAAGATGGCGGCCCCCGATGGAGCTCTAGTTTTGCGGGGGTGATGTCCCAGCTTTCTAGGGGTACCCTAGGGCCAGGCTGTCTATCTATGGCCCATGGTTGGTGAGAATGTCATTTCGCCAATCTGAGGAACCAATTTTCGGACCCGGAAGATCTTTTTTGAGAGCAGGTTGAGGCTGGGCTCTCCGGAACAGCTGCATGAGATGAGTGGTGCGGATGGCAACGTAAGATGGTGAGGGCGGCCTGGGGCTCCGTGGCAGCCGGCTCGGCGTTGTTGGAGGCTGTTAGAAGGATGGAGGTGGTGTGCAGCGGCGATGGCCATATGGCACCTGTGACGAGACGCCATTGGACCCTGGCAAAGGCAGGAGCTACCTGCAGAGGCCAGTGGTGGATGAGGTTGGAGCAGAGGAGGCCGATAGTAATGGCGGCGGCAATGGTGGCACCCAAAATGGCAGCTCCCAGCAGTGGCGGCGGAGGCAGCGAAGGCCTGAGAGGCCACCTCGGGAGAATAGGGGTCTGCCTGGCATTTTGCCAATGGAAACCAGTTTGCTCCCATAGAGAGGGGCTCCTCAGGGTGCCGTCGGCCAAACAATTTTGACTGGCAGCCCCCAGGGGGAGAGCCTTCTCTGTGGGGGCACCCACCATCTGGAACGAGCTCCCCCCAGAGATAAGGAGGCTTCAGGACTTACGCACCTTCCGCCACGCCCTAAAAATGTTTTTATTCCAACAGGCTGGTCTGGCTTAACTCTCCGCTTTTAAATTGGGTTTTAAAATGTTTTATATAATTGGATGTTTTAAATTTCTTTTCTAAGCCCAAATTATTTAATCTATTTTAAATAACTTTTAATTTTTATATGTTATTGTATTTTATCTTGGCTGTTCACCGCCCTGAGTCCCTTTTGGGAGTAGGGTGGTATATAAATTTGAATATAAATAAATAAATAAAATTAATTAATTCCTGCAGCTTTAATTTTTTTTGAAACTAAAACATTGACACACATTCTTTATGGAACAAAAACAGGATTTATTTATTTATTTATTTATTTTGAAGGAAGAATCTCTGGAAACCATACAAACAAAATCCCTGCAATCAATTTTAGTTTATCCACTTGAGTATTTTAGCAATGCCCAGTTGAGAATTGAGACAGGAATGCCTCAAACTCATGTTAGCATCTAGAAGATGATGATAACTTACTGGTAGAAAATTTAGTTCTTTCCACAATGACTTGATACCTTTAGCCCTAATAGATTGGCCTCTATTTCCCCACTGTTCTTAATCTTACTAGATGATGTTACCTGATGATGATGATGTTACCTAATTTGATGATGTTACCTAGTTTGGATAATGTTACCTAGTTTGATGATGTTAAACTAGTTATGCAAACTAGTTACCTAGTTTGATGATGTTGATGATGACTAGTTACTTAGTTTGATGATGTTACCTAGTTTGGATAATTAAATATCTGCAATAAAACAATTAAATTTAGAGAGGCCGAAGGACCCCTTATTGTTCTTAATCTCTCTAAAACAGACATATCAAACTCAAGGCCCGCGATCCAGATTCAGCCCACAGAGTTGCCCTGGAGATGGCAAAGGGCAGGCTCCTGCTGTCTTGGCCCTGGCCAACCCCAGCCAGCCAGGTGCTCCCACTGTCTTGGCCTTGGCCCACCCCAGCCAGCCAGGTGCTCCCCCTAAGCCTCTGTGTCATGCCCCTTTCTCAACAACCCTCTCCCCCAAATAAGAAGTCAACCCCAGCTTGGAACCCCAACCCCAACAGCTGGCCTGGTGCCTCTCCTGCTGTCATCTCCATCTACTTAAAATTCAGTAAGGCATTTGACAAAGTAGACCACAATAAACTTTTTGGTAAGGTAGAAAAATGTGGAATAGATGGATTTGTAACTGGCTGACAAATTGTATTCAATGTGCAGTCCTTAAAAGAACTATACTCACATGGAGGGAGGTGGACAGTGGTTACCAGTAACCGTGACAGGGATCTTGGAATCCTAATACACAATCACTTAAGTATGAGCCACCAGCATGCAGCAACAGCCAAAAAAGCCAATGCAACCCTGGACTGCATTAATAGAGGAATAGAATCAGGAACATGTGAAGTATTATTACCACTTTACAAAGCCTTAGTGAGATCTCATTTTGAATACTGCATCCTATTCTGGTCAGCACAATATAGAAAAGATGTTGAGATACTGGAAAGGTGAAGAGAAGAGCAACAAGGCTGATTAAGGGGCGTAATCATCTTTAATTCCTGCAACCATTCTTCAGTGAAGAACAGCAATATTCCAAGATTTGAGGGGCTGCCACAAAAATGATGAGGTCAACCTATTTTCCAAAGAACCAGAAGGCAAGACAAGAAACAATGGATGAAAACTGATAAGGGAGAAAAGCAACCTGGAACTAAGGAGAAATGTTCTAATAGTGAGAACAGTTAGGTAGTGGAATAGCTTGCCTTCACAGGTTGTGGGGGCTCTATCACTGGAAGCTTTTAAGAAGAGACTGGGCAGCCAGTTGTCTGAAATGGTACAGGATCTCTTGCTCAAGCAGGGGCTGGACTAGAAGACCTCCAAGGTTCCTTCCAACTTTGTTATTCTATGTTCCATGTTTATTCCATGTTCCCTTATTTTTCCCTTTGTCTTAGCAAGTTAATAGCAAATAAAACCAGGAGAAAAGTTGCCCTTCATACTTTGAGACAAGAGTATAGTGGCTTTCTGTTAAAAATAATGTTTTGCAATTGGATCAGACCTTGACACATCTCCCTGAGGTCCAGTTTACATTTCATTAAAAGTGTAAACTGAGAGTCAATATTTAGTTCTTCTCTTCTCTAAATGGAAATACTCTTAAAAGAAGAGGAGAAGTACCAACATGGGATATCACAGTTTTTCATGATTTTAAGAGATTATGTGTTTATTGTATATCAATCTTAAAAAGCTGGATTATTATGTAGTACAAATACATGAAAATGATTTGGTAAGCTTTTGATGATTTCACTATTTGCGTAACACATACTGGGACAGGTCAAATTCCTATTGGAAAAAAACAAGGGAAAAGTTCAAAAGTCCTTTATTGAACAGAGCAGTCTGAGGATTCAGCAGAAAGAGTACCTGGGCTTTGAACTGCATTGCTTTGAAATACATGCTGGAATCATTTCAGTTTTCAAAATTCCTTCTAATTTTTATTGAAGGCTCCTTACTGAAAGAAAATGGATTGGATCGGAGCAATTTTAACTTTATTCCTATTTATTTTTGCAATTATGTTCCTCTTGAAAAAGAACAGCTTTAGGAATAAGAGCTCCCCCAATCTCCCTCCGGGACCCAGAACTATACCTATTTTGGGAAATCTGCACATGGTGGATCTGAAGAATCCTTACAGAACAATGTTAGAGGTAAAGCCTGTTCATTAACAAGTCTCTTTACCATTCCTTCCCAAAACTTGTTGGGATGGGACAAAAACCTTAGAGCTTGGTCGGGCAAGTCTGATGTGCTCCTTGATGGTGTTTACTGTATATGGAAATGTTCAAAAAATGGAGATTTAGCTGATATCTGAATACATTTAAATATTCTGGAAGAATTATTTCAAGAAAATCTTTTTGTTAATCAATGTAAAATGTTCTAATTGAATCAATAATTTTCTGATTATTTAGATTTGCAGAAATGGTCAAATCCTAAGGAGCCTTTGGGGAAATATAAATGCTCTTAAGCTTGAATGACTGGAGATGTACTTAAAGGAACTCCCATGTTTGCACATTTTAAGCAGAATTATAAGTCATTAAATCGATTTCTGCAGTGGCCAATACACAACCAAAATTAAGGGCAGAACAAGAAGTAATGGTTGAACTTGTTAAAGAAAGATACAGCCTAGAAATTAGGACATATTTTCTGACAGTGAGAACAATTAATCAATGGAATAACCTGCCTCCTGGAGTTGTGGATACTCCAGCACCGGAGGCTTTCAAAATATACTGGACAACAATTTGACTGGGATGGTATAAGGCTCCTGCCTTGAGTAGAGGGTTGGAATAGAAGACCTCCAAGATCCCTTCTAGCCCTATGATTCTATGATTCACAGTATGTCCTGCACAGATGATATTGTTCCAACATATTAGAACCCTTTTCTCAACTTGACAAGCATTTCTATTGCGAGGATCTTTTATTATATAAGCTTTTTAAAATGCTAAATATAGAACATATGAAAATTTAAAAAATATAAAGAATAATATACCATCACAATTCTCAAAAGAATAGAAAATGGAAATGACATTATATGTGCCTCTGAATTATGACATGTAGTTTCTTAAACATTTTCTACATATGTGATTCCAATTATTGATTAAAATTGTCTCTTTGATTCCCTTCTGCTGAATTCCAGTGGTCAAAAGAATATGGTCCCGTTTTCCGTATCAAACTGGGATTGCAGGAGATGGTGGTGCTGACTGGCTATGAGACGGTCAAAGAGGCTCTGGTGAATCAGGCAGATGCATTTGCAGAGAGGCCCTTTGTTCCCATTTTTGAAGAGGCAACAAAAGGGTTTGGTGAGTTATTTCATTTTGCATTGTAGTTGACAAACCTTTCAGATGTGTGATCAGTATAGATTTTTTTCATTTGAGGTTTGCACCAGAAGAATCTCAGATGAATGAAAAAGCTTCTGAAAATCCAACCAGGATGAAAATCCAACTAAAACCTTTCTTGTGCCACTATGGCTTTGTCCCTCAGTATTGTATCAAGCCCCTAAGCCTCGCATGCTATTTCAAACTATACCAGTAAAATTAGAAATTTTTTGACGAACTAAATAAAATGACTCTGAAATATATTTGGCAAGGTAAAAAATTAAGAATAAAATTGAAAGTATTACAGGACTCTAGGAATAATGGCAGTTTTGGGCTCCGAGAGCTGAAGCCAGCGAATTATATTACCAGGCTGCAGCTTTCACTTGGCTAAAAGATTGGGTAAACTTGAATAACAGAAGACTATTATTATTAGAAGGGCACGACTTGCAGTTAGGCTGGCATGCATTTCTTTGGTATGGCAGAAATATGGCGCACAAATATTTCCAGAGGCATTATGTGGGGAATGCGTTGCTTAACATTTGGGGAAAAAATAAATTACAATACTATAGAGAAGTACCGGGCTGGCTCTCTCCAAAGGAGGCAATAACATATCCAAATCTTACAAAATGGGGAAAAATTGTATGCTACAAGGACGTTTTAGATGAAAGGGGTGATCTTAAATCCAGACAACAATTGCAGAAACAGAGGTTGGGCTTATCTTGGTGGCTGTATTTGCAGATCCAATCAAGACACACACACAAAAAATGTTAAATTATGGGGTTTAAATAAAGAATAAGCATTGGACAAAATTTTAATGGGGATGGATGAAAAATGTATTAAAAATATATAATTATTTACTGAATTATAAAATGGAGGAAGAGATAGTTAAAGAAACGATGATTGCCTGGGCAAAGAATTTCAGATACAACATAGAATTAGAAAAATGGTTAAACATTTGGGAGAGAAACTACAAACTGACGATGGCTGCGGCCTATAAAGAAAAACTTTACAAAATGTTTTATAGGTAGCATTTGCCACCAGCAAGATTGGCCAAAATGTATACGAAGTCATCCACCAATTATTGGAAATGTAACCAGACTCCAGGAACATACTACCACATGTGGTGGTCATGTAAGAAAGCAAGGAGTTACTGGGAGAAAATTCATAATTGGTTAGAAATGATAACAAAGTAACATTTTGAGTTCAAATCAGAAATGTGCCTTTTTGGTATATTGTAGGAAAGTTATGACAAAGCAACCATTTACTTACTGTTACATATATTGATGGCAGCTAGAATTACCGTATTTTCTGGCGTATAAGATGACTGGGCGTATAAGATGACCCCCGACTTTTTCTGTTAAAATATAGGGGTTGAGCTATACTTGCCATATAAAACTACCCCTCTTCCAATGCACACCAATTAAAAATTAAAAAACATCAGATTTGATTTCAATATGGTAATTTTAATTCAAATGCTTATGACATGCAGGTACTTAGCAGGAAAACTGTCACTTATAAACATAAGGCTGTTTGTCATCAAACATGTAAACATAAAACAGTGCAATTGGATCAAACTTTTCCTAATTCACTCTAAAGCTGAAAGGAAGGATAAGACAATAAACCCATGGGAGCTGCCATGCTGTTTGTTTTCTAAGCTGTCAACCAAACTGGAACTGATGGTGTGCTAGAACTGTGCTAAACCCAAAATGGCCCTTCAACAATCAGGAACCTCACACAGCCAGAAAAAGCCCCAAAAAACAACTTTCACACTTTACACACACACAACACAACACAACTGGCTCACCCACAATGTAAAAGCAGCTGTGCTAGACTCAAAATGGCCCCTGCAACAAGCAGGAACCTCACACAGCCACAAAAAGCCCAAAAGCCCAACTTTCACACTTTACACACACAAAATTCCACGTACAGCTTTGTGAGATTTTGTGTGTTTGTGTAGTTAGAATGAAACACTACAGAAACACACTAAATCTCAAAAAGCTGCACATATTTTATTTTATTTTATTTTTATTCTTATTTTTATTTTATTTTTATTTTTTTATTTTTTAAATTTGATTTATATGCCACCCTTCTCCAGAGACTCAGGACGGCTTACAATGCGTTAAGCAATAGCCTTCATACTTTTGTATATTTATACAAAGTCAGCTTAATTGCCCCCACAAACTGGGTCCTCAATTTACCCACCTTAGAAAGGATGGAAGGCTGAGTCGACCTTGAGCCTGGCTAGGATTGAACTCGCAAAAATTGCAGGCAGCTGGCTGTTAATTGCTGCCTTTAGTAGGAAGCATTAGCCCCCTACGCTACTCAGGCTCCTTTTTATATGAAAGCAGCTAAATTTAAAACTTCCTAAACTTTAAATGGCTAGGTCTAAAAAAAGAACAACTAACCCCCCCCCCCCCCCAAATTAACTATTTTTTTTAAGCCTCCAAAGGGGAAAGAAACTTACCCAATAGAACAGGGGTCTCCAACCTTGCCAACTTTAAGACTTGTAGACTTCAACTCCCAGAATTCCTCAGCCAGCTTTGCTTTGTTGGTGGAGGAATTCTGGGAGTTGAAGGCCACAACTCCCTGCCTGCTTGATTGCAGGCAGGGAGATTCAGTTACTTGCTGATGCAATGGATTTTAGGCAAGTGAAGCAAAGCAAGCGTTGCGACTAGCAGCTAAGGTAAGCAAGCTGGAGGGTGGGATTTTTGCTACCGATTAGCAGGCAACTCAGCTGGGATGGTCAGAGCTTGGCTTGTCAGAGCCTTTCGGGCTGGTCTGCCTGGTTACAGGAGAATGACACCCAGCGTATAAGACAACTCCTGACTTTTGAGAAGATTTTCATATGTTAAAAAGTTGTCTTATACGCCAGAAAATATGGTACATATGCTAAATATTGGAAAAATGTGAACACTTTATCGGATGATGATATAATTAGGAAAATTTGGGATTGTGCTGAAATGGACAGATTAAAAATTTAAGATAAAGAAGATTCAAAATATTATAGGACATGGAATAAATTTTATAAATGGATAAAAACAAGAAATAGAAATGAGAGGGAAGTTTATGAATGTCAATAATTGTTAGTGTGGACAACAAAGATGTATAAAACTAGGGATATAATATGGAAAAATTTGTAAATAAGCTAATGTCAGTAGAAATGTAGTTGAAGTTTTCTTTTCTTTTTTCTTTTTTTTTAGTTGTATTACTGTAATTACTGTTAATGTAATACAGTTATAGTTATTAGTTGTATGCTAAGATTTACCATTGATTTCTCTCTGGCTCTGCCTTATTTCCATTTTTCTCCTGACATGGCACTGTCTTTTCAATAAAATAAAATAAAATAAAATTTTAAAAAAGATACTGTAAATTTGGTTTTAAAAGTTTGTAAAATGTATGATTTTTGGACTATGTCCAAAAAAAGTGCTTAGTATATGACTTTTTGAAAAATAATAATGTATTAAGATGCCAGATGATTTGGAATTATAGTTTAGAATCATTTAGAAGATATTTGCATATGTAAAGATGATGATTGCTTTCATTTTTGCTTTGTTTTGCTTTGTTTTGTTTTGATAAGGAAATGCTGAGGGATGGATATCAAAAGCAGAGGATAAAGGAAATGGAGCAGAAATCTTTAACATAAACTTTGAAATACCTTTCAGCCTACTTCCTGGACAGACTGGATGAAACACTTGATCAAATTGATAGAACATGTTTTAATAAAGTTGTAAAACAAGAATGAGCAAAGGATGATAAAATTATATTTCACTATCTTACCCATTTTCTCTTCAGGTCTTGTTGTTGCTCATGGTGAGCAATGGAAAGTGATGCGACGGTTTACATTATCCACATTACGGGACCATGGAATGGGCAAGAGGACTATTGAGGACAAAATCACAGAAGAGTGCAGTGTCTTAACAAAGACAATGGAGACTTACGCAGGTGGGTCAGTATACTGTAATGGAGCATCTTCTGGGATAAATGTTGAAATAACCTGCAGGAAATAATTTCTGCAGGTTATATCAAATGACCAATGTACTTTCTCTAAAACAATCCTTAAACCAGTGGTGGGTTGCTCCCGGTTCGCACCGGTTAGCAAGAACCGGTAGTAAAAAATTTTAGTAGTTCAGACACCTGGTAATAACATTGGCTGGCCATGCTCCTGAACTGGTCCCCGGCCCGGTTGCTGCTCGCTTACCCTGCCCATCTCATCAGAGGCTTTTTAAAAAACTTTTAAAAGCATTTTCTCGGGGACTTCTGGCGGTGACATCGGGTTGAGGCGGCACTGGAAAAATCGCGCTGTTCCCAGTGCTGATTTTCTGGCGTTTTGGTGCCCCTTAGGGGTGAAGATCGGTCCTGGTAGGACTGGCATGAAGGAAGAGAATCTTTGGAGGAGGTGTGGAGAGGTGCAGTCTCCCACCACATCAAGAAGGACCCTCAATCCAGACGCAGAAGAAGCCAGCCAGCATGGCTGACCCAGAGGCTTGATGTCCCAGTTTAAAGCAATAGGAAGTGGAGAGTGAGTATGGTGCATGATTCAGTGGTGAGAGCAAAGAATAAAAGTTTCCAGTTTTTGGACTATTGGAGAGAAAGTGTCCAGAGGGGCAGCAGAGAGGAAAGAAAGACTCCGAGTGTGAACAGGCAGCAAATAGTGAGGAGAGCAAAAAGGAAGAGGGTGAATTGCAAACCAGCAGAGGAACACCAGGGGAGTGGAAAAGGAGACAATCAGAAGGAAAGTGAGTGTTCCAGAAAGCTGGGAAAGAGAAGTGAACCTGAACACCAGGTTCTGTTTTTACCCATATATTTGCTGTTCTAACGGAAGAAGTGTGGATTGGCAAAAAGTAAAGGGTGCATGAGAGTGACAGTGCAGATTGGAGATCACCATTTTGAAGACAAGGACCAGCTGATTGTCACTTTTGAGTGAAAGACTAAAATTTCAAAGGAAAGATTATATCTGAACTTTTAAAACTCACAAGAACTGAAAGTATTATGTACATTTACACAAAATTTATATACTGATATGCTAATTTATAAAGTAACAAATAGAATTTAAACTTTTATATTTATAATTAATTAATAGCAATTTAGTATTAATTATTGGTAAATTTATTGTCTTTTTATCTCTTCCTTTTTCCATTTTTTTCTGGTTCTCTCTTTTTTACCTTTTCCTCTTAACTTGTTTATTTATTATTTAAAACAAAGACTTAAAATTAATATTAGAGCTTCTTAACTAATTAAATTAGTAATTGTATCATTATCTATTTGTTGGTTTAAACTAAAAGTGGAATAATCTTAGTAATTTGATTATTAATTAAGGTATTAATGAATTTCTCTTTTTAATAGAATTCTATTAATTAAATTAGAAATGATATTTTATAGATACATTTTCAGGGATATAACACATTGTGAATTGTAGTGGACTAGTTTTTTTTAATTATTAATTAAAGGAAAAACAAACAAGTATAAATATGACAATACACAACATATACAACAAATAAACATAGACCAAGTCTTATGACTTGTATTTTGGTTAATCATATCGGTAAACTATATTTATATATATTTCTACACCTTTAGTTATATAACAATATTTTAAATTGTCTTTTTAATTTATTGTTTTCTTGGTTGGTACTCAATTCCTGTCTAATTAGTCCATTTCCTTTAGTGTGGTCCTATTTTTGTTTTATTTTCCTTTTCTCCAGCCAATCGTACCATTTTTGCCATACCAGGTGGTAATCTGTTTCCTCTTTTTCTTGCATTTCTTTTGTGAGTTTATCCATCATTTTAAACATTATTGTATTAGTGGACTAGTTTATAATCTGGTAGTAAGGGATAAGGAAAGGAAGGAAGGAAAGGAAGTTGAATAGCGAAGTGGATGGTGATTTGGGAAAAGATAGATAGGATTTTAGGAGAACAGTATAGAATACTGAAGGAAATGACCAGCACCACCACAACCACTGTGAAAACGGGAAAGAAAACTACTTTGACATTGATCAGACCATCGGCTTCCCCTATAGTGCAGAGAACAGTAGAAGGAATGTTCCCATCAGAAAAACAACCCCCCACTTCAAGTATGCAAACCATGCAGGCTACACTTGTAACAATTCAAGAGACCATGATAAAAATGCAGGAATGCATGACAAAGAACCATGAAGAAAGAAGGAGGGATATGGATGAGATCAAAAGAGAAGTAAAAAGTGACATTAAAAAAATAGATGAAAAGATGGATTCAATACAAGAAATTATACACACAAAAAAAGATCAACGAATAACAGCTATAGAGAAGAGAACAGAACAGACAGAAGAAAAATTAGATACATTGCACCAGGAAATGATGGGACTAAATAAAGAACTGGAAAACACATCTCCATCTAGAGATGGAGAGAGCTGCATTCTACTTTCGATTTCAGAATGTGGTCAAAGATAGAAAGGAGGACTTAACATTTGTGATGGCAGAAGTGATTGCAGAGGCCCTCCAATGGGATAAAGACGAAATAATAAACAAGCTGGACGAGGTCTACAGAATTCACACGAACTATGCCAGACAATATAAATTACCAAGAGAGATCCATGTAAGATTTGTGCAAAGAAAAGTAAGAGACATTGTTTATAAAATAACAAAAAACGAACCCATGTTTTATAGAGGCAAAGAAATTACTACATTGAAGCCAGTCCCTAAGAGAATAAGAGAACTGAGAAAGAAATATTGGTTCCTAGCCACATTACTAAATAAACAGCATATACCATTCAGATGGATAACACCAGAAGGAATGTTGGTGTCGTGGCAAGGGAAAAAAATTAAAGTGGACACACAGCACAAAGCACAGAACCTGTGTGACCAAGTGATGGGCATAGAAGGAGCAAATAGTAACAGGGAGGAGCCAGAATGGAGGACCAAACAGTCTCAGAGATAGGAAGAGCAAGAAAAAGTACTAGAGGAGGGAGATAAAGAGGAAGAAGGGGAACTTCAAGAGGATGAAGGAGTGAAAACAAGAGCTAAGAGAAGGGACAGGAAGTAATAGGAAACATCGCATAGTAGAACCACAAAGGAATGGAACAAAATTTAAAAATCTTATCATTAAATGAAAATGGTCTTAACTCTCTGGCTAAACGACATCCAATTTTTAGAAAAGTGGCAAAACAAAAAATGGATATTGTGTGCCTCCAAGAGGTACACATAAGAAAACAGGATGAAAAATATTTACAATGTAAAAAATTAGGGGAATCATTTGTAACATTAGCGGAAGAAAAGAAAAGAGGAATAGTGGTCCATTAGAGAAGGAATAGAGAGTAGAATAGAGAGTAAGTTGAGATTTGCATATTCAACAGGAAGAATATTGATGATAGAGGTAAAATTTAAATATGGAAGTATTTTATTGGTGGTCATCTATGCGCCGAATAGTGGACAATTAGAATTTTACAAAAAAATACATGAAAAGATAATAGAAGAAAAAGCAGAGAATATATGCTTGATTGGTGATTTCAACTTAATTGTAGATGTAAAAAAGGATTATAGCAGTGATCAGAGTAATAAAAAAGAAAAAAGAAAAATGTACTTCCTAGAATTTTTATGGATTTAGTAGAAGAATTGAATTTAATAGATAGTTGGAGATTTTATAATCCTGAGGTAAAGAAATTTACATATTATTCCAATCCTCATAAGTCCTGGTCCAGAATAGACATGGCTTGGGTAACCAAGACACTTATACAAGAAGTAGAAATAATAGAAATAATGTCAAATAACTGGGCCAACCATAACCCTGTAATGTTGATATGGAAAGGACATCAAAGGAAAAAGAGTAGATGGACGTTGAGCCCACAGATACTGAAGGAAAAGGAATATATAGAGCAAATGAAAAAGGAATTAGAGTTGTTTTTCAGAGATAATACAAAAGACCACACCTCCCTTCAGAACCTGTGAAAGCTTATGCAAGAGGATTAATAATACCCTACAATGCAAAACGAAAAAAGGAAAGGGAAAAAGAAAATAATAATGTACAGGAAGAGATCAAAAATTGGGAAGAAAAATTACAAGATAAATGAATATTAAATATATAAATATAATCATATATTAAGAGTTTCATTAATTCATACATGACAAGAAATTAAAAGTAAACACTATATGAAAGTTCCTAGATGGCTATCCACAATGGAGGCGATGATACACCCCAATATCCTGGCAATCCCAAAAATGGTAAGATATTATGAAATATTAGATCCCCAGGGAATACTAAAAACACAAGAGGAACTAGGAGAGCAAGGAATACAGATAGACTGGTGGCCCTACTTACAGATAAAAACAAGATACAAAAAAGATCAAGAGGAAGAGAAATTGAATTAAAACCAAATCGATTGGATAAACTTTTAGAAGCCATGGAGGAAAAATTGATTTCAAAAATTTATAAATATTTATTGGAATTTGATTTAGCAGAAGAATTAGTAAAGGGACAAATGATAGCATGGGCAAGAAACATTGGACATAACATAGAATTGGAGGACTGGGAAAGAGTGTGGGAAAATAATTATATTATAACAAAATCAGTGGTTTATAAAGAGAACCAGTATAAAATGTGGTATAGATGGTATCTGGCCCCTTCGAGATTAGCAAAAATGTATTCGAATTTAAGTCCAACTTGCTGGAAGTGCAAACAGGAACAGGGCACTTTTTCCCATGTCTGGTGGCTTTGCCCAAAAATTAGGAAGTATTGGAAAAAAATAAGGATTTGGCTAATAGAAATAACATTGGAAAAAATAGAACTTAAACCAGATTTTTTTTACTAGGGATGATTAAAGAAAATTATAAGAAAGAAGTAAAGTATTTAATAGTACATATAGTCACTGCAGCCAATTTTGGAAAACTGATCAACTGCCAAGAGACAAACTGATAATTCAAAAAATCTATAATTGTGTGGAAATGGATTAATTAACCTTCGAATTGAAAGATAATATTATATAACATGGAATAGATGGTATGATTGGATAACTCAGAGAAATGAGGGCAAATGTAAAATTCTGAATGATAATTTTTTTAAAAAATGCATCGTCAATAAGATAACGGATATGTGTCTAAAGTCATTTTTTATTTTTATGTAGTGTTTATATTGATATATATGTGTTTTGTGTACACATGGTGTACTATTTTGGTTTTATATGTTTAATAAAGTTTGTTTTTATTTTTTTTTAAAAAAAAGAACCTCTTTGGCTGAAAAAATGCTTTTAAAGGTTAAAAAAAAAGCCTCTGATGATCGCGCAGCTCAGCTGGGACCTCAAAAGCTTCTAAAAGCATTTTTTTTCTGCAATCTCTTCAGCCGAAGAGGTTATAGGGGGAAAAAATGCCTTTCAAAGCCCCTGGCAATCCCATCTGACTTGCCTGATCATCAGAAGCTTCTAAAATAGTGGTTCTCAACCAGTGGGTCGCGACCCCTTTTGGGGTCGAATGACCCTTTCACAGGGGTCGCCTAAGAGACCATTGGAAAACACATATTTTCGATGGTCTTAGGAACCGAGATACTGCTCCTCTATCTGTCTCAGATCAACTGGCTTAACGTCTTAGTGCGTGTGTGCACCAGCCATGCCGTCATTGCCAACATGCAGCCCCGGGACTCTGCCCTTTGCCAGCCAGGAGTGCTGCCCCCAGTCGCTCCTGTGCACCCGGCTACCTGCCTGCCTCATCACTGCCACCATGAGGAAAGGCCCTGAAGTTGCACTGCCTGGGATCCATGTGGGCTGCTGCAGGGAGTGGCTAGGTATGGCTGGCTAGATGCTGCCTGGAGCTGAGCTCGAGGCTGGCAGGAGGAACGTTGCCTCTTAGCCAGCTCGAACTGTCTGCTGATGCAGCCTACCACCATCCTCTCTCTCCTCTCCCCTGCCAGCTGCTCCTGCCACTGCCAGGGAAGTGGCTGTGCAAGAACCGCTGCTGCCAAGGGCAAGGGGGCAGTGATGGCAACGATGGGCGGTCTGGGGCTTCCTTGTCTCTCCACCCAAGCAGACTTCTGGCATAGCCCTGGGCCTCCGGAGGGAGGGAGGGAGGGAAGCCCTGGCCTGCCACTGCAACCCCCTAGCCCCCAGCAAGAGCAGTTCTCATGCTGCCACTTCTCCAGTAGAATCAGGAGCAACTGCTGGGGCAGAGAGAAATGCGCGAGCCAGGAAGCAGTCATGCTCCCGGGCAGGAGAGGGTTGCATGTTCACTCCAGCAAAGGTTTGTGCAACCCTCTCCAGCCAGGGAGCATGACTGCTTCCTGGCCAGTACACCTCTTACCACACCCACTTCTTCACTGGTAGATCTCCATGAGTGAGAAGCTGCGCTTTCCTCCGGTCCTCCTGGAGCAGCTTGCCTCCCTGCTGGCAGCTTCTCCTTCTCCTGGCTGCTCTAGGAGTAGCCTGAGATTCTGCTTTCCTTGGCAAAGTGCTTCATCATTGCAGTGCAGGGAACACGCACAGCATCAGGGGATCCGTGCAGCTACTATCCCACCCCTCCTCAGCCTTGGCCACACTGCAAGACCACATTCAAGTAGGAGAAGATGGAGGAAAGGGGGGGAGTCCAAACTGCAGCTATCTCGACCAAGCCACAGTGCTATTACACAGGGCTCCAAGTGGTTGGAGAAGCAGCAGAAACAGCAGCCAGAGCTGTGCTTTCAGCAGGTAAGCAACACTGCCTCTGCCATGAGGAACTTTGAAGAGAGAGGGCGAGGGCAGGCTGTGACCGTTCTCGCCAGCTAAGAGACAGGCTGCTCCCACAAGTTAAAAAAAAAAGTTGGCCACGCCCACCCAGTCACATTACTCCCACAAGCCACACCCACAAAATAAGCCACACCCACAGAACTGATAGTAAAAAAATTTAGAACCCAATGGGTCTTAAACCCATTATTTTTTCCTTATAAATATGTTTCATTTTCCAACTTATGCTAAATATATTTACAGAAATGTGACTTATGGATGGAAAAGTGGTTCCAGAGGAGTTGAATTGTTAATTCAGTGTAATACGACAGTCTCTCATCAATCACTTCTTGACTTATCCTTCTTTAGAGACTCCTCTAAATCCTCTATTTAGAGGGGGTTGCAAGTCCTTCATCTAAACAGAAAATGTGTTGTAAATTGGAGTTCTTGCTCCTCCCTGCTTTTGGTCAAGCTATTTGATCTTTAAAACTTTAAAACAATAATTTAATGAGGATTTATTGTAATAAATATTTTATTCTCAAGGAGTTGAATAGTTGCAAAGAAAACATCACTGATGTGCGGTCAGATATTATATTTCTGATTCTGGGAAAATGAATTACCATTGAATTACTTTTTTCATATTTTTAATATACCGTATTTTCCGGCGTATAAGACGACCCTCCTCAGAGCCATTTAAGGCTCGTCAGAGCCTTATGGGCTGGTCTGCCTGGTTACAGGAGAATGAGACCCGGCGTATAAGATGACCCCCGACTTTTGAGAAGATTTTTGTGTGTTAGAAAGTAGTCTTATACGCAGGAAAATACAGTAAATAGAAGTATTCCAATGTTATCAGCACTAGCTATAGCTTTCTGTGAGCAATGCTCCCTTTATATAAGATGATTTTCAGTATAAATGCAGTAGAAAACAAATTTAATCCTGGTTTTATTCACAATTTTTTAATCTATTGTTTTTTTCCAGGAAAACCCTTTGACATCACAAGAATTCTCACTGCTGCTGTTTCCAACATCATAGTTTCTATTCTACTTGGGAAACGCTATGAATATGAAGATGCCACATTTTTACGACTACTGAAGATAATTAGGGAAAATGTTCAGCTTACAGGAAGCCCTGCTGTGTTGGTAATTTAATTATATATTTGGCAAAAAAATGCCATGAAAAACAGGCAGCAGAATCTGTGTCATTCAAGCTTTGTTGAAAAGCAAAGCATGTTGCTTCCCATAGGATTGTTTTGACAAAAATGTTTGAGATTTCCACCTGAAAAATTCAAAATGTTCAACTTCCATAATATATGTTTTTCTTTATCATTCTTTTAGCTATATAATGTGTTTCCCAAGTTGGGGTTCCTTTTGGGTGCTCGTAAAACAATAATGAAGAATCAAAAGGAGCTCCGTGATTTCATACAGACCACATTCATAGAATATCTCCAAGACCTTGATGAAAATGACCAGAGGAATTTTATTGAATCATTTATTGTTCGGCAAAGACAGGTAATGGATTATTTTACCCATATCTGTTATTACCAATTTTTTTAAAAAAATATTTTAAAAATGAGCCTCCATATATACTGTCTGCAGGTTGGTTAAGATCTTTCTTTCAGAAATAGAGAACAAACAAATTTCCAAAGCAATTTTAACCATTTCCTCTTCATTTATTTCAGAATCTGCAGCTACTTAAAACTACACCCAGATTGATTTCTCTCTCCATTAAAAATGCCCTAAATATTGATCCCTTTCTGGAGGAGTGGGTCCAAGTGGGGGTGGGAATGGGTGAATTCTTTGTGGCAATCAGGTTTTTTTTCTGTGCAACTGTTTGATTTCCTTCTAGAAATCTAGTAAACTTGGGACAACTATAATTTCTCAGGGAGGCTATTACCCACATATTTCTTAGATTTAAGAAATATTGATCATGTGGGTAGATTGAAGTCTCTTACTAGTATTTTCTTTATACACTTCAGGAGAATATGAAGATGACACACGATGGATATTTCCATAATGAAAACCTTATAGGTGTTGTAAATGATTTATTTGGTGCTGGAACAGACACAACATCAAGCACTCTGCGCTGGGCCATACTCCTAATGATGAAGTACCCAGAAATTCAGAGTAAGCACTTTCATAATATTGACTTGCAATAAAAATTAAAAATGACTGAAAAAGAATGGTTGGCTTTTGGTATGCTACTTGAATGAAGGCAAAGTGATGAGCCAAAAATTAAGTTGCCTTTCAAATAAGAATATGAGTGGAGTGGAGTGGAGTGGAGTGGAGTGGAGTGGAGTGGAGTGGAGTGGAGTGGAAAGGAATGGAATGGAACGGAACGGAACGGAACGGAACAGAACAGAACAGAACAGAACAGAATAGATTACTTTATTGGCCAAGTGTGATTGGACCCAATGATTTTGTCTCAGGTGCATAAGGTCTCAGTATACATAAAAACAAGTATACATACAAACAATAAGGTAATAATAACTGTAAGATTCCAATGGAGTAGGTAGTAGAAAAGATGGGAATAATAATAATAATAATAATAATAATAATAATAATAATAATAATAATAAAACAATAATAAGAATTCCTGATTCTGCCACCCAACAGGTAGTTAGCCCTCTTTCCTCCCTGCATTCCTTATCCTGCCTTTCTGCCCCTAAACAAACAGTTAGGCAGCCATGGCTGGGCCTGGACAGCTATTCGCTGCAGTTCCTATGGTTATGGAATTATCATTTTTGGATCAGCAGTGGCTTAGCCACCGTGAACCAACCAAGCATCTACCACCACTAATGATGAGAGGGAATCAACAAAAATCCATACCAGATCAAGAATCGCCCGGGCAATAAGGACCGTATCAGATGCTATGGCGCCTGGACATCTGTTGAAAAAGAGGCTACAGGGCTCAGTTGTTACCGCTAGAGAACCAGGGCGTGCAACTGCAAAGCGACTAAAACAAAAGCACAAAACTTGGATAACTGAAGGAAATTGAGAAATCATCAAATATTTTTACCAGGCAGAACCATCAGGCAGGGGATTTCAAAAAAATAATAATAATAATGCAACTGTGGAAAGAAAAACACCCTGAAAGTGATGTAACTGAACAAAGATTAATGGATCAAAGACGCTTCATCATCCATAATAAAGTTTTCACAGATGTGGAAATACAACATTTAGAAATATTGGCTAAAAAGAAAACAACAAGTAATGATGAACAGGCTGAAGAAACTGTTCCAACACCTGAACAAACTGATCAATCAGTGGAAGAAACTAACATACAGGATGAAATTCCTCCTGTACAACAACTCAAAAGTGTAGAGCTAAGTGATCTAGCAAAAATGCTGAAAGAAAAGATTGCAAACCACATCAAAGAAAACAGAAAGAAAAAGACTACCTACCATTCGCAAAGTGCATAGCAAACAAGTGAAAGATCTACTAACTGCCATGAACAGCATTTTAACATCCATCCCATCCAGCACACCATATGAAACCAACCAACTAATGTATAGCACAGCCACCATTGTAACTGCAGAATTGGGTTATAAAATGCCAAAAAAGAAACCCATGGAACACCAAAGTGGAAAATTTAACTTGAAAATAAAATAAAAAAAAACTATGAGGGGATGTCAGCAATCTGAAGTACTTGAAAGAAGGAAAACTAAATAAGAAAAAGCTAAAAAGTAGTTTACACAATAAATACAACCTGGAGGAAAAAACAATAATGGAAATCATGGAAGAACTAAAACAACATGTAATAGCAACAGCAAAGAAAATTGAAAGATAAAAAGGACGAATTAAACAATATCTTGAAAATGTCCACTTTAAAAGAAACCAACACCTCTTGTACCAGTCCTTTGATGAAAATCGAGTCCAAACTAATGTTCACCCATGTAAAAAAAAAAAAAAAACAACTTTGAACTTTTGGAAAGAACTGTGGGAAAACCCAGTGGAACATAATAAAACTGCCTCCTGGATCAAAGATGTTCAACAACAAACAACACGAAACAAAATGGAAAATATTGTAATCACAACTGACATGGTTGCAAAACAAGCAAAGAAGGTCAAGAACTAGAGTGCACCTGGCCTGAACAAACTGCATGGATACTGCAGTAAAATACCTGACCAGCCTCCATTATTGCATGGACACTCAATTTGATTAAATGCTTCAAAATGCAGCAAGCGAAGGATGGTTAACAGCTGGTCAAACATACTTGATAATGAAGGATCCAGAGAAGGGCACAGAGCCAAGCAACTACAACTATGCCCAATTACTTGTCTGCCAACAACATTCAAACTTTTTACAAGAATACTGACAAATTCAGTATTCAATCATCTGATGGAAAACAGTTTGTATCTAGTAGAACAAAAAGGAAATTATAAAAAATCAAGAAGAACAAAAGATCAGCTTCTCATTGACAAAATGGTACTAAAAAATTCAAAACAAAGAAAAACAAATTTAAATATGGTATGGATTGATTGCAAGAAGGCTCATTATCCCACAGCTGGATTAACACCTGTCTCGAAAACTTTGGAATCAAAAAAATATTTGTACATTTTTGAAAGCAAATATGCAAAAATGGAAAACAGTTCTAACAGCAAATGGGGAGAACATTGGTGAAGTCAACATCAGATGAGGAATCTTCCAGGGGACTCACTTTCACACTACTGTTCAATATATGTGAAAAGCCCCATTGAACTTAAATCAATACTCAACACAGATCAACTGTTCAGCAGCAACATCAAAATGAACTTTGGACTTGAAAAATGTGCTATATTATCCATGCAGCAAGGAAAAAGGAAAAAAAATAGAAAGAATAGAATTGGGAAATGGAAACATAGTAAAAGCATTAGCAAAGGATGATGGTTACAAATACCTAGGCATATTAGAAGCAGATAATGGAAAAGTCAAAGAGTCAATGCAAAAGGAATACATCAGGAGGGTTCGCAAAATATTCAAATCAGAGCTAAATGCTGGAAACATAATTAGAGGCATTAATACATGGGCAGTTCCAGTGATATGCTACTCAGCTAGAATCATCAACTGGACTTTGGCTGAACTGGAAAACTTGAACCGGAAAACATGCAAACTTTTCAATATGTACCACGCTTTACATCCACAAAGTGACATCGACAGGTTGTACAAAGTCGAAACTGTTTCACATTTAATATGTGAATGCAGCAAAATCGCACAAACTGATTATAAAGCTAGACACAACCAAGTTGCTAAATTAATCCACTGGTCATTATGTAAAAAATATGACGTACCTGTATCCGAAAAGATCACGTGGGACTTTTGAATACAGACAGATCATCATTTGGAACATAACACACCAGATATGGGAGAAATGAAGGAAAATATTTAAAAAATGGATGATAAAATAGAAAAAAATACAACAGAATATTTCCAGAAACAAACAAAGGATCCAAACAGTGGAATCAAAAATGGAACAAACAGATAAGAAAATAGAGATGTTGGAACAAAAAAAAATGTGTCAATCAGTAGGGAACTAGAAGAATCAATTGTGTATTTGGAAATGGAGAAAGCATATCATAGAAAATAGACAAAGGCTTAGGAGAGACAATGGCAGAAATTTTAGCAGAGGCAATGCAAAGAGATAAAGACAATATATGAAGAGATATTGATGAGGTCTACAGAGTTCACACAAACTCAAGAAAGTTTTTTCATGATATGGATATTTGACCAATTTTGGGAGATTGAAAATCCAATAGAAGAGAATATCAGAGAATATCAGAAAATCTGATAGAGGTTGAAAATCGAACAGCAAGCGATTGTGTTTCTTTCCACAAGATACTAAGTGTACTCAAGGATTCATATGTGTTGCATCTCTAAAGTTCTCACTATCAAAGAAATGCAGATTTCCTCTGTGATATGGGCAGATGATTTCAAAAAGAACATGAAAATATGTCAAACAAAATCATTTTGGAAATGCAAATGAAACAGGGAAACTAATAACATCACATCAGAAAACAGATTGAAAGAAGAAAGATGACAGCAAAAGATTAAAGGAACAGCTACATTCCTGATTAACAAAATGTAATATTTGAATGATTTCCAAATTTTTGAAGGAATTAAATACTAAGAATAAAATAAATGGAGGAAATAAATGGAGCAAAATCTCTTCTCTAAATGGAAGTATTCTTACAAGGAGAAAGAAGAAGAAAAGTGTGAACACATGAGATAACAGATTAATATCATGAAATATCAAGCACAAACATACTTGGCTTCATCACTTTATTTTCTAATAGTGCAGGTAAAATATGTTTGGATGTACTGATGCAAATGTTGAACTCTACAGAAGGTATGACTTTTATAATTACCGCTAATAATATTTCTGTATCTTTGTAATATTTCCCTCATATATGAATTTGTTCTCTATATCCTTCTGATATTTCCTCCTATAGGAATCTGCTTTGTTCCTCTAATATCTGACAAAGTTCCTTCATGGTTTAGCACCAGTTCTTCAAAGAAAAAAAATATTTTGTTTTTATTCAGCAATTTGGAGACTACATGACTTCTGGCGGTTTAAAAAGATCAGTACATGAATCATCTTGATACATAATATCTTTTTGTTCTCCCAGGTAAGATCCAAGCAGAAATTGCAAGAGAGATTGGTGATATTCAACCAAGGACTGACCACCGAGTCAAAATGCCTTACACTGATGCTGTAATTCATGAATTTCAAAGATTTGCTAATATTATTCCCTCCAATGTGCCACATGCAACCACCACGGATATAACTTTCAAAGGATTCTTTATCCCCAAGGTGATTAATAGGAACTCATGTTAAGTGGGTAGAAAAAAGTAGTCCACAATTAATGGAATTGGTTAAATCAATTTTAAGGTCACAGACTGTTATTTTCATAGATGCATAGATCTCAAGGTGCCAGTGGGAGATATATATATATATATATATAGATAGATAGATAGATAGAGAGAGAGAGAGAGAGAGAGAGAGAGAGAGAGAGAGAGAGAGAGAGAGAGAGAGAGAGAGAGGCATCTGGCATTCTAAAACTGCCCCACCTTTTGATTCATGAGAGGAACTTTCCTCTCTTGCTCTATTCTTTTATTTCTTCCTTGTCTTGGCTTATTGCTTTATTTCCCCTCCCTGCCTTCAGTAATCTTTAAGTAAGGCTTCAGTAAGCCTTATTGGGTCCTGCATTTTCTTGATATTTTTTTTCTTATTTTTATTTCCAAAATTAAAAAAGTATATAATGTGCAATATTCAAAATCCTTGATTTATTGTTATTTTCATTTTTAATATAATCCAAATTTCTTTTCTAGCCAGACATTGACAAGAAAACATTGGCAATTCCTCTCAAGGACAAAAGAAGTAGATGTTCCATAACAAAATAACCATAGAAAAAATGAAGATATTTCCCACAATAGAGAGTAAATAGAACTGGAAGATCCCCGTTTATTTAAAAAGAAAAAGAAAGAAGATCAAAGATTATAAAAAAGAAAAATGAAACCGTTAAGAACTAGTAAAATACAAAATCCTTGGCAGTAGAAATCTGATGCAAATATAAATCAAATCAACTCAATAGTGAAGTTATCAAGGAGAAAGTCTTTGTACGATTGGTTGCCGTGCAGCAAAAGCGAAACTGTTTGATAACTCCAAAGCAAAGCAGTAAAAAGAGATAAAAAGTTTGCATTTATAGTCCAGCAAGGGATGCGTAAAATAAATCAGTGTTCAACCAGATAGTTAATTAAAAATGTAGATCAAATTTAAATATAGTTTTAATCTATTTTTTAAATTGAATATTGCTCCAAGCCCTCAATAAACACGTTACAAAATTCCAGGATTAATTTCCATAGACATGCATTAAATGGACAGATTCCTTTCCATATCAACTTTTATCCTTTCATTTTTTTTTAGGGCACATATATCATTCCCTTGCTGACTTCTGTGCTCCATGATGAATCTCAGTGGGAGAAACCTCATGAATTCTACCCTGAACATTTTCTTGACTCTGAAGGAAAATTTGTGAAGAGGGCTGCATTCATGCCATTTTCTGCAGGTAAGATACTCTGATGTCATAGATTATGTCCTATAAAAGGCAACCCTTAACACCCTGTTTGAAAAGAAAACAATTTATATAATCTTGATCTCATAAACCTTATATTAACAAAGTTTAGGCCTCATGGACAACATCACCTCGAAGTGATGTCCTGGTGCCTGGAGGCCGTACAGATCTGGATGGGGAGAAACAGACACAGGCTCAACCCATCCAAGACCGAGTGGCTGTGGTTTCCGACATCCCGATATAGTCAGCTGGTGCCATCGCTGACTATTGGGGGCAAGTCTTTGGCCCCTACAGATGGGCCTTGGCATCCTCCTGGACTAATGGCTGTCTTTAGAAGAGCATATGATGGCCGTGGCCGGGAGGACTTTTTATCAGGTTTGCCTGATTTGCCAGTTGCGTCCCTTTCTAGATCAGGACTCGTTATGTACAGTCACTCACGCCCTTGTCACCTCATGCCTGGACTAGTGCAATGCTTTCTACAAGGGGCTCCCCTCGAGGAGCACCCAGAGGCTCCAACTGGTCCAGAATGCGGCCGCGCGTGTGGTGATGGGAGCGATGTGGCGCTCCCATGTGACCCCCCTCCTGCGTGAGCTGCACTGGCTCCCAGTGGTCTTCCGGGTGCGCTTCAAGGTTTTGGTTATCACCTTTAGAGCACTCCATCGCTTAGGATCAGGGTACTTACAAGACCGCCTTCTGCCACCAGTAGCCTCCCACCAACCAGTTCGCTCCCATAGAGAGGGGCTCCTCAGGGTGCCATCGGCCAAACAGTGTTGACTGGCGGCCCGCAGTGGGAGAGCCTTCTCTGTGGGGGCACCTGCCATCTGGAACGAGCTTCCCCCGGAGATAAGGAGGATTCAGGACTTACGCATTTCCACCGCGCCCTAAAAACATTTTTATTCCAACAGGCGGGTCTGCCCTAATTCTCCATTTTAAATTGGGTTTAAATTGGGTTTTAAATGTTTTTATAGAAATTGGATGTTTTAAATTCTGTTTTTTGAGCCTAAATTATTTAATCTATTTTTAATAGCTTTTAACTTTTGTATGTTATTTGTATTTTATTTTGGCTGTTCACTGCCCTGAGTAACTCTGGGAGTAGGATGGTATATAAATTCGAAAAATAAAATAAAATAAATAAAATGTGTGGCCAGACTCATCCAGGAACTAGTTGATTCCAAAGTCTGCCTGGGCAATCATCAACCTTGTGCATGAGTTACTGTTATTCCTGCTACACTCAGTATCAGTATTTCTGCATTTTGGCAGTCTGGGATGAATCTTGTCTTTCAGTTTCCTGGCTGACTGGGTCCTTCAGATGGACACAGACTTTGGTTCTTCATAGCTTGATCCCTTTATTAGCTTTTCTTAAGCTTTTATTGTTAGATCATAGCAATGTATCAGAACATAAAGTGCCCCAAAGCAAAATAAATAAGATGGTAAAGAAAGAGTGATAGAGAGAAGGGAAATTAAACCAGGGCTAAAAATAAATACATTTTAAAAATTCTTTCTAAGTTTAAATGACAACAAAGTAAAAATAGAATTCTGAGTTCTAGTGCTTTGAAACACATCTGAAAAAATCTAATTCAGTCATTCAAAGTCCAAGCCCTTGAATTCAATTACTGTCAGTAGTTTGGCCCTGATTTCATTGTAAACTGGACAGAGTACACAGAGATGTTATTCAACAGGACACTTAGCAAATCTCCCTATAAGCTATGCCAAAGCCATGCTCTGCAATCAGTGGGATGTAAGTAAACTTCACAGTGTGGCACTGATAATATTCATAACATTCTAAGAGAGGCTTCAGAGTTTTTATTCTTCAGGTAGCCCTTGACTTACAATCTCAATTGAGCCCAAAATTTCTGTTGCTAAATGATACATTTGTTAAGTAAATTTTGCCCCATTTTACAACTTTTCTTGCCAGATTGTTAAATGAATCACTGCGGTTGTTAAGTTAGAGCCGGTTATTAAGTGAATCTGGCTTCTCCATTGCCTTTCTTTGTCAGAAGGCTTCAAAAGGTGACTCAGGGACAATGCAACCGTCATAAATATGAGTTAGTTGCCAGGCATTTGAATTTTGATCACGTGACCATGGTGATGCTGCAATAGTTGTAAGAGTGTAACTTCAAACGCTTGTAAATTGAAGGTTACCTGCAATGGCACCAGGATGAAAATATAGGTGACTGCATCACAATTGGGTATTTTATTAGCATCCTTTTCAAAAAGCCTTTCTCTGAAGTTTTCTCTATTCCAAGAACTAATTTCCCCTCCCAAAGAGCAGAGAATTAGATAAGCAGAAGGGATGCCCTGGAAAGGCCTAAAATCTTCCCCATGAAGTTATTTTTGGATTATGTCCAATGGAGTAATAATCCACTCATCCCAACACATATCTTGGCTCCATCAATATCTGAACAAGCACTTTACCCTACAATATTTTAATTGCTCTCTTCGGGAATCAAAAATCTTAAGGATAATACCCACATCTGTTTTTCCAGTGTTGGCATTAATTTTTGGACTTTATCTTCAAATTCAGAAATCTGCTGCCATTTATTAGTTGGAAAAATTCTCTGTCTCCATTCCTTTACTGCATTTTTGCTTCTTTCCATAACTTTGACCTGTTATCTTTTTTTTTCCTCCTGTATGCTGATCTCTCTATGAGCAAGAATATTGGGAAACCCTGTGAAATAGTTTAAGAAACCAATAAACATAAATCTCTCTCTTTTTTTTGCCATCTATGCTTTCTTCCAGGTCGGAGAGTATGTGCAGGTGAGACCCTTGCCAAAATGGAGCTCTTCCTCTTCTTTACCAGCCTCTTGCAGAAATTTACCTTCCAGCCACCCCCAGGAATGTCTAAAGATGAGCTGGACCTGACCCCTGTTTTTGGATTTATCTCCACTCCCGTGCCGTACAAGACTTGTGCTGTGTTACGCTGATCTGACACAAAAAACTATAACAAGTTGTTTTCTCAGTCTTGAATTGCCTTCATTTTGAAATGCACAATTTAACAAAGAATCCAGTATTGTCTGTGTTTTCAATGTTGTTTAGAAGATGAATGGTAATAACCTATAAATTCATGAAATGTAGATGTTGGAAGGTTTTTTTACCATAGTCCCAAAGACTACTTTTCTTGCCCTACATGTGACAGAAAACGGAGCTGGAAAGTAAGTTAGTGAAGAGATGTGGCTGCCTTGGGAGGGTTGGGAGGGTGAGGGGACTGTATATGTGTGTGAGAGAGGGGGGATGACGACAATGGAGAGAACATTGCTGTCAGCCCTGGAAAATTCTCGGAGGTTGGATCGAATCTCTCTCTCTTTCTCTCTCTCTCTCTCACACACATACACACACCATTCTTCCATCTCAACACAGACTCCCCTCCCAGAATTGCAAGGCTGAAGGCTTCAGATGGAGCATTTTGGGGATATGTGTCTGTGCTGCAATCCCAGGTACAGAATGATGGGAAGGAAAAGGGCAGGATTCTCCTGCAGCATGTCCTTTCTTTGGCATTGCAGCGCAGACGCCCCTCCCAGGATTGCAAAATTGTCTGAATTTTGATCACATGACTGTGGGGATGTTGCAATGGACATAAGTGTGAAATATGGTCATAAGTCAATTTTTTCAGTGTTGTTCTAACTTTGAATGGTCACTAAATGTATAGTTGCAAGTCAAGGACTACCTGTTGTCTATGACCATTTATTCCTGCTGTGTTCTGTGAAACTTGTTATTTAGCTAGTATATGTCTTAGGATCAGGGAGATTGGTTAGCAGTTAGCAAATATTCTAGCTTTTCTTACATGAAATCTGCCTATATCTTTACATCCATAAGTCTGGTTTTAAGATTGTGATCATATAAAGCTAATAATTCAAAATTATTTTTTTTATTGATAAAATGCTTGAAGAGATGAATCATCTCTTCATCTTGACACTGGATATGGGATCTGCAGCAAAAAGAAGGCTGGGGAATTCTTTAGGTTGAAGTCCATACAGGTAGCCCTCAATTTAACAACCATTCCATCCACACTCTCTTCCCACCTTCCATTTCATGAGGCCAATAACTTTATTCTGGAAATTACATGTTCAGAAGGGAGCCAAATCCAGCAGGCCCCTTGAAATTAATAGGATTAACTTCTGCATATACAGGTAGTCCTCAATTTACAACAGTTCATTTAGTGACCATTTGAAGTTACAATGGCACTGAAATGACATGACCACCTGACCACCTAACCACATCCACCCAGTCACATGACCACATAGCCACACCCACCCAGTCACATGACCACATAGCCATGCCCACCCAGTCACATGACCACATAGCCACACCCACCAAGCCACACCCACAGAACCGGTAGGGAAAATTTTTGAATTTCACCCCTGATGCAGACGTTTAAAATCTCAGAACTGATCGATGGTCAGATTCAGCACCAGGGAAATTTAAGGGGGTTGCTAAATAACATATATGTAAATATTAAAAGCAAAGGAAAAAAGACAGGAGCAAAGGGATTTGAATCAATACAATAAGGGTTGCTCTGGGACTTGAAATATTCAGCTTATCAAAAGGAAATGTCTTACATGCAACATATTTGAAGAAATTGATTACTTTGCAGTTGGGTGTCATGCTCAAGAGCTGAGAAAAATTACAAAGCACAGGGATTCTAAATCAGCTTATTTATTTATTATTATTTATTCATAAATTTTTCATGCCACCCCAATTATCACAACTCTGGGTGGTTTATTAAAAAAATTCTGGAGAATCAATGACAAGAAAGCCAAAACTCCAACATCCCCCTGGTGATCTCTTCTGGCATTTCATCTACCAGAGAGACCCTGGGGACTTTGTTACATGCCCATTCCAGTCAGTGACAAAAACACCAGCAAACTTCCTATCAGCCTTCTGGGAGGAACTTAAGCTCCTTCTGGAATTCTAAAGTGTGCATTGGAATGGATATGACCGAGTGCATATGTCCTACGTCCACTGGGGATAGGCAGCCAAACAACATATCATTATCTGACCAGAGGAAAATATTAATGATCTCCACATACAGATCATATCACAACTGTTCTGAGACAAAAGCCAGGCCTAATGAACCCCAGTGTGTTTGGCTCTAATTGAGCTGGGTCAAGTGATGGTTGCCAAGATGGCCATAAACTCCTGCATTATCCCAGATTTCCTGCCACCAAGAATGAGATTGAAATTCGCAAGAATGCTAGACTTAGATTCTCCATTGCCTGGCAATGAAACCTAGCAACTCAACCCAATTATAGTCAAATTTCAACCAGAAGTTGCACATCCAGCTATTTAGTTGTCTTGGTCATACATGCCAGATCATCCATCTCATCCATCAATAAATCATGATAACAAAGATCTTAGTTCAAATATATGATATTTAATAACAGCAGCTATATCCAAGAGCTTACAAAGAAACAATAACTTGGTTCAGATAATTTTGAGAATGATCTAACAAGTCTAAACCATTACTCCATCTATGTCCATGAGTGGGCTATGCTCCATTTCTCCCCATTACTCCCACTTCCCATAACAACTGCTCTCAGTTCCCTCATGGATTCAATTACATATACAACACCCAAGCCAAGGAAGACAGTCATATATATCTCAGAGAAGTAAATCTTCCCCAAACATACATGCCAAATACCAGCAAAAACATTCTGACAGGATGCAAGAAAAGAAAGAGACATAGCAAAAGGAAATAGGAGGTGTGATGATCCAGTAGACCAAACCTTTATAGTGACCAAGCTGCCCAACCATGAAGCAACCTTGATGCTAAATCGAAATGGTTTTAGTGCTTTTCTATTTCAACAAAGAATCTTTGAATCTCAGATGCTGTTGCAGATGGTCTCTATATTTGTGGGAAAGGGTCTTCTTTATTTGTTTTTTTCTCCATAAACCAGTGGTGAAATCCACATTTTTTTACTACCGGTTCTGAGGGTGTGGCTTGGTAGGCGTAGCTTGGCAGGCATGGCAGGGGAAGGATACTGCAAAATCTCCATTCCCACCCCACTCCAGGGGAAGGATATTACAAACTCTCCATTTCCATCCCACTCCAGGGTAAGAATACTACAAACTCTCCATTCACATCCCACTCCCAGGAGAAGGATATTGCAAAATCCCAATTTCCACCCCACTCTAGGGGAAGGATACTGAAAAATCTCCATTCCTACTCCACTCTGGGGCTAGCCAGAGGTGGTATTTGCCAGTTCGCCAAACTACTCAAAATTTCTGCTACTAGTTCTTCGAATTGCTCAAAATTTCCACTACCGGTTCTCCAGAACCTGTCAGAATCTGCTGGATTTCATCCCTGCCATAAACTAAAATATTTCTTGATGGCCTCAACTTCTGGAGGAAGAAAATGGTGAACCGAAGAGAGTTCTGCAAAAAGTGGAATCAATTATCACAGAGCAATGAAAATTCAGAGTAGACCAGCTCTTTAATAATTCCTCTCTGGGCAAAGAGAGAATTTGCAATTACTCACAAGTGCAGCAGATAATTCCACCTTGTGAAGACACCATGAGACTGCAGTCTCTGGAGGATTTAGACATCTGGGAGATGAGAGAATAATCATCTTGCTCAAGTCTGGTTGGCATCTTTAAAAAGACACAAAGTTCATCTCATTTGTGGAAAAAAATTTTTTTATTACTTTTCACCTTTTAAAATGCCTTGAATCAACAAGTCTGACAGCATCAGATGAGTTTCCTTCCATCATTAGTGAAAGAAATATTTAACTATAAGTTTAAGAAAATAGGGGAAGGGGAATAAATAGAAAAAGGATGATTAAAAATTGATTTTGAAAGTTGCAAATGAACTAAAGATTCAGATAACTTGAAATAAGATTTTGGAAGTAATTCTAAATAATTTTTCCCAAGGCAAAATGTTTTTGTTTTGATTTTTAAAAAAGATAAGACTTTAAAAACTGGACACAAGAGGGAATTAGAGAGAACTGAAGATTACAATTTTAAAAAGAAAACAAAAACTCCATTTATAATTACAGAATGAAGCAAAATATTCTAACTTTGAACATAGTGAAATATATGTTTAAGTCCTTGGTAGTCTCTGAGCTTAGTGGCTTGTTTGCACTGATGATATTACTTAGTCAGGTTATCTGAGTTTGGCTGTTTTCTTGCAGATGAATAACAGCCAAATTCAGAGACCGCAAGGACTCCACAGTTCAACTACGAGCTACAAATATTTTCCTCTAATTCATGGTTTTGAGCAGTAATGTCAATAGTGGCACCTGCTTCTTTGAAGAGTCTATGTCTAAATATATGTTATAGAAGAGAAACAAGTACTATCAAACAGATCGAGAATGAGTTAAAAGTGGATTTACAAATGACAGGCCAGAAGAAAGATAACCACAAAAGATATTACACTGGATGTACAAAAGAAACTGGCTAATGTCTTAATAATTAAAATGGATACACAAACAATAAACCAAGAGAGTGACTTGGATAAATTCCTATACTGGATTTACAAATGAGGCTTGTTAAAGTTTTGAAGAATCTCTTGAGAAAGGATGAAGGATGAAATGGTGGGGGGGGGGGATCCCTACTTCTTTTTCAGATGAATGGACAGAAATGGGAAATTATCTAAAATTGTGTGAAAATAACAGCTGAATAATTACTCATTGAGGTAGGTTATTGTTGCTCTTTGGATCCAGTATATCAATCAATAAATTAATCAGAATAGAGCTGGAAGGGACTTGGAGGTCTTCTAGTCCAATCTCCTGCTCAAGCAGGGGACCTGATACCATTTCAGACAACTGGCTGTTCAGTCTTTTCTTAAAAACATCCAGTGATGAAGCACCTACAATTTCTGAAGACAAGCTGTTCCACTGGTTAATTGTTCTCACCGATAGAAGTTTCTCTTTAATTACAGGTTGCTTCTCTCCTTGATCAGTTTCCATCATTGTTTCTTGTCTTGCTTTCTGGTGCTTTGGAAAATAAGTTGATCTCCCTCTTTTTTTGTGGCAAATACTGGAATAGTGCTATCATGTTACACCTAGTCCTTCTTTTCTCTAGACTGGCCATACCCAATTCCTGCAATCTATTTTCATATGTTTTTGTCTCCAGGCCATTAATCATCTTAGTTGCTCTTTGCACTTCAAAATCTGAACATTTATTTTGTAATGTGGTGACCAAAACTGGATGCAGTATTCCAGGTATGGTCTTAAGTAAGGATTTATGAAGCAGTACCAATACTTCACGTGATTTTGATTCTATGTCTCTGTTTATACAACCAAGGATTATAATAGCTTTTTTGGCTGCTACCTCACGCTACTGGTTCATCATTTAAGTGATCGTCCACTCCAAGGTCCATTCCAAGGTCACTCTCACGTACTGTATTTTGAGTCAGAAATAAAATATTGTCTTTGGGCTCCATCCTAACTGCTACACAAAATTGTTTTGACATCTTGAAATTAATTTCATTGGTTTGGTTTAATTAATTTTACAGCAAGAAAGGACATTAAATGAACCCATTAATTTGTTAGTTTTGATATAGTAGATAAAATAAAACACGTCCTCTAGACTACATTTCTCACCATCATGGATCAAATTTTACCATTCTACTGAAGTACATATGTTGAAGTTGGATTGAGTTAGTAAGATCCTCAAAAAGAAAGAGGTGAGAAGTTTAAAAACAGAAGATGCATTACATTCTATATGATTGTGGTGGAGGCAAGGGTGGTTTATAAGAATAGACTAGATTGTATTCCTCTGGATACTCGGGATCCAATTGAGACCAGCATATGTATAATTTGGTATGGGTTTATTATGGTATCTTAATTGGAATGTGTAGTTTTGTTTTGTTTGAACAAGTTATGGGTAGTAATAATCGAAATAATAATAATAGAAACAATCCAGTCTCTAGGTTGCTTAGCTTCCTTGTTTGCACCTACATTGTCTAACCATCAAGCGTATTTTTGTGGAGTCTAAGTTGAATTGGTCATGCTTTTTTCCTAAAATACAAGGGATCCACATAATCAAATGAAAGATAGAGTTATTTTTTAAAAAAAAGCAGTACCAATAAGAAACAACTACTTTTAGTATTACTGAGAATTTATTTCATAAAAAGTAAAAAATATTTATTCAGAGACAGTTATTCCTAGATTTGGTGGAAAAGAATAGCAGATATTTCAAGATGGGAAAAGCTGCAACTGTCTTGCCAAGGCTTATGTTTTTGTTCCAATGAATTCCAATAAGAACCAGAAAAAAACACTAGATCACTGGCAGAGATTATTTTACATGGTCTAATTAAAGTTTGAGTAGTAAAATTTAAAAAGTGTATTGAACAGGCAAACCAGTTGTGTTATCAAGTGAGATATTTAACTGAGATAAGAGATTGATAAGAACACATCCAGTGGGTGGAAACAATCTTACTGACGATCCTCACTTTGTCAAGGACTAGGAGTACTCATCTCAAACAATCTAAGTCCCAGAGCTCACTGTAACAGCATTGCCAAAAAGGCATTAAGAGGTGTTAACCTAATCTTGTAAAGCTTCTTCTCTGGTAACATTGTATTGCTAACCAGAGGTTATTGTATTGCATACAAAACCTTTGCCAGACCAATTCTTGAATACAGCTCATCCACCTGGAATCCACACTGTATATTGGATATTAACAGAATTGAGGGATCCAGAGGTATTTCACAAGAAGAGTACTCCACTCCTCTACTCACAGTAGAATCCCTTATACCACCAGACTTGAAATTCTGGGCTTGGACAATCTGGAACTGCACCACCTGCAGTCCAATCTAAGCATAGCACACATAGCACACTACACATAGTACACTACTATAGCATCTTACCTGTCAATGACCTTCAGTTTCAACCATAATAATACATGGGCAAACAAGCAGTAAACCACTCCAAACTTGATTGCAGAAAATACAACTTCAGCAATAGAGTGGTCAATGCCTGGAATGCTCTACCTGACTCTATTGTTATGGCCTCAAACCCTCACAGCTTCAGCCTCAAATTGTCTACTATGGACCTCACCCCATTCCTAAGAGGTCCATAAAGGGGGTGTGCATAAGCGCACCAGCGTGCCTACCGTCCCTGTTTTACTGTCCCCATATATCTGTACTTCCTTTGTTTATGTTTATATTTATACCTATACTTGCTATCTTGTACATGTTTGACAAACAAACAAACAAATAAATATATATATATTTTACCCTCAGTTTTTCTTGAAGTTGCAGAGGAAGGTACAATATCTTGCTCCTTGTTGATCTGAATGACTTTCCCCTCATACGTGAATATAACAATTGCATCACAATTCAATTCAGTTCAGTTTATTGCAGTCATAGACCAGTACAAAGTGGTCATCCAAGAGAAGCTCTGGCAAACTTTCTCAATATTTTGATATATATGTCATTGTTATCTTTCTTGAGTGTGTGGAGATACAAAAATCCTATAGAGAGAATTCAGTTCATAAAACTTATACAAGTTCTTTCTCCATCTCCTTTACAGCCTAAGAAACCAAATACAAGTTCAATTTCTACTTCACAATTAGCCAACCTCATAGATGAGGAAATAGCAGATGCTGCTTATGTGGATGATAATCCAATAATTATATGCCTAAACAAAAGAACTCCCAGATGTAATAGGTAGAGAACTAATGAATTTATTATAAGACGATATTAAACTGAAGTGTTATCAGAAGCTGTTTTCAAACAATTTAACTCCTGATGCTTCCTTGTTTAAAAAATTAAATGCTAGTGAAGCATTTATGAGAGATTTCTTAGTTTCTCTGGCACTAGATGGAAAGAAAACCATGTATAAACAAAAGGACTTCACAAAGAATAGAAGAATTATTACTTTTAGTAATAAAATTAATGATAAAAGAATGAAACATGTTTTTACAACGAAAGAAATAATACAATAATTTGGGAATTGTTATACTAGATTATGTAATAAATAGACAACAGATCTGGAAGAAATTAAAGATTATTTAAATAATGTTGTAAATCAGAGGTCCAGGCTTTTGCTCTATTTCAAGATGTTTTCCAAGATGTCTCCAAGATATCTCTCCCTACTTCGTAGAGAACTTTACTTTTATACAGATTTTACACAAGCAGATAAAAGGTAGCACAGTAACAGTATTCTGATTGAATAGAAATTATTCACTCCCCTCTCAAGTTGCCACTTTCTCTAGTTGAGATTATCTCATTCAATTCAGAGCCAATAATGAGGTAAGCTAGAAAGACCCACAGAGCACAAGCTGGCAGTGTGCTGCTACAGCCTGGCACCATGACCCTTGACCTACTGACCTACAAAATAATACATTACTTATAAAATGTATAGAGAAGAAGAAGAAGAAGAAGAAGAAGAAGAAGAAGAAGAAGAAGAAGAAGAAGAAGAAGAAGAAGAAGAAGAAGAAGAAGAAGAAGAAGAAGAAGAAGAAGAAGAAGAAGAACTTTTATCATGACGACATGATAAAAGTGGAAATTTTAAAAGTGGAAATGAATAATGCTCCAGGAGCTGATGGTATTTCTACAATATATTATTAGACATTACAAGAAAAGTTAACTGAATGAATGAATGAATGAATGAATGAATGGTCAATTCCTGTATGGAATTCTTTGATAAGGAAAAAAAGCCTTTATCAGTTTAATTTATAAATAAGGAAAAGATTGGCTCTACAAACCTATTTGTTTATTGAATATAGATTATAATTTTTCATGGCAATATGTAATGCAATCTGGGAAAAACCTTGGAAGACTGGTCAAAGATTTGTTGCCAAGGAAACAGTCAGATAAGGGGCAGCATAGCCCATAGCTGAATAGTGAATGGGACAAGAGGTTCAGAATAGATTCTCCCTAGTTTCTCAGGCAGTAAAGGAGAAAATGTATTTCAGGCTATGTATTTCAAGTTCTGTCAATGTAGAATTACAATGAAGTAAAATTAGCTCATCTGGTCACATTGACCATCTAGTTTATTACTTAAGGCCCAGATAACATTTACATATAGAATAAACTTATTTTAACAAAACCGATACATCCAGATCAAACTGGATCTGTTCTGAAGAGATACATGACAGATAATATCAGACGTACAATATTCTGAATGCTATTAAAAGATGAATTAAGAAATGAAAATGTGGACATGAATTTTCTTAATGAAGAAGAAAGCTTTTGACAATTTGGAAAAGAGGTCAAGACAAGTTTTGTCCCATGATCAAAGCAAGCTGAATTAATAAAGATGAAGGATTTGTGATGTACTTACTCTAGGAAGTGACATATGCAACTTATATAAAGGCAATTTGTTAGATGCAACAAATTTAAGAAATGGGCCACTTTGCAGTTGTGTGTCACATCTAAGAGCTGAGTGAAATTGCAAACATGATAATCCTACTGAATTTCTGTTGGGAATTAACTGTTATAATAATATACTTCAGCCCTTTGCTGCATTTCCCACTGCACATCACAACCTTCATAAGGCCTAAAACTCTATCAAATCAAAGGCCTAAGACTCTATCAAACCAAAAGATGCCATTCTGGGAAGCAAGAAATATAAAAGAAGCCTCTTTGACAATTAATAAAAATGGAAATATATGTAAACAATCCTTATTCCAAATAAACATTGCTATTTGATCATGTAAAAACAAGTAGAAAAAAGTCATGTGTAAAATTAACTACATAACTAAATATAATGGCAACATATCCCTGTTGAGAGTGTTGGGATACTTTTCTTATTGTTTACAATAAGGAAAGATTGTATAAGAAAGATAATTATGCCATTTATAAAGGCTGATTCCTGCCAATATAAATAAATGAATATATCGTGTAGCAAAACCTGTGTAAAGGAAAACATGTATCTTATGTCTAAAAAATGCGTAGACAGAAAAGATAAAATACCTATTATTTTGGCTCTAAATGAAGAGACATTTGTTCAATGATAATTGGGGCGTCTGCCTTAACCTTAAGATAAGGAAATATCTATTTTAAAAGAACATAAAAGGAAGGAAGGGTTGCACAAGGGAAGATGTTCATACTGATACAGCAAAACCTATTGTAATAAGACAATGCATTCCAATCTATTGATAATGATTAACTAGATTGTTAAATTTAAAAAAATTATAAAAGTGGGGCAGAGAAGCAGTCCCATTCTGACCATCCATCCAAAGCTAATCACCAACTTTGTATTGAATAAACATATTTCCTTTGACCTCTACTGATCAACAGTGAATTTTACCAAATTCTCGATTTAGGAAATGACCCAAAGGGAAAAGGTACCTGATTCTTCTGACAAAATTTAAAAAATAATTTCAGATTTAAACAGTGCATAACATATCTACATCTGTGTATTACATTACAAAAAATGATCTCAAGCAAGAATGAATATGTACCACACAAACCTCACCAAAGCAAGCAATTGGTTTTGAAGTGTGCTAAAGAATCTGTAATAAAAAAGTGAGTTTAGAATTCATTGCAGAGAAGCTGAACTAATCCTTTGCTTCTATCTTCACTGGAGACAAATTACAACAGACCTTGACTCTGAGCTCCCATTTTTAGGAAGGGAATCAGATTAACTGGGCCATAAAGATATGAGAAGAGAAATAGTACTAGGTCTTATTCGCCAACTGAACTGGTCCTGAAAGCATCTGCCCAAGGTGTATTAAGGAGCTTATAACCGAGATGTTAGATGTCCTAACCTAGGGGTGTCAAACTTGATTTAATTGAAGACCGCATCAGAGTTGTGTTTGACCTTGGGGGGCCAGGGAGGGCATAACCAGGGTGGGTGTGGTCAGCTCAATGTCACTTGTGTTGGAGACCACCTATGGTGGCCAAGTGCTAAGGCATGACTTCCCTCAGACCCTCCCTTAATATTATTATAATCTCCTTCCTTCCTTCCTTCCTTCCTTCCTTCCTTCCTTCCTTCCTTCCTTCCTTCCTTCCTTCCTTCCTTCCTTCCTTCCCTTCTTTTTCCTTCCCTCTTCATTCTCTTTCTTCTTCCTTCCCCTTTCCTTATTTTCCTTCCTTGCTCTCTTCCCATCTTCCCATCTTTTTCCTTTTCTTTCCTCTTTTACTTTCTACTTTCCTGTCCCTTCTTGCATGCTCAAATGCAAAAGGGAAAATATTTCTTTTGTTTTTTTTTAAGCCCTCTGCCATCAAAAATGGAGCCTAGGATGGCCACATGCGGCCCACTTGGGCACTGTTTTCAGCTGTGATGGCCTCCTGCAGCCCTCTACCAGTGAAAATGGATCCCAGGGCCCTGCATACAGCCTTCCTGAGCTCCATTTTCACTGACAGAGGCACTGCTGGCCGGATCTTTTTTGTGTCCAGGTTGGCCCTGCAGGCCAGATCTAAGTACGCCGTGGACCAGATCCGGCCTACAGGCCTTGAGTTGGATACCGCTCTCCTAACCAAATATGCAACCTGTTTTTATATTAGCCTCTGTAGTTGAGGGCTGGAATTGGCCGATGTAACTCCAACTTTTACAAATAACCAATGGAAAAATTCAAGAAATTAGGGGCCTATCAGCTTAACATATGTTCCAGAGACAATAGTGGAACTTCTAATAAAGATTAAATTATCAATAGGATAAGGTAGTGTTATGTTGTTACTGCTTTGAGCGGGAATTTCAAACTAGGGGTTGTTTCTGATTGGTTAATGACCAGCAGCCAAACTGTATATAAAGAGTGCTGCTGCCTGCATACCTTCGCTGAAGTCTCACCATGTAATAAAGAGCTGTTGTCACTATCCTGCCTGTGCTGGTCGTTATTGCCCAGCCACATCATTTTGCGACGACGGTGGGATAGCACACAGGAGGATCAAAAAGAGCTAACGATAAGACACGGTGCCCACCGGGACCGTAGACTTCAGCCATGGTAGCATATGTTCCGCCTACGCCATTTGATCCAGCCCGAGAAAAATGGGGGTCCTACATGACTCGATTTGAGTGCTCCCTCGAAGCCAGCGACATGCACGGGCTATCTGCAAATCGCAAAAGAGCCCTGTTCCTGAGCCATTGTGGACCGGATGTCTTCGAAATGGCCAAGTCCTTGTGTGGGCCGACTCCAGTGCAAACGGTTCCTTGGGATACACTCCAAGCAACCCTAAGAGCACACTACGCCCCTGCAGCATCCACTTCAGGTAGGGTAGGATAGGATAGGATAGGATAGGATAGGATAGGATAGGATAGGATAGGATAGGATAGGATAGGATAGGATAGGACAGGACAGGACAGGACAGGACAGGACAGGACAGGACAGGATAGGATAGGATAGGATAGGACAGGACAGGACAGAATTCTTTATTGGCCAAGTGTGATTAGACACACAAGGAATTTGTCTTTGGTGCATATGCTCTGAATGGTGTACATAAAAAGAAAAGATACATTCCTTAAGAATCATAAGGTACAACACTTAATGATAGTCATAGGGAACCAGTCAATATAAATCTTAAGGATACCAGCAGCAAGGTTACAGTCATAATCATAAGTGGGAGGAGATGGGTGATAGGAACAGTGAGAAGATTAATAGTAATGCAGACTAATGTGAATAGTTTGACATTGTTGAGGGAATTATTTGTTTAGCAAAGTGATGGCGTTCAGAAAAAAACTGTTCTTGTGTCTAGTTGTCTTGGTGTGCAGTGCTCTATAGCGTCGTTTTGAGGGTAGGAGCTGAAACAATTTATGTCCAGGATGCGAAGGGTCTATAAGTATTTTCACAGCCTTCTTTTTGACTCGTGCAGTATACAGGTTCTCAATGGAAGGCAGGTTGGTAGTAATTGTTTTTTCTGCAGTTCTAATTATCCTCTGAAGTCTATGTCTGTCTTATTGGGTTGCAGAACCAAACAGACAGTTATAGAGGTGCAGATGACAGACTCAATAGTTCCTCTACTGAACTGTATCCGCAGCTCCTTAGACAATTTAAGCTTCCTGAGTTGGTGCAGAAAGAACATTCTCTGTTGTGCTTCTCTAATGATGTTTTTGATGTTAGGTGTCCATTTTAGGCCTTGAGATATGATAGAACCTAGAAATTTGATGGCCTCTACCGTTGATACTGTGTTGTCTAATATTGTAAGAGATGGTAGTTTGGGAGGGTTTCTCCCAAAGTCTACCACCATTTCTACGATTTTGAGTGTATTCAGTTCCAGATTGTTCCAGTCATACCACAAGGCTAGTTGTTCAACCTCCCATTTGTATGTGGATTCATCGTTGTCTCGAATGAGACCAATGTTGTAATAAAAAATTTTTAAAAAATTTAGAGAGCATTTCACTGAGGCAGCCATCTATGGCACCATCTTGGAAACCAGACATTTGAAGTCACAGGCCTTTCTCAAGGATTAGGCCCTAATGAATGAGGCTTCACTAGACAAAGATCCTGCCTAACTACTAGAGATTTCTGAGAGTATTAATAAACATATAATACTAATACAATATTATATTATATTGTATATAATAATATAATATATATAATATAATATAATATAATATAATATAATATAATATAATATAATATAATATAATATAATATAATATAATATAATATAATATTATTTTATATTATAATATTAATAAAACATATAATAAGCATGGGAGATACCATTCAAAGTGACTGAGTATAAAGTGATACATATTGGTGCCAAAATCTGATTACTCATACAACCAATAGGATCAGAGTCATCAGTGGCTGATGAGGAGTAACCTTGGAGTAATGATAGGTCCTTGGAGTAATGATAGATCATGGGGATCAATGGCTACTAGTCTTGATGGGAGTCTGACTGCCTCGAAAGACCACTCCCTAAGAGACTAAAGGGCTTCCTGGTGCAGTTGGTTGCTGTTATGTCCTTATAAGGACATCTGCCGGGGATTGGCCAGTCCACCAGCGGGAAATTCAAATCACTGTCTATGGGCAGTGTGACTGCCGGAGGGAATATAAGGAGAGCTCCGGCAGCGCAGCGCCAGTCTTTTTCTCACTCAAATAAAGTGCTGAATGGACCTGAGCTGGTTCTTTGTTCCTGTTCCTTTGTTCTTTGTTTCTTTGGTCCTGGGCAGAACCACACTCTAGATCTTCTTCAAGGAATTCCAAGGCAGCCTTCCCATCACTGTCATGGAACACAGCCGCACGAACCTGCTGGGAGTGAAGTGGTTCAAGCCGCTAGGGCTATCAATCGGAGGCATCCACCAAATTCAGAGGGATGAACTCGACACCCTCATCGAAGAGTTCAAGGAAGTCTTCGATGATAAGCTGGGGAAATTTGTGGGGAAGCCAATCTCTTTCAATTTGGACAAGGGGATCACCCCAATTAGGATGAAGCCCCACAGGGTTCCTTTTATTATTATTTTATTATTTTATTATTTATTAAATTTATATACCGCCCATCTCCTAGTGGACTCAGGGCGGTGTACAGCCAAAAATAAAAAGCACTCCAATACAAAATTTTAAAAATTAATAAAAGAATTACTGTATTTTCCGGCGCATAAGACGACTGGGCGTATAAGACGACCCCCAACTTTTCCTGTAAAAATATAGGGTTTGGGCTATACTTGCTGTATAAGACGACCCCTCTTCCAACGCACACCAAATAAACATTAAAAAACATCAACTGGCTCACCCACAATGTAAAAGCAGCTGTGCTAGACCCAAAATGGCCCCTGCAATAAGCAGGAACCTCACACAGCCACAAAAAGCCCAAAAAAACAACTTTTACATTGTGGGTTTACACACACAAAATTCCACATACAGCTTTGTGAGATTTTGTGTGTTTGTGTAGTTAGAGTGAAACACTACAGAAACACATTAAATCTCAGAAAGTTGCACACATTTTATTTTTATTTATTTTTATTTTTATTTTTATTTATTTTATTTTAATTTTTATTTTTATATGAAAGCTAAATTTAAAACTTCCTAGCCTAAAACTTAGACCTAGCCTTTAAATGGCTAGGTCTAAAAAAGAACAACTAAAAAACCCCCCAATTAACTATTTTTTTTAAAGCTCCCAAAGGGGGAAAAAAACTTACCCAATAGAACAGGAGTCTCCAACCTTGGCAACTTTAAGACTTGTAGACTTCAACTCCCAGAATTCCTCAGCCAGCTTTGCTTTGCTGGCTGAGTAATTCTGGGAGTTGAAGTCCACAAGTTGCTTGCATCAGCAAGCAACTAAATCTCCCTGCCTGCAATCAAGCAGGCAGGGAGATTTAGTTGCTTGCTGATGCAATGGATTGCAGGCAAGGCAAGGCAAGCATTGCGGCTAGCAGCTAAGGTAAGCAAGCTGGAGGTGGGGGTGGGGATTTTTGCTACGGAGCAATTAGCAGGCAAAAATTAGCAGCTGGGATGGCCAGCGTTGTGTAAAAGAAAAGTTTTTCCCTTTTACACAGTGCTTGGCCATCCAAGCTCTGGCGATCCCAGCTGAGTTGCCTGCTAATCTCAGCTGGGATGGCCACGTTGTGTAAAAGGAAAGTTTTTTCCTTTTACAGGGGGCTTGCGTGTAACTCAGCTGATTAGCGGCAACTCAGCAGGCAATTCAGCTTGGCTCCTTAGAGCTATTTAAGGCTCATCAAAGCCTTTCGGGCTGCTTTGCCTGGTTACAGGAGACCGACACCCGGCGTATAAGACGACCCCCAACTTTTGAGAAGATTTTTGTGTGTTAGAAAGTCGTCTTATATGCCGGAAAATACGGTAAATAATTTTGGCCCAATAAATTTAAAAACCCAATAGGCAATTAAAATTTAAAACCCGTAAAACTTTAAACTTAAAAAAGAGGGGGGTGGGTTACGCCAGCCCAGCTTGACAAAATAAAAAAGTTTTTAGGGCACGGCGGAAAGCCCGGAGATCAGGTATTGTACAGATCTCCGGGGGCAAATCGTTCCAGAGGGCTGGTGCTGCCACAGAGAAGGCTCTCCCCCTGGGTGTCGCCAGCCGACATTGTCTGGCTGACGGCACCCTGAGGAGTCCCTCTCTGTGGGAGCGAACTGGCCGGTGGGAGACTATCGGTGGCAGAAGGCGTTCCCGCAAGTACCCAGGCCCTATGCCATGGAGCGCTTTAAAGGTGATCACCAACACCTTGAAGCGCACCCGGAAGACCACCGGAAGCCAATGCAGCTCATGCAGGAGAGGTGTCACATGGGAGCGCCCCCTTGCTGCCATAATCCCCCGCACAGCCGCATTCTGCACCAGTTGGAGCCTTCGGGTGAACCTCAAGGGGAGCCCCATGTAGAGAGCATTGCAGTAGTCCAGGCGGGAAATGACGAGTGCCTGAGTGACTGTGCGTAAGGAGTCCCGATCTAGATAGGGATGCAACTGGCGTATCAGGCGAGCCTGATAAAAAGCCCCCCTGGCCACGGCCGTCACATGCTCCTCCAAAGACAGCCGTGCATCCAGGAGGACGCCCAAGTTGCGAGCCCTATCCGTGGGGGCCAATGACTCGCCCCTAATGGTCAGTGATGGAGTCAACTGGCCATATCGGGACGCTGGAAGCCACAGCCACTCGGTCTTGGAGGGTTGAGTTGGAGCCTGTTGCCCCCCATCCAGATCCGCACGGCCTCCAGGCATCGGGACATAACTTCCACGGATCGTTGGGGTGGCCTGGGGTGGAGAAGTACAGCTGAGTATCATCAGCGTACTGATGGAACTTCACCCCAAAGCCACGGATGATCTCGCCCAGCGGCTTCACATAGATGTTGAACGGAAGGGGCGAAAGGACCGACCCTTGCGGCACTCCACAAGTGAGGTGCCTCGGGGTCGACCTCTGCCCCCCTGCCAACACCGTCTGTGACCGGTCGGAGAGATAGGAGGAGAACCACGACAAAACGGTGCCCCCCACTCCCAACCCCTCCAGCCGGCGCAGCATGATACCATGGTCGATGGTATCAAAAGCTGCTGAGAGATCTAACAGGACCAGGATAGAGGAGCAACCCCTATCCCGAGCCCTTCAGAGATCATCCACCAACGCGACCAATGCCGTTTCCGTGCTGTACCCGGGCCTGAAGCCGGACTGGAGTGGATCCAGATAGACAGCTTCATCCAGATACCCAGGAAGTTGATGAGCCACCACACTCTCAACAACCTTTGCCAAGAAGGGAAGGTTGGAGACTGGACGATAATTAGCCAAAATAGCTGGGTCCAGAGAAGGCTTCTTGAGGAGAGGCCTCACCACCGCCTCTTTCAAGGCAACTGGCAAGACACCCTCACTCAAAGAAGCGTTAATAATCCTCTGGAGCCAGCCTCGTGTAACCTCCTGGGAGTCAGCACCAACCAGGAGGGACATGGGTCCAATAAACATGTGGTCGCGTTCAGTATTCTGTCCATGTCCTCGGGAGCAACAGGATCGAACTCCTCCCAGATGACATCCTCAAGACCGGCCTCCGTCATCCCACCCGTATCTACCCAGTTGGAGACCAGACCATCCCGAATCTGAGTGATTTTATCATGCAGAAACTGAACAATCCTCAGCATGACCCTGCAAGGGGTCCTCCCGCGCTCCCGGATGAAGGAGGGAGCGGGTCACCCTGAACAGGGCGGCTGGGCGGTTATCTGCCAATGCAATAAGAGTGGAAAAATGGTTATGTTTTGCCACTTTTATCGCCACTAGGTAAGTCTTAATATGAGCTCTTACCAGTGTTCGGTCAGACTCGGAACGGCTGGACCTCCAACTGCTCTCTAGGCATCTTTTCCGGCGCTTCATCTCCCTTAGCTCCTCAGAGAACCAAGGAGCCAGGTAAGCTCGGCGATGGGTCAGAGGCCGCAAAGGCACGACTCGGTCTAAAGCATCAGCGGCCGCCCTATCCCAGGCGGCCACCAACCCTTCAGCCGAGCCATGTGTCAGATCCTCAGGAAATGGCCCAAGCTCCATCTGGAATCTCTCTGGGTCCACCAGGTGCCTGGGGCAGAACCATCTAATCTGTTCCGCCTCCCTGCAGCGGGGTGTGGCGGTTAGAAAGTCGAGCCTAAGAAGGGAATGATCTGACCATGACAAGGGCTCAATCACTATCTCCCCTAATTCAAGATCATTTATCCACTGACCAGAGACAAAAATCAAGTCCAGAGTGTGTCCTCCCATGTGAGTGGGTTCATGAATTAATTGGGTCAGGTCCATGGCCGTCATGGAAGCCATGAACTCCCGAGCCAACTCAAACGCCTCGCCGACGGATGGCAGGTTGAAATCCCCCATGACCATAAGCCTGGGGGTTTCCGCCGCCACCTCGGCAATCATGCTTAGCAGCTCAGGCAGGGCAGCTGACACGTGGCAGGGAGCCAGGTACGCAATCAGCAAACCCATCTGCCTCCCATGTCCCCACTTCATGAGGAGAGACTCACATCCAGCTATCTGAGGTACAGTGGCCTCCCTAGGGACAAGACTTTCCTTTACAAGAACCGCCACCCCCCCGCCCCTCCCCCGGGACCTTGGCCGATGGAATGCAAAGAAACCTGGTGGGCACATCTCTATGAGGGGGACCGCCCCCTCCGGGCCCAACCAGGTTTCCGTAATACCTACCAGATCCGCACCCCCCTCCTGGGCAAGATCACAAATGAGGGGGGCTTTATTTACCACGGACCTGGCATTGCACAACATCAGCCGAAGGCCCGGGGCCTGAGAATCTGAACAACCCGGGGAGTGAGAAAGGCATTGGGGGCCGGAGCACGCGATCGCTCGCAAATAGCGAGCACGTCCTCCCTTAACACGATACGGCCCCCTGCCACCGCTATATCTACCCCTCCCATCCACAATGCCGATGGAAGCGCCCTCCACAGTGTAGAAACTAGCCCTCTCAGCCCCCCCAATAACTGTGGGTTGCCCCCCAAACCCATCCCAGTCATACACATGTCATTTTCCCTCCCACCCCTTAAAAAAACGTGTTAAAAAACAAATACAAATGAACTTTTAAAAACCCCAATGCCTTCATGCCACCTCTCGGGATCCCAGGATCCGTCCTTGAGGTATTTCTTAGCTAGGCCAGTTGGCCACATCCAGGAATGGGGGGCATTCCTTAAAGCCAATAAGTCAGTTCTAGAATAAAATTGTGGAGCCATAACCAGCCATAAAAAAGGATGTAATGAAAATGGCCGTCAGGAGATAATATTAGCAGACTAGGGACTGGGTAAGAACTCTTGCAGACATCAGAATCTCCCCACCCAGGCGTCCTCTCACAACACCTGGATGAGGCATAGTTGGTACCCCCCCCCCCCCATCGTCCTCTCACTATGACGGTTTCTCAAAACTTGTCTAAGAGTTCTGTTCAGCAGTCTCCTTGACAATGACAGGGCTCTCACCCCTGCACAGTCAGTTCGATGTCCTAGAACCACAACTGCCCTCTCATGGCAGTGGGAAGTCCCGCCCAGAATACACCAGTTCCATAAAGGAGGAAAGACCAGAGCCATTCCGGCCATCCAAGTCTGAGTTCAAATTCGATTAAACCTGGGTGGGGCCCCAAAAGATCTAAAAAGGGGGCCCAGGGTCCAACACTCTCGCTGGAGGTGTAGAGAGGCCTCTCAGGGTCGACCCCCCCAGAGGTCTTTCATGCCCGAGGTGTGCCCAAGAAAGAACATAGGCACAGCCGATGCAACAGCAGGTATTCTCAGCAGCGACCAGCAGAGGGCAAGGTGGTCCCTTGATAGTTCATGGGTACAGCAGGTCTCAGATTCGCCGTCGGTGGCAGGAGAGGAAAAACCCAAGACAGTGAGCCCCCTCCTACTCCTTTGGCTCCACCACTCTGGCTCTGGCTCCTCTCTCCTCCATCCGACCAGCCCGAAACCTCCCAGACTCGCCAGGAAACCCTCTCCAACATTCCAAGAGAGGGCCCGCTCCGACCATGCTCCTCGGCCTCCCAACGACCCAGCCCGCCGGCTCCGTTGCTCCAGCCTCTCCAAGGCCCCACAACTTCGCCACCGGCTGCTGGAAATCATCGTTGGAAGCCCGGATGCTGTTTGCAGCTCGCTGAGCCCCGCTGCAGCCGTCGGTCCTATCCCTTGCCCAGGAACGGCGAAAAAGAACTCAAAAGCTCACAATGGCCCCCCCGGCTGTCTGGTAAGTCCTCCTTCCACCCATGTCAGGGGGTAGTAACAAACAACCCCCCGAGGGTCCTGTTTTAGGCCAAAAACATTCACCGTCGGCAGAGACTCAACACGCGATGGCCATTTTGAAAGCGGAAGCATCAAGCTTTTGCCGTGAGGCCTAAGTTAGATGCTCAGCTAGATAAGCTGATTGCCCAGGGCATATTGGAACCCATCGATCATGCTGCATGGGAGACTCCCATTGTGACCCCAATGAAGCATGATGGATCAGTGCGCATCTGCGCTGACTACAAATGTACAATCAACAAGGCGTTACCGCAGAGCGCATACCCAGTCCCAGTGGTGCAGCATCTGCTGCATTCCCTAGGGACTGGCTCAATTTTTGCCAAACTGGACCTGGCCCGGGCTTACCAGCAGCTGCCAGTGGACGAAAAAACGGTGGAGGCACAAACAATCGTCATCCACAGGGGAGCGTTTAAATGTAACTGTCTCCAATTTGGAGTCAGCATTGCCCCAGGTATATTCCAATCAATGATGGAACGTCTTCTCCAAGGCGTTCCAGGAGTGGTGCCGTACTTCGACAATGTACTAATCTCCGGAGACTCCAAAGCACAACTCCTTGACGGACTCAGGCTTGTCTGCAGTGGTTCAGGGCGAAGGGCTTGAGAATCAGGAGACATAAATGCATCATTGGAGTCCAGGAGATCGAGTTCCTGGGCTATCTCATAGATGGCACAGGCATCCACCCCACCAAATCAAAAGTTAAGGCTATCCATGAAGCTCCCAGCCCCAAAAACAAAGCGGAGCTTCAGGCATTCCTTGGATTGCTTAATTTCTACGCTGTATTCCTCAAACAGAAAGCCACAATTGCTAAGCCACTTCACCGTCTGCTGGGAAAAGCGGCTTCCTGGAAATGGGACGAAGAGGAGGAAGCAGCTTTCTGTTCTGGCCCCGTTCCCAGAAATAACCCCCCCTCAGACAACCAGAGTCTAATGAACTGGCAGGCAACCAAGTAAGCTGATAACAAAGGTTGGCAGCAATCCGCAGCTGCTTGCCAACGTCTTTATTAATAAGTCAGTCAAATACACACCACCAAAATGTTCAGAGCTGAGACGCAAGGCCGATTCAGAACCGGGATCCATGAATCTTTGTTTTGTTCATCACAAAGATACAGGCTGCAATCGCTCTCTTATATAGCCTGAGAGGCGTGGTCCACCAGGTAATCATGACCACGCCTTTTCCTCTGCTGGGCTCTCCTGTCTCTCCGACGCTGGCAAGGATCCAACCAAAACTCACTCCCATCATCAATGTCCTCCTGTGGCTGTGGGGACGAGCTTGGCTCTGGGCCTATCTCCTGCCCTTCGGTGTCCTCCGGAGGCATTGCCAGAGAGGAGAGTCCTGGAGAAGGAGGCCTTGCCAACTCCTCTCCCTCACTCTCAGAGTCCTCCCCTGCTGATGACGCAGGCTCAGGCAACGGAGCCACAACACTTTCCGGGCCATTAAAGGACTATTATCTTTCAAGAGTGTTCTCATCCAGTATCATGAGACACTACCAATCAAGCTCACCTGTGACACATCGCCATATGGGGTTGGAGCGGTGCTCAGCCATTAACTACCGAATGGCTCAGAAGCACCCATTGCATATTTTTCCAAGACAATGTCCAGTGCTGAATGGAACTACAGCCAGCTGGACAAGGAAGCCCTGGCTATTGTCACAGGAATAAAACGGTTCCATGAATACGTCTACTGGAGGAGCTTCACCATAGTGACCGACCATAAGCCACTGCTGGGGCTCCTCACAGGTGACAAACCAACCCCGACCTTCATGTCCCAAGGATGAGCAGATGGGCCATCTTCTTAGCTGGCTACTCCTACAGACTTGTCCACCAACCAGGCAAGTCTATCGGGAACGCCGACGTGCTAAGCAGGTGCCCGTCCAGAGATCCAGTGGAAGACCCAGCCCACACGCTTGAGTTATTCCACATTGACAATGACATCGCCTGCCCAGTCACGTCCGCAGACATGGCTGTCCACACACAGAAGGACCCAACCCTCAGCCAAGTCAAGTCCTGTGTACTGCGAGACTGGCCGGCAGGAAAAACGGCTGAGAAATTCACCACCTTCAACAGAAAGCAGAAGGAGCTGTCTGCAATGAATGGCTGTTTGCTATGGGGAGACAGAGTGCTGATTCCCAGCATTCTACAATGGAAGACGCTAGAAACCCTGCACAACGGACACCCCGGCATCGTCCGCATGAAAGCCCTGGCATGGAGTTATGTCTGATGGCCATTGCTGGACAAGGACATTGAGAAGTGGGTCTCCAGATGTGACCCATGCCAGGAGGTGCGCCCCACGCCTCCCCAAGCCGAGCCGTCACAGTGGGAGACACCTAGCAGCCCCTGGTCAAGGATCCATATAGACTTTGCGGGTCCAATGCAGGGGCACTACCTCCTAATCGTCGTTGATGCCTTCTCCAAGTAGCTGGAGGTCGTGCCCATGGCATCCACCACAGCCGAAGCTATGATCCAGGCTCTCCGCCGACTCTTCGCTACCCACGGGCTGCCCGACGTGTTTGTTTCCGACAACGGACCCCAACTTACGTCCCTGCCCATGGAAACATTCCTGGCCGTACTGGGCATCTGCCATGCCCTCTCAGCACCCTATAGACTGGCAGGAAACGGGCAGGCAGAACGGATGGTGAGGCTCACCAAAGAAGCACTCACCAAGATGGGCACGGGTAACTGGCAGGAACGGATTGATAACTTCCTCCTCACCCAACACATCATGCCGCATGCCACCACCCGCAAATGCCTGGCAGAACTCTTGAGCAGACGACTGCGGGCACCCCTGGACACACTGCACCCACAGTACAATCCAGAAGTGCCAGCAACAGCCAGCCGCCAGCTCCGGACTTTTACCATAGGGGATCCAGTTTTCGTGTTAAACTTTCACGGATCCCCGAAATGGCTGAAAGGAAAGGTGGTGAGCACAACCAGCCTGAAGTCATACACCGTAGAGCTGGAAGATGGACTGGTCTGCCGATGTCATATCGACCAGCTCCGCAAAAGGTGGAAGGGAGTCAGCAAAAACCAGCCAGACGAGGTAGGCCTGCCACACCCCGACGAGGTAGGCCTGCCACACCCCAACAAAGTAGGCCTACCACACCCCGACCAAGTGGGCCAGCCGCGGACCAGGCAAAGTAACCAGCAACGAACATCAGGAGTAGACCGGGGACCACACAGCAGGGGCACCAGACACCACCCAGGCGAGAATGGCCACCAACCCCCAGGGTACAAGGACCGACAGAACAACGAGAGGGTAGACTGGGAGCTGACCAACAAGGACACCCCACAATGCACCGGCGAGGTAGGCCAACGCCACCCTGGTGAAAGCGACCTCTGTAGCAGAGACACAGTAGACCAGGGACGATCCAATGGGGTGCCCCAAAACAGCCCCTGAGGTCATCCAGCACACCCCCGGCAAGGGAGACCTCCACTGGTCACACCAACCCCACACCGATGACCACCAGCTGGACGAGGTGGGCCCAAACCACCCCTGCCAGGAGGGCCTCCACCACCCCAGCAAGGGAGGCCTGCAACACCCAGACGGGATGGACAATCGACATGCCCATCCTGAATAACGCCAGAACATGCCCGGGCAATGCCAACCCAGCAAGGAGGGCCATCGCCACCCCTGCGAGGGAGGCCTGCAACACCCAGACGTGATGGACAATCGACATGCCCATCCTGAATAACGCCAGAACATGCCCGGGCAATGCCAACCCAGCAAGGAGGGCCACCGCCACCCCTGCGAGGTAGGACAGCACCACCCCTGCGAGGATGGACAACGAACTGCATGACCCAGCCGTCATCACAGGAAGTCATTGGCTTCAACTGAGGTTTGTCCAAACTCACCCCAACCGACAACCGAGCCAGAACTACCCAATGCTGGACCTGCCAAGAGTGAAGGGAACACCAGTCACCTATTGAGATTCAGCAGTTCCCCGCTGGTCAGCAGCGACAGTCAGTATCCCGAACCACAGCAACCAGGCCAGGAAGAAGACCAGCAGCATCAGCAGACGAGACTCCGTGACCCAGCCAGAGGTGCTGGGACGACGCCCACACACTCGACGGCCGAATCCGGTCCGGTTCTGGGGAGGGAACTGGGAGAGACAGGAGCCTTGCCGGGACAGAGCGAAGGCGGAGGCCAAATAAGTCTGCGCAGGTCAGGTAGGACTTCCAAGTGTCCTGCGTACCTGCGCGACTACGTGCTGTAAGAGACTTGATGGACAGACTGAGAAGTAGGGGGGAGGAGTGTTATGTCCTTATAAGGACATCCACCGGGGATTGGCCAAGTCCACCGGCGGGAAATTCAAATTGCTGTCTATGGGCAGTGTGACTGCCGGAGCGAATATAAGGAGAGCTCCGGCAGCGCAGTGCCAATCTTTTTCTCACTGAAATAAAGTGCTGAATGGACCTGAGCTGGTTGCATCTTTGTTCCTGCGCCTGAGCTAACAGTTGCCCATTGTGAAAACAGACTGTTGGACTAGATGGCTCAGGATTGAAATCCATCAGAGTATTGTTTATGTCCTTATTTAATGGACTTTACAATATATTGATAAAGAATTTTGCAAATATAAATATTTTGATAGGAACAAGGTATGCCTGATATCAAAGTTCTAAATGTCTTCTGTTAATTTATGGGATTAATAATCACACTGGTTCAAAAATATTGGGATAGTTAGAATAGTGGCTGAATGTATCATCACCTTGATGATGTTTCATTCATTCATTTACCCTCAGTTCTTCCTGCATCACATCTATTAGGCTTCACATTTGGACTCAGCAGGAATTCAAGTCCTGGTTCATTATCTCAATCTGAGTTGACAGAACACTCACTAACATCACCTGGCTACATTCAAATTTTCATTGCAGATAAAAATGAAGCTTCACACACAAAAAAATGCTATTCAGTGCAATCAGAAAGTATTGCAAACTTTATATTTGTGGAGGGGAGCCAAAGTAGCAAAAGTACTCCCCTTCCCATTCGATTTTATCAGCAAGATGGCTAGAATATATTTTTGACTGATAGACTATTAACTCCAATCAATCAATCACTCAAAAGATTAGCTTTAAAATGAAAATAATGCCTCTTTTATTCTATCCCATAACACTAGAAAAAACCTAGAAATCCAAGTAATCCCTAAGGGGGAGCAAAACCAACCCACATATTTGACCTCATCTAGAATATTTTCTGAAGCTTACTGAAGATATAGATTAGGTGGACGCAAGGAGCTATGTTGTTTCTATGCACATGCTTGAAGAATTTAATTCTCTAGGGCAGTGATGGCTAACCTTTTTGCCGTCATGTGCCAAAAGCGGGGGGAGCATGCAGGGTCGCGGGTGCGTGTGCCCACATCCATAATTCAATGCGCCCCACCCTCCCGCGCATGCGCAGATGACCCCCCCACACACACTTCCCCCTGCTTTTGGCACAGTGGGCCCGGTAGGTCTGGTTTCTCCCCTCCCCAGGCTCCAGAGGTTTTCTAGGAGCCTGGGGAGAGCAAAAACAGCCTTCCTCATCCCCCCCGGAGGCCTTCTGGAGGCCGGAAACAGCCAGTTTCCCAACTTCCAGTGGGACCGGAAAGCCTGAAAATCAGTTGGCTGGTGCTTGCGTGCGCACTGGAGCTGAGTTAGGGCAACACTCACGTGCCCACCAAAATGGCTCTGTGTGCCACCTGTGGCACCCTTGCAATAGGTTCGCTATCACGGCTCTAGGGCTATTTATGATAATCCACAATGCATCACCACTATTTAGTGGCCAATTCCTATCATAAACCATTCATTCATATACTGGGATTTTGCTTCATAGGAGAACATCTAAGAAAATCCCACTATATCAGAGTGATCCAAGCAAAGAGAAATTACATCTCAGAAAACAGTGTGGTGACAGAAATAACAGATCAAGCAGAAAATGGAAAAAAGTCCCCACTTCCTTCTCAGTTGATTGGGCAGAAATGGGAAATTATCTAGAATTGTGTGAAAATATCAGCTGAATAATTACTTAAGGAGATATGTCCTGTTGCTCTTTGAATCCAGTACATTAATGGACTAAATTATTCCATTTTCTGGATTCCTTATCTGAAATCTTGTTAACAAACAAGAGGATTTCATAATCCAAAAGGTATTTCAAGTATTGGCTTGCAGGGCAATTCAAAGAAGTTTAAATCTGTTTTGCAATGCCTTCATTTAAGGATAAGCACCACTCACACCATAAGACAGTGAATGGTAAACAATCACTTATAAATCAAATTCCTAGGGAGGAGATAGAAAACCAAGGCAAGGTTGGAAGTGATTTAGCATAAGGAGCAGTCTGATGATTCAGTAGAAACACTAGCTGAGTTTCTGCTTAGTGCAATAGTTTCAATGTTCGTATTATTTCAGTTTGCAGATTTCATTATAATAGTTACTGAAAACTGCTTCTGAAAGGAAATGGCTTGGCTTGGACTTGTTTTATTATTATTATTATTCATTCTTACAGTTTTATTACTTTGTAAAACGGGTAGTTCCCAGTGTAACAGCTCCCAAAAGCTTCCACCTGGACCCAGGACCATACCCGTTTTGGGAAATCTGCACATAATGGATTTCAAGAGGCCTTTTAAGACAATGATAAAGGTAAAACTGATGATTAACAACTATGAATGTTCTTTGCCAAAGTGTACTGATGTTGCTATAAAAGTTTAGCAATTTATCAGGTTATCCAGTTAACTGGAATAAGATTGATATGCTTGCTCCCTGTTGGTTCTAAGCAGTCTATGGAAATGTATAAAAATGACATTAACTTGCATTTGTTTGCATTTGTTTTATATATGCTGCAAGGATTATACAAACAAAAATATTTGTTAATAGGATTTTTTAAATTGTTTATCTGAAACTTGAAAGGATGATTGAAATTGCCTATGACTATGTAGAAAAAAGAAAATGTAAAAATCTTACATTGATATCTGTATTAATATAATAATCTGTAGGTTAACATATTTTAATAAGATATATTCCTAGTGAAAAGCCCATTGCTCAAAAACTTTGGCTGTTATTTCCTGTTCCAGAGAACTTTTCCAAATCAGCTGAGTGAAAAACATACTTTTGAACCTTATTCACAGTTTTTAAATTCCAGCTGAAATATGACAAAGAATTAAAAGTTTGGAAATATCTTCCCTCCCCCACTATGAATTTGCAGCCTGCTTTAAAATTTTGAAGATTTTACAAAGGTGTATGAAATATGTGGGGAAAAAATAACTGTCAGTATTTTTAAAATAACTACATGGGTTTTTGCACTAGATTTCTTTAAATTCTGATATATTATATTTAAAATAAATTCAAAGCTTTTGCAGCTATATAGAAGCAGATGAGACTGTTGCTCTTATGCATATTAATCTATCACATGTCATATAGATTACATGGTAAAATGAGAAAATATGTGATAAATGGTGTCATTACAGACTGCATTTAAAAAATCCTTGTTCATTGATAATATCAGTTCATTGCTGAACATGAGAGGTAGTTTAAAGTTCCCATTTCTTACAGCATAAATGGAGACATTTGTAAACAGGATTACTGGGAAGGAATGAGTAGTAGACATAATGTTTCAAGACAGAAGCAAATATATTGATAAAGTACTGTCATTTTTAAGCAAATCCCTGTTTTTGTTGTAAGTAGCTAATTCTTCCAAGCCATTTGGATTGGAAAACCCCTGTCAGTTCTGTCTTGTCCTTTATAATTAAACAGATACACTAGCAACCTTCAGTAACAATGAAAGATAGTAGAGAGGATTCTGCAGCAGCTGAGGAAAATAACATACCACATGAAGTCCAACGTGAATGATTAATAATTTAATGAAAATGTGGTACCTGAAGAGCAACTCTGTAGCTTGGAAGTCAGACTTTCCCTGCTTTAGGAGGCAATGGTGTCAGTCTCTTCCTGTCACTTTAGAAAAGATTACAAAGCACCAGAAGTTTCCCGATTTAGACACAGGAAGGATCTGGGAATAACTGCTGGCATTTTATTTTATAGGCATATCTTAAAATGCCTAAAAATGTTTCATTTTCTTGAGATGTTAGCGCTTATACACAGCTGAGCAATCAATGTGCCATGTTGTGTGCAGTAGATCAAGAATGGTGTTGCATGGAGGGATAGAAATTAATATATCAGAAATTGTTATTATAGAAAATGTTCTTCCTGCATAGCTAACTTCTTTAAAATTTACAAAACATGACCAAATTCTGTCATGAGTATCCAATGGACAATAGTATTTGTATGCTTGTTTTTTTAAAAAACAGTGTAATAACTTATAACGCAAAAGAAAGGAAGAAATACTTCAATCTTGGATTTGTGAGACATGACTTGTAACAGAATTTTCCTTATGTGAGACTAATTGTGGATCAGAACTGCCTCTCATTTTTCATCTGCTGAATTCCAGTTGTCAAAAGAATATGGTCCCGTTTTCCGTCTTCAAATGGGATGCCAGGAAATGGTGGTGCTGACTGGCTATGAGACGGTCAAAGAGGCTTTGGTGAACCAGGGAGAGGCATTTGCAGAGAGAGCTATTGTCCCCATTTTTGAGGACTATGCAAAGGGTTTTGGTAAGTTGTTAATTCTAGATTGCAGGTGATGCTCCTTACAAAATTCTAATTAATATTATGTACAACTCACTCGGAAATTCAATGAAAATATGATGGTAATAAATGGTAGTGAAAAGTATTAAAAAAGAACATTTTTCAACCAATGCATGTGCTTACACCCAAACTTCTTGCACCAAACTAAGAGTAATGCTGGTGTTGCTGCCCAAGAGAACTTTATCTAAAGGAGATGGCAGCAACCAGTATCTTTGCAGCTCTTCTTTCTCTCCCCCCTCCCTCTGTCACTCCCTGTGTGTCTCATGGTTTGTTTAGCAACAAACCATGTCACATAGCAACCTTTTCACCAGAACTATTTACAGTTGATAAACAAGGATTACATATACAATGTTTCCTCTGAAGTTTTCATAGAAGAGAATTTGGACAGCTTCTGGAAAGCACAACAGGTTGATGTGACTTAATCTCTCAGTGCCAACAGACAGAGGCATCCAGAGAACAAAAGATATAGCAATTTTTTATTTATTAAATCTAATGGCCACCCATCTTACTACAGGATAACTCTGTAAGGAATAATTGTACTACCAGTAAGAATCCAAACCTTGAACATGTTGGTTTTACTTGTTTCAAATTTGGGGTGCAGGAGTGGGGGAATGGGAGGGAAATAGAAGGGGAGGAGAGGAGGAATGAAGAAAGTAGAAAGGGACAGAAAAAGAAAGAGGAGGGAAGAAGAAGAGGAAAGATTGTGGTAAAACAAAAGAGAGGAAATGATAAAAGAGTAGCCCTGAATAAATAAAAATGAAAGTTAAAGGATAAGATGAATTATCAATGATTAATGATGGATAAGAGACTGTACACTTAAATATGTTTATGAGAAATAAAAATAAAAAATTTTATGCAAAAAAAAATCAACTACCGGTTCTCCAGAACTGGTCAGAACCTGCTGAAACCCATCTCTGCCCTGGTGTCTCTTGCAAGGAGAAATAATAGGAGATAATCCAAACTGAACTCTGGGAGAATAGCCCCCTTCCCCCCTTCCTTCCTTAGACAGTGGACCAGCTAATTTCAACATTTGGGGCAAATGAAAAACAATACATGCATTATCTCTTCTTCCTCTCTTCCTTTTGGTTTAGGAGTCATACTTCTAAAAAAAGGGATTTTAGCTTTTATTTTTCCAAAAAAAAAACCAGAAACATTCTTCTTCTTCTCTTTTTTTCAAAAAAACCCCCAGAAGAATTCTGTTTAAATCAGTTCTTGTTTCTTTATTTCTTTTCCCTACTAAAATATTTCTTTTAAAATACCTCAGCGCTGGCTAGGCTCTGCTTTCACTTTCCACTCTCCATTTTCTCCAAGCAAAGCCAGTCGCCATTTTCAAAGCACTTTCACTGATCACTCTCTTTTTTTCCTTTTCTTTCTTTCTTCTTCTAGAAAATTAATATAAAAACCATACTTGCGTTTTTCCTTTTTAAAAACTCCTTATTCAGCTTGCTTAGGTTTTCCATTGATCGTGGTGTTGCTCACAACGTCTGGCTCTGCTAATTAAAGTGGAGATCCCTCTCGGCGCAGAGCCTCTCTGGGGGTGGATAGGGAGCCATCAACCTGAGCCTTCCCCAGGACAAAGAAAAAAGTTCTGGGGCGATTCAGGGGCTCAACCGCACCCCCAGAAGCTCTGCCCACTCTTCCAGTCGAAGAGCGGGATTTACGAGCCACCTGCCAGCTGTAAGGCGGCTCTTTACGCGCCGGGACGCCGGCGGTCATGAAAAGACCAACAACAACAACGGAGGCGCCACCCGGAAGTCAATTTCTTAATCATTTTTTCATCTGTTCCTGTCAATATCTCATCAAATTCTGATTTCCCCAAATTAAAACCATACTGTTTACGGTCTGCTTCAAATCTTGCTTCTGTTTGCAATCTTGTATTCCAATCTGTCTCAATCCCTTGTTTTTCTCACTCTTGCTTTTGTTTCAATTCTCCCCGTCCTGTTAATATATCCTTATATCTAACAATATTCCCCATATTTGCAATATTTGGATATGTCAAAGCTTCTATTGTTGAAAGCCACATTGGTATATTCAAATAATGTTTTTTTTCACTCTCTCCCACACTAATAATAAACCATTTCTTATATAATGTCTCTAGAAATATTCATGTATCCTTTGTTTCCCATACCATAGGAAAGTGCACCAATCTAGTTGTAAATTATGTCCCTCCTACATCAATAGTCTTACGTTTCTGAATAAAATCCATTCCTTAATCCACATTAACGCAGCCGCTTGATAATATAGTTCTCAATTCGGTAGTCCAAACCCACCTCTAATTCTTGCATCTTGTAGCATTTTTGTATTAATTCTTGCTCTTTTTCTTTGCCATACATATTTCCATATTATTCTCTTCAAATTTTCAAAATACTTTTTCTCCAATTTTATTGGTATCGTTTGAAAGAGAAATAACAATTTTGGTAATATGTTCATCTTTATTAATGTTATTCTTCCCATTAATGATAGTTGCAGATTCCTCAATTTCTCCAAGTCTGTTTCAATTTGTTTTTTTCAATTTATAATAATTATCTGCCTTGATAGTTACACATCTTGACATTAAATAAATACCTGAATACTTCACTTTCTTCACTATTTGAATGTCCAGTTTCTCCATCATTTCCTTTTTTTAATTTTCTCTCATATTTTTTACTAATACTTTTGTCTTGTCTTTATTAATTTTCAATCCTGCTACTTCTCCATATTCTTCTATTTGCTCAATCAGCTTTGGAGCTGTCTCTATTGGATCTTCCATACTAAACACCAAATCATCCACAAATGCTTGCAATTTATATTCTTCTTTTTTAATTTTCATTCCTTTTATGTCCTTGTCCTCTCTCACTTTTCTATTTAAAATCTCTAGTGTAAAATTATGGTACCTGAGAATTTGCACAGCCAAGTCAGTAGTAAATGTTGAAATTTGCTGGTCCACTGTCTAAGGAAGGAAGGAGGGCTGTTCTCCCAGAGTTCAATTTGGATTATCTCCTATTATTTCTCCTTGCAAGAGACGCCAGGGCAGAGGTGGGTTTTAGCAGGTTCTGACCAGTTCTGGAGAACCGGTAGCATAAATTTTGAGTAGTTCAGAGAACCAGTAAATACCACCTCTGACTGGCTCAGCCCCGATCAATTCTCTGCCTCCCGAGTCCCAGCTGATCAGGAGGAAATGGGGATTTTGCAGTATCCTTTCCCTGGTGTGGGGAGGGAATAGAGATTTTACAGTATCCTTCCTCTGCCATGCCCACTAAGTCATGCCCACCAAACCATACCACGCCCACCAAGCCTCGCCCAGTAGTAAAATTTTTGAATTTTTGAATTTTTGAAACCCACCACTGCACCAGGGGTATTTTTACATGAACTGTAATCCTTACTCATCATAGGCAGCTTAAACTTTAAACTTCACACTTAAGTAGCCACCTGATGAGAGCATGAACACTGCACTTGCTATGCTAGAAGTAAATAATAATAAACAGTATTAGTAAATAACCACTTTCCATTCCCTTCAATTTTTCTACTCTTCAGATATAGGCATTATAAAGATGGAATTTTCCTGGTTCAAACTGATCTTCGACTTGAACTCTTATTTCTAATTTGACCTCTTATTTACTTCTCCAGGTATTATTGTTGCTCATGGTGAGAATTGGAGAAAAATGCGGCAGTTTTCAATATCTGCATTACGGGATTATGGAATGGGCAAGAGGATTGTTGAAGACAAAATCAGTGAAGAGTGCAGTGTCTTGATAAAAACATATGAGACATATGAAGGTGAGTTGGTATTCCATCCTACAGACTTACCAGTTATCTTTCAAGACAATCTATGTATAGAAGATCTAGAGGAATCTTTTCAGAAAAATATGCCAATAACTGTTATTTATGAGGAATTGTTATACTAAATTAGCCATTGAAGTTTACAGAAGGATAAATTCTTTCCAATATGAGCACTGCTGTTGTGTAAGAAAAGGTGTTAGGAATTGGACTTACTTGTTCCTCCAGGCTTTCAGTCAGTGATACTCATGTTATCCAATTAAGTAGAATAAGTTAAAAACCTAAGCACTAAACCAACACCATTCACCACAATTCTTGGCTCTCCAAGTGATCCACTTTCCGGTACCTTCCCATTCATTCTCATCCAGGCATTCCTGTCCTTTAACACTCTCCCTATCACCACAAGATCACATTGAGATTATTGCACAATTTCCTCTTAAACTCATGGCTCAGAATTCTATTATCTTCATTCCGTGGAACATAATATGCAACTATCACCTATATATAAACTCCTATTTTGATCCCACATGTCAGACATACTAAATTTTGAAAGAATGAAGCATGAATATGGCTAATAAAAATTATCAACATCTTTCTCTGTATTTAATGAAATTATTATGGTAGCTTCTACCTTAATACTACATTTTTTTCTCATTAACAAATCATTGCTTGCAATGAATAAATATTAAATGATCAGAGTGCATTACACTTGCCAAAACCTTTCTGGAATCAGCAATATTTCCATATGTTGTTTAGAAATACATTGGTCACGATCATCATCTGCTTTAGGAATTAGGTAATGGAAACTGCATTAAGAAAGAGTGACAAAATAGTGGCTGCAAAATCTTCTGAGAAATATATCAAAGTTAACCTATCAAAATAGCTGTACATCCTTTATAAGTCTAGTGTCTATTAGTTCTGTTGACAATTTCAGCTTATCTTTATGGTCCAGCACTCTCTGTTTCAAATTACATGACACTTCTGCAATGATGGGTGGGGAATTAGGTCCTTAAAACATCTTATTGTAACAGTTTCAAATTCTGCAAGGAATACAATCAGCAGAAACAAATTGTGCTCATAACAGCAGAAACAAATTAAAAATAAAAGTTAGTTTCCTCTCTGATGGGAAGAGCTGGAACTCTGTCCTTCACTATAGAGAGGAAAACTGTGCTCTGAAGCCTTAGATTTATTTGTTAAAACTTTGGTGTTACTCATTTTAGTTTTCATGCTGCCAGCAACATGGTCTATCTTTAGCTGTTCTTCCATTTGCACACTGAACACAGGGACTAGAATGCTGCTGCTCCATTTTACCTATCATCAGAAATGTAACTGCTTCTCACTCCAAATGATGCATGTCTCTAGGACTACATTAATGCGTAATTACTTCTGATTTTAATGGGATGGGTTACAGAATTATTCTTTGTGTTACTGTCAGTAAATTTTAGTTCATATATCTATGTTCTCTTGCTAACTTCTATGCAGAGTACAAACTAGTTTCTATGATAAATGCTAGATATAAGCAATCTAAAGATGACAAAGAGCAGGTCTAATTCTGGGATTCTTTCACAATTCTGTTTTAATTTATTGCTCATGACCAGGAAAGCCATTTGACCCAGCAAGAATTCTGAAAGCTGCAGCCGCCAATATCATAGTTTCTTTTTTACTTGGCAAGAGATTTGAATATGAAGATGCTACACTTCTAAGACTACTCGAGTTAATTGAAGAAAATTTACACCTTGTAGGAACTCCTTCTGTGTTGGTAATGTAATCTTTCATATGAAGAAAAATGTCATCTCTACGGTTTATTAAGGTTTAATTTGTGAGATTTGGATCTTAATTAATTAATAAACTTGATTTATCATATCTTTAGCACCCACGTATTTCATAGTTGATGATAATGAGGGTGATGTTGGAGACTATGAAACAAACCTATTTGGATAAAAATGCTTTGAGATGTCTGTCAGAAAATATATTCATGGTATTCAGCTTTGTTAATTTGCTACTTCTCTTATTATTCTATCCTGTTTCAGGTTTATAATGTGTTTCCCAAATTGGGATTCCTTTTGGATGCTCATAAAAAAATAATGAATAACCAAAAAGAGTTCCATGAATTCATACAGGCCACTTTCCTTGAAAATCTCAAAGAGTTTGATGAAAATAATCAGAGGACTTTTATTGATGCATTCCTTGTTCGGCAGAAAAAGGTAATAAAGCATTTTAAGTATGTAAAGGAATTATAACTGATGTTTTTTCTTTCACATGTTTTAAAAATATTCTGGCTGGTGCCAGAATTAATGCAGCTGGAGAAAATCATTGCTTTAAAAATGTCCAGGAAAACAATTTACTGGAGTGAAAGCAAGGAGTGAATATGTGAATATAATTTGGCATTTGTGCAATCTCATTCTCAGGTTCTGTGAGGATATAAACTTGAAACAAAAATACTACAAATTAATAACTTCCACCAGCAAGGACACTATTAAACAGCCAAGGCTGATTAAAACAGTGATTATAGTTAAAACTTTATGAAACAACATTCAAGAGGGGTCATAAGCACCTCCAGGGTATGAGAGTTCCCATTATTTGGCAGCTCCACATCTTCCTGAATTCCCAAGAGCTGACTCTCAGCAAGTCTTCATGCAGCATCCTTGATAGCCAACAGATTCACTATCCGTGTGATGTCTTTATTCCTTGTGTATCTATTAAAGCTAGTACAAGGCTTGTATACCTCTAACTGGAAATTTTCCTTGTAAAAAGCAACACTGGTTTTTTGTAGCAGTTGAGAGAAGCAGTCACATGGGGGTCTCGCTTAACAACCACTTTTCTCAATGTCCAATTGTGGTCATAAATTGAGGATTACCCATAGTACTATTGTCTCTCATGGAGGGATAATTCTAGTAGGGAGATGATCAGGTGGGCCCTTGGGAAGCAACCCTTTTATCTTTATTTATAAACATAGGGATATTAATTATTATGATATGGGTTGGGATATGTGGTGAATGCTCTTCCTATTGATCCAGAAACTGATCAGTGCAGGAGAAGAGGAAAGCCATTCTCCCTTTTTTAGACATTGCAGTCTAAGGAAATCCATGGAAAAGTGAAGGTGAGCTCTGAAACCAGAAGTCTTTCTTCTTCATGTGAGTTAAAATTAAATCACTCTTCATGAAAGAAAGCGTTGAACTGGTATACACTGAGAAGAACTGGCGGAGAGAAGTGGGGGATGTTCATCACAATTTTTCTCCAAACTCATTCCTGGTTCTTCCGTTGTCACCATTCACTGGAACATAACGTGCAACAGCCACTTGGCATAAGCACTTCCCTACACAGCCACAGCAAAAGGATGTCCTGAGTTAATGTATCCTGATATTACATTTCTGCCGTAATTGAGCCTAATTTTAATTCCCCTGCATACATTGATTTTTGCTAATCTACAAGATGAAGCTGTCTTCATTTAGATCAAGTTCCTTTTCCATTTTCTCTTAAATTCCAAAACAGAAAATATTTTATTTTATTTTTTTATTTCAATTCGTTCAGTAATTCATGGTCTTTACCATATGTTTCTCATTATCACAAAATACAGTCTTCTTTAGCCCTGGCCATAAACAGATGTGCCCATAAACCCTAGTATCCATCAGCTTTTTGGTCAATCAAGACCTTGAGATAATTCTTTGTGGCAGAATATGAGTCTTAGGGCTCCCTGCTAATCATAGAAAAAAACCCCTGCCACTTTGGACACATTTTAGCCAGTGTGCCACAAGCACAACCAAAGGTCAGTTTTGCTGCATATAGGATCTAAAAATAGATCCTCCTTAAATCTCAAATTTAAAGTCTACTTTGCAAGCCACTCTACTATTGTCTGCAACTCAATACAGTTAATCCTTGAACTATGACAGCAATTCAGCCTGGAATTTCTGTTACTGAGCAATGGTTATGAAGCACAACTGAATTGCTTAGTGATGGGAATCCCTGCACTTCCAACTGCCATTCTTAACTCAACTGAAGTGGTTGTTAGACAAGGACTTCCTCACAACTTCCTATGGCTTATCAGAACCAAAGCCAGGGAAGAAGCCAACAGGAAGTTGCCATCCCAGGAGGCTTCCAGGCAGCCAGCAGGTTGGCAAATAGCTGCTGCCAGGCGAGGGATGACATGCAAGGGTATGTAAGTTGCTAGAGCAGCATAATGCAAGCACAGAATGACTTGGAATGATTGCTTCCAGATGGGGAGAGACTGAGGGTGTGCATGGGATTGTAGGGTGCACAAGGGTTCAAGGGAGGGGGAGTCAAGGTTTGGGAAGGAGTGTGGTGTTATGCAGAGGGCAAGTGGAGAGATTTACCCCAGAAAATCCCTGCTGGTTTCCCATTATCTTTATGGAGGAAAAAGCAAGGAAGATTGCAAAAGGCAAGCACGTAATCATGGCCACTGAACTATAGTAAGTGCTAGATCATGGTTGCCAAGCACCCAAAGCAGCATTATGTAATTGTGGGACTGCTCAGATGGTTGAAACTAAAAGAATTGGTTACAACCACCATTTGTTTACTATCATTTAAACTAGAAATGCTCCTGGACTGAATGCTCATAAGTTAAAGACTATGTCTAGGAGGTACATATGTGACATATTCAGGATGCCTATATTTTGCTTCAGTTTGTTTAATAAGGCTTTATATAAACAGAAATCTCAAGTCTAGATTTAATCATATTAATAATCACTGTAACTATATTGATAGCCTTTCCCCCCATTATAAATAATAACCCTAAAAATTATTACAGATAAGCAACATGCTGTCCTCCAGTTTTGTGAAGAACAACTCTCACAATCTCCTGACACTGAAATTTGGAGTCCACTGTAACATCTGTCCATGTATGTAGATTATAGACATACATTAAATGTCCTTGATATCTTTTCTTTATACTCTTCAGGAGCATAAGAAGTCAACAGATAGCTATTTCCATAATGATAACCTTATAGGTCTTGTGGATAACCTATTTATTGCTGGCATGGATACTACTTCAAACACTTTGTACTGGACCTTACTCCTAATGATGAAGTATCCAGATGTTCAGAGTAAGCTGTTTTCATTTGACTGATTTTCAATAAAAGTATATAATTACCCGTCGAAATAACATGGGGATGGGAGAATAAGAAGCAAGAATGAGTTGCCTCATCTATTTATATTTGAAGGAATTAATGTGACGTGAGAGTGATTATAACCACGATGGCAAACCAGTGGCACTCAGCACCCACTCTGTGGGCACGCAAGCCGTTGCCCCAGTTCAGCTCTGTCATGCATGTGTGTGCGCCTCCCACTGGCCAGCTGGTCATCAAGTCTCTGCCGTGCATGTGTGTGGGGCAGGGTCACATATGAAGGGTTTATACATGTACTTTCAGAGATTTCTGAAAGAAGTACTAGTCATAGAATGTGTGTTATGCACCTATCACCTCTCATTACTGCTGAATATGAGCTAAGACTGAAGAGAGTTTTCTGCTAAGAATGATACATTTCAAGCACAATACTCCCTTATTTGATTTCTTATATCTCACTAATCATTTCATAATGTCTATATAAATAATCTGTGATTAATCAACTTTTTTCTGCATGGGCAAATCATAGAATAATACATATGGTGAATAAAAGGGGGGAAAGTATCAAGAGAAAAATTACAAGCATAGATCACAAATGATTATCTTCAGATAATCTATACTATAAATTATTATTATTATTATTATTGTTATTATTATTGGTTAATCTGTAGTGAGATTCACAGTCTTTGAGGCTGGTTAATAGCTCAGCAACTCGAGTCCTAACCAAGGACCTAGGAACTGTTAAGATATCATTATTATTGGTTAATCAGTAGTGAGATTCACAGTCTTTGAGGCTGGTTAATAGCTCAGCAGCTCGAGTCCTAACCAAGGACCTAGGAACTGTTAAGATATCGTCGGAGGATGTAAGCTGTTCCGAGTAAGGTGGTTTTTTGTAGAGTCAAAATGTTCAAGTCCGGTAAATTTAGAATTTCTAAATAGCGGGGTAGCCCTTTGGGTATTGCTCCAAGGGCTCCAATTACAATCGGAACAACACATGATTTCTTTTTCCATAGTCGCTCAACTTCAATTTGCAAGTCCCGGTATTTTGTGATTTTTTTCTTGCTGCTTATCTTCAATCCGTGCATCACCAGGTATTGCAATGTCAATGAACCATACTTTTTTCTTTTCAACTACCGTTATGTCAGGTGTGTTGTGGACCAAGTGCCTGTCAGTCTGAATCCTAAAGTCCCACAAGATCTTGAGTTTCTCATTCTCTAGAACTTTCTCAACTTGATGTTCCCAGTGGTTTTTGCTGTACTCAAATCCAAACTTCTGGCACAATTTCCAGTGAATGATCTTAGCAACACGGTCATGGCGTTGTAGGTAGTCAGTTTGTGAAATTTTGCTGCATCCACTGATCAGGTGGTCGACTGTCTCATCTTTCTCATTACAGAGGCGGCATTTGCTGTTGGTGGTAACATGTTGAATTTTTGCCTTCATGCAGTTTGTGGCTAGGGCTTGTTCTTGAGCTGCCAAAATAAAGCTTTCTGTTTCTTTTTTCAGTACTCCTGATCTTAACCAGTTCCAAGTTAGTTTCTGGTCACCTTTGCCTTCAATACTTTTCAAGTATTGGCCATGCAGAGCTTTGCTTTTCCAATTTTCAGCTCGCTGCTCAATTACTTCTTTCTTATATTCTGCTTTTGTTTTAGTTGTCTTTAAAAGGCCTCCTTTATTTACTTCCTTAATCATTGGTTCTTCACTTTTCTGGATGTAATCATTCAAGCTGCATTTTTCTTCTTCCACAGTCTGCTTTACTTGTAGGAGTCCTCGACCACCCTCTGCTCTTGGTAAATATAATCGGTCAACATCACTTTTAGGGTGCAAGGCATGATTCATTGTCATAAGCTTCCTTGTTTTTCTGTCCAAATTGTCTAACTCCATCTGGGTCCAGTCAATTATTCCTGCAGAGTATCGAATCACAGGTATAGCCCAGGTATTTATGGCTTTTATGATGTTTCCTCCACTTAGTTTGGATATTAATATCTTACGAATTCGCCGAATGTACTTGGCTGAAGTTATTTCCTTGATTTTATTATGCATTAAGTCAGAGGCCTCTAAAATCCCCAAGTACTTGTAGCCTTCTTCTGATTTTACTGCCTTTATTGTTTCTTCATTCTCTAGTTCTATTCCATCCTCTTCTATGATCTTACCTGCTTTGGTTGCTATTGTTGCACATTTGTCAATTCCAAACTGCATACCAATGTCTTGGCTGAATTCTTTTGTGTGTTCAGTTAATAAATTCAGTTCAGCTTTTGTTTTACCAAACAGCTTCAAATCATCCATGTACATCAAGTGCGAGATTTTCAGTCCTTTCTTTGCAAGTTCGTATCCACAGCTTAGATTTTTCAAAATGATTGTCAGTGGTAGCATTGAGAGTATAAAAAGTAGGGGGGAAAGGGAATCGCCCTGGAAAATGCCTTGTTTAATTTCAACTTCACCTAGTTCTTCTTCATTAGCCATAAGTTTTGTTTTCCAGAGGTTCATTGAAGATTCCATGAATTTTTGTATGTTTCTGCTGATGCCAAAGATTTCCAGGCATTTCTTGATCCAGCTATGGGGAACTGAATCAAACGCTTTCTTATAGTCTATCCAAGCCATGAACAGGTTGGTTCATCTTTTCTTTGAGTTCTTTAGGATTAGCTTGTCAATCAGCAGTTGATCCTTTGTTCCTCTTGAGTTTTTGCAGCATCCTTTCTGTTCTACAGGAAGCAAGTTATTTCTTTCCAGGTATCTATAGATTTGGTTTGCAATGATACCAGTAAGAAGCTTGTATGTTGTTGGCAAACAGGTGATTGGCCTATAGTTTCCAGGGTCCTTTCCTTTTTCTTTATCTTTTTGGATCAAAAATGTTCTTCCAGTTGTCATCCATTCATCATTTTCAGGTGTTTTTAGGACCTGGTTCATCTGGGTTGCCAATCTTTTGTGCACACTTGTAAGTGCCTTTATCCAGAAGCCATGTAGCTCATCTGGCCCAGGTGCACTCCAGTTCTTCACTTTTCTTGACTGTCTTTGCACCATTGCTTTTGTTATTTTCATGTCTTCCATTTTATGCACTTTAATAGAGTCCTCAACCTGTTTGATCCATTTTGCATTTCTGTTATGCTTCTTGTTGTTTTCCCACAAATTCTTCCAGAATTTCAGAGCTTTCTCTTTATCAGGCTTTTCATTTGTTGTTATTCCTTCTCTATTTTCTAAGCTCTTATAAAACTGGTGCTGATTTGCTCTGAACTGTGAGTTTTCTTTGAACTGAGTTACTCGGTTTTCATACCTTTTAATCTTTTCGGCGATGGCAACAACCCTCTGCTTCAGCTCTTCAATTACTACCGCAATCTCCTTATTTCTCAGATCGTATCTTGCTTCCAGGCTGCTTTTGACCTGCTTGTTCTTTAACTGACCTTGCCTTAGGTTCTTCAAGTTGCTCAAATCTCCATGTAATTTTTTTATCTTCAATTCTAACCGAATTTTCCACTTAGGCTTCCCCTTCTTGCCTCTTTGGTTCTTTTGTATTTTCAACCCCAGTTCTTTGGTGGTTATGACGGCTGCTGCATACATCAGTTGGTTTGTTTCGGCTAATGTAGTGGTTCTAATAGTTTGCACAGCCTCATTGACCTTTTTTAGTACATTTCTCAATTCTTTCCGGTTCACTTGGTTCGGTTTTGGCAAACGTGTTCTTTCAGCATCTTCCATTTGATGCTTTATTTTTCTAGCTAATTGAGCACTATCTTTTGGTATTTGTTCTTCAGTGCTTCCTTGTTCTATATCTTCATCCATTTCAGTATCCTCTTCCTCCCTTTCTTTCTCAATTTGCTTTTGAGTCTGCAAATCATTCTTGATGTTACTCTTCTTTGTTGATGTACTTAGACCATTAGTTGCTTTGTCTTCTATTGCTATTAATTCTTCTGTAGTGAAAAATTTGTGGTTTAGGATTACACGTCGTTGGTCCATTAACCTTTGTTCACTGGTGTCACAGTCCGTATGGTTCATCTTCCAAATCCTATACATTCGTTTTTGAAATCCACGTTTTGCTGGCTTAGACTGATAGTAAGCTTCCATAATAAAGGTGTTTTCTTCCTTAGTCCAGATTTTTCGCTTTTGGGGTTTTTCTTCCAGTAGCTTGTCAGCTCCATGCCCTGGTTGCCTAGCAGAGGGAGCTGAGCCCTGTAGCTCATTTTTCGTAGAATGCCCAGGAGCCATAGCATCCAACGGAACCCTTGTTAATCCGGGCGACGGTTCAGCCGGCATAAATTTCATTTTTTTCGTATTCACCATGTTTGAATGGGTTGTGGAGCAGATTTTGTCTGGCCCTTCACCTAAGATCTGTCTGATATGGTTGCACCTGTTCAGCATAGCTCTTAGGATCATTAGAGCATGCAAGCCCCTCCACCACGACAAGGTAGAGCTCCTCGGAGGGGTTTATTATTATTTATTTATTTTTATTATTATTATTATTATTATTATTATTATTATTATTATTATTATTATTATTATATTTATTTAATTTTTATACCGTCCTTCTCCCAAAGGACTCAAGGCGGTGCACAGCCAATAGTAAAACAAACCCACATACAAAATTTAAAAGTAGTTTAAAAACATATTAAACAATTTGGCCCAATCGTTAAAAGTAAACCCCAGTTAAAATTCATGTTTAGGTCAGCCCAGCTTGTTGGAACAATAACATCTTGAGGGCACAGCGAAAGATGCATAGGTCAGGGATCATCTGTATCTCCGGGGGCAATTTGTTCCAGAGGGCAGGTGCCCCCACAGAGAAGGCTCTCCGCCTGGGGGCCGCCAGTCAACATTGTTTGACCGATGGCACCCTGAGGAGTTTCTCTGTGTGGGAGCGTATTGGCCGGTGGGAGGCTATCGGCAGCAGAAGGCAGTCTCATAAGTACCCAGGTCCTAAGCCATGGAGCACTTTAAAGATGGGCACCACCTTGAATCACACCCGAAAGATCACCGGAAGCCAGTGCAGCTCGCACAGGAAGGGTGTTACATGGGTGTGCCGAGTTGCTCCCATAATCGCCTGCGCAGCCGCATTCTGGACCAGTTGGAGCCTCCAAGTGCTCTTTAGGGGGAGCCCATGTAGAGAGCATTACAGTAGTCCAGACGGGAAGTGACGAGGGCATGAGTGACTGTGCACAAGGAGTCCCGGTCCAGAAAGAGGTGCAACTGGTGAATCAGGCAAACCTGATAAAAAGCCTCCCTGGCCACAGCTGTCACATGCTCTTCTAGTGACAGCCATGCATCCAGGAGGACACCCAAGTTGCGGGCCCTCTCTGTGGGGGCCAAGGTCTCGCCCCCAATAGTCAGTGTTGGAACCAGTACAAATGTACTTTGTACTATAAATGTACTTTGGAATTTTTGCATAAATTTCAATTTAAAGCAAAATCGAAATTATGGAATCATCTTGATGTGATCCTATTCTCCCAGGGAAGGTCCAAGAAGAAATTGCAAAAGAGATTGGGGTTCGTCAGCCAAGGACAGAAGACCGATTCAAAATGCCTTACACCAATGCAGTAATTCATGAAATTCAAAGATTTGCTGATATTGTTCCAACCAATTTGCCCCATGCAACCACCAAGGACGTAACTTTCAAAGGCTTCTTCATTCCCAAGGTGATTGCTGTGAAATAATCCCATTGTTAATGTTCCAATTTTACTTTGTACAGTATAAACAATTTATGACCATAATTGAGCCCATAATTTTAATCATAAGTCATGATAGACATAAAGTGCATCATCATGTGACCACCATGTGGCCCAATTTTATGATCTTTTTTGTGGCACTCATTAAGCAAACATTGGGGTCATAAAATGAATGTATGGTCATTAAGGGCCCAGTATTCACTGTAGCACTTTTTGGTCAGAAACTGAAAGTAAATGCCAGTTTCTTGCAAAAACAATAATTGTAGCCATATTATCATGGGAGGCTGCAAACAACCATAAATGTGGTCTGGTTGCCAAGTACCCAAAATATGGCTACGTGATCATACTGGGTGGGAAGCCCAGGACATTGCAACTTCTAATCTGTTGTTTTTCAGGGTCTGTTGTAAGTGCAACCACTTGCTAACTGATCAGTAGTAAGTCGAGCATTTATTTTATTTAGTTAGTTAGTTTGTCAAACATATACGATATAACAGGTATAAATATAAACATGGACATGAGCACAGGTAATGCGTACAAATAAATGGGACAGTGGGACAGGGACGGTAGGCACACTAGTGCACTTATGCATGCCCCCTTACGGACCTCTTAGGAATGGGGTGAGGTCCATGGTAGACAGTAATTTTCCTGTAAATAAAATGCAGTTTTAAATCCTGCTGAATCCTGAATGTAACTGATAATCTATTCTTTAAAAATTTTTGAACTAGTATGTTTCTCCATACATAGTATTTATCATACTATTAATACTATAGAATATTTAAGTCTATAATACTATAATACCATGTTTCCCCGAAAAGAAGATCTGATTTTATTTTCTATGGAACCCCCCCCCCAAATGGTTAGGGCTTCTTTTTCGGGGTGTTTTAATTTTTTTGAGCTGCAAGAGGCTGCAAGCGTGGTCACCTCATGGCTGCTGGGCCTCTTAATCGCAGCCCACAGATCAGCTGATCCAGCAAGGGCTGGGAGTTCTGTCTCTCTGGGAGTCTGGAGATGTTTCTGGTGCATTCTTGCTAGCCCCAGCCCTTCCCATGGCACCAGGCAACCTTGCAGCCAAGGGCCCTTCTCTTAACGCAGTTCATCTTATGGTTATGGAGCAGGCGTCAAGCACGGTATGCACTCCACCAGGCCTGGATCTCAGGTGTTTCTCAGGCTGCTGCTACAATGAAGCAGAAAGCCATGCACTCTATTAGAATCAGCTCCTCTGCCCAGCTGCTGGGCCTGCTGCACCTGCTGCTGCTGCCCACGCAGGGGTTTTTGCTCTCAGCACCCCTCCTGGGATGCTCCTGCCTGGCCTGAGACAACTCAGCCCAGATCTAAAACCTCTGGAGCACCTCCCACACCACCGACCTGCAAGGACCCCCTTTGCCAGCAGTTGTGCTACCCTGAGCGCCTGTCCTGGAGGAGGAAGGAGGAGATCACCCCTTCTTCCTTTGTACCCCAAAACCACTTTCTCTGGCCCCCAAGCCCCTGACCTGCACTCCTCATTGGAGCAAGACACGCAACTCAATCTTCCCCTTGGAGGCCTCCCAGTGCAATGCTCTGGAGCAAACATCCCCCTTGGAGGATTTCAAGGTTACAAGCTTCGAGGGCAGCAGTAGCAGATGCAGCAGGCCCAGCAGCCAAGTAGAGGAGCTGATTCTGATAGGCCGCATGGCTTTCTGTCTCATCATAGCAGCAGCCTGAACAACACCCATGATCCAGGCCTGGCAGAGCACCCGCAAATTATTTTCAGGTGGGTGGAATTTTCGGGGAAACACAATATGTTTAAGTATATTTATTATACAGTACTTAATACTATACTATTACATATAGTAATTATGTGAAATTGCCATTTTTCTTTTTAAAAATAATTTCCTGTGGTATCAAACATAAAGGATTTATATTCCTTGAAATCATGTGGTCATTAGCCCTCTTTGTGAGAGTCATTCCATCATTCAGTCAGAACTGAAAAGGTTTCTTGGATGAGAAGTGAAACGTCTTCTAGCAAAACAAGCAAGTCCAGTTGCTTTTCAAAAGAAAGCACCTTTGGGCAGGGGTGAAATGCTCCTGGTTCGGACCAGATCGCCCAATCTGGTAGTGATGGCAGCGGATGGTTCAGAGAATTGGTAGCAAAAATCCTTGCCCCCCCCCCACCACCACCACCACCATGCCCAGCTGAGCCGCACGATCATCAGAGGCTTTTTTAACTTTTAAAAGCATTTTTTCTACAACCTCTTCCGATGAAAAAATGCTTTCATTATTTCAAACTATACTGATGTTGTCAATTGTTTTACCTTTAAAACAAATTTTCATTATAATAATTTCTACAACAATGTGTTAAATCAAAAATGCTCTTCTTTATGTAATTTCAATGTTTAGGGCATGTACATCATTCCATTGCTGACCTCTGTGCTCCATGATGAATCCCAGTGGGAGAAACCTCATGAATTCTACCCTGAGCATTTTCTTGACTCTGAAGGAAAATTTGTGAAGAGGGATGCATTCATGCCTTTCTCTGCAGGTAACATCACTCTGTATATGTGAAAAGCTATCCCGGAAAGAGTTTCAGTGCAACAGGATAGTTAGGAAGATTCATTATTTCCTTTAAGATTTTAATTATTCCTTTCAGGCAATGTGACTATGGAAAGCCATGTAAATTAGTTTAAGAAGACAAAAAACCCACCTTTTTTGCCATCTATGCTTTCTTCCAGGTCAGAGAGTATGTGCTGGTGAGAACCTTGCCAAAATGGAGCTCTTCCTTTTCTTTACCAACCTCCTCCAGAGATTTACCTTCCAGCCACCTTCAGGAACATCTAAAGATGATCTGGACCTGACTCCTGCTCTTGGACTTACCACCCCTCCCATGCCTTACAAGACCTGTGCTGTCTTATCTTGATCTGACAGGAAAAAACTTCATAATAAGCTATTTTCTCACCTTTTAAATAGCTATATTTTGACAGAGAGGCAAAATCTGACAACCTGATTCCATATTACATTATATTCATTATATTTATTTTATTTGAATTCCACCTTTATTATTTTTACAAATAACTCAAGGAGGAGAACATATCCAATACACTATCCTACCCTTATTTTCCCAAAGCTCTTTGGGCTAAGAAGAGAGACTGACCCAGAGTCACCCCAGCTGAATGCACAATTTCCTGGTTATTAACCCAAAGTCACCCAGCTGGATTTCATTGCTAAAGTGGGACCTGAACTTACAATCTCATGTTTTCTAGGCTGGTGTCTTAACCACTAGACCAAACTACCTATTGTTTAAGTTTCATGGGTTGCCTAAAAGATGAATAGCAGGAATCTATAGAAACATAAAATATAGGTTCTAATAGAGAAGAAGAGTGGGAAATCATGAAAAGCAAAGTGCTTCTCTCTCTCAATAGTCCTAATTGTAAATTCATATATTTGCTTTATAAAACTAGTTGTCATTTCTATTATTTCTTCAAAAACCAATAAAGTAATGTTTTACATCAGGAAATCCCATGGGGCCTCCAGCAACGAATTCAGGGGTAGGGGGTGGGGGGCTCTTGCCGAAACCAATGACACAGAGCTGATTGCAGCATGAACTAACATCTCTTTGCCCAACAATGTATGTGCTTCCGAAGCGGTAAAGAAGGTAAGTAGATTTCACCCCTGGCCAAATTGAGGTTAGCCAGTATGTAATCCAGGCTATTAATATTTTGAAATGATACACAATGAGCCCTGGGACTCCTACTAATGAGACCACCAGTACAACATACTTAGCCTTACTGGGCAACTGGGCACATTATTTGTGAGTCACAAATAATGGGGGGTTGGAGATCTCTTTTCTGCTACCTCTTCAGTGAGGGAATTACCTGAGGGTGCATGCCCCCACCCTCATGGAATTGGAGTTATGATTGCTTGGGCTTTAGTGCCACAGAGCAAAAACCAGTCTAGGAGAAGCTTTATGTGGAAGTAAGTGAAGGGGATAGTCTCAGTCTGATTCTGAATGATCTCTCTCTCTCTCTTTCTCTCTCTCTCTCTCTCTCTCTTTCTCTCTCTCTGTGTGTGTGTGTGTGTGTGTGTGTAGCTAATTCTACAAGACAGGCAATACAAACATCCTGAGCAAATTTCCCTCCCATCAGACAGAAGTCCAAGGTGTTCAGAACTTGCTGTGCCAACCATTCCCAAATACCATCCCTCCATGAATCCATTTAACTGATTAGTTACAATGTGAATGAAGCAAAGAAAGAAAACCTCCGCCCTCCCCACATAGTCTTTCCAGCTTTCTTCTGGGGATTGAAAAGCGTCTTTCGTCTTCACTGGTCTCTTTCATGTGTGGCATGGTGTTAGGTTTGGCTTGGCGGTAAGGCCTGTCAGTCAGGCTTGGGAGGGTCTGGTCCACTCTGGTTATTGTGATGACTCTTTCTAGTGGACGGCTGGATCCAAACCCAATTCCCTGGCTCAAATAAATGGAAGATCTCCTCTGAAGGCAGCATCTGGGTCAGTGTGCTCTGTTTTCACAGGTTGCAGAGTCATCTGTGCAGGGCTGAAAGATATGGGAACAGGGCCCCTTCCCTACTTTGTGGGTGATCCTCCCAGAAAAGGCATTGTTGGAGGATGAAAGATGGAGAGGTGGATTGGGGGTGAATAGATAGCTTGCAGGCAGCATTTGAAAAAAACATTAAGGTTAACATTGCAGATGTTAAAATAGATAAATAAAACCACTTAAACACATAGAGTAAATGCAAGAATGATTTTTCCCCCTGTAAATAAACTTAAAACATTCCTTCATAACCTTGGGCTGTTCTTAAAGGTACAGAGAGGGAAGGGAAAAATGAATATTTCTCTTCACCCTGTTTTCCTGGTCAGACAAACTAGGGTGAAGATATTTTCTTTTCATTGCTGTAACCTCCCTCCCCCCCCCCCTTAATAATTAAATTATTGTCTCTAGAGATCAGAGACACTTAATGATTGCAATTACCTTGAGGGTACACAAAGACTTTGATACACACACAAGGAGAAAGGAAGAGGAAAACAGAAAGCTAAAGTTTACACCCTGGTCATTCCCACCATGAATCTTTGTTAACTCAAATTAGGGAAGGCACAAATCTTTTGTTTCAAGTTTTTTTTATTTTTTATCAAAATATCAAATCACTGTGTGAACAGTGTGACACCTGAGTGTCATGCATTCTAATACAAATAAAACTAATCAAATTAATCATAATCCTTACATTCAATCTGTTTATATGTTGTTAATAATAATGCATACTTATATTAATTTATAGTGTATCATTATTCAATTATTCCACATTTTCTCATTATTACTTTCATTGTATGATGTAAAAAGTATATCTAATATTCCCCCTTTTCTTGTTTCTATCACTTATTTTAGCTTTTGATCATATCACCCTTTATTAAGAAACTTTTCCTTTCTTTCTTGTCTAACTTCAAATCATTTCACCTACTTAAAAAAAGAAAAAAGGAAGAGAGCAAGAGAAAAGAAAAAGTAACTCAGAACAACAGAAAAAAACCATCCATCATCTCTTGCCCATTTCAATTCTTTATTTACTATGCTTTACAAGAAAAATAGGAAAGAAGAGTAAATCAAGAGAACAATATAGAAATAAAAAAGAAATCATCTATCCATTGTCCCTTGCCCGCTTCAATACTTTAATTGCTATGCTTTTTTTTAATTGCCTCCCAAATTCCTCTCTTAAATCTTTACCTACTTCTTGGATGTTTAATCTAGGTATTCCTCCCATCTCTACTCTCTTCCACTGCCTAATTTCTAACATTTCTACCCAGGCCCTTATCTTGCTCTCAAACCTATCTTCCCCCTCTAATATATTCTCCCCCGGTTTAATTCCTCAACCATTATTATTTCCACTGTTACCTCCTCTTTGTCTTCCTCCTTCTTCATTCCTTCTGTTGACTCCTCTTTTTCCTGAACGTCTTGGTCTTTACTCATCATCTCTTGTATGGTATTTTTTTCCATAATCTCCTTAAATCCTTTCTCCATGATGTTTTTCATATCGTGAAAGAATAAATCCATCTCTTGTACAATTCCACTCATCTCTCCTTTATCAGGTACCTTGTTTTGTTTTAAGAAATTCAATTTCTATCCAACAGTCCAAGAACTATTTATTCAATCTTTAAACACTAGTCCCAATTCTTTATGTCTCATTAACAATTTGTTCCATTTAAATAGTTCCAGAGGTTATACTTGAACCTCTAATAATCCAATAGTCATAGGGTGACTAGAAATAATCCAATAAAAATTTTCACACAACTTCATTTAGATATTTCCAGGCTTGTAATACAGGCTTATCTCCAGACTTGTAGTTTTCTCTTTCATCAGCAGGTGGCACTCTCAGATTTCAATATAACCAAGTTTCCAGCATTCTTTTAGTTATAAAAGAATTGTAAAAATAGAATAAGTTTTGCAAAGAGATGATTCCAGCATTTTAAAATACCTTCCCATTACCACATCTTCCCAGCTTAAGGGTTCAATTTTCTGTATATTTCAAAGTTTCAAAATTTATTGTTTCCACTCCTGCACCCTTCACTTCCACTCAGATGGTCTGGTAGTTTCTCCGAAAGCCTAGCTGCTGCTTTAACAGCTGATTCTGAGCAGATAATTCTGAATTGCTCCTTGGAGTTAAATTTAAGGTAAAAGAAAAATCTTCTCCCCCAGTTCCACTCACTGCTCACCTACTTCGCTCCAGCACCAGTCTTAGATAGTCATCAGCTGTCCCAGCTTTGTGGTGGCCATCTTTAGGCTGCCTCTTCTTCTTGCTGTGGCTGAGAGGGAGATGGAACCCCAGGGCCAACAGGAGAGCTGAGACTCTCCTTGACCTCTCAGGGTGTCCCTCTTTGCTTCACCGCCTCTTCAGGGAGCCATAGGGAGCCAAACAGGAGAAGTCAGTGCAGAGGACGAGGAGACTTGTTCCCTGTGTCTGTTTCTCAACGATGTTAACCAGAAGCTCTCTGGGAAGGCATAAATCTTAACAAACATATCACATGGTTGCGTGGAAGACAGAGAGGAAAAGAAAGAGAAAACAAACAAGCAAACAAAAAAAACCCAACGTTTCTATTTATATATTTCTCTTTTCTTTTAAGTATCTTTATTTATTCAAATTGACTTTCCAGCTTTATCCCTGAGCAAAACCCACTTTTACATAATTTCTTTGCTCAAATCTTCTTCTTACCAGCTGGGACAAGCATCTGCCGCTCATCCCTTGCCATGAGCAAATCTCCTAAGGGGGTTCCTGTCACAACCTTTGAGCTACAACTTCCCATGTTCCCCTTCTGAGATGAGGCTCACTTTGGTTTAGCCAGATCTAAAAAAATTCCACCTAGCAATTTTTGGACAAAAAGAAAAAGGATCAGGGAAGGCTCTGGTTCCCTCACAGAGTATGGGCCCCTCCTTTCCAGGGAACTTACAACTAGCAGTTTTCACACCAAAAAGGGGTCTGGGAAGACCTTCTGCTTTTCCTAAGCAGTGAGTATGGACACCTCCTAACACAGGGCTTTGCTCAGTGACTTCCCAGATGGCTGCCCAGGTTCAACTCCCTCATTCACTCTTCCATTCCATTTTCACACAGCCTCTCTCTTTTCCCTAACAGAAGGTGCAGTCAGAAGTAGGGGGATGTAGGTTCTGGTTTCAGTTTAGCTCAGTTTAGTTTTTAAAATCTTAATCTATGTAGTTTTAACATTTTAATATTTCACTTATTTTTTAGGCATTTTAAAATACTTTTTAACAGGGTTTAATCACCCTTGCCTCTTTTTAAAAAAAAAAAAAATTAAATGCTGTTTTTTTAGAGATTAACATGGAGGAGCAGCAACAGCAGAAATGTTTTCCTTCTGTGGTTTTACCAATGAACCAGGACTGATAAGATTGTTTGGACCTTTTACTTTTTCAGTATAAGTATTTTTTAATAGACCTGTGATAGTCAGGCAACAAATTGTAACAGGCAAAACTCTCTCGGAGACAACATGGTTGCGACAACACCAAGACAACCTAAAATAAAATATATTTTTTCCAGATAACAGACACTACAAGGAAGACACCTTTTGTCTTTTCTTCCCCCTCCCCTTCCAAACAAACTTAGCCCCTTACTGGATTGGGAAGAGGACAATTACTTCTCTGTGGAGGAGGGAGTTCCAGCTACAGTAGGGGAGCTGGAACTCCCCTACTGTTCCAGGGGGGAGGGGGTGGACAAGAATAATATTAGGAACAATTTTAAAGGAAGCTTGGATTTGGTTGCCAAGAATTGCCTGCTAACAGCACAAACAGCCATATTTGACCAACTCCTGGAAACAAATGGAGGGATTAAAGAACTAAAGTCTCTAATGGGAAAACATATCAATAAGTTAGATGAAGAAGTAAACAGCAAAGCTCACATTCGAAAGCTTACCCATGATGTTTGTCCAGCCTGTGTGGACTGGGGGCCTCAGGGCAGACAGGATGCAGTGGAGAGGCTGGTCTTGAAGAGACACAAGATCTTGCTACAAGTTGCTAACACCCCTCTGAACAGGGACAGATGGCATAACAGGAGAATGGTTTTGCTCTCTCTATCCCAACTCTTACACTGTAAGGTATAGTCTAATGAGCTAACAGAGATTTCTTGGTTACCTGAGAGTCAGGGCTGCAAAAGAATATTGCTAACCTTTGGGCAGATTATTCTGCCATCAATGTTATTCAGGCTTGAGACCTCACTAAAGAAACTCTGTATTTGGCCAAGACAGGTATTTCACACACCCCAAATTCAGTCTCTGTTAAAGTCTGGACAAAGAGCCAAGACAGTGAGGTAGGTCGACATCAACCTTGGGAACTCGAAAATACTAACGGTTAAAGCAATGAAAATACTAATGTGTTCAGCTGCCCAGAACAAAGAGAAGTATAATTTGGAGTATAAGGAGAATTATGGATTGCTACAAGAATGAATCAATAGAAGTCTCAGTTTCATGTGTGTCCATTTCCCATTTCCAGGTGAGAGGAAATTAAAGACTTCCTTGTAATTTTCTCAATTGGTAAGGAAGGGCAAATAGATAACAATATGTTATTCTGGCCTATTAACAGTGGTGGGATTCAGCCAGTTCACACCACTTTGGGAGAACCGGTTGTTAACTTTCTGAGCAGTTTGGTGAACTGGTTGTTGGAGGAAATCATTAGGGCAGAGAACCAGTTGCTAAATTACTTGAATCCCACCACTGCCTATTAATGAATTAAATTTCAATGGGCCACCATGTCTTAGAACAGAAGCTTAAATTTGTTTTCCAGCTCTTAAGAGTAGGGAGGCTTAAAAATTCATGTGAGCTCATTCAGACAGCAACAGACCATATATTTCCAATTGGTTACAGGTAATCCTTGTTTAGCAAGCACAATTGGGACTGGGAGTTTGGTTATTAAATGAAGCAATTGCTAAGTAAAATATAATTTTACTTCAGCTCAAAAGATTATAAATGCAAGGATTGGTTGCAAAGTTGTTTTTTCATCACCATTCATCAACTATAAATGATCATTAAACAAGGCAGTTGGACTATCTGTAATGATTATTATAGTAATCAGTCAGGAAAAGGAAGCAACTAAAATCTGGCTAAGAACAGAGAGTAAATTACTGAATGATTTTTACTCTACCCTTTGTTGAAGACACCACTATTGGTTGGCTTCATAGAAGCCAAACAAAACACCATATGATTAAATGTGATATATGAACCACTGTGTTGATTTGCAGAGCTGCCCTTGCATACTAATAAAATTAAACTCCTAGTTTATCAGTGTAGAAAATTATACTTGCAACTTCAATTTCTCCATCAATTAGGAAACCAGTTGCTTTATCTGAGTTGCTTCACAAGTTAACTGGTAAGCAGAAAACTTTATTTTCCTCTTCTCTCATATTAATGACTGTTTTTTAAAAAAATATGACTCCTCCCAGGAAAGACGTAAGAGGGGGAAAAAATCCTGTACCTTCTTGAGCATGGAAAATAATCAGCTGGTAACAAAAGCTGCTGAAGTGACTAATGGTGCTCTGATTGAAATTATGGGAGAATTTCAGTGCCAGCCATTCAAGGTAACCAGGCCAAAGCCATCTACATTTGTAATTACAAAAGCTGCCAATCCCAACTGTGCTTGTTAAACAAGGACTACCTGTAACCAATTGGAAATATATGGTCTGTTGCTGTCTGAATGAGCTCACATGAACTTGTAAGCCTCCCTATTCTTACAGCTGGAAAGGAAATTTAAGCTTCTGTTCTAAGACATGGTGGACATATATAAAACCAATATTTCTGTTGATTCATTCATGTAACAATCCATAATGCCAGGCCCAGTCCCCTGCCAGGCCCAGTTGAAGAGACCAGTGTGCACCAGATGGCATTAGCACTGGGCCCAGCAGAGGCTGAAAAGAGGGAGTTGGGGAGGGTCGGAGATGTACCAGGAGCATGAGCCCTGCCCTAAATTCCTGGGGTGGCTACAGTACAGCTGCTGGTGGCCCATGGCAGTAGTCATGTGGCTCAGATCAGGGGTGGATTCTAAAAATTTTTACTATTGGTTCTGTGGGTGTGGCTTATTTGTGGGCATGGCTTGATGGTCATGTGGCAATTATTTAAGATTTAGCAAAGGTACTGGTCTACCAGGCTTTTAACTGCTTGTACCGATCTACTCATATATTTTTGCAGGCACTGGTCTACCCATTTATTTTTGCAGGCACTGGTCTACCCATTTATTTTTGCAGGCACCGGTCTACTCATTTGTTTTCTTTTAATACTGATCAGCTGTAGGGCGGCCCTTTGAACCCCTCAGCAAGAGTTTAAACAGTTTTTTTCCCTCTATCCATCAGCTAGAACTCAGGAGGCAGGAATAGATTGGTGGTGTGGGAATAATAAGTCACCTAATAACAGAATTGTCCGTAGGTCTTATCTTAGCACGTATAGGGAATTAGGATGTCAAAGTACAACATGCCATCTGAAAGTCCCAATGCTCAGGAAATGCCTACATGATTACTCTCACAATGGCACAGGAGTTGCCTACGTGACTACCCTCACCTCTATGCAACCCGATCATGTAACCACCCCCAACCCCACCTTATTATGATGCTGTATAATGAATTAAGAGTGTTCCCAATAAAAAGGGGTCGCGGAGTTTGTTCCTGGCTCCCATCCCGAGATACCTGCTTGCGTGTCTTATTTCTCATGGGAGACCACCACAACTGGTGACCCCGACGTGATCCAGTGAAACGGATACGTCTTGACGTGATTCCACAAGGGAATACGTCCCTGCCGACCCTCTGCTTATCGCCTGGAATAGGTATGGTGCACCCGAAGACGTCACTGGCGACTGACTCTTCTTTTTCGTAAGTATGGGGGGTGGAATGTCTGCAGCTCAGAAAGCTCATGTGGAAGAGTTGAGACTATTGGGCAGGAAGAAATGCCTTTCTCCTCTGGAACAAAATTTCATTAAATCTCTGTCTAAAAGTGAGGCTGTTAAATTACTTGCCTATGTGTGGGCTCAATGTCCGTCCTATCCGGAGGGAGGATCTTTAAAAACGGAGACGTGGAAGAAGATTGGCGCTGTCTTCCACCAACCTCCTCGGGCGCCGCCCAATATTTTGTGTCTTTGGAAAAAAGCCTATAATTTGATTCAAACCCATGCTGATTTGCCTCACCAGCCTTTATTAGACCCGCCACCATACCAGGCTCCTTCGGTTATGGTGACTACTCCGCTGCCCTCAGTCATGAGCCCCTTTTCACCCACGGCTCTCGAAACCCTGGTTCCCTCTGCTCTACCTCCTTCTTATTCTCAACTATTTTCTGCAACGGAGTCAGAAAGTAGTTCCCCGACAGCTTTACAGGAGAAGTGTTCAGCTGTCAGAGCAGGGTTTCAGGAAGAAGAGCAACAATTTCTTATTGGGGTAGAAATTGCAGAGCCTCTTCAAGTTTTTCCTGTCATACAGACGATTAATCCCCAGGGACAAGCTCAATATAAGTGGAATCCTTTGCCATGTAAAGTTTTGAGAGAGCAGAGGAAAGACATCATAGAGAAAGATTTGTGTTCCATCTATACTATGTTAAAAACAATGGAGATTAGCTCCCAGACTGATCCATTATCAGTTGCTTCTTCACAGGAGCCAGTTAGCAAGGTCAGAGAAGAATTTGGAATTGATAAACTGCCTCTTTTAACTCCTTCCTCTCCAGAATCTCTGATTTTGCCGATTGCAGAAGGTGAAAGACTACCTTCTCAACATGCTAACGCTGATTATAAACAAGCTTTGTAGACTTTAAAAGCTAACAATGATTATACCTTGTCTGATATGCTGCAAGTCTGCCAGGATATGAGTTCTGAAAGTTATAAAATGCATCTTTTAGTTGTTCCTATACAAAAAAGGCAGCATCCTACTGGCAATTGTTTTAAATGTGGTAATTTTGCCAGAGGCTTGGTGGAAGGAATAAAAAGTGAATCTCATATGTTTCCTGAAGATTGGAAGCAAGTTTTTCTAATGATTTTGACTTCAATGCAATATATTGTTTGGGACAGAGCTAAAAAGACTATCTCTCAGGTCCCCTCCCCCAGTCTCTTCTTTCTCTGCAGTCTCAGCCACAGCAGATAAGGCTGGGCTTGATTTAATCACTCAGGAATCTTCCCTTGGTTTAATGGCTCTTACCTCACCTCGATCTTCTTCTCATAAAGAGGTAAATTTTTTGAATTTTGGTGTTATTATACTGGAACTCTTTTTATTCAGGTTTATTCCCTCAAACTTTTTAAACTTTATTTCAGTCTGTTACTTCCTTTCTTCCTTTCTTAAATCTCTATTTCAATAAGAAATCTCCAATGACCTCCAGTCATTTCGAAGCAATCTCCTAGCCCGGAGTTTTGAATTCAAAAGAAGGGAAAGGCTTCTTTTGCCTTCCAGTAATCTTTAAAGGGAAAGGCTTCTTTTTCCTTCCAACACCTTTCTCTAAACTACTGCTGAAGTTATAACTTTGGGGCATACTCGAGCCTCTCAAAGAAATGGAACTGACTTAATAAATATTGTTCTTTCTATTTCAAAATCTGACTTTCACCTTTATTTTTAGAATAATTTATCTCTTCAGTGTGCTTCCACTGACTATGTAGGCTGTATTTCATATCATCTGCCTAAAAGATTCTAGGTTTACCTGCTTAATGATTTACTTCTTTCCTATTCATCCATTCTTTCCTTCTCCACTATCGCAAGCTCTTTGTTTTTCTGATGGAGGGGGAAGAAAAGGAGTGTTTGCTTATAAAGATCCTTATAAAGGACATCTGGAAAGTTTCCTCTCAATGTTCAGAACTGTCTGTTGTTATCTTAGCTTTCCACATTTTTTTCTCAACAGCTTTTAATCTTGATCTCTGACTCTCAGTATGTGTGTCAACTGATTTTTAATTTTTAGGTGCTTATATCACGCCCAGGATTGACTCCAATCTTATGGCTTTATTTCTCACTTTACAGCAATTACTACGAGATCAGAACTATTTCTAAGCCTCTTTCTGAAGGCAACAGTCATGATGATATTGTTGTTCATGTTTAATCTACTTTGTTTACAGATCCAATTTTAAATCACTCTTTTTTTATCAAAATGCCAGAGGGTTGGCACAAGCTTGCCACATTCCATTAAAGCAAGCTAAGCAAATTGTTTCATCCTATACCCAATGCTTTGGGGCATCCCCTTCAGGAGACATGGAAGTTAATCCCCATGGTCTCACCTCTAATCAATTATGGGAAATAGATATTACCCATGTTCCTTCTTTTGTTCTTTGGAAATATCTTCATGTAAACATTGAAACTTTTTCTTATTTTATTTGGGCTACTTCTCAGAAAGGAGAGGTCACTAAGCATGTTGTTAATCATTGTATTCAAACATTTGCTCTCATGGGCCTATCTTCTACCTTAAAAACAGACAATGGCCCTGCATATTGTAGTTGCTTCTTTGCTGAATTTTGTGACAAATGGCAAATTAAACATCTTTTTGGAGCAAACTTTACATTAAAATCTGCTTTGGATAATCAAAAAAAAAAGGAAAGGAAAGAAAAAAAAAAGGAGGGATATTCCTATAGATCTCCCTGGTAAACAGGAATGGTTGAATAAAGTTCTGTTTACTCTGAATCATCTTAATATCACAAATTTATCAACTCCAGTAGATGATCATTTTGGAAGTAAAATAAGTCATCCCCAGCTATAGGTAATGTATAGATTATTGTCTAACCCTGAATGGCATGGAACTGTTCCCTTATTGATGTGGGGACAGGGAGATGCTGCTGTGCTTCCTTCTACAGGTCCAGTGTGGATCTCTGCTTGGTGTGTGAAACCATGGAAGGATGGCATTCACCAAGGACTGAAAAACCCAATCCTGAACTTCTCACTCAGCCTGCAGAACCCTCAGCAGGACTGGGATCAAGTACCTTGTCAGAAACATCAAGTGACAGATTAAAGCCCTCTCTGCACAATCTACAAAATTGCTACAGGAAAAGAACATACCACAGACACCAGAGAACTTCTTAGTAGCAGCTTTTGCTTGTTTAAATGTTAATTCTATAACCATTATAATGTGTATTCTTTTTATGTTTATTTTCTCTCCTTGTGCAGCTACAATGACTTTGCAAGATGAAATTCCAGAGCAAGGACTTTGGGAACAAAATTCCTATATATGGGATGTGCAGAATATATCTCGATTAATAGGTAAAACTGTTTGCTGGATCTGCATGCATGTTCCCCCACATGCTAAAGGAGGACTTTTAATACATGCTGTTCCCTTTAATGACACAAAATGGAAGATTTTCACCTGGAAGGATGAAGGCGTTAGTGGCACTAAGGTGACTGGCAAGAATAATATCCTAGCCATTGGAAGCAGGTTTCAGGAAACAGCAACATACTGTTGGGAATTCATCAATAATACTAAACGTATATCTGTGGATGTTGGAAAGTATCCCTATTGTAACACAACATTTGTTCTTTGCACCACTATGAAGAGAACTATTCTTTTTTAATGTTACTCTATATGAACATTTACATAATTTCACTCACTATGGGTGCACATACCAGATATTAGGGTGTCCTACAACATGCACATGTCCAAAATCCCATTAATCATTACACTGCAACCATGTTAGCAAGGGGTGTTCTCCCTCTTTTAGGAGTAATGATGAATTATAGAGATTTGCATATCTTTTCAAATTGGACAACTGCATTGTTTAACGCTACTGTTCATTCCCTAAAATTGATCAATGAAGAGATGTCATAAATTAGAGATATAGTGTTACAAAATTGTTATGCTTTAGATATTATTTTAGCAGCTAAGGGTGGTATATGTGCTTTTATTCATTCACATTGTTGTGCCTATGTATCTGACTATCAATATAACATCACTCACACCATAGAACATATGGAAAACATGATCAAAAACAATCCTTTATCGTCTGATGGACCTGACGCTATTGACATCTGGGCTGCCCTATGGTCGTGGCTCCCGGATGGTTCTTAATTAAAATCAATTATGCCAACTATTGTATCTATAATCATATTGCTTGTTTTGCTTTGTTGTTGTGTCCAATGTCTCCCCTCCCTTCTACAAATGTGCAAAGGTTTTATTCCCTCCAATAGGAAGGACGTGCTGGTAAGTGAAACCAAAAGTCTTCTGGAATTGGAGGAGGCCAACCTCAACAAAACAAAAAAGGAGGAGATGTGGGAATAATAAGTCACCTAATAACAGAATTGTCAGTAGGTCTTATCTTAGCACGTATAGGGAATTAGGATGTCAAAGTACAACATGCCATCTGAAAGTCCCAATGCTCAGGAAATGCCTACATGATTACTCTCACAATGGCACAGGAGTTGCCTACGTGACTACCCTCACCTCTATGCAACCCGATCATGTAACCACCCCCAACCCCACCTTATTATGATGCTGTATAATGAATTAAGAGTGTTCCCAATAAAAAGGGGTCGCGGAGTTTGTTCCTGGCTCCCATCCCGAGATACCTGCTTGCGTGTCTTATTTCTCATGGGAGACCACCACAGGTGGTGGGGCCAAATAAAAGGTAAGAATAACGCAGGGGGTGGGGGGGCAGGGGGAGGTGGGGGGCAGGGGAGAACCAGTTCGGTGATGTCATATCATCACCACTACCAGCTCGGCGGAAGTGGGCCAAACCGGGAGGAACTCACCACTGGTTCAGATGTCGAAAAGAAAAAGGAAAGGCTGAATGGCGCAGGTACAGAGAAAGGGAGCAGGTGACCCTCCATGCTCTCACTCCCTCCCCTCGGGTGACATCATGGTGCAAAGCTGCTCTAGTAAGCTTGGGCAAACCACCCAGCGAGGAAAGCCCAGATGAGGTGAAGAGTGGTTGCAGGATGGGAGGGGCGAGGCTTCAGCTGGTTTGTTGAACTGAACAAAAAGTTAGCTACCAGACTTCCGGTTGGTGCCACGGGGATCCAGATGGGGAAATAGCGGGCTCCTCGGAGTCCCACGAAAACACCGTCTGCCAAGCCCCACCAGCAGGTCTTCGGACCTCCCCTGTCCTCTAGGGACAGGGGGCATGGAGGGGGACCCCTCAGTTGGCCAAGAGGGATGGGCAGGTTCCTGGGGGCTGGAGGCTTGCCCTCTGCACTGGCGGCAGCAAAGCGGCAGCCATGGTGGCTGCCCTGAAACCGTGGCAACTGGGACACAAGAATGCACAGGAGGAGAAGAGGAGAACAGAGCCGGGAGTTTGTTTGCCGGGTGAGTGACGATCAGCCCAGGTGGGAACCACCCATGGACTCTGGATTAAGACGAGTCTTTGCCCCAGCCTTAACAGCAGCTGTGTACTATTGGGGCATAAAGGCAAAAGACCTGTAGGAGGACAACGTGAAATAATGATTTTTTGGAAATGGCTGCATTACAGTGTTGGATATGTTTTTCTTTGTATGGAAATATGAGATTGGACTATGTTTAAGAGAATGGAAGGAGAAGAGGAAATAACTGTGCTTTTAAAAGTAAAGAAAAAATGGAGGCAGAGAAAATGGCTGCTAATTGGCAAGGGAAAGCGTGAATTTCAGACTGACTTCTTGTTACTGATTTACAGACTGCCTACTTGTTACATAAAGAGAGAAACTTTGTTACTTGTTTCTTTAAACTTAACCAATTTGGGGGGGGGGGAGACTCAGATTAAGAGAGCTTGATTCGGGATAGACAAATTTGTTCATTGGAGGATTTATTGAAGATCAGAAGGAAGAAATTAAATGGAAAATGGAAACTGAACTAACAGACGTGGCAATAAGAGAAGGATGTGGCAGCACAAGAACGACATGATGATACCATATATGGAATAGCCCAGAACATTTTTTTTCTCTTAAAGTTGGAACTTTGATGGTATTAAAATGGAGAAGAAATATATTTGGCAGATTGGAGAAAGGAATATTGGAACATACTATGTAACAAGACAACAAATTATTATATTTTGATTTAAATAGATGTAATAATTTTTGTCATTTCTTTTCTTTTCTTTTTTTCTCCTTATTATACCATCTCTATTTCCCTTTTCTATGTTTTTATTTGCTTTCATTCTTTCTTTGTTCCTTTGTTCTGATATATTTCTATCCTCTCTCCTTTTATTATTCTCCGTTTTATTATTGTCATTATTTTAAGGTAATTACATTATTACTGTCACTATTTCCTGTTTTTTATAATTATTATTACTTTTATATAAACATATAAATAACTTGATTAAGAAACGTTTGAAGGAAGAAGCATGAGTTTTGGATTTTCTAATGCCTTTTTGAATTTTAAATTTTTAACAAGTAATATTTATAGATTTAATAATCTGGAAGAAAATGTTTTTTTTTTCTTTTAAGGTGTTGGATGTTAAAAGAATTATTCATAGATTTAATAAACATAGATAAATGAATCTAAAATGGTCTAAAATGATGTTTGTATTGAAATATGAAATAAGCAAGTAACGAGAGAAAATTTAAGAGAAAATAAGAGATAAGATACTTGTTGAAATGTATTTCTTTTTTTCTTTTTTTTAAATTAGCAAAAGATATGGAGGAGAATAGATTGAAAATACCATTGGTAAAACACTTTGAAGTAATTTGAAGGTAAATAATTGAATAAGAGATCTTGAGTGGAGGAAAATATAAAGCAAGATTCTGGTGATCAGTGAAAGAAAAGCTGAGACCCAGTCTTACAGATAGGGTAGGAGTGGAGGAAAGCAACATACTGGAGAACAGTTAATCCAAACTGGGAACTAGTTAAAAATAAAAATAGGAGTTAGGAGTGGAGGAAATATGTGCTGGAAAGGAGTTAAAGCAAAGCTGTGAACTGGCCAAAATACAGTTAGGAGTGGAGGAAAGAATATGCTGGCTAACAGTTAAAGCAAAACTGTATACTAGCAAAAAATAAAAAAGGTAGGCGTGGAGGAGACTATACCTGGGGATCAATTGAAATAAAGTTGTGAACCAGTTAAAAATAGGGATAGGAGTGGAGGAAAGGATTGCTGGAAGGCAACCATCTGAGTTGTGAACCAGTTTTACATTAGATTTAGGAGGAGTAAAGGAAAAGGTTGGTATGCAGTTAAAATTATACTGTGAACCAGCCAAAATAATTAAGGTAAGGAATGGAGGAAGTATTGCTGGAAAGCAGCTGATTAAGTTATGAACCAGCTCAAAAATAAACCTAGGAGGAAGTGGAAGAGACATTATTGGAGAATAGTAATTGAACTGTGAACCAGTTAAATAAATGGAGAAAAGAATGTCGGAAATTATAACTGGGAAATAGATATTTAAACCATGAATCAGTTAAATAGCTGGTCTAATAGAATTTGAGAATAAATTTGAAGTATTAAGGAATATTTTGGAAGTAATAAAATATAGAAAGAAATGTTGATTTATTTTAAAATGATTTTAAGAGAGGAGGAAAATATTTCTTGTCAAGAATTGGATATCTGTTGTCATTTAAGAGAGATAAAATATAGTTTTAAGGCAATGGGTTTTAGGATTGAGGAATATATATGAAATATTAATAGTTAAAATGATAAAGATTTAGAATGGTGTTTATTTAGAATTTTGGGTGTTATAGTAGAATGATAAATGTTTAGAATAAGAATTTTGTCTTTTTTCTTTTTATTCTTTTTTTCTTCTTAAAGATTTTAAAATTTGGAACAAAATTGATTGAGGGAATGTGAATAATTGTACTTATTTTAAGCCAGACCAAACCCTTGCTCTAAAAAGATGTATTTTATGTTTTATGTTAAAAAATACAAAAAAAAAATTAAAAAAAAGTTAGCTACCAGTTCTACCAAACTGGTGCGAACTGGCTGAATCCCACCACTGCATATGGCATATATACATAGAATTAAATAGTGTATTTTGGATGTTCAGTAATAGTAAATAAATAGAGAGGGAAATTGTATCTCGTTGAGGCCTTTGAGGTGAGGGGCTGGGCGAGGTGAGCTGCCCGGCAAGGCTGGGCATTACAAGAAGTGGTGGGGAGGGGCATGGCTGGGTGTGGCAAGGAGAAGTGAGGTGCTCCTCAACATGAGTGATATCAAATTGGCCATGTCCACCCAGTCACATTACCACCCAGCCACACCTACCCAGCCCATCATTAGGGCAGAGAACCAGTTGTTAAATTATTTGAATCCCACCACTGCATAACTTGCATGATATGTCTTTCATAAGCTACATGGTACACTACATTATAGAAGATTACAACTTATTATATTGTATTCCATATTTACTTATTACCTTGTTAGGTCAAGCTTTGATAACTCTTTATGCCTTTATTCTGATAATAATAACTTTAAAATATCCCCTACAAATCCACCCTTTCTCTATATCCTAATTATTATTACAACATTTATTTTGAATTAATACTTTGATAACCATTTAATTCCTTCAAGGCTATTTCAGTGTTTTGTGTTTTCTCTTTCTTCAAGTCTGATAGGATATGTAACATCATCATTTGCTGTCCAGTTTTTGGATCAGTGGTGGCTATCCACTGCATCTTTTCTATTGATCTGGTAATTAGCTGGACAATTAAGGAGAGCAAGCAAGGTGCCATTAGTAATCCTACTATTGCCAGAAGTAATATTGTTTCCCATTTATTTCATCCCCCACTAATCAGTTGCCCCGACCAGGTAGTATCCATTACTCATGTCTATGTTTGCACTGGAACATAAGCAATCTTTATCATTCTATCAGTTATCTCTTCTATAGCTTTTCCTTGATCATCTATTTGCAAACAACAATTTGTGAGATTAATTTTTCCACACATACCTCCTTCTTTTGCTAACAAATAATCTAAAGCAAGTCTATTCTGATATATTGCTGTTTGAAGCTGAGTATTTTGTTTAGCTATTAAATTTAAAGCAATAGTGGTTCCATTAGTTATTATTTCAAGCAATGCCTGTAACCTTATTCAACATATAAATAGGAGTTCTATAACCATACATTCCAACTTCCGCCCAGGTTGCTGGTCTGTATCCCTGAATTATTCTTTTGGAAGGCCACTCATTATCCTTCCATTCTCCTATTTTCAACTCTCTCTTAGATCTGTGGCCTACTTCCTCATAAACAGGTACACCCAGTCTTTCACTTTGTTGTATGGGCAGTAGAAAAAAAACTAGGTTTCACAATTCCTAATACACATGCTCCATACCATCGGCCAGGCAATTGCACATAGGCAAACTTTCCACATATCCAATATAAGCCATCTGGAGCATTCCAGTTAAGAGTTTCATTACCCACATCCGTCCATAAACCATTCAATCTAGCAGTAGTTATATTTTCAGATGGGTTACTAGGTTGTGTCAGATTAATTCCGGACCATCAGGCAGTGTTGGCATTATTTCCTTCTAATCTGTTATTACAAAGGAGTGTGCCAACACTAATATTATACTGTCTAGACTCTCCCCTAGCAAAACATATATGCCCTACTATAAATGTTTTCAGTGCCCAATTACTAGGTCTATCCTGGGCATTCCAGGTAAGATTCACTGTGGCATTAAGTTCTTTTAAGGAAATTAAGTTCTATAACTTCCCAAGGCATTTTGTTCTCCCATATTTTTACCTCCACATAAATAGCAATTTGTTACGTTAAGGGAGCCTACAATTCTTTCAGCTAGATCTACGAAGATATTCTTAGTTATGGAGGGATTTCTATTTTAGTTTCTATTTCCTCATAAAAAGAATGAAATAGAGAATGTTGCCTGGTAGAAGTAGTTATATTTACTATTCATATAGTGATTAAAGTTAATGGATCTCTCCCAGTCTCATCAACACCTAAGCCAAATTCCTGTAACACAAGTTGTTTATTCACTGCCTCTTGATACTTATTAGCGTTAGTGTCAGGTTGAGAGGATTGCACTGTTTGGGTCCGCAATTTGATTGTGTTACTCCCTTTTGCACTGTTAAGAACCACCCCTTTTTGTAATATATGATTTTTCACACTTAGTGTTGCATTATATTCTCCTCCTATTATTCCTTCCAATAAAAAAATATTTCCAAGTATTTAATCATTGCATTAAATCAATCCATTCTATATCTTCAGGGATTATGATATCACTATCTCCTAGAACTACTATGTTCAAGTCAGGTTGATCTGATTCAATGCCCCAATTCTCCGGTGTTAAATTCTCTTCTAGCGTTGAACCTTTATACATTTAATCTACCCAGTCTTCCACTATTACTATATCACAAGGTTCTTCACAAGTACAAACTTGTCCAAAATTGCAACAATGGTAACAACAACATTCAGTGATATAGTTCCAATTACAGAACCAATATATCCTGTAGAGTGTGATGTTCCACAGCTTCATTTTGGACCTTTGGATGGAATAACGTAGGCTTTTCACTCAGGCCAGAAAAACCAAAAAGCTGCTACTCCTGCAAAGAGAAAAAAACACAAACAAAACCCATTCATACCACAATGACCACATCAGGTTTTGGTAATTTTTATTCTCAGAGGGTCTTTTCCAGGAACCTGGTAGGGTCCTTCCCAGGCTGGGCTAGGTTTTTCCTCCTGTCAGCTTTTTATCAGGACCCAATCACCAGGCTGGAACTTATGGACAGCAAATTCAAGAGGTGGGGTTTGAGCTAGCAATTCTTTGTTCCTGAGGTAAGAAAAAGAAGAGGATAGCCCAAGTGTTTAGTTCTTTACAAACATGTCCTTAGTTTCATATTGTGAAATCTCCCTCATTCTGCCAACATATAGCAATCCAAACATCATTTCATAAGGTGAAATACCAGTATCCTTTTTGGAGGAGGTTCAAATTCTGAGCAAGTCCCAGGGTAAACATTTGGTCCATGGCATAGACTCATTTGCATTCCATGGAACATGACTGAATTCCCACTGCCTCCATGATTTATTGAAGCACTTTTGCAGTAAAATGATCTTTGCACTAAAATTTACAGCTTGTTATTCCATATCTAGACATTATCTATTCCAATATAATTTTGGTGACTACTATTACATTGGCCCTCATGGCTGGATAAGCTTCAACCCATCCAGTCAAGTGATCTACTTCTCACCAATAAATATTTAAGTCTCCCCACTTGAAGTTATTTAATAAAATCAACTTGAATGTATTGAAATGGTCTCATGCTAAATGTCGTCTTCCCCTTTCTTTATGTTGTAGAACTTGTTTATTAACTCTTTTACATACCATAGATTTGTCACATATTTATTTAGTTACTGTATACAACCCACATGGTGGTGGGTTTCTACAGGTTTGCCCCCGTTCAGGCAAACTGGTAGTGACGGTGGTGGGAGGCTCTGTCCACCCACCTAGATGTCATCACGGACACTCTGTGCATGCACAGAAGCGCCGCACATGAGTGAAGCAAGCGCACACACAGGCTCACAGTTCTGAACCAGTAGCGAAGGTAAGTAGAACCCACTACTGCATCCATAAGCTTCCAAAAACAAATCACATTATGCTTTAGTCCCCCAATGACTACCCTGATGTAGTACTTCCAAAATTTCCCTAGTTATCGATTTATTCAGCATTTGCCTTCCATCAAGTAACACCCATTTACCCTCTTCAATTTCTATGGTTCCCACTTTCTGTAACTCTTGTTCTCATCTATAAATTTAATATTAAACAGTCAGTTCCTTCTGCCGCTGCCCTCTTGGCTTCCAAGTCAGCTAAATTATTGCCTTGAGCTTCAAAGGAATTTAGCAATCTTGTCAGACAACATTAAATTGTCCAATACTTGTGTAATCAGTTCCCCATGAACTTATTCCTTCCCTTTGCTATTAATGGATCCTCATTCTTCCCAAATTTTGGAGTACTACTCCAAAAGCATACTTTAAATTAGTGTGTATAGTCAGGCAACCCTCAACAGGCAGCATCTAACATTTTAGACAAAAATACCACTGGCCCCCTCTTTACATGTCTTTAGTCAAAACAGCATAATTATCTACCCACAGCCCATAATATCTAGTCAATCCTAGAAATTTCCTCAGCTCCTTCTTCACTTTAGGCAAGGGTTGAGTTACTATTCCCTCAATTCTTTCAGGTATTATTTTTCTATTTCTTTCACTAATCAAATGTCCTAAGTATTTTATCTCTCTTTCTGTTAAGGATATTGTTGTTGTGTTAGCAACCAGCAGAGTATAGTGCACAGAGAAACGTTGCTGAGAGCAATGAAATAAGAGATACGTGCAAACTGGTTTATCAAAAGTTTTCTTTATAGTGGAAAATAAACAATCTCGTAGTCTTTTAAACAGTCCAAGTCTTTGCCAGTTAAATACAAAAAGCTTCTTACCACACAAACAGTAGTTGGTTAGAATAACAAGTCCACTCTGGTTCACAAACCACAATGGTAGCAGATCCACCCACACACACGATGATAGCACAATGGTAGCTTATCATCAACTGAATACATTACAGTACCTTTCTTAAATACGTTTACAACTAATTACAGCATGACTCGGTATTACAATGATGCAGCATTAAACCTTAAAGTCACAGAACACATATATTGCCTGGACAATCTGTTAGGCTCAAACCATATCCTAACACTTTCTACATATTCTACATATTTCTTTTTAGATACCTGGAGCCATTTTTCTCCTAGAAAATTTAATAATGCATCTCTGTAACAATTCCTGAAAGGGTAGCAACTTATGCTGCTAAAAAAAGTATCATAGTATGGAGCAAAATGACTCCTAAATATTCAAAATCAGTGTGTCCCACACATAGACATAAAGGAGGAAGTAAAAAGAGCAACTTCAAAAAGAAACAAACGATCTTAATGAGGTAATCTGAGCCAATGCATTGAAATATATGTGGGTCAAACTTTAGTATCAATTCTCTGCTTTTAATGAAAAGATTCAGATTCCATTCAGATGGAAGCAAATTCTCATTAAGTAGGTTAAAACATTTACAAATCTAAGCAAAAGATTTTAGAATCATTTCTTTTGGTTGATGAAGATATAGGTTTAACTAAGTGTTTTTAAACCACAAAAACTTCCAGAAAAAAATCAAAATTGTATTCAGAGCAGAAAAGAAAATATATATGCAGACCAAAAACAGTGCAAGCCAAAACTGCAAAGGCAAGTATCAGATGTCACCCATTTACCCCACCTTTCTCAGGCAAACTCAATGTTTCAACTAAGGAGAGAAAAAAATGGTTAAAAGGAACAGAAAAACTGCAAACACACATATCCTTTCTCTCTCTCCCTCCTTCAAGGCAGAAAGTCGTTGCATAACAACAGTAAAAAAATGTTTAAAAGATTACACCAAAATCTCACCCCCTTTCTCTACTCATCTTTTTTTCAACAAAATAATTTTCTCTGTATGTGTCTCTCTCTTTTCATTAAATCACACACATTTTTCCATGAATTTCTCTCCCATATCCTCCACGGGACCTTTCTCATTTCTTTTCCTTGCAAACACTTGCTATTGCCTTTCCACTTACTTCACAACAACAACAACCTTGCAACTTACTGTTTCTTTATATGAAAGGGAATCAAAGTACTGGCCCCTTTCAGTCTGGGGGTGGGGGTCAACACACAGGCATTCACACCAACTTTTTATCATTAACATACTCACACATTTTTACTGCAGTCAGACTGCTTGTGTAAACCATTTCACATACAAAAATTTCATTCCATGCTTTCTCCATGCAAACCAATCATTATAATTATTTCACAAGCCAATGAGCTCCGATTTCTAAATAATTTTTTGTGTACTATTATTAGAGTATCTCATTCTCCCTCCAGGTGTTGGAAATGACTACACACAGACACATACCATCAAACAACATTTCCAGAGCTGTGGAAGTTTTGTCCCTTTAAATCTTCACTTTTTCTTTCCTTGGGCAACCTGTGACTTGTTCTTCAAGCAGTGGGAAAACTCAAGGAGTGATTCCAATCAAAAATGTGATTGAGGGCCTTAACCACTGCCTACCTGTTTCTTACAGCTTTAAGCCCAAGCTGAGAAACCTACTTAATTTGCCGGCTGGCCAAACATATCACAATCAAGTCAATCCTATTTAATTCTACCTGCTATTGTTATAGAGTGTGTCTATAACAGCTGCATGTCCCTCCTATCAAGACCCAGTTGATTCAGTCACATGCTTTCCAACCACCTATACTCTGCTATCACCCCTCAATGTTTAAAATTAGTCAAGCCCTTATTGTCACCCAAACTTGCTAAGCAATCAACCCCCTCATATCACATCCCTTTGATATTCCCTTATCGGTTACTTTGTTCCCCAAGAATTATAGCATAGCCATAAAAAAGAACATTAATTAAGTAGAAGAAACATGAGAAAGATGTCAAAGTGAGTTTGAATTAGATCCATTCTTAACTCAGTCAAGGCTGGACTTGACTATTCCCTTTGTTTATGAAGACTTGATAACAGATTAATTGCCTCCTAAGTCAGTTCTGGTCTCAAGCAGAGACAGAAAGAAAAAGAGAAAGATCCTTTACAGGAAATTAGAGAGAAAGATGCCCTTTACAGGTATGGGAAGAAATATCCATCTGGTTCAGTTCCAAGTTGGGAGAAAGACACTGGAAACATGGAGGCTGATTGGAAAGATGGTTTATCGATGAAGCAGAACCACCTGGGTTTGTGGTTCTGGGCAGCTGACAAAATAGAGTTGAGAGGGGGGGTGTTTAAACCTTCTTTTGGGCTTTGCACTTGAGCTTCCTGTTCCTGTGCAAGAACATGTATTCTATTGGCTGTTGTCAGATTCCTATGGCATCATGTAGCGGTTATGTAGGGGTCCTAGCTGGCTCTATAGGCAAAATAGGGAATGCAAATCCTAGTTGTTTCTCGAAGCTCCCAGGTTATTTGAAGTTTGGATTGTTCTGAGATGGTGAAATGAAGGATCTTGTGTTCTGAAAGGGTGTTGGGCAATTCCTATTGTGTCTTTGTGGTTTTTGTCCTGTTTTGGATCTTGAGTGAGGGCTAATCCTATCATTCTGCCTTTGTTCAAACTTTGCTGTAGGGAGTTTCACAATATCCCATCTTGAATGGATTACCAAATCTGAATTTCTAAAAGATGGCCTCTTTAGTTTGTGCTTAGGGCTGGTTTCTGAATAGGCTAGCCCAATCTTTCTTAATGGACACAAAATATCTGCTGGGGCTATTAAGAAAGACTGAGTCTGCTTTCTGCCTCTTAAAAAAAAACTCCATTTCTCCCTTTGGGGAAGTTTCCAAAATATTTCATTCTTCTAGGAGGGGTAGGCGCTGACTTTCTACAATCCCCCCTTTTCCCCATAATATGTGTGAGTGACACACACATTTTTACTGGCAAAAGATTAAAAATTGATTAGATTGTAGATGTAAAGGGGAAGACATTGATAGAGGCATCAGGAAAGTATTCCTTCAGTGGCTCCCAAATGGAGAGCTGTCAACCCATGAAGGTCTAGCAGCCAGCACAAAAGTTCTGAAAAGAAATTTACAATATCCAATTTTCTAGGCCAATTATTTTCAGATGTTTCATGTCACTTTCTGTGAGCTTCCAATCAAGTTTAAAGCAAGCACAAGCTCCAAAATTTTTCACAGCCATGGTTTTGCTTTAGTAAATAACTACTGGCTGCCCATTTCCAAGGGTTGCTTCCTGAACCTGTTTTAGCTCTTAAGGTGCATCCAGGGCTTGTGAGGCCAAATTGAGGTTAGGCAGTGTGCAATCCAGGCTATTAATATTTTGGAATTACCCACAATGAGCCCTGGGACTCCTACTAATGTGACCACCAGTGCAACATACTCAGCCTTATTGGGCAAATGGGCAGCATCATTTGTGAGTCACAATCAGGGCTTGGGGTTTGAAGGTCTCTTTTCTGCTACCTCTTCAGTGAGGGAATTGCCCGAGAGGGTCTGTCCCCTCCTCCATGGAATTGGCAGGGAGTTATGATTGCTTGGGCTTTAGTGCCACAGAGTAAAAGCCAATCTAGGAGATGCTTTATGTGGAATTGGATGAAGGGGATAGTCTCAGTCTGATTCTGAATGGTGTGTGTGTGTGTGTGTGTGTGTGTGTGTGTGTGTGTGTGTGTGTATTTGTAGCTATTTCTACAAGACAGGCAATACAAACATCCTGGCAAATTTCCCTCCCACCAGACAGAAGTCCAAGGTGTTCAGAACTTGCTGTGCCAACCATTCCCAAATGCCATCCCTCCATGAATCCATTTAACTGATTAGTTACAATGTGAATGAAGCAAAGAAAGAAAATGAATTTCCAATAACCCCCTCCCCCAGTCTTTCCAAGATGTCTTCTGGGGCTTGAAAAGAGTCTTTAGTCTTCACTGGTCCATCTCAGGGCCCCCTCTTTCATGTCTGCTGGGTGGCATTAGGCTTGGCTTGGTGGTGAAGCTTGATAAGACGATGGGGAGGGGGTGAAAGGTCATAAGCATTCTGTCTGAAGATTGTTGAGGCCACTTGGAAGTTTATCTGTGCCCTCACATCAATGAAAATATGGCTCATGTCTTATTGTACTGTTGATTTGTATAAATAAAAATTAAAAAAAATATGGCTCATGTTTTAATGAGCCCAATGGAGATCATTGTATATTCAAATTTGCTATATCTGGTGTCAATGGCAGTTAAGTATTCATGGTCCTTTTTGATCCTAATGAGGTTGTAAGCATTGCAGAAGTCCAGTCTCATAACAATGTGTGCTTTCTGCAGCCTATCTGGAATTACAGGAGTGAATAATTTTCCTTTACTGTCACTGCATTCAAAGCTTTGTAATGATGGACCACTCTCAGAGGTGGGGTCCTCACTATTGTCAGACCTAATCAGAACTTGCTTCTTGAGTACAAAGAATGTGGGAGCCAAGGCAGGAGACTGAGAGGGCTGTATGAAATTCTTTTGGAAGTTGAAGTCCAAATATTGCTTCAGAGTTTCTAATAGCATTTGGTATTGACACTTAGGGAAAATGGGGTTCTTAAGTCTCTGGACTGTGGCTAGGCTTGTGAAGTTTGCAGTTGCCCCATAATCTATCAGAACAGGGATGGTTGCTTCTTGACAATTGGAAAGTGTTAGGATAGACTCAAATGTTACTAGTGTATCTGGGCATGGAACCAATTGATCCCCATTCAGTGCTTGGAAGGCCCTCTTATGAGCTCGTGGGAGCATTTGTTGTTCCCTAGCCTTGAGGCTTGTCATCCAGGCAGTAAATACTGGACACATTGATGTGCTGTCTGTTGCCTTTTCTGGGACGCTTAGTGGGACAATCTTTACCGATGTGTCCAGGTTCTTTGCAGTGGAAACAAAGGGTAAGTTCCATGTGTTACTGTTGCTCCCCTGCTCCAGGGAGTCTGCTCCAATCTGCATCAGCTCTTCAGTGTCCAATTCCAAGTAGGCAGGGAGGCTCAATGTAGTGATAGGAGGCGGCGGCTGTTATAGAGTCTTCTAGAGTGCGGGAAATACCTTGTTGGATCAATTGTTTGACTGTGACCTTGTTGAAAGCACTCTTGAAATGTGCTTTTAGGACTGCCTTGTTCCAATCGAGATTAGCTGAAAGGAACTTGGATTGTCTGAAATATGTTCTCATGGAGTACTTGCCCTGGTGAAACTGGTGGGTGCATTGTTCAGCAGTTTCTATCCAAATAGGGTCTCCAAAGTGCTCTCTAAATCTGGTGAAGAAGTTTGGCAAGTTATTTATCGTGGGTCATTACTTTTGATGAATGGAATTGAACACCTGGCAGTGGAGTTAAGTAAAGCACTGAGGGTTTGAGAAACTCTTGATCTGTTTGTCATGAACTCCCCTGATTGGATGTCAATGAATACTTCATACTGGGCTAGGAATGTTCTTAGCTGATCAAACTCACTCCTGAATTACTGTGGTAGACAGCCTGGAGACTTGAGAATAAGGGTGACAGGAACCAGCAGTTGTGCCTGGGCAGGTGAGGCAGTAATTGGCTGTAGTTGTTGCAGAAGCCCTTGTTGAGTCAGGATGTGCACTTGTTGAATCAGTTGGTGAAAACTGGCTGATAAATTGCACGTTTGGTCTTACATGCCATCTTGCCACTTGCTGAGGAAGCATACATCCGACTGGTCCACTGTTGATGCAGCTCTGAGGTCTGAAGCCATGACTAGTAGTTCAGATTAATGTCAAACACTGGAAAATCAGAGGTCAGGGCAGTTCACATGAATATAAAGGTTTATTGCAAATTTATGTTTTCTACAAGAATCTGAACTACTAATGGTGAAGGCAAATTGGCAGTAGAAAGAGTCGATGTAATTCAAGATGCACTGGACTTAGTTCTCTTGTGGGCACAAAGGTACTCTAGACTGGTGACACATTTGACCCATCCCTTGGGACCTGTCTGGCCACCTTCCTTACAACAACAATAACAACAACAACAATATAAAAAGGTCAAGATTAAAGTTTCAAAATCCTCTATTAACAAACTTTTATTGTAATCATCTCATAGAAAATTTACCACTGCTTCTTATCTATTCCAAATCATCCCAACAGTTAACACTGATTCATCCTGGATCAAATATCCATGTTTGCTTCTTAACACCATCTCCTATCAATAATAGTCTGGTTAAATATAATAAATCCAATCTCCAAAGTTAATCTATATTCCCAAAAATATCCAGATGAAATTGGTTTCCAGTTAAGTGTGATAAATTCATTCCCCGGTCTTCTTCAATCCTCTCAAGGAAGACTAATTTATCACTTATCCACTCAGTTTTCTGCTCTTGCAGGCTTGAACATCAGGGAGGCATGTGCAGTCAACTCAGTTAGTTCTAAGTCTGTAAGATCTATTTGGGGGTGGTTAATCGAGTAATAACTGATCCCACCCACTCCCTGCCCTCGCCCTCCCCATGTATCCTTGGTTTTAATGTCTAATTTTAACTTTTTATGTTTTAACTCTATATGTAACTATAAGCTGCCTAGAGCTACGCTATGGTAAGATGGGTGTCCAACAAAGTTTATAAATAGATAATAAAATATTTCTTGACAGTGAATCTGTTACTTTCAGACCACATTCTTTTTGTGAATCTGATTTATCTGCATTTACTTGTATCTGGATATTTTCCAAAGCCATTACCATTTCATTCAATCTTTTTTAAAAAAACTTTCAACTAAGGATTACACATTACTATGTGTTTTTTTTCCAGATGCCAGCCACATTTCCTTGTCTGTAATCTGATATTTTGTTGTTCTATGTAATTTAGCAATGGTAAATAAGAGAATTCTTTAAACAAAAGAAACAAGAAAGTTTGAAGTAATAACCATCAGAATAAGAAAATAGAGAAGCAGGGAAAGTACTTTGATCAAAAATTAAAAGAAAGATTAAAAAAATAAGCTCCATACTTTTTGCAAAGTAATAAAATAAAAAATCCCTGTAATGAATGTAAATCAAGTGAAAGCATTTTCATTACCCAGAAACACACTGTGAGTGCCTTATGGAAAAATGAATGTTATTTGAAACAAGAAAATAGATCAAAGGAAAGAGACAACCTCCCCACCCCCAACCCCCCCTAGGTAGAGCCCATCAGGGGGTTATGATAAATCAGCATTCAATCAGCCGGTCAACTTTCAGAGAGAAGAAGCAAAGAAAAATAAAATATAAATAATAAAATAAAATAAAAAATAAAAACTGTGAAGTTAAATCTTAGGCATTCTTAAGAAAACAAACTGTCAAGAGGAAAGATAGAGGATTGGTGACTTTTTGACCACTTTCACAGGAAACTGCAGTCTTCAAGATTCCTCTTCCCAAGTGGGTCCACAGTCATCTGAAAACCGTCTTCAGTCATTGTACATGCTCCCATTCATAACCAGGGACCAACAGTGCCAAAGAATCAGCTTTATCAGACAAATCAACAGATTGTTGACAAGAGAGAAAAATCCCCTTACGTTCAGTAGCCATCTTGTAAAAAGTCTCCAAAAGGAAATAATTTTTATTCAATATGCAATTAACTTCTAAAATGTGGTGCCATGAGTTGAGTGCTGGTTATGAGTCTGGCTGCCTTCAAAAAAAAGTTGAGTCAATTCATGTAGGTCATGGGGATTAATGGCTACTAGTCTTGATGGGAATCTGACTGCCTCAAAAGATCACCTCCTGAGAGACTAGTGGGCTTTCTTGTGCAATTGGTTGCCCATTGTGAAAACAGACTGTTGGACTAGATGGGCCAGGGGTCCAATCCAGTAGTAAACTGTTTATCTCCTTATGTAATAAGGCTTTACAATCTATTGGTAAACAATTTTGCCAATATAAATATTTTGATAAGAACATGGTGTCATACATTATATTGCAAGTATAAAAGGCCTTTCTTTAATCTATAGCTTCTTTTACTTAAAAGGTTAATAATCACATTTGGTTCAAAAATATCAAGAGAGCTTAAATTGTGGTTAGATGTACCATTGCCCTGATCCTTTCATTAATTGATTGCTATCTCAGAGTTTCCGGCATCACATCTACTAGCTTTAACATCAGATGTGGAATGATCGGTTTCTAAATAATTCAACTCCTGCTTCAATATCTCACCTTACGTTGGCAGAACAGTCAGATAAAAATTAAACCTCACACAAAATAATTAATTGCTATATAGTGCAATCAAAGAATATTTTGAAGTTTGGTGGATTATAAGTGAATGAATAAATTAGTTAATAAAAGTCTTCCCTCACTTATTGAAATATATTAAGAAACTCAATAAAAATCAATTGAATGCATTTTTCTCAAAATTTACAATTGTAGATTAGGGTGACTAAACATTTTCAGCCATGAAACAGTCCTTGTTGAAATCAATTTAAAATAATCAGTTTCAATCAAAAAAAAATTGGATCTCAATTGCTATTGCAAAGTCAAGCTACCAAAAGTGCTCCCTTTTCATTTGTTTTTATCTGTAAGATGCTCAGAAAATATTTTGGATAGGCGGACTATTACGTTTAAGCATTCAATCGGATCAGATCAGCTTTAATATAGAAAAAAATTCTTACATTCTAGAAATCCAAGCCAGTGGTGGGTTGCTACCAGTTCACCCCAGTTTGGGCAAACTGGTAGTGGCAGCAGTGGGAGGCTCCTCCCACCCATTGGACATCATCAAATATGCTCTGCGCATGTGCAGAAGTGATGCATGCATGCGAACCGGTAGCAAAGGTAAGTGAAACCTACTGATCCAAGCCATCTCTAAGAAGAAGCAAAACCAATCCTCTTAATGGATCTCATTTAGAATATTTTCTGGAGCTTACTGAAGAAACAGGTAAGGTGGATGAAAGGAATTATATTGCTTCTATTTACATGCTTGGAAAATTCTTAGAATAGAGTAGAGTAGAGTAGAGTAGAGTAGAGTAGAGTAGAGTAGAGTAGAGTAGAGTACTCTAGAATACCCTAGAATAGAATAGAATAGAATAGAATAGAATAGAATAGAATAGAATAGAATAGAATAGAATAGAATAGAATAGAATAGAATAGAATAGAATAGAATAGAATTCTTTATTGGCCAAGTGTGATTGGACACGCAAGGAATTTGTCTTTGGTGCATATGCTCTCAATGTACATAAAAAGAAAAGAATCGTAAGTATTTCATCCATCTTACTAGCAATTGAACCTAAAATAGTCAGAAAGATTGAAGAGAGACAGGTTTTTTCCCCTATTTTGTAGCCTATTCAAAATTCCTGCTCTTTTACCTCGTCTTTGTCTCCGCTGTCTCCGTTGTCTCCATTTGTTTTTGGTAATCCATTGTTCTGGGGAATTTGCTTCTTCCTGTGTTAAAGACCAGGGGGAGGTGAAATTTACAGAAAGAAACATTGCTTAATTCTTAGCAGATGGTCTCATGAGTATGAAATCTGTAGTGCATTGCAGAGAATAATAAAAAACAGAGAGCATTTCGTTGGCGCCATCTTGAGATCTCTAAACTAATTAGCTAAATTTTATTCTGTAAAGAGGCCATTTATGATGCTTCACAATGCACCTCCACTGTTTAGTGACCACTCCTGTGCAAATGGCCAATAAGCCACTAATTCAAATACTGGGGTTTTTTTTCAGTAGCAAAACTTACTAGAAAATTCCTTTAAATCGGAGTGGTACAAGCAAAGAGGAATTATATTTCATAAAACTGTGTGACACAAGTAAAAGATCAAGTAGAAAATGGGGGGCAGGAAGTCCCCACTTCCTTTTCAGTTGATTGGATAGAGAGGGGAAATTCTCTAGAATTGTGTGAAAATATCAGCTGAATAATTGCATGAGGAGGTATGTCACTGTTGCTCTTTGGATCCAGTACATTAATAGACTAAATCAGGAGTGTCAAACTGGCAGCCTGCGGACAGGATGTATCACATGCAAGCCATGCCTGCCCCAGCTCCACAAATGGGAAAAATATCATGAAATGTCATGTGATGGCAATGTGATACCACGAGTTTGGCACATGAAAACTAAATGGCTCAATTTCTTATCTGAAATGTTAATAAGCAAGAGGATTTCATAATCCAATATATATTCCTTAAAAGGTGTCCCCAGTATTGGATTGCTGTGCAGTTCAAATAAGTTTAAATCTGTTTTGCAATGCCTTCAATTAAGGATAATCACCACCTACACAGTAAGAAAGTGAATGATAAACAATTAAATATAGATCAAATTCTTAGGGAGGAGATAGAAAACAAAGGCAAGGTTGCAAGATTGGAAGTGATTTAGTGTAAGAGTCAGTCTGAGGATTCAGTAGAAATACTAGCTGACTTTCTGCTTAGTGCAATAGTTTGAAATACATATATCATTTCAGTTTGCAGATTTCATTCTAATTGTTGCTGAAAGCTGCTTCTGAAAAGAAATGGCTTGGCTTGGACTTGTTTTATTATTATTACTATTCATTCTTACAGTTTTATTACTTTTCAAAATGAGTAGTTCCCAGAGTAACAGCTCCCAAAAGCTTCCACCTGGACCCAGGACCATACCCGTTTTGGGAAATCTGCACATAATGGATTTCAAGAGGCCTTTTAAGACAATGATAAAGGTAAACCTGATGATTAACAACTATGAATGTTCTTTGCCAAAGTGTACTGATGTTGATATAAAAGTTTAGCAATTTATCAGATTATCCAGTTAACAGGAATAAGATTGATATGCTCCCTGTTGGTTCTAAGGAGTCTATGGAAATGTGTAAAATTGAGATTAACTTGGTGTTGCATTTGTTTATATATGCACAAAAATTATGCATCCCTGTTTTTGTTGTAAGTAGCTAATTCTTCCAAACCATTTGGATTGGGAGAGCCCTATCAGCCCTGTCCTGTCCTGTAGAATTAAAAGGATACACTAGCAACCTTCAGTTACAATGAAAGATAGGAGAGAGGGTTCTGCAGCAGCTGAGGAAAATAATATACTATGTACTACTACCATTTTCTAGACTTTTCTTAAAACTGTTCTGTTTTCTTGAATTGTTGGGCTTGTGCACAGCTGAGCAGTCAATGTGCAGTGTTGTGTGTAGTGGATCAAGAATGGTGCTGCCTATGGAGGAATAGAAATGAAAACATCAAAGTTATTATTATTGAAAGAGTTCTTCCACAACAAATAGTTTAAAAGCCTATTTTTTGTGACTGTATATTCAAGTCAGTCCTGCACCACTCATTTGTCTAAAATTTACAAAAACCTTGGTGAACCTCTGATATGAGTATCCAATGGCAATAATTTTTGCATTTTTGTTAAAAGTGTAATAAAATATTTGGTAAGTTTTTTCAGGTGTTTTAACCACACTGCAATGCCATATATGTATGTATGTATGTATGTATGTGTGTGTGCATGTGTATGTGTATGTGTATGTGTATGTGTATGTGTATGTGTATGTGTATGTGTATGTGTACCGGTATGTGTGTGTGTGTGTGTGCGTGTGTATGATCCTGGAAGCACGAAGCCGAGAACACCAACCTGAAGATGACGAATGAGACTTCGTCGAAACGACGCCAAGATACTTCCAATTCTACGCGGGGGAAGACCCGAATAACCAAAGACCTACATACAAACACCCGCAAAAACCTTAGAAAACAAATTTGTTTTCTGAGGTTTTTGCGGGTGTTTGTATGTAGGTCTTTGGTTATTCGGGTCTTCCCCCGCGTAGAATTGGAAGTATCTTGGCGTCGTTTCGACGAAGTCTCATTCGTCATCTTCAGGTTGGTGTTCTCGGCTTCGTGCTTCCAGGATCATACACACACACACACACACACACACACACACACAAACATATACATATATACATACACACACACACACACACACACACACATACTGGTACATATACATATACATATGCATCTGTATATGTATATATATATGTGTGTGTGTGTGTGTGTGTGTGTGTATAAAACTTATAGCATAAAAGAAATAAAAAAATTACTTCAACCTTGGATTTGTGAGACATGATTTTTTAACAGAATTGTCCTTACCTGAGTTTAATTGTAGATCAAAATTGTCTCTCATTTTTTATTGGCCGAATTCCAGTTGTCAAAAGAATATGGTCCCATTTTCCGTCTTCAAATGGGATGCCAGGAAATGGTGGTGCTGACTGGCTATGAGACGGTCAAAGAGGCTCTAGTGAACCAGGCAGAGGCATTTGGAGAGAGGCCCATTGTCCCCATTTTTGAGGATTATGCAAAGGGCTTTGGTAAGTTATTTCATTCTGGATCGTAGTTGACAATCCTTGCAAAAATCTAATCAGCATTATGTACATGTAGTCCTCATTTAGCAACTGCCTCAATAAATATTTGCGTTTCCTTCATTTTTAATTTTTTTTAATTTTTATTTTTACTATATAAAGAAAGAGCAACAGTGTGAATGTCTACATAAACAGTGTTTTGTCTGGTTACAGTTAATTTGAGCAATAGTCATCATCATCATCATCATCATCATCATCATCATAATGTTCATTAGTAGTGGTCATATAATAACAGTATTTTCTCAACATAATATTAATACTTAATTGTTAATACTAAATCATATTTATATAAATCAGTCCCTAGGGAGTTGGGCGGCATAGAAATGCAACTAATAAAAATATTAATAATAGACATATCATAATAATAGACATTATCATTCATGGTAAAATTAATCCTTCTCTTATAATTTTAAATGTTCTAACTTCTGTTTCTGTTATGTAACCATTGATAAAATGAATCCCATGTTTCAAAATATTCCGTCTCTTCCTTCTCTTTAGTTTCAAGTGTTAATCTATCCATTTCTGCAAATTCTAGAATTTTTTTTTTTAATCTTCTCTTCTGTATGGATCTCCATACCTTTCCAGTGTTGCAAATACAATTCTGGCTGCTGTTAACACATGTAATATTAAATACATATTTATTTATTATATTTTTCTGCTATGATACTCAACAGAAATATTTCTTGTTTTAAATCTATATGTTCCTTTATCATTTTTTCTATCCAAGTATGCATTTTTATTCAATATGTTTTGCTTTTTGGCACATCCACCACATGTAGTAGTATGAGCCCGGAATCTGATTACACTTCCAATATTTAGCTGACATATCTTTAAACTTCTTGACTAGTCTTGCTGGTGGGAAGTACCATCTGTAAAACATTTTATATAAATTTTCTTTGTAAGCAGTAGACATTGTTAATTTATAATTTCAATCCCACAACTTTTGTTATTTATCCAATTCTATAGAATAGCCAAAGTTTTTAGCCCAAACTATAGTTATTTCTTTTACTTGCTCTTCTTCCATTCTAAATCTCAGTAGGTATACATTTTTTAAATTACTTTCTCATCAGTTTGTGTTAGAATCTGGTCCAATTCTGTTGGTTCTTTATAAAAATCATCTAAGTTAGCATCTTTTTTATATCTTGAATGTATTTGTACCTGCGGCCACCATGCTAAATCTATCCCTTGACTATTCAGTTCCTGTTTACTTTTCAATTCCCCTTTCTTATTCAAAATATCTTTATATCTTATTATTTTTTTCATATCAACCATATTTGGATGTGTCAATGCCTCCATTATAGAGAGCCAGGCTGGTATTTTCAAATATTGTTTTTCCTTAATTTTTACCCATACTGTTTTCTGTATGGGTAAAAATTACTACAAAGTACTAGTACTAGTGAAAGTACTTCTTTTACTACAAATAAAATATTAATAATCATATTTGTTGTGTTTAACAAACTTGTATAGTTCTGATAGTAATACACAGATATTTTTGTTAAATTATAATTTTTCATTATTACCTTGTTCAGTATTTCCATATATTATTTTTATTTTTTATCTCCATCTTGTCATTTCTTTTTATTTGTTGTTTTGTCTGTTCTATTTTTCCAGCTGCTCTTTCAGTTAGCTCCTCCTCTTTCTGGGCATCTTGGTTTCTCCTTGTCCTTTGTATCATAATTTCCAGCTTTTCATTTATGCTCTGTATTTTGTTCATAATCCCCTCTCATCTTCTTGTCAAGGTGTCTTTAATTCTCTGGGTTATTGACATGATTTCTTCCCAAATTCCACTCATTTTTTGTTTTTCTTTCTTTTCTTTCTTTTTGTCCAATAATCCAGCGATCTTATATTCAAACGTAAAGCCACTTCTCAAAAGATTCAATGTCCAGTGCCCAAGAGTCTTTGTATCCCAAAATTAATCAATTTGTTCCTATAGATAAACCAAAAGTGGAACCTTCATAAATCCCTCTGCCAGTTCAGTCTTATATTGAAGCTTTCAGGGGTCTTTTTAATAATAAAATTTTTCTTATTCTCACATTTAGATCTCCAAAAGCCAAGTCTTTCCAGAATTTTGGGAATATGTTGTACCTTCCTTTGACAGCAGATGGCACTCTTAAATCAAATTTCAATCCTAACCATTCTTATCCCATTTTACTAGAATACTCCAAAATATAAATGTGATATAGCTTTTTATGTAAATAGCTCCAGCATTTTAAAATGCCTAGCCCAAGCCAAAACCTGTCCAATTAGAAAATTTTCTATATTTTTAACAAATTTTCTATTTTCTTCCTTTAATTCTTTTCCTTTTCATTTTAAAGTTTTGCTCAAGGTGTTAAGTCACATCCACTTTATAGATGACTATGAGACTTTTTTCCTGAATATTCTTTTGTGGTTACACTTTCAATAAAAAGGATTCTTCTCACCTATTTCCAAACATTGTTCACCAAATCCACTCCAGGATTTTTCTTAGATATTAAGCTGTTTCCTTTGGTCAAGGGTATGCAATAGCTGTGTTCCCCTGCGAGAACCTCCAAACGAGCCTTTCCTTCATTTTTGGTACTCTAACTATAGTAGGATACAATTTCAAACGTATGTATTATAATGATAGAATTTTCCTGGCAAAATCTTCAGGCTAACCTCTCATTTCTAATTTGTCTTTTTATCTTTACCTCTTCACTTCAGGTATTAGTTTTTCTCATGGTGAGAACTGGAGACAGATGCGGCAGTTTTCAATGTCTGCATTACGGGATTATGGAATGGGCAAGAGGATTGTTGAAGACAAAATCTCTGAAGAATGCAGTATCTTGATAAAAGCATTTGAGACTTATGAAGGTGAGTTGATATTTCTTCCTGCAGATTTACCATTGTATCTTTCAGCATCTAGAGCAGGGGTCCCCAACCTTTTGGACCTCAGGGACCACCAAGTTTATAATTTTAAATCCTGCGGACCACTAATATGAATCCAGTGTACCGCTTGCTGAAGCGCCTGGACTCCCTGTGATGGGATGAAGTCCTTTAGGCACTCTCCTTCCTCTTTCTCCCTCTCTCTCCCTCTCCCCCCCCTCCTCTCTTTCTCTCTCTCCCACTCATTCTCTCTCTGATTCCCTCTCTGTCTCTTTCTTTCTCTCTCTCTCTCATTCTCTCTCTTTCATTCTGTCTCTCTTTCATTCTGTCTCTCTCATTCTGTCTCTCACATTCTCTGTCTCATTCTCTCTGATTCTCTCTCTCTCTCTTTCTTTCTTTCTCTGATTCTCTCTCTTTCATTCTGTCTCTCTCTTTCATTCTCTCTCTGTCTCTCTCTCATTCTCTCTCTGTCTTTCTCTCTCTCTCATTCTCTCATTCTCTCTCATTCTGTCTCTTTCTTTCTTTCTCTCTCTTTCTCTTTCTCATTCTGATTCTCTTTTATTCTCTCTCTCATCCTCTTTCATTCTCTTTTTCTCTCATTCTCTCTGTTTCTCTCTCTCTTTCATTCTCTCTCTTTCTCTCTCTTTCATTCTCTGTCTCTTTCTCTCTCTCATTCTCTCTTTTTCTCTCTCTCCCCCTCTCTGTTTCTCTCTGTCTTATCTCTCTTTCCCCTCTTTCTCTCTCTCATCTCTCTCTCCTTCTTTCTTTCTCTCTTACTAATTCTCTCTCTCTCTTTCATTCTCTCTCTCATTCTCTCTCTCTTTCTTTCTCTCTCTCTCTCTCTCTCATTCTCTCCCTCTTTCTCATCTCATGGGCCAGCCAGTGTCTTGGGGCTGAGAGGAAAGCATCTCCTCAAGAGACCAAAGTGCGCAGAGCACCAACAAGGGCCGGAAGAAACACCCGCGAGATCCAGCAAGAAACAAAGCTTAGCTTTGGCTCTGGAATATGGAGCGAATCTCCATCCCCCACCCTTCCCTTCTCAGGCCAGATGAGGAGTGATTGGGAAGGGTGGGCTCAGCCGACAGGAAGCTGCAGCAGGGGGAAGAAACAGCCTGGGGTTCCTGCCACCCATTGCTTTGGCCTGCCTGCACCACCACTACCCCCTGCATCATTACCTCATTCCAGCTGGCGAGGGCTGCGCTGCAAAGTTGCAAATTGCATGAACCTCCCTGTACAGTGGAGATTTACAGCCCCACTTTGCCTGGCCAGTCCCATATTCCAGAGCTCTAGTCACAGGACTGGCCATTGTTCATCCCAGAGCAGCTCCTCCACCCGGATGCACCGTGGACCACGAGAATTTTCTTGTAGACCACCAGTAGTCCACGGACTACCAGTTGGTGACCACTGATCTAGAGGAATCTTTTCAAAAAAAATATGCAAAAACCTGTTATTTATGAGGATTTAGTGTAATTTGTTTTACTACATTAGCTATTGAAGACTACAGAACGATGCACTGTTTCCAATATGAGCACTATTTCTGCACATGAAAAGGTGTTAAGAAAATTGAGTTTACTACACCTCTAGGCATTGACTTAGTGATATTCATATTATCCAATTACTAGGAATCAGTTAATAAATTAAGAAAAGTAAGCAATAAATAAATACCATTCATATACATTCTCCAAATGATCCAATCACTTTTTCTGTATCTCTCATTGATTCCCAACCATGCATTCCTGTCCTGTAAAATTCTCTCTATCACCACAAGATCATATTGAGATTGTTGCACAATTTCCCCTAAGATCCATAGCTCAGAGTTTTATTAACTTCATTCCCTGGAATGAAGCAGGGAATGTGGCATATCTGATCACAAGCAGGAATTTATATATTGCGCATGCCCAAGATGGCGGCTGCATCCAGGACGCCGTAAAGAGATGGGCTTTGGCTGGCTGTTTTAGAGGGTTTGTGGGGGTTGCAGACCATCGGCAACCCCCCGACCAGCCAGCAGAACATATGGCCATCACGCTGGTAGGCTTGTAGCCCCCAGCATGTCCTCCAGAGGTTCCCGCCGATCAGGAGAGGTGAGAGGTGCCGCGGGAGATGGTGGCGCGGGAGATGGCGGCGAGCGGTGGCGGTGAGAGGGCGTTTAGCGGCCGCTGAGAAGGTGGATGGCTGCTGGGACCGCAGGCCCACGAGTTTTCGCCTGGCCGGGGAATCGCTGGAGCCATTGGCTGCATTGGTCGCTGGGGCGGCCTGTGCGCCAGACTGCAGGCGCCTTGGTGGTAGGAGAGCGCCTGGAGATGGGCAAAGATCCCGGCATGGAGGCGGCTTGATTCTGGTGGCGACGACAATGCTGATGGCTCCAGCGGGGCCCCAGCTGGCTAGCGGGCTAGCAGATTTGCTGGAGGCCGGTGGAGGTTTTATCCTTGCGGGGGTCCCGCCAGGAGGTGAAGACCCAAACTGAGTTGCCCCCCTATGGCTACTGTTGGTAGTGAGGGTTCCCTCCACCGACAGAATGGACTTACAATCTGGGGGCAACCCCCCTACACCCTGATGGAGCCATCCCCCCTCCCCCCACCCTGCCTGTCCTCCGTTGGCCCTCGAACTGTCTTCACTCCCCCTGCTATCTGCCCGCTAATCTCTGGAGCTGTTTTTCGAACCTGGCTCCATTTATCATCTCGCTGGCTGGCCATACTGGAGAACAGGGCAGTTACTGCTACCTACCCTGAGGGGGTGCCACACCTTGCAGGACAAATTTGGCCGGGCCATTGTGAGAGAGTGGCCTTGGACTTTCCAACTGACCTGACTTTTATGGTGGACCACTGTGAGAGGGTGGTCTGCACATCCCCTCAGCTGGACAGACTCCTAGCCGCTACCGTGAGAGGGTAGCGGTGATTCTCCTGATTGACCTGGCCCTGCTTCTGGATATTTTGAACTATTATTGTGGACCTGAGCCATGCCTTACCGTCTTCTTTGTTTATATTCGTGTTGGATGTACTCTAGGTCTATGCTTCTTGCCCTGCAAGATTCCCCCCTCTCGACTTCCGGTGGCGCCTTCCTCGTCGTCGGCGGGCTTCTTCATGCCCGCCGGCTTCTTAGCGCGTATAGAGCCGCCTTACAGCTGGCAGGCGGCTCGAAAAACCTGCTCCTCAGCGGGAGGAGCAGGGAGAGCTTCTGGGGGTGAGGCTGGGCCCCCTGAGACCCCCCAGGAACTTTTCGTTTGTCCTGGGGAGGGCTCAGAAGGATGGCCCCCTCCCTACCCCCAGAGCAAGCTCCGCGCTGAGACAGTCCTCCGCTAATTATCTAATTAGCGGAGCCAGACGCTGGGAGCAACACCACAATCGAAGCGCTGATTGACCAAGCCGGAAAAGAGAGAAAACAAGATAAAGCAAGTATGGATTTCTTTTACTGATTTTTTTATTCACTTTTTTGGAAGAGGAGGGAGAGGAAGGGGGATGGAGAGGAAGAGAAGTGAAAGTTTTTAAGAAAGTCCTTTAAGATGGCGACTGGCTTGATTTGAAGAGAAGCTAGAGTGGATGCAAATGGAATCCAGTCCTGGAAACTCTTGAAATAAATATTTTAAATAAATAAATAAATATCTTGCCATGGGAAAAGTGTTTAAAGGAGCCAAGGCTGAGCTAAACAGAATTTTTTTAAACAAATGAGAGTGGAAAGCGAAAGCAGTATTTTGAAACTAAAGCAAAGATGATTGAAGGAAGGGGGGGTTCCCCCATGACCCAGCTGAAGGATAATGCTGAAACTCATTTGTATGGACTGGCAGGGCGGGACTTAAAAGATCTTATAATAACTTCTTTACCGAGTGTTGTTGACAAAATAAAAAATTCACAGAAGAATCTTGAGGAGCTGGTTTCTGGAAAGCATGACCAATTAAGTCAAATTATTATTAAAGTAATCTCAGATCTTTCAAGTGTGGTTGTTGAAATGGAGGAGAAAGTGACTGAGATTAGCAGTAAATTTGATTCCCAAACACAAGAAATACAAGAAAAGCTGGTGGAAGCTGAGGTTCGGAACCAGAAAATACAGAATGATATCATTATGCTTCAAACTAAAACCATGGAATCAGCTATCAGATTAAGAGGTCTTAGAGAAACTCAGAAAGAAAACTTAAGAGCAATCTCTGCAAAGGTTTTTGCTGAATTACTAGAGCTAGAAGATGAGATAATTCTTGGCTGCATAGAGAAAGTTTATAGAGTTAACTCACGAGTTGCCAAACAAAGGAATTTGCCTAGAGACGTTGTTGTTTACTTCACGGATAAAAGATTGAGAGATGATATCTTACACAAGTCCTACTCTGCCAGAGTACAAGTAGAAGGCGTCCAAATTAATATCTTTAAAGAGTTACCCTCGAAGATTTTAAAGGATAGAAAAGAATTTGCTTTTCTGACTAAGGAATTGAAAAGACGTAATATCCCATATAGATGGGACCTACCAGCTGGCATAACTTTTAGATATCATGGTGTGAGATATTGTTTGAATACTACTGGAAAAGCGGAACATTTTTATAAAAATATTCTTAAGGGAGCCTCGGAATATTTTAAGAATAAGAAACAAGAAAGAGAGTTTGTAAAAGGTAAACAGAAGGATGAGACTCAAAGAATGAATCAAAGAATGTTAAAGGTACAAGGAGTACAATCTGGTTTCTCGGAGGATTTTACTATGGATCTTTCAGATGGAAAAATTGAACATACCAGTGAACCTAGACCAGGAGCACCGGACCTTGAACCGCTGGAGCAAGATTTAAAAAATATTATAATTCGAGATGAACAGCAGCAGAGGTCCAACGCTCCGCAAGAAAAGGGTGGCGATGTCGAACAGCAGAAACCAGAATTCAATGAGGAAATTCAAGTGGTAACTAATGAGTGTCGTGAAGTCCTCCACCAGTTACAGCTGTTATCAGAAAGTATTGAAAATTTTGGAAGATGGTTATAAAATTTTCAAAGTTTATACTGAGTTGGATTTATGGATTATAAAGTCTTTATCCTGAATTGGAGACTTATAAAGCTTTTATTATTTTGAATTGGATTTAACATCTTGAGCAAGTTTAACAGATTGCTGCAATAGTAGCAGCGTTCTGTGATTACCCTATTATAGTTTCTTTTTTGGAATTTACTATCTAAGAGGAAAGAATTGAAATGAAAACATCTTACAACCAGAAGGACTGAATAACAAAGGGTGGCAGGATTTGAAACAGCTTTATAAAAACATCTGGCAATGCAGTTTCTAAGATTTTCTTCTTTTTTTTTTTTTTTTTGATTTTTTTGTTCTCAAGATTTGGAGGAGCTGCATTGGGTTTCTTCTTGTTGAAATAGAATACGTTAGTTTGAATGATTCTACCTAGAGGAGTGAATATCTTCAATATCTTCATGGTTGGATGCTATCTATATAAAGTCACACGGGGGGTTTATGTGGAATGCTTTATTTTATTGATGGGGGCAGATAGAAGATGAAGCCTATTGGAATTGGATATATGTGAAGAAAGAAGATTTAACCTCAATCAGGATGAAGAGAAGATTGAAATTCGAGCTATGGAAAAATATAATAATATATGTATAATTACATTATACTGTATGTTTTATGTTCTTCTCTTCGGGGGGGGGGGTTGTGTTTTTGAATTAAGGGGAGTAGTTGGGATTAAACTATTTGATATTACCTGATATGAATATGTAGGTTATATAATTCTTGGGAGATCGAGTATGGCATATGATTAGTAATGTTAGTAATGTTTCTTTTTTTTTTTTTTTTTTAAATTGGGTTAAATATTATAATGGTTATTCTTTCTGGGTGTTTTTCTTACTATAATTTTGTTAATTTTAGATAAATACTTATGTTTATGGGCTTTTTTTTATTTTTATTTTCTTAATTCTTTTCTTTCTTTCTTCTCTCTTCCTCTCAATTTAGAATTGAATATATAATAGTATTTGCTTTTCTTGTTGTTATAAATTCTTGCTGTTTTCTTTTTTTTAAGAAATGTGTAGCGGAAGTCAGGGGTGGGATGGGGAGGGAGGGGGTGGGGTTGGGGGGAGGTTGGGGGGGATGGGAGGGGGGGTGGGGGAGGGGTGAAAAAGGGGGAAAAATTTTTGTATTGTAAAACTTTTTCAATAAAAAAAAAAAAAGATTCCCCCCTCTCACAGGCTTGGCCTTCTATGCTATCGAGGGCCTACCTTAATGACGGGTTTTGGGACCCAGAGAGGTGGCATGTTGCAAAACGGGTATTGAGGGGTTTTTTAAGATCTTTTTTAATTAGAGTTTTAAGAGGCTCGGGGGGGAGGGAGCAGGTTTGGGGGAGAACCTGCGGGGGAGAGGGACAGATCCGGCAGTTTGTGGTGCCATAGGGTGTGTAGACTCTGGAGGCAAGAGGGCTCCTACAGAGCCCTCTGTTGAGGGCTGTGCTATAAATACACTGTGTGGGAGGGGCAGATATGGTGAGAGCAGGGGACCATATCATGTGGCAGGGACATGCACTCGCTGTCTCCGAGCGATTGCATGTCCTGGTCCCCTGAGCTATTCCCGTTCCCCAGGTTGTTCAGAGTCTCAGAACCCAAGGCTCCGGCTGTTGTTATGCAATGCGAGGTCTGTGGTAAATAAGGCCCCCCTCATATGTGATCTCCTTCAAGAGGGGTGTGAGGACCTGGCTGGTATTACAGAGACCTGGTTGGGCCCTGAGGGTGGGGGTCCTCTCATGGAGATGTGCCCACCAGGTTTCCTTGCATTCCATCAGCTGAGAGCTCAGGGTAGGGGTGGGGGAGTAGCGGTCATTATTAAGGAAGGTCTGGATCCGAGGGAGGCCACTGTACCTCAGATAGCTGGGTATGAATCCATCTTTGTGAGGTGGGGTCGTGGTGGGCAGATGGGTCTGTTAGTCATATACCTGCCACGTGGCAACAACCCTGCCCAAGCTTCTCAATGTTGTAGCTGAGGTGGCGATTGGTAACCCCAGGCTTATGGTCATGGGGGATTTCAATCTGCCATCTATCAGTGAAACATCTGAGATTGCTCGGGAGTTCATGGCTTTCATGATGGCCATGGACCGGACCCAGGTAATTCAAGGCCCGACTCACATTGGTGGGCACAACCTGGATCTAGTTTTTGTCTCTGGTCAGTGATTGAGTGGTCTTGACATTGGGGATATAGGTGTTGAACCCTTGTCATGGACTGACCACTCGCTCCTTCGATTTGACTTTCTGACCGCTGCACCTCACTGCAGGGAGGCGGAACCGACCAGGTGCTTCCACCCCAGGCGCCTGATGGATCCTGATAGGTTCCAGACGGAGCTTGGGCCATTTCCTGAGACACTGACACATGACTCGGCTGAGGACCTGGTGGCTGCCTCGGATAGGGCGGCCGGCGGGGCCTTGGACCACATCGTGCCTTTGCGGCCTCTGACCTGGCGCCAAACTCACTTAGCTCCTTGGTTTACCGAGGAATTGAGGGAGATGAAGTGCCAGAAAAGACACCTGGAGAGCGGTTGGAGGGCCAGTCGCTCTGAATCCGACTTGACACTAGTAAGAGCTCATATTAAGGCTTACCTAGTGGCGATAAAAGCAGCAAAGTCTAATTATTTTGCCGCTCTTATCGCGTCATCAGATAATCGCCCAGCCGCCCTGTTCAGGGTGACCCGCTCCCTCCTCCATTCGGGAGCATGGGAGGATCCCTTGCAGGGATGAGCTGAGGACTTTGTTCAATATCTGGATGATAAAAGATCGGGAAGATTTGGCCACTGACTGGGTTAGTTCAGACGAGGTGACTGAGGCAGGTCTTGAGAGTGTTATCTGGGCTGAGTTCGATCCTGTGGCTCCCGAGGACGTGGACAGGATTCTGGGAAGACTGAACGCAACCACATGTTTATTGGACCCACGTCCCTCCTGGTTGGTGCTGGCTTTCTGGGAGATTACATGAGGCTGGCTCCCAGGAGATTATTAACGCTTCTTTGAGTGAGGGTGCCCTACCGGCCGCCTTGAAGGAGGCGATGGTGAGGCCCCTCCTCAAGAAACCTTCTCTGGATCCAGCTGTTTTGGCAAATTATCATCCAGTCTCCAACCTTCGCTTCCTTGCGAAGATTGTTGAGGGTGTGGTAGCGTGGCAGCTCCTCTGGTACCTGGATGAAGCTGTCTATTTAGACCCGCTCCAGTCCAGCTTCAGGTCTATATACAGCACCGAAACAACATTGGTCGCGTTGGTGGATGATCTCTGGAGGGCCCGTGGTAGGGCGTACTCCTCTATCCTGGTTTTGTTAGATCTCTCAGCGGCTTTTGATACCATCGACCATGGTATCATGTTGCGCCAGTTGGAGGGATTGGGGGTGGGGGGCACCGTACTATGGTGGTTCTCCTCCTACTTCTCCGACCGGTCGCAATCCGTGTTGACAGGGGGGCAGCGGTCGACCCCGACGCACCTAGTGTGTGGGGTGCCACAAGGGTCGGTCCTCTAGCCCCTCCTGTTCAACATTTATGTAAAGCCGCCGGGCGAGATCATCCATGGTTTTGGGGTGGAGTTCCATCAGTACGCTGATGATACTCAGCTGTACATCTCCACCCCAGACCATCCCAACGATGCCGTGGAAGTGATGTCCCAGTGCCTTGAAGCCATGCAGGTCTGGATGGGGAGAAACAGGCTTCGACTAAACCCCTCCAAGACTGAGTGGCTGTGGCTGTGGCTGCCGGCATCCCGATATAGCCAGCTGACACCATCGCTGGTTATTGGGGGCGAATCATTGGCCCCCATGGAAAGGGTGCGCAACTTGGGCGTCCTCCTAGATCCACGGCTGTCTTTGGAGGATCACACGACAGCTGTGGCCAGGGGGGCTTTCTATCAGGTTCACCTGATACGCCAGTTGCGGCCTTTTCTAGATCGGGACTCCCTACGCACAGTCACTCAGGCGCTCGTCACTTCTCGCCTGGACTACTGTAATGCTCTCTACATGGGGCTCCCCTTGGGGTGCACCCGGAGACTCCAACTGGTGCAAAATGCAGCCGCGCGGGGGATTATGGGAGTGACAGGGCGCTCCCACGTGACACCTCTCCTGCGAGAGCTGCATTGGCTGCCAGTGGACTACCGGGTGCGTTTCAAGGTGTTGGTAATCACCTTTAAAGTGCTCCATGGCTTAGGACCAGGGTACTTACGGGACCGCCTTCTGCCACTAATTGCCTCCCACCGGCTGGTTCGCCCCCACAGAGAGGGCCTCCTCAGGGTGCCATCAGCCAGACAATGCCGGCTGGCGACCCCCAGGGGGAGAGCCTTCTCTGTGGCAGCTCCCACCCTCTGGAACGATCTTCCTCCAGAGTTGAGAACGAACTCCAACCTCCGGACTTTTCATCGGGCCTTAAAAACATATCTTTTTTGGCTTGCCGGCTTAGCCTGATCCCTGCTAATTGTTTAGAGTCTTTTAGAGTTTGATATCTATTTTAATATTAATCTGTTTTAATTATCAGCTAAATTTATATTTGTTTTTATAATATTTTAACTTTTGTGTACTGGTTTTCTATTTGGCTGTTCACCGCCCTGAGTCCGCAAGGAGAAGGGCGGTATATAAGCCTAAATAAATAAATGAAAATAAAATATATATGGTAATAGATGCATAATCTATTACCATATATAAATTCCTGCTTGTGATCAGATATGCTACATTTTAAAGTATGAGGAATGAGTATGGCCCATAAAAGTTATCAAAATCCTTCTTTGTATTTATTGAAATTATTATGGCAATGCCCATGCTATTTAAAATTACATTTATTCTCACATCAATTCCTTGTTTACAATGAATAAATATAAATCATCAGGATGCATTAAATGTGCTAAAACCTTTCAGGAATCAGCAATATTTCCAAGTGCTATCTGGAAATATGTTGGCCATGATCATTGTCTAGTTTAGAAATTACAGCTGCATAAGCTGTACACTCTTAAGAAAGGGAGACAAAATAGTGGACGCAAAATCCTCTGAGAAATATTTCAGTTTACGTATAAAAATGCTTGTACATCCTTTTATAAGTCTAGTGTCTGTTGATAACTTCAGTTTATCTTCATGGTTGGGCACTCTGTGTTCTAGATGATATGACTCTCTGCTGACTCAGTCCTGCAATCATGGTTGGAGAGTTAGGTCCTTAAAAACTTTTATTGGAACACTTGGCAAGGAATGCATTCATTTCGAATAATCAATAATCATTCTCACAAATGATTTATTTATTTTTGTTAGATGTTTATCCTGTCTTTATCTATATATATAAAACTGAAATACACTCATGCATCATCACAAAATCTCCACAACTGTAAAGCCTACAAACTTGAAATTTGCCATATATGTTCCTCTTGCCTTCTAGGTGCTCACTAAGAAAGGATTTTTCAAAATGAACACCAGAGCATTAGTATTTCCTAACACGCTCTGATGCTAATTAGTTAGACTTTCTACCCACCCTGAACTTGAAAATAACTCTGGAGAGAATGGGATAGCATAGGACAGGCTTCTGTGGGGCAACCCTGAGGGAAAGAAGGGGCTACAAAGCCCAAGGGAGAGAAGGGAATAGGATAGGGGAAGCTTCTATGGGGCAAGGCCAGGGGTGAAATCTAATTTTTTTTGCCACTGGTTCTGTGGGCATGGCTTGGGGTGTGTGGCCTGGTGGTAGTCATGTGACTGGGGGGCGTGACCAATTTTTTTTTACTTTTTAAAGCATTTTAACTAGTAAAAAATGTTTTAAAAAGTTAAAAAAAAAGTTTCCGATGATCAGCATCTGACCAGCCTGACCCCCCTCGCCAAGCCAGATCTAACGCCTCTTAGCGCCAAAGATTGCAAGCCTTTCTACCTCGGCCACCCAGCCTGGGAGATGCCAGGGGGAGGGGGGGAAGAAGAAACAAATTGCTTGGCTGCTCCCCCTTTTCACTTACCTCGAGCTTCCTGTTGCGGATTTTCACGCCTTGCTTCACACACCCAGGATTATCACCCTCATCTTCTTCCCCCTCCCCTCCAAGTGGAAAAATGCCAGGAGCAAGTACAAAAAGAAGCATTTGCTTGCTCCTAGCGTTTTTCCATTTGTAAGGAAGCTTTCGTACCTTGTGAGGACAAATCTGGCTTCCTGCACTAAAAATCTCACCAGTACCGCTCTGCGTGCAGCTTGTGTGTGTGTGTGTGTATGTCAGGCGTGGGCTGCTGTGAAGACCAGGAGCAAAGACACACATACACACAAACACACACACACTTTAAAAGACCTTTGAATGAAGGCAGGGTGGATTGCCTTCCTCCTTGCCTCCATACCGACATTCAGTGCAGCACACATATACACACACAGGCTTTAAAAAATCTTTTGAATGACTTGAGGCTCTGTCAGGTTGGCCTCTAAAGAAAAGAGGAATGAAGGTGTGGGTGGATTGAAGGGGTGAATTCCCCAAATCTCTGGTTCAGCCAGCTGGGGATGAGACGGCAGGCACAGGCTGCTGCGGAAGACCAGGAGCAAAAAGACACAATCACACACACACACAAGCTGCGTGTCATTGCTACCGGTTCTCCTAACCACCAGCCATCATCACTACCTACTCTCTGGAGCTGGTCCAAATTGGGACCACTTCAACCCTGGGCAAGGCTGAGGGAGAGAAGGGGATAGGATAGGATAGGATAGGCTTCTGTGGGGCAAGGCTGAGGGAGAGAAGGGGACAGGATAGGATAGGCTTCTGTGGGGCAAGGCTGAGGGAGAGAAGGGGACAGGATAGGATAGGCTTCTGTGAGGCAAGCCTAGAGGGAGAGAAGGGGGTAGGATAAGGAAGGCTTCTGTGGGGAAGCCCGAGGGAGAGAAGTAGAGAGGAGAGGCTGATCGTAACTACTCCTTAATTTTCAAGCTGTAAGTGTCGATTTATCAAACCCAAGCACATAGTTTCGTAGTGGAGCACAGGTATTCACCTAGTTACTTTATAAGGAACTCAAGGTGCCAACTTATCTAATATTCCTTCCCCCTCTTAGTTTCCCCACAACCACAATCTAAGAAGTGGTTTGGGTTGGGAGAGAGTGACTTGTCACTCAGCCATTTTTTCAAGCCTAAAATGAAACTAGAACTCAAAGTCTCTTGGTTTCAAGTAGTTAGCCACTACTTTGTTTAAAAAGGAGGAAGGAATGTCAAAATAACTTGTAAGTTATTACAAGTTATTGTAAAACAGTATTGGAGGAAACAAACTTGTAAAGCTGCAAACATCACAGATAACATTTCAGAATAATCTCCCAAAAAATGATGCAAAAGACAAGAGAGGTTGTAGCAAATTACAATCTGAGATGGACCTGTTAGTAGGAGACTATAATGAGCAGTAATACTTTGCAAGATGCATCAAACCTGAAGTCAAGATGTTTGTTATTTATTTGCACAAAGCAAGCATTCTTTTTATTTGAAAACTATTTGCTCCAATGAGATGAGTGGCCAGGAGTGACAAGGAGTGGCTAGGAGGAGACAAGCGAGGCAAGGCGGGGTCATACATGGTGAGGAGAGGCCAGGCGAAATGTCCATCAACATGGATGATGTCGAATTGACCATGACCACCCAGTCACATGACCATCCAGCCATGCCTACCCAGCTGGTCATTAGGGCAGAGAACCAGTTGTTAAATTATTTGAATCCCACCACTGACTCCATTAATGTGTAATTATTTCTGTTTTTAAAAGGATGGGTTACAGAATTATTCCTTGTGTTACTGTCAGTAAATTTCATTTCACAAACCAGCATTCTCCCCCTCCCTTCTATGCAGAGTGAAAACTAGTTTCTATGATAAATGCTATGTATAACCAATCTTATCCTCAATTTTAAGGTGTTGAAGAGCAGGTTTAATTTTGGGATTCTTTCACAATTCTGTTTTAATTTATTGCTCATAACCAGGAAAGTCATTTGACCCAGCAAAAATTTTGAAAGCTGCAGCTGCCAATATCATATTTTTTCTTTTACTTGGCAAGAGATTTGAATATGAAGATGCTACACTTCTAAGACTACTGGAAATAATTGAAGAAAATATACACCTTGCAGGAACCCCTGCTTTATTGGTAATGTAATCTTTCATATGAAGAAAAAATTCATCCCTATAGTTTGTGAGATTTGGATCTTAATTAATTAGAAAACATTATTTATTATATCTTTAGCATCCACATATATTTCATAGCTGATGATAATGATGGTGATTTTGTAGAGGTGTCAAACTGGTGGCTGTAGACCATATGCATCACATGCAGGCCACTCCCACCCCAGCTCCACAAAAGGGAAGAAATGTTGTGATATGTCACATGATGACAACTTGACATTGTGAGTTGACACCTGTTTTGTAGACTATGAAACAAATGGATAAAAATGCTTTGAGAAGTCCAACAGAGAATATATTCATAGTATTCAGCTCTCTTAATATGATCTCTCTCATAATATGCTCTCTTATTACCTCATAAAAAGGTGTCTCTTATTATTCTATCCTGTTTCAGGTGTATAATGTGTTTCCCAAGTTGGGATTCCTTTTGGGTGCTCGTAAGACAATAATGAATAACAGAAAAAAGTACCATGATTTTATACAGGCTACATTCCTTGAAAATATCAAAGAGTTTGATGAAAATAATCAGAGGACTTTTATTGATGCATTTCTTGTTCGGCAGAAACAGGTAATAAAGTACTTTAAGTATGCCAGGAATTATGGGTGATTTTATTTCTTTCACATGTTTTACAAATATTCTGGATGGTGCCAGAATAATTGCAACTGGTGAAAATTTTTGCTTTAGAAATGTCAGGGAAAACAATTTCCTGGAGTGAAAGCAAATAGTGAGCATATGAGTGGCCAACAGATTCACTGTTTGTGTGATGTCTTTATTCCGTGCAAAACTATAAAAGCTATTGGAACTGTTCCCTGTAAAAAATAACACTGGTTTTTTATAGCAGTTGAATGAAGCAGTAACATGGAGATCTCACTTAACAACCACTTTTCTCAATGTCCAGTTGTGGTCATAAGTCAAGATTATCTGTAGTACCAATTCCATAGTCTCTCATGGAAGGATAATTCTAGTAGGGAGATGGTCAGGTGGGCCCTTGGGGCGCAACCCTTTTATCTTTATTTATAAATATTGGGATATTAATTATTGTGATACGGGTTGGGATATGTGGTGAAAGCTCTCCCTATTGGTCCAGAAACTGATCAGTTCAGGAGAAGAGAAAAGCCATTCTCCCTTTTTTAAACATTGCAGTCTAAGGAAATCCATGGAAGAGTGAAGGTGAGCTCTGAAACTGGAAGTCTTTCTTTTTCATATTAAAATAAAATCACTCTTCATGAAAGAAAGGATTGAGCTGGCATGTATTGAGAAAAACTGGCAGATAGAGGTGCGGGAAGGTAATCACATATTTTTCTCCAAACCCATTCCTGGTTCTTCCATTGTTACCATTCACTGGAACATAACATGCAACGGTCACTCGTCATATGCACTTTCCTACACAGCCACAGCAAAAGGATGTCCTGAGTTAATGTATCCTGATATTACATTTCTGCCGTAATTGAGCCTAATTTTAATTCCCCTGCATACATTGATTTTTGCTAATCTTTTCCATTTTCTCTTAAATTCCAAAACAGGAAACATTTTAATTTTTCTTTATTTTAATTCATTCAGTAATTCGTGGTCTTTACCAGGGATGGGTTCTACTTACCTTTACTATTGGTTCAGGAGCGCTCTTCAGTGCACACTCTTCTGCATATGCATAGTTCAACTATGATGTCATCCTGGTCAGTGGGCGGAGCCTCCTGCCAGTTTTACTACCGGTTCTTGCGAACCTGTCCAAACCAGGGGCAACCCACCACTGGTCTGGTCTTTACCATTTGTTTCTCATTATTACAAATCACTTTAGCCCTGGCCATAAACAGATGCGTACATAATCTCCAGTATCCATAATCTTTTTGGTCAATCAAGACCTTGACATAATTCTTTGTGGCAGGACACAAGTGTTAGGGCTCCCTGCTAATCAGAATAGAGCTGAAAGGGACCTTGGAGGTCTTCTAGTCCAATCCCCTGCTCAAGCAAGAAATCCTATATCATTTCAGACAAGGGACTGCCCAGTCTCTTCTTAAAAATCTCCAGTGATGAAGCACCACAACCTCTGAAGGCAAGCTGTTCCACTGGTGAATTGTTTTCACTGTCAGGAAGTTTCTCCTTAATTCCAGGCTGCTTCTCTCCTTTATTAGTTGCCCTGGCCTCTGGTACTTTGGAAAATAAGTTGAACCCCTATTTTTTTTGGCAGTCCCTCAAATACTGGAATACTGCTATCACGTCACCTAGTCCTTCTTTTCTTTAGACTGGCCATAACCTATTCCTGCAATCGTTCTTCATATGTTTTTGTCTCCAGGGCCTTAATCATCTTAGTTGCTCTTCTTTGCACTTTTTCCAAAGTCTGAACATCTTTTTTGTAATGTGGTGACCAAAACAGGATGCAGTATTCCAGGTGTGGTCTTACTGCGGATTGCTAAGGTGGTACTAATACTTCTCATATTTTTGATTCTGTGCTTCTGTTTATATTAGCTTTTTTGGCAGCGGCTGCACACTTCTGGCACATATTTAAGTGATTGTCCACTTGAAGGTCCCTCTCATAGTTACTGTTTTTGAACCTAATCTGTACCTTTAGTTTTTCCTGCTTAGGTATAAAATTTTGCTTTTCTCCACATTAAATTTCATGTTGTTGGATAGGGCCCATTGTTCAAGTCTGTCAAAGTCTTTTTGGATCCTGAGATTGTCTTCTGGGGTGCTTGCTATTCCTGCCAATTTAGTGTCGTCTGCAAATTTCATGAGTCATTTATGAAGATATTAAAGAGTACTGGGCTTAAGACAGAACCTTATGCTACCACATTGTTTACTTCCTTCCGTGTAGATGTAGTACCATTAGGGACTACTTGTTGAGTACCATTTATCAGTCAGTAACAAATCCATCTGGTGATGATGCTGTCTATTCCACATTTTCTAGTTTACAAGAAGCAGGCTGTGGTCTACTTTTTTGAATGCCTCGCTGAAGTCTAAGTATACTATGTCCACAGCATTTTGCTGGTCTACTAATTTAGTAACTTTCTCAAACACTGAAATAAGATTGGTTTGGCGAGATCTGTTTTTAAACCTGTGCTGGCTACTAGTTATAACTTTATTTGTCTCTAGATATTCACAGATGTATTTTTTTAATACTTTTTCTAGTATCTTATCAGGTATTAATGTAAGGCTGATTCGTCTGTAGTTTCCTGGGTCCTGGTTCTTTTCCTTTTTTGAAGATGGGAACCACATCAGCTCTTTTCCAATCCTCTGGCAGTTCCCCAGTGCTCCAGGATTTTTAAAAGATATGGTACAATGGTTCTGAGATAACATCTGCCAGCTCAAGGGTAAAATGCACTTACCTTTGCTACCAGCTCAGAGATGTGAGAGTGTGTGCATGCTATGCTCCCATACACCTCTTCTGTGCATGAGCAGAGGGTCAGCGCATGGGACATGATGATATCCAGGTGGGGAGCCTAGCAATCAAGAGTTGAGCAGCTTTTGTTGCAGCGTCAAGAGGGCAAGCATGTCCGGTCGCTCATCTTTGCTGCCGAAACCCCTCAAGCCAATGTGTGAAGGCTTGCATCTTGAGGGAGAGAGATTTGAATCGGTTCGGTGAACTGATTCAAATCGTCCCTACTGCCTTGGCTGAGGTGGGCTGAGGTGGTTGAATTTCATCCCTGTGCCAACTCCTTCAGAACTCTGAGGTGTAATCCATCCGGTGATTTGTATTTATCAAGATCAGACATTTCTTACCATTATCTTGCTTATTTTAATTTTTATTTCTAGTCTGTCTTTTACAGTTATGTTTTTGGAAGATTGGGCTATAGGTTCTTTTTGTATGAAGACCTATGCAAAAAATGGATTAAACAGTTCTGCTTTCTCTCTACTGTCTTTTACTTCCTTGCCACCTTCTCCCTTTAGTAGATCGACTGTTTCCTTGACTTTTTTCTTGTTATTTATATGTTGAAAAAAACTTTTTTAAAATTATTTTTGACTTTTGTTACAAGTGCTTATTCATTCTGAGCCTTTGCTTTTTTGACTTCATCTTTGCAGATTCGGGCTATCTGCTGATATTCTGCCTTATTTATGTGCCCCTCTTTCCATTTTTTGTATTTGTCCTTTTTGTCTTTCAGTTTATCAGAGGGATCTTTGTGCAACCATGTTGGTTTCTTCTTGAATTTCTTTTTATTTTTCAGCGGTATTGTGTTGGACTGGATTTTTTGATCATATTTTTCAGAATTTCCCATGCTCCTTGAGTTGATTTTCCCGTTAGAATTTTTATCCATGGAATTTTATTTAGGTTCTCTTTGAGTTTGTTAAAATCAGCTCTTTTAAAGTTTAAGACACTGGTTAGATTATATTCTATTCCTAGTGTTTGCATTATATTGAGTTCCAATATAATGTGATAAGGCTCACTCAAGGTCTTGGCAACTTCAACTCCCTCTATATCATCTTATCTATTAGCAAGAATTAGGTCTAACACAGCTTTTCCTTTAGCTCACTCCTGTACCTTTTGGATGACAAAGTTGTCAGCTAAATTGGTTAGGAATCTGTTCAATCTCCCACTTGCTGCAGAGTTTGTCTCCCATTTGATATCAGAGTAGTTAAAGTCTCCCATTACTGAGTGATGGTTGTGAAGCACAACCTAATTGCTTAGTGGTAGCAATCCCTTCATTTCCAACTGCCATTGTAAACTAAATTGAAGTGGTTGTTAGGTGATGACTTCTTCATAACTTCCTTTGGCTTCCAACAACTAAAGCCAGGGGAGAAGCCAACAGGAAGTTGCCCATCCCAGGAGGCTTCCAAGCAGCCAGTAGGTTGGCAAATAGTTGCTGCTGGGTATGGGGTATGTAAGTGGCTGGAGCAACTTAGTGCAAGCACAGAATGACTTGGAATGTTTGTTGCTAGATAGAGAGAGACTGAGGGTGGGCAAGGGATTGTGGGGAAGGCATAGCATGGTTTGGGGGAAATGCTCAGGAACACATGGGGAGGGTGCAAGGGAGGGGGAGTCAAGGCTTGGGCAGGAGTGCAGTGTTGTGCAGAGGGGCAAGTGCATAAGTGGAGAGATTTACCCCAGAAAATCCCTGCTGGCTTCCCATTATATTTATGGAGGAAACAGCAAGGAAGATTGCAAAAAGCAAGCACGTAATCAGTCACTGAACTATAGTAAGTGTTAGATCATGGTTGCCAAGCACCCAAAGCAGCATCATGTAATTGTGGGACTGCTCAGATGGTTGGAACTAAAAGAATTGGTTACAACCACCATTTGTTTACTATCATTTTAACCTGAAATGCTCCTGGAATGAATGGTCATAAATTAAAGTTTATTTGGAGGAGGTACATATGTGACATATTCAGTTTTGCTTTAGTTTGTTTAATAAGGCTTTATATAAGCAGAAACCTCGAGTCTAGATTTAATCATGCTCATAAACACTGTAAATATATTGATAGCCCATTATAAATAATATTCCTAAAATTTAGAACAGATAAGCAACACAATGTCTTCCAGTTCTTGTGAACTACAACTCTCACAATCTCTTGACACTGGAAATTTGGAGGCCACTATAACATCTGTTCATGTATGTAGATTATAGAAATACATTGAATTTCCTTGATACCTTTTCTTTATATTCTTCAGGAGAATAAGAAGTTAACATATAGTTATTTCCATAATGATAACCTTAAAGCTCTTGTGGATAACCTATTTGGTGCTGGCATGGATACAACCTCAAACACTTTGTACTGGACCTTACTCCTAATGATGAAGTATCCAGAAGTTCAGAGTAAGCAGTTTTCATTTGACTGAATTTCAATAAAAATATATAATTATCTAATAAATAACAAGGGATGGGAGAATCAGAAGAAAGAATGAGTTGCCCTTCCTATTTATATTTGAAGAAATTAATGTGATGTGAGAGTGAATATAAGATGTCACCATAAGAAGAACTCACACATGTACCTTCAGATATTTCTGAGAGTTGCAGATTTTTGCTAAGAAGACAGATTTTTGCTAAGAAGACAGATTTTTGCTAAGAATGATATATTCCAATCATAAAGCTACCTTAATTAATTTGTTCTACTTCATTAAGCATTTCATAAAATAAGACATATAGTGAATAAAAGAAGAAAAAATTACAAGCATAGATCACAAATGCTTATCTTCGGATCTCTACTATGAATTGGAATTTCTCTACTCTACTTGGAATTTTTGCATAAATTCTCATTTAAAGCAAAACTGAAATTATGGAATCATCTTGATGTGATCCTATTTTCCCAGGGAGAGTCCAGGAAGAAATTGCAAAAGAGATTGGGGTTCGTCAGCCAAGGATAGAAGACCGATTCAAAATGCCTTACACCAATGCAGTAATTCATGAAATTCAAAGGTTTGCTGATATTGTTCCAACCAATTTACCCCATGCAACCACCAAGGACATAACTTTCAAAGGCTTCTTCATTCCCAAGGTGATTGCAGTGAAATAATCCCATTGTTAATGTTCCAATCTTACTTTGTACATTATAAACAATTTATGACCATAAGTGAGCCCACAATTTTAATCATAAGTCATGATGGACATAAAGTGCATCACCATGTGACCACCATGTGGCCCAATTTTATTACCTTTTTTCTGGCACTCATTAAGCAAACATTGGGGTCACAGAATGAATGCTGTGGTCATTAAGTGGACTCAGTTTTCATTGTAGCACGTTTTTGGCCAGAAACTGAAAGTAAATGCCGATTTCTAGCAAAAACATAAATTGTAGCCATATTATCATGGGAAGCTGCAAACAACCATAAAAGTGGTCTGGTTGCCAAGTACTCAAAATATGGTTATGTGACCATGCTGGGTGGGAAGCCCAGGACATTGGAACTTCTAATCTGGGTTGCTTTTCAGGGTCTGTTTTAAGTGTAACAATTGCTAAGTGACCGGTTGTAAATCAAGGATTCCCTATAAGTAAAATGCAGTTTTAAATCCTGTTGAATACTGAATGGACATGATAATCTATTTGCTTATTTTTTTCTTAAAGTTTTTTGAACTAATATATTTCTCTGTGTATAGTGTTTATATCATTATTTTAAGATGTGTATATTTTCAATACTACCTTTAAATTTTCATTATAAAACTTATATATAAAAGTTTTATATAAAAAGAAAAGCAATATAAGAAAAAAGATAAAAAAGAATAACTTTCAACTTTGTAACAGGTACAAATATATAATAAAATAACCTCTTACTTTAATTTTAAACAGAAATTAAAGATAAAATATAAAACATACCTAAGAAACAGAAACAATAGCAATATAAACATTTCTATAATCAAAACAGATCTAATTATCATATCACCAAATCAGTGATTCATTTTTATCCTTTTCAAGCAAGCAGTCCAAAGGTAGTTTCCAAGTGGAAATAAAGCTAGACAGCTTTTTGTTTTTCATCAAAGTGGTAAATTTTGCCATCTCAGCTAGCTCCATTAATTTGAAAGACCATTTTTGTGAAGAAGTAGAGGTTTTAGAGGTTTACGTATCTTTTCACCAGTGTGCATATAAAAGTCTTGCTGCTGTTATCTTATATAAGAACAAATTTCATGTTTCCTTTCAATCTATGTATTCATCATACTTAAAAGAAAAAGAGTTGGTTTTAATTGCACATCGTTTTTTAAATATCTTCTGAATCAAAGTATGTATTTGATGCAAGTGTTTCTCAGCTCTCTTACATGTCCGCCAAAAGGGACAAATAATACCTTCACATTGATTACATTTCTAGCACTTATTTGACATTTTTTAATAGAACTTTCACAAATTATAAGAAAAAAATGCTTTCAAATGAAAATGTAACTGAATGTAAACTTCAGTCCTTTTCTCTGCATGTTTCCATTAATAGAGCATAATATATCCAAAGTTTTTCACCCATTTAATAATACAATATTTAATGCTTTTATGTTCCTGATGACTTTCAATAGTAATTTATGTACCTTATGTAATTTATGTTCATAATTAGTACACAGGTCTCTTTGAAAATCCAATTTTTTTCATATCCCCCCCAAAAATTCCTTCTATCTCCTATAAATCTGTCAATTGACTATAGACAAGTGATAAATGTGACCGGCCTTTTCCAATTCTTCTCTTGTTTCTCACTTAAAGTCTTTCAGTTTGTTAGATCGGCGCAGGAAAAAGATGAGACCAGCAGAGTTCAAGTAACAACATTTATTAACGAGAACTGAACTGGCGCTGCGCTGCCGGAGCTCTCCTTATATTTGCTCCGGCAGACGCACCGCCCACTGACAGGGATTCAAAACTCCCGCCGAAAGGATCTTCAGCCAATCCCAGGCGGATGTCCTTATAAGGACATAACACTCCTCCCCCCTAGTTCTTAGTCTGTCCATCAAATGAAAAAGTCACTGAGGTACGCAGGACGTCTACGTGCTCGCGTAGACCTGCGCAGTCCATTCGCTGGCTGAAAGCCTTCCTGGTCGGAAGGTGCTCTCTCGGCTCTGGGCTTCTTCTCTGGAACCGAGTTGGATCTGGCCGTCGAGGATGCGGGCAATGCTCCCGAACCTCCGGCCGGGTTGTGGACCTGATGCTGGTCTTCTTCGTTCCCGCTCGAGCCATGGAATCGCCGGTGCGGATCCTCGCCCTTGACCGGTCCGGAACTCCTGAGCCACAGTAGGTCCCTGGGTCTCCCTTTGGTTCCCACTGGGTCGGGGTCGCACTGGTTCGGTCTTGGGTGCGAGTCCGGCGGTGGTTGCTGGGTTAGGCCCCCGGGTTCTCCGGTTGAGTCCGATCCACTCCCGGGGCGGCAGGTGATTCAGGTTGGTGAAGGGCTGGCTTTGCAGGGGTGGTGTAGGCCTCCTTTGCAGGGGTGGTGTAGGCCCTCTCTGCAAGGTTGGCGCCGCCGGGGTGGCTGCTGCTTCTCGCGGCCTCCTCTGCAGTGGTGGTGTAAGCCTTCCTTGCTGGGTTGGTCTTCTGCGCGATCGGGCTGTTGTTGGGGTGCCCCCTGATGTGCTGGATGGAGGTCCCCCTCCCTGGAGTGTCGGTCACCTACTTCGCAGGGTTGATGTTGGCCTCCCCTGCTCGGTTGTCCCCGGTCTACTCGGCTACTGTCGTCAGGGGGTAGGTCTTGGGCATTGGGGTGTCGACTGCTGTCCACCCCGCGGTGCTTCGGAGTTTCCCTTCGGCCTTGTCCCCAGTCTACTGGCCCTGGCTCGGATCTGGCTTGGCTGGGCATTGGTGCGCCCGCTCCTCCGGGATGTTGTAAGCCTACCTCGTAGGGGAGGTTTAGGCCTCCCTCGTCTGGGTGGTTTGGGCCTACCTCATCGGGGTGGTTTAGGCCTACCTCGTCAGGCTGGTTTCCGCCCGATTCCCTCCACCTTTTGCGGAGCTGGTCGATGTGACGTCTCACGACCTGTCCATCTTCCAGCTCAACCCGGTAGGATTTCAGGCCGGTTGTGCTGTGTACTGTTGCTTTAAGCCATTTTGGCGAGCCGTGAAAATTGAGCGCAAAAACGGCATCGCCGATGGCAAAATGGCGGAGTTGGCGGCTAGCGGTGGCGGGCACCTCAGAATTGTATTGTGGGTGCAGTCTGTCCAGGGGTGAACGGAGTCTTCTGCCCATCAGAAGCTCGGCAGGGCACTTCCTTGTGGTAGAGTGCGGTGTGATGTGCTGGGTGAGCAGAAAGGTGTCAATGCGCTCATGCCAGTCTCCCGGGCCCATCTTGGTGAGTGCCTCTTTGGTGAGCCTCACCATCCGTTCAGCCTGTCCATTTCCAGCCGGTCTGTAAGGGGCAGAGAGGGCATGGCGGATGCCCAGGCCTGCCAGGAAAGCTTCCATGGGCACGGACGTAAGTTGGGGACCGTTGTCAGAAACCAAAATGTCTGGAAGCCCATGGGTTGCGAAGAGCTGGTGGAGAGCGCGGATTGTGGCTTCTGTTGTGGTAGATGCCATGGGGATGACCTCAAGCCATTTCGAGAAGGCATCAACCATAATGAGAAGGTGGCGCCCCTGGATCGGACCCGCAAAGTCTATGTGGATCTGAGACCAGGGGGAGCTAGGAGCCTCCCAAGGCATCGGGTCTGACTGTGGCGGCGCTGCTCTGACTTCTTGGCACGGGCTACACCTGGCGACCCATTGTTCAATGTCTTTGTCCAGTGATGGCCACCAGACGTAACTCCGTGTCAGGGCTTTCATCCGGACAATGCCCGGGTGTCCTTTATGGAGAGCCTCAAGCGTTTTTTGTTGGAGAGTGCTGGGAATCAGCACCCTATCTCCCCATAGCAAACAGCCACTCATGGTGGACAGCTCCCCTTGCTTGCGGCTGAACGGGCTGAAGTCGTTGCTGTCGATTCGCGCCGGCCATCCCCTCAGGATCCAGGACTGGACTTGGCGGAGGATGGGGTCGTTCCGCCTGTGCGTGGCCACGTCGGCAGATGTGACCGGACAGCTGCTGTCATTGTCAATGTGCAGCAGCTCAAGTGTGGGAGCCGGGTCTTCAACAGCTTCTGCAGACGGGCATCTGCTTAGTGCGTCGGCATTTGCAATAGACTTTCCAGGCTGATGGACAAGTCTATACGAATAGCCAGCAAGAAAAATGGCCCAGCGAGTCATTCGAGGTGACATGAAGGCGGGGGTTTGCTTGTCACCAGCGAGGAGGCCCAGAAGTGGCCGGTGATCGGTGACAATGGTGAAGCATCGTCCATAAAGGTATTCGTGGAAATGCTTCACCCCTGCGACAATTGCCAACGCCTCTTTGTCCAGTTGGCTGTAGTTGCGCTCAGTGCTGGACATAGTCTTGGAAAAATAGGTGATGGGGGCTTCACAGCCGGTAGGCAGTTCATGGCTGAGGACAGCGCCGACTCCGTAAGGTGAAGCGTCACAGGTGAGCCTGATGTGCAGCGTCTCATTGTATTGAATGAGAACGCTGTTGGATGTCAAAAGTTGTTTGACGGCTCGAAAGGCAGATTCCTCCTCGCAGCTCCACCTCCAGGAAGCCGCCTTTGCCAGTAAGCGATGTAGTGGCTCAACAACTGTGGCTTTTTGTTGGAGGAAGATTGCATAGAAGTTAAGCAATCCAAGGAAAGCCTGAAGCTCCGCTTTATTTTTGGGACTGGGAGCTTCATGGATAGCTTTAACTTTTGATTTGGTGGGGTGGATGCTAGAACTATCTATGAGATAGCCCAGGAACTCGACCTCCTGTATTCCGCACTTGTCCCGTCTGACTCTCAAGCCGTTCTCTCTGAACCGCTGGAGTACAAGCCTCAGCCGGTCAAAGAGTTGTGCCTTTGAGTCCCCGGAGATTAGTACATCATCGAAGTAAGGCACTACCCCTGGAATGCCTTGGAGAAGGCATTCCATCATCGATTGGAAAATTCCTGGGGCAGCACTGACTCCAAACTGGAGACGGTTACACTTAAATGCCCCCCTATGGGTGACAATTGTTTGAGCCTCCGCCATTTGTTGATCAACTGGCAGTTGCTGGTAAGCCTGGGCCAGGTCCAGTTTTGCAAAAATTTTGCCCTTGCCGAGTGAGTGGAGCAAATGCTGCACTACTGGCACAGGGTATGCGCTCTGCTGCAACGCCTTGTTGATTGTCACCTTGTAATCAGTGCAGATGCGCACAGATCCATCCTGCTTCATTGGGGTCACAATGGGAGTCTCCCATGAAGCATGATCGATGGGTTCCAGGACGCCTTGGGCAATCAGCTTATCTAGCTGAGCATCTACTTTGGACCACAAGGCGAATGGAACCCAGCGGGGCTTGAGCCGAATAGGGGTCACCCCTTTGTCCAGATTAAAGGAAATGGGTTTCCCTGTGAAGGTCCCTAACTTACCATCAAAGACTTCTTGGAACTCTCCGATGAGTGAGTCGAGTTCGCCTGCACTAATCTGGTGGATGCCTCCAATAGAAAGCCCCAACGGCTGGAACCACTCCACGCCTAGCAGGGTCGGGCGGCTATGCTCCACGACAGTGATTGGGAGCTGGCCCCGGAACTGTTTGAAGGCAATTTGAAGGGTGGTTCTTCCAAGGACGCCGATGGGATTCCCGCCAAAATCCACCAGTCGGGAGTGTAGGGGCTCAAGTTGGCGCCTGGTTAGTGCCGGCTTCAGTCTCTTCACTTGGTGCCAGTCAATGATGGAATAGACGGAGCCAGAGTCTACCTCCATCTTGCATGGCAAGCCTTCGGCCAACAGTGTCACATGGAATTTGGTGGCACTGTTGTTGCAGGTGTGGGCAATAGTCGTTTGATTCACCGCGCCGCCCTGCGAATCGTTGCGATCATCGCGTCTGTGCTGGAATGAGGACCATTTGGATGTCCTCTGGATATCACGGTGATTTTCAGGATTCCGGGGCCTGATCGACTCGGGAACCGGATCAGTGGCTCTGCATGCCTCAGCGATGTGCCCCTTCTTCAGACAATGTCAGCAGGTTGCGTCACGCCAGCGGCAGGATTGGCGGGGATGGTTTCCCTTGCAACTGCAGCACTGATCGTTGCGGTGGCCATCTTTTTGAATTTCCCGCCTTGATGGGCGGGAAACTTTGAAAACGGCCATCTCCTCCTCCGAATCCGATGGTGTGGCAGAGTCTTCAGATGCCTCTGGGGTCGATTTGCGGATCTTATGGATCCCTCGTGATTGGAGCATTTCTGCGCTGCTTTTTCTGATGTTTCAGCAGCCGTAGCCTCCTCGAGAATGTCTTTCAGGGAAAGTCTTTTCCTGCTTAGGAATTTCTTTTGGAGGCTTGCATCTCTCATCCCGAACACAATCCCGTCGCGTAAGGCATTGTCAATGTTTTCAAACTCGCAGTTTGCTGCGATTTGACGTAATGCCGCCACGAAATCTTTGATAGATTCGCCTTCCTTCTGATTGCGTTGGCAGAAGGTGAACCGATTCGAGATGGGGGTGCCCGTGGGGGCATAGTGGTCTTGCAGGGCAGTCCACATGACTTCAATGTCCCTGGGTGCGACGAGGTTGATGGCGAGCTCCAGGACATCAGTTCCACAGTGAGCTAGGAAGAGAGCCCTCTTCCGCTCGTCATCCAGATTGTTGTAGCCGTTTCCCCGAAGGAATTGGCGGAAACGGATCATATAGGAGCTCCATTTCTCCCGGCCGGGGTTGAATGGAGCAAGCGAGGCGAACGGCGTTTGCGGTGTTGCCATCTCTCAGACCGCGGCGAGTGACTTCAGCTCAGAATGGTGATAGTGCCACGCGGTTGGTTCTTCTCTAGTCCTTCGTCACCAGTGTTAGATCGGCGCAGGAAGAAGATGAGACCAGCAGAGTTCAAGTAACAACATTTATTAACGAGAACTGAACTGGCACTGCGCTGCCGGAGCTCTCCTTATATTTGCTCCGGCAGACGCACCGCCCACCGTCAGGGATTCAAAACTCTCGCCGAAAGGATCTTCAGCCAATCCCAGGCGGATGTCCTTATAAGGACATAACACAGTTAAAGTCAATAAATGTCAGCAAATTATGTGTAACTTCCACTTCCCTTCTTAAAAAAAATATTTATGTAATAAATCCTTCCATTCCGCACCATTCAGTCAGAACTGAAGAAGTGTCTTAGATGAGAAGCAAAATGTCTTCTAGCAAAACGTCATTTCAAAGGGCAATAAAATAGATTAGGTGGACATTTTACCAAAACCTTTTCTGATCACAATCCAGCTAATTTAATAGTTAAAACAAAACCATATTTTTTTTTGATGGAGACTAATTGAAGCAATACTTCAAAAAGAATGGATTGGGGAGTACTGTAAAAGATTTTTTTATAATCATTTGGATAAAGGCATGGAGGTAAAGACTATGGCATCAGCAAGGCTACAGTTAAGGGTATTTTATTCACTATAATTCACAAGAAAAAATGCACAGTAGATTAGAAGATTTTTTTAAAAATATGAATTACAGAAAGCCCCAACAGACTCCACTATTTTATATCAAATTCAGTTTTTATAATAATCATCTATGTTAACTGTGAGAGAAATAGCACAGTTAAAATATATGTAGCAGAAAAGTTTTGAATTTGCTAAGAAATCAGGGAAGTTGCTGATTTATAAATTGAGAAAGCAGTATTATGACCGTATAGGTGTGGCATATTCAGGTGTGGCTCTGTAAAATAAAAGACAGAATCTAGGTTTTTGTGTGATGACATATTTATTCAGCTGAACAAAGACAGGTCTCTCCGAAGGGGAAGGAACCCAAAGCATAGTGCAAGGCAGATATTTATACATTTCCTTTCCTTTACTTTCATTTCATTACATAATATGCAGCTGGCATCCTGCACATAAGATATGGAAAAGAATGGTATAGAACATCTAATGAAGAAACTGAAGCATTAGGGCATATTCAATGGTTTTAAAATTAATCAAAAGAACAAAAAAATGTTGACTAAAACATGAGACCAAAGGATGAAAAAATAGAGAAGCAGATTAAATATCTAGGGCTCACACTGACCAATATGATTTGTATGTTGTTTTACAAAAACTATTCTAAAACATAGAATGATGTTTAAAAGGACTTAGCGAGATGGAACATATTATTGTTGATATTGGGTAGAACTTTGGTTATTAAGACGAATGTTTTAAACAAGATGTTACTTTTATTTCAAACTGTTCTGACGTTGTCAATTGATTTACTTTTTAAACAATGGCATAAAACTTCATTATAATATTTTCTACAACAATGTGTTAAATGGAAAATACTCTTCTTTGTATAATTTCAATGTTTAGAGCATGTACATCATTCCCTTGCTGACCTCTGTGCTCCATGATGAATCCCAGTGGGAGAAACCTCATGAATTCTACCCTGAGCATTTTCTTGACTCTGAAGGAAAATTTGTGAAGAGGGATGCATTCATGCCTTTCTCTGCAGGTAACATCACTCTGTATACGTGAAAAGCTATCCTGGAAAGAGTTTCAGTGCACCAGGATAGTTAGGAAGATTCATTATTTTTTTAAACATTATAATTATTCCTTTGAAGCAATGTGACTATGGAAAGCCAGGTAAAATTGTTTAAGAAACAAAAAAACCTACCTTTTTTGCCATCTATGCTTTCTTCCAGGTCAGAGAGTATGTGCTGGTGAGAACCTTGCCAAAATGGAGCTCTTCCTTTTCTTTACCAACCTCCTCCAGAGATTTACCTTCCAGCCACCTTCAGGAACATCTAAAGATGATCTGGACCTGACTCCTGCTCTTGGACTTACCACCCCTCCCATGCCTTACAAGACCTGTGCTGTCTTATCTTGATCTGACAGGGAAAAAAACTCATAATAAGCTGTTTTTCCAACTTTTAAATGGCTTTACTTTGACAGAGAGGTAAAATCTGATAACCTGATTCCATATTATGTTATATTCACTATATTTATTTATATCCTGCCTTTTATTACTTTTACAAGTAACTAAAGGCAGTGCATATATCCAACATACCATCCTACACCATTTTTCCCCAAACATCTTTGGGCTTTGAAGAGAGACTGGCCCAAAGTAACCCCAGCGGGTTTTCATGGATAAGGCGGGACTAGAACACAGTTTCCTGGTGATTAGCCCAAATTCACTTCATTGCTAAAATGGGGCTTGAACTCACAGTCTCCTTCTTTTTAGCCTGGTATCTTAACCAGTAGACCAAACTGGCTCTCTATTCTTTAGATCTCTATTGTTGTCAAAAAGCTGAATAGCAATGATCTTTAGCAGTGATGGCTAACCTTTTTGCTGTCGTGTGCCAAAAGCAGGGGGAGCGCAGGGAGGCACGCACCCACCTGCCCACTCCCATAATTCAATGCCCCCAGTGCATGCACACGTGACCCCCTTCGCACTCCCTCTGCTTTTGGCATGCGATGGAAAAAAGGTTACCAGTGGGCCCAGTAGGCCTGTTTTTCACCCTCCCCAGGCTCCAGAGGCTTTCTTGGAGCCTGGGGAAAGCGAAAATGGCCTTCTACACTCACCCACCCCAGAGGTCCTCCGGAGGCTGGAAATGGCCCATTTCCCAACTTTCGGTGGGCCCGGAAGGCCCGAAAAACAGCTGGCCAGTGTGCCCATGTGCGTTGGAGCTGAGCTAGGGCAATGCTTGTGTGCCCACAGATATGGCTCTGCGTGCCATCTCTGGCACACGTACCATAGGTTCGCCATCACGGATCTATAGGCATATAAAATATAGTTTCTGATGGGGAAAAATAGTAGGAAATCATGCAAAGCAAAGAGTTTTGTGCAAGAGTGGGTTCTACTTACCTTTACTACCAGTTCACATCACACCCACGCATGCTCTTCTGCGCATGCAGAAGCTTCTGTACATGCGCAGATCACCTATAATGACATCCGAGCCTTCCACCGGTTTTACTACCGGTTCTTGCAAACTGGTCCGAACCAAGGGAAACCCACCACTGGTTTTGTGCCATTATTACCAAATTTTTGTTTGGGGGCCATTTGTTTCCTTTGGCTTTTACTATTTTTTTTTCTCCTTTATGATTCTGTTTAGAAATTTTTGTCTTTTTTGCTTAGTCCTAATTGTAAATATATATATTTGCTTTGTAAACCTAGTTGTCAATTCTATTATGTCTCCAAAAACCAATAAAATAATATTATTAGTAGCAGCATCCACAATAGTTGAGCCAGTTGAGTGGCTCTTGTCAATAACAATGGCACAGAACCGAATGCATCATGACCTAAAATCTCTTTGCCCAACACCTCTGGAGGAGATCCTACAAGGCAAGCATCTGTCAAGGTTCCGAGTAACGAACCCAACAAATTCAACAACTCAGACTTTCAGCTTTCTCAAAAAACTGCTTTATTGAGTACATCATTTTGGCACAGTTGAAAAACAAACCAGCTCTGGCTATTTCCCACACTTTCAATATAATTAAAAATTAGACAGCTCCTTCCCTCCTTGTTACAGGTAATGTGGTCCAATTAGGTGTTCTGGCATCTCCTTGGTAACCTCTTCCAGTTTCTGGCCAGCACCTGATAGGATGACCTTGGTTCCCACGGAACATTCCAAAATTCCTCCTCCCCCCAAAGTCTATCAAGCTGAGATATGGAGAAAACGGCTGCAACAGGCCCAATCCATTTAGAAGTTGACAGTGTCATTAAATGGGGTCAATGTTATCCATTCTGAACAAGGTCCCCCCAGAGCTGATGCAGGACTTATATGAGACAAACCCTTTAGGGTTTGCTGATGATGATCTCTCAGCCCAACATAACAACCTTCAAGGGGCTCCCCTTGAAGAGCACTCGGAGGCTCTAACTGGTCCAGAATGCGGCCGCGCGATATTCACTTCTGGAATATCGGCAGCAGGTCAGTCCCATTAAAAGATTTTTTTAACTATATATCATGTTTTGATGTCCTCTTTCAACAGGAAACATGGATTTCTTCAGATGTAGAGCTAGATGGTTACTGGGTTAACTTTATCTCCACTGTCCCGAACAAAGCAGATGCGAGATCTAAAGGTGGTATTATGAGGCCGTTGGCACAGCCTTGCAATTCAAATGTGCCTCATTGCCTTCTTTACAGCTGTGGTTGTTGCTATCTTGCTATCATCCAAACAGGAGGAGATTTTGCTTTTTAACATTTATTTTCCCCCTCTTAATAAGAACAATTTGATGAACTATATTTGGGATCACATAACATTTTTTATCCTTAGTTGTTTAGACAAACATCCAGAGCTTCAATAATAATAGCTGGGGATTTAAATGCTTACCATACTTTTTGGAGTATAAGATGCACTCCCACCCTCTTTTGGAGGGATTTGTAACAAACTGTTAAAGCAGTTTGTTAACTGTTAAAGCAACTCCCTTGGGGGGAGGGATTTGGGAATACTTTCAATATGTAACTTTTGCGCCTTTTGCCTCAGATCTTGCTTTCTTTACATTGTTATCAATTCATGCTCAGTAAAAGTATCTTTCTCTACAAACATGGAGTTGGGGTTTCCTTTCTTGAGTTTTGAACGGAGGCACATCTGACATTAAACAAGATCTGCTTTAACAGTTATCCCAGAGAAAACTCTACCGTGGGGGCTGGGCAAAGAATGTCTAACCAAGGCAGTGACCAGGTGGACTAACCTACCTGTATTTTTCAGATTATAAAATGCACCAAGATTTTGAAGAAGAAAACAAGAAAAAAATAGTTTTTGCCCTCCCTAGCCCCCAGGAGCACTCTGCAGGTCTCTCAAATCCTCTGTGCATCCCATTTTTGTGAAAAACAGGCCCATTTTCACAAAAAATGAGCCCCCTTTTGCCCTCCCAAACCCCCCATGCATCCTGTTTTTGCCCTCCCCAGCCCCCAGGAGCACTTTGCAGGCTTCCCAAACCCTCTGCGCATCCCATTTTTCACAAAAACGGGATGCACACACTGGGTTTTGAGGCCAAAAATGGCTGTATTCGGTTTATAAGATGCAACGACATTTCCACCCTCTTTTGGAGGTGGGGGAGTGCATCTTATACTCCAAAAAGTATGGTAACCCACCTCCATGAATCAGGTATCAAAATCTACACATTTTTCTTTAATTGTGCCAATCATATCCCATTACTACAATCTATTAAAACTATACAGGTAGTTTTCAACTTAAAACCATAATTAGGATCAGAACTTCTGTTGCAAAGTGAGGCAGTCATTAAATGAGTTATATCCAACTGGCTGACAGGAAATTCAAAACAAGAAAGGGAAGAGGGGAAAGCTATTGGTACATGTCTTGTATCTTGCAGGAAAAGACAAGGTTAGGGATGCCACTGAAACCACTGTATGGAGACCAGATAGCTTTTTTTGTTCTGCTTCTTTGTCTGATGAATGATTCCAATAAAAAAATATGCTTACCACCCCACCCCATCCCCCACAATACTTTCCCCCCAAGGATTCTGCAAATACTATGATTGTCTAGGGCTGAAAAGTACAACATGGGAAGTTGCCAATTTATGTTTGTGTTCTGTGATCATCCCATGTGATTGCATTAAATCAGAGGTCTTCAAACTTGGCAGCTTTAAGATTTGTGGACTTCAACTCCCAGAATTCTCCAGCCAGTATAGCTGGAGTATTCTGGGAGTTGAAATCCACAAGTCTTAAAGTTGCCAAGTTTGGGGACCCCTGCATTAAATAGACAATGCAGCATCCTGAGAAATGCCCCTTTGGTATAGAATTATTATTTTTGCAACTTTAAACCTTTTCATTTTAAAATGGAAAATAGTGCATGAAGCTGTAGAAGCTAGGGATAATGCAAGAAGTGAACAGCAATTTCAGCTCCTCCAAATTTCCCTCCCCCTACTTATTCCCTTGTTAATAGAATTTGTTTCTACTAAATAATAAAAGAAATCTATGCATGTACTTATGCTACAAGTGTGCAATTTAAAAATTTCTAATTACTTACAACCACAATTGAGACCAGAAACTCAGTCATTTGACAAAGCAGTTGTTAAATTAGATTGCTTTGTTCAAGGACAGCAATTCCAGCACTCCTAGGATTATGGCCATTAAGTGATCTCCTGGGTCCTTAAGCAGAAAGAAAGAGTTGCCTGCCAAATTCATCTCCCTTCCATGTGTAGAAGGGAACTGCTTTTGGGGTGTGTGTATGTGCAGGAAAAGAGCTTGGAATCTTTGGGATATGAGCTCTGTTTCTCATCCCACCATCAAAGTTCAATTCCCCTCAGCCAGCTCCTAAAAATGAGAGTGAGTCCTTTTAGCAGGCAGCATCAGCTTGCAAACTTCCCTGCCAGATTTTCCTTTAATTTTCTGGGGAAGCTAGCAAAGAAGAGTACATAGAGGCATGGGAGAGGGAGTGTGACATTTTATGGTGACTGTCTAATGAAAGTAATATGTAGAGTGACAGTAATCTGTAGACAGTAATCTGTAGAGTCATTAAATGATAGTTTATAAATTGAGGACTACCAGTACATGAGGAATAACTAGAGATACATGTGGGAGAATAAGAACAAGGGTTAGGGAGGGTGAGCATTTTAAAGGGAGAAACAGTGACATCATGATGATTGACAACCATTGAAGATATCATCAGACACAGCAGACAGATCACACTTGGGGAAGGCTACCCTGGTGTTTGATATCACTGTTGCACTCCAGCCACTTCTGCTTCATCCTGCAGCTTTCAAGGCCCCAGCTGTTGCTTGCTGGCAGCCAATATCAGGTTAACATGTAATAAATTGTTCTGGCATGCATTACCAAATGGCTCTGTGTACATTGGAAGGGAAAAGGTGAATGTGCCCACCTGGGTTTAAGCCTGAGTCATCAGTTGATATTCCAGGACAGTATGTTTGCATAATCATTGTCATGCCAGAAACTTTGGTGGCTATTTTGGAAATGTCTACAATGGCACTGAAAGAATATGAGGAGAGAGTCTGGCCAAGTAAAAGTGAGTGCCTGTATTAAGAATTACCTTGGGGTGGTAAGGGTGATGAGATATATTTAATTTAATTTAATTCATTTTATATAAGTTGTGTCTGACTGCAGAATAACTCTTCAGTGCATCACAATATAAATTAAATAAACAGAATAAACAAACTAAAATACAATTTTAATACATTTTTAAAAAACAAATAAAGAGCAATTTTTAAAAACAATGTAGAGGAAACAAAATAGCAAATCCAGCCAGCAACACACAAAATATCCATCTCTGAAGACTTCAGGCATCTTCTAGAAGCTGTTGGGGCTGCTTTCTGCCGTAAGATTTTTCTCTATTCCTCCTTTGGGGAAACATAATATTCTGCCTCTTTTAATATTTCCCCAAATATTTCATTCTTGGGGAGGGTGGGAGGAGGGGCCTTCCTACAAAACCTTTGTGGCCAAATAAGAGATCATGCAAAAAAAAACAAAAAAAAAAAAAACAAAAAAAAAACCCCAAACCCCAGAAAATACTCTTTTTTCCTACTCAGACATGGAAAATTCTTTAGCATTTAACCAACGTAAAAACATTGGCTCAATAAGTAACTATGTAATTATTCAAGAAAGCATGCCTTTTGTTCTTGGGACCCAGTATTGCATAATTTAATTCCATTTGTTGGAATTCTTAACTGTAGAGTGAAACATTTACATGAAGGCTATATCAAATATAATTAACCTCTATCCTAAATGTTGGATTGTTACACAATTCAAATAAGTTTAAACTTGTTTCCAAAGGTTTCATAGATCCCGCCCATGCAGTTCAGGTCAAATGCCTGAGGAGGATAGAGAAAACAAGGGAAAGGAGAGAGGTTCTTTCTTATATAGGGCATGCCAATGATTCAGTAGAAAGAGTAGACAGGCTACGTCTAATTCAGTACTTTGAAATACTTGCTCATATCACTTCAGTTTGCAGAAATCGTTGTAATTGTTACTGAAAACTTATTACTGAAAGGAAATGGATTGGACTGGAACAATTTTAACTTTATTACTATTTATTTTTGCAATTATGTTCCTTTTGAAAAAGGGAAGTTCCTGGAATAACAGCTGCCCCAATCTCCCCCCAGGACCCAGGAGTATACCCATTTTGGGAAATCTACACATGATGGATCTGAAGAGGCCTTACAGAACAATGATAGAGGTAAAGTGTGATGATTAACAAGTATCTTTACCATTCTTTCCCAAAATATGTTGAAATAACACAAACGTGATAACTTGCTCAGATAAGTCTTGTGTGTTCGCTGAAGTTTTTCAATGTCTATGGACATATTATTAAAATGAGATTTACCTGATATCTGAATATTTATTTATTTATTTATTATTTATTTATTATTATTTATTTATTAGTTTGATTTATATGCCGCCCTTCTCCGAAGACGGAGCACGAATATATCGTGCTTGAATAAGAGGTTGGACTAGAAGATCTCCAAGGTCCCTTCCAACTCTGTTATTATGTTATTCTGTTATATTTATGAGTCCTGGAAGAATTATTCAAAGAAAAACTTTTTTGTTAATGGATCTCTGGAAGTTGAATAGCAACTGGACTTTTCTTTTTTGGTATGAAACATTTGGCTGCTTATCCAAAAAGCTTCAAGTTGGTTAGAGGGATCCCATATACTATAAATCCTCCAGGCTAGTTCCAAGCAGTATATAAGTCTATGTGGTATTGCTATTTCTCACCTAATCTGGATAGGCTCATTAGAACCCATCTAAGAGAAGGAATTTTGAGCAATGATCCTTAACAACTCTCTGCCTACTCACTTAACTACCCTGGAGGACATATATGGGGTCCCCTTCCCCAGCTTGCTCAGATTGAAGAAGCTACTTGGATAAGCAGCCAAAAGTTTCAAAAAAGTTTCAAAAAAGAAAAGAAGTCCACTTGCCATAACTCAACTTCTAGGCAACTCTACTCTGATGACTGAAAATCTTCACTGACATTTATTAATAGATGAAAAAAATTGTAATTGTTCATTCAGATTGAAAAAAAACTCGATCACAGAAAATACGACTTCAGCAATAGAGTGGTCAATGCCTGGAATGCACTATCTGACTCTGTGGTTTCATTCCCAAACCCCCATAACTTTTACCTTAGACTGTCTATTGTTGACCTCACCCAACTCCTAAGAGGTCTGTAAGGGACGTGCATAAGCGCATCAACGTGCCTACCGTACTGTCCCCATTTATTTGTCTCCATTTCCTGTATTCATAATCATGTTTATACTTATATCTGTTATCTTATACATGCTTGACAAAATAAATAAATAAATAAATAAATTTAAAAATTACAGAGCTGCTTCAAAATCCATGGAAATATAAATGTTGTTAAGCTGAATGATTTCATATATGTCCTTAGAGGCATTCCTATGTTTTAAGCAAAATTCTAATTAAAATAATTTCTGCAGGGAGCAACATCAGATGTAAGATTTTCTTACAGTTTTTTAAGAAGAGGAGGGGATTATTTTATTATTATTTATTTATTTATTTATCAAGGACATATTAGATAATATATATAAGTATAAGCATGAATTGAATACATAAAATGAATACACATTTTCCTGATTTTTGGAGTCATTTATGAGAAAATATTTTAATTTCTTTTCTTAAGGAATTCCCATGATCATCTTAAGAAACTACAAGGGACACAATAAGAAAGTTTCTGTGTGATCCTTTTAACAACTGGGTAGAATCTCTTTTAAGTAAAATTCAACTGTATGTCCGGCAATAAAGTCTTCAAGGCAGCTTTGCAAAATGCTAGAATATAAGTATACCTCTGGTGCAGGCTTCAGCTTCATACAGTGTCCTATGTAATTGAACCCTTTATGAGAATGTTTATGAGAAACATTTATCGACATGATCATCTGATGTGCAAGAATTCTATTACATAAGGGTCATTTTGATTCAACACACACAATAGTAAATGAGATGAAATGAAAATTAAAAATCATAAAAATACAGCATCGTAACATGCCATAAAGCAAAAACAGGAAATAACGTGATCTCAGCCTTGGAAAAGTGAGACATTAAAGTTTAAACAAAATTCTGCACATGATTACTTATTAATTGTTGATCAAACAGTCTTTTGCTTTTCATCTGTTGAATTTCAGTTGTCCAAAAAATATGGTCCCATTTTCCGCCTCAGACTGGGATTCCAGGAGATGGTGGTGCTGACTGGCTATGAGACGGTCAAAGAGGCTCTAGTGAACCAGGCTGATGCATTTGCAGAGAGAGCCTCCGTCCCCATTTTTGAGGATCTTGCAGAGGGCTTTGGTGAGTTGTTTCATTCTGAATCATAAGTGACAATAATTTCAGATGTGTGATCGGTATTCTGTATAACTTTTCACCTAAATTTTTCCTGGGCAATAACCTCAGAGAACTGGGATAGCTTCTGCCAATCCAAACAGGATAAAGAAACAATATTTGTGTTGCTATTTTGGCCTGATCCCAACTGTTAATAGAGGGAACTAGAGAGAAAAAAAAGTAATGGCAAAATTGTAGTAAAAATATTTTGCCCTCTCTACAAACACACAAACATACACCCACACACCAGGTTTGATTCCACTTCTTTGAAAAATTGGGTGTAAAGCAGGAGTGGGTTCCAAAATTTTTTACTACCAGTTCTGTGGGCGTGGCTTATTTTGTGGGCATGGCTTGGGAGGTCATGTGACTGGATGGGTGTGGTTAGCTGGTCATGTGACCAAATGGCCATGGCTATGTGTATAGGGACTACTCAGAGGGCTGAAAAAAGTCATTTCTGTCAGGACCTCGCACTTTTGACTGGTCCTCGCACTTATGACCATCCTCACATTTATGCCCGTGCAGCATTCTTAACAACCATGTTACTCATTTCACAACTGCTTCTCTTCACCATGGTGATAAGATAGGACAAAAACGTAAAATGTGAAGATAGTCATAAGTTCGAGGACTTGTCAAAAGTGCGAGGACCGGTCAAAAATAACTTTTTCAGCCCTCTGAATAGTCCATATGCATAAAAGGATACAGCAATAGAGAGGGATGAAGGAAGGGAAATTAGAGTAGGAGTGAGGGTAAGAGAGTGAGGAAGAGAGGAGGAGAAGGAAAAAGGAAGAGGAAGTAGGGAGGAGAAGAAGAGGGGGGACGAGAAAGTAAGAAGGAAGACATGAGAGAGGTGGTAGGTTTGAGGAGAAAGATTGCTGTACAATAAAAAAAGATGAAAGGGAAGAAAGGCAATCCCAAACAAATATAAAGATATTAAGATAAAGAATAAATTGTTTTATTGTTTTATTCTTTAAAGAATAAAAGAGAACAAATATGAATAAATAGCAATAATTAGAAACACACATACAAACATACAATGTATTTTTTTGAACAGAGTATTTAGCCGGTTCACAAATTTAAACAGTGTTTAGTCATTTCAATTAAATTTACAATTTCTGTATTTCCTTTTTGCCGTATTTATTCCTCATCTATTTTTTAAAAAAAACCAGTATTACCCTTCATCCTCATCTCTAATCTTAATCAAATTCAATTTTTCCCTTCTATTCTATATTAGACCCCTTCCCATTGTCATCTATTTTTATATCCATCCTCACATTGGTTAATTATATATTACAGTTGTTTAACACAAATTCAACATTTTAATATAAATCAATTAGTTATATAACTATCTTTTTTGTATATTAATCAATATTATTGATTGATTGATTGATTTAAACTTTTATACCACCCTTCTCCCAATAATAAAAACAACATAAACACAAAAGTTAAAAATAATTTAAAACATATTCAATGGTTTGGCCTTATTATTAAAAAACACCAAGACTAAAATGCCCAGTTAATATTCATCATTCTGTCAGACCAGCTTGTTGGAATAGTAAAGTCTTAAGGGCATGGTGAAAGGCATGAAGGTTGGGGATCCTATGTATCTCCGGGGGCAATTCGTTCCATAGGGCAGGAGCCCCCACAGAGAAGGCTCTCCCCCTGGGGGTTGCCAGTTGACAGAATTTGATCGGTGGTCCAATTACTCAGGCATGCTTAGAAAATGAAACTGCTTGACAGAAAGTTGTATATGACTTTTCGATTGCTTCCAGAGGGAATTGGAATCTTTAAAATGCCCTTCCCTATTGGGTCCATGATCCTCCAAAAGTTGTCTCAGGTCACTCCTAAATGCTCCTATTCAAAACCAGGAAACAGCACTGCCAAAAAACCAGCTTTAGCAATGAAATCAGCAGATCATCGATAAGAGAAAAAAAGAAACTGTTACCATGCAGCAGCCATCTTGAGAGGAGGTGAATGGCTGAACAGTGTCTGAAATCTAAGAAAGAAGGGTGGGGAAATATGTAGCTTCTACCTAGATTTCTCTTTAAAATGCTTCCATGCATTTTATCGGCCAAGGGCCCAGGGCAGGGGTGGGGGGGGTGGCGGTCGTTATAAGGGAAAGTCTTGATCCAAGGGAGACCACTGTACCTCAGATAGCCGGATGTGAGTCGCTCCTGGTGAAGTGGGGCCATGGTGTGCAGGTGGGCTTGCTGATCGCGTACCTGGCTCCCTGCCACGTGACAGCGGCCCTGCCCGAGCTTCTCAACATTATTGCCGAGGTGGTGGTTGACACCCCCAGGCTTTTGGTCATGGGGGATTTCAACCTGCCGTCTGTCGGTGAGGCATCTGGGTTGGCTCGGGAGTTTATGGCTTCCATGACAGCCATGGACCTGACACAATTAATTCTTGGCCCTACTGACACAGGCGGGCACACTCTGGACTTGGTTTTTGTCTCTGGTCAGTGGTTGAATGGCCTAGATGTTGGGGATATAGTCATTGAACCCCTGTCAAGGTCAGACCGTTCTCTCCTGAGGCTAGACTTTCCGACTGCCAAACCCCGCCGCAGGGAGGCGGAACCGATTAGGTGGTTCCGCCCCAGGCGCCTGATGGATCCTGATAGGTTCCAGAGGGAGCTTGGGCCAATGCCCGAAACTCTGGCTCACGATTTGGCCGAGGACCTGGTGGCCGCCTGGGATAGGGCGGCCGCCGGTGCCCTGGACCGAGTCGTGCCTTTGCGGCCTCTGACCCGGTACCGAATCTGCCCGGCTCCTTGGTTTTCTGAGGAGTTGAGGGAGATGAAGCGCTGAAAAAGATGCCTAGAGAGTGGTTGGAGAGCGAGTCGATCTGAATCCGACCGAACACTAGCTAGGTCCCATGTTAGGACCGATTTGGTGGCGATAAAAGCGGCAAAGCGTAATTACTTTTCCGCTCTTATTGCATCAGCAGATAATCGCCCAGCCGCCTTGTTTAGAGTGACCCGCTCCCTCCTACATCAGGGAGCGCGGGAGGACCTCTTGCAAGGGCGGGCTGAGGATCTTGCAAAGTATCTGCATGATAAAGTCGCTCAGATTCGGGAAGGCTTGGACTCTGACTGGGTAGATTCCAGCGAGGTGACTGAGGCTGGTCTTGAGAACGTTATCTGGGATGAGTTCGATCCTGTGACTTCTGAGGACGTGGACAGGACTTTGAGGAGTCTAAACGCAACCACATGTTTATTGGACCCGTGTCCTTCCTGGCTGATACTGGCCACTCGGGAAGTTACATGAGGCTGGCTCCAGAGGATTATAAATGCTTCTTTGAGTGAGGGTTTCTTGCCTGCCGCCTTGAAAGAGGCGGTGGTGAGGCCCCTCCTCAAGAAGCCTTCTCTGGACCCGGCTGTTTTGGCAAATTTTCGTCCTGTCTCCAACCTTCGCTTTATTAAGAAGGTTGTTGAGAGTGTGGTTGCGCGACAGCTCCCACAGTACCTGGATGAAACCATCTATCTAGATCCATGCCAGTCCGGTTTCAGACCTGGGTACAGCACGGAGACGGCATTGGTCGCATTGGTGGATGATCTCTGGAGGGCTCGGGACAGGGGTTGTTCCTCTGTCCTGCTCCTGTTAGATCTCTCAGCGGCTTTTGATACCATCGACCATGGTATCATGCTGTGTCGGTTGGGGGGTTTGGGGGTGGGAGACACCGTGCTGCGGTGGTTCTCCTCCTATCTCTCCGACCGATCGCAGTCTGTGTTGGCAGGGGGGCAGAGGTCGACCTCGAGGCGCCTCGTTTGCGGGGTGCCACAAGGGTCGGTCCTCTCACCGCTCCTGTTCAACATTTATGTGAAGCCGCTGGGTGAGATCATCCGTGGTTTTGGGGTGAGTTGCCAACTGTACGCTGATGATACTCAGCTGTACATCTCCACCCCTGACCACCCCAATGATGCCCTCGAAGTAATGTCCCAGTGCCTTGAAGCCGTGCGGGTCTGGATGAGGAGGAACAGGCTTCATCTCAACCCTTCCAAGACCGAGTGGCTGTGGATGCTGGCGTCCCGGTATAGCCAGCTGGTGCCATCGCTGGCTATTGGGGGTGAGTCATTGGCCCCCACAGAGGGGGCTCGCAACTTGGGTGTCCTCCTGGATTCACGGCTGTCCTTGGAAGGGCATATGGCGGCCGTGGCCAGGGGGGCCTTTTATCAGGTTTGCCTGATGTGCCAGTTGCGCCCCTTTCTGGATCAGGACTCCATGTGCACAGTCACTCATGCACTCATCACGTCTCGCCTGGACTACTGTAACGCTCTCTACATGGGGCTCCCCTTGGGGTGCACCCGGAGGCTCCAACTGGTCCAGAATGCGGCCGTGCGGGTGATTATGGGAGCGACAGGGCGCTCCCACGTGACACCTCTCCTGCTGCACTGGCTTCCGGTGGTCTTCCGGGTGTGCTTCAAGGTGTTAGTTTTGACCTTTAAAACGCTCCATGGCATGGGACCGGGGTATTTGCAGGACCGCCTGCTGCTACCGATAACCTCCCACCAGCCAGTACGCTCACACAGAGAGGGCCTTCTCAGGGTGCCATCAGCCAAGCAATGTCGGCTGGCGGCCCCCAGGGGGAGAGCCTTCTCTGTGGGGGCACCCACCCTATGGAACGAGCTGCCTCCTGAAATTCGTTTGATCCCAGACCTCCGCGCTTTCCGAAAGGCCCTTAAGACTTATTTATTTCAACAAGCCGGCCTTGCTTGATTGATTTTAATGGGGTTTTAAAATTTTTGGTACTATTAATCTCTGGGGTTTTAAATTGGGTATTTTAACGGGGTTTGAGACTTTTATTTTGGAACGCCAATCGATTTAATCTAATTTTATATCCTTTTAATATTTGTATTATATGTGTTTTAATTTGGTTGTTCACCGCCCTGAGTCCTCCTCCCGGGGAGAAAGGCGGTATATAAATTGAAATAAATAAATAAATAAATAAATAAATAAAAAAGCTTGAACAAACTATAATGATTGTCCAAAAAAAAATATGTTAGGATCTGAAGCTTTATCTTTCAATAAAGCTATACAAAAGAACTTTGATCCAGTTCTAGATCAAGGAGAACTAGCAAAGTGGATTTCATCTAATGTTCCAAAGTTGAAGTCTGTACATTTCTTCAACATCACGGAAGGGAGAGAGACAAATTCCTTTCTTCTACGAAGATGGAGGGAGACTGGATGGATTTATTGCAGTTAACTAGCAACTACTTTTGCTTGCACTTTAATTCGAAGATAAACCTATTTTGGAGACTGAATCTGTATATTTAATTAAACAACAATGGAAAGAGATGATATAAGGAAACAAACATGGATATTTGACCAAGGGAGGTATTTACAACTTTTGGAATGTTTTGAGATAGGTAAGATGCTATGGCAAATTTTCTAGAAGAGGATTACAATAACAGCTTGTTAACAGAGTTTTGAAACGTTAATTTTGTTCTGTTTCACTATTATTGTTCTTCCTGTTAAATTGCTTTGTCATTAATATAACATATAGAAGAGTAGTGGGTTTCAAATCCCATCGCTACCAGTTCGCTTGTGGACACACACATGCTCATGCACATGCGTGACACTTCTGCGCATGTGCAGAGACATCTGGGTGGGTGGGCGGGCGGAACCTCCTGCCACCGCCGCTACTAGTTCGCCGGATCCAGGGTGAACCGGTAGCAACCCACCACTGATATAGAAGACAGATTAATAAATTGCAAATAGATTTAGTAGCTTAAAAATTTGGGAGAGCCTGTTTCACAAGGGATGGGAATTAATGTTGTAATGATATATTAATCAGTATCCAACTAGAAGTGATAATATATGTATATATTTTTTTAGTTTTGCATTTTGTATTTTAACTTTATTTTGAACTAAATAAAAATATATATTAAAAAAAGAAATGTTAAAAAATGTAAAAAAGCTGTTTTTTACATTTTTTATACTTCATAGTCTAACAATTGTGGAAACACCTTCAAAAGAGATAATCTGCATGATAATGGTGATTCTTTGCTGTTACAATGGATTTTAAATTTGACCTCATGTCTTAACTTTCTCCTTTCAGGTATTATTTTTGCTCATGGTGAGAACTGGAAAGCAATGCGACGATTTACATTATCCACATTACGGGACTATGGAATGGGAAGGAAGACTATTGAAGACAAAATCATTGAAGAGTGTAGTGTCTTGACAAAAACAATTAAGACTTATGCAGGTGGGTTGTTATTTCCTCCTAATACTTTACTGGATGTCTTGGACAAATGTAGCGTGTGAAATAATAATACCTTGAGAGACAGGGCAACTAGATGCAGCCACGGAATCATCAGATAAAGCTGAGAGCACAGCAGAAATGTGGGTAGGGCTCAGAAAAAGTCTTCCTTAGCTTTTGGGGCTGCAAAAGTGATGGATGGAGAGAAGCAGTTTCAGACTTGCAAAATTCTGTTAGTGTAACTGTACAATAAACTGGAATTAGCTCATCTGGTCATGTTTCCTTTCTGGTCTACCTAGTAAGCTGACAGGATATCAAAATCCTTTCTGGTAATGTTCATAGTGGGAGCAGTTTCTTATTTCAAATTCTTGAATAGTTAGTTTTATACAATTGAACAATCTCTTATAAATGAACATTCTAGGTTTACTAATTTGTGTAATATGAGAGAAGAGTGCTAGAGAATAATTCTCCATATAAGGATAGAAGAATGTTGTGAACTGGAGTTGTTGCTCCTTCCTGCTTTAGATCAAGGATAATAATGTTTCGGCTTCTCAAAGAACATAAACACATCATCTGTGTGCATGAAATGATATATTTTATATTCTACCAAATTTTCCAACAAAAGTACTGTAATTGTCAATATTCAATTCCCGTATATGATAATTTCAACTCAGTTATAAGGATCAAATTGAAATTGGGGCATTTATTTATTTATTTACCAAACAGATTTATTTGACTGCCCAATGCACACCCAGTGACTCTGGGCAGGGGTGGGTTCTACTCACCTTTACTACCGGTTCGCAACAAAATCTTGTAGAACCACAACATGGTCAACACACCATCCTTTCAGGTGTGATGGAGAATGATGAAGAAGACAATATGGTTCCCACAAAGTGATCCACAGCAACTTTCAAGAACAAGCCCTCCACTGTTACTAATTCTTCCCAGTTTATTCACTCAAGATCATCCTGCTCTGATTCCCCAAAAAGGGAAGCAAAAGCTCTCCATTCAAGAAGCTGTAGGGAACCAGTCCTCAGCATAATCTACTTAGAAGTCAAGCTACCACCATCATTAAGAAGCCAAATTTTGCTAGCTTGGGACTGTGCACCACTGCTGCCTAACACATAATCTCCCTCATCACCCAGCAGAACACCCCCCCCCCGTCTTTGACCATCACAACAGGAAAAACACTCCTGTTGTTACTGCTACTGTCACCAAAAAAAAAACCATCTCAGCACTGTCACCGAGAACCAGGTCTCTACCACCTCTCATCCAGCTGCCAGCTGCATTGCTGCCACAAAATACAAAAGCACCAGTAAGCATAATTCAGCAAGCTTCCTCCAGAGTGTTCCTGGGGCAGCTCCCACCAGTGATGGCAATCAACAGAAGCAAAGAACCAGTACAGCTCTCTCTTGTCACTGTCAATAGCTTGAAAGGAAGTCCTGAATTCCAGCACATTGGGCCAGGGTTTGACTCAAGGTAAGTTGGCACCCCACCAGAGTGTGCCAAACACGACCAGATAGGCTCCAGAGTCTCCACCAAAACACCACACCTCTTGTGTCTACCTCCAACATATTAACAATCCCACTCAATGCAACCCAGCATTTCCCATCCAATAGTCTACAATAATCCAAATTGAAATATTTCTGAAACTTGGCAGGCATTTGCTGTTTAAACCTGCAATCATTTAATAAGGATACATCCAGAGTTTACCCTTAAGGACTTCTTCATTTGTGAAGAAACCATTACTGATGTATGAACAATCTTTATCTTTATCTTTTATTAGATTTATATACCGCCTTTCTCCTTTCAGACTCAGGGCAGTGAACAGCCAAAGTAAAAACACTTGGACACAAAAGTTAAAATAATTTTAAAAGTAATTAAATAAAATGTTGGCCCATAATTTAAAACATTTCAATTAAAATCAGTATCGAAACTTTAAAATCTACATAGGATCAGGCCAGCCTGGCTAACTGAAAAAAGTAAGTTTTTAGGGCCCGATGAAAGGTCCAGAGGTCTGGGATCATTCATAACTCTGGGGGTAGACCGACATTGTCTGGCTGACGGCACCCTGAGGCCCTCTTTGTTGGACCGAACCGGCCGGTGGGAGGCAACTGGTGGCAGAAGGCGGTCTCGTAAGTACCCCGGCCCTAAGTCATGGAGTGCTTTAAAGGTGGTCACCAACACTTTGAAGCGCACCCGGAAGTCCACCGGAAGCCAATGCAGCTCGCGCAGGAGAGGTTTCACATGGGAGTGCCCCATTGCTCCCATAATCCCCTGCGTAGCCGCATTTTGCACAGTTGGAGCCTCCGGGTGCACCCCAGGGGGAGCCCCATGTAGAGGGCATTACAATAGTCCAGACGAGAAGTGACAAGTGCTTGAGTGACTGTGTGTAAGGAGTCCCGATCTAGAAAAGGGTGCAACTGGTATACCAGGCGAACCTGATAAAAAGCCCCCCTGGCCACAGCCGTTGTATGCTCTTCTAAAGACAGCCATGCATCCAGGAGGATGCCCAAGTTGTGGGCCGTTTCCGTGGGGGCCAGTGATTTGCCTCCAATAACCAGCAATGGCGCCAGCTGGCTATACCGGGATGCCGGCAGCCACAACCACTCAGTCTTGGAGGGGTTGAGTCGAAGCCTGTTTCTCCCTATCCAGACCCACATGGCCTCCAGGCACTGGGACATCACTTCCAAGGCATTGTTGGGATGGTCTGGGGTGGAGATGTACAGCTGAGTATCATCAGCGTACTGATGGAACTCCACCCCAAAACTACGGATGATCTCACCCAGCGGCTTCACATAAATGTTGAACAGGAAAGGCGAGAGGACTAACCCTTGTGGCACTCCACAAACAAGGTGCCTCAGGATAGACTGCTGCCCCCCTGTCAACACAGATTGCGACCGGTCGGAGAGATAGGAGGAGAACCACCACAAAACGGTGCCCCCCATCCCCAATCCCTCCAACCAGCGCAACATGATACCATGGTCGATGGTATCAAAAGCCACTGAGAGATCTAACAGGACCAGGATAGGGGAATAACCCCTACCACGAGCCCTCCAGAGATCATCCACCAGCGTGACCAATGCTGTTTCCATACTGTATCCAGACCTGAAACCAGACTGGAGCGGGTCTAAATAGACAGCTTCATCCAGGTACTGTGGAAGCTGCCATGCCACCACACTCTCAACAACCTTCACAATAAAACGAAGGTTGGAGACTGGACGGTAGTTAGCCAAAACAGCCAGATCCAGAGAAGGCTTCTTGAAGAGGGGCCTCACCACTGCCTCTTTCAAGGAGGCCGGCAGGACACCCTCGCTCAAAGAAGTGTTAATAATCCCCTGGAGCCAGCCTTGTGTAACCTCCCGGGAAGCCAGCACCAACCAGGAGGGACACGGGTCCAATAAACATGTGGTCGCGTTCAGCTGTCCCAAGATCCTGTCCATGTCCTCGGGAGCCACAGAATCAAACTCCTCCCAGATAACACTCTCAAGACCTGCCTCAGTCATCTCGTCTGAACTAACCCAGTCAGCGGCCAAGTCTTTCCGAATCTGAGTTATTTTATCATACAGATATTGTACAAAGTCCTCAGCTCAACCCTGCAAGGGTTCATCCCGCGCTCCCAAATGGAGAAGGAAGTGGGTCATCCTGAACAGGGCAGCTGGGCAATTATCTGATGACATGATAAGAGCGGCAAAATAGCTAGATTTCACCACTAGGTAGGTCTTAATATGAGACTTTACCAGTGTCAAGTCAGATTCAGACTGGCTGGCCCTCCAACCGCTCTCTAGGCATCTTTTACAGCACTTCATCTCCCTCAGCTCCTTGGAGAACCAAGGAGCTAAGTGAGTTCGGTGCCGGGTCAGAGGCCGCAAAGGCACAACATGGTCCAAGGCCCCAGTGGCCGTACTATCCCAGGTAGCCACCAGGTCCTCAGCCGAGTCGTGAGCCAGAGTCTCAGGAAATGGCCCAAGCTCCATCTGGAACCTATCAGGATCCATCAGGCGCCTGGGGCAGAACACCTGGTCAGTTCCACCTCCTTGCGATGGGGTGTGGTGGTCAGAAAGTCGAGTTGAAGGAGCAAGTGGTCAGACCATGACAACGGTTCAATGCCTATATCCCCTATATCAAGGCCACTCGACCACTGACCAGAGATAAAAACTAAGTCCAGAGTGTGTCCACCTATGTGAGTAGGGCCATGAATTACTTAAGTCAGGTCCATGGCCGTCATGGAAGCCATGAACTCCTGAGTTACCTCAGACGTTTCACCAATGGATGGCAGGTTAAAATCCCCGTAACCAAAAGGCTGGGGGTATCAACCGCCACCTCGGCTATGATGTTGAGGAGCTTGGGCAGGGTCGTTGCCATGTGGCAGGGTGCCAGGTAGGTGACCAACAGACCCATCTGCACCCCATGACCCCACTTCACAAAAAGGGACTCACATCTAGCTATCTGAGGTATAGTGGCCTCCCTCGGATCAAGATCGTCCTTTATAATGACCACTACCCACCCAAACCCGCCCCTGCCCTGAGCTCTCGGCTGATGAAATGCACGGAAGCCTGGTGGGCACATCTCCACAAGGGGAAACCCCCCTTCATGGTCCAACCAGGTCTCTGTAATGCCGGCCAGGTCCACTCCCCCCTCCTGAAGGTCACAAATGAGGGAGGCCTTATTTACTATGGACCTGGCATTGCATAGCAGTAGCCGAAGACTTGGGCCCTGAGACTCTGACCAACCTGGGGAATGGGAAGATCTAAAGGGACCAGGGCATGGAATCGCTCGAAGATAGCGAGTGCATGCCCCCACCACATGATGCAGCCCCCTGCTCCCACCATATCTGCCCCTCTCACTCAGTGTATTAATAGAATAGCCCTCAACAGAGAGCATTCTAATAGCCCTCTTACCTCCAGAGTCCACACTCCCCGTGGTGCCATTTACTGCTGGACCAGTCCCTTTCCCCTGTGGGTTATCCCCCAAACCCACATAACCTTCCCACCCACCCCCGAATGCCTTAAAAGTCTAGTTAAAATGACCTCAAAAACCCCTCAATCCCGACTTCCGGTGGCGCCTTCCTCGTCGTCGGCGGGCTTCTCCATGCCCGCCGGCTTCTTGGCGCATCAGAGCCGCCTTACAGCTGGCAGGCGGCTCGAACAACCTGCTCCTCAGTGGGAGGAGCAGGCAGAGCTTCTGGGGGTGAGGCTGGGCCCCCTGAGTCGCCCCAGGAATGCTTCGTTTGTCCTGGGGAGGGCTCAGAAGGATGGCCTCCTCCATATCCTCCAGTGAATGCTCCGCGTCGAGACAGTCCTCCGCTAATTAGCGGAGCCAGACGCTGGAAGCAACACCACAGCTGAAGCGTTTATTGAGCAAGCTGAAAAAGAAAGAAGAAAAGTCGAAGCAAGTATGGATTTTTTTACTGATTTTTTATTGATTTTCTGGAAGAGGAAAGAGGGGAGGGGGGAAGGAGAGGAAGAGAAGTGAAAGTTCTTAAGAAAGTCCTTTAAGATGGCGACTGGTCTTATTTGAAGAAATGCCAGAGCGATTGAAAATGGAGGTTTTGAAATAAATACTCTGCTATGGGAAAGGCATTTAAAGTAAGAAGAAATTTTTTTTGGATATTTTTTTTTCTTTTTTTAATTAAAGTAAAGTAAAGTAAGATAAAGTAATGCAAAGTAAAGCAATTTAAAGTAAAGTAAAGATGACTAAAGGAAGGGGGGGCTCCCCCATGAGCCAGCTGAAGAAGAAAGCTGAAATGATGCAATTGTGTGGATTGGCAGAAGGGGACTTAAAAGATCTTATAACAACTTCCCTACCGAGCATAGTTGACAAAATTAAAAATTCACAGAAGAATCTTGTGGACTTGATTGCTGGAAAGCATGACCAATTAAGTCAAAATATTATTAAAGTAATTTCAGATCTTTCAAATGTGGTGATTGAAATGGAGGAGAAAGTAACTGAAATTAGCAGTAAATTTGATTCTCAGATTCAAGAAATACAAGAAAAGTTTGTGGAAGCTGAGATTCGAAATCAGGCTACACAGAATGACATTATCATGCTTCAAATCAAAACTATGGCATCAGCTATCAGGGTAAGAGGTATTAAAGAAAACCAGAGAGATTTAAAAGCAACTTCTGCAAAGGTCTTTGCTGAATTACTAGAGTTAGAAGATGAGATAATTCTTGGTTGTATAGAGAAAATTTATAGAGTCAACTCACGAATAGCCAAACAGAGGAATTTGCCTAGAGATGTTGTTGTTTACTTTACTGATAAAAGGCTGAGAGATGACATCTTACAAAAGTCCTACTCTGCCAGAATGCAAGTAGAAGGTGCACAAATTAATATCTTTAAAGAGTTACCATCGAAGGTTCTAAAGGATAGGAAAGAATTTGCCTTTTTAACTAAGGAATTGAAGAGAAATAATATCCCATTTAGATGGGACTTACCAGCTGGCATAATTTTTAGATATCATGGTGTGAGATATTGTTTGAATACTATTGGAAAGGCGGAACATTTTTATAAAAATATCCTTAAGGGAGCTTCGGAATATCTTAAGAATAAGAAACAAGAAAGAGAGTTTGCAAAAGGTAAACAGAAGGATGAGACTCAAAGAATGAATCAAAGAATGTTAAAAGTACAAGGAATACAATCTGGTTTCTCGGAGGACTTTACTATGGATTTTTCAGATGGAAAAATTGAGCATACCAGTGAACCTAGACTAGGAGCACCGGACCTTGAACTGCTGGAGCAAGATTTAAAAAATATTATAATTCAAGATGAACAGCAGCAGAGGTCCAACGCTCCGCAAGGAAAGGGTGGTGATGTCGAACAGGAACCAGAATTTAACGAGGAAATTCAAGCGGTCACTAATGAGTGTCGTGAAGTTCTCCACCAGTTACAGTTGTTATCAGAAAGTATGGAAAATTTCGGAAAATGGTTATAAAATTCTCAAAGTTTATACTGAATTGGATTTATGGACTATAAAGTCTTCATCCTGAATTGGAGACTTATAAAACTTTTATTACTCTGAATTGGATTCAACATCTTGAGCAAGTTTAACAGATCGCTGCAATAGTAGCAGCGTTCTGTGATTACCCTATTATAGGTTTTTTTTTTTGGAATTTATCATCCAAGAGGAAAGAATGGAAATGAAAACATCTCACAACCAGAAGGAGTGAACAACAAAGGGTGGCAGGATTTGAAACAGCTTCATAAGAACATCTGGGAATGCAGTTTCTAGGATTTTTTTCTTTTTTTGATTTTTTTGTTCTCAAGGCTTGGCGGAGCTGCATTGGGTTTCTTCTTGTTGAAATGGAATACGTTAGTCTGAATGACTCTACCTAGAGGCGTGAATATCTTCATGGTTGGATGCTATCTATATAAAGTCACACGGGGGGGTTATATGGAATGCTTTATTTTATTGATGGGGGCAGATAGAAGATGAAGCTTATTGGAATTGGACATATGTGAAGAAAGAAGATATAACTTCAATCAGGATGAAGAGAAGATTGAAATTCGAGTTATGGAAAATTATAACAATATATGTATAATTATATTGTACTGTATGTTTTATGTTCTTTTCTTTGGGGGGGGTTTGTGTTCTTGAACTAAGGGGAGTAGTTGGGATTAAACTATTTGATATTACTTAAGATGAATAAGTAGGTTATATAATTTTTGGGCATATGATTAGTAATGTTAGTAATGTTTCTTTTTCTTTTTTTTGTTTTTAAATTGGGTTAAATATTATAATGGTTATTTTTTCTGGGTGTTTTTCTTATTACAATATTGTTAATTTTAGATAAATATCTTTGTTTATGGGCTTTTTTTAATTTTATTTTTATTTTCTTAATTCTTTTCTTTCTTTCCTTTCTCTTCCTCTCAATTTAGAATTGAATATATAATAGTATTTGCTTTTCTTATCGTTACAAATTCTTGCTGGTTTTTTTTTTTAAATGTGTAGCGGAAGTCAGGGGTGGGATGGGGAGGGAGGGGGTGGGGTTGGGGGGAGATTGGGGGGGGTTAGGGGGAGATTGGGGGGGATGGGAGGGTGGGGGTGGGGGAGGGGGGAAAAAGGGGGAAAAATTTTTGTATTGTAAAACTTTTTCAATAAAAAAAAACCCTCAATCCCCTTTTTGCAACATGCCACCTCTCGGGGTCCCAAAACCCGTCATTAAGTTGGGCCCTCAATAACATAGAGGGCCAAGCCTGGGAGAGGGGGGAATCTTGCAGCGCAAGAAGCTTAGACCTAGAATACATCCAAAACACTGGAGTGGTAGCACAGATACGGCCTAGACATGGCTTGGGGTCCAAAATGATAGTCTTAAACGTCCAGGAAACAAGGCTAGGTTAATCGGAAGAATCACCACTACCCTCTCACAGTAATGGGTGGGAGTCCTCACATTCTGTCCAACTGGGGGAATATCCAGACCACCCTCTCACGGTGGTTGGCCATACTGGTCAAGGCGGGTTGGAAAGTCTGAAACCATCCTCTCACAGTGGTTTGGCCATATTAGTCCTGAGAGATGAAACGTCCCTTCAGTGGTGAACCTAATAGAGAACCGGCTCCATCAGTCCTCCCGTAACTGCCTTGTTTTCCATACAGCCAGCGAGCAGGATGAAAAACAGAGCCGGATCCCAAAACTCCGGAAATAAGAGGGTCCACATTGATGTCAATCGGAGGTGTTTTACAAAGGCAGATGGAAACAGGCGGGGGGAGGGGGAAAGACTCCATCAAGGGTACAATGGCTGTCCTTCCGGCTGTAAGTCAGTCTATAATGGTGGAGGAGGGAGGATTGTCCCAGGCGGCAGGGAACTCCATTCTGACCGCCTTTTTCAACCCTCCTTCTCCACCTAAGATCTTCAGCATCCACTCCGTTTGCAGACTTATCCTCCAATGATGTCAATAAGGAGGACCTCGCCCCTGGAATTAATCTACAGGGGTTTTTACAATTAAATCCTTTCGGTCCCGAAAACCATGGTGGAGGGTCCCCCGCCAACATAATACCCCTCGCCAACCTCAAACACCTGAACTCCTGCCAATCCTCTAACCAGCCGGAGCCTCGCCGGTGCCATCGGCGTCGCAAAGAACTCCAAACAGCCTCCTCGTCAGGGTCCTCTTCCTACAGACGCCTCCCCACTTCCTCCAAGGCATCTGTGGTCTGGCGAAAAGGCAATCCCAGTGACTCTGCAGCCAGCGGTGCCAGCGCTGCCCCGGCTGCAAGCTCATGGGCCATCAGGTCGAAGTCAGGCCCAACCACCATCTGCCGCCGCCGCCGCTCACTGCCATCCACCACCTCTGACGCCGCCCACAGTCTCCATAGTCACCGGCACCATTTCTCGCGGCAAGCAGCAAAACCTCTACAAAACTGACGATTCCGGGAGCGCTGGTGAGCCCAAAACCCACCAGTGCATTGGCTGCATGCTCCGTCAGCTGGGCAAGGGGTCGCAGATGGTTAGCGGCTCCTATAGACCCCCCCCCCAGGATGGCCATATCCACCATCTTTCACAGCGTTTTGGGTAGGACCGCCATCTTGGACATGCACATCAATTTAAAATCAATAAAAATGCAATTGTGTCTCTGTGACAATCAGTTTCCATTCAAGTAGCTGTTCACATTTTTTAATTTAAATACCTCCTATTTTATCAGTACTGACTACAGTTTCTATGATATGCTTCCTTTATGTAAGCTGATTTTGACTCTAAATTCATTAGCATTCATTCAGAATTCTATTTTGATCTATTGTTTGTTGTCTAGGAAAGCCATTTGAGATCCAAACAGTTATGACTCCTGCTGTTTCCAACATCATAGTTTCTATTCTGCTTGGGAAGCGCTATGACTATGAAGATGCCACATTTCTACGACTTCTGAATTTAATCAGTGAAACTATACGTCTTTCAGGGACCCCAAATGTATCGGTAATCTAATATTTCATTTGAAGAAAAAAATGCATGGAGTATAGGCAGTTGTGTGTCATTTTGCTTTATTGCTAAGCAAAGCATATTGCTTGTCATAGCAAGATTGTGTTCAAATAATAAAATAAACATGATATGATTCAAATTGTATATAGTTGTATTGAAATATCTGATGAAACTATGCAAGTCACTTTTTTCTGCTGTGACATCACTTACTGTCCCTTCTTTCTATAAGCAAATGTCCATGTTACTTGTGAATGCATTCAAAATGTAGGGTTGGCAGCCTTCTATTGAAAATCCCATTTCAATCTCTTTCCCTCTCTCACACACAAACACACTTTACTCCACAACTCTAAAAGTACTAAATAATTTCCTTGACTTGAACTTGCATTCAATTTCTTAGATTGATCATTCTCTTTGCTTGTTTGGAAATCAACAGGATGAGAGCATGAGGAACTCATTTAAGAGTATATTGGGAAATGAACATTTCTCTTCCCAATAATTGAATGGAGATTTGGTTCATGGGATTTAGGCCTTAGTGAATTTGAAATATTGACTATGCATAGCTTCCTCAATCATGTGCTTTTGCTTATCATTGGGGTATATTTTTGTAGACTTATGGAACATTATTTTCATTAAAATGTTTTGAAATGTCTGACAACTGTTTTCACAGTATTCAATGTTCTTAATATATGTTTTCCTTCATCGTTCTTTCAGCTATATAATGTGTTTCCTATGCTGGGCTTCCTTTTGGATTTACCTAAAAAACTAATAAATAACAGAAATGAGTTCCATGATTTGATACAAACTATCTTCATAGAATATCTCAAAAATCTTGATGAAAATGACCAGAGGAGTTTTATTGATTCATTTCTTATTCGGCAAAAAGAGGTAATGGATTATTTTATATGTGCCTTGAAGTACAAGTGATTTTTAACATTTTTAAATATATGCCTACTTATAAATTACATGTGGTTGGTGAAAATATTTGTTTAGAAATGTGTGTGTGTGTGTGAACAAGAGGGGGGACCAAATTTGTTATCCTTTCTAATCATTGCTTTATTTTAGAGTCTGCAATCATTTCAATTACAGTCAATTTACTGTGTTGTTGTTTGTATTAAAAAGACCATATATATGTGTGTGTGTGTGTGTGTGTGTGTGTGTGTTTGTGTGTGTGTGTGTGTAGGTCTTTGGTTATTCAGGTGTTCTCACGCATAGAACTGGATGTGTCTTGGCAACGTTTCGACAAAGTCTCATTCGTCATCTTCAGGCTGGTGTTCTCGAAAATCAAGGAGTATATGAAATCCCATGCACTGCCTGCCCCACCACATACATCGGACAAACCAACAGAAGAATAAGCACACGCATTGAAGAACACAAGAACGCAGTTAGAAAAGAGGAACCAACTTCTTCCCTGGTCCAACACCTTAAAGCCACAGGACATGAAATTGACTTTAAAAAGACCAGAACTATCACCAAAATTGAACATTTTAACAACAGAATAATCAGAGAAGCCATCGAGATAGAAAAATGCCCACACAGCATGAACAAACGAGATGATACCTCCCGCCTACCAGCCATTTGGAAACCCGCCCTTATTGACAAACGAGTCCCTAACACGAGGAATGACACCAGACCCACACTCACGAGAGCCACACAGGATGTTACCACCACACATCCACGCAGAAAGCAGACTCAAACCCACACTGATGATGAGGCGTGACCAAGGACCAGAAGCCAGACCACAGCTGCATTGTTAGCCACTTTTAACCCCTCCAGTCCATACATGAAGCAGACTGATACCCACCATGAAAAGCTAGCACGGCCACAAACAAGAAGCCAAACAACAGCAATGCAGCTCACCAGCTCAAATCCCCCTGCAACTCAGACTAAACCGAGCACAACCAAGCCCCCATCCAAACAGAGCACAGCCAAGCCTCCACCCAATCAGAACACAGCCAAGCTCCCACCCAATCAGCTCCCACCCCCACTAGCAGTTAAAAGGAAGGGTCAGCTGCAATCTCACATTGCTCCTGGAAGCACGAAGCCGAGAACACCAGCCTGAAGATGACGAATGAGACTTCGTCGAAACGTCGCCAAGATACTTCCAATTCTACATGGGAGAAGACCCGAAAGCCAAAGACCTACATACAAACACCCGCGAAAACCTCAGAAAACATATATATATACGTAGGAAAATCCCTGGCATAAAGAAAGATACACATAAAGACCTACGAAAATAAAATTATATATATATATATATATATATATATATATATATATATATATATATATATATATATATTCATATTCTAATCAACCCTTTGATGAGCCAATTGATTTATTTTATTGATTTATTTATTTGTATAACCATTTTATTGTATACTGGCTAGATACTCGTGCTTCGCTACGAAACTACGTGATCAGGCTTGATAAATTGACACAAAGGTTGAAAATTAATGAGTAGTTTAAAAAGGCACTGTATTATTTCATGAGAGACAGAACAAATCTGTAACTAAGTTTCTGTTACAGATTAAGACATTATTGTAAATCTAACAATGATAAAATAGATGGGCTTAAACCCTTTAATCCCACCAGCAACCATGGCTTTTTTGTCTATGTAGCCAGGCTAATAACTTGCATAGCATAGACTTTCAATTTCTTTCTCAGATGAATAGCTCAGGACTTCCCTGTATACATTCCTGGTTTTGCTCTTTGGCTGGAGGATGGCCAGGCTGTCAGGTGATAGTCTATCCTTATTTAGAAATAAAATAAAACATATATTTTGATTCTATTTATATGGAGTTGTTTGGCTTGATCCTTTTTTAACATAACAAATTGGTAGCAGAGGATGGTTTTCCAAACTTAACTCACTAAAAAATGTCAGAATCAGAAAAGAGAAGAATTAATACGAGAGCAGTCACCTGTCAAATAGCAGCTCAATTGACTCCTGTAAAGACAATAACAGGAGCTGTTCCAGATGAAGAAAATATAAATCCTCTCGCAGGAGAGCAACAACTAAACACATCATCATTGTTAAATACATTCACTGAAGAAATTGAGAAACAAGAGGAAATGCTGTTTAGAGGTAAACATATAGATTCTACAATAACTAAAATAATTAATATATCTAAAGAAACTAAAAATTCAATAGCGGAAATAAAATTGCTTTTAGAAAATTATAACAAATTTAAAACTAACAAAAGGCAAAACAAAGCTAATGATGATGACCCAACGAGCCCCACAAAATGTTATCGGAACCTGAGAATGAAGCTACAGCGCCATTTTCAGAGTAACAGACATTTCAAACTCAACTAATCAAAATGGCTGCCCAATGACCAATCATAACGAAACATTCAAAATACAGAGCAGGTAAGGAAGAAAGCAGAAATTCTGTAAAAGAAAATGAAAATACCAAAAGTGATTGTGAAGGAGAGGATCTGGAATCAGAAAATAGTTGGTCTGTAATATACACGCAGGAAATAAAAGACTCAGAATCCCCAACCACAGAAAAACCGAATGCATCTCAAACAGATCAAAAACACTACAGAAACTTAAGGCACCCAAACTCAAAAAAACCAAAGGCAGAAGTTTACCTTCAGATACAGAAATTGCAAAGGCAATAGAGATTTTTAGAAGCCGCATTTTGCAGCTCTTTCAACCTCTCAAATTTTAAAAACAATGAAGCAGATCGCTATTCAGGTACCTCACTAACAACAGATCAGAAGACAGAAGAAAAAGCCAGGCTTTTAAAGAAAATTCAGGCAACAGCGTCTTCAAAAAGCAACATTGTAATCAACAATCCAGCTTCAACAGAGGTCCTCGGAATGAATACAATGTTTACTGAAGATATCTCTCAGTTTTATTGCCTTTTTTCAACAAAACCTGCAACAGCTTCAGACGTTCAAAACATTCATGGAAGCATACCTACCAATACTGTTCCCATGATGTCATCTAATCTACAACATCAAAAGTGTGATTGTTACATGCAAGGATTCTACTCTGCAAACCAAAATCAGTCTTCAGACAATGTTTCTTTTCTACTGAATTTAAAAGGTGAGAATCCAAACGTTCAACAATCTCCTGAAATACCACATCTGACAGCAACTACACAAAGAGCACCTCCAATCAGCGATCAACACAAGATAAATCATTATTTACTTCAACAAAATCTGATCACCTGTCAAGAAAGAAGACCAACAGGACTTTCAAATCTAACTGCATGTGTACCCATACCCTTCTGTCAATATTCCCATGTTCAGGGTCACCTTCAACAACAATTCATAAAAGACAGTGGTACCCAACCTAACATTCTGCCGAATGATTTCCCTAATTATGTGCCACAGATAATAATTTAATGGAATGGGCCCAACAATTTAAAATTGCTTTAATGAAAGAAAACTCACTTTTCCTTATATTGAGTCCACCCAAAAAACTGTGGTCATTAGAAGTGGATTGTGTCCACCATAAAGCATTCTGTTTATTGCTAAGCTCACTTGAGCCAGCTATTTACTTCATTATACCCAGTGGTTCTACAATATTCGAAATATGGGGAAAAAATCTGTAATCTTTTCCACAGCAAAAACGGAAGTACTACCTCTAGAATTTCTAGAGAATTTCACTCTGCCAGATTAAAGCCAGCTATGAGTATGAGTGAACATTTGCTTAAATTAAATGCTATGAGATCTCAATTATTACAAAGGGGAGAAATTATATCTGAAGAAAGTTTTATTAGTATTATTATCAATTATCTTAATTCATCCTGGGACAATTTTCTTAATCAGTTAGATAACTCAGAATATGGAAATTTATCCCTTGAAAGTCTATCTGGAAGATTAATAGCTGAAGATAACCTAAAAAAGGATAGAGCATTAATGCGTAGGGAAACCAGAAATACAAGGAGGGTGGATTTTGATGAGCAAGTAAATGTCCTGCAAGGATTCCACACATGTGGTTTAAAGAATCATTTTAAGAAAAATTGCCCAAGAAATTTTAGAGGAAGACCAATTAATGAATATGCCCGAACACACAATATCAATTTTCATAGAAAGAGATCTAATTCTGGGCAGAGATATTATGATAGGACCCCTAGTAATCAAAGATTAAGTTTTAACTCAAGGCACAAGAAATCACCTAGTCCAAGAAGGGGTAAAGTATCCGAAAGAGAAAATGATAGGAACAATAGTGAACCTGTAAACGGATTCAGGGATATTGATCCCATCTTTTACAGGAGTAAGAAAGGAAATTACTGGTTATTAGACTCTGGAGCTACATCACATACTTCATGTGTAAAAGAATTGTTTACTTCCTTCAACAAAATGTCATTCAACATAAAAGTAGCCAATCAAAAACTTGTAAAAGTTGATGGAAAAGGAAATGTTCATATTTCAGGTATTGGTAATGTAAGCGAAGTTCTTTTCATACCAGAAATACCTTACAATGTTCTTGCTATGGTAAAATTAAGTAAAGAAACAAAAATAGAAGTATTATTCAGAGATGGTAATGTACTGTATTGTTAAATAACATTGGAAAAGAAGTTGGAAACGTAGTCATATCAGGAGGACTATCTTGCTATATACCATCTCACAAGTCTATTGAACAGATAAATGCTAACTTTATTAACAAAGATGAAAATAGTGATGGTGTAGAGGAAAAAGAAGGGGAAGAGAACATAGATGACGATTGTAATACTGATGACTATGGAAAAGAAGGGGAAGAGAAATTAGATGATGGTTGTAATACTAATGAATGTATCACAGAAGGGCAAAATCGTAACAATGTTGATAACATTGATGTTGAATATGTAACTGAATCAATCAATAACAAATGCATTTCTATCGGTAAACCTATACATGATAATTGCGCCCACCTATTACATCGAAGATTGGGATACATTGGTTTCCCGATTATAAAAAAGATGTTAAACTGTTCAAAAGGTCTTAAAGTAAACAACTGTGATAATTATTTAGAGTGTTCTATTTGTAAAAGCTCAAAATTAAAAAACAGACTCCAACCAAAGAAATCTATAAGGAGCACCACACACATTTTTCAGCTGGTGCACATGGATATAGTAGGTCCATTGAAGCCTTCAATTGGCAACAAGCGTTTCTTCCTTTTGATTGTCAACGACCATAGTAGGTACAGTTTTGTGTACACCCTCAAACACAAAAGTGAAACATTTGCAAAATTCAAAGAATTTTATAAGAGAGTCGAAACTCAACATAATATCAAAGTCAAACAGATAATGACAGACAGAGGTTCTGAATTCATGTGCAAAGAATTTGTATATCTGATCAGCAGAGACTTTTCAAAGCATTAGAAAAAATTACTATACTGTGTGGGAAAGGTGGTTCGAATGGATGAACAAAAAAAAAACTAAAACAGGAGTAAAAGGTGTATTAAATAAATAATAACAAATGGTAAAAGTGACACCAAGCAATTGTATGTATATATGTATAAACACTGCGTATCCGATGTAAATAGAAATGAAAACTTTTTGTATCTATAAAAAATTATTAAAGTATTTAAAAAAAAAGAAAAAAAAGAAAAAAAAGAAAAAATGCTTTAAAAAGTTTTTTTAAAAAGTTGGCCACGCCCATCCAGTCACATTACCACCACCCCCCAAGCCACGCCCACAGAACTGGTAGAAATTTTACATTTCACCCCAGGCCCTGACAAATATATTGCAACAATAATAGCTTTCTCCCACTGTGAGTCAGGTTCAAGATTTATAAACTTTTAGTTCTATTTGCAGCCAATCTTACCTATTATACATCTAGCTATTATAATAGTTAACCAGTTAATCAATGACAACTTAAAAGCACTCTGTTAACAATCTGTTATTGTAAGTAGCTCATATAAATTCTACAACACTTTCTTATCTACCACAAATCACCTCAATCATTATCTCTAATCCATAGAGGATCAAGTATCCTTGTTTGACTCTTATTAAGTCGTAAGTCTCTGTTGTAAAATGTTTCTGCAGCATCCATTGTTTTAAAAATCTCACTGGAAGCACAGAATTCATCTTTCTGGGAAAAATATAGTCCCATGATGGCAAACATATGGCACGCGTACCCATTGTGGAACGCAGAGCCATCTTTCTGGACACGCGAGTTGTTGCCCAACTCACCTGTAACTGTTCATGCATGCACTCCCCAGCTGGTTTTCGGGCCTCCGGTGTGCATGCGTGCAATTCAGGGGACCCAGCAGGTCTTCAGAACTCTCCTGCACATGTGCGTGCATTTACAAGCGTTGCACATGTGAAAACTGCATGTATGCACAGAGGGTGTGATTGCACACGCAGCACATGGAGGGGAGCCATGCAAAAGCCATGTAAATGCGCAGATGATGCAGTTGCGGCACAGCACGCAGGGGAGGAGCAAAGCGCATACCTGTTTGGTGAGTAAAAGGTTCAACACCACTGATATAGTCCATCATTTATCAGTTCCATTACGTCTGAATTTCTTGTATTCATGTCCTTATCAATCTTTTCTGCCAATCTGTAATTTTCAGACCAGGTTCTTTCTTCCTCTTATCTGACACTAACAAATCAGATTGCAATTCATCAAAATTGCAGATCAAGTCAAACTGTTATTTTCTGCTTTGGGGTATCATCCTAGGTTTGATGATATCCCATTCTTTTTTTCAAAATCTTCCCAGAAAGCTTTATCTCCTTTTGTAAACTTTATGAAAAACACATTTTTCCTTTCAAGGAAAGAGAAATAGATACATCATAAAAAATGTCCATAGAGATAAACTAGGATAATTTTTCCCCCAGGGTGAAAATTAATCAAAAGAAAGAAAATTTCCCATTTATTTATTTATTATTATTTATTTTCTTCCTTTCCTTTCCTTTCCTTTCCTTTCCTTTCCTTTCCTTTCCTTTCCTTTCCTTTCCTTTCCTTTCCTTTCCTTTCCTTTCCTTTCCTTTCCTTTCCTTTCTATAAAAAAGCTGGTAAAAATAAAATCCTTATAATCAAATGTAAGTTGGGTGACTTTCACCACCGGACAATGAATTATTGCTGCTTACGGAAAGTACAAATGATTTATAGTTCAATAGTAAACAATGAGAGAACAAAGAAAAAGATAGTAAAGAGTTGTCAGGTAAATCAGCAATCAACTCGTTTATTAAAGTGCAGATAAAAAAATAGAGGAATTTTAAAAATGCAATTAAAACCAAGGCATGCTTAAAACAAATGAACAACTGAAGGGCAAATATGGTTTAAAAACCTGATCTTCTAATTGCTCTCTACCAAGAATTGCAATCTTCAAGCTCTCTCTACTCTGAAGGTTCACAACCATCCAAAAATCTTCTTCCTAGCTGCTCACATTTAATTCTAGGGAGCAGTCACCAAATGGCCAGCTTTGGTGGGAAAATCAGCCGTGGTATGCACAGTGATTAGAATGCAATACTGCAGGCTACTTCTGCTGCCTACAATTTGGCAGTTCAAATCTCACCGGGCTCAAGGTTGACTCAGCCTTCCATCCTTCTAAGGTGGATAAACTGAGGACCCAGATTGTTGGGGAAAATATGTTGACTCTGTAAACCACTTAGAGGGGGCTGTAAAGCACTGTGAAATGGTATATAAGTCTAACTACTATTGCTATTCAGTGGCAGGGCAGAAAAAATTGTCTGCTACTCACCACGTCATCTTGGGGGAAGTCATCCTTGGGAAAAGTCCCTCAGCAGCCCATTCGTCTGATTGTGTTTTCCACTCTAGTTATAATTCTCTGGTCTAATTCTTTTGAGAATGGTGTCCTTCTTTTCTTCTTTCTGTTCTTCTTTTTGCCAATTATATATTTTAGACCAATATATACAGAGATGTCTTAACAGACTCTAAGCGTTTCATTTAGAAAAAGAGGTGAAATAAAATTGCAATGAAAACAAACAAAGGAAGTAAGTAAGTAAATTAATATATAGCAGGTTCAATGCACTATGTCAATGTTTTTCTCTGTATAGTCATCAATATTCCAGACTAATACAGATGACTTTTCTCAACATTTATCTTTTATTTCCTTTCCTGTAAACAAATATAGCATCTCTCACTGTTTTTGGGTGACAGCTTCAATAGTCCTTTATCATTTTGTAAAAGGTAAAAGATGTCCCCAAATCTGGACTCCACTAAATTATGTAGTCCAATGATGAAGTGTCCTATTAATCTTCTAGAATTTAGATTGTATGAGTATATTGTATTTCCTTGATAGTTCTCTTTTTTTTAAATACACTTCAGGAAAATAAGAAGATGATTAATGGATATTTCCATAATGAAAATCTTAAAACTCTTTCAAGTAACTTATTTGCTGCTGGTACAGAGACAACTGGAAGCACTCTGCGCTGGGCCGTACTCCTGATGATGAAGTACCCAGAAATCCAGAGTAAGCATGTTTCATTTTATTGGCTTCCAATCAAAAATAGAATAGTAATTAAAAAAAGACTTTTGGTAGATGAGAGTGTCATTTGAACAAGGGAAAAATAGGAAGTAAGAATAAATTGTCCTTTCTGTTGATATTTTAAGGAACTCATCAATGTGAGAATATGAAGAAAAGGGTATAAGATATTGAGGGTTCACACATGTACGCTTCATTTTATGCAGTCACCACCCACTCTACTATTTTTTAGGAGAAGAATATTAGCACTCTAATATGAGCCAATATTGAAGACACTGTTCTGTTAAGAGTGTTGTATTCCAATCATTACTTGACTCATCTCTATATGCTCCACCCAACACTGAATTCTTTCTAGAGTTTGAAAATGTAAACTGATAGTCAATTAATAGTCTATCTCTCCTCTGGATACGAATATTCATAAACAAGGAAAAATATGGCAAAATGCTAACATAAAACATCATAGCTTTGTGTTATTAGGTATGCAGTACAAATGTTTAATAATTCTATTTAATAATTCTGAATCTACTTAAGTTAAAATCATTTTTAAAAATTGTCACTAACATTTTCTGTATCTATTTTCTTCAGAGATAAATATTGTGTTTCTCTAATGTACAGATAGCCATCAACTTACAAACACAACCGGAACTGGAATTTCCATTACTAAACGAGGCAGTTATTAACTGAGTCATACCCATTTTTTTAAAAAAAAAATTTGCAATAGTTAAGTGAATCACTACTACTTCTTAGATCAGTGTTTCTCAATCTTGGTAGCTTGAAGATGGGTGGACTTCAACTCCCAGAATCCCCCAGCCAGCACTGCTGGCTGGGGGATTCTGGGAGTTGAAGTCCACCCATCTTCAAGCTTCCAAGGTTGAGAAACACTGTCTTAGATGAACCATGTGCTCATTAAGCAAATCCAGCTTCCCACATTGACTCTGCTTGTCAGAAGCCAGCTGGGAGGTTCACAAATTGCCATTACTTGACCACAGGGAGCTGCAACTACCTCAAATACATGCTGTTTGTCAAGTGCTTGGATTTTAATCTCTTAACTGCAGGGTTCCAAGTGTGAAGATTGGTCGTGGATATTTTTTTAAGTGCCATTTTAACGCCAAGCAGTTGCTAAATAAATGGTTGTAAGTCAAAGACTATCTGTGCAACCAAGTCCTTCATGTTTTATCCTTCACAATTTGAAATTTTTTACATAAACTCCTATTTAAAACAAAATTCAAGCAATGAGTCATCCTGATACATAATCTATTCCTCCAGGGAAGGTCCAAGAAGAAATCGCAAAAGAGATTGGGGTTCGTCAGCCGAGGACAGAAGACCGAACCAAATTGCCTTATACCGATGCAGTAATTCATGAAGTTCAAAGGTTTGCTGACATTGTTCCCACCAACTTGCCACATGCAACCACCATGGATGTAACCTTCAAAGGCTTCTTCATTCCCAAGGTGATCAATCTGAAATTACTGCATTGTACAGGTTCCAATTTTTTTTAGTACTGTATAAACCATTTTTACATAGTAAAATGCATTTTAGGAGTTCAATCAGAATAGAGCTCAAGCAAGAAAGCCTATATCATTTCAGACAAGGGACTGTCCAGTCTCTTCTTAAAAACCTCTAGTGATAAAGCACCCATAGCTTCTGAAGGCAATTGTTCTCACTGTCAGGAAGTTTCTCCTTAATTCCAGGCTGCTTCTCTTGATTAGTTTTCATCCATTGTTTTTTGTCCTGTCCTCTGATGCTTTGGAAAATAAGTTGACACCCCCCTCCCCTTCTTTGTGGCATCTTCTCAAATACTGTAATACTGCTATCATGTCCCCCTACTCTTTTCTCTAGGCTAGCCAAACCAAAAATGCAGCTGTTCCTCATATCTTTTGTCTCCAGGCCCTTAATCATCTTATTTGCTCTTCTCTGCACTTTTTCTGAATTCTCAGCATCTTTTTTGTAATGTGACCAAAACTGGATGCAGTATTCCAGGTGTGGCCTTACAAAGGCTTTATAAAGTGGTACTAATACTTCACATGATTTTGATTCAATGCCTATGTTTAAGGATTGTATTAGCTTTTTTGGCTGCTGCTGCACACTGCTGGCTCATATTTAAGCAATCGTCCACTAGGACTCCAAGATCCCTCTCACAATTATTGTTTTTGAGCCAGGTTTCACCTAATCTGTACTTGTACCTTTGGTTTTTCCTGCCTAGGTGTAAAACTTTGCTTTTCTCCACATTAAATTTCATTTTGTTGGATAGGGCCCATTGTTCAAGTCTGTCAAGATCTTTTTGGATCCTGAGCTTGTCTTCTGCGGTGTTGGCTATTCCTGTCAGCTTACAGTAGTGTCATCAACAAATTCAATGACTTCTCTTCTATTCCCTCATCTGAGTCGTTTATGAAGATATCGAAGATACTGGACCTAAGATGGAATCTTGTGGTACCCCACTGCTTACTTCCCTCCATGTAGATATAGTTATTGAGTTATTGAGCACTGATAATCTATTTCCTTATTTTTCCTTACACTGTGTTTCTCTTTGCCTAGTATTTATTCAAAATTCATATATTTCAATTTTTAAAATTAAATTATCTCTATAATAATGTATTAAATAGTCACACTTTTTAATATCAGTTTTTCACTTTTGATGTTTAGGGTATGCAAATTATTCCTTTGCTATCGTCAGTGCTCCATGATGAATCTCAGTGGGAGAAACCCTATCAATTCTATCCTGAGCATTTTCTTGATTCTGAAGGAAAATTTGTGAAAAGAGATGCATTCATGCCTTTCTCTGCAGGTAATATTCTCTATATATGTGAACATGTGTCCATGCATAATGAGCCAATGCTTTATATTTTTGAAAGAAAAGTTCGCAAGATACAGTGGAACATTTGAAAAAGTGATAATAAAACCACGATGTAATAAACTTCCATTTAACAGAGTTTAGAATAAGATTGCCTGATGCTCCCACAAACTTACAGTGCCTATGAAACTGCACTATTATGACAACCATTTTCCAAAAACAGTTAAGCTTCTGAACATAAAACAACAGTAACAGTTATTTGAGGGACTGTCTCATCCCATTGGAATTGGCCTGCCCCACCTATGCCAGCAGAGGAGCATGCTGCAGGCCCCATTGGCCAGGGTATTCTAGCTGGCAGGGTCCAGGAGAAGAGCCTTCTCTGCCATTGTATCTACCCCTTGAAACATCTTCCTCCCTGGAGTGAGTTTAGATCCAATCCTCCTGATCTTGTGCAAGAGCTTAAAGACCTGGCTCTGTCATTTGGCCTGAGGCTCCAATGTGCGGATTTCACATTGGAGATGGTTAATGTATGAATAATAGATTTCACCTCCTCCCCTTCTCATCCTACTCTCTCCCTCCCCATCTTTGGAGGCTTGAGCCTTTATATTTTATAGTATTTTATTTGTATTATTTATAGGTGTTGTATAGTTTTATCTTTTTAATATTGTAAACTATCCAGAGTCGCCCTGTGGTAATATGGGCAGCCAATAAATTTAATAAAAAAATAAAAATAAATAAGAAATAATCAAATGAAGGATTTGTGCGCACGAAGAAACAAATAAGGTGATTATTAGAAGCCAGCATAGATTTGTTCAAAACAGATTATGGCACACAAACCTTATTGCCTTTTTTTGATAAAGTAACTAAATTTGTTGACAATAAAATGCTGTCAACATGACATACTTAGACTTCAGCAAGGTATTTGAAAAAGTAGCCACAACCTACTTCTTGGTGAGATAGAAAATATGGGATAGACAGTGCCACCACTAGATGGATTTGAAATTGACTAACCAGCTGGTAGTCTTCAATGGAACTACAGCTACATGGAGGGAAACATGCAGTGAAGTACGACAAAGATTGGCCTTGGCCTCAGTACTCTTCAACATTTTCATAAATGATCTTGATGAGGAGATAGAATAGGAACTCATCAAATTTGCAAATAACACTAAACTGGGAGGAATAGAAAGAACAGGGGTGCACATGATATCTGTTTTTCAGTACTTGAGGAGTTGTCCCAAAGAAGAGGAGGTTGACTTATTCTCTAGGTCACTATAGGGAAGACAAGAAGTAATGGGTGGATGCTTGTTAAAGGAAGATACAACCTAGAAGTAAGGAAGAATTTTCTGACAGAAAGAGCAATTAAGAAATAATCAAATGAAGGATTTGTGCGCACGAAGAAACAAATAAGGTGATTATTAGAAGCCAGCATAGATTTGTTCAAAACAGATTATGGCACACAAACCTTATTGCCTTTTTTTGATAAAGTAACTAAATTTGTTGACAATAAAATGCTGTCAACATGACATACTTAGACTTCAGCAAGGTATTTGAAAAAGTAGCCACAACCTACTTCTTGGTGAGATAGAAAATATGGGATAGACAGTGCCACCACTAGATGAATTTGAAATTGACTAACCAGCTGGTAGTCTTCAATGGAACTACAGCTACATGGAGGGAAACATGCAGTGAAGTACGACAAAGATTGGCCTTGGCCTCAGTACTCTTCAACATTTTCATAAATGATCTTGATGAGGAGATAGAATAGGAACTCATCAAATTTGCAAATAACACTAAACTGGGAGGAATAGAAAGAACAGGGGTGCACATGATATCTGTTTTTCAGTACTTGAGGAGTTGTCCCAAAGAAGAGGAGGTTGACTTATTCTCTAGGTCACTATAGGGAAGACAAGAAGTAATGGGTGGATGCTTGTTAAAGGAAGATACAACCTAGAAGTAAGGAAGAATTTTCTGACAGAAAGAGCAATTAAGCTATAGAATAGCTTGCCTCCTAGGTGCTCCATCACTGGAGGTCTTCAAAAATAGACTGCACAACCATTTGACTGAGACAATATAAGCAGAGGGTTGGACTAGAAGACCTTCAAGGTCACTTCCAGACCTATAATTCTGTGAAGGAATCTGTAAAGGATGTTATATCAGTCATATATTATAACTCACAAAGGCACTGTTTTTGTCAGGGGTCCCCAACCTGTGGGCTATGGCCCACTAGTAGGCTATGAGGGGTTTGCAACTGAGCTGTGGAAATGGCCGGCAAGCATGCACAGGTGTACCCTCACTTGTGCAAGTAGTGGGCTAGTGCATGCACGTGCACACTGCTTGTGCAAATGGAGCTGCGTGCACACTTGCGAGCTGCTCACACAGAACCATTCCCTCTCCCCTGCACTGGTTCACAAAGCCAGAAACACTGGGGAATTCTGGTTTATGTCATCACTAGATTGTCATCACCATTCAAGGTTCTTCAATCACTATATATCTGAAGTCAATCTTTATCAAAATGAGGGGCTAAGGATACTTACGAAGAACATGAAGGCATTCTTGTAAATTGTCTAACTCATTCATTGGGGGAAAAAGTAGAACATATTAATGCATACTTTCCCCCCTAAAAACTACAAGATTCATCATTGAGTTTATGGATCAAGGAAACATTCTGACAACCAAGAGTTTAAAGGAAGATTTAATAGATATCCCCTCCCACCTAATGAACTTTTAATAAAGATATTCCTGTAGTTGTAATTACAATCTCTACCTTGAGTGGGATGCTCAGTCAACCTCCTTTTCAGGGCATCAGTATAGAATGGTACTTATGAAGGCTCATTCTTCTTTTAAGTTTAGCATGCTTATGATATGTGCCTTATTTTTATTTTATTGCTGTATTTTAAATATGAGCGTTTTGTCATAACTTTGTGTCTTACTCATCTCTCCATGACAATATGATATTGGGAAGCTACATAAAATGGTTGAAGAAACCAATAAGCATAATTTTTCCACCCATGTATGCTTTCTTCCAGGTAGGAGAATATGTGCAGGTGAGACCCTTGCCAAAATGGAGCTCTTCCTCTTCTTTACCAGCCTCCTGCAGAAATTTACCTTTCAACCACCCCCGGGAACATCTAAAAATGATCTGGATCTAACGCCTGAGGTTGGATTTACAACCCCTCCTATATCCTATAAGACCTGTGCCATTCCATGTTCATAAGACACAAGACCTTCATAATAGCCATTCTCAGTCTTGGATAATGTGATTCTGTATGGTCTTGGCTTAAGAGGCTGTCTGAAACTATACTATAATTATTTGCATACACACAACATCTAGATTTTGAGAATGAAAAGGGTAGAGAAATCATGCTAAGTGCTTGATACATTTATTATTTTTGTTTGTTTCCTTTTATCCTTTTTTCTCCTATTCAATTTTGTTAGTTTTGCTTTTTGTTAAATTCATTTTAAGCAATATAGTTTTTTCCACAATAATTCTACATGCATACATACACATACACACATATTATTGTTAAGGTATTAGATAACTTAAAATCACACTTTGATACAGAATTTAGCTGAAGAAAGCAAAACAGTACCGATAGGAAATAACATTTAATATTACTGAGAATTTGTTTTACAAAAAATATTTAGAGATAATTATTGCTAGATATTCCTAGAAATAGAATGGCAGATATTTCAAGTGGAAAAAGACGTAACTGTCTCAGTCGGGATGAACATCTTGACAAGGCTGAAGATTTTGTTCAAGTAGATTCCTTCAAAAACTGAAGAAAAAAACACTAAATGGCAGAGGTGAGCAACTGATTTTATATAATCTGATAAAATACCAAGGACTAAAGTTCAAAACTTTACATCCCTTGAAATAATGTATTGGACAAGCAGCCAGTTGTGTTACCAGGTTAGATGTTTAATTGGGATGACATTGATTAAAACACTGAAGGTTGAATAGCCTGACAGCTCATACGAGGTTCAGTTAGCCTTCCTTTAAAAGGCTAGACTGAATAGCCTTCTTTTAAAGGGGATTTTTTTAGTTAAATAAAAGAAAGGGGGCATGTTTTGTGCCTTCAACAGACACATATTGGAAGCACTGATGTTGATCTGTTAAATGTAAACATCTCTAACAAAACTGTATGGCCTTAAACAGATTTTTTTAAAAAATGGAGTAGCTATATGAGCTTTTAACATGACTTCTAGAGAAAAAATCCCAGATGAGAATGGAAGATGCATAATGTTAAGCTTTCAGACTAAATCTGGAAAATAACAGTTGTTTTGATTTATGTGCAGAATACCAAAATAAAGTTCTGTGAAATATTGTTATAGTTTTTTTACTATTTTAATTTTTCTTGAAAATGCAGAGGAAGATACAATATCTTAATCATTTTAGATATGATTACGATTCTCCCCCCCCCTCCCTTATATGATTAAAATGATTTTATCCCAAAGAAACTTTGGCAAACTCCCAAAAAAGTTTCTGCATATACTGTACTGTATGTCATGGCTATTTCTCTGGGGAATGTCCTACAGAGAGAATTCAGTTCATAAAACTTATTTAAGGCTAGATACATGTTCAATTTCTACTTTACTGCTAACCAGCCTTATAGATAAGGAGGTAGCAGATGCTACTAACGTGGATAAATAACCCAATATTTGAATATTTCTGAAAGGAAATGGCTTGGATTGGACTTGTTTTATTATTATTACTATGTATTCTTATGCTTATATTTCTTTTCAAAATGGGTAGTTCTCAGAGTAACAGCTCCCAAAATCTTCCATCTGGACTCATTGTCGATTTTGGCAAATCTGCACACAATGAATTTGAAGAGGCCCTATAAGATAATGTTAAAGGTAAACCTGATGATTAACAACTAAGAATGTTCTTTGCCAAAATATATTGATGTTGATATAAATTTTAGCAATTAATCAGGTTTTCCAGTTAACTGATAAGCTCCTTGCTGGTTCTAAAGAGTCTATGATTTTCTTTTTAAATTAGATTTATATGCTGCCCTTCTCCGAAGACTCAGAGCAGCTTACAATGCTTTAAGCAATAGCCTTCATACTTTTGTATATTTTTTATACAAAGTCAGCTTATTGCCCCCACAAACTGGGTCCTCAATTTACCTACCTTAGAAAGGATGGAAGGCTGAGTCAACCTTGAGCCTGGTGAGATTCAAACTGGTGTAATTGCAGATAGCTGGATATTAATAACAGGCTTTAGTCTGCTTTTAGCCTGTTGAGCTATCCAGGCTCTTAATGATAATTTTAAAAAACGACATTAACTTGGTGTTTGCATTTGTTTAAATATGCCACAACAATTATTCAAAGAGAAATCTTCGTTAGTAGGATACAATTTTTTTCTCTTTATCTCAAGCTTGAACAGATGGTTGAAATTGTCTACAACTGTGTAAAGGAAGAAAATTGTTACATTAATGTATGTATTAAGAGGGATTCCTAGGTTAACATATTTTAAGAATATATATTTTTAGCATTTAAATCTTTAAGAATATAATTATTCCTTTTGAGACAATGTAACATTGGGAAGCTATAGTTTAAAATATTTTAAGAAAGCAATAAACCCACCTTTTTGTCATGTATGTTTTCTTCCAGGTCAGAGTGTGTGTGAGCTTGTTAAAATGGAGTTCTTCCTCTTCTTTACCAAACTCTTTCAGAGCTTTACTTCCAGTCACCCCCAGGAACATCTAAAGATGATCTGGTCCTCATCTCTATTTTTGGATTTATGCCCCCCACCCCATACTTTACAAAACCTGTGCTGTGTTATGTTAATACAACAGAAAAAAAACCGTAACAAGGTGTTTTCTCAGGCTTTGAAATGGCTTTATTTTAACAGAGAGACAAAATCTGACAACATAATTCCATATTATTTATTTATTTATTTATTTGTCTCCCATCTTTATTAATATTATAAACAACCCAATTTGGTGAACATATCCAATACAACTTGCTACTCCTCTTTTCTCCACAACAACAATCTTTTGAGGTAGTGAGAGAGTGTGACTGGCCCAAAGTCACCCAGGTAGTATTCATGGCTAAGGCGGGACTTGAACTCATGATCTCCTGCTTTCTAGGCTGGTACCTTGATCACTAAACCGAACTGGCTCTGTATATTATTTAGGCTCCATATGTTGTTTAAAACCTACCATGTTTCCCTGAAAATTAGACCAGGTCTTATGTTAATTTTTGTGCCAAAAGATGCATTAGAGCTTATTTTCTGGTTAGGTCTTATTTTGGGGGCAATGCACCCATCTGATTGACAAGCTTAACTGGGGCTTATTTTGGGAGTTAGGGCTTATATAACAAGCATTCTGAAAAATCATGCTAGGACTTATTTTCTGGTTGGGTCTTATTTTCAGGGAAACAAATCTACACAAAACCTTGCCAGACTGAGCACTTTACTATCTGTATACAATATATGCTGCAAAGGGAAGGGCTGTTTTCATCCTATTTCTCACACACACACAACATCTGAATTGAGTTGCCTCTTACTCCTCTGAAATTCACCCCTTCTCTCTTAGGAATCCACCTCCTTACTATGTTTCATCACATCTATATAAATTCAAAGAATATACAATAATAAAAGAATATACAAGATTCAAAGGGTTTGGGTAGTAATATGGAGAAGATTGAATGATTTGAGTTGGTGAATTTAAAATGTCTTTGCTTTCTATGAAAACAATTATCAATAAGTGCTTCCAATTAGCACTACCCTATTATTTCTTAAAGATCTCTTATCAGGCCCCTGTCTAAGCTTGAAAACAACTGTTGTTCCTTTAAAAGTTGCATGAACTTTAATATGGAATAGCATTGCCATTGCATAAATGGACTTCAAGGTTATGTCTAAATATATCATAACACGTTCAGACGTGTATAACATCAAATACAAGGTTTGATTCCTCAAATTAGATAGCTACATTTTCCAACAATCATAGATTTCTTTAAAAAATCCACCAAGTTCACTCAGATTTAGCTAAAAGGCAGAAAGGGATGTGGGTAAGCCTGACAAACTGACAAGGTAAGAATCTGGCATTCATGCTTTTTAGCAGAGTTAATGATGGTAAGTTATCCTCCAGAACATTTCCTTGAACCGGAAACCCCTTGTTGTGTAACACTTTAGCTAGACTTGTTACAATGAGACGGTTGTACCCTTTCCTACGATGCTTGGGCAATGTATAGCTATGGATCATAGTAGCAAATTGGTCTGTCAGACCCCAGGAGATGGGGCATCCATGTTCATCCAAAACGCACATGCTGGGGAAACAGCAAATGAGGTTGATGAGGTATTTCTGGCATTGGTCACTTCCTCCTCGGGACCAGGTGTTATTCAGCAGACTTGCATGAGATGCATCAAGGGAAGTCAGTTTCGGTGCAGGAACTAACCTAAAAAAGTTCTTTGCTTAACATTTCTGTAAGCAACTTAGGGTAAATCAATATAGGAACACATGGGGGGATTGAATCTTTTTATCTTCACAAAGAAATACCCAAAAGTAGGACTTTTAAGACATAATTTGCTCAATAGAGCAAATGGAGAGAAAAATGTTCAGTTCTGGAGTCTTCCTTCCTCCCCACCCAAACAGATAATTACAATCTTCAGAGTAAGTTTATTACACTTAAAACTTCTGAGAATTTCAGAAATTACTGGAGTAATAGGGGCTGGAAGCATCAGACTGCTGGGAATGCTTGACTTAACTGAAACTTTTATATCCACTCTCATGAATTAAAATTTTACTTTAATATTTACCAGAAAGGACCATTACTGTAAAAAAGCTGTAATAGTAGTTAGACATACGGAAGTTGAACATCTGGAAGTGCATCTGGGTCTGGGTAGATTACCATTTTGAAAGAAGATAATTTCACATTTACTTGCTTGGCATCAGCAACAATCTTGGAAGTTTTGTATAAACCATCCTGTAAACCTATGTTCAGAAAAAAATATAATTATATTTTAAATAAAGCATTAAACAAAACACCATCTTTAAATATAACCAAAACTACTAATGATTTATAAAACTACAAATTTTGCAATCTTGCTTAAAATATTTTGACATTTTTGGAAACTATTTTGAAGTGAATAAAAACTGAAAGAATTCAATTGTAGGTGCCATTATGAAACCAAATCTACAGTCAGATTGGTATCACATGCTGGATTACTCAAATAATAAATTCACTCTTATTTTCCAGAAACATCTTAGGGGCACCTAACACAGGACTGAAAGAAATCCAGCAAAATAGTCATTCACAAGAACATTTGATTAATCATTTGCCACTAAGTCAGTATCAATTCTTAGAGATCAGACAGATTTTGTCCATGACAATCTGTCCCTAATCGAGTGCTTCAGGTTTTCCAACCGTGTATCCATTACCACTGTAATCAAGTCCATTCATTTTGCTAGTGATTATTCTATTTTTCTCTCTTTTTCCTTTCTTTGGTCTTGCTATGTAAACTGACTATTTGGAATAGAGCCACCTCCATTATCCTTCTATCTAGCTGCTGCCCAATAACAGTGCCTGTTTAGTCGGTCAGCTGCAACAATTTTTACATCTTGGGGGACCCTGCTGGGGTTAAATGCACTTGGCATACAATTATCAGTTGACCCTTGCCATATTGCAAGTGGTTTTGTGCTGAATTGATTGTCATTCTGTCAATATCTATTTCAAATAATTCCATGATTTCTGGAACGTTTGTACAGGAGATGGACTATCCAGCTAAATAAGGAAACTGCTGTGGAAAACTATCCAATTGGATTGCTTCACATCCATTTTTTTATCATCACATGCACCTATATGCTAACAGTAATTGCCAGATTTAGAAAAGATAACTGCATGTACAGAAGGGAACATAAGGTGATCAGATCTTAAAGAAAGCAGACTGAATTTTTAAAAATTCAGTTGGAAGCAAGAATATCTCATCAGAAATAGGCAGGACAGCATCATATCTCATAGCTTGCCTAATCACTGGAAAAGGGAGAAAAAATAATATTAAAATCTACCCACAAATATTCCACCTATTGTTGGAGGTGGAGGAGTTTCTGAGGAAACTCATTTGATAAAAAAAAAGAAGAAGAAGAAGTAGAGAAAAGAACTCTACTTCCAAGCAAGATCAGAAGGGCACTTTTGACCTTTCTTTTAATTATTTGTACCCAAAGTTAAATATCAACTAAGAACAGAAGCAATAGTCACTGGAAGCAAAGATAAGAAATCAGAGGGATTATTACATAGAGCAGTACTCATTGCCACTTGGGCATAATACTCCTTTTGTTTCCCAGCATGGTTTCTCTAAGCCTATACATCCTACCTCTCTTTGTTTTCAGTACCACTGGATGTCAATTTAAGTGCAGTGGCATAATTTGAGAGGGGGCATGTATTTATCTCCTTGACTTATAGTATTATAGGAAGAGGCAGTCAGAAGGGCCTGTTGGAAGCTAGAAAGGACAGTCATGGAGGCACACTGGATAATTTTCTGCTTCTCCTTCCTTTGGGGCTGGCCATGGAGTAGTTAATGAAGCACCAGAAGTGCTCTATCAAATCTCAGCCATTTTATCTCACTATAGCTCTGGCTGAATAGAAAGAATGTCAGGAAAAAGAGGAAAAGGAAGGGACACCTTCAGAGTGCTAAAATGATTGGGATGCTGAAGTTACCAGTCAAAGGATAACAACACCGGGCATCTCCTCCCAGTTTCTATTCCAGCAGCTGGAAGCAAGTAGGATTTGGGAAGAGCAAGTCTAAGGAAGAATGGCCATTCCATCCTGTGATAAGGGTCAAAGCAATAGGGTTAGGAATAATTTTAAGGTGGGCTAGTATTGATGGGATATAGACAATCCATAGAAATAAGCAAATCTCTTTTAAAACTCATTCTAAATTACTTAATAGAAATCAATTTGTTCCTTTATTTCTATGTTAACCAAGTGCCTATGCTATCCTATATCTTTCCCATGTGCCTCAGAAATCTAAAAATGTTGGAACAAGATTTTAATGGTGGCAGTGGAAGACAAGGATAATAAAGGAAAAGATCCTCCATGTCAAGGAAGCATACTATTGGCCCTCACAAGCTTTCCTCCTGTTTAGAATCAAAATAATATAAGTTCAAAGTTATACCACCCTGAGTCCTTTGGGAGAAGGGCGGTATAGAAATCCAATAAATAATAATAATAATAATAATATAAGGTAATTTAGAGAAGAAAATGGGGCTGTTAAGGAGCGCCAATCCACCCACATTATTCTGCTTGCTAAACAAGATTCATATGCGAAATGATATGGCTCCTGCACTTGGAGAATCAAAAAAAGTTTCTTACTTGTTCCAGTTATCTTTCAGATCAACTTTTGGGGAAGCTCGGAGAAATATCTCATCATAAAAGATTGATGAAAAAACAGCATCCTATTAGAGTCTGGTTTAGCTGTATTATCGTTGTTATTAATATTCTATTTGAAGCAGCTTTTCTGACTTGGTAAACACTAGGATAGTCTGGGATAATGGATGGTATAATTAAACATATTAGTATGAAAACTGAATGGAGAAAGACTTTGACATCATATACAATTGATGACTCACTGTTGAAATTCTCAACTCTGTACCATCAGAAATTTTCAGTCTCTCATTTTAAAATATTTTTTAAAATTCAGGATAATCATTAATGTGTCCTTTTTCATAGCAAAGAATAATTTTTACCTTGTATTTGGAAGGCTTGCTCCCAGTTTATAGTTTCTGGGTTCTCCAACAATGCCTGGTAAGCTTGCAGATTTTTGTAGAAAACAGCACAGGCATTTGTAAAGTAGTCTAGGGCATCACTTTTGGACTATGTATGAAAAAAGCAACATCTTAATTCAATTCACAGTATTATGCTTGCAGATATGCACCTAGTTTGTTGCTATAGATAAAAGGTCATAAAATGAAACAAGGAGGTCTGCTGATCAGGGCACTGACTAGCTGCAGATCAGTAGGAGAACCTACAAGGAACTGCAGCTAGGATACCAGTCGAGAGTTTTCATTGCTCAGGAAGGAAGAATAGACTATTTTCAACCTGGAAAATGGTTGAGAAAGCCACTGCAATCCTTTTCTTATGCTGCCTGGACTGCATTCACATAATACATTACACAAAACAAAACAATTGAATTGAATTGAAATAGCCACTAGCCACTGAGTTTAACCCTACTCTATGTGCAGGGACAAAATCAAAATAACTTCAACAAATGTCTATCTAGACTTTGCTTGAGATCATACAGTTGAAAGGAAGTCCACCATTTTCCTTGGGAAAAGCATGCCTTTGGAAAGATGGTTAAGGGCCACAATGAGTACAATTTTCCTTTTTTAGGAATTATAATAGAGATAGCACATTCACCACTTACTGCTTATTTCATTTTAATGTTATGTTTGGCATTATTGGTTTGATCTTCTCAGAGGCTATCAAAACTTTTCATTTCCATTTTTAGTTCTAATTATTATAACTAAATCTGAAATGTCAATTAAAATTAATTATCGTTTAGAGGAAGGATAGGTAAATCACAGTCCCTAGCTCACTTTCCTCTAAAATTTCCCCAATTGATTTTGCTGAGCCTCTTCCTTAAAAGCCCATTTTTCTACAGCTACATTCTAAATGAAGTGCTTGGTGCATTAAGACCCAAATGGTTGTCCACTCCTAAAACAATCAATACTTAGAAATTGATTGGTTCTTTGAAAACATAGTTAAGATAACCAATAACAACCACAGTTTTGACATAAAAGCAAATTAGAATAAAAATGAAAGCAAGAGTAGCCAGGACATTGAATTTTGTAACTACATGTGAATATAGTACACATCCACATTTTTGGAGGACACCAACTCAGGAAAATCTGTATAAATTTTAGATTAATGCCCCCAATATTCACTGTGCATTTCAGGGTATTTAGAATAGATCCATTACAAGTAGTTTTACCTCTTTTTGTCGGCGAGTAATCACAGCTTTAAATTCTGGCCATGAATCCACAACCACTTCCTTTTTGAATGGATTTCCTCTGTTTATATTCAACACTGCTCCATAAACCTTCAAATAATGATGGGCTTACAAAGTTTTATTAAAGAAAAACACTTTTAAAAATCTGTTTCTTTAAATTCTTTTATATTCTCAAAGCTTTCACCAACCGGCACTACAACATTTATTGACTTCTTCATTCAGACTAGCAGCATTTTCAGCTTTAGACTCTATACTCTGCTGCCCCCGCTGGCCCTGTGCCCTGCAGTCCAATACCACAAAAGTTCCTGCTCCTGGCCCGTTTTGTTAGGTTTTGTTAGGTGCTGCAGGGTTCAGTACTCTCTACATGTAGATGAAGCTGCTGGGTTAGGTCATCTACTGCCATGAGATATGGTATCACACCAGCTGCTTATCTTTATCCCTAGTGAGTTAATTGATGCTGTTGATGTCCTATTTTGATTTCTGGGAGCTGTTAAGGACTGATGGGGAACAACAGAGATCAATTAAACCCCCATAAGACTGAGGGGCTTTGGGTTTTACAGCCTTCAGTATCTGGGGATTTATTATTTTTAAATGAGTTTGCAATGCCACAAAGAGACCCAGTGTACAGTGAGGGTTCTTCTGGATTCATGAGTCCTGTTCAAAGAGCAGGTAGCAGTAATAGCCAGAAGGACCATTGCACAGCTTTGTGTTGCATTCCTGTTAAACTCATTTCTGGAGTGGGAGGTTCTACTCTGTTATTCATGCCACAGTCTAGATGGAGTACTGTAATATGCTATACATAGGGACACTCTTGAAGCTTTTGCTGTTACAAAAGGCAGTTCTGTGTGCTCCAAGAACCGCACACATTATACCTCTGTTTTGTAAGCTGTGTTGACTACAAATTTGCTTCTGGGCCAATTTAAAGTTTTACATGGTGTGTGCCCAGGTTATTTGAGGGACTGCCTGCCCCCAGTTACATCTGCCATGTTATCCGTTCAGGGGGTACAGATATATTATGGCCCATCAGCTTGAGTTTTATTGAGCAGACTTAGGAGGAAAGCCTATTCTTACCACTGTCCTGTGGATCCTGACCTCAATCATATTATCCCTCTTGAAGGGCCTCAAAATGTGGTTTGCCAATAAACTTGGGGATCCCATGATAGAATTGAGTGTGCTTGATCACTGTATGATAGGGATTTTTTATTTCTTTTTTTATCTTTTTAAATTTAAATTGTGGTCTTTAATGGTTATTATTCATGCTGCCCAGAATCACTATGTTAGATGACAAATGTGACAAATAAATAAAAACAGATTGATCTTCTTTTCATGTATTTTAATATTTTATCTTGAATTATCTACATTACCTTGAGAGATTCAGGAAAATTCTTCTTTAACATTTGTTCTAGAATCTGCAGTTTTGTGGAACAGTTAAGCACCAACATCTTCACTTGCCTATTTAACAGCAACCAAGTACAAAAGGAGATCTCTGGAAAAAAGAGAACTTTGATGGATTGGACCAATGGCGTTTCTAGATTTTGCTCAATGCTTTGTAAGATTAGCATTGCCTTAAATAATATGAACTTTATCTTAAATTCTTTGCAAAGATGTTTCTACATTTACTAATATAATAAGGGTTCTGAATATTCAATACCAACTCAAATTGTAACATAGACAGAAATCCTAGCATGGAGCTTGGTGGCCTCAAGAATAAACCAACCAAGGCTTTACAGTGGAATTTATAAACTGGATTACCTGTACAGGTAGTCCTTGACATATGACAGTAATGTCCTAGGTCCCATTCATGTCAGGATTCAAGGACTATGTTAAATGAAGCATATAATTAAACTCCCTGTCCCTGCTTTCCCTGATGCATTCATTAAACGATTGCACCGGTCAAGTGCATGCGTCATTAGGTAGAGCATGGGGTGACTCAGGGATGGGGAAACTGTGGGAGGCCTAGTGCTGGCACAGGTGAATCTGAGAGTCCTCCCCCACCCTGAGATATCCCATGCTCTGCCTCCTGCCCCTGTGATTCCCTAAAGTCCTATGGGCCTCCTCCAGACTCCACCCTGTCATAATTGCATTTATCTTTTGAAGATATCCACAGGATAACATGGCACAATTGAAAAGAAATCCTGCTGGTTTTGCTTCCCTCCAGCCAGTGTAAATCCTACCATGTGGCCTCTTCCTTCCCAGATTCCTGAGTTCTGCAGACCTTCAGAAGATAAGCATGTGAAGAATGGAAGACGACCACTTGAAATCCGGTGAGGGGCAAAGCCCATGCCTTTGGAGACCCAGCAGGCCAGGATGGAGGGGGTGGGGAATAGATGTGGTTGTGCTGCAGCATCATTGCAAAGAATTCTGGAAAAGCAATCTCGTCATTCATAAGGGTGGTTTCTGTAGAATTTGTTACTTTGAAACAGTCATATATAATTTTGGGGGGATTGGGGGGTTATGTTATAACTTTGAATGATCATTAAATGATCTGTCATACCTCAAGGATTATCTGAAGTTGCAAATCAAGTTTTTAAATCCAGTGGACATTACATCATTGGTTTTCTACCAATACTTATTAGATGATTGCTTTATGTTTTTTTTCATTCATTAGTCAATTCTGTATGATTCTGAGTTTATGTATTGAATAAATTAGTTCCTTCACTAAAGGCTATCCAAAGCAGTACACAATAAACAAAATCAAGCATTATTGCTGAAAAAATACTGTACATATCCTGTACAGTACAGATTTTTTTAAAAACTATATTACCTTTCAAGCTCAATGATACCATATACTAAGAAAATATATAGAAGCTTTGAACTGAGATAGTGGAAAAGTGCATGTAAAAAGCAGTGCCAAACTAGCAACACAGAAATTACACTGCCTGGATGCAGAGCCTATAGTATAGGTAGAATGACAGACTAAAAAGAAACTCATTGGAAGTTTTGCATTTCAAAATTAGGTACTTTTAAGATGATCTATCCATTTAAAAAAAATACTCATAAATTAGGGAACCCTGAATACTTAATGCATTGATCTGTCTAGACAATCATTTCAAAGGCCATAATCCCAATTCTCATAGATAGCTGGAGCTGTCCTCACATACCTGGAGTTGACTCTACAGCGTTATTATAGAGACGCAGAACACAGCCAAAACAAGAAGAGGGAGCTGCACTTCAGATTATATATAAACCTTCTAGGATGGGTCACTAGGTGGGTGGAAACTAGCTCTATTTGTGGAGGAGGGATTTGAAATACTGGCCAAATAAATCAGAGATATGTTCCGCGTGTATTTCGTTACATATCCTCCTCTGCAATTATTTGTGCATTTATTGCAACAAAATGTTTTGACATACTTTAAATGAGAACTGCTATTAAACAATACAATCAAGTCATTCTTAGTTCAAAGTATTGTAGAATTCTCAAAATTATGCACAATTGTGAAAAGTAGGTAGCTTCTCTGCCTTCAAAACATTCAGCTTCTGATATTTGATGTCTGTTTTCTTTTGTTTGTCAGGGAAAAAATTTCTGTATGCAACTCTATCTCTTCACAATCTTATTTGCCTGACTGAATCTTTTGTGGATCATGGTTAACAGGAGTTTCATCTACAAGTACAAAAGGAATTGTCAGATCCTTAAAAGTGATACTGCCATTCAATTGGAAGAAGGGGGAGATTTGGATTCCATTTACTAGCATTGCCTGTGTCAACAGATATTTTACAACCTGTATCCTTGTGCCAAAGCACCCTGAGATCTCCTTAACGTTGAGGAATGTTTATGACAGCCATGTGGATTGTTTCACTTTAAAGGATAGTGGAGGATAACTATGTGAATATAGTACACATCCACATTTTTGGAGGACACCAACTCAGGAAAATCTGTATAAATTTTAGATTAATGCCCCCAATATTCACTGTGCGTTTCAGGGTATTTAGAATAGATCCATTACAAGTACTGTTTTACCTCTTTTTGTCGGTGAGCAATCACAGCTTTAAATTCTGGCCATGAATCCACAACCACTTCCTTTTTGAATGGATTTCCTCTGTTTATATTCAACACTGCTCCATAAACCTTCAAATAATGATGGGCTTACAAAGTTTTATTAAAGAAAAACACTTTTAAAAATCTGTTTCTTTAAATTCTTTTATATTCTCAAAGCTTTCACCAACTGGCACTATTTGCAACTTCAACATTTATTGACTTCTTCATTCAGACTAGCAGCATTTTCAGCTTTAGACGCTTAAAGTATTAGAAACAACTATTAAATGTTACAAGACAAAGATGAATGAATGGGAAAAGCAATTAGAGATTTTCATTTTGTTTAAACAATGGAAAATTGCTCTAACATTACTGTCAACAATTTTAATAGATCTTAAATTATGGCTTAGTCAACAAAAAAGAATAGATTATATTTACAGATCTTGATTGTATTTGTATAGAAAAGGAATAAGTAAATCATCCTGCTGGAGATATAATAAGAGCAATGTTTCATTAAAACATTGAAATAATGGTCTAAGGTTTTATGTTCTAGAAAACAATACTGATTTTACGATAAGAGTTTAACATTTTTCAACATCCATATTCTAATTACGTACCTACTAAATGGAAACAGGCAGCTGACCAACAGAAATGGATTCTGTATGCCATTCTAGCTGTCAAGGGACTAGTCTTTCAACATCAGGAAAAGAAATTTATACTCCCCCTCTCCCCAAAAAGCATCAATGAAACCCCAATGCAATTTATAAATGAATTGCTTACAGACTTATTTAGGGATGTGTACTATGAGATATGGTCCTTTTATTAGAATGCTTATGTAAAACCTTCTATATATACACGTAGTCATCAACTTACAACACAACTGGACTGGATTTCCACTTGTAAGTCATTACAATGGTAAGTTGAGGAACCCATGCAAACAGATTTTACAACATTTTTTGCAGCAGTCATAATGCAAATCATCACAGTCATTAAGCAAATCTATGACTGGTAAGTGAATGCTGCTGTCGAAAGTGCAAATGTTTGTTGCCAGACACCAACCAAAAATGCCGGAAACTGACAATTTTTTTTTTTTGTGTGTGTGTGTGCAAATAATGGTCCTATGACCACAGGATGTTGCAACCTATTGTGAAGGTGAGCCAGTGGCCAAGCACCCAAAATGCAGTCATGGGAAGACTGGGGAAAGATGCAACATTTTACGACAAACAGACATGCCTTACAAACAATAAAACATTCATTTAGGGTGTGTCATAATTTCAAATGGTCATTAAGCAACTGGTCGCAAGTTGAAGACTATCTGTATGTACATGCATCAGAAGGCCTTATGTATAAGTAGTTCCCGCTTAATGAAATTTGTTTAGTGACCACAGTTACAATAGTGCTGAACAAATGAGACTTACACTCAGTTCTTGAAGTAATAGGCATTATAACAATTAGTTATAGGATCAAAATTCAATCACTTAGCAGTCCTCATATTTATGACTACATTTTTATGACTAAAATCCTTACAGGAATATGGATGGTTTTTCTGCAGTTAGTGGTACTTTGATAGGAGTGTTTAGGAGGTAGTGTGAGATAGGGATGTCAATGAATGTAAATACATCAAGTGGATCAGAGACTTAAATTTATGTTATCCCTTAAGCGCCCCCCCCCCCCCCAAAAAAATACAAATTCATTATGCCTCAGATTTGAGCAGAATGATCCTGAAACTATGTTTGGACCAAAGAAAGGAAACAAGGGTCACATATATCTCCCTTATAGGGTTGAAAAGGGAAAAGAAACTTCAAGAAAAACTCATATAACATCAGTAAAAATATATCCTAGAGAAATACAGGTAATTGTTTCTAGAATCATTTATTCTGGAATATAGGATGATTGTTGTAGTCTATCTAAAGTAACTGCATGTCTGTAGAAAATTTTTTATAGTTAAAACATTTATATTTAATCTAAACTGAAATTTTAAAAAGCAGTACAAGTTTCCCTATTAGGCAGTAAACAACTTTTTTTTTATTATTTTAAGGCATTATTATTTTGCTTCTTGTAAACAGCTGCTACAGCCAAATTGTCCTTGACAATTTACATAAGTCTACATACTAGTGACTTAAATCTTTATCCCAGGGTGCTACAAAATCATTGCAGAATATAAACACAACACACAGACTGAAAAATTAAAATACAGATTCTATTATAGAAAATGTATTTACAATATGATGTATTTACACACTTCAGCTAAAATCTGTCTCTCAAATATGGCTCCCTTACTTAGGCTTCTGATGTCCCTTATATAATAACCATACATAAAATTTTACCTCTGGAAATCAGACTACTGTAGGTTTTCCTCACAGAAACATGTAAATAAATTATAGATATCTCACTAACAACACAGTATTCTTTAGGGTTGCATCAAAAAAGCATGTTTATTTTTAAAATATACAACTCTTTCAAAAAAAATGAAAAAGGACATCTAGGCCAAGGTTTTAACGACAGTAATTTGTCTTATTTTCCAAAAATGAATATCCCTTGAAAATTAACAGAGAGCAATACAATCCTGAGAAAGAGAATTATCCCCTAAACTTGTTCTTAAATCCAAGGAGAATCAGGTATTATTTTCTTTCAATGGTAATCAGAGTGAAGAATGATACCCTACAATTAAAATAGTTCAATTTTAGGCTTCTCCTGCTTTTAAGTATTAATTTCAATATCCATGAGAACCAATTATACTTCAAAGGACAGGCAAGAGCCAATAGCAGGTCTATTGCTTGATTATATACAATATTGGTCTTTTTAAATATAGAAATAAACTTAATATTCTCATTAGATGTGATTGGGCATCTTAATGTTCAGTATTAACTGGGATACTTCAAGCAACCAATGATATTGCCTGATATCTAAAGGGAGAACAAAGACAATAAGCACACGATTTTCTCCCACCCACCATTTGGAAGGAGCAAAGACTTACCTTTGGTGGCCAAGTGAGCAACTCATTCAGCAACAATTTAAGAGAATGACATAATGATTAATCTAATGCCACCTTTTTCCCCTAGACCTATTCTAAAGACAAAAATGGAAGAAGCAATTAGAAATTGAAGTATAATAGGTTCCCAAAAAGTAATAATGCTGGTTGAGCTTAGTGTTGTTTTGACACACATTCTCTTCTTCTCAGATACAATTCCAAATGAAGAAAGACACCTCAACCTGCTGTATAATACTCTGCAGCTAAAGGAGCAGAGTGAAAGATAGAAACCATATTTAAGAATCCTGGAGCATTAACCGCCTAAGTAAGCAGATTATATTCTTTACCCACATCCACAAAAATTTGTAGATGACAAATATCCAGTTCTAGGAGGCAGGGGAAAAATAAACTCCTACCCTTTGATTTTTCAGAGCCAGAAACCTGTTGCTCATTAGCTCTGAGTTTAACTGAGTCATAAGTCTCCAGTGAAAACTTGTTTATGCTTAAATGAACTTGCCAATGAAGTAATTAAATGTTGTTATCTGCATTTGTACATGTTTCTCAAGCAGGAGGTCTGCTTGCATCTAAATTATACCAGTATATTCAAAAAGAAACTACAACCCAAAACCAGGGGAAATTTTCTGTTTGGTACTATATAGTAGTAAGTAGCCTTACGTACTTTTAAAAGCTTATTCTGTCATCTGATCAAAATGAAGAGTTTTGCATCAATCTTAATGGTAATTACAGTCAAAAGAATGGGACTAGCTTGTTACTGAAAAGCCTATTTCTTGATATCTTTTCCCCAATAAAATTGTCAATCATATTTTCTTAATTACATCCAAAATTTCCAATGTCAATGGAGAATTACAGAATGCAAATCATGTTAGGAAAACTATTTCTTTCAAAGATTTCCTTGGAAGACAAAAGGAACTAAAGTTACAGGTTACTTCATTGTTCTTCTGTACATCGATGGTCTGCCTTTTCGTATAATTGTTCTAGAAATGCCATCATATTCTGCATCTCATGTGATTGTTGAATGATATTCATGTCATAAAGAAGAGCGCGTGGATTTCCAATCTTCAAAACCTCATTCTATAAAATAGAAAGTGTAACAGTACAAAATTAGATTAAAATGAGTGGAATACTTTTTATTCAATCAATGGCATACGTTCAAGACAAGCTAAGACTTTTTACTATTGGGAAGTACTGTATTTGAAACATACTGCCCCTATTTCTACTCACCTGAAGAGCAGGTAGTTTCAAATACTCCACTGAAAGAGCAGGAAGACCTAGGTCATGATTAGCATCTCTATGAAATAACTGGAAAGAATGGAAAAAACAATTAATATAGATTTAGAACACCAAATGTTTATTTTCTTTCCCCATACAGGAAGTCAATTGGGACTGGAAAAATTGTTAAGTCAAGGTACCCACAGGACCCAATTTCATGTTAATGGCAATCATTAAGTGAATCACATGGTTATCTGAATACATTCTCCCAAATGGGTGCCAGAAACTAGCAAAAAATACAAGTAGTCCTTGACTTACAACCACAATTGTGCTCAAAATTTCCACTGCTAACCAGTTTACATTTTACATTTCTTGCCATAGTTGTTAAGTGAATCACTGCAGTTGTTAAGTTAGTAACATGGTTAAGTGAATCTGGTTTCCCCATTGACTTTTGCTTGTCAGAAGGTATCAAAAGGTGATCACATGACAATAGGATGCTGCAATCATCATAAATGCATGCCAAATGTCCAAATTTAGATTATGTGACCATGGGGATGCTGCAATGGTCATACATGTGAAAAACAATTCTAAGTCATTTTTTTTCAGTACCATTGTAACTTCAAATCGTCACTAAACGTAAGTTGAGGACTACCTATATTGCAAATTGTGGTCATGTGACTGTGGGATGCTGCAATTAGTCATAAATGTGAGATGGGTGCCAAGCAGCCAATATGCAACATTTTACAATGGCTGGAATAACTAACCAAAGTTGATGTAACATTAAACAGTCACTAAACAACTGCTTGTAAATTGAAGACTACCTGTATCTGCTTCTGGAAAAAAGAGACTGTTATTTTCATTTCTCAAACTGCTTTGTCAAGGAAAAATCAAGTCTTGTACAATTGTTACTACCCAGAAATAAATCCAGTACTGGCTCCCAAATACCTCATTTGCTTCTGCTTCTAATGTTGTCAGCTCATGTTTTAATGCTTTTATTTTCTTCTGAAATATTTGAATATTTTCATCCACTCTACTTAATGTTAAGAAATCTTTGGTTATTTCTTCCTATGGTTAAAATGAAAGAAGATGACAACAATGGATTTAAAGTAAGGATATTACTGCATTTGTGTTAGAATTAAGACAAATTTGATATGTCATAAAAGTTTATGTAACATATTTCTTCTCTCTCTCCTTAAATATAACATCAAATCTATTGAAAAAAATTCCTATTAGTTAAATAGATATTAAAAATATAATATATAATTTATAATTATGTAATTTGTAAACTGGAATAAAAAAGACCATTTAAAGTTTCATATGCAGCACCTTGGGTTTCAGAATTTAGGTTTCTATTCTACTTTGGGAAGGGAGAGCTATGATAAAGTTGTGCAACACTTTTTATATAAACTTTATTAATTTTAAGAGACCATAAGAATTAGAAGAAACTAATAGAGAAAGAAACAAGTGAAAGTTCCAATTTACAGCAAATACAATGATGATTACAAGGTTATCTTACTCTGATTACAAAAAGCTCATTCTTTTCTATTATGCAATCATCAAGTGCATTTTAAAAATGTTTTATGCAAAAAATCTACAAGAGGTTTCCAGTCAGCCACAAATGTAGGCATTGTCTTTCAAGGAAGTGAAATCAGCCATGTTTTTCAGTTGCTTGTACATTAGTCCCAAAACAGAAGCCTTTGGTTTGAATTAGAAGAACTGAAGTTCGAACAAAGTTAAAGAAAATAAATTTGAAGTAAAGAAAGGAGAGAGGAGGGGTGGGGGCAGGAAGAGAAGGACAGGTAAAGAAAAGAGGAGTGGGATCAGGGAAAAGCAACAGCAATGGCAATGGGGCAATCAGCAGTAGTAGGCACAATCAGTGAGCAGTTGCATCTGCTGCTGAGCTAGGAGGCGTACCTATGAGTGTGACCATTGGCAACAGTAGCAACTAGGCAACAAGATGTTTACTGAGCAGCAGTGACAGCAGATGCAACAGATGAGCAGGGACGCAGGCACAATTGGTGGGTGCAACCAGTGACGGCAGAAGATGCAAATGATACAATATGTTTTTCAAGGGCAGCAGCAGCACCGCATTGGGTGCAACAAGGTACAGTGTGGAAAAGATGAAGAAAAAGGAGGAAAAGTAACATGTATAAGATAAAATTAAGTAAGTTAAAGAAGCAGAAGAAAGAGGTGAAGAGGGAGAGGGAGAAGGCATGGTGTTAGAACAGAATGGTGTTGAAACAGAATGTAAACCACTGGTTGAATGGATAGTGCTGGTGAGAGAACTTTATATTCCGACCTAGACCAATCTACATTACTTTAATGAAGGGCTTCTAGCAGGGGATGAGCTACACATCATAAGAACCAGGAAGAACATGTTTGGAAAACAACTGGCTTGGCTTATCCAAAGGGTTTTATGCTAAAATTGGAAAGGGAGAGAGATTAAGCTTTAGGGCCTAAACTCAAGCATAAACCTCAAGACATCCAATCAAGTGGTTGAGAAGGAAGGGAAACTCAGATACAAAACAGGTGATGTAGGAAGCAAATGCAGAGTCCCAAAAAGATGCCTATATACTAATGCCCAAACTATGAAGAACAAATAAGGCGAATTTGAAGTCCTAGTACTGTGATGGCGAACCTATGGCACACGTGGCAGAAGTGGCATGCAGAGTCATCTCTCTGGGCACACCAGCCATCACCCATAGCTCTTCCGGGTTCAGGTCTTTGTGTGTGCAGGAGCACCGGAAACCGGAAGACCAGGTGGCTGGTGTGCATGCACATGCCAGGGAGCTGCTTTTCTAGTTTCCAGCGCTCCCCTGCACGTGCGCTTCTGTTCACCAACACTGTCCTAGTACATGAGGCCGGATACGACATTGTTGCCATTACTGAAACTTTGGTGGGATGAAACCCATGACTTGAATGTACTGGATTTAAATTCTTCAAAAGAAACAGACCTAAGAAAAGAGGTGAGTTAATATTGTATGTAACAAATAACTACACTTCTACAGTAATGAGGAAAAAAAACCCTCTTCTTGAATCCATTTGGGTTAATGTAAAAGAAAAAAGGAATGATGTTGCCCTAAGTGTATACCACAGACACACGTATAAATGTATACTATACATTCCCAAAGTGATTAAGAGTAGGGAAGGTAAACCTTAACGTCCACATTGGTGCCACTGCAATTAAGAGCACAGATGCAAACCCAGAACTCTGGAAGCTTAACTCACAAACCAACGGAGAAAACAGTTCCATTTCTGCAGTTTATTCAGAAGGAACCATGAATCAAAATCCACTTCCCAGTCAGTGTTTCAAACCATAGTGGCTCTCTGAACCTTTGAGAAGCATCAGCCCACTGTTATTCCCCACCACAAGCTTGTCTGGCTGTGCAACACTTCTAATTCAATTCAAAAACTTCCCTTTAACAGTTGTCAAGTTTTTGGAAAATACCAGGAATCCAAACCAGAATCTAAATATTACATAACCCCAATAATTGTCAACATTGCTGATTCAGCTGGGCCAAAATTGAATCCATCAATGGACTTTATGCATAGAAGAATAAATAAAAAATTCTAATTGATTTGCCCATTCAAAATGGAAATTTGAATAAACTTAATTAATCCTTTGAATCAAACAGCAAATAATCAGATCTTAGCTAATCTGCATATTTATATTCTGCAACAATAGTGTAATGATTGATTAGCACCAACTGTTTTTTAAAATTCATAATTCTCCTTAAAGAAAAATAAAAAAAGATTAAAAAGGAAAGAACAGTAATGATGTGATATTCCTTTTTATAAGTATCAGACCATTTTGCAATGTATGAAAGATTAATAAGATTTATTATGACATTTTACAGATGCTTGTAGTAGTAGTAATAATATATGAATGGAAATAATAAAGTCAGGCAAGACTGCTCATTGATTTTGTAGCTATGGGAAACATAGCTACGGGAAAATCTCATTCATGGAATATTGTTTAGTATATCATATTAACTATTTACTCATTCAATGTACTATATAAATTCTTAAAATCCATCCTCTCTTATTTACCTCCAGATGCTTCAATTCTTCTTCCATTAAAATATTCTTTTTCTTTTCTTCTTTTAGAAGCTTTTTTACATTGCTGAGATAATTCAGCTCATCCACAGGAACTTCCAAAGTTTTAATACATTTCAGAAGCCTTCAATAAATTGTTAAACAACATTATCATTTTATGCTAATAATATCATGATTATCTGTAATATATGAAATCATGCAATGAAAATATCAAACCAAGTAAGACGAGCTCTTTTTGGGGGGGAGGGCAAATAAGCACTAGGGCTTATTTTTGAGGGGGATCCCCCCCCAATATATGGGAGGCCCACTTCTTCTGCTACCAGTGCTGCCGCCATGAGGCAGGGGGGGTTTGAGCTACCCTATGCACCAGCTTATCTCAAGGCTCCTGTAGCCAAACCACCATGCCCCCGCTGGCCCACTTCTTCTGCTTGCTCATGGCCACAATGGAGAAGGAGGCCGAGCGACGTACCGGTTCCACAGCCGCAAGATGGGGAGGTGGAGCTGTCCCGTGTGCATCACATTGGCTATCCTCAGGGTCCCTCCATACCCTGATATAGCTATGTTCTACCGGGTTAAAGCAATATAACCTTAAGTTACAAACCACAGTTATTTGGTTCAAACATCTACTTAAAGCAAAACTAAAGAAACGCACTATGGCTTAAGCTAATATATGCCATTTTTTCCTCTAAAATGCCTCTATGGACCATGTAAGGATTAGAATGGTATTGTGCAATTCAATATCTTATTATTTAATGAAAGAAATGTTTTTTTTTTTTGAAAAAGTAAAGCAACACTCATTGGCATCACAGAAGAATATCAAAGAGATAGTGGGGTAGATCCCTTAATACATATTGTATTATATAGAAGCTGAAGCAATTTGCATAAAATTCAAAAAACTTTGTAATTTAGCAAATTTAAATATCCACCTTTCTCACAAAAAGTGTTTTTGGGCAGCTTACAAAATTACAAATTCTAACATATGCTTAGAAGTTACTATCAGATTTACAAAGTAATTCAGATTGGAAATATGTCCAGATGAATTAATTTTTCTTTATTCTAAGATTATTTTAAAAGAATCTTGTACACTTGTATTTTTCTCCTTTACAGCTCAAGAAACTAGGAAAGGTTCCTTCTGAAATGTTTACTATGACCATATTCCTTTTATGGACTAAGCTGCCTCTTATTCAACTATTCCTCTAGCTGTGGCTCTTCACTTTGTGAAACATCCAAGATCATTCACATATACCATTAATTACCTACAGGGTGGATTTAAATCACAATTTAAATCACTAGTAAAAAGGCTCCATTTAAATCAACTCAATTTAAATCATAATTTTTAAAGAGCAACTTTTATCTCTGTCCGGCAGGGGCTCCTCCTCTGACCTGCTATTGACTCACCGACAGTCCCAATATTGCAGAATATAGCCTCATGCTACATAACTAAAGCTCCATTTCATGCTGAACAAACTAAATTATTAATATATCTTAAATAAAAAACTATCTTTAGATAGATTTTTACTCCAAAAGCATTTTATTAAAATAAATTTAATAAAAAATTTTAAAAATCCAATTTAAAATTTAAAAATCCGGAGGTTCTTTGGTTTGTTTTTTTAAAAAAATCATCGATATTTATCCACCCTGGTTACCTAGCTAGGTTTGTAGATTGGTTATTGATGCAGCTACTTCTTATCTTATAACTATTTGTTTAGCATCCATTTGAAGTTACAACACTGAAAAAAAGTGACGAGTCCTCACACTTACAACTTCACACTTAAAAGTATCCCGAAGTCACATGATCAAAATTCAGGCACTTGGCAAAGCACGTATTTACAATGGTTGTAGCATCCCAGTTCATGTGATTGCCACTTGCAACCTTCCCAGCTAGCTTCCAACAAACTAAGTCAATAGGGTAAGCTGGATTTGTTTAATGACCATATGATTCACTTAGAAACTGCAGTGATTTGGTTAACTGTGGCAATTTTTTTTGTAAAATCTAGCATGACTCACTTAACACTCACCTTGCTTAGCAACAGAAATTCTGGTTGTAAGTTGAGACTACCTTGTATACCTTATTTTCCTACACCTGCTTAAGAGGGTGGAGGTGCAGAAGAGAACAGCTGCATACTAGAATGTTCGACATTTCAACATATGCACTAATGTATCAATTCAAATAAATATGCTACTTCTATTTATCATTTCATCTTTTAATAAGCTGAATGTGTTTTATTAGGTTCTAATTGGGTAATAATTCTGATTCTAGATGCTCTAGGCAGAAATATTAAAATTCAGGAACCAATACCATTCTAATGCTTTTTCCTATAAAAGTAGAAAAACATTAAATGATTTCTAAAAAACCTAATACCGTTAGGTGCTGTCTGTGACAAGCTAAACTTGACCCAATATGTGGAACAGTTGCTCCAAAAATAACTAATACAGTTGCAAGGTACATTAAGAAGAAGCACTGTATAAATAACTTGTGAAGTCCTAATTCCCCTCTATTTTATGTGCAGTACTTTCTTGATCAGATTTGGAATTCAGAGGAATTTCAGAAACACTATTTCAGTTTTATTGCTACTATTACTTAGCTATTAATGACGTAAGAAACCCCTTTGTATTTGTACTATTACTTAATGTATATAGGTAGTCCTCACTTATTGACCACTTGTACAGTGACCGTTTGAAATTGTGATGGCCCTGAAATTAGAACTTACTAGTTATACGTATAGCTAATCCGCAATGTTCCAGATGTTATAACTCCCATCTGGTCATGTGATCAAGATTCAGGCACTTGGTAACCAACTTACATTTATGATGTGCAACACATACCCCATGGTCACATTATGGAGATTTACAACCCTTCCTGCTGGCTTCTCACAAGCAATGTCAATGAGGAAGATGGTGGGAAGGTCATAAATTGTTCCATCTACTCTCCAACCTTCCTGTACTGCCGCAACTTGCTTCCCAAAATTGCATGCCCCAGTGTTGCTTCCCCCTCCCCTCATCCTGCTCCGCTGGACAGGTGAAATCTAAGCTTCACCAGGATCTGAGTAAAAGAGACGGAGCTTGCAGTTCAATCCAAGATAAAAGAAATAAGCTCTGCATTGATTGGTTGCCGCTGCCTTCATGCCCCAATTCCTGAAGCTGCTGTGGCACTGCCCAGGATGGGACCAAACAAAGCTTGCAGGGATGCTGGCCTTGTGGCAGAAAAGCCAACGTTTTTTTTACTCAGAAGCTGATGAAGCTATTTTCCTTAGATCTCGCATTCTTACAGCTTCACCAGTGTCTGAGTAAAAGATGGCCATTTTTCTGCCACATGGGTTAGGCTGCTCTGGAGCTCTTTGAAAGGTAAGTGAACGATTGGAAACAGGGTGGGGAGGAGCAAGTGGAATCGGGGGGAGGAGAGGGCAGTGCCTCTGCAGACCTGGCAGGGGCAGGATGGGGGGTGGGGATATGCAGGGAACATGTTGCAAGGTCTCTGCAGTCCACTGTAAGGACAACGGCTGCTATCGTTGTACTTACAGCGAAAAAGTATCATAAGTATTGGAGGGGGGGAATGTCGTAATTTCAAACCATCATTAAATGAACTGTCATAGCTCGAGGAATATCTGTATTACACTGCTAACTGTAGACAACATTTTAAATCTATTTTATTGAATTCAAAAGCATTTATATTATCCTAACATTGGATGAACAATGGCAGGAGTTTTGGATTGTTGTTGTTGAAGTGTTTTCTTTACCTTTCCTTGACGATATTCAAGTGCTTTTCAGTTTCGTTGTAATCTTGTGTAATTTCATAGAGAATAGCTCTGTAAAGAGAGATAATATATTAACATTTTTCACCCATATGCACATTATGTGATGCTTTTATGTCTTTGCCTGGAAAGTGTTAATAGCAGACACAAAATCATTTGCATACCAAGATATCCTCAGCATAAACAGGATTGTTTTGTGTCTTGCTGTCTGCTTTTCAACATTTCCTGTCTAATTGTTAGCATTTATGTGTGTTGATTTTACATAACACCAGATGTATTTGTTTACATGTAATTAAGTGCAACCAAAACCATTGCGCAAAAATTCAGCTAGTAATCAATACCAATTCTTTTATTCTAGATGTGTGTTTACATGCACTCTGTGCAAGTGAAACTACTGTGCAAGTGAAGACATTGTTTGTTATCATCAAAAATCCAGCAAATACCAGTACTGCATTTCAGAGGTGTCCATTTGGGTAAAATCAGTACAATCAAAATTATTGTGCAATCAATCATTCAGATTTGCAAAAATCCAGCTAACAATCATTTTTCATTCCCCGAATTCTTTTACTTAGAAGATATTATTAATGACAATTGGATTTATTAATGTAGGTGAAAGTTCCTAAAAGAGAGGAGATAAAGAGTACGTACATTATTGTCCAATGGATCTTGGATTCTAGACTCTTTTTAATGTTCTTTGGAAGTCGTTGGCATTTCACTTTTTGTTTTGAAGATACCATCATGAATTCTGTTTCCGGAGAGTCTATTTCAACTGCAAAAAGTAAGAGAGCTGAAAAACCTTAACCTAAATCTGGTTAGACTGCTGTGCTCTATAACACATACTTAGTGTAATACAATTCAAATGAGACGTTAGCAGTATTTTCTCAGTAAAATATTTACTTTATAAACAATAGAGAAATTACAATAAATAAATTTAAACCAATGTGGCTAAATCCTGGACTGATTCTCAAAATATTAGGGTTTGTTTAGATTTTTCTATCAGCTTTATTGTAGTAAAATTCTAAGGAAACAACCAACAAAGAGTATAGAATGACATCAAACAAAATCTAAAATATTTCCATATGATTTTTAATTAAGGAATTATAGCTCCATTTGGCATCCAGTTTTAAGTTTTCTGATTTAAAGTTCAATACAGTTTGCGTAGACAAGCTTCTCAATATGCATCTCAAATAACAGACATAATTGACCCTTGCATATTAAATAGTCAATATTTCATCTATTTCATGTCTTTTTCTTTGTCTGCTAAATAAAAGCCTAGAAAAAATTAGATCCCTATGGGGTTCTTCTATACCTCTCAGCTGCCTGATGATGTCTATACCAGAAAATCTTGATACATTCTTGTAGAAATCCTCAAGATCTTATTTTATAAAAGATATTACAAAATAAACAAACATAGATTTTATTTCACTGTTCAGTGAGATCATGCAATTCAATAACTATTTGTCATTTAAAACTTGATAAATAAGGGGAGTAGCCACTGGACAGCAGCACTGAAATAATTATTTTTTACATAGAGAATAACTGTTATATGGATTTTTGCTCCAAAAGTAATAGTTTTATAACTATATCAGGTGTACAGTTATATTTCTGATAGGGTGACAAAAGAAAAAACTTCAAAAATGTATGATTAATGAAAAATTTCTATAAAGCTTTTGTGAATTACTAAGGAAAGGGAGCACACAGGTCTTCGTTAGCTAACATGTTTGAAAGGTGATTTTTTTGTCTCCCAAGAATAAAAATAACACAAGACTCTTAGGTTTTGTTAGTTTAACTTGTTTCGTTAAATATTTTTTAAATAATTAACATTATCGTTTATCATTTGCTGTTAAGCTTGAGACATACTTTAAATTTATTTTGCTATGTATGAGATTACATATTTTCAATTCATATATTTATTGAATTCATACTGCCGCCTATTTGCCCATGGCGATTCAAGGCGGTTTACAGAATATAAGACCACATTTAAAACAATAGAAACTGACAAAAAAGAATCAAAAAAATTAATATAGTACAATATAACAAAAATCACCCCACACCTCCCACACACCCCGACCTGGCGACAGCAGATCACACGAGCCATTTAATGGGCTCCATCCAGCTCTGGATTCCCCAGGTCCGCTGGCAAAAACAGGTCTTCAGCGCCTTTCAGAAGAGTATTAATGGGGGTCATTCTAATCTCTGGGAGAATGATGATGCAAAGGACCCTGAGATTTTAAAATAACTATGTATTTGAATGAGTATTTTCTTTTTATTGTCCAATCTATGTATACAGTGCATTAAAAAAGTACTCAGACCCTTCACTTTTGTCAATTTTGCTATGCTGCAGCCTGATTCTACAGTTGTTGAATTTTTTTTCCTCATTAATCTACATTCAGTACCCCATAATGACAGAGTGAAAACAGAATTTTTGAAATGTCTGTAAATGAACATGACAAATATTTTCTTTTGTTGATCACTGCCCCAGTTTTGTCCCAAATTCTGTGGGACAAGGTAAAGACAGTCAAGAGGCAAGAATTATCTGCAACAACTGTATTATAAATACTAATACTTCTTAGCCACTCATTTTCAGGCTTCTCAGATAAAGAAATGTAAAACAATACCTTCAAGAATCTGTGTCCCTTCTTCCACTTCCATCTGAGAAACTAGTAGTATTTCTTGCTATAAAAAATGACATTTATATTTTAAAAACATGCAAGTTTTTTAACAATGTATGCTCTATACAACTTGGCTTATCAACCTGCATGAAAATGCTTATGCTAATCTTTTTATGCATTCTAATATGCCCACTCAATCTTGCTCTTTATCAATTCTGTGTATCAAGTCCTACCAAATAGCAGAACTTGCTTCTGTCTGAAGCTTTCTTCTGCCATTCTTGATAAATTTCCTTTATAAATAGGTAGCATTTTCTATTGCACTTATGAGATGTTTGAATTTTATGTCTTATTTCTAAGATAATCATTGCACTCATCATTCTCATAATGGGTCTAAAAATGTTTGTTCTCTCCAATCCTATCTTTACCAAATACCATCTTTACCCATAGAATTTGAATTTATTTCCTTACTGCATCTTATTGCATACTAATTAACAGCTTTAAAGAGAAAGATGATTCAAGTTATTGAATAGTCCTTACACTATGGTCCCTGAATGCCATATAATTAACTGGGGTATACTTCTAACTACCCTGTTTTCCCCAAAATAAGACATCCCCTGATAATAAACCTGCACGTTTTGCATTTCATTTCCCTGTGTCCTCACTACTTCCAAAGATATTAACGGGGTCACCAGTGAGGAGTAGGATTCTCTATCACTCAGTGCCATTTAGGGGGTCCAGAAACATAGACCGCTCTACAAAGACACTGGAGTCTTGTCCAGCCTTGTAAACAACAGATTATCTCTGACAACCTTCTGAAAGGGCTTGCCAATTGCCCCCTCCCCCAGCTCCGAGGGAGCTGCTGAAGGTGGTTAATAGCAATAGCATTTAGATTTATATACTGCTTCACAGCCCTCTAAGTGGTTTACAGTGTTGGGATATTGCCTCCAACTATCTGGGTCCTCATTTTATTGACCTCGGAAGGATGGAAGGCTGAGTCAACCCTGAGCCTGATGAGATTCGAACTGCCAAATTGCAGGCGGCTGGCAGACTTTCTCACCATCTTTGTCACTTTTAATGGCAATATTTGTTATTGTAATGTTTTAATGCTTTATTCTGTTGCTTTTACTTATTGTAAGTCGCCTGGAGTCGCCTCTTGGCGAGATGGGCGACTTATATGTTTTCATAACAAATAAAATATTTTTTAAAAACCCTATGCTTTATTCAGCCAAACATGGCGAAGCACACCTTCATTTAAACCTGTCCTTTGACTACGGTTTCCCCGGCTGAAAACGCCGCCGCGGTTATTCTGCCTAATGCCAGCACCGAGATTTCAATGCCTCAATAAGCCCATTCGCTTTTCAAACACCACACGACTTTCTAAAGGTAGTGCCGTACATTGCGATTTATCCTACCGAAGTAATCCGCGGCGGCTGAAAGCCTGGGCTCTTCTTCCTCCCGTACTCCCTACCAGTTGCCACAATAGAGGTTTACCCACCTATTCCAGAACTCACCGTTTTTATTTCTACGGTTACTCCCCCTCCAGATTGGCCGTTCGCGCGAATTCAAAAATTGCGGGCGCTCTAGGTTTCCCCGCAAATGTTAGTGCGCAGGCGTTAAGGAAGGGCAATTGCGCTTGCGTGTCTGGGTGCGCTTGCAACGCAAAGGCGCCTGCGCAAAGAAGTCGATCTTCCTCAGCAGTACGAAGCGGTGGCGTCACTTAGCAGGTATTGTTTGGGCAGCCGCAAGTGGTGGTTGGTGTGGCTGAGCTGCGTTAGCCGTTTTTTATTTTTAAACCTAACACACGGAGTCGCAAACCACTGTTAGGCCTATTTGAGTTTTGCGGGCTGCATGACCCAGCTTGTTCGGCGATTCCATTATTGTGTCACGGTACCCGAGAAAATTAGGCTAATTCTAGAAATTATACGTTTCTATGGGTTTGTGTGCCGTCTGAACACAGCTTGTGATTTGGTGTTAGTTTACTATGACGTATCAATCGGTTCTCCTATCTCGGAGCTACCACCGCTCTTCACCCGTCTTCCTCTTTTGCAAGGAAGTGTCTTTGGGCATATATACAATATTTTGGAAATAGTAGACAAAACGACGCAGACCTATACATTTTTTCTGTCGGGCACTGCAAGGTCTGAATCCAAGTCTCTTAAGCGCCAAATCTCATTTGCCTTGTAAAATGTGAGTTACAGTTTACACTCAAGATTCACACATTTTACTTTTTTTTTTTTTGATGTTTGATCAAAAGTTTGATGCCTTTTTTTTTAAAGGCATCATGAGTTTATATAGTTGTTTTATTACTAATTTAGAATATATATTGCTCTCACAGTGACCCAAACAGTTATTCTTCCCTATGGCATTTTTACTGAGGTCACCTGTTAAGGTGAACAGTTTGAAATGAAAGCAGGCACTGTTTTTCTTTCTTTGTTCCCTCCCTATTCTGATAGGTGGAGATATTAAGTAGCTTGCTTAATAGGTCTAAACAATCCTGGTTCTTCCTGGTCCTTTTGTGCTCCCAATCTGTTAAGATTATTTGGTAGGCATGCTACAGCTGAATTGCATTTAGGTTCTGAGTTGTCAACTTGCAAAAACAGTTAAGAGAGAGGCTATGCAAAACAAATGTAAAAGTTGTTTTGAAATTAGAATCTCAAGTCTGCAAATCACAACTTGTTCTTCTTCCCATTAAACAAAACAGATACATCTAGTTTTATATGGGAGTATATAAAAGGAAGATCTACCTCTTTGGGCTTTTTAAAAATAACTAATTTATTCATTAATTTTATCCAGCTCTTGGAACACAGGCACATCTTCACAACTATTTTAGTAGAAAATGTTACGGATCAAGAATGGACTTCTGCATCATTGGCCCTTATGTTGTAGGAGAGAAGCAAGTCTGTCTCCCCTCCGACCAAGTTGGCGTTTGCTGCATCAGCATATACTCCATCCTGAATGGGCTGCAATGGCTAAAAAGCAACTAAAGGGCAAAAGCCCTGAAGAGTTGATATGGCACACTCCAGAGGGAATTGCCATCAAACCACTGTATTCTACACGTGACACAGCAGGCTTTCCTGAAGAACTACCTGGAGTAAAGCCCTTCACGAGAGGTCCTTATCCTACCATGTATACATACAGGCCTTGGACCATTCGTCAATATGCTGGCTTCAGTACTGTGGAGGAAAGCAACAAGTTTTATAAAGATAACATCAAGGGTGAGATGTGTTCCTTAGGGTTTGGGCATTAAGGACAATGCTATGATTGTAATCAGATATTTTTTATATATTTTTATACCTGTCAGTTTTGACTTCTAGATGAATCCCTGTAGTTTTCGTAGCCACTTTTTTAGAAGTGGGTTTCTGTTCCTTTTTTTAGAGCAGAAAGTAACTGGCCCAAAGTCATCTTCATGCCTAAGCAGGACTAAAAATCACGGTCTCCCAATTGCTAGCTAGATGCCTTTAAATCAAATTGGTTCTCAGTTGTAATTGTATTTACTTATATTAATTTATTTAAATATATTTATATGTAATTATCAGAAATAAGTTGTTTAGGAATTAATAGCACCCTGTTCAGATGATCAGCAGGGGTGTCAAACTCAAGGCTCGGGCTGGATCTGGCCCATGGGGTGCTTAGATCTGGCCTACAGGGCACTCCTGGGAACAGCGAAGGACTATCCCGTAGTGCCTCTGCCAGCAAAAACGGAGCTCAGGAGGGCTGCACCCTTTCACTTGCAGAGGGTTGCAGGAGGCTGTTGCAGCCAAAAACTGAAATTGGGAGCCCGTTTTCTCTGGCAGAGCACTCAGGCCACCACAGGCGCCCCAGACACGAGTGACGGCAAGCTGGCCATGCCCACCCTGGCCACACCCACTCTGCCTCCCCGTGGTTGAACAACCCTGATGTGGCCCTCAATGAAATAGAGTTTGATACCCCTGATATACAGCGTTCAGTTTACATTTTATGTTTTTGTAAGTACTTGCTCAGAAGAGATGTAATTTATTTCATTAGAAAGACTGAGAAGTGTTGAATATTTTCTCTGCTCAATAATAAATTGCTCAATTGCAGTCCTGAAAATACATAATATGAAATCTATTTAAATATTTAGGATGGATTTATTTCATTAATAAAATTGCTTACAAGAATAGAATCAGGAGGAGCAGTTCTGCTACAAAAAATAGCCCTCTGTGCTTTCTCAGAATAACTGAGCACTGGAAGATTGGGGATCCTTTGATGAAAATTGAGGGACTGCAGGATGAAAGAAAGCCTTGTGTAATTGGACACTTGCTTATGCAACACTGAATTAAGTTTTAATGTGATTCCTTTGGTCTGTATTGTTTTGAACAACTAATACCCCTTTTCAGTCAAATTCCATCTAATAAAGATGAAGATACAATTGTATACATTATATTTTATATTTTTACTAAATTATTAATTTCATTTTCAAGCTGGTCAGCAGGGTTTATCCGTCGCATTTGATTTAGCAACTCATCGTGGTTATGACTCGGATAATCCTCGAGTTCGGGGTGATGTTGGAATGGCTGGAGTTGCCATTGACACAGTAGAAGATACTAAAATTCTTTTTGATGGAATTCCCTTGGAGAAAATGTCTGTTTCAATGACGATGAATGGGGCAGTAATTCCTATCCTAGCCACGTTCATTGTTACTGGGGAAGAACAAGGAGTGCCTCAATCCAAGCTGACAGGGACAATACAAAATGATATATTGAAGGAATTCATGGTTCGAAATACATACATTTTCCCACCAGAACCATCAATGCAAATAATTGCTGACATCTTCCAATATACATCAAAGGTATTATTTAGTTTTGTTTCCTTTAATTGCCACATGGTTATCATGTCTCTAAGGATCAGTGTTTGTTACAGAACAAATTTGTACATATTTTCTTACAGCACATGCCAAAATTTAATTCTATTTCTATCAGTGGATACCATATGCAAGAGGCTGGAGCTGATGCCATTTTGGAGTTAGCATATACAATAGCTGATGGCTTGGAGTACTGCAGAACTGGACTTAAAGCTGGTCTCACCATTGATGAATTTGCACCAAGGTACATGAATTCAGGATTTTTGGGGGGCAGGGAGGTGGCTTCTTCTCTATCCTCGCGGTCAAAGCACATATTGTGAATTGAACTGTTATATTCCATAGTTTTACAATGGCTTACTATTATAGTTGTGGGATTTATAAATTAGATGAATTAGGTAAGTGATTAAGAATGTTTTTGAATCATTCTTTTTTAGTACGGTATTAATATAGTCCAGTCAGTTCTTGACGGTAGAGATAAAAGTTCTAACAGTTGCATTCAATTTAATTCTAGTTATCATCTTGATTTGTATCCATTTAGAACAACAGAATAGAATAGAATTAGATTAGAAGAGAACAGAACAGAACAGAACAGAATCTTTATTGACCAAGTGTGATTGGACACACAAAGAATTTGTCTTTGGTGCATGTGCTCCCAATGTACATAAAAAGACAAGATACATTCGTCAAGAATCATAAGATACAACACTTAATGATAATCATAGGGTACAAATAAGCAATCAGGAAACAATATCAGTATAAATCGTAATGATGTAACAGAATATTTATTCATCTAGTGGGGGGGAGATAAACAAGAAAGGAACCTTTTTCCTGTTTTTGCTTACTAAAATAAAATAAAAATAAATTAGGTACTATTTTCTATTCTATTAGTAATGCTGTAGATTGGGGGGGGGGGGTTGTTTTTTTATTTGATATTTTACTAAAATACTTCCTATCAGTATTCCCAGTGCATGAATAGCCCGATAAGATATAATTATTAACTTTAAAAGATGATCAATATTTGTTCATGGTTTTGCAGGTGAGAGAGTTTGGAATACTATACTACTAATTTAAATTAAAACGTTCCTCAAACCTCTGCTTTCACTATGGACTACATATATTTCCATCCTTCTGAAAATATAGTATTTGTTGTTCTTACATAGAAAAAGCCAGGTTTATAGGCTATGATTCAGTGATCTTTTAGTAAATTGTCTGTAGTTTTACTAGCCTAAAGAAATGAGGATTAAAAAAACAATTGAACTATGTTGCTTATTTAAAATATAGGTTTTATATTACCATTTATTCTAGATATGATCCTAAGTTATTTTATTGCAGGCTGTCTTTCTTCTGGGGAATTGGTATGAACTTCTATATGGAAATAGCTAAATTAAGAGCTGGAAGACGGCTTTGGGCTCACTTAATAGAGAAAATGTTTCAACCCAAAGACACCAAATCACTTCTTCTTCGAGCTCATTGTCAGACTTCAGGATGGTCACTAACTGAGCAGGTACAAATCAGAATATTAGTTATGATGACATGTAAATTTTAAAGAAGTAAATATAGTATACACTCAACATGCTGCTTTCCTGAAGGTTCTTTTCTTTAGAACTTAAGTAGAGGTACATCCAATTCATACCCCCAACTACCAGTGCTGAATTTGAGGGAAGATGCTGAGATCATCTGAGGGCAGGTGGGGAAGTTAGTTTCCTGGAATCTGCAGCATAATGGCTGGAATAAAAAAAAATGAAAACATTACTCTCCACAAGCATTTTAATTATTTCATCAATCATTAAAGCTTTGCCCAGATTTTCCTGCAACCTAATATCCTGTGTTTGTGGATGTGTTACATAGTAATACATATTTTTATTTGATTAAAATTTTATAAATTACGAAAGAGAATTTAGGCACTCAGAAGTGTTAGAACTGTAAAGTAGTGTTTCACATTAGTGAGAGAAGCTTCTGTCCTTAAAACCTTAAAGCAACTACAATCTTTGGGTCATTGATTTGAAGGCTCTCAGTTGCTTCTCTGACAATTTTAGCATTAGTACTGTTGTACATACAAACAGATTCACAGACAACCAGAGTCAATTTTGAAGCATCTGCTTGAAGTTTAGTAGATACGTTCTAAGCCAGCCAAGTGGCAATTTAGGTAGGAATTCCTAGGAGTGTTCTTGACACATCTAAAAGACTTCATATTAGGGAAAGCTAGATTAAGATGTCTTATAAAAATAGTTTCCCTTACAATGTATTTGATCTTCTAATTCTCCACTCTCCATTCCTTCATTGGGAGCATCCCAATCCAATGTAACTAACTCAGTTTCATCTGGTTATGATAGGTTCAACCTAGTATATCTTTTAATCTGATTTTGTTAAAGTTTCCAGGATATAACTGATGTCAAAGTCTAATTCAATAATATTACTCAGAACTGTGTTCAAAGACAACATGCATCAAAAGGCAACTCTGCATCTGTTTCATTTTTTTAAAGTAAAGTTATGATTTTTGTAATAGGATCCTTACAATAACATTATCCGCACCACAGTTGAAGCAATGGCAGCTGTATTTGGTGGTACCCAGTCTTTGCATACAAATTCATTTGATGAAGCTTTAGGACTGCCAACCGTGAAAAGTGCACGAATTGCAAGGAATACACAGATAATAATACAAGAAGAATCTGGCATACCTAAAGTTGCTGATCCGTGGGGTGGTTCATTTCTAATGGAATCTCTTACCAATGATGTGTATGAAGCCGCTTTAAAGGTCAGTTTGTTGATTATTATAGAGAATGTGGAATAAGAAGATGCTTGTAATCTTTTATATGAGCTCAGAAACAAATACTAGCTTGCTTATTTATATTGATATATTTCCTCTTTAACAGCTCTATAGATTCCTATTTATCCAACAAAATACACACACACACACCCGCTGCCAAACTTCTGATTAGCTAGCAATAAATTTGACTTTTTCATTGATGAGTCAGCGGATGGCTTTGTACAAATCCATGCAGTTTTCTTGGAAATATTTTCAGAAGTAGTTTGCCATTTTCTTCCTAGGACTGAAAAGGAGTGCAGCTGGGCTCAAGTCACTCAAACTGGCTTTAGGCCAAATAGAAGACAGGTTTGTGGATTAAGAGAGAAACCAGTTAAGTCTAAGTTAAGAACATAAACTTTATAATGAGGAATATTCAGTATGTTGAATTTGCGGGTTAGTTGTGTGCCATTTGTAGAAGAACTTTTAAGTTCTTTCATTTTGAGTTTGAGCTAATTTTAAATTATCATAGCACATCAATTCTTTTAAGAATTAGGAAATTTATTTTCTTATATTAACTACTTGTTTATAAAGAGGGTTCTTATTTATTCCTTTTGAGTAATTAATTTTTCTGTACTAGGGAGCCTAAATATTTTATTAAATAAATATTGTATTAGACAATAAGCACACTTATAGTCATTAACAACTTTTCTTTGTTAGCTCATCAATGAGATTGAGGAGATGGGTGGAATGGCCAAAGCTGTAGCTGAAGGAATACCAAAACTTCACATTGAAGAATGTGCTGCTCGAAGACAAGCCAGGATTGATTCTGGTACGGAAATCCGATTTTTTTTTTAATTGAAAAAGTTTTACAATACAAATTTTATCATTTCTCCCCCCCCCCATTTTCCCCCCTCCCCCCAATCCCCCCTTCCCTCCCTTTCCCCCCTTGGCTTCCCTTACAAAAAAAACTGTTCTTATATGTCAATCAACCTTAAACAAAAATATAGGTGAAATCCAAATAACATCAGATATTTTTAACATTAAATGTTAATTAATCCCCCTTATTACATAATAAAATCCAAAAAATAAAGAAAAAACCTAATTTTCCCCAATTACTTATCCCTAAACATTAACTAATCCCTATATAACATATACATTATAATATTCCAGTGTCATCTTATATGTAAAATAAAATTATGTCAGATATATACTGTATTAATAATTTAACAATTCTATCATGTATATAAAATAAAATTATTCTATCAAATATATGCTGTCAATCAAACGTATATAAACATATCAAATATTTTTTAACATTAAAATTTTCTTACATATCAGTATAGTAAATATAGTAAAGTAATTATCTATATTAATTAATCCCCCTTAATACATAAGAAAATAACCCTAATTTTCCCCCAATTACCTATCCCCAAACATTAATTAATCTCTATATTTTCAATCAAATACTGATACTTCTTAGTTTGATATTTATTCTGCACACAGTCCACCCATTTCTTCCATTCCCGAACAAAAACTTCATGGGTCCTATCTTTTAAATATGCAGAAATCTTTGCCATTTCCGCAAAATTAGCCATCTTCAAAGTCCATTCTTCTATAGTAGGTACATTATCTTTTTTCCAATATTGTCCAATCAGTAACCTAGCTGCAGTAATCATGTATGAAATCAATCTTGTTTCACTCGGTAAGCAATCCTTAACTATACCCAACAAAAACAATTGCGGAGAAAATTGAAGCTTCTTTTTCAAAACATTCTGCATAACCCACCAGAGTTTAATCCAAAAAGCTTTCACTTTTCTGCAAGTCCACCAAATATGAAAGAATGTAGCATCCAAACAATCACACCTCCAACATTTAGGTTGAACATTTGGATACATACATGACAACTTCTTGGGATCTAAGTGCCACCTATAAAACATTTTATAAAAGTTTTCCCGCAAATTCTGTGCCTGAGTAAATTTAACATTCTGGACCCAAATCTTTTCCCATGTTTCCAACATAATTGGTTCTGTAAAATTTTGTGCCCAGTTTATCATGCAATCTTTAACCAATTCGATTTCTGAGTCTCTTTCTAACAATAGATTATAAACCCTTGTAATATGCATCGGCCCTTTCTGTTTTATCTGTATCACCAAATCTTCTTCATGCAACATTAAACCAATTTTTTGATCTTCTCTCCATCTTGATTGAAGTTGAGTATACTGTAGCCAAGTTAAATTAATCCCTTCTTCCAACAGAGTTTTTAAAGATTTCAAACTCCAGCTGCCCCCATCATTGAAAAGCATCTCTTTATATAAAATCCCCCTGAGTGTGTAACTGTGTAAGCATTTAGAAGGTCTTCTCTTAATCTGACTGAAGTTAATATATGTGCATGAATAATAAGAATTTGATTTCAACTTTCTGTATGTTTTTAAATTCTGTTCCAAAATAAATTTAAAACAATTAAGAAGTTTTGGCTTTTTAGCAACATTGCCAATAAAAGAAGAGTATTGGAACATTATATTGTTTAGCATGAAGACTGCTGTTAGTTTTGCATGACCAAGGAGACTATTCATGTTTCTCAAGCAGTCTTCTATATTGCATAACTTTTAAATAGAGGGATAAAAAGACTGCTGTCTCCCAATCCCATCCTCAAATCTCTTGGACAGACCAAAGCCTTTTAAGTTCACTTAAGTAATTATTTGGATCCTTTCCTGCTCAACAGTTTATTAAGACAAAACATATAATTGCTCTACAAGACTTAAATATGTTTGAAGTTATTGTGGTTTGTGGTTTAGACAACTGTATTATTATTTTGTTCTGTACATTACACTCACAAATCCCATTCTTCTAAGTTTTCCATTATATATATAATACATAATCCAAATTGCAGTGTTTGAAAATGATCCTGTACTATGCTAACTACATTTAACCATATGTGCACAAACATTCTTTGAAGTAGAATAGTTACAGGAATTCAGCAGTTAGTCTGATATATGTATGTCTGTAGAACCTTATGGAATATATGTATTGTTATTATATGGTGTACTTAGAAGAGTCAAGAGGGCCATTTACAGAATCATTCTGGAAATCTGATTTTTCTTCTACACTATAATCATAGTTTGTCCCAAATTAAGAAGAATCTTGTACAGGTAGTCGTCGACTTATGACTACAATTGAGCCCAAATTTTCTGTTGCTAAGTGAGATAGTTAAGTGAATTTTGCCCCATTTTATGACTTTTCTTCCAATACTAATTAAGTGAATCACTGCAGTTGCTCAGTTAGTAAAACAGTTGTTAAGTGAATCTGGCTTCCCAAAATGCTTGTCTGAAGGTTGCAAAAGGTGATTATGTGACCCTGAGACACTGCAGACACTGTCATAAATACATGCCAGTTGCCAAATGTCTGAATTTTGATCACATAACTATGGGGATGCTGCAACAGTCATAAGTATGAAAAACAATCATAAGTCACTTTTTTCAGCACCGTTGTAACTTTAAACGGTCATTAAATGAATGCTTATAAGTCGAAGATATCTGTAATTGTTAAATTTCTTCCCACTCATTTTTTTCATTATAAACGTATAAATTCAACTTCAGAGTAAAGCAAATTCTTAAAAATAAAGACTGAAATCCAAAACCAAAAAAGTAACGAATTCATGAATTGCATTAATAAATTGTTCAGTTGCAGATATATTTTTTATTATATAAAGAAAACTGCAAAATAATGTTGCTTTGGTACATAAAAGAAATGACAATTCAGTTTATAATATTGTATATGTACTGGAATAAAAAGGAGTAATATATATTGATATAGGTTATAAAAAACAGAGGAACTCTTTACCATATCAGACATTTTCTGCATTGAGCAAAACTATTACAGCTGATTTCTATTTTTTCTTAACATCTATTCAGTATATCAGATGGCAAATTTTTAATAAAACCGATTGTGCAAGATTGATGATCAAAGGTAATATCATCTGCAGTTTATATGCTTGGGATGCAGTCAGTACTTTTGCATCAGCTTTTTTACTTGCACAACGAATCAAATCTCTTCCAGTCTTCAAAATCACATTTTTATGTGAGAACAGCTTCAGTGAGAAGAGCCAGACAATCCTTATTTAAAAGGCTTCATTATAAACTTTTAATAAATTAGTGCAAAAAACTAAATATGCATCTTGTATGGGAGCTCATGTTTTAGAGATTTAATGGTTTATATTATTTTTTGGTGGTAATTAAATTACTCTTTAAGATTTGTAATTAATTTCAAAAGGAAAATTCATAAAATTGCAATAGAATTGTCTCAACTGCATACTCAGTATAGTTTCAGTTTAGCAAATCAAATTATTATGCATTGAAAGATTAATGGAGCAAAGCGAAGAGTCATGAATAGGGTTCACTTTGGCTGCAAAAAACATTATTAGGTGCTGCTGTTAGAGAACACATGATCTGAGTAGTGACTGATCAGGGCCTTATTTCTAATTAACCATTGTAGTGCAACCTTCAATAATCATTAAATGTTACATGTTTTATATTGAAAAATGAAATATTACATTGACATAAGTATTCAGACCCTTTACAACAACAATTGAAATTTAGCTGAGGTGTCTCCCATTTCTCTTGATAGTTGCTGACGTGTTTCTACACCTTGATTGGAGCCCACCTGTGGTAAATTAAATTGATTGGACATGATTTGGAAAGGCACACACCTCTCTATAGAAGGCTTCACAGCTGACAATGCATACTGTACCAGAGCAAAAGCAATGAGGTCAAAGGAATTGCCTGTAGAGCTCAGGGGCAGGATTATTGCAAGCACTGATCTGGGGAGTGCTACAATAAAATTTCTGCAGCACTGAAGGTTCCTAAGAGCCCAGTGGCCTCCATAATTCTCAAATACAAGACAGGACTCTTCCAAGAGCTGATTGCCTGGTCAAACTGAGCAATTGTGGGAGAAGAACCTTAATAAGAGAAGTGACCAAGAACCCGATGGTCACTCTGAATGAGCTCCAGAGATCCTGTGTGGAGATGGGACAGAATTCCAGAAGGACAACCAATCTGGTCTGAGGGCTCCACCAATCTGGACTTTATGACAGAGTGGCTAGGCGGAAGCCCCTCCTTAGTGTAAAATACATGAAAGCCAGATTGGAGTTTGCAAAAAAGTGCCTGAAGGACTCTCAGACTGAGGAAAAATATTTTCTGGTCTGATGATACCAAGATTGAACTGTTTGGCCTCAATTCTAAATGTTATGTCTGGAAGAAACCAGGCACTGCTCGTCACCTGCCCAATATCTTCCCATGAAGCATGGTGGTGACAGCATTGTGCTATGGAGGTGTTTTTCAGCAGCAGGGACTGGGAGACTGGTCAGGGTTGAGGAAAAGCTAAATGAAGCAAAGTACAGAGATATCCTCAAAGAAAGCCTGTTCCACAGCTCCCAGGACCTCAAACTGGGCTGAAAGTTCACTTTCCAACATGACAAAGATCCTAAGCACACAGCGAAGATAATCAGGCTGCAGCATAACAAAATGGAGAAAAGTGAAGGGAGTCTGAATGCTTTGTGAATGCATTGTACATTGGAATATCTCAGTTTCTCTGTGTATAGAAGTTATTTTATATTGAATATGTACAATTTGAACTGATTTCACTTTGTGAACTGATTTCAGCTGACTGCAGATACAGGATAACAAAAATTATTTTTTAAAAAATATTTGAAAAATAACAGGTACAGAAGTAATTGTTGGCGTAAACAAATACCAGTTAGAAAAAGAAGAGACTGTTGAAGTTTTGGCAATTGATAATACATCAGTCCGTAACAAACAGATTGAGAAGCTGATAAAGGTAAATGCTGTGCAGTTCTTTTAAGAAGAAAAAAAATGTTTTGTTTTTCATTTTCTCAACAAGAACTGAGTTATGCTTAGGAATATGGCTATGGTCAAATTGCTCGGCAACAGATGAGTTTTTTTAAAAGAATGCTTCATAGTCCTTTTTAAGAGTGCTTTATACGAGCTATCTTAATCTGTTCCTTATTTATGGCTGAGGTTTGTGTTGGAGATTTCTAGTACAATCTCTTAACCCCAGCTATCACAGCTCTGGTCTTTTCTACAGAAGTTTCCAGAAGACTGTAAATGTGTGGCATTTGGAATTTTACAGTGCAGGTTTACAGTAAATATATGCAAAAATCTGATTACCCTTCCCCATAGCTCTGAAATAAGCAGCTTTTCAGTACTGAAGTTTGTCTGTTCCTTATTTTGCTGAAGATCTCCCTATGAATACCTTAAAGCACAATCTGTCTCTCACATTTTCTAGTTTTAAGATCAATTTTGTAAATATTGGAAATGTTTGTAAATATCCTATAACACTTTAGCAGATAAACTAACTGTCTCCCAGTTGTGGGAGACAGTGGCTTATTTTGGAACACTTAAATCTGAACTCAGAGTTATAAACATTTGAGATATTTTGTCTGCTTTGGGGTCCCCCCCCCATTTTAGTTGATAGGCAACTAAAACTGATCTTCAAGAACCTGGTATAGGGAATGACTTGACTAAACTTTGTTTCGGATGTTTGAAATTATTTTGAAGGCAGGAGAACAAACCTACTGATAATATTCCATTGTTGAACAGAAATTTGCTTTGAAGAACTTGGTTGCATAATTCATGAAATAAACCTTAAGCTTTAGCCATCTATAATATGGCTTTATAATAAGGTACAAAAGCTTAGCCTAGTTTAAAACAACAGCTCAGAACAACTCTAATGAGAAGTAACATGCTTTCATTAACCATAGAAACTACAGGAAACAATTGCCTGCTTATTATATTCAGATATATCTCAGCACATTTCATTGGAGCATTTATTTTTTTTTGTAAAAAGTGTATAGTTGATACATAGTGGTCAGGATTCACAATACGTATAACACTTTAATATTTAAAAAAGTTAAAATGAATGAATATAAGTGCTGGGAAATCATCTGATTTTGTTTTTTAAATTGATAAAAATTAGACATGCTACAAATCAATTTTAATACATTAGATACAATAGCAATAGCACTTAGACTTATATAACGCTTCATAGTGCTTTTACAGCCCTCTCTAAGCAGTTTACAGAGTCAACCGCTGGGTCCTTATTTTACCGACCTCGGAAGGATGGAACGCTGAGTCACCTTGAGCCAGTCAGATTTGAACTGCTGAACTGCAACTAGCAGTCAGCTGAAGCAGCTTGCAGTGCTGCACTCTAACTACTGCACCACCTTGGCACAAGGAAATCTAATATTCTGAAGATGGCTTTGATTTTAAAAATAGTAAAATGTGCACATTTTATTGATTATTTAATGGGCCTCAAAATTGGGCAGGTTAAGAATCTCAGAATTTATGCCTACAGGTAGTTCTTAACTTACAACAATTCATTTAGTGACCATTCAAAATTACAATGGTGTAATTTTCACTAAAAGTCACCATTTTTCACACGACCATTGCAGCGTCCATGGTCATGTAATCAAAATTCAGAAGCCTGGCAACTGATTCATACTTATGACAGTTGCAGTGTCTTGAGGTCATATAATCACGTTTTGCAAATTTCTGACAAGCAAAGTCAATGGGAAAACCAAATTCGCTTAACAGCCATGTTACTAATTTAACACTCTGCAGTGATTCACTTAATAGTTGTGGCAAGAAAGATCAAACTCATTTAACAAATGTTAAAATTGTTTAACAAAAATTATTTAACAAATGTCTTGTTTAATAACATAAATTTTGAGTTCAATTGTGGTTGTAAGTCAAGGACCAATGTATTTAGCAGTTTAAGAGCAATTGATTTGCAAACTTGTCAATCTTTCTTTAATTTGTGCTTGGCTTTAAATCCCAGTTTCAGACATACACGTATTTTGTAACTGAGATGGCTCAATATCTTGTGAAGTGGGGTCGGGGGATATATGTGGGCCTACTGATTACGTACCTGGCTCCCTGCCATGTAACGGCGGCCCTGCCTGAGCTGCTTGATGTTATAGCCGGGGTGGCGGTGGAAACCCCCAGATTTATTGTTATGGGGGATTTTAATCTTCCATCTGCTGGTGAAATGTCGGAGTCAGCTCGGAAGTTCATGGCTTCCATGGCGGCTATGGACCTGACCCAAATAGTTAAAGGCCCCACCCACTTGGGGAATCATACTCTGGACTTGATTTTTGTCTGGGACCAGTGGCTGAATGAAGTTAAAATAGGGGATATAGACATCAAGCCTTGTCATGGTCTGATCATTCTCTCCTTCACATGGACTTTCAAGTCATTTCCACCCACTGCAGGGAAACGGAATCGACCCAATGGTTCCGTCCCAGGCGCCTGATGGACCCTGAGAGGTTCCTGACGGAGCTTGGGCCATTTCCTGAGACTCTGACTCACGACTCGAACTGAGGACCTAGTGGTCGCCTAGGACAGGGCTGCTCCTGGGGCCTTGGACCGCGTCGTGCCTTTGCGGCTCCAGGGGATTATAAAAGCTTCTCTGAGTGAGCGTTTCTTTCCCGCCACCTTGAAAGAGGCGGTTGTGAAGCCCCTCCTCAAGAAACCTTCCCTGGACCCGGCTTTATTATCAAACTATCGTCCAGTCTCCAATCTTTGCTTCATTGCAACGGTTGATGAGAGTGTGGTGGCCCGACAACTACCCCAATACCTGGATGAAGATGTCTATCTGGATCCGTTCCAGTCGGGCTTCAGGTCACGATACAGCACGAAATGGCATTGGTCATGTTGGTTGATGATCTCTGGAGGGTCTGGGACAGAGGTTGCTCCTCTATCCTGGTCCTATTAGATCTCTCAGCGGCTTTTGATACCATCAACCATGGTATACTACTGCACCAGCTGGAGAGGTTAGGGATAGGGGGCACCGTGCTTCGGTGGTTCTCCTTTCTCTCTGACCGTTTGCAGTTTGTGTTGGCAGGGGGGCAGAGGCACCTTACTTCTGGGGTGCCGCAAGCGTCGGTCCTCTCACCTCCTCTGTTCAACATTTATGTAAAACCACTAGGCGAGATCATCCGTGGTTTCAGGGTGAATGTTCATCAATATGCTGATGACACTCAGCTATACATCTCCACCCCAACGATGCCCTTACTGTGATGTCCCATTGCCTGGAGGCCGTACGGATCTGGATGGGGAGAAACAAACTCAGACTCAACCCCTCCAAGACTGAGTGGCTCTGGCTTCCAGCGTCCCGGTATAGTCAGCTGGTACCATCACTGACAATCGGGGATGAGAACGAGGGCCCGCAATTTGGGTGTCCTCCTGGACTCACGGCTATCTTTAGAAGACCATTTGACAGCTGTGGCCAGGGGGGCCTTTTATCAGGTTCGCCTGATCCACCAGTTGCATCCCTTTCTGGATCAGGATGCCTTGCACACAGTCACTCATGCCCTAGTCACCTCCTGTATGGACTACTGCAATGCTCTCTACATGGGGCTCCCCTTGAAAAGCACCCAGAGGCTCCAACTGGTCCAGAATATAGCTGCGCGGGTGATTATGGGTGCATCTCGTTGCATCCATGTAACACCCTTCCTATGCAAGCTGCACTGGCTCCCAGTGGTCTTCTGGGTGCGATTCAAGGTGTTAGTTATCACCTTTAAAGGGCTCCATGGCTTAGGACTTGGGTACTTACGAGACCGTCTTTTCCCACCAATAGCCTCCCACCGACCAGTTCGTTCTCACAGGGAGGGACTACTCAGGGTACCGTCAGTCAAATTGTGCCGACTGGTGACTCCCAGGGGGAGGGCCTTCTCTGTAAGGGCTCCAACCCTTTGGAATGAACTGCCCCCTGATATACAAAACATTCCTAATCTCTGTGCTTTCCACTGTGCCCTCAAGACCCTGATGTTCAATCAGGCAGGGCTAAACATGTTAACTGGGAATGATTAAAATATTATCTAATTCTGGGTTTTATTTAATTTGGGCTAAACTATGTTATAATTTTAATTATCAATTTTATGATGTTTATGTATCTTTTATTTTTTCTTGACTGTACACCGCCTTGAGTCCTGCGGGAGAAAGGTGGTATAGAAATATAATAAATAAATAAGTAAGTAAGCAAGTAAGTCTTTTTTCATCAACATAGATATGTGAAGAAAGTCGGGGTGGAATATGCTGTGATTAGTAGTGTACAATACTACTTTTTTTCCATGCTTCTTAAAGGTGAAAGCTTGCAGAGATGAAATAGCAGCCCAAAAGTGTCTCACTGCTTTAACTGAATGTGCGGCTACAAGCCAAGGTAACTTGTTGGCCCTAGCAGTAGAAGCAGCACGCGCAAGGTAGGTGGAAAGAATTATGCACATTTATCAAATAACTAAATGGTCTTTAGAGCTACTCTTTTGGTTCATAGGGGAGTTATGTACTTGACAAGCACAGTGCCTCTCTGCACTCAGTCTGCAAAGCAACAGATTGTGGTATGAAGGAACATGGAGATAAATTACTAGAATATCCTTAGAATACACAGTGTGTCCATTGCTTCCAAAAATGTATACAGAAGAGATTACTGCAGAACAGAAGAAGCTTCTTGGATGAGAAGCGAAACATCTTCAAGGAAAAACAAAGCCCAGTTGCCTTTTGAAGGGGGGGGGGACACCTTTGGAATAACAGTGACTCTATGGAGTGTCTCCATAGACAGATGAGATTACTGGTATATACAAAATAATTTTGTCTAGTGGTTAAGGCACCAGACTAGATTTAGTAGTTGGATGTGCTAAAACCTAGCTTTAATTTATTCCCCTGTAATTTTGAATGCCTGTCACCATGTTGACATGAAAGCCTATACAAGAACTATAAAAGCCCATAGTGTAATTGAGAAACTGGAAAAATCACATATTCCAATCATGCTATCCATTATAATGTATTAAGTAAATTTCTGTTAATCACTTCAAAAACAGTTCTCCCTGCGAGTATTTAATGCCACAAAACTGAATTAGGAGGCAGTGTGGTTTAGCAATAAAGGTGTGGATTAACAGCAGAAATCCATCCTTTTCCAGAGAAGCTCGCGGAGTGACCCTAGGCCAGTCATCTATCAGCCCAACTACCTCATTGGGGGGGGGGGGGATTTTCAGGAGGGGGAGAGATGAGAAGCGGGAGCACGGTATATATTTCCTTGCATTTTTGAACAAAAATCAAGCTATATATTTTAACAGATTATGCACATATATATGTAACCTATTATAATTTTAAATATTAAACTGGAGACCATGTAAATAAGCATGCTATTTGTACAGTATACTGCTATAGTACAAGAACACAGCTTTTGCTAACAATACTATAGTTGTATAGTTTATACCTCTTCAAAAGAAATAAATGTAATGTTTTGATTGTATACTTGCTTCAGATGTACAGTTGGTGAAATAACAGATGCAATGAAAAAGGTATTTGGTGAGCACAGAGCCAGTGATCGCATGGTGAGTGGCGCCTACCGTCAAGAATTTGGAGAGAGTGATGAGATTACTCAAGCCATCAGCAGGTAAAACATGTACTCTTTTCCTCTGTGTTTATGTGTTTTATTTTCCAAGAGTTCAAATTCTCTACAGGTAGTCCTTGACTCACGACTGCTTGCTTAGGGAAGCAAAGACAGTTCTCCAAAAGGAACTTACATCCCAGTTTCAAAGTTCCAATGGCCACTCCACATGATTTCACAATTGCATTTTGGATGGCTGGCAACCTGCCCATATTTACAGCTGTTTGGTAGTGTGACAGTGATTTATGACATTTTTACTTGAAAATAGTGTTTAATTCCAGCTTCCAACAAAAATGGCTAAATGGGCTTGCATAACAACCACCGCATTTAATTACCAACCATGGAGTTTGCTGCAAGATGTCATAAAATAGAGCATAGTCACATGGTGATTCACTTAATGATTGGAAAAACTTATGGTTGTACATTGATGACTACTTGTAGTTTATCTTAGATCTTATGTATTTTCTCTTCATTTTTAAATTAGGAGGTTGCTTTCTCTCTCTTCCATTCTTTAAGCCAGTTATATTTCTTTAGTAAATGTGATTCTTCAAAATTTTGTAAAATCCACTAATACCTTTAAAGCTTTTGTATCTTTCTGCATATCTAAATATTTTTAATGTTTCTATGTCGGGACTCCACATTATTTTTTTTAGTTTACTTGTTTAATAATTCATTTAATCTATCATTTTCCTAATGAGATTTGACAATATTTTGACATTAAAATTTAGCAAATAAGTATATTTTGAATATGATTTTTAAAAAAATCTTTTAATTTTCAGTTTCAAAACTATAAACTGATATGCACATGCAATTTCATGCTCATAGTCTTTACACAACTCAAAGTTATGTCTGTACATTGGAAATGATAACTCTGTGGCGTCCAGGATGAGTGTGACATGAACTGCCATGTCTCTTCATTTCTTTAAAGCCGCCTTCTTTTTCCTGCTTCTTCACTAGATTTCCTTCTATCAGCTTTCTTCCTCCTACCTTTTATCTAGTTCCCTCAGTTTTTTCCTATTCTTTCTCTCTCTACTTTTCCATTCTGTCGATACCCAATGTTTTATCCCCTTTCCTTTCCTTTATTATTTATTTATATTCTGCCTTTGTTACTTTCATAAATAACTCAAGGCAGTGAACAAAACCTAATACTCCTTTTTCATCCTACGCTCCCCACAACAACAGTTCTGTGTAGTATATTGATCTGACAGACTGACTGACCTAAAATCACACAGCCAGCTTTCAGACCTAAAGTGGGATTAAAACTCAGTCTCCAGGTTTCAAGCCTGGTACCTTAACAACTAGTTTTATTTCTTTATTCCAAAAGAACAGAAATCCTCAGCAATTTTTATGTTCATTAGTTGAAAAAACAATTGCATTTACAGCTGCTTAATATTGACACAATTCTGCACTATTTTTAAAATACACAAGGCTGCCCAACAATAGCTCTGGGAGGGAAACATTAGTAAAAAAACAAAGAATGAAAATCCAACCAGTATAAAATCAATACAACAAACTATATAATACACACAGAGCTGGAGCTAGAAATAACAAACCCTGTTTACTTTTTCCTTAAGAGGAAAATACAGGTAGTCCTTGACTTAAAACAGTTCATTTAGTGACCATTTTAAATTACAATGGCCCTGAAAAAGTGATTTATCACTGTTTTTCATACTTATGACTGTTGCACCATCTCAGTGGTCACATGATGAGGATTCAGACACTTGGCAATTGATTCATATTTATACTTACAGTATCCCAAGGTCATGTGATCACTGTTTGCTATCTTCTGATAAGCAAAGTCAATGGGGAAACTTAGCCGTGTTGCTAACTGAACAACTACAGTGATTCATTTAACAACTGTGGCAAGAAACATTGCAAAATGGGGCTAAATTCACTTAACAACTGTCTCGCTTACAACAGAAATTTGGAGCTCAATTATGGTAGTATGTTGAGGTCTACCTGCACTTAAAGATATGTGTGTGAGGAAGAAAATAATAAATCATAGAAAATTCAAAAATATCTCATTTAACATCTTGTCCTCATTTGCAGTGCAGCCCTCAACATGCCACTACAATGCATGTGTGGTCCTTGCAATAGTGTGCCCCCAATTTGCATCCTTAATGATTTTTTAAAATTTTCTTTGACTAACAGTGAACATGTTTAGTGGTTCTATAGTACCCTGTCTGATATTTATCTTTTTAGAGTTAACAAGTTTCTGGAACGGGAAGGTCGTAGACCACGTCTTCTGGTTGCTAAAATGGGCCAGGATGGCCATGACAGAGGAGCCAAAGTAATTGCTACAGGATTTGCTGACCTTGGTTTTGATGTAGATATAGGTCCACTATTCCAGGTATTTAGCCTTTTAATTGTTTTGTTGCTTGCTTTCTGATTGACAGATTAAATCAATCTCTGTTCTCTCCCATCCAAGTGACTCAAAAATGCTAAAGTATTAAATAATTTTAAAAAAGATTTTAGAAAAATAAGAATCAGTTTGCTGCAGTAGTTCATACAGTTTTAGTTCTGCTGTTGTGTATGAAAAATACACAAACTGTTAATTTTTACATATTCTTTATTTCCTCTTTCTTGCTTAGACACCCCTTGAAGTGGCCCAGCAGGCTGTAGATGCTGATGTGCACTGTGTAGGGGTGAGCACACTAGCTGCCGGTCACAAAACTCTTGTTCCAGAACTCATCAAACAGCTAAATAGCCTTGGACGCCCAGATATTCTTGTCATGTGTGGAGGTGTCATCCCTCCTCAGGTATTGAGTACCATACTTTGCACATCTAAGGACACAGGCTAATTGTGAGATTATTCAGTTCCTCTTGTTATTATAAACTTTGGGAGAAGTTTTATTTTACATCTGGGGTGATTTGTTTGTGGTGGGTTGGTGGGTTGTTTTTACATTTTTCTATCTTTTTCATTTCTTACAAATTGTTAACATTGTTCAAGAATTTTTTTTTCCATCTCCTGTATCTTGTTAAATAACACCAAGAACCTGATGTTAAACATTTTCAAAATACTAAAAGTACATAATATATCCAGCTGCACAACAACTTCTCACATTAATTACCTCAAAAAATACTTTGCAGTTACATAGTTGGGAAAAAATACCTTTGGGTACAAAATCTTCTAAGTCAACAGTGTATCCATAGATAATTTTTAAATATAAACAAAGAAACTAACCTAAAACTACAAAGCCTATTTTTTCAGGGTTTTTGTCCTTTGAGCATTCTTTCCTTTAATAGCTATGCACATCCTAATCATGGTGGCCTCCTTGTGCGGGAGGTAATACACACTTTTCTGAGGATTTTTAATTTTAGATTAGATTAATACTTGCTTAGGAATTGCAGACTTCTCAATGGCTTCAAGCAGTGCACCCTCACTATGGCTATGCAAACTCGAAAATTTGTAATAAGAGCACCAGTGTTCGAGCCCATAGTTACTGTGTTGTTTTCCCACTTGCTGCCATCTCAGCAGGCCACCATGAAAGTGTCATCTTGCAGAATTTTACTAACAAAATCTAATCTATTTACGTTGATCTGTCTTTTTCTCTTCCTGAATAGGATTATGAGTACCTGTATGACTCTGGCGTTTCCAATATATTTGGCCCAGGAACTCGAATCCCTAAAGCAGCTGTCCAGGTTCTTGATGATATTGAAAAATGTCTGGATAAGAGGCAGCAATCACTATAAACCATTATCATTTAATAATTCATTCTGCACATTATATACATGTACAGATTTATTATATGAATGTGATATGATCAATTGCAAGGAAAATAATCAATTTAAATCAGCTTCAATGTCTGATATTTTGTTGTGCTTTCTAAGAAAGTATAAAATGCATGTGGGGTTAAACATGAGAAAAAATTTATGAATGGGTATGTATAAAAATTAATAAAATCAAAATGGCTCAATAAAAATTCAATTGAAGTTTAAATAGTTATTGCATATAAATTGTTTCGTATATATACATATATTCTAGCAGCTTTATTTTACAATCCACACATTTAAACAAATTATAAAATAAAGCTGCTAGAAATGAGTAGAAAGGCAACATCTCAAATGTATTCAAATTTAGCGGTTAAACTTTTGGCACAAATGGGATAGTTAAACAATGTGATGGAAACTTTATTGATGTAACATGAGCAATATGCACAGAAATAAATATTCATGTGAATGTCCTTACATGTTAATGACGAGACACCCTCATAGAGACATTGTTTTAAAAAGTTAATGTTTTAATTGAATTACATTTTTTGACTTCTAAGCCACCCAAACTTATTGAGATGGGCAGCGATAGAGAATGAAGAAATGAAACGAAAGAACGAGCTGCAATACCACAATTTGTAAGAAGCCAATTACCAGAATTCTTCAGGAGTTCTTCAACACAGAAGAGATGTATCACTTAACACAAGTTATGATAATACCTGTGTTTCTCCAAAAAGAAGGCCGGGTCTTATTTTCTTTTGCCCCCCCCCCCCAAAAAAACAGCTAGGCCTTCTTTTTGGAGGGTTCTAATTATTGACTCATCTCGCGGCGGTGGCACCAACAGCCCCACCCAGCAGGAGCCTGCTGCTGGCCCACTTCTGTGGCCACTTGCCACTTCTCACATGCATTGCCCCGGCCTCCATTTCGCTTTCAGATGCCTGCTGGAAGGCATCTGCACCCAATAACAGAGCTCTGGATCAATCCGGAGCTCTGTTATCGGCTGCAGATGCCTTCTGGAAAGCCCTCTGCAGCCGATAATAGCTGTTATCAGCTGTAGATGCCTTCTGGCAGGCACCTAAAAGCAAAACGGAGGCCAGGCTGATGCGTGCAAGTGGCTGCAGAAGGCGAGGCAGCTGGGGGTGTGTGCGAGGCTTGGTAAATAGGCAGCTCCATCACCACCCCCGTCCCCACCCTAGCTTATTTTTTACATGTGTGCCTCGCCCCACCCCATGCACCCCATGGTGAGTGGGGTTTTAATTAGGGCTAATTTTGTGGGTGGGGCTTAATTTGATCGAATGCTCTCAAAAACATGATAGGGCTTATTTTCAAGGTGGGTCGTCTTTTTGGAGAAATACAGTATGAAATTTTTAATCATGATTTATTGAATAGGCCTAGGTTGTCTTAGCTTTACAATACTTGTATTGTTTATTAAGACAATATTAAGAATATTGTCTTAATAAACCTCAGTCAGCAAATATATAAATATGCAAAATAAAATGGAAGAAACTGCATGATTTAAGAATATTTCACAGAGTACTTGTAGGAAACTTGTTGCAGCAGAAAGGAAAGGAAAATATTTTAGCATGGTCATAATTTTGGAGATCTTCATGAGCTTTCACATGGCTTACAGAATTGTTATTACTATAAATAAAGTTTAGTTTTCAAATATGTTTCTGTTCTTAAACTTACCAGTGCTTTGTATTTATTTCAGAAACAAAGTTTAACAGAGGCTGCAAAATAGATTATAAAAATAAATAGAATAGTTCTCTTAAGACATCTATATATCTTTTGGGTATTAGAAGTACACATTCCTGATAACAGATATTTTACAGATAAATAATAGAAACAATGAAAAAAATGCAATATGTGATACAAAATTCACTTTACTGTGAGGTTCAAACATTTCAATACTCCCAACTAAATAACAGAAAATCACTTCTATCCTGCCATCCGTTAATAAATGTAAACAATTAGGCTTCTAAACATTAAGGCTTGTATGAAACATACAACTGTTTTGAATTTCTGACAAAAGACAGAGTAGGCTTCCAGTCTCATTATAGGTAGTCTTCAGTAGGCAACAATTGTGACCAGCAGCTCTGCTGTTAAGTGAAGCAGTTGCTAAATGGGAAATTACATGACTACCTGTACTTTCCTTTTCCCTGCTGCCCTGCCCTTTCGATGTTTGTTCTATTGCCAGGATGATTAAAAAGAAGGGAATTAATGTTTGTACAGATAATCCTTGTTTACCAACTGCCTCAATCAGCGATTGTTTGAAATTACCATGGTGCTGGAAAACAGATTTATGACCAATGCCTACATTTACAATCTCTGAAGCTTCTCAGTCTTGTGATTGCCAGTAGAGTCACTGTGCTTATCCTCTACCTGGCCTGTTGTGTTTCTTTTCTTTTCTTTTTTGCCTCCCTTGCGGACCAGATGGATAGGAGAGGAAGGATTACAAGAGAGTGACTAAGACACAATGACAAATATACAGTGGAGACTACATATCTAAAGGAATGCACTTGCACATCTGAGCAGACTGCACAAACATCCTAATGTATTCCCATTTTTTCTTGCTTATTGTAATTCCTTTTGCAAAGATGTGGAGGGGACACAACCTCTGTCAAATAATTGCCCTGAAGCCAAAGTGAGGATCCAACTAACTGAACTAGTGGCTGTGAAAAAATTCATTGCCCGTTGAAATAATTTACCGATCTTTTCCTCCGGGGCCGTTTATTGCAGCTTCATATCCACCTATGAATTTGCCAAGCAGAAGTCAAGTTATGTGCCGATTGGCTCCTTCAACATCTTTCGCCTGTTTGGTGAGAATCTGGCGAAATTTATTTATTTATTTATTTATTTATTTATTTATTTATTTATTTATTTATTTATTTATTTATTTTCTATACCGCCCCTCTCCTTCCGGACTCAGGGCGGTAAACAGCCAATTTAAAACCAATACAAATACAAAAAGTTAAAACGTACTAAAATCAATATAAATTTAGGCTGAAATGTAAAACCAAATAAAACTCTAAAAAGTTTAAAAATAGGAGGGGTCAGGCAAGTCCGGCAAGTTGGAAAAGATGAGTCTTCAAAGCCCGGCGAAAGGTCCGGAGGTCAGCGATAGTCCTCAGATCTGGAGGGAGATCGTTCCAGAGGGTGGGAGCTACCACACAGAAGGCTCTCCCCCTGGGGGTCGCCAGCCGGCACTGTCTGGCTGACGGCACCCTGAGGAGGCCCTCTCTGTGGGAGCGAACCAGCCGGTGGGAGGCAATAGGTGGCAGAAGGCGGTCCCGTAAGTACCCTGGTCCTAAGCCATGGAGCGCTTTAAAGATGATTACCAACACCTTGAAATGCACCCGGAAATCAACCGGCAACCAATGCAGCTCACGCAGGAGAGGTGTCACGTGGGAGCGCCCTGTCGCTCCCATAATCCCCCACGCGGCCGCATTCTGTACCAGCTGAAGCCTCCGGGTGCATCCCAAGGGGAGCCCCATGTAGACAGCATTACAGTAGTCCAAGCGAGACGTGACGAGCGCCTGAGTGACTGTGCGTAGGGAGTCCCGATCTAGAAAGGGCCGCAACTGGCGTATCAGGCGAACCTGATGAAAAGCTCCCCTGGCCACAGCTGTCGTATGCTCCTCTAAAGACAGCCGTGGGTCCAGGAGGACGCCCAAGTTGCGCACCCTTTCCGTGGGGGCCAATGATTCGCCCCCAATAACCAACGATGGAGTCAGTTGGCTATATCGGGACGCCGGCAGCCACAGCCACTCGGTCTTGGAGGGGTTGAGTCGAAGCCTGTTTCTCCCCATCCAGACCCGCACAGCTTCAAGGCACTGGGACATCACTTCCACGGCATCGTTGGGGTGGTCTGGGGTGGAGATGTACAGCTGAGTGTCATCAGCGTACTGATGGAATTCCACCCCAAAACCACGGATGATCTCACCCAGCAGCTTTACATAGATGTTGAACAGAAGAGGCGAGAGGACCGACCCTTGTGGCACCCCACACACTAGGCGCCTCGGGGTCGACCGCTGCCCCCGTCAACACCGATTGCGACCGGTTGGAGAGGTAGGAGGAGAACCACCGCAGAACGGTGCCCCCAACCCAAGTTTGTATTGGGTTTTATTATTTGGTGCTAACAAAGTCCCTGTTGTGTGTCTTCACAGTGGGACAATGCAACTCTCATCCTAAGGGAATCATTAACGTCTTTTCTGGTTGATGAAGCCTCTCTCTTTGGAAATCGATTTATACTGACTGTTTCCTAATATGATTTGATTGCTTATTTGTTCCCTATGACTATCACTAAGTGTTGTACCTTATGATTCTTGACGAATGTATCTTTTCTTTTATGTACACTGAGAGCGTATGCACCAAGACAAATTCCTTGTGCATCCAATCACACTTGGCCAATAAAAAATTCTATTCTATTCTCTCTTTGGAAGTGGAGAGTCGGAGGGTGCAACATTTTATTTATTCTTTTTTTTTTTTTTTTTTTTTTTGCGTCGCTATATAAGGCACATTTAAACAACCCCGTCCCTGTTTTTGATAACATTACGCCGGAGCTGGTAAATCAGGCTTTGTCCAACTGGGTGCCGCTTACTCACCCTCCAAGCTGAAGGCAAACGGGAGGAAGGAGGATGCTAAGCCCTCTCCACCCCTTCGCCGCTTACCTTCTTGAGGCAGGGGCGCCAGCTCCTCCGCTACCACGACTCAGTCAGCCGAACCAGAGGCACGAAAGAAAGCCGCCCATTGCTCCCGCTTGCTTTTCACACTTTGAGCGCTCTTGGGGATTAAGCTCCCCAAATAAGCATATGGGCACTGCACACGCAGGCGCGAAGTGGCGCCTCTCCCTGGCTTCCGACGGGTGTGGAATTTCGCCCGCGGGTTGAAGAGCTCGGGACTTCTTGAACTGAGCGGAGCGGAGCTCGTTTCTTTGAAGTCAGAGGGACCCTGAAGGGACTTGGCGCAACTGGGAAGGGTTGCGGGGGATTCCTGCGTGCGGGGGACGTTGGGCTATTTTCCCTTTTGATTCGGACTTTATGTGATGCATGGTTCCCGCCCCTCCCCGAGAGAAATGGGGACAAACAAGACTTTTAAAAAGGAAATCTACGGAGCAGAAACCCAAACAAATTAAATTCCGATGCATAAACCAGTACTGAGAGGATCACGTTCTGGAGAGAAAAAAGCAGCACCGTGGAATTCGTAAATTAATTGACACCGTCGTGTGAAAAGCCATCCGGTTTCAGTACAAAGAGAAACTACCCCCCTTAAGGGGGAAAGCAGCCTTCCTTTATCCAGAGGTCGTCAAACTTGGCCGCTTTAAGACTTGCGGACTTCAACTCCCAGAATTCTCCCCACAAGTCTTAAAGCGAACGCGTAAACAGGGAAGGAAACCCGTCCCCGCCCACGTGTGGGCGGGGCTTCCTTTTGCCCAATCCCGCGTCTTCCTGGAGAGTCCTTTCCCTTGGTGAGAGTGCGCCTGTGCAAGTCGTCCAAGCTATGCCGGCTGGAGAATTCTGGGAGTTGAAGTCCGCAAGTCTTAAAGCGAACGCGTAAACAGGGAAGGAACCCCGTCCCCGCCCACACGTGGGCGGGGCTTCCTTTTGCCCAATCCCGCGTCTTCCAGGAGAGTCCTCGCAGGAGGCGTTCCCTTGGCGAGAGTGCGCCTGCGCAAGTCGTCCAAGCGCCTCTCGAGTCGTTATCGGGTGTCTTCGCTTGTTCCGTTATTGTTTGTCTCTCTTTGCGGGGCTTTACTCACCCGCCGTCAAGATGCCGCGGATCATGATAAAAGGGGGCGTGTGGCGGAATACAGAGGTAACGTTCTCACCGTTTCCCAACCTTTTTCGGGGCAAAAATTGCTCTCTTTTCTATAAAGGGCCTCTGCGGTTAGGGCCATGGTAGCGGACAAGCGCATGCGCAAAAGGCCCTGACGCCTGCGTGGAAGAGAAAATGGATCTGGCTAGCGGCTCTTAGTATTATTATTATTATTGCGTCGGGATGGAAGCTTACATCTTGCTCTCCCATGACGCCAAATACGTATCTCCAAGAATACTAACCAAATACGTATTTCCAAGAGTACTAACAAGCGAAGCTAAACTCTGTGTCTGTTTCCTTCTCTGTATTGGGGACTGGAGCTTCCTCTCCGATCTCAATGACAGCCAGCGAACTACTAAATTGGACAAGGAGTAGGAAGCGCTGGTTCTGGTCCACTGAAGCCTCCTGGGTGACTTCGGCCACCCTCTCCCTAATCTACTTCAAAGGATTTGTGTTGAGTGGGGGAGGACAGGAGAAAGGAGAACGATCCATACAGCTTTTAGCTCCTGTAGATGCAAATCAAACATCCCTGAATGCAGGATCCAATCTGGTTTGGTCATCGGGACCAGATATTTTTAGCCTTCCGAGTTTTAGGACTCGGGCTGGAGCTCATCCTCAAGGAATAGTTTTCTAACGAAGCATTTTTGATGGTTATTTCAAATTGGCTGTCTTGTATCTTTTAACTGTTGGCCAGACCTTAAAGCATGGTAGAAAACACGTGGATCTTCCCTTCAGTTTCACTAAATGTGGCCAGGGCTTTAAGAAAGACAGAAGCCAATTCCATGATAGATCTTTTCTGAAAATGTGAGCCTGAAATATATGAACGTTCAGCTAGGGATATTGCAGCTGGACTGCAAAAATCTATTTTGATGTGGCAGAGAATTTTCTGAATGTGTTTGCTGCCATCTAGCCATCATTTGAATTTTTGTATCCTCAGTACATTCTTGCTGTTGCATTTATGTTTACACTGAATATGTGAGCGAACATTAAAAAATTGTATAATTTGGAATGAAAACTTAATTATGTGCAAGCTCTTCCAGAGATTTATTTTAAAATAGTTCTTGACTTATCACTATAAGGGAGCCCAAAATTTCCGTTGCTAAGTAAGACAAATGATTTTTGCCCCACTTTATGAACATTTTTGCCAAGTTAAGCAAATCACTGCAGATGTTAAGTGAATCTTCTGGTTGTTAAGTGAACCTGTCTTCCCCCATTGACTTTGCTTGTTGGAAGCCAGCTGGGAAGGTTACAAATGGTGATCACATGACCCTGGGATAAATACATGTCATTTGCATTTTGATCATGTGACCATCAGCATGCTGCAACTGTCAAAAGTGTGAAAACCACTCATAACTCACTTCTTTTAGTGCCATTGCAACATTGAATGGTCACTGAATGAATTATTGTAAATTGAGGACTGTATGTAATGGAGCCTGAACCAAAGCAGTACATACTTTATGCTTTTCATTATCTTGTCTAAATTGTCTATAAGGAAAAGGCAGGTAAACTGCAAAAAATACTTTGGAATTCGTTTTCACACAGATAATGCATTCAGTGAAATAAGAAGCAAATGGATAGCTCAGTGTTTCTCATACTTGGCAGTTCACCTATTGTCAAACTGCCAGGGTTGAAAAGCATTTGACTAGTTATATATTCAGTTGTATTTAGCAGTTATAGAGGGATATGTCTATTAACAGTAGCCATAACTGTACCTGAACATTTCTAATAAAGAGCCATCACAGAAGTCAGCTCCATCAGTTTGATCTATTGGAACATGCTGGTCCATACAGTGTCCAGCTCACCTTCCTTGTATTTCTTAGTAAACAATCCCAAATCTTCCATTTTCAATTTCATTTAATCTTCTGTTGTTATATTAAGGGAGGAAGGGCGAAAAGAAAGGGGGTGGGTAATGAAAGGGAACAAAATTGATTTTTATAAGAATTTTTGATTGGAACCGAAAACAAAACCTCTTAAACAAATACTGTAATAAACAAAATTCTTTTTTTCTTTTAAGGATGAAATTCTTAAAGCAGCTGTAATGAAATATGGCAAAAACCAGTGGTCTCGTATTGCCTCTTTGTTGCACAGAAAATCAGCAAAACAATGCAAAGCCAGATGGTAATGTAATTTCATGTAATTTTAAAGTAAATGATGGTGAGAAATTTAAAAGGCAGAGGCCTTCTAAAAATTAATTACTTCTACAAGAAAAAATAGTTTTGGAATTAAACTAATGCCAGTAATACATGTAAAAAAATTATACAAAAGAAATCCAAGCAAGAAATTTATTTCTTAATACTGAAGGTCAGTGCTGATATTTTTAATGTTTGATAACAATATTTTCATTTTGAATAAGGTATGAATGGCTAGATCCAAGTATTAAGAAGACAGAATGGTCACGAGAAGAAGAAGAGAAATTGCTCCATTTGGCCAAACTTATGCCAACTCAGTGGAGAACTATTGCACCAATTATTGGACGAACAGCTGCCCAGTGTTTGGAGCATTATGAATTTTTATTGTAAGTAATTTTTCGTTGTAATGGGAGGATACATTCTTAGATATTGGAAGATTTCCTGCTATAGAAATGGCCTAAACTTATTGAAGAAAACTTTGAAGTGTTTAGTAATAGAGTAGGAATTATACTATTCCTAAAGTTTTGCTTTGATTCTTTTTTTTATGGCATTCTGGAAATTGCAGTGATTACTAAATTATGTAATTTTCTTAGCAGTGTTGTTTTCTTACCTTTGTGCTGGCTTTTGTATCATCTTGGTAGAGATAAAGCTGCTCAAAGGGACAATGAGGAAGAAACTGCTGATGATCCTAGAAAACTTAAACCTGGAGAAATTGATCCAAACCCAGAAACTAAGCCAGCCAGACCGGATCCTATTGATATGGATGAGGGTATGCTTGAATTTTTTTTTTCAAATTATGTCTCCCTTTGGTTGAAACAGTCCCTGACTATTTTTTCTTTTGGTTTTATGTTTTTAAATTAATGTTTGTCCTATTCACTTTCTTCATTAAATCAATAGTATGATAGTCTTATCTATAACAGGGAGGGAAGAAGGAAGGAAAGAAAGAAAAGAAAGTTGGTTGAGCTAGACTTGAGGGAGTCTTTCTCTTACAAACATAGAATGGGCTGATAATAATGGCCTTAGGCTAGGTTGACCTAAATGTGACTTTTTCACTATGCATATCCTGGTGTGTTCATTGTTTTCTGAGAATCTCTGAGAAATACAGTTTAGCGTTAGTGTTAGGACACTTGGAGCACTCTTTAGATGAAGAGTGAACTAACCGCATGTCTAAGAATCCATGTTAGGGATTACATCACAGTAACAAAACATAATTTCTCTGTTTTTTAATGTCAGCTAATAGCTGCCCTGTTTAAAACTATTTTGAGTCCTATTAGGGAGAATGGGTCACAGGACCACCTATCAGGCCATTGTGAGGATTTGGACTGTGACTAGACAGATCTAGTTGAAATGGCAAGGCCTTATGAAATAAGCTGGAGTGAGTTTGATTTTCTGATTCCCAAAATCTCAAAATGAAAGAAACGAATAGGGTTCTCCGGTCACCAAATTTATTTATTTATTTATTTATTTATTTATTTATTTATTTTTTATTTATTTATTTGTTTATTTATTTATTTATTTATTTATTTATTTATTTATTTATTTATTTATTTATTTATTTATTAATTAATTATATTTCTATGCCGCCTTTCTCCCGCAGGACTCAAGGCAGTGTACAGTCAAGAAAAAATAAAAGATACATAAACATCATAAAATTGATAATTAAAATTATAATTAACAGAGTGTTAGCTTGGTCACCTTCATGTTAGACCCAGCCAGTTTCACTCAGTGTTGACAGATAAGGAGAGATCACACATAAATTCCTATACTTGCAGAATGCTACAGGGTTTGATGCTCCCTCCCCTTCTATTTAACACTGCATAAAACTGTTAGGCGATTTCATCCATCATAATTTATTACTTATACATCATAAATATAGGGTGGCTTAATGATAGTTTTGGAATCTCCAGTACTTATTAAAAGATCAGATGGCAGCTCTGACCAAAAAAGCCTTTTTGTACAGGAACATCTAGTGTGCCAATTGCACTTTTCCTGGACTGGGGCCCCTTCAGACAATCATTCAAGTCATTCAATCACCTTATGATTGAATTGTATACAGAGGTGTATATAGAATTGCCCTTGCAGACGATCCAGGAGCTGAGCTGGTCTAGAATGACACGCATAGGCAGAATTGGTACATTATGCTCACACAACCTCACTGCTTCATCAATTGTTCTAGTTACCAGTCAGCTTCCAGAAGCACTTCAGGTTGCTAATTATTACATTTAAAGCTGTTCATGGCAGAGCATCTGGCTATCTAAGGAATTGCTTATCTTCATTTGTTTCTGCCCATCCCAGTAAGACCAAATAGGGTGGCTATATGCTAGTTTCCATTCAAACAAGGGTATCCAGGAAGCATGCCAATTCTATTGCAATGCCGATCCTCTAGAACAGTATCCCTCCAGAGACACATTTAGAAAAACTGTTGAAAATATGGTTGTTCTTCCAGACTGTGTGATAAGGTGATCATAGAGTCCCCATTAGTTACATCTGCCTATGGTGGGTATATTGCTTTTTTGGTTGGCCAGGATTTTTCACTTACATTTAAATCTATTGCTCTATTTTTATATATAAGCCATCCAAATTAATCAAGGAGTTGGGCACCCTCAAAATTGGTTTGAGCAAATACATGATCTTCTTGTCCAACGGTGCTGGGTAGGCTTCAGATTATAGTTAGCTTCCTTAATTCATGTGTGATGTTGCCAGTGGCCTTGCAATGTAGAAGGGGGAATCTGAATGTAGACTGTTCTAGAAAATGGTGTTTGCAGATCTTTTATGCCTGAACATTTTCAGTCTGAGATCCTAGCCTCAGTAATGGAGAAGCAAACTTCAATTATTCTTTAATATGGAGTTAAATTTTTCCCTTGAATATAGAGCTGTAGTGGATATAAGTGAAGAACTATGTCAAGCTAAATGAGCTCAAAGAAGACATAAGTGATGTAGAATTTGTATTAATCTATAGTTTTTTTTTCAACTTTTGAAAGGCTTTTCTGATCCTGTGTTGCCCATTTGTAAATAAATGAATAGTATATTTGTTTTGGAGATGAACTTGAGATGCTTTGTATATTTATTTTGCAGATGAACTTGAGATGCTTTCTGAAGCTAGAGCTCGTTTGGCTAACACTCAGGGAAAGAAAGCCAAAAGGAAAGCAAGAGAGAAGCAGTTGGAAGAAGCCAGGTAACAGCCTACATCTCAAGTACTTTCACTGAACTCTTGTCGCTTTTAATAACAAAGTTTTCATGTTCCAGTTTGGCTTAGATAGCTTGAGTTTTTCAGGATTTGTTTTGTATGCAGAGCAAATCTATTTGATGGGTTCTAAGGCTAACTCCTTTTAGCTCCTAATACATTTGAATCTAGATCAGGGCTGTCAAACTCGCAGCGTCACATGACATATCAGTACTTTTTCCCCCTTCACTAAACTGGGCGTGACGCATCCGGCCTGTGAGCCTCAAGTTTGACAACCCTGATCTAGATGATAGACTCCATCCCCTTCCTTGATCTGATTCATTCTCTTTCTGCATAATTGTGCAGAATTTCACGCATAATTGTGATAAAGTTAGTAGAACCAATCATATATTTAAAATATTGCATTTAAACCTGGAGTTTTTAATAAGTCTTACTTCACAGGGGGTTTTTTTTTTTGGTTTTTTTGGTTTTGTTTTGTTTTGTTTTGTTTTGTTTTAGTTTTAAAATTCAACAATTGAAAGAGTTTTTTTTAAAAAAAAAAAGTATGGATATTTTGTTGCTTTCAACAAAAGTGGTCTATATATTATACAGAAGTGATTGTTAACCTTTTTGGCACTGAGTGCCGAAACTGGAGCATGCATGTGCACGCCAGAACCCGGAAGAGAGCAGCTGGCCGGTGCACATCCACACATTGGCCAGCTGCTCTTCCAGGTTCAGGTGTGCACGTGCATGCTGGACAGCTGGTCCAGTGCACATGAGCACCAGCCAGCTGTTCTCTTCTGTGTTCGTGCCAGCCAGCTGGTCTTCATGTGAAGACCAGCTGGCCGGCGTGCATGAACACGCTGGAACTCGGAAGAGAGCAGCTGGCCTGTGCACATGCAAGTTGGACCCGTTGTCTGGCATGCGTGCGCACAACAGAATCCGGAAGAGCAGCTGCTCACAGGCCACATGCCCACAGAGAGGGCTCTGTATGCGTGTGCCACAGGTTTGCCATCACAGTTATATAGCCTTTAACATTCACTTCAAACTTGATTTTACTCCTCAGGCGTCTTGCTGCTCTACAAAAAAGGAGAGAACTCCGAGCTGCAGGAATTGAGATCCAGAAAAAAAGGAAAAAGAAAAGAGGAGTAGATTACAATGCTGAAATCCCATTTGAAAAGAAACCTGCTCCTGGTTTTTACGATACATCAGAAGAAAACTATCATGCACTGGATGCAGATTTTAGGAAACTAAGACAACAAGATTTGGATGGGGAACTGAGATCGTAAGTAGAATTTGGATTAAAGTAGTACATGGAGCAAAATCTTCTGATATATCAAATTCTGTCTGAGGCCTCCACAACGTTGATGTTGGTTCAAGTTGTAAATGTTTCTCTTCATACACAGCAAGAGCAGCTATTTATCTCCTGAGGGTTTCTAATTGTTTAGGAAAACATGAGGATTTCAGAAGAATGGGAATATCATTTTTTTTTGGCATATAGATACTGAATAAAACTTTTTCTCTGACTATTTTAAAACTATTTCTAGCCCCTCACATTTACTAATCCCTATAATTTAAAAGCAATAATAAAGCACTTATGCTGGATTTTTTTAGGCTTAATCACTTATTTTTATCTTCTTGTATATATAGTGTAACCATATTTTATACAACTTCCTCAAAAGATATCTGAAAGGCTGCCCTCTATTTGTACTCTCGTTTCTGGCAGCTCTAAAATAATAAATTATTCTTTTGAAGAAAATAGTTTTGATCTTACAATTTGAACCGTCTTAACATTTATCAGTGCTAAATCTTCCTGAAAAAAATGGCAGCAACATAATTCAGATGCAGAGTATAAATAAAATAATAATATACAGCTAGTCCTTGACTTGCGACTGGTCGCTTAACGATAATTTAAAGTTAGGATGGCCTTGAAAAGGGTGCTGTAAGTAAAGCACTTCCAAATGGTGTACCTGCCTCCCCATAGTCACATGATTGCAATTTGAGCACTTGGGAACCAGTTCACACTTAAAAACAATTGCAATTATATGATTGCCATTTATAATCTTCTCTACTGGCTTTGCCAGGAAGTCAGTACTTTCTGCACTGGGGAGGCATTTGTGCATGGTCTGTCCTGGGCCTCCCAGGACCCTAAGCACCCCATGGTCCTTATTTTACTGTTGCCTCCCCATTCTGGCTGCCTCCCGGCTCTGGTGCTGAAAACCTCCCTGCCAAAATCTAAGCACATTAAACCTCCACTTGTGCAACTGATTAGAAACAGTGGTGTGTGTACCTTTGGCCTGGATGGCAGGAAAGACAGGGCAGGGTAGAGCAGGAAGGAGCCCCAGAGAAAAAGAACAACAAAGCATGTTCTCTTTCCTTTTCTTTTTTTCCCCTCCCCTCTCTTTTCTCTTTGCCTGGTCTCCCTCTCTCTTTACTCCACTTTTTTCCTGCTCTTCTCCCTCTCCAACTCACCCCTCCTCTCTCTTTTACACACTTCTATACTGTTTCTGTCATCTCCCTTTTCTTCTGCTTAGATACCCAGTGCTGATTTGCCTTCTCTTCTCCCTCTTCTTTCCCCCCCCCCTATCTTTAGAGCAGCAGCAGTGAGCAGCATGTCAAAGTTACAGTGATAGTGAATGAGGGGAGCTTACAACTTGTCCTCAGAATTCCAGTTGTTCAGTCCAGATGCTTGGCGCCCACCTGCAGTTACGATGTTGCAGTGAGCCATAGACACATGATTGCATTTTTCAATATTTCCTACCTGCTTTCCACAAACAAAGTCAACAGGGAAGCTAGCAGAAAGTTGGAAGTTGATCCTCCTCCCACCCTCACTGCTTTTTTGCCCACCTACACTTAGTAGTGCCTCCGTATGGCACTTGCACATCCACTTCTGCCACTTTGTTTGCCTGAGACTCCCCATCTCTTCCCATTTGACCCACTTGGTCCTGAAATTACACCAGCAACTGGGACATATCCAGGATTGCTGTCATTAGGGTCATGTGATATTGGTCTCATTCCATTTTGATGAAAAGTAAAGCATAATACATGCTAATAACCAAGGCTGTAAAAGCATTTGCAAACAGCTGGATTCATTAAAATTTGGAAGATGATAGCTCTTATGAACAATAATCTTTCTATAAATTTCAGCTCTTTCCTATCCAGTTTTGAAGCATGCCAGATGATCTTTGCAAAACCCTTGTATTTAATTTCCTTTTTTTTTAACTTTTTTAGGGAAAAAGAAGGAAGAGAGCGAAAAAAAGATAAGCAACAGCTGAAACGGAAAAAAGAATCTGATTTACCGTCAGCAATTCTTCAGACTAGTGGTGTTTCAGAATTTACTAAAAAAAGAAGTAAACTGGTACTTCCAGCTCCTCAGGTACATTGCTTGTTATTGTCGCTGGCGGTTCTTCTGTTGGTATGAAAAAGAAATATCTTTCAAGTTTGTTTAATAATGGAAACATTCATCAGTAGAAACACAAACTGTGTTTCATTTAGTATTGGAGGCTGCAATAACAAACATAAGTTGTGATGCTGTTTCTTATATCAGTTTATGCAAATCATTCTGTCTCTCTCTTTGTTTTCAGTGTGTGTAATCCATAGGGTCAGAAGTAGTGAGATAATGGCAATGGTTTTATTAAGAACTAGACAACCCATTTCCTCTTGGGTTAATGTTTCAGAGATATTTCCTTACCAAACAAAGAAACAGAATGACCAAGTGCTAGCAAAAAAGCAGTGAGAGTGACTTCTAGCTTCCCACCAGCTTTCCCATTGAGTTTCTTTGTAGGAATCTGGCAAGGAGCCTTGGGAATCTCCCCTTCCCAGCAGAGGCAAATAAGTGACTGCTGCTGGGTGGGGAAGAGAGGGATTTTAAGATTGGCTGGGAAACTCATGGAACATTGAAAATGAAGAAACAGCACACAGTAGCACGGAAGAAGCCACAACTTCCACAAATTTCATTCCCTCAGAAGTCATAGGTCCTAGATATCTCAAGTGGGCTAACTTCCATAGGTTAGCCATTTGAGATAACTTGGTTCAAAAGTTGTTGCCTTTTAAGGTATCATTTCTCCCAGTTAAAGGAATGACAAGAGTTTTAGTAATACGTAGATAAGAGATTGTATATTAGAACAAATGTTACTGTTTAATTTTTTATTTTTAAGTGTTATCTGTTTTGGCCTTGTTTCCCATAGTTTTCCTCCCTTCCAGTTATCCTCTCCTTGTTAATGCCATGGTTTACCTTTTAAGCATCATTATGGCTGTACTCCAGGGGTGAAATGCTCCCGGTTCGGACCGGATTGCCCGATCCAGTAGTGATGGAGGCGGATGGTTCAGAGAACAAGTAGCAAAAATCACTGCCTCCACACCCCCACACCCCATGCTCAGCTGAGCCACACAATCATCAGAGGCTTTTTTTTTTTACTTTTAAAAGCATTTTTCCACAACCTCTTCGGCCGAAAAAATGTTTTTAAAAGTAAAAAAAAAAAAGCCTGTGATGATCGTGGGGCTCAGCTGGGATCATCAAAGGCTTTTAAAAGAAAAAAACCTTTTTTTCTTTTAAATGCCTCTGACAATCCAAGCTGAGTTGCCTGATCGTCAGAGGCATTTAAAAGAAAAAGTCTCTGCTGATCAGGCAACTCAGCTGGGATTGTCAGCACCTTTTGAAAGCATTTTTTATAACCTCTTTGCTGAAGAGATTGTAGAAAAAATGGTTTTAAAAGTTTTTTTAAAATTGGCCACGCCCACCCAGTCACATTACCCCCCACCCCCAAACCACCTCCACAGAACCGGTAGTAACAAATTTTAGATTTCACCACTGCTGTACTCTTAAAAGATCAAGAAAAGTGACAGGAAAACAGGTGATCTGGTTAGCTTAGCTAAAACCATTTTATCCTTCCGATCATTAGACAGATCTTTCCCCTTTATTTTTCTTATTGCCATGGACTCATTTTATAGTTCCCTTTTTCACATCTCATTAGAAGTTTTCTCCTTCTGAGAAATATTCTGCATTTATTTATTGGCACTCAATATCACTGTTCCAGGTTGCTGGAACAACCTGGTGTTGGTGAGAGAACATATTCTTAACATTTTTAAATGAATAGTAGTTGCATTCACAGATGATGAGGCAAAGTGGCAAAGCATATGCATGACTTTCTATATTCTGCTTGTTAAGGAGCTTGGACTTTTACTCTACTTAGTTTAAAATTTGTTAAATATATTTTGTGGTTTACAGTGCAGTCCTAAAGATGAGAAACTTTATTTTCATCAGCTGTTAACTGAAGGGACAAGTAGCTTATCTGTATTAGCTATATGAAAAATGGCATCATCCATGACTAACCAGTTGAGGATTTTGTTCATTGCCTCTAGGTGGAATAGCACTGTCTTCTTTCATAATATGATTTTTTCTGAGTTGGAATTTTTACTAACTGTTGCCAATGTCTGTATATTACAAACCTGCAATATTGTTTCTTATTTCATTTGCTCTTTATTTAAGATTTCAGATACAGAACTTGAGGAAGTAGTTAAAGTTGGTCAAGCAAGTGAGATTGCCCGTCAAACAGCAGAAGAATCTGGAATTACAAATTCTGCTTCCAGCACACTCTTATCAGAATACAATGTAACCAACAACAGTATTGCCCTTCGAACACCTAAAACACCTGCTGCACAGGACAGGATCCTACAGGTAATGCCTAAATGGACACTGATTCACTTGCAAATTGTCCTGCAGCTTTCAATTGTACAATTCTGTCTGCCATGGAGTAAAAACAGGAATGGGCTAAATACCAGCAGATAAATTTTACATATTTACTTGAGTTCTATATATAGATAATTATTGTGGCTTGGGGGAAAAAGTTTTGGTATGTCCTTCTTTTGAGGAGTAGGGACATCCCAAACCTATCCAGAGGGTGAAGGGGGGTAGGGCAAAAGAAAATAAATGCAGAAGTAGTTCCAGTAAAACTCTCTTTAAAAAGAGAGTTTTTGTAACCAAAATGAACTCTAATTTAAAACATTCAGATGGTGATGGTAAAGACTATAATTGCTTGTTAAGAGATGTTGGATATCTGTTGGTAATTCTGTATATGTGTATGGTGATTCATAATTGTTATTGTTTTACAATTTTTGTAATTGGTGATTTTGAAAAATGTTTATTATGTACTTTGTCTTCCCTACAGGAAGCTCAGAATTTAATGGCACTTACAAATGTTGATACTCCCTTGAAAGGAGGTCTTAATACACCCTTACATGAAAGTGATTTCTCTGGAATAACACCTCAAAGACAAGTTGTTCAGACACCAAATACTGTGCTTTCCACTCCCTTCAGGTAAATTAGATTTTTGAGTTGTTGAGCAGGGCATTTTAGATTTTTCTGCCAAAAAAAATGGGGGACATTTTCTGTTCGGATGATTAGGTTGATTCCTAAAACAATTCCCGGAAACTTCATAACATATAGGACTCATTTACACAGAGGAAATTTGAACGGAAAAATAGTTCTGGTTCAGTATATTGAACTACATCACTGAAGCATCCTGCAGTAAGGGTGAAGTAGTACTTTTTGAATATAGAGTTGTACTCTTCAAGATCTTTACAATGAAAATAAAGGTACGGTTATACAGGTATATGCGAAACATAAAAATGTATTTTAGGTAAGAACAAAAGAACCTACCTGCAATGCTGCTTCTTTAGAACATTCTAAATTGGCTGCATTATGATAAAACAAAATTTGAGATAGTGCTAATATTCTGAATTCTGCTCAAAATATGTTGAGGTTTGCATGCATAGATTTGATGAGACCCTGAAAAGAGTTCCTTGTTCTTTTGTGGGTTTTTTTTTTACCTCAAAGCTATAAGAGTGAGTAGTTCATAGATTTTTGTTTTGTTTTGTTTTGTTTTGTTTTGTTTTGAAAAATATTTTGAAATATCAAGAATTAGCCTTGGCTAATTTTTATGCTGGTTTGACTCCTAGTGACAATTTAAATGTAATGTATGTGTTAAACAAGTTCGAAAAATAACAGGAAGTTTGTTTATCAGTACAATTCCTGTTGTTGTTATTATTATTATTATTATTATTATTATTATTATTATTATTATTATTATATACACAACAATGTGAAATCATAGTTGCCAGTTCTTTAGGTAGTGTTGGCTTTCTTACACATCAAGTAAGATGCCACAAAGTATCAGTATAGTACATGTATGGATCAGTGGTGAGTTGTTTCCGGTTTGTGCTGGTTCTCAAGAACCGGTCATAAAAATCTGTAGTAGTTCAGAGAACCGGTAATAACATTGGCTGGCCACACACCCCGAATGGGTCCTTGGCCTGGTCGCCACTCACTACCCCACCCACCTCATCAAAGGCTTTTTTTTCTTTTTTTAACTTTTAAAAGCATTTTTTTCTACAACCTCTTCAGCAGAAAAAATGCTTTTAAAAGTTTTTTTAAAAAGCCTCTGGTGATTGTGCGGCTCAGCTGGGATTGCCAGAGGCTTCTAAAAGCATTTTTTTCTGCAACCTCTTCAGCTGAAGAAGTTGCAGGAAAAAAAATGCCTTTAAAAGCCTCTGGTGATCCCAGCTGAATTGCCTGATCGTCAGAAGCTTTTAAAAGCATTTTTTTCTGCAATATCTTAAGGTTGTAGAAAAAATGCTTTTTAAGGTAAAATAAAAGGTTGGCCACGCCCACCCAGTCACATTACCCCCCCACAAGCCATGCCCACAAAAAGCCATGCCCACAGAACCAGTAGTAAAAAAATGTAGAACCCACCTCTGGTATGGATCCAAGCAGGGTGGCCTTATGTATTTCACAGATGGAAATTTTGTCAGTGTGCAGGGGTGTCCAAAATTTTTGGTATAGTGACCAGTGTGTCAGAAACAATTGGGATCATGCCTGGTTTACTATTATTACAGTACTTTATTGTAATTATTATTATTAGACATTTTTGCTTCCCTTATAGCCAAACAAAGAAAAGAAAAGTTGTATGAATAATATCTCAGTAGCAAAAACAGACACTACTACGTTCACAGGCACCAGTCTGTATAAACTAGCAAAATCTGCATATAAATGCACTCTGAAAATCAGTGGCAACCAAGTTCAAAAATTTGCAGTATGCATGCACGCACAGAAAACTAATGCAAAATAAAATTGAAGTTTTTATTTTCAAATTCAATCTGAGTGAAAACTCAGCATCAGCAAGTCAGAGAAATATGCAGTCCACAGAAATACCAAATTCGACAAGACACAAGTGCCTATCTGTGTTCAACCATTTAAGATAGAATTATCAGAAATAGGTTTTTGAAAAGGCTGTACATTGGTTTCTTGAGATTCAAGATTTATTTAAAGATGAAGATCTTAATTCAGAGAAGTATTTGTGTGAGGAATAACACGCTTATTGATTGGTGAAAAGGGGACTGTTTCTGATATGACCAAGACAGAACTGCTGTTTTTTTTTTCTCCCAAATCTTCTAGTTTACTATGTCTGTCCAATCTCATCTACTTTGTTCATCAAACGAAATTCCTTTTTGCCATCCCTTATAGTTTTGTTAGCCCTTGATTCAAAACCTAAAACATAGTTATATTAGCAAGTGTTATGATGAATGTATTTAAGTGGTTTAGACACAGCCTGAAAACTGATGCATTCTACCAATTTTGTATTTTTGTAGGACTCCTACTCATGGAGCTGAAAGTCTGACTCCTCATAGTGGAATGACTCCCAAGCCAGTGATAGGAGTGACACCAGGCAGAACTCCACTGCGTGATAAACTAAATATTAATCCTGAGGAGGGGATGGCAGATTATAGTGATCCATCCTATACAAAACATATGGTAGGTAAGAAAATATCTTAATATACATAACGTGATATATTATTTCTAATGTAATATCGTATCTAATATAATATCGTAAACAAAATTATAAGTCCAATAGGATTTAGTTTGAAACTTCATAGCAGGACAGATGCAGTGCATATCTTTTAAAGCAGTAGTATTAACCACCAAGAGTCAGTACATGACTGGGTTCATCCACATTAGGAATCTTCAGATCTTATTCTGCGGTGTTCAAAATCTCCCCTGGAAATTGAATTCATGGATCTGTGCACATAAGATGACTATATACGGGGCATTAGCTTTAGGAGCTATCCAGAACCTGGCACTCAGTAGTTTTGCAGGAAACGATATATAGAATGCTATATAGAGTCCATTTTCCTTTTGTTTTTACTAAAATATAGTAAAATAAAGTAGTGATATTGGGAGAATGTATATTCTGCTTTTCTTCCTCATAAAGATAAAATATAGATACCTTTAGCAAACTCAGTTACCTAAAAAGTTAATTGCATTGGTGAGCTAAACAGCATAGGGAATGTTAAAACACTTCTATCTCCAGCTTTGCTACATAAGTGCTTTTATATCAGAAATTTGGAGAAAAGTTTTAAAGTTTTTATACATCTAAGTTTTTATACATCACATTATACATTATATGTATAATGTGATTCTATTTTTCCTATCTCTTGGGAGAAAAAAGAATGGCAGAGTACATGGAAGGATGTGAGGTTTTATTAGCAATTTAGAGGATTGCTTGATAACTTTTCTTTTGGTTGAACTTTAACATTCTTTTATGCAAATCCATGTCAGTTTGTGAGGCTGACTTAAAAACTGCTTGTGATCAAGTGACGAGAAATTTCTGAAGGTTATAAAGTACTAATTAGAGGATAAAAGCCATAGAAGAGCAATTTAGTACATTGTTGAAATCATTTTCAAAATTATTCAAGACTCTTGTATTAAGTAATAGCGCCCTAGTGACGTTGCAGACTTGGAAAGCTTTTTCTACAATCACATCTACTTTAAGAAAATGGTCCCCAAACAGAGCACTGAAACATCGACTGAGGATTTTCTTCTATAAATGAAGCTTAATTTTAATTTTTAGAATTCTTTTTCAACTTTATACTGCTGTATTTGAAATACAATTCCTAATTGAAACATCACATCTGACTTCTTATTTTGGATGATGTGCGTCTGAAAAATTGCAAGCCTAGTCCCAGAATGACCACATTGGTATGTTAGCATGCTCTAGGGGAAGAACAGAAAATACTTTTGAGTTTTCCTGTGTGTAATGAAGATCATCCTGTGGATTCATGGCTGGTTGGAAGCCTGTGCCCAAGAATTCACAATTTTTCTTGAAGAATTCAGTGCCTCAGTTTTGCTTTGCTATGCTGCAGAAATTGTATGAATTACAGTAATTAACTAAATCTGTGGAAAGGATTCTTAACAGATCCTTGCAAAATAATTTGCAAATGACATTTTGGTGCGATAATTTAACTGTCCAGAAAATGAGAATAAAATTTGAAGTCTTCTTCAGAAGACAGCAAAAGAGCACTGAAGCTCTCATCATAAAATTCAGCCTAATTCCAAGGTTTTCAGTTAAGTACAACAAAAAATGACATGATCCATCATTATTTATTGCAACTATGGTGATCAGAGATAGAGATGGGAGCATCAGTGATTTCCCAGTGCTTTCTCTGACCCTAGGATTGATTATCCTTGACTTTTACAAGCTGGGGTATGGTTCATAAGCATCTGTGGAAGGAAAAAGATGAAAAGAGGTTGTTAGGAACCTAATAATGTTGCAAGAAATTGTGACTGAAAAAGAATAAACATCTTATTTTAAACTTTGCAATACTAGCACTTGGTAGGAATTTTTACGTGCCACACTTTAACTGCTGATTTGCCACTTCTTTGTGGTAAGGAAGAACTGAGAACAAACTGAACAAACAGAGCCATGAGACCATGAGTTCAAGTTCCACATTAGCCATAAAAACCAGCTGGGTGACTTTGGGGGAGTCACTCTCGGCCCAATCCACCTCACAGAGTGGTTGTTGTGGAGAAAACAAGAGGAGGAAGGAGTATGGTATATGTTCGCTGGCTTGAGTAACTTGTAAAAATAAAGGGGAAAAAAAACCAAAAAAAGATATTGTAAAATGTGGTTTGTTTAGGTTAAAGGTGAATTGTATTGTAAATTTTTCATAATTTTTTGCCATTTTTATATAGAGACCTGAGACCTGAAAATGATTTCAACCATTCTTCCAGAGAAAAAAGCATATTTAATTTTTAGGAAAGCAATTTTTTTTCTTGTATTGCCTTCATTAAATTCTTTTAACATTTTGTAGGAAAGAGAATCCCGTGAAAATTTGCGTCTAGGATTGATGGGTCTTCCTGCTCCAAAGAACGACTTTGAAATTGTTCTACCAGAAAATGCAGAGAAGGAGCTTGACGATCATAATGCAGATGATACATATATAGAAGATGCAGCTGATGCAGATGCTCGCAAACAGGTGAAATGTATAAAAGAGGAGTTGGCCACAATTAATTTGTCATCATAGAATAAAGGGATGCTTATAATATATCTTTCCAGGTATTATGATTATTTATATTATATGTCCTGCTTCTTACAGAGTTAGCGGTAAGTGGAAACTCTGTTAAAATGATAAATTGCAAAAAAATGCAATTAAAAATATTAGAGGTCAAAGTGTCAGATCTCTGCCTGGAGCATGGAAACGTAAGAATGGAATTCAGACAAGGATCCTTCAGAAAACATTCAACAGGCAAGATCCCTTAGACCTCTGATTCTCTGTTAGAAGAACATGCAGGTTGAGCTTTGTAGTTCTTCAGTCGTTAGGTATAAATGGATCATTTGAGTTATTATCCTGTGGTTGAAGATAATTTTTAAATTAAGATTCTTGGCCTATATTCAGGCATCCCTCTGGCATTATTTGAAAGCTTATACCTAACTGTATCTTAAGCTTGCACCCTGCATGAATTCCACCATTGTGGTTAGACTTTGACTCACTGTAGTATGCAATCCCAGGAAACTTTTGTGTAAATCATGGAAAACTGACTAAGATAATGATCACTTCCTAAACCAATAAATATTTAGGAGACAGTTATGTAAACCACTTATGTATTCCTTCATTATCAGTGAAAAAACAATTGCTAAGTTACTGGTTCACAGAAAGGCAGTTAAAAAATGTGACAGTACTTGGAGATATATTCATTTTAGAATGGGAAACTGTTCAGTTACTGACTTTCTGCACCATACTTTTGGGATTAGGATAATACAGAGACTGATACTAAGTATTATGTATAAACACAGACAGTAGGGGTAACGAGGTTCTTTCTTCTGCTGGGTCCTGTCAGTTGCAATTTGGATTTAGCAATGTAGATTTCCTATAATAACGGTAACTTTTATTTGCTGGCCTAGAAACTAGGAGGCTGTGAGTTGTAATCCTGCTTTAGGCATGAAAAACCAGCTGGGCTATGTTCAGCCCAACTCACCTCACAGGGTTGTTGTTGTGGGGAAAATAGGAGAAGGAGGAACTACTGATATATTTGCTGCTTTGAATTGTATTTGAAAAAAAGACACGGTAATTTTTTTTAAAAAAGAGTCTGGAACAAATTGTTCAGCTTTATGGAAGAATGATTTTGTATAGTGGAATGGGATTTCCTTTTTTAAAAAATTCTTTGAAGCACTACATTTCCCTGCTGTATATTTGGGTTAGGACACTGTTTTCTCTAACAGATTTTGTTGGCTTTTCACTGTGCTCTATGTTACTAAGAAGTCTTGCAAAACTCACCCTAATTACTGAAATCTCTTTTCAGACCATTCGAGAAATGGAGCGTCTAAAGGCTTTAAAGCGAATGCACAAAGCTGTTCAGAAAGATCTACCAAGACCTTCTGAAGTAAGTTATTCCTAATTCCGTAAGAGGGTAAAAGAATAGATCTTGCAAAGTTGTAGTATAGGAGTTAGTCACAAACTCTGAAGTGGAGAAAGGACCCATTAGGATCATCCTTTCTTTTTAGAGCATCCCTTTTTCAGAAAACCCACTCATGTAGTTTTGGTTGATTAAAAATCTTTTAAAAAACAGTAAAATATTTCTAAATTTTTGTAAGCTTAAAATGTGTGTATCTGTGATCCAGTTGCAGACTACTTGAATCTAATAAAAAAAGAATTTAGATTATAAGAGGTTGCTTCTAAGTGACAGTGTGAATGATTTTTTGTTGGTTTGTTTTAGGTAAATGAAACAATTCTGAGACCTTTAAATGTAGAGCCACCTCTAACCGATTTACAGAAGAGTGAAGAACTGATTAAGAAAGAGATGATCACTATGCTTCACTTTGATCTTGTGCATCATCCTTATGGGGAGGTCCCCGGCAGCAAGAAGACGAAAGTTCCAGGACTGGGAACCAGTAGCACAGAACATATAGCATATCTTGAACACAATCCGTATGAAAAGTTTTCAAAAGAAGAGCTCAAGAAGGTCACATAATATTTATTGGTATCATTTTGGTCCCTGTTTTGTCTGCTTACAATAACTATTTCACAAGAAAAGTACTTTAAAAAGCCTTATTCTTTCAAGTTGAGAACATCTATAAAGCATGGGGTGGGCAATTCTTTTGGTACTAGGGTGAGGTTAGGGCTGAATATGCATATTAGTGTTTAAAAGTATGGCCTCACCAGCTGTGCTAGAAGAGATAATTTATTAATCTACTGCTGCAACCAAGCAGTTGATTAGCGGACTATCGGGTGCACTGTGATGTTAGGTATGTGGGTCTGTTTGAAGATTCTCCCAATATTCTGCTCTCTAGTACAGCAATGCACTTCTGCAATTAAATGTATAGAACTATAAAAAAAATCAATTTTCAGTACTGGTTAGATCTGTTGCCATTTAAAATTGATGCCAAAATGTTAAGGACAGGAAACCTGAAAGGGGAATGTGAATTTTATCTTTTTATGTATTGACCATGTAATTGGCCTATCTAAAGTACAGGTAGTCCTTGATTTACAACAGTTCATTTAGTGACTGAAGTTAAAACAGTTCTGAAAAATGTGACTTACAACCATTTTTCACACATATGACCATTGCAGCATCCCTAGGGTCATGAGATCTACATTAGCGTGCTTGACAACTGACTCACATTTATGATAATTGCAGTGTCCCAGAGAACAACCAAAGTCAGTGGGGAAACCCGATTCATTTAACAACCATGTTACTAATTTAAGAACTGCAGTGATTCACTTAATAAATTTCTGAGCTCAATTGTGGTCATAAATTGAGGACTACCTGTATGTTCTTCATATAGCAAAAATGCCCCTATAAACTTTCTTTGTATGTATATACTTAATTAGATTTAAATATTATCATTTCTTTCAGGAGGTTAAGATGATGGTCATGGTATTCTCCTATTTTTTCCCCACAACCACCACTTTGTGAGGAAGTTGATCTTAGAGTAACTGGCTCAAAGTCATAGTTGAAGTGTTGTAAAAAGTTTACTAGAACTTTTTTATTCCAAACAGGCTGAAGACATTTTGTCCCAAGAGATGGAAGTTGTGAAGCAAGGGATGAGCCATGGAGAGCTTTCAAGTGAAGCTTATAATCAGGTGTGGGAAGAATGTTACAGCCAGGTACTGTTCCTTCCTGGGCAGAGTCGCTACACACGAGCCAATTTGGCCAGTAAAAAGGACAGGATTGAATCACTTGAGAAGAGATTAGAGGTTAGTATAATCTCTTTTTGTCCTGATTCTGTGGCAATTTTTATTAATATAATTTAGATCCTGGATGAAGGCAATGGTTAACTTTTTCTGCACCGTTACTAAGGGGGGAAAAAGGGAGGTCCCGGGGAGAGAGAGAGAATACAAAATTGAAAAGCAAAACTTACATACTGATGAGCAACCAAATACTTTATAGTTTTACCTAAAATCCTTTCAGCTTATATATTAGCCAAGGGGAAAATGAATAAGATGTGCTTTAAATGTTCTCCAATGGAATGACGATTTATCACCATCCTCCTTGGATGGTGGAAATGTGAAAAAATATAGATACTTTATCATGTCTGATGAACTTGCAAAAAATCTCACCTTTGCACTGAACAAGTTCCTTTGCATTTCATAACCTTAAAGCTTAAACATGATTATTGAATGGTATTCCATAAAGTTGGATAGTTGAAGAGACTGGTAAATACATTAGCCTCTGAATTAGGGTTAAATCATCAATAATATTAATAAGTTATTTTTAAACCAGAAACCAGAAGCACTGTTTTTTGCTAATCTGTCAAGATAATGGATGTTTCTCTCACGTTTCAAAGACAATTGATTGACTATGCATGATACTGAAGGGCTTATATAAAGTACTCAAGCTTCTGTGTTTATGATCTGGAGAGTTAAGATTTTAAATGGATGTTGTGATCATCATGCTCACGTCTACCAATTTTGCAAATTTGCAGAAGGTTTGCAAATATGTAGTAGTGCTATTGTATGATAGATTACCTGTGACTTTATGTAACTACACTTGCATAAAATTAGTATTTGTGTCATTTAAATGAATATGTGTGGATCTAGCGATTTAGGGTGACAGATATAAATTGTTTATTTGTGAATATTGCATTGAAGTATATTCTATGTTGAAGGTATAGCTGAAATTAACACGAATGCCTGGTAAAAGATGAAAATAGTCTCTGTTTATTTTTCAAAGAACTTGCAATATATAGAACATACAAATAGTCCAGCAGAGTGCACTATTGCTCTTCAGTGTCTTCCATTACATGGTCATATAATATGGAAGATGAACTGCTTTCTTTAATATTCCAGCATAGTATTTTCCTCACCAAATGAAAATTATATGATGTCTTAAATATGAATATTAAATATTCACTCAGATTTGTGACCATACAGATTAAGGCTCCCAATGTGTTGACATTTAGTTGAAAGAAAACTTCAAGTTCAATAAGCCTTATTTCTTAATAGACAAAACACACATATTGGATTGCAATCTAAAAGCATGCTACAAATGAAATATTTTTTTAAATGCTATTCTCTTCACATGTCTTTATGTGCACTGTTTTTTAGTCTGGTTTAGAATTTCGAGAATGATCTTTAATGTTTGATTCTCCTACATGCCCCTTAGGTATTCTGCTTTCCACAAATAATAGCACACAAACCGAATTATTTATTGTGCCATTTTATTAAAATATACATAAATATAAGGTGAATTCTCTGTTTTTACATGTGTATGGATTTCCTAAGTCCATATATCTATACACAGAGATATATGAGTGTTTCCTTCAAATTGTTAGAAAATATACGTCGTTTTTTGCTGAAATCTGCTAAAACCTATTTTGTGTGATGTCAGTGCAGGGCTTCATGCTCTAATATATATAGGCAGCTGGGAAGGAACAAGCCAGTTTTCTGTGATTGTCCTTCCTTTCCATATGCTACAAAGGATGGAGAAAGAGGATAAATCCATTCTTCTGGCATATGCTGTTTGGTTACTATATTTACATGAAATAGTGACAAAAAAAAAAAACCAAGCCAGTGTTGCTTATCAAGTTCATCATTTTTTTTTAAGACTGGAATTCCAAAGTAATCTTTCTTTGAGTCACGTGCCCATATATATTTGTGCAAAAAAGTATTTAGTCAGCCACCAATTGTGCAAGTTCTCCCACTTAAAAAGATGAGAGAGGCCTGTAATTATCATCATAGGTAGACCTTAGCTATGAGAGATAAAATGAGAAAACAAATCCAGACAATCACATTGTCTGATTTAGAAAGAATTTATTTGCAAATTATGCTGGAAAATAAGTATTTGGTCAATGTCAAAAGTTCATCTCAATACTTCGTTATATATCCTTTGTTGGCAATGACAGAGGTCAAACGTTTTCTGTAAGCCTTCACAAGGTTGGCACACACTGTTGCTGGTCTGTTGGCCCATTCCTCCATGCAAATCTCCTCTAGAGCAGTGATGTTTTGGGGCTGTCGCTGGGCAGCACAATCTTTCAACTCCCTCCAAAGGTTTTCTATGGGGTTGAGATCTGGAGACTGGCTAGGCCACTCCAGGACTTTGAAATGCTTCTTACGAAGCCACTCCTTCATTGCCCGGGCGGTGTGTTTGGGATCATTGTCATGCTGAAAGACCCAGCCACGTTTCATCTTCAATGCCCTTGCTGATGGAAGGAGGTTTGCACTCAAAATCTCACGATACATGACCCCATTCATTCTTTCCTGTACATGGATCAATCGTCCTGGTCCCTTTGCAGAGAAACAGCCCCAAAGCATGATGTTGCCACCCCCACGCTTCACAGTAGGTATGGTGTTCTTTGGATGTAACTCAGCATTCTCTCTCCTCCAAACACGACGAGTTGTGTTTCTACCAAACAGTTCTACTTTGGTTTCATCTTACCATATGACATTCTCCCAGTCCTCTTCTGGATCATCCAAATGCTGTCTAGCAAACTTCAGACGGGCCCGGACATATACCAGCTTAAGCAAGGGGACACATCTGGCACTTCAGGATCTGAGTCCCGGGCGGCGTAGTGTGTTACTGATAGTAGCCTTTGTTACGTTGGTCCCAGCTCTCTGCAGGTCATTCACTAGGTCCCCCCATGTGGTTCTGGGATTTTTGCTCACTGTTCTTGTGATCATTTTGACCCTATGGGGTGAGATCTTGCGTGGAGACCCAAGAGTGATTATCAGTGGTCTTGTATGTCTTCCATTTTCTAATTATTGCTCCCACAGTTGATTTCTTCACACCAAGCTGCTTGCCTATTGCAGATTCAGTCTTCTCAGCCTGGTGCAGGTCTACAATTTTGTTTCTGGTGTCCTTCGACAGCTCTTTGGTCTTCACCTTAGTGGAGTTTGGAGTGTGGCTATTTGAGGTTGTGGACAGGTGTCTTTTATACTAATAACAAGTTCAAACAGGTGCCATTAACACAGGTAATGAGTGGAAGACCGAGGAGCCTCTTAAAGAAGAAGTTACAGGTCTGTGAGAGCCAGAGATCTTGCTTGTTTGTAGGTGACCAAATACTTATTTTCCAGCATAATTTGCAAATAAATTCTTTCCAAATCAGACAATGTGATTGTCTGGATTTGTTTTCTCATTTTGTCATAGTTAGACCTCATAGGTAGACCTCATAGTTCAGGTCTACCTATGTTGACAATTATGGGCCTCTCTCATCTTTTTAAGTGGGAGAACTTGCACAATTGGTGGCTGACTAAATTTTTGCCCCACTATAGATTTAAACTCCTAAAAAGATATAGTACAATTTAGTGTCCTAATAAAGGAATCCTGACCGGTTAACTACAGTGAGTATAGTGCTTTTCCCCCTATCCCTGTCTGGAATGCATACTTAAGAGCTGCACTCTCCCATAAATCAGTCTTTCAATTTACTTCTTTACTTGTAGCACGTTTCATTCCCTCCAAGGGCCTGTTGGTTGTTTTTTTTTTTTTTTTTTTTTTTGATTGCTTCATTTCCGTCTGCACTGTCTTTGCCAGAGTTCATGTCAACTTCTCTTTTTCAATGTGCATTATTTTTAAAGTGTATTCATCTCTTTTCACCTACTAATCTTTTTATTTCTGTTTCATTGTTATTGTCAAATAGGCCCTGATAGCAGGCAGTTCAGTCTCACCTTGTGGCAATAGTAAATAGTTGTGTACTGATACTAATCTTCACATAAGTTTTGAAGAGTTGTGACCATGTTGTTTTTGGGATGTTCTATACCTTCCCTAAGTGGGTAGCATAAAATTCAGGCTTTACATAACAAAAAGAGCAGTAATTTAGTGCAAAACCTTGGCATAGAATTTGAACAAATGATGGTGGTGGTGGGTTTTTATCCATCATGGGCCCCTAATTTGAAATTTCAAGAAGCATTTGCAACTCAATCAGTTAAAAGTTTCAAATAATATTCAAGAAGAGAAGAGAGAAAATCTATTTTTCTGAGCATTTTGAATAGGAAAATTTTTCCTTACTCAAATTTAGATGGCTTTGTGATGTGTGTGCTTATGTTTAATAAACAAAGTAGTGTTGCTGAACATAATTAACTTTGTATTCTATTTAGACTGACTTTTGAATATAGGTACTGATCTTTATAGCAATAGCATTTAGACTTATATATCGCTTTACAGTCCTCTCTAAGCAGTTTACAGAGTCAGCATATTGCCCCCCACAATCTGGGTCCTCATTTTACCCACCTCAGAAGGCTGGAATGCTGAATCAACCTTGAGTCTGGTGAGATTTGAACTTCCAAATTGCAGGCAGCTGGCAGTCAGCAGAAGTAGCCTGCAGTACTGCACTCTAAACATTGCGCCACCGTGGCTTATGTATAAATGTATCTGACATTATGCTTCTCTGTTCTATTCATTTCATTCTAATCACCTTTACTTTCACAATCCATTGATTTGTGACTGTCAGTATGAATTTTCACCTGTTTTCCATTTTTTTAATTTAAATTTCTAACAGAGCAGTTTACAATTTAAATGAAGGTGGGGTTTTTTTGTTTTGTTTTTTGTGGGATTATTTTTTTTATGCAGCTTGCTGGCTTTTAGAAACTAATTTAGAAACTAATTTAGAAACTAATGTTTCTGTGTAGCGTAGAGGGCTAATGCCTCCTACTAAAGGCAGCAATTAACACCAGCTGCCTGTAATTTCTCTGAGTTCAATCCTAGCCAGGCTCAAGGTCGACTCAGCCTTCCATCCTTTCTAAGGTGGGTAAATTGAGGACCCAGTTTGTGGGGGCAATAAGCTGACTTTGTATAAATATACAAAAGTATGAAGGCTATTGCTTAACGCATTGTAAGCCGCCCTGAGTCTCCGGAGAAGGGCGGCATATAAATCAAATCAAATCAAATAAATAAATAAATAATGTCAATAATTAATTTTTTATTGCAGGAATCTGTAAAATTAATGTAAATTTATAAGTATTTGCTTTGTATATGTAGAAATAGAGACAGACAGACAGGAACAGACAGACTGGACAATCAGAACGGCAGTCTACAATTAAACATATAGCTTCTTTATCTTTGTGGTTTATCAGAAATGATGCCAGATGCTCCTGCTTGTTTCCTTTTCCTGATAGAAGCACCTAAGTGTTCAGCTTTGCAAATGAATCAGGATTCTGATGCTGGTTTGTTTAGGGAGCATTCTGGAAGGAAAAAAACAAACAATCCTTCAGAATATGCTTGTTAGAATTGCAATAGGAATTGTCAAAAAAGATTTCCATTTGTCTAAGAAATGGCTTTTTAACATGGTACCTACCATTTTGAATTTCCCATCAACATTTGTACTATGATACGATGAAGAGTGGGATTAAACAGTTATTTTAGGAGAATTGCCTTTTTATATTATAGCCAACATCCTTAAGTACCAACATTTATTTCAGTCTGTAAAAGTTCATGATTTTAAAATTCCAGAATTCATCTTGAAGTGATCCATTTGGTCATGAGATGATTTTCAGTAACTTTATTTGGCTTCATGAAAAGACTGTTCAAAATTAATCCAGATAGAACATAGGCATAGGCTACATATAAAACACTGGATCTTATTAGATTCTTCAACTATACTGTGGTATTGCATTTGCCCCAGAATTTTCTCAAGAATATCTGTGAAAAAAGACAAATACATTAATTCCAGAAGGATAACTTTATTATCTTTATGACTTGTTTTTAACATTACTAATACCTTTAGCTTTATCTTTAACTTTGCTTCCTTCCAGTATCTTTTGTGTGTTCTTTTTTTAAACTTGAACTTCCCTGTCTGTTCTGTTCTTTTATTTCATACTTCCAGAATCTCACATTTGCATTGTTGAACAGTGTGGAAGGGTTGATTTGCAAAGATATAAATTACATATGTAAGCACTTAAAATTATATCTGAGTGTACTATCTTAGGGAAGAAGATAAATGTAAGATACAACATCCCTTTTACAGCTCAATGGTGTGTGTGTGTGTGTGTGTGTAAAAGAGAGAGAGACAGAGATGTAATGATTAGATAATCATGCCACATTCTTGATTGCATTTGTCAACAGATTAACCGAGGTCACATGACTACTGAAGCTAAGAGAGCTGCCAAGATGGAAAAAAAGCTAAAGATATTGCTTGGTGGTTATCAGTCTCGAGCCATGGGACTCATAAAGCAATTAAATGACTTGTGGGATCAAATTGAACAAGCTCATCTTGAACTGTGCACATTTGAAGAATTAAAGAAGCATGAAGATGCAGCTATTCCAAGGCGACTGGAGGTAAAATTGTGGAGTGTTAATCAGAGTCCATCTCTAAAAAGAATGACAGTGCTAAAAGAAATAAACTAAGCAATGCAGTACTTGTAAAATCATTTTTTAAAATTTGTATATCATACAATCATTATATTTAGATTTCCTTTTAGATTTGGATTTGTTATAATACAGTGTGTGTCATTTTATTCCTATTTTTTTGAACATTTTATAACGTCTATTAGAAATTAGCGCTCTCTACATAGTAATGCTGAACTCCAGATTTCTGTCACTTCCCATTGAAAGTAAAGACTTGTCTGTGTGGCTCATTAGGAAAGTTTCCTTCCATACTGAGGATAGTATCCTATTCCTTCCAGATTACTTCATGCTAACTTTATTACATTTGCTCTTACAGTGCCTAAAAGAAGATGTTCAACGGCAACAAGAAAGAGAAAAAGAACTTCAGCAGAGATTTGCAGAATTCATGCTGGATAAGGAAACATTTCAGTCAAAATATTAAGCTTCCTATTTTACTTTTACCATGACACCATTGTTTGTAACATTTTTCAGATACAGCTGATAAATTATGATACGTCTCTCCCATCAAAGTTAAGCACAAGCAAATGTGCTGGTAAATTTATATTGTATTTTAAGAAGATGCTTTGTACCACATGGTCATGTACCTTTTCCTTTGGAAGAAAGAAGCAGAAATGAAATCCATATGTCTTGATCTAACAAGCATAATTTGCATGCTGTAAAAATGCTATACAGGGTAAACATTCCACACCCATCTTTTAATTCATCATACAATTATTTTGTTCAAGTTACTGTTTTCTTGTCCTTTTAGAATTTCACCTGAGATCAAGGAAAAGTATATATTTAAAACAGTCTTTGTGCCACTAATTACTGTGAATCTGGAATGTAAAGCGGTGTATTAAAGTGTATTTGTGTCTAACAACTTGAAATTTGTTTGCAAATTAAAACTTTAAATTTAATTTTAAATTGAAACTAGGTAAATGGCATTTATTATGATCATTCATATAATGTTCATATGATTATTATGGAGTTTATGTATTTCAGGTTTCATTTTGTGGATATTTTGTTGATCATAAAATAAAAATTACAAGTTCATGAAACTTGATGTGTATGGCATGAGGGTTGACTGAGAATATCTGGTGAAGATTACCTCAAGTGTCAAACATGGAACTTGTTTGGTAGATAAGACTCTGTCTCTCCCTTCCTGCCCCCCTCAGAATATCTAGGAGCTGCTGTTGCTGCTGATGATCTCTAGCTGTTGGCGCCTTTAGGGTCTAGTTGCCTGGAAGCAGCTTGTCTGCAACTAGGAAACTACTTGAATATCTCCACAGCATTTCATGAGTTGGTCTTGGGATGGACTCCCATTCTCGCTTTAAGAAAGGCCCAAACTTGAGTTTTGTAGTCCCTCCATCCCTCCCTGTCTGCTTCCACTGCCTTTGTGTCACCCCCTCTTTCTCACTTGATCTCTTTCTCACTTGATCTCTTATCACCACCCCCTGTTGTTTGGTTCTTTCCCCTTCCCAGTGTATTGCCAGTTTCTTCCATCTCAGTGCCTCATATTTTCTACCATGCACTCCTTGTCATAAAGCTCGCAATAATCCACTCCAAAGACTTAACAATAGCTACTTCTAAAGTAAAGCCCTCTTGTGTGAGATAAATTGTAAATGAAAGGATGTAGCATAAAAGTAGAGAAATACTCAATTTTCATTCATTCCAAAGGGACTTAAGGCAGAAATTCCTGAATAATTCTGCCAAAAAGCACTTGAGCTTCTAAATTCATGTTAAATTTCAGTAAAGTTATATTTAAGTGCCAGACATTTCTCTTTCCATTTTTTAAATTGAGAATAGCAAAGGAATAGAAATACAACCAAGAATAAAAGTGAAAAACATACTTATAGTTTTGGATCCTGAAGAGAAATCCTGTTAATCTCTCAAATTATTCCTGTTAGTGGTTCAGCAAAGGAACTATTGGAATGAAAATGGTTTGGTTTGATTTGAACATAGAGCACTTGTTTGTTGAGAGGAGATAATATCGGATATAGTAGTAATTTTGCATCCAACCAAGCTTGGGGTTTATAAGTGACTAAATATAGAAGTCATTGCAGAAATAATTATTTCTGATGAATTTTTAGAACTGAAAATGCTTACAAAAATGAAAATGTAAATATTTCTCTGTACTTTGATATATTTACTGTGTTTCCTCAAAAATAAGACCCTGTCTTATATTTTTTGAACCCTAAAATAAGCGTTTGGCCTTATCGCCATGCACTCAAAAGTCCAATTGAACTTATTATCGGGATGTCTTATTTTGGGGGAAACAGGGTAAGTAAAGGCACTAAGCAAGTTCTCATCAAAATGTCCCCTTCTAATTATACAATTCTAGAAACCTTCCCATTTATAGATAGATATTCCTTATGGGTATCTTTGTGGTAAGGTGAAACCATCTTCAATCATAACTACATTAAATGTTATTCTCTGCACATTGTTGAATTTTTAAAGAAAACTTTCTTAGTTACTTAAGAAATCCATAATTTCATTTGGATTAACTAGTGATTTTTTTTTTAAAAAATGCATTACCGAAAGAAATCGAACTTTTCTACAATAAAGCAACATGAATTGAGGTAGGAAGAAAATATAGTTTTTTGTACTTGCAATGCCATCTGCTCCAGTATTGTGTTTCCTAGAGCCAAATTCAGAGTGATCATAACTCAGTGTTCTCAGAGATTTCTCTTATATTGTGGGCAAATGTTCAGCTATTAGAGGAGGAACAAATAATAGTACTGGGTTCGACAGCCATTTGTGTGCAGATTTATAAATTCTAAAATCTCACAATTCTAGAGAGCAAAATTGGAGAAGAAAAATTATATATATTTTTATTGTTAAATCTACAGATGAACTGAATTAGGCAGGTTATAATCGATGCCAGCAGTCTCTTCAATTACAGAGGGAACAATATGTAGTTGATAGAAAATCACCTGCATCTGATTTGTCCAGACTTTGAACACAAGATGCGTCCATTCTTTTTTCTCCCTTAACCTTCATCAACCCTCTGATTTTTAGTCTATAGCTTTACCAGACTTGAGCTCTGGGATCTATAAGTCAAGAATTTCAGTGTATATGTTTAGACAAGATTTCCTTCATTTGATCATGGGGGTATCTCCAGGTTAGAACAAAGATAGTTGCATATTTAAATGAAAGGGTTTAAAGAGAGAGAGCATTTATTTAAATCCCATTACCCATCACTGGCATTTACAACACCAAAGGTTAAATTTCTATTGATTCTGTTTTTAAAATCCCTGCTAACTATTAGTTTCAGGTAAATGTCTCTTGGTAGCCTATAGAATATTTCTTCTGCGCTATATGTTTATCTTTAATCCTTTCTCCTTACATCCATTTGATACAAGTGTAAAGTGCCTTTGCCTTTTTATTTTTTTCATAACATTTAATATAAGCCATAGTCATATTTCCTAAGTTAACTTGTAAGCAACAGCTGTTGCTTACAAGTTCACAACCCACTAGCAAAGGCATAAAGATACCTTGCTAATCATTTTTGAAGTATTTATCCTCACTACATCTGCAGCCCACCAGATACATCTTCCACCCTATTGACACCAATCTTGTTGTACAATCTGTGGCATTTCCTGTGTGATAGATTCAACGATATATTGCAGGGTTGAGATCACACCTCCTCCCCTCTGGTCCTGGGCCCTGACAGTAGTGGGGGGCAGAAAGTGTGAGGTAAAAGGAGAAGGGGCTCTGCCATTGTGCATCACAATTATGCCAATGTGCTAGTTCAGTGTTGGTGAACCTTTTCGGCACTGAGTGCCGAAATGGAACCGTGTGTGTGCATGTGCCGAAAACCAGAAGAGCAAGCACTTGGCGTGCATTTGCACGCTGGGAAGATGATCTTCCGGGGCACACATGCCTGTCGGCCACCTGGTCTTCCAGTTTCTGGCGTGCATTCATGCACGAAGACCAGCTAGACAGTGTGCATGTGCATGCCAGAAACCGGAAGTGTGTCAAGCGCCCCCCATCCCGCCACCAAAAACAAGTCAGTGCAGCCCCCCATCCTGCTACTTCTGCCAAGGGAGCCTGACTCTCCTTGGTCAGCAGGCCTCTTACCCCAGCACCAGACAGATGTTCCTCCTGCATGAACTCAGCCCCTGCACAGCCTCTTCCCCTTGCCCAGCTGCAGGGCAAAGGGAAGGAACAACCGGCCGGCCCCCGCAGCCATTCCCCTGCCAGTGAGCTAGGCTCTCAGTGGCTTCTCCATGCATGAGGAGCTGTGGTCTCTGGCCCTCCTGGGGCAGCTCACTTTCTCAACTGCAGGTCCTCCTCCAGCATCCAAGCCAGAAGCAGTAGTGGGAGAACTGGTGGCAGGAGCAGCAGGTAAGGTAGCCAGTCGGGATGAGGGGTGAAGGGGCAGTGGCAGTTCTCAAGCCGCCACTTCTAGACAGGATGCTGGAGAAGGAGCCGCTGCTGTCAGGGAGGTGAGCTGTCCCAGGAGGGCTCTCTCATGCGTGGAGATGCCACCAAGGGCCAGGCTTGCTGGTGGGGGAGCAGCTGTGAGGGCCACTCATGCCCCTCACCCTGTGACTGCCACTGCTGCTGCTCTTCTGGGGTGTCTGAATCGGCCAGGCGCTGCAGACTGCAGATGCATATCAGTGCCACAGGCTGGAGAGCTGGGGCTGCAGAAGAAGCCTGCTCAGATGGGGAGGGAGGGAAACCCCAGCCCGCCCGTCCTGGCCAACAGTTCTGCTCCCCTAGGAAGCAACCACCAGGATCCCCTCTATGCTTCTGACTGGCCAGCTGGTCTTCGCACACGCATGCATGCCAGAAACTGAAAGATCAGGTGGCCGGCCCTTATGCACACGCTGGAAACCAGAAGTTCATCTTGCGTATGTGCACTGGGCGATTGCTCTTCTGGTTTCTGGTGCTCCCGCATGCATGAAGACTAGCTGGCTGGCACACTGGAACCCAGAACAGCAACGGGCAACAGCTCACGTGCCCAGAAAGATGGCTCTGCATGCCACTTCCGGCAAGCATGCCATAGGTTCTCCATCTTCCTTTTAGAACTTGTAAACAAGGATTTAATGCTCTGCAAAACTTGTCTTTAAAAGCCCCTGAAATATCTAACAGGCACACTTGGGATGGGGTAGTTGGGAGATACCTAGGTAGCCCTCCTCCAATGAAAAACCCTGTTTTCTACTAGGAGCCCCAAATCATTTTATGGATTAGGTGCTGGGCTCACAGCTAATCCTATGGGTAGTAGAGCCAGCTATCCCATTCCACCCAGGGGATCAACTGCAGAGCCTGATTTAAGGAATAGGTTAGTACATGCTCACCTTGCCTTAACAGAGAGTTCCATCCCAACTTCCAATTGGATGGGATGGCAAAGTAGCTAGTCTAATGGGATGGGTGAGTGCTGGTGTCTTTACGGTCCTTTCAATTATCTAAAGCTGGGCAAGGGTGAAGTTGCGAGGTGAAGTACCTTCCCACTTCAATTCAAAACAGGGATCTTCCTGTCAACAGCTTCTTTCAGGGTACTTTTAAATGATGGGTTTAGCTTTAGCACTATTTCTGAAAGGTTCCTTTTGAAACCATCTGTACTGCAAGGCAAGCCATCTTGCGAAAACCACCCCCTCTCCTGCCCCACCCTACACAAAGGACATCTAACAACATTTGATGGAAAGGCAAACAAAGCCAGACAAATCAACCAGTGGCTTTTCTCAATTTTTCCCACATTCGATCTCTGAGAGGCAGTACCATTCCATTGCTTCCAACAGCTGAATTGGGCTTAGCAAAAAAAGGAAAAAGGAAAAATTTATATTGGCATTTTTTTTTTATTAAATCAAGAACAGAAACAAATGTACATGTGACTGATTCCCAAATGTACACATATCTGATTACCTTCAGCCAGATCTTCAGACAGTATGTTACCACTGGGCTCATTTTTATTTTGTTTTTTGGAATTGATATTTATTGCCCTGGCTTTTCTTGCTGTGCATCAGGGAGTGGCTTGCCAAATGGGGCAGTATACAAATCCTGCACTATAAGCAAACAAATGAACAAATAAATAAGAACAAGGAGGACCCTTGAAACTTGCACAAGGAAGCTCCATTGTCAGAGGTATGGGTGATCAATCCAACCACAAGGTAATTTTTGAGGAAAATATGACAGGGATCAGTCTGCCTCATTCTTATATTTAGGAGCCACTAAATCTCTCTGTAGTTAAATGTATCTGCATTGCCTAAACAATTTGTGGATAATCTGGTTACAACATCCTATTTGAATCACTATATTTTCATGGTAAAACAATATTTCAGTATATTTATTTAACAACATACACTGTCCACTATTAAAGGAAATCCTATTTACATAAAGGAAAGGCATAAAACCTAAATACAAACTAACAACCAACAGGATTAAAAGAATTAAAGTTTAAAAGTTATAAATCCTGAGGAAATAAAATTATCTTCAACCTAAAAAAAATGTGTGCTTTCAATATAGAGAACTGCTTAGTGAAGCACAGAGAAGATGTGCAGTGCAGTTATTAAGAGCATGATTGATCGCTCTATGATTATTACAGCTAAAGGGCATTCCATCAATATCCTTTTTCTGGCTTCATCATATGGAGTTATTTAGCATCACTAAAACACCCTATTATTTAGAGTGTTTATAGTACATACAAAATATTTAGACAGAACGGTTTCTGTTAATTATTAAAACTATAAGCAAGATACATTAACAAAATTATACAATGAAACAAAAGATATACAGCTATAGATGTCAACAGCTGGAAACGGATTGGAGACTGTCACAAGGTGTTTGAAAGCCAGAAGTCTATTTAGGTACTTCTGTATCTTTTCCATTTGGATTCAATCAGATTGGATTTATATTCACAGAGAAACTATTGCTCATGGCAGAGCATAATAACAACATGTGGGATTCCACAGTCAAGGGCTATTTCTTTTCTCTCACATGAATTCATTTTAAAAGGCAATCTCTTACAGTACCAACACCACTTCTCAAAAGAAATTCTGCAGCTAAATAGTACTCTAAGCCTTTAAAATATATACAATATATACAAGATGGAAATGAATATTTATTTATTTAGGTCTACTATTTCAAACTTTATAATGACAAAGATGTGGTGACACTGCAATAGCTATCACATCTGGAATTTTTTCCTTGTCAGCTCTAAGTTGGACCTAGGTTCGAGTTAACCATCAAAAAACTAAACTCTTAGCAAATTCCGCTTCTGATCCCACAAGACTTTACATGGCTGGATCTTTTCCCATTTTGTTCTTTTTCCTCTTTACCTGAGCGATTTTTAAACAGATAAAAACATAGGATCATGCACTTAATGGAAGAATTTGTTTGATTAGATCTATGGGCTGAGGACAGCTATAGACAAAGCCAGAGAGTTGCTGTTATCAATTACGTGTGATAACTAAGGAGTAAATATAAGAACTTTTAATACTGAATAAATGCATCTAAAATTCGCAATGGATCAGGTAGTATAATCAGCACTGGGTAGTGTTATATGCCCAGTGTGGATTATATGCACAAGACAAACGAGATAAACAAAGAGGAGCTGGAAAACATACTATATTTCCTCCTTAAACTATCTTCTCTTCTATATGGTGGCTATGCAGGGTGGATGCTGATCTGGATGTTTCTAAAAATCTGGCAAGTGGTTTTGCACACCTGTTTTCAAGGTGGGAAATTTGAGATCTAAATAGCATAGGGTTTAAGCAGGTCAGAGTTGTGGGGGGACATAAAGAAGTAGTAAAATAAAATCATAAACACTCAGGAGAGGAAGACAAATATGTTTCTTAGTTATCCCAGAGGAGAATGGAGAGGTAGGATAGTGTAATGGGGCTGGGAGACCAAAGTTTGAGCCCACACTTAGTCATGAACACTCATTGCTGATATGACCTGTAGTCCATTATTCTATATTTTGACCAAGTGGCCATGTTTATTAATATTTCTTTTTGACATTCAATACAGTTTAGATGACTATAGTTTATTGTGAATGTTGTAATAGCATGAAAGGGAGCCTCCCCATGGTACGCCCTTCACCATTGGCCTAAGCATTGGAAAACTGAGATGTATAAATACAGATACAGTTTCACAAGGGATCATGGGATACACATCAAGAGCTCATCTGGGCATTTTTCTACATTTCAGGAATATAACTCAGCTGAAACCTTTCATATGCCTTTTCCTTGCATACAGTTCTGAAATTGTGGTTTTATGTTTTTATTTGATCTTCTTCTCCTTCAAAAGTGCATATGCCAGATAGTTAATATTCTGATATTAGGGCCTCAAAAGCAAATGCTTTAATAAGATAAATAATTGAGACTTTGATGAAATCCAGTACTTTAAAATATTTCATCCATTTATTCATGCTATAACAATAATCTTTAAGGATAGCAAAATCTTAAAAAATTCAAATGCAGGATGGCCTTACTTAATGATGAAATAGTCAATACATTTCTCTCAGTAATCTGGAACATAATGCCCATAGGCTCAGCTGAATTGTAGCCACTATGTAGCAGAGAAAGTTTAAGAAAGAAATACGTTTGACAGCTCCTCCTTGGTTATCTTTTTTGTCTTACGAGTACAATCAGCATTGGGGACATTGGCATTACTTCTATTACCTGACCTATTGCAAATATTTGGTCCATTTATTCTTTAATACACGTTCTTGTTTAAAAAAATGCCTTAGGCTTTTTTTTTTTTAAAGCAAGTACTTTTGAAGTACTGAATAGTCATTACAAAGAAGGAACTGCCCATGTAGTGTTGGAGATAGGGGAGAAATGCCTCAATACACTCTTATGTCAATTATTTACTGAATGGGACTGCAGACACAGCTATGGTGCTATTTTGGGGTATTTTTTAAAGGAAGCACTATCTCAAAAGAACATGCTTGGGACAGCAGGATGGGAGCAGTGGTGGGTTCCACTTACCTTCGCTACCAGTTCGCAACTGTGATCATACGCGTGCAGTGATTCTGCACATGTGCAGCACCTTCTGTGCATGCGCAGACCATCCGTGATGACATCCAGGCGGGTGGGAGGAGCCTGCCACCACCTCTATATGTTTGCAGGAACCAGGGTGAACCACTGGATGGGAGATAATTTGTTTTAAGGCTTCTATGTCCAAACCACCAAGTTGTTTTGTGGTATATCATCTAGTTGTGCATATAAATCAAGTTATACAAATTAAAGACATAAACTAAACAAGACACTGTATTGCATTTATTATCTGTATTGTTCTAGAATATAGCTATTGAAAGCTAAACTTGATAGCCCACAGTTCAACTCCAACTGTGCTGAATTCATTTAAGGGATGGTGATCTAAGGTATAGCTTGAGCTAGTTTGGGTTAACTCTTAATTTTACTGGTGGACAGAGAGTTGCTTCTGATTTCAAAGACTGCCACCAGGAAAATAAATGCCTAAGGCAAAGCCTCTGAGGAGGTGGGTAGAGGAATCTATGCAGTGGAAGATTTCAGTCTTTATTCCCATCCATGCCCTTTATGTCGGGGGGGGGGGGGGGGGAAGCAAGTGCAAGTTTTAAAGTTGTGAGGGGAGTTACTTTAAAGTCACACAAGAGACACTTTTAAGGAATGAAACCTACAGGAATGAAATAACTTAGACTGTATCTCCTTTTATTGCAAAGGAATTAGAGACTTACAAGACTATTCTTGAGGTTTCATTATAGTTTTTGTTTTAAAAATAAACATTTTTAATATACAAAATGCCAGTTATATAAAGCTATACATACAATAGTCCCAGAAGCTGTCATTTTGATTGATGGTGTGAATTTCATCTTCATCACAGCCGTGTTAATGGCTGTATTGGCTCCTTAGGGTTTTTTCTTAAAGTAGCCCTACAAGTAATGAAAATAGTCGAAAACATGCCCAGATAAAACCTTTTGTCAGCAGAAGCAGTAAAAAACATGAATGGAAAATAGCCAGCAAACACAGCCATCAGAACCTGATACTTCTAGTTTGAATTGTCTTTCTGGTTTTAAACTACTTTTTTTTTGGAAACCCTCTAAGCAATAGCACTTAGACTTATATATTGCTTCACAGTGCTTTTAGGGCCCTCTCTAAGTAGTTTACAGAGTCAGCATATTGCCCCCAACAATCTGGATCCTCATTTTACTGACCTCAGAACGATGGAAGGCTGAGTCAATCTTGAGCCTGGTGAGATTCGATCTGCCAAATTGCAGGCATCCGGCTATCAGCAGAGGTAGCCACTAACTGTACTCTAACCACTACGCCATTGTGGCTCATATGTCTACTGCTCTTCTAGAGCCTACATAGTCACTGAATGGTGATTATGATGCCTCTATTGAAGCCAGGGGCCTAATCTCTCCTACAGCCCATAACAAAATGGCTCTAGAGCGGAGCCCTAAGTGACGTGAGCAGAGGCGTTTGATTCTAGTAGATTAAAATGACCAATAGGAGCTCAACTGATATCATTTCCTGACCATCTCCTCGCCAACATTGTCAATGAAGTATTGTAGAATGATTGTAGAGTAAGACTTCTAGGAGAAGCGGAAACACATTATGACATTGGGACAGGTAAATATGAACATATGGTGTCTCTGCAATAGGCAGGGGATAAGGCAAAGACATGTCCTATAAAAATGGTTAGTGGGATGTTTTTGAGATGCCTTGATGAACCTCTAGTTTTGATCCCTTTTGTAGAACAATAATCTTCTTGAGAAGAAAATGAACAGCAAGTAAAACATCATCATGGTAGTATGGCAATGATGAAGATAACCAAACAATTCTTAAACATACATAATCATAGACATGCATATACTTAAGCTTAACATAACCCACAACTATAGCCTTTTCCTCTTCCCAATCTCGACACCATAGTATCCATACATTGTATAAATTCATGGTAATCCATGAAGCATATTGCAAATAATATTTGTGTTTATTTGTATTGTTGACTTTCCAAAAAAATTTAAGTCTCCAGGCAATTTGTTGGATCAATAAGGCTAGACCAAATTTAAATGAAACATTTTGACTTCGCAGCAATATTATTTTGCAAGGCAAGCATCTCTGCTCTGACAGCAGTTTTAGTACCCAATTCTGAAGTTTTAGATTACAACTGGCAGAAGACAGATATAGACAAATCAAAGGAATAATATACCCTTTTTATATTCGGCAAATAGGTTGGAGATTATTTTGCTCTATATGAGTTGGACAGTACAGCACAACTTTTATGCCGCTGCCAGCTAAAACAAAACATTGCTTACTTTTAGAAAGTGACAAAATTAAACTTGAATAGTACTCTAAGGGTAGTGCATTAGCAGATTAAATCACAATTGACTGCATAAAGAAAACCCCTATTTGGTTCTATACATAACATACTCAATTTTTCCTTCTGTTCAAGAAGGTATTTCTCAGTGTGTGCATGTTAAGAAAAACCCTATGACTAACATACACTCTGTAAACCCATGTGGAAAATTATTGAAGTGTGGAGTTTTGCTTTGTACTTGCAATAGTCACCGCATGGATTCCCAATCTCTTGGGCACACTTAATGTAATTATTTGATTGATAACTGTTCTTTGCTCTTTGCTGAAACATCTCCAACCTGATCCACTTCAGAAGTACTGAGAAGTCAGTTTCCAGCTGGTTGATTGCTGAAGTCCTAACAAACCTTCAGGGAACCAGGTTGGGAAATGCTTGTGAATTAGTTCCACTAAAGATGAAAGTTTATGAATTTTGTAAGGATTGAACGATCATCTGCTTATGTGACTTAAGAAGGAGGGAGGAAATCTATGACATCCTAGTAAATATACTAGGTGCTGCAAGACTAAATCTGGCAGCCAAGTTGAAATGGGCTGCAACCTTGAAAGTTTATGACTGTCTTACTAGGTTTTGACAAATGGCGGAAATGACTGGTATTTTACATTGCAAAGCATGCCAATCTGTAGATAATTTTAGGAAATGAAGCACTGTTTATCTGTAACAATATGTATTATTATTATTATTATTATTGCTATTACTACTACTATTATGATTAATCTTCAATTTGATTCACAGTCTGGGACTCGTAAAAACTTAACAGTTTAAGTCCTAACCAAGGACCTAAGAACTGTTAAGGCAGGGGTGTCAAGCTCAATTTCATTGAGGGCCGCATCAGGGTTGTGTTTGACCTCGGGGGTCTGGGATGGGAGTGGCCAGGGTGGGCATGGCCAGCTCAACATCACTCATCTTGAGGGAGCCTGTAGTGGCCAAAGCCCTCTGCTAGCAAAAACAGGCTCCTGAGCTCTGTTTTCAGTTGTGGCAGCCTCCTGCAACCCTCTGCCAGTGAAAATGGAGTTTGGGAGGACCACACATGGCCCTTCCAAGCTAGCTCTTTTTTTGCTAGCAGAGGCACTGTGGGCTGGTCCTTTGCTGTTTTCAGATCAGCCCTGCGGGCCAGATCTAAGCATCCTGTGGGCCAGATCCAGCCCGCGGGCTTTGAGTTTGACACCCCTGTGTTAAAGTAACATCTGAGTTTATAGGCAGTTCTAAGTAAGGGTTGGTTGTTCTTGGGTTTTTTTTTTTTTTTGCAAAGTCAGGATACTCAGGTCTAATGAGTTCAAAATTTTCATATATATAGGCAACCCTTTGGGTATTGCTCCAAGGGATCCTGTTACTATTGGTACAACCATTGATTTCTTCCTCCACAATTGCTCAACTTCAGTTTACAGATCACGATATTTCGTTATTTTTTCTAGCTGTTTCGCTTTAATTCGTACATCACCTGGTATTGCAATTTCAATATGAACCAGGCTTTTTCTTTTCCACAATAGTGATGTCAGGCATGTGGGGGCCAGATGTCTGAAGGTCCCACAGAATCTGTTCATTTTCAAGAACTTTGTCAGCTTGGTGTTCCCAGTAATTTTTGCTGCATTTGAACCCAAAATTTGGCAAAGCTTCCAATGTATGATTTTGGCAACTTGATCATGATGTTGTAGATAATCAGTCGGTGAAATTTTGCTGCAGCCACTGATATGATGATTATGATTTGTAGGTCTTATTGTCAATATTCTAAGTTTTTGTTACTGTAACAAGCCATTCCCCCCTTTAGAGGCAGATTTCAATGTGATTCTCCCATTTTTCCAATGACTTCTTTCATATCTTTATTTCACCAAAAAATTACTGCATAGGAAACATGGAGTAACAGCATAATATCTTGACTGGTTGTGATAGGAACAGTTCATCTGGAAGCATTGTAAGACAGATCATGTACACTCACAGTTTATGAACTTCTACAACTCTGTACCCAAACAATTTGACCTGACATCTATCTACTGTGTTTATATATAAGCATAATTAGCAGGTAAAGTCAACAACAAAGTTAAACTTCAAAGTCCTCTATTAATAATCTATTGTTGTATTTCACTCACAGAAAGTCCACACAGCTTCTACTCAGTGGTGGGATTTAGCCAATTCACACCACTTTGGGAGAACCGGTTGTTAACTTTCTGAGCTGTTTGGTGAACTGGTTGTTGGAAGAAATCATTAGGGCAGAGAACCGGTTGTTAAATTACTTGAATCCCACCACTGCTTCTACTCTACCATAAACCACCACGATCTCTATCTCTGGTCTGTCCAGGATCAAATATATTTATTTGATTGTTAATAATAAGGCTTTTCCTTTAACTGGGATCTTTTCCAAGAATTAGATCTCATTCCCCAACATCATAAGTCACTGTTATAGATATCTCAGCAGCATTTCTTTAAAAAACAGTCCTACAGGTTCAAACACATCTCTTAACATTTGTTTTCCAGTTAAATATAATATCCATTCACCAAACCCCATCATTTTTCTTAAGAAAGTCCAGTTCATCACTCATCAGTTCTGTCAACTCTGAGTCTTCAGAATCCATGTTCCCTTTAGTCTTCTCCAACAAGTCTGCAGTTTTTTTAACCTTCTCCAACAAGCCTGTAGTTTTTTTAATCTTCTCCAACAAGCCTGCAGTTTCCTTCTCCTTCAAATTTGCCATCAACAAATTAGATCCCAATCCATCCAATTTTAAGTCTGGTTTAAGTCTGGGGCCGTTTTCAAGGCTTTGGAGGGCTGTTTTTAAGGCCTTTTGGGCCCATTTTAGAGGCTTTTTTCGGGCTGTTTTTGAGGCTTCCTTGCAGGAAACAGCTGTCCAGAATATACAATATATGGGTGATCTTATGGGGAACCGGTCTAATTGCCATAGTCTTCAATTTGCTATATATCCCCTGGAAATCACTGAGTTTACATATTCTTAAACAATATGATTAATTTGGTTTTCATGTAGTGAGATATATGAATGAAAATTTGCAAAATATGGTTTATGAATTAGTGTGATATGTTAATTTGGATAATTGTGGCTTATTTACAAATCATAAACCAACTATGGTTTAGCACAATTTGTAATCACTCTCTAGTGTTTTCTTTTATAAAAAATTGCAAGAAAGCCAATGTTTAGTTTTTGTTTTAAAATATTTGCCAGAGATAAAAATCAAACACAGTTGGGCTAGATATGTACATGCTAGGGTTTTTTTTAAAATTGATTTTTAGATATGGTTGTTCACTTTAGTTGACTTCATATCATTTAGTAGCCACCATATGACTGAGCATTTTTTTTATTGCATCTTACAGTTTATGATGAGGAAATTATGCTAAATTGCCCAGGGGAATGGTTGTGATTAAACTATTTGTTGTTGTTTCTTCAACTAAATTAACTTATTCCCCAAAAGAACCATACCTGGAATGTAGACATAAAGTTCTGATATATTTCTCAAATGATTGGAATCTGGGGAAGGGACAGTGCGCTCTCTCTCTCTCTCTCTCTCTCTTTCTCTCTCCATCTTCAGTTTGTTGGATAAAAGTTTGGGCTGCCTTGCAAATCTAACCTTGTGATTTGTGTCACTTAAATGGCTGATGTGGTTTACTTCCTGATAAACTGGCAGTGGCATTAAAACTCCTCTCTTTGCAATGCTGAGTTTGTATGAAGCACCAGATCTTATCAAATGAAGTCCACTTCACATACAAAAAGCTCAGCAACCCCCTGCCCCCCTCTTACCCCACCCACAAGGTTCTCCCAAACTTTTAGTTCTTTGGAACTTTGGTGGCACAAATGAGACTGATTCCTTAAAATACAAGATTTCCTCTTCAATAAAATCCTTTCATATCATTTTCTAAAAAATAGACAGACTGTTATGTCATACAAGTCTTTAGGAACAGCCATACTTTAGCATAATTAATACAATAAAGAAAATATGGTCAGGATGTCTTATGCTGTAACAAAACAATAATAAAAACATTGTTTTTACAACTCTATGGATCTCAACATGTTCATAATTGTTATTGTATGAGGAGACCTGTGATAGTCTAAGTAGTCAAAGAGTAGGAGTCTGATAACACCTTATGTTTTATGAAAAAGCATTTTACTTATCAGATTCCTTCTGCTTTTTCACATAATGAAAAAGAGCCCAGGGCAGGGGTGGGGGAGTAGCGGTCATTATTAAGGAAGGCCTGGGTCCGAGGGAGGCCACTCTACCTCAGATAGCCGGGTGTGAGTCCGCCTTTGTGAGATGGGGCCCTGGTGAGCAGATGGGTCTGTTAGTCACGTACCTGGCTCCCTGCCACGTGGCAACGACCCTGTCCGAGCTTCTCAATGTTATAGCCGAGGTGGCGGTTGATACCCCCAAGCTTATAGTCATGGGGGATTTCAACCTGCCATCTATCGGTGAAACATCTGAGATGGCTCGGGAGTTCATGGCTTCCATGATGGCCATGGACCTGACCCAGGTAATTCAGGGCCCGACTCACATTGGTGGACACACCCTGGACTTAGTTTTTGTCTCTGGTCAGTGGTTGAGTGGTCATGATATTGGGGATATAGGTGTTGAACCCTTGTCATGGACTGACCACTCGCTCCTTCGTCTCGACTTTCTGACCGTTACACCTCATCGCAGGGAGGCGGAACCAACTAGGTGGTTCCGCCCCAGGCGCCTGATGGATCCTGATAGGTTCCAGACGGAGCTTGGGCCATTTCCTGAGACACTGACACGTGACTCGACTGAGGACCTGGTGGCTGCCTGGGATAGGGCAGCCGGTGGGGCCTTGGACCGGGTCGCGCCTTTGCGGCCTCTGACCCGGCGCCGAACTCACTTATCTCCTTGGTTCACCGAGGAGCTGAGGGAGATGAAGTGCCGGAAAAGACGCCTAGAGAGTGGTTGGAGGGCTAGTCGCTCTGAATCTGACTTGACACTAGTAAGAGCTCATATTAAGACTTACTTAGTGGCAATAAAAGCGGCGAAATCTAATTATTTCACCGCTCTTATTGCGTCATCAGATAATCGCCCAGCCGCCCTGTTTAGGGTGACCCGCTCCCTCCTTCATCTGGGAGCGCGGGAGGATCCCTTGCAGGGACGTGCTGAGGATTTTGTTCAATATCTGGATGATAAAATAACTCAGATTCGGGATGAGCTGGCCACTGACTGGGTTAGTTCGGGCGAGGTGACTGAGCCCAGTCTTGAGAGTGTTATCTGGGCTGAGTTCGATCCTGTGGCTCCCGAGGACGTGGACAGGATCCTGGGTAGACTGAACGCTACCACATGTTTATTGGACCCGTGTCCCTCCTGGTTGGTGCTGGCCTCCCGGGAGGTTACACGAGGCTGGCTCCAGGAGATTATAAATGCTTCTTTGAGTGAGGGTGTCCTTCCGCCTGCCTTGAAGGAGGCAGTGGTGAGGCCCCTCCTCAAGAAGCCCTCCCTGGACCCGGCTGTTTTGGTAAATTATCGTCCTGTCTCCAACCTTCCCTTTCTAGCGAAGGTTGTTGAGAGTGTGGTGGCGCGGCAGCTCCCCCGGTACCTGGATGAAGCTGTCTATTTAGACCCGCTCCAGTCCGGCTTCAGGTCTGGTTACAGCACCGAAACGGCATTGGTCGCGTTGGTGGATGATCTCTGGAGGGCCCGGGGTAGTGGGTACTCCTCTATCCTGGTGCTGTTAGACCTCTCAGCGGCTTTTGATACCATCGACCATGGTATCATGTTGCGCTGGTTGGAGGGATTGGGGGTGGGGGGCACCGTTCTGCGGTGGTTCTCCTCCTACCTCTCCGACCGGTCGCAATCGGTGTTGACAGGGGGGCAGCGGTCGACCCCGAGGCGCCTAGTGTGTGGGGTGCCACAAGGGTCGGTCCTCTCGCCCCTTCTGTTCAACATTTATGTAAAGCCGCTGGGTGAGATCATCCGTGGTTTTGGGGTGCAATTCCATCAGTACGCTGATGACACTCAGCTGTACATTTCCACCCCAGACCACCCCAACGATGCCGTGGAAGTGATGTCCCAGTGCCTTGAAGCCGTGCGGGTCTGGATGGAGAGAAACAGGCTTCGACTCAACCCCTCCAAGACTGAGTGGCTGTGGCTGCCGGCGTCCCGATATAGCCAACTGACTCCATCGTTGGTTATTGGGGGCGAATCATTGGCCCCCATGGAAAGGGTGCGCAACTTGGGCATCCTCCTGGATCCACAGCTGTCTTTAGAGGAGCATACGACAGCTGTGGCCAGGGGAGCTTTTTATCAGGTTCACCTGATATGCCAGTTGCGGCCCTTTCTAGATCGGGACTCCCTACGCACAGTCACTCAGGCGCTCGTCACGTCTCGCTTGGACTACTGTAATGCTCTCTACATGGGGCTCCCCTTGGGATGCATCCGGAGGCTTCAGCTGGTACAGAATGCGGCCGCGCGGGGGATTATGGGAGCGACAGGGCGCTCCCATGTGACACCTCTCCTGCGTGAGCTGCATTGGTTGCCGGTTGATTTCCGGGTGCGTTTCAAGGTGTTGGTAATCACCTTTAAAGCGCTCCATGGCTTAGGACCAGGGTACTTACGGGACCGCCTTCTGCCACCTATTGCCTCCCACCGGCCGGTTCGCTCCCACAGAGAGGGCCTCCTCAGGGTGCCGTCAGCCAGACAGTGCCGGCTGGCGACCCCCAGGGGGAGAGCATTCTCTGTGGTAGCCCCCACCCTCTGGAACGATCTCCCTCCAGATCTGAGAACTATCGCTGACCTCCGGACCTTTCGTCGGGCTTTGAAGACTCATCTCTTCCAACTTGCCGGACTTGCCTGATCCCTCCTATTTTTAAATATTTTAAATTATTTTAAATTTTTAGAGTTTTAGAGTTTTTATTCGGTTTGTATTTTCAGCCTAAATTTATATTGATTTTAGTACGTTTTAACTTATTGTATTGCATTGGTTTTAAATTGGCTGTTCGCCGCCCTGAGTCCGGAAGGAGAAGGGCGGTATAGAAATTTAATAAATAAATAAATAAATAAAAATAATTGCCAAGTTACTCTCAAACACTGACGTCTGAATCCATCCCTTTAGAATGGCATCTTAACAGATGGTATATATAGAAGGGAAAGCAATCTTTTAAATAAAACTAGGTAGACAGAATTTTTAATGGTGTAAATCCTGTTTGCTGCTTGCCTTTTCGGTATACCTTCGGTACCTTCTCTCAAAGTTTTGTTTTGCACCACTACTTTTATTCTGAAGGCTGCTCAACTTAATTCCAATTAGAATTAGTTATATATACAGTGAACCTACTGAAAATAGTGAGATTTAAATTAAGCATGACTAACTTGACACAAATTCCAAAGGTTTCAGTGAACCTACTCGCTGCAATTACATCCAGTTTAAAGTTTTTTTTTAATGCATTTTTAAAATGCACTAACCTATTCTTATATGTGTTCTCTTTTTGCTGGTTGAAATCATGGTCTGAAAGGAGTTTTATACATGTGTGTTCAGCAAAGTATTTGACAAAGTGTCCCATGACATTCTGAATAGCCAACTAATTAAATATAGGCTAAGTAGTACAATGATTTTTTTTAAAACAAAGGTTGGTTCAAAAATTGTATTCATAGAGTGCTAATGAGTGATTCCTCATCAAAATGCAAAGAGGCATTATGTGAGTTGCCACAAAAATCTACCCTGGGCCTTGCAGACTTCAGAATTTTTCATACAGATTTGGATGAAGTTATAGACAGAATGTTTATCAAATATGCAGTGACACAGAATAGGGTGGAGTATCCTAGAATAAATAAATAGCATTCAAAGCAATCTTGATACTTTGGAGAAATTGCCTGAAAATAACATAATGAAATTTAACAGAGACAAATGCAAAATTCTCTACTTAGAAAACAGAAATCAAATGCACATGTACAAGATTGGGGATACTTGGCTTGGTAACAGTATTTATGGAAAAAATCTTGGCACAACAGTTGGTAACTAATTTAATATGAGTCAGCAGTATGCTGTGGCAGCAAAAACTGGTAAATGCAATTTTAGGCTGCATGCATCACAAAAGTATGGTTTCCAAATCACAGGCAGTAATTGTTCCACGTCATTCTGCGTTTGTTAGATCCCAGTTAGCATTACTATGTTTTTAAAAGACTTCAAACAAGAACAGTTTCAGAGAATTGCAACAAGGATGACTAGGGCACAAGAAATGTAATTTTAAGAAGAGAAATATACAAAGAAGAAAATACACAGAAGGAAAATGGTCAAGACTGTTCTCAATAATCCCAGCAGGCAGGACACAAAATAATGAAATTCAGTTATTGGAAAGCAGATTCCGATTTGATGATCAAAAACGCTTTGTAACAGTAGAACAGTCGCTGGAAGAAGTCTCTGGATGTGTTCAAAGAGATGCTTTGCAGTCGTCTCTCTGGGATTTCTGCACTGAGGATGGGGTCAGTTTAATGGCCTAAAGGGCTCTTTTTAACTCTAGGATTCTTAGATTTAATGTAAAAGTAACATCCCATTCATCATACTTTCTTTCATAACACTCAATACACAAAAATGAGAGAGTTTAAGTAGCTGGCAAAGACACAACAAACAAGATAGGGATGGAGAGAGAAAGATGTTTAAACAGTGATGAATTTAAATATTTTGCTGCCTGAGTTGAATGAAAAATACCTTCTCTTTCTCATTGGAGGCTTTTGGATCTAACAGTTATTGCAAAGATAAAAATGAGGATTCCTTTATCTCTTATAAGAGAGACAACATATAAATATAATAGAAAAAGATGAATAGATGATCGGGTAAAACCACAATTGCCTGTCTTTGCATGACTTGCTGGGATTGTAGGCTATGATTCTCAGGTCAACCAAACTCTGGATTAGTTAACTAATCCAATTTTAAGGGCTGTTTTATTTGTTTATTTAGTCAATTTATGCAGCCAACCTCTTAAAGATGGATGGCAGACCAGCATACAATTAAAATAACAGCAAGACATATAAGAGCTGTGATGATGTGGTGATTAGAATGTAGTATTGCAGGCTAACTCTACCAACTGCCAGCAGTTTGATCCTGATTGGCTCAGGATTGACTCAGTCTTCCATCCTTACAAAGTCAGTAAAATGAGGACCCAGATTGTTGGGGGCAATATGCTGACTCTGTAAAATGCTTAGAGGGGGCTATAAAGCACTACAAAGTGGTATATAAGCTATTACTATTGCTGTACACAAATCCAAAGCCAATCATAAAATATAATAAAGCGTAAAATAACCTTGCCGAAAGGAATTTAACAATCAGAAGATACAAATCAGAGACGTTCACAAATGATCCTGATTTTATGGAAAATGTCCTCTTTTGACTTGGAAGGTTTTTGTAACTATAGTCCAAATTCCAGTGTTAGGTAGGATAACTCAAAATATATTTGAATAAAACTGATCTGATTTTCTTACAGAACAATCCTGACCTCACTAATTGAAATACATCTTAAACTGACCCCATGTTTAATCCTTGGCATGTGTTATTCCTTTCCCAATGAACTTAAGTATTATATGATTCTTAGCTACTGGTCATATCTGCCAAAAAGCTTTCAGAGAATTTCCTCACCATCTTACAAATTTTATGAGTCATATGAAAAACTGGGAAATGATTCAACTAGCAGCTTTGGGTTAATTTGTAGATCTTAATAATTACTTTTTGTCTCATGTATTATTGTAATATTGGACTGTCCTACTACAAGAACACTTTCTGGTATAAAATAACAAATATTTGCAAACAAGCCAGCCAATAATGAAGCAGTAGAAAAAGTACCCATGCCTTTTCCTACTGCATACAAAGAGGCAGGGACATGTTGGATGTAATGGCAGTGCAAAAACCAAAGGCCCCCAGTCTGTGCTCTGTGCCCAAATAAGCCTATGCAAAGAAATTCCGACTGAATTTAGATTAGAAATTCATGTTTTGAAGCAGACATGAGTTGATCTGAGTTTGGGATCTGGTGGCCAAATCACTTTATTGTGAGTTACTTCAACACTGAATCTGCAAAAGTTGTGTCCATAGGCTACAATGGGTAATGTGATGAATACCCTAGAGGAATTCCTGAAAGGGCTTCACATTTGGGTAGAATGAGATGAAATGCATCCTCCATACTCTGCAAAAAAAAATTAAAAGATGGTCCTAGCCCAATTGTTTTTCTTGCCCAGATTTCAAAAAGAATGAAATTAATTAAATTCAAACAAAACTCCACAGTGGATCACATGATCTGGAATGGGGCTATGCTATACCGTTCCAAACATGGTTATCTTAATGGGATATTTCTTCTCTATTGGAGAGAAACTCTCCAGCTAGGCATAGTGAAGTAAAAGCTATGACTTGAGTCTCAGAATGTGATGGTTTACAAATATTATTAATCATGGGGATAGTTTCACTTTCACCAAAAAGATCCAAGAAGGTGAAGGTAAAGCACTTTTCATACCTGCTTTCAGATGGTGTAGATGTAGAAATAGTATATTTCCTGATCAGTGGTCGGATTCAAAAAAATTTACTACCAGTTCTGTGGCCTGGTGGCTTGGTGGGCATAGCAGGGGAAGGATACTGCAAAATCTCCATTTCCTCCTGATCAGCTGGTATTTGGGAGGCAGGCGCTTTGTCTTGGGCCTTGAGAAGCAGTAGGAGGCAGAGGGAAAGAAGTGGTAGGAGGCTGAGAGAAGCAGTAGTAGGCAGAGGGAGAGAAATGGATTGAAGCTGAGAGAAGTAATAGGGGGCAGAAAGCGAGAGACTTTGGAGACAAGCACCCTTCCCAGCCCCGCTTCCCCAAGGGGGCGCCCAGCTGCGTTTACCTCTGTTTAGAGGCTTCTGCTGCTGGAATGGGCAGGAGAAGGTCAAGGCAGCTGGGCAAATCTAGTCTAGGCGAGCAAGGAGGAGTGGAGATTGGTGAAGGAAGGCACTTGAGGTAGAGAGCTGGGTCATGGCTGCCACACAGTAGGCCATGGCAGAAGCCAGGCAATCTGGCTGGGATACATAGGAGGCACCTAGGCTGGGATTCGGGCCTTGCTCATAGGCTCACCCAGGCAGATCAGGGCCACTCAGTTGGGCCGTGGGGAGAGTGCTGTGTGGGATGCAGCTGCAGGAGCAAAGGCAGGCAAGATGGCTGGCCTGCATAGACCATGTGGTCGAAGCAAGCAAGGGAGACAGACAGAGAGCAGCAGCAGCCATACCGAGCAAGTGGGTGAGATGAGAAGTGACTGGGCAGGGTGAGGTGGGCGGGTGGGGCAGGGCGGGGCCAGCCAGTGGTGGGATTTGCCGGTTCACCGAACTGCACAGAATCTTAACAACCGGCTCGCTCGAACTGGTCCAAACCTGGCTGAAGCCCACTCTGATTCTTTCTGAACCCAATCTTTTAATATGTTCACATTGTCATAGTTACAAGGTAACTACATAATTACAACTCACAAGTTTGTGAGTTTATGTTTGTTTGTGTGAAGTATTATTCAAGAAGCCACATGGAATAATATATACATTTTAATTGCAAAACTCAAACCACATATCTTTCTATTACTCTCCAGTCTGATGCATTCAAACTTCATCTGCATTACCCTGTTTCCCCCAAAATAAGACATCCCCTGATAATAAACCCAATCGGACTTTTGAGTGCATGGCAATAAGGCCAAGCACTTATTTCAGGGTTCAAAAAAAAATAAGTCAGGGTTTTATTTTCAGGGAAATATGGTATTATTTTAATGTTCTGAGAAGTTTTCTCCCCTTGTGCTTTGAAAGTAGCTGGGATAACTTTTGGTGTACAGAAGCTAGTTCTTCGTTTGCCCGACTACCCTCTCTCATTTACTCTCACCTTCACTCACAGACACATTCACATGTATATGATTGTATCTTCAAGATAAATATAATTAGCAATCTAATTATCCAGATTCTAGACCGATTGGTTTGGCAGGAATACCACCATGACTATCCCATCAGATGATTGGAAAATGTCTGCTGTATATTCAACTTAATAATTTTCAAAGGTCACCTCAAATTTTCTCTACCACATATTATAAATTAATTAGTTCAAAATTGATTTGTAAATTGATACCAGATATAATTATCTAAGCTGTCCTTCTACTAGTACACATAAAATATGATAACCTGAACAGAATTATGCCCATCCCTGCTGTTGCTGAAGTGGAGGCATCTTGAATTTAAGAACTTGAGAAAAATGCACAATTATCTCAGAATGAAAACTGACAGAAAATATGATTCTTAAGATAGACAAAACATGGGCACTAATTTGTATATTGTCTAAATACATTCTGAAAATAATTGATTATTGGACTTTAACTGGCTTTGTGTAGTCATACCAAACTTATAACATTTGCTGTTTAGGTTGATTGTTTTCTCGATGACTGATTTTGATATTTTTGCACCTCTGTGATAGTAGCTTTCTCACTAAATCTATCTTCAGTGATGTAGTTCAAAGTACAGTAAGTGCCATGATCACAAAAATTTGGTTCTTTTCCCTTCCCATGAATAGTTTATTACCTCAGTAGGAACCATGTTCCTAAAAGCTACTAGTATGGCATAGATTTGTCAGGGAAAATGTGAGTATTTTATCATTGCCAGCTGTTTAAAATCTCCAGCAACTTAACATTGTGATCTGAGTCCATCCTTTTATCATCAGTAAGCCTGTGCAATATTTTTTCAGAACAAAAGGAAAGGTCAGCTGACAAGGTCTATAAAAATAAAAATCTAAAGTACATCACATATTGGAGACAGTGGCTGAATTGGTTCTTTCCATAAGGCTACCAAGTGTGGTCTGCAAAGGACAGCCATGAAGCAGCACCAAAAACTCTAAGGATACTGGATACTATCATTGGTGTAATGCAAGATCTAGGTGATAAAAGTCAATCAGTTTGAAAAGAATATAGACTTAAATACTTAAATATTCTTGTATTAGTAAGTAGTAATGCCCACTGTTTTCAAGGAACCTGAGGTTGAGTTGAGTATAAGGGTTGCTTCTGCCATTAAGCATAGTGAATAAGTTGTCTCAGATTGTAGATGTATAGATTTGTGGAAGCAGTAATATGAATGTCCTCTGAATGTCTGAATGTCCTCCTAATGTAATATAGTACAAGATATTCTAAGTAGCCTGTCCTGAATATGTTAGCCAGATGCTCTCAGGTGAAAAAATTCACCCTCAGTATTGATACTAATTCAATCACCTTCTGTAGATGGAGAAGAAGGAGCCATCTTGTGCTGCTTAGATGATATTTTGGAATATTTCCATTATACAAGATAGCTCATGAAGAATCTGCTTCCCTTAATTCTGCAAGGTAAGTACAGTTGTGCCAGGCTCATCCTATGAAACATGCTTGCCAAATATTTGCTGCCATGCAGAAGATAACATTCTGCAGATAACTTTGTCTATTGACAAGCATGGTTTCCTTGGACACAGAAGAAACCTGAATATGAAAGCAACCTCTATTCTGATTATTTCATATGCAGAGCTGAAACAGATGTTCACAAATCATCCTCTGACACTTAGGAAGTAATGGTAAAACCTTGGATGTCTGCTGTTTTGGCACATTTTTCTCAGATAGGGTGGAGGATTCTGTAAATGATTAGCAGTTGCCAGTTCCCAACATGTGTATTCATAACTCACCAACCAGGAAACTAATCAGAATGCATTGGCTACTTAAGCATTTCTACTCCATGCCCTACTCATTCTTCATTCTTGTATCTTAAGTAACCCAATTGTCAGTAATAATTATTTCAGTGTTAATAACATTGCAAAGGAAGTGTGCCTCAGCAGCATGGTTAAGGAAATCCCCTTTCAAAGAATTTGTTTCCACAGAAAAAATCCACTGCCTTCTAAACAGTCTTATTTAATTTAGATCAGATATTACACTGAGCATATGATATCTTTCAATTACTATTGCATCATGGAATCTGTAATCCTAACATTATGCAGGTCTTCCCCAGTCATTCTTCATATGTGGCTGGACTCTACATTTGCTGACTACAAATTCTGGGGAATGGAGTTTGACACAACTGGAGGACACTAGATGGAAAAAGACTGCAGGACAAAAAGGCTTGGTTGTTACCAGTATGTATTCTACTCCAGGTTTCTTTGCATTATTTTAAGCACCATTCCAGCTTCAATTCTTTAATTCAGAAAGTAAAAGAAAAAAAGAGGAAAATTAGGGAATCAATCAACGGTCAAGTGTTTAAAGCAGTTTTCCTAGTATGAAACATAACTTTGTGGGAATTAGACAAGATTCTAAAATGTGCTTAGAATCAAGAAGAAAAACATCTGGAACAGCAATGACTTGAATTTGGCTTCAGTCTACATGAACACCAGGCTAGTTGTTGCAATTACTGGACATTACTGACTGCCATCCTCTCATTTCTTTTTCCTTTCTTTCTGGATTAGTCCATAACACAAGCACTGGGTCTTGGAGCAGGAAGGCAAAACAGGCATTTAGCAAGTTCAGCAGCACCAATTGTGAATTCATCTACACATATTTGGAGCAATTGGAGAAAGTTTCACTATTTTTTATACATTTTCAAAAACATAAGAAATGACCTTCCTTCCTTCCTTCCTTCCTTCCTTCCTTCCTTCCTTCCTTCCTTCCTTCCTTTTTGCATTCCATGATAACATTTTATTGCTTTTAGCCAAATTTAATAAATATTCAAAATAAAAAGGGCTATAATCATGTTCATTCAAAGAAAAACTAATAACATTTGATTCCAAAAGTGAAAGAGTTTATCCAATTGTGGATAAAATGTAGAAAGTGTTATTTCTTGGATCATTACATAATTGGTAGGAGAGAAAAAATAACACAAAATATTTCCAATTATCCCTTTGCAAAATTACATTCATAGCAAGCCCCCAAAAGGTAGGAGTATCTTCCAATTAGGAAAGCTGTGGTTATGAACTGGAATCTCAGTTCAGTCAAAGTTTAGAATATAATATTAGATCCAGACTGGAAAGCACCTCAATTGATATTGACCTCTCAGTGTCAATGAAGTAGAGTGTCTATCTGTCTACCTACTTTTATTGTCATCTGGTAGTTGTCTGGATTTTACAATCAGATATCTAAAAGTGATAGAAACAACTTCAAAAGAGCTAAATTGGTACAAGGCATCAGGAAAACTGAGACTGGTTGATCATTTGCAAATCAAATTCAATACTATATGTGATAGTAAATCTGACTTTTATATTTGGCTATGATAATTATTTAGAATATCAAATCACTGTTGGCTCAAACACTTGAACCACTTTTTTTTAAAAAAAAACCTCAACTATTCCTAAAAACATAAAATAGTTAAATGGTGCCCTGTTGTCATATTGATTAATCAATCATTGTTACACGTGTCAAGATGTAATGGTATGTGGGAATGGCCCTGGGAGACAAGAGGAAAAGCACAGAATGGAAATAGTCTGTGGTAGCTGAATCTGCAAGAGAATGAGTTGACCACATGCCTAAGTGGGACTAGAACTCACGGTCTCCCAGTGTTCTAGCCTACTGCCTTAACCATTTTTTAAAAATTTGATTTATATGCTGCCCTTCTCCGGAGACTCAGGACAGCTTACAATGCACTAAGCAATAGCCTTCATACTTTTGTATATTTATACAAAGTCAGTTGATTGCCCCCACAATCTGGGTCCTCATTTGACCTACCTTAGAAAGGATGGAAGGCTGAGTCAACCTTGAGCCTGGTGAAATTCGAACTTACAGTAATTGCAGGCAGCTGAATGTTAATAACAGGCTATTAGTCTGCTGCGCCACCAGGCTCAAGGTTAACTTTAACCAAAGTGGCTTTTATTGTTATACCCTGCTTTTTTAAAACAACCTTTAATCTTCTTTAACCTACAATCTTTAACAACCTGCAGAGTAAGCATTATGCTAATGTAAATTTCAGTGCAGCTGCAGCAGTTTTAGGTTGGAAATAAGATCTATATGACAGTATCCAATACCTATTCAGCCAGATTAACTGGAATGCAGCATTGGACATGTAGTTTTGCACTGGCCCCAAATACAAGGGGTCCGTAGAATTTTTTTTGACTGGAGACATGTTTAGATACTTTTTGAAGCTATTATAAGCATTCATGCAAATTGCCCGAACTAGCTGCCATGGAAATATAGTTCTAAACCCTGCTACCTGCTGAGAGTAGAGTAGAGTAGAATAGAATAGAATAGAATAGAATAGAATAGAATAGAATAGAATAGAATAGAATAGAATAGAATAGAATAGAATAGAATTCTTTAGTGGCCAAGTGTGATTGGACACACAAGGAATTTGTCTTTGGTGCATAAGCTCTCAATGTACATAAAAGATAAGTGATAAATCATGATCATAGTCATCATAAATGCATTCATCATGAATCATAAGATACAACACGTAGTGATAGTCATAGGATACTAAATAAGCAATCAACAAAAATCATACCAGGAAACTAAATAAAATAATATAAATCGTAAGGATACTAGCAACAAAGGTAGAGTCATAAGTAGAAAAGGAGATAGGTAATAGGAAGGATGAGAAGAATAATAGTAATACAATCTTAGTAAATAGTTTGACAGTGTTGTGGGAATTAGTTTTTTAGCAGAGTGATGGCATTGGGGAAAAAACTGTTCTTGTGTCTAATTGTTCTGGTGTGCAAAGTCATTTTGAGGATAGAAGTTGAAACAATTTATGTCCAGGGTGTGAAGGGTCTGTAGATATTTTCACAGCCCTCTTTTTGACTTCCCTGGGATCTTTGACTTCCCTGGGGTTATTATTTACTCTTCCACGGGAGTCTCCATTTCATGATGCATCAATAAAATCCAAACACTAAAATTACAGCTAAAAAGAATGTATGCATCCTTAACTGCAATTTTCACTTTATAATCAAGGTGACATTCATATAAATTCCAATCCAAACCTGAACTGCATCTCGCATAGTTCTAACTCCTGAACTGCATCTCCTACAAAAAGCAGTTCGTAAGCATGCTTTATTACATATTTCTTGGGTGGGAGTGTAATGTCAATGGAACAATGCTTCTTCGCTGCCATTTAAATGAAACACAAAACCTTTCATATTTGAATAAAAAGTCTTTATTACAAATGACTTTTTGTAATAATATTTAATATACTATTTTACCAACTTCTTGCAAATTTTTATAAAGATAGGCTACCATCTTAGCAGCCATAATTCTTCCAAAAAGTATTTATTAAAGTATGGAATTTCAGAAGCATTAATGGTTAGGGTTAGTGTTCAGTTTCAAAGAACAGAGGTTTAAACTGAACAGAGTATCAAACAAAAGTACAGTTAGTCCTCAGCTTACAACAGTTCATTTAGTGACCATTCAAAGTTACAAGAGCACTGAAAAAGCTGACTTATGACCATTTTTCATACTTACGACATTGCAGCATCCCCAACAGGGATGAAATGCTCCTGTTTCGGACCAGATCACCCGGTTCGGTAGTGATGGAGGAGGGTAGTTTGGAGAACCGGTAGCAAAAATCCCTGCCCCCCTCCCCCAATTGCCCAGCTGAGCCGCGCAATCATCAGAGGCTTTTTTAAAATTATTTTTAAAAGCATTTTTTCTACATCTTTGGCTAAAAGAATGCTTTTAAAAGTAAAAAAAAAAGCCTCTGATGATCGTGCGGCTCAGCTGGGATTATCAGAGGCTTTTTTTTTTTTTAAAAGAAAGGCTCTGCCAATCAGGCAAGTCAGCTGGGATTGTCAGAGGCTTTAAAAGCATTTGTTTTACAACCTCTTCAGCCGAAGAAGTTGTATAAAAAATGGTTTTAAAAGTAAAAAAAAAAAGTTGACACGCCCACTCAGTCATCTTACCCACTCCCACCAAGCCATGCCCACAGAACCGGTAGTAACAAATTTTACATTTAACCACTGATCCCCATGGTCACATGATCAAAACTCAGGTGCTTGGTTGTCATGTCTGGGAGTCATGTGAACAGCTTTTGTGACCTTCTGACCAGCAAAATGAATGAGGAAGCAAGATTCACTTAACCACCATATTACTAATTTAACAGCTGCAGTGATTCACTTAACAACTATGGCTAGAAAAGTCATACAATGAGACAAAACTCACTTAACAATATAAATTTTGGCTCGATTGTGGTTGGACATTGAGAGCTACTTGTATACAATTTTTTAAACTTGAAAGGTAATAGAATCAACTTCAAAAAAGCCAAACTGGTCCAAGGCATGAGAAACAAGGGTTCTTGACACACCCACCCATCTTCCTCCCAAGGCATTAACACTTAATACAAGTTTTTCTACGTTATTGTTAGAAATCTTGAAGGAGGCCTTGTCAAATTAAGTTGCTTTAAAATCATATAAGCTTACTTAAAATAATATGAAAAGATAAAGATGGAAAAGACCTTTTAAATAATATCTTCTGTATTCCAATTATAGAGGAACCAAAAGGACTACTAAACTCTTGCATTTTAAAATACAATTTTAAAAAATGGTTTACCTATAAAAGGTCATTTTTAAATGAGAGGGCTTTTGTCTCTGGAAAAGTGTGTTTTTCTTCACTGTGGTTCTAGATGTTTCTTCACTTTATTTATTTATTTATTTATTAATCGAATTTCTATACCGCCCTTCTCCTACCGGACTCAGGGCGGTGAACAGCCAATTTAAAACCAATAACAATATAGTAAGTTAAAATGTTCTAAAAGTCCATATAAATTTAGGCTGTAAATATATCAATAAAACTAAAACTCTAGAAATTTACATAATTTAAAATAATTTAAAATTTAAAATATTTAAAAATAGGAGGGATCAGGCAAGTCCGGCAAGTTGGAAGAAATGGGTCTTCAACGCCCGACGAAAAGTCCGGAGGTCAGCAATAGTTCTCAGATCTGGAGGGAGATCGTTCCAGAGGGTGGGGGCTACCACAGAGAATGCTCTCCCCCTGGGGGTCGCCAGCCGGCACTGTCTGGCTGACGGCACCCTGAGGAGGCCCTCTCTGTGGGAGCGAACCGGCCGGTGGGAGGCAATAGGTGGCAGAAGGCGGTCCCGTAAGTACCCTGGTCCTAAGCCATGGAGCGCTTTAAAGGTGATTACCAACACCTTGAAACGCACCCGGAAATCAACCGGCAACCAATGCAGCTCACGCAGGAGAGGTGTCACGTGGGAGCGCCCTGTCGCTCCCATAATCCCCCGCGCGGCCGCATTCTGTACCAGTTGAAGCCTCCGGATGCATCCCAAGGGGAGCCCCATGTAGAGAGCATTACAGTAGTCCAAGCGAGACGTGACGAGCGCCTGAGTGACTGTGCGCAGGGAGTCCCGATCTAGAAAGGGCCGCAACTGGCGTATCAGGCGAACCTGATAAAAAGCCCCCCTGGCCACAGCCGTCGTATGATCCTCTAATGACAGCCGTGGATCCAGGAGGACGCCCAAGTTGCGCACCCTTTCCGTGGGGGCCAATGATTCGCCCCCAATAACCAACGATGGAGTCAGTTGGCTATATCGGGACGCCGGCATCCACAGCCACTCAGTCTTGGAGGGGTTGAGTCGAAGCCTGTTTCTCCCCATCCAGACCCGCACAGCTTCAAGGCACTGGGACATCACTTCCACGGCATCGTTGGGGTGGTCTGGGGTGGAAATGTACAGCTGAGTATCATCAGCGTACTGATGGAATTCCACCCCAAAACCACGGATGATCTCACCCAGCGGCTTTACATAGATGTTGAACAGAAGGGGCGAGAGGACCGACCCTTGTGGCACCCCACACACTAGGTGCCTCGGGGTCGACCGCTGCCCCCCTGTCAACACCGATTGCAACCGGTCGGAGAGGTAGGAGGAGAACCACCGCAGAACGGTGCCCCCCACCCCCAGTCCCTCCAACCGGCGCAACATGATACCATGGTCGATGGTATCAAAAGCCGCTGAGAGGTCTAACAGCACCAGGATAGAGGAGTACCCCCTACCCCGGGCCCTCCAGAGATCATCCACCAACGCGACCAATGCCGTTTCGGTGCTGTAACCAGGCCTGAAGCCGGACTGGAGCGGGTCTAAATAGACAGCTTCATCCAGGTACCGGGGGAGCTGCCGCGCCACCACACTCTCAACAACCTTCGCCAAAAAGGGAAGGTTGGAGACAGGACGGTAATTTACCAAAACAGCCGGGTCCAGGGAGGGCTTCTTGAGGAGGGGCCTCACCACCGCCTCCTTCAAGGCAGGCGGAAGGACACCCTCACTCAAAGAAGCATTTATAATCTCCTGGAGCCAGCCTCGTGTAACCTCCCGGGAGGCCAGCACCAGCCAGGAGGGACACGGGTCCAACAAACATGTGGTAGCGTTCAGTCTACCCAGGATCCTGTCCACGTCCTCAGGAGCCACAGGATCGAACTCAGCCCAGATAACACTCTCAAGACTGGGCTCAGTCACCTCGCCCGAACTAACCCAGTCAGAGGCCAGCTCATCCCGAATCTGAGTTATTTTATCATCCAGATATTGAACAAAATCCTCAGCACGACCCTGCAAGGGGTCCTCCCGCGCTCCCAGGTGAAGGAGGGAGCGGGTCACCCTAAACAGGGCGGCTGGGCGATTATCTGATGACGCAATAAGAGCGGTGAAATAATTAGATTTCGCCGCTTTTATTGCCACTAAGTAAGTCTTAATATGAGCTCTTACTAGTGTTAAGTCGGATTCAGAGCGACTAGCCCTCCAACCACTCTCTAGGCGTCTTTTCCGGCGCTTCATCTCCCTCAGCTCCTCGGTAAACCAAGGAGATAGGTGAGTTCGGCGCCGGGTCAGAGGCCGCAAAGGCGCGACCCGGTCCAAGGCCCCACCGGCTGCCCTATCCCAGGCAGCCACCAGGTCCTCAGCCGAGTCGCGTGTCAGTGTCTCAGGAAATGGCCCAAGCTCCGTCTGGAACCTATCAGGATCCATCAGGCGCCTGGGGCGGAACCACCTAGTTGGTTCCGCCTCCCTGCGATGGGGTGTAACGGTCAGAAAGTCGAGACGAAGGAGCGAGTGGTCAGTCCATGACAAGGGTTCAACACCTATATCCCCAATATCAAGACCACTCAGCCACTGACCAGAGACAAAAACCAAGTCCAGGGTGTGTCCACCAATGTGAGTCGGGCCCTGAATTACCTGGGTCAGGTCCATGGCCGTCATGGAAGCCATGAACTCCCGAGCCATCTCAGATGTCTCGCCGATAGATGGCAGGTTGAAATCCCCCATAACTATAAGCTTGGGGGTATCAACCGCCACCTCGGCTATAACATTGAGAAGCTCGGGCAGGGTCGTTGCCACGTGGCAGGGAGCCAGGTACGTGACTAACAGACCCATCTGCCCACCGGGACCCCATCTCACAAAGGCGGACTCACACCCGGCTATCTGAGGTACAGTGGCCTCCCTCGGACCCAGACCTTCCTTAATAATAACCGCTACTCCCCCACCCCTGCCCTGGGCTCTCGGCTGGTGGAATGCAAAGAAACCCGGTGGGCACATCTCCACGAGGGGAACTCCCCCCTCGTGGCCCAACCAGGTCTCGGTAATACCGGCCAGGTCCGCACCCCCCTCTTCAAGAAGATCACATATGAGGGGGGCTTTGTTTACCACGGACCTCGCATTGCATAACAACAGCCGGAGCCCCGGGGCCTGAGACTCTAAACAACCCGGGGAACAGGAATAGCTCCGGGGACCGGGGCGCGCAATCGCTCGAAGACAGCGAGTGCGCGCCCCCAACACATGATATGGTCCCCCGCTCTCGCCATATCTGCCCCTCCCACATAACGTAGTTATCACACCACCCTCAACAGAGGGCTCATTGAGAGCCCTCTTGCCTCCAGAAACTAAGCCCCCCGTGGCATCAAAGACTGTCGGGCCTATCCCTTTCCCCCCCGGGTTTCCCCCCAAACCCGCTCCCTCCCCCACCCCAGAACCCCCTAAAACACCCCTTAAAAAATTCCTTAAAAAACCCCTCAATCCCCTCTTCGCGACATGCCACCTCTCGGGGTCCCAAAACCCGTCATTAAGGTAGGCCCTCGATAGTGTGGAGGGCCAAACCCGCGAGAGGGGGGAATCTCGCAGGGCAAGAAGCGTCGACCTAGGAAGCATCCAGCAGAAGTGGGCCAGAAATAATGGCATGGCAAAGGTCCATGATCATAGTTCGAAATAATGTCCTGAAGCAGGAACCAGACCAAACAGGAGAAGAACGCCACTACCCTCTCACGGTAGCGGCCAAAGAGTCTCTGCATTCTGTCTCAAGGGAGGGAGTGTCCAGACCACCCTCTCACGGTGGTCCACTCAGCAGGCGCGTTGGAAAGTCCAAGGCCACTCTCTCACCGTGGCCTGGCGAATTCGTCCTGCGATGTGGCACCCCCTCAAGATGGAAAACAGAATCGGCTCCACAGTTCCTCCCGTGAGCTGGCCTGTCTTCTAATGGCCAGCCAGCGGATGATGAAATACTGCACAGAAGATGGTAAAAGGCCAGGAGTCCAGGCACAGGCAGCTAATGGAGAAGCAAGCTTAATTTAAGGGCCAGCGGAGGGCAAGCGGAGGGCAACTAGCAGAAAGGTGGAAAGCTGCTAGACAAGGCTAAGGGAAGCCGGAGTCCAAAGCCCAAATTGCTGGTAAATAGGCATAGGGTTGGAGGGCCAGCGGAGGACAGGCGGGATGGGGGGGGGGGATGCTGAGGGCTTCACCACATCCACCAGCGCCCTCAGACCACCCCCAGCTGCCAGCACCCTCTCACCGCCGTCGCCGCTCGCCACTCGATCTTCTTCGTTCCCTACGGCGCCGCCATCTTCCGCAGCGCCGCCCAATGCCGCCCAGCTGTTTTTGGGCGGCGGGAACCTCCGGAGGCCCGCTAGGGCCTGCTGGGGCCTGCTGAGGCTTCGCAGCGGCTGCCCTCTCACCGCAGCCGCCGCTGGCCACTCGCCGCCCCTCGCCGCCATTCCTCCCAGTTTCGCCGCTCCGCGCCGCTCCGCCGCCGCGCCGCCATCTCCGCAGCGCCTCACAGCTGTTTGGAGGCCCGGAAACGGCGCAAGCGGTGGGGGCCTTTAAAAACACGCTGGTCGGCTACAAACCCACCAGCGTGTTGGCAGAATGCTCCGCTGGCCGGGCGGGGGGTCGTCGATGATCCGCGGCCCCCCGGGACCCTCTAAAGCCAGCCAGACGACCCATCCTCAGAACGGAGCCCTAGATGCAGCCGCCATCTTGGGCATGCGCAGCTTAATTCCTCTCCTTAATGGAAAGACTGCTCAGGGACAATGCTCTCATCATCTGCATGTTCCAGGTTTGGTGAGAAAGGAAGCAGAGCTGTCTGCAAGATTGCTGGGAAAATCCCCCTGCAGCATCTAAATTTAATATAAGTTAGTTGCTGCTTTTCTTATAATAAACATAATCAATGTTACAAAGATTTTTCTAAGAAACCTTAAGGGATCTCAATTGGAGCCAATACAGTCTTAAAAATAAAGAAAATCTTAGAAGCTGGCATTTTACCTTTTATTTTGTCAATTTACCAGTATACTATCTTTTTATTATCATTATTAAAAGGGCTTTTAAAAAGAAAGAAAAAAAATGTGGATGGGACAGGCAGTCTGTCACAGCAGTCATGTCAGGAGCTCAACCTATATATTGTATGTATGCATATACTGTATGTATCTATATATTGAGTAAACATGTTGGAAGCTAGGTACAACTTTGGACACAACCTGGAATAAAATTGGTACTTATATCTCTTATTACAGTTGTACAATTGAGTAAGGGGAAAGCTCAACAACATACCCAGAGTCTGGGATTTCTTGCATGACAGTTCTAATCAGAAGCTTTCAAAGAACTTAGCTAGGAAAGACTTGTGTTTAGGAGATCTGAAATAACACCAATAAGAGTTGATCATCTTAGGCCCAGACAATCTTTTCCAGATTTGCTACCTTCAAATACTATTTTCCATAGGAGTAGGCAGTCTGGTGCCCACTAGTTATATTAGAGTTCAGTTCACATCAAACTATATTTGATATCCCCTATGACAAAGGATACCATTCTTGCATTACCACACCAACATATAAAAGATTTCTGCTTTGAAAAACCAACAAGTTGCAGGATATTATGGGACACACACACACACACACACACACACACACACACACACACTCATGTTTGGTCAACTATAAACTGATCAGACATGTTAGAATTCCTATTCATTCTGTAAGAAGAAAGAGAATAAAGATATCAGTATCCAGCAACTCTCATTAGGAGGGAAATTATGAGCTGGCTTTTGTAATGTCATTAGTGGTCTTATCCCTGAAGAATATCTAATAAGATTCTGCAGAACATACTTGGAAATCCTTATATTAGAGGCACGTGAGATTACTTTTGTATTAAATAGCTCCTTAAATCTGTTTGTGATATGCTTAGAGAGTGCAGATGTTTTAAAACAGATCTTTTGTGGCTACATGGTCAACAGCATTATTAAGTGATCAAAGTTATATGTAGAACCCAAACATAAATACTATCAAAATTTTGTGGTGGCCATTAATTATCGTGCACAATTCAAAATTCTAAATCAAATGTATAGGTGCTCAATATAAAAATGGTATATCAGAACATGACTTTATGATCTTGTTAATGCTCCCTCCCCCAAACTCTGATCTAGGTCCCAGGAATGGGGCAGTGGTGGGGGGATTAATGCTTTGTTGTGATTTTAATAATACTTAAATTTAAGGTAGCATGATCATAAATTACTGCATGAGGAAGCAGTATCATATTGTTTCATGAGAAGAGTAATCATGGTTACTCTGAGAGCATTTTAAAGAATAATTAGCTAGTTATAGCTAATTAGGTTTGGATATAACTTACATTTGAAATATTTGTCTGAAACTAACCTGTTATTCAGAGTCTCAAGGGGTTGAAAAGAGTCACACATAATGAATTATGGAATTTATCATTATTACATTATCCCTTACTAATAGGATTATGCTGTTGGACTTGAATGTTGAAAAGGGTAGCCAATCTGGATTGAGGGGAAAATATTTGTGACTACATACCACATATGTTAATCATGAGATTAAACAGATGGCCCATTCATTCATCAGTGAAAGTCCACTGGGGGCTATAAGAGAGAAAGGAGATTTCCTATGCAACATCACAATTTGGACATCACAAGGTATAGGGTTACAGGCTTTGCTTTATCCCCACCTGAAACTCTTAAAGGGTGACATCAGGGAATTCCATTTGATCTTTGGATTCTAATCTTGTTTTATGCCATTTTGATCAGTTAAAAATTGCAAGCAGCACATGAGAGAATACATAAGTGCATATTGAATAGCAGATGGAGAATCCCTGTTCAGTGATAATTTCCATTTGGAACTCACAAATCTGTCATATATAAATAAATCTATAAATATGAGAATCCCAGGCCAAAAGAAAAAAACCTTTTAATCTCCAAGCATTGTCTGTCTATATCTGAGTCCACTAGGAGAAGGGCGGTATATAAATTTAATAAATAATAATAATAATAATAATAATAATAATAATAATAATAATAATAATAATAATCTATCATCCCACTCCATCCCATTCCATTGTCAGAATCCTCACCCCAAATTCTAAAAGATTACTGATTATTCTGAGAATGGTCCATCTCTTATGGACCAATTAGAATTGCAAACATGCATGCTGTGGCTGTTTTCCAGATGAGCATGTCTGACTGTGGTGTAGGTGAAACTGATAAACTGGATTGAAATAGATTATGTTTGGTCCTAGCTTGATTCTAATGATTTTTTTATAGATTCATATGCTTAGAAGGATTCTTAGAGGTTCACCAGTTCAACCCTATGTTCATGCAAGATCTATTAAAGCACCTCTGACAGATGGTCATTCAACCTCTTTCTTTGTAATTTTAACTCTCTAAAACAATAGAGAATAAATCTATTACCACTTCTATATGAAAATGTTCATATAGTCAAAAACTGTTATAATATCTCTCTCTTATCCCTCTGCAGGCTAAACATTCCTGATCCTTTAACCATTTCCCATGGGGATTGGTTTCTAGATTCTTCATCATGTACCCCCTCTCCCTCCCAAAGTTGAGTCAAGTTGTCACTATGATTTTGAATGGTGGTATCCAGTATTGGACACAATATTGCAAGTGGAGTCTGACCAGAACAGAATAGAGTGGAACAATTCGTTTAGATCAGGACTTGTTAATGCACACCAAGTTAGAATTTGCCTTTTCAGCAATTTCATCATGCTGCTGGTTCATCCTTGTGGTTAATGAGGATATCCAAATTCCTTTCACATGTACAGTACTACTAGTAAATTTGATCTCCCCCATTCTATACTTGGGTCTTTCATGTTTCCTAATCAGATACAGAACTATTCATTTCTTCATGTACATTTCATCCTATCCATTTCAGTCTACTATTCAAAGTCTGTCTAGTTCTGTGGGGTCCTTGGTGTTCACTGAACTTGGTTGTTTGTTTGCAGACATTACATTACCAAACTAGGTAACATCATCAGTGCGGTGAAACATACAACTGAACTCAGAAAGCACCAAGAATCCTACAGTCCAATCCCAAGCTACAAATATTTTCTTATTTGTCCAGATCTTTTAAAACTTATTTCTTCCAAGGGAACTTATTTCTTCTGCAGCTACTCCTCCAAGTTTTACAGCATTTACAAATGTTATATCTCCCTCAATTCCTCCAGCCAAATCATTGATAAAGCTGTTGATCATCACAAGACCCAGGGCAGAGCCCTAGGGCACTTCATTCTCCTCCCCCCACCCCTCAACTGAAGTAATGTTGTGCTAGGCATTGTCTCTCATAGGAAAAGGATGATGAATAGAAGTTCTTAGAGGCAGTGGAGTCTTACCATGTTGCATTGGTCATTGATAATGACCAATTAGATTTGCAACCATGCCTGCAAGTTGTGCAGCTATTTTCATCTTTTGCATTCCATTGATTGTATTATTTGTTTTGAGTAAAGACACTTTCCCCATTGAAAACAAATTTTTCTATGTGACTACAGCATTTCTGAAATAAACTTAATGAGCATAGCTGTTCATGGCAACTTAGTGTTCTGGTCCAAGCCATCGCTGAGTTATTCAATACATTTTTAACCATGCTAATATGATGTTTGGAGGATTTAACACCTTCTGTTTGATATATTAATTTTTTTTATTCTGCTGGGACATTATTAAAAGAGGCAGTTTTCCCGTAGGAAGGGTTGATAGTCACGGTTGATGGTTAGAGATTATGAAAAGAAGAACTGCCATAATATTGTTTTTGTAGTTTATGAAATTGAATTTCTGATTGACTGTTATGGATTGTTGATCGGCTCCATAGTCTGATGCAGTTGTAAGCTTCAGCAATGCTGAGAGTTATGGTGCGATTCAGAGTCAGATTTTGAGGACTTCTGTCAGGTTTTAATTATCACTGGATGATTTGTTAATGATTGGCCAAAAGTTTGTAGGAAAGCATTTTTGCCAGTTCAATACTGGCTAATGATGAAGTAAGTGGACACTGCATATTTCATTCTCAAGAGATTACAAAAAGCAAATGCTAGCCCTGCCTGAGATCAAGGAAACACTTGCCTCTAAAATGGTGCAGATTAGATAAGCCTTCTTACACCAGCACTTCACAGTTTTAATTCACCCAGAATTCCAACTATGATTGCTGGTGGAGCTGTAAACCCAACATATCTCAATGTCAGGTTTCAGAAAGCTAAATTAGATAATATTGTAGACCATGATGCATTCTGTTTCTCCATATAAATCAAATATTCATTTTGTAGTATAAAACATTGTCAACGTTCTAATTTCTTTTCGTGCTCCATTCAGATAAGGGATTCTATAAAATAGCTGTTACCTTGTTCACTCAACATATTGATAAATACCACTAACGTGTGGGAAAGATGGGAAACAGATGTCATGGCAGCTTTTGTATCCCCACATATCACTTTGGAAAGCAATTTTCAACAAGTCAATTCTTATATTCAGCTTGGAGTCATTGAACAAGGAGATGCAAAGAAGAATCAGTCCTTAGAAATGCTCCTTTTTAAATATTTCCTTTCAGGAACTGGGATACTTATCCTGTTTTATTGGCAGAATTATCTTTATCAATGTCCTTGACTAAAAGAATGTTACCCTCCTGTCCTGTAAATGGCAGTCTCATTTTTTTTCACAGCAGTAATGATGTAGGATAAATGCAAGGGATTAACCTCCATCTGGGATGATGGCTAATGCCTCACACTGCAGCTGAGAATCATTAACTCCAACTCGTCATTAATCTCCTGAAAATATTCCGTGCCTATGCAGTTATTATTGGCACATTCTGAAAGGAAGGAAAGAAAGTTTGAAGTAAATACACAAAGAAATTTCATTTTTTAAAAAAAGAATATCCTCACTCTTTCTTGAAGGGTAAGGCAGAGGGTGGAATGGGAAACAGAAATCTTCCTGGCTTTAGATAGTGAAGCTTAGGGTTCCCAGGTAGGCCAAAATCCAAAGGGAACTTGGATTTGTACTCCCCATGCCATGAGAGAACAGCTCATGGCAAAGACGTCCTGCCTATGCCCCATTCTGGAGGAATTAAGCTGGCAGGCACTCAACCAGAAATTTCCTGAGTTTAGTCATGCTATATATAGCTCCAGAGGCCCTTTCCACACATAACAGAATAACAGAGTTGGAAAGGACCTTGAAACTCTTCTAGTCCAAGGTCCGGCTCAAACAGGAAACACTCTACCATGTCGGATGAGTAGCTGTCCAATCTCTTCCTTAAAATCTCCTATGAGGGAGTACCCACAATTTATGGAACCAAACCATTCCACTGGTTAATTGTTCTCACTCTCAGGAAATTTCTCTTTCTAGGTTGGTTCTCTCCTTGATTAGTTTCCATCCATTGCTTCTTGTCAGATTTATTCTGTGATTCACCTAGATAGTGGCTAGGTGTAAGTAGTCAGCCTCTCAATAGCAATAGCACTTATTTATATACTGTTTCACAGTGCTATACAGCCCTCTCTAAGAGGTTTACAGAGTCAATATATTGCCCACCAACAATCTGGGTCCTCATTTTACTGACCTCGGAAGGATGGAACGCTTAGTCAATCTTGAGCTGGTGAGAATTGAACTGCTGGCAGTGGGATGGCAGTTGGCAGAATTAGCCTACAATACTGCATTCTAACCACTGAGCCAACATGGCTCATTCCAATGCTCTCATATTGCTCTGTATATTGTTGTGGTAGGGATAATTGTGGTCAGGGTTGTTTAGGAACCTTGGAGAGGTGGCACATCCATGATACAGATATGATGGGCTGTTCTTTCACTATGATCTCCTCAAATGCTTTCTTACTTTCTTTTATCCCCCATCCTCATTCACTGATAAGCAAGGTAAGGAGACTGATAGCTGTACATTAATATAATCTTTTAAAATTCCAATTTTAAAAAAAACTGGCAAGGACCCCACTATTGTATTTCTGGTTAGTACAGGTGGTCCTCAAGTTATGATGGCAATTGGGACTGGAATTTCATTGCTAAGCGGTTGTGTCTTGTTAGCTGAATCACAACAAATAAAATCCTCCTCTCAACATCTTACAAGCTTCCTAAAACCAAAGTCAGTGGTTGCTGAATGAATGGTCATAAATTGAAGTCCACCTGTAGAACCAAGATTTGGACCACTGGAAAGTTGATATGCATCAGATCATCCCTACTTCTTATCAGCTCAGTTTCTGCAGTTGCTATCAGACAGACATACAGTATTCACTCTATTCATAGAGGAACTGACCTATAAATCTGCTATTCCTATATTTTGGGGAATTGGAATTCAAGGGACAATCATTTTAGAAATAGTTATCAAATATATCTGAACCTAAATTTCTGGGGTTAAAAGATGTAAGAAGGGTTGATTTCACCTGTCTTGTTTTTCCTCCCTCGGGCTTTTTAGTGCTTGGAAATTTTTCAATTCATTTACATACAGTTCTATGTATTCAGATCAATTCAGTTTATGCATTTTTCAGGAAGTTTATTTGAATTTGTGCATGAGCTATATTGCAAGGTATTTGGAAACAGTGCTTTAAAATGTTAGACCCATCGCCTCTGAGAACACACATAGTGTATACATTAACCTTTCAAACTGATCCAGACCTTAGTATTCCCAAACCACTTTTTAAATTTTAGTACGCATGGACTTTGGATAAAGGCATTTTAGACTGTTGTTAGGAGCAATTCCAGCCAATGCATCTGGAACTCGCCTGGGTAGGAAATAATGATCTGCATCATGGAGAAGGAATAATCATGGTAAATACTCAATTAGCTGTAGATACAGCAAGCAAAAGATCAACAGGTATGCACTGTCTGAGCCATTATCTTAAAACTAGAGTTTTGAATTGCGCACAAAAGGTTACGAGGGAAGCCAGTATACCCTTTTTCTGGTTATATGTGAACTGATGTAAGCTAACCCAAAGGTGCTTTTTCAAGAGACATCTGGACTTTCTGGTTTTTCTTTGAAGACAGAGCTGAAGAGGCTTCTTGTATAAGAAGCGAAACATCATCAAAGAAAAACCAGAAAGTCCAGTTGCCTCTTTAAAAAGCACCTTTGGGACAACCATGACCTGGATGATTGAGGAGCTCCATAGACATGATGTAAGCTAACTTTATTTTTGCCCTGGCTGCAGCCGCCTTGAAAGGCAACTCTGTGAACTACTGTTGCATGGCACTAAAGTGATGGAGGTAATCTTTTGATTTGAATCTGGATTTTCACCAAAAGGAACTGCCAAGAAGTCTTCCTGTTCGGTGCCAATGTCTGGAAATTTAATGCACATGTACAAAGGGAAGCTAGTTTACCACTGCTGGGTTACAGCAGTATTAAGTTTTCATTGTCAATTACGTACAGAGCAAGCTGGAGCCAATACAAGGCTGGAGGGTGAAAATTCCGATCTTGTATCAATTCAGAGCCTCATCCTACAATTAGAATAGTAGCCATAAGACTTCAACTGAGATTACTCTGGGAATTTTAAAGCTTAGGCCCTACGGTTGAACTTGCAAAAGAAATGAGTAAATGTGCAGCAGAATGAAGAAGCTCTGTAAGCCATTAGTTCATTAAGTGGAGTGAAAAATCAGAGTGCCTGGCTGCTGCTTCTAGCCAAGGCTGGACTTGCTTTTGCTTTGAAAGCCTGATTGGATAAAGTATTTTTATTAACTTCACATTTTCCTGCTCATTTTCTTTTCCTCTGCTTTTCATATGGCTGGCTCGGAGCAACTGTGTGCCTGAAAGTGATGTTTATTGGTCCTGGCAGGTTGCAACACCCCTGCAAGCTTCCCACAGACAAATCCCAGAGCGCCGACCGCAAAACCAGAGGAGCCTCATCTGTTGCTCGTGTTGAGGAATTGCTCAAGCATCTTTTCTTGTCTCTCCCTCTGCCATATGCATCTTGTCCCTTTCTTTGAAAGAGGTCATAAGTAGCAAATTGCTTCAGAAGCAAGTGGTTTATGGGCATACCTATCCACACGTCAGAATCAGAACAGGAGACATATGTAACACGTAGCGCATCAGATCATTTCTTTTGCTGATTTCCCATTGAGTCAAATACACATGAGCTCTCAATCTCTAAAGTGACAGATTCCACACAATAAGACATTAGCGTTAGAAACAAAGTTTGCCACTCTGGATGCTGTCTTCTCTAAGCCTAAACCAAGGACTTGTTTAAATAACGAGCAAGAATTAATTGGGCTGGAACAAAGCATGTCAAAGCATGCCAATCCAGTCAACCCCGAAGAAGAAATTTTCCTTGCCTGCATGGTTCTATATGTGGAAGATTTTGCTGTCTGGGATTACATCAGAGGCTGATGACCATTCAGTTCTGTTGCATTTATTGAATGTATTGGCTTTGGATGTTTCACAGCAAGAAAACCTTTTTTAATACCTGTGTGTTCAACATACGCTTTGTCTGCACCTTGCCCTTTGGCTGACTTCCCTAAGGAGCTTCTAATCTTGCATATATTTTTCTGACATTCTGAAAATACCTTCAGAGAAAGCAGTACTTTGTGAGGTGAGTAGCACATAATTCACAAAATGAGAAAATGCTGGAAACTGTGGTAGCTGGATCTTGCCTTTTAATAGTTGAGACCAAAAACTGATCAATCCTTACTTCTGCAAATCACATGGCAGGTAAATCTATGAAATTTTCATACCACATGAACACCATACAAAGATCATTTTGTCTGTTGTGTGGTAATGTATCAGAAAATTATTCCAAGAGTATCTATCAATGGGTAGTTCAGAGTTTCTTTTCCTACAGGATCAAACACAGCTGCTGCCTTCAGTACTGGATCATTGAGTAGGAATTTTTGCTTCATATACAGGAAGACATTCCAGTTAATGTTCTTGCTTCGGCACAGAACTTGGCTATTTCAAAAGATCTATCAGGATTTGCCTCTTGACCACCTGTGCTGCAGGAAAATCTATAAACATATCTTGGTAAGATTTATGAAAGACTTTCTTCATGATGTCAGCAAATTATTTTTGTTCACAAGTATGATTGATGGCTTAATAAAACATCTAGCAGGTCCACATATCATGGCAAGATACAATCTGTGCAGGTTGAAAAAACATACTAAAGTTCTCAGATTATAGCAGAAATTTAACATTCATTTCTAATCTGAACTCTTAACTGTATTCATTGGTTGCTCCCTTAGATTCTAGACAATGCATGTTTCATCTGTTCTAAGGCTTCCAGTGAAATGATTGTTATGGTGATTTGAAATATCATTTAAGAACATATCAAATATTTAAGTCCCTTTAAGAATGCAAGATACTGTATATCTAGCCACTAAATTACCTAGTTTTTAATGTTCTGATAATGTATTTGATAAGTAGCTCGGGTTTGTAGTTGGGCTGTTGGTCTGAGCTCCTAGCAATTTGGTTGCAAAAGTTTTGTCACCATTCGAAGAGACATCATCAGCATACTTTGAATTGTGCTCATCTGTCAGACCATTGATCTTTAAATACCTTTTTATGTGATGCAAATTAGTGTGGATGTTGTTTGTTCTGCTGCTTCTGAGTCACGGTCTGACTTTGGACTGTTTGATTGGCTGGCTGTTGTTACTGAGGCATGGTCTTTGGTTTTAAGTACCATCCATGTGATGTAAATCAGTGTTGTTTGTTTGGATACTGCTGAGTCATGGTCTGGTTTCGGACTGTTTGAATCAGTGGTGGGTTGCCCCCAGTTCACTCTGGTTCTATAGAACTGATAGGAAAACTGGCGGGAGGCTCTGTCCACTGACCCCCAACATCATCAAAATGCTTCTGCACATGTGAACTGGTAGTAAACGTAAGTAGAATCCACCCCTGGTTTGAATGGCTGGTTGTTATTACTGAGACAGGGTCCAATTTCTTGTGAGCTGATGGGTCCCAATTGAACAAACAACATCCACACTAATTGTATGTTACGAGTTACCACCGAGTTGCAGAGTGTTTAAAGACAATTAAACATTTTTGAATGCTCATTGCAAAATGAAATCTGTTCTTTGAGAAATTATTTTCTTTCAGTTCTTTTTTCAAAATGTACCAAAAGTATCTAAAGTAAATATACCAAAAGCATGAGAACATCATAAGGAGGGTGAGGGTGGGGGAGAACCATGCCCTATATTATATGCTAAATAGCATACACAGCTAGGCACTATAAATTTTTCTGTCACTTGATTTCATCTGCAGAAGCATCAGAACTCTACACTTGTTTGATCATCACTCTGAGACAAACCTGTCCAGGTTGAGTCTTAGATCACGGATACATTTTTCATTATCCTTACAGTATTTTCTGCATCTTCATGATTTATTTTGGGATATTCTGAGGCCTAAATGAACCATGACAGTTTTAATAAGCAAGAATTGGAATAATTCGTTTCTCTTGTTGAAACTGCCATCCATATTCAGTGATTAAAAAAACCCCAAACCCCGTGTTTTCTGATAGTTATTTTTGAATAGCATCACTGCTCTCTAATCCAATGGGGTCAATTTGATACTGAGCATCATGGCTGCTAAGCAAAATATCACATGACTGTCACAAGCTTATGACTTCACTTCCTGTTTAGTTGTTAAGCAAAGCTTGCAATTTTATTTCTATCTTTTCCATTAGTTTTGCTTGTTGGAAGCCACATATGAATCATACAAAGCATGATCACGGGACTGTGGGATGGAACAATGGTCATAAATGTGCACCAGTTGCAAAGATCATATGATTGCAGGACAGCATAATAGTCATAAATGTGAATATAGGTCGCAAAGCTTTTTTTTTTTTACACTCTTGTAACTTTGGATGCTCATTAAATGAGGCAGTTAGTAAGCGACAACTTCCTGTTTCCTTTGTTATATTATGAATCGCACAATTGAAATACTGAGAAATCACAATCACTTGTTCAACAAAAATGATTTTTTTTTTCAAAATGTTGCAGATACTTTGTTCCCTGCAGAATAGGTGGAACTGAATAAAACTGAATTGTAGTTTTGCTTAAATATCTGTTCACGAAGAGTGAAACAATATGCTTCTTTTTTTAAAAAAAATTTTTGTTTTGGTTAAGCATGGCCCTTGCTGCAGCACTTGAGCAGTTTTTAAGATAAAATAAGATAAAATATTCTTGGGGTACAAAAGGCCCCCGGCTTCAACTGTCAGGGTACTTTTGAAGATAAAAGCTAGTTTTGAGTAAGGATGCCCTTCGCTTGAGCTTTTAAGCAATTTTTAAGAAAAATATTCTTTTGATTAACGTGACTCTTCATTTTAAGCAGTTGTGTGGGGGGGGAGTTGTCAGCAAGCAGAAAGCAATTATTTAAAACAAAAAAGGAATCTTACTGGCTTCAGTGACTATCAGGCTTTGCCAAAGTTTTACCATATATGAAGAGCCAGGCAAATCCTAGAGAACAGTTCCTGTAATATAGGCTTTTATATTCTCAGATGCCACCATACCCAGTTAGCCCTAAGAGATCCTTGTGAAGGAGGAGTGGCACATGATTGTAGCTACATATACAGCAAGTATACAAGGATGTATCATTCAGCCAGCTTTTGGGCTCTGTCTAAAACATATTTTTCCTCATGTCTCCCTCTCTTCCCCAAGCAGCATTTCCTGAGCTGGGGGGTTTTTTTTTCCCTCTTGATTCTCTGGAATGGCTATCCAAAAAATATAACCAGGTCAACTATCAAATACGTGGGATAGTATGAACAGATGTATTGTTTATGGCAGGATGCAACAGACAGTAAGAAAACATAAAGACATTTATTATTGAAATGCATCCATTTTATTTTGTAGGCGTACAAATAAGATATAACACCTGAATGAGACAAAAGTACATTTGCAAAATGTATTTATGATTGTTTAATAGATGCTTGATAGGGATTTATGATCATCAAATACATAAAGAAAAAAATGAGAAGACAGAATGTATTATAAACTTGAAAAAAATTACTTTAGAAACTTTAAATGAATGTGTACCATACATGGAAATCAATATTAGCCTATAGTTTACTACAAATTTTCAACTGTTAGTTTGTCAGAATGGCTAACCCATTTATTACTGAAATGTATGGTGTTTTACAATTAAAACTAAGATTAGAGTAGGACACAAGACAAAAACAAAATTATTGTATCTACCTATGAAAAAACCCATCCATAGATAAGTTGACATTTGAATTTTTAATCAGAATACAGTGAAATATGAGCTACCAATAGATAAGCCAGCTCTGTGTTTTAATTTTCATAAGTGGTTTATCAATGGATACTGAACAGATTATCCATTTTCATGGTATTCAAGTGTTAGCTTATTCTTGGATGGGTTTATATCACGGCTGTCTTTAGAAGACCATATGACAGCTGTGGCCAGGGGGGCTTTTTATCAGGTTCGCATGATCTGCCAGTTGCGTCCCTTTCTGGACAGGGACACCCTGTGCACGGTCACTCATGCCCTCGTCACCTCCCGTCTGGACTACTGTAATGCTCTCTACATAGGGCTCCCCTTGAAGAGCACTTGGAGGCTTCAACTGGTCCAGAATGCAGCCGCACAGGTGATTATGAGCGCAACTCATTGCGCCCATGTAACACCTCTACTGCACGAGCTGCACTGACTCCCAGTGGTCTTCTGGGTGTGATTCAAGGTGTTGGTTACCACCTTTAAAGCGCTCCATGGCTTAGGACCTGGGTATCTACGAGACCGCCTGCTGCCACCGATAGTCTCCCACCGTCCAGTTTGCTCTCACAGAAAGGAACTCCTCAGAGTGCTGTCAGTCAAATTATGTTGACTGGCGACCCCCAGGGGGAGAGCCTTCTCTGTCCTTTGGAATGAATTGCCCCCAGAGATACGTAAGATCCCTGACCTTTGTGCCTTTCGCCGTGCCCTTAAGACCCTGCTGTTCCAACAGGCAGAGCTGACCACCTAAATGAATTTTAATTGGTATTTTAATTCTGGGTTTTTAAATTTAATTGAGCCAAATTGTTTAATAATTTTAAATTTTATATTGATGATGTTTGTGTGTTTTGTGTTTTTACCCTGGCTGTGCACCGCCCTGAGTCCTTCGGGAGAAGGGCGGTATAGAAATATAAATAAATAAATAAATAAATAATAAATAAATAAATAAATAAATAAATAAATAAATAAATAAATAAATAAATAAATAAATAAATAAACAAGCAAGCAAGCATAGGTATATATAGGATATATGGGTAATTTTAATTTTTAAAAGTATTAAATACGTACTCATGAATGAGCCTATTCAGAGACACATTTTGGGGGCACATTTTGGTGCCAAAAATTCTTATTTGTGAACATATACAGTACAGTGAATACAGTAAATCATTAAAATATCTTAAACTGTATAAAATTAGGAAAAGTAGGGCTTCCTTGAGTTTACATCCACTCTTGCTGGGAGGAGGACGAGAAGAAGGTCTAGAGAATTATAAAGTTTTCAGTTAGGGTTGGAAAGATATAAAATTTGATACCAAGTTTAGTATCAGAAATAATTTTTTTCCAATTCAGGTTGTCTGTTTTGGATATCTCCTCTTAAATTGCCTTTGCCAGCAAAAGGAACACTGTTTAGAAAGCACTACCACTAAATCTTGGCACATAAGGAAGAAGACAATCTAAGAGATATCCAGCATGTAAGCAGTATTGAGATTCATTCTTCAATATAAGCACTTGAAGTTGGTTTGGTGTCATCTTGGTAACCAAACAGCTATGGATTAATTGGGTTAATATTATCTGCAGAGTCTTAGTCTTCAGAGAGTCTCTGAAGACTCTCTGCAGAGTCTTCAGAGACAGACAAAGCTTTACATATTCAGTTGGATTTGCTTCCAGTTGTTTATGCTATTTTGTGTAATAGACATACCGGTATGTGTTTAGCAATTATTTTATCCTTTTAGATTTGAGAAAAAAGATATTTAAGTATGAGGTGAATAATTGTAAAATGACATCAAGGAATCTGCTTATGCAACAGAGCAAGCAAACTGATCCCTCACCTTCTATGGCTGGAGAAATCAAATTATGGGGAGAATCTACCAGTACTAAGTTTGGAAGTGAGAGTGTCTGCTAGCAATGATATTAAGATGACATTCAGAGAGTAATTATTTTTCCTCCCAACTTCTGTCGTTTCACTCACATCTTAAATTTACTGTAGATATTTAGGAGTACATGTAAAACACATGCTATTGACTCCTCAAAAGTTAGTTACAAAATGGTTCAGTTATTCATGCGCAAATTACTGAATGAAGCTTAGGTAAACTGAAATGTAGGAGAAAACTGCGAAATGAATAAATCCATCCAGGAATTAAATAATTCCTTTTTAAAAGCCCACATAAGTAAGAATATAATCAAATAAAAGCCCTGAAACCAGTCTCTCCTGAGGAAAGTCTCCTCCCTCCAGCAACCCCCCCCCCATCCTGATGTGGAACCACAGCTTGACTTCGTGTGATTGGGCAGAGGAGCATTCCATTTCAAAAATTTTGGATATCTTGGCAACATGATAAGTTATGAATCCGATGGGCAGCAGCAGCACCTGTGAATATTTGTTTCTCATGTTCAGCTGCTATGGAGATTGAAAAGGTGTACAGTTTCCAGTGGAACTTAAAGATGAGCAAATCAGATCTGGCCACATCAGGCACACCTAACATCTGTTGAGTGTGGTTTATAAGCCAGATGTCAACATCATTTCATATCACTGACAGCTATCCTTTCTATACTGACTGGCTTAGTCTTTAAGAGGCAACTTTTTTTAATTCATGTATTTAACTTGCCATATTTTTCTCCCACAACTTTATATATATATTGAAATCTTATCACAATTAAAGATGATAATATTTGTCTACACAGGACCAGGGTGTCTCTGGTCTCCTCAGGACCAAGGTGTCTTCCAAATGTTTCGTACATAAATGTTTTGAGTAAATGCTCTGAATAAATTTGCTCAAATGTAATTAAATATCATTCTCTTGGGCATATTCCTCTACTGTAGTAATGATTGGCTGACTCCCTATATACAACTGTGGAATTTAGGTACTAAGGTGTGGCTTTTTAACAAAAGTCTGTTTGTTCAATAAGCCACAATTGGCAGGATTCACCCATTACACCAAGCCATATCCCATGGTTCATAAATTGTAATAGATGAGTTTATATACTACATTAAATCTATACAACACAGTCTGTATAATCAGGAGCCCAGTCTTTTCCTATTCCAGCAGTGAGGATGGAAAAAGTAGAATATATATACATAAAAAGAATTGGGTGTGCAAATGTTACTTTAATTCTAGATTTAGGTCCCATGGAAAAGCAATGATTTGGGAATACCAGAAGCTCTTTATCTGCAAACAACCTCAGACTGACAATCAGCATTAGCAAATGCAGAAAGAGAAAAACAGCTGAAGGAGTTTCTGATTGAGATTTCTATATCTCTTTGTAGCACACAAACAGCCTGATAAATAGATCTGCACTGATTAATGGATTCCATGCATAACCCAACTGACTGCTGACAAAGTCACATCAGACTTATTAATGAAAAAATTCTTGTGGTGGACAAAAGAGGGAGGCTCTCGATGTTCTTTGGCCAGAATTTCTATACCATAGCATATTAATTGATTGTCTCCAAACAAACCAAAAAACAATAAATCCCAACACATTTATATCAAGACATTAGAAAAAGTATGTAAGACAAATCAATATAAAATTGGTATTTCTAGTGCCAAATTGGAAATGATTCCACATTTCCTTCAGCAGCTAAGAATGAAGTGTTGATGTAAAAGCATATGGCTGACATAAGTAGTTAACTTTTTATTTATTTTTTAGGAAGAGAGCTGATGTAGTCCTTCTCTGACCAAGAAAGTGGAAATCTTGTGATGACTTCTGGTGTCAAGCAGCCTCTTGGTCTTTTCAAACACTGTTCCCACAGAAATGCACACATTAAGTGCTCTTAGAAACAGAGATATGGTACAGATCACATTCATATCAGTCTATATTTGCTCTTACTAACCTGGTGTCCTGTCCTCCAAATGTTTCAGAAATTCTGGGACTTGTCCAACACATCTGGAAGACACCAGGTTGAGGAACATTAGTCTTTTTTTAATCAATTAACTTTAAAAAAACACAATAGATTTAATAATATCATATGAGGAGGAGAAAGGCTGGAAAATGAAACTTTAACTAGAACAACCAGCAAAATATCTGACAATATTGACAAAAGAGAGAAAGATTTATTTAAATTCATCTTCCACATCTCCTATACAGTAGATAAAGAAAGTCTGTACACCTCTGTTTTTGAGAAAAATGTTTTTGAGTTTAAAAAAATTAGACCAAGATAAATCACTTCAGAATTTAGCCCATCTTTAATATCTCATGTATCTTTTACATATCAAAAATCTGGCATTTTAAACATGTAATAAATGTTCTAGACAGCATCTCTGTCCCCCACAACTCTTGATATATTGCTATATTCCAAATGTTAACATTATAACAAAAAAGAACCTATGTTTGTTTAATATATAATGATACCGCCAGAAACATATTAATTAACCTGTTAATTTTACCCTAAAATGTGACAATCATAGGACTAATCATAGGAGGTATTGTTTCAGTTCCTGAGTTGCCTCTAGCAAAGCAGTTACACCCACCCCTTATTAAATGTCTGTGGTACCCACCATTTAGGACTGTTTCAATTCAGTTCAAAAAAGCTGCTTCAAAACATGTAAAGGCACATATGGAGCAACTCTTAGTACTTCATTGAAGCAGCTGCTTCCTTTTCCTGAATCACAGCTTTCAGTACCAAGCCTGGAATCAGATTGATGATTAAGTGCCATCTTTTGATATTTTATTTATGAAAGATTTTGATTGCAATAATGAAAACTAATACAATTAAACATAAAGAAAGAAAGAATAGTAAGAAAGAATAAAAAGTGCAAAAAAGAAAAAGGAAGAAAGAAAAATAGAAAAGAATATGATAAAGAGAGAGCCAATTTGGTCTAGTGGTTAAGGCACCAGATTAGAAAGCAAGAGATGGTGAGTTCAAGTCCAGCCTTAGCCATGAAAGCCAATTGGCTGACTTTGGGCTAGTTGCTCTCTGTCAGCCCAACTCACATCACAAGGTTATTGTTATGAGGAAAATAGGAAGAGGACGGTATATTGGATATACTACTGCTTTAAGATATTTGTAAAAATAATAAAGGTGGAATACAAATAAATAAATGAAAAGAAATATATAAAGAATTGATTTCCAAGCTTCATTACAAGATGTATAGACAAATTTAGTAATTTTCCACCCTCTATAAATTTACAAATATTTGTCTCTTCATTCCATATTCTATCCCTTATCTATAAACAAAGTCCATAAAACACCAACTTTTCAATCCTGGTGTCAGCAAAAAGGCATAGGGTATCCAATATAGGATCATCATTGGTTTTCATGGCTTTGTTTTGGTTTTCTAAGCCATACAAGTCAACTATATTTTCTTCTTTCATGTTTCCAGCATTGACATTCCACTCCATTCATAAACAGCACATCTAGTTTGCATGTTCTGTCCATTTCTGACAGACATCTCAAATCAACCAGATAGCAAACATGACCATATGAGCTAATTCTACTTTATTGTAAGCCTGCATTAATAGAACGTCACAAGGCTGAAAGTATAAATCTCTTATCATTAATTAAACAATTGGATGGTCAATTAGAGCATTAAACTTCCTAAGTTTCTTTTTTGGATTGTCAATCCATTGGATTTAAGAGGGTTTTCATTGTGTTATTTCTGTTATTTCTGTAGAGGTATAAGTGATTCCTGACATACAATGCAACTTCCCCGCCTCTTTTGTTGGGTCTGTTTCTTTTGAACAGTTTATATCTTTCTAGCTGTACATTCTAATCATGGGTTCCATCCCACCAAGTTTTAGTAATGGCAACAATATCATACCTGCCCTCATATACTAGAACATCAATGTCTCCCTGCTTGTTCTCTAAACTCTGAACATTAGTGTATGGGCATCTGAGCTCTTTATGGCTGACCCTGCATTCCTGCTAAGTGATGTGTTTGTGTGGAGTGATATTATGTGGCTTCACTGACATAACAGCAGTTTTGGCAGTCCCAGTTGCCATTATTAGGTGATTCCTATGCAGTTGTAGTGTCCCATGATCATGTAATTATTCTCTGTGGCTTTCTGCCACTTCCCCACTGACTCTGCTTGTTGGAAACGGGCAGTGAAGATTGCAAATGATGATCACGTGGCGGCCAGTCACTGCAACAAAGTAATTGTGAGCTGGTTGCCAAGCATCTGAATTGCAATCACATGACTGTGGAGATGCTGTAACAGTTGCAACTATAGGACCGGTTGTAAGTACCCCTCATTCAGTGTCATAACTTTGAACACTCACTGAATGAGTGAATATTAAGTGTGAATTAACTATACAAGTATAGACTTTATATCTATAGATAGATAGATCTATAGATAGATCTATAGATGGATGGATGGATGGATGGATGGATGGATGGATAGATGATAGATAGATAGATAGATAGATAGATAGATAGATAGATAGATAGATAGACAGACAGACAGACAGACATAGAGATATAGAGATGTATAGATGTATTTATTTATTTATTTTATTTATTTATTGAATTTCTATACCGCCCTTCTCCCAAAGGACTCAGGGCGGTGAACAGATTAAGATTTCATATACAGATAAATATATTTTATAAACAGTAAATAATAAATTGAGTCAACTTGGTGTATCTACTAAGACCTGGGCATAGAATTTTGATGTTTACGCTAGCCCTGCTTGTTGAAATAGAAAGGTCTTCAGGGCACGTCGGAAAGTGCAAAGATCTGGGATTATTCGTATTCCAGGTGGTATTTGGTTCCAAAGCGTAGGTGCCCCCACAGAGAAGGCTCTCTCCTTGGAACTACTAGATGACATTGTTTTAATGATGGTACTATGAGTAGGCCTACTCTGTGAGAGCGTGTTGGTTGGTGGAAGGTTATCGGTTGCAGCAGGTGGTCTCATAAGTACTCAGGTCCTAAGCCATGGAGCACTTTAAAGGTAAGAACCAACACCTTGAAGCGCACTCGGAAGGCCACCGGAAGCCAGTGCAGTTCGCGTAGAAGAGGTGTTACATGCGAGCACCATGTTGCTCTCATAATTACTCACGCAGCCGCATTCTGGACCAGTTGGAGCTTCCGGGTGCACTTCAAGGGGAGCCCCATGTAGAGAGCATTGCAGTAGTCAAGTCGGGAAATGACGAGGGCTTGAGTGACTGTGCGTAATGAGTCCCGGTCTAGAAAGGGACGCAATTGGTGAATCAGGCGAACCTGATAGAAAGCTCCTCTGGCCACGGCTGTTATATGATCTTCTAAAGACAGTCGTGCATCCAGGAGGATGCCTAAATTGCGAGCTTTCTCTGTGGGGGTCAATGACTCATCCCCAATAGTTAGTGATGGGGCTAACTGGCTGTACCGGGACGCTGGTAGCCATAGATATAGTATATCTATGTATATATATACATATATATATATATGTATAGATATAGATATTAAGTGTTTTTCTATTGAGGCACCTGGCCTACCCCAACATGTGGGAGGGAGCCTACTGCATCCCTTTCGTCTTTCAGCTCCAGTCCAGGAGCCCTCAAGCAGTCTCATTCAGGACAAAACATTTTATACCAAATTTATATTTCGCTGATAAAGAAATAAAGGGAGACTAGGATAGATTGATTTCAAGACCAGATGCCTCTATAGAAAAACACATAATCTCTCTCCTGGCTCAAGCTGATGAAGGGAGGAGAACTTGTGGCTCAAAGGTTAATACAACTGCCTAACATGCAGGGAGCCCAAGTTCAAATCCAAGTAAGGGTATGGCTAGCTGATGAGAGCTAAATAGCTTGAAATAGATCAATACTAGTCTCCCTTTATTTCTTTATCAGTGAAATATGAATTTTATATATGCAAATGAAAAGTTCTAAAGCCAAATTAAAAAGACAAAGTGGAAAAAAGGCATATCTTGACATGGACATGCATTTAACAAAGGAGAGAATGCTTAAGCTTTGAAGAAATCATATCAAAGCAAATATAAAATCTTGGTCCAAAAAATAAATGAAACCACATCTCAAAAATTTACAAGAAACTATACTAAAGGGTTTCTCAGCATCCAAAGGAATTATGATTTCTGGGTCTTGTTTATTTTGGACTTAGAATAAGGATCTGATATTATCAGAAGCCTGACAGCTCTGTAGAAATCCAGCCAGAGCAGGCCGCACAGCTACTGAAAGAACAAGCAGTAGCTAAAGGGCCAAAGTAGCTCTTAAAATCTTAGTATCCACATTTATCAAAGAAGTAAATCAGTGGTGGGTTGCCCCCGGTTCGCACAGGTTCTATAGAACCGGTAGTAAAACCGGCGGGAGGTTCCGCCCACTGACCCTGACATCATGATAATGCTTCTGCACGCAGCCTGTTGCGAATCAGCAGAAAAGGTAAGTAGAACCCACTCCTGAAGTAAATATATAATCAGAACGCACAATAGGACCCTTGCTCCGTTTAGAAATAACTATGGCATTTGCCTCATTAAAAAAAATGCCATTACATATCTCAGTAAGAGATAGAAACTCAGTATACTTTTGTATCAATCTTCTGGAAAATCATTACATCTTTCAGCAAAGATGCAATCAAAGACCACTTTAAAATATATTTAATTTTTTTCTAAACACAACAACATATTTCATAGGAACATAGTCAGAAATTATAGTGGTATTATGTCAAAAAGTTTTTTTTTTTAAGTATTAGAGAATAAGCTACCAGGAAAGAATCTATTAAACACAATTGGGAAACATGGGAAGCTTACAAATAAATAAAATGTTCTTTGGAACTTGTGTAAAATGTCAGTGACAGAGCCAAGGTAATTCCACAATATATCACTGTCTGAAAATAGCTTCCTGTCACCTTCATGTTGTTGCTATTTCTAATCAAAGGAACAACATGGAAAGCACCAGGATGATGATGAAGTTCAAAGGTATTGTGCACCTGTTTGTTATGACCTTACCTATTTATGCAATAAAATTGCAACATAATGCATAGTGTTCCATAAAACATCCTGCAGAATTCAGAAACACAGCTTTCCTTCATGGAAAGTCAAACCTATATTATTCTGTAACCCAAAAAGCAAACTGGGAAGGTAGAATTAAAAATACCTGTAGCATGTATGGCACACATACTGCCATTGCATTATTTGCGTCAATATGTTACGAAATCAAGGGCAAATCTGGATTTCTAAGAATTTCAAATGAAATTCTCATGGGGGAACAAGAAGCATTTATTATTTGATCCAGGAGGCTGTTTTTCTTTCTGTTTCATATACGTTCGCTTTTAAAATATATTGCATTCCCCCACCTCTCTTCATATTGAGCTTCTTTTTCTTCACCCCACTTTATATGCTGTCTGGATTTGCATCTGTTTTTCCTTTACCTCTTTTACTTTTCCTTCATTATTTACTTTTGTAAGCGAACTGATGTTTTTATTCAATTCCCTTGGGTTTTTGCCCAGATTTTTAGTGTTTTAAAAATCTCTCAAACTGTCCCATTCTTTTGGTTACCTTCCATTCCATAGCACTGTCTGGGACCTGTTTCCAATTATGTATGTTTTGTCTTGTTTACTAGATTTTTCTTCTCCAGTATGCTGTTACAGTTGCTTTTTCAGCTGGGGTGGAGCTGACAGAAGCCAGAGTGAGGCAAACTTTTTCTTCCATTTTTATATTTTCAAGTCTGTTGCTTATTTATCTTTGCCTGTGAAATAATGTCAGTAGCTACTTATGGCTATGGAAAGTTTACCCTTGAATAACTGGGGCAACTAGAATATAACTTCCTATACTACCTTTTGTAAGTCATAATATAAAAAATGTAGGCCCGAGCCAAGGAAACAAATCTCTTGTTTTTCATATTGTTCTTCCTTTCTAAAACCTAAGCTGTTACCATATATGGATCTTCATGAAGAATGGTGTTTCAGATGCATGTTCTGTCATATATCTTGATTGCTGCTGCTTGTGACTGATTTTCAGGACAAACTTATAGGTACTGCTTTAACCAAAGGCCCACTGCAACATTTCTCCCAAGGCAAAAATGGGAAAATCTGGAGATTACATTATGCTATGCCTTGCATGAAAGATTACATATCTATCGAAACAAGAAAAGGAGTACAATGCTCACACCCAATGTAAACCTATAATTGGGACATAGAAAGTTAACAAATACTAGATAAGACAATCAAGTCATGTTAACATGTAGTGTATGTTAATGTTCTGCCCCAGCTACGGATCCCAGAGAATGCAGCACACACAAACTATAAACCAAACTCAATTTATTTCCAAACGTAGTTTTTTACAGATGCAGGCTGTTAACTAAAACATCCTTAACAACCTGCTAGAAATTCCACAGAAAGATAAAGTTTTACGAGAGTTGGCAAAAAGCTCAGAAGCAAGGTTTGCTAAGAAAATCCAGATTCAATGATCCTCGAGTGAACATGCGTTATTTCCTGCAGCTTTTTAGAAGCTGCGTGCAAACTTAAATAGGCTAAGGGAGTGGCCAATTAGCCCCAAGCCTTACTCTCGAGGAGACCTCCTCCTGAGTAACCACTCCTGCCTTTTGGCAGCTCTGCGTGCCTGTGCATTGAGAAGAGGCTCCTCCACTTCATCTTCTGCACTTAAAGGAGGCTCTGGAGGTTTTGAAGGCCCTGGCTGAATCCCTGCCTCTGGCACCACATCTTCTTCAGCCTCCTCGCTGTCCGACTTGAGCACCGGCTGCACAGGCTGCTGGCATGACACCACAACAGTCTCCTCTCGTCGGAATCAGCAACAATCTGCGCAGGCTGCTGGCGGGCCACAACAGTTAGCGCAGGCACAGAGGCCTTCTCACTGCTATCTAGGAAGAAATCTGGGTGTTTGATTCCTTGCATTCCTTTATTTGAACTGTATAGTCCTACATATGTTCACGGTTGGTTAGTTGGCCTGGCTAATTATTGACTTTGCAAATGATTCAGAATTTATAGTAGTGTCATGTAGATTAGGGGCAGCCTTGCCAATTCTATCTGAAGGAAATAATTTCCTGTGCAAATCTTATGTTTTTGTAGTTGTGGAGGGCAACTACTTTTTGGTCATGGCATTGCATTATCTTGCATCACCTCACTGGAATATCTTTCAGAGTACTTTAGTAATTCACATTTCTGTTTTAATAAGATTTGGAGTTCCATCTTTTTACTGAAGCCTGCATTTTATGACCTGTGATTTTTAGCCTTTTGCAGGACTATAGAGACGGCAGTCTGCAACCAAAATCTTCTCTGTAGGGTGCTGAATATAACTACCAGAAGTAAAATGAGTCTGCTGCAAAACCTTCACTTATAATTACAGAACTGATCCCAAGAACAACACCAGAGCTTTGTCCAGAAGAAAGCAGTGCTAAGAGAGCACAGCTAAGATACTGTGCAAAACCCTCAAACTCCCAGGCCCCCACTAGAGGACCCGGCATTGAGGAAGGTACAGACCACCCAAAGGAGTGAGAAGGAAATTTATATAAAGCTGCCCTTTAGATTTATCTATTTTTCAAAAGCTCTTTTGTCACAAATGGAACTTCTTAATGCATAGTCTTTATGGAAATTGAATTGTCTTTTTAAAATAAACTAGACATTTCTGTGACATATTGGATCATCCTTTGGGAGAAAGTTAGTGCAATCAGATGTAAGCAGAATGAACATGAAATTTTAGGCTGACCTCCACCATGTTGGACAGTCTGTGATCATCTAAGAAGAATATATATCATAAATAGAAAAATAATTGTAGTGGCAAACAGACGTGAATAACAAGTCAATATTAATTTACCCAACCAGGTAAATAGAATGCCACAGTGGGGAAAAAAAGGTCATTTGAGGAACCTTGCTTCAAAAATTGTTGTTCTATGATGCACCGTGATATATAGGTAAATACATTCTGCACATTTACTGGAAAAGCAGGCGGAGCTCCCTGGTCATGTAAAAAGGAATAGCTGCAGCTGAAGAGCTGAACATGTATCAATCATCAGGATTCAAGTACCCATGCAAATTTTTTTTGATGTGAATGTTTGTCATGTAATAGATAAAAAGAACCATGGAAAGTATCCAGATATATGGGGCACGACCAGTTTGCTTCTAGGTAGCTCCCAATCAGAAATTCTCAAATGTTCATTTATATTTGATATTGGTGAATGAGAATACTGGCCAAGAATAAGAGAAGAAATAATTTTCAAATTTCTCATTATACTTGCATATTATATTTCTAGTATATAATTATTAATTATGATGAAAATTCATGTAAAAAACTATGCTTTTATTAAAAAAAAATAAAAAGCCCTGAACACTTCTGTTTTTATTTTTATTCTCTTTTAACCACAATGCTAATCTAGCATGGCATGCATAATATGCACCAAGAAGCACCAGTGCCATGAATCAGTGGCTCATAGAATATAAGATAAAAAGACATTCAATCCTGATTTAAAGCATTTGCACATGAAGCATCACAGATAGAACCATTCTGATTTTAAAAATGTAAGTAAGAGGAAAATCAATGGCTGCTTGCTTTGATTGATTGCATATGGCATTGATCATAAGTATAATACACACACATACAAACACATGCACGCACATGCACACACACTTTAAGTAAGACCTGTCCCTGCCCAGAGGAACTAATGCAGCAGTAGTGGGTTGCTACCAGTTCACCCCGGATCTGGTAAACCGGTAGTGGCGGGAGATTCCGCCCACCCACCCAGACATTTCTGCACATCTGCAGAAGTGCATGTGCGCTCATGAGCGAACTGGTAGTGACAGGTTTTGAAACCCACCCCTGTAATGCAGTAAATTCAGCCGGGAAAGAATGATAGAATCAAGAAGCAAAGATAATTTGGGGCATTCTTATCAATCTATATAAAGTCTAAGGATGAATGGACGCATGGAGGGAGAGAAAGAGAGAGAGAGAAAAAGAAAGAAAGAGAAAGAGAGAAGATGGATAGCTAGATAGCTAGACAGACAGACAGACACATATAGATACAGAGGTAGTCCAAACTGGTTCTTAAGTGAATTGTGTCCAGTTTTACAACCTGTTTTGCCATGGTTCTTAAGTGAATCATTGGACTTAATTGAATCACATTAAGCAAATGCAGCTTCTCAGAAATTGACTAGGAATGACCATAGGATACTGAAACTGTCATAAATATATGGCAATTGCCAAACACCTGAATTCTGATTACATGATCATGGGGATGCTGTGATGGTTGTAAGTGTATCAGTTGTAAGTCACTTTTTTCAGTGCTTTGAATGGTCACTAAATGAATGGTTGTAAGTCAAAGACTACCTGTAGATAGATGATTTATTCCCTATACTGGCTGGGAAATTTTGTGGAATTGAAGTCCAGACATTTTAAGGTTGCTGAGGTTGAGAAACACTGCCATAAATCATATCATAATGTGAATAAAATGTTAAGCACGAGCACAAAATATATAGCATATACAACTGAATAATATATAAATGTATAAATGCTGAAGGGTCAAGCTTTATAATGGCATACAAGAAATACATGTTTATTTAGAGGCTATGGACCCTAAACTGCCTTCAAATAGTGCAGAACGTAGCTAAATTTGTAGAGATTTTCATGTGTTTGTCATCCCAAAAGAATAAGACTTTCTTCTCCTCTGACATACCAGAATAATTTAGCAGGAGGGGCCACTAGGTCTGAATGGAAAGGTATAGCCTAGGCTAAATATAATTAAGAATAAATCAATGGAACGAAAACAATTTCACCCAGAAATAAGTGTAAAGCAATTTGCAAGGACATCCATCTATCCAATCCTGTATTTGTTATCTATAAAACCTTGAAGAATTAGAGTTCCCAGGTTTCCTTGAATGTTTGCCAAACCTGACTGGGAATTTAGCATAACCACATATACAAGGTTAGCACTGAAAATCGTATTTTAGCTTTAGAATTTTTTTAAAATCACATGGTTACAGTTGCTATCATCATCATTCTGGAATGCTTTTGTTGATTGAAGATGATAGCTGAAAATTCAGAGGAAAAATTAAAGTAAAGCACAAGCGTATTTAAGCATAATTGCCTTAAAAACCAAATTGGCAGTAATATAATCTATGTTTTTGTTAAAAATGAAACACCCCAGAAGACTGACTCTAGCACAGAAGTGGCAAAAAAGCAACAACCCCAGCTCGTTTCAAGTAGCATGTGGACAGGATCCAGTCAAAATGAGCCACTTGTAAATTGAGTAAAGACTTGCTCAAATGTCACAGCTGCCATGATGACTGTGAGGTGAGTCCAAAATGTTTGTTGCCTTGCAGGTTTGCTTTGATTGCAAGAAGACAGAGAACATGTCTGTAGGAATTGTTTAATGTGGTGTGTGCAAAGCTGTAATGTGGGGTGTAATTGCCACAGTAACATAATTGCCATCATTCATGGTATTGTTGCTTTTTGCTGTGTCCCATGACTGAAACACAAAACAGTGATCTTAAGCACACACTGGGTGTATTTCTGGGAAGACTACTTTTTTCATACATGTAACACCTTTGCATGTTTTTTCAGGAAAAGATTCTCATGTTTGTTTATTAGATTTATATCCCACTTTTATTTTGTATAACCAAGATACCATACCTATTGCTCCCTTCTCCTATGTCCCTTGCAATAAAAACCTTGTGAGAATATGTTGGACTAAGAGTCACCCAATCAGCTTCTGTGTCTAAGGGAGGATGAAAACTCATAGGCTCCCACTCTCTAGTCCTGCACCTTAACTACCGTACCTCAGAAACCTCCCTTAGATTGGGTTGATTTCTAAACTACCTATTTCAACACTGTGTACAAATTCTTCTCCTAGTGCCAGACTGGAGTCTTTCCCACCACTTGTCAGGATCTGGGTGACAACATCTGATGCTACTATTTTATGTTAAAAAGAAGCTTCATTCTTCAGATAGGATTGTAGTCCTCTAGCTTGGATAATATCCATGCTTATCTAGGGCATAAATAACTAAAGCCAGTCCATTCTCTTTGGAAAGTCTTGCAGTTAATTTAGCAGGTTACCTACAGAACTGGCTTCACCCCATCACATCAGCCCATCCCACTCATTCAGGCAGGGAAGGCATGCTACAGACCCCATCAATTGGAGAATTCCAACCCCAAGGAAGAGGACCTTTTCTGCCAGTGCCCCTGCTTTGTGGAACATCTTGCTCCCAGAGGTGAGGAAAGCCCCCCAATCTCCTGACCTTTCACAAAGGGGTCAAAACTTAGCTAGGTAGCCTTGTATAGGGACACTAGGGCATACATAGCAATGGCACTGGTTGGTCCCATGTGCACCCCCTCAATACTTGTATTAACAACTCTTAGTTTCCCCATCTTGGATTTTTCCATTTCTTGCAATTTTATAATGTTTTACATTTTAAATTTTTTAACCTTAAATTATTTGGTTTTATTGTATTGATTAAATTATACCCTGCCCAGAGCTCCTATGTGAGGGAGATGGGCAGTTAAGGAATTTGATAAACAAACAAACATACATACATACATACATACATACATACATACATACGTACATACATACATACACACACATAACTGTGGTGAGTTTTTAAAATTTATTTATCGTTAAATTATACAAGCGGTGGGGGCATATGTGTAGATGTGTGTATGTACTGTATATAATGAAAACGGTTTCTACTGAGTTGTCAATTCAAGTAGCATATTGGTAGGAAATACAAATAGTTTCCTCTCCTCCATTGTTGATGCTACAGTTGTGATACAACCACAGTTATGCTCGTTGCCACCACAAAGCCCTTCCAAAGCTCTTCCTCCCTTCCATTGTACAAAGTTGTTCAATATATTTTCTCATTAGCAAGAAAGCAGTCATTCTGATTCTTCATGTTTTCTTTTCTGGGTGAAATGCCATTATTTGGTTTTTTTCCTCAGTTGCCAATGCAACCCAAAGTGAGCCATTTTGTGGCCACGTGTACTCACCCTTAATCAGCTCCAGCTCATCTTTGCCCCATCACTTTTTCCTTCTCTTTCAGGACTGCTGGATTTCTCTCTTTTCACCACCTGTTTTTATCAGACCACAGCAAAATATCAAAAAATGACTGAACTACAAATGTTGCCAGTTACCTGTAAGTCATGATTGTGCCAGTAAGTAATGATTGTGCAACTTTTTGGCTCGCCTGGGCCTTATCAAGTGAAGCAGACTTGCCTTGGGCTACATACAAAATATATAATATAGCTAATGTATATAAATAACACACTTCCTTTATTTTCTTGTGCGACTGCTTTACTATCTGTCTATGGCCACATGTGGCCCACAGGCTGCGGGTTGGACAAGCCTAACTAAATTATAAATTATACCTTCCTCTTAATTCAGAAAAGAGTAAAACAAATGAACTGAGCCAACTATCGATTTATAATTGGGTTGCGCAACACGTAGCCCTCTGGAAATTGAAATGTAATTTTTTTCCTCTTCCTCTTATTCTTCCTTCTTTGATATGTCCTAATATTGGTTGATGGGCTTTGTGCTTCAGCAATATCTGGAAGGCCATTTCTTCCTCTCTGACAGATTCCACATAGTCCACCCTCAATCGATTTAGTCATCCTTCAGCTTTTGGATCATGGTTGCTTGAAATAATATACTTAGGGTTGAGTTCTATAATGGTACTTCATAAATAAAATTGTCATTGTTTATGCCCTGGCTTTTCTCTTTCTTGAAATAATAGATGGTAGTCTTTCTGTGTGTTGGTATAAGCTTAGGTAGAGATATATACTACTTACCTGGAAAAGTTCTGCATAAAAATATTTAACAACAGGTCAGATAGAAGCATTAAAATCTATTTGGGTGGTTGTTATTCACATAGGTTTTCTGTTTAAGTGAAATCAAAAGAAAACTTCTATGTTTTTGATACCATTATAGTTCAGTACAAAGTGCAATTCACACCATACAAAGTAGGAAATTGCCAGATAAAAAGTTCTGCTGATATGTACCATTTCAAATGCTTTCATCTCTATCTTAATTCATTTGTCACTGTTGACAGCATTGAATTTATGCTTGCAGAATTTTCCACCAGGTCTCCTGGAACAGATATTCTCTTAACTGGGAAAGCTCTTGTCATCAGTGGAGAGATACTCTCCTCCCAGCCTATTTCTCTACTATCTATCCTAAGCATCCTTTGCTTTTGGTTCTGCGTTCACCAGGTAAGGTCCTAACTACATCTGATCCAAAATGACCCCTGATAATCAGAGGAAGAGTTTCGCAGAGGCAGGCAGACTTAGCTCCAAAGCTTACTTAACTGCACTTGGCCAGATCTGTGGTAACTTTATGCTGAACAAAGCCATCTGGAACCACCATCTATGCTAATTTCTTTGCTATGGTTATTGCTAAGGTTTAACAACCTCAATTAGGAATTCATAACATTGTAAGTCCAGGCAAGTCAAATCACCATTTTAAAAATATGTAAGGTTTCCTTTTTTTTTTTATTCATTGACTGAATGCCATGATTTGCATACTTTTGGGAAAGTACTATGTAATCTAAATGGTTGCCATAACTAAGTTTTAGTGCCAGCTTCCTGCTGTGTAAAATACAGGTAAGTCTGGCAAACATTTTTTAAAAATATTTCTCCACAGTCATGAGGATGTACACTGCTGTACTGAAATCCTAAGGAAAAAAGTCATCTGTTCCACTTGGTAAATTTGCAGGGGAAACTTGGGGCTAACACTCACCAGCATGCAAGAAGGGCGAAACATGGGTTCCATTTTTGGAAAAGGATACATATGTTTTTTAGTGCTAGATAGGCTTCACTGCAGACAACAGTCATTTATGATTTCACAAATTAGACCTGGAAGAGGAAGCGGTAACTGCCATTTATTCCACATGGAAATCACAATTTCTTCCATGTCTAAACTCTCTTGCAGTCTATTTTGAGAATATTTATTTATAAAGATGCTGGCGAAAGAAGCTGAATAACCCTCCCTTTGGATTAAAACTCTATTTACTCATTCATTGAAAACTGAATCTAAGGAAACTAAAGAGGAAAGTGACTTGAAGATAAGGGGATGAGGCAAGAAATAGAGATGCTTCCCACAAGAGATTCTACCTAGAATTATTTTCAGTGCTCTTCATCCTTTCATCTAGTGGTACTTTGCATTTAAAAATAAACAATTCCCAAAAAGAAGAATATAATAATACAACTAGAACATAATGAAGAAAAACAAACAAACAAAAAAACCCCCACACATAAGCATATTAGTACTAGTCTTCTTGTCTTGTTTTAGAAGCAAGGAAAGCAGAGACTGGGCATATAAAAAAAAATTCCACTAAAAGCCTTGGTCTCTTGTATCTGTCAGTTTTATGGTTAATGTCCAATGCAAACTACAGTAAGGAACTCTAGAAAAATCTGATTTTGAAGTTAAATAAAAACATTGGTTTAATCCTGTTAGTTTTTATTTACAATTTCAAGGCTTTCAATATCCCAAAAAGTTACTGTGAAAACAAATTAATCTTCATTAAATGAATTGTCTCAATCAATTAATAGCTATGCAAAAAAATGATGAAATTAAGTAACGATGGAACAGTTCAATTTTTATATGCAAAGTTGAAGAGAGAATGTTTGAGCACACAATAAACTGTAATACACAGCAATTGTCACCTAATTGTGGGCATTTCTATAGTTCTGAAGATCATCCCTGCACCCAAGGGATGCATGTCTATATGTATATTGGAGCCTTATGCAAAAATGTTATGCTTTCTAATGATTTTATTGCTTTTGTAAATTTATTTACAATGCAAGTGTTGTCCCATGGGCCTGTCAGTTGTTGCTTCCAATTCATGCATATAACACTTTAAAAACATCTCTCTGAACACTCTACATTCTTTGCCTCAGTTATTTCCTGTGGGAGGGGACTTCTGAGGTAGATTATAGGTTTCAAACTGAACTATTTCCTTAGATTCATTTTAAATTTACTGCATGCCAAATTGACTTGAGCTTTGCTCCCATAGTTGCTTACTGATAGGTCAGGATAAAAAGGAGCATCAGCCTGGTTTTTCATCAAACTAGTCATTATCATGTATTCCAACCTTATAGAGGAGCAAGGCTTACTCATATAAACAGAAGTGTCTGAAGGACATCCAGGAGTCTGGCTTCTTATGTGCAACCAAGAAATATCAACATATTGACTTTAGAAAGTCAGCACTTTTCTGTGTAACCAAAAAAAATAAAAAATAAAAATTAAACAATAATTTTCTTTTTTCCATCTCCTTGAAATAAATATAGATTTATTAAGGAAGTTACATCAACCTTTCTCATGTGGAAAGGAAAGTTAACTTTTGTTTCTTGGCATACTTTGAATTGGCTGTAATAAATTGAAATACACTAGTAATGTCTAGGAGTTTTCAGCAAGGCTTTACCAGCTGTCAAAAAAGCTGCATTGGTAATCACTGACCCATTTAGATCCATTGGTTTTTAGCAGTTAAAGCAAGAGTAAACACTATGGAAATGCTCATTCCATTTCCATCCCCCAGTTTTTCTGTAGGATTTTGAAGCTGACCTTAAACTGTCTACTGTTGACCTCATCCCATTCCTAAGAGGTCTGTAAGGGACGTGCATAAGTGCACCAGCGTGCCTACCGTCCCTGTCCTAATATTCATTTTTACTCTTACTCTTTTCATGTATTCAAATTATGTTTATATTTTTACCTGTTATATATGCTCGACAAAATAAATGAAATAAAATAAAATAAAATGTTCCCTCTAGCTGACCAAAGGCTATAAAAAGGAAACAGAAAGCCATATTGTTTGCCTCCTTTTCCCATTCATACTTTGTATGATTAGCTGGTGAGTTATCAGAAACTGAAAGAATAACCGGGGAAGACAACTGCAAAACCTCTAAGTCATTGTCCTTTTTTTAACCTGAAGTAACAGCATCTCATTGAACTGCTATGACTTTGGATTTCCATTGAGAGGGGGAAATGAACCCAAGAGCCAGGATAATAAGAGAATAGGGAATCAGCCTGCCAAAATGCATTCCAGCTCTCAAGTGTTGCAATAGGGGAAATATTTAAACTTCAGTTTGATATATATCATTATTGAGGTGCAAATAAATCATTCCAGAAAGCAACAGAGGTAACAGAGTAGGATCACCTAGGTGTGGAGATGAATAGCTCAAAGATCCACCATGGACGTGTCCTGTATCTTTAGTGCTAGAATTATAATCATTGGAGAAGTCAGCTGGGATATAAGAGGAAGTGACAGAGCAGTGTGTGTGAATAAGGTTGAAAGTTCATCAGTCTCCTAATTACTCAGAATAAACAGATGAATGTAAGTGAAGTGCTGAGCAGCAACCAACTTGGTGGCATCAGACTCTAGATGTTATCTCAAGAGAATACTGAACAAGATCTCCTGCTCTGAACTTTTCTGAAAATGAAGGAATTGCAGTTTTCCAGATTTTGTTACCAGTACTAAGTAAATAAAGATTTTGTTTATAATTTTATTCTGATTATCTCTTTTGAACAAACCATAAATGGAGAACTTTCTACTTAGCATTCTCCTGATCAGGGATATTGAGCTCCAAATTTAGTTGAGATGAGAGACACACATGAAAAACTATTACTTTCAAGCTAATTTGTGGAACTGTTCTTCAACTCTCCCAACTCCAAGGATACACAGTGCTCATTCTTGCCTAGTTCACCTTATAAAAGAAAACCTGAGAAAAGATTTAATTCAGTTATACGCAGAAAATATATGGATGCAGTGAACAGATTCATTCTTGTTGATTTACCTCTGATATCTGAACATGAGTGGGTCATCTGAAGTCTATCTGTATCAGTGATAAAATAGGCAATATAATAAAAATATATTGATGCAATATACTGTAAATTATTAATTATATCAACAGAAATATCTCATAGACAATATACTATACATATTATTCTAAAATGGGCTCCCATACACAAAATGTTTTTCAACACCATGAGATCAGAATAGGACTCACTAGTCCTGTCCATGTATTAATTATACAGTATTTATCTAAATAGGAATTTTCATTGCTTTATTAGAAACATGGATTTTTGTTCATCTCATCAGTATCTTAATCAGGGGAAACTATTAAACCCAAGTCATTACATTTCAGGAATACACGGCAAGATCTGAGTCTCCAAGAGAACACACAGTCCTACAATTGCAGATCAGAAGGTTCAAAGTTAATACTCAGAAGAAACACAAGGGAGAAAATCCTTACATCTGCTTATCTGAATCAGTAGATATGAAGTCCACATCCCTTTGGAAAAAAAAGAATTTCTTTGTTGAGGTCTGATTCAGGCAAGAGTTTCTCAGTTATCCAAAGATCTGGCTCAAGGTGTGACACTGTGCCACATGTCCCACAAGGCAGCAAAGCTTCTGGTTAGCCATGATAACTTTTGATATCTGTCATCATCAAGATATATGTGTTTAATCAGGCTTTTGACAGGTAAGGATTATGAAAAGAGGATAGTTTGTTCTCCCAAGCTGTTCGATCTCTAAGACCCCTGTTTATTTTGGAATAGAATGAATAACGTGCTGGAAACGGAAATTAAAAAAGCAGGGCTGTAATTTACAGTAGGGAGGACAGCAGATGTAAGGACTTTTCCCCTCATTTTTTCTCCACCTCTTTTCACTACTCTACTTCCAAATTTCCAAAACTGATGCAGCTGAAAGAAGGTTTAAACCTTCCTTTATTGCTTGCAACAAAGAAGGGGGTGGGGGGAGAGATCACAATTACCAGATTCTGTATGCTTGCCAAAGAAGTGAACTGCTTCAACACATGCATACATACACACACTTTATCAAAACCAAATGCCCCTGAAATCAGAATGTTGAAAAACCTACTTCAAGATGTCTATTGAAATATATCCTCAATGATGCAAGAGAAGAGAGAGAAATAGGTTCTTTAATATAGCATTTAAAATAAAACAATTGCTCGCTAGCAAGGCATTCTCTCCTTTCTGGTTTTTATAAAACAGTCTCATTTTTTTTTCATCCATAAGAAAAAGTCCCAGCAGTTTTCTTTGAACAGAGATTCCAGACAAGCACCTCCATCGCAAAGAGCTTCACATTCTTCTAATGAGATGTGATCCGTGGTTTGAACTAGGAGGCAATCCAAGCAATAGGTATCCCTTTTTTGTGTGTTTGTTTTTGTCTTGTTTTTTCCTTTGCAGGAGCAGAGTTTCCTTCTTTTTAAAATTTCTTCAGCAATGCTATAAAACTACAATACTAGAATAAGTGTTTATAATTTTTTTAGGAAGAATAATAACTTGGATATTGGCATCGGAAAAAAAAGTTAGTCCTAAAGGGTAATTCCCATCTACTTAATAATTCCCACCCAATTATAAAACAAAGCAACAATAATAAAAATGAAATAATTTGGTTTGGAAATATTCTTTGTAGACCTTGGTTTCAAGTAGATAAGAGAATATGTATTTACAAATTTAGGCAAAATTAAGGATAATATGAATAATCAAGATTATGGGCAATCTCTTATGTTTTTAATCAGAAATAAATTCCACCGCATTCAGTATGACTTATACCCAAATCACTGGGATACAGTAAAAAAAAAATCCATTTAAATCCTGATAAACTGCTTTGCAAGAGCATCTTAACAACAATGCCAAATAAGATGGAAAGCCTTTATCAAATATTCCAAGTCAATATGTGTGGAAGGATGGTAGGGAAAAGATAATGGTGAAATGTTCTATTCTCACCTATGCCTATTCAGCAGACTGTTGGACCCAATCCTGCACACCTCTATGAACCTAGTTTTTAAAACATAATCATCATCATCATCATCATCATCATCATTATCATCATCATCATCATGGCAGAGTTTCCATGATTATCATGCACATATTCTTAACAAAGCTGGCTTTTCCATTCAATAGAAATATAAAAGAAGGACCCTTTTCATACCCAAAATATACAGATATTATTAGCAGAATTGAAATCCAAGTAACGTTCACCTTTCCCTTTTAAAAGTTCAATTATTCTGAAACTTTGGGCTCTATCTTTTAGGAACAAGAGTGCTTAGGATGGTGAAAGCAGTATTAGCTCTCCACAGGTTCTTTTGAAAGGAATGACTTCACCTGGCAACATTTTCATAATAAGAAGCCCAATTCTTTTCACATCCTTTTCTGTCTGGATTAAACTATTATACCCAGACAGATTGGGAATGAGCTGCAAAACAGGCAGTGAAATTGATTCAATGTAAAATGTTTTCTTTTGTTAAAGAAAGTGAGGTATGCAGTTAATTGTTAATTGTTCAGTTTTGGGAAAGTACAGAGCCTTAGCAGACTTAGTTGGAGTTGCTTCTTTGATTTGTTAAATGATAAAGGCCTTAGAAAGAATCAACCATCAAGAAAAACAAAGGATTAAAAGTAGAAGTGTCACTTTTCCAAGCATGTGTACTCCTTCCCTATCTGTGATGCACATTTCATCCATGCTTATACAACTGGCAAGGATCAATATAATAAAATAACTAACAGATTATTATTAAACACCAGGTTCTTGTAATCTGGGGGAAAGGAGAAGAGATTAAAACTGGCAAATACAGGGGAAATTAACAAATACGCCACAAAAACCCAACTCAACATTCTTCATTCCACAGTGAGGAAAAGCAGAGCTGCTACATCTTTTGGTAAACTTTTGAATACTTTTAAAGAGGATTAGGTCAGCTCTCCCCCTTTTCACAGGAAATAAGAGAACTTTGCTTTCCTCTCCTCTATGTTGTTAGAACCCTTGAGAAATGTTGATGTTAATATACATAAACTGACATACACCAGGACTGAGCCACTAGACAGAATGAATGATGAAGCACAGGTTGCAGGGGGAAGTGACAGGTACAAAAGGGTTTGGGAATGAAATGCAGGGAGAGACATGGTTACAAAGGAGCCTGGCTGGAGAGAAGAACATTGCAGTCCATGGGGAGGCCGGCAGAGGGTTGTTATTAAACAATTACATTTTGAGGTCTCTATGTAAATTTCTGTTCCTTTTGAATATGCATAATGATGTTGTAAGGTATGCTGCTTTGGGGTACAATGTCATAACCGATGTTTCATGACTCTGAGAATTCCAGATTTAATGGCCACCTCTAGAGAGAGGGCATTTCTTTGCCTGCCTTCCTCCCCCACCCAGCCTTGTCTGATCACATCCCAATATTAGCCAATTGCCTCCAGGATAATGAGCATCAGATGCAAGCATGGCAGAGCCCAAGTTGTCACAAATCTGCCAAAAGCGTTGTTCTCTAAGTGAACTGTGGAGGAATCAAAATAATCTAAATTGTGCTTTGTGTTATCAGAAACAAAAAAAGAGGCACCATTCCCCCACAAGGTTGCCAGGCATAGCATGTTATGGTCATTGAAGTGGCTGCCTTAGTCTGTGGCTCTAGCAATATCACAGCAGCTAAAGTTTTACCTGCCAGGGCTAGGTTAATAACAGCATTTTCTTCATCTGTATCTGAAACATACCATGGAGGAGAAACAGCTGGCTATTGCAATAGGATCAGAGGTACTTTCCTCTGGCTGTTTCTTCTCTCATCTCACCTGTCTGGTGATCCATGGGGCATCAGATGATAAGCAGCCCCATCGATCAGCATCCCCTTCAGACCTTATCTAGTGGCACCCTTGGAATCACAGCCTGGATTTTAATCCAGGGTTCTGGTAGCTGGGAGATGCTGAGAGAACTCATTTATCCTGGAATTTTTTGGGGTTATTGTCAAAGGAAAACAGACCCACTAGCTTCCCAGCTTTCAACTGAGCAGATTGTAGGTCAGCTTTCTCCTGGTCCAGCACATCAGTAGAGCAAATAGCAATATGAGCCATTTCAGGGAAGTCTTGCAGAATCTGAGGAAATATGATTCTGCTATTGGTTGCATAGAGGAAGAACATCTCATAGGAGAGCTGTGAACATGGAATTGTGAACATGGTTCGTTCAAGGATATCATTAGCAAGGGGTAGGAAGAGATAACCAATCGATGTTAGATACTGTTTTTCTTTGAAAATGCTAGAAGCAACTTAAGTGACGATACTATATTTGAATTGCATGGCAATTATCTTTCCTAAACTTTTTAAAGCTTCAGTATGTATTGTTACTATTGTATAAGTCAAAGTAGCTGTTTGGGACTCTAAATCAAGCTGTATATATGAATTGTGTACGAGCATCCTCAAACTTTCTACAACTCTGATTCTCTTTATATATAATGTTTACTATGCATGTGCACCTGTGTTAATATACTACAATTTGCTTCACTGCTGCTAACTTGCTCTTCTGATGGCAGGCAAAAGGATTCAGTAGAGCCAACAAGGCAAAATATTTTACTTTGAATTGCTTTGTATGATTCTTTAATTTTGTTCTGCTTTAACATGAAGTTAGGTTTGGTATCCCAGTATTACGACTAGTAGCAATAGTAGTGCTATTATTTAGCATCTTTAGTTTATGCCTAGCAGGGACAATTTGATCAGCAACCCTTTACTTTCTAAAGTAACCCTTTTTATATTTGTCAACAGATGGTGCTCTTACTCCACAGTGAGAGTAAGAATTGGTGACATTATCTGACTATTATCCTCCTGAGGATGCTACCAAGAATTCACCATGTGTTTCAGAGAAATAGCTCTCTGCATCCATGGCTCAGGCAATCCCACCTTGTTGATTTATACTTGGTGCAAAGCAAAATTAAGTTTTCATAAATGCACTTGATTAAATCTATTGGGCACTGAAATTAAAGTCTAATTAAATTTAGTATGAAATCTAAATATAAAGCTCCAAACTCAAATCTCAGTTTAGTTTCGATCTTATTAGATATTATATGTTTCATCATGGCTTCAAAGTACACATTATAGGGAAGTTCCAGAATCACTGAACTGGTGCATATGAAGTATTCTAATAATTTGGATAAAGTTTTTCATAGAAATACCAAGTCTTTCTTGGTACAATTATTGGAATGGAATCATACTGATTTCTGGGTACACTGATTCAGTGAATAATCAACCAATAACTGTACTGTATAAGTAAAGATGTACATCTTTTAATCTAATTTATTTTTTTAAAGATGGGGTGAAGGTTAGAGATCCAGAGTTTACTTTATTTTAACCTATCCACCCTCTTGAGGGTTTTTCAAGGTCAAGATTTCCCAGCCTTGGAAATAGCCTGTCCAGAAACTGGGTGGGGAAGTGGTCAGGAGAGGCAATCTGAACTGATTTCTCTCTAAAAAGCTATAGTTCTGTGATTGACTTCAGGGGAAATTTAAGAAACCATTGGATTGCAGGCTGGGTTACGTAAAATAAAGTTTTTGAATTGGGGAATGCATAATCACATTCAGAAACTAAGAGAAATCCCTGAAATTCACTGGAAAATTACATTCTGACCCATGCATAAGTCTGGAATCAGATCTGTTTGCACTGGAATTCATAAGGATCCATTTCTTCAAGCATAAATTTGTGAATGAACTTTGACTAGGACAATCTAGATCTTGCAATTTAGATCCGATAGTTTATTTAACTGGGCACCATTTTCCACTATGTAGTTGTAATGCCAACATGAAATAACCTTCACTTCCACACAAATTATCTGACAATATGTGCTATAACACAGTGTTAAGTGTTCTGTATAACCATTTGGAACACAGTGCATCATATTCACATTTTGCCACTGCAAAATATTCACTGCATTGTGAATATTTCTAGATGGAAGGACTTTTGGCATAGAATAGAAGGCATATTTCATGGCAGCTCAAGGAAAATAGAACTTTGTCAGGCACATGCCACATCAGTGAGGCAGGGATTTTCATATAAGAAATTCCTGATACTCCATTTAGATTTGAGCTTTTGGGGTACATTTAAAAAAAAAATTAAATGAAATGCAAGCTGAGCTGTTATGGAGAAAGCAGTGGAGAACACATGAAGTCAGATGCTTTACGTTCTCATGCTTGGATCTGTCCAGGGTTGGAGCTGAAAGTATAAAATTAGTGAAAAGGCAGAAGCAGCTGTTAGCATTCAGGCAGAAGCTGGATTTTGTTCAGATAAAGTCCTATCAAAAGTAGAACTTGCTTCATCTGCTATGTATTAACCAAATGCCTTGATTTTATGGACAAGGCAAAATAGGTGGCATAGATTTACTAGACTGTATATAAAGATCCTGATTTCAGGGTGAATAACAAATCCATATTAATCTTTAAGATTAAATACAATACAGTTCCATTTCTTCAAAGTATATTCCATAGTATATACTGTTCCCAGAGCAGAAACTGGGGCTTACCAGCCCACCTCAAATCTATTTAGAGAGAAGAAATAACAGAATAACAGAATTGGTGGGACCTTGGAGGTCTTCTAGTCCAACCCCCTGCTCGAGTAGGAGACCCTATATCATTCTGGTCATATCTAGCCAATCTCTTCTTAAAACTCTCCAGTGTTGGAGCACCCACAGCCATTCCACTGATTAATTGTTCTCATTGTCAGGAAATTTCTTTTTAGTTCTAGGTTGGATTTCTCTTTGGTAAGGTTCCATTTGTTACTTCTTGTCTGTCATGACCTGCCAGCGGTCAGCAGAGCTGGCAGCAAATTTGGACAGTGAGGAGGTTGGGAAGGAATGTGGGCCAGTCCTGAAGTCTGGGGAAGACTCGGATGATGGCTCTGCATCGGAGGCAGAGAGGAGGCCAGGGCCATCTAGGAGTTATATGTTGCCTCCGGAGCCGCTGTAATCTGACATCAGTGAGGCAAAAGAACAATGTGAGCCTGTTCCCAGTGTGCTCATGCGCAGAGCTGCCAGGAGACAGGAACAAGTGAAGAAACAAGGTCGACTTGGGAGTAAGGCTTGGAGATGATTGGTCCATCCCATAAGACATAAAAGAGAAGTGAACGGGACATGAGCTTTTGCAGGAAGCAATTACTTCACCTGGCCGATTCAAGATTTGAAGATTCTGTTTGTGACTCTGTGCCAAGTCGCCTTGGCCTGCATCTGGAAATTAGCTCTTTGGCAGCATTCCACATGAGATAGGTGAGTGTTGATAACCTTCCTCTGAAAGATTGTTTATTAAGCTTTGTGGACTAAATGAAAATAATTTACAGCTGTATGAATTAAAGAGGTTTGTCGGGACTAACTTTGTGCTGTTTAATGTCAACCTCGCTAGTTTTGCTTTGCCGCTTCGGTTGCCATAGAATCGGGGGGAGGCGGGTTTATGCTCACGCGGGCTTTCTAGAAACTTTCTGAGAAACGAAACCTTCCCTTAAGCTGTTATCAGTCCAACGGACACTGCATTCCTGGATGCTGACATGGCCAGACGTCTGCTCCCACCTGACCTCTGGAAGACCTGTGGATTGGGTGATTGATGGTGCACAAGGGAGGCGGATGCTTTCTAATTGTAACTTTCGCGCGTTTTGCTTCAGAATCCTGCTTTCTATGGTTGCGTTCAATTCATATCTAGTAAAAGTACCAGTTACCTATCAAATGGAGTCTGGGTTATCCTTTCCTGGATACTGAAGGAAGCATACCTGACAATAAGCAGGATTCTCATCACAGCCATCCCGGATCACACCGAGGGGGCTGAAAACTTTACAGAATGTCTGATCAGGGAAGTGATACAGAACAGATGGGAGCATATGGCTCGGAAATGTCTTCATACCAGCAACCCGAAGAGGCTGAGAAATGGATGGAGAATTTACGACTGAAGGAAACGAGGGAAGAGCCAGCCCGATGGTCGACAGGGGTCGGAAGGTTGCCGGACCTGAGAAAGACCCCCCGTGGAGTAACAACCTCCAGACCCCGAAAAGGAGAAGGCGTGTGGCTGCAGGAGCAGAAGGAACGCCTCAAAATGGAGCAAGCCCTTCAACTCATTCGTGAGATTGATGAAGACCGAAAAGCCCGTGAGTCTTATGCATGCCCTGGGGGGGGGGAAGAAGAAGACTCTAAAATAGATCCTGAGGAAGGAGTTTGTGGGGGAGAGGAAGAGAGAGCTGACGAAGATATATCCCAGGCATTGGGGGGTCAAATGAGGGATGCAGCAGTCCAGGGACCCCAGCCTTACAGGCCCGACCCCGCAGACGGAAAAACCCTAAAATTCCCCCCCTTGCTGGAAAGTACGATGGGAACCCAAAAACTTTGGGATTTTTTTTAACCCAAGTGTGGAATCACATGCAAGACTGGGGCGAGGACTATTTGTCAGATGCCGCCCGAGTGAGATGTGTCACCAGTGCTTTAGAGGGGGTGGCAGCCGAGTGGATGGTGGTACTCCACAATAACAACTCCCCCTTGCTGCGGAATTACAACCAGTTTATGGCGGCCCTTAGGAGACGTTTCGAGGACCACCTAGCTGAGCGGAAGGCGAGGCTCCGTATGAAAAGCATCCAGCAAGGCCGGAGATCGGTAGCGGAATACACCCAAGAATTCCGGGAGCTAGCGCCATACATGACAGGGTGGTCAGAGGTAGCTTTGCTGGAAGGTTTCAAAGACGGGCTGAATGATGAAATCTACCACGACTGTAGAGCACGGGGGGTTCCCGATGATCTGGACAGTTGGTACATAGCAGCTGAGGATGCAGAAATTGAGATAAGCCGTAGCCGACTAAGGAGGGGGCGTGCCGGGGAACCATCATTCTCCTACCACCGCAAAGAAGCCCCAAAAATGACTGAGGGAAGGCCGGAAACCAAACCCAAACCGAAGCCTTTCACTTGTTTTAAGTGCGGCATGGAAGGACACCGGGCCGCTGAGTGCTTGTCCAGGCCAGTGCCAAAACCTGCCAGCAGAACGCAAAAGAAGATGGGCAAAACACCCGCAAAAGTTCGTGAAGTCGCGCTGGAGGGGGAAGTCGTAGAGTTCGCTCCCCGGGCCAAAGGGGAGTTGGGAACTCCGACCCACGCGGACGACAGCGAGACCGACTCCGATGATCTGGTGAGTCACACTGAGGGGCCCCTACTCGTCCCCATAGAACTTAAAGTGCCGTCCACAGGGACCCATGCACAGATGCCGGCCTTATTAGACTCTGGGTGCACCAGGTGCATTATCAGCCCGAAAGTAGTAGAAAAGATGGGCCTGAGACTGAGGGAGCTGAAAAGGCCTATTGCATTCTGCCAGCTAGATGGGTCGATGGCAGGCGGGGCCCCGACTAGTTTCATAACGGAACCCATTGAAATGAAATTAGGGGACCACGTAGAGACTCTCAGTTTTGTGGTGGCCCCTAGCATGGAACGACCCCTCATTCTTGGCTTGCCCTGGCTACGGAAATGGAACCCACGAATTAACTGGAAAACGGGGGTTCTGCGCATTCGTACTAGTAAACCACCATCTGAAGGGAAGGAGCCCCCCCCTGAAGACAGAGGGGCCCCTGAAGAAGCGGAGATGGCAATAGACCACATAGAGGGGGAGGAGAAAATTCCAAAAGAGTATTGGGACCTCCGTGAAGTTTTTAGCGAGAAGGCCTCGGATGTGCTGCCCCCCCACAGGGCTACAGACTGTGCTATTGAGATACTCCCGGGAGTGAAGCTCCCTAAGCCTAAGATTTATCCTATGACCCCTCGTGAACTGGGGGAACTACGAAATTTTATTGACAAAAACCTAGAACGGGGCTTCATCCAACCAGCCAGACCACGAGTGGCCGCACCAGTTTTATTCAGAGAAAAGAAAGATGGTTCCTTTCGTCTGGTGGTTGACTATAGGAACCTAAACGCGATTTGCGTGGAAAACGTCTACCCCTTACCCCTCATGAAGGACATGTTGGCTCACCTAGGGAAGGGGAAGATTTTTACCAAGTTGGATTTACGGGAGGCTTATTACAGGGTGCGCATCAAGGAAGGGGATGAATGGAAAACTGCATTTAACTGTCCGCTGGGGTGTTTCCAGTTCCGAGTACTCCCGTTTGGACTACAAGGGGCTCCTGCGGTATTCATGCAATTAATCAATGAAATTTTGCATGAGCATTTGTATAAGGGGGTGCTCGTTTATTTGGATGACATTCTTATCTACTCTGACAACATGACCGACCATGTGAGATTAGTACGCACCGTCCTGAAAAAACTTAGGGCTGCTGAACTGTATGCAAAGCTTTCTAAATGTGAGTTCCACCAAACCAAAATTGACTATCTTGGCTATCGCATCTCCCCAGAGGGAATAGAAATGGACCCTGCGAAGGTTCAGGCGGTGTTAGAATGGGCAGCGCCACGCACCCGCAAGCAGTTACAGAGTTTTTTGGGATTTGCTAACTTTTACCGACAATTCATCCCCTCGTTTGCCAAAATCGCATTGCCAATAACTAATCTCCTGAAAACCAAGGGTGAAGGAAAACCAAAACCCTCCAAACCTCTTGAATGGACTATGGACTGTCAGGCAGCATTCGAGAAACTGAAACGGCTATTTGCTGCTGAACCAGTTCTTAAACACCCAGATATGGACGAACCTTTTGTGGTACAGGCAGATGCCAGTGATGTTGCAGTAGGGGCCGTACTTCTGCAGAAGAATGCGGATGGAAAATTACAGCCCTGCGCCTACACATCCCGGAAACTATCCGAAACCGAAAGGAGATGGGCCATATGGGAAAAGGAGGCTTTCGCCGTACGTTGGGCACTCCTAACCTGGAGACACTTTCTCGAAGGAGCTAAACATCCTTTTGAAGTTTGGACTGATCATAAAAATCTCGAGGCTTTGAAAACCCCACGTAAGCTGTCGCCTAAACAAATGCGCTGGGCCCAACATTTCAACCGTTTTAACTTCACTTTGCGCTACCTTCCTGGCGGAAAAAATTTCATGGCAGATGCTTTGTCCAGATTGCCTCAGTACAACAGCACCAGGGAGGAAGTTGTCCGTCCAATTGTCCCGTCAGCCCAACTGGCGGCACCAGTGACTACCCGAGCACAATCGAAACGTGACCCAAGTCTGTCGGGTGAGTTGCTCCAGCAACTAAAAGAGACTTTAAAAACCGATGAGTGGTTCCAAGCCCACTCAAATGAATGTACACTTCGTGATGGACTAGCTTGGGTTGGAGCCAAATTGTATGTCCCAGCTAATTTACGAGCAACTGTCCTGCAACACGCCCATGATTCCAAGGTGGCGGGACACTTTGGATTTGTCAAGTCCTTACACCTCGTCAAAAGACAGTTTTGGTGGCCCGCGCTCAAAAAGGACACAGAGGCATATGTAGCGAGCTGTCCAGTGTGTGCCTCGGCTAAGAGACCTCCCGGGAAGGCACCTGGTCTTCTCCAAAGTGTGGCCAGGCCCACTGCTCCTTGGAAAGAAATATCCATGGACTTCATTGTAGACCTTCCCGAGAGTGGGGGTTGCACCGTTATATGGGTAGTAACTGATCTATTTTCCAAACAGGTGCATTTTATCCCATGCACTAAGATCCCATCAGCAAAAACCCTTGCTAAGATGTTCATTCAACATGTATATAGGCTACATGGAGCGCCAAAACGTATAATTTCAGACAGAGGAGTACAGTTCACCTCCAGCTTTTGGAAAGAGTTCCTAATGTTGATAGGCTCCGCCCAAGGACTAAGCTCCGCCCACCACCCCCAGACCAATGGGGCCTGTGAAAGAACCAATGGCGTGTTAGAACAATATTTAAGATGTTATATAAACTACCAACAGGACAACTGGGTGGAATTACTGCCATTCGCAGAAGTGGCATATAACAATTCCGTACATAGCAGCACAGGTTTCACTCCTTTCAAGGTGGCTTCTGGACAAGAGTTTGTGCCAATCCCAGAGTTACCTCATGATGACCCACAAAACCCTTCTCTGATTGAGTGGATCGATCAACTACGAGCGACTTGGGCAGTGACTCGTAAAGCGTTAGATGATGCCCACCAAGCCCATAAAACCCAAGCCGACAAAAGGAGATGCCCCGCACATACCTATCAAGTGGGGGACATGGTGTATCTGTCTACCAAGTATTTACAAACTCCGCAGAAATCAAAAAAGCTTGGTCCTAAGTATGTGGGCCCTTTCCCTGTTACACGGATCATTAACCCAGTCACGGTTGAATTAGATTTACCAAAGAACTTGCGACGAATTCATCCAGTGTTTCATGTTAGTTTACTGAAACTGGAACAATCATCCTCTCTACGTCCGCCCAAGGAATCTCCTCCTGTTCCCATCCTCATTGAAGGGGAACAACACTTTGAAGTAAAAGAGATTTTGGACTCTAGAAAACATCATGGGAAAGTACAGTATCTCGTAGCCTGGAAGCACTTCCCATTATCACAAGCTGAGTGGGTGAATAAACGTGATGTTAGGGCACCTAGAAAAGTGCAGCTGTTCCACACCAAATACCCTGATAAACCTTGAATCATGATGAGTGTTAATTGTTGTGATATTGCCTTTTCTTTTCTCTGTTTCAGGATTAGAAGCTGTCTCTTCTGAAGGGGGGCCGAATGTCAACCTCGCTAGTTTTGCTTTGCCGCTTCGGTTGCCATAGAATCGGGGGGAGGCGGGTTTATGCTCACGCGGGCTTTCTAGAAACTTTCTGAGAAACGAAACCTTCCCTTAAGCTGTTATCAGTCCAACGGACACTGCATTCCTGGATGCTGACATGGCCAGACGTCTGCTCCCACCTGACCTCTGGAAGACCTGTGGATTGGGTGATTGATGGTGCACAAGGGAGGCGGATGCTTTCTAATTGTAACTTTCGCGCGTTTTGCTTCAGAATCCTGCTTTCTATGGTTGCGTTCAATTCATATCTAGTAAAAGTACCAGTTACCTATCAAATGGAGTCTGGGTTATCCTTTCCTGGATACTGAAGGAAGCATACCTGACATTTAATTTCTAAAGAAGCCTAAGTCAGAGCATTGTCCTGCCCTCAGGTGCTTTGGAAAATAAATTGATCCCTTCTTCTTTGTGATAGCCTCTCAAATATTGGAAGACTGCTATCAAGTCACCACTAATCTTTATCTTCATTAGACTAGACATATCCAGTTCTTGCAACCATTTACCATACCTTTTAGTCTCTAGTTCTCTAAACAACTGTGTTGCTCTTCTCTGTTCTCTTTGTAGAGTCTCAATATCTTCTTTTATATCACAGTAAGCAAAATTGGATGCAGTATTTCAAATGTGGTCTTATTGAAACCGTATATAGTGGCACTAATACTTCATGTTCTTGATACTATTCCTCTGTTGATGCAGCCTAGGACTGCATTGGCTTTTTCGGAATTTGCAGCACTGCTGGTTCATACTTAAGTGGTTGTCCACTAGGACTCCTAGATGCCTCTCCCAGTTGGAATGGGACATCATGGCACCATCTCAGTGCCATCATCTTGCCATGACCATATCACCATGGCCACCTCAGCGAAGCCATCTTAATATGGGACAAATTGCCACAGGAAACTTGCTACAGGACAACTTGGTGTGCACCCGTGGCCTTTCCTTTGTGGGAAGTGGCCGTTGACCACAGTATCACAACAAGTCATCTCCGGACCCGGGTCTGGCCTCCCATGGGCCTGGGCAGTCAGTCAGGTTGGAGCACATCTGCTCTGCATTGCTGTCTGAGGTGTCACCATCACAGCCTCCACTCTGGCTGCATCTCCTTTTTCCCTGTGGGTCCTCTTAGGAGGGTGAAATTCATGCCAATCTCAGTATTGTGGACCTCCTCCTTTGGCATGTTGTGCTGGACCCTGATGGCCCATGGGAAGAGAGAGGGACAAGCATAGACTGTGACTGCTGTCTGGCAACTATCGATGACTACTGTTTAGCTTGCCTTTCATGCTAGAAAATGAGTAAGGAAGTCTTTGGAGAAGAGAGGCAAATCCCCCTTTGAAAGGTGGGTCCAGTGCAGCATGCCAAAGGAGAGGTCCACAATGCCAAGATTGGCATGGATGCCAACCTCCCTGGAGGACCCATGGAGAAAAGAAATGGTCATGACACACCTCTCATGTGTGGGCAGCACAATACTGAAACTGGCATGAACATCACCCTCCCTTGAGGACCCACAGGGAAAAGAGAATGGCCAAATTCATCCCGGGCAGAAGGTTTCCCCAACAATGGGCGGCAGGCGGGATATGCCTCTTGTGTGTGCAGCAATGGTGATACCACAGACAGCTATTGGAGCAGCCATGCTCCAACCCAACCAACCAGCTATGCCCATGGAAGGCTGGACCTGGATCCGGAGATGTGGCCCATTGTGATGCCATGATTGATGGCTGCCTCCTGCAAAGGGATTTGCTGCAGAGGGCATGGCAAGTTGCCTCATGGCAAGTTTCCCATGGCAATTTGTCCTGCGTTGAGGTGGCTGTGGCAATATGGCCATGGCAAGATGGTGAGATGTCATAGACCCTTTCCCAGTTACTGTTGTCCACCCATGTGCCACATATTCTATACCTGTGTGTTTAGTTTTTATTACCTGCATGTAAAATTATCACCAGTGAATTACATTTTTTTAGATAGGGTCCAGTATTCAAGTCTGTCTAGATCCTTCTGGATCTTGAGCATATCTTCTAAAGTGTTGGTTTTAGCTTGATGTCATCTGCAAATTCCTTTTCTATGCCATCATCTAAATCATGTATGAAGATGTTGAAGAGTCTTGGCCTAAGGCAGAAATCTGGGTTACCCTGGTACATACTTCCCTCAACATAGATGTAGTTCCATTGAGGACTACATATTACATGTAATTTGTTAGCCAATTACAAATCCATCTCAGGCTGAGACTGTCTATCCCACAGTTTTCTATCTTACCAAATAATAGGTTGTGATCTGTGATCTGCTTTGTCAATTGTGTTACAGAAGTCTGCTATGTCCACAGTATTTCACTAGTACACCAATTTAGTCACTTTGTCAAAGAATGCAATAAGATTTGTTTGGCATGATCTATTTTTGACAAACCTATGTTGACTTTTAGTAATAGGTTTGTTTACTTCTATATGTTTTCAGATCTGTTGCTCAATTATCTTTTCCAGGATCTTTCCAGGTATTGATGTCAGGTTGATTGGTCTATACTTTCCTGGTCCATTTCCCCTCCTTTTTTTTTTGAAGATGGGAACCACATCAGCTCTTTTCCAGTCCTCTGGCACTTTCCCAGTGCCCCAGGATGTTTGAAAGATATGGTTCAATGGTTCCGAGATCATGTCTGCCAGCTCCTTCAGAACTCTGGGATGTAATTTCAGTTTACCTCCTAGGTAGAGGATATGTAGGAAGTATATTACTTAGGAAATATGTATAAGAAATATGTAAAGGAGGTATATTGCTTTTACACCATTATAAAACTACAGTAGGTGCAACATGGCAATTTTAAGTCCTGGTTTATTTTGGCTGAGCTGCCTTTGAATAACCATGTTTGGAAAATAAGACTCAATTTCTTGTAGAGAAGGAAAAATAACCCAATTGTAATGTAAAGAACAGTGATAGTTGCAAAATGTTTTTTTTAAGAAAAGAAGAAAAGATGATACAGTGAGCAGCCTAGGGAAAAACACCTGGGCTGTCAGTTGCCCAGTTATTAATGATATCACTTCTGCTCTGATAGATTGTGCTATAATTCTTCTGCCTTCTCCCAAAGAATCCCAAGAATTATTGTTTAATGCATTGGCAAGAATGGCCTATTAAAGAATCTTCCTTTCACACTTTTCTCTCTCTAGAAACAGGGAATGTCTGTGTAACTATGGGCCTTTTCCCCCTTGCACCTAACCACCACACAACAGGCAACTTTTTTTTTTTTTTTTTTGCCATGATATTGACTTTATCTTGTTCCCAGACCATGAACGAGTCAAGATTTACTTGTTTTTAGTTGTATTGATGTCAATGTAGCATTTCCCCATTGATTCACATGTAATTCAAGGAAGCCTCAGGAAGCCTCAGTAAACTGTGCTAGGCCTGGTCACCCATTGCCTTGGAGGGAAGTCATGTGAAGAAGAGACAATGGAGGCAGCAAATGTTATGCCAACTGAGTTTTCTACTAAGTCAAGATGGACGGACAGTTTTTCAATTCAGCAAAGAAAAAAAGTCCCCATATTATGGCCAATAACTGATTAAAGAACAAAAAGCAGAGAGTAGAATAAATGCAGAGCCTGTTTGGTGCAGTGGTTAAGGCATCAGGCTAGAAACCAAGAGACTGTATTTCTAGTCCTGCCTTAGGCGCAAGGCCAGCTGGGTGACCTTGGGCCAGTGTCTCTCACTCTCGCTTTCTCAGGAAAGTGGTAATGCCAAACCACTTCCAAGATCTTGCCAAAAAAACTGCAGTCACAAGAATCAAGACTGACTTGAAGGTGCAAAAAAAGTAAAAAGGAAGAAGAAGAAATGCACAGCTTTCAAATTGTAGAAATGTGAAGCTGGGATTGCTGAGGGACTAATGTTTTTAACTTCTTTATACCTGTACCTAGCTTTGAAGGTAGCTAAGTTTGCTGAATAAAGCTCCAGAAGACTGTCTCCATACGGAATGATTGAGCCACAAAATGGGAGTTGCAGCAGGATTTTCATTCTTTCTGCCTAGACTTACAATCTTTCTAAAGGCCTCTGTGAGATACTAAACACTGGATTCAAGAAAGTACTCATAACTGTCACTCCTCTTATTTCAAAAGGAACACTGAACTTCATTATTTTTTTAAAAAAAAGCAAGGTGAAAATATTGCCAGATGTTGGAGAAAAAGATCATTTTAACACTGAACCCAGGAACGAGAAAATTCAGTATTTTACAACACCCAACTTCTGTAACAGCACATATGAAAGAAAGACAAATTATCTCTTATTCTGAGGACCTTTGAAAATAAGGTCCACTTTGATCTTCTCCCCCGAAAAAGAGCTAGCAAACCCCAATATTTGTGTTGGTTGATTAATCATTGTTTATGTGAATGCTGATTGCATTCTGCTTTTCAATAACTCCTCCAATACGTCATCTGAAAACTGCCTTCAGTCTTTCCTTGCTTTCAGTATCTGTATCTTAAAAAGAAGAAAGACAGTGTTATTATTCTCTTCTCTCTTAGCTTCCAAAAGCAGCAACAACTAGTGAATAATCTGAAATAGTTCTTTGCCCTATAATCATTTATTCAGAAAAAAATCTATTTTCTTGTTTGTTTGTTCTCTCTCTCTCTCTCTCTTTCTCACACACACACACTCACACACTCACACAGACACAAATTAAAATGTTTTCTTTCTACTGTAAACATGGTTCCCTAACTAGACTTCAGTGGACTGCTAGCTCTGTGCATGGGCCGCTGGAAAGGAGGAGACTTCCAACAGACTCATAGTTCTTCATCTTGTTTAGTCTCCTTCTTCTCATCTTTGGACATATGCACTTTGCAATAGTGGGCAGAGATTCCCCAAAGACTGGGATGTTATGGATTTCCAGTCCCAAATCAGAAGCTTTCCTGCTCAGAATCTGTGCCAATTGGAGTCCAGTGCATAGATACTTTGCAAGTATGGAATTAATATCAATACAAGGAAAAAATGGGGGGGGGGGAGTGTTCTCCTCTCCTCTTTTTTTTCAGCACCAACTCCATCACCCCCTGGGGTCTAGGCTCAGACTAAAGAATGGAAAAGCTCTACAGAAAATCTCATGGATGTTGGCTAGCACCAGGAAGGAGATAAATTTGTCCAACTGTCCTCCTTAAAAAAAATCAACCATAAATCCTAAAATGACCCTTTCTCGTTTCTGATGCAGTTGCACAGCTACTGTAGCTGGTATCATTTTAAAAATCAACAATTTGAAAGGCTCAACAAGAAAAAATGTATTTTTTTAAAAAAAATTGCAATGGGAAAAACATTCATATGCGCTGTGCTCCAGCACACACGTACACTTTTTATATACCGTCTACATTCTACTTGACACAATTTGCCTCAGTCCAACTTTCAGCAAGCTTGAGAGGGTTAATGAATGGGAAGGTGAAATATTTCTTAGAATTCCATTAAAGTCTGACTAGAGGCAAAGCCAAGGCCATTCCAACTACCCAATGATTATGAATAAAGCTTAGAGTTCTCAACTTACTGAGGAATGTTAGATATGAAACCACAATCAAGCTTCAATCTCCTCAACACAGCATGTTCCATAGGCCAATCCACATGTTTGCTGGGGGGAAAAAAGTGTATTCTGGAGAAATAGGGTTTTGTTACAGGACTTCAGTGCAGATATTTTCCCCATTAGTATATAATCTGCACTGTTGATCCAGGCATTGACTATTGCTTCTAATTTTATAACTGCACACAAATGTTATGCCATTCTCTTTTTCTCCTCATCATTAGTATTTATTTGCTTGGGATTTTATGTCAAGTTGAAATGAGTATCACCTGACTTTCTACTCCAGATATTCTGCAAAAAGCCAAACATAATATGGGGATTGACAAGAGTCACTATGTTTGTTACGGGGGACAGGTGCTAATCCAGGGGTGAAATCCAGCAGGTTCTGACAGGTTTTGGAGAACTGGTAGTGGAAAGTTTGAGTAGTTCAGAGAACCAGTTGCGGAAATTTTGAGTAGTTCAGAGAACTAGCAAATACCATCTCTGGCTGGCCCCAGAGTGGGGTAGGAATGGAGATTTTGTAATATCCTTCCCCTGGAGTGGGGTGGGAATGGAGGTTTTGCAGTATCCTTCCCTTGCCATGCTCACCCAGCCATACCCACCAAGCCATACCACGCCCATAAGCCACGCCCACAGAACCGGTAGTAAAAAAATTTGGATTTCACCACTGTGCTAATCTTAGCTATAAGATGTTTATTATCCAGCAGGATTTTTATCATGGACAGAAGGAGTGAAGGAAAGGCAAGCAACCAAAGAATTGACTAATTAGGGTTGAAGGATTTGACCAACCCCTGAAGGATAGGACTGTCAACGGCATCTCATCATGTTTATTTTATGGATTTGTTCTCTCTGAATATTGAAATTTCACCTTTCAACAAATGATCAGGGTAGTTGCATAGGATTTCGCATTGTTAGGCAGCCTTCAGATAGGAGTGAACCTCCTGGATTTTATTTTGGTTTTTTTTTCTCTCGGTTCATTCTCTTATGGTTGTTGCCAGCCGACCATCCAATTTATCTGAATGCCCTTTCAAAAACAGGGAGGGAAACTTGAGCTTTTATGAAAGACAAATTATTTAGCACTAGGATCTTATTCTTCTAAGCACAGTGACCTATTGGAAATATAGCTTTGATATTTTATTTTTAAGGAAAACCAAATATTTTTTTAAAATAAAAAATAATCTATAATCAATAGCAATAATCTATATGAGGGGTAGGCAATTAATTCTCCTAACGAGCTACATGAAAAATTGGGACGGCTGTGGAAGGCTGAAGCAATAGAGTTGTGAAGCAAATGCACATATGTAAATTTAAAAAAAAAATATTAGTCACCTTTAAGATAAAAGCAATCCACTTGGACCAGAATCAGACAGCCACAGAGCAGAATGTAGCCTACAGGCTGTAAAATATCCTGGTCTAATCTATATGGAGGAATGGCTGGTGAAGTTGACAAATTTTGTAGAAATGGATGGATTAACTTATTTGATTAGAGAAAATGTTTGTTTGTTTCCTTCAATTTATTCCTGACTGGAAGTTTCTTACAAACTTTTTGTGTAAAAATGAAAAAAAAAAACCCATATGGTTTTGATGATTAGACAGCATAGATGATAGAAAGAAGAGTATTATGATGTATTCTTAGAGAGAAGTCAAAATACATTTGTACTTATAACTGCTTTGAAGAATATTGGAAGCCATTTCTTTGTAGCTTTTTTTCTTTCTTTTCTACTTCTCTTTAACTTTGCTCATGGACTTTTTGCTTTTTAAAAAATATTTTTAAAATTTAAATAGAAAGAGCAACATATTCAATATCCATATAAACAGTGTGTTGTCTGGTTACAATTCTTTTGAGTAATACCCATCATCATCATCATCATCATCATCATCATCATCTCTAGTAGTAATCTCGTAATGACAGTGCTATTCCCTCATCATATTAATACATAACAATTATTAATACTAATCAAAATTAATAAGTTACAATAATGAACCTTAATAGTGAAATTAATCTTTCTCTTGTAATTTTAGAAGTTCTAACTTCTGTTTCTCTTATTTAACCGTCGATAGAACAGATCCCATATCTCAAAATATTCAGTGTCTTCCTTTTCTTTAATTTCAAGTGTTAGTTTATAGATTTTTGTTATTATCTTTTCTTCTGTAGAGATCTCCTCGCTCTTCCAGTGTTGTGCAAACACAATTTTGGTCATTGTTAACACATGTACTATTAAATATACATTTCTTTTACTGTATTTTTCTGGTATAATGCCCAACAGAAATATTTCCAGTTTTAAATCTATATGTTCCTTTATCATTTTTTCTCTCCAGGTGTGTATTTTAGTCCAATATTTTTTTGCTTTCGGGCATGTCCACCACATGTGGTAGTACGAGCCCGGGGTTTGGTTGCACTTCCAACACTTGGCGAACATATTCTTAAACATTCTAGCTAATCTTGCTGGAGGGAAGTACATCTATAAAACATTTTGTATGGGTTTTCTTTATATGGACGTTGTCAATTTATAGTTTCTATTACACAACTTTTTTTTTTAATTGAAAAAGTTTTACAATACAAAAAATTTTTCATTTTCACCCCCCTCCCCAATCTCCCCTTCCCAACCCCTCCCGTTACCTCCCTCAACCCCAACCCCTTCCCTCCCCATCCCCCCTGACTTCCGCTACAAATTTTAAAAGACAAAAATTTAGAACAAGAGAAAAAGAAAAAAGTTATTAAGTATTCAAATTCTAAATTGAAAAAATTTCGAAAGAGGAAGAGAAAGAAGGAAAGGAAGAAAAAAAAAGTAAAAAAAGAACAAACGAACAAAAGAAACCCAATAACTATAACCAAAAAGTAAAACAGTAGACCTATAAATATTAATATAGTTCTAAAATAAACAATGTTGTAATAAAGAAAACCAATAATAACCATTATAATTTTATCCCAACTACACCCCTTAACTAAAAAGCAAAAAACATAAAACATACAGTATAAAGACATAATTGTATGATTATAATTATAAATATATAATTATAATCATACAATTATGTCATAAGAAAAAAAAATATCTTTTGTTTGATTCGTTTTTCAGTCTCCATAATCCAAATTTCAGTTTTCTCTTTGTCTTGATTGAAGTTGAATATATTTCCTCCAACATAAATCCAATTTCGATAAGCTTCATCTTCCCGCTGCCCCCATCAGCAAAGTAAAACATTTCTCCACACAACCCCCCGAGTGACTTTATATAAATAATATCCAACCACGAAGGTATTCACACCTCTAGGTAGAATCATTCAAACTAGCTTATACTGTAACACCTAAAAATAGGAAAAATCCTTTGCAGCTCCTCTTAACATTCAAGCCTTGAAGAAAAAACAAACAAACAAACTAGGAACCGCATTCCCAGATGTTCCTTTAAAACTCTTTCAAATCCTGCCACCCTTTGCAATTCATTCCTTCGGGTTGTAAGATGTTTTCAATTTCATTGTCTTCTCCTAGATGATGAATTCCACAAAAAAATGTATAATAGGGTAACAATGATCGCTGCTAATATTGCAGCAATCTATCGACACTCAGGATATTAAGTCCAATTCAGGATAAACTTTATGGTAAAATTTTTATAATCCATTTTGATATATAAGTTTAATGTCAGTCCAACTCAGGATGAACTTTTAACAAATTGTTATACATCTCCAAAGTTTTAACGGCTATCTACAATAGCTCAAATCTTCAAAATAAACTTCTTAGAGAATTTTTATAATCCATTTTTTCCAAATCTTTCAATGCTTTCTGTTACAATATCAAACGATTCACGATACTCCTTAAATTTATCATCTGTGGTTTCCAGTCGGATTTCCTCATTAACTTCTAGTTCCTGTCGATTAGCATCACCCCCCATTTCTTGAGGAGCACTGGACCTCTGCTGCTGTTCATCTCGAAGTGTAACTTTATTTTTTAAATCTTCCTCCAGCAGTTCAAGGTCCTGTGTTTCCCCTCTAAGGTCACTGGGATGCTCAATTTTCTCATCAGAAAAGTCCATAGTAGAATCCTCTGGAAAACCACCTGATACTCCTTTTTCTTTTAAGACACTTTGAATTTCTTCTTTCTGTTTGCATTTTATAGACTCTCTTTTTTGTTTTTTATTCTTGAAATATTCCGGGGCTCCCTTAAAAATATTTTGGTAAAAATATTCTGCTTTTTCAATGGTATTCAGACAATGTCTCACACCATGATATCTAAAAATTATACCAACTGGTAAATCCCATCTAAATGGAATATTACTTCTCTTCAATTCCTTGACCAAAAAAGCAAACTCTTTTCTGTCCTTTAAAACCTTCAGTGGTAACTCTTTAAAAATACTAATTTGTGAACCTTCTACCTGCACTCTGTCAGAGTAGGACTTTTGTAAAATATCATCTCTCAATCTTTTATCAGTAAAATAAACAACAACGTCTCTAGGCAAATTCCTTTGTTTAGCTACACGTGAGTTGACTCTGTAAACTTTCTCTATAGAACCCAAAATTGGTTCATCTTCTAGCTTTAATAATTCTGCAAAGGCCTTTGCACAAATTGTTCTTAAGTTTTCTCTCTTGTTTTCTCTTATACCTCTTAATCTAATTGCAGATTCCATAGCTTTAATTTGAAGCATAATAACATCATTCTGTATGTTCTGATTTTTGGCCTCAACTTCCAGAAATTTTCCTTGTAATTCTTGTATCTGGGATTCAAATTTACTACTGATCTCAGTCACTTTCTTCTCCATTGCAACCACTGCACTTGAAAGATCTGAAGCTACTTGAGCAATAGTTTGACTTAATTGGTCATATTTCCCAGAAACCAACTCCTCAAGATTCTTCTGTGAACCTTTTATCTTGTCAACAACACTCTCTAGAGACCTTGTTATTAAATCTTTTAAGTCCACATCTGTAAGTTTCTGCAGATGAGTCATTTCAGCTTTGTTCAACTGACTCATGGGGAAGCCCCCCCCCTTCCTTTAGGTTTAGGAGTCATCTTTACTTTTCAAAAAGACCAGAAAAATTCTTCTTACTTCAATAAAAAAAAAGAAAAAACATGAAAAATCTATTTAAATCAACCTTTGTTTCTTTAATTCTTTTCAATAGCAAAATGTTTCTTTTAAAGTCTCTCGGCACTAAACTCTACTTTCACTTTCACTTCCTCTGTCAATTTTCTTTCAAGCAGAGCCGGTCGCCATCTTAAAAACACTTTCACTCTTCATCCTCTCCTTCCCCTTTCCTTTCCTTCCTCCTCCAAAAAATCAGTAAAAAAAAATCCATACTTGCATTACACTTGTCTTCTTCCTTTTCCAGCTTGTTCAAGTTGTCAGTTCAGTCGTGGTGTTGCTCACGACGTCTGGCTCCGCTAATTAACTAATTAGCGGAGGTCCCTCTCGGCGCGGAGCATACTCTGGGGGTGGGTAGGGAGCCATCGCTCTGAGCCTTCCCAAGGACAAAAGAGAAGTTCCTGGGGCAACTCAGGGGGCTCAACCTCACCCCCAGAAGCTCTCCCCGCTCTTTAAAATAAAGAGCGGGTTTTTCGAGCCGCCTGCCTGCTGTGCGGCAGCTCTTAACGTGCCAGGAGGCCGGCGGTCATGAAGAGACCGCCGACAATGACGGAGGCGCCATGGGAAGCCTCTCTATCACACAACTTTTGTCATTTGTCCAATTCTATAGAATATCCAAAGTTTTTAGCCCATGCTATCATGTTTATTTTACTTGCTCCTTTTCCATTCTATACTTTTTGCTTTTTCTTTAACTTTTTTCTGTTTCTTTTCTTAGTCGATTATCTAGTTTGTATTAGCTTTTATCTTCTTGAATAAAAGTTTTAATAAAAAATATACTTAAAAAATAGTGATGATCTTGGCAGTGGTAGTATATAGACAGATAATGATTCAGATGTTAAGCAGGACAGAGCTTGATCCATTCGTGAAAGAGAAATCTCAGAAGTCTAGGCCAGGGGTGTCAAACTCAAGGCCCATGGGCCAGATCCAGCCCTTGGGGTGCTTAGATCTGGCCCATGGGGCCACCCTGGAAACACAGAACTGACCTGCAGTGCCTCTGCCGGCAAAAATGGAGTTCGGGGAGGCTTTGACGAGTGGTGTCGAGCTGGCCATGCTCTCCCTGGCCACACCTCCCTGGTCCTTTGAGGTCAAACACAACCCTGATGTGGCCTCAATGAAATTGATTTTGACACCTCTGGTCTAGGCTATTGAGGGAAGTGAAGTGAGCCAATGGCACACCACATCCATCATGTAGACAAGGAAAGGGCAAGGTTTACCATCTGGTAAAATCAACTATACTTTCTTAGGCTACATATTTAGTTGTACATTGATTCTTTCATAGTATAATGTAAAGTTTAAAGAGTATATACTTTCACATACTGAATGTAGTGAGAGTTTCTATCTATTAACCATTACCCATCTGTGACATCTAATGAACCAAGCACCCTAATGAATTTGTTTTACATCTTTGCATCTGTTTTATTGCATATGAATTCCTGAAGGAATTTAATTACAGAAGTCTAGGCATCCTCCTTCTCACTAACTTTTGCTGCATATAGAGTGAAACTTTCATTACCCAAACTATGTTACCATTCAGAGCTATTTTGCTATCTGATATGAAAAATTCCTGTTCTTATATTTTATTTGTAGAGATGCTAAATGCTCCCCAACTACATAATTGCATTAACATTAATGAAGACTGAATTTAGAAGTAATTTTTTCCCCTGATCTCATTGGATCTCTCAGTCACTTTTTTTTTTAAATAAATTTGGGCAAAAGAACCCTCAAGATTCCCCTGCCCTTTTATTTGCATTTTTGTTTTGTTTTTACTTCTTTGTACCTTGACAAAGCTTTTCTGCAATCTGGGAACTGTTCTTTCCTCTTTTTTTTTTGAAATCACTTTTGAATGATCAGCCTTCATGTTCTTCTTGACTTCTATTCATGCTTCTATAGTTTTAGTGTTTTGTGGTTTAGGGTGTGTGTAACCTAGACAAGTGTAATTTTGGTGTATACAAGTAACATAAAATAAAATATTGGAATGCATCTCTCTCTCTCTCTCTCTCTCTCTCTCTCTCTCTCTCTCACTTACTCTCTCTCTCTCACACACACACCTCACACACACATCTCTCTCTCTATCTCTCTATTTATCTATCTACCATCTACCATCTATCTATATCTGTCTGTCTGTCTATCTACCTATCTACCTACCTACCTATTTACCTACCTACCTACCATCTATCTGATTTGTTTGTTGCCAAGGTATAAAAATATAATAAAGTTTAAAAAGCTTAAGATGCAAAAAACCCAATCAAGCCTCCCAAACCCTCCAGAAAATTATTCAGCTTTTTTCTGGAAGGAAAGCATTGTTGGAGATAAATTAATCTCTAGCTGGAGGTAGTTCAGAGGGCTAGTTCTATCACTGAAAATTGGGGCTTCTGTGGGACAACCATCTGCTTCTTCTGGCATGGACAGCGTGGTTGGGCCAACTCTAATGGGGAGATGTGGTCCTGCAGATAACCTGGTACCTGGTACTATAAAGAATTTACATGTAAATGCCAGCATTTTAAATTGCACTTGGAAGGTAATAGGAAGCCAGGGAAGAGCTCACATAACAGCTCTAGTATGTGCCCAATGATCAATTCCCATGAGCACCCAATCCACTTCCATTTTGCCCTGGGTGGTTTTTAAAGGCTACAGCACATTGCAATAGTCTAGCCTTGTGTGAATTAAGAATAAACTTTATTGAATACATACTTTGATTAATGGTCTCCAATACAGTATTATTGCCATGTCAATGCTGGATTCAACCTATCACCACCTAATATTACAAACATTTTAAATGCAATTTTTATAACTGAGTTTTTGATCATTAGGAAACATTTTAGTAGATCCTTGTTAAAATGCCTTTTTTCAAGATATTGGAGCTTGCACAAAAAATTGATAATATGTTTGAACCAATAGCAATTGCTTTTACCTGTCTGATGTTACCAATTTACTGCAGTGTTTTATATTACCGAATATTCCCTGTCATTCAATATGTGCTCGAGTGTAACATCTACTCCAGGCAGTTGGTGTTGAAGAAGAGTCTGCTTTTTAACGCACTAGGAAATATGATCTGTCTGAAGGTAAGAATGTGATCTGAAACAGTGGCACACTCCCTTTTAGGACCAAAGATCTTCCATCTGGATTTCCTACAGAAATGCTAATAAATTAATCTTTGTTTTGCCCCTGATACTCTGTCCCAATGGACTGAGACTGAAATCTTGTTTAGGAAAGAAAGAAAGAAAAAAGACCCATAAAATAAAGTAAAAATCTAACAAAGGCTGGCAAGAAATATCTGAGTGTTGCAACTGCAAATGAGCTGTTCTCCTGTCTGGAACATCCAGAATGCGGATGCCATATGTTTTTCCATCAAGAAGATGATGAAACGCATTGTACTAATTAGAGAGTGAAAGTCTTTTCCTCAATCTTTAAAAGAGAGGCTGAAATTCCAATCAAGATTTTAATTGTACTACATTATAGAAAACAAAAACAGCTGTGAAAAGAGACACTTTGACAGAATGCCTTCATTTTTAAGCTGAATGCTGCTTACTGGAGAAGAAAAGGCCTTTGCAGTATTTTGAAGAAGGAATACTGAAGATGGATTTGCTTTCTTTACATAAATTCATAGGAATTGCTACATTAATTATCCCAGATTGTCTGCTTCCACTGAAAACTGGAATGTCTTTGCAAATAATTGGAATGCCGATTCATCTTTAATAATTTTATTACATTTACAAAGCGTGCACATAAAAAAACAACATTAACCATCATTAGAAAAAATAAAGAGTAAAAGAGAAGTGCAAAAATATATAAAGAAAAAGAAAAAAATATATACAAAGAATGATTTTCAAATTCTTTTTCCAAGGATATAAAACTATGCTTACATTTGACTCTTAGTTTAAGACTGTAATATACTGTTTTGTCCATTCCCACCCCCCAGAAAAAAAAGAAAGAGAAAAAAAATATTATTTTTCATTTTAAAATGTTTAACAATTATTAAATCCATATCAGAGGTGGGTTTCAGCAGGTTCTGACCAGTTCTGGAGAACCGGTAGCAGAAATTTTGGGTAGTTTGGAAAACCGGTAGTAAAAATTCTGACTGGCCATGCCCCATATATTCTCTGCCTCCCAAGTCCCAGCTGATTGGGAGGAAATGGGGATTTTGCAGTAACCTTCCCCTGGAGAGGAGTGGGAATGGAGATTTTACAGTATCTTTTCCCTGCCATGCCCACCAAGCCATGCCACGCCCACCAAGCCCACCACTAGTAAAAAAATTTGAAACCCACCAGTGATCCATATGTCAAAATTTGCTTTTTCCTCAATCTCCTGAAAAATGTCTACAGAAGCTTTCCAGTTACAGATAAATTTATTCTGTAATTTTTTCCATAGAAGGGCTGTTAACTTACTGTAGCCATTGTTTCCAGTTTTCTTATCTTTATTAACCATTCCTCTGTTGCAGGTCTCATAAGCTCTTTCCAACTCTGAATATATAAAAGTTGTGCTGCTGTTATCATATGTAATGATAAAAACTATGTAATTTTTACTAATATTTTATCCATAACTCACAACAAAAAAATTCTGGTCTGAATTGTACATTAATTTTTATTTTTTTTTAAATTTACATTACAAATTTCAACCAATATTGCTTAGCTCTATTGCAGGTCCACATGATTTAAATGCTGATTTATGACATTCCTAGAAATCTATTAGATATATGATCTTTATCAGATTACCAGATCTTTTTAGTAAGTGCTGCTAATTGCTGCTAATCCTAATCTGCTAATAGGATTTAGCTAGGGAAAGCTATAACCTCGTAGAGAAAGCAATAGCCCAATGATGCTTTGTCAGACTATTGCTTTGTACCATAGTACTAACTGTTAGAGAAACTAACAGATTGATGATGTTTTTATTATACCCATTCAAGAATTTAAATTCATAATGAAAAGATTAACCTGTATCCCAGTCTATGTATTTATTTATTTAGAGTACGGCTTCATCTCTGTAATCAACTATTAAGGCAGATAGTCCTTTGCATTCCAACTTGAATTCAAAAGTTAGAACACTCCAGGTTCCTTCAATTAAACAACACCATGAATCAGGACTCAGGAACTGTGTGTTGTCAGTCGCCATACCTGCCCTCTGGAATGAGGTTTCCCCCTAAGATTCCATTAAGTTTGCAAGAACCCTGCCTTATTAGCTATGGCTGCCTTTTTCATTACAAAATGTATTTCCATCTTCTAGCTGCTTAAAATATAAACAGAAAAATATAATATTTGAAAATAGCTTTTTAGTTGTTTTAAAATGTAATCCCCATATAAAGTAGTATTTGTGTGGAGGTACCCCATGGACAACAATAAAACTGTGGTTATTTAATTTTTTGCCTATTTTTCAACTAGCAGCAACAACAAATGGAATCCCAGAACACATTACAAAAATCAGTCGTTAAACAGTTACTGTTTCCTAACACTCAAGAAGAACCTGCCCTTCCTAACACCTAAATCTATTCCTCTGCATCTTGTCTTTTGAAATGAACAACAGAAAGTCTTGGCTTTCTTCTACATGATAATCTCTTCAAGTTAAACATACTCAGATCCTTCAATCTTCTTAACAGATTTAGTTTCTGAGCTCCTAATCCTATTTATTGCCTTTTTCAATTTGTTTGTAATCTTTTTAAAGTGTGATGGCCAGAACCAGATATAATATTTGAGATGTGATCTGACCAATATATAATAAATTAGAACTTTTATTTCCCATTATTTAGAAATTATGCATCTTTGATGAAACCTCAAATTGCATTTTCCTTTTTTGCCATCGCCTGATACTGCCAACTCATTCAGTTGTTAATCAGCTACTATTTCAAAATCTTTTTTTCCCTCTTAGTATTGCCACATACCTCCAATTCCAACTATTTTCTGTTATTTTCTGGTTATTTCTCTACTTTATCAAGAATATTTTTAATTTTATTTCTGTCTTCCAAAAATATTAGCTATCTTACTCCATTCTGTGTCCTCTGCAGATTTGATAAGTATCCCTTCTACTTCCTCTTCCTCTTCCAATCATGAATAAAATATTGAAGAATGCAGAATTCTGACCTGAACCATGTGGCCTCTCACTCAAAATTCTTTCCAGTTGAGTACATTCCATTTTTGAAGTACACACTTAACCATCATGCCATCCAGACTAAATTTACCTAGCTTGTTAATCAGAATGTCATTGGAGACTTTGTCAAATCCTTTGCTGAAATCATGATATAATAGGTTTACTGTGGCTCTGAGATTTCAAAGACAAAAAGTATACCTAAGAACAGGGGTCCCCAACCCCTGGGCCACGGCCCACTACCGATAGCCCAGTATGCTGATTTGTTCCTATTTTATTTCTTCTCTTCTTTTGGTTTTTGTTCATGAATTTAAACTGGGCTTAATTTCCTTCTGGTCAAAGCAAAGGAAAGAAGGGGCCATTGCTAAACCTGAATACTAACAGTTCACCAAGCAGTAGGCATTTTCTGATTCCTGCAAAAATAGGATCCATCAAAAGCCATCTAGTGTCAGGTGCTAAGAATCAGGACTATTTGTAAGACTGCAGCATAGTGTTGCACATAGTGTCAGAACTATTTGTAAGACTGCAGCATAGTGTTGTGCATAGTGTCAGGACTATTTGTAAGACTGCACATAGTGCTGCCACCAGCTCCAGTGGAGCTGGTGGCAGATTCAAACAATGAGGAGGTTGGGGAGGAACTTGGGCCAGTCCTGGAGTCTGGGGAAAGCTCTGAGGGATGCTCTGCATTGGAAGCAGCGATAGAGCCAGGGCCACCCAACATTTCTCAGCTGCCTTCAGAGTCAGAGATAAGTGGGGAAGAAGAACAGCTGGGGCCTGTTCCAGATCCATGTATGCGCAGAGCTATCAGGAAAGGAGAACAACTGAGAACAGGAGCCAATTTAGGAAGAAACACATATGTGGATGCTGAAAGGCACCTCCCTGGCTGGGGAATAAATATGTTGGGTATAGGAGCTGTATATCCATATACATATACACAGAGACTTTCCATTTAGTTATATCATACACATCAATCACTATATTTAAATTTTACACAGTCCATTCAGACATTTGATTGCTGGAGACAGCAAGAGCCTTTCACTTCCACATGCTATCAGAGAGCAGTGAAGAACTAAATATCTTTTCTCTCCCTCCCATCTTTAACACGTGGCCCAGCAGCAAACAGGAGTTACAACCTGGATGCTTGATATATGGCTCAAGCTGTGAGTTTTAGCAAACTTGCTTGACATCAGCTCTTAGAACCCTCTGTGGTAAGCCATAGATATCTCTTAGCTAGATACTTGACTGATACAGAACCAGAATGAATTTCTTAGCAGTTATTCTGAGAGGGTTTAATGTAACATCCTTTCTTAACAGCTAGCAAACCTCAAAGTCTACTTAGCTTTTTTAGTAGTCATATTTTATCAGTAGCAAATCGGTCACAGAGTGAAGGAAGTTGTGAAATGACAGCAATGGAAGGAGAAAATGAGAGGGCACTGAGGCAAAAATAACAAAAAGGGATAGCATAGCCAACTTGGTTCAGGGAATAGTCAACTCATCAATAAATATTTAACACTAGACTGCTTGAGATGCAACTGCATTTAGGATCTCAGTTGTGAAGGCACTTGAAGTAACCTTAAAGAGCAGGGATCTCCTTCTCCCACTACCGAGCTGGCCTAACTACCGAGCTGCGGCAGGCTGCAAAGGTGGCAGGTGAGCAGCGGCCACTAGCCCTCACACATGAAGCTGCCCTTGCATGAGAGGCAGCTGCTTGTGCTCACACACAAGCCCGCTGCTCACACAAATGGAGCTGCACACATTCACATATGCCTACCTGCCACTCACAAAGACCTCTCTCCACACCAGGGGTGGGTTCTACTTACCTTTACTACTGGTTCGTAGTGTGCCCATGCACATTCTTCTGTGCATGCACAGAAGCTTCTGCACATGTGCATATCACCTATGATGATGTCCGGTCAGTGGGCGGAGCCTCTCACTGATTTTACTACCGGTTCTTGTGAACTGGTCCGAACCGGAGGCAACCCACCACTGCCTCCCACCCACCAGGTCATTAGGTCAAAAAGGCTGGGGGCTGGGGAAGAGCGTAGGCAAAGGTCTTGAAAGACCTGTTACCAAGGTAAATATCAGATGGCTTATATCTCCAAGAAACTAATTTGAGAAAAGGCCTCAGAGTTCATAGGAAGTGAGAGAGAGGGAAACACATCCAGACCTGCAACGTTCTGTTACTTTCATATTCTATTAAAGGTAGCTGAATGTCTGCATAGTGTCTCTTTAGTGTACTAGGGTTGACACTATAATTAGTGGAAGCGAATATTCAGAAATCATCTCCAGAATCACATTCATCACCTCAACCAGTTAGGCAGGAAAACTGCACTAGGAAAGCCAAGGAAAGCATCCCTTGAAAAGATTTCCATCCAGAAAATTATTTTTATCTTGTTGTTGAGAAATGATATGGACATAGCAATGGAGGTTCCTAGAATCAATCTGAACATAAAAGACAATTTGGCTCTGGCTATTACATTTAAAACCTTATTGCAATAGCACTTAGACTTATATGGTGCTTTACAGTACTTTACAACCCTCTCTAAGCCTCTGCATATTGCCTTCAACAATCTGGGTCCTCTTTTTACTGACCTCAGAAGGCTGGAAGACTGAGTCAACCTTGAGCCTGGTGAGATTTGAACTGCCAAATGGCAGTCAGCCAGCAGTCAGCAGAAGAAGCCTGGAGCACTGCACTCTAACCACTGCACCACCGTGGCTCATAGTTTTATGAGATTCAGTTTTAAATTTCTTTCTTTCTCAATGCCTACCTGGATGGAATGTCTTTTTTAAAAAGCAAATATATGATGGGCAATATTGCTGATTACTAACAAGACTTTATGCTTCCCTAATTCATTGCGTACCAATGTGTTTTTCTGTGAAACCTGAGGAGACTGCTCTCAATAAATTAACCTTGTTGATTTTCTTCTTTATGTCCTCAGAAATTTCCATCAGATTTGTCAAATAAAATTTCTGCTTCCAAACCCTATACCAACTACTTTATATCAGCTCATTTTTCCAGATGTTTATGATCTCATCTTTCACTAATGATTCCAAGACCTTCCCTACTGTCAAAAATAAACTTTACTGCTTATCTTCAAGTCCTTGACATCATGCTCATCCTTGTCTTATGGCAGGATTGCATTTACTTCATTCTAATCCCTTGGTACCGCTTTTCTTTCAAATAAAATATTAACTTCTCTATTGAGCTGGTATAAATTCTATCTTCAGTTAGAGACCTAGGAGAATAACCTGTCCAAGTTCAAAAACTTGATCTTTCTCTAAAAATAATTCCTTCCCAGAATCCTTGATGGTGCAGCCCTTTAATTTCTGGCATCATAAATCATCTTTGTATGATGAGCTCCCAGAGACCTACTTGTCATTGGCTTTTGAGGAAAAGACAAGAAGGACTATGATTTTAACTGAGCACTGAGGAAAAGCCCAAGAACTCAGTCCACAAGTCTTTACCAACATGCCTTAAAGGCATTATACAAAATATCAAGTTCACAAACAGTTTCTGAAACCTAGAAGTACTGTACATCTGCTGGGTAGCCTAGTCCACATATTGGATGAAGTAAAAAAGAATAGCTTTGTTTTTGCCTGAATAGATTAGGTACATAATGGGTAATACCAAATAGTTGTTGACTAAGCATGTTGGATGAACCCAGATGACTGATTTATTTTACAAATCATGATTTAATAATCATAATTTAGCATTAAGTGTGAAGTAGTTTGATTATATACTAGACTACCTGTGTTTCTGTGGGTCATCATTTCAAAGATATTTCCTTGTATTATCTTGGCTGCCGGAACTTTAGCTAATCATGATTATTTTGAGACAACTTGTTCTAGAATTGCTTGCACAGCTGCTAAGCCCCCATTTGTAGAAAACTTTAAAAAGTAAAGGAATCCTCTTAGCTTTGGCATCTGATCCTATACTTGACCCACTGATGTCTATCTGTACCATTGTAAATTGTGACTAATTCATTTTGAGCAGTATAAGTACTGAACAAGTGAATTAGAATGCACCAAACACAGGCAAGAGACCATATTAGTGGCAATTTAGGGGCATCCTAGTGTGTGAGTACTTGGTTAATTTCTTTGTTTTGTGTATATGAAATATATCTTTTTCTGAACAGAATGATACCTCTTTCAACTCCCTAGATCAGGGGTGCCAAACTCAAGGCCCGTGGGGAGGATCCAGCCCATGGGGTGCTTAGATCTGGCCCATGAGGCCACCCTGGAAACAGAGAAAGGCCTGGCCCACAATGCCTCTGCCAGCGAAAACGGAGCTCGGGAGGGCTGCACACGACCCTCCCGAGCTCCATTTTTGCTGGCAGAGGGTTGCAGGAAGTCATTACAGCCAAAAATGGGCTGGGGAGCCCATTTTCTCTGGCAGAGCTTTCAGGCCACCATAGGTGTCCTGACACGAGTGTTGTCGAGCTGGCCATGCCCACTCTGCCCCCCCCCCCCCCGAGATCAAACATAACCCTGATCCAGCCCTCAATGAAATCGAGTTTGACACTTCTGCCCTAGATATTCTACATGTACTTAGATTTATTGGCATAAGTTATTGTCTATTTTAGATCGGTGAATTGTTTTTTTCCTCAAACAATAAAAAGGTAATTATAACATGGATATGAATTGCCCATTAACTGTTTCATGGCTGCAAATGAAAGATACGTTACTTAGTCTTAACAGTGCTCAAATCCATTAAACAATATAATGACATAAGGTGATTATTAATTGATTTAATTGTTAACAAATGGTAGCTAAAACTAGTTCAATTGGATTAGTAATGCTAAAAAATTGATGTTCCTAGTAACAAAATAGTAATGGAGAAGATCTGTTCAAAATTGTTCCTGTGCAACATATTTATAAACTTCTGCATCTAACTTTACACAAGTTATGTTAGATGTTTACATGTAACATAAAAGAGCAATGGTGGCACAGTGGTTAGAATGCAATGTTGAGTCTAATTTAGCTAACTGCTAAGAGTTTGATCCTCCCCAGCTCAGGTCAGTCTTCCATCCTTCTGGGGCCGGTAAAATGAGGACCCTGATTGTTGGGGGCTATATGCTGACTGTGTAAACCACTTAGAAAGGGCTGTAAAGCACTGTAAAGCAGTATATAAGTCTAAGTGCTAGCGTTATTGCTATTTTCAGAATTCTTGAAAAAAGTAATGTGGAATTTTGAGAAGTAATACAACATGATTTTATAGAAAACTTGCTAAAAAACATTGTTTTAAAGAAACCTTAATGATTTTTTTCTAGCCAATATTATTTCATTTCTGAAGCCAGAGATCTTGACACCAAGTCAAAAAATTACCAAGTGGTTGATCCTACATTTTCAACTATACCAGATGTGAGCAAGAGAAACTGACTCATAATACTCAGGAAACCTACTGATGGAAAGAACTTAACTCTGCACTATCAAGGAAGAAATTATCAACACTAACTTTCCACAATGGGGCTAGTTAACTGAATATTCTGAGGCTATGCTGATTTTTCTCAAAATACAAAGATGTGTATATTAACTTCATAGTGCATATAAAATATAGGAGCCTTGGTGGAGCAGAGGACTAAAGCGCTGTTAAATAGCCCTTAGCTGCCAGCTGCCTGCAATTACTGCAAGTTCAAATCTCACCAGGCTCAAGGTTGACTCAGCCTTCCATCCTTCCGAGGTAGGTAAAATGAGGACCCGGATTGTGAGGGCAATAAGCTGGCCCTACTAAGCAAGTATATACAAAAAGTATGAAGGCTATTGGTTAACGCATTGTAAGCCACCCTGAGTCTCTGGAGAAGGGTGGCATATAAATCAAACCAATAAATAAATAAATAAATAAATAAATAAATAAATAAATAAATAAATAAATAAATAAATAATCAATGTCAATTTTAGCTATTGAAAGGAAGAGTCTCTTAGTTGTTATTATAAATGTGTAACAATATCATATTGTCTTGCCAGATCTGTTCTAGTTCAGTATAATTAGCTACCTTGTTTGTTTTTAAACTGTAGGAATTAGATTTTATTAAGAGAATTGAAAGACCGAATTGAAAGAATTGAAAGTTTCAAATTATTTAATTCTCAGTCTCACCTATGCACTACTAATTGGTGCATTTATTATCATTATTATGCATTTATTATTATTTCTAATGATAAAAGCTCTATTTACAGATACTATGATCATAATCTATGGATAAACTTTCAAATATTTGCCCCTTCCCTTTGGAATGCAGCCTAAGGTCTTCTCCGCATCTTTATTCATTGTCATAATGTGAAGACTTGCATATGTAATGATTATAATAGATATGGCAGAACTTTAACAAGAAGTCAACTGGAGGAAAAAGCTGTGATAAAACTTTTGGGGGGGGGGAAATTCAGGGGTGCCCTGAATTAATACATTTAGCTGCTAATTCAAGCCTTACTAGAGTCACTATGTTGATGACCTAGACAAAATTGCAAAAGAATGTTTCTTTCAACAGATTCTGAATGAAATAATAATCAGAAAACAGATGGGAAAAAGTCTACCAATGTAGTTTTGCTCTTTTGGTCAGAAACCACACATCTACTAGCTGTGCTTGAACAAACCCTGCAATATTAACATCTCTGATGGATTAGTATATTCTGGATTTTAGCAACTGTATATTGGACAGAGTACCATATGATATAAATGGTTTATGCTGTAACAATTTCTTTTAGGTTAATCTTAAAATCACAATATTATTTGTACCCATTTGTTTAGATTTGTTTTTGATTACACCTTCCCCAAAACTGAGTGCCAGATAACAGCACACCATCAAGATCAGGAATCGCTCTATGAGTGACATGGGTGGGGTTTCTAAATTTATAATATCTTTAATGAATAAATGAAGTAATAAATCAAGCCAACATCTTTATCATTCTAACGATGTGGCAATCACTATTTGTTCACCCCATTCTAACTGGCTGTCACTTAGCTGAGTTTAGACAGAATCACCACCATGTCAGAGTAGAAATTCATTCATTCATTCATTCAATTTACATAACCACTATCTCATATATGTACTTCTGGGTTGTTCACAACAGTGAAAAACAGCATCTAAAAAAACAATAAATGAAATAACAATGAAAACAACAAAACATATAAAACCATGTTAAAAGCCATTTTATAACCATAGAGAATATGCTTTTTAAAATTACTCTCATACTTTCTCCACCAAAATCTCTGTCCAAACAAATACATAGTCAGGGCAGAGCTGCAATCAGCATATATTTTTAACAGTTTCATTTTGTTTTACTTTTTTATTTTTCATGTTGCACCATATTTATTTATTTTAATTTATATAGCTGCCCAACTCAATAATGTGACTCTGAGTAGCTCACAAGTTTTTTTTAAAAAACCAACAAAGTCATACAAATAAAAATGATTAAAGTAATTAATCAAAATCAGACTGGGGGTTTTAAAATTCTTGGGTTTTTAATTTGTGGAGCCAAGGGATTTAATTTGTTTTAACTGTCTTTTAAATTTTGTATGTTCAATTGTTTTAATGTGGCTGTGCACCGCCCTGAGTCCTTCGGGAGAAGGGAGGTATAAAAATTCAATAAAATAAATAAATAAATAAATAAATAAATAAAATTATGAAAACATTGTAAAATATTTTTTACTGTTTTTCTAAATGGGAAAGTACCCTATCAAGAATAAAATAATGTCCGATCTAAGAACATTTGCCACTGTTTTTTGTGCAGCCCATTGGTGGTTAAGTTCACATTCTCCAAAATTTGTAATTGTTCAGCCAGTTAAGCATCCTTTAGTCAAGGAGAAGAGGAGAATTTTGGAGGGATTCATCTATAATTGCTGTATTGCCTATCTAAATCTTTGAGGCAGAACAAACTGCTGTTACTTGTATAAGCAACCTGTCTGTCCTTTGCCCTCAAGTATTTACGAAATACCTATCTTCTTGGTATCTGATTGCTGATGTTGGCTTGAGGGACAGTGCGGTATTCATAACTTCCCTGGCTGTATATTTTCTTAATTTCAATCCAGAACATAAAGCTCTTACTTTCTACCTTGAATATTTTAAAACACATTTTAGCTATGCGGCTTATCAAACATTTGGGGATGGGAAAAGGAAAAAGCAGCATTCTTTTCCATCTTACAGCAGATGATTTCCTGTTTTCAATTTCAATTTCAATTTTCAATTTTAGTTATGTTCTGTCCTCTGAATCTCTTAAAAGTGTTTCTTACTGATCTAACTATCATCACTGGCATTGAACAATGAGTAAGAGGAAATGACCAAAAGTAGTGCACCAGAGGGGATAGCTTTAGAAAAATTAAATTATATAGAATGGAATGGAATGGAATGGAATGGAATGGAATGGAATGGAATGGAATGGAATAGAATGACAGGACAGGACAGGACAACAAAGTTGGAAGGGATCTTGCAGTCTTCTGGTACAACCCCCTGCTCAGACAGGAAACCCTATACCATTTCAGACAAATGGTTGTCCAATCTCTTCTTATAAACCTCCAGTGTTGGAGAATTCACAACGTCTGGAGACAAGTTGTTCTACTGGTTAATTGTTCTGTCAGGAATTTTTTTCTTAGTTCTAGGTTGCTTCTGTCCTTGATTAGTTTCCATTCACTGCTTCTTGTCCTGCCCTCAGGTGCTTTGAAGAATAGCTTGACTCCCTCTTCTTTGAGGCAACCCCTGAGATATTAGAACACTACTATCATATCACCCCAGTCCTTCTTTTCATTAAACTAGACATACTCAATTCCAGCAACCATTCTTTATATGTTTTAGCCTCCAGTCCCCTAATCATCTTGGTTGCTTTTCTCTGCACTCTTTCTAGAGCAGTGGTTCCCAATGTGGGGCCCATGCCCCACAGTGGGGCAATTTGATTTTAAATGGGGGCAATTGAAAACTTGTTTAAACCAAGTTAATGGCCTTTTAGGCTTCCTCCGCATGAGTAATTCACTTTTTGAATAGTAAGAATTATATGTCATGGGGGGAGGCATCAAAATTTAAGAGATGCTTAGGTGGGGCATGGCCAAAAAAAGGTTGGGAGCCATTCAGGGGTACGTTCTACTTACCTTTTCTACTGGTTCACAAAGGGATCACACGTGCACGCTTGCTTCACTCGCACATGTGCCTTGCTTCTGCATGTGCGCAGATCGCTGATGATGACATCCAGGGTGGTGGGCGGGGCCTCTCACTGGTTTTACTACCGGTTCTTGCGAATTGGTCCAAATCAGGGGCAACCCACCACCGGAACCACTGTTCTAGAGTCTCAATATATATTTTTACATCATGGCAACTAAAACTGGATGCAATATTCCAAATACCTTACCAAGGTATTATAAAGTGGTATTAACATTTCACGTGATCTTGATTCTATCCCTCCATTTATGCGGCCCATAACTGTGTTGGCTTTTTTGGCAGCTGCAGCACACTGCTGGCTCATATTTAAATGGTTGTCCATTAGGACTCCAAGTTACAACTATTGAGCGAGGTACCACATATACTATACCTGTGCATTTGATTTTTCTTGCCTAAATGTAGAACCTTACTTTTTCCACCAATGAATTTCATTTTGTTAGAAAGCGCCCAATATTCATGTCTCTCAAGATCCTTCTGTATCTTAATTTGATGAGTTCCCCATCTATCCCCTTGTCCAAATCATTGATGAAGATGTTGAAGAGTACTGGGCATAAAATAGAGCCTTGGGGTACCCCACTGCATACTTCCCTCCATGTGGATACACGTTGAGTGAGGTTGGTCAGCCAGTTATGAATCCATCTGGTGGTGATGTTGTCTAACCCATATTTTTCTATTTTATCAAGTAGTAGATTGTGGTCTATTTTGTGAAATGCGTTGCTGAAATCCAAGTAAATTATATCCACTGGTCCACTAATTTTGTCACCTTGTCAAAGAATACAATAAAATTTGTCTGGCATGAACTGTTTTTGACAAACCCATGTTGCCTTTTGGTTATAACTTTGTTTTCCTCTCGGTGTTCACTGATTTATTGCTTGATGATCTTTTCCAGAACCTTTCCAGGTATTGAGGTCAGGCTGATAGATCTGTAGTTTCCTGGATCTATTTTTCTTCCCTTTTTGAAGATGGGAACTATGGCAGTCTTCTGGTAGTTCCCCGGTGCTCCAGGAACTTTGAAAGATATAGTTCAGTGGTTCTGAGATCACATCTGCCAGTTCCTTAAGAACCTTGAGTATAATCCATCTGGTCCTAGTGATCTAAACTTCCTCTAGGAAAGACAGGTGCTCACTTACCATTTTCTTGTCTATTTTAACTTGTGTTTCTAGTCTGTTTTTTATGGTACTGTTTTTGATAGGTTAGACTGTTTTTTTCACTTTATGTAAAAGAGGATGAAAAAAATGATTTAAATAGTTCTGCTTTCTCTCTGTTGCTTGTCACCTTCTTGCCACTTTCTCCCACCAATTGTTTCCTTGACTTTTTTCTTGTTTTCTTGTCCTGCTCATTCTATCTCCCCTCTTAATTTTAATTTGGGCACTATAGAATTCATCTATTAGGGATTTTTTCCCCCATTATCGATGATTAGAAAATGTTAGGAGCCTTCTTCCTGCTCTCTTGTTAAGCTCTTGCTCTCCTTGCTTCTCACTGCTTTCTTTTCCAGATCTCACAAATTTTTAATTATGAAAAATATATCTTTAAACCTAAGCAACATGCTTTTCTCACACATAATTTACTTCTCATATATTATCATTTTGCAGCTAATGGTTACATTTGGAATTTCAGAACATTCTAAAAACATTCCTCAAAATGGCAGCCAAGAGAACATAACCAATTACCAAGCAGTGATTGATCAAAATATCAGTTTGTCCTGTAAGCTTCCTGTCCTGCTTGACTCATGCTGAGTTCATGGCCATGCTCCTATAAGTTTCTTGGCAACAATACAGAATTGATTTACTATTGCCTTGTCTGTCTGTCTGTCTGTCTGTCTGTCTGTCTGTCTCTCTCTCTCTCTCTCTCTCTCTCTCACACACACACACACACACCTATCAGAGAGACAGAGATGACAGAGAGATGATAGATAAAGATGATAGAGAGAGAGATGATGGAAAGACGAGAGAGAGAGAGAGAGAGGGAGAGAGAGAGAGAGAGAGAGAGAGAGAGGAGGGAGGGATGGAGAGATTATAGCTTTCCAGTATGAAGTTTTCAACTTTCAGACCACCAGTTTACCTGGTCAACCCCAGTTCTATGATTACAGCAATTTCTTTCAGCTCATAGGCAGAGAGACCTCTTTCCTGAAGCCTAAAGAGGATTCTGTTGCACAAAGCATTAATAGCAACTGTTAGATCAGCGCAGGAAAGAAGAAGTGACCAGCAGAGTTCAAGTAACAACGTTTATTAACAAGAACTGAACTGGCTTTGCGCTGCCGGAGCTCTCCTTATATTTGCTCCAGCAGACGCACCGCCCACTGACAGGGATTCAAATCTCCCGCCGAAAGGATCTTCAGCCAATCCCAGGCGGATGTCCTTATAAGGACATAACACTCCTCCCCCCTAGTTCTTAGTCAGTCAATCAAGGTAGGAAGTCACTAAGGTACACAGGACGTCTACGTGCTCGCGTAGACCTGCGCAGTTCATACCCAAGTTGGGCACTCTCCTGGACGGAGGGTGCTTTCTCGGCTCGGGGCTTCCTCCCTGGTGCCGGGCTGGATCTGGCCGTCGAGGGTGCGGGTGATGTTCCCGAACCTCCGGCCGGGTCGAGGACCTCCGCCTCCGGGCGATGCTGGTCTGCTTCAGTCCTGCTTGGATCTTGATGTCGCCGGCACGGATCCCTGCTCTCGACCGGTCCCGAACTCCTGAGCCATGGTAGGTCCCTGGGTCTCCCTCGGGTTCCCTCTGGGTTGGAGTTGCGTTGGTCCGGTCTTGGGTGCGAGTCCGGCGGTGATGGCTGGGTTAGGCCCCCGGGTTCTCCGGTTGAGTCCGATTCACTCCTGGGGCGGCAGGTGGTATGGGTTGGACACGGGTCGGCCTCGTCGGGGTGGTGCGAGCCTACCTTGCGGGGGTGGTGTAGGCCCTCTCTGCATGGTTGGCGTTGTGGTGATGGTCGCCGCCTTCCGTTGTTTGGGTGTTCCCCCTGGTCTGGCTGATGTAGGCCTACCCTGCAGGGTTGGTGGAGGCCTTCCTCGCAGGGTTGGTCTTCTGCACGGTCGGGCTGTTGTTGTGGCGCCCTTTGGTATGATGGATGGAGGTTACCTTCCTTGGAGTGTCGGTCGCCCACTTCGCAGGGTTGGTGTTGGCTTCCCCTGCTAGGTTGTCCCCGGTCTACTCGACTCCTGTTGTCAGGGTGTAGGTCTCGGTTCTCGGGATGTTGGCTGCCATCTACCCCGCGGTGTTTTGGGGTTCCCTCTGGGCCTTGTCCCCGGTCTACTGACCTTGCTGAGTCTTTAGCTTGGCTCGGTGTTGGAGTGCCCACTCCTCCCCTGTCTGGGTGGTTTAGGCCTACCTCGTCTGGGTGGTTTAGGCCTACCTCGTCTGGGTGGTTTAGGCCTACCTCGTCTGGGTGGTTTAGGCCTACCTCGTCGGGGTGGTTTAGGCCTACCGCGTCTGGGTGGTTTAGGCCTACCTCGTCAGGCTGGTCTTCGCCCGCTTCCCTCCACCTTTTGCGGAGTTGGTCGAGGTGACGTCTCACGATCTGTCCATTTTCCAGCTCAACACGGTAGGATTTGGGACCGGTTGTGCTGTGTACTGTAGCTTTAAGCCATTTTGGCAAGCCGTGGAAATTGAGAGCGAAGACGGCGTCGCCGATGGCAAACTGTCGTAGTTGGCGGCTGGCAGTGGCGGGCACCTCGGAAGTGTATTGAGGGTGCAGTCTGTCCAGGGGTGACCGGAGTCTTCTGCCCATTAGAAGTTTGGCAGGGCACTTTCTTGTGGCAGAGTGAGGTGTGATGTGCTGGGTGAGCAGAAAAGTGTCAATGCGCTCCTGCCAATCGTCCGGGCCCATCTTTGCGAGTGACTCCTTGGTGAGCCTCACCATCCGTTCAGCCTGTCCATTTCCGGCTGGTCTGTAAGGGGCGGAGAGGGCGTGGCGGATGCCCAAGCCTGCCAGGAAAGCTTCCATGGGCACGGACGTAAGTTGGGGCCCGTTATCGGAGACCAAAACGTCTGGAAGCCCATGAGTCGCGAAGAGACGCCGAAGTGCGCGGATTGTGGCTTCTGTTGTGGTGGATGCCATGGGGATGACCTCCAACCATTTCGAGTAGGCATCGACCACGATGAGGAGGTGGCGCCCTTGGATAGGGCCTGCAAAGTCTATATGGATGCGCGACCAGGGAGAGCTAGGAGTCTCCCAAGGTGTCGGGTCAGACTGAGGCGGCGCAGCTCTGACTTCTTGGCACGGGCTACACCTGGCGACCCAATGTTCAATGTCTTTGTCCAGTGTTGGCCACCAGACGTAGCTCCGTGCCAGGGCTTTCATTCGGACAATGCCCGGGTGTCCTTTATGAAGCGCTTCAAGAGTCTTTCGTTGGAGCGTGCTGGGAATCAGCACCCGATCTCCCCATAGTAAACAGCCGCTCATGGTGGACAGCTCCCCTTGCTTGCGGCTGAACGGGCTGAAGTCGTCGTTGTCAATTCGAGCCGGCCATCCCCTCAGTACCCAGGAGTGGACTTGTCGGAGGATGGGGTCATTCCTCGTGTGCGTCGCCACGTCAGCAGATGTTACTGGACAGCTGCTGTCGTTGTCAATATGCAGCAGCTCAAGTGTGGGAGCCGGGTCTTCCACGGAGTCAGCAGATGGGCATCTGCTTAGCGCGTCGGCGTTCGCGATGGACTTCCCCGACTGCTGGACGAGTCTATATGAGTAGCCAGCGAGGAAAATAGCCCAACGAGTCATTCGGGGTGACATGAAGGCCGGGGTCTGCTTGTCACCTGCAAGGAGGCCCAGGAGCGGCTTGTGATCGGTGACAATAGTGAACCGCCGTCCATAGAGGTATTCGTGGAAACGCTTCACCCCTGTGACAATAGCCAACGCCTCTTTGTCCAGTTGGCTGTAGTTGCGTTCAGCACTGGACATAGTCTTTGAGAAATAGGCGATGGGGGCTTCACAGCCGGTAGGCAGTTCGTGGCTGAGGACAGCGCCGACTCCGTAGGGGGAAGCGTCACAGGTGAGCCTGATGGGCAGCGTCTCATTGTATTGAATGAGCACGCTGTCAGAAGTCAACAGTTGCTTAACGGCTCTAAATGCAGACTCTTCCTCGCGGCTCCACCTCCAGGAAGCCGCCTTTGCCAGTAAGTGATGGAGCGGTTCAGCAATAGTGGCTTTCTGTTGTAGGAAAATTGCATAGAAGTTAAGCAATCCAAGGAAAGCCTGAAGCTCTGCTTTATTTTTGGGGCTGGGAGCTTCATGGATAGCTTTAACTTTTGATTTGGTGGGGTGGATGCCAGAACTATCTATGAGATAGCCCAGGAACTCGACTTCCTGTACCCCAATGATGCACTTGTCCCGTCGGACCCTCAAGCCCTTCTCTCTGAACCGCTGGAGGACAAGCCTCAGCCGGTCAAGGGGTTGTGCCTTTGAGTCCCCGGAGATCAGTACATCATCGAAGTAAGGCACCACCCCTGGAACGCCTTGGAGAAGGCGTTCCATCATGGATTGGAAGATGCCTGGGGCTGCACTGACTCCAAACTGGAGACGGTTGCACTTAAACGCGCCTCTATGGGTGACAATTGTCTGAGCCTCCGCCGTTTCCTGATCGACTGGCAGTTGCTGGTAAGCCTGGGCCAGGTCCAGCTTTGCGAAAATTTTGCCCTTGTGAGTGAAGCAAATGTTGCACTACCGGCACAGGGTATGCGCTCTGCGGTAACGCCTTGTTGATGGTCACTTTGTAGTCAGCGCAGATGCGCACAGATCCATCCTGCTTCATGGGGGTCACAATGGGAGTTTCCCATGAAGCATGATCGATGGGTTCCAGGATGCCTTGGGCAATCAGCTTATCTAGCTGAGCATCTACTTTAGCCCGCAAGGCAAATGGAACCCGGCGGGGCTTGAGCCGAATTGGGGTTACCCCCTTGTCCAGATTAAAGGAGATGGGTTTCCCTGTAAAGGTCCCTAACTTACCATCGAACACTTCTTGGAACTCTCCGATGAGTGAGTCGAGTTCGCCTGAGCTAATCTGGTGGATGCCTCCAATAGAAAGCCCCAACGGCTGGAACCACTCCACGCCCAACAGGGTCAGGCGGCTATGCTCCACGACGGTGATTGGGAGCTGGCCTCGGAACTGTTTGAAGGCGATCTGGAGGCTGGTACGTCCAATGACGCCAATGGGGTTCCCTCCAAAGTCCACCAGCTTGGAGTGAAGGGGTTCAAGTTGGCGCTTAGTAAGTGCCGGCTTCAGTCTCTTTACTTGGTGCCAGTCAATGATGGAATAGACGGAGCCAGAGTCTACTTCCATCGTGCACGGCAAGCCTTCAGCCAACAGTGTCATATGGAATTTGGTGGCACTGTTGTTACTGGTCAGGGCGATCGTCTGGTTCACTGCGCCGCCCTGGGAACCATTGCGATCATCGCGGCTGTGCTGGAGTGAGGACCGGTTGGATGACCTCTGGGAGTCGCGGCGATTTTCGGGATTCCGGGGCCTGATCGACTCTGGAACCGGATCAGAGGCTCTGCATGCCTCAGCGATGTGCCCCTTCTTCAGGCAACATCTGCAAGTTGCGTCACGCCAGCGGCAGGATTGGCGGGGATGGTGTCCCTTGCAACTGCCGCACTGAGCGTTGCGGCGGCCATCTTTTTGAATTTCCCGCCTAGACGGGCGGGAAACTTTCAAAACGGTTGACTCCCCCTCTGAGTCGGACGGTGTGGCGGAGTCTTCAGAAGATTCTGAGGACGACTTGCGGATCTTATGGATCCTTCGGGACTGGAGCATTGCAGCGGCGGCTTTCTCGGATGTTTCAGCAGCTGTAGCCTCATCAAGAACGTCTTTCAGAGACAGTCTTTTCCTGCTCAGGAACTTCTTTTGGAGGCTTGCATCTCTCATCCCGAAGACGATCCCGTCGCGTAAGGCATTGTCAACGTTTTCAAACTCGCAGTTTGCTGCGATTTGACGCAATGCCGCCACAAAGTCTTTGATAGATTCACCTTCCTTCTGATTGCGTTGGCGGAAGGTGAACCGATTCGAGATGGGGGTGCCCGTTGGTGCATAGTGGTCTTGTAGGGCAGTCTGCAGATCCACCCAGGACATGACTTCAATGTCCCTGGGTGCGACGAGGTTGACGGTGAGCTCCAAGACGTTGGTGCCGCAGTGAGCGAGGAAGAGAGCCCTCTTCCTCTCGTTGTCTAAGTTGTTGTATCCGTTTCTCTGGAGGAATTGGCGGAAACGGATCATATAGGAGCTCCATTTCTCCCGGCTGGGGTTGAAAGGAGCCAGCGAGGCGAACGGCGCTTGCGGCATTGCCATCTCTCAGTCCGCGTCGAGTGACTTCAGCTCGTTATGGCGATCGTGCCATGCGGTGGTTCTTCTCTAGTCCTTCGTCGCCAGTGTTAGATCGGCGCAGGAAAGAAGAAGTGACCAGCAGAGTTCAAGTAACAACGTTTATTAACAAGAACTGAACTGGCTTTGCGCTGCCGGAGCTCTCCTTATATTTGCTCCGGCAGACGCACCGCCCACTGACAGGGATTCAAATCTCCCGCCGAAAGGATCTTCAGCCAATCCCAGGCGGATGTCCTTATAAGGACATAACAGCAACCACACTGTGAAAAGTATGGGGGGATAATAATGGTGATGGTAGAAGAAGTAAATGTGCAGGATAGGGAGCTGATGTTTTTGATGAACTCCTCACATGCAAAGATACAGACCTAGCCATGTCAATTCACACATTAAAAATAATTCCGTTGGGGCTAATTAAATTGAGTAACTGGTAAGATAAAGATTAGCTGACTTAGAGTTGGAATCCTCTTGTATTTGAGAATAGCCATAGGAAATTATGTTTGGCTATTTGAAGACTAGCATTGGCTGAGTGCTAGTCTTTATCACTGACATGCATTATCAAACTTAATGACATTATCAAACTCATTTCCATTAGGTAAAGGTTCCCCTCGCACATATGTGCTAGTTGTTCCCGAATCTAGGGGGTGGTGCTCATCTCCATTTCAAAGCCAAAGAGCCAACACTGTCCAAAGTCGTCTTCATGGTCATGTGGCTGGCATGACTCAATGCCAAAGGCGCACAGAATGCTATTACCTTCCCACCAAAGGTGGTCCCTATTTTTCTACTTGCATTTTTTATGTGCTTTCGAACTGATAGGTTGGTAGATGAGATAAGTAATGGGAGCTCATCCTGTTACGTGGCCCTAGGGATTCAAACCGCTGAACTGCCAACCTTTCAATTGACAAACTGGCTTACCCACTAAGCCACTGCGTCCCTTTCATTTCCATTACAGAGCCTAATTGATTCTGGTTTAATTTATTAGCAATAAATAGAAAATAATTAATTTGGGGTTTTCAAGCTCATTTTTTTCATCTTTGAATTAAGATAAAATGTATATTTTAGTCCACATTTAGCTATTCTCACTTCCTATGCAAAACAATTTCAGAGAAAAGAACTCTATTAAACAGGAACTTGACTTTGTACTGGAAAGGAATGTTGGCTTATATTTAGAAACTTTCAAAGAGCCAAATGGAAAAAAAAATCTTTTTATTGTACATTTATACCAAGCTGGCTTCACAGTTTCCTCTTTTTTTTTAGATTGCTATTTTGATTTTAAATGTAAATAAATAATGCAATATGCTGTTGTTTTAACTTTTAAATTTATGTCTTCCTTGACAACAGATAGTCATAGTTGCATTCTTGAGGGAAAAAAATTAAAAGTATAAGATGGAGGAAACAAAATTAATTTTAAACTTTATGAAAACATTCATTCTGTACATTAGGAGAAGCAAACAGACAAGCTACTGACCCATACCCACCACAGACTGTAGTTTCTTGAATTGATTGATTAATAGTACAGAAATGAGGAGGTGTGAATTTACTTTGGACTTCAACAGAGTTGAAGAAGGCTTGGCAAGAGCTGGCTGAGCTTAATCTGCATTTTGAAGCCTCTGAACTATGACCACCTACTGGCATCTTCTCCTGCATTTAGTCTCCCAGAAAGGAAACATTCTGCTCTAGACCTTGTTTTGGCCCAGGCCAAAGGATTTCTAAAGAGACTTAAAAGGCAACGGCAGACCCATTTCAAATGAACAGACTACCTTTTCCCCTGATGGGACTGACTCAGTGTTTACAGGGGAAAATACAAAAGTAGTAAAAGGAAGAGGAAGGGAGCAAACGCAGGTCTTCATGGCTGATGTTAATTTTATTTTATTTTTTAAAAAATAACACTTTGCTGAAGTGAAATGTGACAATTGGGTTAAACGGGTAAAAGTTAGCAAAGAAACAATAAATAATACCTCAAAATGGGGGGGGGGGAGGAAAAGAAGAAGGGGCTAGCATAAAATGCTGGTTGGGAGTTAATTTTAACTTCACAAGGAAATGATGATCTGTGTATTATTCTTCAGTAAGGATGATTAAAACAAAGCCCTCTTTTCTAGAAGACCGAGTGCTCCTCAACGACCATTTTTTCTGGCATGGGTAGGAAATGTAGAATAACAGTAACAAGACACTTTATTGAAGAAAATTTTGACTCATAGTTTAATCCTCTATGAGCATTTCAAAAGAGAGATGTCCGAGACAACCCAGCAATTTACTTTTTTTAATGTTTGTTTAGTCTTCTGATTATTTTACATCTGTAATTAAATGCAGATTCTTAAAACTCTCTGATTGTGACTAGACTTGTGTACACTCAAAATGTCTTCTACCATCTCAGCACACAAGCTTTATACACATATAACTTCTTTAGAAATCTCTTTTTTTTTTCTTCATTCAAAACAGTTCTACCTTACTTCTGTTTCATTTTGTTATGATTACTGGCATTTTCCTAATAGGAATTCTCATACTGGCTTAAGAATTATGCTTCAGCTATTCAAGAAAAGCTGTGAATAAATGCTAAAGATTTAAAAGAGTTGTATTTTAAGTATAGGTAGAAGACGGGGGAAGGAGTGTCATGGAATCATCTAATACATCACAAACATCGGTTCTTATATAGAAAATACAATGACATAACAAAAAGTTTCAAAACTCTGTTAAAAATAAACAAATCTGGGACTGAAATGGTAAGTTTCATTTCAGTATTCCTATTTTTATCTTTAGCTGCATCTCATGTACTTTTACTAAATGGACTAAAAAGCATACCTATTCCAGGAATTAGGAAGAAAATCTGTTAAGTAATTTCCCTCCATTTCTGGAATGGAATTTCCAACAATGAATAAAACATTGCACCTTGTTTTTTTTTAAAAAAGATTAAGCATTGATTAGAGGTGTATATTACTCTACATCTCTAAAGAAAATCTATGAATGTACATATGCAAGTTGGAAGAGTGCAGAGTAAATAGATATTTATGATTTAAAAGCATAGAATGTAATTAATTAGATACAGAAGGATGCTACCGTGTAGTTGCCAGATTTGGAGGAAACAAGATCAGTGTTGCAAGAGGTTGCCTAGGTAATTGTTTATGTCCCCAATTCATGATATGGTTATCAGTTCAGGAAATGGTTATTAACGAGGCTGAGCATGAGATGAACCTTCAGCACAACTGTAGGAGGAGACCTTACATGGTAAATAGCCATAGTCAATGCTATATGGCCTTATGCAGCTCTCTAATATCATCAAACCAAAGCAAGTGGCAGCCGGACAGATATATGAACAGTTGTGAGCTAAGATGCAAGCTATAGCTTGCACAATTGTGATGCTCTTCTTTCCCTAATGCTGGTATTCAGTTTTACTGGAAATCTATGGGATATCCCTCTAGCTTGGTAACTTCAACAAATAAGAACATTTTGTCATTTATCCCATTAAAGTTGAGATGTGCTAAGTTACAACCCCATGGAAAAAATCATATGCAGGTTTTGTATGCAATCATTCCTTCCATTCAAGTCCCACTAGAAATTGTTCTTTCCTCATAGGCAACTAAGTTTCTCAAAGCTTATCTCATCATTTATCAGATAAACAGTATCTGATAAAAAAGAGTATGTTTATTATAGGATATAGATGCTCATGGGTCAAATCTTTAACTTTGGTGATGCAGTAGTTAGAATGCAGTATTGTAGGCTAATTATGCCCACAGTCTGGATTTTGAACCTGATGGGCTCCAGGTTGACTCAACCTTCCATCCTTCCAAGGTTGGTAAAATGAGGACCCAAATTGTTGGGATCAATATCTGATGCTATGGGGTGATATAAGTCTATAACGTGCTGAAAATATTTTTATCTGGACCTGAGACCTCTGCAATACTGCCCACTCCTCTAGTGTCATGGTTAATTCCCTGGCCAGCCTGATGGAGGAGTGATTGGTATGTTGTATGAAAAAGTTTAGGTATATGTGAAAGAAATGTTGACCGTTTTACTTAAAGAAACCAATTAGGTTTTATTTTGTTTGAATCTCAGTGTGCGATGTTGCCCACTACACAAGTTTGTACTATCTATCTGACGACTACCAAATGCCTCTGCATATTGGTCAGATTCAAGCCATTAATCTAAGAAATCAAAGCTGTCTCCTTGGAACTAAACATGTAACAACTGTTGGTGGAAAATTAAGTGCCACAGAGAGGAGGGAAGATAACTTTGATGGAGATATTCAAGAACAAGCAACAAGAAAAATGTATTTTATATCCACAACAAACCGAAAATAGCTGGAAGAAGTTCAGACAGACACCCCCTTAATTCACATGAGTATAAGAAAGGGGAAGAGGTCAGCACAATCAGATTTGCAAGATTCTGTTATTGTAGCCACTTTCAATATAAGTAGTTTTAGTTTTTCTGTGGATTTGATTCCTCATCTTCTTTATAGATAAGGCTGACAAATAGACATTGAATTCAAGACTTAACTTTATTCAGCAAGGAGTCTGAAGGCTCTTTATCAGAAATTATGTTGTACAACATCATACCAAATTACATTTATATACCACTCCATAATTCGTTACTGCACTCTCTGAGCAGTTTACAATGCCAGCATGTTGACCTCAACAATTTGGGTCCTCATTTTATCAATCTCAGAAGGATGGAAGGATGGGTCAAAATTGAGCGCCATCAGGATCAAACTCCAGAATATGGGCAAAGTTTGCCTGCAATACAGCACTTAACCACTGTGCCAACAAAGCTCTTACTCATATCAAAGACAAAAAAGCATTTTCCTCAAAAAGAATATTAAATCAAGGAGGGATACATTCCAGATGGATTCTGCATCCATTAACTGGATTTTGTGAAGGAAGGTAGCTATATCATGTATCTTATTAACATTATGTTCCAGTATTGATTCCTGGTGACTTCCTGCAGTAGTCTCTGCAATTTTCTTGGCAAGATTTCAGATGTGAATTTTCCACTGCCATTTTCAAGGAAAAAGAGGGACTGACCCAAGGTCACCCAGTTGGCTTCATACCTAAAAGGGAGTAGAACTCGGATCAGAAAAGTCTCCCAGTTTCTAGCCAGGTGCCTTAACCATTATACCAATTAAACTTACATTATTGGGTGAATTTTAGTTAATACGATGTGTCTTATAAGTATGAACTCTAATTATTTTTTGCAATAAGAGAGCTAAATAGTTTCAAACTGTACAAAGTTATTCATGTAGCAATTTAGGGGTGGGGGGTGGGAGATGGGACTGCTTCTAGATTTAGGAGTTCTTAATAATTATAGACCAAAGGATAAATCCTGTTTAGGATCTTGAATTCTTTAATTACCTGGATGGGGTTCCATTGCCCCAAACAGATGTGGTGCACAATGTGGGGGTACTCTTGGACTTGTGGTTCAAGTCCAAGTGGTGGAAACATAGCACAGTGAATATGCCAAGGGCCCCATTTCCTGGCTTTATTGCTAGCTGGTGAAATATCTCATTCTTGTGTATGTTGAATTGGATGTTTTTACTAGTTTTATTCTTTTTACTGTTTTAAAATGTTTTTTAAAATTGTAATATATATTTTTGTATTATAAGACACGCAGACTCATTGACTGAGATAGTTGGCCAAAGAACTTGAACAAATAAATAAACAAACAAATCTTCCATTTTGTGAGTGTCATTTAAAAATGTCATATATCCACTTTTTATAAAAGATTTAGGTTCAATATAGAAATAATCCATATGACACATGGAATATGCTACCTGCCTTCATTTCAGGAAATCAATTTAATCTAGAATAAAACCAGCAAGTTAGAATGTTTTTATACTAGAATTTCTAGAAGAAAGGCCTTGAATTTTCTTTTACTCTGACAGAAAGACTTAGACACTATTTGTAAAGAGAAAAAAATTATTACTATAATAAACATCTTTCCTGCGTACTTTAAGTCAAAATGCAATCCAGTTTGTGGAGAGCACATTCTCCACTCTTCCCGTTCCTTGAAACCTGGGCTTCAAACACAGGATCCAGATGTAAACTATTTTTCGCCTGGAAGATCTAGCTTCTTGGCATATTTCCTCAAGCAATTGCGTGGGTGACTTAAGACTTCCCTTTGTGTCTGTCATGTGGTTAAATCTGTCTGGCTTGCTCTAAACTTCTGGACACTATTGTCATTTGATGGAGCAAAATTAGGGCAAAATGTGCATGCCATATAGAACTGTATATCTATCATATCATGTCAGTTAAATGCATCTGTTTTTGTGTCAGTTTCACTGTATCCTATACAGATTCATGCCAAGTAGAGAATATTTACCAAAATTTGAATGTAGTTCAATGAAGCTATCATGGTTCATTCTGGGTGAATTTCAGATGTTTCAAATCTCATTCTTTACCAAAGAAAGAGCACTGTTGAAACTGACTGAGTAAAGTATGCTGCTACTCTTCTAGCACTATTGGTCCAACAAATAGTTCCAAAACACTTTTTGTTTGAAGAAATAGTTCTATCTATGATCAGACACTGAAACTGGTTAAGCTAACAAATGAAGACCATTCAAAATAGCATTGAATTAACTCCCACCCCATCTTCTTTAGACTAAAGTCATATTTTATTCAATCAGTCAATTTCAACAGTGCCTTTTTCTTTGGTAAAGAATGAGATTTGAAACATTCGAAATCCACCCAGCATCAACAATGAGACCATCACTGAACAATATTCAAATTATGGTGAATTTTCTAGTTCTCTACTTGGCATGAAGTTTCTTCCATATCCTTGAAGATACTCTTTCTTCAACTGCCCATTATCTACTTCTTTATCAGTGTTTATATTATCTGCCTTAAAGAAAAAAATATAGCAACATGTAGTCTTCATGACAGAAAGGAGGAATATTCAGAATAAGAATAACAGAATTGGAAGACACTCTGGAGACCTTCTAGTCCAACCTCCTGCCCAAGCAGGAGACCCCATACCATTCTGGGCAAATGGCTGTCCAATCTCATCTTAAAAGCCTCCAGTTTTGGAGCATCCAAAAGCCAAGGAGACAAGCCATTACATTGATTAATTGTTCTCACTGTCAGGAAATTTCTCCTTACTTCTAGATTGGATCTCTCCTTGATAAGTTTCCATCCTTTACATCTTCTCCTGCCCTCAGGAGCTTTGGAGAATAGGTTGACCCCCTGTTCTTTGTGATAGCCTTTCAAATATTGGAAGACTCTAATCATGTCACTCCTAGTCCTTCATTTTGTTAGACTAGACACACCCGGTAGTCCAGACAGTGTCTTCTATTTGCTATCAATGAAAGGAGAAGAATTGTGACACAGATTGCCCAATCCAGGATCTAGGAAAATGGGGCAAATGATCTGCAAAGATCTTTCTTCAGTGCATTTTCTCCCCGTGAACACCATTAAAGGCAGCTATATGAACACATACAGAAAAACAGGTATAAATTGCTATAAAGCATAGAGTGCTGGGCAAATGCTTTAACAAGCAGTTTATTGAAAACAAAGGAGCTGGATTAGATTTGTAATAGTATTGGATTCCTGCCTATCTTCTCTTTTTCCTGGATCCTCTGATTCACCAAAAGCAATGGAGCATGTTGATCATGTAATATAAGATGGTTGCATACATCCTTACCATTTTAGAAACACTCAGAAACCAGCCAGTAAAGCTCACATCTAAATGAGACTTAAATGTCATTGTGTTTACATAATGCCAAATGTTTTCACCAGCTATTATTTGTCCCCCTCTTCTGGCATTGGTTCCACATTACTGTGTAAATAGGTACAAAACAGATTGCAAGGGAGAAATATAAGGGGGAAGAAAAAATAGTTCTTTTTCAAGGCTAATAATTCTTTCACTCGTCCAGGCAGAATAGATGATATGCATCCCAAAGAAAGCAGTGCAGCAAGACTTGAGCGTTTCCAATACTATATGCATTTACACACACACACACACACACACACACACACACATTCTCCAGCTAAACCACTAGCAAAATGCTGGAAGAAAATTCTTATCATACAAGCAATTGCAGCAATATAATTGAAGCATCAGCAACAGAACATCATTTTCCTTTACAACAACACCACTGCTACATTTCTATGGTTTTGCGTCATAACATCACTTTGTTATAATTGCTTTATGATTCCCAACTGGATGAAATCATGTAGCGAAGAATAATGAAGCTGAAAATGTGCTGTTGAAGCAACAGGGTACCAGGGCCTTGAAGAGGAATGAAAAAAACTAAATTAGGTAGCTTTATTGTGGATTGTTTTCTGTACTGTTGAAAAGCCACTGCCCTCAACAATGGTGTAGCGCTAATACTGATTTAATGCTGACTTAAACAGCATGTGGATTCCATTACTGTATGCTCATAGGACTCTTGATATTACAATGAGTCTATTTCTGTCATTCCTCCTGTTTTACCCCCTCTTGTTTCTTTTCAAATTGACAGAGAAACACTGAATAGAAAGTCAAGACAAGAAATGATCAGTTGTTTGCATCCAGATAATTTCCACACAGACAAAATCCACTTCTTTGATCGTTTATTTGGAAGTGTGCTGATTCATGTTTATGCATGTCTCCTTTGTTCACTTGAATAATACAATGACTCCAGACTGGGAGCCAAAGAATGAATCAAAACACTTTTTTTTTCTAGTCTTGACATAATAAGAAACAGCTCTCCAAAGGCACTTGTAGTTATAAACTCTTTCTAAATTCATAGACAGTGATTTACAGATGTTGGCTTCATTAGGCATTTAGATTTCATTGCTGTTTAAAACCCCACAGTAAAGAATTCTGCTAATCTAAATGAATGTTCTAATCAATTCTGGTCTTTCTGATTTACATCCATTTGGAAAGACCACCAGTCAGAAATTTTCAGTATCACTCCAATTTCCATCTTCAGTGACCAGAATATGCTGATTGGCAAAGAGAAAGAGAAGCCTTCATAATATTTGATTTTTTGAAAGACAAATAAGAGAACATATAAGAATATACTGCATGTATATATGTAATCCTCCAGATTAGACTGATATAATCTAATTCTGACTTGTTACATAAACAAAAAAATTGTTAGCCCTTCAAGGTAGTCCAGATAAGAAGCACAACTCTTGAGTAAATATAGTAACTCTATTTTATTCTGAGGTCACATTAACAGAATCTTGTAGTATTTCTCTTCTCTTTTCTTTACTCTTTATAAAACTAAACAGGGTCTCTTCTGAAATGTTTTCCACCAGAGGTGGGTTTCAGCAGGTTCTGATCAGTTCTGGAGAATTGGTAGCGGACATTTTGAGTAGTTTGGAGAACCGGTAGTAAAAATTCTGACTGGCCCCGCCCCCATCTATTCTCTGCCTCCTGAGTCCCAGCTGATTGGGTGGGAATGGAGATTTTACAGTATCCTTCCCATGCCATGCACACCAAGCCATGCCTATCAAGCCATGCCACGCCCACCAAGCCACACCCACAGAACCGGTAGTAAAAAAAATTGAAACCCACCACTGTTTCCCACACTATCTCCCCTGCAGTAGGCTGAGACTTCTTTTACATGAAAGTTTCCTGTCTCCCAAGGTCATGCTCACCAACCATTACAGAAGCAGCTCTGTGCACCTAGTTATAGCAGGATACAAAGGCAAACTTATTAGTTCCTGTATGTATCAACCCATTTGCCTTAGAAAACCAATCAGATGATCAAATCTGTTTGCTTGCCTAATTAGTTAGCTATGTGGTAGACTTTCTAGATGACGTTCAGTGCAGGAGAAATCTTTTGCAATGGCTAAGGTCATAGAAACAAAGAGTCCACATTTATTTTTTATATCAGGAGTCTCCAACCTTGACAACTTTATGACTGGCTGAAGAATTCTGGGAATTGAAGTCCACAAGGTTAGAGACATCTGCTTTATATTACTTTTCCTGAGCCAAACAGAAATATCTTCACCAGTCAATTTGCAGTAAGTAAATCCAAAGAATTATCTGTCACAAAACCTGACAGTCAGATAACAAAAACTTTAGATTTGTTCTCTAAAAGAACATTCTGAGGGCACAGGAGCATACATGGAACAACTGTTCCATGTATGTTAAAGTAGCCACTTCTTTCCCTAGGATTACACAGCACAATATTGGGAAAAGTCAAGGCTACATTTTATGCTTCTATGCTCTCCCTAGCATCTTTTGGAGATCAAACCTAAAGCATGCATATTCCTAACACAAAGAATAGGCTTGAAATTGTAGGAGATGATCAGGCTGAGCCCAAGAGTGGGGTCAAATGTGTCATCAGTCATAAATACCTCACAAGAGGTACTTGTATGCCCACAAGAGATTTAAATCCAGCCCACCTGTGTCAGCCTCCACCTTTACTGCTTTGGCTGCCATAGTTTGGAAATTCATTTATTAGGAGATAACAATGAACCTTGACAAATGGGGGAGGGGGAGCTGGCATGGGGGGGAGCGTGCTGGAGAGAAGAAACGAAAGTGAGACTTAAGCTATTGTGCTGCATCTTTAAAGCTGTTATCGGACCAATGGTTGTGGCATTCCTGATTGATGACACTGCCAGACGTGTGGTCCCACCTGACCTCTGGGAGACTTTTGGATTCGATGATTTATGAGTGAGGATTTCTTCCCCCCCATCCTTAAAGAGGCGGTGGTGAGGCCCTTCCTCAAGAAGCCTTCCCTGGACCCAGCTGTACTAGTGAACAATCGTCTAGTCTCCAACCTTCGCTTTGTCTCGAAGGTTGTTGAAAATGTGGTGGCGCAACAACTTCCCCAGTACCTGGATGAAGCTGTCTATCTAGAGCCGTACAAGTTGGGCTTCAGGCAGGGATACAGCATGGAAATGGCGTTGGTCGAATTGGTTGATGATCTATGGAGGGCTCGGGACAGGGGGTACTCCTCTGTCCTAGTCCTATTAGACCTCTCAACAGTTTTTGATACCATCGACCATGGTATCATGCTGCGCTGGCTGGAGGGGTTAGGAGGGGGGGCATCATGTTACGGTGGTTCTCCTCCTTCCTCTCTGGCCGGATGCAGTCTGTGTTGGCAGGGGAACAGAGGTCAACCTCGAGGCGCCTTGTCTGTGGAGTGCCGCAAGGGTCAGTTCTCTCGCCCCTTTTGTTCAACATTTATGTGAAGCCGCTGGGGGATCTCATCCATGGTTTTGGGGTGAAATGTCATCAGTACGCTGATGATACTCAGCTGTACATTTCGACCACAGACCACCCCAATGATGCTCTTGACGTCATGTCCCAATGTCTGGAAGCCTTACGGATCTGGATGGGGGAAACAGACTCAGACTCAACCCTTCCAAGACAGAGTGTCTGTGGCTCCCGGGGTCCTAGTATAGCCAGCTGGTTCCATCACTAACTATTGGGGGTGAGAGGGCCCCGTCAGAGAGGGCTCACAATCTGGGTGTCCTCCTGGATGCACAGCTATCGTTAGATGATCATATGACGGGTGTGGCCAGGGGGGCTTTCTATCAGGTTCACCTGATTTACCAGTTGTGTCCCTTTCTGGACCCGGATGCCCTGCACACTGTCACTCATGCTCTCGTCACATCCCGCCTGGACTACTGTAATGCTCTCTACATGGGGCTCCCCTTGAAGAGCATCTGGAAGCTCCAACTGGTCCAGAATGTGGCCGTGCGGGTGATCATGGGAGCGACTTGAGGCACCCATGTGACACCATTACTGTGTGAGCTGCACTGACTCCCAGTGGTCTTCCAGGTACAATTCAAGGTGTTGGTTACCACCTTTAAAGCGCTCCACGGCTTAGGACCTGGATATTTACGGGATCGCCTTCTGCCACCGATGGCTTCCCACTGACCAACATGCTCCCACAGAGAGGGACTCCTCAGAGTGCCGTCGGCCAAACAATGTCGACTGGCGACCCCCAGGGGGAGAGCCTTCTCTGTGGAGGCACCCACCCTCTGGAATGAACTGCCCCCAGGAATACGTATGATTTCCGAGCTGCGCACCTTTCACCGAGCCCTCAAGATCCTTTTATTTCAACAGACTGGCCTGGCGTAAGAAGAATGTGGGGGGGGGGGTGTTTTAATTTCTGGGTTTTAATTGCTGGGCCAAAATGTTTAATCTTTTTAAAATTGTTTTTAAATTTTGTATCTATGCTGTTTTATTATGGCTGTACACCCCTCTGAGTCCTTATAAGAGTGGTATAAAAATCTAATAAGCTAAACTAAACTAACTAAACTACAATGGACAGTGGGAGGGAATGCTTTCTATCTGTAATTTTTGTGCTTTTGCCTCAGAGTCTGCTTTTCCTTCATTGTGATCACTTCATATTCCAGTAAAAGTACCTGTCTCTATAAACAATGGAGCTTCTTGGACTTTGAAGGAAGCATACCTGGCAAGCTAACTCTTTCCCTAGGATTACACAGCACAATATTGGGAAAAGGCAAGGCTATATTTTATGCTTCTATGATCTCCCTAGCATCTTTTGGAGACTAAACCTAAAGCATGCATATTCATAACACAAAGAATAGGCTTGAAATTGTAGGAGATGATCAACTGAGCCCAAGGGTGGGGTCAAACACATCATCAGTCATAAGTACCTCACAAGAGGTACTTGTACACCCACAAGAGATCTAAATCCAGCCCACCTGGAATTCCTTTCTATTCTTAATTGCCACTAATTTCTCTTGGCCATTAGTTGCTCAGATTCTTGTTGAAAGCTTAAGTTTGCAATTATACTCCTTTGAACTGCCTGAATCTCCTGTTTTTCCCAGCACTTGATGGAAATCCTGAAGGAAGGATAGTATTACAAAGTATTATTAAAAATTATTATTACCTAAAAAGTATTACAAAGTATACTCACAAAAGTATAAAAAGTATTACAAAGGACTGAAAATTCTACCAAACTACCAACAAGTACAAAAGGCACAAGTGTAAGCAAATTTCCACAAAATTGAAAAATTCGAGAAATCTAAAAAGGACAGTATGTATGTACGCAAAGCTCTCTAAATGCTGACAAAAAAAAAAAGAATATGTATAGAAGTGGACCCACAGGATCATAACTGAAAAAGAAAGAAGGTAAACCTCAGAAACGACAGGTACTCATTGACTTACGACTGATCGCTTAGAGACTGGACGAAGTTATGACTGATCCCCAAAAGGTACTTCAGGTTTGGAAGTTCCAATAGCTGGTCTCTGAGGCCAAGTAATTGATTAGAATTTCTTCTTAATTCCTATTTTGTGTCTATATACTCTCAGAAGGAAAGGAAATGAAACTCTAGCTGCTTGTCATGCCACTAGAGGAATGAAGGACCTGAGCTTAGGGTAGAAGGTAATTTAGCTAATTTAAATGAATTCAGGTCTCCATGGCCACATACATCACATCATAGGGTAGTAAAGGAACTTTCAATAGTTCAGCACTACATACCACCAAAGGCTATGCTTTGTTTTTGTTTTGTTTTTTTGAATAGTAAGAGAGGCCTTCCCTTTCACCACCCCAAAAAACCAACAACATCAAGAAAAAACCTCCAAATCAGGAATGAGTTAAAACAGATTACTTCTGGTCAGTTTCCAGGGCCCTGGATCCAGTCCTAGAAATGGGTGAGGAGTTCTCTGCATACATCTCATTCATAGTTTTTTTTTAAAAAAAAATATGTGCCCAAAAGTATTTTATTTTTTTACACCATTTAAAAAGAAATGAGCAAGATTAATGGAAATCAGATTAAGCTTGGTTACAGCTTGGTTATAACTGTGTAAAAAGCCAATTTTATTGAAAATCTAGAGATTATGGCACAATATGCATGGGCCTTTCTAAGCAAGAAGATCATCACAAGTTTCTCTACTGACATTCAGTAACATGTTCCAGGTTTGATTTCTCATTGGCACTCTTTAGTTTAGTTTACATTCTCTACTTCAGATCTACATAATTTTTACATGTAAGAATAACAATAATGAACTATATTTCAAACCTGTAAACCATTCAATCTCAACAGTACAGTAACTATACTACGAGGATAACAATAGCACATAGTATTCTTCTTATTTTATTTAAATGTATTGGCTGCCTAGCCAGTCAACTCTTGTTGAACTAAACAATAAACTAGAGTGATTGTATAAAATGAAGCTAAAAAAAAAATGGACCTCCCCCTTACAGAGTAGATGTAGACTTTCAACCTTAAACTGTCTAACGTGGACCTCACCCCATTCCTAAGAGGTCCATAAAGGGGTCGTGCATAAGTGCACCAGCGTGCCTACCATCCCTGTCCTACTGTCCCCATTTATTTGTACTCATTTTCTATGTTCATATTGATATTTATACTTACACCTGTTATCTTGTACATGTTTGACAAATAAATAAAATAAATAATAAATTAAATATGTGAGGTGCTTTTAGTTCGTTAAATTACAGTATAAACCTGAATTGTTATATAAAGAATACTGTTTGTACTAGCTGCTGACAAGTTAGGGATGGAAAAAAACAAGTAAAGACTTTTAAAAATTAGTATCACATGGGATTCAGATGTTTCTGAACAGAATTGTTTTCTATCCTATGTTCTTCTAAGTCAATAAAATATTTTTCTTCTATAAAAATATGCAGAGTATTAACTGCTAATAAAAACCATCATATATTAAGTGAATGTAGTTATTCGGCACTGAAGGTAAATACAGAAGGTTAATTTTGTTTTAAATACAAGTGAAAACTACAGCAACTAAAATTATTTTAAAAAGTAAGGATTTTTTTTTCCAGGTTAATTCCAGTGGGGATCGAGGAATTAAAGATGAGAATCTGAAAACATTAAACTTTATTTTTACCTTTCCTTTTTCTATCTTCATAGACTGAATGGGTTTTTCTAATTATTTGGGAGAAAAATCATTCCAAAAACACAAGCATAGACTTCACGTTTCAACTTGGGGCTTTCTTCTTCTTTTTTTTATGGCTGTACTGTAGACTTTGAAAAAATAAGAAGCTTATATTATTATGATAACATTGAGAGTTCTTTTACCTATCAGAATATGAATGAAAAGGGAGTATATCAAAATAATGCCCCCAGTGTGGAAAGCAGCAGCAACAGTAGCAAAAAAGTGAAGGACCCCTTACTCAGCATGAGAAATTCTATATATCTTGGAAGGCTTTCCTCAACCTAAACATTATTGCTAAGAAAGGAATAAACAGTTTAAACTGCGATTGCTATTCACTGAGGGCTCACACTCCAAGGGATACACAAAGCAGGTCTCTGAAAGCTGAAGTGAAATATTCCAGACATAACTCTTTCTTGCTTGGAGCGGGGCAGACTTTTGAACAACTATTTGAAGAGCAGTTAGAGAAATCCCACCTCTCCCTGCTCGGGGAGAGCTTTCTCAAGTGAAATGATTGGTTTCGTTCTCATGCCCACAAAGTTGAATCTGTAGTCACAACTACTCCCTTGTATAGTAGCAAATATTATTATTCCAGGCAGATATAATTTGATTTTTAAAAAAACAGCCTACAGGGAGGCAAACAGGTTGAGAGACTAATTTGAATCTTTCAGCTTCGTATGAAAATGAATGAATACTTTGGATATTATTGTCTTTGATCTCAAGAGCAGAACAGGATCCCCCAAATAAGGACCGACAGGAGTCCATTTAATAAACCAACATACAATTCCGTCTTCACATTTCCACATTGGGAGCAAATTTGCGATGGCGTGGAGCTATTTAAACTAGAGTTACAAATATATGTATTCAATTCTACTTAGTTTTTTTTATTCCAAACTTTTCCAAATACTCCAATATTGACTTACATATATTTGGAGAAAATTAATGCTGCCTTAAGGCTTTTAATCTAAAAGATATGGTATACAAGAAGGAAGGAGGAGGAAAACAAAATTTTGATTTCAAGTTTTTAAAACTGAAAAAATAAAGAGACCCTTGTTTGAGTTCGTTTACTAGATGTTGGAGCATAGCCTTCCATATTCTCTCACACAGCTAACCTATCTTCAAGGAAGACACAGTTTAAACTATTTTTACTCATGTTTGGTACTGTAGTTTTCCTTTTTCATCTGATTCCAACAAGATAGAAAAGCCCTTGGACTAGTGTCGCTGGTCTATGATGGAGGCCAAAGAGTGGAGACAGGCAGAGATGCTATTGGGTAGTAGGAAAGCCTTTGTGGGATGAGAAATTGGGGGTTTTCTCCAGTTTGTTTTCAATCAAGGCTCCCTCGTCCCCCACTTCTTGAATAAACAGGCTTGCAGTGTTCCTCACACAAATCAGAGGTTTATCTTTTTGGATTGTCAGATTGGCCAGTGAATGACACATCTATATGATGTTCAGGCATTTGCCACTGCCTTCAAGGATTCTTTTTTCATTCCCCCCCCCCCCGGCTAATTAAATAACTTAATATTTAAAACATCTTTTTTTTTAATTTAAAAATAATTTTATTTCATTAGCCCTTCTGTCTGAGTTAGATTTCTTGGTATCCATCTTGGGAAAGCTTGTTTTATTATTTCATTTGTACTATTGCTGTTTGACTTTTGATTATTGAGTATTGACTTAGTAGTACTGTTCCTTGACATCCGAAGACCTGTAACCTATCCTGATCCCCTACATGTCTCCTCATACATAAATCCTCTAACATATACAAGCAGCAGAGGAAGTCAAGCATGGTTAATTAATTAAAAAACAGGTTAATGTGTGTGTTTAAATTAAGCTGTAACAAACCCCAGAAAACTGGTAAAATAAATTTGTTATAAAAATACAGTTTGGGATGCATCATCCATTAAGAACATCTGATCAGAAGAATCTAGAAGCAGTATCAGTCCCTTTCTTTCACTCTTAGTGTTTCCAGTAATTTCAAAAAAGAAGGTAATTATCTTGATTGGTTAAAATTGATTAATGTTATGTTTTCCTATAAGTAATATTTTTGATCCTAGCCAACTAGAAACTAATAATCATTGTTGAACTGGAACTGTCAAATTTTCATTTTATCTTTTCAATATTATTCTCAAGTCTTTTTGGAATGCCTTGGAACTTTGTGGCTAAACGTTCTGGCCAACTGAATAAAATATATCAACGCAATCCTGTAAATAGATTTCATTAAGTTCTCTGGAACATCCAGTGGTAAAGCCTGCAACCTATGCTATTTAAAATTACAAATAAACTACAGGTTTCTATATCTTCCTACTTCAACACAGATGTGCAATATACTTCAAAGTGAGAAAAAATACTAATAGGGAGGATACTTTTAAAAAAGAATGTCATTTCAAATATTCAAAAAAGAAGGAAAATAATATTTTAATCTTTCCTGGAAAAATACTGCCAATATACTTTGATGAACAGCGGTGGTAGTTCTTCAATGTCCAAAAAAGTTGAACACTGTTAATATTTAATAAAATAATTTCCTTTTCCTCCCTCTCTTTTTTTCTATAATTTCTAAATGTGCCAACATATCCATTTTGTAACAACATAGGTATGTTGTGGCCTTCAAACCTCATTAAACACAATTACATGCTAAAATTGGAAACATTGCAAATTATGTGCAAACAGATATATACTTTGTGTAAACCTTAGAGTTTTGAATGGGCATCCAAAATCCCCAGAATTACCAAAGATTAGCTGAAGAAGGATTAAACCCAACACGTCATTCCCCTTTCCTGAATTTGGCAGGTATGTATATATGAGCAGAGATCAAACAGAAGGATATGGAATAGATGACCGGATATAGGCCTGTAATAACTATGGAATTTTCAGCCCCAGAAATATGATATCAGTCAAAATTGGAATGAACTTCTAGCAGAGAAAATATAATTTAATTTGCCTTTCCTTCTGAACAGCTTTTATTCTATTGGCCATTTCAAGTTATTCTTGTATTTTCTGGTAAGCCTGAAAAAAAGACATGAACACCTTGAACTAAAAGATTCTAAAAACTGTTTTTTGAAAGACTCTCTTCACCATAAAACATCCTGTATGCACTGCATTGCAGCTGGGGCTCACAACTTAATCCTAAATATGAAATCCTAGTGTTCATTGACTTGGCCACAAAAAGGAACTTGTAAAGCTTAATGCCCTTTTTTCAGTATCCAGCAAACCAGACCACAATGTCAAGAGAAGATACTAAAGTCCTCCTATGATAGAAGACTCTCATTTTGGGGGGACTGGATTAGTATCATATGGGGAATGCCATGTCTGTCAAAGGGCACCAAGGTTCAACTCAGATTCTTATTTGCTTATGGGATCTGTTAAAATATCTGAAAAATACATGGCATCCTATCAAGTCAAATGCTCAATCTCTCAAGCATCTCAATCCAGGCAATACATATTTCATGAATCCTGGGCTTTAGTAACTTAATTACATAATCTTATACAAGATAGTCCTTCACTTACAACAGTTCATTTAGTGACTGTTCAAAGTTGCAACAGCACTGGAAAAAGTGACTTATGACCATTTTTCACACTTATGATCATTGCAGATCATAAACCTATGATGATGTGATCAAAATCCATATGCTTGGCAACGGACTGGCGTTTATGATGGTTGCATTGTCCTGGACTCACATAATCACTTTTTGCAACTTTCTAACAAGCAAAGTCAATGGCCAAGCCAGGTTCACTTAACAACCGAGTTACTAACTTAACATCTGCAGTGATTTACCTAACAGCTGTGACAAGAAAGGTCTTAAAATGGGGCAAAACTTACTTAACAAATGTCTCACTTAGCAACAGACATTTTGGGCTCAGTTAGTGGTTGTAAATCAAGGACTACCTGTACTTCTAGGTATTCTTATTGAAAATCAAGCACATTGAGTTCGAAGAGACTTGCTGCTCAGTAAATTAAGAATTGTAGCCTAAGTCATCTAGCTATTCTTAGCTAGTCCTTATCTCCTAATAAATAAATAAATATAAACAAAAAGCCCTAAAGTTGTTTTTGACTATATGTGAATCAATAATCATATCAATCGATTTTGATATTAAGCTGATGCTCAACTGAGATCCAATACCGGAACTTCAAACCATCTTTCTTGCCCAGAAAATGAAACTCTAGCTGCTTGTCATGCCACTAGATGTCCCAAAATAAAAATAAAATCTCCCATCCCTGCCATCTATACCTGCAAAACAAACAACAAAATAAGCTGCAATTAAAAATAACAAGGGTAGAAAAATCAAAGCTTGCTTGACTCATAACGAAAAGAAGAAAGAAAGAAATCCATTCCAATAAATAATTAAGTAACCATCTAAATCCATTATAACCCAAAATGTACAATAAAGAAGTAAAGAAGTCAAAAATCTGGCAGGTATCCAAAGCATTATTTCTCTTGACATCTTTTGAAAATTTATCCTTAACAAAGGCTTACTATGTCATCCGAAGGTCTCAGATCTCTCTATCTCTCTTGGGAATATGCTATGCACTAAATTTCAGGCCAACAGTTATCAAAACCACTCTAATGCAAAAGGTGTTTTATGGCCAATTTAGTAAGAGCCCCATGCTGTTGTTTGTACCTGCTATTTGTTTCTGTACCTGTAATTGAATTGAACTTACAAAATGCAGATTCAAATCTCTTCACACCAAACAAGTTGCTTGTGTGAGATGGGCATCTCTATAAATTGAATAAATAAACAATAAATAAAACTTTCAAATCACTTAATTTTTCAATTTTTCTAAGCAATCCTGAAAGCGGAGGAGGATACTGAACCTGTAGAAACCCCTGTAAATAGATTATGATTTCTGGGGCATGAAAAAGGAGACATATCATCCTATTCTTCCCACTAATACCAGTCATTTGGAGAATGTTTTGTTTAATATACTCTTTAGAAACTCCCTATATAAAGAAGGAATAATTGTGCTAGTACCAACCAAAATGTTCAGCTCAGCAATCTAAGGAATTGAACACTAAACAAAGCACTGTTAATGGCATTGAGTCATCTTGTTTCCAAATGCCAGTCTGATGTAGACTCATATAGAAATGGATTAAAGAGAGCCACCACCTTTATACATTTTCTAATTTCCAAGGTGTTTAAAGTCAAGTGCAACTCTTAAGAGTATATTCTATAGCCTAGGGAGAAAGGCAGAAAATAGCCTCAATACAAGGTCAAGCTTCTAACAATTACATCTCCAAAAAGGCCTCTCTGCAGATCTGAATATTTTTTATTTATTTATTTTTATTTGTCAAGAACGTATTAGGTAATATTAGGTAATGTGTGTGTGTGTGTGTGTGTGTGTGTGTGTGTTTTCTGAGGTTTTCGCGGGTGTTTATATGTAGGTCTTTGGTTATTTGGGTGTTCTCCCGCGTAGAATTGGATGTGTCTTGGCGACGTTTCGACGAAGTCTCATTCATCACCTTCAGGCTGGTGTTCTCAGCGAAGCCTGGGAGCACGAAGCCGAGAACACCTGGGAGCACACTCCTGGGAGCACGAAGCCGAGAACACCAGCCTGAAGATGACGAATGAGACTTCGTCGAAACGTCGCCAAGACACATCCAATTCTACGCGGGAGAACACCCAAATAACCAAAGACCTACATATAAACACCCGCGAAAATCTCATCCATGCACACACATATATATATATGCATGGATTGTATACATAAAATAAATACAAATAGAGGAAACATTAGGACAGGGACAGTAGGCATGCTGGTGCACTTATGCATGTCCCTTAGAGACCTCTTAGGAATGGAGTGAGGTCAACAGTAGACAGTCTTAAGTTAAAATTTGGGGAGGGGGGTTGGGATGAAACCATAGAGTCAGGTAGTGCATTCCAGGCATTGACCACTCTGTTGCTGAATTCATATATTCTGCAATTGAGTTTGGAGCGGTTCACTTTAAGTTTGTATCTACTGTGTTTGTATCTAAGTTTTCTAAGACCAGAATTTCAAGTCTGGTGGCATAAGGTATTTTGTTGCGAGCAGAGGAGTGGAGGATTCTTCTTGTGAAATATTTCTGGACATGTTTAGTTGTATTAATGTCCGATATGTAGTGCTATATTAGAGAAATTGTCTAGCAAATGTTTTGTATGCTCTGGTTAGTAGTGTTGTAGTAGTAGTGTTGGCAATGTTGTTACAGTGGGCTTTGGCACTTAGATCATTAGATATGAGTACTCCAAGGTCCTTGACAGAGTGAGTATAGCCAGATAGTTTCATGAATCACAAGATTTAAAGTAAATAGCAATAGCAATAGACTTATATACCACATCATAGTGCTTTACAGCCCTCTCTAAGCCCTCTCTAACCAGGGTCATGGTGGCTCAGTGGCTAAGATGCTGAGCTTGTCGATCGAAAGGTCAGAAGTTCAGCGGTTCAAATCCCTAGTGCTACATAACAGGTTGAGCTCCCATTATTTGTCCCAGCTTCTGCCAATCTAGCAGTTTGAAAGCACATAAAAAATGCAAGTAGAAAAATAGAGGCCACCTTTGGTGAGAAGGTAACAGCGTTCCGTGCACCTTTGGCATTTAGTTATGCCAGCCACATGACCATGGAGACGTCTTTGGACAGCACTGGCTCTTCAGCTTTGAAACAGAGATGAGCACCATCCCCTAGAGTTGAGAATGACTAGCACATACATGTGAGGGGAACCTTTACCTTTACCAGTTTACAGAGTCAGCATGTTGCTCCCAACGATCTGGGTCCTCCTTTTACCAATCTCGGAAGGATGGAAGGCTGAGTCAACCTTGAGCCTGGTGAGATTCGATCTGCCAAACTGCTGGCAGCCGGGGATCAGCAGAAGTAGCTTGCAGTACTGCACTCTAACCACTGCACCACCGCGGCTCATCTCCATATATCTCCAAGATATTTAGAATAAATGAAAAGATATATAAGTAAAAATCATAATGAAGTAATTGTAAATTAATATTGCATTAAAGAAAGCTGATCTGTACAATACTAAGTTTATAAACAACATGAAGTTAATTAGGAAGTGTGCAGACATCTTGAAATCATTGTTGACACTTGAACTAGTCCGTGTAGTTTTCATGGCAAGATTTTTGGAAGTTTGAACTTCCCTGCTTCCTAGGGCTGATAGCTCCTGTCTTGGGCAGGGGCTTGGACCAGAAAGTTTCCTAGGTCCCTTCCAGCCCTATGATTCTATGATAGTCTGACTAGCCCAAGGTCATCCATCTGGCTTCATGCCTAAAGTGCGACTGGAACTCACAGTCTTCTGATTTTTACCTGGTGCCTTAACCACTATACCAAACTAACTTCCTTAAGTAGTTAGCAGGTTATAGTACAGTTTATATTTGACTTATATTTGACCTACTTGGGTAGATGGGAGATGCACTAGCTAATCAATTGTGCAAGAGAGGTAGCATCTAGCTCTTAAAAGCATTTTAGTAGCTTTGCAAGCTACTAAATACTAAAAAGATATTTTTAATATCTTTTTACTGCAATATTAAAAAGAACAGTAAAACTGCATTTTTTAAGCATTAAAGAACAAGAGTCCCCATGGCTTTTTAGTAAAACTTAGCGTTACCAGGTCAACCTCTTGGTTGATGCTTTCTGGGAAGGGATAAATTCATCCTGGCTGTTTTTATTCCACATGGGAATTCTTGGAAGGAAAGTACCAGATTGGCATTTATTTTTTCCCCAGCATACAAAGGGTTTCTTCAATCATGTCAATCACTCACTCACTCAATCAATCAATCAATTTATTATTACATTCGACCAGAAACAAATAAAAACATTCAGTATATATACACTTAAGAATTCTAGTATAAAATAATAAATGACAACTAAATCTATAATAAAATCCAGTGTCCATTATACATGGTCTGGCTATACAATAGTTGCAATCCCTAAACTGTGTGGCCCGTTGTGGGTTCAATACTAAAAGGGAAATGACAAAGCAGTGCAAGGATTAGCCACAAATGTTATATACCTAACAGGGTTTCTTCAATCACTTAAACAGCTCCTCAAATTTAAATTCAAATTAATTTAAGTCAAAGCACAGGGAAACGGTCAGTTTACAACACTTCTTTTGCATCAAGCTAGGGTTTTTCTTCAAGCATTCATATTCTGGATTTCTAGGTTAAACTTCAAGCCATAAAGTTGAATTATATTGTATTGAATTGAATTTGAATTTTATTACATTTGAATATCCAAATTCTGAAATGTGGCTAGTGGAATTTGGTTTACTTAAAAATATACATACATATAAATACACATTATATTGTGTATATATAAAGTGTATTATGTGTACAGTATATATGTACTGTGTGTGAGAGAGAGAGGTGGGGAGAGGGAGGGAGGGAGAGGTTGCATCAACACAGATTTTTTGCCACTTTGGAACTTTGCCACTGAAGATTAAAGGCTTCCTTTGATGGATCTGTTTTTTCATGAAATTTTATATAAATTGAAAAGAACAATTGTACAAGGATAATGAGGGAGAGGGAGAATTCATCTGCTCTTTCGAATTGTTAGCAGTTTCAGTTCCTGTCCTTATAAATATCCTGAAACTCTGGGGATTCTGCCTGGATTTTATCCTAGGAGGTTATAATCAGGAAATGTTTTCATAAATATGGAACTGCCAGGTCTGGGGAAGAATCTGATTGAGGGTCCATTATCATCCCTACCATAGTTACATTCACTATAGCATGAGTGTCAAACTCAATCATGTCACATGACATATCGCGGCATTTTTTGCCTTCGCAGAGCTGGGATGGGCGTGGCCTATGCATGATGCATCCAGCTTCCGGGCTGCCAATTTAACACCCTTGAACTATAGTAATATTGTTTGCCTTGTTTCACAATTAATAATAATGTTTGCATTGGAGGCTCAGATTATAACTAAGTGTTCCTTCTATTCTTTACTTTGACTGAACAGCAAATTATACAATTTTGACAGAAAGTGAAAACAAAGCTGTAAATAGTTTGAAAACTTTCAAATCTTATTATTCTCATTCATTATCTTTCTCTAGAGCCTGTGATGTTTACTAACTTAGTAACTTCTACTATTCAAGCTTGCTGAAGCACATTTCTCCAGTTCTGCTGGAGAATGCAAGGAGACAATGTATGAAACAGTTTCCTGTTAGAAAGGGTTCCACCCATGGTGCAAAATCTGTTTTTCCAAGTCTTGCATTATATACTGCTTCTGAAAATTGCCCCAGAGTTTGGCCTTGGAAAAATACATACTGGGAAGGCAGAAACAGGACTCCACGGCATGTAAACTACATTATCCTAGACCATTCCATTGAAAACTATTGGTTACTCTTGGAAGCTTTCATTTTAATTGTCAGAAGCATCTTAATTCATTTGAGCTTGAATAAACCAGTTGCAGATGTCGATTCTGTAAGCAAAACCATTTCTTGAAGATTTTTTGAAAATCCCTCTGAGGGAGCTCTTTCCTTCCAGCAATTGAAGTGCTCTTCATTTGTGCAAGACACCTGTTTTAAAAGAACAGGACTATCATGTTAAAGTACTTTTCTTGATATGATTGCAATGCAGGGGACTGATGGACAAAAAGGACTGCTTGTCCAGAAGGGCATCTGGTTCTTGTCGGCATCGGAGGCACCCAGATGTTTTCAAAGCAGCCCCAGCACTGGGCCCTTTTGGAGCTGATCTCAGTCTCTGTTTGCCAAACTACACTTTCAAGAGGTGTCAGGTGTCGGGACGACTTTCCAAATGCCAAAGCAAGCATTGGAAGAGGGTTTTTTTTAAAAAAAAAAGTGGAAAAGACTGTGGGGAAAACTCCTTCTTGAAGAAAAAGGCAGTTGTTTCAGCTTGGCTGTTTCTTTTTAAAATAATTAGTTAAACAGTGTATAAAAACAGGTAAGTCTGTTCTGTATTGCTTAGGGACTTGGCAGCCTTCCTCTCTTGTGTTAGTAAATTTTTTGTGAACTTCTAGTTCATAGGACAAGGGGAAGGAATTGTATCACCATGACCTAAGGCAACCCAGCTTGTAAGGTAAACCATAATTTTTTAAACCAACATGACCTCTCTGTTAACTCTTTCACTCTACCCTTCATAAAGAGTGAGCGAGAGAGGCCTGTTTACAAAACCACTGAAAAGAAGGGGGGAAACTACTTGACAAGTACTTCTTAAACTTTTTACTCCTGTCCGGCTTTTCTTTCCAGTCATGCAAGCTTTCAATACAGCATTTACTTAATGTTACTGCACTTTAATACTTGCCTTTTCATGTAGTGATAAAACACCTATTTTAAGAGAGCAGCTTGTATCTGGGTGGGGCAGAATAGAAGATTCCCTCTCCCCTCAAGAGTAAACTTTTAAATAAAATGCTCCCCCCCCCCACTTTTAAACAAGATTATCCAAGCAGTTTTAAAACATCTGGAAGTAGTGCAAATAGGGTGATGCTAGGAGTAACAAAGAATAACATATGCTCGTTCAATTTATAAGCTGCTTCAATCATGCAAATGTTTGCACATATGACAAACTTAAGTCCTTCAGGAATAAGATAGTTGTACCAAGATACAGGAGGCCTAATGTGCGTAAAAAGCTAGCTATCATTGTTGCTTAAAAAACAAATAGAAGGAAAGTAAATGGGAGCAAGCTAAAGCTACACAACTGAGCAAAGCAATACTGAAAATAAAGAAAATGCTCCAGATGCTGTATTTTACCTTGCTAGTACCGGTCTTCCAAGAGCTTTGAACGGAGAGCCTGAAGCCCAAGCCAAGTGACAAATGTTGCTCACCCAATTCTTGCTACTCTCGTGGCCTGCATGACTGAGGAACAAACCTCTTCCTCCCTTTCCCAAACTGCAACCCCTTTATAGTACTAGAAAAAGACAATGGGTTTATAAAGTGATGGCCACAAGCTAGTCTATAGGGTTCTGAATACGCGTATACCATTGCTGCACTAATAAAACTATTTACTATTAGAATAACTAATTTGCTCCAGCCAACTCCTCCAGTTGCTTCCACAAGGAGATTCTTTCCGCAATTTAAAGGGGCCATTTGAGTCTTACTGAAACTGCCGACGAAAGCTTACTAATCTTACTAATTTGCTACTAATTTCTACCTTTCTGTATCTACAAAAAAAATCTCCTTCATAGGGAAACACTAGACAACCCAAAATCCATTGGGTCACCTTTTCAGATATATTTCCTTACCTAAACAGAGAAACAGAATGACCATGGGTGGATTGCTATTGTTTTGGTTGGAAACATTTTATTAAACAAGAAAGAATGCTCTAATGATTTCAGCTCTTTTTCCTCAGCTTACATTGACATACATCTGACCATGCTGGAATACCAGTTTCTCCAAATAAATCAGCACATTTTCACAGTTTGTTCTTGCATTTTTGAATAGTGAGAACAAAGCATGACTGTATTGGGTATTGTATCCATTGAAGATAGATATCTTTATCTTCTGATAAATTGAGTGCAGTTCTTAGCTCCATAACAATGCTGTTTTTGAATGCACCAATATTTATCTTTACTACACTGAGATTCTTGTGGAATTCTTTTTTTTAAAATTTGATTTATATGCCGCCCTTCTCTGGAGACTCAGGGCGGCTTACAATGCGTTAAGCAATAGCCTTCATACTTTTGTATATTTATACAAAGTCAGCTTATTGCCCCCACAAACTGGGTCCTCAATTTACCCACCTTAGAAAGGATGGAAGGCTGAGTCGACCTTGAGCCTGGCTAGGATTGAACTCGCAGTAATTGCAGGCAGCTGGATGTTAACTACTGCCTTAGTAGGAGGCATTAGCCTCCTACACCATTCAGGCTCCTTTTACAGTCATCTGTGTTCCATTGCAAACCCTTGGAAGTTCCTCATTAAAATGATGGGAGATTCTATTTTCATTTCCAATATATGTGGTAGCAATCCAGATTCCAATCAATTCAATCAAGGAATAGGTTGAAAAAGGTGTGGCATTAGCTTCTTCATTGACAGCACTGAAGCAGCAATATTCTTTCATCATTGCAGGGAAGCATCAAATCCACATGGAACTGATTTTCTCATCATTTCAATGGGGGGAACCAAGATACAGTTCTTTAAGAATAGTTTGGCAGGATTGTCAAATGTTGGGTAGATGAAATCTATATATCCTTTCATAGTTCTTGGTGGCAGAACCATAACTTCAGGTAATTCTCTTTTATCAATTTGATTTTTCTGAATTTTGTCTTTTTCAACAATTAGTAGAAACCCAGAATATATTCTTTCTCCCTCACTCAGTTGCATGTTTTTCTTCTAGTGAAACTTGACAAAGCTTTGCCATATTTTCTTTTTTGAGCCATTTTTTTTTAGTGATGAATTATTCACGTTGGCATCAATTCCTCTTTTCACAACTGGTAGAAACTGATGGAAATCACACATAGTCATATACTGCTGTTTGTTCATTATTCAGTAGGGGCTGATGGCATAGTGCAAATTCCTACTACTTTTGTATTTTAGTTCATGCAATAATTCCAGAAAGCCACTATTTTAATTGTACCATTTGTTGGTTTTGGCAAATTATATTCTTCAAGTTTTTCTGAATATCTCACGTCTATTTTGGAAATAGCAATAGCACTTAGACTTATATACCGCTTCACAGTGCTTTACAGCCCTCCCTAAGTGGCTTACAGAGTCAGCATATTGCCCCCAACAATCTGGGTTCTCATTTTACCTACCTCAGAAGGATGGAAGGCTGAGTTAAGCTTGAGCCTGGTGTGGTTTGAACTGCAAGATTGCAGTCAGTCAGCAAAAATAGTCTGCAGTACTGCATTCTAATCACAGCACCACCACAGCTCTGCACCATACAGAAGCATGTGTTCATGATGCCTCTCATTCATGATGATATTAGAATCATCGATACTTCTCATGATATGTAGGAAATCTTCAAATATTGCATTCTTGAATTGGTTCCACAATTGTCATGGATTGCTGATTTTAGTATTCATTAGCAAGCCAACAAACAAACCTCTCATTGCTCTGAGGATTTTTGTTGGTGTCTTCCATGCCTTGTTGCCAATGATCACCAACTTTTGCAACAATCCTCTCTCTTCAGATGTCGAATGATGAAGGATATGTCAGTTTTCTATACTATAATGCCATATAAATATAATGAACAGCCAATACTGCAGCAAGATGCTTTTTTCTAAAATCTTTAGGCTTTTATGTAACCCACAGAATCACTGTTCTGATTTTAATCATGACTTTTCTTTCAGTTTGTCCTTTGAATTTGGGTCTTTGTACAGTTCTATTATATTTTTCATTTTCTATGTTGAAAAAGCAGATTTCTAGGATCATTAATATAATTTCATTAATGTTACTGTCACCAAGAAAAAACAAAAAAACTGCGAAGAGCATACTTGATGGACCATTAGATCTTTTTCTGCCATCAGTTTTCTGTTTCTATCTTTCTCGATTCTATTCTATTACTTTTAGTAGAAACTTAGTCTGACAGATCTTTGTCAAACTACATTATTTCCCAGATAACTGTCAAACAGATATTTTCTTTTTGGGAATATGTATTTCTGAGATGACAAATTTGTTTCCCAAAGCAAAAATCTGTGGCTTGTTTCTCTAGTTAGACAATGAGGAACACAACCGCTGATGGATAGGGATGATGTCAATCCTTCTGGTCAACCTGTCAATTTATTTTTTCTAATCGTCTGTCACTGGTAGACATATGTATGTTTCTGTGACCATTTAGTTGTAATGAAAGTGTCACTGTAGCTCCTAGAAAGAACATGGGTAAGCTACTAAACTGTAGAAATGGTAAATGGATAATTCAGGAAAGTAAACAGAAACATATATTTCCTCATGTCCAACTGCTTTCAGGAAAAAAAAATACAATGTTTATTAATAGAGAGCCAGTTTGGGCTAGTGGTTGAGGCATCAGGCTAGAAATTAGGAGGCTATGAGCTCTAATCCAACTTCGCACTAAACCAGCTGAATGACTTTGGACCAGTCACTCTCTTTCAACCGTAGCAAGGAAGCAATGGCAAACCACTAAGAAACCTTGCCCAGAAAACTATAGGGTCTTATCCAGGCAGTTGCTAAGAGTCAAGAACTGACACAAAAAAAAGGTACAAAAATGATGAATATGTGCATTGTAAAGATCATCCTTGCATGATCTCTGTCCTGCTCTTTATTCCATTGTATTATTTCCTTGGAAACAAGACAGGGAGGAAAAACTTTGTAATCTGTGCAGTGTTTCATCGTTTAACTAAATTGTCCTGGGTACTTAGCAGTTCTAAGGATTCAGCAAGAATACACTGTTAATAATGATTTGCAGGTATGATTCTCACATATTTTGCCCAGAATCTACAAAGAAATAAAAAGGAAAATGTACTCATAATATTTGGATGTGTTTCAGGCTATATTAGCAGAATTAAGGTAAGGAAAGCAGGGCCATTACCAGCATAGCCTTCTTTATCGGGGTCTTTTCTAACAGGGGTCTGCAGATGAAAGTCCAAAAACTCAAGATAGCAATAGCAACAGCAGCAGCCATTGATTGAAGTTTCTCGCTTCCGAAAACAAAAACTCATCATGAATCACAGGGCATACAGAAGAAAGGAGAGACATCCTGCCTTGACTTTTTGATGCACCCACAAATCGCAGGCATCCTGGCCCCTGCCATGGCAAGTAACTGTGGAAGCAGGAATCGGTTATCAAGGACACAAGACAAGCAGCTGCAAGGTTTTGGAATTGGGCTCAATCATGTGTCTATGTAAATGACTAATCAAAAGTAACTTAAAGTATAGTAGGAATTTTTCCCACCCCAGTATACAGTACAGAGAAATGCTGTCTTTATGACAACTGTTTTGTATACTGGCTACCATATGTATACTCAACTGATTTAGCTGAATATCTCACATGAAAAAACTAAAACTGACACATGTACTTGCATATAAGTCCTTTGGACACAATTTATATAGAAGAGTGGCAATTCTGTATCTGTAAATATATTTGTAATTTTTTAAAGGTTTACAACTAGAATTGGATATATTATTATTATTTATTAAATTAAATTTGAATTATTAAATTTATTTTCACCTCATTCACTATGACTCTCAATCAAATAACATTGCAATAAATCCTTTAATCTTGAAACCAATCCAGAATGAAATCAATCCACTGATATCTTTGGAGCCACGAATAAATCATTTGTATACTACTTTAGTATCTGTCCCCATTGCATTTGTATCTTGGTAAATTTCTGCAACGCTCACCCTTAATCATATTTTTACTGAAACTGGTGCAAAGTTTGCTTTTAGTTTGAAAAACAGTCCTAAATATTAACAACATTGCTCTTGAAATCTGTACTACCTACAAACAGATCAAGCAATGTTTATGAAAACCTAATAGCTCTTACATTGTGGAGGAATAGAATCTGCATAACAGCCAAAGAGATTTCTCCGAATGAACTCAAACTCAACAGTAGCACTCAAATAAAAAAAAAGAACAAAATAGATTCCTCTTGGAATCCCCCACTCATCTGGATAGGATTAGAGAAACCCCTACTTTGGAATGTGTGAGTGACAGGATGAAAAAGAATGAAGCTAGTTTACAACAGCAGAGGAAGTTCTTGCATTTAATATAATACTGAAAATAATGGAAAGTGTTGAAGCTTGCTGACAACCGCAGGACTGAAATACTGTCATAGCAGTAACATCAGAAACAGCATTGGCAAGGCTATAGTCCCTACCTCTGGAAGATGCTAGCTCTCTGGACACATTTCTATTGAATTTTAAGCAGAATATGGCACTGACACTGTTTTGATCAGCATTATAGATAAGCAAGGAAGAAACTGGGACTTTATTAAATGTCTTTAGTGTTTGTGAAAATTTTGATGTTTTCTTCAATCTTCTGCCAGACTTGATAATGCAAGGTTATGGGAACAAAGTTTTTATATAAGACACCTAGACCAAAGCTCTGTAATATTCCATATATGAAACCACTGGATGAGGTCATTCAAAGCTTTGGAATAAAATGCCATCAATATGCTGGTTCTGTCCAGCTCTATTGCTCTTTACCATCTAACTCCAAGAAAGTAGCTGAGAGCTTTGACCAAACTAAAATTAAATCCAGACAAGACAGAGCTGCTGTTAGAGCTCTGGAAGTGAGAATTTTGGATGGAGTTGCTTTTTCACTGAAAAAGCAGACTCAGATTCTGGAAGTTTACTTGCTCTTCAATTGTCTCCAACCTCCCAGATTGTTTTGGTAGTAAGATGGATCTTTATACAGTTACTTCTAATCTGTCAGTTATGACCATAGCAGTTCATTATTATATATGAGGAACCAGATTGTTGGCGGCAATATGCTGAGTTTGTAAACCACTTCGTGCTGTAAGGCATTATGAAGTCTTATATAAGTCTAAGTGCTATTGTTATACCCTGCTCAAGTCTCCTTGTCCTTTGCATTCTAAACTCGACTATAAAGTCATTTGGTTTCAGTAAAATATCTAGGATCAAGAAGATGTTCAAACCTTTCCTCCAAATTAGTTGTTAGTATATTTTTAAAAAAAAATCTATTAAAGCAATGAAATGTATTTTATTTCTGTGGTATAATGAAGAAGCTTAGTAAGTGGAACATTGTATTTTTGTAGGATAATCTCAGTCATGTTAACAGTGAAGCCAGCTCTACATTCTAGAGTTGGAAGGGATTTGTGGTAGTGTGTGTCTCTTGCTCAGTATAGGAAGCTGGCACCCAGCATATATCTGGTGAATGACTGCACAGGCTCTGCTTGAATTCTTCCAGCAAAGAGGAGTCAGCCAGGGCAATCTGTTCCCTTGCCAAGCAGCATTAGGAAGTTTCCCCTCATATTTAACCAAAATTGCCTTTACTTTGATTTGAAACCAATTGAGTCTAGTCCAATATGCTGAATCCATCTTTTATAGGATCCTTTAGATATTCTTGTTTAACTATAATGCTTCCCTTAATTTTCTCTTCTCTAATATAAACATAGCCAGTTCTTTCAACTGTTGCCCATAGGACTCACTTTCAAGCAGAAGAAATTAGTTGGTGCCTGCAGAAATTCCCAAAAAGTAGTTGGGAGTCCCTTTCCTTCCCCCATCCCCTCATTTGTGTGCATTATTAGCTCATTTTTCTGTGCATCCTGGGTAGTGTCCCAAGTATCCAGAATTATTTATTTTCTCTGCAGATAGCTTTCCTCTATTGTCTTATTGCTGGTCTCAGTTTCTTGTGAGATAGTTACCTAATTTTCCATATCTGTCATACCACTAATTATTCACATCCAAATTAGATCATCAGGCCTAACTGACTTAAATCAGGACTGACCTGATTGCAATGCTGAGAATCCTTAGGAAAGTTCAAGTGATGCAAGGTATTAGTGCAAGCATTTTTAGTAATGTCAGTGTTTAATTCTTGTATCAAAAGGTCAATGTATATTTATAACTGTATGGATTAAAGTCAAATATCACTCTGTTTTTATTTCTTTCTATGCCTTTTTAGGTTTATCCCTTGTACTTTGCTCCCCACCCCACATTTCCCCCCTTTTTTGGTTCTTTATATATATATATATATGCTCCCTATGGCACCCACCACATGCTATCAAAATTAAAAATGTCTCCTGTCCCCCAAAACTTGGACTCCCTTTTCCAATCATATAGGACAATGCTGGGCTTTGTCAGGGATCTTTGGTGAAGTGTGCTGCAAAAACATATTTGGGCAAAATTGGCCCTGGCAAAAGGATAAGGATTTATTTATGGCAAAAAAAGGGTGAGAGTTAACCATCTTAGATGCTTTATTTCAATATTAACTCTCATTAAAAAGACTAATTTTTATATAAAGGATCTGCTGGTAAATAGAATTATCAGAATGATATACACTATTGCAAATTTAGTTATTTGACAATGAAGATTACTTGGAATTTAGTGAGTTCATTACATGTAGAATTATTTATAGAAGGATTATGTAAAAAATACGACTTACCTGTAACCAAAAAGTCATGGGAACATAAAGTGGAAAAAGTTATAGAAAATGAGAAAGTGAAGATCTTGTGGGACTTTCGAATACAGATGGATCGTCATTTGGAACATAACACACCAGATATTACAGTTGTCAAAAACTGACATGTACAATTTATTGACATTGCGGTACCAGGAGATGCCAGAGTCGAAGAAAAAGAACTGGAAAAAAACCATGAAATATTGCGACCTGGCCATCGAAACTATACAGCTATGGATGAAACATGTAACAGGGATACCCATTGTCATAGGGCACTTGGTACCATGTCCAAGAATTTTATAAGATACAGCAACAAATTGCAGCTTCCTGCAATAACACCAGGGGAACTGCAAAAAACTGTGCTACTTGGAACATCGTACATCTTAAGAAGCTACTCGGTTGATACCTAGGACACTGGCAGCAACCCGAATCAACCATTATCACCAGTCAATGGTATTTGCGATGCATTTTTGAATATTCAGTTGACTGAGTTTCATGTTTAATGAATAAAGTAAATAATGATAGAATTACACTTGTCCAAACATTATTGAAATAATGTTCATACTGGATTAAAACATGTCCAATTTATTTAACCTCCCCTATTTTGCAGGCATATTCTTTGGGAAATTACTTGTGGGACAGTGTCTCTGGTGATCTTTTAAGGATTGGTAAATCCTTGTAATTCTACTGAGGTCATTTTGGATTTCTACATATTCAAACTGCTGTTTAACAACTTTTTTGGCTTTTCTCAAACCAGAAAGTAACAACATTCTGGAGAAAGGCCATAGGAGAGCAATTTACTTGTGGTGTTTCTCTAGAAAGTAGATTTATACCTATCAGATATTATGAATGGAAGCAATCCCCTTAAAATTGGGTTAAGCCATAACCAAGCAAATAAAACCGTTTGCCAGATCTTGGCTTCTATTCTTAAAGGACTGGACTCTAATTTCAAGGTGCACTTGGGACACATCTAGATGTCAAGAGAAAGAACATAAAAGTCCTGATTATACCTCTTTGTAACGATCAGAATTTTACAAAATTTAAAATTGTGCTCTACATAGAAATGATGTAACAATTTTGTCCCAGATTGAAGTTGTATGATTGATTTTGCAGCAAATAGTTCAACTGCTGCAGGGATTAAATTCCCACCAAATGTATGGTGCAGTCTGCATTCTATTGAGCTAAGAAAGAGCCATCATTAAGTTGGAAAAGGCCACCACATTTATTACTTGATTTATAACCAGATGTACTTTCTTATAATCTTGCAGAGAACCACCTTGGATTACCAACAAAACAGTGGTGCCATTTGCATAAAACACAATGGAGTGTTATTTATTTGTTAATTTGGGGGCACATATGTCTAACATTCTGTAAATATTTAATAGATGTATATAAAAGCTGGACAAGAAAGAGGCCAGGCTATGCCTTGTTTCACCCCTTTGACAATCGTAATTGGGTGCAGTGCAAACTGAGCTGCATTTACTATTGCAGATGGGTGCAGAAGCTTTTCACGAGTGCCTGTAATGAGTGGCTTTCCAGGTCATGTGCAGAGTAGTGAAGTGATGTCCCCTCCATTCTGCCTAGTACTTTGTAAGTTCATAATGCCTTTCTCTTACAGAATTATGTGTGTGTTTCTATTCAGATATTGTACGGACATTAAGCTTGTCTCTCCTTTGTGGATTATGATCTTGTAGCATTCCAATAAAGTTGTGTTCGAATATGTCAGTCTCTATGATGCTGCCTTAGTAATGGGGGGAAATGGATAGGTATTTGGGTGAGGGGAAGCGAGCTGGTGGAGATGTCTCATGGTGTGTCCGAAAAGGGAGGAAAAGGAAGGAATACTCATCGTCTTCTGCGCAGCTGAATGAACTTGTTGATAGCTAGTCAAGGTCAACCGTTCTGGCATACCAGATGGATGGGGCCCATCTGAAGTTACACCTCACATGATACCTTGAGGAGCTGGAGATTGGACACTCAGCCAGGGTCCTTGGGGGGAGGGATTTGGGAAAACTTTCAATATCTAATTTTCGTACCTTTTGCCTCAGATCTTTCTTTCTTTTTGCTGCATTCAGTTCATGCTCAGTAAAAGTACCTTTCTCTACAAACATGGAGTTGGGGTTTTCTTTCTTGAGTTTTGAATGGAGGCACGCCTGACAGAATAATGCTAAAAGTGATACCATTGGGACTCACACTCCTAAAAATCTCCCTCATGATGGACAATTCATAGACCAGTGAAAGCTAATCTTTTACATCACTGTGTGCTGGCCTGTGTTTCCGGAAATGGAACACAAAACCATTCTGCCTGGATCGCATGGCCCCACTGGCCTTCGTGCACGTGGAAGTGCTGATACCTGGAAGAATGGCCATGCATGCACGAGCCAGCACCCAAACTGCATGCATGTGACATAAACCCAGAAGTTCGTGTCCCGGCTTGCATATGCGTGATGGAACATCACTTTTCTGAGTATTGGCGGTCCCGCACGCGAGATGGCTAGCTGACCGGTGTGCATGTGTGCACAAGAACACAGGTGAAGGGCCAGCGAGGCTGCGCATTCCTCACAGGATGGTTCTGCATGCCACTTCCAGCACATGTTCCATAGGTTTGCCAATACGGTCATAGACAATCGGTCAGAGTAAACAGGATCTACTGGAAAAGGAAACAGATTGTAGATGTGGGGAAAAAACTTCAAATATTAATGGAAAAATGCCAGCAAAAGGTCTAAAATAAAATGGAGAAAAGTCATAATGATGTAATAATTTTTAAAAATGTATTTAATGGATGCACATTTAATGGCATACTATGTGTCAGGTGTGAAAAACCAGGTTCACAGAAGAAGGTTCAGTAAAGCTAATTTATTGCCAAAAGCTTATGTACAAGAATCTTCTCAACTAATGGTCAGCATGTGATTAGAATTAGATAAGGGTCAATGGCACTCAAGGAGGGTTGGACATTGTGGCTACTTAGGCATTTTAGGCTGATCCCTCATTTCACTCCACTTGCAAGTTCTGCCATTCCTTGTCCTATATCACAACACTCCTCATTTTTAGCTCAGAGAGACTTTCATCTCAGTCAGGGGTGGATTCTACTTACCTTTACCATCGGTTCTCAGCAGGGCAGTGCATGCACATTCTTCTGCACATGCAGAAGCATTTTGATGACATCGGGGTTGGTGGGCAGAGCCTCCCGCCAGTTTTACTACCGGTTCTATAGAACCAGTGTGAACTGGGGGCAACCCACCACTGATCTCAATGTAGGAAAGAGTGTCAGTGTTGGACTTCTGAGTGAAAAATGATTAACTAAACACATTTCTGAAAAAGTGGAGATGACAACCATGGCAATGACTGAAGAACAGATGTGTAGCTGAATTCCTTGGAACCTCTCTGGATAAGAAAAAATGGGAGATTGTCCACATGTGCTCTGGACAGCTGAACCCTACAAAAATACTATGGGACAGCTGTGTCCCATGGATTTGAATGCAGGAGATGAAGGGATCAAGCCATCATGCTCACTATTACTGTGAAGCTTTTTAAAGGACTGGATTAACTAACTTCACTTTCTACTAACTTTAGGAAATTGCTTATTTGCATCTGGTAATCTTATGACAATGAGAGATCTTTGGAATGAGAAATTTGAAAAACCACCTGATAAGTTTACATTCATTCTCGAAGAAAAACAAAATGAACTATTAAGTTTCTTCTAAATTAAATGTGAAAGCACAGCACAGCCATATTTGTTTCCATACAATGAAATGTGGGTACAGATACATTTATGTATCCTGCAGTATACATCTATCACTGGTTATTTTTACCATTCATATTTACTTGAACTTTATATTTTTCGTGGACATATTTAAATGTATGTATGAAAGAGGAAAAGAAGAAGCCAACAGAAAAAAATATGTGCCAGATAGATGTAGGAAGCTACTGTGCAGAGACAATGCATGCCAAAAGAAAAAGAAAAAAAGAACTTGAAATGAAGGAAATGTAGAGGAAGAGAACCAGAAAGGAAAAATGGACCACCCAAGAATGTATGCTAGCTAGAAGGCATCTTGTGCTGAGAACCTCATCCTAGTAAGAATACTAAAAAAAAATAGTAAATGTTCATATACATTTGATACAGCATGACTCTTATTTTATTACTCCAACCAAAACGTTGACATTCCATGTTCCATAGCCAAGGAGCAGAGTGCTACTTTCCTCTAGCAATGCCTCTGAAAAAGGAGTACAAGTTGTTGTTGTTGTGTTTGATTCTGACACCTTCAAGGCAGAATAAAACTGAGCAACAAGTGAACCACTGGACAGAAGAAATACAAAAAAAAAAAAAAAACCAGTCAATACTTGATCTGTGAAAATAAAATATTGTATTGTAAAAGGTGGAGGCTGTTCTAAGGTGAAGTAATTTGTGTGATTCTTGGAAAAAAGTAGTTGGGGAGGGGGGTGCATGTGCGCAAGCAGAAGCCAGCTGAAGCTGGAGAGGCAAGGCCTCTCCCTTCCCCAAGTGAATTCTGAAGCATATTAGGAAGCGCTGGGTCAATTCCAGATGGATAATCTGGCAACACTGCCAAGGCTACTTAACATGCTGCTTAGATACTATTGAAGAGCCCAGAAACCTCTGCTTATAAGAGACTTCTGGAAGCTGCCATTTCAAGAAATTCATGTCCCTTGAGGCTGATGCCAAAACGCTAATCACCACCAGTGATTCAATGCTTGTAGTTCCCACTCTTGATTACTGCTGGCATGCAAATAGACTTTACATCAGCCCTACCTCAAAATTATGAACAGATGAGTAGATTACTTACTTGAACTGTAGTCAGTCATGACATCATTTTTGTACTGAAATCCCAGTGCTTGGCTCTCCAAGTGTGTTTTTGCCTCTACTTTAGAATTTGGCCAAGTGCTACCGGATTTACTCCCTCCATTTTACCTAACACACATTGCTTTTACCAGCAGCCTCAGATTCTAAGTTTAGTCAGAGCCAATGCATTGATCATTCCAATATGCAGACTAAAAATGGCAAGTACTAAGCTGTTTTGGCTCCTGAAAACCCACCCATCTTCATCCAGAGGAAGAGGGGGAAATGGGGGACAGGGGATCCTGTTACTCTTCCCCCTCCCATAAAAATATCCACAAATCATTTCTTTAAAGTGATGTCAACTTGGTATGTAATAAGGAGAGATCTCTTTTTTTTTCTTTTCTGGGTTGCTTCTATCATGCCCCTATGTAGAGGATACACATAAAGAATAGATAACAGACAATAATGTATTTATTTTTGTACTTTAACTTTATACATTTTTACAGCAGAGAATTCTCCAACGAAAAGTCATAAAGTAATGAAATACAGTAGTGAAATACTGTATCCTTTAAAAAATTCAATTGAAATATATGCAATCAGAAAATATAAAAGCCCAGCAATCGACAGTATAACTGTTAAGGGAGGAAAGAAAGGCAGATTTCAAAAGAATGAAGGCAAATATATGTGTCCCAGGATAATGTTGCAGGATCCAATCTGAGTCAGTCACCACGACCAGAGCTTTCAGACTCGTACTTGAGCCCATCTTCAGGAAACTTGAGGCTAGAGAGAAGTTCCTTGAAGATGGGGTCCAACATGAGTCTGACAGCTCCGAAGACAAAACCTCTGGTCCTGATGACCAACCCAGATCAGATCCGGCAGACTTCAAAAGCATTGGATAGCCTCAATAGCTGGAAGTCATTTTAAAGCCTCTGTTCATTAGACCCAGAAGTTACTTCTAATTCCTATCATGACTGAAAAGGCTCTGCCTTTTGCATTCCACTGTACTGAAGATGGATAAACACAACCTCAGACCTAGAGTGGAGCATAAAGAATCCTTCAGATAACATTAGCTACAAGAATATAAACTCTTTAAAGTTTAGCATCAGCATCTCAAATCTGATCAACAAATAAAGTGGTAACATATTAAGTGGAAAAAGCATCAAAGTGATATGATCTGGCAAGCTATTTTGTTCTGGTATATTTTTGGACATTCTAAAAAGAATAAACTGATTGTATAATAAGTATTTTCCCCTCTCAAGATATTATTCATCTATAACAGAATTCACCAATAATATAATTTTAAGTTTACCTGATTTATGTTTCTTACTAATAATTTAATACATTCTGTACCCTTCCATACCAATGTCAAAAACAATACAGTTAAAAGGAATAATAGTGATAATTTCATACATTTAATGTGGGTATTTATAATATCTATAACTGGTTTTCCCTGTTATAAATAAACTCAAAGTAGAATTGTTTTTATTATAGCTGCTTTCCAGAAGTTTAAACCAGCAGGGCTAGAGGCAAGGATTGCTAGGACTGTTAGTTTAGTTTATCGATTAGCCCATAGGCCATATCAAAATACAGAATTCCAAAGACAAATTATTAATAAAATCCTATAAAAACAATAAAAAATGAAATTGGAATAAAATACAATAATTTAATACATAGATAAGTAAAATAAGATAAAATTATATTTCAGTATCATCTCTACAATCTACCCCAATCAGTCCCACATATGCTGATCTCAACCAAACCATTTTATTCAAGTACTTTGCTGTATTAAATGTTGTTTTCAAATTCTGGCCACAGTGGGGTGGGTTCTAAAAATGTTTACTACCAGTTCTGTGGGCGTGTCTTATTTTGTGGGCGTGGCTTGGTGGGGGTAATGTGACTGGGTGGGCGTGGCCTTTTTTTTTTTACTTTTAAAAGCATTTTTTTCTACAACCTTAAGAGGTTGCAGAAAAAAATGCTTTTTAAAGCCTCTGATGATCAGGCAACTCAGCTGGGATTGCCAGAGGCTTTTAAAGACATTTTTTTTCCTACAATCTCTTCGGCTGAAGAGGTTGCAGAAAAATGCTTTTAAAAGCCTCTGACGATCCCAGCTGAGCCACGCGATCATCAGAGGCTTTTTTTTTTACTTTTAAAAGCATTTTTTTGGCCGAAGAGGTTGGAGAAAAAATGCTTTTAAAAGTAGGAAAAAAGCCTCTGATGAGGTGGGCGGGAGTAAGCAAGCAGCGACCAGGCCGGGGACTGGTTTGAGAGCATGGCCAGCCAATGTTATTACCAGTTCTCCAAACTACTATAAATTTTTACTACCGGTTCTTGTGAACTGGTGCGAACCGGGAGCAATCCACCACTGGGCCACACATAAGCTATGTTGTTTTAATATAGGGTTCCCAATGAGTCACTTATAGCAGAATATGGAGTCTGAAGGTTCCTCAGCCTTAAGGATAAAAAGTAATGCAGGGAACTTCCATACTCTAACGTATTCCTCTCTCACCAAATTGTAAATTGAATTAAGAAGATTCTGTTTGGACTGTTCTTCTGCAGCCCCCCGCTCCCCACTGGACAGTTCCTCTAGTGGTATGTTCAACTTTGCATGCCAAGAAGGAAATACTTACCACTTGCTTTTCTCTGGGTGGGTTTTACTGTACATATATACTTTTTTTTAAAAGTCATGCACTTTATAAAGGGAAAGTATCAAAATGCACATGTATGTATGCAATTCAACCTTTTTACTGACACTTTTCTTATCACTTAGATAGGAGGATTTCACCCTAACTCCCAAATATCTCAAATGAACCAGTCATTTTTTTTAAATTTTACATGGGCTAGGGGAAGGAAGGAAGGAAGGAAGGAAGGAAGGAAGGAAGGAAGGAAGGAAGAAAAGCTCTAATCTTTCCATAGTATAGCAGTAGGAAGAATAATAACAAAAAAACCCTATATTGCTGCATTTCAAGTTAGTCATCCTCCTATGCTACTCTGTACCAGTAACTGTTGTTAATTAGGGAAAAAGCAAGAAAATAACTTCTATTTTAAAGCTGACTTCTGCTAATGTATATGTGCACATTCTGAAACTTTCATTCTGCGTATAGCATTGTGTTTTTGAAAAAGTATGTATAACTAATAAACCAAACCAACAGAAAGTCCTTGCCGACCAGAGCATTCAGTTCAACAGCTCAAGGTTAGGGACCAGGGATTACAGTGGAGGGATCTGTTTCAAAATAAAGAGGATTGTCTAAAAGGAGGAAATGGCAGCAAGGAAACTGTGCAACGGTTTGAAATGTCAACAAGCGACGCTGTTGAACAGGAAAACATAGATAGAGATTACATTCTCAGGGGTCCTCAGAATAGATAGAGATATACCTTTAGTTGTCTATGCTTGCTTTCCAGAAATGGTTGGTGGGCCATATTTGCAACAGGATGCAAGTTGGACATGGTAGATCAGTTTATATCATGTTCATATGTACCTAAGCTTTATCTTTTTGTAATGTATAAAGAAAGAACTGATATGTAATAACCGCGGAAAACTATCCTTTAGTTATCCAATGAAATAAAGCAAAGCTTTCGTGAATAACTTCTTATTTAAACAGCCACTCGTTTTCATTTTCAGGATAAAAGCACCAGAGATTGTGACCACTAAGTTCTTGAAGCGCATTAATATCTGCATAACTAGGTGTTTCTTAAAAAATGATTTTCTGTTAAAGATGGCATAGCTCAACTTGCTGTACACTATTGAAGCTTTTAGATAGACATGTCCACCTCATTTGGTTGAAGCAATGAGATGAATTCAGTTCTGGATTCCCTTTTTTCTTTCAGTCATTTTGACTGACAATTTCATACCATCATCTTTTTGTATTTTATCCTTCAACATGCACATCTTGTCCACATTTCAGTTTTTAAAAAATAGATTTTGGGAATGTTTTGATGTGGTTTGGAACAGAAACATGCTTACACATTTATAAGAAATCCATTTAAAGAAAGGAGGAAGGGAAAGGAAAAATTCCATATACCCCTCCCACTTTTTACTCTCTTCATTTCCAGCACATGAAATCACTTTCTGGTCATTTTGGAACCCACAATGTCAAATTGCGGTTGCCCAAAGGGAGGAAAAAAGACAGTTCAGCTTTGCATTTTCTTAGTCAACTGTTCTGAAGTTGTTCTTGCTAAAACTGAATTTTAAAATGAACTGTGTTCCAATGATGGTACTATAAAATGTGCTAAAAATGGTACTGATTGTTCCTGAAAGCACTTTTTTTTTGTTTTGCTAGCCAAAAATTGCACCAAAATTAGAAGGAGAAACATGTCATTGCAGACTTTTCATTACAATCGTGCAAGGATTTTGCATGAAGTAGCAATTAGCTCGACCTCATAAGACAATACAATATTCCTGAGGAATGGAGGAGGATCCCCCTTTTTTTCTGGGAAGAAATCTAAAGAGTGTCAGAAGATCCTTTGTTTATTTCAATAAACCACTGCCAGTGACTAGTTAGACTGTGAGCAAGGATCTTTAGATGTATGCTTTGTGCTTCATCTCTCTCTCCCTCCCTCCCTCCCTCCCTTCTCACTCCCCCCTCTCCCTTAAGACATGCAGCACTACATACTGAAGTAGACCCAGGGTAATTTTGACCCATTGAAGCAAACCCTTGGATTCCCTGATCTGATAGTAAAATATCTTAACAGGGCTAGTGATATTATGTGTCATGTATGGATGAATATGAAACAGGGGTGAGGATTTTTTTAAAAAAAATATTGAACAACTGTTCAATATTCTGAGACATTTCAAAGGGGGCCATTTTGTTTTGAATTTGCGGCCATTTTTTCCACATGCAATGTGGAAAAATTTAAATATTCCGCCATAGCAACAAAACGTAAGTCCTTTTTTCCTGTTATTTTTCATCCTAGGACAGATAGAATAATGATTCATACTCAATTGTACCTGCAATCCCATCTACAGGAAAAAAATGGGCAATGTGATACAGTAAAAAAAAAAAACTTTTAAAACTATTCCCATCACAAAAAAATAGAAACAGCTAGCCATGATTTCTTCAGCATTTTGTAGCAAAGTTGTATTGAAAGCATTATGATTCATGTTTTATTATTTTTTATGTTTTAAAAAACATAAAATTATTTATGATATTAGAAAATGTCACAAAGAACAATAGCTTTACATTATTGTAGAGTTGAAAGGATAAAAGAACAATATTTCTTAATTCTGGGGCTTAAAACCTGAGTCTAGAAGAACTATTTTTTGTTTGGAATGATTTTTATTTAAGATTTTAATCACAGCAGTAAAATAGAGTCTCTCTGGTCAACAAGACAGGTAGAAAATAAATGTAATAATAAATCAAAATGAATAAAAAACAAAAATAAAATACAAACTAAACTCAGAGAGAAAAGGATAAATAGAAAGAATAAAAAGAATAGAGAAAGAAAAAGGAAATATGTAAGAAATTATTTCATTCTTGATCACAAGCATAAACAATTTTAATATCATGTTCACTTAAAATGCAACAAATAATTTCCCTCCCCCCCCCCCCATATTTCATTTCCTATCAATAAACTAACCCCTAAAGCCTCATCATTCTGGACTGGTCAGCAAAAGTCCTTTGATTGTTACCAGAAATAATAACATATCTATTTTAACCTTGATCAAATAAACAAACTTTATATTCCTTCCTTTTAACAAATCTTGATCTTTAATCCCCTTGAATAACCTCGTAGAACTTGTTTTCTTTTTCCTTTTTCCTTGTAACTTCTCACAAAATCCTTCACAACATTAAGACTCTTTAAAATTCCAATATAAGAAAATTATCCAAGTCAGTCTTCTGGTTTGTTATTTGTATATCCCTTTTAATTATGAAGATATCAGCCAGTTTCATTTGTGTATCCAGTATAACATCTTTTTCCATATCTTTCTTGTAGATTATCATTTTTAAATTCACTTTCCAATCAGTCTCAGTCTTGTCAAGTAAACTTACTTGACAAGATGTTCCTTAACATCTTTTAAACAAAGTCTATTTATGTAGCACTTAAAATTAATATTTGAGTCCATTTTTCTTCAGTTCTTCAGTATTTCCAGTATTTAGCTCTATTTTCATTAGTAAATCAAATTTAAATGTTCATCTTCTTTAGTTGGAATCTTTAGTTCCTTCTGGTTCCCTCTAGTATCCAACCTTCAGAGCCCCATCTTACCATTTCTTGTTTTTTAGAATTTAAAACAACAGCATTTTCCTTCTTATAATTCATTTCAAAATCTTGAAGGAACCCTGGTGATGCAGTGAGAATGCAGTATTGCAGCCGAAGTCTGCCCACAGCCTGGAGTTCGATTCTGACTGGGTTCAAGGTTGACACTATCCTTCCAAGGTGAATAAAATGAAAACCCAGATTGTTGGGTGAAATATACTGACATTGTAAACCACCCAGAGAGTACTGTAAAGTACTATGGGATAGTAGATAAATCTAAGTGCTATTGCTATTGCTAAATCCATCTGGACCTTTAATCCATTTATAATTTTCTAAAATCAGCATTCTAATCATGCTTTTGCTGATTATTCCAAAATAGGCTTTTTAAATCTATAATCTTATATTTAAATTTTCTTTTGCTAGGGATTAAAGGAAAATTACCTGGTGTTTGCTATAAAACTTGCCATTCTGAAGATTTCCAATATTTGAGAAGCAATTATAAAGTAATTCCAAAAATGATTGAAAATGAGATTTGGTGAACCTTGAGTCCATATAGGCTGCATTATGGCTGTGGGGTTGGTTAGAACTACTTGACTCCCAGCCACTCAAATCAATCACAAAAACCGTGGGTTTTGAAGTCTACTCCAAAAGAAGCAGCTCTCTGGAGGGCATTACAGTCTCTGCTATTTCCAGATTGTTAAATTGAGAGAATGAGGAGACTGGAGACAGGCTTCAGACAACAGCTCTTTATTCAGCAACTATGTACAATCCAGCAGCGAGCCTCTCTGATAGCTTGCCCTTATATAAGGAGCTGCCAGAGGGCTCAGCCAATCATGATTAAGAATTCTTCCCCAAGAAACAACGGACCAGATAGAAAACTATACAACTGTCACTATCTAACACAGATAGACTTTACCAGCCAGAATTCACCATCTGGCTGCTGATCTCTACTGCAATTCCTTGCCCACTCCTTCAGGGATAGGCCATGAATCCTTATTAGAAATGCCTCAAAAATACCTTTGGAACATTTACACATGTGCTGTAAGGAAGCCTTGAGGAAACTTTCACAGTGACTCCCATATACCCAAGAGCCATAGATTTAGAAAGACATATCAGCTGCTCTATGAAATGCCTTTCCAAAATGTTGGGATCAATCTGATATGTTTTTAGAGTAATATTTAAAAACTACAGGACCAACTCAGTCTGGATCCAGATTGGTTCACACATTTCTTATATAATTATCAGATTTTGAAGAGCTGTTTTTTCCAGTTAAAACCTTATCCATATCAACTCTTAAGCTAATAGAAGTTATTGTAAATTTTTTGTTGGGATCTTATAGCATAAATATTCTGTAAAAAAGAAGGGAAGCATGCCAGTGGTGGGTTCCTCCCGGTTCGGCCCGGTTCTCCCGAGCTGGTAGCAGTGACAATATGATGTCACCGAATCAGTTCTGCCCACTCCCCAGTCCCCAGCCCTGCGCCCGCCCACCCCGTGCGCCCCCACCCACCCACCCCCTGCATTATTCTTATCTTTTATTTGGTCCCACCCCCAATCTATTGCTGCCTCCTGAGTCCCAGCTGATGGCTAGAGGGGAAAAAACTGTTTAAATTCTTGCCGTGGGGCTTCAAAGGGCCGCCCTATAGCTGATCAGTGTTAAAAGAAAAAAAAATGAGTAGACCAGTCTCTGCAAAAATACATGAGTAGATCAGTGCCTGCAAAAATAAATGGGTAGACCAGTACCTGCAAAAAATAAATGGGTAGATCGATACAGCTCTGCAAACAGTTAAAAGCCTGGTAGACCAGTATCTCTGCTAAATCCTAAATAATTGTCACATGACCATCAAGCCACGCCCACAAAATAAGCCACGCGCAGAGAACCGGTAGTAAAAATTTTTAGAACCCACCCCTGAAGCATGCATGTTACAAAACTAACAGAGAGTTTATGTCCTCACAAATTCCAACCATGTACCAAAAGCTTCCCAAAACCTTCTACAATCTATGATCTCCTGAAACAGCATTTAGCTAGACCTGAGTCAAATAAACCCTCGCATTCACTAGGCCTCAGTAGGATGCAGGGTAGTTTACAATTTGATAATCCCCTTCAGCCCTTATTAAATCAGCAACACACTGCAGGTGGGAAGCCAGACAAGAAAAATGAAAGGCTGGCAGAGAAGGGGAGGGAGAAACAACCCAATGTATACACCCCAAACAGCTAGGGTTTCACAATCCTACTGCCAACTTTTGTTAGACGGATCCCCCATGTCTTCACTCTTCCCAACAGTGTTGTGAACATTGTATAATGGGGAATGATGTCATCTTTATTTTTAGCAACGAGACTTCCTCTGCAGAACTCCAGCCAGGACATTAGAACAGAAGTATTTCATTATTTGCTTGGGTTTGACCTTCTTTCTCCATGAAGTCTTTTAAGTGCAAAGTATACTTACTTTGTTATTGTTAACAAATCTATACTGCAAAAATCTACTATATGCAGCACAGAGATAGAGGCTTTTATAACTCTTTGCTCCTCTGCATTGATTTATTTGCAAAGCTTCTAATCAGTCTAACCTTCACCAACTGTCAAAATTTCCAGCATACCCATATTTATTTAGTCATCACGTCACTTTTGAAACCTAGAACATACAGACACACACATAATAATTATACACATATACTGATATATGTACACACCAGGGGTGAAATCCAGCAGGTTCTGACAGGTTCTGGAGAACCAGTAGCGGAAATTTTGAGTAGTTCAGAGAACCAGCAAATACCACCTCTGGCTGGCCCCAGAGTGGGGAGGGAATGGAGATTTTGAATATTCTTCCCACAGGAGTGGGGAGGGAATGGGGATTTTGCAGTATCCTTCCACTGCCACACCCACCAAGCCATGCCCACCAAACCACACCATGCCTACCAAACCATGGCCACAGAACCGGTAGTAAAAAAATTGGGGAAATCAGGATGGGTGGCCAATACACTTAATAAACAAATAAACTTGATGTAGAACTGTAAAAATAGAACTATATAATACATTCTGCAGATGGCTGATCACCTAGGATCAACAGTTATAGACACTGGGAGGTTTTTTTTTCTTCAAACAAGAAAAGGAAAACAAAGAAAATCCCAAATTTTTATCATTCTGTGAACTATAGGGCACTATAAAAATAAACAAAATAATATTATTATGCTCACCATAGCTTCTGCTACTTCAGCAATTGTAATTAGTTTATGTGATAGCATATTTCTTTTAGATATACTTTCTCACTGAAGCCTACATAAACAGGGACAATGATCTATATTGAAGCAATCAGGGGCCCAGACTAATAGTGGCACAATAACCATTTTATAAATAGCTATTACTCATCCCCACAAATTGCCCCCCCAACCTCTCTCCCCCTCCTCCTCTCTCTCTCTTTCTCGCTCTCTGTCCAGTTTTCACAGTATGGCATCATATCACACAGTAGCAGAAGTGAATTTATTCTTCATTTTAAACTGATTTGGTTATTACAGTATGCTTCACCAGGAAAGTATAAACGTGAGAAGCAGCATGGGAGAATCTAAAATGCTGTGCAAGATGAGAGGTACAGTTGTGTTGCTACCCTTGAAAAAATAGGTGGTAGCTTTACCATGGTCACATACCCAAACTGTAAGCAAGTTCAATGGATGTCTATGAGTAATGATTTTACTGGTTGTACTGGATTCCTGTTTTTATACTGGCTTTTATTTGTGAGCCACCCAGAGACTTATATATAGATAAATAAATGCTAATCACTCTATTACATTGTTGCAAAACCTGATTTAGCTTGACCTGGTACTCCTTAGGTCAGAGGTCTTCAAACTTGGCAGCTTTACGACTTGTGGACTTCAACTCCCAGAATTCTCCAGCCAGGCCTGGCTGGAGAATTCTGAGAGTTGAAGTCCACAAGTCGTAAAGCTGCCAAGTTTGAAGACCTCTGCCTTAGATGGTTGGGCCATGAATGAATGAGAGGCATCCCCTCTATTTATACTGAACAATCATAATTCTTTCATAATTGAAAGAATGTACAATAACAATTGTTAGACAGTTCAGTTGTAGCAAAGAATACTTTATAACATTTTAATGTTCCTCCATAAGAAAGTATATAGAAATACATCATTTGAGGACTAGGGGCCCTTGAAAACCTTAACTGTTGCTCAGAAACCCTGCAAAAGCTGTCAATAATTTGGAGTTAAAGGGTGCAGGCAGTCCTCTCTTACCAATTCCCTTGTTTAGCAGCCATTCAAAATTATGACTGGGAGAAAAAAAAAACATCTTTAGAACCAAACCTCACATTTTTTTACCATTGCAGTGTCCTGTAGTCAAAAATCGCCATTTGCAAGCTTTACAACCAGTTTCCTACAAGCAAAATTAATGAATAGTGGGAAGTAAAATCATCATTTGCTGTCCTACGATGACTTGTTTAATGCCTGTGGAGATTCGCTTAATGCCAGAAGCAGAACTGACATCATAAGTCTGGTACAGTTGTATGATTTTTCAGTTATTGACTTGTTGTAAGTGTGGTCAGAAAGCAAGGACCACCTGTATACCTAGCAAGCAATCATATTGAATTTAACTATATATTTTTTTAAAATTCAACCTTTTAATAATCCCTTTTATTTCTTAACCTGTGGCCCCCAGTATAGAGCTCAGAACCAAATGAAGTCCCAGATTTGCTAACGAATAATTCAAGTGGGTCTTTCTTCTGATTTCTTCTAAACTAGATTTTTGTCCAATTTTGAAATCAAAATATTTTAAAAATACATATTTTAATCAATCTCTAGATTAATCAGAGTGATTCTTTTTTTTTATTGAAAAAGTTTTACACATACAAATTTTTCATTTTTCTCTCCCCCCAATTTCCCTCCTCCACCCCCAACCCCATATCCCCCCCCCATCCCTCCCTTGGCTTCCCTTGCAAAAAATATTATTTTTAGACAGTCTGCATATATTAAACTAGAAAAATACAGTGAAATTCGGAAGATAACATAACAAATAGACCTATAAATAATCCTAAAATTAACATCCAAATAGTAATAGTGTTTGCCTCATTTATCAACCATCGACATTCATTTATCAATCAGTACAACTCTCATCTAGTAATATAATATTTAAATCCAAATAAAAGATATCAAGCATTTCTCTAATCTAATAATAATTATTATTTACCTAAATCAATCCCCCATATTATAAAATAATAATAAGATATAATATATAACATCATCTATATCAAGTAATATATCCATATATCAATCTATGTTTTAATTTTAATTACATACAATATATTGTAAACCCAATTAATATCTATATCACCAAATCGTCTTCATACAACATTAAACCAATTTTTTAATCTTCTCTCCATCATGATTGAAGTTAAGTATACTGTAACCAAATTAAGTCGATCTCTTCTTCCAACCGAGTTTTTAAGGACTTGAAATTCCAGCTGCCCCCATCAGTAAAGAGTATCTTTGTATAAAATCCCCCCAAGTGACTTTATATTTGAAATATGCCCAAGATCCACAAAGGTATTTTGTAATCCTCTAGGTAGAACGTTCGTCCTAATTAGTGCTATTCTACCAAATAAAGACAGTTGCAGTTCTTTCCAATTATCCAAGTCTTTTTAAATTTGAAGCTGCGGCCTGCAGTCCTAGATATTTCACCTTTAAGACTATTTCAAATCCTGCCAACCTTTCCAGTTCCATCCTTTGGGTTTCCGACATATTTTTAACTATCATCTTTGTTTTTTCATCTGGATGATTAATTCCAAAAACTATAATAGGGTAACCACTAGATCATCTGCAGATCTGGTGGTTATTCTGTAATCCTTTTGCCAAAAACACCACCACTGCAGGGATCTGTTTGCTTTTCTCAAGATGTTCCAATAAACCTATAAGTTGCCTTACGTTGACCTTCATATATCTGCCCTCTATAAATCCAACTTAATCATGATGAATTTGCAGAAATTTTATAATCCATATTTATAAATAAATCAAATTACTCAAGATGAAATCAATCCTTGAGAAAGATCTATAGCGGTCTAAAATAATTGTCTTTTAAGCTATTTCAAATAATAAAATATTTGCCATCTTTTCTATGGAGAATTCAATCCATTCACATTCCAGAATAAAAATTTAAGTGTCATTTAAGTTTCACAAAGTGAATCGAGCAATTGACGAAGTTTCTGTTGCAGAGCAGTGGTCTTCAGTCTAGGTCCTCCCTTAGCTTCTGATTTCTGTTGTTTGCCATTGCCCCCCCTTATCCTCTTGTGAAGTACTGGGCCTCTGCTGTTTCTGCTTTTCTAACATTTGCTTCTCAGCTCGCTTTATATGTTTATCTTTTGGTTCTTGCTTCAACAGTTCAAGGTCCAGTATCACCTCTCTTGTACCTCTGGGGTGCTTTATTTTCGGCTCTGGAAGATCCATAAGAAAATCATCTGAAAAACCACCTACTGCTCCTTGCGTTTCTTCTATTGCTCTTTGAGTTTCTAATTCCATCTGCCTGCATTGTTCCTCAGTCTCTCTTTCAGGTTCTTTATCTTTAATGCCTTCTTCTATAATTAACGATGTGGATGAATGTGGAGATGTGGGAGCCCCTTTAAAGATGTTATTATAAAAATGTTCTGTTTTTTCAATAGTATTTAAACGGTATCTCACATCTTCATATCTCAGAATTATACCAACCGGGGCATCCCATCTGAATGGAATCTGATTTCTTTTCAATACATTCACCAAAAATCCAAAATCCTTTCTATTTCTTAACATCTTAGGTGGTAACTCTTTGTAAACACCAATTTGATTACCTTCTACCTGAATGGTAGCATGGTAAGACTTCTGCAAAATATCATTCCTCAATCTTCTGTCAGTAAAGTAGACAACAACATCTCTAGGCAAATTCCTTTGTCTGGCCACACGTGAGTTCACCCTGTAAGCTTTATTGATACAGCTAAAAATTTGGTCATCTTCCACCTTTAACAATACAGCTAATGCCTTGGCACAGACTGTTCTTAAGTCTTCTCTGTTGTTCTCCCTTATACCTCTTAGTCTTATCGCAAACTCCATAGCTCTAAACTGAAGCATTATCACATCATTTTCAATTCTTTGATTTCTAAGATCAGCTTTAAAAAAATTTTCTTCTGTTACTTTCATCTTAGATTCAACTTCTGTGCTAAGTTCACCCACTTTTTGTTCAATCTCCATCATCACATCTGAAAGGCCAGAAACTACTTTAATAATATTTTGGTTCAATTTGTCATATTTTCCCTGTACCAATTCCTTAATTTGCTTCTGAGATCTTTCTATCTTTTCAAGAACACTTCCCAAAGTCTTGGTTATAAAGCCTTTCAAATCCTCATTTCCAGTTTCCTGAAACTGCGTTTGAGGCTTTTCTGATTTTTCCTTTGTCTGATGGGTAGGGGAGCCCCCCCTTGATTTTTGTTTCAGAGTCATACTTCCACAGAGTCTTAGCTTCTCCAAAGAAGAGGATTTCCCTCCTTTTCCAACTTTCTTCCCCAGTTTTATAGAGCAAAAAATGAATCTATCTTCTTAAGTTGTAAATGTCGCTATTAACCACTACTAGCAAACAAACTTTCACACTTTCGCTTTCAATTCTCCCTTCTTCCGTTCGTTCGGGTCAGTTGCCATTTTATATTACTTTGTTTCTCTTTTCTCCACTTCCAGTCGGCGTCTCTGCCGTTGTCGGGCGGTTATTTATGACCACCGGCTTCGGTGTCCGTATAGAGCCGCCTCAACAGCTGTGAGGCGGCTCGGAAAGTCTGATCTCCATACGGAAGATCAGATGGAGCTGGCGAGAGGGGGTAGAACCCCCTGAGGAGCCCCCAGGATTGTTTTCTTTTCCTGGGGAGGAATCAGGGAAAAAGGCTCCCCTTTCAACTCGCCAGAGCTCCGGACATCGGGGGATCTCTGCTTGCAGAGCAAGACGGCATGAGTAACACCTACCAAACCAATAAAAGCCTGCACTAGATGAAACAAGTTGAAATCTGGACTTTAAAGCCTCAAAACTGCAAGTATTTTATCTTTCTAAAAAAAAAAGGATTTAATCAGAGTGATTCTTCATTAACAGATCTCAAATGTCCAATATCCAAAAAGATATCCAATAAATATCTTTTTAATTTTGGAACAAAAAATTAAAGTCGGTTTCCTCATATAAAGCTAGTGAAATGGGAAAACTTAATTGTTAGCGATAATGTGGTTGCTTGGCTGGTTATTTTTTAAAACAAGTCTTAAATAAATTTATCATCTGGATTTTCTTAAAAAGAATATTTCATTTGTAAAAGTGGCTGCTCACCAAAAATCCTTTGTCTGAAGAATCCACTAATACAGAAATATAAAGTCAAAATGCAAGATACTATAAAACTCTTTTTATATCATGAATATTTAGTTTTGATGAATGAAATGTAAACTTTCTTGGGAGGTTTGGTAGCTGGTGTTCTATAAATGTTCAAATAAACAAATAATGAAGGGAAAATATTTTAAGCTATAGTTGCTGATGGACTGAATTAATGGCATCCAGGAAGCTACTCAGACATATGACTAAATTGCATTTGATCCCACTGTACCATTAGTAGGTAAAGGAACAATGTATTGTGATTTCTGCAGTAGTAGTGCCTATTTTCAGGCTATCTATATATTCATGGTTTATCAGTATTGCTGACATAACTCTACTCTTAAGTAATATCTATGTAAGGAATGTTCAGGAGGCATTATGTGGATACAACATGAATGAATGAAATGGATAGCTATAATCATGGATGGATGGATGGATGGATAATCGATGGATCAATGGGTTGATGGACAGAAGGATCTTTATTACAGCCAAAAGTCAAAAATGGACGGTATAATTGAAAACAACTAAAAAAAAAGTAAAAATAGAATTCTACAGCTAATTGTGATAGTTGATGTAAAAACCTCCCAATTTCTTCTTCTCTGTGGCAAATAAATAAGCAAGCAAGCAAACAAACAAACAAACAAACACAGCAAGAACCTGGTGGCGCAGGGGACTAAGTGCTGTTAAAGTAGCACTTAGTTGCCAGCTGCCTGCAATTATTGCAAATTCAAATCTCACCAGGCTCAAGGTTGATTCAGCCTTCCATCCTTCTGAGGTAGGTGAAATGAGGACCTGGATTGTGGGAGCAACAAGCTGACTTTGTATAAAAAAGAACACCGTTTGGGGTGGGGGGTGGCGGTGAAAGCCCTACTAAGCAGGTATATACAAAAGTATGAAGGCTATTGCTTAATGCATTGTAAGCCGCCCTGAGTCTCTGGAGAAGGGCGGCATATAAATCTAACTAATAACTCAACTCCATTGTTTTAAAGAGAAAGGTACTTTTACTGGAAAATGAAGTGATCGCAACCAAGGAAAAGCAGAATCTGAGGCAAAAGCACGAAAATTACAGATAGAAAGCATCCCCTCCCACTGTCCAGCATAAATCATCCAATCCAAAGGTCTCCCAGGGGTCAGGTGGAAGCACACATCTGGCAGTGTCATCAATCAGGAATGCCATGTCCGTTGACCCGATAGCAGCTTCAAAGATGCAGCCCTATATCTTAGGAATCACTTTCATTTCTCTCTCCATCACGCTTCCCACTAGCTTCCCCCCCACCCCCGTTACCATGGCAGCCAAAACAGCAAAAGGCAGAGGCTGTCCTTCAGTTGTCAAGATTGGAAAGGCATATAAGTTTGAATACATACATACATACATACATACATACATACATACATAATCTTTATTATTGTTCGCACTCCATGGTCCTGTTCTATCCTGGCTTACTAGTGTTGCAACTATATAAAGTCACATTAGTGAGATGGGCATCCATATAAATTGATATACACAAGCAAGCAAACAAATGGTTTCCTGCAGTAACCTGATGATTCTCTCAGTCCAAAGTCACAGAGTCTAGTGCTCTGGCTTATGCATTTTGAAGATCTATGGTTGCTGAGCTTTTCAGAAGCAGGACCTACTGAAAAATTGGCATAGGTGAAACATGGGTAAGTCAGGATGAACAGTGTCACAGATGATGATGTGATCTTGCAGAATATTAAGGAAAGAACTCCAAGTGTTTCCCATTGCCTTGAAAGGTTATACATCTATTCTTCCACATGTTTATATTTTACCAGAAGTTGGCCTTGGACATCTGCAACAGTGGTGGGTTATTACTGGTTCACCCTAGATCAGGTGAACCGGTAGTGGCAACTGCAGGAGGCTCCGCCCACCAGCCTGGACATCTCTGTGCAGAAATATCGCATGCAAGTGCAAGTGTGCGAGCACCCACGAGTGAACCAGTAGTGACAGGATGTGAAACCACTACTGATCTGCAGGTCTGATCTTTAAATGGGCTTGAGGAAAAGGGAACGTGCTTTCAGATATGGGCCAAGCTCAAGAGAATCCCCCTCTCCTCTAACATTCAAACATGAAGGTAAAATGTAATCTGCAGCCCTCAGGATGCTGCTGTGGGTAATTTAAAGATTTCCCTGTAATGACAGGGGAGACACTAAGGCTTCAGGTTCTTCCTTGAAACCTTGATATCAATCAGCCGTCATTTTTTCTGGCATCTTTATAGCAAGATGAATTTCACTAAGAGCATAATTGTAGACACATTTAACCTACAAGTGTATTTGATCTTGATTTTTTAAAAAAACAACAACAATATGGTCCATTTTGTTCTCTGGCTTTATTGGTTGTTATGAGTTATGTCTGTTGTATTGTGCTCAAAGCTCTTTAGCTGTCATGGAAAGTTCCTGAGAAGCCTCTCTAGATGAAAAGCAATGACACTGCAACTTAACGCTCTCTACCATATGTGGTAATTTATCAACAGCACTTACACTGGAGAAGCTACTGCTCAGATCAGTTACAACTGCAAGGCTCGTAACATGACCTGTAAGCCAAATAGATGGAGATTCCCTATGGAGATTAAACAGATGCCACAAGACTGAAGGAAAACTCCTCTAAAGTTATGACAGATAGGAAGAATCCTGTTCTTGGGTCCTCCATCCAGGCAAACAGTTAATCGCATCCCTCTTTAATATAATTATATGCACCTTTAAAAAGTTTGATCATTCCTCAAACAGTAAGTAGAATGTCATCTTTAAAAAATGGTAAAAGGAGGCTTGTCTATTCCTTGCTTTGTCTGCCTTGTCCATTAATGGTGGCATATGCTAATGCCAACAGTTTGCCAAGTTTAGAGGAAAGGGAATATTGCAAGCAAAATGGTTCAGTAAGGTTTGAAAAGAGGTAGATGAACTCTATCAATTGGTGTAAAATGAACCTTGATGAAACGACAATGCCAATTTATGCTATGGACCACAGTCTTTCAAAAGGCAGTTTCTGAAATATAAAGGCTAGTTTCAAGCCAGAAATATGAAAGCCAGAAATGACTGTGGTGCCTCACTGAAGTTTAAAAAAAAAAATCCAGTTCATATATACAGAATAATTACAAAAGGAGCCTGAGTCCACTGTCTGTACCCAAATCCATCAGAACATTAAACTTTTTATCACTATGTGAAAACCAAGAAAATGGGGGCTCTCCTTATTGCTGGGAGTTTCGACTACATGAGGGATACGTTAAAAGAGTTTATTGCATTATTTATTTGGATTTAGATTTTCTTTTTATATATCTGCACAAAGGACATTTATTACTGGGCAGATTGAAACTCATTAATTAATATTATTAATAGATCAGTATACAAATGAAGATTTTAATTATTATAAAGTAAAAAAATATCTACAACACAAAAATTTAACATGGATAGGTGGTTAATAAACTATTTCGCTTCAATTCCAAACTGATCTTTTCAGTTCTCAACAAAAGTCATCATAATAAAGTAAAATATTGGAAATAAATATCTTATCTCTTCTGCGAAGTCTTGTTCCTCCCCCAAATCATGAAGTCAGCAATATTCAGAGACCTACATGCAATTCTGAAATAAAAATGTGTTGAAATCCCAAAAGCCACATTCATTTTCCTTTGGTTGATCAAATATATCAAGATGTTTATAGATTTCGAAGCTATCCTTTTTGGCTAAAGACCTAGACTAGATGGTTTGGAACAAAATAATTCCTGTAATAACTTCCTGAATAGCACGACAACAATCTTGAATTCCAAGGGATGCCTCAAGTAAAACTCACGTGATTTTCCTCCCCAAACAATTATTGAGGATCTTGGAATGTACTACTCTTCCTGTTCCTCAACCCTTTAATTGAGAAGTGGTAAGTTCCCTTGATTAACTGAAGACATAGTGTATTGCTTAAACCACATGCATGCCAAATTGTGACAGTTGCTAAAGGCAGGGTGTTGTGTATGAAGAATAACACTGAAGTTATACTGAAATACCCCAAAATCTGCCAAAGAAAATAAATGATCAGTCTCTTCCATATGTTAAGGAGAAAAAAAGAGGGAAAGAAAAAACCGAGATGAATACTTTTGAAGTAGAAGTGTTAATGCATTGCGGCTGTTCCACTTCCAATAACAACATAAGAACCCACATGTACTCTGCTATCTTATAATTCTTCCAGTATTGCTTCCTGTTATTTTCCCAAGAATCCTTTTGTTGCCTCTATTACCCTTTATACAATCTTCCAGTTGCCTTTAAGAGCTCCAATTTAAACAAGCAGATCATTTCAGATTCAGATCAGAAGTATATTTTGCTGGTGATTCACACAAAAATTCAAAAGTCCATTCTTGTTTATATTTAAAATTTATCACACATTTATTTGCAGTAAATATCTAAGAACAGAAGTGGAAAACTTATTCTTGATAGGAGCTGAATTTTTAAAATCTGCTCCACATCTGTCAAGGCCATATGAACTGTTAAGATGTGGAGGGTTCAAAACTAATTCAGAAAAAAATGGCTTTATGTGAGCCCAGAACTTCTCTGTTGCTCATTAAAGTAGCCATGTTTTACAATGAGCTTTTGAGACAGTGAGGAAAAGCTGCCCCTGCTTTAAGAATAATAGTAAAGGTACACAGTTTTACTGGTTCGATTCGTTAAAGCATACAATGTAGGAGATGACCAGACTGAGCCTGAGGGAGGGGTCAAACACATCATCGGTCATGAGTCCCTGTGCAGCCACAAGACATCTAAGTCCAGCCCACCTTGAATTCCTTTCTATTCTTAACTCCTGCAAATTTCCCTTGACCATTAGTAGTTCCAATTCTTGTAGAGAGTTCAAGCTTGCAATAAATCTTTATACTCATTTACACTGCCTGAATCTCCGGATTTCCCCAGCACTTGACACACAAGTTTTTTTAAAGATCCTGCGGAATTTTAATAAAGACAAATATACTCACATGGAAGAACTGAAGCATTTCTGGGTTATTTTGCAAGCCTGCACAGTCTTATTCTGTTCAGGTAACCCCCAACTTACAACTGTTTGTTTAATGATGGTTTAATGATGATTTAAGGTTACAACAGCCTCGGAAAAATCTCTTATGACCTGTACTCATGCTTATGAACATTGCATCACTTGGCAACCAGCTCATATGTGTGACTAATGCAATCCTAAATTGCATTGAGGGATACAATCAAGATCAAGTGAGGTACTAATACCACTCTATAAAGCCTTAGTAAGACCACACATAGAATACTGCATCCAGTTTTGGTCACCACACTAGTTGAGACTCTAGAAAGAGTGCGGAGAAGAGCAACCAAGATGACTAGGGGACTGGAGGCTAAAACATACAATGAACTGTTGTAGGAACTGGGCTCTGCTAGTCCAATATTTGAGGGGCTGCCACAGAGATGAGGGGGTCAAGCTATTTTCCGAAGCATCTGAAGACCAGACAAGGACTAATGGGTGGAAACTGATCAAGGAGAGACTCAATCTAGTAATAAGGAGAACTTTTCTGACAGTGTGAACAATCAACCAATGGAACAGCTTGCCTTGGGAAGTTGTGGGAGCTTCATCACTGGAAGCCTTTAAGAAGAGACTAGACTGCCACCTGTCAGAAATGGTTTAGGGTCTCCTGCTTGGGCGGGGAGTTGGACTAAATGAACTACAAGATCCCTTCCAACTCTATTAATCTTTATCCCTTGCAGCATCCTGTAGTTCCATGATTGTGATTTGTGATCTTTTTTGCCAATTTACAGCAAAACATTTGATGATGCATGATTCTCTTAACAATCACTATAAAAATTGTTACGAAATTGAGTCTCACTCAATTTACAGCTGCAATGACTTATGAGGGAAATTCTGGTCCCAATTGTGGTCAAGGACTACCTGTAATGGTAAGGTGCAATCCGGAGGTTCTATTTGATTTGAGGGAGGTTTAGAGTGTAAATGGATGCCCTATACAAGGAAGATGAAAAATATGTAGCCAAAAACCAGCAGGTGTTTCTAAATTTTCCATACCCAAGTATGTTTAGAAATGCAGCCTTTAGTAATGAAAAACATCATATATTGAGAACATTGGTTTTGATATATAGGAATGTTAGCATTATCAATGTTATTTATTCAGAAAATTTTGGGTTTCTCAATTAAAGTGAGGTATACATATCCAACAAAATGCAATTCATTGGTGAGAAAACTAAGGTTTTGCACTTCAGCAAGAAAAGCCAAATGCACAATTGTAGAATAGGTGGTAGCTGGCTCAACCCCTTGATTTTATGAATTCCTGTTTTTAAAAGACAGGAAAAATTATATGGAACAAATTTGCACAATCTGATCAAAAATATAAAATGAGGGTGATCATCTTCATGTTTGTTGAAGGACAAGCAAACAAAAAGCAAAACTATTTCTCCTTGTTCCCATATTATAGCATTCAGCTAAATTTCTCTTTTTCCTAATATCACCTTCATCAGATTAACTGCTGCTTTAAAGCTAACTCTTAAAACCCAATGCTTTGCTCTGATGGTGTTGAGCTTCAGTTGGCATCAGGGCAGGCAGGTAATCCTGCCCTTTCAACCACTTTAAATGTGGACCCAGGAAAGGAAACTAAGTGTAAAAGGTCGAGGGGCAGATCTTTTTTAAAAATCCCATCGCAGTATCATTTTATATACGCATAGTCAACTTGGAAAAAGTGTCCATACAAACAAATCCATTATTTCACATGAAAACTCATCATCACCTTGACGAGTTGCATTTTTAAAGAATTGTCTCTGCAATGAGTTCTGCTTCATTCTGTACTGATTTTCATTACCACTTTATTGAACTTGATGCATTTTCATCATCAATTTGAATTTTATAGTCAGCTTGATATTGTGCATGTTTTTTTGGAATGGATCTGATTCAGTGCAATTGGATATTTTCACTGTTTGCAGAGGCTTTCAGTCATCATCATCTTCATCATCATCATTATATCCAATTTCAAGGCTGCCCAACTCCTTAATGACTCTTGTCTGCTTACAAATAAAAGAGAAACAATATACTTTAATATAAAAAGAGAACCATGCCAACATGTATGATAAATTGTCAATTACGTGTGCCCCAGCAGTGCAGCATAAATTAAATAAAATTTCAAAAGAATACAAGAGAAATCTGCAATTCTGTTTAGAATGAAATTGAATAATCTCTCAATATAGAACTATCACAGAAGATAACAGGAGTAATTCATGGAATCCACCACGAGGTATTATTCTTGATCTAAAAGTTTCATATAAAGCAGCACATGATACATCTTGGGGAAAGTTGATATGGAAAAGCACTAAGTTACTCCTGGTTGCATTAAAACAATGTTTGTTAGGGAACATTGTGTGCAAAACTACAGAACGTTTCATAAACTAAATGGGTGTTTTTCTTATAGTTTCCCTAAGAAAATAACTTGAGGAAATTTAACAAAATGGAATATTAAATAAATATTAGTGACATTGACCATATTTGACTGATTCACATATTAAATGGGATAGACAAAATTGGAAACAAGATGGATTTGGATGTCACTTTCCCAAATGATCTATGAAATACCAAACCTCTTTGCTCTTCCCAGTCCTGCCAGTCAAGTGAAACTGAGATTTTGGAGACACACAAATAACTATTGGCTAAGCTGCATAAGACAGCTTTGCTCTTTCTGGTATTGATTTTGCTTATTTTAAAGTTAAGCATATCCATAAAAGCACTCTATTTTGCCTTGAGGTAAATCTCATAAGGTATATTAAAAAAGAAGAGAAAAATTCTTTGGCAGCAATTACCATCTCAAATAACCTGTTCAGGGTTGAGAAAGCATGCCAAAGGCATCTGCAGAAATAGCTTTCATTTGGGCTGTTTATTTTCATATGCATTGTTCAACACTTTACTGCTGTGGCAGGGTATTTAGCTGTCAACTTCCATTAAATGCTGTGTCAGTTGCCCTGGCTTTAAGTAAAATACTCCAATAATTGTTCATATCTATATTTTAATTTCAGTTACTCCTATGTTGGAGAAGTGAAATAACAAAGGAAATAATCCATAGGTTATATAATGATTGTCGTTAAACTCCTTCCACAAACACTAATAAAATCCAGTAAAAGAACAATATCTTCAAATTCCCATATTGGCTCACTTAAGCCAGTTTAGGAAGATTGCTGGAAGTACATCTGCCATGGGATGAGAGGCCCACAACTCCTGAGCATACTGAAGCATACCCAGCTATCAACAGCCTTAAAAACAAAATAAGGAAGATAGGTATCAGCAGTTTGAGCAAGTACGTTCTATAGATAGTCCTGTACAATCCACCGCAGGGATGATAAGCTTTTGTAGGACATTAATGAATACAGACAGTTATGTTCCTGGTGAAGTATCAGTACAGGATTGCTAGGGGACACTATGAATGGGAGTGTGTTTGGTGTGATCTTGGTGTGGAAGATCAAGTGCTTGAGAGGCCTTCCCATACACTTATTATAACATGGTAAAGATTTAAACTTCTGGTGGCTTACTTGCAAGGTGTAAGTTGTTTGGAACATAAACCCTTCAGCCTTACACAAAGAATATTCAGCAGCATCTATGAATTTTAGGAGAGGTCCAGTTCTTGGCAGAGCTAGTTGCCACCCATCCATAAGTGTTGGAAGAAAAATCCAGTCAAGTTCCGAATCAGGATAAACATGCTGGAAATAAAATGGAACCAAGCTGCAGGAAAGGAGGTCTCTTTTTATTTGGTAGCCAGAAACTAGTGACAGCAGCATGTTTCTGGGGTTGCTGACAAAATGGGGTTGAGAGTAGGTGAGCTTTTATACATCCTTTGGGGCTTTGTGATTGAGATGCCTGTTCTTGTGCAAGAATATGTCCTTTAATATTTTAATAGCTGTTGCCAGATTCCTATGGGGTCATGTAGGGGTCATGGCTAGCTCTAAAGGCAAAGGGGGAAATGCAAATCCTAGATGTTTTGTTTTGTCAGCTAATCTTGTCAGCTTCTGCTCCTTGCCTATTGTGTTGCTTATTGGGAGTTTCTGGCTGCTCTTTGCTTATGAATAGATTAGCCCAGGACACAAAATATCCATTCCTAAAGATTAGCCTGTTCAGGTTTCTGTTTAAGGCTGTTTTCCTATAGCAGGAAGCCTGGGGCTGTTTTCTGCCTCTAGGAAGATGTCTCTCCTCCTCTCCTTCAGGAGAAATATTGTATTCTGCCCATTTTTATATTAAGAATAAAGAATATTTTATTCTGGGGCTTTCAGAGGCTTTCTCTAAAGTGGCACCAGCCCTTTGGAATGATCTCCCCTCAATGTTGTTTCACCAGGTTCTTATGCTGCCATTTATTTTTTTGCTAGATTATAAGGGCATCTGAATCATATTGTTTGAGACAAGCAGCCTTATAAATCTAATAAATAGATATGTATATATACATTTTCTAAAAGCACATATTTTTCTGATGACTCTAACACCAGTTATTTTTAGCATATTGCTTTTATCTTTTATTATCTTTTATGCTTTTTATCTCTTATTTTTATTCTTATACTATATATTGAGTTTGGGATTTTTATAATAATCTATGAATATTTATCTCTTCATGGATTACTGCCTTGTCGTGGCAAAGGGGCCTGGGTAGCTAAATGAAGCTATGAGCTATGCCGTGCAGGGACACCCAAACTGGACAGGCCATAGAAGAGAGCTCTGACAAACTGTGAGAAGGAAATGGCAACCCACTCCAATATCTTTGCCATGAAAACCCCATGGACAGTACCAAAAGGAAAAAAGATATGATGCTGGAAGATGAGCCCCTCAGGTCGGAAGGTGCCCAATATGCTGTTGGGGAAGAGCAGAGGGCTAGTACTAGTAGTGCCAGAAAGAGTGAAACAACTGGGCCAAAGCCGAAAGGACACTCAGCTGTGGATGCATCTGGTGGCGAAAGGAAAGTCTGATGCTATAAAGATTTTTTCTCCATAGGAACCTAGAATGTAACATCCATGAATCAAGGCAAACTGGATGTGGTCAAATAAGAGATGAAAAGACTGAACATCGACATCTTAGGAATCAGTGAACTAAAATGGACAGGAATGGGTGGACTTAATTCAGATGACCATCAAGTATACTACTGTGGGCAAGAATCCCTCAGAAGAAATGGAATCCTTCATAATAAATAAAAGAGTAGGAAAAGCAATACTGGGATACAATCCCCAAAATGATAGCATGAACTCAGTTCAAATACAAGGCAAATCATTCAATATCACAGTAATCCAAGTCTATGCTCCAACCACTGGTGCTGAAGAGAATGAAATTGACCGGTTCTATGATGGTCAACACAGAAATCAGTTTGACTATGTGCTCTTCCACCAAAGATGGAGAAGCTTTATACAGTCAATAAAAACAAGACCAGGAGCTGACTGTGGCTTAGATCATGAGCTTCTCGTTGCAAAATTTAGACTTAAATTAAAGAAAGTAGGGAAAAGCACTAGGCCACTCAGTATGAATTAAATCATATCCCTGGTGAATATACAGTAGAGGTAACAAATAGATTTAAGGAATTAGATCTGATAGACAGAGTGCCTGAAGAAATATGGACAGAGGTTCGCAACATTGTACAAGAGGTGGCAACTAAAACCATCCCAAAGAAGAAAAAAGGCAAAAAAGCAAAATGGTTGTCTGAGGAAACTTTGCAAATAGCTGAGGAAAGAAGGGAAACAAAAGGCAAGGGAGAAAGAGAAAGATACACCCAGCTGAATGCAGAATCCCAGAGAATAGCTAGAAGAGATAAGAATGCATTCTTAAATGAACAGTGCAAAGAAATAGAAGAAAACAATAGAATAGGGAGGACTAGAAATCTCTTCAAGAAAACTGGAGACATGAAGGGAATGTTTCATGCAAAGACAGGGCATGAGAAAGAACCAAAATGGCAGGGACCTAACAGAGGCAGAAGAGATTAAGAAGAGGTGGCAAAATTACACAGAAGAACTATACAAGAATGAGCTTAACATCCCTGATAATCACGATGGGGTGGTCACTGACCTCGAGCCAGACATCCTAGAATATAAAGTCAAACAGGTCTTAGAAAATCTGAGCAACAACAAAGCTAGTGGAGGAGACAGTATTCCAGCTGAGCTATTCAAAATCTTAAAAGACAATGCAGTAAAAGTGCTACACTCAATTTGCCAGCAAATTTGGAAAACTCAACAATGGCCAAATAACACACCAATATTACTTGCTAATGGAAGGAGACCTTCCAGACTCAGAGGAGCAATGCTCCAAGAAGGATAGAAGGGCATGAGGCTTAATATTATATCTAAACCTGGCCACTCAATAACATTCAACAAAATACAGCAATATCTGACAACAGTTGGCTCAACTGTTGTCAGATATTGAAAATTCTAGTTGGAATTTTCCAAATTCCAGTTGGAATTTTCCAAACAGTTGGAAAATTCCAAATTTTCCTACAAACAAACAAAAATGTTACCAATGGTTAGTCTATTTTCTTTAAAAAGTGGAAGAGTGCGAGAGAGAATTTGGACTCTCTAAAAGAATAATAATTTGCTGCTGTTGCAGTGAAAATCTTTGTGGAGATAGTAAATAGCCAATCCACTGTATAGCAAACACATCAGGTTGCTTGCTTATTTTTTAATGCACAACCTTCTTTGCTAAATGTCATAACTCATTTGCTGAATAGGTATTTTTCGTTGGATTCAAATTTGTTCTCTCTTGCTCAGATTTTGGGAAGTGGAATGATTAACTGGTTTTCATCATCATTCTTCCTATAAGTTGCAGCTTGCAATGCTATTTCAAATTCTCATTGACAAAGATTTCATTATGCAAAGCCATAATTTTGAACCAGAAATTTAGCAAAAGGTTTTAGTCTCCACCATGAATGAGGCCCATATGTTTTAGTAGCATGCAGAAAACACACACTGGGGAAGGAAATAGGGGAGTGGAACAGGTCTGTTTAAACGTCCACCCACATCAGAGCACAAAGACACTCTGAATCAGTCTCTCTAACCCCTTCATTAAATAGAATAAATCAAAAATACATTTTTGATGGATGCTGAAAGATTTGCTTTCATAGTCCAAAAGGAGTTTTAAGCACTCACCAGGTGAGAGTTATCCTAAGCGTAGAACAATTTTTATTGACCTTGACAGGTGAGGTAGCTCAATTTACCATCATTACAAAACTCTTTACAGACTTGAAATCAGTGTATTATTGATGTGATTAACTATTCAAAGCACATATCAGTCAGATATGTGTTATTTATTACATGTACAACTCATCCTTTCCTCCAAGGAGCTCAAATGTCTGGCAATATTTATGCAGCAAACAACTTGTCTGAGTGGGCATTTGAACCTACTGATTTGGGGAGATGTGGCAAAGTGAGGTGACATGGATGATTGAGGATATTCCAATTTTACAAATAATAACCTGAGACTGCTGTTACATGATGCTCCAGGTCCCTTCAATTAAACACTGTCATCTTCTGAGACCAAGGAAAATATGCCTTCTCTGTCATAGCTCCTGCTCTCTGATTCCACATTCTGGATAGTGTCCATTCTCCAGAAGTTCCAGAAGGTCCTTAACACTTGGATCTGTTCCAAGACATGAAGATAATGTGCAATCAGAACCCCACTGGTGTATGTGTGTTTGTATATGTATGTGTGTAGAGGGTATAGGGAAGAGCTTTGAAGAACAAGAAGAAGGGCAACTACCAAGGTCATGGTCAAAAAAAAAACTTTTAAAAATGTCTTCTACAGACTCCTGTCTACTTCATATGAAGATAAAGTGAGGAAAGGGAAAGCACATTCAGACTTGCAAGATTTTGTTATGATAGCTGTTACAATAAAGGTAGTTCTGACATAAATAGTATTAGTTTCTTAGTTTGATCTATCTTGTTTGGCTAGCAATGAATGAGTGTGTGTCATTGATAATTCTATATTATGTCTAACATTCTTCAACATTTTTATAAATTATCTAGATGAGGGGATCTAGAAGAGGAACTCAGCAAATATGTAGATGATACCAAGCTGGGAGGTGGGGGGTGGGATAGCTAACACTTTAGTTGATAAACTCAAGATTCAGAAGGACTTTGACAGACTTGAACACTGGACTCTGAATTGACAAAATGCAATTCAGAAAAGTAAGATCCTCCACATAGGCAAGAAAAAACAAATGCACAGGTATAGAATAGATGGTACCTTTTCAATAGCAGTAACTGTGGGAAGGATCTAGGAGTCCAAATGGTCAACCACTTAAATATGAGCCAGCACAGTGCTGCAGCTGCCAAAAAAGTTAATGCAGTCCTGGATTATAGAGGGATAGTTTCAAGAAAATGTGAAATGACAGTACCACTTTATACTGCAATGGTGGTGAGATCATATTTGGAATACTGAATTCAATTCTGGTCACCACAATAAAAAAAAGATGTTGAGATTCTAGAAATAGTGTCAAGAATAGCAACAAAGATGAACTAGGTATGTCTAGTCTAACAAAGAAAAGGACTAGGGGTGATATGATAGCAGTGTTCCAATATCTAAGGAAATGCCACAGAGAAGAGGGAGCCAACCTATTTTTCAAAGAACTTGAAGGCAGGACAAGAAGCTGGAAACTAATCAAGAAGAGAAGTAATCCAGAACTAAGGAGAAATTTCCTGCCAGTGAGAACAATTAATTAGTGGAACAACTTGTCTCCAGAAGTTTGGGTACTCTTGTCTGTTTTATTACTCATATTATCTTTTCCTGATTATTTTTAATACTGTCTAAGTTCAGATTGTAAGCTCCTAGTAAAAGAGTGTTCCCAAATGTTGTGGTTTCCAGTTCAATATTCTGAATATATCTATATGGGTCATACATGAGAGACAGTTTGGTGTAGTGGTTAAGAGTTAGAGTTAGAAACTCAGAGAATGTGAGTTCCAGTTTTGCCTTAGGCACAAAGCTACTAAGTGACCTTGAGCCAGTCACTTTCAGCCCTAGGAATGAGGCAATTGGACATGACTGAACAGAAGAAAAACATGGGGTTCCTATACAAGCATAATGGGGAAGAGAGGAGAGGAGAGGAGAGGAGAGGAGAGGAGAGGAGAGGAGAAGAGAAGAGAAGAGAAGAGAAGAGAAGAGAAGAGAAGAGAAGAGAAGAGAAGAGAAGAGAAGAGAAGAGAAGAGAGAGAACATTTTAATTGCATGTGTAATTTTTTTAAAAAATAGAAGACAAACATTTCCCACTTGTCTATACAATAAAATAACTTATTTTTTTGACATCAGATGCTATGCTTTTTCAACTTGTTTGAGCTATATATAAAAGTCTTGTGTTTACCATATTTATTTATTTGCTTATACAAACTTGTTATAGGTACCCATTCCAATGGACTCTGGGCACCATAGCACAGTGAGCATCTTGTTTTATAATATTCTTAAAAATTGTATTCTTGAAAGGGTTTTATTGTTGTTGTTGTTTTCCTGTGCCTACTTGTCACATTGGAGGAGTGACTGAATCAATTATCTCTAGGAGTGAGCATCTCCAATGTTACTATGTTTGAATCACAATCTCCATGCAAGGCTATCTTCACTTAAAATAATGTCTTCCATAATAATCTCAATTATTCTATTGTATGCAGCCCAAAACCCTGCCTTGTAAGATGGGGGTGTGGCTATATAAACATGATCAATAAATAAAAAAGACTAAATATATATGCGCTGAACTGGTCAATACCAATTAATGAACAAGTCATGCAAAATTAAATAGAAGTGACATTCACCTCAAACTTATAAAATAGTTAATGAATTGTTATACAGCTGATTGCTTGCTCCTTTAAATTTTATATGTTATGAATCCTTTGACAGCATATTGTATCTTCATTGTGTAAGGCCCAACAGTAGAGGTAAAGAACCTATGCAATAATTACATAAAACTACAACTCCCAATATTCTTGATTTTTGACCATGCTTCCACAGGTCAAAGGACCACAGGAGCTCTGCCATTCTCCTACAGCATAAGTAATGGTAAATAAATGTTCCATCAGAGATGGATCAGTAGAGTAAATCAGGGGATAGACGCAAGGGAGGAAAACAATACCATTTTAATAAGATCTCTCCCTTCTGCAGTGAGCTCTAAAGCTTTAATACTAAACACCTCACCCTCTTCCTCAGCTTTAGACTGAGCATATTAACATTCACTAATATCTAACTTCTCAGGTGCCTTCAGACGTAAAATGTGTGAATATTACATGGGATTGCAACCTTCATATTAAGAAAAAATCTCAAGGAAATTAGACTTCTGGCATCTCAAAGGTTTTCTCTACCCCCCCTTCCCCCACTCTCTCTCACACACAAACAAGCAAACAAATTCTGGCCTGAGGTACTGCCTTACATGCCTTCACTCCCAATTTAGCCACTGAACTTGTATTTTAAATTATCATAAGTGGATGGCCACATAAAATAATGAAAATGTAAAACATTTAAAACATACTGTAAATCACTTATTGGCAGGTTTAATTCTGAAGTATGATGTCTACATTCAACCTCTTTTGAATTCTCAAATTAAAACCCAGAAGACCTCATGCTGGCACAGAAAAATGTAAGTTAAACATGTAATGTTTCTGTATACAAGTTGCAGGTTCTAAATCCAAAAAACTTAGAACTTTGGCTCACTATTCAATCATTTTTAAATGCCTGCTTTTTTCTTCCTTTTTTGTTTCTGAAAAGCAATATATTGAACCAGCTGATCCTTTTGAATGTTTATTTAAAGCTAATATGGTTATAGGTTTTCATGAACCTAAAAAAGGAACTACATTCTGCTTTGTGAATCAACATTCTCTTATAAGTGTTTGATACTCATATAATCTTTATTATAAATAATGACTGTTCGACTGTTACAAGTGTACAAAAGCCTGGGAATGCATCCACGTTTTAGAGAAATATCCAGCAGACAGGGTTGGGTTTTTGTTTTTTTGTTTTTTACTTCTCCTGCCATAATGTTATTGAGATCTTATGCTATTCACTGACTCTCCTAGTCACAGCAGATATCCAGGTTTATATGTGTTTAATTCCTCCAAAGGCAAGATATATAATTTCAAATTGTATTATTGGTGTCCTATATGGATGGACGCAAAATTAAGATTCCAGAAGTATGTTCAATTCTCTGAGAATACTGAATGCAGTAGGTTTTACTTCATAATTTTAGTGAGTTGAGATAAGGCTAGATTGCTTTCCTCTGAGCCTGACAGGAGAGTGAGGAGAACAGTGTCACTTTTACAATTTTTTACAATTAACCAGTGGAAAAGCTTGCTGTCAGAAGTTGTGGGTGCTTCGTTACTGGAGGTTCTTAAGAAGAGGCTGAACACTTGTCTGAAATGATATAGGGTCTTCTGCTTGAGCAGGGGTTGGACCTGAAGCTCTCCAAAGTCCTTTGCATCCCTATTCTTATTGATTGATTGATTGAGTATGGTGGCAAAAGGCACCAAAGCCTCAGGTCTAGTTTTCCACTTACTCTCTTCTAACCTCTTCTCTTTTGCCAAGATGTAAAGTTCCCTGAAAAAAGCACAACTATTTAGCATTTATGATTTGTTTAATTGATTATAGCTATCTGTTTCGGTTTTAAAAATACAACACCATGGGCAGCCCGGAGTGAAACAATCATAACAATATCAAACCAGACCAAAGTCACACACACACAACACATTAACCCTAGGCCTCAGGACAAATCGAGGTCTAAACAACTTTCTGGAACCCTTGTATGTATCTCTGAGGGGATGATGCTCCTGTGGGCAGGAGCCTTAACAGAAAAGGTACATTTCCGTGCCTATGTAAGATAATAGAGCTTAATAGAAGGGACCTGGAACACACGCATTCTGCAAGAATGTACTAGGCAGGCAGAAAGATTTGGAGATACAATATCCCTCAAGTATCCAAGCTCTGCCATTAAGAAATTTATGGGTAACAACCATTACCTTGAATTGCTCGGGAAGCCAACTGGCAACCAATGCAATTCACCTTGCAACAGTGACACCTGAGAAGTACCTATTTTTCTCGCACCACTGCATGTTGTAGTAATTACTATTTATTAATTAGGAAATTATTCTTACTAATAAATTTCCAAAAAAAATATTAATATAAGAATGTGAATGCTCTCAAAGAGAGAATGATGAAAGACCACAGGTATCTCCTGTATCTGCAGTGAAAACAAGGATTTAGCTTTGGTTACTACGACTCATCTGTGCTCAGTAAAAAAAAGCAGATTTTGCACACATGTTCACACATAAACATCCCAAACAGAAACTATTATAAAAGAAGGAAGACTTAATGATTGAGACATTTGAACATGGGTAGCAATTCCAAAGAGTGCAAAGATTTAAGCATTCAAAATCAGCATGCATATCTACTTTTTGAGCAATATAACATATTTCACATTTCAAACAGGAGCAGTAAAGCATAAAGAAATAATGGATGGATGGATAGATGGGAATTTTATTGAGGCCTTGGTGCTTAGTTGTGGATAATTTAATGTCTCAATAGGAGTTTATCTGAGGAGTTCCTTCCACAGGCTGGAGCTAATTCTTCTTTTGGCTGAGTACTCTTCCCTGGAGAGTGGATTTAATCAACAAGGTTTCAAATTTCTTAGGATCAGCATTTTATTCTTCACTTGGCACTCCATAGTACCAAGTTAATATATTTATATGTTCCTGTACTACCTAACCTGGAATAGAAAAATCTGGATGAGCACTAGATGACAGCAGATTGCGTGTTTCTGTAAGCCTTTGCTACCATCTAGTGGTTATCTGGATTTCTGCAGACCAGATCTGATAGCTGTAATTCTTCCTGGTTTTGTTTTGTTTGTTTTTATTTTCAGCCAGGTAACTTGGAAATTAGTATAGTATAATCTCTCTGAGTCATAAAATTATTCCTCAAAGAACAGTACAATTTGTTCTTTGGATTCTTCAACTAAAACTGATTTATGATTTTCAATAGTTACATACACACATATGGTTGCTTTACATTATTTAGCCTCTTCTTAACTTGTTTTATATTTTATCTTTTGTATAGAAAATCAGGGTACTTTTTCCTCCTGTTTTCCCTAGCACAATCCTGTGAGAAGACTTGACTGAAAGCTAGTGACTAGCCCAGAGGTTACCCAGTGAATACTTGTGGCGGAGAGTGCAGAAGAATTTTTTGTCTCCATGCTGTTAGTATGACATCTAAAGCACTATCTAACCTCATCACCAATATGCCATATTATCACCAATATACACATTAATGTGTATGTGTGTGTATACATGTTTATGTGTGTGGGTATATTCAAATTATGACTTCTGCAGTTTTTTTATTATATAAACAGAAAAAGATATTAGAAAAAACTTCTTAATCTAGAACACAAATGGGACACAAGATGTCACTCCCAAGATAACTGAAGCATTTCGCACTTTTGAAGAAAGGAGTAATTTTTTAATGTTTAGATTAACAATTTAGCTATTAATTTGGCTAAAGATTTTATACTAACAATTTGACTAATACATTAGCCCAAACATTTTTTTTAATTGAAATACTTATTTTATTGCCTGGTAATGGCATTTCACTGGTGCATTACAACCAGGTCAACCTCATTATTTTAATAAAGATACTGAATTTGTTGGCTTGAAGACTATTCTATATTTATTATTTTCCTTCACTAAAGATTTTTATGCCCAAAGTGCCTTCACTGAAGTCATTCCATGATGCATGAATTGTTCTTGCACAATAGCTTTTCATCCAGTGTTCTACCATAATACAAGATTGCCTGGATTATATTTTGCTTCTTCTACTTTGTATCAGGAAAGCTGGATAATTATATAGAGCTGTATCATCACAGTGGCAAAGCGTACAAATTTCCTAAATCTCTTTGCTGCCACCTATATGTAGTCTGGGTTTTTGCAGCCTATATATGATTACCCTAGAACAGGGATGCCAAGCTGTCTCAGGAATTCTGGGAGTTGAAGTCCACAGGTTGTAAAAGAGCCACAATTGCCCACCCCTGCCCTAGAAGATACCAGTCCTGATTGCCCTGTGAGATATCATATACAAGTCAGTTGGCTTTCTTGGACGTTTCAATGATTTTCAGATTTTCAGTGGGCTTCTTTTGGCTATGTAACTTAAGTAGGAGGATAATTATTTTTCTCCACCTTGGATGAGCAAATGGTACTGGGGGATTATTGCTATGCTCAGTGAGGTTCTCCATAGCTGTCCACAGATTCTAACATATACATGTTCATCTAAATAGATTTTATCGTGTTCAGGAAAGCTTTCTACTCTCTCTCTCCTTCCAAAAAAGCAGATATATATAGTCTCTGGATACTTACAGATCCAGAATTGACATTGGAAATTCAATGGCCTCAATTGGCTTCAATTTCACTTACTTAGGTCAATTGGCCTCAATTTCACTTCAATTCAATTAAATTGGCCTCAGTTTCACTTATTTAGGTCATTAGCTCAGCCATTAAGCTGATTACCAATCATGACACTGAGATAGACCTGAAACAAAGGGATAAGAAAGAAAATCCCCATCTTCCAAGACTTCCGGTTTTAAGACATCACTGACTGAACTGAAGTTATAAGAACAAAAATGTGAATAGATCTGCCTTTGTAGTTTTAGACACCTTAGGATAAAGATACAAAAACGTGCAAACTTTGAGACTAGAGAAAAAAACAAAAAGTAGGAAAACAGGAAAGCAATGTTTGTAAGAGCTAAGCACAACTAAGAGCTAAAATCACCCTTTCTTGGTGATAGGGCTATACAGATTAATAGGGGCAAAAGGTCATCACTTTTTGCCATAAATTTCATTTGTTTGGCTCAAAAGGAAGGAAAATCTCCTTGAGCAAAAGAAAAAACATGTCTGATGACTTTTTGATTTAATAGGCTAATAATTAAAGACAGGTAGGTTGATAATTAAAGATATATAAGCTGATAAGAAATTCCATTTGACTATATAAAGCCTGATGTTTAGAGTAGTAAATTAGGTGTTTCAGCAAACCCTCTTAAAATACAGGAGAAATAATGTCTGGAATTCAGTACTGTATGTTTTTTATGTATCTTAATGTTTGAATGATACGTTTAATGTATCTGTTTTATGTATTTCTTATCCTTACAATATTTTATTAATAACATAAAAGCAGATACTTCAAAATGAAGGATAGGTTAGACTTTTCCTGTGTAGAGGGTTTATTTGGAAACTTATTGTCCTTACCCAGTAAATCTTAGGATATCAAACTCAGATATATTTTTGGGTAGGATTTAAAATTACTTGGAAAAGGAGAAAGAAAAACAATGCCTCACTAAAAATCCATTAGCATCTTGCACAAACGATATTCCAATCAAAGCTAATTAGTTTGGCTAGCTCATATAGGTAGCCAGCAAACTCCACTTCCCCAAGTACTGATGATGTTACCTAGCCTGGGAATGAAAGGTCTGCAGGAAGAGAAGAAACCTCAAACACCAAATACCCAACAAAAGTGAAACCTGCATTAAACAATTCAGCAGTTTCTGATAATCTTTCATTGGGTATACAGTAGTTGTGAGCAATGAAAAATCATTTGGTTTTTTTCCCCAGTACAGCCCTTAATTACTTGCAATAACCAACTTTCTTTTTAAGGATAACACCTCAGTCTTCTTTCCTAAAAGATTTTGTGCAATTTCTGCAAGATAAAATCGCTCAGATCCAGTTAGGTCTAGACTCCGACTGGGCAGGACCGGGCGGGGTGTCAGCGAGTCTTGAAGGTAATATCTGGGTTGACTTTGACCCTGTGTCCTCAGAGGACAGGATTGTGGGTAGATTGGGAGCTTCCACATATTTGTTGGACCCGTGTCCCTCCTGGCTTGTTGTGGCAACCAGAGAGGTGACCGGTGACTGGATCCAGGTCATCATCAACATTTCTTTGAGGGATGGGGTCTTCCCGACCACCCTTAAGGAGGTGATGGTTCAACCCCTCCTCAAGAAGCTGGCCCTGGATCTAGCCGTTTTGAACAACTTCTGTCCTATCTCCAATCTTCGCTTTATAGCGATGGTTGTTGAGTCTGTGGTGGCTCACCAACTTCCACAATTCCTGGAGGAAACGGACTATCTAGACATGTACCAATCGGACTTCAGGCGCAGACACAGCACGGAAACGGCATTGGTCGTCCTGGTGAATGGTCTCTGGTGGGCCAGAGATAGAGGCTATTCCTCTATCCTGGTCCTACTTGACCTCTCAGTGGCTTTTGATACCATCAATCATGGTATCCTATTGCGAAAGCTCGGGGGATTGGGGGTGGGGGGCACTGTGCTACAGTGGTTCTCCTACTACCTATCGGGTCATATGCAATTTGTCTGGGCACAGGGTCAGAGATCCTCCCCAAGGCCCCTCACTTGTGGGGTACCTCAGGAATCGATTCTCTCCCCCCTGCTCTTTAACATCTATATGAAGCCACTGGGTGAGATCATTCTCACCCAGTGGCGAGAATGGGGTGAGGTTTTGGGGTGAGGTATCAGCAATATATGGATAATACCCAGCTGTAAATCTCCACTTCTGACCAACCTAGGGATGCTCTTTCCATGATGACTAAATGCCTGGAGGCAGTACAGGTCTGGATGGGTAGGAACAGGCTCAGACTCAACTCGTCCAAGACGGAGTGGCTGTGGATGCCGACATCTCCTGATCTAGTGGCCCCACCACTTGTGATGGGAGGGGAGTCACTTACTCCCTCAGAAAGGGTTTGCAATCTTGGTGTCCTCCTGGATTCACGGCTGTCTCTAGTTGACCACCTGATGACCATGACCAGAGGGGCCTTTGCACAGGTTTGCCTTGTGCACCAGTTGCGCCCTTTCCTAGACAGAGATGCCCTTTGTACAGTCACCCACGTTCTTGTCATCTCTTGCCTGGATTACTGCAATGCCCTCTACATGGGGGTGCACCTGGAGGCTCCAGCTGGTCCAAAATGCAGCCACATGGGTTGTTACGGGAGCTTCCCATTACTCCCATGCTACACCTCTCCTGCACGAGTTGCACTGGTTATCAGTGGTCCTCTGGATCCACTTCAAGGTGCTGGTGCTTACCTATAAAGCCCTTCATGGCATGGGCCCGGGTACTTGCAAGAGCACCTACTGCTAGCCTCTCATCAACCAGGGCACTCGCATAGGGCAGCCCTCCTCTGGGTGCCGATGGCGCCCAGGATAAGTGCGTTCTCTGTGAGCACGCTGACCCTCTGGAATGGTTTACCCACCGGGCTCAACATGACTCCCGACCTTTGCTCCTTCCGCAAGGACCTAAAGACGTGGCTTTTTAAACAAATCACTTGACCTGTGAGGTGTTTTAGTTTGGTTTTAATATGGGTTTTAATTGTTGTATTTTTAATTAATCTAAATTAATTTATTTTTACTGTTCTACGGTTTTAATCCTTTGTGAGCCACCCCGAGTCCTTCGGGAGAAGGGCAGCATATAAATAAATAAATAAATAAATAAATAAATAAAAAGATAGATAAATAAATAAAGTAACATAGCTTTCTTTTCTTGGCAGGTAAGAAAATCAGGAGAAAAAATGTTGGATCCATTAGCAATAGTTTCCCATGCAAATATGAGAATTTAGTCATTATTTAGAATCGGTATTTTTGAATTGTCTGTCTGTATATCTTGGAACAGTTATGGAATCGTTTTTCTTTGCTTTTATTTTGTTGCCATAATAGCTGGGTTGAACAATAAAGTTCTCATAATTGGAACCAGTAGTTTTGTCCTTGACTCACTTTTGCTAATCTGAACACAATTCAGCCGGGGAAACCAGAGAAGTACATTGAGGCTTAAAGAGAAAACTTTATGCACTGATTAGAGCTCATTGCTTGATTCTTTGTATGCAATTCACCAAAATAGTTGTTTTACCCCAAATGACAGAACTATTACATAAATGAATGCAAATATACGTGTCACAGGATGTTGCAAGATCCAATATGGTTGGTCACTGGGAGCAGAGATTCATTCTTCCAAGCTTTTGGACTCGTGCTGGAGCCCATCCTCAGGGAACTTCTCTCTCCCGGAATGTATGCTTTGAGCTATTATAATTTGTTATAGTAGCATTTTCCTTTCTTCGTCAAAACATTTCTAACCAGTTTGTAGTCTGAGTCAATAAAATAGTTTAATTGGTAGATCATTGGTTTATTAGAAAGTTGGATTAGGGAACAAAGATAACGTTAGACAATTTGATCAAAATTGTTAAGACCATCATGTTCCTTTATCAAAAGAACAGACAGAGCATGGTCATGGTCATACTAAGCAAATTCATTAGAAATACTTCAGACAGCTCCTGGGCATTTCCAAATTTAGGTGTCTGCTGCCTCGTCCATCTGGTGGCCTTCCTTTCTAATATTTTCTTCTTCTGCAAAAGCTAACTCTAACAACCATTGGCTATGTGGAGCTCTGAAACCACATGTTTATTTTCTCCAGCTATAAAAAGTTTATAAGGGGAGCTGGTATTCTTATGGAGCACTGTGCAGTGATTTGCTACTACATTCCACTCTTAAAACAGAAAGAGCTCTGTGTTTCTTACCAGAGGGAAATCCTTGTGATTTGACTGTCAAGCAGCCAACAAGACTACAGACACCTCCTAAATATTGCTGATTTTGCTATTTAACAAACTCTATGAAAGAGAAAGAAATTTACATATTTGAAGAATGGATCTGGCTAGTTCCAGGATCAAGAATATTTGTAGGTAGAACACAATATTAAAAGTAACTCTCTCTCTCGTAATTAGACACAGTGTTCAATATTAGAAAGGAAAAAACTCCTAACTCCAAATACCTTACACCTATGTGTTAACAAAAATCAGGGGATCTCTGATTCATTTCAGTTAAATTGTATTTATTATCTTTGAGGGACTTAAGTTAATACTTTTTGTTAAATGTATTTATACAACTATAGACATATATATTTCTGATAAAATAGCTTTGGGAGTTATGCAATTTTTCCCCAATACATTTCATTTTTAATTTATCGAAAATTTATAATATTTGTTTGGTGGTGAGAGATCTTTTATTTAAATACTTGAAGCGATTAAAATCATTAAGGCTGCATAAAATGGACCCTATTCATTAAGTTTCTCTTTTTCAAATAGAGTAGAATCATTTATTTATTTATTTTATTTTTAATTAGATTTATATGCCGCCCTTCTCCGAAGACTGAGGGCGGCTTACAATGCGTTAAGCAATAGCCTTCATACTTTTGTATATTTTATACAAAGTCAGCTTATTGCCCCCACAAACTGGGTCCTCAATTTACCTACCTCAGAAAAGATGGAAGGCTGAGTCAACCTTGAGCCTGGTGAGACCCGAACTGGTGCAATTGCAGACAGCTGGATGTTAAGAACAGGCTTTAGTCTGCTTATTAGCCTGTTGAGCTATCCAAGGCTCTTGGATAGCTCAACAGGCTAATTTGATGTACCTAAGTTTCAGTGTTCCCAATGTTGCAGTATTGCCATTCTTGCTGCTGTTAATAAAAGCCTATCTCTTAAATGTAGGTTCTCTTTAATGAATATGTTAGAGTCCTAATTGCAATGTTTGCTTAATCTTATTAATATGTTATCTCTATTAAGACCAACATTTCTGTACTATATTACAATACCACCATAAATGTATTAATGTTTCCTTCTCTGTACATCCTTTCCAAACTTCAGAATGTCTCCAATACAATCAGGATGAAGAACTATTTGTTGAATACTTGAAGATGCCTTTCTTGCATTTTTGCTGATAGTTTGGCTTTCTTCCTTCAAACTGAAGAAGCACAGACTACATTGGGGTCCCTAAGTCTCATGTTATATTTGTATTTTTATTATTTTTACAAAAGACTAAAGGCTGTAAACATATCCACACTTATTCCTTCTATTTTTCCCTCAGTCACAACCTGTGTGGTGGGTTAGGCTGAGAGGTAGTGATTGGTCCAAGGTCACGCAGCTGATTTTCAAGCCTAAAGCAGGATTAGAATTGATAGTCTTCTGGTTTCTAACCTGGTGTTTTAACCATTAGACCAAACAGGCTCTTGTACTTATTGAGAAAATAGTTCCAAAGACCTCAAGCACAACCAAAGCATATTTTGTAGCAGAACTCCTCATTGTAGGAAAGTTACTATAGATAATTTCCACTTTGGTTTCCATCCGGCACACTCCCGGTCAACCCCTACATCCACCCAGTCCAGCTATCAAAAATATAGCATCATCTTTCTTTATTAAACATTTATTAAGCATAAGTCAATATTAAAAACAGTTGGGGGTAGGGAGAAAAGAACAGAAACAAAAAGAGAGAGAAAAGGCAGGGAAATACAGGGGAAAAGAGATGAACTACAGGCAAGAATTTACACTACAGTATCAACGTTTATCTCTCAAAAGGCCCAGAATTTTCCAGAGTCAGGGAAGTAATATTGTGGGTAATTAGGCAAGGCACGTGATGATCTTTAATATGGAGTTAGATAGATTTCAAGAGAAAGAAAACCACATGCTGAGATGCGAAGGCCTCAAGGCGTGCCCTTAGAACCACAGTACATTACTTCCTCCTCTTCATTCAAGAAGCTTGTCTCTTTCTCCTTTTTCCCCTTTTCACTATTTGCGTAGCTTTTTATATGGCATGTTTCTTCCAAAATCAAAAGAGTGAACATAGTTGCAAGCATCTATACCCTTCATGCTGTCCTCTGGTTGTTATGATTATGGGTGATATGATCAGACCATGATCCCTCCCAGTGGTGGGATTCAAGTAATTTAACAACCGGTTCTCTGTCCTAATGTTTTCTTCCAACAACCAGTTTTCCAAACTGCTCAGAAAGTTAACAACCAGTTCTCTCGAAGTGATGCAAACTGGCTGAATCCCACCACTGATCCCTCCCCAACTTTCTCCAGCTTGGCTTCTTTTACATATGCTGAGACACAGATTCTCTCATAATAAGATCACATGTTTCCCTGATGCTCTCTTCCTTGGGCAGCAAAGCCTATTTTTTCAATTTATGTGTGATGCACTTCAAATAACAAAGGTTCTGTTTTGTGATTTGCAGTGTTGGTGCTAAAGGATTTACTTGGAAGTAGTTCATTTTCCCAGTCACCCTCCTTCCCTATTAAATCTGGAATTCTTTAGTAGATTTCATAAGATATTTTGTCAAAGAGAAGCAGTAGACAATTGAAGAACCCACCTTTTTCTTTTTTTCATGTATATATTTATTATGTTTTATCAATAATAAAATACACACACACAAAAGCAGAAAAAAACCATACATCCAACAGTAAAAACAAAAAAGAAAAAATGTGTACATATAAGGAAAAAAAGGGGGGAAGAGACTCAAACATCCAACATTAAACATGTGTGTGTGTGTGTGTGTGTGTGTGTGTATTTTCTTACTTTTCGTAGGAGTTATGTGTGTTTTTCTTTTAGCCAGGTTTTTCCTACGTAACCAAGATTTTTCTGCAGCCCTAGTTGAATGAAATCACATCCACTGGATGTGATTTCATTCAACCAGAAAAATCTTGGTTACGTAGGAAAAACCTGGCTAAACACACACACACACACACACACACACACACACACACACACACACGCTTTTATATATATATGTATGTTTCATACATACATACATACATACATACATACATACATACATACATATATTATATATATATATAAAAAAAATAAAAAAGCAGTCAACAGGTTATCCACTCCTTTCTGTGTAAGCAACATCAAACCTCTTCTACAACCACAGAGATGCTACTGGCTCACCAATTGATAGGATTGTCATTGTTGGAAAAGTATTTTGCTGCAAAACTGTGGCGTCAAGTGATCATCAAGATTTTGATAGAAAGAACGTCATCATGATCACTAGATGACATTCTTTACATGCCAATAGTCCAAAATATTTGCAAATGGCCAAACAACATGTACTGAAAACACTAATGGGGAATTAGTAATTGATTCCTACTTTTTCTCTGTGGAAATATGACACAAAGATTTTTGTTATCCCAAAGATTGCCATAGCTCAGGGGACAGAATATTAACTAAATGATATTTCTATGCTCTCTTATTTGAGGGAGTACTGATTTATTCATGATGTTCCCCCCCCCCCCCAATGATTTGGGGGTTCCAGAAAATCAGATGTGAAGACAATTTCAAAAGCCTTTGGAAAGATAGAGAATAGAAATGATGCTATATGGAAGTGCCCTCAATTCTTTAGAATCTATCTTGGTGATTAAGAGGGGTTATACTTAACCATCATAATCATATATTTTATCTAATAAAGGAGAATGTTTGTAGTTCAGGGTTGAAATGAGGGATCCTTGGTGCTCTCTAAGCTTGGTTGTTTTCTTGCAGATGATTCATTACCTAAGCTAGGTAAGATAAACAATGCTAAAAAAAAACCAACCTCACAGAGCACCAAGGACTTCTCAATATTTTATCTTTCTTGTTAAAATGAAGTCAAACCAAACCAAACCAAACCAAATCAAATAATGGGATTATGCAGATTGAAGCTTTTCTAAAATGGTGTCTTTCATATCTATGAAAAAGCTCCCCTCAAAAAACTATGGTAGTCCAAAACATCTGAAGGGTGACAGATAAGAGATGTTGGGTTACTTTGGATGGCTGAAATGGATGCAAGGGCCCTTTTATTTTAATGGAAGACAAAGAACCAAAATTGTCATTTGCCATTAACCAAGCCTACCAGGCCTAACTAGTTATGTCTATGATAGAAATTTCTTCCAGTTTTTTAGGAAATGATGAGTCAAAATGTTGTTGGCAAAATTGTATAATCCTATGTATGACATCCTTTCAACACAATGATAATTCAGAGAATGTTAATCACAATTTTAAACCAATACTAAGAAGTGCACTTTTCTACATACCGTAGCTTTCCAATCAAGGGAGAAGCAAATGTTTTCAAATGTAGAACCATATTTCTTGGGTAACTAAACTTCTTTTACAGTGCGAGGATTCAATAACAGTTTCTAACCCATGAAAATTCAGTAATTATCCACTTAGCAATTGTCACTTTCTTTCTTGAAAACTGGTCATCTAGAAGGCTGCATCTGCTAAATTCAGCATGAATATATTAATGGTGAACTCTGGGTATGTAAAACAGGCTGTAGCCCAACTTCAATAAATGTGTTAAAAAAAATAATACCCACACTGGATTGTTTGACTTGAAGCATAAACATGTGCTTAAGGAAGAGAAGTTTGACAGCTCAGGGACTTAATCTTTTTATTAGCAATCTTCAGTGTCCATTAACCTGTCTCCCTGGATTTCCTTTTGTGTCATACTAGAAGCAACTCTTGTAACAAAATAAAGAGGTATATGTAGAAATTTACATTCTTTATATTAAAAATGCCTTAGGTAGCTAGCTTTGGGATTGTTTTCTCATGCAGCAGAGAACCATCTCTAACCGTTTCTAACTCCTAGGTAATTGCTAAGTGATTTGTTTCTGTATCACTTATGCTTTGCTCAATTCATAGGACAACTCAAAGCTCAAAAGTAGCTTCCTATATAATTGTCTTTTAAAATAAAGTGTTAAAAAAGCTGTGGAGTGACAATGCAGTGAAAGTAGAAGCACTCACAAAAAAGCAGATGGAATTTTTGCTTTTGAATGCAATGTGTTACAAACCATATCACATACTATCAGTTCAGATAGCATACACATGAATGAATCTTGCTAATGTAAATAAAGTATTATCTGAGAGGTCATACTGTATTCCTTAGTGAAATAATATGAAAAGCAAATCTTGCTAATTTGAAAATACTTTTCGGAACTCTTAAGATTGCATATTATATTATGCATATTATATATATTATATATATATATATTATATTCCAGGTATTTATATTTGGAATATAAACATGTCCAAGTATTTTTTATGGATAAACATAATTTGGATATGTAGATGCTTGATCTATTTATAATCAAGAATTTAGGCACTCTTCAGTTCTCAGTGCAGTTCTGATGCTCATAGCCAGCATCCCTCTTTATTTTTCAAAGAGAAAGAAGAGGCTAGTAGAAAGGCAGGGATGTGGCTGCAGAACATCTCCCTTGGAAGTACAGTACTTGGGTCAAGCAGAATCTCAAAGGCCAAATCATAGTAGCTAAAGAAAAATATCAGCCTTTGTAATGAAAGAATTGGGGCCATTTTATGGAGTTTGGCTTCTACAAGCCCATTATGTTATTCTTCTTTAAAAATGAAATTACCATTGTTAGGTTTAGATGGCATTTCAAGATCAGCATGATCAGAACTGCCTTGACCAGAACTTCCCTGGTCAAGATATTTTGACCCTTAATGCCAGTGGATATTAGTTTACACGTTACTTCTGAGTGCATAAGTGTCTTTCTCATCAACCTTCCACTAAGAAAGTTAATGGAGGTGAGACATTTGGACATACAGATAGTGAAGGTACTTCAATCTCAGTGCTTAAGGTCACACCCCTTCTCCTTCAACTGAACTCCTCTAGTGTTTCTGGCAATTACTACGCATGCGGCCTTGAGCTCCTGGAAGAAAAGTAGATTATAAATGTAAAGATATAAATACTGTAAATATTTGCTATGTTGCAGGGACGCTGGCAGAAACCATTCTTACGACAATTATGGTTGTGGTGGGGTCTATATAGCTACCATTTTAACATACATCTTGTGTGTACATATACAATACTTTTATGTTTGCAAGGCGGCTCATAATGAAACCTTAACTATAATTTTTAAATGTCTAACGTTTAAAGCGTATGGTTACAATTGGGGCTAAAACATATTTCTATGTCATTTTGATGCCCACCATGGGACATTCATACCAGAAAAATACTTAATGAAGATCGGTGTATAAATATGTCAAGTAGGTTCTTGTTTTTAACCAAAGTGCATAATTTAGGCATAACTACCTCACACGGAGCCAAGTAAACTAGAGGAAGGGAAACCAGGGAGTCTCAGAAGCTGGTGCAATTGAAGTAAATCCCAAAGTCGAAACTCCAACTGGGAATTAAAAAAAAAAAAAAGCTAAAATGTGACTGATTAACTGACAATAATCCTTTTAGCAATATATTTTGTTCTACTGTAAAGGCCAAGCTTTCTTTTAATAGAAGAAAAACAAATGAACTTATTTAGGTCAGCCCTCAGAACAGATTGTCAAAAAGAATGACAGTTAAACGTTTGGACTTGCAGAGTGAATATTATATTAAAGAGAGGCATTGTATTCTATTTAGAATCCAGAAGTAGTCTCTCTGTCTGTCTCTGTGCCATTACTTAGCCTCAGAGAGCAGAGGCTACTGTCAGACTAGAAGGGGAATTCCCGTGGTGCAAAAGTGAGCCAAGTAAGATCTTTTTCTAGAAGTATTCTGGTAAGCATTGCTTGAGAATCAAGGCTTGCTCCTACCCTTGTCTGCAGATACCTTAATTACATGTAAACCACAGGATCTTCCCCTCCTGTTGCACCATGAAGAAAAAAGTATGGATAGCTTCAGACATCCGTTTGTCAAGTGGTGGTAGGTTACAAATTATGTGTAAAGTCATTTCCAGAGGACAAAAAAATCAGTAGCAGAAACACTTGGATGTCTCCTCACTATATGGTCGGACAGGAGATTAGTGACTTTCCAGCATGATTTACCAGCAGTGAGTTCATACAGAATTACTAGAGCAGAGATGCAATCTGTACTCCATGCTGCAATTAGGGAAGAAATAGATAGTGGTGTTGAAATTAGGCCAAGCTGTGGGTGTCAACTCATCTGATCCAAGAGAGAACTGAAGTTGGCCGGACCAGCTAAAAAGAGTAGCCTCTTTTTAGCTGGTCCAGCTAGACTGGAGTTTGGAAGGTCTGTTTCCCATTTCTTTGAATGCAGTGGCACTGCTGGCTTTTTCACGAAAAGAAGCCTACCCAGGCATGACTCATAGGACATCCGCATTAGATTTTCTATAGTATTTAATTTTCCACAAAGGCAGCTGCAACTAAAGCTACATTAAATATAGGCTTGGTAATACTTTTGACATACGTAGGCTGTCATGAAAAATTAATGGAAAACGAAAGGGGAAAAACCACATGAGGGAGGCAGCTGACTTTCTGAAATAGGTCTGTAAAGGACTTGTGGTTTATGTCCCCCAGGGTTAGAAAGAGCATTTTAGTCGCATAGGTATTCTCAATTTGGGAGTAGAGGCTTGCCCTAGGAATCCAATCCTAGCCATTCCTTCAATGATTCTAATGGAAGCAAAGTTTTGATGCCTCATGGATCAACATTCAGGACAACTTTCATTTTTCTGGCTTGACTTGGTCCTGAGAGCAAAGTCATCATCCACATTCTATCATGGCAGCCTGGTGACTTTCAAATTCTAGGTGTTTCTCTGTACCCCTGAAGGATGCCAGGTAAGGGAAGACTGCTAGATTCATCGTTAAAGATATATAAATTATTCATGTTCAATTTACCATGACTATTATGAGAATATCAGAAATATGCTTAAATCATTAATGGGATCCAAATATGCTTGGATTTAGTTGAATAATCCATACAATATTTCTTAACAACCTGATGCCTACTACTATTTTCATCACAAACCATTTTAACATATGGTATTCAAGACACTCTCCAGCCTAGAAGTCTTCTTAACAATTATTTTATTGCCTACCGATTTTGTTGTCCTCAGCAGGTTTGAGGCATCATGATTTTTATGAAGAACTTAATATTGCATCTCAGATTCCGTGCCATTGCAGAACATATGGCACAAGTTATTAATTCTTCCAAAAGACACGGTTCAGAGATTTTCCTGTATCTCCTCTTTCAGAAGTCCATTTCAGCTGCCACGAGAAAGTCTCCTTTTCAGTTAATACTGCCTATTCTTTTCTAATGAAAGATGTGCAGCCCAGATGGAACTTCCGCTTCTGACACCCATCAGAGTAGCAATAGGAAAAACAAAATAATCACACAAAAGGCAACCAGCACATGCACAGAGAGCTATTAAACATTTGAGAAGGGTTTACGATTCAGGATTGGGGTAGAGTAGGTTCATTTTGCACTTTGCCTTTATACATTTTCCTATTTTAATAAAAATAGTTTGAGACTGAATAACCAGAACTGCACAGGATATTTTAAAAAATGGTTTTATTCTGAATTTTTAAATCAACATAAATTGATGTATTTAGGCATACATTTTATACTGTATAATGCAATCACATTGCTTATGATTTGGAATGTAGTTGCAATAATACTTTGAAAGAATGAGATTATTTTGCCATGGCATGCATTCTAAAATAAATTATACCTCACATTAGAAAGTAGAGTTCTTTGCAAAGTACCACTTATTAAGCATCTCAGATGATTTGGCAGCAAGATTCTGGCCCCAACCAGTGGCAGTCCTTCAGAAATTGTTAGTAGGGTAGAATCATGTTCTTTTCCTTAAAACTCTTCTACCCTTTTGCAATAATAAATTCATTGCTAATAACATACATGGAAAGAAAGATTGCTTAAATACTGGAAAATCAAATTTATGATGGCATCTTAGAGCCGTAATTCCCAGTGTGTTCCAACAAATTAGGTAATGTAAGACTCCAAGAAACTCCCCCCTTCCCCTCTCAACAGGCCTATTATTACAGTTCTGTCTCCTTCCAGTCTTTTTTAGTCTTATGATCAGTAAATCTGCTGCGTTTGGGCATCAAGAATAAATGAGAAGGACCAGAAGCTCAAAAACCACAGTATGCACTACCACAGCAACATATGAAGTTCAGTGAGCAGGAGCAAGCCAAAATCCGTGTGTGGAGGTATCCCATTTGAGACTGGGGGGAGGGGGGAATCTTAACCTACTTCACATACACATTCCCCCCTCTCCAAAAGGAAATGCCTTCAGAAAGATTCAGAGCTTCCTTCCTAATGCAAATCATGTGGGTGGGATATTGATCAGAAATATGGGAGGGGACATTTTTATAGAGTATCTTGTTAGACAACAGAAGGAGAAAAAATGTTTGTTTTTTTTTTTAATTTGATTTATATGCCGCCCTTCTCCGGAGACTCAGGGCAGCTTACAATGCGTAAAGCAATAGCCTTCATACTTTTGTATATTTATACAAAGTCAGCTTATTGCCCCCACAAACTGGGTCCTCAATTTACCTACCTTAGAAAGGCTGGAAGGCTGAGTCAACCTTGAGCCTGGTGAGATTCAAACTTACAGTAATTGCAGACAGCTGGCATTAATTACAATGCTTTTAGTCTGCTGAGCTATCCAGGCTCTTTTGTTAGTCTAAGTTAAATTGATTTATGCCCAAGTTTACTGTACAAACTGATAGATGTCTAATCATGAGTCTCACTGAATTCCAAAGGACTTACCTCCAGGAGATAGGATACAAAACAGCAGCATTAGTCTTGCAAATTTAATAGTTTATTCAACTGAAGAACCAATTGAATCAGATGAAGAGCAAGATACTGCGAGTTAGTTACATTCATAATGTTCTTTTAAAAAGTATTTTAAATAGTATTTGTTGCAAAATACAACATGTTTAGGTCACCCTGGTTTCTTATATTACCTAATTTGTTGGGTACATTACCTAATTACATTACATTCTTACCTTTTACTTTTGTAAAAAGCCCTGCTAAAGCACTAACACAAGAGAAAGACTAACATTCTGAACATTTCCAGAAATAGTGTTGATGACAGTTTTGACTAAGAAGTAAATAGGAAGGCAGTGCAAGTTTGGGCTATAAGAAGAATGAAGAGATAGGCTTTATTTACTAAATGTGTCAAAGTAAAAACAAGTAGTACAGAAAATCCAATTTTATTTATATATAAATTGAAGGGGAATATAGTGATGTATAGCATAAATCAAAGTCTAAGAATTATGAGTGAATTTTTTCTTCCATTATAATAAAATCATGATTTTGTAGACTAAATGGGAGGAAAAAGTATCCATTAAAGACAAATGTCTATTAAATCAGACAGTATGGAATGTATAGACATTTTATGGCCTGACATTTTATTGAAGTCAATGCATATCATTTTTTATAGGTCCAAAGATTTTACTAAATGTAGCCAATAATACAATCGGGATAATCTAATGAAGATAAACAGGGAGAAATTCTGAATTGATAAAATAAATATTTTTTCTTCTTATACAAGCCATCATCGCTTTAACTATCTGCCATTTGAAAACAGAGTAAGTATGAAATATTGGAATCCATTCTCAATTAACTACAAGAATTATAAGAAATTACTTGAAAATGATTCACTATTCTACTTGTCCAAATCTTTGCAGCAGAAGCTCTTAATGCAAGAGTATAACTCCTTGATTTCAGACTCAGGCCTGACAACAAATCATTACATGAAGCATAGAAGGAATTTGTAAATATCATATGGTCATGTAAATAGTTCATGACAGTGGACAGTGATTTCTATTTTGGGGTAACTAAGCTAAAAGATCTTGGGATACATTTCTTCCTCTCTTTGTAGAGCTAAGATAAGAGACACTGTGACAAGAGATGTCCTGCTTTAGAGATGGAGATCAGTGGAAATGAATCATGGGGTGGTCATTCTTGAAAATGGGCTGGCTAGATGTTCCATACTCATGCTACTTCAGTGGAAGGAAATGCTGCCACTCCTTCTGTGATTTAAGTTTTTTCTAAAGACAAACCTTTGTATTCTGATCATATCTTCAGGTTTACAATGATGTTATGAATGTTAGCAGTTACCAGGCTTTCAATTATTACTTTTTTACATCAATAAAATAGAGTTCTAGTATTTCTTGTTGTGTGTTTCCTGACATGGTCTACATTGAAGGATTGACAGTACCACCCATAATACAATGACATGTCTTTTCTAATGGGGGCAACAGACAACCTGGAATTAGTTGCTAGAGTACACGAGGAGATGTCTTTTGTGTTTTGCTTGTAGATTTCCTAGGGGAACTGGGGTACAGAATGCTTTCGACTTGAACCAGCAAAGATCTTGTATTCTCAATTCTGACATTAACCCATTTTCCGTAACATTGAAGTAAAGTATGGAACCACAGCTGGCCTTTAGAGTCAGTTTAATGTCAGCATTCCAAATGATTCTAAAGTTTGGGGTGTTAGTTGGTGATATAAAGTTGCATAATAAACTTGGAAAAAGGTAGAAGAAAGGACAAGAACAGCCTGTCCATATGAAAACAATAATCATGTGATATTTATTGGCTGGTGGTTAAATGCTTCAAACATTCTGAGTAGTAAAATGTTAGGAAAAACTAGACTTCCTGATATAAAGACTAAAAATGTTTTTGGTTCCTCAAGCAGAAAAAAAAAGCAGTGATATTTTATGATAAGCAAAAAAATATTAATGAAATAAATTTCTAACTTAAAGTAGTATAAAACCCCCAGAGGGCACAATAGACTTGCCTTTAGGAGAGAAGGAAGCTCATGGTAGCCAAATACACAATCTGTGTATAATAAAATGTAAGGAAGTCTCAACTATAATTTCAGCAAGCACTGAGGCATTTCTTCAACATCTAGGTTTGGCAATATTTTCCCCAATATACAACAACTATAAATATATTAAATGTTGCCCTCCCAGCACAAACCAGGACATTGTTTAACGTTATTTGATCTCTTGGTTTTTCTAATGATTGTATTACATTTTCTTTCAAAGTGCACATTTCAATTTTTTATAGCTCTTTAATATCAGAAGAGTCTCGAATCTTCATAAAAAGGGCAGGAATCATCATACTTTGGATAACCTTCAAATAATAATTGCATATACATTATTTGAGTCTAGCAAGTTTAGGCCAACATTTAAAATTGTGCACTTATCCTGTTAAAAAGAAAAGAACAGGTTTTCTAAAACTAAAAATGAAAGTTGAATTGGAATTTATATATTACTATTAAAGATTGGATATGGATAATGTTAACCTTTGGAGAAATGCATGTCAAAATTCTCTACAGGCATTCTCTTCCAGTTAAATATTGAGGCAAGGAATAAGAAAACAATTACAATACAAGACTATAACAGTTCATAGATCAGTATCAATATCAATAATATAAATTATGCCAGCAATGAGAAACCTGAATGAATGTAGTAGACTTCATTTTTCAGAAAGGTTTCCACAATTTTTATCACACAATTGGTTCAATCCTAGATATGTGAGATAACTTGTAAAGTGTTGAATAAAATACATCTCAACAATAATTTAAAAAGATGCTTAGTTTTTTCTAAAGCAATGCTTTGTATATATCATAAATCCAATATATATTGCATTATATCCCTCTTGATGTTTCTTGATTGACTAATAATTCAAAAAGTTGCAATGAAATTTTTAATTACAAATAAAGCTAAGCCAAATTTTGAACATATTTTAGGAGTCTTTATTAATGCAAATTGCTCCCTAAAACTGAGTGATCTACAGCAGCAATAGCTGTGGAATGCATGTGTTTGTATGCGCACACACTGCAATCTGTACACAGATGTGTTTCTTAACTATAAAGTTGTCATGAAGTAGAGAGGGGCAGAATCCCTCCATCTGCAACATCACTTCCTTTTGGCACAAGGATGTCAAAATTGGAGATGATCAAAAGTGTCATGTCTTGGAGAATGTCCCTTATTTTTTTTATTTCCGATGATTTCCATGCATGTCTATCTAGGTTTTCTTTACACAAACATATGGAAGTGGTTTGTCATCCCAGTTTAGCCTCCTGGGATTTCATGGTGGTCTTCCATTCAAGTTCTTACAGCCATCTCAGGATCCAGTGTTTTCATCTGAAGATGCTTTTTGCTGTTATAATGTATATCCTTTCATGCAAGGCCATAATGCCACAAGAGGCAAAGTTCCTTTACATCCATTCCACAAAGTTTTGCAAGGGCTCACTAGGGTAAGTCCATTTGGCTTTTCAAGAACAGTGAAGATTGACCAGGTGTTGCCTTCCATACTTCAATATTAAACTTAAGTTGATCTTCAGCTTTGGAAAATGATTTACACAGATTGAACTTTGCAAAGGCCAAGTAGCTAAATTTTCAGACACACATGTTAATGTGCATTGATGAGTTCATGAGAGCAATTTCATGGAGCATTCAGACATCAGTTATCTTTTAGTCATCAGCCCATGTTCTACATCAATTTTATACTTTGTTTCTCTTAACGAAAATAATCTATTTAGTTTATGTAGTGAATTACATGGTTTCCATTTTTTATTTTTAAATTCATACTGAAATGAATGCATGTATGTAAGAAAAAATGATATTTTTTATAATTTTACAAATTAATATTTTAATAAATAATAATTTAAATAAAATATATAATTTAGTAAAGGAGTGACTTTTTCCTAGGCTATGCAGAACCCTGAAAATTAATGATCAGCAAAGAGATACTGAAAGTAGGTTCCAAGGGATCCTCAGATTATTTACCTCGACTATATTCTCTGTACAAGAGAGGAAAAGCATTTAAAATGCTTGGATCCATCACATATTTAGGAAAAAAATCATCATCTAGACTCTGAATAAATGATACTCTCAGTGTTCACATTTATTCACTATAAGGTCTTTAAAGAAGTACACAATTTCTAGCAATTGTTTCCCTCTATAAGTAGTCCTAGTAACAAATATGAAATAAGTATACTACAGAATCCATGCTTTCTCCATTAGTTCATATGACTCTGAGCCCTTGAAGTATGAACATTTCAGTATCTACAATCCTCTGCCTTTTAAAGTGTTGTTTGTATTGCCACCATATTAATATCTAATGAAAGGTTATATATGTAATTCTGGTCCTCTTGTGATATATGAAATATATGAAATTTTTAAAAGTGTCATTATTTTAAGTTATATTAGATATGTAGCCTTTTTCTGGTTTTAAAGGCCATCTGGCCTTACTTAAGCCACAAAATATAATTTCCATTTCTCCGGGATAGTTTAGCTGCATAAAGTTGGCTTATTGCCCTCTGGAAGAGTCATTGATTAAATGCATCCCATCACGTTTTCCTAGCTATGTTGCTATTCTGTACAGATGTACCATTGCAATCTTAAAAGCCCAACTTGATTCCTAACCTTAAAACAAATGAAAAAGATTCACTTGGCCAATAAAATGTAATAGAATAGCCTTCAACGTTGAAGTTATACCTATGACAAATGCCACTATCTATTTATCCTCAAATTATCTCTGGAAGTGTTTATGTACTATGAAACATTTTGCATGAGCTAGACAGGAAGCTATAAAATATTTTATGAGAACGGCACATGGTTGATGGCAGAGTTTTAATGCAAACGTGGTCCCTTCTAAATCTGAAGCCTGCCAGAAAGGAATTCTTTCCACAATAATCCTGCTTTGACCAAAGCCCCCCAAATCTAGAGAGACTCCTTCCAATGGACAGCCTCCTGAGAATGTGAAGGAACATCACATTTGGCTGCTACGTATGGAAAAGAAAAACTAACTCTTTTGTGGTACAAGGAGGGAAGTAAGAAATTATTCTTCAGACAATTAAAAGAACAGAACTTTAATTTCTATTCAAATGCTTAAAGTTGAAAGGCAACTTCTAACAGATGAGAGAAGTTTTGAATAAATAATATTCCATATATTTAGACAGGCTTGTTTTCCATGGACTTTCCCTCTTACTCTACATGCAATGAATGCAATCTTGAGTCTCCCCTATACAGGTTATGATACATTGTAATATATTTCTGTAAATAATTGTTCTTACCCCACACCCACTTGTGTTACTGAGATATGGTTGAACAGGGAATTGTCTCTTTAAGGATTCACCTATTCAGATTACTGAACTGTTCTCTGACTGACAATTCTTGGGAAATACCATCACCATCACCATCTGATAAAGTTTGGGGATAGGTGAAGCTGTTTGAGAAGATCATTTGCTGCTGGTGCCGCCACCACCTCCTGTAGCATATGAATAGAGGACTCCCTGCCTTACAGAAAGAGGTAGTATGGGGAAGCCTGTGCTCAATTCACCATTGAAGACTTTCTCTTTAAATATGGGATTCTGGTATTTAGTTTGGCCTCTGTAATTTTGTTCTGAAGTTGCTTTTAATTTGGTAATTTTATTTTAATGGTGGATTGTATTTATATCTATTTTGGATACTTCTTTCAGTATGTCCTTTTTGGAGAAGAACAACAAAATCTAAATATTTATGTAAATATAAATAATATAAGAATGTTCAAAATTAAGGAGGAACAGAAATAATATGAAATAAGAATAAAAGAAATGGGAAAATATAGGAACTATACTATATTCAGTCATTCTGGGAATAAATCTAGACTGATCCAAGAAAATGAGACAAAATGTAGCTTGTTTTCCTTACAATTTTTTCATTTTGGCTTATAATTCTTGCTTTTTGGAGAAGAGAAAGGTTATTATATGGGTTTATTGAACAAACTAGATTTTATAAATAATTGCCTGTCAGACTGTTCAAGACAGACAAATATACAGCAGACCAACAAAAACATGATCTGTCATATTTCTAAGAGAAATATATGTTGATTTTTCATTCTCTGGGGTTGTAAGTGTACCAAGTAAGAAATAAATGGCAGTGCTTTTTCTGCTTATGCATTTTTTAAAAAAAACAAAGATACATCTAGAGAAAGAATTTTTATTCCAGTATTCTTGGCCTAAAATGTTTTTTTTTTTGCATATATGCCTGCAGATCGAAACCAAATACAATAAATGCTGGTGTCCTTTAAAAGGTCTGGATGTTTACAGCAAGCATATAATTTTCCATCATTATGGATGCCAAGAAAAATAAGAAATCATGATAAAAAGAAAGGTTTAATCATACATTTCAGCAAGCACAGACAGAACATCAGCAATGGGTTTTCTTCTTTACTGTATACACTATTTTTAGTTCTTTAACATCAGATCAATTCCAGAAAAATGACATGCAAAAATGTTTTTAAAGTATAATTATGCCACTATGGAAAGCATAATACTGAATATATCAATTGCAATAATTCAGTAAAGTAACCACATCTAAACATTGACTTCTAAAGAGATTGATCCGTATAAGGCTGGTTATGGTGAATGTCCAGTATTTGGACTCTTTAAGTCCTTGGCTCTTATGATTAGCTCTACAGCAGCAACTTTTGGCAATGAGTCAGTCCTGCAGGGTTTAATGAAAACATTATATGAGATCCCATTCAAAAACGATGGCCACATTCAGATCTCATCATAGAATTGTGAAAGCTTTCCTAAAGTTTTAATAAAAAATGAAAATGAATATAGTCTTGTATAAATCTTGGACAAAAACAGAACACTGAAATTAGTTTGCAATTGAAAGGAATCCTTCTTGGATTGAGTAACATACCAACCGAAGAAAAGACAAGGCATTAGGTGCTTCAAGAAAAAGAAAAGAAAGGAATGCTGTAGTATCATTTCTTTCAAAAAAATTTCAGATAAATGAATTCACAAAGCTCTGGAAGCCTAGAAAAAGCATATAAACCAATAATCCTGTTGCAGTGGCAAAATGCTGTTTCCGTTTTCATTCCATAGAAAAAATTAGGATTACAATTTATTATTATGCTTATCTTAACAGAAAAATGCTTCCCATATAATTATTGTGAGAAAGGCATTTGCATCGGGGGAATACAAATATATATTTCTGTGTAGAAATGGGCTTTCAATTAATATCCCAAAGTACAAAGAATTATCCCTGCTTTCAACTTTTTGCATGATTCACTAAATGACTGTGTTTTTTTCCTGAGTGAAAGAGCCTCATTCTTGAACTACACAGAACAGGATTTCTCCATAGTAGGCAATTACGCTCTGTCTCTGCAAAGTGACTGACTGAAAATGAGGCAAAGAGAATAACAGAGTTTGAAGGAACCTTGGAGGTCTTCTAGTCCAACCCGCTGCTCAGGCAGGAAACTCTATACCATTTCAGACAAATGGTTATCCTATCTCTTCTTAAAAGCTTCCAACATTGGAGCAAGAGCCATGGTGGCACAGTGATTAGAATGTAGTACTGCAGTCTACTCTGCTGACGGCCAGCTGACGGCAGTTTGGCAATTCAATTCTCACTGGCTCAAGGTTGACTCAGCCTTCAATCCTTCAGGTGAGTAAAGTGAAAACCCAATGGGCAATATGGACTCTGTAAACCACTTAGAGAGGGCTGTAAAACACTGTGAAGCGGTATATAAATTTAAGTGCAATTGCTATTCCCAAGTTTTGGAGGCAAGTTGTTCCACTGATTAATGGTCCTAACTATCAAGAAATTTCTCCTTAGTTCTAGGCTGCTTCTCTCCTTGATTAGTTTCCATCCATTGCTTCCTCTCCTGCCTTCAGGTGCTTTTCATATCTGGTGCACAGATGGGCCGGAAACGCTTACATTTGCATGGCATCACTTTCTGGTGCAACTGTCAGTCCCATAGGACAGTCTCCCATAGGAGACTGTCATAGCATATAGTTTGGGCATTGCTATTTTTCAAAAATCCAGTTTGGAAGACCAATATTGTTATAGCATAGTTTAGTTGAACTCTAATGTTATATAACTATATTTAGATTGATTGTTAAAATATCATTATTTTCTGTTTCACAGTTCCTGGTCAGTCTATCGGTTTCCAAATTACACAAAATAACAATTGGCTTTTTAGATTTCTAAAAATCAACATTTCTCTAATTGTTTTCCTGGTAAGAAAAAACAAATAAGGCAATTAGCAGTTTGATGTAAATACAGCTTCTTTTAACTTTCTTATAAAGGTGATGAGTTTGTTCTTGAGGACTGATACTGTAATAATTTTGAGGAGGAGAGTAAACTGCAGAACTGTGCTTTTTACCATAACATCCCAAACATCCTGCCATTAATTAGCTAAATGCTACATTTGGAAATCAGGAGTAATGACTGAGGGGGTAGGAAAAGAGAGACAGAAGCAGCCAGTTGATAGTCACAACAAACCAGCCCACTCACAAGTATACTTGCAAATGCTGAATTGGCTTGGAAAAAAAAATCACCTTAATATAACACTGTCTTTCCTGTTGCTGTAGGCACATCCATATTAGCAAGCCAGAAAAGTCATCCCATTTCTGCGGTAGGCACTCTGTCAAAGAAAGAAAATCTGCAATGAATTATCACATCAACTTAAACAAGGAAAAATAGGCAGAGAGCAGAGCAAGACTTTCTTCCTGTTTGTAGACTATTCTGGCTGCAATCTAATAGCAAACTTAATCTTAACATTTCTGGTGGGGAAGCATTAAGCAACCACTTTTTCTATTAAAAGCTCAGTGTGGTTAGAAGCGGTTAGTGATTCTATTTCAGGACATGTGCAAAATTATGACATCCTATTTTGTTAATTACCTAATACATAAGCAATTGGTGGTCAAAACTACTATTAGGTCAACATTCTCATTTTTTTATAAATATATCCTAAATCTCATCACCATTTAGAAAATTCACTTCTGCCTTTACCTATAATAAATAAATGACTGCAATATTTTAAATTTCTCTCATGAGGATTTTACAGGGTAGGTTCATTACAATGTACATCCAATCAACCTTTACTTCACCTCCCATTAAGTCAGTTTTCTGACACTGCAGTTATCAACGGGTTTGAAAAAGAGGCTCAAACAACTGAAGGTTATGAGAGGAAAAATAACAAAAAATCACTTTGTATTTTAGGTGGCTCAAGACTGTCAAGGCTTTCCTGTCAGGGGTTTTAGACAATTTTGAGACATTCTAGAACTATTGTTGTGATATCAGTGTAATGTTTATAACACATTTGTTTCATGCACAAACTCTGCTTTAAAGACCTACTATTTTAAACTCACTGAATTCTAATCAATGCTGCCATCCATCTTCAACTGAGTGCATTCTTGTAAATTTTGCAAATCTGCTTATTTCTTTTATATTCCTAATGTGGACATCATCAGAAACCCCTCCCCCCTTTCTTTTTCTTCCTTTTGCATGCATGTGAATGCAAGCATGCACACACAAATATACCAAGTAAGACTGATACAAATAATCGAAACTGGTAGATATTAACACGATTCTACTCTGATTTTCCAATTATAAGAGCCTCTAAAACAGTTTACAACAAATAATTCTAATCTACCGGTAAACTGATTATCCTGAATTAAATGAATCAGAATCAAGCCAAACACGGAAAAGCAATTGTTTACATTACAAAGGTATATTAATGCTGAGTGATACAGTATATGTGTGGTATCATGTAGCAGAATAAGAAATCAAGCTAGCTAGGAACATTTCATTCAATACCAAAACTGAAACTTCAGCTAACCTCTAGAATATTTTTTTTTTTAAAGCCAAGTGAATTTGTAGCGGACAGAATTTCAGAACTGAACAAATCTTTAGTAACTACAACTAATTTGACAAAGGAGGGACACCCAGAAGAAAAGCTTCTATGGCAGGCAGATTCAAATTGGAGTAGACAATCCTTAGATGTTTTGACTTTAGGTTATTTCTGGATTTGAATGTTGAAAAACAAGGATTTTCAACTAAAAATTTAAATCAATTTTTAAAGACAGCTCAAGACTGGATATTTTCAAAACAACATAGCTGAACTTTTTTGGAAAATGAGAAAAGGAATTGGTATAACAACTGAAGTACAGTATTAGATACCATGGATACTACTACTGCATCAATTATTAAATATTTTAATATACTTTAATATTTATTGTGAATCACAAACTTAGAAAGCAGTACACTTTCATTCATAAGTATGAAAACAAATGAATACATTTAGGCATTGATGTCAAACATCTAATTCTCATGCAGCAGTCTTGGTAACTTGAGTCAACCAATGCCCTCATGAAAGAATAAACATTGAATATTTCATTTAGCTATAATCATTTTTATACCACCTAGTCCATAAGATTGTAGGTAATAGTGTAAAAACACTATTGTTAGGTTCCAGAACATGTTGGCATAACAATATTTTGATCAAGGAGAATATTTGTAGTTCAGGATTGAAATAAGGGGTCCTTGGTGCTCTCTGAGCTTAGTTGTTTCCTTGCAGATATTTCATTATGCAGTGCACTGATGCTGTTAACCTTATTTGGGTAATGATCCAATCTAATTATTTGATCCAATCTAAATCTAACATTTCTTTGTGTGGGACAAACATCAGAAATAGGGAATGTTCTAATTTTATTCTCATTCAATTTTAACAACTGTTCTCATGCAATTATAACAATTGCTATATCTACCATGTTTTGGATATTAATGATCAGAACATTATTATCTCCTGCATCTAAAGTCACAATAATGTTCTCTGTAGCAGTTCAATGTTGTAGACCAGGGCTGTCAAACTCCCAGCCTGCAGGCCAGATGTGTCACACGCTGGCCATGCCCACGCCCGGTTTAGTGAAGGGGAAAAAATACATCACGTGACGCTGCCATGACGACATGAGTTTGACACCCCTGCTGTAGACGAAAGGATAATTCAAATTAAATATGCCACAAGAAAGTTGGGAATCTTTTCTATTTTGAAGATACAAGTTTCCATTATTTCCATTATTTTACAATTTTAAAAGCTTTCATAGTTGAATCATGCAAAGTTTTCTGAAATTCTAGATCCTAAAAATCTACATCTCAACCCAGACAATTCAATTAATTCTTCTCTCACAGATTCTTTATCACCAGTAAATACATCCATAAAACTGGTCTTCAAATTTGCAGATCTTCCAGATATTGCTGAACTATATCTCCCAGCAGGCTCAGACAGTAGGTTTGACAGTTAGTAATGCTGGGATTTGTAGTCCAATGAATATATGCAGAGTTACATATTCCTCACACTTCCCTAGAATTTCTAATATTCACAAATATTAATTTAAAAAAAAAACAGTTTTACATATTGCTGTGGAGCCACATCTACAGAGAGACTTCCTGAACCTGTTTCTGAAAACTATTCTCTCTCTCTAAAAAAACAAAAAACAAAAACAAAAAACAAAACAAAACAAAAAAACCTATTTCAAATTTTGACATGACTTTTTTTCCTGCTTTTGGGAGCCAATGAATGAATAACATTGAAAAATCGTTATTAAGAGGTTTTAATGTACATTTATCTAGAAGAAATGTCCTACCTTTTCCTCTCTTATACAAAGGCTTACCCTGGAATGTGCTACAAGATGAAGAATATTACTCTGAACTTAAAAAATACTTTCAAATAAAACATTAGGTAATGTCGTAAGAATGAATAGTTCAAAATGAAATATTCTAACTAAAGCCAGGCATGAACCATATAAACAAAAGAGCCATATATCTAAAGATGTGGATATTGCTTAAGCAACTAGAATCTATGCTTAGAATTTCAGGTAAAAAAATAGTATTTTCCTTTCCCTCAAGACACTCTAACAGATTTATAACACAGCAAAACCTTTAATACTCTAATTCAACACTGAAGGTTACTGCGAAACGTATATGAAGATATAATTTAAATTATATCTTCATATACATTTCACAGTTTAAATAGTTGCTTTTTTCACTAATTAGAGAAAAGAGATGTGGCAGCTACAGATACTGTGATTAAGTTTGACTCAAAGAATATAGGGTGGGGGTGGGGAATAAAATCTAGTTATCTTTCTCTTCTGCTCTCTGCCTTCAACATTCTATTGCATATTTCAGCCAAAACAGAAATATATATATATTTTTTAGTCTATGCAGATAATCACTTACTGAAGCAGACCAATTTGGAAATGAACAGAAATAACAAAAACCACTTAAAGGAGAGGAAGAAATGGTGTTGATGGCAAACAGCATTTTCCATTCTAAGGGCTTGATATATTTTGCTCTCCGAATAGAGTAGCAAATGACACCACAAAGCAAGCTCTATAATAACAAATGTTAACCAAGTTATTTTGTGATATGAAGCAGAACATCCCCTATGCCCCTCTTTCATCTTCAACAATAAAAACAAAACAATAACAAAGTAAATAGCTAATCATTGCAATCCTTCCATTACATTCATATCTGCTGCCAGGTATGGCAGCACTTTATTCATAATTACAACACTTTAAATTTTACTTATTAAAATTCAATACATGCAGCCTTATGGGGCTATAATGGCTGTAGGTATTTTTTTTCTTCTTCATTTAATACATACATCAGCATTTTGGTATGGACAGCTATCCTTCAATATTGAAATGACACAATTACCAATGTAATTTAGCATATTTAGGTTTAGGTTTAGGTTTAGGGTTATTAGATTTATATACCGCCCTACTCCCGAAGGACTCAGGGCAGTGAACAGCCAACAATAAAAATACATGTATACAAAATTTAAAAGCCCAAAAAAAATCAAATTAAATAAATTTGGCCCAGACAGAATTAAAACACCCCACACATTTTAAAACAGATTAAAATTTAAACGCTAAAAGAGGAAGAGAGGTTAGGCCAGGCCCACCTGGTGAAATAAAAAGGTCTTAAGAGCATGGCGGAAGGTGCGCAGATCCGGGATCCTCCGTATCTCTGGGGGGAGCTCGTTCCAGATAGTAGGTACCCCCACAGAGAAAGCTCTCCCCCAGGGGGCTGCCAGTCGACATGTTTGGCTGACGGCACCCAGAAGAGCCCCTCTCTATGAGAGCGTACCGGCCAGTGGGAGGCTATTGGTGGTAGTAGGCGGTCCTGCAAGTACCCAGGTCCTAAGCCATGGAGCGCTTTGAAGGTGGTAACCAAAACCTTGAAGCGCACCCGGAAGACCACCGGGAGTCAGTGCAGCTCGAGCAGGAGAGGTGTTACATGGGAACGCCATGTCGCTCCCATCACCACCTGCGCAGCCGCACTCTGCACCAGTTGGAGCCTCCGGGTGCTTCTCAAAGGGAGCCCATGTAGAGAGTGTAACAGTAGTCCAGGCGGGAAGTGACGAGGGCATGAGTGACCATAAGGAGTCCTGATCCAGAAAGGGATGCAACTGGCGAATCAGGTGAACCTGATAAAAAAACCCTCCCGGTCACGGCCGTCAGGTGCTCTTCTAAGAACAGCCGTGAGTCCAGGAGGACGCCCAAGTTTCAAACCCTCTCCGTGGGGGCCAATGATTCGCCCCCAATAGTCAGTGATGGCGCCAACTGAGTATATCGGGACGTCGGAAATCACAGCCACTTGGTCTTGGATGGGTTGAGCCTGAGCCTTTTCCTCCCCATCCAGATCCGCACGGCCTCCAGGCACCGGGACATCACTTCAAGGACATCATTGGGGTGGTCTGGGGTGGAGATATACAGCTGGGTGTCATCAGCGCACTGGTGGTACTTCACCCCGAAACCACAGATGATCTCACCCAGTGGCTTCACATAAATGTTGAACAGGAGGGGCGAGAGAACTGATCCTTGTGGCACCCCACATATAAGGGGCCTCGGGGTCGACCTCTGCCCCCCTGCCAACACAGACTGCGACCGATCGGAGAGATAGGAGGAGAACCACCGCAACACAATGCCTCCCATCCCCATCTCTACCAACCGGTGCAGCATGATACCATGGTCGATGGTATCAAAAGCCGCTGAGAGATCTAACAGGACCAGGACAGAGGAACACCCCCTGTCCTGAGCCCTCCAGAGATCATCAACCAACGCGACCAATGCCGTTTCCGTGCTGTACCCGGGCCTGAAGCCCAACTGGAATGGATCTAGATACGTCATTTCATCCGGGTGCCGGGAGAACTGTTTCGCAACCACACTCTCAACAACCTTCGCCATAAAGCGAAGGTTGGAGACCAGACGATAATTTACCAACATTGCCGGATCCAGGGAAGGCTTCTTGAGGAGAGGACTCACCACCGCCTCTTTCAAGGCAGCAGGGAAGACACCCTCACCCAATGAAGCATTTATAATCCCCTGGAGCCAGCCTCGTGTCACTTCCCGGGAGGCCAGCACTAACCAGGAAGGACACGGGTCCAATAAACACTTGGTCGCGTTCAGTCCACCCAGGATCCTGTTCACGTCCTCAAGGGCCACTGGATCAAACTCATCCCAAATAACATTCTCAGGACCTGCCCGGGTCCCTTCCCCTGAGACTACCCAGTCAGAGTCCAGATCTTCCCGAATCTGAGTGATTTTATCATACAGATGTTGAACAAAATCCTCAGCTCTACCCTCCAAGGGGTCCTCCCGCGCTTCCTGGTGGAGCAGGGAGCGGATCACCCTAAACAGGGCGGCTGGGCGGTTATCTGATGATGCAATAAGAGCAGCAAAATAGCTACATTTCGCTGATTTTATCGCCACTAGGTAAGTCCTAATATGAGATCTTATAGTGTCCGGTCGGATTCAGAAAGACTGGCTCTCCAACTACTCTCTAGGCATCTTTTCTGGTGCTTCAACTCCCTCAGCTCCTCAGTAAACCAAGGAGCCAAGTGAGATCGGCGCCGGGTTAGAGGCCACAAAGTCATGACCCGATCCAGAGCTCCAGCGGCCGCCCTATCCGAGGCGGCCACTAGGTCTCCGGTCGAGGCGTGTGCCAGAGCCTCAGGGAATGGTCCAAGTTCCATCTGGAACCTGTCAGGTTCCATCAGGCGCCTGGGGCGGAACCATCTTACCGGCTCCGCCTTCCTGCGATGGGGTGTTGCGGTCCGAAGGTCAAAACGAAGGAGGGAGTGATCCAACCATGACAAGGGTTCAATGGCTATATCCCCTATATCAAGATCTCTCAGCCACTGTCCAGAGACAAAAACCAGGTCCAGCTTGTTTCCCCCCGTGTAGGTAGGGCCATGAATTAATTGGGTCAGGTCCATAGCTGTCATGGAAGCCATGAACTCCCGAGCCACCTCAGATGTCTCTCCCACGGACGGCAGGTTGAAATCCCCCATGACCATAAGCCTAGGGGTATCAACCGCCACCGCAGCGATGACTTTGAGAAGCTCGGGCAGGGCTGCTGCCACGTTTACATATGCCTGCATTGCATATATGAAAAGTATGAAGCAACACGCAATAAAACATAGGAACACCAGGTTCTACCACAGAACCTGTAGGAATGGCATCATCTGTTCACAGTTCTATACTGGATCTCTGTATATGTCCTGTGTGATCAAAATGTTGAAGATGATTTTGAATAGCAAACCAGAACAGGGAGCATGCAAAAGGAATGTTCTAACAATGAGGGATTTCAGTTAATCTAGTTTCAAATATTTGTGAAGATGATGGTGTTGTTTATTCAGTTGTGTCTGACTCTTGGTGATTCTATGGGCCAGGTCTCTCCACATTTTCCAATCTTATACTACTTGAGTTTTTCTATGTTATCACTGGTGTCATCTTTGATGGTATTCAGCTACTGGTTTCATTTTACCACTAACTCTTCCAAACATAACTGTTTTCTCCAGTGAATTCCCCCACATGGCATGGATAAAATAAGTGATTCACTGTTTCGTGATTTTGCCTTCCAGTGACATGTCTCCTGTTATGCGCTCCAGTACTTGTTTGTTAATCACCTTTGCTGTCCAAGGAATACCCAGGAACTTTCTCTAGCACCACAGCTCAAAAAAGCCAATGTTCTTCCTGTCTTGCTTTCTTAAGGTCCAACTTTCACAAACATAGTTTACTATGGGGAGCACAAAAGAGGGACTAACCTACATTTGATTGCCAGATGTCCTCGCTTTTCCATATTCAGCTCGTGTTCATCATTGTTATGCGACCCAGTGAAATCTGAGAAATTTTATTTCTCAGCTGCATTTACCACTTCGAGTGATCTGCAATTCTAGGAAAGTAAATTTTTTCATGCATTCTATCTCTTCACCTTCAATTTAGGTGTTTGTTTCCATTTGTTGCAGTGGACGTGAGCTTAGTTTTTTTTATGTTTAGGAACAGACCAAAAGTCTCACTTTCTTCTTTGATTTTCTCAATGAGATATTCCAGGCCTTCTTTTTTCTATTTCTACATTTTTCTAAGTATTTCTACTTAACCTAAACGTCTATCCCTCAGAACAGTAGGCCTTGGAACCAAATAAATGGGAAGAAATACCAAGTTTAATTCTAAATGATAATCATAATCTGGTTTAAGATAGTTGATAGGAAATCCTGGGCATATCTATATTAAATTAAACATATATGACATGAAAAGGGCCCAACAAGCCACCTATGAGTGCAAAATGGGAAAACTCTAAAGAATGAAAAGACTGGTGTAAAGGGGATGGAAAAACAAAGTCAAGAATATCTTTGCAAAGTTTTGAGTTTCTTTAAAACCACAATAACTGAAGCTCAATTAGGTATGTAAAAGAGTTAACAAAATCTAAGAAGAGGTCAACATGGCTTTTGTGATGGAAAAAGTGCAGGATAATAACTGTTATTTAAGATAAGATAACTGTTTTTTCAAAAATTATATAAATGTAAATGTCAGGATAAAACAACAATCATCGTTGTGAACATCCCAGAGACATTCGTCCATAGCAATAACAATAAAAACAGTTGATTGCTTCTTTGTAATTAGTATATTCCTTTATCTGTATTCTGTACCAGACCTGTCTTAAATAGCCTATTTTTTTTATACTTCTATATCCGTGATGGCGAACCTATGGCATGGGTGCCACAGGTGGCACGCGGAGCCATATCTGTGGGCACACGAGTGTTGCCCTAGCTGAGCTCCAGCACGCAGGCACGCGCCGGCCACCTGATTTTTGGCCCTTCCGGGCCCACTGGAAATCAGGAAACAGGCTGTTTCCAGCCTCCAGAGGGCCTTTGGGAGGATGGGGAAGGCAGTTTTCACCCTCCCCAGGCTTCTAGAAAGCCTCTGGAGCCTGGAGAGGGCAAAAAAAACGGGCCTACCGGGCCCACTGTGCCAAAAGTGATGAAAGCACGGGGGGGTCACACATGTGTGGGTTGACAGGGCGCGTTGAATTATGGGTGTGGGCACACACACGCACAAACCCCCGCGCTCCCCCCACTTTTGGCACGCGACAGCAGAAAGGTTAGCCATCACTGTTCTATATGATCCTGGAAAATCCTGTTTTAATAAATAGAAAAGATGAGTAGTTTCTTGCAAGCTCCATAGCACTTCTGTTCTATGCTCAGAGTGTACAGTCCTGTTGTTTCTCTACACAGATTTTTGTTCAAAATATCCTAGAACTACTATAACCATCCAGAGTCATTTAAGCATAAGGTAAAGATAAAGGTTTCCCTCCCACATATGTGCTAGTCGTTCCCGACTCTAGAGGGCGGTGCTCATCTTAAGCATAAAAACAAACAAAAAATAATATATTAGGCAGAAAAGGCTTCCTGTCCATTCCTACTGCATACTCTTATAATTCTCCGCCACTGAGATACTAGTTTGAGGTTAGGAAAGGAAAATAAGATATATGAATGTATTTAAAGAGCCATCATCACAACCTGCAATTTCTTCATAAACTCTGAACATCTAGGGGGCAACAATATATTGAATGGAAAAATAATAATGTCTGAGCCTATTTCACGTGAATGAGAAAAAATGTAGCTGGTGATAGAAGTTCTGTACAATGAAAAGTTCTATTTTGGAACGAAATAAAGATTTGTTTACAAGTCAACCTTATTCTGATGCATAATCGAGACAGGGTTGGTCTATTTTTAGGACAAGAGCTTATTCAATAGCATACCAAACAGACCTGCTTTAGAACAGTTCTGAGACTCTTTGGAGAGTTGTTAAATTAGTGGCTTGAACTGCTTGCTCCCAAAGAACGATACAAAGATATGATGCCCAACTTCCTTGTGCTTGATTTGCATCTTTAATGCAAATCCTAATCATTGGATCGAGGAATGTTGGTCCCATAAGTGATGTGTTTTCTACTCTTAGTGGCTATTAGTCCAAGAGAAAAATAGTTATACGCAAACCAAAATAAATATAATGGCAACTGTTCAAGCTGCAAGAAGAAAAAATGATGCTGAAGAAGCAGACTAAAAGTAATTAGGCAGAAAGAAATAAAATGCTAGGAAAAATAAGAGAGGGGTGGGGAGAGGGAGGGAGGGAGGGGGGGAAGGCAAGTTTGAAAGCAAAGTTTGCAAAATGGAGAGTTTTCAGCCTAAACATCTCAGTTCTAGAACTTCTAAATAAAATTCTTTAAAAAAAATAATTTTATTCATAAATATTTCTGAATAGTGTATTGTCATTTACAAGGAAAAGAAAAAAAGACCAGAGAAAAACCAATGATAAATATCAACACATAAACTGATAACAACAATAATAATACAATAATACATGTACTAATAACAATAGCAAAAAAATAAGCAAATAATTTTAACTAAGTTTCTTTTTATATTGGCTTATTTACATGTTTGTTAATTATAATGATTGTAGTTATAAACCATCTCTATTATTAATACACACATTCATAGTCTTTCTTCTTCTACCTCTTATCTCTAACCACTCATAAAATCTGTTCCATGTCACATAATATTCTGTGTCTTCTTTATCTTTTATTTTTAAAGTTAGTCTGTCCATTTCAGCACAGTCTAAATTTTTCAAATTACATCCTCATCTAGCGGGATCTAAATAAAATTCTTAGTATATAAGCTTTAAAGGCAAAAATCATTTTAAAATAACTCCTGTTTAAAGTTACTTACTGGATGCTTTTTGACAATGCAAATACACAACCTTTATAGATTAGAAATTATAGTTTTTCATTCATTTAAAAGGTGGTAGATCTGATTCTGTACCCAATCACTTTGGTACTCAAATTTACAATATTCAGCACAGTATATTAATTCATTAGAATAGCTTCTCTACATAAAGGAAAATTTGGGCTCAGAATCTAATATTCTTTATGCTGTATAATAAATTTAGCTGCCTGGTCTCATGACTTTATATAACCTTACCAAAGAATCCTGTCATCAAATTTCAGGCGATTCTTGCCTTTCTGAAGGAGAAAAATGAAATCATTCAGGACTTCTGTGCAAATCACCCACTCAAGTAGAGAGTGTCAATTACACTTGGTGGCTAAATATATAGGCCGCACGTGGCTGAATAGATGAAGCAGAACTGACAGTTTTCTCTCTATACATACAAATTCACCACAGGAGATGTCATCTTTGCGTTTAACATTTAAACAATTTTTGTTCATTCTTCATTCTAGGAAATCATTTGAAACCAGTTGTATAACCTAAGTGTAATATTAATGTATTTACATTATTTATAAGCTGCCTTTCAGAGCAAGTCCCTCACAGGCAGCCTAAAATAAAATTGCTTAATAAATTACTAAAAGCAGCAACTAAATAAAACATATAAAGGCCAGCAAAAGATTAATCACAGGCAGAGCAAAACAAATGCTTTGGAATTCTGTTTTAAACTTTGCAGTAAAAGAGCTACAGTTCTTGGGGGAGGAAAACCTGAAACTAAAAATACCCTTGAATCAAGAAAACCTGGCTCTTGAATCTGGCCAAAGGCAGGAAAATTGTAACCCTCCGAATTGTAATGATGATTACCTCAAATCAACAAAATGTATCCTTTGAGTGGATTTCAATCATCATCGTCATCATCTTGCATTTGGCAGTTCGAATATCACAGGCCTCAAGGTTGACTCAGCCTTCCATCCTTCTGAGATGGGTAAAATGAGGACTCAGATTGTTGGAGGGCAATATGCTGACTCTATAAACCGCTTAGAGAGGGATGTAAAGCACTGTGAAGCGGTACATAAGTCTAAATGCTATTGCTATTGCTATCATTGTCAACATAATCATCATCTTGCATTAATAAACAGCACAGAAAAAGATAAAATCTATAAATACCACTATTTCAGGAAAATAGAAGCATGTAAGGCTGACTGACTGATGGACAAACTATAAAATAATCTTTGGAGAAGACAGCTATTTTAATCAGGGGTTGCAAAACCATCAGTATGGGCTGTTTTCCACAAGGGAGGGAACTATAATGGAGAATACTCTCTCCTTTTGGTTAGCTACCCGTACAAATGTAGTTGACAAAGCATCCAGAAGAAAGTTTGTACAGATGACTAAATTCATGGAGTAGAAGATGTTCCTTGAAATCTTCTTACCCAGGCTGTTCATGGCTTTAAAGATTAACATTCACAACTACTCCAACGCTAATTCCAATTCTAAGAGTGATTTCTACTTGGTTCACTTGATTTCAGCGATGACCAGTAATTTCAGAATTTTTTCTTCTATGAATATGGCTTTTGTCATAGGATTCATTTTGGATGGTTTGGCACAGGCAGAACAGACAAATAGATATAGGTTTCAGCCCCAAAGTGTTCTACTTATTGCTTCATAAATACAGATTCTTAAGTTTCATAAATTTTACTAACATAATCCTACTCTTATACCTTACTTAACCTACATCTCAGATAAGCCTATAAATGTAGCTACTTATTTATTGAGGTTTTCAGTAATTCTAATTTTGTGGTCCAAATCCAATTCACATACAGTTTCTGTTTTTATATCTGATTTTGCCCCTTTAACTGCTGGGTATTTTCTTTTCTTTCTCCTCCTCCTCTTTAAACTGTTTTTATTTTCAGTGTTTTTAAACAAGTATTTTTTTAGCTACCAGCCTATGTAGTAACCCTTGGGTTTTCAAATGTTTTCAAACTGCAGTTTAAAAAAGAAATATTTCTGCTGTCTTAGGCATATATACAGTCATAAAAATTATTATGGATGTTCCTGGCTGCATTTTTTAATTTTAAATTCTCATAAAATCCTAGGATTTTGTAGTTTGAAATGCTCCATGGTACCAGATATCGTTTTCTTTCTTACAGATCCCAGATAGGCAAGTTATTTGTAAGTAAACTTTTATCTCAGACTGTTGATTGTTTCTCCTTTGCTTCCTTTGCTTAAAAATGTATATTTGTGAATAGATATTTTTTCAGAATAGGCTCAACTGGCTAACGAGCTAAATTTGGTATGAGACATCATATATATGTCTACAGAGGAGTGCACTATATTCTGTAGGAATATAATATAATTACCAGTGTGCTTTTCCCTAGAAGTCAAATAGCTGACAAGTCTGAAGGAATGATGTATGGATCAGCAAAAATCACCAAGATGGTGTGATAAATCCTCTTCCTATATGGCATATAACACACTAGTCCATTATGTAACTATTTGACCTATACCCATAGTAGCAAATGATGTCTAGCTAGAACAAAGCTTTCTTCTCTATAAGGAAAGGCAGAGTTAATATTTTATCCCTCCTATAATTTTTTTCAGCTGATGAGCTTAGTTGTTAAAGAAAATGGATGCCAGTATAGTATAGAGAGATGTAGTATTTTGTATTAAGTATCAACCTGTTCCAGAGTTCCTAGAAAATCCTAATTCTTTAACATAAAATATCTTTCTCCCATCTGTTGGAACTTATTTTATGTTCTCTTAATATCAAATAATATCATTATGTCCCCTTAGTATCAAATATATTATTTTTGACTATATAAGATTCTTACAACTAATTTATTTTCCCAAACCACATTAAAAGACTTTTAAATAATTGGTGAAGCTGTAACAGCTAAATGTTGCAAAATAATCAGTATGATTAAAGAAGAAAATATGTTTTATATTCTTTGTTGTTAATTCTTGTTACATCACAAAATAAGCATGTGTTGCCAAATAATTAACCTCAAAGTAATACATATCCTTATTGCCAATTCATTTTCTTTAAAATTACAGCAGTCTGTTTAGTAATTAAACTTCTCTATAAGCAATTATTGTATTTTTCAGAGTATGGCACACCTTTCCCCCCCCAAAAAGAGGGTGAAAATCTGGGTGTGTTTTATACTCCGAATATAGACCCATCCAGCCTCTCAAACAGAGGTTTCAGGGGCTGACAAAAGCCTCAGAAATGAAGCTGCAGAAAAAAAGCCTCCAAACAGAGCTTCAGAAAAAAAGCCTCCGAAACAGAGCTCTTTGAAGTTTCAGAGACTTTCAGAGGCAGAAAGAAAAGCAAGGCCCAGAGCTCACAACCAACAAACCTGTTGCTAAAATTCACCTCTGGGAACAGCTGATTGGGGGTATTCTGGGAGGCACCAATCAGCTTTTTTCTTATTTTCCTCACCAAAAACTAAGATGTATCTTTTACTCTGGCCTGTCTTATACTCCGAAAAATACAGTAGGTCAAAATATGAATTTTGTCTAATGAAAAATCATCTAAGAGCTGATGACCCTATATCTTAGAAACTGCTTATGATCCTGAATGATTCCTTTGGGAAAAAATTTGTCAGCAGTTAATTTGAAGAAGATAAGTTAATCAAATATTTACTCTTAAATTAGTATGACAAAAATCAGATTAAAAATTGTGTTATTCAAATTCATAGCAGAGTCTTCTCACTAATCACTCTCAATTAATGAATCAAGTTAAGGTGAATTGGTATCAATAAAATCATGCAGATTAAGACAAATTCTTCATCTGAAGAAGAAGAATTGCTGGACTAGGCACCAGAAGAACCTGCAAACTCATTGCAATGGAAAGCCAGAACAAGGCTGGAGAAAATACAGAAACCACAATAGAATCATATGGCTGAAAGAGACCTCGGAGGTCTTCTAGACCACCCCTCACTCCAGCTCAAGACAGGAGATCTTATATCATCCTGATCAAATTGTTGTCCACTCTATTTTTGAAAATCTCCAGTGATGCATTATCCACAATTTCAGAAGTGCCATTCTACTGATTACTGGTCTCACTGTCAGAAATTTTTTTCTTCTAGGTTGGATCCCTTTTTAACAGGCTCCCACCCATTAATTCCTGATGAACCTGATGAAAAATGAACTTCGCATTCTTGAGAATGCAGGTCATGAGAACAATACAGGATTACGGACTCTTTCACAATGCTGTCAATCAGTAGGATCTATACTGGCGAGGAGATCCCATAAATCTAGTTATAAATGCCATTTCCTCAAAACTCCAATGCTGTAGATAGTGGAAGTCTTTGACTGTATCACATAATTCTGAATTTTCACAAACACTTGTGCCTTTCTTAGCCATTGGCCCTACAATGTAAGCAATTCTTCAAAAATTTCCCTATTTGTACTCCCACTATTTTTCTGCTACAATTAATGCTTTTCTCATTAATATCTATCTATCTATCTATCTATCTATCTATCTATCTATCTATCTATCTATCTATCTATCTATCTATCTCCGCTGTCTTTGATTTTAAAAACAAACCTAACATATAACGTTTCTATAGCACTACATCAACTTTCAACAAATTCTGTTCCCCTTCTCAGCCTCCGTCTGATATCATTGAGAGGAAAGAAAACAAGGCAAAAAGAGGATGGCATCTGCTCCAGTAAAAGCGTGAGGTGTGGGAATAGCACATGAACATTTGCCAAAAGAAAAAAAGAAAGAAACTGGTAGGGAATGAACTACTTACGATGTTATGTTTCTCAGAGGCTACTGTAAACAATGGTGTGGGAAGCTTAAAAAAGGAAACTATAAAACAATACTTGGCAGTAGCTTTTGCAAAACAAACAGACTTATGAAGTTCTTCCCATCACTGCCACAAAGTTTAATAGATTTATTTTTCTGAGTAAGAAAACTTCTGGAAATAAAGTTAAACTGAAAGCCTTAAGGGAGACATCTAGAAAAAAAAAAAAGAATGTGACTGTAAAGCTGGATTTGGTTTAAGAATCAGAGCACAGCATAAAAAGGCAGACTTGCTTCCTACTAACTTGAAGACCTCCCACAGAGTATAACTGAAGATTATTAGTACATTATGCAATGGCCTGATTAGATTCTTTGCTAAATAGGGTTGCTCATAACAACTAGGTTTTCATTCAACTTACTCGCATTTATTTGGAGCACAGCTCTGCCCAGGTCTAGACAAACACGTCTGTGTACTTGATATCGGTTTTTCTTCTAAACTCTGTGCAACATTTTAAGGCATTTGGTTAGGAAGGGAGAAGAAAAGAAAGCAGAGTGGGGTGGCTGGGAATGATGGGTTTGCTAGAATAAGGAGATCCTGTGATTTAAAATTGACTAACTTCCTTACTTACTGTGTGGCCTCCCAAAGACCATTTGTCTTTATGGAGCTTCAATTTCCCTTTCTTTTACATAGGGATACGATTACTTTCAAAAAGCATTTCAACAGATTGCTAGTTGAATGTTTGCTCAAAGTTTTCAAAATGTGGCATCTTGTCTAATTATTATTTGCATTAGCCTTTTCTCCCCATTGTTGCTTATGGTGAGATACCAGGATGACTGAAGTGGATGTTGAAATAGGCAGCCACTGGGTGACAGGAGTGGAATTTCCAGGTACGCAACTGAGGAGTCTTGGAGAAAAATAGATTTTTTCTGTTAGATGCTGCTGATGCTACCAGCTGCTTGGTCAGAGGTTTTCTCTTGCTATTATAGTGTGAACATAAATCATCAATCCCACACATTTACCCATAAATAACTCCCTGGCAAATGTGTGTAATATGTGCTACTTTATCCTATACACAGTCTTAACTTAATGCCTCTATCTGGTTGTTGGGGGAAAAGGAACTCATTCGTTATTTAACACAAGAAGAGCTCCTTTTCTAATGGAGAGGTTCTCTTCGGCTCCCGGCTCCTTTGCTGGCAGAAACATGGGTGCGGCTACAGTACTTCTGCTCAATGCTCATTCCTGCTCAATGTGCTCAGTTTCTATTGAGGCTCTTGTTCACCAAAGCAGTGGGAGGTAAGAGGAGTTAAGGTAATGCATCAGTGGTTGCCAGTGGTGGAGATGGGAAGAAATAAAAAGCAAAAAGAAATATACCATTTCAATCAAAGTCTGAAATTTGTAGAAGTGGTTTTGGTCTCAATATAGCAAAAATATTTATCCAAGAAACTCCTACTCGGGTGCGAACATCCTACTTCTAGTGGGATTTTGTTTGGACAAAGTCCTGAGCAGGAGTGGAAGCTAATACAGAACATGTCTATAAACAAATATATTTACTTAGTATGACCGGCACATTCACTAGAGTATTTCAGTGATTATAACGGGTAAACTATTTCCTAAAGTAGTTTTATTTTGTGATATCTGCTAATTTATTCGATCCACCCCATTCTTCATACACTTGAGTGTTAAGAGTTATTTCAGCCAGACAGAATGAAAGGTATATTCTGAGAGACATATATACTGTTCCAAACCCTTAGGTTTACCAGGGAGTTGTGGTTGAATTAAAGAAACTGGCTTAACTATTTTCAGTATCTGCTGATCAGCGGATGGACTGCTTTGTGATGGGAGAAAAAATTACTCTGTCAGTCCCCCCCCACATGTTGGATACTAACAAAGAAAATAAACAATTATTAGGAAGGATAACAAGGTAGGTATTACATACAATATTATTTATTGATCGGCAGAAGAAGTTTATATATATACAAAATAGTTAATAAAATTTATTTAGGTAGAAAATTTCCGTAGCTAATAAATACACAATCAAGCTAAAACAAAACAAGATCAGAAAAACATAATTTCTATCTATCTTTCATTCAGTTTTGAATTTTGTTCAGTTCTTAAATAATTAAAAGATAACCATAGTTTACAAATAAAATTACAATGAATTCCAACATGGACATCTTTAAAAATATGACTATTTCCAGAACAACAACAAAAAAAAGAAAAGAAAAACACAATGAAGTAAAAATCACTCACATACGGACACATACACACATATTTGTGCGTCTCCAATTTTTTTCTGGCTCACAGAACAAAGTATTGCCTCTAGATCAGCCCTGAGATCTCAAAACATCAGCTCCTTTTTTCTTTGTTGGCTTTTGACTGCAAAGCATTTTGTGGTAACTCTTATAGGTCAAGTTCATATTTTTAGCCTTACTGGAGTTTTGAATTGCTTTCAGTTTGTGGGTTTAAAACAAAATCTTAACATTACTGATGTGGCATTTTGTTTTCAGTAATTGATATTAATTTTCAGGTTGCACTTCTGGTTTTAATATGAGAAGATCTTGGAGAACTGCATTAAAAGATCCACAGAAATGGTAAGGTATTGTTTAGTTTCCATTTGTTTTATATTCAAAATGTTTTACATGCTTTTACTGGTTTCTCTTGTGCCAGATATTATCCCTACATTGCACAAAACATTGGCTGGCTAAAACAATTATTGTGGTCTTTCTGCAAGTAGCCAGGTCTGGAATCTGATGATAATCAACATTTCTACAAACTCAAGATGATACACTGGACCTGTATTACACATTTTAAAGTGACTACGAAAACAGTGGTCAATTATTTATAGGGCGATAGTATGCCAGCAGCAGTTGCTTTCCATGTATAGCACAATGCTGCAGTTCCCGTCTTTATTGTAATCACACTGCATAATAGATCTGGAGATAGTACCTTCATAATAGAAGGTTCTGTCAATGTTGCACTGCTGAGAACCCTCAAGTCTGCTTAAGATATTATGGTAAGAAAGGGGATAGTTTATTAAGCCAATGACAGTATTTTAAAAAAGAAAAATCACAAGCTTTTAGCACACTGTGTCAAAAATCAGTATTTAAAGATGCTCTCTTAGATGTACAGCCAGAAGGCTCTGGAGTAAAAACGAGTGACTAGGCCCAAAGGCTGATATATGTTTTGTGGCACTGATATTACTTTTACTTTTTCAGGATCATTTTATTTAGGATGGTCATGCACTTTCACAGGTGGTAAAGGGTTTACAATATCTGATTTGTTAAAACAGAGTATACAGGTAGTCCTTGAGTTACAACAGTTTTCATTTAGTGACCATTCAAAGTTACAATGGCACTGCAAAAAGTGACTTATGACCGTTTCTCACATGACCATTGCAGCATCCCCATGGTCACATGATCAAAATTCAGATCCTTGATAAATGGTTCATGTTTATGATGGTTGCAGTGTCCTGGGTCACGTGATCAGCTTTTGCAACCTTGTGATGAGCAAAGTCAATAGGAAATCCAGATTCACTTAGCGACCATGTTACTAATTTAACAAATGCAATGATTCACTTAACAGTGGCAAGAAAAGTCGTAAGTTCACTTAACAAATGTTTCACTTAGAAACATAAATTTTGGGCTCAATCATGGTCGTAACTTGAGGACTTCTGCATTAGACTCCTCAGAGATATAATATAATAAAGAACTTTTCTCATCTCAGATCAAGCCTAGAAAATTAAATGCATCCATGTGATCACTGCTTCTCGAGACAAAGTGTTAAGTCTGACTGCCTTGAAGGAAGTAATGCACCAGAATTTTTTAAAAAGTGTAGTGAATTTTAACAGCTATGCTCAATGACATGTATTTGCTCAATGAGAAATACAAATACAGGTTTGGGGGAAAGCTACTTCAGAAACTGATGGTTCAATTCCAGGCACTTTCAAATGAAACTGTTTATTTGGCTTCAGTTTAATTGGACATTAAAGTAGCTGTGGCTACCTTGATAACATAGCAATAGCACTTAGACTTATATACCGCTTCACAGTGCTTTACTGCTCTATCTAAGCGGTTTACAGAGTCAGCATATTGCCCCCAACAATCTGGGTCCTCATTTTACTGACCTCAGAAGGATGGAAGGCTGAGTCACCCTTGAGTCTGGTGAGATTCGAACTGCCAAACTGCAGGCAGCCGGCAGTCAGCAGAAGTAGCCTGCAGTACTGCATTCTAACCATTGCGCTACCACGGCTCTTGGTGGATGAAGTCTATCTAAAAAAACAGAAGAGTCCTATTCCACTGATACTTCTAGATAATTCAGTAGTTTAACTGAACCACGATGCTTATCTAATTGGTTTCAGATAGTAACAGGCCATACATACTTTGGGAAAGAAGCCTATCTATAGAAATTCCTTTTTCGATATCTGCTTATCTTCAGTGGACTTCCTTTTTTCAAATAATAAAGTAAAAATTATGTAGGAATTTTAATTATCTATGTATAAAAAGTGTCTTTCTTTAGTGTCTTCTCAAAAGTATTAGTAGCACTAACTTTATAACATTTTCAATTCTACTTTAGGTCCTTTTAGTATTTCCAGATATTGTCAATGCTTATATTTCATTTTGCTTATAGTTTAATTTTGCTTTATAGCTTCACTATTTTAGTGTGTTTATTCTGATGAAGAGTAATTTAAAATATAAATAAATAAAAATACCCAAATTCATTTTGTTTGTGTTGTTACTCAGCTTATTGCTTTTAATTTCTCTTGGGAAATGGCTGGCTTTTGGCCTAACTAAAATGTCTAAAGTTCATGATATAATAAATACTGTGGTCTGAAAAAAATGCAATAATAATGACAATCTCATAATTGTAAGTTGCTTCATCACTAAGGTCCTGCACATAATGTGGTTTAATGTGTCAGAACTTTGTGACTACATTTCTGTTTTTCAAAAATTTTCTTATTTACCATGAAAATTAAAACATATTAAGTTTGTGGTATTTTGCTGAGATAGAATTAACTCTGGAATAAAGACAAGGTCAACAAAGACTCTTTCCATAGGCAATGTCTACATTTATTTATTTGAATAGGTGTTTTTGTCTGTATACTCTTCTATCTTCTTCCTAATACATGCACCAATTTCCGAGAGTAAACTGCCCTCAAAATCATCTGGTGACTACACGCATAAAATTATTCATGCCGCTTTCTTACCAACATTAGAAAAGCAATTTGCCATACCTTCATCAAAAATGCACTTCTATTTACTACTATAGCCATATACTCTTTGTACCCCTTGGTGCTCTCCCATCCAAATACTAATCAGATCCAATTTGCAGCAGAGTTTGAAAAAATATGAAGACTTATTACTTACTTGACATGTTTTTGTTAATACTATTTGCCTTTTTAGCAGCATTATTATAACATAAGTTCTTAATCAGCTTGTGATCTACTAACACAAAGATAGGGAATCTTTAGTTCATAGTCATAGGCATTAAAAAGGATCCAGTTAATCTACTATTTCAAGAATCCTTTGCCTCACCATCTTCTAAAATATGTTCTCTCAAAAGCAAAGATGCTTTCCTGAACTCTATACAGAATGAGTGATCTTCTATCAGTTTAATAACTGATCACAAAATGCTGTTCTATGCTCTATGGAAAAAAACTATCTATATAATCATTTTTGTATGACCAACTGTTCTGAATATCTCTGTTGCTTGAAAAAAGCTACAATGGCAAAGTGCTAACTTTGAAACCCTTTTTCTTAGGTTGGACTCAAGGGATCAGATGGCTGCTGTACCAGTCTCCCTGCTGCGTGGCAGCTTCCCTATCCGGGCTCCAGGACCTCATCGCAGGGCTGGCAGTGGAATTCCCCAGGCTTGTAGTTCTGGGAGATTTCAACCTGCCCTTTCTGGGGTCGGGGTGGGAGATAACCTGAGATTTCATGGAAACCATGACTTCCTTTTTTTAAAATATTTTTTTTATAATTATAATTTTTATTGCACAATTTTTAATAGTTTTTAACAATTTTCCTCTTTGCAATATTTCCACATTGGTATGCATCTATTATATATCCATGTATAATGGCTATATTATACAATGTATACCGATGCGGAAATGTTGCAAGAAAAATGGATATAAAACAGGGAAACAATGGCTTCCATGGGCCTGTCCCAGATCACCCAGTGCCCGTCTAGGAATAGTGGTCACACACCCGATTTGGTGTTCTTGTTGGAGCAGTGCCTATATGACCTGGAATTGGTGGACCTGTCCTTGGTCCCCTTGTCATGGTCAGATCACAGTCTGGTGGTTTCTCAAGAGCTGTAACGCTCCCCCCTGCCCCTTGCAGGGAGGCAGACCTATTAGATTGTTCTGCCCCCGATGACTAATGGACCCGGATGGGTTCCAGAAGGAGCTGGGGGTTATAACTGCAGATTTACTGTGCGGTCCAGCTGAGCTCTTAGTCACTGTTTGGAATAGGAAGGTGACTGAGGCTCTGGATAGGACTGCACCCATGCAACCTCTCCTCACCGTTAGACATGTCTGTGCCCCGTGGTATACAGAGGAACTAAGAGGGATGAAATGCATGAGGAGACATCTAGAGCACCGCTGGCAGAAAACAAGGGATGAACTCGATCGAACACAGGTAAGAGCTGCTGTTAAGGCCTACCTCATGGAGATAAGGAGGATTCAAGACTTACGCACTTTCCGCCGCACCCTAAAAACGTTTTTATTCCAACAGGCGGGTCTGGCCTAACTCTCGCTTTTAAATTGGGTTTTAAATGGTTTTTTTAAATTGGATGTTTTAAATTCTGTTTTTTTGAGCCCAAATTATTTAATCTATTTTTAATAGCTTTTAACTTTTGTATGTTATTTGTATTTTATCTTGGCTTGTCACCGCCCTGAGTCCCTCTGGGAGTAGGGCGGTATATAAATTTGATAATAAATAAAATAAATAAATAAATTCGTCCAGTGAAATATATACTTCTCCACACTAATTGCGTCTGCAGATAATCGCCCAGCAACCCTCTTTAAGGTGAGCCTCCTCCTGTGGAAGGCGGAGATTGAGGTCCATCAATCAAGGGGGGTGAGAGAAATTTGCAGATTTTTTGGAAGACAAAATTGCTTGACTTCATTCCCAGTTAGATGCCGGCGTGGTTGCTGGTCTGGTAGAAACCCCTGAGACAGGTTCTTGTCCTTTTATCTGGGAACAGTTTGATCCTGTTGCTCCCAAGAAAATGGACAGGATGCTAGGGAGTATGCACATAAGCAACTGTTTTTTTAGACCCATGTTCCTCCTGGCTTGTGAAAGCTTCCCAGGAGGTGACAGGGAGTGTACTCTGGCAGTGATTCATGCTTCCCTACAGGAGGGAGCAGTGTCCCAGCACTTTAAGGAGGCTGTGGTCCTCCCTCTTCTTAAGAAGCCATTGCTGGACTCCACCCAGTTGGATAATTTCCAACCTGTTTCCAATCTTCCCTTTTTGGGGAAGGTTGTTGAGAAGGTGGTTGCGTGGCACCTCCAGAGATTTCTGGATGAAACAGATTATCTACCAGTCAGGATTCAGGCCTGGATTTGGGACAGACATGGCATTGGTCGCATTTTTGGATGATCTCTGGTGGAAGCAGGATGGAGGTAGTGCATCCATCCTTGCTCTACTTGACCTCTCGGCAGCTTTCGATACCATTGACCATGGTATTCTCCTGGAGCAGCTTTGGGGGATGGGAGTGGGAGACCTTGTGCTATTCTGGTTCACTTCCTTCCTTTGTGGCCACTCTCAGTCAGTGTTGATAGGAGGGGAGAGATCCAGCCCTCACCCAATGCTTTGCGGGGTTCCGCAGGGCTCGGTACTCTCTCTGCTTGGTATTCTCTCCGCTCCTGTTCAACATTTATATGAAGCCACTGGGTGAGATCATCCGTCACCATGGACTGAGGTATCACCAATATGCTGATGATACTCAGCTGTATTTCTCGGCCCGTGATGAGTTAAGTGATGCTCCCTCTCGCAGTGCCTGTTAGGGGCTGGATGGGGAGCAACAGGTTGAAACTAAATCCTGGCAAGACCGAGTGGCTCTGGGTTAGGGGTTCATTGGCTCAGGGAAAATTGCCATCTTTGGTCTTGGATGGGGTGGCACTACCCCAAACAGACCCTGTGCATAATCTAGGGGTTCTCCTGGACTCACGACTTCTGCTTGAAGAGCAAGTGGCAGTTGTGGCCAGGAGGGCATTTGCACAACTGCGAGTTGTGTGCCAGTTACGCCCTTTCCTGGACCCACAATCCTTATTCTAATCACTCATGCCTTAGTCACTTCCCGTCTTGCAACACGCTCTACATGGGGCTGCTCTTGAAGAGCATCCGGAAGCTCCAGTTGGTGCAAAATGCAGCGGCCCGCATGGTTTTGTGCAGACCCCGGTGTGCACATGTATCACCTCTCCTGCGGTAGCTGCATTGGCTGCCAATTTGCTTCTGGGTGCAATTCAAGCTGCTGGTTGTCACCTTTAAAGCCCTTCATGGCTTGGGAGCAAGTAATCTGAGGAACAGTTTCTTACCGGTCACATCTACCTGACCCATCAGAGCAGGGAGGCAGGGAATGCTGCAGGTCTCATTCCCAAGAGAGATACACCTGGTGGGACTCAGAAGAAGGACCTTCTCCATGGTGGCTCCCTCTCTCTGGAATATCATTCTCCCAGAGATTAGAACAGCCCCCACTCTAGTACTCTTCCAGAAGGCGTTGAAGACCTGGTTCTGCCAGCGGGCCTGGGGAACCAGAGTGGAATGGAGCCAATTAAATGGCTTGTGTGATCTGCTGTCACTGGGGCAGAGGGTGGGGGTGGGGTGTGATTTTTATTATATTATACTATATTTATCTGATTCTTTTTATTAGTTTTATTGTTTTAAACGTGGTTTTATATTCTGTAAGCTGCCTTAAGTCTCCATGAATGAATACGGGGCTATATAAATTCAATAAATAAATAAATAAACAGAAGCAGAAGATTTGCAATTGGTTAACATTTTTCCTAAAAGTAGTTAAGGAAGAGATGTAGGAAATGCCAGAGAAAAATTCAGTATTTCAATTCAATTTATGATATTCCCAAATCTAAATATCTTTTGAAATGGTTCAAGATCAAAATTTCAACCCCCGTTTTTCTCTTAGGAGCTATAATTGTACCTGACATGGCATGATTGACATCATCACCATCAACATCATCTACAACTTCTTAGAAAAATAACTGTAGTGCAATGTGCACAAAACATATTTAAAAACCACAACTATATAATGTTTCATCCTAAACATACTTCCCTGGAATTTAGGCTGTGCAAAAATTGTTCTTTGGGGAAAAATTAAAATTATTTGGGGTGGGGGTAGCAGTGCTCATAAATGTCTCCTCTCCTATTACTGCTGGAGAGTGAATAATATCTGTAACAGGAATAATGACATGATTTTGACATATGTCACAAGATTAAGACATTTTTGTGCAGTCCTCTAGAAATGCATTGTCTGTCCCATGGTCATGTCCTCAGTATTTGGTTTTTCTATTTACTTTCCTAATTCACAAATCAGAATTCAATATGAAGGATACTTCTAGACACCCAGGCCATTCACCCTAAGTAACTCTTTTCTTCCTCAGAATTAGAGTTAAGAAAGATTACAGAGGTCACCAAGTCCACTCCCTTGCATGATGTATGTTCCATTAGCGCTTCTCTAACAGATGGTCATCTAGTCTCTGTTTGAAAATCTCTAATGAAAGATAAGTTACCACATCATTTTGCAGCTGGTTCCATCAGATAACAGTCACACAGATCAGGGAGTTCTTCCTGTTATTTATCTGTTTCATTATATCTTAACTAAATATATTTATGGTTCGTATTTTTAATAGGTTAAACATACACAATTCCTTTAAACTGTGCCTCATATTGCTTAGTTTCCAGACCCTAAGCTATTGGTAGCTTTACTCTGGGCTTAACTTATTTTCAATTGTGGTATCAAGAACTAGATATAGTTCTCCAAATGGAATATGACCAGGGTAGAATGGAAAGGAATAATGACTTCTTGTGATGTAGACTCTATGGTTTTGTTAACGCAACTCAAATAACATTTAGCTTTTTAGCAGTTGCATTACACTGTTCACTCATGCTTAAGTTATGATGAGCAAGTCATTAGATGTTTTTCACATGCACTATTGCTGAGCTATTGCCTATACTCAAGCCTGACATTTTCCCTACTAGATGCAGGACAGATAAATTTCTTCCTCTTAAGTTCTATCCTATTTATTTAAACCTGCTACTTCACATTATACTCTCTTCCCTATTTAATATCTACATAAAACCACTGGATGTTGTCATTCATCAATTTGGAGTCAAGTATTTTCAGTAAATTGATGATACCTAGTTGTACATCTTGACACCAAATTGACTGGGTGATATCAAGTTCTAGCCCAGTGTTTGGAGGCTGTGTGGGTCTGGATGGAGAAAAACAGACTTAGGCTCAATCTTGACAAACCTAGTGGCTGTCCATTTGGGGCAATCAGACAAAAAGATATTCCAATATTAATTGTCAATGGAATGGCTCTTGAACATTTGAGACTTGTATGCAAGTCCCTCTTGATGAACAAGTGACAGCTATGGACAAGAATGTACCTTTGCATAGGTAAATTTGGTTACCAGTTGAACACTTTCCTGGACTTGGAAGTTTTCATATAGTTACCTACAGTAGTGGCCAAAATTGTGGAAACCTTTTGGGAAAAGTATATTTTCTAAAGCTAGTTAATAAAACCACTTTTTTGGCAGTACTACTGTAAAATTATATATCAATGGAAAGATAATTTAATCAAGAAAGTAATGCAATAACTTTTATGAAGGATTTGCTATTAGAATAGCAGTTACAGAATAAAGAAGAAAAGTGAAACACGTAGAAAAAAAATGAGATATTCAAAAGTGATCACCATAGAAAAAACAAGATATACAAAAAAATGAGTTAATACTTTGTTGGGTAACCTTTAGCATGAATTATCTTCCCAGGGAATGAACCAAGTCTTTTAGTTCTGCAGTTGTTCTAATATGAGACCAAGATTGAATGATTGCTTCTATTAACTGAGATTTATTGCTGGGTCGTTTCTTTAATCGGCCATTCCAGCAGTGGAATATGATTATCTTGAAACTCCCTCCCCCCCGCCAAAAAAAGTGGTGTTATTAGCCATCAAACCTCAAAAATACACTTTTCCCAAAAGGTTTCCACAATTTTGGCCACTACTGTATGTACTGGGCACCTCTCAATTACATTACTGTAATGCGCTTTACCTAGGGTTGCCCTTGGAGACTATCTGGAAGCTACTGCTGGCCCAGAATGCAATGATGCAGGCAGTGATGGGATCAATGTGTTATGCTTACATTAACTCGACAAGCTCTGCATGTTGCCCTGATTATTGGTTCACTTCCAGATACAATTCATCTTTAAAACCTTTAATGGCATAGTGTCCATTATCTGAGGGACTGCTAATCTCCATTTGTTTCAGCCCATCTAATGTGATCATGCAGAGTGGGTGCCCTCTGGGCCCATATCATCTTGCAGGACCCAGGAAGCATGTTTTCTCAGTTGTGGTGCCTGCCCTCTGAAATGACATTTTTTCTGAAGATATTCCATAAACTATTCATCACCTTGTAATTCTCCTAGGTGCCATGTTATGGTTGTTGTGTAGCCCCTTTTCGGTTAGTTTAGGTTAGTTTATTTTGCTTAAGATTGTGTATTTGCATTCCTGGTTGGCCCTGTTGGTTTTTATGCAGGTAGTTTTTGGCTTAGAGCCACAATTGGAATCAGAAATCTAGCTGTAAGTAATCATGGTCGTAGGTTTTCCCACATTTTTCACAGTGGTTATTTCATAAATCACCACAGTTATTAAGTGAATCACTATGGCCATTAAATAAGCAATGTAGTCGTTAAGCCAAGCTACTTTTCCGGATGGGTGTTTTTTGCTGGAAGCCAGCAGAAACCATTGGAACCTACAATATCACAAATTGTGGTCACATGACTGTGACAGTCACATTACAACAGATCATAAAACTGCTCAGAGTTACCACATAGTAAAATGGACAGCTAATAAATGAATTAAATAAATAAATAGCCAAATCCGCTGCCAAGTGCCCAAAAATGTGGTTATGTGACCATGGGGCATTTAACGATAGCTAGAAGTGCTTTATGGGCTGTAGACAGTGGTGGGTTGCCCCCGGTTCACACCGATTCTATAGAACTGGTAGTAAAATCCTCAGGAGGTCCCACCCATGGACCCTGATGTCATGAAAATGCTTCTGCGCATGTGCAGAAGAGCGTGTGCGTGTACGCATGGCCCCATTGCGAACTGGTAGTAAAGGTAAGTAGAACCCACCCCTGGCTGTAGACCAACCATTTTGAAGTGACTGCAACTTTGACCAGTTGTAAAACAACCAGTTGTAAGTCAAGAACTATCCATATTCTCATTTCCTTTTATATTTGTAACTGGCCAGAATCAATAAGGAATTAGATATCTCCGTTTGTTAAGTCTGTTATGAGGAACATATGTTTGTTGAACAAAAGAAAAAAGTGTGTGTAAGAGTGTATTTTAAATGATTAAAAAATTATAGAACAAATATGGATGAAAAAGTGAATGAAAGGGAAGACTGAGAAAGTCATGGTTGAATGGAGTTGCTGAAAAACCCCAAACCAGAAAATCCAGTAGTTTAAAGAGCAAAAGGCAAAGTCTGAAGCAATGCATGGATGGAGTGGTTTGCAAAGATAGGAGGAAATGGGAGATATAATAAGTGTTAAAATAAACATTTTTCTTTTTTTTGTCCATGCCTTTAATTTCTTTCTCTTACTGATTTTTTGTGCTCCTCATAAAACTGCTTACCTAAAAGGACACTATGCATATATAGGCAACCCTCTTTACGGTTCTTCTTATGTTCACTGACAGAGCAATTCCATGTGGAAAGGAACAGCTACTACTCAATAGACGTTTGTGTGAAATCAACTTAATGTTTTTGACTATCAAGTACTAAATAATTTAAAATATTCATTTAAATTTGTAGAGATGCATCCAATAGATGTGCTTTATCCCCAAGCATGTTGTTAAAAACATTCTGTTTTGCAAAAACTTTATCTATTAAAACCGCAGTCTCCAACCATTCCAGTTTTGTGGACTGATGGGGGCAGCCGGGGAGGGGGGGGGGAGAGAAAGGGGATGGTTCCACGTATGCGCCACTCATGCAAATGGTGTGTATGTGCTTACGTATATGTAATTTTTATACCATTTTTATTTACATGATAGCATATGACATGAAGAACCAGCTTTAAAAATTCATGTTAAATAATTATTCTTCAATATATCTCTTCTTTCTTCAGGATATATCATTGTTTTTATGTTAAGCTCAGGCAAACATGATGGCAAACCTATGGCATGGGTGCCACAGGTGGCATGCGGAGCCTTATCTGTGGGCACACAAGCATTGCCCTAGCTCAGCTCCAGCACGCATACATGCACCAGCCAGCTGGTTTTCGGGCCTTTTCCAGCTTCAGGAGTGGGGGGTGGGGAAGGCCATTTTCGCCCTCCCTAGGCTCCAAGAAAGGCTCTGGAGCCTGGGGAGGGTGAAAAACGGGCCTACCAGGCCCACTGGTAACCTTTTTGCTGTCGTGTGCCAAAAGTGGGGGGAGCGGGTCACGTGGGCATGCGCAGGGGGTCCAGGGCATGGGGAGGAATTGAATTACGCGTGCGTGACCCCCTCCCTCCCTGCTTTTGGCACGCGACGGCAAAAAGGTCATCACTGTCCTAGAGCCTTGCACGGGCACATCCGTACCAGGTGGTTTCTTTTTTCTTTTTACATGATAGAAAGTGATTTGCCACTACCTTCTCCTAGCCGGCAGCTCTGGAAAACTTCCACACATCATTTAATCCTATAGCCTACTTTTTAAACAAAAACAAATTCTTTACTTCCTGTTAAAAGTTTAGTTATAAATGAAAAATACCAAGGGAGATTTTTAAAAATCTGAAAGTATTTGATCATTTCATATCATGCTGAGAAACAAATCTCAGTGATAATATGACCACCAGTGAACTCCCCCAACTCAAGCTCAAATATGCCAGTGCTAAAATACTTATACTTACTGTGCCGCCGGTTTAATTAAAGAAAAACAAAAGTGCACATAGTTTGCCAAAAGCAGGAAAGCATTTCAGTCAACTGTGTTTTCCTTTAGTAACAAGATCATGAACAAGTGAAGCATGCAACTTTTTCAACGATTGCTCTGTGTTAGATCAGTATGTTTTAGCATACTGGAAATCTGGAAGCCAAACTCTTATTCCCATTATTAGCTGAATAAGAAAGGAAGAAAGCATAATCAAATGTCTTTTGACTCTCTTGTCCAAATCAGAATCAAGAAGTGAGAAAGCAACCCAAATCTAATGTGAAAGTGCATGCATGACCGTGCATTTCATTCAGAGAAAATAACAATGCTGTAGAAGGCAAGGCTAACCAATGTATCTGTAAGACAGATAGTCTCCTCTCAGGAAGACGACAAGCTAATTATAGTGTTCCTTTCAGAGGCAACTCACACATGTAAACTATTATGCAAAATATAAGTGTTTTTTTCCCCCTTCAAGAATGCTCAAGTTCATTAGACATGGTTTTCTCAATGTAGAAAATCAGGCCAGAAATGAAAATAAACAGCTTCTAGTATATGCAACATAATTCCCCCAGCATTTATGGAAATACAGTAAAAAGAGTCCTACAAAAATGTGACTTGACATTTCATGCTTTCCCCCCTTAATCTCAGGTTCAGCATTTGCCTATTTGTACTATATTGTTTCTAATTTAACAGTACTTCAGTGAACGAGGATGGCTGTAGCGGTAATAACTATTTGTTGGTGAATATTTTGATCTAATTTAATCCAACAATTAGCAGATACCGATGAAAACTGAACTCATGTTTACAGTACATATTACATTTACTAACTACTCTTGCAAAGGATGTCAGCAATACAGCTTCCCAGAAAGACCCTTCCCCAGGTTTTTCCCCAGTATTCTTTCTCTAATTATTGCCTGCTGGACAGTTTATGCCAAAGGTGTTCAGCTGATTGACCAGTTACATATGCAAATACATTTCAATTCTGCTGCAAGCTCAGGTGAAGTAACAGCAAACCATCCATGTAAAATAGCTGTAGGAGAAATGCACTTTAGTTCAATATATTCTTATGAAGCCTAGGGAGAATATTTTGACTGGAAGCACACAAAGGCTTTAGTTGGTATCCTTTTATTCTAAGCTGCCAATCGGCAAGCTTTTATCTTTGTCTTTAATATTCTGTCATCTTCCTCTACTGTTGAAGATGGGTGCTCAATCCACAAGGACAGTGATGTAAAACCAGCAAGCAAACCCAAATATCTCTGGCAAAGCACTATTCATCACATGGCAGGAATGGCACACTTGCTGTTCAGGATGCCTTTGGTGAAACAATTGCATCCAAAAGGAAATAATAAATTTATTTATTACTTCCAAATTTATTTTCAGCTTCAGTTGGGAAAGGGTTCAATATAATGCTACTTCGGATACAGAATGTGTTACTTTAATCCCAATGTGGGAAACATTTGCTTGCAATCACTCTTAAATGCCTTAACTGCATTGAACTGAAGATTTATTAAACTTTGCCATTTTGAAAATGTAGAGAAGAGCCATCATTCATCCACAAAACATAAAACCTCATTTTACATGTAAATCAGCAACACCGATTGTAGGTATTAGTAGGGTAAGATAGAGCCAGACAGCTGTTCCTTTTGCTTGTTTCCTTCTTTTGCTTATTGTTGCTTAATGTGTTGCAAAGGACACATATTACTAGCAGAGGTCTGGGCTTTGTGCAATTTGGAGAATGACCCTTCAGAAAGAGAAAGATACAAATAGTCTGGGACAGGATTTCCTTTTACTTATCATCATTGCTCCCAATATCTCCAGTATCTCTCTTGCCACTCCAACACTATTTTTTCCAAAAGAGAGTACAGGTAGCCCTCAATTTACGATCACAATTAAGCCCAAAATTTATATTGTTAAGAGGGAATTTTGTTAATTGAGTCTTGCTCCACTTTACAATTTTTCTTGCCACATTTGTTAAGTGAATCACTGCAGTTATTAAATTAGTAACATGGATGTTAAGTGAATCTGGTTTCCCCATTGACTTTGCTTGTCAGAAAATTGCAGAAGGTGATCCCAGGACATGATCCCAGGTCACTGCAACGGTTATAAATGTGAATCAGTTGCCAAGCATCCAAATGTAAAACATGCTGCAACGGTCTAAAGTGTGAAAAATGGTCATGAGTAACTTTTTTCAGTGCTGTTGTAACTTTGAATGATCACTAAGCGAACTGTTGTAAATTGAGGACTACCTGTATGTAGGAGATCTTCTGCGCTCTGAACTTTTTTAGACAATTCATTTGATCCCAATTCTTCATGTACTTGTACATGAAGGAGAACAGTACTCCTTGTGTACTGCTGATCAGCAGAGAGGTATTTAAAAAAATACCTCTCTGCCGATCAGGTAACTCAGCTGGGATCATCAGAGAGGTATTTTTTAAAAAGCCTCTCTGACGATCCCAGCTGAGTTGCCTGATCGGCAGAGGCTTTTCAAAGCATTAGAAAAAAATGCTTGGGAAAGTTAAAAAAAAAAAAGTTGGCCATGCCTACCGTCACATTACCCTCCACCACCAAGCCATGCCCACAGACCCAGTAGTAACAAATTTTACATTTCACCCCTGCCTCAATCCTTTCTTGCCTTTAAAGGTGGTATGTGTCTTCTTCAATCTTGGGCTCTCTATCACAAGCCTGGAGATTGAGGGTTCTGTGCAGGATCTTAACTGTTCCTAGCACTGCGCTCTTTTGGACAGAGAGCTCTGTTCCTGGGATCTGTTGGAGCCACTCTCCCAGTTTAGGAGTCACAGCCCAAGTGCTTCTCTCACCCCTGGGACTACTTTGTTCTGTATTTTACACATCCTTTGCCATTCAGGTCCTGGTATTTCTCCAGCTTTACATATTTCTTCTTCCTGATATTGATATATTGCATCACTATATCAATGATGAGTGTCTTTTGATCCTTGTCTACTAATATGATGTCTGGTTGATTGGCCAATATCTGCCTGTACATCTGGAAGTCCTACAGGATCTTAGCACTCTTATTCTCCATGAGCTGTGGAATCTCACATCTGGACTTGGAAGAGTCTACGTCATACACCATGCAGATGTTTCTATACACAATGCCAGCTATTTTCTTGTGCCATTCAATGCCTTAATTTTAATTCTATTACATGTTGGACTGTCTCAGAGGCCTCTTTGTACAGTCTGCACTTTGGATCCTGTCTAATATGGTTGATCTCTGCTTCTATGGATCAAGTGCTCAGTACTTGATCTTGTACTGCTATGATCAGTGCCTCAATGCTGTCTTTTAAGACCAACCTTTTCCAGCCACTGGTAGAATTTCCCAATATCTATCTGTTAAAAGCAGGGTCTCATACAAGGCCTCGCCTTGCTATGGGACTTTCTCTGCTTATCTTCTTCCCATACTTGCTACTGCAAGCATTCTCTTAGAAGCTCATCTTTGGGTGCCATCTTACTGATTGCAATAACACTTAGACTTATATATACCCCTTCATAGTGCTTTACAGCTCTCTCTAAGCTGTCTACAGAATCAGAATATTGCCCCCAACAACCCGGATCCTCATTTTACCTACCTCAGTTCAGAAAGATGGAAGGCTGAGTAAACCTTGAGCCATTCAGAATCGAACTCCTGTAGTGAGCAGTGAGTTTGCCTGCAGTAATGCATTCTAACCATTGTGCCACCTGGCTCATGCACTGTATGATGTACTCCTGGATACCCTGGCTTTTGTCTGGGACAGTGACTTTGACACTACATCCCACCTGTCTTTTTTCCAGCAAGTGTTCTGTTGCTGGGAGTTGGACTTGGGGTAAAAATATCACTACATTGTTAGGAGTTCTGTGCTGTCACATCAGCAGCCTCCATGTCCTCCTTTGGCCAGTTACTATACTAGCAGGATATCCAATGGCTGACAGGGTATATGTGTTGATGGTGTGGATCTTATTCTTTCCATTGGCATGGCTCTTTTGAACTGCTTATCCTTTGTGGTACTTGGATGTTGCTATCTTCCTCGTCTCCTCAATATAATTCCTGTGACCATATGTGACTGTGGGATACCAAGGTACTAGTAATTAGTATGTGTCTACTATGTGATCCACTGGTAGTTCCACCCCATCATTCTTAATTATCTTTCCACTCTTGACTATCACCCAGGCACACTTCTCTAGTCCAAATAACATCCCAATGTCTTCACTTTATATCCATGTTTCATGGATCAGCGAGTTGACACCTCATTCACGTCATGTCAATCGTGTAAAAGAGAAGGTTGATGAACTTCCACTCTTGAAGTCATATCCTTATCCAGTTCTTGTAATTATCTGACTAAGGGGGTTCAAACCCATAGAGAACAGCAACAGGGATGCTGCATTGCCTTGATATATGCTACACTTGAAGGCCATTGATATGAGTTTTCATAAATTGACTTCCATTCCATTCTTGAAAAAAGAAATTCCTAACCAAATGTTGTTTGTACAATGTGTGTAAGTGTGTGTGTATGAGACTAAAAATTAATTCTTGTATTTTCAATAAATTGTGAGACTATATCAGTTCAATTCAAACACTGGAACCTAAATCCCTTAATTTTTCAGAAGAAAATCAAATTTTATATGTATGTATGTATGTATGTATGTATGTATGTATGTATGTATATATATATATATATATATATATATATATATATATATATATATATATATAGTTATTGCAACCATTGCTATTTCAATAAACCTCCGAGGCATGAGAAAAAGTAATTAAACTGATGTGAAAAGTTTAGTTACAATTAATTACTTCCCTTCAAGATATATCAGTGTGACAATATATGTAATTTTCTGAGGTAAAATATAACAAACTAAACTAACTAAGATCTATCAAGAAATAGAGAGAAACAAAGTGTAAGAGAGAGTGAGCCTTACTCACAGAATGCAGCGTGTATGAAGATAAGATTGAGATGGCAAGCCCAGGACAAAACTTTTCAAATTTGTTATACTATACCACAAGTTTGTACCCAATAACATACATAATGCACATTTTTATATGAAACTTTTATGTATAACTTCCTATTAAATAAACCAACTTTATTACCTGCAAGCAATTTACGTATAGTCATGTCCAAATGAAGAGGTTCTAAAAAAAGGATTTTTTAAAAAAAAAAAACAGTAGTAAAGACATGAGCATCTGCTATAGCAAGAAGGTAAAATAGGGTAGGCCACTGCAAGCAGGTTTTTGTGGGTTTTAACTCATGTGATGACACAGAGCTAAGGGAGAAAAAACCCAGTTTAGAGTTGAAAATTATTTAAATTTGCCAGCTGTAAACTTTTTTGAGAGATTTGCCAAGCTTAATTTGGATGTGGCATTTCAAAGTTTGCACAGCTCTAACTTTAACCTGTTGCCATCTTAAAGAGTGTAACATTCCATGCTCATTCAGCATAACTGACAGTTTGTTCCAAAGACAGCAAAAAACAAAAACAAACCTAGTTTAAAATTATCTGCTTAAAAAGGGTGAAGGTGACCTGAGAGAAAGCTCTGGATGAGAAAGGTTCCAGAGAACACAAATTCCAGTCTCTTGAATTTTAAAAGTAATGAAATAATTTTTGAATAATTCTTCATGAGAATACATCTACAAAAGACCTTGAACGTACAGAAAATAAATCTGTTTACCATTTCTCTCTTTGCGTGGATTTTGCTAAGAACATTTTATCACAGAAATTATTTTAAGAAACAAGGAGTAGGCCATAAGATATCTCATCATACGATAAAAGAAAAAGAAAAACAAAGAAATATCATCAGCATTTCAGCATCCATGAACCTCTTTCAAGGGAAAAACACTTCATAGTTTTTCAAAACACTTCATGCAATATCATCCTTGATACTGATAAACAAACTCGTGATTTTGACAGTGAAATTGTTTGGTTTCTTTATCATAGTATTGGACCTTGATTGTTAAAGCTGTTTGTACCTTTGTTTTCTTGCTTCAGGTTTTTTTTTTGTAATAGTGGTGTGATGAATGCACATGATATTCTAGAAGAAACAGCACAGTATGTGCAGAAAAATTAAGTTAGTCAATTACAAAAAGCACGTCCCAGAGTGCATATGAGTTTTAGTTCAATATGCATTAAAAATGGAGCACTGATCCTGGCTATTTAAAAATTATTTTAAGGACAACCAAAATATAACTTGTAACTACGACACTTAACTACTTTCAACAGAGATTAGGAAATTGCCTACTCTAAAGATTTTCCTCAGAAATTGAGCTGATCAGTAGCTCTAATTAATCTATTTTTACTATGTTAATATTATCATTTTTTACTTTTCCCTATGTTTTATTGTATTTATTTCAAATGGTTTTCTGAACCACTTTAACCATGTTAAAAAATAAAAAACTCATTTAAATATTAACTATATCTTAGTTGAAACTATTTTTGTAACTACCTTTAAGAATTTAAATACTTTCAGTTCTACTATTCTAAAACTGTAATTTAAAGGTGATTTTGATGTTAAATGGGTCATATAAAACAGAATACTGGAACTATTACAAACTTTAGAACAGATGAAATTGAAGGGAATTTTTTTTAAAAAAAAACCACAGAAATATCTTTTGTAGGAACTTTGCCTATAAATTTCTTTTCAAAGCTAAAATGGGGTATATTGCTGTTAATGGCAAATTCCATGCAAGCTTTCCCTTTCCTCTAACTTTCTGCCCAAGAAAGCAGAACTGTTGGGAGATTCAGAGTGCAGCCAATCTTTTCAGAAAGCTCTACAATGAACTATAGGAATCAATGAGAATAGAAAGTAATTACATGCATACCTAGTTTATTTTCCATTTAGAACAGCAGTATGATAGTAAATTATTAATTGCTTTAATAAACCTACATGAATGAATGTAGGATGAATGTACATGGAAAGGATGAAGCCTGCTAAATTCCAGACAGATAGGTCTGGTAATATTGGGCTCAGGCCTGTTGAAGTCTGATTGTTCTTAAAAAAAAAAAGGATATAGCATTTGCAAATGTCAAGTGCATATTTGTCTTAAGCAATATGAATTGGAATACATAATGTATGTTCCAAATGAAAGGGTACTTTTAATGATAGATACAGAACTTCGACTGACCGATAAAAAGCAAGGCAGTATAGTGATACCTTAGCACTACTGTGCTTTGAAGACAGATTTATGCTCAGTTCTCATCAGCCCAACTAACTTTTATAATGGGGAAGATGCTTCTCTTTTTTGATAATAAGGTCATCAAATCGTAGAACTGGAAGGGACTACATGGATCATCTATCCCATTGCTCTGAAATGTGCAGAAAAACTATTAAGCCACCCCTAAACAATGGTTGCCCAACCCCTTTTAATCCTCCCCTCCCTCCAAGATGGACTAGAGTTGTTTGTAATGGGGTAGCTACTACAACAAATCACCAAGAGCCTTGGTGGCGCAGCAGATTAAAGTGCTGTTAAGTAATACCAACTGCCTGCATTTACTGCAAGTTCGAATCTCACCAGGCTCAAGGTTGACTCAGCCTTCCATCCTTTCGAGGTAGGTAAAATGAGGACCTGGATTGTGGGGGCAATAAGCTGACTTTGTATAAAAAAGAACACCGCTTAGGCAGGTATAAACAAAAAGTATGAAGGCTATTGCTTAACGCATTGTAAGCCGCCCTGAGTCTCTGGAGAAGTACGGCATATAAATTGAATAAATAAATAAATAAAATCATTATCATCAAACATAACAACTTCCATAAGTAGACTGTTCCACAGTTATACAGAACTTATAGTCACAAAGTTTTTCTATATTTAAATTAAATTTAGGAAACTGCAATTTATGCTCTGCATCACTGGTCCTAGTTTTCATGGGCATGGAAAATAGTCTCTCTCTCTCTCTCTCTCTCTCTCTTTCTCTTCTTCCTTTCTTCCCTCCCTCACTTATTGCATTCACCTCCAGAGTAGCTCTTAGGACGGCAAAATTTTCTCCTTTCCTCTGAGAGCTCTCAGGGACGTCACATTCTAATAACCCAGTTGGCTGACATATGAATGAGGCTGCTGTAGCCAGGAATTCTGCTGTCTCCTGTATAAAAACAGCCAACTTTATGATGGAAATTGGCTAAGGAGCTTCATAGCTGGGGTGGTATGGTGATATATGCTTCCATCTACTCCTTCCAGCAAATGTTCAACCTTCTTTATATGTGTTTCTGTTCACATGTGGCATGAACTCAGCTGGGCAACAACTTTTCGTCTCCCTGTCTCCCTAATTGTCCTTATCATAAGCTGCTTTTTACTGTCCTAAACATTTTAAATAAATCACTTAGAGCACTGCGGAATCTATTCTATGTGGAATAAATTCACACTTATCACAAATAGTAAGCAAACAATAGGATTTTAGTAAAACATTTATAATTGGCAATACTTACTGTATTTTTTGGACTATAAGATGCACCAGAGTATAAGATGCACCTTAGTTTTTGGGGAGGAAAATAAGAAAAACACTGATGGCCTCCTGGAATACCCCCAATCACTATTTCCAGAGGTGAACTTTAGCAACAGGTTCCTTGGTTGTGAACTCTGCGACTTGCTTTTTTTTCAGCCTTTGAAACCTCCCTTTAAGAGGCTTTTTTCAGCTTCTGAAACCTCAGTTTCAGAGGCTGGGTGGGGCTACATTCGGTGTATAAGAGTCACTCAAATTTTCACTCTCTTTTGGGGGGGAGGTGGGTCTTATACTCTGAAAAATACGGTATTTTAATGTGTGAAAGAAATGTGCAGGCTTTCAAATTCCCAGAAATTTTCATTTGGTACAGTGAGGGGGAAAAAGCAGATAAGATTATGATATACTACATACAAAAAAAAAAAAAAAAAAAAAGAGTAATAAAGAATAGAATACCAAAATTGTGTGAGAATAATTAAATTCCAACCAATTCAAAATAGAAGTGTTGCAATGGCACAGCAGTATTGTTACTTGTACGATTAAATTTTAAGGCAAATGGAAACTGTAAATGTAACAAGCCTTCTAGAGGAAGGGCTTAGGTATATTTTAATGAATTTGGGGAAAAAAGGAAGGATCTATTAAAAAAAGAACCATGAAGCTAGAGCAGGGATTAGACTGAGCATTGGTTTGGCAAGAGGTTTGAAAAACTATATATTAGTACTGTAGCTAAAAACAGAACTTTCCTCTTCCTTTTTCTCACCCCCTTCAAAACTTTCCTAATATATGGCAGCTGATAAAAACATAAAGACTCAATATCCTCCAGCCATAATTCTGCAACTGAAGAAACTAATAAAAAAACATAATCAGTAATTAATAGACCTTTAAACCAGATAGAGAGCTATATACACCAGAGAATGTGTGAGAGGCTATTTCCATTCCTTTTCCAGTAGCTCTCCCTTCCTCTAGCATGGTAAGTACTGGAGACGGCATGGGGAAAAAACATGTTATTTCATCTTCTTCTATCCACTCAGCATGCAAATCTGGATTCCACATAGTGAAAGTCCTTGATGAGAAAACAAATACCCTCCCACTCCCACCCTCAGATATTGCAAAATTCTGATTTCATGGTCAATTTGCCACTTTGGCAACTTAAAGCTTCTTTGTACATTGGTGCATTTATAAAGCTTGTATCAAACCTTTCCCTACATTTCACTACTTTGATGCATTCCTGCTCAGGTGCCAAAATACACTGACTGAGTCAACAGTTGTAACAGCAGCAGTGGTAGTAGTGGTCATAATAAGAACGGCAGCAAGTCAGAATTATTTGAGAGGATGGAGATGAATCAGTTTGAAATCCCAAACAACTGTCAATTTGAGGATGCAGCCCAAAAATTTTAAAAAAGAAGAGAAAATGTAACTTTATAAAGCTATAGCAGCTGCAGTTGAAACAGTAAAAACTAATGGATATGTACTTTGCTATGTTATTATGACAGTTGAACAACAAGACTGTTTTTCGGTCCAGAGTTATAACTCTGGTATGGTAGTATATTTCCATGCAAACTTTTATCTTTTTAGCTACAATATACTACTTCTGCAACATAAAATGGTTGATACCCAATTCTTTTTAAATAAAAGAATATAATAATATTTTAATAAATTAAGTCTAACGTAAAAGATCAAAATATAAAATCATTCCTGACTCCAGATTCTAAATTTCTCACAAATTACCTAGATCCCTCTTAATAATATATTCATTTTTTTTTGTAAAATAAACTCTAGGTTTAAACTGCTTCAAAACAACTTCTAATGCGATGTAATCTGCAAGTTTCAGTACCAAAATGTAGCATACCCAAATGAAGAAATAAATTTTGTTTAATTTAATACATTAACATTCTACAATTTAAGACAATTAAAATTCCTCACGTAGTATATCAGTTTTTAGAAATCATCATAATAAATTGGTGTAGGATACTAATACATTTCTGCTCAAGTAAGTTAAAAATAATTTGCAACTTTCAAATAAAAAAATATTATTCTAAAATGTCAACTTTCCATGCATTCAAAACCAAACTAAAATCTCCATCCTTAAATGTTTCAAATATGTTTTGCAGTCTTTAATGATGGGAAAACAATTGACTTTTAATTAAAGAAAGAATTGAACCCTGCCAAAGTATTACAGTGGTCAGTAACAATTTTCTAATTCTGTTCCTATTGGTTTTTAAAGAAAATATTTTTATTCTATCCCCAAAATGCAAAACAATACAACCCCCATCCTATGATATCAAGATGAAACACCAGTGATCTTATATAGTCTTAACTCTTCCACCTTCATATGGAAATATTAATTTAGATAAAGAAAAGATAAAGCATACCTATCCTTTAACAACTCCCTCAATAATTTATCAATCTGTTTAAAATGCCTAAAAGTGATTAAAAAGGGATTCATAAAAATACAGGTAGTCCTTGACTTACAACAGTTCATTTAGTGACCATTGAAAGTTATAATGGAACTGAAAAAAGTGACTTATGACCATTTTTCACACTTAAGACTGTTGCAGCATGATTTACATTCAGATGCTTGACAACTAATCCATATTTATGATGGTCGCAGTATCCTGGCTCCCCTTTTGTGATCTTCTGACAAGCAAAGTCAATGGGGAAGCCAGATTCACTTAACAACCGTGTTACTAATTTAACAACTGCAGTGATTCATTTAACAAATACAGCAAGAAAAGTCGTAAAATGGGACAAAATTCACTTAACAAATTTCTCACTTAGCAACATAAATTCTGGGCTCAATTGTGGTCGTAAATTGAGGACTACCTGTGTATATTAATCTAGGAGTAATATTCTTCTCCATGGGAAATACATCGGCATTTTCATGGGCATTTTTTAATAAATTGTTTATATGAATGTCAGCGGTTTCACATGGTAATGATGGTTACCACAATTTTCCTTAGAAAATATAGATTCAGCTGAAATATATAATGTCCAATTTGCAATGCCAATCAATAACACCATGGCTGACACTAGTTTTATCTTGCCACTACAAATATTGATATTAATTTCAGAACTCTTGCTGATTTTAAAGAAAACTAGTAAAAAATCAAGCACTTCCTTCAAGATATGAAACCTTATCTTAGTATTCGTTGCATATTTATAAAGTACCGTATTTTTCAGAGTATAAGACGCACCGTAGTATAAGATGCACCTTAGTTTTTGGGGAGGAAAATAAGAAAAAAGCTGATTGGTGGGTGGATGGGCCTCCTGGAATGCCCCCAATCAGCTGTTCTCAAAGGTGAATTTTAGCAACAGGTTTGTTGGTTGTGAGCTCTATGCCTTGGGTTTTTTTCTGCCTCTGAAAGCCTCCAAAACAGAGCTTCAGAAAAAAAAGCTTTATCTGAAGCTCTGTTTCAGAGGCTTTTTTTCTGAAGCTTCCTTTCAGAGGCTTTTTTTCCCTGAAGCTTCGTTTCTGAGGCTTTTTTTCTGAAGCTGTGTTTAGAGGCTTTTTTTCTCAAGCTTCGTTTCTGAGGCTTTTTTCCCCTGAAGCTCTGTTTGGAGGCTTTTTTTCTGAAGCTTAATTCCTGAGGCTTTTCTCAACCTCTGAAACCTCCATTTGAGAGACTGGGTGGGGCTACATTCGGAGTATAAGATGTACTCAGATTTTCAACCTCTTTTTGGGGGGAAAAAGGTGTGTCTTATACTCTTAAAAATATGGTAATGTACAATCTGCTCTTCTAGTAATTCTCTATCATTCTGAGTAAGTTAAAAATGAAAAACATACAATATAAATCTATAGATGTAATTAAAGTATGTGAAAAAGCAACAAAAATAATAGATTAAAAACCATTAAACAAGACAAACCACAAGTAACTTCTCTTAAGGTTCTCTTAAATTTCCTGCTGCAAATTATGTGATAGATAGTAAAACAGTCTTCCACAGAAAGATGCAATAACTATCTTATCCTCTTACATGACTTTTTATTATATAGCGCCCATCTCCTTTATTATATAGCTGCCTTCTCCTTCCATCAACCAGAAAATGATCAGTGGCTTTGCAACCTGCCAGAAGGCAGTCACTACAGCAGCTCCTCTGTAGTGGAGGTTTGGGTGGAGGTGGTTTCTAGTTTCATCAGACTATTCGTGTACTCATAGGACTTGAATATCTACTCTGATTCTCAGAGTTGCTCTACCATAAAGTTCTGATAAAAGGCTTATTCTGTGGACAGAGTCACAGACACCTAACCTATACATTATTATACCTGAGCAATTTAAATGTAAACTTTTGAACATCATCTTATACAAGCCCTCCATTTACAATCATTTAATGTTAGTCATTTAATGTTACAATGGCCTTGGAAAAAGTGACTTAAGACCTATCCCCGAAGTTATGATCATTGCATCACCTGGCTCACATTTATGATAGTTGCAGTGTCTTGTGGTTCCATGATTGCGGGTTGCAATCTTCCCAACCTCCTCTGACATGCAAAGCGATTAGGGAAGGTGGATTTGCTTGGAATCACTGTGTGATTCACTTAACTTTCATGGCATTTCCTTAATGAACACAGTGAATCACTTAACAACCATGGTAAAGGTGATCACAAAAACAGGTTTGGTTATGCAATGACTCACTTATTGGATTGCTTAGTGACCAAAATTCTGGTTCCAACTGTTTTTATCAATCAAAGACTGTAATATTACTTCTGTTTGCTTTTTTTTTTTTTTGCGTTGGAAATAATGACTAACAAATATAGCTTCTTTTAAATAATTTTAATAGCAGCATATATTTTAAAAAACCTATTTTTAAAAAATATATATTATGTAATGCATTTATCTAATGGGATCTGAAAATAACTGGAGGAACTGGAGGAAAATGCATAGCCAGGACAATGAACAGACAAGAGATATCTCAGCCCGTAGAAGGCATGGATGTAGAGCATGTACCTCAGGAGGGACCCACCCTTGTTCTCTGGAATATGAAGGCATAGAAGAAGGAAGTTTTTGTTACTGTTACTTATAATAAAGGCAATGTCAGTAAACATGGTTTTGTTTTTTTGGTTGGATTACCACGAAGAGCTGACAACTTCATCCAAACACACATAGCCCACCTGTCAATTGTCACAAATTTCCCAAGACGACCATATTTTCAAATGTTCTGTTCCACACTAAAACTCAAGAAGCTTTCTATCGCTTTTTTTTTTTTTTGACTGGATCCCCTAATGCTGGAAACGAGCTGTTCACACTCAATTAATGGTAAAGTCAATGTAAGTAGATCAAGACTTCCTAAAAAATATTTAATGGACACAATTTCATACAAGAATAGTTTAACACATAAGTTAATGTTAATTGACATGTGTCAATTAATTAATTGATTAAATAATGAAATATTTTCCAAATTAACCTAATTTAGAATTTATTTTATTGTCATTATATAACATTAAATATTTCAAAGTATTTTAAAAGATAAATTTTAAATATTTTAAATATTTTTTTTAAATATTTTAAAAATATTTTAATAATATTTTCACAAAATATTCCTTAATTGATAAAACAATGGGAAAATAAGCTCTCTTGTAATTTCCTTTGGAAAAAAGGGGAAAAGGATAGTATAAGAGGATATTTTATAATACTTCAAAACAATGTAAAGTGATATTAAAAATAGCCTGGGAACCTTTTAATGTTATTTTTTTTTTCAATCAGGTAAGATTTTGGTAATTAGTTAATTCAATAACCTGGAAAGATACAATGACATTCAAAAACTTGGTGTATCCATTCTTGTAATTAAAATAGGTTGCTTAATGTGTTATGCTTGTAATAAACAAATAATTATGTAAAGATAACTTCATTAACAGATTTTCTCAATTACTATTAATAAGTGCTTTCAGTTTTTTATATACAGTTATCATTGCTATTAACTTTCTTTTCCTTCAAGCCAATTGTTAATGGTTCTTCTAAGTTTCTTAGTTGCCTGACTGCTTGTCTTCTAAGAAATTGGCCAGTTAACCTTTTAAAAGAACCTTTAAAATGTTTCTTTTATCAGGATGTTGAAGAAGTTGGAAGAACTTTTCCATGGCATCATTTCACAATAATTTAAATGATATTACTGTTGGGATAGGATAATGTTTTTTAGATGATGATGATGATGATGATACTAATTTATAAACTCTGCTTTGGTTTTTATTGTTTGCTTACATATAAATGAATTCATGAGCAAAATAAAAATATCTTCCTGCAAAATATCCACAAAAGTTAGTTTGTATTTAAATGTGTAATATTGAAAGCTAATAAAATATTATTATTAAAAATAAATAAATAGAGCTGCTTCTCATCTCTGGTAATATGCCTGAACTTGATGTTCTAACGCAGATCTGAGAATCTGATTCTCTAGGTGGGTTTTTGGCACAGGAGAGGATAGCAAAAAGAAGGCATCTATATTTACTGAGTTCCTTCCTTATTATAAATAATACGGTTTTCATATGAGACTTGGGGCAGACTATTGCTTATTTCTCTCTCTTCTACTTTTTAGGAATATCCAGTATAATATGGAGTGGGTTTTTTAACTCTTAGATTTCCACTGAAATAAGCATGTTTAAAACAGCTGAGGTAGGAGAAGTTTATTCATCTCAAGAGGCCATTTCTAGTTGAAGGGCTGGGCTTGTGACTCTGGAGAGAATAGACTCTAAACAGCTTTGTAGTATCAGCACTGTGAAAATACAAAGCTGCTTCTGGGGTTCCCACTTTATGCAGGGATATAAACAATACTGGGGCATAAAAGAGTCAGTTTTTGGTTTTTGTTTCTTTTTTAAATTTGATTTATATGCCACCCTTCTGTGGAGACTCAGGGCGGCTTGCAATGCGTTAAGCAATAGCCTTCATACTTTTGTATATTTATACAAAGTCAACTTATTGCCCCCACAAACTGGGTCCTCAATTTACCTACCTTAAAAAGGATGGAAGGCTGAGTCAACCTTGAGCCTGGTGAGATTCGAATTTACAGTAATTGCAGACAGCTGGTGTTAATCACAATGCTTTTAGTCTGCTGAGCTACCAGGCTGCTTAGTTTGGTTAAAAAAGCAACTCAGTTAATACTGGTGGTATTTCTGGGAGCTTATAAGTGTAACTTGGGCAATGATCAGAAGCAGCCATCACATAACAGTTATCTAGGTGGAGTCAATATGAATGCTCTTCCATAAGGAACATAGCTTGATCCCGCAGTTGGTACATTTATTGCCTATTATTAGTTCTATTTCTATTTGACCACTAAGATCCAGGTAACTTAACTAACAACAACAGGAGCCAAAAAAATCACTTTTCCGCCTTGGCCAGATGAAATGATAAACTGAAAAGCAGAAGAAAATAACAGAAAATCAACAATAAAGATCAACTAAAACATTCCCAAAGAAAAACAGAGAACGAAAGACTGAAGTTAAGATCCTTGGGACTGGTGACTGCCAAAAGTCACAGGATAATATTTTCTGGAACAATGCTCTATAGATGCACAAATCTCCATATTTAGTGCATGAATTTTATTGTATCAGAATATTTTTAAGCTATAAACTCTTTGTCAATCTTTTAAAAGCGACTCAATCAACTATTAAAAATATTGAACTTTTAAAATCATTGTCAAGGCAATAAAAGCTTCCATATTAATGTACAGATATGCATCCCTGGGTAATTCATCAAAATGCTTAGTTGTTTTAGAACAATTTTATTGCTGTTATTCAAAAGCCATCATTATTGTGTGCATAATGTATATAATTAAATCTATTTTCAAATTATTCCCCAGTTGAGTATTAAACTCAATTGTACTCTGCAAACATTGCTTTCAATAATGCTTGTTTTAAATATGTGGAGTTTCTAAAACTTATTTTAAAAATCCTGAATTCCTTTCAAAAAGAGGGGTTTTTACCAGTAAATTCCAAAGGAGTATCTTAAACTATTTTTCAACTGGTCATTTTTGGCATACTTTTGTATTCAATGTTGCATTTGAAAGAGGAAACAAGCAGAGAAGTTGATTTTTCTCATCCCGTAAGCTCCTGTGTAAGTGGTTCAGCACTGACTTAGTGAGGACCAACAGTAGGAATGTCTCTTTATCCACAGGCAGCAAAAAATGTACCATCTCATCTTGGAGTAATTTATCCAATAAGATGATTTAGGGGACAGTTCAATGGCACCAGTTTTGGAAGGCCAAAGCAGAGGGAAGGAATATAAATCAAAGGTGACTGGCAGGTAAAGGATATATGCAGCAATCAGCCAAACCATGTGCACCCTGGCACAAATTCAACAAGATCATTTATAAAAATTTTAAGTCAGGAATACACAAAAGGGGGTCTGGTGCTAACTAAATCCACAGATAGATTACACGCCACTGAAATAAACACTTCCAGATGCTGGTGTACAAAAAGCTTTCACAGAAAGAAATGTTTTCTTTCATAAATTTGAAGGGAGGAACCTTGGGTGAAGGGAGAGGAAAACAAGGGTTCCATACTGAGACCTGGTTTCCTACCGCTTTTACGGAACTAGTCATTTTTTTCCAAAATATAAAATGTGACACACAAAAAAACAATATGCTGAAATTCAGCCCTGACTAAGTAAACTTCAATACAGCCATGTTTGGGTAGCAAAAAGAATATCTTTGAGTCTTTTATAAAGCACTTAATTTCGATGCAGCTCAACTGACAACACATGCTCTATCTTACTGATGTTTGTCCTTAAGGACAATAGTGTTTCTTGAAGACTTTTATACACATACACCTCCCACATTTTATGTATAAGTGAAATAATAATAATTATGCAAATTATATAAACAGAAACAAGGTTTTGAGGAGAGCAGAAGAATGTAAGTTGTTAAGAAAGACAGCCTAACATATCAAAGTATGAAAAGCCTCAACATTTTTAGTTGTAATCTTAAACTACATGTTTACACCTTTAATACACCTTTAAATGAGACAAAGAAAATTACATTACAATGAGCCTTTTATTTTACATGTTGTTATATTTGATAAATATAACATTATATTAAATTTATATTTTATATCCTCTTATATTTTATTACACTGGAATAAAAGTGTAGTATGACACATGTACTTATTTTTAAAATGTATTTTAATCAATAATGCTTTTCCGAATTCATTTCCCATCATGAATCCAATCATGATAGAAATTATGCTGAGATTTCTGAACCTCAATTGCAGAATCTTCTCACAATGTGGGAAGAAGAGAATCAACTCATATTGAAAAAAAGGCTTTCAGTCTTCCAGGTGAGCGACAGGAAAATATTTTTCTAACGGGGTTGATGTCATCAGAGGAGCAATGCCCAAGTTGGCTCTTTTATTTTGTGGAGAGCAGAGAAGGGCTTTCGGAGTACAACTTATTTTTTTAAAAGGAATTTTAAAAAATGTGACACTCATTGACATGTTTCAGTATGGACTTTTACCATCATGACTTGCAAGAACTACCAAAATGAAACTTGGGGAAGGCTGCACAACTTTATTAGTTGCATTAACAATATCCTTACTATCATCAGCTGTTAATATAACAGTTAATATTAACAGGATAAATGATTTAAACCTAACAGTTCAAAAGAAATATAAATGTGTCCAGATAAAGGAAAAGCAAGAAGATGACACTGGCACTTTTTCAGTCCCCTGATATGCATTTTGCATACATTCTGTATACATTCACAAATGCATTTTACCGTTTTTTTGAGCAATTGCAGTAGAAAATGCAGTAGAAAATGGCATCCAGCCAGCAGAGAAAACTGCCAACCCCAAAAGCAAAGGCAACAGTTTGGGTGGGAGAAAATTATTTTTTAAGAAATTAGCCAATGCTAGAGTAAATGATACCGTGTTTCCCCGAAAATAAGACCCTGTCTTATATTTTTTTGAACACTGAAATAAGTGCTTGGCCTTATTGTCATGCACTCAAAAGCCTGATTGGTCTTATTATCAGGGGATGTCTTATTTGGGGGGAAACAGGGTAGTAGCTGGAGAGGATGAACTTCCAATGTTAACACAATAAAAAAGATAAAAGACAGAAAACAATTTGTTTTTCCTACATTCCTCAATATTCCTGAGACAATCAGATTCTTTTTAAAGTTAAAGTGGAAATATTTAATTTGGAAAATAATGTTGCATCAAGAGGGCATTAGAATAGTTTTACCACAGCAATTTGCATTCTAAATTTAAATAGCAAAATTTGGAATACTTCAAGAAAGGTATCAAGGCATTTCTGTTCATGGTTTTGCACTAATTACATTCTTACTCATTTATATACTTTGCTGTATATTTATTTATATACTTTGTTTATAATGTCCTATGAAAGCATAATATTTTTAAGAGAAAAAATACTATGTACCAGTATGTATTTTAAGAATATATTCAAAGCAGTTACCCATAATCCAGACACTCAGATACAAATCAGTGAAACAGTTTTAAAACATTATATGACAATTTCAATTTTATATCAAGTAATATCAATAGATTTTACTCCATTCGCATTTTTGGGTTTTTTAAATGCATCTAGTTGGCTTTTGTATGTAGGACTAGGTCAACTACTCCTGTATTAGGAGTAAGTATACTGAACTTAAACAACATACAACAGTTTTAACTGAAAATTTTTATAGTTTATGTTATCAAAATAATTAACCAATTGATTTTAGCAACAATAATGACTACACAAGCAATATTACATATTAAGTCCTAAACAGTGGAATTATAGAAGATGAAAGGAGATCAAAAAAGTCCAAACATTCTATTATTATATGGTATTACTGCAGCGCAATGTACATAATGAAATGTTACATTATCAAATTATGTTAAAAAGGCATCTCAGTTACAACTCAGCTCAACTCTGCCATATATAATTTTAAAATATGCATGAATATGTAGAAACCTCCAAACAATGGTCTTAGATAAGCTAAACAAACATGATATATAATCTAATTATTTGTCTAGTTATTTTCCTTCTCTGTAATACAGCCTTTGAGAAACCTAAAAATGTCATTTATAGGAAATTATAACTGGTATACAGATATTCTGTCTCCCACTAACTAAGTGATATTTGATATTGAGCTAATTAGAAATGCTGTTGGTGACACTATATATTCTCCAAACTCTAGCCAATGAACGAATCCCCATAGATATACTTTGGCCTTTTTGAAAAGCCAATAGTCTATTTTTTCCACCTGTTTACCCAATTTAAGTACCATTTTCAAGCAACTAGTTTCAGCACCAAATCAAAACTGGCTACATCTGAAACACACCCATATTGGCACAAAAATAGCCTTTTCAGCAATATTTTGTTTCAAATAATAATAGAGGTGAATACCTAGAAAGACAGAATATTGAATTCATAAGAATCAACAATAATTGGGAATTGTTATTTTTGAAAAACCTGGCTGCTCTTTTTTTGGTTGTAAAATTCATATAGCATTATAGACAAGATGGTGGTTATGTTCTTTAAACTGCTTTCCGTGGTGGCCATCTGAACATGGCAAAGTGTTTGTGTGTCCTGACATACCACCTACAACAAGCTATTTCTCAATTTTATTTAAAGGCCCATTGAGGAAATAATGCAGACCATGAGCATGATTAGTTCTGCTCAAAAATAGTTATCACAGGAACAACATAGTGAGGTTTATTATGCACAGCAGCCTTTAGTTTTCCTATTTTGTTTTACCTCTTGAATTGGACAGATATGAAATTCAAACTAGGGCAAACAGTCAATAAAGAAAGTATTTGGCAAATAGAAAAACCTACATATTTCTTTTAAAATAATTTTCCTCACATAGCATCAAATTATTTCCAGTTGAGAATGCCAATTTATTTTTTTATTTTGTTAAAGACACCTGTTGACTTAATGCAATAACAGCTTCATAACCTCAAAGAAACTCATGGTTTTCCATATTTTAATGTTTCAGCATAAAGCAATATTATATTTTGACTTTTTATATTGTCAGCACAGGTGGGTTCATCTTAAATTAGCAACATGTATGGAAGAAAGAACTGTATCTACAAATGACATAGTTGTATACTTTAAGTGAAGATACACTATAGAGCAGGGATTTCAAACTCATGGTCTGCGGGCCAGATGCGTCATGTGTTGGTCATGCCTATCCCCAGTTTAGCAAAGGGAAAAAAAGTCCTGATATGTCACATGACGACTTGAGTTTGACACCCCTGCTATAGTGTCAGCAAAGAGAAGAAACATAGAAACATAATCTGTAATTATCTATGCACTGAAATGATGTTAACTGCACTACTTTTAATGATTTAATTTTGCTGTATTAGCTTCCTTGATTGGCAACACAGTAAAATTTAAAAGCTAATTCTTCTACATCAATTTTCTATTTGCATTATAGATAACAAATAGTTAACTGGCAAAGCCCTAATTCAGGCATGAAACATAAATCACAAACTCAGGCAGAGACAGCGGAGACACTAATCTCTGGACATTAGTTCAAATGCAAAAAATAACAACAACATTTTGGGTAAATTCCCTATTGTAACAACCTGACTATATTTTAAACAAATATCCCTTGAGTGCAGAGATAATGGGGAAGACTCTTGCAGTAGATCCCTTGAAATACATGCTATGAGATCACCCATAGAAAATATCAACCCAGAAACAAGAAGAGGGACTTCACAAACATTGTAACATCTTTCTCAACCTTTCCCATCCCCCAATCACTGTACTCTAAAGTGACTAAGACTATACATGTATTGGTGTCGATTTAAAACTTAAAGCTTAGAATTTATAAGTTGGTATTCGATATCAAACTGTTAATTGCTATATTGCACATTATTCCATGATTAATTTCCTCCATACACTAAAACAGTGGAACTTCTACTTTGAAGCATATTGTCTGTTGTGTGATACCCTGATCCTTATACATCAATCCAAGTGAAGTCTGAGAAGAGGTGCATTGTTACAACTTAACCTGTCCACTATAGGCAGCACTAGAGTCACATCCCCTAGCTATCTGTATCAAGCTTTTCAATTCTGTCCAGTCAAGAAAGTTAGGTTCCATTGAATTCAACTTCATGTAGCAGTCCTCAACACCCAGCCCATGGCCCATTACTGGGCTACAGCCCAATGGGACCCAGACATGCAAGTGGCAGGTGAGGAAGTGTGCGAAGCTCCATTTGTGTAAGCAGCTATCCTCCCCCCCCCCCCACCATCGGTCCACGGAGTTGGAAAGATTGGGGACCGCTGACTTAATGGATCTATAATAGGTTAGATCCTTTTAGGATTTGGGACAAGAACTGACAGAGAAAGTTTTCATCACTCTGTCTAGCATGCAATTTTATAATATATATAAAATAAATTTTAGAATAGGTTATCTTAGATAATGAGCCAAAATCTGTTAAAAATAAAGGGGAGGGGTCAAAAGAGATGCACGCAACACATAACAATCTTTGTTCCCTCAGTATTTTTTAGCTGCTTTCCTCTTCCTTTTCCCTACAAGCTACTAAGCTTAAGAGCTGCGGTGGTGCAGTGGTTAGAACGCAGTACTGCAGGCTACATCTGCTGATCACTGGTTGCCAGCAGTTTGGCAGTTCAGGTCTCGCTGGCTCAGCCTTCCATCCTTCCGAGGTTGGTAAAATGAGGACCCAGATTGTGGGGGGCAATATGCTGACTCTGTAAACTGCTTAGAGAGGGCTGTAAAGCACTGTGAAGTGGTATATAAGTCTAAGTGCTATTGTTATTGCTACTACCCTAATTTTGCACAAAAGGATCTCCCCTTTATATAATGTAATATTATTGGATGAAATCATTTTATCTAAGAAATATATTTCAAGTTTCTGAATATGGTTTATTTATTATTTATTTAAATAATGAAGTCCCAATTCTCCAATAACGTGTGCATGTTGAAAAGATTAAATCTTGGTCTAGATTAGAGTCCCTCTCCTAGCAGCTATCTAGGTGCTGCTGCTACATACCTGCTGCTCATAAACAAATTAAGATTTTTTTTTTATAATCCCTTCTTTCTAAATAGCCACCTTTGTTATTTCCTAATAGGATTGTATAGAGTATTTTTAAAAAGTGTTCTTCACATTATTGTTAGTAAAGCATCTCTCCTCAACATGACTGAAACCCAGTGTAGTATAGTGTTCTGGTGTTGGACTAGTAGTGGTACCCATTTACCCCCATTAATAGGAATTCACTGAGAGTCTTTGGGTCAGTCACCAGCCCAACCTAGGGGCAAACATTTGTTCCTTAAATAGGAATTAATACATACCATTATTTGATATTTATTTGTTATATTTATATCTCATCTTTCCTCTAGGAACCCCAGATTGATTCACAAAATAACACTGTTACAAGATCTAAAATGATGCTTTCATTTTCACTGTTTATTTATTTAATTTATATCCCTCTTTAAATTTTTTTTCTAAACAACTCAATGGGGTGAATATATTTAATACTCCTTCCTCCTCTTATTTTCCCCACAACAACCCTATAAGTGGGTTGGGCTGAAAGAGAGTGACTAGTTAGTTTCAAGTCATACAAGATGAGTAAAATTATAAAGATGAGTTAATAATAGTATCAGAATTGGAACAGATTGGTAAGAGATTGTAATATTGACAAACACCAGGGAAACATTTTTGGGCATTCTTCTGACACCATTCTTAGAGCCTTATCTTTTATAAATGGAAATGCCTTGAATATTTAAAAAGAAATAGGTAATTTTAAATATAGCTTTATACTTATGTGGAACTAAGATACTTTTTCAATTACATGTAAAGATACTTCTTCAAGTACATTATCATCCTGTAAATGGTTAATGAAGTCTAAGTCATTAAGAGCCTTTAAATGTATGACTTAAGGAATAAATATTTGTTAGAAGATTGACCAATCCACTAATTTTAGAATATTTAAACTGTTTAAAGTTGATACTAGGAGTACTCCAAACAAAAATATTTAATCATTAAAAATATTTAAAACAAAAATTATCTTTCTTTTCCCTAAACGAAAAAAAAATTGTTTCATTTCCCCAAAGAATTATTCCATTTTTAAAGAAAACTAGAGTTGCCACAAATTGCACTCAACAATTCCAAGGCTTCTTCATTTGACCACTTGAAAATCAAACTTCTCTAAGATTATAAATATAGCTTCTTAAATCTTTTTTATTACATACTGTGTAAGGGGAAAGGGGTCCAATCTTGTGGCCGTAGCGTCGAATCGCCTCTCTGATGTGGGCAGGCTGGATGGCATCACTCTGGGCTTCTGCACAAGCTGCAGTACTCTGCAGCAACAACATCAACAACAACAAAGCACATTCATTGTTATTAAGTCAAAAACATAATACAAGCACACACTGTGAATTAATTAACAATTGACCTTTGTAGAATTTGCTTATTTCTTTCAAAGAGACAATCATAGTCAAACCATTCACACTGAAATAAAACTAAACTTCCATAAACAGAGCAAAAAGAAAATTTATCCTAGAAGATAAAATTTACTTATACAACACAGGAAGAACAGGAAGAAGAATAGCATTTTCCTAGGGGGGGTGGTAGTGGTATTGGAAGCAACCAACATTAAAACCATAAGTCCATAAAGAACTTAAGAGGAACCTTTGTGCCTCAACTGGGACTTAGAATAGGATCACCAGACTGACCACTTCTGATATTACTAAAAGCCGAGCTTTTTCTTTAGGTCAAGAAAATAAAAGCATTCATTGTTTGGTATGATTAATTCTAGCAAAATTCTTCTGATTTTCCTAAAGGGTAGTTTTTTATTTCCCCTACATGCAATTTTGTAAAAATTGTACTTGTGAAGCTTTCTTAGTAAGTCAAGTGATACCAGTGCTTTGATTTGCCACTTTACTCATATTATGTGATTCCGTGTGTAAAGTGGATTTGCAATCCTTTCAATGATTGCTGAAATGCCCAATGTGTGATGAGAAAATCTTTTCTAATGGTGATAGGGATTCTTAGCTAAATGAGATCTCAAATGAGATCTCAATTTGTGCTTGCAATAGTGCCGCCACAAAAATGTCTGTGTGTGTGTGTTCTGACAGATGGCCTAATTTATGTTTGCATCTATAATATCACATTATATACCTATGATGCCAAGCTAACATACATTTATTCTGCTCAAAGATTACTACCATTTTCCAGAAGAGGCTTTGTTGAGCAATATTTACTATTCCAACACAGACTACTTATCTATGATTCTGGCATTTACATAGTACAGACAATCCTTGATTTACAACAGTTTGTTAATGACCATGCAAAGTTACAACAGCAATGGAAAAAGTGACTTATGACTGTTTTTCACACTTACGACCATTACAGCATCCCCCAGGTCAAGTGATCAAAATTCACTTGGCAACTAATTCTTATTTATGATGGTGGAAGTGCCCCTGGGTCATGCATTCATCTTTTGTGACAAGCAAAGTCAAATGGGAAGACAGATTCCCTTAACAATCATATTAGAAACTTAACTGCAATGATTTACCTAACAATTGTTGCAAAAAAGGTTGTACAATGGGGCAAAATTCACTTAACTGTCTCTCTTAGCAACATAAATTTTGGGTTCAATTTTGGACATAAGTCAAGAACTACCTGTATTTTAATTCCAAGCAACATTTTTCTCAGGCTAGAAATTTTGATAAATCATTTCTAACAATCCAAAACTTATTTCATTTATTAATCTTATTTATTTTATTTATCCCTTCATGTATTATTTTGCTATTATTTTAAATCTTAAATTTAGGCTAATTTTATATTTGAATGTAAAATTAGTCTAAACTGAGATTTAAAATAATAACAAAATAATATATGAAGGGATAAATTTGAATGACTAGGAGTTTTTTAATAGATTTGGAAAAATATAATCTATCCAAAATGAATCTTCATGGAAAAATTATTCCAAAACAAGGAAATTGATCTCGTTGGAGCACAGTCACAAGATCACCTAATATGGCTGTCAGATCTCATATAAACAAATCATAACTTCCAAAGCAACTTAGATTTCCATATGCATTCCATTCCAATTTCCATTTGGCAGCATATATTTGGCAACACAAAAATGAAACATGTGCTTGGGATTAATTGATTGATTGGTTTTTAATCAAATGCCAACAGCTTTGGGTAGCTTATAAACGGTTAGCAACAGAAAGAAGGCAAACATTAAAAGACAAGCATGATAAAGAGGAAAAAGAGAATTATACATATTAAACTTTCCACTGTCATTAGTTGAACCTCACATAATCCTACACTATCTATGCCTTAGTTTGATAGTTTTCCTTTATTTGATTCATATTCCACCTTTCTATTCAGACTAGATTCCCAAGGCAACGTATATCTCAAAATAATCACACACAAAGATAAAAATTATTATACTTCAATGAAACAGGAATGCGTAGCTACCTGGATCCAAAGGAGAAATATGCTTCAGAGGGGACACTGATGTTCTAGCTATACCTGTCAGTGTCTCCGTAAAGAAGGCAGAAATTGAAGGCAGGGAGTACCTGATAAGCAGGTCATCTTCAAAAGGACCTTTCCTTTAGGTCTTATGATTCAGACAGGTCCTTAACAGTTACTCCCAAGCATCATACTGGGTGTTTGTCTAGATGATCTGCAAACCTTTTCAATATTTGTTTATTAGATTTCACCTGACACTTAAGCATACTGAAAGACCTGCACACTATACAGATAAGCTTTTCCGGAGAACAGAATACACATTTGGAGGAGCTGAAATATTTGATGGTCTCTTTTGTTTTAACTTACTTTCTTCTTCTTTCGCTGTTTGACTTTGGAAGAATCTTGTCCAGTGCTGCCATTCCCCAAAGTCCCAGATTGAATTTTCCCAAGGTACTGCAGGCCCATTGACGGCAGGGTGGGTGTTGGTGGTGGAGTATTATCAGGTGAGTCTGGATTACTTTTCATACTTGCAGTCTGCCCTAAAATATGCATCTAAAAAAGACAAAATTATTCCTTCACCTATTTTCTCTGAGTACATATACCAATTGGTTCCATGTTTTAATGGTAGAAGATGAACATGATCAGAAACTGGGGCATTCCAACAATTGCAACATTTCTTTCTGGAGCTGTTCCTTCCCAATCCTCCCTACCTCCAAAATCCAGAATGATCCAGTAAAGATAAATTTCTGTTCTTGATAGAGATTATACTTGATTAAGCTTCACTGATGAATCTAAATGTAGTCTAATATATATCCTAAATCATACAATTTGAATCCAAATCTTTCTGGTGGAAGTCTATATACAATTGAATATAGACTCAATATATACAATTGTATTCCACAAATATATTTTCAGAAGATATTCACTGTCCCTGCAACCAGGTCTTCCATTTCTAAGATAAAATGGCAATCATAAGTAAATGTAGGCATTGATAGACTCTAGGAGATTATTGTATTATAGTAAATAATAATAATAATTTCACTTTTTATAATATTATAATAATAATTGGAACATCTTACATCCTGTGATGATATCTTTAACACCACAAAATGTTAGCATCGGCCTATTCCAGGTCTTTGGGAAGTACTCAATAGATGGGACAAAAATGCCAAATACAGTATGAACATCTGGTTCATTATGTAATGAACCATAATTTTATTTTTGAAAAAAACCATGCTTTTTTCATAAAATCTATATCTAGAGAAATTGCCTTAATAATTCTTAGGTCCTTGGTTAGGATTTCAATTCTTACATTTTCACCAGTCTTTGACTGTAAATCTACTTACAGATTACCCATATAACAATAATAGCTCTAAAAGAAGTTGCATGGTTTGATTTTTCTTCTCAATCTATTGCAAGAGATTGTTCCTTTGCAACAAAATAAGTGTCAGTCTTTTGAGGTACATCAATTCTGAAACTAAAGTTGTGAATGCTAATACAAGTTTTATTATAAAGTTATAGTAACAGAATCTTGCAAGACTGAATGTGCTCCTCAACCCCAAAGACACACACATTATCTATTTGAGAACTAGAGGTCATGTCTAAGATGGTTTCTCAGGTTAAATGGCTGCAGTTTCTTCCTTCTGTTCCTCAAGGCTATTTCTAGCTCCCTTTACAGTATGCATTAGCCACATATAGCCCTGACACTTTGTATTGCTATGTAGAAGTGCTAGAGTGGGCCCAGGAGAAAAAAAATGCTCACCTCTGCAAAGGAGCGACTGAATAAAAGTTTTAGCATATATAGTTAGTTCCAATAGAAGAAGATATCTGCAGTTGAGTCCTTGGTGTCTCTGAGCTTAGTTGTTTGTTTGCAGACATTTCATTTCCTGACTAGGTAACATCATCAGTTAATTCCTCTCTATAGGTTCATCTATATGCAGAAAGGTGTGGAGGGAGCTTTTTCAGGAAAAGTGATTTAGACCCCTTAGAGCTTCCATAAAAATTCCTACTGAAATTTAAGTCCTCGTGATGAAACATAAAGCAAATCAATAAACTATACACTATATTCTGTAAGCTCCTGGAGCACCCGGGAACTGCCAGGGGACTGGAAAAGAGCTAATGTAGTTCCCATATTCAAAAAGGGGGAAAAAAATAGATCCAGGAAACTACAGACCCATCAGCCTGATCTCAATACCAGGGAAGATTCTGGAAAAGATAATCAAGCAATGAATCAGCAAACACTTAGAAGCAAACAAAGTAATAACCAAAAGCCAACATGGGTTTGTCAAAAACAGATCATGCCAGAATAATCTTATTGCATTTTTTGACAAAGTAATAAAACTAGTGGACCAGAGAAATGCTGTCGATATAATTTACTTGGACTTCAGTAAGACATTTTACAAAGTAGACTATAACCTACTACTTGAGAAAATAGAAAAATGTGGGTTAGACAGAATCACCACCAGATGGATTCATAACTGGCTGACCAAACACACTCAATGTGTAGTTCTCAATGGGACTGCATCTACATGGAGGGAAGTATGCAGTGGGGTACCCCAAAGCTCTGTTTTAGGCCCAGTACACTTCAACATCTTCATCAATGATTTGGACGAGGGGATAGATGGGGAACTCATCAAATTTTCAGATGACACCAAGCTAGCTGGAATAGCCAACACTCCGGAAGATAGGCTTAAGATACAGAAGAATCTTGACAGACTTGAACATTGGGCGCTATCTAACAAAATGAAATTCAATGGTGAAAAAAGGAAGGTCCTGCATTTAGGCAAGAAAAACAAAATGCACAGGTACAGGATATGTGGTACCTTGCTCAATAGTGGTGACTATGAGAGAGATCTTGGAGTCCTAGTGGACAATCACTCAAATATGAGCCAGCAGTGTGTTGCAGCTGCCAAAAAAGCCAACACAGTTCTAGGCTGCATAAACAGAGGGATAGAATCAAGATCATGTGAAGTGTTAATACCACTTTAAAATGCCTTGGTAAGGCCACACTTGGAATACTGCATCTAGTTTTGGTTGCCACGATGTAAAAAAATATGGAGACTCTAGAAAGAGTGCAGAGAAGAGCAACAAAGATGATTAGGGGACTCAAGGCTAAAACGCATAAAGAACAGTTGCTGGAACTGAATTTGTCTAGACTTATGAAAAGAAGGACTAGGGATGACATGATAGCAGTGTTTTGATATCTCAGGGGTTGCCACAAAGAAGAGGGAGTCAAACTAATCTCCAGAGCACCTGAGGGCAGGACAAGAAGCAATGGGTGGAAACTAATCAAGGAGAGACACAACTTAGAACTAAGGAGAAATTTCTTGACAGTTAGAACAATTAGTCAGTGGAACAACTTGCTGCCAGAAGTTGTAAATGCTCCAACACTGGAAGTTTTTAAGAAGAGATTAGATAACAATTTGTCTGAAGTGGTGTAGAGTTTCCTGCCTGAGCAGGGGGTTAGACTAGAAGACCTCCAAGCTCCCTTCCAACTTTGTTAAATTATTAATTATTAGCTATAAACTTTAACGTCATATTTACCTCAGAATGGTGATGCTGAATAAAAGTAGCAGATATTGCATGACTAAAAGGGTCACCAGTTTTCGGTATCATATCCTGCTTGACCAAAAGGGCCAAGTCCACCAACTAAGGAAAAAATGACAATTGAAAAATGAACAGAAGGAAATTTTAACTTGATTGGCTATTAAAAAGTATAGGATGCACTGAAAAAGGGTGAATTTTAAAAAATATTTTGATATCAATTTAGTCCTGGAAAGTATTAGAGGCATGTGGTTTTTTTTTCTTTCTATGAGGATAGTATCATTCCATATTAATTTGCAATATGATCATGCAAAATGTCTGCACGCTCACCATCCAGCATATGGAACAGCCAGTTTCCGTAGTCAATTATCTAGAGTAAACCATGCATGGACCCGAAGCAAGCATATTTTCAGCAGAACTATTTCAAAGTTGAATGAACAGGACAAAAACAAGGCCAATTAGTGGAGGTAAGGCATTTAAAAACAGGAGGAGGAATGGGCAAGGTGGTTGGATATTCCATCCTTGAATTTAAGGGAGTGGCATTTGAAGGCTAAGGAGAAGTGGGGAACAAAAGTATAGGGAAGATCTTGCTAGGCTGGTTGAGTCCATTGTGGTTGCTATCCATAATCACCATCAAATTCAAATGTAACTAAATGGCATCTTCCCCTAAAATCATCAGAAATAAAAATATTTTCTCGTTACCTGTGCTACTGTCTCATATGCTAAATAAGCCAGCATTTCCATAGCACTTGCATTTGGTTTTATTTCCATGCTACTACAGTCCAACCAGTCTCGAAATTTGGAGGCTTTTTTAGCTGTATTGGGAAAAAAATAAAATATTAAGAAATCTTCTGATTTCTACTGTTTCTTATGAAGAATAAGACATTGTAACCTCTGATGTAAGTGATGTAACTCAGGATTCCTAGTTCACTAACAAGTAAGTAAATATGTAGGTATTTAGGTAGGTAGGTAGGTATTCCCCACCTTTATTATTGTTACAAATAACTTAAGGCAGCAAACATATCTAACACATGTTCCTCCTCCTATTTTCTCCACAACCACCACCTTGTGAGGTGGGTTGGGTTGAGAGTGACTGGCTTAAGGTCACCCAGCTGACTTTCATGGCTTAAGGCAGGAACAAATGTTTCAGTGAGAGAGCCAATCATCATCATCATGTCCTGTGTTAAGCACATTGGGCTACAAGCATACTACACAATTTTCGATCCGCAGCTACAGTCTCTGCATCCTTCCATTTAAGGTTGATGTTTTTCAGATCTTCCTGAAATATTTGGCACCAGGATTGCTTTGGCTTTCCTCTTTTTCTCTGACCACCTGGTGGCATCCAATTGATTGTGGTTTTTGCTGTTCACTCATGTGGAGTACATGTCAAGCAAAGAGCAGTCTCCGTTCTGTCACTATCTCAGAGAGTCTTCAGGAGTTACTTCTTTGTAAAATTTCCTTGTTTGAGACATGGTCCCGATATGAGATACAAAGAATCATTCTGAGACAACATTGTTGGAAGACATTGATCTTATGAATAATTCTTGTAGATTTCTCGATCTCATTGGCATAGATGGCAGTCGGTATGACAATGGAATTAAATAATCTGATCTTTGTTGCTAGCAAAGATGCTAGCAATCTTAGGCAGCCAAAGAACTATTTTGTTAACACTGTAGTCTCCCGAGCTAATGTACCATCACTTTATGCTAAATAAATAATAACTGTCCATTTGGATAAATGGATATTATATTAAAAGAAATGAAAGCTTCCCTATGCTTTAAAATATATTTTAAATGTGTTTCTTTTCTTTTTCTTTTTTAAAAAGGTCATTCTGGCATGTTGAAAACAGAAGTGTAAACATCATTTACAAAGCATACTGATAAGATCCTACATTTAGATAGTTTTCAATTCACAGGGCAGGTGATGTGAGTCTCCTATATTGATTACAAGTTGACTTTTGGGGCAGTGGGAGCACCGGTGAATGTGGAGTTATTTTATTCCATGTTCCATGTTATCACTTATTTCTGAATATAATTTATATCAGTATCTGACCAATATTTTGATTTATTTCAAATTGCATTTCATTCTTTAACCAAGTCTGTGCAATATTTCCCAAGTAAGCAGTTTTGAATCGGATATTTCAAAAACAGCTATTACTTTTATACTAGGTTTTCATTTTTGTGTGTATAGATGAATTCTACTAAGTAACTACAGTATCTCAGAAAACAATATGTATTTATATAAGTGTTTTTCCAAGTTCAAATTTTTAATACTATTGTCTGAAAGAAATATATAATCAAGGTATATCCTTGATTATAATTAAAAGGTGCAAAATGTGAGGTTATCACATTTTAAGATGAAGAGTTTCACTTAACTATTTACAGATGCTTAAAATGAACTCAGAAAAAAGCAATGGAACAGCAAAAACACTACTTACAGACCGAACTTCTCTGCTATTTGACATTTACAGAAGACACAATTGTGGATGTGTCATTTATTCTTCACATTGTGATCCTCAAGTGAACCAGTCATTTCTCCAAATCAAATGCTTGTTATGGAAAACTAGATAAGTGCCTTTCATTTAAAGATTTTGTGCTTTTGTGCTTTCATTTATCACTGGAACACACTGTGCTATTTTTTTGAGTTTTTTTATGACTCCTTCAGTGTGCTTTTTTTCTCTCTTTGACCTCTAAGATCTTAGCATTTTTTGTAATTATTTTTTATTATTGTTTTGTGACAAAGATCCTTAATAAAGTAACAGATAATTAAAGTTATGTTATTTGGAAATGTAGGGATATACATGTTAACTTTACCAGGTTAATTAATTAATTAAAAACTGGCTGTAGATTTAAAATTAATCCCAACATTAGTTGTACTTTTTCTTACTACTATTGATCTTATTAATTTGCCATCGCATTCTGCTCTTTTTAAGCAGATCCTTGAGTGATCCTGTCTTTATTATTTCTCTACTCTTTCCATATGAGGAAAATAGGGGGAAAACTCACAAAATTCTGAAATTATTTCAGGATTTTGTCCTTATATCAGGTGGCTAGGCAATCAATATCACATGTAATCAATTTATGCAATCATACTGTAAGTGAACATGTATAAGAGATTAGTACAAGAAGAAATCTTATGAAGGGACTCCCAAATTTATCCATATTGAGACTCACTGAACTTAATGTACTTTCATATTCTCTTTAACAGCCTTATGTTTTGATGATGTGAATTCAGTGGGCATACCAGACAAATTAAAAGCCTCTGGGGGAAAAAAACAGAGACAGTGCCATTATTACAAGTTAGGCGCATTTTTTCTCTTGTCTTGGCACTAAATGTACTTGCTTTTTAACTACTACCAATTTGAAAAATACTATTTTTGAGAGTAAAAATTTTACACAATACTTACAAAAACTCAACTGACGGCTTTCACTGAATTCTGCATATTGTGCTGAATCCATCACTCGTGCTTGTCTTTCTGCTCTCTGGAAATTGATATAAATGCATGTATCACCCAAAACATTAATGCAACTCTATCCTAACTTTCTTCATGAATCACAGGATGTCTCTCTCTCATACACACACACACACACACACACACATTCATATGCATTCCCTGAAGACTTTATTATTATTATTATTATTATTATTATTATTATTATTATTATTATTTCATCAGCTATGAAGAAGTTACTATAACATTGTAAAAGGATTTGATTATGACACTCTACTGGAACAGCCTATCTTAATCATAATCCTGCTCCCTTTTGTTATACATACCATTTATTATATTAACAAAACAATAATATGAGAAACCTTGAGAAACAGTTAAACTAAATCTAAATACTCTTCTGCTATTCATTTATCAGTGCATTATTGTTATTTTTCAACAATAAAAAGAGTTCTCTTTACCTATTTCTTATTTCTATAGTCTGGAAACAAGGCAAGGAAACAGAGCAGTGCTCAAATGAAGGATAAAATAATACGTGACTATCTTAAAGTAGGACCTGGAGTCATCATGATAAATTAATGAAAAAAGTATTCATCTTGCTACATTTTAGTCTCTCCCAGTTTTTTCGGAAACTTTTTTCCTACATATCTAGTGCCATTTTCCTCTTTAATTTATGCTTTTTATTCTCATTCTACTCAACTTGATTTGCTGATGCTGCCATCCAGTTTAATTCAATATACTGAGAACATTTATGGTTCCTTTTTGTAGATGCTATGACATTATCCTTTCAGATGTAACTTCAAAACAATGCAAATTAATACTGCTAACCAGATTAAACCAAAGCCAAGGAGCAAGAAGGAAGAAATTGTTGATCAGAACACTTGCTCACAGAACAGCTAATTGAACACAAAATGAGTAGCTTCAACTCAGCACTAACTACATTCCACTTGGTTAAGATCAACAATGATGACAGATAATAGTAATGAAAGATTAGTCTGATGTTCATTAAAACTTGGCAAAAATCCTATAGCTTTGAAAGGACAAATATTTAATTTTGCTTCATTTTGTTCCTAGACTAATAATAATAATAATAATAATAATAATAATAATAATAATAATAATACTGAAATAAGTTGTATTGTACAGTATGTACTTAGAGGCAGTATTTATTTATTCACTCTCAAAAAGAAATACTCCTAGACTATAGGATTGGAGATTTTAAGACTCAAAAGCCATGAAAAACATTCAGTATAAAATAAATGGGAACTGCTGTTATAATCACAAAAGTCAAAATGGTACTTGAGTTAATGAAATATTGCTAAATTGTAAATTTATTACAAATCCTAAAGGCTCTAAAACTTATTTCATACTTGTAATTTAGCTGATTGTGTCCTCTAAAATCCACATAAAATTTAATTAGAAAATGAAGCAGAAAGTATACGATGATATAAACCATCTTAAAAATTAGATACAGTCTGAGTCTTCAGCTGAAGCTAACAAAACTTTTGTAACACACTGATCGAAGCTGGGATAAGCTGCAGATTTGGAAATAAAGAACAGATACCCAAGCAATTCTTGTTATCTTATTTAATCTTGCATTTTAAAGCACACCCTTCTCTTCTATCCATTAATATGAATGAGTATGTAAGAGTAGCAGTTTTCAAAGTTATACTAAACATTATTGTGAATTTCCAATTTAACAAGAAAGTCTAATTTATACCAAAGGCAGGATTAGATTTCAACCTTAAAAGGGCCTCAAGAGGAAGTAATAATCACGTATTTTCTTCTTTCCCCTTCTACCTGAAAAAAATATTTGTGGAATTTTCTATGAACTAGTTTTGAGCTAATCTATGAGGAACGTAGCAAGTTGCACAGACTTACTCAACTAGATGAGAGTTACATAAATGAGAGGTTCATACATATCTAGTCTTCTGCAGAAACATATTTTCTTAATTTTTCTTGTCATTCAGTCATCCACTCTTGGATTCATGAAATTAGAATGCTGAGGTTGCCATGGAAATGTAGCTGTTTTTTGCCCAAACCGAAGTTTATTCTTTACATTAATGTAAAGTATGTGCATATGTGTATTCACGTGTATATGAATTTTATTTATAATATATGTTAATAATATTTATATATATTATATTACATATTATATAATATATTTTATAATAGCAAAATAGTAAATACTTTTTCCTTCCATTTTATGAATTTTGAGAAACAATATACTGGGGCAACTGATCCTTTTGAATGTTTATTTAAACATGGTATGGTTATAGTTTTCCATAAACCTAAAAAAGGAACTACATCATGCTGTATGAATCAACATTCTCTTTTAAGTGTTGGATACTCATATAATCTTTATTATAAATAATGACTGTTTGACTGTCCCAAAGGTGCTTTTTCAAGAGGCAACTGGCCTTCCTGGTTTTTCATTGAAGACATTTCACTTCCCATCCAAGAAGCTTCTTCAGCTCTGGCTGGATGGTGGGGAATGGAAGAATTTATACTCCTTGCAGATAGCTGGTCATTTGCATTCGTTTAGCGAGTTGTTGAGGCCACTTGGAGGTTTATCTGTATTGGTCGGGGTCACCAGAGTAATGTAAATGGGTATGGAGACTTCTTGGAACTGTTGAAAGGACTGTGTTATAGACTAGAGATAGATAAGCCCTCTTCACAGAGGGATATGACATCATCTATTTCATATCCCACTTGCCATATCAAGTAATAATTAGGAAGATTGGAAGAATATGCTAATCTTACATTAATCTCAATTTCTTAATATGTAAAATTTCAATCTAAGAAGATTCCCTCAAATAGGTGTTTCACTGAAAATTTAAAATGCAATCTTACCAAAATGCAACCTTTCAGTGTTGACCTAAATCACATCACAGAAATTTATGGAAATAAGCCTAGTGGAAGTTGGGCTTTCTAAGGGTATCTTAAAGACAAAGCTGAAGAATACCTATTCTGGAGTTTATTTAAGCATGAAAAGCAACATAAAACACATTAAAATTTACACCACCTAAATCAAGGAAAAAAATGGCAAGATTTTTGTATATTCCATTAATTATATATTTATTTCTCTCCCAAATAAATGTTTAAAACTACTTATTATGCAGCATTAAGTTAGAATTCTGAAAACAATCAAGGGATTCAGTCTTTCAAATTCATAAATTTGAAAGACTGAATCAAGCAAAAGTTTGCACAGCCTTCATGCTATACTATTTCACATAGTTTCAAATACTGGTATAACAACACAATTATTCTGATGTTTATCCTAGAGTGCAAGAGAGAGTCCAATGGGATGGAAAGGAAAAATGAATGCAAAGAACATCAACTGTATGTGGATTCATTAGCTTGAGCTTTACTGATAATTTATCCTGTTTCCTAATGAAAGCAAAAAACCTCCCCCCAAAACCCACCATGTCTCTATTAAAAAGCAATCAGATTTGGTATATTGGTGACACTTTAAAGAGCACATTATGTGGGAAAACAAAATAAACATTTACCCTGGCAAATGAAAGTAGGCTTGGGGTTTTGACATGCTTGGCAGGCATGCAGAATTATATTCACATCAAGCACACAGAAAACCTAATTTAATATTTAAATATTTGCTTAAGTAATACACTACTTTAAAGCAACAGATTAGAAGACACATTTTTATCAAAACTTTTTTAAAAAAGTACTCTAGAAAGAATACCCCATTGAAGTAATACATTCAGGTGAGATGAGAGAGTTTTGATCTCTCTATGATACTGCCTCTACTTTCAGACAACTAAACAGGCATCTAAGTATACTTCATCTGTCAGCAAGAGCTATTTCAAAACTATCTACTAACAATCTGCTGAACATTACAGACTGTAGCAGTCACCAACAGATTTAAATTTGTAAAATCTCATCAAAGCATTTATGCATTTGAACTTGTAACCCAGTTCATTCTGACCAAGAAACAGTTTGTTATGATTATGTTGATTGCTTATTTGGTATCCTATGATTATCACTGAGTTTTCTATCTTGTGATTTATGAAGATTGTGATCATGATTTATCACTTTGCTTGTATGTACATTGAGAGTTTATGCACTGGAGACAAATTCTTTGTGTGTCCAATCACACTTGGCCAATAAATAATTTTATTCTACTCTAAAAAAACAAAACAAAAAAACAAAAACAAAAACAGAAAAACAATCATATTCCAGCGAGGCTGTAAACAACTCTTAAATATATTTAGTATTTGAAAAAATTGCACTTTATTTTGCATGTTTCAAATTCCTTTCCTTTTTATTTTCCTTTAGCAAGCTCTGTGGACCAGGGGCTCGTTATCTTAGATCACAATCCATTACTTGTGATGACATTAGCTGTGGCCCACTGTAATTTACAAGGTACAGTAATACATTCATTAGATAGCAAAATGCCAAAATATTCTGTCACCTCACATGGATTGGCTAGGTTTATGGACTGGATAATGTTCCATGTATTCACTATCCAATCTAAGCATTGAATTTTGTCAGTACAGAGAAAAGAAGACTGATCTACACTGTACAGCAAGCCAGAATAGAGCAATGGTTGTCATACAGCTTCTACAATAAGAATTTTATTTTTTTTACTTTTCTTATTCCTGTAAAGGAACATATTTGTAGCAAAAGGCTGTCCAGAAAAGGATTTAGGTCAGAATATGATCAACTATTCTTTTTTTCTCCAATTTTCTCAAACAGTTTTCTCTAATTCTCCCTCCTTCATTTCCAATCTATACATGTTCTTTTTTTAATTGAGTTGAGTAGAAAAAGCGGAATATACAAATGGAACAGTTATAAATTTATATTACACTGTCAGCAATTATATTCTCTCTTTCTGTGTCTCTTGGCACACACACAACCCTATCATTGGTGCATCTGAGTAGAGCTCAACAGTAGCCAGTATTCAATTTCATTCTACTTAAATTTTCCTCCACCATCATTCATGTCATTATCCCTGATGTATCAGCTCTCTTAAAAACCAGAAATAAATGCAAAGTTCTTCATTCAACTAGGTTCTCTATATTTGTACCGTTTTTAATGTAAAAGAGTTCTACTCCTCTTTTCCCAAATACGAGTAAGTGTAAATTTGACTTGTGGCCCTTGATTGATCCAGACATTTTTTTACTGCGTTTTAATCAGCAGTTTAGGATACAGATTATACAGAATGTTACTAACTAGAAAAATGTTTGTAATGAAGCATTCAGATTATTTCTAAAGACAATATGAGTAATTGTTTTGTTTTCTAATGTCTTCCGGAAAAATAAAATGCATTATAAAATAAATTATTCTTGTATCTTTGAAGAATTACAATATTTGAAACAGTCATTTAAGTTGTTGTAACAGCTTAAAACATCTGTAGATATTGATCTAGTTCAGAAAAATGAGAACATTAATGATTTATTGATTTATTATCTGAAACAAGGATAATGTCAAGCCCCCTTTCTGCGCAGCATGACACTCTCACTGGAGGGAGAGACAATCCCAAGTGTTCGCCAGAGCCATGTTAACTAAGAACGGGCACCACGCTATTTGAGTTTAGCAGCGGTGGTAGGTTTAGGCTTGTTTATTCATAATGGTGGTAGCTAGAAGCGGTTAGGCTGCGGAATTCAGCAACTCACATAGAAACCAGGATTACCAGCCACAGCAATGGAAGCCGAAGAATACTCCATGGACCACTTCGCCCTCCCCGAAAATCGGAATCAGCTGTGAAGCGCAATTAGGGGGATGGGGTGCGAGGTGCGGTCACGCGGTATCTTTAAAAGTAGCTTGGCAGATGGAAAACTCGGAGCTGACTTTGTTTCACCTGTGTGAGCTCGGAGTTTGCTGGTGCCGGTTGGTGCGAAGAATAAACTGTTGACTCTCCAAGCCATTGTTTCGGGTTGGTGTTTCAACCTTAAACTTCCAACGCCCAGAAGCGGACCAGTAGAGCCGAGAGATAATTTCCTTTATACAAAGTAAGTCTGATTAATAGAAGTGTTAAAAGATAGTACATGTAAAGTACGTACAAAGCTACACTGGTTTTTTTAAAATTATGTTAAAGTTGTTACATAAAGGCCTTTAAAAGATTTTCATATAAAAGTTTAAAATTTCCTTGAAATATATACTTGGTTTCTGTACGTATGGGCTACTAAATTAATACTTTTAAACTAATAAAAAGTATTTACAAAATTGAATGGACATTTCTCCACTCAGAAGACAAACAAGGGAAAAGATGACTCTCCAGTTAAATTAGCAAGGAGAGAGCTGAAGCCTATATTGCCAACTAATAGCTTTTCTGTAATCTTGGGAATCTTCGCATCCTCATGTAAAAGTACTTTCTGGGTTAGAGTTGTAATTTAGCCTCCTCACCAGTTATGGGTCAATAAGAGGCTTTCTAGTGATATAGCAATATTTCTGAATGGGGCTAAAAATATTGGGTCCATTTTTTTGCAAAATTTGGGCCTTTGGAATGGGAATTAGGACTGAGACACAACATCCAGCTTAAATCATTTTGCCCTTAAATTCTGGCAGCATGAATTTGAAGCCACTATTACTTCAACTCCCCCCCCCCTAAAAAAAAAGTGCTGGGGAAAGAGGCATATGCAGCTCAACACTGTTCCTTGTGACTGATCCTTTGATTTTGAGGTGTGTGTGGTTAAACTGTCTTTCTACAATCAATCTGAGACAACTTTGCAATTATAGGATAGAAGACCATTAGCATTTGATACAAACTCACATGGTTGGCATATATAAATATTTTTAATTATTTCAAAGCGGATGTAATATGTACATCCTTTTTCTTTTTCCAAAAAGTTGTTTGATATGGTTTGCATAAGGATTTCCATTACCAGACGCTGTGTGTAGCACATTACAGATGTCTGCAGCCTGCAAGTATCAACAATGCTTTGAATAACACCCCCAGTATAACAGTCCTCTTGTCATTGGTGTTGCATATTATAGCATAGGAATCCCACACAAGTGGATGAACAGACTTTAAATAATACCATCTGACACTGGGGAATAGGGTGGGGGGGAGGAATAGAAATCTGACAAAGGATTGGAAATGGTTGTTAGCCATGGGAAATAGGATCCAGGCCACTGGGGAGAGGATCATCCTTCTTCCCTTTGATCAGACCAACTATACTTTTAAATATTGTTTCCTACAATTCATGGGAAAAGATTTTACCATCATTTAAATGCTACTTAAGAAGCTATTGCCATTCTTTTTTTGCAAATTTATTTTGAAGTAATATTTTCTGAAGAACATCCTAACTCACTTAAAGTTGTTCCACACAGTGCACAGGTTATGCTAGAAGCAGACAAAAACTTTATACTAATATAAAAAAGGGATACATACATGGGTACAGGTTGCCCATGTTATCTGTCGTCCTATTATTCACAATTTTGTGAAACTGAGATTGATAATTACAAGCAAGATCTTTGAATATAGGTAAATGTTTTTGCATATTGTATCTGCAGTGTTGCCCTTTTTTTGCCCGCGGGCAAATTGCCGAACAGTTTTTGTGCATATGCACAAAAGGGTAGGTTTTTAAGGATAAGGCCATCTATGCAATCTATTTGCATTTTCTCCCACTTCTCATTTGGTTATGGTGGGCCTTCATCACAAGGATCCACATGACTTCTTTAGTGCAGATGGCCTTCTTCCAAGAAACTTGCTCACAGTTTGCTTAATTGCTATAGCTGGTCAACTGGGAGCACTAGCATTCATTGGGGCATTCAGATCATGTCACTTGATGCTAGTGCTGTCTACTTGTTCACAGTGATCTCTTGATCATGCCACTGAATGTTACTGTGATCTTAGTGAGAGCTGCTGTGACCAAGCGAGGGGGGGGAGGAGGAGAAAGTACAGGTTATCTATACAGCCATGGGGGAAGAGTGAAAAAATACTTGTGTGAGAAAGGGAGGGTCACAAGAGCCAGAATTAATCCCCCAAGATTACTTTCCATAAACTCATGATATTGTTATCTGTACTGCAGTTTCTTTAACTGTGATTTTATGCTGGGATGGGCATTCTCTGCATAACAAGAACCATGCTGCGAGGAGGCTGAGGAAGAAACAGGGGGATCTCTAGGCATAAACATCCTACAAATAGGAGTTTGTTAGTAGCTTATCTCATAAATGGCAGCTTACTCCAGGCTCAAAAAGTCTTGGAAATAGAGATTCAAAATATTCAGAAGGATTTATCCTTAATGAACCTGCTAATAATATACTGTATTATTGTTATTGTTCCTACATTTTTCAAGATTCTGCCTTTTACTCCTAATTCTTGCATTAAAACTTCTTATTGAAGTCTGGGTGATTCTTGTTTTGCAGTATGGAGCTTACACATACATGCAAAACCATTTTTTAAATACCGTGTTTATTTTGCTGGTGAAAAGTAAGAATAGAATAGAATAGAATAGAATAGAATAGAATAGAATAGAATGGGATGGGATGGGATGGGATGGGATGGGATGGGATGGGATGGGATGGGATGGGATGGGATGGGATGGGATGGGATGGGATGGGATGTGGGGTGGGGTGGGGTGGGGTGGGGTGGAAGGGAATAGGGAATAGGGAATAGGAAATAGGAAATAGGAATAGAATATTTGGCCAAATGTGATTAGACACAGAAGGAATTTGCCTCTGATGCAGAAGCTCTCAGTGTATATAAATATGCATACAGACAGGAGGTTGAACAACTAGCCTCGTGGTACGACCAGAACAATCTGGAACTGAACACACTGAAAACTGTAGAAATGGTGGTAGACTTTCGGAGAAACCTTCCTATACTATCACCTCTTACAATACTAGACAACACAGTATCAACTGTAGAGATTTTCAAATTTATAGGTTCTACCATATCGCAAGATCTAAAATGGACAGCTAACATCAAAAAGTCATCAAAAAAGCACAACAAAGAATGTTCTTTCTGCACCAACTCAGAAAGCTCAAAATGCCCAAGGAACTACTGATACAGTTCTACAGAGGAATTATTGAGTCTGTCATCTGCACCTCTATAACTGTCTGGTTTGGCTCTGCAACCCAACAAGACAGACATAGACTTCAGAGGATAATTAGAACTGCAGAAAAAACAATTGCTATCAACCTGCCTTCCACTGAGGACCCGTATACTGCCCGAATCAAAAAGAGGGCTGTGAAAATATTTACAGACCCCTCGCATCCTGCACATAAACAGTTTCAATTCCTAACCTCAAAACGATGCTATAGAGCACTGCACACCAGAACAACTAGACACAAGAACAGTTTTTTCCTGAATGCCATCACTCTGATAAACAAATAATTCCCTCAACACTGTCAAACTATTTACTAAGTCAGCACTACTATTAATCTTCTCATTGTTCCCACCATCCATCTCCTTCCATTTATGACGGTTTGACTGTAATTTTGTTGCTTGTATCTTTACAGTTTATATTGATATTGTTTTCTGATTGCTTATTTGTACTCTATGACTATCATTAAGTGTTGTACCTTATGATTCTTGATGAACGTATCTTTTCTTTTATGTACACTGAGAGCATATGCACCAAGACAAATTCCTTGTGTGTCCAATCACACTTGGCCAATAAAAATTCTATTCTATTCTATTCTATTCTATTCTATTCTATTCTATTCTATTCTATTCTATTCTATTCTATTCTATTCTATTCTACTCTACTCTACTCTACTCTACTCTACTCTACTCTACTCTACTCTACTCTACTCCATATTTTTGAGAAGATAACTAAAAAAGGAACTTACTGTATTCTTACTCTGGCCTGATAAATTCATAATTGCTCAAAATATGGAAAATATCATTTGTTCGAATTGGCATATTAAGATATGGTCAACTGCTTTAAGGAAACATAATGACTTTTCAGTGGGATGAATCATATTTTAATTTATATTTCTTTTTATCTGCAAAAATTATATACAGAATACAGAAACTCTAAGAAGAATAATTTTTATTTTGATAATTCTTATTCAAGTTTAGTGATTTATGTAAACTATGAAATGAATGTTGAAATAACCGATTATAATCCATTCTTGTTTTTCCTATTGAATGTTGAAAGTAAAATAATAATAATTTTTTTTTAAGTCTAGAAACTATCCTTAACCTTAGGTTGGCAGTTTCCATTGGTACAAGTCCCACAAAACCAAATGTTCCTTCAGGGAGAAAAAAACATTCTGATTTCTTAGCACACAGTGGCAAAGCAAAACAACAACAACAACAACAAAAACTTTCAATTCCATTGTAAAAAACAGCAACAACAACAAAAAAATCCTTACAGAATGTATGCTTCTGTTGTGAACAATGTAATGCAAATTTAAAAAATAAGAACTGCGGACAATAATAGGAGAAAATAAATAATCAATTGAGCCCTGAAGTCTCCCTCTACCATTCTTAGGATCAGGTTGAGAAAATTTTGAGGATGGGGAAAGTGTCCCTACTCAGAACACTATTTGCTGCTAAGGTGATACAGGCAGTGGGACATTCCTTAATGTTAGGTATTAGGAGACCACTGAACTCTTAGAAAAGTGCTTGCACAGTGATATCTGCAGAATAAAAATACCTACCAGTATTCTGTGATGTTTATTAAAACTGAAGAAAGATTTCTTTACATGAAAACAAAAACAGAAAATCCTACTTTAAAGTTAATGGACTGTTTCTGGAAAAAAAAAACTGTAATTCCTTCAGAGGCCTGATATGCCAAAATGAAAGTTTCTCTTCACCATCATAAAATAGTGGATTTTGAAATCTTCTGACCTGTCACTGTGGGATTGGGAGATCCGGTCCTGTCTGAATAGCAGCGGCATGCCAGTGTTACATATAATTCACAATTTCCTTCTTCTGCAAGTGAAGTTAACTGACCAAAGAGCAAAAATGAGATTTCTTGGAATCATTTAAAATTGATGCTGAATACAAATAGAAAAAGATCTAGTCATAGTTTTCTCATGGTACAGGCATAATACAGATCTGATAAAAATGCTGACAGTTTTGAGACTTGATTAGGAACTTTCAACACACACCTGTTTATAGATTCAAAAGATTATGCCATGAGCATAGTAAGAATTTAGTTGAGATTCCGAAATAGAAATTCTGTTCTGTAGGGGATTGGTAAGTTAGTTCCACTGGCCTGCAATTGTTCCTCTTCCTAGCAACTGCAGAGTACTACAAACCACTACTTTGTCCCCTAGTGCAACATACATTTTTATTAAGCTGTTACATGTGATCATGAAAGGATTAGGATTCAGTATAACACTCCATTCTAATATACACACGCAGGAGTTAAATGTGTCTGCATTTAATTAAAATGGAAGCCCAGATGTAGTGGTTGGTTGGATAAAGACAAATAGGCTGAAGTAGAATCCTGGCAAGGCTATCCTGGTAATGGGTAGTTTATAGGTCTGCCAACAGAGAACTCTACATGTTCTACATGGGACTGAATTTCCTGAACAACATTGTCTGAAGAGTTGCAGAGTGTGAGCAACTGAAGGGCTGCCAAAGTCTGTCCAGTAATGCTATGATAGCACTAGGGAAGAGGGTATTCACACTTTTTTTTAAAGAAGTAGGGTAGAAATGGGGATTCACTCTGGGAGGTAAACCATTTCAATCCCCACCTGTAAAACTCCCGATTCCCCTGGACGGCATTTTGTAGAAATTAAACCAATATAGTCAATATTTGTCTCTGTGTTTGAATCACTTGTTCAATAAATATTTTTAATATTTAGTATTACTGTATAAGCTAAATGATGAATTTAACCAATCATGATTTTTCATTTGGGTTGAATTGTTTTTTATATTTGTAAATATCTATATATTTATAATAATATATTACATTATTTGATTCCATCTGTAATATCTCTCTCTCTCTCCCTCCCTCCTCTCTTTCTCTCTCACACACACTTAAACATTAAATATTATATTTAATCTTATCTATATAGCTGCATGACCTGACACCCTACTATACTTTACTGACAACATACTTTATAATTACATTCTGTGTAATATACAGTACATTTTGTATTTGATGAAAAATTCCTGGATACATTGGCAGATTCTGGACATACTTAATAATTAGAAGCACAAAAGCTGTCTGTCTAGTACATCTTCTCAGGAGCCTGACCATCAGAGTAGGCAAAGGAATTCTTCTGCTATTCACAACACTCATAGTCCAATAACTAAGTTAAAGTTGTTTAATGTTAGCGATGTTTAGAAGTACTAAGAAAGGAGATGCTTATAACCCATTCTTAGGATGAATTTTGCAGTAGCTTCTAAGAAGTCAGAGATTTGCCTTTAAGACATCTCCAAAAAGAACCTTATCAACTTTGGTTGGCAAGAAGCCTATTCGGGAAAGATACTTTCATCTATTGAAAGTATTGGTCTTCCATTGTTTATTCAAAGAAGAAATATACTATAAAAGCAGTTTCATAGTATACCTAGTATACCACAGGTGCCTGTGGCGCTGAATTATGTAACACTCAAGAGCGGGAAATTTATCCCTAAACTAGAAGGCAAAGTGACAGATGAATAGTATGCTTTTTAATCCTGAGGGAATAACTCCTGAAATGCAGCATTCAGAATGCAATATTGTTTGCGTATCAGTTCAGATTTTTTCATCACAGAGTTCTTCTTCCTGTGTACAGTGAGGGTCAGTAGATGAGCTCCCCATTGTAAAATTATTGGGCAGCAAATTATTTTATTTAAAAGAAAAAAAAATCAATGACAATATTTTGAAAAATTTAACATACTTTCTACTAAAATAAGGCAGTATAATATATTGATTTTATGATCCTGTTTTCTTTACTTTATCATAACATATCAAACTTACATTGGTCAAAGAACCTTTCTGTACAAACAAAGCAGAATCACAGCTACAAAGCAGTGTTGGGCAGACGTGCTTTGACAATTCTATTCAGGATCTGAAAGATATTCCTGACCCAACCTGGGCTGCTCCAAGAGTAATCCATTCTAATATTTCTGGGATCAGAAACAGATTCTCTTTAACCTCTTCTATGTAGAAAAAACATAAATGTCATAGCCGCTGCAATATATTTTTTTTCATCCAAATAGGATGAAATTCATAAATTAATTAAACTATTATGAGGCAATACAGATTTCAAATCTCCACAGATATTGGTGGAAAAGGCTTTGAACTACAATTCTTTGAAATTTGATTTCTTAATATAAGGAAAATGCTTTTTGCTTTCTTCTAGAAAGGAACGAAATTTACAAGGATAGGATAGGATAGGATGGGATGGGATAGGATAGGATAGGATAGGATAGGATAGGATAGGATAGGATAGGATAGGATAGGATAGGATAGGTTGGAAGGGACCTTGGAGGTCTTCTAGTCCAACCTCCTGCTTAGGCAAGAAACCCCATAACACTTCAGACAAATTGTTATCTAATTTCTTCTTAAAAACTTCCAGTGTTGGATCATTTACAACTTCTGAAGGCAAGTTGTTCCACTGATTAATTGGTCTAACTGTCAGGAAATTTCTCCTTAGTTCTAAGTTGCTTCTCTCCTTAATTAGTTTCCACCCATTACTTCTTGTTCTACCCTCAGGTGCTTTGGAGATTAGTTTGATTCCCTCTTCTTTGTGGCAACCCCTGAGATATCAGATCACTGCTATCATGTCATCCCTAGTCCTTCTTTTCATAAGACTAGACATTTTTTTTAAAAAAATTGACTTATATGCCGCCCTTCTCCGGAGACTCAGGGCGGCTTACAGTGTGTTAAGCAATAGCCTTTATACTTTTGTATATTTATGCAAAGTCAGCTTATTGCCCCCACAAACTGAGTCCTCATATCCAGTTCCAGCAACCATTCTTTATATGTTTTATCTTCGAGTCCTCTAATCATCTTTGTTGCTCTTCTCTGCACTCCATATCTTTTTTACATTGTGGCAACCAAAACTAGATGCAGTATTCCAAGTGTGGCCTTATCAAGGCATTATAAAGTGATATTAACAATTCATGTGATCTTGATTTTATCCGTTTATGCAGCCTAGAACTGTGTTGGCTTTTTTGGCAGCTGCAGCACACTGCTGGCTCATATTTAAGTGATTGTCCACTTGGACTCCAAGATCCTTCTCACAGTCACCACTATTGAGCAAGGTACCACATATATTGTACCTGTGCATTTTGTTTTTCTTGCCTAAATGCAGAATCTTCCTTTTTTCACTATTGAATTTAATTTTGTTGGATAGCTCCCAATATTCAAGTCTGTCAAGATCCTTCTGTATCTTAAGCCTATCTTCCGGAGTGTTGGCTATTCCTACTAGCTTGGTGTCATCTGCAAATTTGATGAGTTACCCATCTATCCCCTCGTCTAAGTCATCGATGAATATGTTGAGTATTGGGCCTAAAACAAAGCCCTGGGCTACCCCACTGCATACCTCCTAGAAAACTAGATCATTCAGAATTCCACATTTCATTGGAATTGTACTGAAAACCTTTGAGGTATTTGTTAAATGCACTTTAAAAACTTCAATTTGAAAGATTGGAAATAAACTTTGCCAGTGAGGATTCACATCCCTGAACAAGCAGCACTGCAACAGCCATACAGTGAACTGTGGCTTGCACAATCTCTCCAGAAAAAGAGAAAAAAAATGTGAGATTGCTCACTGGTATTGCAGACAATTGTTCCTTATCAGTGGATTGCAGGACTGAGATTTTTACGGTTGGTTTGAATTGAGTAGCTGAGAATTGAGAGATTTCAACCAAGCTCATACCAATCTGTAGTTTATATGGACATACTGGAACGTTGGACTAAGGATCCAAATGGATCCGAAATAAGATTTGGAAATTAATTTTATAAATCCTTCCCATGGGAAAACACTGTTGTTTTGAATTCTTTAAAAAAACATGATAGGATGGCACTTTGAAGGATGGGCCATGGAGGGAAGCAGAAGAAAGTAAAGATTACAATTAAGGATATGTAAGATGATGTACTATTGGCATTTAACTCTGCATAAACTGTCAAAGATGTATAACAGATGCATATTGGAAATGCAAAAAATTTGAAACGACCTTTTATTATCTCTGGTGAACATGTATGAAAGGTAAGACTTACTGGAACCTGATAAAACTGGAACAGACTCAGCAAAAACCAGTGGGGATCATCAGGGAACAGAAACACAAGTTGTCATGAGACTAAAGAAATTAGAATTAGGTAAATTTGAGAAAAGATGACAGGTGACGGAATACTTTCATACTTTTCAAATACCTGAAGGAATGTTGCCCAGAAGAAATGGGGTGCTCTTTTTTCTATTATCCCAAAATGCAAATCAAACAATAAGGGTGGATTGAATGCTAGAAAAGTCTTATTTGGACTTGTTTTACCCATTGTTCAATGTTGCACAATTCATTGTCTACTCTATTAGCAATCAGCCTTCAACTCATAGTTAAACTTAGTCATTTATCATCCACCTTTTCTAAACTGACATTTTATCACAATACCATTAACCTTTATTGATTTATGCAGTTCCCACTGAATTGTTGAAAAGCAAAAAACAAATCTGATCTGCCACTCCCTGTGTGATGTGAAACTGCACTTTATCTTCCTGTTATTTTTCATATCTTTTTGATTAAAATTCTGCCAAAATCTCTCTAGGCATACTTAACAAACTAATTGTGCTGAAGTTTTTACATTTACTTATGCTACCTTCCTTTCTTGTCAGGCTTACTAGGTAGACCAAACAGAAAAGACAATCAGATGAGCTGATTCTATTTATTACAAAACTAGAATATAGAATCATAACAAGCCTAAAAATACAATTCTCCACATCTTCTTTACAGCCCAAGAAACTGGGGAAAGTCTCTTCTGATCTTGTTGCTTCACCCACTAACCAGCTGAAACTATGCTGTCTCTTACCTGACTGTTCCCTAGTCAGCATCTTTTGGCCCTGTCTCCCAAGGTCTTGCATTCACTGCATTCTACAGGAAGTGAATAACAGAATTTTTCTATTTAACAGATAAAATTCCAAATACCCTATTCATTTTTCTCTAGTTTCAAAACTATCGACACATTCATGATGATGATGATAATGATAGTTATAGTTTATTAGTTATAATTTATTATATTTATATACCGCCCTTCTCCCGAAGGACTCGGGACGGTGAACAACCAGCAAATAAAATACAAAAAATACAAAATTTAAAATAGTATTAAAATCCAATTAAATTAATTTGGCCCACAGTTAAAACCTCTATATTAATTTTAACAATTTAAGTTAAAACAATTTAAAAGAGTAGGTCAAGTCAGCCCGGCTTGATGAATGATGATGATGATGATGATGATGATGATAATAAAGAAAAAACTCTGAAGTTCTGGAAGAATTTGTGGGAAAACAACAAGAAGCACAACAGAAATGCAAAATGGATCAAACAGGTTGAGGACTCTATTAAAGTGCATAAAATGGAAGACATGAAAATAACAAAAGCAATGGTGCAAAGACAGTCAAGAAAAGTGAGGAACTGGAGTGCACCTGGACCAGATGAGCTGCATGGCTTCTGGTTAAAGGCACTTACAAGTGTGCACAAAAGATTGGCAACCCAGATGAACCAGATCCTAAAAACACCTGAAAATGATGAATGGATGACAACTGGAAGGACATTTTTGATACAAAAAGATAAAGAAAAAGGAAAGGACCCTGGAAACTATAGGCCAATCACCTGTTTGCCAACAACATACAAGCTTCTTACTGGTATCACTGCAAACCAAATCTATGGATACCTGGAAAGAAATAACTTGCTTCCTGTGGAACAGAAAGGATGCTGCAAAAACTCAAGAGGAACAAAGAATCAATTGCTGATTGACAAGCTAATCCTAAAGAACTCAAAGAAAAGACGAACCAACCTGTTCATGGCTTGGATAGACTATAAGAAAGCGTTTGATTCAGTTCCCCATAGCTGGATCAAGAAATGCCTGGAAATCTTTGACATCAGCAGCAACATATACAAATTCATGGAATCTTCAATGAACCTCTGGAAAACGAAACTTATGGCTAATGAAGAAGAACTGGGTGAAGCTGAAATTAAACAAGGCATTTTCCAGGGCGATTCCCTTTCAACCCTACTTTTTATACTCTCAATGCTACCACTGACAATCATTTTGAAGAAGATGAACTGTGGATATGAACTTGCAAAGAAAGGACTGAAAATCTCGCACTTGTTGTACATGGATGATTTGAAGCTGTTTGGTAAAACAAAAGCTGAACTGAATTTATTAATTGAAAACACAAAAGAATTAAGCCAAGACATTAGTATGCAGTTTGGAATTGACAAATGTGCAACAATAGCAACCAAAGTAGGCAAGATCATAGAAGAGGATGGAATAGAACTAGAGAATGAAGAAATGATAAAGGCATAAAATCAGAAGAAGGCTAAAAGCACTTGGGGATTTTAGAAGCCTCTGACTTAATGCATAATAAAGTCAAGGAATTAACTTCAGCCAAGTACATTCGGCGAATTCGTAGGATATTAATGTCCAAATTGAGTGGAAGAAACATCATAAAAGCCATAAATACCTGGGCTATACCTGTGATTCAATACTCTGCAGGAATAATTAACTGGACCCAGATGGAGTTAGACAATTTGGACAGAAAAACAAAGAAGCTTATGACAATGAATCATGCCTTGCACCCTAAAAGTGATGTTGACCGATTATATTTACCAAGAGCAGAGGGTGGTCTAGGACTCCCACAAGTAAAGCAGACTGTGGAAGAAGAAAAACGCAGCTTGAATGATTACAACCAGAAAAGTGAAGAACCAATGATTAAGGAAGTAAATAAAGGAGGCCTTTTAAAGACAACTAAAACAAAAGCAGAATATAAGAAAGAAGTAATTGAGCAGCGAGCTGAAAATTGGAAAAGCAAAGCTCTGCATGGCCAATACTTGAAAAGTATTGAAGGCAAAGGTGACCAGAAACTAACTTGGAACTGGTTAAGATCAGTACTACTGAAAAAAGAAACAGAAAGCTTTATTTTGGCAGCTCAAGAACAAGCCCTAGCCACAAACTGCATGAAGGCAAAAATTCAACATGTTACCACCAATAGCAAATGCCACCTCTGTAATGAGAAAGATGAGACAGGAGACCACCTGATCAGTGGGTGCAGCAAAATTTCACAAACTGACTACCTTTACAACGCCATGACTGCGTTGCTAAGATCATTCACTGGAAATTGTGCCAGAAGTTTGGATTTGAGTACAGCAAAAATCACTGGGAATATCAGGTTGAGAAAGTTTTAGAGAATGAGAAACTCAAGATCTTGTGGGATTTTAGGATTCAGACACTTGGTCCACAACACACCTGACATAACAGTAGTTGAAAAGAAAAAAATATGGTTCATTGACATTGCAATACCTGGAGATGCACGGATTGAAGACAAGCAGCAAGAAAAAATCACAAAGTACCAAGACTTGCAAATTGAAGTTGAGCGACTGTGGAAAAAGAAATCGTGTGTTGTCCCAGTTAAAATTGGAGCCCTTGGAGCAATACCCAAAGGGCTACCCCGCTATTTAGAAATTCTAAATTTACCGGACTTGAACATTTTGACTCTACAAAAAACCACCTTAGTCGGAACAGCTTACATCCTCCGACGATACCTTAACAGTTCCTAGGTCCTTGGTTAGGACTCGAGCTGCTGAGCTACTAACTGGCTTCAAAGGCTGTGAATCTCACTACAGATTAAATAATAATAATAATAATAATAATAATAATAATAATAATAATAATAATATCTAGTTCACTGAGATTCATTTTAATGAAATAATAATAATAATAATAATAATAATAATAATAATAATAATAATAATAATAATAAAAAGATATTATTTTGCAAGCCAACATTTTGTTCCCTTCATCCCTACAATCTGGGTATGCATGCTGTATACATTATTTTTATTTAAAATATTTATTTAAATTAATTTCAGTTTATTTGCTTTTTCTGTTTATCCAATAATCAATATTTATTGGACAAAATTAATTAGTATCAAACTAAATAACAAAGATATATTCTGCTTATTAGATACTTTGCAAAAGAAAAAAAATTAAACTAGAAGAGTACTAAAGTGTATCTGCTGTGAAAATTTTATATTGATAAATCTTTAATTAAGAGGAAAAGTACTTGAAAATACATTTGGGGCAACACTGACCTAGACTGGTTGCCAAAGAGTTTATTTTCATATACCTTACTTTAGACTCAATGGCTCTGATATTTACAATGTAAACCGATGGGATATATTATTAAGTTAAAGCAAGGATCTCCAAAGATTTATATTACATTTTCATTTCCTTCATTTATATATATTCTCAAATTTAGATCCAAACATTTAATTAACAGAAAATATACTTTATAATAATCTATGCATAGTATCCCTAATAAGTAATGGATTGAGCTAGTTTTTTCAATCCGAGTACATTCACTTTGTTTCATTAATATACCATACTTCAAAGTAGTCTCAGGGCTGGCCAAAGTAGTCCCAGGGATGAGAGGAGCACTTGGGCTGTAAATTCTATAGAAAGAGAGTGGCTCCAACAGATCCCTGGAACAACATCAGAGCTCTCTGTCCAGAAGAGCGCAGTGCTAGGAACAGCTAAGATTCTGCACAGAATCCTCACCCTGTAAGGGTGAGCAGGGTATGAATGTTGGAATGTATGTACTGTATGTATGTTTTTATGTATGTATGTAAAATCTCCCTTGGAAATAAAAAGGGATGAAACTGTAATTTTTAATTTAAAATTTGACAAAGACAATTTAAAAATGCAGAGTAAACAATATTTGTTTTGTATATAACTCATCATAACTGAAACCATACCGCCAAACAATCATATCCTGTTTGGGCCATAATGACATCAGAAATCCATGTTTATCATTTGCTTTGGACAACTTAGCATGTTTTTGGCCCAGGGCAAAGTGGAAATAAAACCATTTGCAGCTGGCCAAACCAAGATAACCACACATTTCTGAAGTAATTGATACCTAAAGGAACATAGCCTTTAGATCACAGTTCATGATTTAAGTACACTAATTCTTTAAAGGAGGTTGTTAAAGATTTTAAAGAACACACTGGACTTACTCCAAGATTTAACATGCAGAAACTATACTAAACATGGCAAATACGATATTCTATACTTCTTTATGCACTAATTACCACTTTTTTAAGGGAATGGAATATATTTCCTGCATTGTTTTAAATGTCCACAGTATTTTTAGAGAGTCTAGGCCAAAACATTTTAAAGTGTACAAAATAATAAAATATCTCATTGTCCATGCAATCTTGAGAAAATGGAATGCAGTTTTTCCATTTTCTAGTCAATTTTAGAACTCCAAATTTAACAAAACAACTTTATTTTATTTTTGCTTCTCTCACTTTTAAGATTTTGTACCATATTGTTTAGTGGAATTGCCTTATCTTTCTCTTTTTAATTTAATTATAATTTAGAATTATATCTGTACCGTGGTCAAATGTGTTAAGATTGGATTTGTGAATTTTAGCCAGGAAGAAACCCATTATTAAAATTATTATTAGCATACTTTGGTTCTTAACCTTAAAGTTGAAGCAATCTAAAATTAACATAACTGACAGCCCAGTTAATAACCTCAATGTATATCATATCATGACTTTTGAGACAAGAGAGTGGCAAATTTGTGATAAAAAGGAAAGAAAAGAAGGAATGTGTCAGCTCACAGCAGTTTATGGTTTCTTAATTTTGACTATAGATAGTCTTTGTTTACTGACCACTTGCTCAGCGACTGTTCAAAATTACAAAGGCACTGAATACTCAAAGTTCAAACTCAACATTCTGGCTATTGCAGCATCCTCAGTATCTTGATTTGAGTACTTGGCAATTGACCTGTATTGACAACTACTGAACTATCCTGTGATCAAATAAAGGGAGGGAGGGAGGGAGGGAGGGAGGGAGGGAGGGAGGGAGGGAGGGAAGGAAGGAAGGAAGGAAGGAAGGAAGGAAGGAAGGAAGGGAGGAAGGGCAATTTCTTATGTTTTCTGCCAGCTTCCCACAAGGGAGCTCAATGGAGAAGCCAGCAGGAAGTTGCAAATCACTCGCATTCCCAGTGCATTTTTGTTCATCCATAGTCATTTTGTTTCTCTGTTTAGGAAATATCTCTCAAAAGTTGACCAATGGGCACCTGTTGCTTATTACCTCAACAGAAATATCATACTGAGACAGTTTCAAATGTTCTCTCAGATATTTTAAATCTAATTAATTAGATATAACAAGTATCAAGCTATTACACCTTTTACTATATATGGTTATAATTACTACCGTGTAATATGTGTAACAAACAAAGAAGCAGAGATAGAAACAAGTAACTAATATGTGTAGAATGTGTATATGTCCACACAGAATATCCAAATTTCTGTTAAAAATTTAAGAGGAAAACTTAATGCAAATATTTCAGTAAGAATGAACAAAGCTGCCTATATTGTGACTCTTGAGGTTACAAAAGAAAAAAGTAGAGAGGAAAAATTATGCTGTGAAGATTTTAACTAGTACTTCCCAGAATCCAGAGAAAGATTTGGCACCCATACAAATTAGCCTAGAGGGCAGGAAAGCTATATAAATTTAGATATCATTGTGTTGAACATATGGCTAGCTTGATAGAAACTTTTGCTTTGCAGATGTTGCCATTCATCTTCATTGGAACAACATATAAAGTCTCAAAGTGAGGGTTCCCTTTGTCAAAAATTCAAATATAACGTTGGAACTGAAAACTACTATCTTATGATTCTTAGAAAGTAATTATGCATTGTACTCAGTTCAACTGGACTCCTAGGTATCTATGTTTGGGATAAGAGTCTTATTTGCTCTTTGAAAAGAGCAATGTTGTTATGAAAATGAATTCTTTGGAATAACTCATATCAGTTCATCACAATATAGTATCTCTTTATCCTTTCAGCTGCTACTACAGAAGCAACATAGTCACCAATAGGTCATCCAGTCAATCACTGAGATATATTTACTAAAAAGATTAGTCATCAAAAACAACATATTTTAACACAGATGATCTTCATATTCTCAATCTATATTAAACACTTATTTTCTATTTGTTGTGCGTTAAACTTTTTTCTCTTTTGTTTAGATGAGAAACATTCTTAAAATATTTTACAAAAATCCTAGCTTTAGAATTGTACCAGTGATGGGATTCAGCTGGTTCTCTCCGGATCGCACAAACCGGTAGTGGTGACTGCGGGAGGCTTTGCCCACCCGCCCAGACGTAATGGGTGACTATGCACACACGCTCACATTTGTGAACCAGTAGGGAAGGTGAGTGAATCCCACCTCTAAATTGTACAGATAAACAATAAAAAATGGACCTGATTTTATATCTCTATACTATCAGGGTTCCAAGTAACAGATCCAAAGCAATCAAAACTCTGAGGTCTAGGGTTTCCTCAAGCCATTTTTGGGAGCATCTTCAGGGGTGCCATATACAGTACATCAAAATTTATGGCAACAGTTTACATGAACATGTAGATGAAGCCCAAAACATTCAAGAAATAATTTGGAAGGCCAAAATCAAAATTAAAACAAAAAATGCTTAATTTAAAGATAATTTTAAATTAAGATAGCTAACTTATTCCAATTTTATTTTAAACATGCTGCACTGCAGCCGAAATAGCAACTTTCAGAGATTATAAAATCAGACAGTCATTGTTTCTAAACATTTCACAGATCTTAGCTCATATATGAAAATGTAGTTCCTATAGCCTTTTGGGGGGGGGCAGCCTTGAATATACCATATCCATATAATTTCAGTTAACCTACAAGCAAGGGATCATGAAAAATAATCTCAAATATCATAACAGAAATATTGCCATGTTATATTTATATAAATAGAAGACATTGCATATGTCTTATTCGAATGCCAGTTATAAGCCCCAGCAAGGGCCTTTTATTTAGAACTTTCAGTGCTGGTTCATGAACGCAATAAAGATTGATTAGAACCTTGTATTTAGAAATTATGCATAGAACAGCCTATTGGAACTGCAACAACCAATTGTTTTACTTCCTTCTCTTATATTAATGCTGTTCAGCTGAGAGTTTGTTAGATAGGAAAAATTGGAATTATGTGCATGTACAGATTATGTTCTTATCTGTATAACAGGATATTAGAGTTGGAAGGGACCTTGGAAATCTTCCAGAACAGAGGTCCCCAACCCCTGGGCTGCAGACTGGCACCGTTCTGTGGGCCAGGAACTGGGCCATGCAAGCAAGTGAAGCTCCATCCACACATGAACGGGATCCAGGCAGCATGTGAAACCATGCCCCCCAGTATGTGGAAAAACCGCCCTCCATGGAGCCGGTCCCTGGCACCCAAAAGGTTGGGGGCTGCTGTTCCACAATATACTTCTGAATATATATTATATACATTGCCTGTAATTTGGTATATTTATTTATTTAGAAAACTTATAACTATTTTATCCAGTTGTTATTTGATGCTGTGATGTATCTTGACATGGTCAATTAACTAATCAGCAAAATTAATTAACAACAAAATGCTAGTCTTGTACTGATCTTAGATATGGCATTTGTATGAAACCTTTCCAACTCAGATGGAAGGATGTTTATATAGCATTTATATGGGAGAAACTTCAGTGGCTTCGTGGCTTCATGGCTGTATACCATGTAACTTATTGTCTCCTGTCTTCTTTGCCTTATTCCGCTAATCCTTACAAGATGGTAGTACTTGTCACACTTCTTGGCTCTCCCCTCCTTTCCTCACCCTCTCTGCTCTACTTGAGTCAGTACTACTCTTCTGTCTTGCAGTTTTCTCCTTGCTAGTTTTGATCTGCCTGCTTAAAAGTAGACAGATTAAAAACCAAAGTAGTAACTAACAGTTATTTACCTACAACATAATAATTTTTTTCTCAGTTTTAATAGGGTTTTTTTGCTTCATATTTATTTATCTGATTTATCCTAAAAGGAGCCTCATAAAATTTAAAATATAAAAATTGAAAATGATGAAAGCAAGGGAAGGAATTCCAAAATACTAATGGAAATCTTTTATAAGTGAATCCTGTGAAATAATATATTTGGAACTTGGACTCTATGTTTATTGTTTTGCCTGGCCAAAGAATTTTCACACTGATCTCATATTTACTGTGTATTAAGGAGGTCAGTATTACACATGGATAAATGCTCTGCATGAAGAATTCTCCTATAAAGCAAGGAATTGGACTAAATGAATGTAATTTAATTTATTTTAATGCAATCTAATTTTGTAAAGTAAATAGTTTTGGTACTTTGTTTAGAAAAAAGGTAGAATTTACCTCCATTCTTTCTTGCTTTACATCATCTATCTCATCATCTTCAAACAAGGCCAAGAGCTCCCCAGTCTGATCAATAGAAATAAGAAAGTCTTGAGCAGTTTTCTGACGTTTGTTAGTGCTGCTACTGAATTTGTCTGAAAGAGACCAGAGAAGGAAAATAGACAGCTGTTTTGATACAAAAAGGGGGGGGGGATTCCATGAAAGCTTCTAAACAAGTGGTGAAATTGAGCCCGCTGAATGAAGACCATTTTAATTTAATTCTCCCTGCAAATATATACACCATGACTTCTGAACACTTATATCAGAATGTTCATTTCAGTCAGAAAGTATGGTCATGATCTTACTTTTGCCTGATTTCTCCATCTTACCTACACTGCTTTGATTGCACATTCTTGATTTTTTAAAAAATTAGATCTGAAATCAGTGAAAGAAGAGGGAGAAATCAACATATCAATCTCATTTCCACTCACAGTAAATCAGTGTGGTATTCATAGGATACAATTGCTAGTGGAAGGCCACTGTGAGTGTAACCTCAAATGTTACGTTTGGAAATGTTCTCTCTATCTCTTAATTACCCATTCAATGCATCCAGTAAGCCTATATCCTATAACCTTTTCAATCACCAGATGCTTCTTGGTTGTTTGCTTTGCTTTCTTCCTCTTTTCCAATTATCAATATAAGATCATTGCCTCATATTGTCCTCTTGCAAATCCATTTGCATTCACACTAAATACTTGGATTTTAAAATAGATCCCCGATATCTGAAAATCCCATAGAAGTAAATTTTAGGGGACATGCAATCAAATTACAGTGATTACATATCTAGTAACTAATTAAAATGAAAAAAAAATAGTATTTACCAAACATTCATCTTAATTTTAGATCAGTATTAAAGGATGGTTCTGACAAGATTTTTTTCTAATAAATTAATTAAATTATAGTTCAAATTAATTTGAAAATGTAAACTGTAAAATTAAAAAGACTGTTAATCAGCACCAGTGCCTTAGCTAAACTTACTTGTTGATATTAATATCTGGTCATCAAATGGTTGATGGACTAACATTCTGAACTTTTATAAATAATTGGAATGGAAAAGCACTGGCTTAACTACCACCAACTACTATTTTTGAATGTCTAAAGCTAGCTAGAAGAAGAATATATTCCCATTTGGCACTTTATAGATAGAGCATATGTTGAATATTGCCCATAGAAAGACAAGTTTTCTGGAACCTTCATACCTTCAAGAAGATCATCTTCATCAATGCCTTTGACAACTTTAGATTTGTAATCTCGGAAAAACATGTATTTAAGTAATCTTCGAAGTTTTTTCTAGTTAAGAAAAAAAATGGACATAGACACGGCCTGCTAACATTAAAAATTCAAGAAGAAATTTGAAGTATTGTAACCGCAATCTTAGATTATATATCCACATTTATATCCACAGATTAACAATACTTATTTTAACAGAACCAAATGCAGAATTTAGCAAAAACTCAAATTGATGTTGAAATTCCAAACATAAGTCTGGCAATGCGTATCAAATCAAGTGTTCTTTTGTGCAGATATATTTCAACACTAATTTTTCTTGTGTTCATTATACTTTTCAGTCATGTAAACCTCACTTTGCCAGTTCAATAAGCAGACCAGAAAAAGAAAGGAAGTTTGAATCTAAATTTCTTTTTGTTTTACTTCAGTGTGTGAATAAAAGTTTATGAGAATAGCATGCTGTAGTCAAGCACCTTTATTTTCATTTCTTAAATTTAGTGATAGTTGAATTTATCTCAGGATAAGACAAGCACTCGCAGGGTGCTTTCAGGTAGCTAGCTGTTTAGTATCATTAGTTTATTAATCATTCTATGTTCCCTTCCCACCTTTATATTTTTGCACATTGGTTAAAATTACTCTTATTTCCCTATAGGTTTGAGTTATCTCCTTATTGAAAACAATTTCAAATCATGCTTCAGGACTATCTCATAAAAATTCTAGTATCTTAGTTTCTCCTGGGAAGTGTTTCTAATGACAGGGTATGAATGTGCATTTAGTGTATTAAATATCTGGAAATCCAGCAAGATTGGGCTGCTCTTCCCAAGAATGTTTATTTGAGCAGTCAAGCTCCTCCTTTTAAAACAGAAATATATTTATACCAAATAACTGTCCCCCAAATCCAAAGGGCATTAACCTTAGTGCACTGCAATGCACTTCCCACAGTAGTTTTGGAGGGCTGATACAAAAATATACCATATGAGCTGAGACTGTGCCTCTATGGACAAGGGGCCGTTGAACCTATAGCTCACATTCTCCTGTACTGCATCTTCTATAAGGACCCACAGACTCAATTTATAATACCTCACCTAATAAATTATCCAAGAAATACTGTTCTTTTTTTACATACAATTACTTCCCATTCTCTGGACTAAAATCATTACTCTGCTCCCTTCTATACACAGACACTGAAACATACTTAGAACCATAATTTCAGATACTGAGAAAAAAGGTTTAGCTATAGAAGTTTGTTGTTATACCCATTATTACAACTTTCAGTGCAAATTTTGAAAGTTAAGCAGTCTTTACTTTTTTATCAATATCTTTTTAAGATTTTTCAACTCCACTTGCATTTATCCTTCTAAAGTAGGATAAATGACATTGCAAAACACAATTACAAACAATTGGAGCATATTATTACAAATATGGGGTAGGATAAAATAACTATTTTTTCCTTTTCAGCATAGAGAGTAGGAGAAGGGGACTTTTGATATTGGAGGAGCTACTGTATCTTATCAGTATGATGTTGACTGAATTATAATTTTTGAAGTGTCATGTTGAATGACTAGAGAACACTAATTCATGGTTTAATTTATAGCATCAGTTAATATATACTATTGTACCTTATCTTTGCGCATCAAAAAAATAAGATCTTCTGCAGAGATTACTCTAGCACCTCTCATCTGAGACACTTCAGAGGCTTGTTGCAGCTGTGAACAAAAAACCAAGATTAGAACTGATATGGCACTGCGATATTTTGTAGAACTATATTTATTTAAAGTAGTCTTAGCAGGATAGAAAAAAAACCTTCACAATGCAAATGTATGACACATCAATTAAATTTAGAATTTGAGATAATTTTAAATACAAACTTTTCCCTCGCCAGTTGGTTTAAGATTTTAATTTTATCTTGACGATTGCTATTCCAATCAATCTTTTCTAAATAAACCTGGAATATATAGTCGATTAGGCCTGACAAATATCTGGAGGAGAATTTCAGAAAATTCCAGTGGTATAGGCAAGGTTGAAAATAAGACAAACCAACCTACATAGAGTAGGTCCTGTTTCTGAGAAATGGACCCATGAAGTCATTAGGAGTTGAACTCAACTTGATGTATTACTTTCTATTGTATTTATATATTATATGAGGATAATATTCTATTTTTCATATTAAAGCCTTAAACGCAAATGTAACATGGTGCTATCTATCTATCTAAATGGCTCTGTGTATATGTGTGTGTTCCAGCATAACTCTGGAATGCCTGGGCCGCTGAAATGAAAAGGAATGAATTGTATCTATAGTGTCAAATCACAGTACTTTTGATAGTGATAGTGTGCATTTTGGATTCAAGTTCTGTTAAGATACGGCTCGTTGTGCCTTAAAATGGCTTCTACTGTACAGCACAGTGGAGTTGCCATGGTAACAGCTTCACAGTACTCCACAAGGGAGCTCCCTCTGGTAAGGGGAATTGGTTCTTTAAAAAACACCTTAGGCCCTCAGCTTCAAGCAAAGAGGGCAAGTTGTTGGGGGAGGTGCCGGCTAATGCAGATAAATACCCAGGCAATGCTGGGTTATCAGCTAGTATTATCTATAAATGCAATTCCGTTTATATACTTCCATTCCAGGTTAACTCTCTTAATCTCCTAATATCGATCCTTTTAAAACTTGTTGCATTGCCTGAATGTTAGGATAGGGATAGCTGCTCATATGCATTACTATGCTGGATTCTTGAGGTTTTTTTTCTCAAATCCTTTTTCACTAAGCCAAAAACCTGCTGGACTAATGTGTGTGTGTATGTGTATTTTATATATATCTATGTAACAGATAGGATTAATGAGAAACGAACCTGGCCAATCACAAGGTCATGGACAAAGCAGCAAATTGCAATAGTTGACAGGCTAACATCATCCCCCACTGATAAGCAAGCTAGGAGGGAGGAAACAGTAGGAATTAAGGCTCCATCATCCAGGATGATGACAGCAAAAACAACACAGCTAATTACAAGTGGGAGACAGCTGGAAGGGCCTATTACATGTGCAATGGCCAAATTGATTAATGGCATATAAAGGCAGAGATCTCTGTAATGGTAGTTTAATACTCTGAGGATGTCAGCAGATGGCTGACGAAAGCTTAGTAAAATAAAATTTTAATTATTTTAAAATTTTAAGTTCCGGAGCGCGCAGGATGTCTGTTTTTTTCTTTACATATATAATATCCTTCTGAAGTTTAGTATGTATCCACTCTGCTGAACGCAAACGTTTCAGTACCATACTCATTCCAACAATGTATCAATGACATAGATTAAATTAAATCACTAAAAGAAAAATTAGAAAAGCTATATTGACTCTGAGATGAAAACTTGCAAAGTGCTCTTTACAGTTCCAACTACTGGTTCAGTTTAAAATCTTGCACCAACGTACACTGGATAATGACGACGATGACGATAGCAACAGCAACTATATGTATGTCGTGCCAGTTTCTAATTTGTTTCTATCTCACAGGACCTAATATGATGCCTGCCTATTATATTTTTTTTCTTGTTAGTTATTTTAGTTTTCTTTTTTGGTTAGCAAGGATAGGTGATACGACAAGCATCAAACAATTTAGTGATGGCTGATGTTGATCATTAGTGACGGTTAATAAACTGGCAATTCTTCACCATAATCCTTCCATGGTAAGAATGATCTAGCTCTTCTTATTCAATTGTCTTTCAACAGAAGTTGACTTCATTACAGATTTTAATGATCCATTTCAAACATCTATGAACAGATTAGAGAACTGTCAATCGAAGGCCTAAGTGATAGCCCTGGTTTATACTAAAATATTACACTAATCTACTACGATCGAAGGAGACAAAACTAATAGAGCCATCACAGATATTGATCCTTGGTACCCAAAATAAGAATTGGAATTTCCTTGGGATTCAAGAACTGGCGATCTATGCAAAACAGTAAGCACTGAAAAAGGTTACACACATTTTGCTGCTAAACTAAGGTTCTGCAGCTCTTTATATTTTACTTCTAGGTTTCCTAACGCATGAATTTTGTGGTAATTTCTACAGTGACATTTATTTTCCTAGTTCTTCCATCTTTTTCCTGTTTACTTAAATGAACTTTGCTCGGTTTTGAAGAAGCCCATATTGATATTTACTCTAGCAAGCAACTGTATACTTTTTTGCCTGTATTCTTAGAAATAGATCATAACGATACCACTGAACTTTTTAATATTCTATCAAAACAAAATTATTTGCAGAAGTACAGAAAATTAACTTTTTAAAGAAGTAATTAATGCTCAAAACTACTGCGTTTATAGAACAATATATAAACATATACTTCGTGGAAGCCCTGGAATGTAATAGATACAAACCAAAAAAATTAGATACTAACTAGAAAAATGTCTTATATTGTTTTTTAATTTGAAATATAAGATAATAAAGCCTACATTTATAAATACATACACCTGAGAACAGATGGAAGAAATTTTAACTTTCATATGTCATATTAGCAATAGTTTTACTCTGTAATATTGGCTGAAGGATATTATTAATGTGAGTTTTAATGTTGCTGTTGCTATAATTTGAAATAGGACTATTCAGCAGTTAAAACAGTAGCTGTTTCTAATATGTAGGGGGTAGGTAGTTTTTACTTTTGGCAAGTGTTCAGCAGGAAAAAGATTTCGTCAATAAATCATAATACCGGACTGCATTTTCCCCCCACTCTAATCACATGCACACAAAATGTGAACTGTATCTGGTAGGCACAACACAAAACATACTGCTTTAAAAAGCTTCATTTTTTTTTCTTTGAAATGCTCAGGAGGGCTTTTGCAGCTACAAAGACGAGAGAATTTTCAGGAATTCAGAAGTCACAGTAACATAATCTGACTTAAAACTGAACTGGAAAATATAAGAATGTGAAAAATGATAGTTCTATTTTTTTGGCAGAGGAAAGTAGCTTCTTATTCTGATTAGTTTAAGGAGACACAAGGTACTTATGTTTCCAGCCTAAAATACAGAAAAGCTGGGTAACATTATAATACAAAGAATGGGATGAATACCTCATTGGTGTAATTTGGATGAACTCAGTGGACTTATATCCAAGCATGCATTTACTCAATATATTTAATAACTGCTTAGAAAATTGATGTTAGTGTGCTGTTAATACAATACATCTTTTTCAAATTTTGTTTGGACCTAGAGAATTCTTTTGAACAAAACAGCTAATGTTATGTCAGCCTCTGTTCAATAGAAGGCAAAAAAAAAAAATAAAAAATAAAAAATAAAAAAATTTAATACAATAGAGCCACAATCCAGTAGTAACCAAAGTTAATGGTTGACCACTACTTCAAGATAACATGATTATATCCAAGTGTACTAACCAATTCCATTAAAATAAATAAATAGAAACCAGCAGTTTAAATGATCTGAAAACACTTAAGATACTCTTAGATATGAAATAGAAACAAAATGCACTACAATCGGCATAATATCTACCTGATGAAAATGACTGATGATCAGTGGTGGGTTGCTACCAGTTCGCCCCGAATTGGGGAACCGGTAGCGGCAGCAGCCAGAGGCTCCGCCCACCCATCCGGAAGTCTCTGCGCATGCGCAGAAGCATCGCATGTGTGCCCATGAGCAAACTGGTAGCGGCCGAAATTGAAATTGGTTTCCCCAGTACTGCCCCCATGGTCTATTGGTGTGTAGCCAATCTGGTGCTGCCGAGATGTTTTGGGAAGCACTGAAGTGTTTAGACTGTTGAAATTCCATTCTTAGGGTAAATAGCCTTGAAGATGCCAGGCACGAACTGGATTCCAAAATGCTCTGTTCTTCCTCAACTGTCAATCCCCACTCCCAATTTCCCACCATAGAGATATACAGTTTTATTGCATATTTGTTCCCCCCTCCCTTACCCAGTTTATTGATTGCAGGACACCAGCGAGGCACCAAGCTGAAGGTGGTGGACCTGACAGCATGCTAAATATCTTAAAGTTGCTGAGGATTGAGAAACACTGCTTTAGAATGTAACTCAAAGTTATATGCATATTAGTCTGTATATAACTAAATAAATATGTAGCTCAATGAAAGAACTTCAACTGAAAACAAACTATGGTATTAGGAAATGGAACAGATTTATCTGCTTTCTGGATGAAAATAATATTTTCTAATTACAATACAGGCCAAGATAGTTTTTAAAAAATAAGGAAACAAACTACCTGATTATGTCTTTATTAGGTTTGCTTAGAACATACAAATAAATCCATTATGTCTAAATTTTGAAATGTTTGTCAAAATGAATAAAATTATGAACAACTGCACAATTTTTTATATTTTAGTCTACTGTAATGTATTTGATCATTTTGACTAAGAGCTCTTTGTGGATTTTTTTTTCCTATTTATATGTAAGAAAGAAAACACAAGCCATCCTAAAACTTCAAAGACATGATTGGAGTGTAACATTTCAGGGTCTAATCACAATCATTGTATTTTTGAGTTCAATCCAATGATATTCATCCAATAACACCAATGGTAAAATGGATTCTCCTTCCAACACTCCAAAATTGCTCCAGAGTAAGGATATGGAAAAGATTTTAATGTTATATCAGCAGTTTATATTGTTTAAAGCAGTTTTACTATTTATCATTTAGCCTTTCTGAGCAAAATAATAATAATAATAATAATAATAATAATAATAATAATAATAATTATGGTTTGCAGTCTTCTGACTGATACTGTTGGATTGTTGATTTGTGGCATGTGATTGGGTGGCCTGTTTATAGTCTTCATCCAGACTAGGAAGTCCAAACAGCCAGCGATGGCCATGCTGCTGTTGGCTAAGACAGGATGGAGAAATAGAAGACAGGAACACTGAAGGAAAAGCAGAAGTGAAGTTAGAAGGCCAGACAGAAGATACTTGTTTGCACTTAAACATCTACCAGGCCAAATATTTATGCATATTTATAGATTTCCATCCTGCTGAAAAGAAATGTGGTTTACAGAAGCTTACTAACACAAATAAAACATGAAAAGTTGGGGAAAATATTTTTTATATTTTAGTCTACTGTAATGTATTTGATCACATCCCTTCTGTTGTATTATTTTATTTCTGTTGGTGTATTCTATTTATTTCATCAGTAAAATCTTTAATTAAAATTCAAATTAAAACACTGTAGAATAAAATCCAAGTAAGGAGCAAAACTACGTAGCGCTTTGTAGGTTAAAGGTAGCTCTTTAAATTGGACTCAGAAACTTACTGGAAGTCAAAACAATCCCAGCAGTAGAGGCATAATATGGTTCTACCAGTTCTCAGCTGTCCGCATGTGGGATTCTACATATTCTATCAACTACAATTTCTAAATAGCCTTCAAAGGCAATCTCATGTAAGTTACAAACAGGTTTCTGTCCAGCAGGCTAGACTGCAACCAGTTTAAGAGGCATGCATTAATTCAAGAATTTCTGATAAATACAGTGTATTGTAAAAAAAAGAAAAAAGAAAAAAGAAAAAAAGGAAGAAGTCATTCTTAGATTTCCGATGCTTGTGATGTAACTATCTTTTGGCCAGGAAAAACTATTTCCATCTACTCCTTGTTCAATGGCTAAAATTTGTATCAGGCTGTTTACATCTGACAACATGAGACCTTATTTTCAAGTAGTAGACAATTAAGTACTTGTTCATACAGTTGGGTAGATACAATTAGAGCTTACTGTATGTAAGTAGACACTTGGGTATGCTGTTTTGTCTTTTAGGATGGTTTACTTGGGGGAAGACAACCTAAAGTTTTGTGTCTGCTTGTACTATTGTACTTTGCAAACAAATATTGCTAATGTTATTAAGGTTGAGTAGATGCAAAAATGTTAGTATAGATATTAACTTGTTGGTGGGTAGGTTGGGCTTTAGTGAATGCATGTACTTTGGGCATGTCTTCTTTTTATCTTGTTACCCTTATAATTATGTTATAGCAATAGCTATCATCTTTTTTCTTATTCTTTTTGCAGCTAGGCATGAAACATTAGCAAGGAATTACCCAGTTGCCTCTTGCCTTGTAGGCAGGCTAAACAAAAAACACACTTGATCTTGCTAACTAGTTTGAGTAGATATCCCTACAGAGAAATTGGGAGTATTTTTTAAAATAAAAACATCATAGGAATATAAAGGAATAATATGAACATTTGTTTTGTTTTTCAGAGACCGTTGTCCATGTGGAGAATAACAAAATGGCTTTGAGATGGAGATAGGCAAATAGTTTAGCCAGGTAAAATGAGCTAAAGCACTTTTTAAGTTCAGAATGTCCAGAAAACATTTTGAAACAGCTCAGAGAGTGACTTCCCTAGTTCACTGACTCTGTAACTATAGATACAGCACGATCAGATTTGCAAAATTGTTATTGTAGCCAATCTTAATAAAAGTACTCTTAAACTTTAAAATAACAGGTTAATTGATACAATCAGCAAATTCTACACAAGGCACCTACAGGAAATATCAGAATTGTCTGGAAAAACAAAACGTATTTGCAGAGGAGCAAGTTGGTTTTAGAAAAGGCTGATTCACCTAGTTTTCCATCATGTCGTTGAAAAATACTCTCCCTGCAACATAGCCTTCCTTTAGACCATTGTCATAAACTTCAAAGAAACATTTGATTCAGGGGTGGGTTCTACTTACCTTTACTACTGGTTTGCAATGGGGCTGCGTGCACGCGCTTGCTTTACTTGCACTTGCATACACAGAACCTTCCTAATGACATCGGGGTTGGTGGGCAGAGCTTCCAGCCAGTTTTACTATTGGTTCTTGCAAACTGGTCCAAACCGGGGGCAACCCACCACTGACTTGATTCCATATCCTGAACTAAATTTTATAAAATTTAGTTTTATAAAACTAAAAAGCTAAATTTTAATTTTTACAAAAAACTGGAGGCCTCCTCAACTGACCAATGTCTACTTCATTTAATACTATGCTACTTGAAGGAACTTCACTCCAAGTAAGATGGCCCTCTCAGGACCTCTCACCAGTGCCACTATAACTGAGAAAGGCATCAAGCAGGGCATCAACCCATCTTATGCTCATACCCCTCTTTTTAAATTCTTTTAGACTTGCTTTTTATATGTACTTTCTATTTTAATACATTTATACAACTTTTTCCAATTTTTGTTTGGCGCATCTTTTATGCTTTTTAATTGACTATATCCCACACTCATTATGCTGGTCTATGATCATAATTTATTTATTTTATTCAATTTATATACCGCCCTTCTCCCGCTGGACTCAGGGCAGTGAACAGCCAAGAATAAAAATATACCCATACAAAATCTAAAAATTATTAAAATAATTACACAAATTTGGCCCAAAATTTAAAAATATCCCAACCTAAAACCCATTAACACTTTAAAACTAAAAGGTTAAAATAGGTTAAAAGGTTAAAAGAGGTTTAAAAAAGGGAGGGTTATACCAGCCTTGTTTGATGGAAAAGTTTTTAGGGCATGGCGAAAGGCCCAGAGATCTGATATCTTTCGTATCTCCAGGGACAGATCGTTCCAGAGGGCAGGTGCTGCCACAGAGAAGGCTCTCCCCCTGGGGGTCGCTGGCCGACATTGCCTGGCTGATGGTACTCTGAGGAGTCCCTCTCTGTGAAAGCGTACTGGTCGGTGGGAGGCTATCTGCGGCAGAATAAAGATATGATGATAGTAGCTTATGTAGATACAGTTGCATGAACAAAAATCTTCTTTTTGCAGCTTCTTGTGCTGTTTCTCTTACTGAAATGTAGAAATATCTTCTTGCTATTGAAGCTGCCGATTACTCACCAATACCTGCAGGGTATTGGTGCAGGGTGACTTTATGTGTGTGATGTTAGAAATAATGCTATTATTAGAAATAATATGTTGTTAGATATCTTAACATCTCAAATTTAAATATAAATGTTAGAAAATGTTAGATTATAAATGTTAGAAATAATATTATAAATAAACAATTGGGATATTTGTCCCATCCCTGTGTTTATTTATGTCTAAATAAGCCTATAATTGTCTTAAAAAATGCTATTAACATACCCCAAACTGAGATGTGGGAAATGAAAGCCAAGCATGGCATGGTGCCTCAGCATTCAAGCTTGTGCATTTCCCCACCAACTTTTAATAGAAGTTGAAGCATGGAACAGTTCTCTAAGGAACAACAATTCTAGCTACTCATACTTAAAATAATTTTAATAAGACATTTCCAACAGGTTAAATTAGGAACAGTTATTTATAAAGGGTGAGAACTACAATAAAATCTTCATGTTCCAACCTACATAAACCGGGACCTTCAGTGTTAAAAGGACATATTAGTAGAAGATCTCAATGTGACACGCCAAACATTTCTAAACAGAAGAAATGTATCTTCGACAAACATTCTAATATATGTACAAAGAGCAGAGATCAAATAAGGAAACTGCCAGAGTTTGGTCTTAGCTTTGTTTAAAAGAACTGTAGATATTATTTCCTGAAATCATATTTAAAGTGCCTGAAACAATCAATGATATAACCTTTGCCTTGTTTTCTGATATTAGAGAATATTTTTGAAGTGTATATACAGGACAACATTTGCATTATTCCGAGACAGTCAATAAATGTCTTTCTGAAGGCTACAATTCATGCTAGATGACAATTACAAGCTGTATTATAAGCTTATGAAAACACTTCCTTTGTTAGTGTAGAGAGTAGCATTTATTCAAAATGCCATGCTACAATTGCTTATATAAGGAAACTACATATTGCCTTACCAAATTAAATGCAAAAAAGGTGAACTACTTGCTTTCCTGCTGGTGATGGCCTCATCCTTTCAGAAAACAGATAGTGGCATATTTCCAGTAGCAGTAGTAATGTGTGAGATAATAAAATTTCTGATTTTTAATTATTTAAAATATATAACCTTGGACATACTAGATAAAATACAGCTTGGATTAGAACTTGCAGTCTTCATGAATATAATACAGAGAAGTTTGACAAGATGGAGACTTTCTCAAGGGAGCCAGAAACTCATTTTACTGTTTCAGGCAACTTTTTTTTTAAAAAATTATGTATCAAAAGTTGCTTTTAGGCACCTAGAAAACAAATCCTTAGTTCTGAGCATGGTGCAGCATCAAATATGTGGATGAACCGTACCAAAAGATTCCCATGTTGAAAAGGTGCATGTATGAAGATTTGGCCACTAAAGCACACCCAAACATTCTAGAAAAGTTTTAAAAAAAAACTTACTAACAACACAGCTGCAGGGTTGTGAAACATGTCATTTTTTTAAAAAAAAATTCAGTTAAATTGATAAAATATATTTTATAAGCAAACATGGAAACACATTGTATTGATCAAAAGAAAAATATTAACTTATATTCTTATATATATAAAAAGAGTAGTACTAAAGAATACTCAAACTGTTTTAAGAATTGCACTTTTCCCATAAGCTAGTAAGATAATGCACAGGATT